>CM022391.1:92258456-97258456 GCA_011833715.1 Carcinoscorpius rotundicauda | reverse complement strand
CTGCTAGCACAATATTTTAGATGAATTAACATATTTACGCTGGTTCCGAATTTTTAAACGATACCTAAATAAGTCATATGCTTACAAATGTTTTAATCATGAAAGTTTTAAACGAGCACAATTAGCATTGATTTATAGATAACCAATTAAAAACAAAAATTCCTGCGTTTTCCTTTCGAGCAACAAGCTAAAATACAAACCAAAGTATTCTGTCGTCAGCAGAACTGGTGATAAAACTGTCAAATATAACAGTTCGATCAAATTATTGTTAGTCACTTTTCAAACGCCATTTTCTTTCTGAATCAAAAGTGTTTCTGTCTTCAAACTGGTGATTTCTCTATAAATCATATCTTCTTTTTTTTCAGATGATTAATGTTATATCGCTAGAACTACTTTTCATGTTTAATATTATTTGGTTTAGTAATTTCAAAGAAATTAAGCTGCATATTAAATGAGTGATAATAGCGTGTTTTGTTTCATAGATCTCGTAGCCAGTTGAATTGAAATTAAATATACTTTTAGTTGAAATAGGAAAAAGGAATCATTGGGTCTAAAGAGAAAATAAGTTATCTTCATACATTTCGGGGCCAGCCACGGCCAGGTGGTTAAAGCGCTCGAAAGTAGCCGGTTCAAATCCCTGTTACACCAAACATGCTCGCCCTTTTAGCCGTGGGGGCATTATAATGTTACGGTCGATTCCACTATTTGTTGGTAAAAGAATAGCCCGAGAGTTGGCGGTGGTTAGTGATAAATAGCTGCCTTCCCTCAAGTCTTACACTGCTAAATTAGGGACGACTAGCACAGATAGCCCTCGAGTAGTTTTATGCAAAATTCAAAAAACAAACAAACAATCCTAAAAAAATAGATGTCACTTCATGTAATTGAATGTTTATTAGCTTATATTTTGTCTCAGTAGATAATAAAGAAACACAAGGATAAGAACACTGAACACTGAAGTTTTTTTCAGAGCTTACAGCTAAGTTATTGATAAACTAAGAATTTATTTCTTTTTTTTTGTTTTGGAGCAAGCACACAAGAGATTGTCTGCTATTTCTACTACGAGGAATCGAACCCTAGATTTTAATGTTATACGTCCGTAGAATTTACAGCAAATTGTTTGAACTAAAGAGATAGTAATCAATCAGATAATACTTTTAGATCCAGTGTTTCGAGATGTCCTGAAACATTCTCTTACGGTTCTTCCTTCCTCTTCGCCGAACTTTAATTCAAGTAAAACCCTTTAATTAATGATACACCCTTGTTGGTCAGTCTGGTTTATAATCAGGAGCAACAATAACAAATACAACGTTATACTTACTATTAGTTCGATCTCCTTGAGAATTAAACACTTTCATGGCCGAGTTCAATTAATCAAAAGGAGGTTCGTTAAAGAAAAATAATACACATCACAATTGTTTCTGCTCTGATTCAGGTCATTAAAATCATATCTGTTTTAAAAGTATCAAAATGTTTGAACAAATTTGGACTTAAAACTGACGCAAAATCTAGGTTTTTGTTTTTGTGTTTTATAGATTCTAGTTTATCTACAAGTGGCGATTCCTCCGTTTTTGTTTCTACAAAAAGAATTGGTATCTCTTCTTTTTTTCTCTCTTATCTTATTTAATGAGCCCAGAGTAAGGATGAGTCAGTTCAATTGGTGCCATTCTGATCCTTAATCTATATTTTCTGCTATTAACTGCATAATCGAATGTTCGTGAAGCATCCTTACGAACGAGCATCCTGATTAGAAACAGGTTTACCTGCTCTACGTCTTCAATAGATTTCAAATTATGGCAAGGAAAACCATTTTTCCTTCATTAAAAGTGTTTGTTTCGTTAGTACTGAAAGTAAAGGAACTTTTCTTGAGGTTTCTTCTGCAGGTCGACTGTTGAGCTGAAACCGACTGCATTCTGTTCGAAATTAAATCTTTATTGTTTGTATGAGTTCAGTGCATACCAAGGCCGTGGTCGCTCATCGCGGTTACATTATAAGCGAGGTACAGCGTTTCACTATTTCTACTGTGCCCCGCTAGTGGTCGTGCCAACTGAACATCTCACACTAATAATTAAAGTAAGAACACTATGGAGGTATTATTAAGTTATTAATTAATTACATATAGTGCTTTATCAAGCAATCGTAATGTACTTGTATCACGAAAATCTGAGCTTGTAGGATGGTTATTTGAGTAATTATAAATATTTTATTAACTGGATCTAATATGCCTGAACTTTAAATCAAGTCGCTGTTTTTCACATGCTTAAGAAATACATTTGTAAAACTTTATACATAAAGTGTGTTATTATTTAATTAACTCATGTCTGTATGCAGGCCCGGCATGGCCAAGTGGTTAGGGCGCTTGACTCCTAATCTGATGGTCGCGTTTTCGAATCCCATGTCCCATCAAATATGAAGGTAAAAGAGTAACATAAGAGTTGGCGGTGGGTTGTGATGACCAGCTGCCTTCCCTCTAGTCTTCCTGATCTAAATTAGGAACGGCTAGAAAAGATAACCCTCAAGTAGCTTTGCTAGAAATTGTTACCAAAAAACTGTAAAGCATGCGTAAACAGTGGTAGCCCTCTACTGTTTAAATTCAAAGGTTTCTGCTTAAAGGTAGCTGCAAGTTATTGGTGTGATAAAATAATAAAGCTATGTTTTAGTATTCGAAAGTACTATATCAAAGACGAATTAATGTTTTCTAAGACTGTAAAGCTTTCACGCTTTCAGTAATAAATAGAAAAATATTAATACCGTTTCATGGGAGGTTAATGATTAGTTTGTTTTTATTCAAACGAGCCGCTAGGGTATCTCGTGTTAAGAGTATTATGTATCGTCACTCAATATCTATTTAGCATCACTTCATGCCGTACGTACAGTGGGTAACGATTCCACAAACACCACACCCATTCATATGGTTTACAGAGGGGAAAAATCATTTATAAATTATATCAATATACACACAAATACTTACCAGGTTATATACATTCATTTATTAAAGATAACTCACTAACTGTGTTTCTTGTAATATCGAAAGGTAGAAAAGGCTTAACCTAATAATCCGATTACTTTAAATTCCCAGTTAAATATTAAAGAGAAAAAAAACGTAATAATAATAACTAGTGCCACAAGTACATAACAAACAAAAATAATACATTGTGAAAATAATATCAAATATTTATTATAGGGAAAGAGCCTCTACATCGGTAAGAATAGATCTTTAGAACGAGCCAGTTTAACATTTCATTACATGTGCACTTCTGTAATTGTCAGGATTATCACACAAAGCTATAAAAATGTGTTGTTAGTACTTTGTAACAAAAATCAGAAACATCTTATACCCATCGCCAACTTTACGAAACATTAGTTGCAATGTTTAAATGTTTTTGGAACAAAATAAGAACTGATTTTGGTTGTTACTTTACTTTCTTAATCACGCGAAAATACTCGTTAGGCTAACGATATATAAACTGTGCATAACAGCATGTAAAGTGTATGTATTTAATATTTTTGACGTACATTTTATACATGCACAAAAATGGATTCCACACTCACAGATACCTTGTTTGTACATTCTGGATAATGTTAGAATCAACCTGATTAATTATTATTACTTACAAACTCTACATTGGTGTGGTAATACATAATCAATAAGGTTTTTCAAATGCTGTTTTAATCTGCACTATATAACACTGTGTAACAAAATTTTTACTTTTTCTTGTTCCTGGGCGGAAATTGTTATTTCCCAATTGCTTATGCCTAAAGTAAATGGAAAATACATATTTTTCTCTCCAAACTTTGCTTTTGTGACCTAGTTAATGAAATTTTCAAATTTACTCATTTTCCAAAACAGTACAGGTAGATTCAAGTGCTGAGTAGCCGATAGAGAATTTTCTCAAACTTTCTATAGTAATATACATACAGGGGCTCACCACTTCAGCTTAGTTCTAGCTGCCAAAGTGAACACACAGATCTATCTCATTTTATCAGAGATAGCATCAAGAAGCTGCAAGCATTCTCCAGACACATTCTGCCATGTATGTTGCCAATTTATTAAGACAAGAGCAAAAAAGTACTCTGTGACAGCATCTGCCAAGATGTGTGAAGCCCACAAGGCATATTTCGGCATGCCTGTCGGGGATCAAGACAAACCTTGGGCACCTCATTTTACCTGCTAGCACAGCAAAAAAAACTCTAGAAGGTAAGACGGACAATTTTCACTTGCTTAAATATTAAGATCTTATATTATACAAATTTTAGACCTTTTTAAAATTTAAATATCTTTTACATTTTTTTAAATTTCCAATAGTATAGAAAAAATATCACATATAAAATATTTTGCATGAACCTTTTACATATTAGTTGTGGATGAAATAAACTTCTTCTTCATAAGAAAGAAAAAGAGAGCCATGAAGTTTGCTATTCCAAGAATTTGACGTGAACCCACTGGCCATTCAAGAAATTGCTACTTCTGTATGGTGGACACTTCCATACGTCGGGTTGGCGAGAATGCATCTGCTATCATGTATCTGGACCTTCCATCATCCTGCCCCGAGCTCTCTGTGCCCACTCCAGCCGAAAGAAAGCAGCCATCTCGATAAACTACTTACTTCTAAATATTTTTGCTCATTTTTATATAACTTTAGTATAAATACATGTAAATTTTGATTCATATGTTGTATTATTCAGACCTCATGTAAATAAAAATATAGAAATGTGCCCATTTTTACATATAAAATAGGTTAATTTCTAGATTTCATTATCCAGGTCACAAAAGCAAAGTTTGAAGGGAATAATGGCCATTTTATGTACTTTTACAACATAAGCAATTAAGAAATAACGCATACTATCATATTTTCATTGACATAAATTTTAAATAAGACAACACAAGCATCAAGATTTACATGTATTTATTCCAAAGTTATATAAAAATGAGCAAAAATGTTTAGAAGAGAGTAAGTAGTCTTTCGAGATTTGCAACTGTAATGTAAATCACTTTCACGTATCGTTTGTTTTTGTTTTGAATTAAGCACAAAGCTACACAATGGGCTATCTGTGCTCTGCCCACCACGGGTATCGAAACCCGGATTTTAGCGTGTAAGTCCGCAGACATACCGCTGAGCCACTGGGGGGCCTTTCACGTATCAATAACAAATATAGTCTCCCATCATGTTTTTGTTATGCACTCCAAGGTAGCGGCGTTCAAAGTCCAGTATATTTTGGTGAAAACGCTCGCCTTGCTCTTCTGAGTATACTCCCATGTTCTCCTTGAATTTATCAAGATGAGTGTCAAGGATATGGACTTTCAGGGACCTCCTGCAGCCCATTTTGCCATAGTTCTTCACCAGAGCCTCAACAAGTTTGAGATAATTATCGGCTTTGTGATTGCTCAAGAATCCCCAAACCATTGCGACAAAGCTTTTTCTCCTACCTACTGAGCTTCTTGGGGAATTCTGTGCACTTCAGGACTTTCTTTATTTGGGTTCCAACGAAGACACCCACTTTGGCTCCATCCGTTGTGGCCAATGCTTCCTGTTGTAGTGCGCTGCAGTGTCCCTGCTGTTTAAAAAGCAAAGATAACAGGGAAACTTGGTAAAGCCTCCTCGAAGACTCATCAGGAATGCCACCATTTGAAGTCTCCGATTACCTCCCAGCCATATTCATCATACTTCAAGGATTATAGCAAGGTCTTTACGCTGTTTTATTCCTCTTTGAGGTGAACCGAGTGAGCCAGGGTAAGAAATGGATACTTATTCCTGTTATGGAGCAGCACAGCTTTAAGACTTCTGGATGAGTCTGGAGAATGCTTGCACCTTCTTGATGTCATCTCTGATAAAACCAGATAGGTCTCTGTTATCACTTAGACAGCTATAACTGAACTGAAGTGGTGAATGGTGAGCTCCTTTACATATATTACTATAGAAAGCTCTAACAATTCTAAAAGATTTTTGAAAATTCTCGTAAGTTCTACAATATTCTAGAAAATTCTTGAAAATTCTTATAAGTACGAAAAAATTCTCAAACAGCTACTCAGCACATAATCTATCTGGAATGTTCTGGAAAATGTTCTTTGAAAATTTTATTACCGAGAGTAGAAAGCAAAGTTTGAAGAGAAAAATAGGTCTTTTCCATTTACTTTAGGTATAAGCAATTGGGAAATAACACTTTATGCCCAGGATCAAGAAAAAGTAAACATTTTGTTATATAGTCTTATGATATATGATATTGGACTTGTATGAAATTATTTTCCAGTACCTATATTTTCTTTTTTTTTGGTGTGTAATTACAACCTTGATGACAACTATATGCTTTTAATCTTACTTACATACCTTTAGTTTCAATAATAAGTCTTTCTCGCAAAGAAGTCGAAAATTAACCACATGTCTTGTTAATGATATAACTATAGATATGTTAATGTTGTCTTGGAACTGTCATCCATCGTAGTCCATGAGAATGTGTTCGGTAGTCCCTTACAAAACTTTTGTCCACAGTAAAAAAAAATGATGTTGCTGCTTTAACTGAAAGATAGGTACCCTGCTAGGTCAGCGGTACTTCTACAAATTTACTGGGCTCAAATCGGGAGTTCGATTCCCCTCGGTGGACATAGAAAATAGCCTGATTTGGCTTTGCTGTGCAAAAACACCCACACACCATAAAAGCTAGATTGGTGTTTAACAAATATTACCTCACCCTTTTCTTAGTTCGATCCTCGATCGAAAACACAGACAGAAATATAACTCTACATTCTCCATATAAGTCAACAATCCGAATTACGTCATCACACTACAGCATGATGGGAGGGAGCTCTACATCATATGAAAAAACAATTTGTGATCAATAAAACTGAAAAACGATCAAATCAACGTGAAACGACTGACCACCTTATATAAAAAACGGCTTCTGTCATAATAAACTACAACCTATATAAAAACCGTATGAAAAACGTTGCTGTCAGTGTTAACTTACAACGTAGACGAAACGTGCAGATAAAAAATTGATATATCAGAAAAAAGTTAAAACCTGTGTCGATTCTGTATGAAAACTGGTGCTAAGAAAATAGCTTGTAAAGTAGTTGAAAAACCTGGAAGTCGTTGATACTGGAAATAATTAACATATTCGTAGATGATTAACAGCATAACTTATAAAGTAGATATCGATCCTCCCGAAACTTCTGATATTAGTATGACTAACAATGTGTAAACTAAACTAAAATACGAAGTATGTATGTCACATAACGAGGGTTAAGATATCAAGAAGAAAGCTTTATAGTTGGGATGATCTGGTGGGTGAATAGTTATTAGAGGATGTCTCGTTGAAGATACGGTTCTGGTTGTCAAAGCAACGTTAAAGGTACTGGCCACGAAAATTACGTACATTTTGGAGAACGTGGAACGAAAGAGGTGAAAAAGTACAATCCTCGTATGGCACTCAGAGTAAACACTTGAAAAGTCAGGCCTACGGTATGACGTTTTATTTTAAAAACAAATGTTTAGTATTGGCTAAACGTATAATGTTGATCAAAACGAAAACAATTGCCATGGTGTGAACGCCATTGGTAATCTGTTGAAGCATAATTATTGTTAATTATATGTATTATAACATAATAATATTAGGATCATGATATTTTTAACACGATATTTTTTGTTTAGTTCTTCAGAGTTTTTGAACTAGAAAAAGATTATGTAATAACATTTCAACCGCATCATAACAGTTGTTACAACAAATGGCTTATTTAAATACTGTTTCCAACCACTGTGTTCTTATGTCTCATCCATTTTATTAAACGAAAAGCGTTATCGACAATTGATATGACGGACATACTAAGTTAAAATACTAATACAGCCTCTTCTACCCCTTCTTGAAACCGCCTCAAGGGGCTGAATTAAAAAATATAATAAGTCTAACACTGATGTTGTATTACAAATATAACTAATGTTGATCAAACTTCATGAAAAGTTTCAACAGTATAACGAAGAGAAAGAACGACTTCTATATGAATAAAGTTACTACAGATGAACGTATTTAAATATATGATAAAGTACTCGTTATTAGCATCACTAAAGTGTTGTAACGTTGAATAATAATGTTGGTTGTGAATACTTAAGGACGTAGTCATGTGAAAATCATCTATAATGTAAGATATTTTCTGTATCATTGTTATGAATGAAGACAATTTTGTATGATATTAAACTAACTTATACGAGTGTCAGTTTATTTAGGTCCAGCTATTACCGATTTTAATCAAAATATATTAAAAACTTAATGGAAAGAAAAAAACAAGCAAACTTTAATACTGAATGCACGAGAACTTAATGGTCATAAGTATGTATGAAAGGCATTTCAAGTTTACATTAAGTGTTGTTAAAGAAATCAGATTTTAAGACACGTTACTTTACTGGAAAGGTAAAAACAAATAAACTTTAACTAGAAAACACGTCACCAGTAAGAAGAACACGACATTATCAGTTACGTCAACATAAAAATAGATGTAAGTATAACATTAGGAGAAGTATGAACATCTGGCACAAACTAGCAGGTAACAATCTAAATTAAAATATTGGGATGGCGCTAAGCCTATGGACTTGCATCAATTCCCCGCGGTGCAAAGAGCAGATAATCCAATGAGTTTACACCTTGTCTTAAGTAGGAAAGCTGACAAGTGAGAGACACGGGTTTATTGAACTGTTTTCACTTTGGGTTTTTTTTTAAGTTATTGCACTTAGAACACAATGTTTCTTGTGAAACAGACAAATTAATTTGTGGCTAAAGTGAGACATAATTAATTACATTAGTGTGTCTTTTAACCATTTTTCGTGTGATTCTAGAAGAAAGATAAATATTAAATTCAAATTGATACAAAATATATCAACAGGACACAAATTATATAAATATGTACATAATATAACATAATAGGTGCTGTTGTTACCGATGTCAGTTTAGTTGAGAAAAATATAATGTTTACATAATGATACACTTCTACATATTGGTAAAACGTGGATATTATCTTTAAAATACATATGGAGTTCGTTTCTGATGAGTATTACAAATGTCATATGAAGTGTTACATTATATAATATTTAAAAGATAACAAACACTTCCACTTAAAGTGTGCAATATACATCGCATAATACATAATATTTTTACACATTTCCATCTGTTGTAACACTTCCGTAGAATGTGTATAATAGTTGTCCACAACACTTTGATATTACATGTAAAATAGCTAACAAGTAACACTTCCACAGGTATAGAAATGGCTGCTAAAATCGTATACCATAATCTATAGGGTTGTCACTGGGATCATGTAAATGTCTTTTTACGTGATTACTTGAATCAATTATTAACATTGTTCCATCATGTGACTTTCATGACTCAGATACAGTGTAATATTAATAACATGCCGTAAAGTAAACGTTCGTCTTATAAAAACGATTTTGGTCCGTGTGAATGTGAAAGTGTACACACAGTACAAGAGATTTGTGATCAATTTCAGAAGACTATACTATACATTAAAGGACTCGCCAACCCGCCGCTGTATTACCCAGCATACAATTTTCTGAAGAATCTAGAAAATAAAGAAACAGAATTTCCAGGTGTTGAATCACGTTCCGCGAGACTTACATTGACATATTTCTCACCCAGATTATCTAAATCATAGTTTACCAACAACTACATTTGAATTTTTTTTTAAATTGCATGTAATGTGTGTTTTCTTATTGCAAAGCCACATCGGGCTTAGTCCAATGAGGAGAATCGAACACCTGAATTTAGCGTCGTGAATTCGTAGACTTACCGCTGTACCTGCTAGGGACGTGCAAGTGATGTCAAACATTACAGAGTCAAAACTAGATTTCAGCGATTGAAGTAGAACGTAAGTTGCATAGATTGACTATAATAGTCAAAACATTATTGACAATTTCAAGTCTTCCCACATTCTTCATGTTTCTTTGGCTATTTTGATCTGACATATTAGTTGAATTTGACAGTTACTCTTACAACCGTAAAGTGCGAAACATGTCGGGACGTGAACATATTATCTATCCTATGATTTATAAGCAGGGTTGCTAAACATTTGGCCGCGCACAGCTTTAATAAGACTTAATCTAAAACACGTGTCTTTGGTTTTCGATATGTTATATTGTAATTATTTACACTTTCGACTCAATTCGTATACATGAATAAATAATTTATTTGCCCTTTAGGAATCTCATGTTTTTCAAATATTATTTTCCTTTTCATTTACACTGTGATTTTTTAAAAATAAAACAATTGTACTTTGGTAATTTTTTACACTATATAAATGTTTATGACATCGTTTTGTTTTATTTTGAGGTTCAAAGATGGAAACAAATATTTGTAATTTGTTTAAAAAGTCGGAAACACCAGTGTTATAAAATAAGAACCTTGCATGTTCATAAATAAATTTCTTCTGTACTCTACCATTTAAAATCTTATGTAAACTTAATTTACATGAACGTAACAGAACAATGCCAGGAGACGTAAATAGACAACGAGATTTTAGAATAAAAAGTCCAGTATGTCCACGCTTTTTTCTCTATAATGATTTTACATTTAGAAATTATCAAGGAATGCATGTTACACAAGCAGAGGATCATTACCCTATGTCTCTCACAAAAATAGGGGATAATTGCTATAGGGGTTTATTGCTATAATATGCTATTCTGATAATAGAAGATGCTGTTATTTTTCGGTTACACATATTCAGGTGTTAACTTATTATTCATCACACAGTAAAACATTTATGTAACGTAACTAAACAAATTATCTAATAAACAGAAGCTTGTGAAAACAACCAGGTGTAAAGTCGAAGCCGTTTTACTGTTTACACTAAAAATAAACCCAAAAGGTGGGTAAAATCATTAGACTTATGACATGAATAATATCTTAAAATATATAATCGATTTTTGTTATGTGAGGATCCTTCCTCGTCTTAGCGGGCAAGTGCCACGTGTTATAACACTGTGGTTTGATATCCCATGTAGGCACAACATAAATAGCTTATTGTATGCCTTTCTGCTTAAATACAAACTAGCCAACGCTCTGAAAGGATTTGTTTTTAAGTTTAACCTACAAAAATGTAACCGTTTTAATTAATCAAGTCATATAATAACAACAAACGGTAAATCTTTACTTCCTATTAATTTTTGTTTTGGTTTTCCTTACGCTTTAATAAATAAACTTGAAATCATTTTGGTGTGTTATAAAAAATTAGTTTGAAGGAACCAACAGTCCTAATCTCAGTCCACTAAACGGTAACGACTCTCGAGACTTGTGACTATATAAAGCTCTGAACATATTTTCACCGTTCCAGAAATCTAGCTGGCTTCTGTTCTAGCCTGTGAAATATCTAGACAGAACAGATTACAAAAGATGACACCACTTTTATCTCGTACTGGTCGTGGATGCAGACATATGTAAATTATAAGGTCAAGAAATTGTTTGTTAAGTTGGCCCGGCATGGCCAAGCATATTAAGGCGTGCGCCTCATAATCTGAGGGTCGAGGGTTCGCATCCCGGTCATGCCAAAGATGCTCGCCTTTTCAGCCGTAGGGGCGTTATAATGTGAGGTTACTCCCACTATTCGTTGGTAAAAGAGTAGCCCAAGAGTTGGCGGTGGGTGGTGATAACTAGCTGCCTTCCCTCTAGTCTTACACTGCTTAATTAGGGACGGCTAGCACAGATAGCCCTCGAGTAGCTTTGTGCGAAATTCAAAAACAAAAGTTTGCTGAGCTAATTACAGTAGTTGTTTTTATTATGTTTTGCATTCTTACAAAAATCAAATATATATGCGTTTTTAGAAGCGCATTAATCTACGTAGTACATTTCGTGCTAGCCAACATTGGAGAACCTTATCTAAGTGACTAACTGTGAATTTTGTTGCTTCGGATTATATCAACATAATTATGTTATAAATATATACTTTTTATGTTAACTTTGATACCAGACAGTAAAAGGCCTTCGGTATCTTTAGGGAAAATGCATGGAAAGTGTACACGACTTTATTACCTGGTTATTGAAGTATTTAAATTTTATAATACTACCTATTCTTACTTTCTGTGTGTATGTCTTCAACGATACGTGTAATGAATGAACACTAACTTGAAATCCTTGATGCATTTTAGTTATATTTCTATTCTTCTTTTAATGTAAAGTACAAATAAAAATAAGACAATACAATATTATTCTCTCGTCTTATTGGAATCTCTCGTTCACTCAAAGTTAAAGTTAGGTATGGTTAACTTATCACATACGATTCATTTAAGTTTGTCATTGATCTGCTCATAACTGTAAGAAGAATTTTAAAGTTGAATCGAAATAATGAGAATGGAAGAAAAGACGACCTTGTCACAACACACTTGGCATTTTGGTCAGATCCATACTTTTAGACGACAAAAAGATAATACAAGCGATGAAGGTTTAAAGATACTGGTTTCAAGAGTAACAGCTTCACTTGGACAAAATTAATAAGCAAAAGTTGAAGCAAACAACGACAGTCAATAGAAGGATATGGAGCAATACAAATATACGGTAGACGCAATGGTTTCGTACAAATTATGGGTGTTTTGCTTGTGACGCATTATTTGCTTACCTTTATTACATCATTCAAATAGTATAGGTTTTTTGGAGAGTCTGTTTATCAATAGTTATGCACGAAGCTTTACAATTCACTATCTCTGCTTAACCAGCTGTTGGTATCGAGATCTTATTTGTAGCATTATAAGCCTTCAAATTTGCCGCAGAACGGCGGAAAGTTATAACAGGTTATATCAGAGCCACTGTGACTAGGAACTAAAAAATTAATTTTTAAACCAAACTTGGTTGTTGGTTGTTTTTGAATTTCGCACAAAGCTACTCGAGGGCTATCTGTGCTAGCCGTCCCTAATTTAGCAGTGTAAGACTAGAGGGAAGGCAGCTAGTCATCACCACCCAACGCCAACTCTTGGGCTACTCTTTTACCAACAAATAGTAGGATTGACCGTCACATTATAACGCCCCCACGGCTTGGAGGGCGAGCATGTTTGGCGCGACTCGGGCGCGAACCCGTTACCCTCAGATTATGAAGCGCACGCCTTAATGCGCTAGGCCGTTAAACCAAACTATCCTACATATTATCTTGAGAATAGAAAACGAAAACTATTTGGGATAATAATGCATCTGGTTTCATAAAATAAATTTAGAGTAATACAAATTCAATAGTGGCGGTTATTCCTAAATTGTGAGATTTACGTTAGATGGAAAAATGAGCAGCAAATGAAGCGTCGTGACAATTTTAAAATGAACAAGTACAGAAAACAAAAAGAGTGCAATGATTGGTTAAACCATACATAATAATGAAAGGAAAATATCAGAACCGTACACAACAAACAACGAAAGGATTACATATGGGAATATCGGAACCGTACACAACAATCCACGAAAGGATTACATATGAAAATATCGGAACCGTACACAACAATCCACGAAAGGATTACATATGAAAATATCGGAATCGTACACAACGAACAACGAAAGAATTACATATGACAATATCAGAACCGTACACAACAAACAACGAAATTATTCCATAAGAAAATATCAGAACCGTACAAAACAAACAACGAAAGGATTACATATGAAAATATCAAAACCGTACACAACAAACAGCGAAAATATTACATATGAAAATATCAGAACCGCACAAAATAAACAACGAAAGGATAACATATGAAAATATTAAAACCATACATTACAGACAACACAAGGATGACATGAAAATATTGAAACCATATACAATGAGATAGCAAAATGATTACATATGGAAACATTAGAACCATACATAATAAGACAACAAAAGGATTACGTGTGGAGATATCTGAACCATAAATAACAGACATCGAAATAATTACTGAGTTACTTGTAATATGAGACGAGTTTAACCTCTCTGAACAAATTAATGACGTAATTTTATTCGCGCGACTAGTTATTTTGCTCAAGTAGCATAGAGCTAAATCTACTAAACTGTAGTTTAGTAGCTAAACCAGTATATCTATAGTTATAGTTATGGGAATAATATACCACAACGGTGAAGGATTTACCACCTGATATATGTAATCTGTACTTTTAAAAACATTACTTCAGTATCGGGCTAAATTTGTTTCAGAAAACAGAACTTATTAATTATGCGCATTTAGTTGACTTTAATGAAAATTACATGTATCCTCAAAGAGTAATATATAATACGAAAATTGTCTATATAAAGAGAGAAAAGAATATGAGGTCATCCCAAAAATAAAGTCCAACAATTTAATAGAGAAAGTGTATCATCATTTCTGTCTTTGTAGAAGACTTTAACAACTAAAATATGTAGTAGGATGTGAATAAAAATGTTCAGACAAATGAAAAAAACTAACCCAACTCCACTTTTTCAGATCATTAATCACATAAACCCTTATGAAGATGGATGTGTCTAAGGAGCACATTAAGCAGATAATGATTTATGAGTTTACAAAAGGCAACAGTTCAGCAGAAACTATATTAAACATTCAATGTGTTTATGGTGCAGAGTCTCTCAACGAGAGAAAATGTTAAAAGTGGTTTCAAAAGTTCGGATCAGGTGACTATGGCTTAACTGATGCGCATACACCACGTTCAGGTCGTCCTGTTGAGTTTAATAATGACTTACTGTTGGCTGCACTTAATGAATATTATGTTATAAATGTTAAAAAACAGCATATAAACTTAGTTCAACCCATTCAACAGTTCACCATTATTTGCAGCAGCTTGAAAAGGTGTCAAAACTTGGAAAATAGGTCCCCCGTGATTTGACAGAAGCCAACCTTAGAGCAAGAGAAGACATTTGCACTTCTATACGCTCTTGTGGACGTAACTCACCTTTTTTGGGCAGGTTAGTGAGTGAAGATGAAAAATTGATATATAAAAATGTTAAGCGCTGCAGACATTGGCTCAGTGTTGGTAAACTGGCTAAAACACAGCCCAAAATGGACCTCCACCCTAGGAAAGTCTTGTCAAGCGTTTGGTGGGATGTTGTTGGTGTGATCCATTTTGAGTTTCTGCCACTCAGTGTAACGATTACATCAGACTTCTATTGTCAACAGTTAGAGCATTTGAATGTTGCACTGAAAGAAGATGTTACGTTTTTTATGTGGACTGAACGCAACAGAAAGACACAGATAGTAGCTTGTATAATTTTATTACGATGATCTACTTATATGTGATAGACACAAAATAAATTATCCAATAGCAATAACAGATATCCAGTTTCAACCTTCAAAACCACTTATAATACAAAAAGGAACTGGCCTGTGCTTAATAATATGATCCAGAATGAGTGTCCAAATCCGAAATCCAAAGTTCCAATCTAGGCGGGGAATTTAGTCCCACGGAGAAATTTACGAAGTTTGAATGGGTATTTTCAAAAAAATTCACAGTCCAATACGAGTTGGCTTTCGGTATAATCCGTAATTGGACTGAATTATAAAGATTGACGCAATAAAATAAATTCACCGCTTTAGTTGATCTAGCTCTATTCACAAATTCAATTGGAATAATCACACGGCAAACGTTTAAACTTTCTCAAACGAGACAAACTTCTTGATCCGAGTAAAAACGGATGACTTCCTTCCCTCGCATCGCCGTCTGTTTATATACTAATCACGTAACTTTCCAGAATTCCAGAGTACAGACACCAGGCCAATACAAATGATTAATCTATCCAGTTGTAGAAATTTTTACATAAATAATTCTAAATGAATTTTAATTAATTCTAAAATGTTATTTTAAATTTCACTGGTTTAAACCTCGAAACAATAATATAAATATGGACATTCAAACACGACATAACATGATTGTCGTTTACATAACATTTACATAACACTCTCGACATGGTTATCGTTTACACAACATTTACATGATATTTACATAACAGAAGAGTACTGCTTTTATCGGTTGTAAAGGTATTGTATTACACCAGGATAATGCGCTGCTACATACAGAAATAATCACATCTGCAAGGATTGAAGAACTAGACTGGGAAAAACTTCCACATCTTCCTTATTATCCAGACCTTGGCCCATCTGATTATCATCATTTTCAAAGTTTGCAGAACTATCTGAATGGAAAGGAGCTTGGAACACACGAAGATGCCAAAACTACACTCTCTACATTCTTTTCCCTCTAAATCCCAAGAATTTTGTAGAAGTGGCATTCAGAAGCTTGTGAGTCGTTGGCAGGAAGTAATTAATAATAATGGAACAAACATTATTGATCACATAAGATTAAATCCTTTTTCTTTTTCTAAACCTAAAATCATACATTGCTTAAGGGATGACCAAACAGAAGATAATCCAGTATAAATAATCATTTTTGCTGTTATTGCATGAAATCAGAAATTTGGGAAGTTTTGTTTTTTGTCAGGCTTTGTTTTGTAAATCAAAGCCACACTAGGCTATCTGTTGAGACCACCGAGAGAAATCAAACCTCGGAGTTTACGTCATAAGTCCACAGATTTACCGCTATTTGACCGGGCACAATTTGCGAAGGTAGAACACTATGTGACACAACTGTTCAAGAACAAACACTGAAACTCTTTTAATTATAAATAACAATTTTAGTAATGGTAAAAATAATCTATATTGATAATAACTCTCTATTTGGGTCTGCCGTAACTTTTTGGACTTACAATTGTAAAATCCAGGGTTTGATACCTGTAATAAACAGATAGCAGATGTTCTATTATGTAGTTCTGTACTGTAATATTTTTTGCTATAATGAGTAAATAGGTAGAAACTCATTTGTAATTACACATAATAATTACTTGCGGTCTCATTGGAACGTACAAATTGACACAGACTAGACAAGCTGTATCTAGTCAAATCTGGGTAACAATGGTTAAAAAACACAGTGCACTTCTTCCCAAAAGTCTCTTTTTGCTTTTTGACTATCTGTAAACAGTTTGATGTTCAACAGTAGCCTTGAACTTTTCTTTTCTTACATAAACTGTTAGCTTCATAAAATTTACTTGATAAAATCTAATATAACAACCAAAAAAGTGAAATGTGACACATGTAAAGTTTGCTCGATTAATTCTGGCAAGTTACATTTAACTACTTATAACTTTAGAGCACAATGACAAGTTAATATCTGAATTTTAAAACATGGCGTCACTTCATAACTTAAGAATAGACGTCTTTTCATTGTAAACGTCACGGCGTAGCCAAGTGGTTAAGGCACTCGATTCGTAATTTACAAGTTTTCTTTTTATCACAAGTGTTCCATTGTTTTCTTTGTTTTATTAATGTTTCTCGTGTAATTTGATTTAGATACTTACCGCTAACCATTACTTCTTTTATATTTTCTAATTCATTTTATACCTTTTGTTGTAATTTTTCAACAAGGAGATATCTTGCAATGTTTTTTCTCCATATGATAATTATTTAACTAGTGTTTCATTTCATGTATTTTTGGTTATACCCCCTCTTTGAGTTGGAAGAGAAAAAAACAAACAAACTCGACTCGTAATCTGACGGTAGCGCGTTTGAATCCCTGTCACTCCAAACGTCCTTGCCCTTTCAGCCATTGAGGCACTATAACGTAACGGTTAACCCCACCATTCATTATTAAAAGAGTAGCCCAAGAATTGGCGGTGGGTATTGATGACTAGCTGCCTACCCTCGTGTCTTACCCTACAAAATTAGGGATGGCTAGCGCAGATATCCCTTGATTAGCTTTGTGCGAATTCAAAACTCAAATCATGGTAAAGTTTCATATACTAGACGTCTCACCCTTCTAAGTTTTCATGTATATTAAATATGGAAAGTATTTTTCCTCTTATTTAATTTTTGTCACTTAAGTATGTTTTACCGTCTCAGAATACAATCTGAAGTTTGTACATACGAAATACAATGAATATATGTCAACTATTAATACGCATATTAGAATGAAATGTGGTATCTATATAAAATACTTTATAAGTTTCATATTTTCAAGTGATTTTATCCTTATTTAAAATCGTTTTCACTTGAGTGAACTTTCTGATTCCAAACTTTAATCAGTATGATTGATTCTTAATGTGCCGAAATTCAACTTTATTGAGCAAGATGGCGCGTAAAACGTAGTCTGAGTTGAAAATTTATTTTTCTTTTGAAACTTCAAAATATTTTTGAAAATCTTATGAAATATTTAATTTCTTTCATTTTTTTCCACAAAATTCCAACAGCTTGAAAACTTCTTATAAAGAAATGTAAAACGATACATTAACATGATAAAAGTAGAGAAATAAGCAAAACTCTAATTAAAAACATGAATACATGATCTGGAAATATCTTATAAAGATAAAAAGTTTTTTTTTGTAATTAAATTTAAATACAACTTTAAGTCTACACTCTCGTTCGGTCTTAATGTAAAATATCTTTTTTTTACGTTTACGAAAAGGAGATTTGACAGTTTTGCAGGTACTTGAAAATAAAACCTTGTTTTATACAATAAACAATATTTTTCCCAGATTTATTCTAATATTTCTAAAACTGACAACAACTTGTTTTTTGTTTCACAGTAATGAAGTACCACCGTTTTGACTACATTTAGTAATTGTAAAGAACATTTTATTTTTAGTGAACCTTCTCGGAAAACGCAGTAAACGGATTCGTTTTTTTTTATTTTATATGGTTATTGTTTTCATTTTTGTATTTTTAATGATGCATATAGCCAGTTTCTATGTGGAGTTACTTTATTATAATAGGAAGATAACCTTAGGTCATGCAATATTTTGTGTAGTATCGTTTCGTTATTATGGAAATGAAAGGCTTAATAGGTTTTCTTTATTTTCGGAAATGAATAGTAGGAAAAAACAATTCAGATAAACTTGAGTTTCATAACAAATAATGCTGTATTTTAGTAGTTAATTGGTTGACTGACCTTATCTAATTACCGTCACAACGATGGTTGTAGAGACTGCCAACTGTCATCCATTAGAATGGGCTGTTTTGGTTTGTCAGCTTACTTGGCAAAGTATTGCTGCTTTGATAAAACAATGCCAGCTGAAGTTCTTATCGTGATATCGCGAGGGAAACACTTAATGTCTATAATGGCCTCCTCACAGTAATTACTCTCACAATTAATTCCCAAACCGATTGTAAAGAACTTTGACTGAGGTAACAGCGAGTCCCATACAAAAATGTATCGTATGTTTTCTTTTTTCTATTTATTTTTTTCTCTCATTCGTTTTTCCTTTATTTCTTATTGTAGGCTTACCTTCTTTAATAGCAGCATCGTTATTTATTGTAAATAGAAAGTACACAGAGAACACAATAATCATTTATGTTCTTTGTTTTTAAAAAAATTTCGAAAAATTTCAATATCTTCAAACACCGTCTTATTTGTTTAACAGATATAAAAGCGTTTTTTATAATTACTTTTTTTAACTAGTGCTATTTAAATCAAGAAATTATAATGTTTAAAACTGGAAACTTAGCTTATATTTCATAATTGTAGTTCATAGTGACTTTAGGTATTAAGAATCAAAGATTACAAAAAATATATATAAAAGGAGTCACAAAACATAGATATAAATCTTATAGCATTTAATTAATAGATCGAATATATTAAGAACTTTATGGTCAACTAAATAAAAAAAGACAATTTTCCATTTCTTGTACAAGAAGATTTTTGTTTTTGTTTGTTTCCTTGTTTTGAATTTCGAACAAAGCTACTCGAGGGCCATCTGTGCTAGCCGTCCCTAATTTAGTACTATAAGACTAGAGGGAAAGTAGCTAGTCATCACCACCCACCGCCAACTCTTGGGCTACTCTTTTACCAACGAATAGTGGGATTGACCGTCAAATAATATAACGCCCCCACGGCTGAAAGGGCGAGCATATTTGGCGCAACAAGGATGAGAACCCGCAACACTCAGATTACGAGTCGTATGCCTTAACACGCTCGGCCATGCCGGGCCATTTTGTTTTTGAATTTCGCGTATAGCTAATCGAGGGCTATCTGCGCTAGCCGTCCTTAATTTTGCAGTGTAAGACTAGACGGAAAGCTGCTACTCATCACCACACACCGCCAACTCTTGGGCCAATCTTTTACCAACGAATAGTAGGATTGACCATCACATTTAACGCCCTCACGGCTAAAATGGCGTTCATGTTTGGCGCAACGGAATGCTAACCTGCGACCCTCAGCCCTGGGCAAGAAGAACATGCCTGGTTTTCACCCTTTAGGCTAATGTGATCTTCTGAGGTTTTGGTTTTGTTTCCGGTGAGTCTTTTTATCAAACAGTTTTCAGAAAGGTCTTAAAGGTCTCGAGATATTTTCGTTACGTCATTTAACTGTAGTTTCATCCAGTGATATCCAATCACAAACTGTTTTATCATAAAAATTCCTGCAAATCACTGATGTTTCATAGAAGTTATTAAACCTTCAAGTATGTGTGTGTGTTTGTATATATATATAGCAAAATTGCAGCTAACAAAGCAAACATCAAACACACTACATAGGATACTGTGGTAGCTTCGGTCGAATTGGTAAAAGTGGAATAATTGGTGACACATTTCTCAGTACTTCTTAACCACAAGGTGCGTCTCTTGTGAAACTAATATCATAATTTAAATTCAGCACATAATGAATGGAATTTCCAGAAACACAAGTTTAGTTGTATCTCAGCACGGCAGGTATGGGTATTAACACTTATTGATAAGGAGATAAGACGAGGCCAGGTGTGTTAAAGCGTTCGATTCCAATCTTGGGGTCGTTCTGAGATACATTTTTATTTCAAGTGTATTCTCGTCATCAAGAAGTCTAGTTGATATTCTTGAAAGCATGGCTCACTTCTATGGATTAACGATACAATACATTTGTTGACAGTGCATATAAAAATTACAAATATTAGAATAAAGTGAAAATAGTTTAAGCCCTGTTATAAAAACAATAATTTGTATCTCCAGCTACACATATGAAAATATTCATACACCACAATTTGTCTTTATTTAAAAAAAAAGGTTTTCTATGTTCAAAACGTAATTGAAAATAAATATATGAATCCAGAGCTTCTGATTGGTTGAATATATGGGCTTTTAATTCTGCTTAACTTAAAACGTACTGTTATAAAAGTAAGTGCTGGAATTTGAAACGAGTAAGATGTTTAGTTGTTATTTTTTAGTTAATAGACAAATTCGCGACATTTCTGATTTCGCGTCAACACATTTTAGCTGGGAATATTCATCACCTTGAAACAAAATGTCACAGAGAAAATGAATATCAGTTTTGGGTTTACAGTGTACACGTAAATGTTTGGAAAGGTATAAATCTCTAACACAAAATCAAAATGTGCTCTTTTTGAGAATCTCCTCTGTTCAGTTAGTGTCTTATTACTGAGGCATCTCCACTTTTGTAGAACTAACATACGGTATATTATTTGTGTATATAGTTCTGTTGACAGCATCACTTCATATTTACAGTTCTAGAATAATATTAAAGGTACACCTTAGTTTCAGTGGAAATAATATGTTGAAATAACTAAAAGGAACTATTTCTGATGGTTCGGTTTATTTGTTTTAAATTTCGTGCAAAGCTACACAAGGGCTATCTAAATTAGCCGTTAATAATTTCGCAGTGTCAAGGTAGAGAGAAGGGAGCTAGACATCACCACCCACCACCAACGTTTGGGCAATACTTTTACCAATGAATAGTGGTATTGACTGTAGCTTTATAACGTCCTCACGGCTGAAAGGACAAACATGTTTGGTGTGATGAAATTACAAATTTCTGATGGCCTTTATGTGTTGTTTTGCACAGTAATTTTCTAGTCTAAAATGCCCTTAAAATATGGCACATAATTAATTACAAAAAACGTACATTTTTACCAGCATTTTTCTTCGTAATGATTTTAATCCCAACTTGTTTGGAGATCAGCTCTAATTTTCTAAGCCTTTATTTTCATCCGAGAGGTTAGATCGGACGATAACCATGTGAGCGAGGATGTTTAGTGACGGAAATTCGAACTGTGACATTTAGATTGCGAGTCGAACATCCTAATGGCAAACCTAAATTTTTGCTGGGATTGATGGTCCAAAGTGGCGAACATATATTTATTTATGTATGCGTGTATATCAGTCTGTATGTATGTAAATATGTTAGTATATTTTATATGTCTCATTGTGAAGTCCAAAACTCTTGAAAAACTATATATAATCGCAATAAACCAGTATATTAGACGTACTAACTTTCGTGTCGGTATCACATCACACGCAGAAGATTTGATAACTTTAAAAATACGACACAAGTACACACGTAATAACGTATGCTTAAATGAGATTTAAGATTTGCTATTTTCACAGGAAACGTATTGAATTACCCGGATGACAAACTCTATCCAATATTTTGCCTTAAAGTTCTAGCAACAACCTCTTTAAAGATGATTGATCTATGAAGCGATCCGTAACATTAACAATACTTGAATCGTAGCCGTTACTCAGCTCCCATTCTTCACCAGTGTTTAAATGAAACTTTCCAAACACCCAGCCAGTTATGAAAGACTTTGTCCATTACAGTTGTTGAAGTTCTAATTATTGGAACATGTGAGGAGAAAGGAATTCATGTAGTTAATTAAGAATTTCTATGGATTTGAATATAGCTTCCTAGGATTTGAATATGGATTCAATTTTGGCTCATAATATATTTTTACAGCATAATCATCCACAGAAGTCATCTGTGAGGTTACAATTGTGTTGCTATCTACAGTTTAAAACAGTTCACTCTGAAACTTTACTTTGAATAACTGTAAAGTTTACTTCGTTTAACTGTTACCTTAGGAATCAATTCTTAATGCAAATCATGGACAAAATGTGTGTGTGTGTGTTTTCTTATACCAAAGCCACATCGGGTTATCTGCTGAGCCCACCGAGGAAAATTGAGCCCCCGACTTTAGCGTTGTAAGTCCATAGACATGCCGCTGAACTAGGGGGGAGCAGGTAAAATATGCCTTCAAGAAAATACAAAACTAATATCAAAATTTGCATTTATTGGCAAAGCAGTTATGCGTAGATATTTGTGATATACCGCTTTGAGCAACTTAGAAAAAACCTGAAGAATTACTTCTAAGATATCCATCTTCTTTGAAGTATGAATGAGGTGAGTGGATCTTGTTCACCTAAATTTAATTGAGCTATATCATGAATGTTTACTTTTTGATGCATTATCTCTTTCAGTAATTTAAAACCGCTAGCCTGTCATTACTGATTTTCCTCTACTTATAATATTAATAGTTCACAGTGAATAACTTACACATTTATTTATATTTGTTCTTTAAAAGAAAGCTTAATTTTAGGACAAAAAACACATTAAAATATTTATTTGATCCTATTTCTAAATTCATTCAATTTTACTGTGTTAAACATGTTAGGTTAACACAGTAAACATCGTCTTGCCTATTTAATGCATAAATTTTAATATATATACTTCGTTTCCCAATCGTTCAAATTGTTAACTTCTAATTAAATATCTAGAGATGTGGCATTATGAAATTGTATATATGTGTAAAGGTCATATTTCGATGATTATTTGAAGGAACTGATGCAATGATAAGCTTACCAACTCGGAAGTTCTATAAATTGGCAAATTTTCAGCAGACAGAACAGCTGCCAGAAGCCATGACAAGCCTTGTGAATTAACTAATTTCAACAGAGCTTGGCTTCCGAATTAAAGACTTGAATTACACATAATTAGTTGTAGACAGATTGTTATAGTGATAGAAAGATATCACATGACAGAATTATTGAAAATTACGTGTCTTACACAAATATAAATTACCTTTACGTTTTCATATCTGAAAGCATGCTGCCCTCTATCCAAAAATTACTATATAACATTATTAACTTTCCATAATTAGAGATATTTTCGAGTGTGTTATGGATCTCAAATTCGGTTCAACTAGAAAAAAATTAAAGAAATATTTTTGAATGCAGTTATCTGTGATTGAAGAAACTAAACAACTTTAGGAACTGAATAACAACACGGATGTTTAACATGAGCCAAACTTGCAGATGTCAGACACTAAATGCATCAGTGGTAGTCACAGAAGCATTTCATATTTGAAGTAAAGACATCCAGAGTAACAACGCTATTTGAGTGTGAAGAATCAATATTTATCGCATAGAACAAGCTGAAAATTCAAATATATCATAACAGTTTCATGATTCGACATTAAACACTTTATTTCGTGTAATTGCGGTACAGCATCTAAAAACACTTAGCTCAGTTTCGTGATATAGATGTTAAGACTATTAGGAGTCCAAGTATTAATATGATAAAGTTTTATGTTATTATTTGTTATTCATAAAAGTATACGTTTTGATAATGTATGTTCCTAGGTATAACACTGCCCAGTAAATCTAATTTAATATTCTAATTCAGATTTATCGCCATATTCATGTATCATATTATATCTGTTACTTAGTACGTGACTTATCGTAGTCAAATTTATATTTATATGATTCACATATATGCAAGCGGGAATTGTCCTTAAATAAAAGTTAATAACAACTAATTATATCAGATCAAATATAAGAAATTACTTTTATGTACGTAAACGATTATTTTGCATTCGCGCTGATATCTGAGTCTCTGCATTTATAGTGTAATAACTTTACATGCTCTCCACCCATTACTGTTTAATACAATGTAATATCTCAGTTACTTATTCAGTTATTTCAGTTCCATTATAGGTAAATATAGTGCAATATTTCAGTTACAGATTTAGTTATTCTGGTTTCTATTTCAGTTAAATATAGTACAATATCTTAGTTAATTATTCAGTTATCCTGGTTTCCATTAAGTTAAATTTAGTGCAATATCTCAGTTACTTATTCAGGTATCTTGGTTCTATTACAGGTAAATATAGTGCAATATTTCAGTTACTTATTCAGTTATTCTGTTTTTCATTACAGTTAAATGAAGTGCAATATCTCAGTTACTTCTTCAGTTACCCGAGTTTTCATTTTTACAAGAGGTTCACAACGGATGTTAAACCTGCCCTACAAATTACATCTGTATCCTATCTTTCACCTGTTGTACAAATATTACATCTAGATCCTATTTTTATCCTATTGTACAAATATTACATATAGATCCTATTTTTATCCTATTGTACAAATATTACATCTAGATCCTATCTTTATCCTATTGTACAAATATCACATCTGGATCCTATCTTTCTTCTATTGTACAAATATTACATTCTGATACCATCTTCACATCGTAATTTGTAAAAACTGTATGAAAATACCTTTTAATAACTATGTAAAAATATATTTGGTTGTCTGGATGTCTATCGTCTGCCGCTGTAATTATTCGTAATACACATTACAGACATTAAACATCAGTTATGCGTCCAATGGAAGTTTGTTTCTTCTATTTGTTCATATAAACTTATTACCAGGTGTACGACATTAAATCATATTGATTGGATACCATCACTGGATATGACTGTTCATTAACTCTGGTACTTTTACGGAATTAGGTTAGACATCTCAATTTATTATAGTACTTTAAATGTAAGATTACTCTTAATGTGTAAACATTCTTTATAAATCTACAGATTTTGGAATACCCAGTTGTCACATTAGATACGTTGATAATTAAAGTACGAATAAGTGAAGTTTAAAACTGGTATTCTTACTTCTGTAAAACAAAATTGCTATTGATTCGAAATCTTTGTGCGTTGAGATTTTCATACGTGAAATACACAAGAACATAGCGTTCAATCTTTTTTTCAAGATCAAATCTAAAGGCATATCTGATTCAAAAAAGATAAAGACAAGTGTCTTCTTAAAAAATACACCATTATTTGTCTCAAATAGACTTTAAAATAAAGTCTAAACTATACATATGTTGAAAGACATGACGTCATAATTTACATAATTTGGTCAAAATATTTATATAAAAACTACGTACAGTCCAGTCCCGGTTAGCTGTGGGTTTAAAAAATTAATGGACGAACAGCGGGGTGGCCGTATTATCGAGTGTCACCATATGAGGTCAGCTCTGGGACCAGACTGAGCCCTCAAAGGCACAGTGCATGCTCCTCCTGGCCCGACATAACCAGGTGGTGAAGGTGCTCGACTCGTAATCTGGGATCACGGGTTCTAATCACTGTCACACTAAACATGCTCGCCCTTTCAGTCGTGGATTTATTATAACATCACGGTCAATCCCACTATTTGGTAAAAGAGCAGTTCAAGAATTGACAGTGAGTGGTGATGACTAGCTGCCTTCTATCTAATCTTACACTGCTAACTTAGGAACAGCTAGCGCAGATAGCCCTCGAGTGTAAATCTGGCTGTAATTTAGAAATAAACATTAGAAGATAAATCAAACTGCTTTCATACGTTAATAAGACGGAAAGTATGACCTGTACAAAATCCCTGGAAAGTCTTTGTTTTGTATGGGCAACCTTGGTAGAGAAAAAATAGCATCAGGTTCGAGTTTTAACATACTAACTGTAGTCATGAAATATGGCCATAAGTAATATCAATAGTGAGACGTTTTTATTAAGACGACGCACCCCATTAGCGTACTCATTAAGAGCGTGTAATGAGCGTCGTATCTAGGAGCGCAATTCTCTCTCTTTTTTCTGAATCGTAAACCTTTGCATAGAACTGTGTTTATATCTGGAGGTCTGACTACTAATTATGACAAAAGATTAAGTTAGGAGCTCTCTGGACAAATGATTGGTCTTTTGGGGAAGCGTTGAATGGCTGGAAAATAACCTTAGCTAAAACTTCTGTTATTATTTTCTGTGAGCTGTTAGAAAGAAGACATTCTAAAATCTGCACATCTCTTTTAAATTTGAAGAAACATATATATATATATATATATTAGATTGTTAAGATAGTCGAAAGATACATACATAGTTACTTGGAATATGTGTTTTATTGCCTATAGAATACCTATTTACTTTGCCTGAAAATAACTCCTGTTGGAAATAAAACTCTTCGAAATGTAATTGCTTTAAATCATTAAAACATTTCTTCTTTTAAATTAGTGGGACTTTATGACGACGGTCTTTGTACACTGTGTTGTACGATAAAACGAGTAACTTGTGTAATAATCATTATTAGATACCTTGTAACTAATAAGATTAATTAAACCGTTTGGTTATGTTGTGTATGTCTTTTTGTACTCAAGAAAGAAAGAAAAAAAGGTCTAACAGTATAAAGAGGCATAACATGGGAACAAAACATTGAATTACTCCAGTAAAATTGGGGTATTTCATTAAAACACTGCATATGCACATAATGAAATGTACATTCGTGAGATCACATAGAAAAGTAAAATAATACAAAATTTGCAGCTACATTACCAGATATTAAATAATAAGGTAGATCATCATGTAATGCACCCTAATTTGTAGAGGTACTAGAAGACCCAAATTGTGTTGGGGGTACATCGTCTATCCAATATAACCCTATCTTCACTAGCTTCACGTGGTTAAATAGTAATAACTGAGAAGATCTTATTGATCAAGCCCGCAAACTCCCGTGACTATATACTGTTTAATAATTCCGTTAGTCTAATGCAAGGCTCAGCATGGCCACACGTGATTAGGGCACTCGACTCATAATCTTAGAGTCGGCAGTTCGAATTCTGTACCATCAAATGTGCTATTCTTTTCAGCCGTGGGGTCGTTATAACGGCAAGTCAATCCCACTATTCGTTGGTAAAAGAGTACCCGAACAACTCGGAATTTGGTTTTACAGTGCTAAATTAGGGATGGCTAGCGCAGATAGCTCTTCTGTAGCTTTGCACAAAATCAAAAAAACAAACAAATAAACAGTCTGATGCAATCCATCCATAATGTGCAAGCTCTTTATCGATCCATTTTGACGACTCATAAATAGGGTGGAAAGTTATCTTCAATAAAAAAGAATGGATTTCATATATGATGATGATAAAAATCCGGTTTTAAGGATATCCTTTCTACCTTATGGAACGTTATAACCTGCACCAGTGAATAAGCAAAGTGCTGAATAATATGTTTATGGAGGGTAGGGTAAAAATAATAATACTTTAGCTTCCATCTGTTAAGCCATTGTGAGTAGAAAGCAGCTATGTGCAACGTAATGAAAAAAAAAAAAGTAGAAACATGAACAAAAGTCCACACCCAGCCAACCGCAGAGATCGTGATGCGCAGCTACACGTAGCTTTGTCGGATGAGCTAGCCTTAATGGCGACGTTTGGATTTTAGTACAACATCCACGACACCATAAGTGTGAGCTAAAGGAAGCGGTCAATCATTTGCGGTCAACATATTGAACTACCTACTTTCTTTTGGCCACTAAAGTAAATAAGAAAAAATGGACGAGCCATTTCACCTTTTTCATCATTATCCACGGGTAAACTCCCGTTATTGAATAACGAAGTGTATTAGTAATTTTATTTAATAAAAAAGTATTCAAAATTTCAAAACTCTACCTGACATAATCCTAATGAAGCACAAAAACGATTAGTGTACCAATTAGTTAGTTATTTCAAACCATAATTGTGGAATTTTAATATTCTAAAATCAAATCATCACCATCCACAGCTAACTCTTGGGCTACTCTTTTACCAACGAATAGTGGGATTGACCATCACATTATAACGTCCCCACGGCTGAAAGGGCGATAATGTTTGACGTGGCGGGGATTCAAACCTGCGATCCTCGGATTATAAGTTCAGTACCTTATCCACCTGGCCATACCGGACTCCATTCTTATGAACAGCATGTAAACTGAAATTACAGTTTAATATGTAATTAGCGTGATCCCTGGGCGAGTCATTTACAAAAGATATTAATATTATACATATATATATGTTTCGTTCGAGAAGGACAACCCTCTTTTATATAAATATATATACATTTCATATTTTAAGGGTATGTGTGTGTGTGTGTATATATATATATATATATGTATATACACACATAATCTAAAATTAGTAGATGTCGCTATGACAAAAACTTGATAGATAGACACTTCCAATTTCGACTATATGTAAAATTTCGCTATGTCTGAATTGGTTCAGTATGAAAAAACATGTTTTTACTGTCTTCGATAACGATTCAAGCAAATCACAGGAATGTCCTGTTATGAATACCAAATATTATTTAACGTATTCTTAAATAATGTAGTTGGCTAATTTATAAATACAGTTCTTTCATTTAAATAACAAATATTATGAGTATTAAAGAATAAATCACCTAAATAAAATGCAAGAGATAATGATATGTGATTATGATCATGGAACCCTGATCTTGGTGTTGCAAGTCATCAAGCTAAAACCTTGGCCCACACTATTTTCTAATAAAAAACTGCTCTCGTTACTCATCTGATCGATTCATGGACAGTTTATCTAATATCGTTCTGAGCCTGATATGCAAAATCGATTCTTTAGGTTATAAGCTCTCTGACTTCTTGTTTTAAGACACAAAGCCACACAATGGGCTGTTTATTTTGCGCTAGTCGTGGATGTGCTAACTCGATTCTTAGTTTTATAACACAAATGATTCACGGTGGTAGCAAATTCCAGTTTCAGAAAAGGTTAATTAAGAAAAGGAAGAAAACTTAAGATTACAAAAAAAGTAAATAGAAAACGTCATTAAACATTGGCGTCGTATTATGTTTGCCTCCTCCTGGTGGCACAGCAGCATGTCTGCTGACTCGGGCCTCTAGAAACCGAGCTTCAATACCCGTAGTGGGTAGAGCACATTAGTCTATTGTGTAGTTTTGTGTTTAATTACAAACAAATAAGTATTGTTATTTGCAGCCTATCTCATATTTATTTCTTTAATATAATTAACCAGTCTCGCTTTCTTCTTCAAGATTTCATCAGCTGAAATGCAAATAAATTTAAAATCATTCTCATGTGAATTACGACTGATATCTTGTGGAATAATGATTTCAATATCGAAGACATTTTAAGTCATCTGTAGGCCTGACCAACTTACGTTATTCATAAATATTAAATAGATTTTGAAAGGTCATTCGGTTATTCTGTTACTCAGAGTTTAGTATTTCATAAATATTTAACCTAATGACCACAATAAAAAAGAAGTAATCACTTGACATGCCGTGATATCTCGAGGATGTATTTTTGTCATCAAAGTATTACACAGAGGCTCATTACGTTCCATTAAAACGATTTTGGAGCAGCACTACGTCGTTACAGTCATTGTCACTACTTCTTATTATGCTCTACCTAATCATCTTAATTTGTATTTTAGAATAACTTCCACTGTGAAAGACTCTCTATCCTAAGACTTGTCGTATCCAAAACACCCACACACCTACCCACACACGCACACACCTCGCAGCAGACTTTTCTGAATCCATCTTGTGTACGAAAAAAATTCGTCTCAATAGTCTGATCAAACAGAAATCAATACACACTGCGTCTGAAGACGTGGCCTTCGTATGGAATCAAGTGAATACTTGTTTCATTTCCTAAGTGTCTAAAGTATGCGTGGAATAAACTTGTGTACGAGTGTCTTGTGTCGCTAATTCAGGCGGAGATTATGTAGCATACAGCTGTCAGAGATAAGTAGACAGTTTTAGCCACTGACCTTCGAGTTCATGGAAGATTTCATCTGTTACAAATCACCGTACTAATAATGGTGGCTTATTGCAGAGTTGTTGTAGTTTCCTGGATGCTCGTGATAACCTAAACTGGTTTATACTCTTTTTTATTAATGTCATTAAACAGGCTGATAAACAATTTATTTTAATCTTTATAAATAAGCGCGTAAGAAAAGACAGTCACTATAGGTTTTGTTTTTAATTTTGATCTTTCTTATTCTGATAGAAATTTAATACCATTTAATAATTATAATGTAATCAAATGTGTGCTATAAAACAATAATCAGTGTTAATGGCCCATTGAATGGCACCAACAATGAATATTACTAGCTTATGAAAACCAATGTTAACTGAGCTCGCCCCTCATAATCCTTGATGAACTTGTCTTTAAAACTATATTTAAATTATATAAATTTGAAAATTATATTTCCCAGTTAAAGTTACTTCATTTAATTTTGTATGTTTTCCAATATTGCAAATTCTTTACCTCTTGTCTGTTCATCATTATTTATCATGTAGAATATAAGATCTGCCTACTTTTTTCATTTCTTAGTGTTCGCATGAATTTCTAAACTGTCTGGATTTATATTATAAAGTCCGTGTCATAGATCATGTTTTGATCTATACTACATTTCACGAAAAGATGATATATCCTATGAGATATTTAGGTACATGAATGTATATTATAAATCAAATTCATTTTAACCAATGAGTTTTATAAAATCTACGTTACATAAACTATTACTCGTAAAATAATTATCTGAAAAGATGAATTCTTAGTTCATCATTGATATACTAGTTAAGTACAATTATATAAAGTATTGGCCCTTTTTATCAAAGAATTTATGCATAGAAACATAATAAAAATGCAGTATTGATAAATTGATACACTGGTCTAAACGCAACCAAATGTTAATAAAACAATTACTTTTACTCTATTTTATCTGTTTCACAAAAGGTTTATCAAGAGCTATCAGCTTTAGCTAACCCTACTTTTAACTCATAGAGTAGAGGAACGTCAGCTGGTCAACGGCAATCGCCACTATCTGTTTGAGAATTCTGATCTGTATACGAGATTTGACCTTTGTTCGAACGAATTCTAGTTCACACATACTACCATTTAATGGGATCTGCTTTACTAATATGATTGCTTCTTTTCAATTTTAACACAAGATTTAAGTGTTTTTCGTTCCACATTTTCCAACTATGCGGTTTCTTTTGAATATCGCTATATTTACAGTAATTTCATCGCGTTTTGTTTTGTTTTTCCTAACTTACTACCAATGTCAACATTTCAGTACACTTACTTGTAGTAAATGCCATTCAACCATTAATTCGATTTTCTAGTAAAATTCTTTTTAAAAGGCCTACCAGTAATTGCTTTTTCTCTTAAAATTTTAATCAGTTGCTAACTAGAAATTTTTTCAAGAAAAACAATTGAGAATAGTATTGATAAAATGTATACAGATTCGGTCAATTTTACCGACCACGTGGAACCTTTATATTTGTATAAAGTCTTTATATATTTGATACTACAAACTTTTATTTATTGTGTGTGTGTGTGTATATATATCTTCACGAAATTTGTCGGTCTTTCTATAAACATTATAAATCTTTTACGTATTAAAAATAGCAGTTTTCGTGAAATATTTTAATAAACTAAAAAAAGATTTCTCTGAAAATTTTAAGTAGTTCAACAATGTTTTCAATAGTCTATGTGTAAAGTTATTTTCATATTAATATTGTAAATACTTTTGCTCATCTCAAGAAATTTAAAACAAACAAACAAACAAATTATCCTACGTATATTTTAACAAATAATATTATACATCTATTCATAATTAAATTTTATTTCTTTTTCATTGCTCTTTGCACCATGTTTAACTATTCTGAGCGACATTATAAGTTTCAAATCAGTTGGAGCACCTGCAGATTACGTTGCCCTTATCAAATTACATTACCATGTATTGTTCACGAGCGTGCCTCAAGAATCGTTCTTATTACATTATTATTTATTTTACCTTATCTAATCTTGACAAATTGCATTCGTATTTTTACATTTCGATTGCTTTTATTATAATAAACGAAAAATAAGCATAAGAAACAGAAAATAAAGCGCTTACCAATGTCTCCTTTTTTCTTTTTGTTTGCTTGTGAGTATCGATGACACTTGACCCTACATGTAAACTAATGGTTGTAATGTGCAAAATAGTTTTACTTTAATTAATAATACACCAAAGAACACGGAATAATACCATACAATAAATAGAAAATTTTCTATAACTATAACAGTTTTTTTTCTGATTTTCTAACTATGCGACAAAATCCGTTACGAATTCTTCAAAAGCAGTCGTTCCCTCCCATGGAAATATATCTTGTGCTAAAATAGAAACTGATAATCATTTGTTCATAATACAACGTTATATAACATGTCATGTGGTAAATTAAAATCTTATTTTTTATAAGTTATAGATAATATAGATGTGAACTTAAGAAAAAACTACTAACATATCCTGAAAGAGAGAATGCGATAGATGAGTGTAGCAAGAGGGATCTGATTTTCTATTTTTTTAGCTCTCTAGCCAAACAAGATTGAAAGTTATAAAATTGTGGTCTGTCTGAACCATGAAGACTTTATAGTGAGTAATTTGCGTTAATTGCGTAATTATTGAAGGAATGATAGATAAAAGAGAGAAGAGGAAATGTCTTCAGAAAATGTGTCACCTTTTTCTCACTAGGGGAAGTACAATTTTTTAAAAAATATTTATTTATAAAATTAACAACTTAAAACATATATACTGTTAAAATATAGGTGACTGTCTACAATTTTATGTTATTCTGGTAGAACATAGACAAAAAGTAATTTAATAAACTTTTTAAATCTAAGCGTGACAAGTGCAGTAAATGATGCTCGGGCAAATGAAGTTACAACATTTTTGTTTGTTTCTTTGTTTTGGAATTTTGCACAAAGCTACTCGAGAGCTATCTGTGCTAGCCGTCCCTAATTTAGCAGTGTAAGACTAGAGGGAAGACAGCTAGTCATCACCACCCAAATCTTGGGCTACTCTTTTACCAAAGAATAGTGGGATTGACCGTCACATTATAACGCCCCCACAGCTGGGAGGGCGAGCATGTTTGGCGCGACTCGGGCGCAAAACCGCGACCCTCAGATTACGAAGCGGACGCCTTAACGCGGTAGGCCATGCCGGGCCGTTACAACATTTAAAACAAACTTTTGTTTGTAGTAACGTGAAACGTTCCAAACAGATTGTTTCTGTGGAAGCTTAAAGCGTTCCATACAAAAGCTTAGTTAACATAAACTTCTCACTGACATCTGTTAGCTTGATAGTCTAATAATGTTAACTAATAACTAGAACAAAACCATCTGCGATATCATAGCTTTGTCAAAGAAAACAAATCGTTTTTTCTTCACCTATCTTATTTCTGTAGAGAAAAAAAAGGATGTTTGTTTTTGTAAATATACTTTTATATTAAGTTATATATAAGAATGTGTCTGTCATAAGTAGCGGGGTCAATTTGTTATATTTATATTATAATTACTGGCTTCCTCTTCAACCTTAAGACCGAATGTAACTTAGTTATTAGCGTGCCAAAGTGAAGATAAATCCAAGATTCGAGCCGTGCTTTTAAACAAGACACGTGACACTTTCAGTTATGTAGGACGTTATGTATGTAAATGCTAATCCCCCTGTTCACTTAGGATAGCCGCGAAGGCATCGGTGTTGTAAACTGGTTGGCATATGTGTGGATATTTTTAAAACCTCACGGTCTCGTTTCTGGCTATCTGAATCATATATACTATAATGTGTTGTTCGTACTGAACTGACTAGGGATCAGATATTTAACATTGTTTTTAAAATACATATATTTTAACATTTTAAAATATAAAAAGATATTATGAGTTGTGAAGCTATAGATAAAAAAAACATTGCTCATAATATTATATATTTGCTTCAGTTTACATATATTGAATAAAATAGGTGTTCACACGTTTTCGAACTATGCAAATCAAATAAACACAACATAAATATAGAACACAACCAAATACTAAATAAAGAAACAAATGCAAAATTAAAGAAGCCTTATTTATTCAACAACTCAAGTTCAAAATAAACCAATACAAAGGAACACCTTTATACCTATATTAATAAATATAATCAGTCATCTAAGCATGTCCTCTACATTCCTACACTCAGTTACACAACCCTCTTCAAACACGTGGTCAGCTTCCGGTCAGTTACCTTTTTCTTTCTTTGTGAACCTGACGATGATCGAAGAAGGTCAAAACGTTATTCGCTACTCTGCATAAAAAAAAATTTCAACCCAAACCAGCCGTTTTTACATATATATATATATACACACACACACACATAGTTTAGTTACACGTCAGTACTATTACAATATATTTTCTTTTGTAAGATTTCTCAGCAATGAGATATAAGTAATTGTTAACGATTAACATGTCCTTATGAAAAGTTCCATCAAGGTTTTTCGGTTCAGCTCCCAGTTGATCCACTAGAAAAATCATGTCCTTCAAAAAAGTTCTCCTTGATATTCTTAAAATATGTTAGATAAAATATCATCCGTCAAGAATAGTACAAAATCTAAAATTAGTTTTGTCACATCTTATAAGTTCAGTCAAAGAACAAATGTTACTTTTTTCTAATGATTGTGAAACTAAGCCTATCGATTAACAGGCGATAATGCAAATACATTTATGAACAATCCTCTTATGTGTACTTTTAATTAAAGCCAGTGACAGCTATTCAAAGAGCTATCGAGGCAATATATGTTCACTGAATATAAATTTATTCATCAACTAAAAACACGAAATGACGTATCTAATTTACTTGTATCAATTAATTGTCCCACTTCTGCTTAACATAATTTATTTATTTCAACTACCAGATATTCAAAGATATTTTAATCGATAAACTGAACAGTTTGATCTGTTTCGAGATTTCAGGTTTGCCACTCTAACATCGCGTGGTTATGAAAAGATCCCTAAGTGGCTGACAGATGCAAATTTATATCTGTGCATCTACTGAGTGAAAACAGGTTGTTGTGTTTATGTGAGCGCCGAGAGTGCCTAAGACGAAACTTTGTAATTAACTCGTTATGAGATAAAAGGCTCACTTAGAGTTGTCAGAGCACAAACGACGGGTAGGTTATAAATATTGCACACCAGACGTGACGCTAACGATAAAACTAATGTATCATATTTAATTTAGGAAGCATTATTTAGGATTTAGAGAAGTGATAGCATATCTGGCTCTTTCGTTGTATAAATCAGCTCAAAAATGGACGAAATAGTGACAGTGATTGTTTTGGTTGTTATTATAGCTTACAGATTTACGGTTGAGTCATCAATTGCAACAATAAAGAAGCTCTTCCACTGTTTTGTACCAACTGTAAATTACAGGACGTCGGTGAAGACCCTAAATATGTATTTGTAAGGTAGATAACGAAAAAGGCCCGACATGGCCAGGAGGCAAAGACACTTGACTCGTACTATGAGGGCCGCCTGTTCGAATCTCCGCCACACCAAACATGCTTGCCCTTTCAGCAGTGGGAGCGTTGTAATGTGGCTGTCAATCCCACATTCTCAAGTAGCTCAAGAGTTGGCAGTGGGTAGTGATGACTAGCTGCCTTCCCTCTAGTCTTACACTGCTAAATTAGGTACGGCTAGCACAGATAGCTCTCGTGTAGCTTTGAACGAAATTCAAAAACAAAAAAAAGATAACGAACAAAAACACAACTATATAGATTCATGCTAAACTTTTACTCTCTAAAACTAGAAAGCCAAACGCTTTTAACGTTTTAAAGGCGATGTTCACCTTATAAAGGGAAAACATTCCCAGGTAATTGTCATCGTATACAAGTGTTCGATCAGAGTGACTTACACGTTATCAACAACCAAGAAGTGGACCTTACAAACAGCAGCCAGCAACATTCGAGATTCTAACAAACGTATTTTAACATTTACAAGTCCAGGGATAATATGTCTCTGCAAATACACCAGCTTTAGTGTACATTTAGAATGACTGGTAATGTAATCCCAAAATATACTCTTTGAACGATTAAGATTATAATCATAAGTTTACAGGCAAATTTCAGACATCAAAATGCTCATAAACTGTTTATAATTACATCTCAAAATATTACGATTTCTTATTTTTGTTTTATTGTAGAACATACAATTGTCTCTCATTGTCTATATTTATTGTAATGTTAAACATTCCCAGTATTATTATCATATGTCATTCCAAAGGCTATGCATGATCGTGTTCGTTAACTACTGGTGTTTGGTATGATAGATCGAGTTCAATATTACAGGTTCATGTTAAGAATTACAAAATGAAAAACAAAAAACAGTCATTTCTACTCTTTTATAGAATTAACTCAATACTAATCTGAACTATAGTATAATTGCCCTTCAACCTCGCCATTAATTAAATTTCTCTCATGCTGATTTTTAATATCTATGATGGATTTATAAAATCATAAGTGTCATTTTAAATAATATAATTATTATCGGTATTTAATATTCAGTCCTGGATGGTCAAATGTTAGTAGTAAAGTTTGAAGCCTAATTGAAATGAAAATTCAAAGAAAAAACAAACAACGCAGTATGAGTCACGTAACTTGGAACAAATACACCTTCCATGAATATCAAGCTGAGAAACCAGTACGTAATAGTTTCAATATTTCACAGTGCATTAGAGATAAAAGCAGTTTGGGTTATTCCAAAACCTACACATCAGAATTCGATCCCAACCTTTGAGTAGAAAAACAATTTACTTTTTAATGATGTTTAACTTCACAAAAAATTGTCACAGAATACAGGAAGGAATACAGATTGCAAACTAAAGAATTAGAATATATCTTAGTAGATTTTTCAGAACACTTTTACATCGGTTTGTAGAAAACATATCATTTTAATGGGGGCCCGGCATGGCCAGGTGGTTAAGGCCAAACTCGTAATTTGAGGGTCGCGAGTTTGAATCCATGTCACACTAAACATGCTCGCCCTTTCAACCATGGAGCGTTGTAATGTGACGGTCAATCCTTCTATTCGTTGGTAAAAGAGTAGACCAAGAGTTGACGGTGGGTGGTGATAACTAGCTGCCTTCCCTCTAGTCTTACACTGCTAAATTAGAGACGGCTAGCGCAGGTAGGCCTCGTGTAGCTTTGCGCAAAATTCAAAACAAACTTAACCAAAACATGTGTGTGTGTGTGTTTCGTATAGCAAAGCCACAAAGGGCTATCTGCTCAGCCCACCGAGGGGAATCGAACCCCTGATTTTAGCGTTGTAAATCCGAATACATACCGCTGTACTTGCGGGGGGCTAACCAAAACAAACAAACTTGCTTCAATGTGAGAAACTACATCGTACTAAACAGTAAAATCACCTTGAACACCAATAAATATCTAAAATTAGATATTCAGTCTATTTCTAAGTACATTCATTCCCAAAGTTTTTGCCTTTAAATTATCGCATTTTATCAAATAATAGAAATTGTCTTACAAAAAATACTTAGCCGCCATCTTTAATAGTAATTTTAAATTCAGACCTTTAATTTGACGCAAAGATATATGCGGGAAAATACTTTGTACCTCAGAACGGTTGGTGGGTGTTAACAGTTTTGTTGATTATTAGAGAGCAACACTTCGATCTTTCTAGGTTAACAAAACGACAATAAAAGTGTTAATACCCATACCAGCCGTTCTAAAACACATTTTTATTTCAAGTGTGTTTCTCGTTATCAAGAATCGGGAAGATACTTTGTTCGTCTGTGACTATAAAACACAGTTTCATCATAAAGGTTTTAATGCACAGCAAAAATAAGATAAACTTCGTACATATTGCTACCATAGGGAATATGTAGAAATAATGATTTAAATGTTGTTGTTTTTCTCATATGTGATGGCGTAACAAACGAAACTTGCGACCGAATGAAACGGAATTAATCAAGCATGGTGCAATTTTCTCTCTGTCTTCTATCCTTTTTACCAAATGTCAACGTGGTGCTACGTAAATTGGTTGACACTTACAATACCCCCACTGTTGAGAGCCACGGTGAGAGTTGATTCATGTATTGTACCAGCATTCCGTTGGAAACCTGATTAGTGTATATTGAGCTCTGAACATAGTAGAATGTATAACAAATTACTCACTTTAGCCTAATTTGTTGTCAACCTAATACAATCAGTTTTGTAGGCTGTTGCTAAATAAAATTGATGCTCATTTTAGACCACATCGAATAACATTTTTGGTTCATGAAAACCAACTATTATGTAGGACTGATTGTTTTGTTTTCTTCTGTATAAAAATATAATATTCTTTGGAACTCCGTAATCGTTTAAACTTTTACGAAGCGTACTGGATATTACGTAATGGCAAGGTAATTCTATAAGAAATGCGCCATCGGAGTTTATTTTCATATTTTTAATCATGTACTTTGACTACAAAAATATATGATTTCCTTATGTTAAATATAAAGGAAGAAATTTTTACACTGAGCACTTTGATTCCCTGAACGGGAAGCTCCATTTAGTCTTAAGGGAAATCACTATCAAAACCTGTTTCTTAACGTTATTATCGAAACGCGAACAAATGTAGAAACTGATTTCAGTTTGGAAAAATAAATATTTCTCAATATATCCCTTCAGACATCTCAAACTTTGAGCTAAGATGTGTTTATTGTATATGCTGTAAAATACGATATTTTATTTTGTTTCTTACAGACGAGTGGCTACTAACAACTGACTACATCTTTCAGTAAATCACAGTGGAGGTAAAGATTTCAAAAAAGAAATTACCCTTAGTATTAGGTTAATTTGTCGGAAGTATACACAGGTTTCTTACAAGTGTGGTTAAGTTATCTCAAAGATATTAAATGTCTAGACAAACCTAGTGTGTTATAAGTAATTAAATTCGTCATTACCACCGAGTATATTCAGTGAGAAGTTCGGTGTCTTTATTGCAGTATAAAGACTGTCGAGTTCGTTTCAGAATTTCCCTAAAATTGTATAGTCATCCCTGATTTTGAACAAATAGGCTATTAAAAGGAAGACAAGGATTTAGCAGCTTTTCTACCAGCTCTTAGATCACTTTTGTTTGACCGAATAGTAATATTTAAAATTACTGTCACAGCGCGCAAGAGGTTGTAACTTAAAGAAAGCTTTCTCGGAGAAACGTCTCGTGAATCACGAGCCATCGGATTTACAGTCCGGACAAGGTAATCACTCTATCCAGCAGGACTCAAATCCTTGTTTTTCAATTTAGATACTTCATCATTAAGAATTAATTAGTATGTATGAATCTGGAGAATAAATAAAACATATATATATATTGCTAACCATACAAGAAAGTTTTGTAATAAATGTTTCCGAGAAAAGGTATACACTATAAGCCTATCAACTTTTTCCTTCGATTTCACCTATTAATTTGGGAAATTAAAGTAGCACAGTAAAGAAACCACAATGCTTATTCACTCCAAAATGAACCCGTGAAGAATCAGAAATGGATGTACGTTCACACATTACTTTAAGTGTCATGTTTGTAGCATTGAGATCACGATACGATCTCAATGCGATGCGATGTTTTTGACGCAGGTGGTTTTGATATTGCTTCGAAAAAGACCACTTAAGTTATTACGTCCAGTCTTGGTTTGATGTCAAAAGCTGTTTATATAGAACAATGGCTGTTTCTTCTCTGGTTTTCCTGCATCAACTTGATCTGTTGTACATCGTTTCGGAAGAATGATCATTGTAAGTATTAGTACCCTAAGTCACACTTCCCACCACTGAAGCATGTTGTATCAAAAAACGTTGAACGAACACAAAACAGAAGGTTTTCACATTGCTCAGAATAATGTCATGACCATGTTACTTTCGAAGAAAAAGAAGTGCCCACCAACTGTTAGTTTGGTATGTACTACTCCCATGTTGTAACTCTTACCGTCAGGTCTTTTCAGAGTTACGATAGAGAGCATTTGGTCTTTAAGACACGGATAGCTAACACGTTTTGGTTATCATGTTGTAGTAAATACTTCGTTGTGTGTTTGCTACGTGTGACTATTAGTTGGATTATCATAAACTAGTTCATACATTACTTGACTCTGTTCTTTACGATTATGAGTACAATGTTTATTTCTTCTAAATTTTTATTTTCAGTTGAGTAGCATATAGCAAAAAAAATACAATAGATATCTGAACACAGAAATCTGAGTGACAATAAAAAAATCTGGTTTTTTGTTCAATATGAACAACATCTGTTTCGTTTATGATCGCTTTTACTCTTGGCTTAAAAAGCAAACCGCACACTTCAGAATCGTGTGTTTAAAAAAACAGTGGCTTTGAAATGCGGATGCTTATTTGTGTTCAAATATACCACAAAAAATATTTCCTAATTCATAAGAAACTCATATCTTACTTTAACCAGACTCGAGAGGAAGTAGTTGCAAGGAAACTAAAGGTTCCTAAGATAAAAATACTCTTGATACGGATGAAACTAAATAATATACCAGATTCCTGATACAGATAAAACTAAATAACATAAAGGTTACTGAGTTAACACTACTCCTGATACAGATATAACTAAATAATGTAAAGGTAACTGAGTTACATTACCAGCTCTAGTGGGATCACTATTAGAGTGGCGGTAAATTATATTACTTAAAACAAAGCCAAACACACGTATTCTTTCTGCACCCGGTACTGTTTACTTGGTGTTCTTCTTCTGGTTGATAATGTAAAAATTATAACATACATGTATGTTTAGATCTCAGATGTCTCAAAGTTTGTCACTTATCTTGCCATTTAGCTCACTTGTACTTTACCTGACACTTAGATATAATTACTAGCCTCAATTTGTTCAATATTTTAATCATTTAAATATAAATTTTAATATATTAATATTTAAGAGAAGTTTCGTTTCGTATAGAATTGGTTCACACAAATTAGATTTTATTGTAACACTTTGTATCACGAGTAACTTGAAAACTAAATAGCACTGAGGAATGGTATTGAACTTCTGATATATATATATAAAAACTCCCTCTGTAAGTAATGCGATAGATATAAAAAAATTGGCTTACTATAACCTTAGTGGACAATGCACAGATAGCCCTTTGTGCAGCTGGACTTTTACTAATAAATATTTGTTTTTACATAATTTGTCTCTAGACACAAGGTACAGCATGAAAAACAAAACAACTATGATACTTTATTCACCTTTCTGGAAACAATTATTAGAAAACTAGGAATTTAAACGATTAAAACCATTTCGAAATACCGCTAAAGTACGTATAAAACTCGTTTTCATAAGCAGTTAATGCTTTCCTAGAGAACGAATTTTTGTTTAACAATTCTTTATCTTTTAATGGTGTCGTGTGTCAGAGGTAAACGATTTGTTTTTGTTTGTTTTGGAATTTCGCACAAAGCTACTCGAGGGTTATCTGTGCTAGCCGTCCCTAATTGAGCAGTGTAAAATCGAGGGAAGGGAGCTAGTCATCACCACCCACCGCCAACTCTTGGGCTACTCTTTTACCAGCAAATAGTGAGATTGGCCGTCACATTATACGCCCCCACGGCTGGTAGAGCGAGCATGTTTAGCGCGACACGGGCGCGAACTCGCGACCCTCGGATTACGAGTCTCACGCCTAGTGAAAAAGAAATTCTTTCTTTTTAATATTGTATTAGTATTGTTGGTTTGGTTTGTTTTGAAATTCGCGCAAAGCTTCCTAAGGGCTATATGCAATAGTCGTCCCTAATTTTGCAGTGTAAAAAGAGAGGGATTATTTGTTTGTTTTTGGAATTTCGCACAAAACTACTCGAGGGCTATCTGTGCTAGCCGTCCCTAATTTAGCAGTGTAAGACAAGAGGGAAGGCAGCTAGTCATCACCACCCACCGCCAACTCTTGGGCTACTCTTTTACCAACGAATAGTGGGATTGACCGTCACATTATATGCCCCCATGGCTGGGAGGGCGAGCATATTTAGCGCGACGCGGACGCGAACCCGCGACCCTCGATTACGAGTCGCATGCCTTACGCGCTTAACCATGCCAGGCCAAAGAGAGGGAAGCCAGCTAGTCATCACCACCCACCACCAACTATTGAGATACTTTTTTACCAACGAATAGTGGGATTGATAGTCACATTATAACTCCCCACGGCTAAAAGGGGCGAGCATTTTTGGTGTGACGTGGATTCGAACCAGCGACCCTCAGATTACGAGTCGAGTGCCTTAACCACCTGGCCGTGTCGGGGCCCATATTAGTCTTGATCAAATTTGTGGTTGGGAATGAGGTAAAACAGACTATATACTTACGACATTTGTACGTTTTCGCGACTGGAACGAAATACAAAAAGAAGATAAATTGTTAAATAAAAAAATGCTCCCTTTCAATATGTAAATTATTCAAAAAAATATTAGTGAATATAACAAACACATTGTTAACTTTGAATTCGAGCATTGATGATATAATTCTTATAAGAAAACGCTTTGATATTGTTACGTCTTTCGAGATAAATGAATCATTTTTATCTTCGTAACAATGGTAGTCTTGTTTATAATCAGAAGAATGTTAATTTTGTTTATTTTCAAAAGAGTGGTAGTCTTGTTTATCTTTAAAAGAATGGTACTCTCGTTTATCTTCAGATGAATGATGGTCTTGTTTATCTTCAAAAGAACGGTGATCTTTTTATTTACAGAAGAATGGTAATCTTTATATCTTCAGAAGAATGGTGGTCTTGTTTATTTTTATTAGGATGGTGAACTTGTTTATCTTCAAAAGAATGGTGGTTTAATTTATAATCAAAAGAATGGTAATTTTGTTTAGCTTCAGAAGAATGGAGAAATGATTGTTACAAAAAATTTTGACAGTTAAACTGAAATATGTAAAAGCCACAAACGTTTTGCCAAAAATCTCTAATTCATTTAACTTAAACTATTTAGGGTCTCTTAAAATTGCTAAAGTACATACATTTCTTCATTATCGGAAATGATATTGGAAAATACATTATGTCTAACATGGAAGGATGTCCGAAAAAAATGGCGACATTTAAAGTAATTTTAATTTAGGTGTTACAGTAAACTGGTTGAGAAAAATTTGTCATATATTTTATAATATTAAAAGATATTTATTTTTAAATAATTATAGGCCAAGGGTAAAATTTTATTGCTTAAAAATATATAGAATACACCTTTTAAATCATTTTAAAAACGATTTAGTTTGGGATTCAATTATATTTTTTACAGATATTATAATTCACTTATCTCTAAGATATGAAGTCGAGAACCCAAGAAAAAAACAACAACAAGAAAAACAAAAAAAAGAGTTACTTAGGACACAAATATTACATTTGCTTAGTCATTTTTATTGACTACTTTTTATTTTCAAGAATATGGTTTAATCTAACAGATTCAGAAGCAAAGTTCAATAATTGATTGGAACGAATAACGAAAAGACGCTAGTTTGTTACATTTGTCATAATGATCATGATACAGTATACCAGTTTCTTTTAGCTAGTTTTTGTAATGAAACGAAAACATTACATCAGTTTCATGATGTAGATACATGTTTGGACATAGTTGCAACATGGCAAAAAGCTCTCTCGATTTCCCTAATCAACTTGAAACTAAGGTTAATTATGTAGCTGTGTTGTGTAATGGTTTGAGAGAAAAGCCTGTTATACGGTGTTTTATCCAGAGTCTCATTAGAAAATCGCTAGATTGTAATAACACTAAATCTCTTAATCCATTAAAACTATAAGGAAACAGGGTGACGAGTTTAAATATTTGCGTAAGAGTTTTATCTAAACATATTTGTAATAAATATTTACGTAAGAATTTTAATAGTGCAATTTTTTTCGTATGACAACGTGGTACGTGAAATTAACCGAAAACTAAATTGATAATTTTCAAATGGAATATCTGCCTTTTTTGTTTGTTTGTTTGTTTTTACAATTTTTCCCTGAAACTACTTATGTGCCTTCAATTTTAATTTCTTTTAATAACTTAATAATTTAATTTCTTCCGGTTAAGTACATTTTATTCAAAATGTATTTAGTCATTTCTAATAATGACGTCTATACAAAATAAGCTTGTGACATAATATGTTAGCCTTACATTGATTCTGGTAACTTACTAACTGTATGAAGCTTCCATTGATTCTAGGATCTCAATAATGGTATGAAGCTTACTTTGATTCTGGGAATTTAATAATGGCATGAAGCTTCCACTGATTCTAGGATCTCAATAATTGCATGAAGCTTCCTTTGATTCTGGGAGCTTAATAATGGTATGAAGCTTCCAGTGATTCTGGGAACTAAATAATGGTATGATGCTTTCATTGATTCTGGGAACTTAATAGTGGTATGAAGCTTCTATTGATTCTGGGAACTTAATAATGGTATGAAGCTTTCATTGATTCTGGGAACTTAATAATGGTATGAAGCTTCTATTGATTCTGGGAACTTAATAATGGTATGAAGCTTTCATTGATTCTGGGAACTTAATAATGGTATAAAGCTTCTATTGATTCTGGGAACTTAATAATGGTATGAAGATTCCATTGATTCTGGGAACTTAATAATGGTATGAAGCTTCTATTGATTCTGGGAACTTAATAATGGTATGAAGTTTTCATTGATTCTGGGAACTTAATAATGGTATGAAGTTTTCATTGATTCTGGGAACTTAATAATGGTATGAAGATTCCATTGATTCGAGCACCTTAATAACAGCATTATCAACTTTTTTAATAACTTCTAACTTGAAAAGAAATTTACACATGACGCACTGCTTATAATTGTTATATATTGACCCATGAAACTCGTATTATTGTGATTTATATGAAAATAATGCTTAGTTATTCTCACGACCACATTATAAGTAATTTTTGAAACTACTTAACGTTGAGTCATGTACCTCATTTAATAATAAAATTCATTAATCATTTGAGTTTTCAAAATATGATTTAACGTTTAATTTTGAAATATTGTTTCAGAGAAATGGGTTCCAATTAGAAAACCTTTTTTTCTTTGTTAATAGGCCCGGCATGGCCTGGTTGGTTAAGGCGTTTGACTCGTAATCTGAAGGTCGCGGATTCAAATCCCCGTCGCAACAAACATGCTCTCCCTTTCAGTTGTGAGGGTATTATAATGTTGCCGTCAATCCCACTATTCGTTGGTAAAAAAGTATCTCAATATTTGGCGGTGGGTGGTGATGACTAGCTGCCTTCCCTCTCGTTTTACACTGCTAAACTAGGGACAGCTAGTGCGGATAGTCCTCGTTAGGCTTCGTGCGAAATTTAAAAAATACAAAGCTTTGTTAATAAAAATAAATAAAATAAAAAATATACAACTATGCTAATTACTTTATGTAATTCGAGAAACCAAAATCATACAGAAACTATTTTGATTGTTCGACAACTGTAATCGGTATTTTTGTCCGCTGGATCAACGGACTTAACTTTGTGTTTGAAAATCAAGTACCTTTAGCATTTAGCTGTTAAGCATTGCTCGTGCTGACACTGTACTGCTGTAGAATAGTAAAATAACATTAACATGAAATAACTTATGCTTCATAAAGATCTAAATTTGGACGTTCTGTGTTTCAGTTATGCTCTTATGGAAATCAGAGTTTGATAGTTTTTTCGGAGTGTTTGAGTGGAAGTAAACTATTATTTGTTTGTTTAAAGTGTAAAGAACCTTTACAACAAACATCTACCTGTAACATAGTTCAAAAGGTTTTCCATGTTTCTATTAAAACAGATCTATTTTTCGTTTATAATTTGTATGTTAAAAAACAAACTTTTATTTTCCAATCAAAATTCAAATAAATGTATAGAATCTAAAGGTGACGATCATTCATACTAAATAACGTGTTTATACCACACCTTGTTTTACAATACTTTAAATCAAACCTGAACCTAACAACTTTTGAAAAGCAACTGACAAGCATGCAAATTATTTTTATAATTCATATGAAACTGCATATACTGGTAATTCTATTCAGTCAGCAAGTTTGATGACATTTTCTCTCACATTTTTATTTTGTAGTTAAGCGATATTTAATAGCGACAATAAATCCAGTTTCATAACGTAAACATTTAATAAATTGTTTCTTGAGCCATACAATGGCAGTGAGTCTGTGTTGAACCCAGTTACAGTTGGAAACGACGTCGATTCGTTTTAACACCATTTCGTTTGTTTATGTTTTTAATTGTCTATCTTTTAAAATGCTTCATATATTGTAGTAGGTCGACATCACTTGATTCCACTTATATAGTAGGATGACAAGCACAGCAACCAGTTAGTCAGCTGAAATGTCTTTAGTGACAAGTTAATAGAAATAGTACTTGTTACCTGTCCGAATGTCCTGAATATGTGATAAAAATGTTTAACTTCAGTCTCCTTTACTAACCTGACAATGCATTGTGATAATTAGTCTTAACCTTATCAAATGATCTGTTTCCTGCTGGGACAAAGATAAACCTTTGGATTTATAACGCTGAAATTGGAGGTTCGATTGCCCTCAGTTAACACAGCAGATGGGCCAGTGTGGCTTTGTTACAAGAAAAAGTTGCACATATCAGATGATCTTACAATGTGATATAAGTTTTAGTGCCATCGTACTCAACTAGCTTGACAATGTCATTTAACTTTCAGTTTTATCTCGACATTATAACTAGAGTTTAGTCTTAACCTAACAAAATGACCTAACTTTAAATTTTAACCCGTCCAACTAGCCTAGAAATACAATTTAATGTTTAGCCTTAACCTGTCCAACTGACCTAACAATATAACTAATATTTAGTTTTAACTTGCAAAATGAGCCTGGAAATACGATGTAATGTTTTGCCCTAACCTGTCCAATTGGCATAACAGTACAACTAATGCTTAGTCTTAACCTGTCCAACTAACCTAACAATATAACTAATATTTAGTTTCCACCTGACAAAGTATTTTAACGTTTAGTTTCAACTTGACAGTGTAATCTAACATTTAGTTTTAACATACCCAACTGGTTTGGCAATACAGTGTAATGTTTAGGCTTAATCTATCCAACTAACGTGAAAATACAACTACTATTTGCTCTTAACCTGACAATGTAATCTAACATTGGGTTTTAACCTGCCCAACTAGCCTGGAAATTCGATGTAATGTTTAGTCTTAACCTGTCCAACTATCCTGGAAATATAACATTTATTTTTAACTTGCCCACTTATCTAATATTTAGCAATATTGTTCAAGGCTATCCTGTTGAACTCGTCTGACAAATTGACGAACTGTTTATTCTTAAGCAATTCAATCATAATGATAGTCTTATACGCTGGGCTTCTTTACCATATCCAAATGGTTAGAAAATTTAAATTTCTACTCACCTTAACTTGTTCAAATGACCAGTCTCATTCTTGTCTTATCCGTTGAAAATTTAAATTTACTATTCATGCGGTAAAATTTCCTTTCATCTAAAGCTGATAATTCCATGCTAGATTTTTTTCCATAATAGTTTTTGTGTTAATGTGATTATTGTCCATTGGAATAATCTTCTTGTACACCATACACATTTGAAGAGCAGTTAATATTTTTCAGCCGATGTTACTTAAATAAAAACCTGATCCATCAGATAAATGTCTAACATTAAAATTCACGGAGCCATGACAGAACAGCTTTGGTGTTCCTTTTTATATTTTTGATTATGATCTGTAAAAATACAGATTATGGAAATATTTTGTCGTCATGCTTTAAAGGTGTTTTCCATTGATTTATGCGGTTAATACAGTATTATCAGTGTGACCACGGTCTTATTTTATCGCAGAATTCTAACTTATTACATGAACTACGGTGCCTACTCTCACTTTGGGCAAATATAAATTTGCCCAAGTAAAAAGAAAAAGCTCATCGTAAGCATACAACTAATTATCATTCAATTGGTAATAACTCAAAAATGTATAGTTTAATCCCTGTCCTTATGCATTTCAACTTTGAGTTCATCACTCTTAGTGAGAGGATGAACTATGAGACGTGGACTATAGGCAAAAGGTCACCGTGTATAAGATTGTTATTAGACCGATGTTCTTCCGCGAAGCCAAGACCTGTACCTTGAGGTAGAAAAAAGGTTTGTTGATAAGAACAGAAATGAGAATACTGGGATAGTTAGTGGTAGAAAGAGACAGCAGAGGACCTGACAATGAACAGAGAGCAACACAGGTGAGGGACAGTAACCCCTGACAAATAGAAAACTCTTAACATATGGGGAACATGGCTCAGTTACTTTGCACTTTGGACTTGTAGTCGGATAACTGAGAGTTCGAGGCTGACCTGTTGTTGTGTTATGGAGAAAATCATTTTAAGTTACTTATTCCAGCACATCCAACAGTATGATGACCCAGCTAGAGTTCAACACAGGGAGATGTATCATCATTCTCATCCATTCGTATCAATTAAGCTGGAGTTCAGCATCTCAGCATGGGAGTGGTTTAACCTTAATGTAAATAACTCTTTATAAAGCAGTTTAATTATATTTAAGGCTGGCATGGCTAGGTTTATAGATCGCTTGACTAGCAATCTGATGGTCACAGGTTCGAATCCCACAAATATGCTCACTCTTTCAGCATTGAGGGCATTATAATGTGACCCACTCTTCGTTAGTAAAACAGATTTTGCTAAAGAGTTGGCGGTAGGTGGTAATGGCCAGCTTCCTTCCCTCCAATCTTTCATTGGTACTGCTATCTCAGATAATCTTCTTTTATTTTATCGCGTAATTAAAATCAAACACAACAAATCTATTTAAGTCATATTTTTAGTAAATATGAGTTTTCGAAACCTTTGGTTTAATACGTTTGTGAAGATAACATCGTTACTAAGGTTGTTTTGACGTGGATTTTGGGTTTCATTAATGACAGGAGGCTTCATTATTTTGGATGATATTTCTATTTCAGACCACGAACTGTGACCTTGTTCAGAAATGTGTATCTTCTAAATAGTTTTATATAAATAATACATATCAAATTAACTTTGCCCTGAGCTAATAGCTTAAAAGACTATCTAAGTTGTTTCCTTGAGCAACAAATTAGGCTTAAACTTCCATGAAGTATTTTTTCACACGAAATTATTTTTTTTTATTCAGATTTTTTTAAATGCTTGTAATATATTTCTGATATTGTTATGAAATTGTAAATATTATATACTAGCTTTTCTGATGCGCGTTTAATATTTACAAAGTAATTTAAAAAAGTAAAAATAATTATACAATATTTCTCTAATTTCTTCACATAGAATTCCGGGTTTAAGTTTATTTTATAAATGCCATATAATGTGATTATAAAAAGGAATTACATCACATCTACATATAACTAAATGACAAAACATGACTTTTTAAGCACGAACCTGATGTAATCATTAAAACATATCTTTAGAGATATGAAACAGACCTAAAATATGTAATGCAAATATATAAACGTTGTTATGCCGTTATAGTTGTGATTGTTATTTTCTTCAGTCATCAAATCAAGCCTTTATAGGTGTGAACCTAAATTAAAATATATGACTGAAGGTTGAACAAACGTGTACAAGTTTTTATTCTGTCTCTATAAGTTGTTTTGGTCCTCTTATTCGTCAGAACGCACACATACGCATTTGCTTTGCATAAAAGGATGTGCTCTGAGTAAAATATTTTTCAAAACATTTCAGCGTTTTATTCAATCAGTTTCTCTGTACTTAATGTATAGTTATATTTGTTAAAAGTTATAAGACATCAAATTGTTCAATTGTCCAGAAATAGTATGAAACAAACTAATATTGAAAGAACAATAGAATTCCCCGAGTGTACTATATTCCAAATCCTGAAATGTTATTGGACTATAAGAAAAATGATGTTGTAGAGAAATCTACCTATAGACACCAAATAACTTCTTCTTAGCATGACCGTGTTTTAATCAGGTTAACACGTCAAGATCGAAAGAAGTCTTGCAATACCTTACGACACGAATAGCTCGAACACGTTTATACCAGTGTATCCAAAATAACAGTGAATAGGATATTGACCAAGCAAGGCCATTTTGTACATTTTGCAAGAAGGACTATTCAGAATTCATTGCCATTACAACGTTAATTGAGAAATACACTTTGCTATTTTACAGCTGAAAAAACTGACAAGTGTCATCTTTTTTGATGGGTCCTGTTTTCATCTTGTTATAGTTGACGGTAGTATTTGTATTCGTACTATAATTGTCTTTCCTACAGGGAACCCGCAGGAAATGGTGCGGTACATGTTTAGGCAGCTATTGATCATGGTAGAGAAATTACTCTTCATATTCTCTATCGAAACATCAATGGCGCTTTCTACAAGAATCACATGGAGACCATATTTCTGATACATTCTTTGGCAAGATTTAGCAATAACTTTGTTTTCCATGATCACAATGCCACAGCCCACAGGATTTTTCAGACCAGGAAGACATTACAAGACTGTTATGGTCAGCAAAGCCTGCAAATTGTAATCCCACTGAAAATAGCTAGGCAGAACTGAGCCCTAAGAATACTAACCATGACCCTAAACCAAATATTTTTGTTGAGTTAAAACGTCTTCTAGAAACAAGTTCTGATGAAATCACGGCAGAGAGCATAAATAAATTCATCTACAACATGCAGCATCACCATTGGGAGGTTATTAGAGAACAAGGAGAACCAAGTACTCAATATTTATTATGAACTGATATAAGGTTACAGACGTGTATTTATAATAATTTGGTGTTATAGTTTGTCTATGTATATGTATTGATAAAATTTTGTTTTGATAGGTGAAATTTTAAATTATACATCTTTCTATAGGTGTCTAATAAAATTATTTGCTGTTCTAATAAATGCTTCATGATGTCCATAGAACTTATCTCAGTATACAAATTACATATATAGATGCTTAACATAACAAATATTTCTCAGTTTCGCAACGCTAAGTGTATTTGTATTCCATCTTAATTATAATTATCTTATTTGCTAGATAATATGCTGAAAGTTTGGCCAATAATATCATAAAACTGGGCACTGATATCTAATTTATGAATGAAATATAATATTTACTGTAATATTACAGTATTCTTAACAATAGTTTATCTTCTCTAATTATCATACCGAAGAATTTTGTTTGCATTGTTAAACATGAAGCAATGAGATTCAATAAAATAAGTTTGTCAAAGAATTACAAAAACGTTGTTATCAGTAAACTGTTCACTTTGTACCCGTAGGTTTATTAGACATTTCTGTAGATTGTTGGCTGTTTAAGTGGATACATTTTTGTTTTCATGTAGTAGCAGCTCCTGAGATCCACAGAGAAATTATTGAATCTGAACCTTTGTGAAACAAACTGGTTAACTTTAAATACTGCTGTTGGATTTTAGGTTTTTAACAGTAATTTAAAAATATGCATTTATATTCATGCCAAACCCACTAACACCACCTGTCGCCATCCGTAATTTTTAAATGTTTGTTTGTTTGAAATTAAGCACAAAACTACTCAGTGGACTATCTGTGCTCTGCTCACCACGAGTATCGAAAACCAGTTCCTAACAGTGTGGGTCCACAGGCTGTGCCACTGGAGGGAAGATTTCAAAATGTTATCAGAGGGAAAGCAGACAACAGTAACCTACTATGAACTATTTATGCTAGGAGATTAACTGTCACTCTTATAACATATCAATAGCTTCAAGTAATAGTTTTCAGTATTTTAAAGTCAGATATTCAATAAAGTATATTATATATATGTATGACAGATGTTATACTAATGACAGTAAGTTTTTCTTCTCTAATGTATACAATTTAGTTGAATTTTGTTTGCTGGAGACAATTACTAAAAGCATGATCATGTATTGTATGATGTAATTATCTTCAGTTTATAACAAGGCTCGCGCAGAATTTAAATATGAAACTAAAAAGAACTAATTGATTATATGCTGGTTAGTTCTCAAGTTGCATTCCAAATAAGTATCAAATTACATGCGATATACTGCTTGTGAATACCAGCAATACCATTAAATTATATAGCATAATAAAACTATTATTAAATTGTGCTTTATACTTGTTTTTTCTTATTTCAGTCAATATTTTTGTGTAATGTCACTTAGCCATTGGAAATTTAAAAAGTATATAATGAATTTTAGTCAGAAGAAAATTTCTATTTATCTAATCATTTACGAGAATAAAGTTGAATATGTGTATTACTTTTTCGTTTAGAGAAGCTTTTCCACTAAAACTATTGTTTACTTTAAGTTATCTATTGATATTCTTATAATAAAATGGGAAAAGTTTAAAGCCAGTATTATTGTTTGCTTGGGAAATATTTGCCATAAATCGTACTGATAGTTCGAAACAAGACTACTAGTAGTCTGATGATTATTTGTTGGTCTCATTATTAATCTGTGGAATGTCTAACACCAGTTTGACTGTTTATCATTTGTCTGGATAATCCCTACTAGTCTTATCGTTGTTCTGGGATAGGCCTAACTGTGATATTATTATTATCTTATGAATGTGTGTGTTTTTATATTAAAGTCACACCGGACCATCTGCGGAGCCCACCGGGGGAATCAAACCCCTTATTTTAGAGTTGTATATCCGCAGACTTACCGCTGTTCTAGCGAGGGACCAACCTCTAAATACACAGAAACTAATACTATCATCTACCGTATCGCTAAAAGTGTAATGTATTAAAAAGTAATGCCAGTCTTATTCTTAATACAGAAAAAGCTATTACTGTTCTCAAAAATAATTTAAAAAAGGTCTAATTGTGGTCGTATTTTTAGATTAGAGTAGACTAGTCTCATTTTTAATACAAGTCTACCAGACTTCTTACAAAATTTCAACACCTTTTTTATTATTGTTATAAAGAATATTCGACGCCAGTCTTATTTTGCTACAGGGAAAACTATTACTTGTCTTAATGTTAATCTGAGGAAAACGAAATATTTTGTTAATCTGGAAAAGTCCTATTTTACTTTTATTCTTAATCTTAAAACGTCTAATTTAGGTCTTATTATTAATCTGGAAAACTCCATTTTTAGTATTACTATTAATCAGAAAAAGTCTCATTTTAGTCTTATTATTAATTTGGAAAAAGGCTAATTTCGGTCTCATTATTAATCTGTGGAAAGTCTAAAATAATCTTTTATTTAATCTATCAGGATAGCTGTTACTAGTCGTATAGATGTTTGTCCTGAGAAATTCGTGCTCTGGTTTTATTATTATTGTAAGTAAATTCTATCACCAGGTCCCCCAGTGGCTCAGCGGTATGTCTGCGGACTTACACGCTAAAATCCGGGTTTCAATACCCGTGGTGAGCAGAGCACAGATAGCCCATTATGTAGCTTTGTGCTTAATTCAAACAAAACTATCACCAGTCTTATTTTTAACGCATGGAAAGCAACTGTTGTATTATTAATCATCTTGGAAAAATATAATATTATCAATTTAACACCCTACAAAAGTCACTAGTGTCCTCATAAAAATTACATAGAAGAGAATAAACGTGAGTTGTTGGTTGTTTATTTGTTTTGGATTATTAACAGTCATATAATTACTCCAGACAGTCTTTTCCACTTTTGTATTGTGTTAAAAAACACTTAGTTCTAAATGGATACATAGAAGTCCAGCTCTCATAGTTAATTAGTTGTGAAAATATCGCTGGGAACAACAGATACACAGCCGAACTTATTAAAGTACATGTTTTAACTTAAAGACTTTTCCAACTTTTGTAAACGCTGCTTATTGCTTTTAAGTGGTGTATTATTCTCATCTATTTTAAAATACAAGTTATCATATTTATCACCTTAATACTTTAATAGACCAATAATAGAGGACAACTTTCAACCAGAAAATATGAAGAGACAAATATGAAAGGAAAATTAGGATAATGTTTATTGATGGATAGTTGTTTGTTTGTTTTATACTTTAAGCGCTATCGTTCACTTCTATAACAAAACTTGATTACAGAAATAGTCAAAGCACAAAAGGAAACTCGTATTTGCCTTCTCTGTATCGACGTATTAGTAGTAAACAAACAAACAAAAACAAAAGAATTAAATTCACTTTCAGGAAACTACAAATTTATAGTAACGTATTATCGATCAAAGAATAAAAATCGAACACTATCAATCACAAGTGTAATATTCTAGCAAGATTACTTCTATCTGATAACCAGAACATTTGTTCGAAAATCCACTACTCTTGATGTTATACCAGCCATTTCATTTCTAAAAAACAATAATATTTATTCCTTAAAGGATGTCCTTCTTCATACCTTCTCTCTGAACGTTTTCATTTCAACCGGCCTTAACTTTTTTCCAATGTTAGTAAACGACCTCACTTTAACTGATTGTTTCATAACTGATGGGATAAATTAGGTTCGAGCTAGTAGATTTTGGAAATATCGATTTAGTTTTACAATTAAATCGAATGTAGCTTTTATTTGTATTTTTACCTAAGGAGTTTTCCAACCTTAACAGAAATTAACTGATCTGTAAATGCGACCGAACTGTAAAATTTCCAAGCGAAGAAATTAAAACTTCACGAGTGTGTTTTCATTGTTTTAAAAAAGTAGATTGAGGTATTTATAACGAACCATAATGAATGTCAGTTGTTAAAATCATTTGATTGATATCCATTCTGAATTATAATTCTTCCTAAATTTATGAATAAAAACTGTGGATACTAAAACTCGAGAAAAATATTTCTGTCCAAAATTTACCAGAAAAAAATAAGAAGACAGTAAAAACGTAACATTTGTTAATTGTGAAATGGCCTGCATCATATGTCAGTGAAGTAACTGAAGTTCCAATCTAACCTGTGAAAAAATGTAAAATAAGATGAGTGATGTTTATTGTGGCGCGAAATAAGTTACGTTTCAAACGTTAGCAGAACACCATATACATAAGAAATTTTCTGTTTTCCTCAATATGGAGAGTATAAATTTCATATAAATACATAAGGAGTGTATGGTAAAAAAAGCTATGTTTGAGTAAATGTATAAATATGGGGAATTAAAGTAGCCATTTTGTATTTGAAATGTTTGAAAGTGAATACTGATAGTTCCTATGATGTAATAAGTTTGTTTTCGTATGTTATTTTCGGAACAAATGCTTTGTTTTAGATTTTGCCCAAAGCTACATGAGGGCTGTCTGCGCTAGTCGTCCCTAATTTTGTAGTCTAAGACTAGTGGGAAGGCACCTACTCAAAACCCACCTGCCGCCAACTCTTGGACTACTCTTTTACCAACAAATAGTGTGAATGACCATAACAGTATAACGCCCCCACGGCTGAAAGAGCGAGCATGTGTGGTATAAGGGGTATTCGAACCCTCAGATTACGAGTCGAGTGCCTTAATCGCTTGGTCATGCCAGGCTTCGACACAGATAGAAACTTCAAATAATTATGCTGTTTAGCCATACTGTTGCTCATATAGTAGAAATAAATGCAGTACTATATGTGCTATTGTTTAGATATTAATAATATCGGGCTGAAATATTGTACTTTTACGATAACTTTAGAACAGTAGCACACTTCTAGATGAACATCTTGTCACATGACCCACATCACAAAAACTGCTACATGTCACACTGGGTTCAAAGTTCATGTGACCTGTAAGGAATTACAAGTTCTTTCAGAGTCTTTAAAGATACAATTAACAAAGAATAAGTTTTGTTAGTCTTAGATCTAAAGATGTTTATTGTTCAAATATTATGATTCTCTTTGAAAATCAAACACATGGTGATTAATTTAAATATGTTTGTAGAATCCAAGAGTGCATCTACAAAACCATGTTCTATCTATAAAATATAACACTACACATTATAGCCATATGAGCATCGTATAAATTCTACGTCACGCTTATTTCTTTTATATCAAAGTGTGTTTCGTCCTTTGTCAAATAATGAAAATGTTAACTTTGTTATTTTAGTTCATTTCTTATCAATATTTACACGTGGTTTTGTCCAGTCATTTAACCAGCTAGGAGAGACATATCTCTTAATACTTTATTAGGATATTCCGGTAAACAGTACTTTGAGCAGGAGTTATAAAAACTTTGTTCGTATCTGTCCAATCTCTTTAAGTTCACGTTCAAAATTAATTATTTAAAAAACTACCGAGAATTATCGAATAACACTACCATCCACTTCCCTGTGAAAAAGTGTCCAGAATAATATAATGTCAAATTTATTTTATTAAAATAATTTCCATATCGTGTGTTTAACTTCAGTGAATTCTAGTAAATGAGATGTAATAATTTCAGAACAAGCAAAACAGATCGTGTAGTTTTTGTTTTGTTTTTTATGGTTGTAATACTGACGTCTTCCTGAATATTTCACAACGTCATCCTCTTCAACACCATTTGCCTTTCCTTCCAGTATTCTTATCACGGATATTCCGTGTGACCAATCCATCAAAGAACATTAAAAAAGCATTTTCTTGGTTTGTTAAAGCCACTGTTTAATTTCTTTAAGGTAAATAAAATCTTATTTAATCTGTTGTACTTTCGAGTACGAACTATTTGACTCCAAAATGCAAAAGTGCGAATGAAGTAAGACCTGTTATGATAATTTCATATCGAGGGAGCTACAAGTAGTTTGAAACATTTGCACAAACGAACGGTTCTTCCTCCCACTGGTACCAAAGTTTACCATTCCACTTGTACCACTCGTGTTAATGTTGATCCTTCCTCTTGTACTACTGGAGTTATTGCTAATCCTTCTACTGGTACTACTGGGATTGAAGTTTACCCTTCTACTGGTACAACAGGTGTTAAAGTTCAACTTCTTACCTGAGGGTCGCGGGTTCGAATCCCCGTCGAACCTAACATGCTCGCCCTCCCAGCCGTGGGAGCGTTATAATGTTACGGTCAATCCCACTATTCGTTGGTAAAAGAGTAGCCCAAGAGTTGGCGGTGGGTGGTGATGACTAGCTGCTTTCCCTCTAGTCTTACACTGCTAAATTAGGGACGGCTAGCGCAGATAGGCCACGTATAGCTTTGCGGGAAATTCAAAAAGAAAAATCCACTGGTACGAATAATGTTATTGCTTACCTTTATACATACACAAATAAAAGGAACTTCGCAAAAAAAAATTAAATGAGCAATCTACATTCGGAGAAGAGCGTTTTGATCTGATGAGTCGGAGCCTGAGATTAGAGAACCAATATACATGCCAGTACATTATCTGCAGTAATCATGAGAGATTAAAGGACAATTGCCTAACACATTCGATTAAGAACAGTGGAGGTAGCACTCTAGTAATTGAATTGATAATCTACACCAAGAGCTGGTGATCTTTATTGTATTATTGAAGTCCTGGATTCTGCTCCATACAAGCAATTCACTCTTAAGTAAGTATGTAAAAATTAGATAGATATCATCAGTTCTGTTTCCCTGCAAGTGCTGTTACGTTCAAGCATAAAGTATAGCTTCAAGACGTGTAAGTGAGTGGAATTTTGAGATCCAAATAGTGGATAACTAGTTGTACTTCGAACTGTCATGGTGCATGTGTTGACATCAGAGAAACTGTAGAAACAAGTACCTTGAATAAACTTTTATTAATTTGTAATATTACAGAAAAATATCAAAATATTTAACTGATACATAAATGTTTTCCTGGCGTCTTGAGTTTAATGTGGAATTTTGTTATATTAATGTTGAAAGTAAGGTACAGCAGAAAGATCACATAAATGTAATAACAGAGTTTTAAGTATAGCTCCTCAGTTTGGTATATTACTATAAACAATAAGACGCTACAGTAAAGTGATAACAGTGTTATAATTGTGTAAGGTATAACTCCTCATTTTGGTAAATTAATATAGAGAATAAGGTGCTACAATAAAGTGACACCAGTGTAATAATCGTGTAAAACAGTAAAACATTGCTCCTCATTTTTATATGTTAATACTGAGAATAAGGTGCTACAGTAAAGTGATACCAGTGTAATAATCGTGTAAAACAGTAAAACATTGGTCCTCATTTTGATATGTTAATAGTGAGAATAAGGTGCTACAGTAAAGTGATACCAGTGTAATAATCGTGTAAAACAGTAAAACATTGCTCCTCATTTTGATATGTTAATAGTGAGAATAAGGTGCTACAGTAAATTATACCAGTGTAATAATCGTGTAAAACAGTAAAACATTGGTCCTCATTTTGATATGTTAATAGTGAGAATAAGGTGCTACAGTAAAGTGATACCAGTGTAATAATCGTGTAAAACAGTAAAACATTGCTCCTCATTTTGATATGTTAATAGTGAGAATAAGGTGCTACAGTAAATTATACCAGTGTAATAATCGTGTAAAACAGTAAAACATTGCTCCTCATTTTAATATGTTAATAGTGAGAATAAGGTGCTACAGTAAATAATACCAGTGTAATAATCGTGTAAAACAGTAAAACATTGGTCCTCATTTTGATATGTTAATACTGAGAATAAGGTGCTACAGTAAAGTGATACCAGTGTAATAATCGTGTAAAACAGTACAACATTGCTCCTCATTTTGATATGTTAATAGTGAGAATAAGGTGCTACAGTAAATAATACCAGTGTAATAATCGTGTAAAACAGTAAAACATTGGTCCTCATTTTGATATGTTAATACTGAGAATAAGGTGCTACAGTAAAGTTATACCAGTGTAATAATCGTGTAAAACAGTAAAACATTGCTCCTCATTTTGATATGTTAATACATCATCGTGTGTTATTCAGAGATATGAAGTAATCTTTACAAAGTATTGTGTACAAACTTTTTCAATCCGAGTTTTTCTTTCACTACCTATACTACGGTGTATTCTTGTCGGTTTAGTTGATATACAATTAACTAGAAAGTGGTTGATTATGTAGTCATTTGAAATAGCGTATATTTCGCTTTGTTCTTATCTTCTTCTGCTCTAGTTTTATCATGTATCATATTCACTACAGTGTTTTCGTTGTTATTTTTTTAGGAAACTGCATGTTCTTTCGATCTAATAATGTGACAAAAGGCAAAATATTTGTTTTATAAGTTGATTGCTTTAATAGACATTGTTGATGTCTTTATTTTTTTTCTTATCAGAACGTTTGTGAGTAGGAACAAACGTGAATCTATATAAATATAATAGTACTATATGTCGTATGTTTTATGTCAATGTAACTACTTTGCAGGGAATGGATGGATCTTCACCAAAATTGGTTGGGAGGTCTATTAGGTCTCTGCGGTGGTACATACAAATTTTCATCTTCTCACTTTGCGTTTAGTGGTTTTCATCGGTGTTCTTTGCGTTTTTTTCACAATTTTCACGCCTTCTTTGAATGTATCTTTGCACGAACCCCAAAAATCTTAATGCCAAATTTAGTGAAGACCTACCAATGAGAGCGAAGTAGTTGTAAAAAATGCGAACACAAGACACAAAGTGGAAAACTGAAGACATGTTTGTATCTAATGAACCAAATGTAGTGTTTGTGCTTTAGAATTACATATAAGGGGAACAACATTTCATGTCATGAGATAACCTTTCATTAATCATAAATTTATATAAATTTCTTCCACGAGACAGGTACTCCAGGTAACAAAACACATTCTTAAGTTAGGCTTAAACAACATTTATAGATACTAACAAAATTTCCTTTTTAGATCTGTTCTGAGAAATAACAGTATTGCTGTGAATCAATACTGTGAACTTTTTTTCCAAGAATTTTCCTTTCCTAGATAATCTGTGGATTTTGGAGCAATATCACATAGAGATACTCGCACGTTCTGATGTGAGCATACACAAACATGTTAGGCAATCTCTCAGAGTGGATGTTGTTCGTACAGTTATTTTGATTGGGTGCTTTCTTTCTGACCCCTACTTGAAAATTAGAGGCGGCAATCTTAGTAGTTTTGCCGTAAATACAAGAGCACACAATTTCTGAAAACGTTCATAAAATTACATGAAAATAAGTTATACTGTTTGTTTGTTTGTTTTAATTTCGCACAAAGCTACTCGAGAGCCATCTGTGCTAGCCGTCCCTAATTTAGCAGTGTAAGACTAGAGGGAAGGCAGCTAGTCATCACCACCCACCGCCAACTCTTGGGCTACTCTTTTACCAATGAATAGTGGGAAGTGACCGTTACATTATATTACCCAAACGGTGAAAGGGGGATAATTTTGTTACTACGGGTATTTGAACCCCCGACCCTCGGATTACGAATTGAGAGCCTTAACCACCTGGCCATGTCAGGCTACTTCGAGAAAGGATAGTATTTGCTTTACTGTAGCTGAAAGAAATTCGCAGTCGAATGACGTTAAATTATGTTTCATACCTACGAGCTATGTGGTTAGTAATTTGAAAGTTAACTGTTTTGACGCCCGTTACATTATAACGCCCCAACGGCTGAAAGGGCGAGTATGCGAACCCGCGACCCTCAGATTACGAGTTCCATGCCTTAACACGCTTGGCCATGCCGGGTTACAAGTTATGCTGAATGAAATTTATTACCGTAAGAAAGTTCTGAAGTATCATGCAACCTATATATAGTACACATAGTATGTATACAGATCACCTTAACTATCGATGAGAAACAACTTCAATTAAACAACTTTATTTTGTTTGAGAAAAAAACAACAACGGTTTGATGTCACGGAATAGCTCGTTGTTTTTTTGTTTCTTTAATACACAATAAAACTCGTTCAGACATTTAAAAGATACATGTAGTCTTCTAAATTGCATGAAAGGTTTCATTTTGGTAAGCACGTGGAATTTTTCTTTCAATATTTCACAGTGTCTTTAAAGTACAGAATTATTGAGCTATATTTTGTGCAAACCGTTTGTTTTTTGTCTTTAAATAAACCATTATGTGTTCGTTTATAACTGGTATTCACTGGATCGCTTGGCACCAAATCTGGCGTGTGTCATTAAGGGTTTGGATCCGCTCCCCTCCTGTCACATACATAGACATCAAGCTTCCCTAAGTCTTCCCTATCTGTTCAACAGACATGTCAGCTGTTTAACTCGTCCAATGGTTTAAAAATCGTGGCATAATTTGAACTAGAGAAATTTTTAAAAAATAAAACTCGTAGCCACATCTACAGTTTTTGTTATCGTTACAATACATCTCTAAACATAAGTAGCAACTCTCATCATATTGGTGTCGAAACAATAAAGAACGCTTTTTTAATTGTGTTTTATGATTTTGTTCAATTTAACTCTTTGCCTGTACTGGAACACTACAGCTTTTAAAGACATTCGAGGTCAATCATTTCTAAATTGACACACTTAATTTTTAATATTGTTAAAATCACTTCTATATTATGCATCTGTAATACTATCTCAAAGACCACAAAATAACTTCTTATTTAAACCTGGCTACATAAATATAGCAGCAGTTTTACTACTGCATTCACTAAGAAAAGTCGTTTGTAGTTATAGCCTTCCTTCTTTCTAAAGTTGGCCCGGTATGGCCAGGTGGTTAAAGCACTCGACTCGTAATCCAAGGGTCGGGGGTTCGAATCTCCATCGCACCAAACATGCTCGCCCTTTCAGTCGTGAGGTTGTTATAATGTGACAGTCAATCCCACTAAAAGAGTAGCCCAAGAGTTGGCGATGGGTAGGGATGACTAGCTGTCTTCTCTCTCGTCTTACACTACTAAATTAGGGACGGCTAGCGTATATAGCCCTTGTGCAGCTTTGCGCAAAATTAAAAAAAACAGACAAACAAACAATAATTGATTTTTTTTAGAGCAAAACCACTTTAGATTATCTACTGTGCCAATTTCAGGGAATTGTACCTCAGATTTTAGTACGTAAGCTCACAGCTTTCAAACAAATAAAAAATACACATTTTCCACTCATAGAATAAATAAATAATATAAATGTTACTTTAAAAAAAACCATAAAGTATTGCAAGAAACGCCACTTAAAGATGAATGTGAAAACATTGATCATCAAACGTTGTAGTCTGAATATTTGTATATTTTCAGATACGAGATCCTCAGGCGTTACTTCAACTTATGGAGACTACATTTATATTTTGATAACAACAGAATTCGAAGTACTTGCTTTACAATATTACCTTGACATTTGTTGATCCATGCATGTTGTACGCTATATACAGAAGATAAGTTGTTTGCAAATTTTAAGAGTTTGATGACATTTCGACACCCTTTTCAAAAGGAAACACGAGAATGCCAACATGTCGAGGGAGGTCTTAAAATATCCAGACAGTTTGTTCGTTTAATAAAACTTAGAGCAAACCCAGAACTAGCTGAAGGTTTAAAAATATCGGATGTTATTTGCAAGCCATCTTTATTTAATGTTAATTGTATAACATCACCAAAGATTCGGCTTATTTTCAGGTTGCACAGTGGTATGTCTGCGGACTTATACTGCTACAAATCGGGTTTCAAGGCCAGTGGTGGCCAGAGTACAGATGGTCCTTTGTGTAGCTTTATACTTAATAATAAACGTGAGAACTTTTTAATTCCTTATCTTTCATCATTTCTGAACAGTTTTTTAAAAAAAACTTCTGAACGAAAAAAAAGTTTTGAAAACATTAACTGAGCTGTAATTCTTATAAGAAATATATTTACCTAGCTGTATGAAACATGGAATTCAAATAACCAACTTTACTCCGTTCGGTATAGAAACTCAAATGAGTAATTCACTAATCCTGCCTAAATTTTTGCAAAGAGTTTCTAACCACATACATTGATTTTTACACGAAACAAAACCCAACTCCCTCATTCGTTTGACTTCAAGGGCATTTGGGTGGAATTACAGGAATACATGTTGTTACTAAATGTATCTTTGCAAGAGAGTCACGTAAGCTGAAGTGAGTTCTTCAGTCAGTGATCTATGCATTATACCTAGGTCTCGTACAGTTACAGGGTCTCCTATGCATAGAAGTAGGTAGAAGTATCATATGTCACGAACGTATATTTTATAGCGAAATACACTGCACAAAGTGTAATCCTGTATTAATGCATACGCATTCATAAGACATCTACTTGGATTAAACAAAAAAAAAAACATACCCCATTATTTAGGTTGTTGTGTCAAGGAGTGTGTGTGTTTTCATACAGCAAAGCCGCATCGGGCTGTCTACAAAGACTTTAATATATAACCTATTTAATTTTAAGATTAAACTCTTTTCATTTTTCATTATAATATATCAATAACAGATCTAGAGAAAAAAAAACGTGTTAAAACAATAAATCACACACTTTGGTGTAAAACTTTTTTTATATACAAGTCATAGGAGAAAACAATAATGGAAATTCCATATCTTATTTCTCCAATGGATTTATTGTTAAGCAATAGTTTGACATGTTCTACAATATTCCCTGTAAGATGAGTCCAAAATTATATCCATTTTTTTCTACCACGTACAAATTTTTCACAAAATCTCATATTCTGGAGTTTCATAGTAACTTTAAAGTACGTGTTACGGTTTACACTCATGCACTATCTGGTAGTCTTTTAACTTAGAAATAATTCTGCTGCATTATTTTAATCGAAAAGGACTGTTATGAGGCTATGCTGTCAAACGCACATAACTGTTCTCTGCATAGTTTCCATTAGTAATCGAATATATGAAGACGATGGATTTGCAGCGTCTATTTCAACAATCTGCACTCGCATAGAAAGTCATGCTTGACCACTATGTCTTCGTATTGAATTCTTCAATACCCCTTTTATTCTCGAGGTATGAGAGGTATGCAAGAGTTATGGAAGCATATTGTGTACATGTGACGTGTGTGGCTTTTCTAAACAACGATCCTCCTGGATTATGTTGCACACTGTTTCCTGAAGCAAATGGACGGTTTTTGCTACTGATCTCTTTAGGTTCAGGTAGTGTCACGTGTTACGAGACGCCATACTTTGCTTACCACGACTTAGATACGACTTTTTACTAGTTTCTTACTGGAATGTCCTGGTTCTTAAGTTGATCCATCACTGCTTGTTTTCACAGCCATTAATTACGAGGAATATCTTTGTTTAACTTCGAAATCCCTTTATTATCCGAATGTGTGAATATATTTTGTGTCGGAAAGGGTTGTTACATACCTTTTTCAAAATGAATCAATTCTCCTCGAACTCCCACTACCTACAAGAAGCCAAGGAACGTCGATAAGCAGGTCTTATACAATCGGATCTATTTCTACTGCTCCCCAGTGTCACAGCGGTATGTGTGAGGGCGTACACTGCTAGAAATGCGGTTTCGATACCCGTAGTAGGCAGAGCACAGATATAGCTCATTGTGTATCTTTATTCTTAACTACTATTCACTGCTATTCTCTTCTGATTGTGGTTATCATGTAACTTGTTGATTTTTATATTTAATCTCATGTTTATATTACATGCTTAACCCTCTGTAGCTTTAAAATTATCTGATGACCTTTTTAGACAAATAAGGTTCTCGTAGATAACAGTTGTAAAAAAATCTCAAGTCAATTTCGTATACATTTTATGGGATGTACCAAGGTTTGTTCTGTAAGCAAGTTATCGATGTGGCTTTTATGGATCTTAACCTAAATGTCTTTTCGATTATTATTGCAATCGTGATGGATTAAACCATCTTGGTATCTGTTTCATCGTGTAACAGCGCATGTTTTTCCATAACACATTTCATGCAACTAATTCACGATAGGTTAAAGAGACAGAAGTACAGTGTATCAAGCTCGATGCAAATTAAAACGATTTTGTCAGTAGAATTCCCCAGTATTTCTACTCTATTCATAAAAATAAATAAACAATATTATTAGTTTGTTTCTATCGTAAACAATGAATGTGTTCTTTACTTTTCTCTAAAATTCCGTAGACCTAACGATTTTAAAAGTAGGTCTGAACTTGGTTTAACTACAAAGTAACAGTATACTCGAAATCAAGAATGATTGATTTCCTTTATACGTGGATAATCTCGTCAACGTTAGACGATTGCATTCAAAGATGTAATCAATTTGACTAATTTGGAAGCGCTTGTACATAACCGATCCAAATTTATTTTTTTAAAAAGTGGGGAAAAGCTTGTTTCGATTTTATTTTATATTGTTCTAAATCTATGATGCATTTCTGTACCCAAATTATATTTGAATATTTTGTGGTTTGGAGTTTCACAATGGTAATGAAGCTACTTAACATAAAGTTGTATTTTCTATGAGCATGTTTTATTGACAAATCAACGTAAGCTATAGTATAATAAGAACAGAGTTGAAGTTGAGACAAACAAAGTATTATACATAACGGATGTTTTAAGACGTTTCTAAAGCATTTTTTTCAGTAATTAAAAATAACCATTACCACTATTCTATACAGTGCGTAAGTAGCTGGATAAACCTGTGAACATATAATTTCTATTCAAATATAGTATAGGACTGAACTCTTTGTTTGAAGACAGCTTTGTTAATGCTATGTAAGATTTTTTACCTTCATCACACGTTACTTGGCTATCTTTCAAATTCATATCCAATGGTTATTTTGAATATTTAGTACTCCACTAACTGTTACCATATTAATTTGTTTTTTTCAAGTAGTAATGGAACGAAATATTTTATCGTAACAATTGTACTCTCTAATAAGATATCCTTAAGTCTACTCTTCAGTGAGATAACATCTCTGTACTTCTCAGTGAGACAGTTTTTCTGTACTCTCTAATGAAATAACATCTCTTTATACTAAAGTAGTACCTCTATATTGTATGATAAGGTATGATCTATTTACACTTTAATAATATATTATCTGTGTACACTGTACAATAAGATACTATCTCTGTACTTTACATAATTATTTAATTTTTTTTTAATATTGCTTATATCAATTTTGGAAACAGTATGTTATGCAACGTATTCATATTTATACACTCAGACCATATATATTCGTTCAGATTCGGAATTTAGAGTTTCTAGGAAGAGGACGTCTCTTGTATATTCATACCATTGGAAAATTAAAGAACGTGGATAAGCACTGGAACCCAGAATTATTAATAAAGAGGTTTGCAACATGTTCTACATCAAATGTGATAAGCAAAGAGCAGCATTGCGTGACAGGTGAGAATCATTGAACACTGTGGTCACCGGTAAAGCCATCCACGAGTTCCAGTCAACAGTGGGCCACCCAATTAAGAAGAATATCCGTCTGGAAAAGCAACACAAGTCACGTGCACACAAGTTTGCTTCCAGGAACAGAAGACTACCTGTTGAAAACTGTGTGAAATGTAGATAGTGACACTGGACATAACTTGTGTGTACCTTGATAACTTCAACAAGTTTCGTGCCATTAGCAAATAAATGAAATGATTTTTTTTTTAAATGAATGCATCGCAAGTCTCGAAACCCATTTGAAGGATTTAATGATAATCAGTAGATACTGCGTTGGGATCAAGTTAGGTATCGAGAGAGTGGACAAGATACTGACAAACAAGTGTTCTTGATCCTTTATATTGCAAGGTAGAGTGGACAAGATACTGACAGACAAGTGTTTGAGATCCTTTGTATTACACAGAAATGCCTGATTTGTGCACGCATGAGGCCGCAAGAGTATTGGATCACTTGAATAAGGCTTACACTCATACCCTCTGCTCAACTCTCGCATACCTCAAGAAGCTGAAGAAGAATGAAACACGTATCCATACTCTTTCGTATGAAGATATCCAGTCAAGTCATCGGACGCAACGTATGCGAATTCCCGTGTAATTAGACAGTCCTCGTACACAGGGAAGCGGTATATGCTTTCAACACGACATCTTGACGACGGATGCAAAGGAAATGAGGCTAGACGGATATTTTCAAGATGCACGGTCAACATATACAGTAAGATGACCAGGCGTATCAACATTGTAACGACATAGTTAGCTCCAAATCCGATGCATACAACGTACTCATTTGTTAGTGTAAATGAGTTCGCGTAGTTTACTTATTCCAACATTTTATTCGATTTCAACCATGCTTGGCATTCAGGGAGTAACGTAGGAATCCCTTGTTCGGATATGACCCTCAAAACCCTCCAGTGGCACTCCTATACATTCCTGGCTAACAGCATGGCCAAGTGGGTTAAGGCGTTCGTTAAGTAATTCGAGGGTCGCGGGTTCGAATCCCGGTCGCACCAAACATGCTCGCCCTTTCACCCATAGGGGCGTTATAATGTGACGATCAATCCCACTATCCGTTGGTAAAAGAGTAGCCCATGAGTTGACGGTGAGTGGTGATGACTAGCTGCCTTCCCTCTAGTCTTAAACTGCTAAATTATGGACAGCTAGCGCAGATAGCCCTCGACTACCTTTACGCGAAATTCAAAACAAACAAACCTGTATATTCCCTGTATTATTCTATTAATCTCTACGACAAGTCCTCACAGGTCCTTAGGTTTTCCCTATGTGTTGAAGATGTACGTGAGCTATTTAAATAAATGTCATAAAACAGAACATTAATTCAATATATGTATAACCTTATTCAAATAGCATTCATTAAAAACAATAAAATATAATGTAGATCGTTGTTTCTGGCAATTGTGTTACGATCCAAATTTTAACATTGTCCACATATTTGGATCATAGCAAGTTTGGAAATGAGTACCTTGTTTTAACGTACAAATCCATGATTTACTCAACTAGATTGGTATTTTTTTAAAGAATTGTATTGGTACACCTCTAAATTACGTTTACATTTATAACAAAGCTGCGACAACTGTCCACCGTCGTTTTAATATTCAAATACTGACCAGCAGCCAGTCAACATAATCATAATGCTCACCATCAGTGGTAATATATTGAACGATACTTATAACAAATTCAGAAGTTAAAAATGAGCCAAACCTAGGTCACCAGCTCCCAAAACAGAGCTCTAACGTAGAATTAAGCCACGGTTATCGTAATACAACGACATCTTTGTATACAAGGTTCAAATAAAAATGCAAGTTCTGGGCATCAAGATGTAGAAATGGGTTTCACCTGTGTTATCTGTGAACACAACAGGAAATAAAAAAACAGTTAAAATAGTTGAAAGTCAACGATTGAATTATCAACTAGGAATTATAATTCCCATTGAGAAAAAACAAAACAAAATGGGTAACAACCCACACCCCTCAAGTTACTTCCAATATGACATGCCAGGGTTATCTTGGATGATTTGAGCTTGCGTGTTATAAAGATTATATACATGATGATATATGATAGTTCGGACAAGTCGATGCTTATTTAAACAAAAATTGGCCAGCAAGGAGGTGGAAAATTTTGAATATTATTGTTATTAGATGGATAAAATTACAATTTGTTTTTAAAGCCGCGGCATAGCGGCTGATAAAACGGCTCTGAATTTTTTCAAGTACTATCAGCGCATGACTGTATTATTATTTGACCAATTTGAGATCCAATTACAGTTTAGGACTCAGGAGGTCAAACCCTTCCGAATGATGTATTTAACCACCCACAAGGTCTCATATATTAATTTTACCATAATCCTGCCTAAGAGATCTTCAATTTGAGGGTAGTTTAGTAGAGATCCTGATAAACAATGAAATCGAATTGGGTGTACGTGTGTCTCACGCTCGGTATTTATGGCTCACAGAAATATAGTTAATAAAACGAAAAAGATAAAAATCAGGTATCAATACCTGTGGTGAGCACAGCACAGATAACTTTGCGATTAACAACTAACAAAGGAGTCTTAGCATCATGTTATATCCCCCTTAAAGGTAAAATTAACAGAATTTTTGATAAATATAAGAGTAGCACTAAAAATAATTTAACTAACGCCCAAAGAGTTGTACTGAAAATCTAGCTAGGGTTCAATTACTGGGACTACAACACTATCAAAAACACAGCTGGTGTATATGATTTGCATTTATATTTATTTTCGACAAATACTTTCAAGAACAGTTATTAGTACTTTTATTTAACTTACAGTGGTTAAAAGAAATAAGATAGGTTCTATTGTTGTTTCTTAATCTACGTAAAAGGAATAGACTAATTTAGAAGTAATAGACATATATAGAAGGTAACACCCACCTCCATCTCCTAGGCTACTCTTTACCAAAAAAAAGTAGCATTGACCATCACAGAAAATTCCTCGCATAGCTTAAAGAGCGACCATGTTCTTTCTGTGTTAGGATTCAAATCCGTGGACTGCAGATTGTAAGTCGAGCGCCCTCATTACCAGGCAGTAGAAATATTATTCATAAACATCTTTAACATTAGTAACTGAAATCAAGCTGAAATTCTCACGTGTTATTGAAATAATTTAAACCACACAACTGAATAAAATAGCTAAGCCTGTTGACACGAGTATCTGTACTAAATAATTCTTGTTGTTATAATTTTTTAGTTAAGCACAAAGCTACATAAAAGGTTGTCTGTGATCCGCTCTCTATGGGTATCAAAACCCGGTTTCTAGCGGTTATAAACCCTAGACATTCCTCTGTGTCACTGATGTACGTAAATAGTTCTATTGTACAAACTACACTTTCCTGCACTGGGAAGAAAACAATTAAGATCATTTATTTTTTTCTCTTTTACTTGAAAAAGAAAATTATCTTATTTGTATAATGTGTACAACTGTGCTTAGAAAAAAAACAAAAACGTATTTCATCTGAGCTGAAAGGAACAGCTGTATTGATTGTAGTAGGCTTTTCACCCAACACGTGCAAGTGGGCTTAGTTATATAGACACTCTCTATATCTACGCCCTTCTGTGCTGTTTAGTTACACAAGAGATCCATAATTCCATGTACATGTTTAATCCCCTATTTATATGTGTGCTGATTGTAAAATACTTAATGCGTTCAGTGTATGCATGTTTAATTTTTTTGTGGTGATAGCAAACGACAGGAAAATAAATTTAATGTAAAGGCAAATTATTTGTTCTATTTTATCAACACGCTCTTACATTCCTTTGCGTTGTATATATTGTTGTTGTTTAAAATTGTACATTTCTATTGGTTGTTATCTGAAGTCATTGATGTACGTAAAATATTCCTAAGTGTTGTTAATTTTCTCTTTTTATTTTAAATATCGATAATTTAATTTAATATTTTTATTGCTGCTAAAAATGCAAATGATGTTCACTAGAAATGGAAGGAAAATGATAACCTGAGTTGTGTTTTTTATAGCAAAGCCACATCGGGCTATCTGCTCAGCCCACCGAAGGAAATCGAACCCCTGATTTTAGCGTTGTAAATCCGTAGACATACCGCTGTGCTAGCGGGAGGCGATAACGTGCAAGTCACATACCTTAGTGATATCGAGTTTATTTAAAAGATATTCAGCCCAGGAATTGCAATTGCCCAGTGGTTAGAGTAATGGATTGGATACCCAAGAGTCTCGCGTTTGAGATGTGGTATATAAGAAATGCTGTGTTTTCTCAGCTAATAAGTGTGACAGTTAATATCTCTACTTGGTTGAAAGTAGCAAATTCGGGTAGCTTGTTTCATAGACTGGTTGCCTTCCACCTGATCAACAAAATTAGACACAGCATGGCTTAAATCTTAAACTGTTACTACAGTCAAGGTAATGCTCAATGAACTGTTGTTTGTTCGTTGAGTTCCGTACAAAGCTGTTCGTGTGCTATGCTTGCCGTCAGTTCTAAGTTCCGAATTGATGGACTAGAGGGAACGAAGATAATTAAATATCACTTCCGCCCAAGGTCATGTGCTGCTCTCTACCATTAAATAGTAAGACTGACCGTAACATTATAATGTCCACACGGCTGAAGGGTGAGTATATTGTGAGACAGTTATATCCCACCACTTGCATATTGTGAGTCGACCACCCCCCTAATGACCAGACCATTTCAGGCTCGTGATGTTGATAGGTCATCAAACTGACCAAACAAAAAAGCTGTTGCGATTCAACAAAAATATCACGGTTGCTTCCAGGGAAAATACCAGTGACAACAAATGGTATTAGATACCTGCACAGTCCCGTTCACTTGTGAACCTTTTCACAAGTATTCGAAAACGAAGGAATCTGGAATTAATGTCACTGGAGTATGTGCAACAGTCGCTCTGCTTTTGTCATCTAACCTTGGTTATGACATCGCTAATAACATCGGATTCACTCGAGAGAAAAGATGAATAGTATTGAATCCAGAAGTTTCTTGTTGTAGGTAAAATAACGAGACGAGAAAAAAACTTGCATAAATGAAAGCAATTGTTATTACGGAACGGACAAAATAACAATGCAATGTATGTGCATGCGCAGAAAGAATCACAATGGAATTTCTATGAGATTGTACCTAGTTCCACAGCCTTCACTTTTCGATAATCTCCTGGTATAACTGGAACAAGATAGCGCTTTTGAATTCAATAGATAAACTCATAGAATTAGTCAACTGTAACATTAAGATATCGTCATTTCGACCAGTAAAAGGAATATTAGAGTCACTTATCTTTTCGACTTAGACGCTATACGTTACTGCAGTATCCCCTCGAGCAAAACATGCATTCTCTGCTGCAGAGAAAAAAAAGGAACAAATCAAATGAAACAATAATTTTCTGAAGTATTTCTTTGTGTTAAAATTCCAAACTAAATATAAACGAACAACTTTTAAACTTCCTATATAACTAAATCGAATAGAAAATATGTGTTATTACCGAATATCACAGACCATAACATGCCAATGCAGCATAAAACCTTCTACTAGTTGCCATAGTAACATTACTAAAGTGATGTTTTAATCCAGTCACCCGTGAAAGTTTTTTCGCATCATTTCAACAGTGAACAAAACAGCACAATGTTTGTCCAAGGTGTCAAATAGGTGAGCAAATATACAAGTACAACAGTGTTGTATCGTGTAATTATGATAAAGCAACTAACCTGAGCCATCCCTAGCTATGAAATACTGACCAAAAAAAAGACAATGTATCCTCTACTAAGAGATTTGTCTATTGTTAAGAAAAAACGCTGTACAAATGGCTTACTGCGTTCACCTTCCACAGGTTTCTAGCGTTGTAAGTCTTTAGACGTGCCACTGTGGCACCGGGAGGGAGGCACGCTAAGGGATTATTTGCCGCTAAGAGATCCAGGATTCTGTTCTAAAGCCAACTTGTTCATTTCTTTCTTCTCCATTCGTGTTAGGTAATTAATATATTTACTGAAAGTGACATTAGCTCTGATTAGTTAATGTTTTAATATGGTGACATTAAGTTATTGCTTTTTATAAATAAGAGAATTAATGAAGGTTTTAAAAAAATACTACCCGAACTTTTATTTTTGTTTTTAGTAAGAGCTATAAATTTGTTTATTTTTCGAATTTCACTCAAAGCTACACGAGGGCTAGTTAAGCTGATCGTCTCCAACTTACATGGATGGCAACTAGTCACCATTACCCGTCGCCAACTCTTGCGCTACTCTTCTTTCAAAGAATAGAAGAATTGACCTTAACATTGTAACGCCCCCAAGGCTAAAAGGGCTAGTATGTTTTGGTGACGCGGGAATTCGAACCCGTGACCCTGGAATTAAGAGTCTGTGCCCTAACCACCTGGCCACATCGGGCTCTAAGACCTATAGGAACAATTACATTCTTTGTTATAGACTGAATGTTTTGAGTCAGCGAATTATCTGTTTATGATTGTTTTTTACTTACGTAGACTTCATCGATGAGTATTTATATATGTTAATTATTATTCCCATAAATACTAAGTCAGCACATTTCGGGACATTAATCCATTAATTGAATAATTCGGCCTCATTCCAAAGAACATTTATTAACAGTTTTCCAAACTTTCCGCACTTAGAAATAATTCGTCAAACACTTTTATTAACCATGAAAAGGTTGTGTTTTTTTATTATTATGGCACTTCGTCAATAATACAGTAAGATAATTCAAGATATTTTAAATAAAACATTTCAAAACTATGACTGGTATATAACTGCATAATGTGCAAATACACTTAATAATAGCAAGATAAAATATTTACTAGGAGAAAAATAAGGTTTTGACAAAGTAAATTGTAGATGGCCTTTAGGTTTTTACTGAATTTCACGCAAAGCTATACAAGGGCTATCTGCGCTAGCTGTCTCTAATTTATTAGCGTAAAACTAGAGAGAAGTCAGCTAGTCATCACCACCCACCGCCAGCTCTTGGGCTACTCTTTTACCAACGAGTAGTGGGATTTACCGCACATTACAACTTCCCACGGTTGAAAGGGCGAGCATGTTTGGTGTGACGGGTATTCGAACCAGCGACCGTCAGATTACGAGTCGAGTGCCGGAACTTCCTGGCCGTGCCGGACCTTGTACGTTTGTCGTTATGCATAAAAATAGACGAGGGTCGTATCTGCTGTTTCAACCACTGGTATTTAAACTCGGTTTTTAGCGCTAAAAGTTTTCACTCTTGCTTCTTAGCCCACGTTGAAAAAATACATAAACCCAACACATTGTTCCCAACTACGTTATTGTGGTTGTTTCATCTATTTTTTTTTTACTTTTTCACATTTAACTCTATTTTTGAGCTTTCAGAAAGCTTTACTTTGTCCGTTACATCTTACATAATATCGAACGTAAACCGCATTATAATTCGAATACTACAGCTAAAGCAATCATTTCAGTAACATACAACAAGGTATTTCTATATTTCCCTTTCCTCTGTCAGGGCCCAGCATGACCACGAGGTTAAGACACTCGACTTGTAATCCGAGAGTGGCGGGTTCGAATCCCGGTCACACCAAACATGCTCGCCCTTTCAGCCGTGGGAAGTTATAATGTGACGGTGAGTCGTACTATTCGTTATTAAAAGAGCAGCTCAAGAGTTGGCTGTAGGTGATGATGATTAGCCGCCTTTCCCTCTAGTCTTATTTTGCTAAATTAAGGACGGCTAACGCAGATAGCCCTCCTGTACCTTTGCGCGAAATAAAAAAAAAAAAACAATCCTCCTGTCAGTGAAGTATTGTTTGAACTTTACAGGTTAAGACGTTAGATTACGGTAAAAAGTATACGTTATCCATCTTTAGGGTTCTCGAACGTTTTCTTTGCATACTAAAACTCTATGCAAATTTTGTGTGTTTTATAAACTACTGGTAGTTGTCATCTTAGTTTTTTTGTTTTTTTGTTTTTTGAATTTCGCACAAAGCTACTCGAGAGCTTTCTGTGCTAGCCATCTCTAATTTAGCAGTATAAGACAAGAGGGAAGGCTGCTAGTCATCATTACCCACCGCCAACTCTTGGGCTACTCTTTTACCAACGAATAGTGGGATTGACCGTCACATTATAACGCCCCCACAGCTGAAATGGCGAGCATATTTGACGCGACGAGGATGCGAACCCGCGACCCTCAGATTACGAGTTGCACACCTTAAAGCACTTGGCCATACCGGGCCTAGTCATCTTAGACAGTAAAATCATATAATCTGAAATTACGAGCAGACATATCTTACGACGAACCTTCCAAGTTAATTAAAATGTATAACTCAAAGAAATGACAGGTGTGGCCTGATGGTTAGTGTGAAGAATTACGGATCGAAAAATTTCAGATTTCAGACGCGAATAGCCTTTTAACGCATTCGCACTTTCAGCCATGAGAGTTGAATGACAGAGAGTTTCAATGCTATTTTTCATATTAAAAGTGTATTTTAGGCGAAAGGTGACAGTGACTGGTTGACTTACCTCTGGTAAACATTACTAAATTAAGGTACTTTGAAAACTATATTTTGGCCGTTTAGCTCAGTGTTAAATCAGAAAAAAAAAAAATTACTGATTTCCTTGATTTTATATGAAGGAACTTTTAAGGGTGGAAAATAAATTTTGTTTCTAAAGTTATTAGCTCTGAAAGTGAGCATAAATATGCTTGTTGAAAGAAAGTATAAAAAAATCGATATACACCGTGTGGTGGCGCTGCATGTCTTTTGAATATTTCTTTGCATTTATTGGAAATGCAATCACAAGATATAATTACAAAGAACTTAATAGGTTCGGAGGACGATATTGGGAATTCTTTCTAGACAATGATAATTTTTAGAAATATGAAAAGTACATACTAATGAGTTAAAACATTCAGGAGAAAGATCCGAGGAGATGAAAATACCTAAAACATTGTTAGAATTAAAAAGTACGTGTGTTAAATAGAGCATCTTCTGTTAACAGTTCGCTCTATTTTATACAAGTGACACTTGCGTGGTTACATCAATCTTTGGTAACGATAGCAACCCGAAACGATTAAAGGAATCACTGTAGTTAACCGTCAAAAAACTTCTTTAGATATCACAGATACACAAACTATGTCTTGTCTTAACCAAAATCTATAAGTTTCGTAATAGATACGATTGAAATCTGGCATGTATATATATATGTACACGATATGTACAGGAAGAGAACCAAGAACCCTCTTATCTACAGTCCAATAAGCTGCGATTGATAATTGTAACTCAGGAGAAGGGGCGTATAATTACAATATTAGATCGGAAGAATACCTTTACTCTGTTTTCTTTTTACGATTCACAGCATTTAACATCCAGTAATTTTTACCTGAGTGAAATACAGAGTACTAGTGCTATTAATATTACGAGTAAGCGAGCGTTTGTGTTAAGCAAGAATGCTCTCTTTGTAAGTTTTCATCATTCAATCACAGACACGAAATTTTCGCAAAATGCATCATAAAATACATAAAAACAGCCAATAGATTTTGAGTTTCTGAGAGCTCGTGGCTAAATGAGATATCATTAGGTGGGCCCCCCGCTAGTACAGCGGTATGTCTCCGGATTTACAACGCCATAATCAGGGGTTCGATTCCCCTCGGTGGGCTGAGCAGATAGCCTGATGTGGCTTTGCTATAAGAAAAACACACGTCATTAGGTGGTAAAAAATATCCGTGTCTATTTTCCTTCCCATATGCCTTAAGATGTATCTTCCAGCACTTCGCGAATTTTCTCCGTGTGCCAGTTTAAAGATTTGTCAAACAAATATTATTGTTGAAAACGTGAGCTATTTTCACCCGTATATCTAGTGAAACTTCATACAAAAGTCATTAAGTGGTCCTCTGCCAGTTAGGTAGCTTAGTTTTTTAATAATTCATGTAGTTTGTCAGCGAAGTAAGAGAATCACAGGTTTGAACAATATTGGATTCACTACATAACATTATTTACTCTCTTAGGGGTATGTTAAACTTATAAACTCCAAACGCTGTAACATAAATAATTTTACACATAAAACTTTGACTTACAATGCCATTCGTTATCTTACTTGTTCTGTGCAGTTAGTTCGAATCTGCGATATTCGACACCCACCTACAGTCAAATCTCTAGTGTTTAACTATATTAGATTCTCTGAGAAACGCTCTAAGGCGTTTTTAACTTAGATTCCTTATAGTTAAAACTAACATATATAATTAACAATAATCGGTTTCTCTGAATTTAAATATTAGTTTCTAAAATAAAACGAATAAAAAAAACAGTCCTCTAGACTTTCAAACAAATACGGGGCTTTACGTCGGCCTAATTATCAGACGAAAATCAATTTTAGAAAAACCGACTTTTCGAGCCAGTTTTCTAACTGCTGAAGTGGCTTTCCCTGCAAAGCAAACGAAAGGAACTTAAAACATCTTTCATTGTGATACTAAAAAAACAGCGAAACCAGAGCAGACAGCCTGTTCTGCAGCTTTGTTCCAGAACAAGTAAGAAAAACATTTTCATACGTGTCAATCCTGTAATGATACAATTACAGCGTGCAAGACACTTACTGGTACTCGCGAAATGACACATAAACAAAAATGATAAAAGAAAAAGTCAGATGGAACTACCGCAACAACGGGTTTGTCTCTCCACATTGTTTCCACTCGATATGCGTAGCTGTATAATAATGTTTCTACACGCGCATATTGGAATATTTCTCATAACGTCAGCCACAATAGGGACCAAATGTTCATTTAAAATGGTAAAAAAGAACTAAATATTATGTGCATATAAATACATATATATTAAAATATAATTTTAAATATTTTAAGTAAATGAACATAAGCGATTTGTTTTTAATATCGTCATGAAACATTGTGATAAAAACAAGCTGTGAGAACAGGAACTTTTTGTACTTTGTTTCAGAACGCTAATCAAAAGGCAGCATGCGAGATACCTAATGGTATGCAAATACATTACGTACAAGTTATTTTGAAACAGGTCATACGGGTTTTCTATACAAAACAATATTGTAGAAGTCAATAAAATAACATTTCCGAACACTGTCTTCTCAGCTATGCTTCTGTTTCACTACAGGCAAGTTATTAACTCCTTGGCCAGAATGTTACACAGGTTTTGCAATGTTAATCTTTTTTCTCATTGGGTAATTGGATTACTGTTACTTAGCAACACTGTAAACACCGGAAACGAATTCTATTGTTCGTCAACAATGCATAGTTTTGAACCATTAAACATATATAATATTAAACAAAGGCACACAAAGCCTCATAAATATTAATTTGATGTTCAATTATTAGTTTCTTAATTAAATAATTCATGTGTTAAGCATATCTGACAAATGGTATCTGAAATAGGGTGCATAGTTTACTTTGGGTTTCAATATTTTTATTAAGACTTGTTAGCACTTTAAACATAATACAACATTGCGGAAGAGTTGAATAGTTTGCTTTAGGTTTTAATGAAGAAGATAAATAAATCGGTTATGTTATTTATTGTTGTTTTCAGACAAATAAACCCTATCTTCGACAAGCTTGATTTCTTTTTTAAATGAAATAAAAATGAGATATAAATTCCTAGAAATTACATATTTTCATTATTTTTTGATAATAATTTTCAAACAAAGCTGTTGAAAGCCCTGATATTATTAACAATTCAAGGGTTTTGTACAAAAAAAAGAGAAGTAACTGAAAGATATGAGTGTAGAATTTGTAGCCAATGTTTAATACTTAACATATAACACCAAAGAAATAGCAACATCAAATGTAAGCCATTGTTTAATACTTAACATATAAAACCAAAGATACAGTAACACCAAATGTAGGTCAGTGTTTAATACTTAACATATAACACCAAAGATATGGTAACATCAAATGTAGGTCTTGTTTAACACTTAACATATAACACCAAAGATATGGTAACATCAAATGTAGGTCAGTGTTTAATACTTAACATATAACACCAAAGATATGGTAACATCAAATGTAGGCCATTGTTTAATACTTGACATATAGCACCAAAGATATGGTAACACCAAATGTAGGTCAGTGTTTAATACTTAAAATATAACACCAAAGATATAGCAACATTAAATGTAAGCCATTGTTTAATATTTAACATATAACACCAAAGATATAGTAACTTCAAATGTAAGCCATTGTTTAATACTTAACATATAACGCCAAAGATACAGTAACATCAAATGTAGGCTAGTGTTTAATAGTTAACATATAACACCAAAAATATAGTAACATTAAATGTAAGCCATTTTTAAATACTTAATATATAACACCAAAGATATAGTAACTCAAATGTAAGCCAGAGTTTAATCTTCAAAAAGGTTGGAAGTGTACATCTGATGAAGAAAGATCCATCTTCATAAAACGCTTAAGTTATAGATATTCGTATTTTTTCGTTATTTTATTTTTATTCGACTGTCTACCAAACATACGTAATAATAGCTTAGAGGTGCGTGAGGAAAAAGTCTTGAGTTTCAGGCTAAGTCATTTAAATGTAAGCGAGCATAACGTTTTCGCAAGCTGCTAAACAAAACATAAAAATGAAAATGAGCCATGAAATTTGTCCTTCATAGGCAATGTGTACTTAATATCCAAATCGTAACCAATCCTATTAGGCAACTCTGTTGACCGTCCCTTGTACCCATGAAAACCACAGTAACCACTTCTTATGAGTATTAAAGTAACAAAGAAAGGACTATTGTTTTATTAGAAGATTTACACGTTATTATGAACAGTGAAATTCACGTTATTTTTACTGCTGTAATCTTGGGAAAATGTGTTTCTTACGAACATAAACCATAAGATATTCTTTGGTGACAGACAAACACAAAGTAATAGTTATTATTCGAAATCAAAACTTTTATATACTGATGTCCAAGACAGACAATTTAACAAATCATTTGAGCCGAATGTAGATATTTGGAATTTTTAAACTTTACTAGATACAAATAAATGCTTTTCATGGTAAGACTTGTATGAAGTGATACTAGTGGTAGATACGTAGCAGTTATTTAGTTCTTACAAACTCAATTTAACAAGTTCATTGCAGTTGAAAATGCATAAAAGAAAATCATATCAGAGCAGTCAGACAATACCAGTATCTGTGTTAGTTCTGAGGTTTAAAACATCACTAAATGAAAAGACATTAAACGACGTTTATTACTTTAGACACAAAACTAGGCATTACTACATTGGATATCCAGTAATATATCAAGGGTGTTTTTTTTAAATAATTAAAATGATTTTCGTTTCAATTTTGGTATTCTCGTTTAATTCATTCAATTTTAAATGTTATTTTGAATGTAATAAAAACATCTGATGGATTTCAGTCGTCAGAAAATCTATAATGCCGTTGGAGACATTTTTATTTACTATTTTATGTTGTATTAAATAACAAAATCCAGTAAAGTTGAGCTCCAAAAGAAATATAAATTATACGTTTATTTGGCATCGTCTATTATTACTAACTTCCTCGTCTGAGTCCCGGCAATCGCAAAGTTTAAATGGTAAAATCGAAATGGTTGTCAAGCTCAAAACCTTCGTCCGATTGCTTATTCACTTAGGTTGAATCTTTGCAAGTCCATTTGAATTCCGCTAACTTATGTCGTAGACATGATTTCTCCATAAATCTAGATGTAAATACAACCCTGATTTACACATATAGACTCTCTGGGACCTCACGTAATGTATTACAAATGTATATATTTAGCATATTAGTCGAATTACTGTTTATTTTTTATATTTTCTTAAATATCATTGGGTTACGAGGCACCTTTATTTGAATCTCCTATGCAATTTAAATAACTAGTTTTCATTTTATTCAAGCAATAAAACTTTTCAGTTTCTATCAGATAGTTTGCTAGCATTGTCTTTGTAAGGATGGCATGGACTCCAGTATGAAATCAGTTCAAAACTCATCTAGATTTTCTATTCTACAGAAGTTAGATGTAAAGAGCTACCTGACATAGTCACTCTATCTTCTGTGTATATGCCGCTTTCTAGCTATACAGAGCGTCCTAAAGTCTAAAGCAGGCGAACAGTGAAAACCGAGATTTTCTGTTTTCGTTTATCATTATTGTTCGTCATCAGGCCTAGTTCTATCAGTAACTATAGTTTTATGATCATGCGATAGAGCAAAACAGTTTTTACGATTTTTCAGTATATATTTTATTGTTATCCTGTACAAAATTTATAAAGCTTCAGGATACACTCCGTAATCTAGTAACACATAAACGTCATCTTATGAAAAAAAAAGTGAACAAACAAATTTTAAGGAAAAATGATCATTAAATAAAAAAACTTTGTAGACCTGTCTAATGAACATGAAAAAATTAATCAGACAAGATAGGAATAGAAGTGAACATATTACTTGATCAGACTAATTATCACATAAAGCCACCTCAACTTTATATGAAGCATAAAATTTCTATATTACTGACGTCCTTAGTAGCAAAATAAACAGAACCAGAATTTTCAATAGTAAAATGTTAGTCTATTGCAAAATAGTCATAAAAATAGAAATATACCACAGTTAACTGAGGAAAGGTATAATGATAAAATTTGAGATTTTATTCAAACATGAACTTTTCGATAGAAAAAAAGTGGGAAGCCAGTAATGTAGCGATTTTATTCTGGATGAAAAGTCAAGACAACTCACTCTTCTCTGTGATCATTAGCCAATTAAGTGATATATCTACTTCCATTCCTATCTCGTTTGGTTCCATTTTTCAATAGCCAGATGTACATAGTTTTTACATAGCGATAGATTTTTCTGACATTTATTTATCTATTTGTTTCAGAAACCCTTACTCACAAGACGTCTATTTCTTTTTCGCGAGCTGTTATCATATTTTATTTTACCATTTACTGTGAAGTAGTATTTTCCTTATCATTCCAAAAAAAACGAGACCATATTAAGCGTTTACCACCATTGACTAACAGAATCGAATCAATTTTTCAGAAAAACATCTCTTCGATTTTTAATTAAACCATTTCATTGATTTTGTCCTTCAGTTGCTCAGCAGTAAGTCAGTAAGCTTCTAATGCTAGACATCGGGTTTCGATACCCGTGGTATGTTCATCACAGATGGCCCTTTGTATAGTTTTGCGTTTAACTCAAACAAAACAAAGTCATTATTGGTTTATTCGGAAGACAGCGTTAATAACGAGATTACTTAACTTATGACGCAATGCATTCCAATCATCATAGATTTTAATTTTCTTATAACGCATTGAAAGTATTGTGTACTTCTTGTCAGATTATTACATAAACTCGACCGCATTAATATGTAAACTATATTCAGCTCTTATCTGAAGTATTAGCTTATTTCTTATTAGAAGTGTCTAGTAAGTAGTTTCTTACGTTCCAGAAACTTTCAAACTACTTGCATTCGCCAACACTTTTAAAAGATAAAAATGCAGTAGCGCTTCAGGCATATGATCACAAAAAAGAAATTTTAAATTATATTTGGAGATGTCAGCAACTAATACGTTTGATATCCTCCGAGATATAAATTCCTAGCCTTTGAAATGTCGCGTTGCAAATAAAGATACACTTTCTGTAACTTGTTTTTTTTTATTTCGCGCAAAGCTACACGAGGACTATCTGCGGCAGCCGTCCCTAATTTAACAGTGTAAGACGAAAGGGAAGGCAGCTTGTCATCACCACCCACCGCTATCTCTTGAACTACTCTTTTACCAATGAATAGTGGGATTAACCGCATATTATAACGCCCCCACTGCTGAAGGAGCGAGCATGTTTGGTGTGACAGGGATTCAAATCCACCACCCTCAAATTACGAGTCCAATGTCTTAACTCATTTGGCCATGTAGGGCTCTTTCTATAACAAAACGTATAACGTTAATAAAAATTTTAATGTTGGTGTATCACATGGAGTCAGGTTTTTCCTCCAACCAATTCTGTTGAGTAAATTTTAGAGGCACGATATTTAAGTCAATAAAAATACAATTATGACAAGGTTGGAATATCTAAGAATGATATTATTCCTGATATAGTATAAGTTCATTGCTCTCTTTGTACTCATGTCTCTGTTCTCGGCAGCTGTGTTGAAGGAATACATTTGAAGAAGTAATCTGAACGACATCTTTATAACATTTCTACACGTTACTTGGTCAAACTGTTACTGCAGTATTCATGTCGGTTATCCCGCCTTTACTTTCTTCTCACTAAAACTGTTGTAAATTTCTTTTTTTTTTTAGAGAGATGTAGAGTTCTTACTGTTGTCAGGAGTTCCAGTAGCAGATTTTGTTCAACAGTTCGTTATCAGTTAAGTGACATTTTGCACTTTATTAAGCTTCAACACTAACTTAATTTTTGACACCAGGGAACCATTAACATTATGTCTGTTGGGAGACTAACGTGCAGCAAGTATGTATATATTACTCATAAACGTGCCTAATGGTAAATTACCTCACTTTCAAGCAAGCGAAGAACCTCCTAAGGAATTGTTAAAAGAGGAAGTCTAAAATGATAAATCTCAAGTGCAACTTCGTCTTTCCTCACTCATTTAAGAAGAAGAGTAATCAAGGATTATCCCCAAGGTGTCTTCAGAAAAAGAAAATGGTCATCCTTATGTCAAGGGACGACTTCACTAGTACTTACAAGGGGTCACCATATGATTTGTGCTTGTTCAAGTAGCCATGTGAATTTTGGAATCCCACAGTTCACTCTTCTTTAAATAAAATGTTCTAACCAGGCAAGACTCATTCATGGATTACAATTCATCCTCTCTCTTTGTCTCAGTTCGACAGTAAGTTAAACATCCTTTCATACAAGAGAGACACAACTACTACAAAACAGTACTTCTGTTCTTAGGCCTAGAACAAGAATGCTTCACAAGTTTCTTCCCTCTCTTTGAACAACGTACAAATGCAATATATCAGAAGCAGTGCTGTTCCCGCCTATGTTTGTACCCACTAGTATGCACGAAACAAGAATATATACTCATCCTATCATCTTACATCAAGTAATGCTATATCATTTCTGAGCCCTGACATAAAATTATACCTTTGATTTGATCAAGCGAAATGAAATATTATAATAATGCACAGCAAATGACAAACTACGCTGCTGTTTGTTATATTACACCACAAATTATCTGGTCCAGTAATGTTAATTTAGATATTTGCCATTAAAATAATTTGTTCTTGGTCGTCTTTATAAATGAAACATGATAGAAACATATATATATTAGAGTATTAATCTAAGCATTACGACAAATGCATAAGTTTATTCCAAAACGCTTAAGTTGGAATTTATGTAGTCGGTAGTCAGAAAAAACCAAACGACATGTTAGTACAGCTGATGTATGCAAAGTATAATTAGCCGTTCACCATGTTGCTCCTGGCCTCAACAAAAACATCTAGCTATTAGATTCTCTCTTTGTAGAAAAGTTGCAAGATCTGTATGTAATATTTATGCATGTGATGGTTTACATTAGAATTTATTGCATATTTCAAAGATTTGCCTTTTTGTTTGTCATTCTCTGACTGTTTTAGTGTTTCGTAATTTGAAACAATCTGAAGGAAATTTTGCGTTAAAGCAAAACTCACCATGGCTGAAAAAATGTTAGTCTTTCAGTGTTTGTGACCAAGAAACTAGTGGTCGCTTTTAAACATCTTAAGATGGAGGTTTTTATAAGCCATGAGCTGTTATATTAGCTAGAAACGTCAGTCACATAAACTGCTACTATCATAGTCCAAATATTCCATGTGCTGTGACTGGTAGACCCTGTGTCCCTTTAGTTACAAAATTAGTGCGTGGAATGTTACAAGCACAATTCAGGAGCCATTGTATCTACTGTCTGCAAAATATTGAGATAATCCTTAAATATATATATAAGCATTATTTGATTACTCTCTACAAAAGTATGAATCAGTGTATTACATCTCATTGACAACATTCTGTTATAATTTTGACTAATCAATCCGACAGAGAAATAGTAAGTACCATTTGGTTGTTTCGTCTACTAGAATCATTGTAACTGCATATCATCAAAATGTCCATTCAGTAAAATTAGAAACAAAGAATGATGTCCTTGTTCACTGTACAAAATGACTTTAAAATCAGTTTGGCACTGTTATATAAAGCATCATCTGAAGATTAGCTCGTTAATATCCATGTTTAGTACGTGTATCGCCAATCCTTCCAATTCTAGATATCCATCCCTTTAATCGTAAATACCTATCCTTCCAATCTTAGATGTCCATCCTTTCAATCGTAAACGCCTAACCTTCCAATCCTAGATGCCCATCCCTTTAATCCTAAATGTCTATCCTTCCAATTGTAAATATTCATCCCTTCAATCGTAAATGCTTATTCTCCCAATGCTAGATGCCCATCCTTTAAATCCTAAATGCCTATCCTCTCAATCCAAGATGTTCATCCTTTCAATCCTACTCAGAATATGGAAGTTCTTTATCAACGGCAGTGTGGTACGGCTAAATAATAATATTCACGATACTAGTGTAATTGCAATTGCGAATTAAAAGCTTCAATTGTTTAATTGACAAGAACTAATCAAAAGGAGCAATCGATTTATTTAAAAGACTAAGCCAGATTATAACATAAAACACAAAACTATTTAATACTTAATATAAAACGCTAAAGTTGTAACACACACACTAGGCATTGTCAGAAGAAATTCGTTTACATTTGTAACCAATTGATTTAAAAGCAGCTAATGAAACAAAGTTCAAGGATAGAAACTGTTACTTGCTTAGCTGCATTTTATGGATGAGACAAGATACCAAAGCGAGAGAAGACAAAAGTCTCCAAGAGGTATGAAAGAATGAATTTTTGAAAAACAAAAAGCTTTTCGGCCCTCAAAATTCTACTCCTAAGAATCAGGCAGCTCTTCACTGAGAACAAATATTTAACCTTTTTGAAGAAAAATTGTTCTTTTAACAACAAGATACAGAATGGCCTTTTTGAGCACTGTCCACAATGAGAAATCAATTTCATTGCAAGCTTTGTCGTTATAATAAATGATCAAAAATACTAATTTATAAATCTTAAAGAAAAAACAGAGAGATCTCTTTTCATTCTACAACTAGGACAACAAAATGTGTAAATCCAAACTTTAAATGAAACTAAGTTATTTCACCGTAGAGCAAACTAGATCTAAACTAGAATTGTCCTGTGTTTTACTTTGTAGCAACTATAATAACCTTTATTTTGTTCTATTATCGTAAATATTTCTAAATAGTTTCAAAAATTAAAAATTATGAAATTTAAGATATAATATTTTCTTGTTAATTGGAACAATGCGACTTTAAATTAATATATATTAATCATCGAGTAAAGGAAAATAAACCAATGTTCGATTGTAACTCATAGAGTCATATCGTGGAAACATAATATTTAAAAATAAGGTATCGGCTCAAGAAAGTATAGAAGAAAATTGTTTATTTGGTTTGCTGTAAAGTGCAAGGATATACAACAAGCTGTCTGTACTATGTCAAGTGGCCCAGCATGGCCAGGTGTGTTAAGGTTCGGCGTGTAATTTGAGAGTCTCGAGTTCGAATCCCCGTCGCATTAAACATGCTCGCCCTTTCAGCCGTGGGGGCGTTATAATATTGCGATCAATACCATTATTCGTTGGTAAATGAATAGCCCAAGAGTTGGCGGTGGGTGATGATGATTAGCGGCCTTTCCTCTAGTCTCACACTGCTAAATTAGGGAAGAATAGAGCAGCTAACCCTCGTGTAGCTTTGTGCGAAATTCAAAAAACCAATTTTGTGGCTTGTACGAGTATCGAAACTCGGTTTTAACGTAATAAGATATCAGACTTACTGTTCAGCCGCTAGAGTAAGGTATAGAAAATATAAATACAAACAAAACTGTGTCAGATACTGAAAGACTGAACAAACATATAACTTTTCATTTATCGAATCATGAAAAATTGATTTATGTCATCATGGTGATTAACACATAAACAAATATTTTCACGCCACGAACAGCGTTTGTTTTGTTGCCTCATTCGCCATACATGTTCTCCAGTGAAAAAGCGGTATGTCTGCGGACTGAAAACTGGGTTTCGATAACGGTGGTGGGCAGAGCACCCACAGCCCATTGTGTAGCTTTATGCTTAATTAAAAAACAAGTGTATGTATGTTTAATACTGACCACGTTCTTCATATTAATAAAAATAATTTCAACATTTTAGCTAACTCATATTTGTTTCGGAGAGATGGATTATACCCAAAAACCCTTGAAAGTTTCATGGTGACGAGATTTCGAGAGGTCGGCGCCAAAGCAGTAGCGAAAGAGGAAATTGAAATAGCTATCAGAGTCATAAAACTCGAAAATTTAATAAGAGTAACTGGTTTTAGGGCCTACTCAAGAACCACTGGTGATCAGAGATGAGGAAGGTAGAAAACCTTTCATCACGGTACAGGTCTTTACACATTTTACTACCTACGCGAACAGTAAAGGCAAACGTATTTAGTGTTGATATAATTTGTATGTACGACTTAGTTCCGTTTTGTGATAGAAATGTCAGCGGTATGACTGAACTTACACGGCTATAAATTATGTTTTGATACCCGTGGCAGGAAGACCACAGATGATCCCTTGTGCAGCTTCATGCTCAACTATGTTAGAAATATTCATAAAGAAACAAAATTGCGAGCATTCACATTTTGTCCAGCTGTCGGTTACAAAAGAAAAATAAATAAATATGGAAATAACAGCAGTATAAAACGTGGTTTTATCATGTTCCACCAAGCTATTGATAAAACACATTCATGTACATTATGATTTTATTTGAACTTTTTTTTTTTACAATATCTGTTTGAAATTAGGGAACCTGCCACCGAAAAAAAACATTAAACTTTTCTTCGCAGCTACCATGGCGTAAAATCCACTATTTAAATTGTACAAATCAGCGTAACAGAAAAATATTATCATAAAATATTGAAATATCTCAGTAATAAAAGCTAAGAGAAGATTGAAATGCGAGAGTCAAAGGTCAAGAGATCTATGTGAGCATACTGACGAAAAAGAACATAGCATTATGAGTATGATGCAAAAGTGTCAGCTTTGACAATTTAACAGGCCTTGCTTCAATAAATATGACTTTGTTTTCTTTCTTCTTGTATGTTACATGATAAGTTAACTGAATATCATATAATTTGAGACTACATAGCGCCACAATGGGATCAAACCCAGGATTTTAGCATTAAACGCCCTAGATCATGCTGACCCACGTGGTAGGGAGCAGACAATGTGCAAAGCAGTTTTTGCCTCTTTCTGTTTTATTAAACGAAGTAACGGTTGGTTTAACATTTTCAGTGGATTTACAAATATGTGCGTGTGTGTGTGTGTTTTCTTACAGCAAAGCCATACTGGGCTATCTGCTGAGTCCACCGAAGGGAATCGAACCCCTGATTTTAGCGTTATAAATCTGTAGACTTACCGCTGTACCAGCGAGATAATGACAAATATATAACTCTATTGCATACAGTAAACACGTGTAAATAAAATATGTACTTCCTGTTGGAATTATTGGTCAGATTGGAACAATGTCTCAGAATATCTTATGTACATTAGTTTAATTTTAGAGTACTGTTTTAGAGAAGATAATAAATGGCAGTTGAATTAAGTGTTATCTTCCTTAACAAGTTCTGTAATTGTAAATAAACGTCGTTAAGTACAAATAAACACAATGATTAATTAACATTAATGTTCCGTGAATGTAAGCTTAGAATGCTATACTAAATTCACTCGTGAATAGGGCCTGGCATGGCCTAGCGGGTTAAGACGTGCGCTTCGTAATCTCAGGGTCACGGGTTAGCGCCCGAGTCGCGCCAAACATGCTCGCCCTCCCAGTCGTGGGGTCGTTATATATTTGACGGTCAATTCCACTTTTCGTTGGTAAAAGAGTAGCCCAACAGTTGACGGTAGGTGGTGATAACTAGCTGCCTTCCCTCTAGTCTTACACTGCTAAATTAGGGACGGCTAGCACAGATAGCCCTCGAGTAGCTTTGTGCGAAATTACAAAACAAACAAACATTTGTGAATAAGGTTGACAGCGATGTTATTAACTGAGTTTTGACCATTACAATCAAAATAAGTACATATTTTTTCTTCAAGTTTTAGAGCAGTAAAATTTGCGCATCACTCGATATTTCTGTTTGGAGTTGCTCATAAAAATAAATTTGACCTTATGGTATTGTGATTCTTGGTATTAGCATGGTAGAAAAAGGAAAAAATGTGACTGTGTTTTAGAAATAGCAGGGTTTTTGCACGGTAACCAGAATTTTAAAAGAATTAAATGGTAACGTTACGGAAACGACTTGATTTGATAATAAACAAAACATTATTGCAAAACGCGATAGGGTGAAAAATTTAACACTGAATACAGGATCGTGTAATTAATTTAGTCAGGTTTTAATAGCTAAGCCTAATGCAAATATTATGATACTACTTTCGTAGTATTATTTCTTGAAATAACAGATATAAATATAAATCTACAAGTATTAAAACCCGTATTTTTATCAGATATTTCTTGTAATGAAAGACCCACCATGACCAGGTGGTTAGAACACTCGAATTGTAATATGAGAGTCGTGGGTTCAAATCCACGTTGTACCAAACATGCTCGCCCTTTCAATGGTGAGGGCGTAATAATTAACGATCAATCCCACTAATCGTTGGTTAAAGAGTAGCTCAAGAGGTGAAAGGGGGGGGGTGATGACTAGCTACCCTCCCTCTAGTCTTATACTGCTAAATTAGGGCCGGCTAGCGCAGATAGCTATGCGCGAAATTCAAAAACAAACAAGCAAATCCTTATCAAAAATAGATGACTATTCGTTCTTTATACAATGGTAATTATAGTTTAGTTTTAGCTTTTAAGTACAAGATTCAGATGATAGGATGAAATACGAAATTTTACTCCCAGGACAAAAGAGATCTGAACATATATTCTGTTGTCTAAGTCTTGATTTAAGAAAAAGCATCTACACTGAAAAGCTTTACACAATAGTGATTAACATAATTTTAATTTTAAACTAACAATTCTGAGTAAATAGATGCAGGTTTTTTTATTTTGTTCACTGGCTTCCTTTTAAAGAGCTCAAAATATCCACTTTTTTTAGCTGTATTTTTATTAATTACCTGAAAGCATTTACATTCCTATTTATAACGGCTGGGAACTTATAAAGCTAAAAACTGGGTTTCGATACCCGTGATGAGCAGAACACAGATAACTCAATGTGTAACCTGTAACTTTGTGCTTAACTACAAACAAACAATTTGGGAAAGTTTCATTGAAGAGTTGGTTTTCTGGTAAAACAGAGGTAAATTTACGGTCTTACATATCTAAAATTCAGGGTTCGGTGCCTCGCTTAGACAGAGCAGATAGCCCAATGTGACTCTATTTAAAAAAAATAAACAAAGTATTAAAGAAGCTATTGAACAACCCATTTTCTTCTCAAAAAGAAGAGAAATAATATATAAGAGATAATAAAGTGTTTTTCTTTAGTTAACTCTTGCCATAAGCCTTTTTGTTGTTGTTGTTGTTTTGAATTAAGCACAAAGCTACACAATGGGCTATCTGTGCTCTGCCCACCACGGGTATCGAAACCAAGATTTTAGCGTGTAAGTCCGCAGACATACCGCTGAGCCACTGGGGGGCTTGTAATAAGCTTAATATTTATAAATTTAGCTTTGTTGTGTTGCCTCTACATGTTTTCAAATTCAGAACTCTCTACAGACTTCTTTCAAACTAAGGACATTGATTTTCTATTTCTATATTTATCTGTAAAAAATTATTTAGCGACACCTAGTGGTAAATTTAAAGCCAGAAAGAAACCTAACTTCATGTTTAATTAGACCAGTTAGTAACAACGTTCTTCTACTTAATTCACCTGTGAAAGACCATAACAAATGCTTCCAGTAGTATATTGGAAATAGACGTTTACAATTGAAAATGGTATTTGTAGAAAACAAAATACTCGTTATAAGAAACGATGTGGCTTACACAAAATTCCTTGAATAAAACATTTAATAGTAAGTTTCTTGTTGTTATCATTGTCTAGGCTAAGACTAATATCTCTTTAAGCAAAAGAGAAGTCGAAACTTTATACGTCGTTATATCAAGGAAGCATTGTTTTTTGGTGTATTATTTAAAAAATATATGTTTTATTCAACAAGATTGAGAATATATTATAAACGCTATTTAAATATATTTTTTTAAACTGATGGCGATGAGAAGTAGTCAGTTTTGTATATTGAATCACCAATGATTCTGTCTTGAGAAGTATGATGGTTAAATAATGACCAATCATATTCTTTAATAGATTTCATCAAACCAATCATAGTTAGATATGTCGCTGATATGATTTCTTTATGGACATATTTCAAATACATTAGAATTGCTATCAGCAAAAGAGTTAAAAAATAATTTTTCGCGGTATTTCTATTGCAAGATTTTTATTAACCCACATATACATATTTATATAGAGTTTTTCTTATTATATTTAAAGTATCAATGTGTTGTTGTTTTTAATTCATCTTGTATGTACCTCAGAATTTCTCAGCCTCAAACAGAATCCGTGATTTTTTTTCTAGAGAATAAATTATTGCAAGCCATCATAAGACCGCTAGATGGGGCGGCTAAGTGCTTTCGAACAAACCGGAAATGTGTTTTTTGTATGTGCGTGAGTGTGTTTGCAAAGCTGGACTGGCATCAAATTGATCTCGGTGCTCTGTTCGCCGCGAGAAATCGAAGCCAGGATTTTATAACTATAAGCCTATAAACTTATTGCTGATAAACCATAGAAAGATAAACATGATAATGAAAAAAGTCGACTTATAGCTTTATGATATTGTAAATGGGAAGTTTTTCTACTTTACTTATTAGTACAAGCTTAACTTGTCGTAATGATGATATATCAGTAAGCTTGTGAATACTATTATAGATTTTATAGCAGTGCCAAAGAAAGATTTAAAACTTTTAGAAAGAGAACTGTATTGTCTGTAAAGAAAACAGATATCAAATCTAAAAACGTCCTTAATTTAGATTTGATTTTTCATCTTGTTTTATCAAGTAAAAACATTCCGGTAAATAGGCTTGATTTCATTTCAAAATAACATTAAAAGAAAAATGAATATCGTAATACGTTTATCTGAACATATATAATTATTAAACTTATGTTTCCCTTAATAATAGTGTCGCATCTTAGATAGTAAAACTATATCATGTTAATAACTATTATTGCAAGTAAGATTTCAAAATTATTTGTTACAAAATAAGAAACTTTAAAATAAATTAACTATAAACAACTATCCTAAGTATCGTTGAAATGCCATTTTTATTACAACTCTAAAATCAAGGGTTCCATTTCCTTTGGTAGACTCAGCAGATAGCCCAACGTGGCTTTGCTAAAAAAAATTCACACGTATCATTTTTATTTCTGTATTTTCTTTTTCCTTCAGGCCACGTTTTATCAAATATGAGATCCGAAATTATCGTCAAATTTGTTACAGATTTTATAATTACTGTACAACATTGAACAGACATTACTCAGAGTAAAACTCTTCTAAAAAAACTCTGTATTAAGCATTTAAAAAGATATGACCAGTATGATTCTCACCGAAAAAAAGCTCTATAGATATCATTAAACTGTTATAACCAGTATGATTCCACACTGAAAAACTCTATAGATATCATTAAACTGTTATAACCAGTATGATTCCATACTGAAAAACTCTATACATATCATTAAACTGTTATAAGCAGTATGATCCCACAATGAAGAAAAGACTGCACATATCATGAAAATGTTATAACCAGTATGATCCCCCCTCTGAAAAAATTTTGTACATAAATGTTATGGTCAGTTTCCTATGTATATTCAAAGATAAGTCTCTGAAACTAAAACAAATTTCAGTGGAAATTTTTGTAACTCAAAAATATGAGTTAGTTAACACATTAATTATGTGTTGATTTCTCGTATCTGAAAGATAAAATTATATCTTTGTATTTTATGATTATCTTGCCAGCCACCAATCAGATAAATTTCAGGTCAATATATTCTATAATCATGTTGCCTTTTGTCAGTTAGTACTAGACAAATATACTTCAGATCACCTTATTCAGTTATCATTCTGCCATATGTTTGTTACTAATAGACTGACAAAATTCATGTCAACTTATTCTGTGGTCATTCTGCCATCTAAAAGCTGGTACTAAGCAGCTACATTCGCATAAAGTTTTCCAAACATATATAAGATCCAATCAAATAAATTAAGAAATACGCTGTATCTATAACACTCGCGAATAGCAATATATTAAATAACCTACAGTTTAAATATCAGTACCACAAAATACTTACATTATTTTATGTTCATTCATTAAAATGTTTTTCAACATTCTGAGTGGTTGCTGATTTAGTTTATTCGTTTTCGAATTTTCGCGATAAACTACACGAAAGGTATCTGTGTCGCTTTTTTATAGTCCCGAAGTCGCTGCTGGACCTTATATGCTAATACGCTATCGGTGATTCTTGGACAGATTTATCTCGTGGCGTTTATCTCCTAATTTATAAGGAAAAATGAATAGTCAACTCCACGCACCGCCAACTCTTGGAATTCTCTTTTATCAACGAAAAGTAATATTAACCTTCAAAGGTTAATGCCCTCACGGCTCAAAGGAAAAGCATTATCAACAACATCGATTCTAACCTGTGACCAGCAAGTTGCAAGTCGAGTGCCATAACCACCAGTCCATGTTAAGCCTTATTACACCTAGTCATCCCTAAATTTGAACTGATAGACTGGAAGGAAAACATTTAATCAACAGTGCTCACTGTTTCAAAAAGACCAAATCATGAACCTCCGTTTTCAAGTTCCAGACATACTGACCAGCAGGTCAAGCCAGATCATAAACAGCTTCTGTCCCAGTAATTCTGACATCAGTTTAGCAAACTAGTTGATTACAAGTGTACACACTTGTAGTACGAACCAGAGAGATGGTTTTATTTCATTTTTTATGAAACTAACCTTCGCTCCCTAAACCGACTTATTACAGATTTACAGTGCTTGTTTGGATATATATATATATATATATATCTAGTGAATGAGAGAGAGGCGTCTCTATTATCTGTATTTCATTTCATTGCAACCTCTGGACTTTCGTATGAACGGACAGACGTCTGGTGGCAACTTGGAAGCACAAGTTAAATCGTTTTCAACAACATGATAAAGCATAATAAAGAACTTTAATAATGTTACGTACATTAGAACGTTAGTTCTAAAATTGTCAGCTCATTTTCAAATACATTTTATGCCTTAAGGTGATACGATATTGAAATGAACGATCTAGAAAAATAGAGTGTCATTTTCTTAGTCAAAGTAAAAAAAATATGTCAGACATGTCACAACTGTAGAGCTATGAGGCACTCGCAATTATATTCAAATGTTATTCATGACACCTACAGAGAAGCAATCTTTCCATTAACTCTACACATACACATATGGAGCCTTTTCAATTCGTCAGACTAATGTGTGAGTATAATACACATTGTCATTATCTACAGTATTCACAAGAATCTTAATCATCGTATTTACAGAAAGAATAGAACAATTTTCCATCAATATGTAAATGTATTTTTATATAGATTTATAACGTGCGACAAATATTCGAGGGAGGGTATCCGTCCTTCGACGTCATTTGAATATTGATGAACTAGGTAAAACATATTTTTGTATGTGGATAGTTCACATTGAATTATAATGACATACTTTCTGTGCCATAGGTATGCAGTACACGTTCGTTAAAACTACGCTTTCACCACAAAGCTGGATATTTAGTCCGGCTTTAATACGTTGTCATGATTCTCTTTTTTGTATTTCTTTCAGATAAGCTAGTGAGTTAATATAAGTGTTCATTAAAACTATTTGATGCAAATATGTTAGTTAATCATTTTGTACTGTTTGCGATATTTGCATATCTTAGAAGCATGTGATATATTGTCTTAGAATTCATGGTTACTTGAATCATTTTATGTTGTTGTAGATAAGTATATGTCTTTAATTTATATCTATACGAGCAGCCTATTGATTGATACTATTATTTATCAGATCATAAGCAAATTCTACACAGATCGATTTCTCGTTGTTACATGTCACACATGTCAAATGCTTTATTATTATTTTTATAACAATCATCTGTAATAGAATCATAAAATAGAACTGTCCGATGTAATGCACTCATTACAATAGCCTGGTTATTTTATATGCAAAAAAACGGCTCTTTTGGGCTCAGAAAACACTTCAAATAGAAGAGCGAACAAGGTCGAAACGTTGTTCGTTCTTCTATTTGAAGTGTTTTCTGAGCCCAAAAGAGCCGTTTTTTTGCATATAAAATTCTCAACAAGGGGGTTTCTCGACATCACTGAATAGCCTGGTTAGTATGGGTGTTAAATGGTAACATAAAAACTGATAATGTTTCATCCGCTGGGAAACATTAAATATTAATACATTAATACACCAGGGTTTTTGGAAACAAAACGTTTCAACTCAAAGGATTTGGCAACTTCTGGTACTGACAAAAGTTATCAATGCCAGTAGATTATGACATGACAACTTCTGGTACTGACGAAAGTTATCAATGTCAGTAAATTATGACATGACAACTTCTGGTACTGACGAAAGTTATCAATGCCAGTAGATTATGACATGACAACTTCTGGTACTGACGAAAGTCATCAATGTCAGTAAATTATGATATGACAACTTCTGGTACTAACGAAAGTCATCAATGTCAGTATATTATGATATGAAAACTTCTCGTACTCACGAAAGTCATCAATGTCAATAGATTATGATATGACAGCTTCTGGTACTGACGAAAGTCACCAATGTCAGTAAATTATGATATGACAACTTCTGGTACTGACGAAAGTCATCAATTTCAGTAAATTATGACATGACAACTTCTGGTACTGACGAAAGTTATCAATGTCAGTAGATTATAACATAACAGCTTCTAGTACTGACGAAAGTTATCAATGCCAGTAGATTATGACATGACAACTTCTGGTACTGAAGAAAGTCATCAATGTCAGTAAATTATGATATGACAACTTCTGGTACTAACTAAAATGATCATCAATGTCAGTATATTATGATATGACAACTTCTGGTACTCACGAAAGTCATTAATGTCAGTAGATTATGTATGATATGACAACTTCTGGTACTAACGAAAGTCATCAATGTCAGTATATTATGATATGAAAACTTCTCGTACTCACGAAAGTCATCAATGTCAATAGATTATGATATGACAGCTTCTGGTACTGACGAAAGTCACCAATGTCAGTAAATTATGATATGACAACTTCTGGTACTGACGAAAGTCATCAATTTCAGTAAATTATGACATGACAACTTCTGGTACTGACGAAAGTTATCAATGTCAGTAGATTATAACATAACAGCTTCTAGTACTGACGAAAGTTATCAATGCCAGTAGATTATGACATGACAACTTCTGGTACTGACGAAAGTCATCAATGTCAGTAAATTATGATATGACAACTTCTGGTACTAACTAAAATGATCATCAATGTCAGTATATTATGATATGAAAACTTCTGGTACTCACGAAAGTCATTAATGTCAGTAGATTATGTATGATATGACAACTTCTGGTACTGACGAAAGTCATCAATGTCAGTAGATTATGATATGACAGCTTCTGGTTCTGACGAAAGTCACCAATGTCAGTAAATTATGATATGACAACTTCTGGTACTGACGAATGTCATCAATTTCAGTAAATTATGACATGACAACTTCTGGTACTGACGAAAGTTATCAATGTCAGTAAATTATGATATGACAACTTCTGGTACTGACGAAAGTTATCAATGTCAGTAGATTATAACATGACAGCTTCTAGTACTGACGAAAGTTATCAATGTCAGTAAATTATGACATGACAACTTTTGGTACTGACGAAAGTTATCAATGCCAATAGATTATGACATGACAACTTCTGGTACTGACGAAAGTCATCAATGTCGGTAAATTATGATATGACAACTTCTGGTACTAACGAAAGTCATCAATGTCAGTATATTATGATATGAAAACTTCTGGTACTCACGAAAGTCATCAATGTCAGTAGATTATGTATGATATGACAACTTCTGGTACTGACGAAAGTCATCAATGTCAGTAGATTATGATACGACTGCTTCTGGTTCTGACGAAAGTCATCAATGTCGGTAAATTATGATATGACAATTTCTAGTACTCACGAAAGTCACCAATGTCAGTAAATTATGATATGACAACTTCTGGTACTGACGAAAGTCATCAATTTCAGTAAATTATGACATGACAACTTCTGGTACTGACGAAAGTTATCAATGTCAGTAAATTATGATATGACAACTTTTGGTACTGACGAAGGTTATCAATGTCAGTAGATTATAACATGACAGCTTCTAGTACTGACGAAAGTTATCAATGTCAGTAGGTTATAACAAGCAAAAAGTAATTTTTAGTACTTTTAATATTTGCTCCTGCTGGAAATCAGAAATAATTCAGAAATAGTTCGGCTAATGTAGAATGTAAGTTTCACATTTCATCAGTTAAAGTGCTAAAACGAAACAGGAAGAAATAAATGAGCTATATAATTAAAGTAGCAACGTGTATGCTTACACATGGAGAGTTTTTAAATTCCATTAAACTATACAAACATGGAATTCGGAAAAGAGAGTTACGGACGAAGTTAACACATGAGTTAAGGAGTGAGGTGGGTATAGATAGCAATATATCTTACAAAGTGAAAGATATTTGTGAAATGGTTCTGTCACCCCACAGAACCTCGTGTTAGATAGCAGTGTTTATGTGTTAAGTTATTGTGTGTGGATTTCTTTATTTGTTTATAGCCACTTATAGTACCTATCACGTCACTTTGATCTTTAACACGTATCCCTGATACCCAGGTTTTAAAAGCGTCTTTACATCTGGTGTCTCTTACTAGATGAGTCGACCTTTGTCGTTTGTTTTTTGTTTTTGATCAGACCATACGGCTCAAAGTGTCTCTTCTGTATTAGAGGTGTTTGGTTAGTATCACGTACTATGGAATAGATTTAATCCACTTAGGCTTAATCTCACAGTCACTGCCTATCAGATTCGTTTAGAACGTTACGTACCTAGCCTTTCACGTGCTTAGTCAAAGTGGGTTAATCACTTACTTTAATTACTTTAAATACCCATTTTACATTTTATAAACTTCGTGCATTAAAATACAAAATTCACAGTTACAACAATAACAAATGCTTCGTACTCGAAGCACGAGTTTTCCTCCTAATATATAATTAAACTAAAAGAAAAATATCAGTACAAAATATAATGTAATTTGTCCTTTAGATTTATATATTATCAGAAATTGTTACAAGCTCTTATGCTCAACGTTTCGTTTCAAAATATGTGAGCAAATTATGGAATTAATGAAAAAAGAATGAACGTTGCACGTTTGGTAATATTTAAATGATTTCCAAATGTGCTTTTGTTAGCGAGTTGGAGCAGTTAGAACGCTAAATATAAACTTTAAAATATCTACAGTCTTGCTACAAACACACACACGCGTATATATTTACATATATATATATATATATATAAATACACGTGTCATGTGGCATTTCGCTTCCTTGTAACATCAAACCGATTGTGTTTTTCAACAAAAGTGTGTGTAATATATTATAATATCCTAATTTATGTTTTATGAGAACAATATTAGTCAATATTAATTTTAACATATGCACATATATATATATAAAGTCTTTCTTTAACCTTTTTATTATCAGTTTAGTTTTAACAATATTTGTCTAAATGCTCATGGAAAAATTTACTGCTTCTGAATCTTAGAAAAAACTGAGCGTATATCGGATAAAAAATTGGTTACAAAGCCGCGACGTTGAATGAATAATACACCACTTTTCTCACATCGGTTTCGTTGTCATTTTATATTTTTTTGTGTGTGTGTGCTGAGCTTTAAAAACATATGATTGGTCTTGTACTCGTGGAGTAGAAGTTATTATACGGTTTGTGTGAGCGAGTAGTGTAGGAGATAGATTGTCGCTCATTTTTACTACTTACCCAATTATAGCTACAGACTAAATGGTCACCAGGGGGCTATTATACATTCGCCGTTGCTGATATAACTAAACTGCTTATCATTTGGTTCGATTTACTAGTTTTAAAGAAAGGAAATTGAAGAACTGTTATACTTTATTTGCTACAAGATGTGACATTATAAAAGCATTAGAAACACTCGATGTAAGGAATACTTACATTTATCATTGTCGTTTAATTGTCGGCTGCTTGGGTGTAATTTTAACTTTAATGATCATAAGTTAATAATAAATCTTTCCATAAGTCTTTGTAACGTAATGAATGTTTGAAGAACATTAAGAAGAGCGCCAAACTGCAGACATATGTTAGCTGCATTGTTTCATCATTGGGTATTGCAAGCTATCGTGTGTCTAGGTTTTCAGTCCCGTGACAGAAGTATAGCTGTTTTCTTTTATAAGATAACAGTTTAGGCTCATAACCAGCCGTAAAAACAACTCTTAATAGTACACCTATTGGGTAGTTAGGGGGCTTGCCTCGGAACCTGAATGACGGGGATTCGGATCCCCTTCACATCAAACATGATCACCCTTTCAGCCGTGGGGGCATTATAATGGTAATAATAATAATACGGTTAATCCTACTAAGAACTGGTAAAAGAGTAGCCCAAGAGTTGACGGTGAGTGGTGTTGACTAGTGGTGTTGTCCTTCTAGTTTATAACTGCTAAACCAGATAGACCGGCTATAGCTTTGCATGAAATTCAAACCCAGTCAAACACCCTCACATTGTTTTCTAGATATCTTGCTGTAAGATAATATATTGGTGCAGAGCTGCTGGGTTGCTAAAGTAATCTCTCTATACGGATCTGGGTTTAACAGTTTAAAGGTTTGTTTATATTCATTACGTAAATACTTATTCGAATAATTAGGCTTTTTTTTACAACGTTTAATCTTTAGATTACTGAAGTTTTTATAAGTTCCCTTTAGTGGTATTGAAATAAAGATAATTTAATAATAATGAAAATAAAGGTGTTCTAATAATTAAGTTATAATAACAATCTGAATACCTAATTTTGAACGGAGTATTTTGTTCTAATCGAAACTACTTAAATCATTTTAGTGTTCACATACATGGATAATTACAATCTGTTTGTTTAATAAATTCAAACGGAGCTACACGTAGCTAGCCCTAAATGTTGAACTGATGGTATAGAGAGGAAGTAGCTACTCAACAAAACCTGGCCTGGCCATGTGGCTAAGGTGCTCGACTTGCAATCTGAGGATCGCAGGTTCGAATCCCCGTCACACCAAACGTACTCGTTCTTTCCGCCGTGAGATGTATTTCTGTGACAGTCAATCCCATTATTCGTTGGTAAAAGAGTAGCCTAAGAGTTGGTGGTGGGTGGTGGTGATTAGCAGCCTTCACTCTAGTCTTACACTGTTAAATTAGGAACGGCTCAGTATAGGCGCTTCTATAAAAAAAAACACTTCTATTTTAATGGTTGAAAGTCTTATATTTAATATTTCTTTCTTTTCTTCTGCAGTATTCATTACTGACGTATTTCTTCCTCGAGTGAAAACCGAACAGCCGAATGTCTGGTCACAAAAAAGACGCTGGCAGCATGAAGAACCATTAAAAAGAATTTTTAGCAGTCTGAAAGGCAGGAGTCAAACTCAGCCTTCGTTCTCTGATACCTCCATCAGAAATGTGACAACGCAAGTTGGACAGACCGTGTTCATGCATTGTTACTTCGAGGCATTTGGAGACAAAACGGTAGGGTTTAAAGTTTTAGTATATTTACTGTAAAATATTAATATTTATATGTTTCTCACTTGAAGTATAAAACCACTAATGAAATAAAAAACTATTACAACACAATTTCTAATACATTGAAACAATCATTCTAACATTAATTCTAACACATTCTAACATTCAGAAAATAATTACAACACATTCAAAAAATAATTACAACACTAAACAGTAATGTTAACACATTCAAGAACCTATTCTAACACATTCTAACACTAATTATAACACCTTTGTTATCAGATTCACAACAAAACAAGAACTGGTTGAATTTTTTTTCATAATTAATATATAATAAATCAAAATTGAAAAAAGAAACAATGAAAACGTTTAGACAATTTTAGTTTCCTTTTACTCAAAAGTTAAATCTAAGTTTGTTCTGCTTATATCTTATATTCCTGTGATTCCAAATAAGGAAATCGGTGTATCTTATACAAGGAGAAAAACGACTAATTTGAAATAAATCATTCGAGGCCACAGACTAGAAAATTAGTGACCTTAATAAACTTATCAGCTCTACGTGTTATAATAACAAGCTTAAATTCGATTAGCAGGAAATGCAATAACTGGAAATGTAGCATTGTCAATAAATGTGTAATAGGAGAAATGCGAAAGTTATCCTTTTGATGAGGCCTAACAATTTCACGTGTAACGAATGGGAGTCTGAAGAATAAAAATAAAATTGAACATAGAAACTAATGACCTATTCTTGAACACTATTTATATATATTATGAAAAATAACTGGTATCGAAATTCACCCGCACAAAGTGAACAAACCCTGCACATGGTGTAACACTAAACAGCTTAAAATAAATAGATATTTTTAACCCAGACCACAGAGGCTATGAAGTTTCGTTGCACGGTTTAACAATCGGAACATTAGTAACAAACACGGCTTGTACGGTAAAGTTGATTTACCGTGAAACTGATTTAAAACAAACAAAAACAGACTAAAGAGACTGTTTTTATTGTCTTGCGTCGCGTTTCAGTATTTATACTTCAAGTGTTGTCAGTGTTTCAAGCATGCCGATTAACACTCCAACATATAAATATATATCTTATCAAAATATTCTTATTTAAATTCGATGAGCAACCAGAAAGATTTTTAACTATTTTAACTGCTAGGAAATTGGACTTTGCATTTAATCGTACTTTATTTTGTTGTTGATGTTGTTTGACTAGACGAGTTGTGGTGTTCTTAGGCAAAGTTTTAACCTTCTCGAGTCACAACCGCAGTTGCAAAGAACAATAAAACATATTGTATGGGTGTTAAAACGTTTATTAAAATAAAATAGAGGACAACCATTCGATCTCATTAGGTCGTCTTCAGGTTAACAAAGAGTTAACACTGTTCTCTACATTAAATTGATAAACATTTTAATACCCATACCAGTCATCTTGAGATACATTTTTACTTCAAATGGATTTTTCGTCATCACGAAGTAGAACATACTACATAGAATTAATTCTGACCTACTTACTGGTTTTGCAGAAAAGAGTTGACGCGTGGTAAAACGTGGTATTTACTTCCAATAACAAAACTCTTATGAGAAAATGCCCCCCAGTGGCTCAGCGGTATGTCTGCGGACTTACACGCTAAAATCCGGGTTTCGATACCCGTGGTGGGCAGAGCACAGATAGCCCATTGTGTAGCTTTGTGCTTAATTCAAAACAACAACTTATGAGAAAAACACACAGTTACAACCATAACGCCGTCTAGTGACATTAACGATATTTAGCACATCCAACGACATTTATAAGACACATTTTATATGCAAACACCTCGAACTGAGTCCTTGAGAAATTAATTTTTGTAACGCCTACCAAAATACAAGATTATTAAATCTCCATATATTTATTTTTATTGTTATTTCAAATTTTCGAATTCCGTTAACTGCTATAATTGTCAATTACTTTACGTTAGTAATGTCACTACACGTTAGTCGTCCTTTTACAAATATTAGTTTGTCTATACGACAGCTAATTATCAACTTTCAAACTTTATTTTCTGATATTCTTTCTGTTGTTTTCGTCTCATGACGAATCAAAGTACTGTCGGACGAAACTCCAGAAAACTTGAACTAATTTCACTCTAACATTAACTTCACACACCTCAAGCTAAACAAACTTGACGACAGTGACTAAAGTATCATGTTATCGAAGCAAGTGATATATTGTTCTGCTTTTATCTTTCACTAATGTTATCATATGTTGTTTTGTTTGTTTGTTTTGGAATTTTGTGGAAAGCTACACAAGGGCTATCAACGCTAGCCGTCCCTAATTTAGCAGTGTAAGACTAGAGGGAGGGCAGCTAGTCATCATCCCCTACCGCCATCTTTTGGGCTACTCTTTTACCATAGAATAGTGGGTCTGACCGCAACATTATAACGCCTCCACGGCTGAAAGAGAGAGCATGTTTGGTGCGACGGGAATTCGAATCCGCGACCCTGAGATTACAAGTGGAACGCCTTGACCCACCAGGTCATGCGGGGCCTTCATATGTTGTTAATGTTAAGACTGGTTTACAGGACGCACTAAACCAGCGCTTGTAAGCTTTTATCCATTGAGTGTGCAAAAAGAAATAAGTTATGTTGTTTCAAAGTGGATCACCTTTAACAAATGTCTTTTTGATCGTGGCTCAGTGGTTAGAACATTCAGCTCACAACCTGGGGATCAAAGGTTCGAATTCCATCGCCAATCATGCTCGCTCTTTCAGCCATATTGGCGTTATAATGTGACCGTTAATTCCATTATTCGTTGATAAGAGTTGGTTGCGGATGTTTTGGTTAGCTATTTTCTTTCCATTTTATTACTCCAAAATTAGGGGCAGCTACCATAGATACCCCTGGAGTAGCTTTGAGAAGAATTAATAAATAAACAAATTATTATTTATCAATACGTGATCAATTTGATTAAAATTACTGCAATATTTTGTTGTGTTTTCATATAAAATGTTCATAATTCTAAAAGTCAATACGCATAGCACGATAATTAATCAATTATCGTCAGTTTTTAAAATTGAAATAAATAAAATAACACTGTTTTACAAAAAGAATATTTTTTGTCTGAGGCAAGAATGTGAATAGGTGTTTTTTACTAGTTTGGGTGTGCTGAATTCAAATTTATAAACAGTTTTGCTCTATCACCTCTAGTTTTCTGGCTTTTAAATAGTCTCATTTTAGTATATACAGAGTATACACGTGCTTATTTCAACAGTTGCAGCAGCTTGTTACAGATAAAACAGGATATATAAAGAACATTGACGGAATAAATATACTTGGATGACACAATATACACAATTCATAGAACCGCAGTGTGTTAGAAGTGTGTTTTCTTAGATGATCTGGTGTATTTTGCCTCCGGGATGTCACGCAAGAGAATTCAGCAGAAGTCTCCCATCATGCTGGGGTTCCACTTGCCTTGGTAGTTGCTCTCCATCTTCGTAATGTCTTGTTGAAATCTTTCTCCGTGCTCATCACTCACTGCTCCAAGGTTTGGAGGGAAGAAGTTGAGGTGGGAATGGAGAAAATGAATTTTGAGTGACATTCGGCATCCCATATCCTCATATGTCTTTAGCAACTTCTCAATACAGGCTTGGTAATTTGGTACGCGTGTGTTACCAAGGAAGCCACTACAGACTTAAATGCTTCCCATGCTCTCAGTTCCTTTTAGGCAAGAAGCTCCTTAAAATCAGTATCCTTCAGCACTTCTCGGATTTGAGGTCCGACAAAGATGCCTTCTTTGAGCTTAGCAGCACTGAGACCTGGGAACACAGTAGACAAGTGTTGGAAGGCAGCGCCATTTTTGTCCATGGCCTTCACGAAATTCTTCATCAAACCAAGCATGATGTGAAGAGGAGGAAGAAGCACCTTCTTCATGTCAACCAGAGGATTCTCCTTGACGCTGTGTTCGCCAGGAACGAAAGTGCTTCTAGACCCCCAGTATTTCTGCTTGTAATGCTGGGATACAGCTCGACTATCCCAGAGACAGAGAAAGCAACAGTACTTTGTGAAGCCCGCTTGCATACCCATAAGAAGACCAATGACCTTGAGGTCCCCACACAGACTCCACTGGTACTGGTTGTACTTAACAGCTTCTAAAAGAAGCTCCATATTGTCATAGGACTCCTTTAGATGGACAGAGTGTGCGGTGGGAATGCTGGGATATTTATTCCCATTGTGCAGAAGCACAGCCTTGAGACTTCGCTTGGAAGAGTCTATGAAAAGACGCCAGTCTGAAGGATTATGTGGTCAACCAAGGAAAGTGAACAAGCCAGGTACATTTGTGCAGTAGCACAACTTGTTTACCATGTCGAAAAATGAAGCAAGGTCTTTGTTCCGATTCCTGAAACTGGTGATCCGTCTTGATTTATAGCTTTATATATATATAATGTAATGCTATCACTTACATTTATTGCATAATAACTAAAAAAGAAGACATAAGTCACACAATATTAGAAATTAACCCTGAATGCATATACGCCTTTATGTACAGTATGTATACAAAATGTACAGTATGCATATCTAAAAAACTAGAGGTGATGAGTAAAAACAGATTTTAAATCTGAATTTAGCACCCCCAAATTAGGTTAAAACAGCTATTTTTGTGCTTCTCTCCATTTCTTTGTAAACCAGTGTAATTACCACAATATTTTCAGGATTTTTCATTGAGAGAAATAAACGATAATAAAAAAAAACATAAAAACCGCTGGGTCACTTACGGTTTCTATTGTGCTTATTATGTTTTGTCCCACAAGAGTTCTCTCTCTAATAGTGAGTAACAAATCAATAAAGATTTTCGTATAACTTATCGGTTACACCATTTTTATTCATGATGTACATCTCTTCTTTCGGTCAAAGTTTTCCCTGTGAAATACAGTAGTCACATCTGTACATCAAAGTCAGAAACTTTTCATCGCAATTGGGATTATAGTATTTATTAAAGTTCTCTCTTGTCACCTGTATATCAAAAGTAAGCAAACTATTGAAAATAATTTGTTCTGGCGTGCGTGTAGTGGTGACAGTTACACATTTAATAACATACAAAAAGCAGCATAACGTAATCTGAGGGTACGGTTTTTGAGCTGACAGTAAACATATATATAGGAACGTAAATAATATCTAACATTAACATTAATAATTTACACCGAATTATTCAACAAACAAACTGCTGAAGATAACGTTTTCGTTTGTTGTTGTCTTGTTTTTGTTTCATCGCCAGAACTATAAATTTCAGAAAGAAACTTCGATGACAACTGAGAGGTGAAATTCCTCGAAATTGGCCGAAGTGAAAACTGACATATGAAATGAAAAAAATGAACTTTGGTTAAGAAACAAAAAAAATATTGTTATTCAAAACAATGTTTCGCTCAAGAAATTATGGAAGCAAATAATTAGCACATTATAACATGTAGTAACAACTCAGATGTCACACGTACGTGTTAGAAAGCACCTCTTTTATGAAACGTGTCTAGTCTTATTTTCCAGCATGTATTTCTTCAGAACTATTGCTGTGCCCACCAGTGGCTCAGCGGTATGTCTGCGGACTTACAAGCTAAAATCCGGGTTTCGATACCCGTGGTGGGCAGAACACAGATAGCCCATTGTGTAGCTTAATTCAAAACAACAGAACTACTGCAGCAAGCCGTAGTTACTCGAAAGAGATCTGACATGACAAGTTACGGAACAAACGATAGAATGGATTCAACGTTTATCTATCAACAAAATTCATAAATATGTTAAAAATAAATATGCTGTGTCATGACATAATGTTTTACATACTACTAGCTAGTTTCGTTAATACAATATAGTTGAAATTGTTGTTGTACAACTCGTGTATAAAACGTTTAACCAATTTCTTTCTTCTTGAATTCACACCATTGTTGAAGTTTCATTTCGTTTATACTAATCCTGTCAGTTAGATAGACAAATCACCAGCTCGGTTTGATAAAATAATAAACAGTGATGTCAAGAAAACCCACTTGTAGAGAAATATATATGTAAAAACGACTCGTTTCGGTTGAGAAAATATTTCACGTAAAGGAGCGAACAACGTTTCGACATTCTTCGGTCATCGTCAGGTTCACGTTGTTCGCTCCTTTACGTGAAATATTTTCTCAACCCAAACGAGCCGTTTTTACATATATACCAGATCGGTTTGTTATTATCATTTCAATTTATTTAAGTTTATACGAGCAAAATAATGTGGCTCAGCACTTAGAACTGCTATCAAGTTATTTTAAAGAGTGATACATCAGATCTGTTTATTTCCTCTATAACCGATCCGGTTCTATGAAACGAAAGTAACAAATTTATTTTAAAATATTCTTTGTCACCTTGTAATACAACCACGTTTTTTTCAGCTAACATCCAACACATTTTTAGAGTTTAAGAAAAATATTGTACACTGCTTAAGCTTCGAAAGGAATGTATAATATAATGAAGAAAAATAAACTAATTACAATAAAAGAAATAAAGCTTCAAGAAATGAGCATCTTACCCATTTCTTACTGCCTAATCCGGGTGATTATTCAATTTCGACAGCCATGAATGTTTAATTCTTATATTTACAGTACATTTTAACTAGCCTTATCAAACAGAAGACTTAACATCTTAAAGGAGAAAACAAGGTGTCTAAACAGACTTCTTTGAAACGTATAAAATTTATAACTTCTAGTTCAGCATTTTATTACACTAGACTTCTTCCATTGTGCTCTTTTTTGTGTGTGTCCTTGAAGATTTAATGCCAAGTAATGAACTGATTACATGTCTACAATAATACAAATAAAATACTTAGTAAATTCATAGGTTTTATTTTTCAATTTAAATATAATGACGTGTGTTCATCCATGAAGACAATATTTTTTTTACATATATGAATAAGCAAAATCTTTTATAATTAATAAAGGTAAAGACTGTTTCTCATACGAAAATTGTTCAACTGGAAACGCTTCCTTGATTTTCTTACAAACTACAGTCTTACTTAATAAATGGTTCGATGTTAAAGTTAAGAGTAAACTTTGTTTGCTCATTTTTGTAAACAAATAGGAATGAAGTGGTCCAAATACTTTCCAGTGACTTAACTTCTACAATGTTCTTTATAATGGTAGTTCACTACTTTACTTACTGTCCACCAGGCAGAAACTGTCATATTTTATGTAAGATTGTATCTATTGGATACAAGAAAATTTCTTTGTCACCTCTTAATTGGTAATTTTACTCAACAGACCATGTATAACATGTAATTTGTTTTTCTTAGTGAAATACGCATAAAAAGTTCAAATCTGTATCCAAATCATATATGCATTAATACCTTAACAGCTTTGACTTTACTAGATGATTTGGGTTAATTTCAAGAATATAGTGGTCAGGAGTTTTGTAATAAAGTAAAAATAAGAGGGAAGGTAGCTAGTCATCACTACCCACCGCCAACTCTTGGGCTACTATTTTACCAACAAATAGTGGGATTGACCGCTGTTATGACGCCCCCGCGGCTGAAAGGGCGAGCATGTTTGGTGTGAAAGGGATATATTAATAATAATAAGGAAAGGATATAATATATTAACAATAAGGAAAGGATATAATATATTAACAATGAGGAAAGTAGGTAATTTCTTAATAATAAGGAAAGTAGATAATTTCTTAATAAGAAGAAAGTAGATAATTTATTAATAATAAGGAAAGGAGATAATTTATTAATAATAAGAAAGGAGATAATTTATTAACAATAAGGAGAGGATACAATTTATTAATAGTAAGGAAAGGAGATAATTTATTGAGGAAGTTTAAGTCAAATATTCTACAAAGTAATTTACATGCATTTTAAAATAAATTATTCCTACCCTATGTGCTATTGTACGGTTGAACGTGGTCTAGTGGTTAACGTACCGAGATGCAACTCGGAAAATCAATGGTTCGATCTCAGTTTATACCAATAAACACGTTCTGCACCTTCAGTTGTAGCCATGAAATAAAACTGACAATCAATCAAAGTATTTATTCAATTAAGAGCAGCCATGTAAGACAGCGAATGTTGCTGGCTGGCTAGTTGTTGGCCTCTTTCTGGTCAACAGTGCTAAATTAAAAATGGCTATACTTGAACCTTGGGTCTATAAATGTGGCCATTTTAGTACATGTATCAACATATGAAATACAGTTAGTGGTTTATAGGGGTTCTATAAACGGATTATAACGGATAAGTCTATAGCGAATCAGTAATTTGTACACAAATGTTTTTTATTGGCTTCCCACAGGTGATAGAGAAACACATTCAGTTTTAAGGATTTATGAAACAACAACGATTTACAGGATTCTAGACGCCACAGCAGTCATGGTGAAGCTTATCAGAATGCTGTCGATCTTATTTTGGAATAAACAAATCTAACCAGAAGATTATTTTGGTATTTTTAAAATTCATAAAACAAAAAATTGATAGTTTTTAAAGGTATTTTATGTGACTTGATTTTTGGTTGTTCCTCTCTGGCACAGTGAGATGGTGGACTTACAACGCTAGAATATTTGATACCCTTATTAGGAAGAGTACAGATAACCTATTGTGCAGTTTTGTGCTTAATCTCAAACAAACACAGTATTATACCGTAACTTCTTTTTACTTTTTAAGTAATATTTTTATTTTAAAATTCGAACCTGCAACCGTCAAATAACTAGGTCGACCTATTGAATTATGTATTGTTTATAAGTTCAACGCATTTTCCAGAACAATTAACTTTAAAATGCCACTAAACAAGAGGTTCAAATCCCCGTCACACTAAACATGCTCGCCCTTTCAGCTATGTGGACGTTATTTGTAACGGTTAATCCCACTTCAAAACCTTGTTTGGGTTATATTTAAGTTATTGAAAGAACGCTTATGGGTGCAAACAAATAATAAACTCTGGTCGACTGAGCAGTATGAATACCAAGTGCAGGATTTGGGGCGCTCTTAAATAGATATTTAAGCGCGTGCATTTATTCATCGATAAAAATATGGCACAACAACAAATACCGTTTTGAAAAACTAATATTTTGTTGAAATATTACACACTCTACTGCACATGTTAATTGTATTATTGATAACTTATTTTTCAGGTTTCTTGGGTCCGTCTTCAGGACTTTCATGTTCTAACAGTTGGTAAATACACTTACACCACCGACGACCGATTTAAGGCCTTCCACACCGAATACTCAAACGAATGGACACTAAAGATTGAGCTCGTCCAGGAAAGTGATGGAGGATTCTATGAATGTCAACTGACTTCCAATCCTCCAGTGTGCCAGGTTCTCTATCTTCACGTTTTAGGTAAATAAACAATTATCTTCCTCGCCATAAGCTGCTAAATAATCAAGTTTCTTCAATACGTAAAGACTTACTTATGTCTTTCGAATTGGGCCGCAATTCACGCAACTTTCAGACAAGCCAAAAGCTGTCTAATATTTTAAAAGTGATTGGTCTGAATATCGTTCGTCCTGAAATCGGTAGTTTCGTCTCTCGTTTTATTTTTATAGCGTAGGAATTACGATTTACCAAACGCTGCGCGTTTCTCAGAAACAGCTTACTATTAAAGTAATAGATTAATTAATTTCTTAATACATAGATTAATAATGCCATGATATGAGGGAAAGTTCAAATGTTTTTTCGTGGTTTTTAAAAGAAAATACGAATTCAAAAATCATTAGTTTAAAAACAAATAACTCTAGCAGTCTGTACGTGAAAGTCTCTCGAATAATGAACGTGAAACTCAACAAACGTTCTAAACAACTCGTGAATAGTTTTGCATTAATAAAACAAATATTGCCGCTAACATAAAACATTAAAATAAATTTCAACGTGGTTGTTGTGTTTTTTTCCACTATGTCTCATACGTTGAGTAAGCTCTCAAAATTAAATGTAAGATCGATCTACTCAAAATTACAATCGCATGATTCTCACTTAGTAAACTTTCCAAGTTTATATTCCTCAAAAAGTAATATTAAACACATTTTGCAAGTGTTAAATGTTGCGATCTATTCACATTATCTTATAATAGATACGTCTTTCACACATTTTCACTTTTGCTGTATCGTCCAGACGAGTTTTTAAAGTTTCATACCTAGTATTAAAGATCATGTGTTCGAAATTAACGGTAAACGAGAAACAGCCTGTATTCATTGAATAACCATCACTGACATTCATTCATTCAACTATCTACTCGTTCGAAACTAAAGCAGTTTCCTGTTTGATTGTATTGTTTGTCAACTCCATATAGTTCTAATTCAAAATAATATATGTATTATTAATGCGATAATTTGTGACATACTTTATGAAAACTAAGATCACATAATTTTACTGGGATACCTTTGTATATAAAGAATACAACACTGGTGTCAAAGAACGAGCTAATTAAACATTAAAAGTATATTGATTTGTTAAGGAGTAAGTATTTCTTATAGTAAAGCCTGGCTATCTGCTGGGCCCACCACGGGGAATCGAACCCCTGATTTTAGCGTTGTAAATCCGTAGACTTACTGCTGTACTAGCGGGGGATTTGTTAAGGATAACATTTTGTTTCTTCAAGTAATTGTGAATTAATATTTAATCGTACTATTCATATTCCAGTAATGCATTTGCTTACAGTAAAGCCACATCGGACTATCTGCTGAGCCCACCGAGAGGAATCGAACCGCTGTTTTAAGCGATGTAAATCCGCTGTACCAGCGGGGGGCATCTCAGTGATAGCAGACATCCTGACTAATTGATTGTAATTTTCTATACAACTTCTGGGCTTTTTTTCCAAATAGCCCCTCCCAAGTATAGCGGTAAGTCTACGGATTAACAACTCTAAAATTAGTGGTTAGATTCTCCTCGGTGGGCTCAGCAGATAGCCCGATGTAGTTTTACTATACGAAAAACACAAACACACTATTTTTCAAATAAACGTAAAACCAGATTTAAACCTCTAAATAATATTCATTTATTTCTAGTTTTTAAAAAAAAATCTTTAAAGTGTTTTTCAAATCATCGAATGTTTGTTATAAGAGAATTATCTTATATTTTACAAAAGGTACGTGTTAAACAGTGGATGAATGATTTCTAACACTTACTTACCTCAGCTGTATAATATTAATCATGGTTTCAAATTAAGATTTCCACTGTGTTTTACGGATGGATTAACTCAAATTTCTCATCCTAAATACAATCAAAGACAAACAGCTATGATTCCTTTTTTCCATTCTTCGTCAGATGCTATGTAATTTAGTTGCAACTGTGTGAGAAACCCCTATGAAAGGTAGCGATCGCTGACACTCCTATGTGCAAGAATATAGCAAAATGATATTTAACTTTCTTAATTTCAGTGATTAAGATTGAATAAAAGTAATTTAAAATCGACTTCAAATTACATAAAATTCGTTTAATTAAAGCAGTTTGTTTTATTCGTTTATTTTATACACAAAGAGCTTGAGTTTTATACATTTATCAAGTTTTGTAGATACTTCTTTATGACTGGTTTTGGAAAAGGCACAAGTAGTTATAATTTAACGCAGCTTAAACTGTAAACCATATATATCTTAAAGTTTACAGTAAAATAAGACCAGTTACTAGTATTATATGATGTTACGCTTCCGTATTACCGCACTGTACAATACGTAAAAACAAAAATATGACAACTTTGCAGTTTTGTAGTTTTATAGATATGCATTATATAATGTAACATAAAATACACAAACATCAACTATTAACTTCAATACAAAGTTTATAAAAGTGTACAATACAAAATTCACTTTTTCTTGGTATATTCACGTAGGAACTGTCTGTCCGATTCGACTTAATCTCTTCAAACACGCCCAGCAGGGCCAGATTGGTTAAGGTGTTCGACTCCCCGTCGCACCAAACATGCTCGCCCTTTTTTGAGTTCGATACAGAAAGCCTCTGTTTTAAATGGCAACCCAAATTAAACTAAACCAAATTTCTTTAAAAAGCACCTATCTCCCTCTCTTAAATTTCTGTCAGACACTCTTTTTAAAATAGCCTGGTGTTTAAATCAGTGTTCCCATCGCATCAAACATGCTCGCTCTATCAGCCGTGGGGGCGTTATAATGTTGCGATCAATTTAACTATAAGTTGGTAAAAGAGTAGTCCAAGAGTTGGCAGTGGGTGATGATGACTAGCTGCCTTCCGTCTAATCTTACACTGCTTAATTAAGGGAGGACGACTGGCGCAGATAGCCCTAATGTAGCTTTGCGCGAAATTCTAAAATAAACAAAAAACAAACAGATCAGTGACCACGCGATAGACCTACAGTGCCTATAGAGGGAGTTTTGTATATGAAATATTACAAATATACTGCATAATGCTCTTAGGGTTTCAGATGATTTACCATTACGTGTTGGGAAATTATATGTTATATATTATTATTATTTTATGAATTGCAAGTATTTTATTTTGTTACTGTTTTTTTCAGTAATATGGTTGAACAGTTTTAATCTAAGTTTTATGATTTTTATAATTCGTATTATTCGTTTTACATCCTTCAAGTACATCGGTTTTACTGTAACACCTAAAGTTAATTCCTCTGTATTTTTTATCGCATGATCAATTCATTTCATCATAAAAGTTACCGGTGATTTACCATTAGCTGTACGTTATATTGCATACAAAAAACTGTATTCGAAACAAGAGGTTTTCATTATCTCATTATTTTTAAGGGCTTGATAATTGATATAAAATTCTGCATGTTTTTGATATTTTTAATCTGATATTCAAGGCGTAATTACAAAATCCCTAGTCACGAAAATACAATGAAATTCAAAATAAAATATTAAGTTTTATCATTTCATTACATCCATATTTTCGCAGTTATCCGTAAGAAGTGAAAAATTATTAAAATAGACATCACTGTTGCACGCGCGCTTGCCGGTAATGGAAAGTGAATACAAGGTCTAACGCATATAAGTGACACATATCACCGCTATACGCTGACTACGTGCACGAGAAAGAAGTTATAAAGAAACTCCACAACCGTTCAGTTAGGCACTTTTCTTTAAAATAGCCTGTTGTTTAGGTTGCTTGACTCCCACTCTGGGAGTCGAGGGTTAAAACCCCCTTCACTGAACATGTTCACTCATTCACAGTCAATCCCATGATTCTTTAGTACAAAAAGTTCTCATGTTTCTCCAAATTAAACTTACCATTCTAGTATTTATATCCACGTTACTTACCATGTTACCTTATCCCAATATTCTTTTACTGTTTCTATGCAATTACAGTTTGAACTTCTTGTATTTGACTGTACAAAAACTGTATTACAGTAAAGCACCCTGAAGAATCACTGAGTTTGAACTTGATAAATACGACAATACTTTACACTGTAGTGATATTTTGATAATGGAACCTCGTTCCAGTTGTTACAGTTTATCAAATTTTTATCCCTTTGAAGTTAAATTTATTATTCACATTTCTCAAACAGCCTGCTGAGAAACTTATGTTCGAACTCGCTCTTGAAGACGAGCGATTTAGATGTATTTGGTACTGTAAGTAAGGAACAGAATGAGCACATAAACTAAAAATACCTACGTTACTACTAAAACACAAACCAAAGAATAGTTTTTCACATTGTACAGAATCATATAGTTCTCCACCATTTTATAAAAGCCCGCACATAACAGTGCATCGGTTCAGCACTGAAGATTGTGTTTATGCATACATAAATACATAAATATTTAATCTTAAAACATTCTGTACTTGAAATTAATGTACCCTCTCGCTAGTAGAGCAGTACATGTACGGATTTACAACGTTAAAAATAGGGGTTCGATTTCTCTCAGTGGATTCAGTAGGCTTTCTTCTGCTCAAACTCTGAAAAACAAAAGAATAATGAACAATACATTTTGTCTTCGTTTTTTTTCTTTGTCGAGGTTAAATAACAGCTTAGGTTTCTATTAGAGATAAAATGGGATTAAATATTGCTATTGTCTATACTGTGATTCCCAGAAATATATTGCTTCTAGGGTAATATGTGCTAAACATATCTAGTGAATAAATAATTGCAACTGACTGTGTCTGTCTGGAAAATCTAGAATTGTCCTGAATCTCTAGCAAAATCATTTATTTTACATGTCTGGTTCCTTACACACAGAGATTGTCATAAGTGTATGAGCCAAGAGGTTCTCACTCACTCTTGTAACAAGATCAATATAAAAATCAATGATGCGAAGCTGGCTTGCATCATACCACCCGTGAAATAACCCTTATTTTTTTATAGCGTTTCTTTAAACTTTATTTGAAGGTTGGCATTTTTCTGGTCAGGAACATGACAACTTTCCGACGACGATTTGGATATATTTTTTTACTTTTTTTCTAATCTTAAAAACTATTTAACAAATACCTGTATATGCTCAGAGAAGTGTGATAAATGTAAAAGCACATTTTTTATTGATGTTGGTTTTATCAGGACCAAAACGAAGAGGTAAATAGTTATATATATATATACTGTGAAAAACTTGGACTTCTAAGTAAGATTCTCAGTAAAAGTGAGTTTTCTACCTCGAGGAATCTCTTTTATGGCTTGTGAATTTACATTTACGTGTTGGAGAAGGCAAAGTTGAATACAATTCAGCGAATGTCACGTGATTACCAATAGGAAATGGCCCACAAATCAAATGAATCAATGAGGGTTTTCTTTTCCTTAAATTCTAATCTGGTTTGAATTACAATTATTATTTATTTTAATATATTTCTAGTCCACTGTGTGTGTGTATATACATATATATATACATAATCCCTCAAACTTTTGTTTGAGTTACTGGAATAATTTCTAACTTAAGTGCATGAGGTTTTCTGATTTCATGGAGATGCTGAACACTACGTTCTTGGAAATGGTGTGTCATTTAGCTTTATATTGTTTATTACTTCTCTTCGTAAGACAGGCTTGTTATTACCTTCCAGATGTAACTCTAGCTTGGTGGCCTTGCAATGGCGAATTAAGACAAACTTCCCTTTGAAACAGGCTGGCTACTCAAATCGAAATAAAATATCATTCCGCTAACGAGTACAAGCATCCAGTTTACCCCTTTTACGACCTTACTTACAAAGATAATACATTAGTGTTACATCTGTAGGATGCCATCTGTTCTACAATATTTTCGTCAGCTTAGAAGATGTGAGTTAGCTGGATCTAACAATGTATATACAGGTGTTAAACTTATCATCCGTGGTCCATGGGCTGCCGACGTTAAACCACATAGTTACATTAGTGTATAGAAATCTTTCAAGCGAAACGTAATTCAACATCTGTATCGTTCAACAGCAAATTTTCCTGACAGAATTCATATTAATGTAATGATATGAGGAAGTTAGACTTAAAAGCATCTCAGTTTTAACTAATCTACAATGGACTTCAAGCGAAAAACCGTATAATAGAATTTTAGGTAGACAGTCTATTGTAGGTTTCTACTATGATATTTATGAAACCCAGAGAGTTATTTAATGCACCAACGACCTGGCTTCAAGTGCTAAACATTTATTACGTTTCTTCAGTAAAAATAAAAAGAACTTACGATTTGGTAATTGAAAAAAAAAATAATTTTGAGGTTCAAAATTACCTCAGGGTTGTACTTGCTAGATCCTCATTAACATTTAACTATATCTCATTCTCATACCTACTAAAAACACACTATTTGTCTGTTTTAAGAGCTCCATTGTACTCTTTTAGTACGGCTCTCCAAGAAAAAACAAGTGTGATTTCATTTACGTGTAGCTATCGCTACCGTAGTAAAATGCTCATTGCCTGTTTGTTTGTAATTGAATTGTGCGCAAAACAACGCGAGAAATATCTACGCTAACCGTTCCTAATTTAGCAGCATAAAACTAGGGGGAAAGCACCTAGTCATCATCCCCCCCCACTGCCAATACTCTTTTACCAACGAATAGTGGAATTAATAGCACTTATAACGCCCCCACGGGTGAAGTGGCAAACATGTTTGGTGTGACGGGGATTCGAGCTCCCGACCCTCAGATAACAAACAAGTCGAGCTTCCATAAACACCTGACAATGCTGGGCCGCCCTACTGAAGTAGGTTTTGTTTTTTAGTTCAACGCATTTCCAGAACAAAGAACTTTAAAATGCCACCAAACAGGAGGTTCAAGAAAGAAGAGTTTATTCAACCCTTAATTTTAAAGTAAAATCCTGAATTAAAGAAGTAAAAGGAAGTTACGTTATAGATTTGTGTTTATTCGTTTGTTTGAGGTTAAGTACCAAGCTGTACTATGAACTGTTTGTCCACCACAGGTATTAAAGCCTGGTTTCTAGCGTTGTAAATCCGAAGACATACCTCTGTGCCACTAGAGGACGTAACTTTGTGCAATGGAAAGGTTAGAAACTTATACAGAATAATCAGTGTTACCCAAAATTGTAAAGAGCGAACACATATAGCCAATTGATTTTCTCTTTTCACTGATAGCTCTTGCGTAATATGACTGGTCTATTTTTAAGGCTCCTTCATATAACTGAGTTATATCGCCTTTTAACACTATAAAAACTACACTTCAGCTCGATCGTTTAGAAATCTGGTATAAAATTGGTTCACGAATATTAAATGATAATCGTCAAAAATGTGATGAAAAGCTATGTTGGATTTTTTAAGGTCCATTGAGTTTGGTGGTAAGAAAAGACAGATGCTGAAGCCACAACCATGCGTTTTTGTTTTTTCGAATAATCTTAACACTGTGAGGGTTATTCTTCATTAAAATAGAAATATAATATAGTTATGTCTGATATTATGTTACACTCTTTACATTATTTTTCCTAAATGTAACCTAGCACGGCTAGGTAGTTAGGGTGTTGGATTCGTAATCTGAGGGCCGTGGGTTCGAATCCACGTCATGCCAAATAAGCTCGCTTTTTCAGCCATGTAGCCATTATAATGTGTCGGTCAATTTCATTGTATTTTGGTAAAAAGGTAGCTCAAAAGTTGGTAATGGGTTGTGATAACTAGCTGCCTTCCCTCTAGTCTTATACTGCTAAATTAGGAACGGCTAGAGCAGACAGTCCTCGTGTAACGAAAGAAAAAGAACAAACTCTTTTAAGAGAAACAAAAAAAAACATTTCTTTAGTATATTGTTTGTATCTAATTGGTTAAACACAACCCATAAATCACATGACATGTTTATAGTTTCTTCTAGTACGGTTACTGAGGCGACGTTTTCCTGCCTGTATCTAAGGTAAGTGATTTTTTGTAAGTGTAGAATTCTTACCACGGTTGAAAGAATCTTTTAGATAAGATAATGGTCTGAGGTTTATTGTAATTTGCATTACGGTCCAGTCATCAGTTTCCTTGGCTTTCAACACCAGATGGTGGCTATTGTTACGAGAAGCTAATATGATAACTGATAACCAGGAGTAAACGAAACTTTTCCTTAAGGTGATACTTCTGTAATATAGACGGACACTATTAAAAGTGAACCGGATAAGTCCCTTGTGACGAAATTATGGTAGTTTAGTCGCTCAATATGTAAGCTGCACAAGATCGTAGGTTCGCATCCCATTCGCAAACATGCTTGTCTTTCCAGCCAAGGAAACATTATAATTTATCAGTCAAGTCTACCGTTTAATTAGAGTAGTTCCATAATTAGTTGTGAGTGGTATTATCTAACTGCCCATCATTTATAAATTAAGCAAGGATAACGCAGGTAGATTTAATGTAGCTTTCGGCGAAAATTCAATAAAACCAAACTCTCAAGCCTGGATATGACCAGGTGGTTAAGGCACTCGACTCGTAATCCGAGGGTCGCGGGTTTGAATCCCCGTCACACCAAACATGCACGCCCTTTCAATCATAGGAGCGTAAGAAAGTGACAATCAGCCTCACAATTCTTTGGTAAAAGATTATCCCAAGAGTTGGCGGTGGGCGGTGATAACTAGCTAGCTGCCTTTCCTCTAGTCTTACACTGCTGAATTAGAGACGGTTAGCTCAGAGAGCTCTCGCGTAGCTTTGCGCGAGATTGAAAAAAAACAAATAAACAATTTAAGCGTTTGTAAAAAGATTGTGAATACCTGACAAGTTTCACGGTTGTAGGAGAGAAGAAGAATTGTGTGTTAGATATAGGGAGTTTTTTTACGAACTCTGTATGGAATTGAATTTGCGTTGCGATGACAGAAGGTCATTACTCAAATACTCGCGTTAAAGTTTCTTATCCAAATATTTTAAAAGGAACCATGAATATATACGCTGTTAGAAGTAACTATGAAAACAGATAATTGACATTCGTGAGTTTCAACAAATGTGTACCCCGCTGGTACAGCAGCAAGTCTATGGATTTACAACGTTAAAATCAGGAGTTCGATTCCCCTCGGTGGACTCAACAGATAGCCGTCGATGGCTTTGCTATAATAAAAAACACACACACCCAACAAATGGTTAATCGCAAACAGTTCTCAACCAGTTCTCATATGTTAAATTTTACACTATGTGGAAAAGAAAACCTGATATTCTTTTCTCAATTCACTAGTATTTTCTACTTAACTCACATAAAGTAGTACCTCTTGCTTTGACGCTACCAAATATTTTATGATATATGATTGTGAAATGTTGTTTCAAATGTCTTGTGGCACTTGTCATAAATCAACAAGTTCTTTAGTTGCTGTTTAATCATCTCAGTTTCCATATAAGCTCATACAACCATAATAATATTCACATCTTGACTTCGTGAAGACTGAGTTGTAGTTGTGAGTCCTCAGCGGTCTCTTCTTTGTCTGTATGTTGTTTCATTTATTTGCTGCATGTTTGGTATCCTTGTTGCACTGGAAAACTAGTCCCTGAGGTAATGAAATAATGTATATGAATCCGCATGTAGGTACCAACAGTCAAGGTACCATCAATTTGTTGCAGATGGATCTCTAAAACCATTTACTGATGTGCAATCCACACATAAAAGTTCGCAAAAATATTTCAGTATATTATTTTTGTCCTATCTACCATCAAACAAAACTATTATTGAATGCTGCCAAGTATATTTCTTAATTCATTATGTGAAGCATGACGGTTATATAGTTGTACCTTTTCCTTCTTCATACTATGTTTAAGCAGTTAGATATGTCTGGAGAAGGCATTCACATCTTTACTTATATGTAAACCATTGAGAGGATCCTAGTAAATTGTTGTATTTCACACAAAAACCAGCCCCGAATTGTTTAACATCTCAACTTACAAAAGTTGTAGTGGTTTAATTAGAAACAATTGTGTCACATCTCAACGTTCTGAGGAACTCGATCATAATGTTTGTGGAAATATCTTTTCGTCTTAAATATTTAAGAATTTCTCTAAAGATAGGGAGTGCATCGATGACGATTCTTGTTTTGAAATCTGAGTTTAACCTTCTTTCTTCTATGATAGTAACCTGTAGCTATTCTAAGGAATCCAGTCTTTTAGATCATTCTATAGCCAACACAAAACTCTGTTTTATCTGCAAAACAAAAGTTTTAAATCTTTCATTCTACGAATGACACTGTCCTTTTAATATTTTCAAAAGCGACTATCATGGTATGTTTTAGGAAGAGACAGAGATAGGGCACAACCTTGTCTTTCACCTTCCATTCTCCGAAAACACTCAGTCATCCATATCAAAGCTGTGTATTCGCAGTTGTTGAAAAGGTCTTTCATGGTTATTATTATCTCTGAGATGATACTACGTTTTGTTGTTGTTTGGGTTTTTTTCATTATTGCTTCTTAGAACTTCTTGCCAAACACGATCGAAGATTTCTTTTTTCAAAATAACCTTTAATAACAACTGTTACTATGATAGATTTTGCTTCGTTTGTTTGTTTTCCACATCTCCAATATCTTTTATTGTGAACATGCATATACAGAGGATTTCGTTTAGATTTTAATTTTTGTTAAATGTGTTTCTATATTAAAGTTTTTCTTGTAGAGTTTTAGTATTCAATTGGTTTTGTGAAATATTTTAAGACTTGTTCGTTTAAACAATACTTGCTTATTGGTGAATTATAAAATGTGCAATAAAACTAGAGACAAATGGTATAATGTGTTGTTTTTATTGGAATGTTTTGGTTAATATGGAAGCATTGTCTAATTCTGCTATCATCATACGCCAAGTCTTGTAATTTGTTTATTTTTTACAAATTAATACATGAATATTCTTAACAGGTTTCATGAAAATTCAAGGACAGCGTTTATTATGTCAGTTAATAATACTGATGCGTAGTTAAATTTTCTATTACTCTCAACCTAGACATGGCCTGGTGGTCAGAAAGCTCAACTCGTGATTTGTGGGCTTGAAGCCACGTCACTGAAATATACGCCCTTTCAGCCGTGGGGGCGTTATAATATGACGTTCAATCATTTTCCTTTGGTAAAAGAGTAGTTCAAGAGTTGACGGTGAAATTGTGTTGAGTAGCTACCTTCCCTATAGTCTATCACTGCTAAATTAGGGATGACTATTACAGATAACCCCAGAATGGCTTTGAGCAAAATTCACAACAAACAATTTGTCACTGTATTTTTAATATTTATTCGAAAGCAACGATACCTTTTATTATTATTATTATTATAAAACATAGTCTTCATTTCGACGTTTTTCGGAGGAACATAATGCATTATGATGATATCGACTTTTCTGGAACTTTGGATGCGTTGTTTGTGACTTAAAGACGGTCTTATAGTGAACGATTGTACTCTCGAGATAATGTATTTTTATTTCTGCCCAGCCAGGAATCTTTATATAATCTTTCATGGAGACAATGAAAGAAGAAAGTGATTAGGTTTTGATTGATTTTTTTTTCGTCCGCATGCATCTGAGCAACAACAACATTAAACCAAAACTCTATTCGCACATTTTATATCATGTAAAAGAAAACAGAAATTGTTCAAAGATGCAATATTTTAAAATTCGCTTAGTATAGCCTCTCGTAATAAACTTTCTTATTGTAAAATGCATGATCACAGATCATGAAAAATTACCTGATTCAACATTAGCTTTCTTTTCAGTGGATTGTGCGCTGCTCACTGCACACTGGTAATTTTAGTTTCCAAGAATTTTACAGTAAATTTGCTAAGTCATTCGTTGTTATATGTAAAGGCTAAGTAAGTAATTGACAAACTGTGTACTCTTCTGTTCTACGAACAATTAATAATTTCTACTATGATTTAAAAACAACATTTAGTATTCAAAGTTCTCATTCACGGAAGGATATTTTTATTTTATCACATTTTTTTACTAAATATTTAAACAAAAATGGGACTCAATGTAATTTTATTTTTTCTGTGAATCGTTGTTATTGTTATTGTTTTGAATTAAGCACAAAGCTACACAATGGGCTATCTGTGCTCTGCCCACTACGGGTATCGAAACCCGGATTTTAGCGTGTAAGTCCGCAGGCATACCGCTGAGCCACTGGGGGACTTCTGTGAATCCTAAACCAAGGAAGAATCTTTGTCTTGCACATTTTGCGATAGAATATTAGGGTAACTTTACATTTTTGAAACAACGTTATTTATCTTTTCTAACTTTAAACTTGTTTAAAAACAGTTATAAAAATACTCATATACAATAGGAATATAAGTATACAGAATATACTCAATAATATGAGTATACAGATATACTCAATTTTCTTTTAAGGCTCTGACTTGAATGTTTTATCAGTTATGTGTTTACAAATAAGCGTGACAGTCAATTACACCTTTGTATTTATTTTTTTTTACATTTCACAATGTTTTTAGTTCCGCAAACCGATATCCATGGTGGAAGTGACCTCTTTGTTGATCCCGGAAGTCCAATAAATTTAACATGTGTGATCAGTGACAGTCCGGAACTCCCGTCATTCATCTTCTGGTACCACAACAATCGTATGATAAACTACGACCTACCAAGAGGACATATTTTTGTCCAGAAAGTCCGTCAGGATACAGCTGTGAGCAAGCTTTATATTGAAGATGCAAAACCTGGAGATTCCGGAAACTACACTTGCGATCCTTCTAACACTGGGCCATCCAGCGTACTTGTTCACGTAGTGAAAGGTAAGCCAATTAAACTTTGTAGGTTCGGTAAATTGTATCTTAAGTTCGCAAACTCAGTCTTATTCACGCCGTTTCAAAACATACAACATAATGAAATTATACATTTAAAGTAGCTTGTTTTGTGTCGTATTTTAGTTTGTGGAGTTTTAAACTCAATATTGTTTTTTGTTAATTTTGAATACTTATCATTTCTCCTTTTGAATATTTTCCATGCAATTTATGAATAAGCTATATAAGCTGATCTTTAACCTTTAAAAGGTGTTTTCAAGGTTTGCAAACTATATTCTCACAACCAAAGCTATCCTATTAAATTTGTTAAGCAGATATTTAAATTGTATTATGATCACTATTATTTTAAAATGTACGTACTAATCGTATTGATGAAAATTTTCTGATATAAAAACGGTTTTAATTAAATTATGATTAAAATATGGCCTAGTGATTATTGGAACTGCAGATTGACTGATCCAAGATTCAAGTACTCCCGGCATCTTAAAAAAATGTCACTAGATGGTCGAATCCACAAAAGTAACTTTGTAAACGAAGAGTGACACTAACTGCTCACCCTTCGTCTGGTCATTTGACAACAGAAAGGGTTATTTCTGAACGGCTTCTGACTTTGCCGTTTAAATTATAGAAGCTGTTTGGGTTCAAAATAACGTACGCCAAATTAAGTATATATATATATATATATATATATATATAAGATGAGTTTAGCTTTCGAAAAAAAAATGGAACTAATTATTATCTTTCAAAATAGATTATTCATTTCAAAAAATTTGTTTTTCTTGGGTTGTTTTTTTTTGCTGTTTTCTACATATAACCACTGACAATATACTAGCGGGGAAGGTGATTTTATTTTTTAGCCTGAACATTGCACATGAATATAAAAGACTTTCTATCAGCTGGGTTGCACCTTTTATATATAAGTTTCTTGTATATGTAGCTATTTCATGCAAGTAGTTTATATATACAAGCTGAGAACACAGGCACCCTGTCACATTGATGATCTTACAGAAGAACACATTTGGCCTCAAGCACCCTTATTAACACTTCCAAAAATAATGGAATTTCAAGACCTGATCCTTCAGTTACTTAGACAAGTTATCCTAATGTCCTATAGGGAGCAGTTAAAGTCATCTGAGTTAGAGTCTAGAATGTTTAAGGCAGACGTTATCTGTGTCAATCACATAGAGATATGAATATTAAGTTTGGACACAGTACACTATAGTACCTAAAGAGGTTCATATCTTTCCCTTATTGTAAGAAATGAGATATTTCCTAAAACAACACAACAAGAGGAAGTCTCTGATTTATTTCCAATGCATCAAGTCCAAGTCAGCCGAAAAAGATTCACATTTTTAAAATTGTTTTCGTTAAAACTCTTTGGGTTGCTATGAAAACCCCACTTTTCAGTCGCTCCATATAATGTTTGTTTTTTCCGCCACCGCTTCCCCTCCTTACTTTATGACGTTCAACTTAAATTACCATCTTTGGTGAGCAAAGTATTGATTGCAGATCCTCTGGGAAATTCAGCAAGGTGAAACACCTTTCATACGTCACGTATATAATTACTGTTAGTTCTGAATCAGCATCAAAGTTCTGCTTGCTTTGAAATGGAAGAAAAGGCGTTGCAAGTAACATTAACGAAAAACTAGCTTTATATTTGACACACACCATTACACTCTATTTACGTAAGAACTCTATTTCCTTCTTGTCCCACATTATATCTACATATAAACATGGGTTTATTGAACTTAAAATAAGTTATACAAACATTTTGTGAAAGAGATGAAAACAGGAACATTTTCAAAGAAATCACAAATTAATCTGTATACAGGTGGTTAATTACGTTATAATTAAACGAATTTAAAAACCTAAATCTGAAAGTCACGTAACAGACAAGCTTAAATCAGAAAGTCACGTAACAGACGAACCTAAATCAGAAAGTCACGTAACAGACACGTTAGAACAAAATGTATGAGAATTAAATATGGACAGTGTTGTTTTGTGTTGTTTTTTGTATTTCCACTGAAAATTCACCCCTTGTTTTTGAGGGAAACACGTAACAGCTCTTTTAAATGCAAAATATCCATACACTCATATAATAAAGATATGTTCAGATCAAAGATTTAGAGTTTTTAAAAAACAGAAGAGATTGTTCTTGTATTTAATGGCATTGCAAAATATAACAACGAGGACGAGCGAGAAGTCCCGGAACCCTCCAGAAATAGGCCTGTAACTAATTTGTGGCAAGCAAAGTGTGGCATCTTGTAACACAGTCACTAAAGCCCGTCGCTGAAGCCGCCCACGTGTTATGAGCAGCAGTGCACAACGCAATCAAAACGAATCTCCAATGGGACATACGTCACAGTTGATCCATATGTCACAAACATCAAAGTAATTGGAGAATGAAACGTGTATTTATGCCATTCCACACAATGATATGCCTATCAAACACAGCACCATATGCATATCAGACACAGCACCATATGTCTATCAGACACAGTACCATATGCCTATCAGACACAGCACTATATGTCTATCAAACACAGCACCATATGCATATCAGACACAGCACCATATGTCTATCAGACACAGTACCATATGCCTATCAGACACAGCACCATATGCCTATCAGACACAGCATCCGTGGATTTCTGTGCCAGTGGACTGTAAAACATACGTTAATATTTTTGCTGTGGAACGTTTCTTTTAGCCAAACAGAATATTATTGAAACTAGGAACTAGGCTAGGTCTCAAGTGTTTCCTTACACGAAGTAACTTTTATATTTAGCAGGAATTAGTTGCTGTTCTCGTAGTCGCTGAAACTCTCTCTCAGAGTTTAATAACTGTAGTTACCAACACCAACTTGTTATAGCAATTTCACATCTCAGGTACAGTTTAATACATCTGGATTTGGTAAGTTATAACTGTTTAACAGGACTACACTATTTGTGTCGAACGCTATAGCACGTAATTGCAACTTTGTAGCACATATTAAGTTTCAGCTATGTTTGTCACACCGTGTCATAGGTCATGAAGTACAATTTTTCGTTTTGTTTTTATGTCTTTCAAAAACATTTAAAGTGAAACCACATACAAATAACATAATCCAAAAGTGTGCGAAATGAAATGTTAAAAACTGTCCGTTTTTAATGTTAATAAATCGTTTTTGTGGCAGTATAACCACGCCTGCCCTGTATCTACTTTAAGCGTGATGTCACCCTTTAACTGAAAGCCCATCTCAACTTGTGATTTTGCTGTTCTGCGAGCAATTACTGGCCTTTTCACTTGATGATGGAACTTTTCCGTTCTGGTTTCCTTTGGAATGGCGTGTTCTGCCTGTGGTATTGCACATGACAAATGGGTAGAAATCATGAAATGTTTCGTAGCACATCACGACTTTTACGTTCCTCCACATCCATTCATTCGTTCGTGTGTTTTTTTGTGCACGCAAAATGCTGTGTTCCATGCTTATGACGATGTGTAACATATATTTATGTATATTCAAGAAACAAATAAAAGAAATGAGAAACACCGCCCGTATATACATATAGAACTTTATATTACATATGTATTTTTTACGACTAGTGAACGAGGCTTTACATGCAACAACACAATTTCTATGAAGAAACTAACTACAACGCCACCTTTCTTGTGTATCTCTTATATTGACGGATTTTTCCGATCGTAAAGCAATAAATTGTTGATAACACATTGAACAAACTTAAATATATATATTATATGCTTCAAAATAAAATAGTAAAAACTATAAACACAAAGCGTGGCTAATCAACATAGTGTTGAGTTAATATACACTCAAGGGACATTTCGAAAGATACCAATGTAACTTTTGGCTTCAAAAGTGTTTTTACAGAGTTGCATTACTAATGCATTACGTTATTGTATACCATTTGCATTTGAATTATTTTCTATGACAATGGCCTGGCATGGCCGAGCGCGTTAAGGCGTGCACTCGTAATCCGAGGGTCGCGGGTTCGCGCCCGCGTCGCGCTAAACATGCTCGCCCTCCCAGCCGTGGGGGTGTATAATGTGACGGTCAATCCCACTATTCGTTGGTAAAAGAGTAGCCCAAGAGTTGGCAGTGGGTGGTGATGACTAGCTGCCTTCCCTCTAGTCTTACACTGCAAAATTAGGGACGGCTAGCACAGATAGCCCTCGAGTAGCTTTGTGCGAAATTCCAAAACAACAACAACAAACTTCTATGACAATAGTAACCACCAAAGCGTACGATAAGATCGACAGCAAAATGACAACACCTTTATGAGACGATTTCTGTTACAGTCACGTACACACATGGTAAAAATGAATTACAAGTTTTCTTTAAAATATCTTATATTTGTTGTTTGATATTAACCTCAAAATTACATATATGTGTCCTACTCACAACGGATATCGAAACCGACTTATTAACAAGCATTCCGCTGTGCCACTTGGGGTAGCGGGGGAGGTATCTAATACTGCTTCGTTATAAAACTTACTTATTCATTAATGTGCTTGTCCCCTACAGGGACAGGTTAGGTCTTCTGATTTACAATCATAAAATCAGCGGTTCGATTCCCATCGATGGACACACGAGATAGCTTGATGTAGCTTTGCTATAAGAAAAACACACGCTAATGCAACTAAAATATTGAATATCTGCTGATATAAACAATTTAATTTTACAATACTTTGAAAGGTTTCGGTACACCACAAATATGAGGTACTAGTTTATGTTGGCGTACTGTTGATTTACGTTTTATCCTCCTGTATTTTCTCTTAACGCAGAAGAATCGTCATTGCATTTCAATATAATTATATAATGTGTAAGAGATTTTTTAAAATTAACCTGATGTAGTCAAACTCGAATATTTTCACAAGGGCATTTCATATTTAATATTTTCAAAATGAATTGTGCATTGGGTGTCGCTTGACCTAGACAGTCGTGTCAGAGTATACAAGACTTATACACACACACACACACACACACACACACATATATATATATATATATATGTTTCTCATTTTTAGCAGGAATCGATTAGCCAACACTTCGTTACATGGCGACGCTTGATATAATAGTGGGTTTATTCTCACGATTCTAATACTCCCGACACGAGAAAGTGCATACGCAGTTAGGAGCTGCATATCGAACTTCAGTTCTTTTGATACGCAGTCCGCCACGCAAATCACTATTTTCAACGTGTTATACACCTTTAAAATGCTAGTACCTGATCTGACCAGTTTCAGTACACCTTTTCATTAAGAAAAGCTGTTACTTGGAATATCACTAAAAGATATTTATGAGTACCTCAAAAGTTAATTAATCTTTGTCTCTTTTGCCGCTATTTTAACCCAAATTCAGCTCGCTTGAATAAGAAGCAAGTGGCGGAAATATTACCGAGTTCTGTTCTTGAAATTAGTTTTTCATGACTTAATGACTCACTTTTCTAATATCACTAATATGGTTCGATGGGATGTGTGGCCCTGCATGCTCAGGTGGTTAAGGTACTCGACTCGTAATCTGAGGGTCGTGGGTTCGAATTCCCGTCACACCAAACGTGCTCGTTATTTCAGCTGTAGGACGTCATTGTGTGAGAGGTTATTCCACTATTCGTTGGTAAAAGAGTAGCCCAAGAGTTGGCGGTGGGTGGTGATGATTAACTGCCTTTCCCGTAGTTTTACACCAGAAAATTAGGGACGGCTAGCGCAGATAGTCCTCGTGTAGCTTTTCGCGAAATTCAAAACAAACAAAATAATCACCAATACGATTCATTGGCAGCAAATTTTGTTACCAATATATTTTGTTTTAAAGAGACAGCAAAAGTTTTCGTAAAGTTTATATAGGAACAAACGTTATGATCTTGATCTTTCTACTTTTTAAGATTTCTAAATTCATAATGCTACAAATATACAGGATAGTACAGGTGATTCATAACCAATTCCAACTATCTCAGTTATTGACCATGAGACAAATTTTCTACATCCACTTGACCTTCTCTAACAATATTGATCATGAGACAAATTTTCTACATCCACTTGACCTTCTCTAACAATATTGACCATGAGATAAATTTTCTACATCCACTTGACCTTCTCTAACGGTGATTTACTTTTACAGTGCGTTTGATGACTACTTGACTACTTATTCAATCTTTAAGCTCATAGACCATAAAAGTACTTAACGCTATATATATATATGTGTGTGTGTGTAATAATATAACGTTATTATACATGTATTATAGCTCTCAGTTCTGTGTTTACAACTCTGGTTTTTCACTTCTTCATTTATCACACAGTTTTGTGGTGGATGACATTAAGAATATTACGTCGTTGGTGTTGTTTTTTTCCGGAACGTTGCTAACAGGCTCTTTGCTTACCTTACTAATCCAAGCTCCAAATTCTTTCCAATTATATCTTCTTGTTTTTCCTGTATAATGCGTGTTTTTTTTTTCATATTATAATTCTTACTTACGCCTGTCTTTATTGTATTCAGTTATGAGTTCTTTAAAAGCAAGAACCACATGAAACATAGGTTTCATCTCATTTTTTTACATGTACATAATCAAAGTAAAAACAAAACATTTTATATTTGTATTCCTGTCTTCATAATATTCAAGTGCCTTTAGCGTATTTGATCCCTGTTTGTTTTCATCTCAACTTATCCATTTGTCTCACATCACCTTTACATTTACGACCGGGCATTAATTAGAGCGCTCAACTCACAATCTGCGAGTCGAGAGTTCGAATACCCGTCTTACCAAGCATGCTCACCCTTTCAACCACGGCTGAGCTGTAATGTAAAGGTAAATCTCATTGGTAAAAGAGTAACTCAAGAGTTAGTGTTGGGTGTGATGTGGTGTAGTCTTTCACTGCTAAATTAGAAACGGCTAGCGCAAATAATCCTCGCTTCTTTGCGCGAACTTCTGCACAAACCAAATGGCACGCTTTCAGTGGTTCAAACGGTAAGGCCGAATTCTTACAACACTAAAAAGCAGCTTTCGATGCTCCTGGTGGACAAAGCATAGATAGCCCATTTTGAAACATAGTGCTGAACTACAAAAGAAACAGAGAAGTGACAGGCCTATTTATAATAACGTATTTTCCTACTAATAATTTCTCGATTCATCATTATATCAGTCTTTTCTCAATTATCCCTTATCTATCATTTTTACGATATTTTTTTCTCTTTCTACGCATAGATGTCAGCATAGTGTCCTTAAAGCTATACTTAAAGTACAGACGTTGTCAAAAATCAAGATTTGGTACCACTTCTGGTAGAAGAAAGAATCTTATCTATACATACAATATCACAAGAAGAAAACAGTGGTGTAAAACATTTCTTGCTCTTTTGGATACCATATCTATTAAAGCCAAGATATTTATTTTAACAGTAGCTGAAAGAAACATTTTGTTTACAAACAATAAACTAAAATAAGTATTTTAAAACAATATTAAATTTATATTTATGATGGACAACAACCATTTAAACAACTAACCTAATGACTTTTCGTAAAACCTTTTTCTTTCCCTTGTTCCAGGTGGCTTTGGAGTAAGAATGAGGAATTGTAATGCTATATTTCGGAGCTCAATTCCTGTAGTTCATACATTAGATAACTCTTTCATTTTAGGGAACATTATAATGTGGTGCTTCGTTGCGGTACCGTTAGTGTAACAGAAGAGTTAGTGGTTGGTGGAATTCAGTAAATGCCTTCCCTTTGTTCTGCAAACAATAATATTTAAATTGATGAATTCAATACATATATATATATATATATATATATAACAAAATTAATAATATAGATGTCAACGGTTAATATTTATATTAGTTGTTCCATGAAAACGATGTTTAATTCAAACATGTCTATTGTATTTCGTCGTTTTATTTCCTAAAAATAAAATTGGAATTTTAAAATTGCACGTTTTACATTGGCATTTTAGGTTAATTAGCGAATAACATTTTAGCGTACACGAAACTCAGTGCCTAAATGTTTAAGGCCTGCTGCCATTTACGCCTAACATACAATTAATGAATCAAGTCCAGCCTATGTTTGTGAAAAAAGTTGAGTCAAAGTTGGTTAGTTAGCCAGATAAATGTTACTCATTTATTCTTGTCACGCAAGTTTGTTTTTTTTAATGTCGTGTTTCCGTACAAATTGCACAATAAAGGCAAGTCACAATATTTGCTCAAGCATATACCCCCATTCACCATCTGAAAGCTATAGTTGAAAGGAAATAAAATACGTAGTTATTTACAGAATAATTCTGAAGTAAAGAGTTCTCTGTTCAGTTTAATGTGTTTTGTCTTGTAATTCTACCTGCGTTAGTACTAGCATTCAATATAAAGCAACAAACTTAACAAACAAGTGTTTGTTCTGATGTGAAATGATAATAAGCCATGTGTTCCAGTTTGGATGTTACTACATTGTTCGGACACATGCTTCATCAAGCAAGATACTTTCTTAAGATCACGAACTGAACCGAACAGTAGCAATACCTTCAGTTATTATGTGCATGTATTATAAATTCATCCTCCAGAGACATTCCAGTAGTTATAAGACATCAATCTTAAGTAGATTTTAGCAGTACTTATGTAGACTTTTTTATCCTGTTAACGTTCCTGTAACTGACATAAAGAAAAATCTCTTTATTTCGTGATGTAATGTAACTTGTTTCTCCTCAGCAATTCCGGGATTGCAATTACTATGTCCCTCTTTCGGCGTTAACCTGAATCTTATAGCATAATTGAAAACCTATGTTGCGTCACGCGCTCCTAAACCATTACATTATCCTTACTTTTTATAGCAACAATTTTGTCAAGTTAAATTAATCAGTATGACATTAAATAATTAGACCCTTAACTCAGAATGAAAATAATTGCTTGATAAAAACAGCTGATGAGTTTACTTATAAACAACGTGGCAACAAAAAGAAATCAGACACCATTACTATGACATTATTGCTTTCAAGCACTTAATACAGTAAATTAACTTTCGTTACGTTTTTAGGCGTGCGATATAAGTATTTTTTTTATCTGTAACACTTCAATAAGCTGGAAGTTTATGCCTGTTTCATTCCTCGCCATTAGATGTGTTTATATTCCAGTTGTGTTGTGTGTTTTGTTTTTTCATGTCACGATAAGGTAATTGAATCAACTATCACATACTAAGATTGTTGTTTATACAACAATGTTGTCATTCTTCTTCATCTTGTTGTTATGTTCAGGTTGTTGTTATTATCTTCATTCGTGTAACTTGTTATGTTAGTTCACATAAAAAACAAAGCTCGTGACGATCACAGATCTTTCAGTCTCAAGCTCTATTAGTTTTCATCATTCCACAATGTGATCATCAGCATAAAGATATTAAACCACATGGTAAGATCAGCATGGTTGTGGAGGTAATATGGCGTCTTGAGAAGATTACAAAGAAACACAACTGTTACAAGCTGCAAGAATAAATACAAAGACGGTAACTGAGGCGAGATAGACGTTGAAGATTTTACTATAATATTTTGAGAAGTAGAAAACGACAGTACCACGAATACGACTAAAACATTAGTATTGTTATTAAGTGTCTACGTTTACAGAAATATTCATGACCAATCAAAAGTTACTATCTAAATACAAATGGCAAGAGAGCCGTAAGAGGAAAACTATGGGCAGAACTGTGCAACAAGATAATAATAAGCTATAAAAGAAACAATGGGCAAAGATTTTGATATTTAAGTTACCCTTGCATAGTTGGAAAGTAAAACCAAACAAGGGCCAGTGCTTATCGGTAGGCCCGGCATGGGCAAGTGTGTTAAGGCGTTCGACTCGTAATCCGAGGGTCGCGAGTTCAAATCCCGGTCGCACCAAACATGCTCGCCCTTTCAGCCGTGGGAGCGTTATAATGTGACGATCAATCCTACTATTCGTAGGTAAAAGAGTAGCCCTAAAGTTGGCGGTTGGTGGTGATGACTAGCTGTCTTCCTTCTAGTCTTACATTGCTAAATTAGGGACGGCTAGCGCAAGTAGTCCTCGAGTAGCTTTGCGCGAAATTAAAAAAAAATAACAAAATAATAAATCCTATCGGTATATCAGTTAGAAAACAGCAGTTAAATTAGCCAAAACTATACTTAATATAATAGTTCTGTTTTTTTCCGTGTAGTATACACAAAGTTTAAGACTCTCCCTATTTCGTTTAGCTACGGTTAAACTACGGTTTTCTCAACGATAAAACGAAATTATTTGTATACCAATTATTCAGTTAAATTCACTTGTTTTTTATCTTGAAACTGATTAGTTTAACTGTACTTTAATTTTCGGACTGCTTTGTTTGTTTTTTTCATTTTACGCAAAGCTACACGAGGGCTGTCTGCGCTAGCCCTCACTAATTTAGCAGTGTAAAACTAAAGGAAAAGCAGCTAGTCATCACCACCCACCGCCAACTCTTGGGCTACTCTTTTACTAACGAATAGTAGGATTTACCGTCACATTATAAAACACCTTCACGGCTGAAAGGGAGAGCATATTTGGTGTGACGGGGATTCAAACCCGCGACCCTCGGTTTGCTAGTCGAGTGTCATATCCACCTTGCCAGACCGGGCCTTTCGGACTACAACTTTAGATGTTTTTTCACCATAAGGAAATCAAAGAATCGAATATGTTAGCTGCCATTGTCAGTCTATGGAACCTGATGCAGGAATTTCCAAATAAAAAATTAAACATATATCATTATATTGCAACACAAAAGAAAACCTCTACTTGAAATAAATGATATGAATAAATTATAATAAATTAATTTCTAATGCGTATACAATTGTGATCAATATTTCTAATTAATTGCATCACGTGATTAATAATACAAAATTATTTTATCACGTGGAACAATAACCACGTACATTTTGTATTCAGTACTGTGAGCCACTGACTTCACGTACACGACAATAGTTAGTGTAAATCATTTATATCATACATATTAATAAGGCTAATTTAATATAGTAATGATAACAACGTATGAAAATTTAGAACTGAAATAAACACTGTCATCCATTCATAACACATGACAGATATATTGATTTTAAAGTTACATTCATATACATACAAATATACTGTGAGTCAGCTCCATCTTCAAAATATATATTTAAATTTAAAATAATACCATTTATCAGCGGCTACAAAACTACAAAGTAAATATAAGTAACAATAATAACCTAAATAATCAGTTTCTACAAGTTGACACACATAAATCAGTTATTGTCAAACGAACATTTTATTAACTTTTAATAAATAACGGTTACTCCCTCGTACATCTGGATAATACACAGGCAAATATAGTTAAAACGGACGGCAAATGTTTTTGTATTTTTCCTGTTGTTATATTTAAGAAATAAATTCAAGATTTATTTTATCTATAATCTATAACATTATTTATTATGTTTTAATATTTTACAAGTTTTTCCTGTCATCAATTTACATATTTAGAAAAATAATATGTATAATGTAATAATAAATAAACCGTTTAAAACTTGTCATATAATGTCAAACAAATATATATTTTAAAAGCAGCAATTTCATAATATTTTGATCTATAATAAGCCATAAACATCAGTTTTAAAAAGAATTATGATTCACCATTTTATTTATCTCCACCGGTATTTGTTGTTGTTGTAATTTTAGCCGATTGATGGTATTACGTAGCGCTGTCTCTTTGTTGTAAGCTAAGCTATATTTTGTTTATATGTGTTACGCTAATAACTAAACTGTACAGATAATACTATTAAAGTTAAACTATTCAAGTAATTCAAAATTATTTTCTCTAAACAATGACCATACGATCCTCATCTTTTAAAGTAGTTTGACAAAACTTAAAATTGATTTTGATAAAGGTTAATTAACAATACAACTAGAATACTTATGGCATATGCCAGTTAATATCAATCATTGTATTAAAATTACTGACGTATTCGTTTTCAATCATATTTATTCGCTTTATAAAGTAGTTTAGTCTCCACTGTATATTTATGTCATGTTTTTCGACAATATTTCTGTATTTTGTGCTATTCATAATCAGTCATTCAAAATACTATTAAATCTTATTTTCTGCAAACTGCTACAGAAGGTTTTAATGTTACGCGTAATTACTGATAATTCAATACGTTGTTCATTACATTTTCACGGCTATTGGCTAATTCAACCGGAATAACAATGTGTTGTAATCTCAGCCAATAATCTACTCAAATGTCCTTCATTTTGCCAATGTGAAGTAAGGTAAGCCTAATATTTCTTGGTTAACGATTGCTTTGTTAACAATGTCTGACAATATTATTGTATTATTTATAATCAATGGCACATAAAAAAGCGGGTGTCCTCCATTGTTTAATATACAAGAATTCACGAAAAGAGGTTCCCTAAGAAGAAAATAATTTTAAATTGTGTTTCTCATTGTGACATTATACAATCTTTCTTAAGCTACGCTATAAAATACTCAGAGTTGTTTTTTTCTTAGTTGTTCCATGTGACCTACAAAAACAAATGTTCGTTTAAAAATAGTTTAAATTGTAATTACAAAGACCAAAGAGGTTGGCTTATATTATATACATTCGAGAGACCGGCCCTTACAAATGGTTAATTTACCATTCACAGACATAAGATACAAACGCTGTTTTCGAAACACCTGGAGTGGCACAATATTATGTCTGCGGAATTACAGCACTAAAACCCGACTTTCGATACTGGTAGTGGGCATAGCCACATAGCCCACTGTGTAGCTTTCGTGATGACAAAAGGCCCACTTGAAGAAAGAATGTATCCCGGGCTGGCTGGCATGGGTATTAACACTTTTAACAATAAAGCAAAGAACAACGTTTCATCTTCAGATGTTATTACAGATCTGAAAGTGACATAAGATGGTCGATACATTGTTGTCTGCTTTATTAGTAAAAGTGTTACTACCCATACCAGCTTCTGAGAGACATTGTGAAGTTTTGTGCTTAATTTCAAACAAATCAAACCTTTTTCGAAAAGTATATATAAGTGTCTCTACTACTCCCTTCTAAACATATTGTGTAAAAAGCATCGTTTAGATTACCTATCTAATTCTTAGGAGAGTGTAACATCTGAAGCCTATATCACGTACTACTTACAGTTTGATTAATACTTGTTTTTCTTCTTAATGATTTGAAAATGATGGTTATAGTTCCTAATATCTAATAAACTTACAATATTTCTCTTTCAAAAAATTCTAGTTTATTTGAATCCATAATAATTTTCTAAACCAACTACAAATAATTTTATTCCGATAGTTGACAATACGTATCCTTATTTTGTTTTCTGAGTCGATTTCAAGCACTAGGCTATAAACAAAGAAATTTTACTTCTTTGAACTTTTATCCAGACTGTTCTTAAAATTTCTTTATGAGTTTTTCAATGACGTTAAATTCTGCCTCCTTTAACTATTAATTTTGGTCATAAAAAAGCAATTTTATTTCTAATATTATAAAGCTGTCCTATAGCTGATATAACTAAAAGAAACTAATTTCTTCTTTAAAAATTCGCGTCGTGGTCAGGTGGTTAAGGCATTTGATTCGTAATCTGAAGGTCACGGGTTTGAATCCTTCACATATCAAATAATCTCGCATTTTCAGCAATGGGGACGTTAAAATGTATGGTCAATCCCACTATTCGTTAATAAAAAAAGTTGGCCCTGGATGCTATTTATTTCTTCAAAAATAATATATAATTAATAAGACAGTTTTTAGTCATTAAATAGAAGTGATATTGATCTTGATATTGATTTTTGTACTTGTACAATGTTCACCTACCTCAGAAGATTCTGAAAAACCAAAAGTGTTGAGTTCCAAATCTTACGCTAAACGTTTACTAACAACAAAACGTCAGTTATGAAGAACATTTTATTTTCTCTATAATGAATGATAAATAACAGCCAATTTTTAAATCATCAACGAAACACTTGGAAAGTTTTCCAAACCATTTCCTAAAATTCACGTTCCCGACACGGCCAAGTAATTAGGGTGCTCGACTCCTAATCCAAGGGTAGCGGGTTCGATTCCCCATCACACCAAAGATGCTCGCCCTTTCAGTCGTGAGGATGTTACAATGTGACGGCCAATCTCATTATTCTTTGTTGAAAAAACAGCTCAAAACTTGGCGGTGAGTTGAGATGACTAGCTGCCTTCCTTCAATTAAATAAAACAAATAGAAAACAAACTTAAAATTTATAAGCCTTCCAAAAAAAAGAGTTTTTACTTTGGTTTACCATTTTGAACATAACCTCTTATAAAAAAATATATACTTATAGAATGGATTTCATTTGCAGTTGAAGTTTTTTTACAATTTTCATTCTTTAAAGCTTCTGTGTAATAAGTGTATGCCCTAATCTAAAAAAAAAATAAGATGTGGGATTTCAGTTTTCCTAGTTATTCGTATTCTTCCTGAATTTCAGTGTTTATGTCGACTATTGCTAAGTTCTGTTAGAGATTTATGGTAGATGTGGTAGGTAATGGTAATAAGAGATTACTGAAATACCTTCACATTTAAATGCTCAATTTTCCATTTCCTTTTAATCAGTTTTTCCACTGATATGTTTGTTTTTTATTAATGTCGCGAAAAGCTACAAGAATACTGTCTATGCTAGCCGTCCCTAATTTAGCATAGCGTAAGACCAGAGGGAAGACAACTAGTCATCCCCACCAACCGCCAACTCTTGGGCTATTCTTTCGCCAACGAATAGTGAGATTGACTATCACGTAATGACGTCCCACGGCGGAAAGAACTAGCACGTTTGGTGTGACAGGGATTCGAATCTGTGACCCTCAGCTTAACTGTCGAGGGCCATAACCCCGTGGTCATGCTAGGCCTTTTCCAATGAAATAATTAAGTATGTGCTTCAATCTTTTATTTCAAACGGTCCCAGCGCGCTCTAACGTTTTTAATTTTACTAATGTTTGTTTTATTTGGAACTCTGTTATCATATGATCAAATTTATTTAGTATCTGGTATTTTCTAATAACATATCATTAAAATATCAATATACGGAATCCTTTGCATCAGGAATTGAAACTTCTGTATAGCAAACAACTAACGCTGCAAGATGGAGAATGAACGTCATTACGAGAGAAGGAATTAAAAACATGCCAAGATAATATAATTGACTAATATTAACATATATAGTTAACGTATATAACTCATTCAGCCTGGTATTCGATATTTACATCCTCCTTGACCAGTCCAATAATTTTCTTTCTTATTTAAATAAAAAATTTCGAAAAAAGACATCAAACTAACTGACTTAACACATCATTTATTTCGTCACGTATATAACATCTTCTGATAATATAAAATATAATTTTTTACGTCTTGTTGCATTTAAAACTCCAACTAAGCACACCAACCCATTATCATATATCTCACTACTCTCCTTTTCTATATAATTCAGTCATTCATATATTTCTGCGCCACAATGAGGTAAGTACACGCTGAACAAATGCAAATCTAACTCTTTTTATTTATCAACACGTTCAAAATGTGACCTTTGTACTCTGAGACAAATCCAATCTCTTTCGCAGATGATATTGGCCTGTATAGCTACCACGTGCTGGCTGCTGTATACCATAGGAATTAGTTCTACCACAATTCCACTTATTGCATATCGAGTCTCTACGTGAACACTATAATGTCTCTATTTTAGCATATTTTTACCACTTGGTTGTAAATTTTGTTTGCTTTTTTGTAGTTAAGCATAAAGATGCATAATGGGCTATCTGTGCTGTGCCCACTGTGAATATCGAAATCCGGTTCTTAACGCAGACATACCGCTATGTCACCGAGGAAAGTATCTGGCATCATGTATAGCAATAACTGCCAGAAAAAAGGAAAAACCTTCAGATACAAATTTGAAACTATTAACACAAAAACTTGAACTAAATTTTAAAATATATTACTTACACTTTTAAATAAATTGTACCTTTTTGTCGGATCATTTGTATTTATATTCCCTCAGTGCTTTATTTAATTAAATAAACCTATTATTTTGTGTGTGTGTGTATATATATATATATATATATATATAATACTTATAGTTTTTAGACAATTCTCTCGCCGTCTTTTCAAATTTTTCGAAGTGTTTTGATAACGGTGCGTCTTTTTTATAGTAAAGCCACATCGAGCTATCTGCTGAGTCTACGGAGGAGAATCGAACCGCTGATTTTAGGATTGTAAATCCATAGACTTACTGCTGTACCAGGTGGACATTTGTTGATAACGGACCTTCCGAAATATCGTCTTTCCTTTAAAGAAGGAGTTATTTTACCCACCTTTTTCAGTTTCCTTTCCCTTAAAATCCCTTCACATATTTTATGCTTTAAATTAATTTTATGAAAAAGATTCAGCTGACAAACCGATTAATTATTCTATTTTATAATCATTCTATGTTAAACTGTCAGCTAATATTATGTCTTTTGTATTAACTATATTTTGTTCATCAGACCCTTCGAAATTAGTCATATTATCCTGTTGGTGGACCCAGCAGATAGCCCGATGTAGCTTTGCGATAAGACAACACACACACACAGTTATATTGATTACTATTTTACAGTTAGTTTGGTCTCCGTTATTACTCACTATTTTTGTACCAGATCCTTGTTTGGTTATATTATATTGTTCTGTTATTTAGTTACGTGTGTTTGCTTATTAGGTTGTCCAGAAATAAGTGTCGTTTTTGAACTGCGAAGTTTGGAAAAGTGTAAACCAGTGTTGTGAAACATGCTTTAATCAAAGTAAGTGCCATTTGCTTCAACACACTTTTGACAACGTGTAACGATGCTGTTTATATCCCTGCTGTATAAATCAGAGTTTCTATGTTCAATGAACTTCCTGAAAGCTTCTTCTCCAGCTGCCTAGTTTTGAAAGGGTTTAGGGTTCATAAAATTGTCAAAGTGCTTGAGAAAAGGAAAATCTGTAAGAAAAAGGTCTTGGGAATAAAATGGATGAGGCAGAACCTCGATTCCCAATTTGTTTAATTTTTGGAGTGTCATCCTTGACACGTGGGGACGAGCATTCTCATGAAAAAAATTGGGCCCCTTAAATTGACCAGAGCTGGTTGTTTCTTTCTACGCATTTCGGCCAATTCTTGACAGTATTTATCCGCTCTGATTGTTTCTCCTGCATTCAAAAAGTCGTAGTGAATGATGCTGGTCACAATCCACCATACAGTCACCATGACCTTTCTTTTGTGAAACTCGGGCATGGGGAAATGCTTTGGGGCTGTTTTACGATCGAGCCATTGTGCATACCGTTTCCAATTATCTCACAGAATCCACTTTTCATTGCATGTCACTACCTGTTCAAGAAATGGATTGTTTCGGTTCCTCAACAGCAGCGTAGAGCAGGTCTTATAACGCTTGTTTTGTTTATCTTCAGTCAACTCATGCGGAACCCACTTATCCAACTTTTTCGTCTTTCCAATCGCACTCAGATGGTTAGCAATGCTTGATTTGCTTGTGCCTAGCTTTACTTCAAGCTCACGTACTGTTGTGCGAGGCTCTGTCTCAACTGCTTCTCTTACACGTTTTTATCTAAGAATGACTTCCTTCCACGACCTTTGTGGTCTTCAAGGCTTTCATTCTCATGTCGAAACCTTTGGAATCAATGCCGAACTGTACGTTCAGTAACAGATTCGTGGCAGAATGTTTGGTTGATGTTCTGTATAGTTTCGGTAGATTTTCGTCCAAGTTTGAAGTCGTGGAGGAAAATCAGACAAAAGTCCTTTTTGTTCATACTGCGAAACTTACTCCGAGTAGAATTGAAACAGAAGACAATTAAGACACCTTGTAAGCGACAAATGTTGGGTTAAACCACCCAACAAACCAAGGATAAGTTGCACAATATTCAACTTCTGAATGTCATCGTGAAAATTTCGATATTTATTTCTAGACAACCTAATATTTTGTTTAAATTATATCTCTGTGAGTGACATTCCTTTGTTATCTTTATAACAATTTGTTCTTTTATTGTACCAGTTTGTTCTGTACTGTATTTTTGAGCTTGTCCATTTTGCACAGAATATTGTTTATTTAACAAAAAATATATTTTCTTGTTTGCACAAGTTTTACCTACGTGGCCGAGGAATACTGATTAACTCTTGTTGTCAGATATCCTCAACTGAAAATCATTGTAGTCCTATGTCTTCATTGTTGTAGCTATTGTCGTCACACAACTATGAATCGTGTTATACTGATTAATTGTTGCTAATATATACTGTTAAGTGGTAATTTCTTTAAGCTTCATCTTTATTATTACAGTCAACTGTTTCTGGTTCTTTATGTTTTTTAGCTTGAAGCAATATTTTTACATGTTATTAAGTTCGAAACATTTCGTTAACAACACAAAAAACCGTATAACGATTAATTTTTAAAAAAATTTATTAAATTTATTATAATATAACAATTCAATGTACAATTAGTATAATTAAAAACAATGATTCTTAATATTTACACCTTTTTCATTTAGCTTCAGTTCCCAAATATAGTCGTGAAAAATATACCTGAAAACCATGGAAAACACGTGAGGTCGACACGTGATAAAATACATAAATTCCTAGTAGACTCATACAGTTTTCTTCGTCGTATCAATTACAATTTCTATTTTTTTGTAATAATATATTATTTAAAACTTGTTCCATTTGAAAAAGTTTTATTGTGACGTGTCTTTATTCTAAATTGTTCTACACTTTGAGTGTATCTTAACTCTATAACGAAAGGGTCAGCTATTTGATTAAGGGACTGAGGTTAGTTCCTCGTTTACGATAAACTAATATACAGGGTGGTCGCTAGAAAAGCGGAAAATTTGTCAAACAGCTATTTATTTTTACAAAAAATAACTTTTACAAAGTTTTTTTAAAGGCATATGTTATATTACACTCATAGATGCTCAAAATGTCGTCCGTGCACTTCAGAGCAGCGTCTTAACCTAGAAATCCAAGCTCGTGTAGCGTTTTGAAAGGTAACTTGTGAGATATTGTTCCAAGCTCTTCCCAAGCTCTTTTTCAAATTATCAATAGAGTTTATGTCACGTCGACAATTCTTAAGCTCTGTTAATAACAAGCTCCAAACGCAGTAATCCATGACATTTAAGTCTGGACTTTTGGAGGGCCAATCTTCCGGTTCAATGAAATCAGGAGTAGATTGCTGAAGAAATTGAACTGAAGCCGTTGCTATGTGAGCCCTAGCACCATCCTGCTGCCATGTCCGTATTTGGTCGTCCATTACATTTCGTATATCGCTGAACATCTGTGGACACATCTCTTCACAATAAACTTGTTGGTTTATTGTTTTTTTCTTCCTGCCTTCAGGACTCTGATAATATCCTTCAAGAAATCGAAGCTCCGTTTTGCCATACCATGAAACTGCAGCATAACAAAGAACAGATGGCTGCAAATTGTCATATTCCACAAGTAGATCTTCCTCAGGTATGTCAGTTTTTACACGCACTTCTCGGTAAATGCGATCATTTTGTGTATTCAAAGGCGTCGCAATGAAAACCTTGCCTCGTCCGAAAACCATACTCTTTTCCAAGCACACTCTGGTTCAAAGCGATTGATCAGTGCAAGCGACTTGTTTTTGCGCATTTCCTGATGTCGCTTACTGAGGAGGTTACATTTTATTCGACGATAGCATTTCAGTTCACTTTCTTTGAGAATTTCAAACACTGATGTTTTCGATATATTGAGATGTCGAGCGATTTCTCGTTGACTGAAATGACGTCTGTTCATTGCACCGTGTCGCACAGGTGAAACAGCCAAATCTTTCACTGTGGCACGTGCCTCGTCCGAAATTCGTTTCTTTATCCTTTTTGGCGTGTACCAGCTGTTTCAGGACCTTCTCATTTCAAAGTTGCAACAACATTATTAAACTGATGCCTTGTAATCGTAGAAAAAAATGTTGGTAACACAGCTAGACATTTTGTCAGTCCCAAAGTCGGATTTTCACTTTTGAAAAGAATAATCACTTGCCTTTGAAAGTCTGAAAGCTGTTTCCTGTTTCCTTCCATGATGTGGGTATCAAATAGAACCTAAAACAAATCAAAATAGAAATGAGTAAGCACGCATTTTATGATATTAAAATCATGATTTTTTCATGATGTAAAGAAGTCAAAATAGAAATGAGTAAGCACGCATTTTATTCATGATCTCATTTGACCCTCAAATTTTCCGCTTTTCTAGCGACAACCCTGTATAAATATACGAAATATTCTGCTTTTTAAATTAATTTGGAAGAGACCAAAACTCTTACTAACAGTTATGAGATTAATACAAATAACTCAAAAGCCTTAAAACACGCGTAAAAAATATCATTAAAACTCACGCAAAATCCATTTCTGAGGATCATGTCAAATATCGTTCGGCATTACTCAAAATAAAGAGACAGAATGAATTTCAAGTAAATAATAATATGTATATTACTAAGGAGCATATTTTACAGAAGTGTTGATAAGAATTGAAAAATATAATAAAATTTTTAGGGTCAAGCACTTGTAACAAAACATTATACTTGACATATATTAATAACAAAGTATTCTTATCATAATTTTAAAATATTGGGTAAAAAAAGGTAATAGAAAGTTGAGTTAAAAGTTGCCTAAAAAAAGACGGCTTTTGTATTAATTTTTTTATCATTAAATGTTGCTGTACTAGATAAGCCACTAAGTACTTATCACTAGGCTTATTGCGTTACTGAATTAAGTACACTTTATCGTTGAAATGAGAATCCAGAAAAAGATTTTAAAGAACGTATAAAACCAGATTAGGTAGAGCAAGCATTGAAGTTTTATCAAATGTTTTTGTTTGTTTGTTTTGAACTTCGTGCAAAGTTTCTGGAGGACTATCTCCGCTAATTTATTAGTTTAAGACTAAAGGGAAGGCAGCTCATCATCAATAACCACTGACATTTTCGGGACTACTCTATCACCAACAAATAGTGGGATTGACAATCACATTATAATGCGCCCGGGGTTAAAGAGTGAGCGTCTTAGTTGTGAGAGAGATTCGAACCCATAACCCTGAGACTTCGAGTCGAGAGTCCCTAACCGTCTGGCCGTCATCAAATACCTATCCTAATATTTGCATAGAGTTAAAAGTTACAATCAGTTACGCCATAAAAAAAATGTGTATTGCTATAATATGAGAATATTGTGTGATATTATGAACGGTATGTCGTGTAAGAACAAGTGAAAGGAATTTCAATATTGTTAGAAGACCTTCAATCGAGTAGAGGTATTTCTTTATTATTAGAGAAGTTTCGAATTTCTCTTGAGTATTAATTTTTTTTTGGTTTTGAGTCAAATCTTATGCAATTATGTTAAGAGTTTTCTGAAATATGTAAGTTATTTGTGTAAAGGTATTATCTAAATAGGTTTTTTCTTTTCTGTATTTTAAATAATATGTTCAATATTAAGTATTTATTACGAAAATAATTTTATTTTTAATTGAAATAAATTTCTGAGAAAAACAATGCAATAAGAATATTTTTAAAGCTATGTTATTTATTTGTCGAACTCTCGAATACAAAGGTTTTCTAGAATTATGAGAATGCCCAAACATAAATATGAAAACAGAAGATAAAGACAAAGTGTTCGGATATTCCGCTACTCAAGAAAACTTTCGCATCTAATGAATAGAGGAATAGAGGATGAATGTTAGTGATGCGTTATTTGATTGTTGTTGGGTTTTTTTGTAGGGTCAAGGGTTAAAAAGATGTAGGTGTATTCGAATTTTGCTCATTGAATTATATTAAGATCTGAAGAAGAAAAATGAATGACCAGATTCCGTGTTACACAACAAACGAAAAACTGGAACGGTGATTGAATGTGTACAAATATTGAAAAAATTATCGCACAAAGGCTAACATATCGTGAGAATCTAACCACAGTCTGTAGATGTCAAGCACATGAAATAACTTCACTTATCTTTTGGGATATTTACGTTCACGAAGTATTTTATTAAGGCTGATTTATGTTTTGCGGGACTTCTAAAATAACGAAATGAAAATTGATCGTCTTCAGAAAATATTCTTGAATAATATATATGTAAAAACGGCTGGTTTGGGTTGAGAAAATTTTTATGTAGAGGAGTGAACAACGTTTCGACTTTCTTCAGTCATTGTCAGGTTTACAAAGAGAGAGGTAAGTGACCGATAGCTGACCACATGTTTTAAGGGGGTTGTGTAACTGAATGTAGGAATGTAAATGGCGTACTTAAATGTTTGATTATATTTATTAATATAGGTATAAAGGTGTTCCTTTATTGACTTATTTTGGGCTTGAGTTGTTGTATATGTAAGGCTTCTTTAATTTTACGTTTGTTTATGTTCGTTTCTTTATCTGGGTATTTTTCTCTACAAGTGGGCTTTCTCATCATCACTGATTAATATTCTTAAATGAAGTGGAAAGAAAGCCGCATATTTAAATAGTCGGAACTTTAACACTTAGATAAAATGAAACAATAATTCATTTCCCGAGTTTCTGAAATAGTTGAAAAAAACATTAACTTCCTTGTCTAGAAAGTTTAATACAAGGCATCTCAACAAAATATGCTTATCGGTAAAAAGTTACAAGGTTTAAATATCAACAAAGACAAATGGTTTATGAAAATATGACAAATTTCTTACTCCTTAAGATAGGATATAAAATGTATTTCTATCTTTGAAAACCAAAAGTATGTTTCATATTTTACCTCGGTGGCTCAGTGATAGGGTTAAATCTCTATGATAAACCCAGCACAGATTGTTCATTGACTGGCTTTGTGCTTAATTACCACAAGCTTGTTGTCATCGAAACCTGGTTTCTAGCGTTTTACTTCCGCAGACATGAAGTTGTGCCACTGGAAAGCATCTGGTATTTTTTATCTCAATAGCACTTCACATCTCACATTGGTTAAAAGATCAAATCAGATATCCAGAAGTTCAAATGTGATCATAATTCAATACGATAATTCTAAAATATTGGATAAAGAAAAAAATACAAAAATTTGATTTTTTCGAAAAGGTTCCAGTGAATATATTACTAATCACTTTTCACATGGTTTGTCATGTTATCCAAAACCTAGAATTGTTGATCAAAGGATCAACAATCACAGCATCTACCACCTACACGGTTAGGATTAACTGTAATGGATATAAACATTTCATATATTTATAAACACTCTTTATTCTACAGACCAGCAAAATAAAAAAATAGACTAGTAACATATATCTCATGATTCTGGAAAAATGTGAAACAACACACTCTGAAAAACGCTGGACCTATCTACACTTATTTGTATTGGTTGAAACTGTCAAGCACTTATTTATACCACCCCTCAATACTTTGTTCCATTCCTGATACGCCTAAGAATAATTTATGTGGGCAAGGGTTAGAAATTCTCTGTGTGTCGAGGCTGACGAGCCGGGCTCGAATCTGTGTGCTCATACAAAATATTCCTCGTATTTTAGGTTGTGGGTGTTTTATTGAAATAACAATCAATATCTTATCATCAGTCGTTAATGATAAGATGCTTCTGATTTTTTGCTTCCATTTTTATCAGTAGATAAAAATTAGGGACACAGTACTGCTATATTTGCTGAAACACAATATGCGTACGTACATGACAATCATTGCTATGTGTGCACTGATGTAATTACACACTTGTTGGTTTACAAATTAAACTTTCGTATAAAGCTTCAACAAGAAAACAGAGAGTAACGTTTCAGGCCCCTTTTCGAGATTTGTGAGTGGAATGACGAAAACACGCCATATCTGTTGTAGGGTGTATTGATTACTGCATCACTTTGTCAGTAGCTTAAAATAACAGTCTAGTTTCGTGCGCTATCTTTCTTGACGTTACTAAACACGGGAAATTCCTAATAATGTGTTTAGACTCACTCTCGATCTCAATGTAATGTTTCACCAACAGGACTACGTTTTACTCGTTTTTGTAACATATTATCATAAGAAACATTTGTTGTACAGAGTAAGAATTTACCCACCATATGATTAAAAACAGTGACAACGACCGAGTCACTTTCTCAGCCGTATGTTACTTTCTTACTATCTTAATACTATTGCATATATTTTTTGTATTTGGTAAGGTCACTCCAACACTTTTCTGCTGGCCTCAGTTTGGAAACTCCTACTAGTAACCTGGGTTTGACGTAATCTCATAGCTAACTTGCCTGACTGTGGACCCAAACGACCACTTACCAAAAATAAATAAACAAACCACCCACTGGAGCCATGAATGAATTATAGGAGTGACGGCTGACTCTTATTACCGAGGGTCGCGGGTTCGCGCCCGCGTTGCGCTAAAAACATGCTCGCCCTCCCAGCCGTGGGGGTGTATAATGTGACGGTCAATCCCACTATTCGTTGGTAAAAGAGTAGCCCAAGAGTTGGCGGTGGGTGGTGATGACTAGCTGCCTTCCCTCTAGTCTTACACTGCAAAATTAGGGACGGCTAGCACAGATAGCCCTCGAGTAGCTTTGTGCGAATTTCCAAAAACAAAAAACAGACTCTTATTAATCTATTGGAGTAGCCCATACGTTGGAGATGGGTATTATTGATTACCTGTATTTTCTCGGTTCTGTTATTTCAAAATTATGAACGTCTGATATAAATAACCCTTGATCAACCGTTCAAGAATATGTAAAACAAAGGGTCACGAACCTTCCCTTTCAAATATGTTTATAAATGGTGCAAAGGTACATATTCATATTATAACATGCTACTCTTACAATTCAACCATTGTTAATACATAATTGTTATTTCTTTCCTTTAATGCCTAAATGACAATCCATTATTTTAACATCTAAACGACATTCCATCTTTAACACTTAAATTACATTCCAATGTTTTAACACTCTTATTGCATTCCATTATTTTAATATCTGAACTACGTTGAATTCTTTTAACATCCAAACGGCATTCCGTTTTTAACACCTGAATTACATTAAATTCTTTTAACACACAGTCAAATGGCGTACCATCATTTTAACACCTAAGTGAAATTATCTCGTCAGTATTTACAGAAAATCGTTTTTTCCACCGATGATTATATTTCAGCATCTGGTTTTATAACTTATCTACCACTATGTAAACATTACTTCTTCTCAGTTTACTTCCCAAATATTTGCGTTGTGTGATACAAGTTTACCGTAAAAACGCAGACATCTCTTTCGATCTCGGCCCATGTTTGTAGAAGAAAATATTTTTTTTCTGCTCGTCAGTCCTCTCATCTTAAAGCTATCTCTCTCGCTCGTCTTCAGTTTTCTGTTTTCACCATTACTTTGTCTTACGTCAATATCCATATTTAAATTACTGTAAATATCAAAGAAGTAAAACGTAGTAACCTTTCAGCGTTTTACTTTTCAGGCTTGTCTCGGGCATATATGACGTTCGGTTCCACTCTACACAATACGTACCAGGTCATATATAACCGCATCATAATACACGTTATCAAATTACGCAGTTATCGTTTAAGGCAGTACAACACTTTCATGTATGGTATTACGCTGTTAAAATTCCAAGATGCTACATTCGAAGAGTGGTCATATATTTGTACAGAATGTTCTCATTCTTCCCTGATGAAAATATTACTCTTTTAATGTATTTCTCATTGAAACAATTCAGTTGTTTATAAATTATCAACTACTCTGCTGAGAAATAGGTGTTCGTGTTGCTGCTATTAATGCAGCTCTGTAGGTTTTTATGCCATTCTAGACGGTCTGTTTGTGAAGGGTAAATATTAACGCATGATCAGTCAAGGGTAAATAACAACTTTTCTTAAGGTGGTGGTGATGGTTGTAATATATATATATATATATATATGTCTATAGAGAATAAACGACTGAAATATTTAAGGAATGTAAATTTTGGGGTTACAGAATTCCGTAAAGTTGATATATACATATATATATTTGTGTGGATACTCACCTACTATACACAAAACAAGAAATATAACTGGAAATAAAATGCTATAACAATGGTTTTATAACAATATCTTACGCCTAACAGTTCACTGTTATGGTAGAAAGACGTGAAATCCGAAAAAAATACAAAAGATAAATGAATGATGACTGAACCTGTTCTTAGCACATACTATTGGCCTCTGTAAAGGATTTTCACGCCGAAAATCGAATTTCGATATTTGCTCCGGGAACAGCACAAATACCCAATTGTCTAGCTTTGCACTTAACAACAACAGACAAACTTACGGTCTTGTCTCATTTTGCCAGTTTTAACCCAGTCACTGCGGCTGATAAAAAAAATATTGAGTATGCCAGCCGTACGTACATCACACACTGCATATTTGCATTTAGCTGCCGGAGACGGACCGTACCCTACACTTTGAATCAACAGTCAGGGGGATAAGTACATCACGTAGCTTAAACAACTTCGTGGTTGTCCTTCAACCGTATTTGCACCTAAAGAAAGGCACTACGATGTTTCACTCATGTAGACAGTCATAGAATAAATATAAGATCACCAATCATAGTGGGTTTTTGTGGATTAACTACAAGTATCTTGAAGACTCGTTAGCTGAAAGTGTGACTTTTCCAAACCAAAATATAACACAAAACAGCCAGAAGACAGGTGTTTGTTGGTTTTAACTTTATAAAGTTATGGCGCACCTGTTCTGAGACTCAGTCAAATGTTCTCTACCACAACTGGACGCTGTTCTAATGCCATATAGTTCGTTAAAAACAATCTTTATATGAATGGTCTACATGTCAGATTTCTAATTAAATGCATTCTACTCATAGCAAAACACAAAACATTTCGTCTGCAATGGTTCCAGGGACCAAGAATAGATCCAGTGAGCGAACGACACATAGAGCACTAGTACTATCATTTGTACATATGAGTCGCTTTTCACTCGGCAACTAGATAACATAATTATATTCTTTTGAAAATAGCCTGTAATCATATCCATCCTATCTTACTGCCTTACAATAACGTGATTCGTATTGCAGCGACAGAAGAAAAAGGCTGGAAGGAATAAGCAGTTGTGGACGTATAGACCACCACTACCAGCTGAACAGCAGTATGACCATTTTATATGTCCCTTGTATGACCCAAGCTATCAAATGACTTCAGACATTGTGGTGAATCCTTTGAAGGAATCTTTCAGTGAAATAATTCAGTATATCTCAGGACATTATCAACACTGTAATTTTGTCCATACGGCACTGACTAAGCCGTCGGAGTCATATCTGAACAGTGAACTCACCCACAATTCATCTAATATGTCACTTCCCGAAGAACATTTAGGTACATGTCAGGTTTGTAGACAATCTTTCCAACAGTTTATCATTTATAAACAGACACAAACACAAGCTTTGTCATATTATGGTTTATACCCACACACGTATATATATGTATGGCATTCTTCTACTTAGGTTTATGGGTGCGTATTCATAGGCCTGGCATGGTCAAGGGTGTTAAGGCGTGCGACTCGTAACATGAGGGTCGCGGGTTCGCACCCCCGTCGCGCCAAACATGCTCGCTCTTTCAGCCGTGGGGGCGTTATAATGTGCAGCCAATCTCACTATTTGTTGGTAAAAGAGTGGCACAAGAGTTGGCCGTGGGTGGTGATGACTAGCTGCCTTCCCTTTAGTCTTACACTGCAAAATTAGGGACAGATAGCCCTCGAGTAGCTTTGTGCGAAATTCAAAAAAACAAACAAACAAGCGTATTTATAACAAACGTTTTTTAATAGAATTGTTTAATTTATTTTGTTTTACAGAAGCAATCATTTTATGTTCTGATGTTTTACTAATAATTAGGCTTGAATATAAATTGGTGAAACTGTTTGCAAACTTCTACGTATAGTAAGGGGCATAATAAACTAGAGAGAGGGGCACTCAGTAGAGCACATATCTTTATCAAGTAGCCTTGTTCACATTAAGCTCTCAAAAACACTACATGTGTCCATATGTCCGACGTTATCAATGAACAAGGTCACTTTTGGAGAGACGATGAGGAATAATGTTCTACCTACATCTATTATGTTTCATTAAAACCGATAATTTCTGACTGAGTTATAGAGCGAGAATAGTGCGAAAAATCGGTTCCCGTGTTAACAATAAGTTGTTTTATTTGTTGTTTTTTTTTCAAGTTTAGGCTTTCTTGCTGTGACCTTAACCTTTCACTTTGACTCTCCAAAAATGAACCTTTTATAAATAGGGTTATAGTCCAAATGCATACTGGCTTTCGTCCAAATTTATATTGCCGTTTTTAAGAAATACTGATGACAAATGCACAAACCTTTGATGGCGGAGTTAAACATGTTTGCAAACATCGGTTGTAGTTTGTTTGTTTGTTTGTTTAGAATTTCGCGCATTAAGTACACGAGGGTTATCTGCGCTTGGACTCTAACTTAGCAGCGTACGACCAGAGGGAGAGCAACTAGTCATCACCACCCATGGCCGACTCTTGAGCTACCCTTTTACCAACGAATAGTGGGGTTAACCGTCCCATTATAATGTCCCCACGGCTAAAATGGTGAGCATGTTTAGTGCGACGGGGATTCAGACCCACAACCCACGCTTTAGAAATCGATCGCCTTAACTAAATGGCCATGCCGGGCCCCATTTGTTATGTAATCACATGCATCACAATGGGGATTTTCTAGATTTTCATTGTAAAAAACATTACAGAAGAGAAGAGTTTAAGATCACCTTACTTTCTTTTTGGTTTCAGGAGAGAAGCAAGCTTCTGTGCAAAACGATGGCAGACCGCGAAATACTTCAGCAGTCGGTACGAAAGGATCGAATGCTCCACTCTACTTACTATACTTCTGTGTGCAACAACTTTATCAGTACTGGTTGAGATGACCAGAAGAATGACTGAACACTTGAAGGAGTTGTGGTTTGTCCATGTACGTACTTTATATTTTCACTCTTTGTTTTCACTCACGCAAGGCATTAAAAACTTGGTTTAAGTTAATTGCAAGCTCGAATGTAAAGAACTTAAACTAATTTCGAGAGTTTGTTTGGTTTGTTTTGAATTTCGCGCAAAGGTGGTCGAGGGCTATCTGCGCTAGTCATCCGTAATTTGGCAGTGTAAGACTAGAGGGAAAGCAGCTAATGATCATCACCCATCGCCAACTTTTGGGCTACTCTTTTACCAACGAGTAGTGGGATTGACCATAATATTATAACGCCTTCACGGCTAAAAGAGCGAGCATGTTTTGGGTGACTGGTATTCAAACCCGTGACCCTCGGATTACGAGTCGAGTGCCTTAACCACCTGGCCAGGCTGGTCCAGCTTCGAGAAAAACTGTGTAGTTTTAAGGAACACAAATGCTCCTAAATTATTTTTCGTTTTACTTTTCACGACCAAGGCAAAAGTGAACATAAATTGTCAGTCCACTGGTAATAATCAAAGCAAAATTAATTATATATGTATTAAACATAATAATTATTACTTTAAACTAACATTCAGTTTTTCCTCGCAAAATGTCACAAGCGAATATCAGAATGACCCTGCAATTTGTCAACTTAATCTAAGTATCAACATAAAAATAAATCGCGTGCAGAAGTTGTAGAGGGCCATTTCAATGGATGCATAAACTACCATTTGTTACGCAATACTTACAACGTAACGACCGTGCAGATGTCATATACACTTGGATTATCAAAAGTAATTTTGTTGGAACGCACTTTATTAGATTTTATGTCGTTAATGCCTTGCTAATAGGTTACTTATGTTTATTTCATGCAGACTTCCTACGGTTATAAAAATGTATAACCTGTTTCAAAAATATAATATTTTATTGAAATGTTTTCACCAAAGCATATGAGTACAAACGAGTGTTAATGTTGTCACAACAAAGAAACGTGGTTATTAGAAAATAAAGTCGGCTGGGGGATAAATTAACGTTATTCTAATAGTAAAGAATTAATATGTAATCACAGTTAAGAGCATCTTTCAGCTGTTCCTTGGTTCGCGTTTCCTAACAAAAGAAAAACAAAATACACAATTACTATCTGCAACTTAAAGCTACGGGGGAGTAAAAACAAGAGCGTTTAAGTCCAAATATTCAATTAGGGTGATCCACGAATTGTAGTTAGATGATGTTGATTAGTTGTCTTTCCTTTGTTTGTTTTTATTTCGCGCAAAGCTACACGAGAGCTACCTGCGCTAGATGTTCTTAATTTAGTCATCACCATCCATCGCCAACTCTTAGGCTACTCTTTTACCAACGAATAGTGGGATTGACCGTAACATTATAAACACCCACAGCTGAAAGGGCGAGAATGTTTGGTGTGACCTGAAGATGACCTAAGAAGGTCGAACCTTTGTTCTTTGCTTTATTGTTAAAAGTGTTAATTCCCATGCCAGCCAGCCCGGGATACATTCTTTTTTCAAGTGGGCTTTTTGTCATCACAAGGGCCTGGCATGGCCAAGCGCGTAAGGCGTGCGACTCGTAATCCGAGGGTCGCGGCTTCGCGCCCACGTCGCGCTAAACATGCTCGCCCTCCCAGCCGTGGGGGTGTATAATGTGACGGTCAATACCACTATTCGTTGGTAAAAGAGTAGCCCAAGAGTTGGCGGTGGGTGGTGATGACTAGCTGCCTTCCCTCTAGTCTTGCACTGCTAAATTAGGGACGGCTAGCACAGATAGCCCTCGAGTAGCTTTGTGCGAAATTACAAAACAAACAAACAAACTTGTCATCACAAAAGCTACACAGTGGGCTATGTGGCTCTGCCCACTACCGGTATCAAAAGTCGGGTTTTAGTGCTGTAATTCCGCAGACGTAATATTGTGCCACTGCAGTTGTTTCGAAAAAGGCGTTTGTATCTTATGTCTGTGAATGGTAAATTAACCATTTGTAAGGGCCGGTCTCTCGAATATATATAATAAAAGATAATGATTTTGAATTACTTGAATAGTTTAACTTTAATAATATTATCTGTACTGTTTAGTTATTAGCGTAACACATAGAAACAAAATATACGGCAACTTACAACAATGGGAGTGGCATGGCCAAGTGTATTGAGACATTCGACTTATAACCCGAGGGTCGCGGATCCGAATCCCGATCGCACCAAATATGCTGTCCCTTTCAGCCGTTGGGCGTTATAATGTGACGGTCAATCCCACTATTTGTTGGTAAAATAATTGCCCAAGAGTTGGCGGTGGGTGGTGATTACAAATGCCTAATTTAATTTGAAATATATTTTTGCATGAATATTGTTAGTCGAGTAAAATAATTTTGTAACATAGTTGAAAACGACCATGGCTTAAAAATTACTCTCTTTTATTTTATAAGATAATTTGTTCTAGTCTTACAATGAAATCAACTAGTTACAGGCACAAACCTTCAAATTTAAGCTTTTATTTTATAAGAGAAACGTTGATTACACTTTTATTGTACATCCTTGTGCAAATTAATTAAAACAAATTGTCATTTTACAATATTTTCAGCGTGGCGGCCGATGAAGGCTCACTGGACCCGCTGATTTCCTTTAATAAACATTTTTTTACACAGACGGCGTCATTAGCTGTGTTTTGCAATACAGTCGATCTATTTTTTGGGGTATATGACGAAATTTTGAGGAATATTACGTCATTCGAAATTGCGTTAGAAGGGTAAGGAGACCAGTCAAAAAACAACTTCTTACTAACTCAATAATGAAAAAACGGTATCACTGGGGTCTGAAATACAAGAACTGGACGCAAGAACAATGGATATAAGTGTTATTCAGTGATGAGACTCATTTCTTCGTACTGGGTCAAAGAAGCCTGCATGTTTGCAGATCTCCAGGTGAGAAACTTCGAGAATCTCACATTAATCAGTTCGTAAAACATCCCTTGAAGAAGATGTTTTGGGGCTTTTTCAACAACTATGACGTCGGATGCTTACATATCGTAGAAAGTATGATGCGAGGACCACAGTACATCGAAGTTTTGCAGAGAAGAGTCGTTCCAGAATTGAAAAAGAGATTTCCAGATGGATCTGGCATGTTTCAGCAAGATCTGGCTCCGTGCCCCACATCGAAACTTATGAAGAATTTTATGACTACAACGCAAACAAAGGTGCTGGACTAGCCTGGAAACTCTCCGGACTTAAATCCTATTGAAAATCTTTGGACGATTTATAAAAAAAGACTTCGGGTCTTTGAGGTGTGGTACCACAATCCAAAAATTAGTAAAGATTGCAGTCAACTCGTGGACTCGATGTCAAAGCGGATAAATGATCTGAAAAATAAAATCTGTCACATCATGTATTAATTTGTGAATAATTTTTAGATTCTCAGAAATAAACCGCAAAAAATTGAAAACACATCGTAGTTTTCAATCTTGTTTCAATAAATTTGCACAAGGGTGTAATTACAACAAAACCTCGTCTAAAGGTTTCAGGATTATTTAAATTTAAAACACAGGAATATTGAGTTCATTGCGGAAGACCAGACAGAATTTAAGCTGCCTTTTTAGATCTAGAGGTCATCACCCGGAACAATGGGCTCGAAACTACAAACTAACATTTTACAGTACATTCAGTGCATTTATATCCAACTCTTACAAAATTAATTTAATAAATATTTTAGTTCACAGAACATATAAACTTACTAGCACTTATGGTTATTTTATAATGAACGTCTCAGTATTAAAATAATTTATTATTTGGAACGCTTTTCTTCCAGCACTCATCAACAAAGGTATTTTAAATATATCAACAAGGTCTGTAATCCCAAAGTTCCTGATCTACACATTTCTAAATGCCCCACCAGCTTGATGTTGCCTTTCAATGGTCCCCACAGCATCACACTCATAAGTAAAATAAAACAATAATTCTTCAATCATCTTATCCCTAAACAAGCCTGCTAGTAATCTTCAAACCGAACAAAGAGATCACCATTTTTTTTTCCTGTTTTAAGCCAAAATAACTCCCAGAAAAAAATTGCTCTTAGTACACAAATGTTTTTGTCCTAGCTGCTACATTTTGTCAACGACTAGAACCGTAGCTACCAAAATCAAACTGAAATGTTTCAATTCTATGAAATTATCAATAGGACTGCTACAAAATGTACTGCATGATGTACCATGAAAAAAGCAACTGTATATGAAATTGTCTAATTTGTGTGTGTTTTAGATGTATTTTTATTTCATCACATACTTCATTCAAATAATTTAGAAATTCAATATACGTGCTACAGTGTGTGTTACAAACTGTATTAGATTATTTTGATATGGCATGTTATTATTACAACTAGAATTATCCATCATGTAGAACCACCTATGATCCAATCATCTGTTACTATCTCATAGAGCATTTCGGCAAACGTCTTCAATAACTTACTTCCAACTGTCTTTAAAATTATTGACCATTGTCAATAATTAAAAGAAGCCTGTTGTCCAATCTTGGAATTAACACCTCAACAAAGGTCCTAGAGGTGTTCTATGGGTGAACAGGTCATTTCGAAACGTTGATGTTGTTACTACGAAATTAAGTATGGTCTTCACGTATTTTATGGCAGAGTTTAATTCATATAACATAAAACTAAAAATCTTCATTTTTACCCTAAGAATGTGGTAATTTAATATACCCTGCTATCCACGAGCATTCACGTATGCAAATACTTTGTATAAAGGTCCTAAGTTGAAACTGCACTTACTTTTATAATACTTCACGTCTGAAACAACTCAAACTTGATCAAACTGTTCATCTGTCTGCCTCTAAGCCTATTTCAAGTTTTGCCAACAACTACTAGGATTATACTTATGTTGGGATTTAAGATAATATACTGTTTGTATATCTCTGTCTGGTCAAAGTATTCGTATTCACAGACCTCCTGGTTGGTATCTTGTCAAATGTTGTCTCATTGAATGAAATAAAAACCCTGAGAAGTTTTTAATCTATTTCCAGCACCTTTTCACTTTCCGACACCATAGTTGGCCAACATATATATGTTTAGATGTTGTAAGTAATATCGAGTTGTCTAGTGGATTGCATGTAACGAAAACGTTGTGATTATTTTACAATTTAACATTCTTCCGTTTCGACAGCTGCTAATTTCTCTTGTTTCAGAGTCACACAACTCACGATGTGTCAGCATCTTACTCACAATTGAACACCAATAATATATCTGCTCTGTGTGTTTATTCACATGCGGAACATTCTAGTGAGTGATGTTACGTGTTTAAAAGTAACCCAATCATTCAGGCAAGGAAGCACATTCACATATATATCTGCACCTCAAATACTGCAAGAAAGTCCTTTATTTCCGCAATATGTGATTTAAACCGGTTGCCTACACCTACGTTTGTTTTGCGTCAAGCCTTTGACTTAATTACATAATACATTAAAGCCTAACTGATATCAAACCACCTAGTCACAAACACCACACATTTGTTTCTGAATTCCATGCAAACTAAAAAAATTACAGTATATAGGTATCCCTAATTTTAAAAAGTTTTACTATAGGGGTGTTAACAACACCTACTTTTACTTCTTTCTTTACCAGAGAGTTGAATTCAGTTGTCAATCCTATAACACATCCACAGTCTACTCTATTTTTAATAGTTTGCAGAGATGCCAATTATTTCAAATGACTGAGCGTAAAGATTGTAGAGAGAGCCCTTTATCATTTGCGGCTGTTAGGCCTGACCAATGTCTCTAAGCTGTTTATTATTATATTGTTATTATAAATATTATTATTTATTACTGCTATAGATTGCTCATTTATGACTGTGTTTTGTGTATTTAATAAATAAATTTTAAAAAATTATTTTGAAACTATGTCATTTATTTAGTTCAGAGTAACAAACATGCTGGTAAAACAACAATGAACATTCACAAACAGTAAGCAGAAAAAACCTTTGTGTAAAAATCAGTTGATATCATGTTTATGACATTCATTGTAATAATTTTGCAGTTGTTGCAGCCTTTGCTTTCATGAGAATGTCTCTGGATGGTTGGGAATTCTAACAACATTGTACATTTGACTGCATACACATCTTGTGTGTTATAATACTGCTCAAAATTGAGGTGCTCAAGTTTGGTCTGAACTTGCTTTTGTTTTTAGGCACTAAACTAAATATCCTTTCACTGTCAGCATTATAATGGAAGACTGTAAGAATTCCAAGCATAATCCAACACAGAATGTCATACTTCTGGTTGCCATTTCCATCCTTAACTGTAGACAGCTGAACCCAAAACTTGTCAACATTCAACTGAAGGACAGTTTCTGAGAAAGTATCAATTTGATAGTTAAAATATTGCTCTTCCAACTAGTCAATAGTGTCGTGGTTATGTGTATTGACAAGGACAGAATACCTGTCTCTGAAGAAGCATAGAGAAGAGAAATATTTACTGACTTTCAGTTTTGGATCAGCAACCTCTGCGTGAATCAAAAGTTCATCATTTAGAGGGAAATGTTTCATCATGTAATTTGTAGCTGCAATATAGTATTTCTTAACACTGATGAAGATGCTGATCAGGTCCAGGTCCTTTTCATATTTAACAATGTATTCCTTGACAGCGTTTCCAATAAAAACTGCGTCATCAGATTTGTGTAAGTATTCATTGTTGTAGTCAAGTTCAGTGATGTTGCCTTCAAGATATTCTGACTTTATGTATCTGACAAGAATATTTTTAACTTGTGTAATTAGAGTTCTATGCAAAATGTGTATGCAGGGTTCTTCTCTTTGCAATATCAAATTGGCTTGTTCAAGTAGAGGAATTGCAGATTGAAGAAAAAGACAAAATAACAAGTTCATTTTGATGTCCAAGAAAACTGTTAACTTATCTAACTTGCTCTGCACATAACTTTTCTTGGTTATTTCCTTGCTAGATTTCGTTTTCTTTTCTTTTTTCATTTATTGTCTCTTCTTTAGTTCAAGGTCAGACTGCCTAAACATATATTGAGTTGTATCAAATGTTTCTTTGTCTGCTTTTGGAGACTGTTGTCTTATGTCCCTGTGTGGCTGAGAAGATATCCTGACTGTTAAAGTTTTGCTGCCTGACTGAGATGCATATTTAGATCCTTTTGAATCTAGTTTGTTTTTTTTTCACAGTGAAAATTCTTCTTCAATGGCTTCCACATGTCTAATAACCTGTTGAGGCACACCCCAAGTGACAGCCATCTTGTGTTAAGAAGTTGTAGAATTTTTCTGGTTTCTTTGTCATACAATCCTTTAAACTCTTTGAAATGTTGTGTTCTACTAGCACTTTTGTCCAGAAAATAGTATATATCTATAAATTTATATATAAACTGGGAAGGGCAGTTCTCTGGAAACTTTCTGGGCATCAATATTCATGAGGTGGCAGGCACAGCCCATGAAGTAAATGCTAGGCTGTCGTCTTCAGGTGTGTTTCGTCACACCTTGACCTACACCAAACATAACTGAGGCATTGTCTGAAGAAAAACTAAGACAGTTTTCCCATAGAATTTTCCTCTTTGTCAGTTCGTGTTCCAAAAGCTTGAAAATATTTTCTCCTGTTGAAGCTTTGTTTTCCATTCTACTATTGTCAGAAGAGAACACACAATTTTTTGAAGCAAAGGGTCAAGATATCGTACAACCAATGGATACGGTTTTGAGTCATTCATGTCTGTGGATCCATCTGTTGCTAAATTGTAAACGCTGTTAGTAAGTATGCTTGAAATCACTTTGCCATCTTCACAACCCAACATTTGTACAATGTCTGTCGTTTTGGTTTTAGCACAGCTATATATCTTTTTTATCAGAGTCTGGGAACATTTTATTTCAATAGATGTCCTGCATGATTGGCTAGAGCTAGGGGTAAATTATGAGCAATGACAAATTGCGTGAACATCACTTCTGAATTTATGGTCTCATATTCTAATTCTTACTCATAAATGTCGTTATCTGCATCGTTTTTGTCTTCGCCTCAGCCTTTTGTTGGTGAGATGCCGATTTTGTATATCTGGAACAATCGTTTATCCCGCCATGCGCCACATAAAAATCGATGTGACAAACTGTACGAAACGCATGACTGTCACTGACATTTGATTCAATGACCAGATATTTTGCACTATACTCTTTCCTAAATTTTTGATTCACAGTTTTAATCCTTTTAGATTTGCAAGAAATAAGACAATCTGGTGAACGAGGCCTCTTTTTTTTTCCAACTTGTGAATGATCGCATTGGTGTTTCTATGCCGCTTAGAAATACCCATCTATGCGAACGCTTTTAAGCACAAACATGATTATTGCAAGTAGCCATTTGAACAATGTCTTTTATTTATTATCAAAATTATTTGTATCTCACTAAAAATTTTCTTTATACCCCTTTCAAGTCCTGGAGGAACAATTTATCACTTTATTATATAGGCTATATAATATATAATAATTTGGGAGTTGCTTATTTGTTTGTTTTGAATTTCGCACAAAGCTATTCGAGGGCTATCTGTGCTAGCCGTCCCTAATTTAGCAGTGTAAGACTAGAGGAAAAGCAGCTAGTCATCCCCATCACCGCCAACTCTTGGGCTACTCTTTTACCACCGAATAGTGGGATTGATCGTCACATTATAACGCCCCCACGGCTGAAAGGGCGAGCATATTTGGCACGACGGGGATGCGAACCAGCGACCCTCAGATTACGAGTCGCACTCCTTAACACGTTTAGCCATGCCAGACCAAAATGTTAATAAATAACTATCTGTCCAAAACACTCAGACGTTTTTATGTGTGTGTGTTTTCTTATAGTAAAGCCGCATCGGGCTATCTACTGAGCCCACCGAGGGGAATCGCACCCCTGATTTTAGGTTGTAAATCCGTAGACATACCGATGTACTTCGGGGGGTCTGGGAGTTGCAACAAGTCGTAATATTTGTCTGTATGAGCGTATAGTTGTAATGTGTACACCGAAATCGTAATGGTTGGCATCTCTGAGTTTGTTACTGCAAATAAATTATAAATATAAATACCTCCATTCACACTCTAGTCACACTAGCTTTTAAGCCACACCCACACTGGGGAATTATATATTCTAATAACAATTGTTTCTAATTAATATGCCCCCCAGCGGCTCAGCGGTATGTCTGCGGACATCCGGGTTTCGATACCCGTGGTGGGCAGAGCACAGATAGCCCATTGTGTATCTTTGTGCTTAATTCAAAACAACATCAAAACAACAACTAATTAATATATCATTGTAATTAGTTATATACGTCTCAAAAAAGTTTGTGTGTACGCTAAATCTAACTATTTACTTCTAATGTTCGTCGCTTTTAGGGTGTTATATGTCTTTCAAGTTTGCTACGCCAAATTCATGTGACAAGAAGTTACCTTTTTCAGTTCCTTATATTAATAAACCCTGCGTCGTTTTCGTAGTTGATCATGTCCGTTTCATTAGCTAATTCAACCATTGTAAATTTGTTTCTGATTTACGCGCTAAATTGTCTATAACAATTTAAAATTTTCTAACGATGCAAGTGTTTGAAGTGTTGTGAATATTTTGTAAAGTTCTGACGTCTTATTAAGGATACATTTAAAACACCATATCCAGGAATAATCCGAGTCATCCCTACATAGGCAGTGAATGCCACTGCCTGTCTGATTGTTCTGGCTGAACTGGATTTTTAGATAATTATTATTATTTATAAGTCTGTGATTCGGCCCGACATGGCCAGGTGGTTAAGACATTCGACTCATAATCTGAGGGTCGACGGTTTGAATCCCTGTCGCACCAAACATGCTCGCTCCTTTAGCTGTAGGGGACCATTATAATGGTACGGTCAATCGCACTATTCGTTGCTAAAATAGCGGGCCAAGAGTTGGCGGTGGGTGGTGATTACTAGCTGCCTTCCCTCTAGTCTTACACTACCAAATTAGGGACGGCTGGTACAGATACATCTCTCGTAGCTTTGCACGAAATTCAAACAAATAAGGCTGTGATTTGATAACTTTATTTTTTTCAACCAATCTCTCTTTTTGTATCAATGTTAACGGTTTTTTGTTCAAAATGTGTTTGGTTAACATAATACATAGTTACAGGAAATCATCGTTTTTGAAAGTGTTAAATCCGTGATGGTCATTGATGATAAGATTAACTGTAATATATTTTGTTAAGTGTTACTGCTATATGTGTAAGGCTACACCACCTGTAGCCCATATGGTTTGCCATGATCAAACAGTTAAAATAAATAAACATGCACATGTTTAGCTGAATCCGTTTTTTATCCAGTTAAGATATTTGTATTGGTAAGAAGACAGTTTGTACGGACATGTTTTACATCAGATATAACAATTAAGCTCAGAGTTTTGTAGAGGAATGTGACTTTACCTCATAAATATCAACTAAAAACTTTCTTTAATTTAATAGTTTTAAGAATAATTTAAACACGAAGTAGTAAATAAAGCCGTTCGCCAGTTTTAATAGAGTGTATTTGTTTGTTTTTTGAATTTTAAAAAAAGCTATTCAAGGACTATTTTTCACTCACTAAAAGTGAAATATGTCGTAGCGTTATAACACACTCGTGTTTGATAGGGCAAGTATTTTCAGTGGGAAGATTCGAACCCACGACCTATAGAAATTGCGAGTCAAGCGTCCTAACTACAAGACCTTATATGATGTAAATAGTTTGTTACATATCATCTCCCAAGTGATAATCACCCGTAGTTTTTAGTTAATAAACGAAATGCAACTTAAAAACAATTAGATCGTTTACAACTTCTGCGATGAAACAAAAGTTAAATGGATAATAGCTTTCAGTCCTTTGTAACGTTCTGCCTAATACCCTGTGTAGATGTAGACTCTGAACTTTCTTAAAACTAACTTTTCTTTCATAACAACACAATGAAAATAAAAATTATCGCTTCTTGTGATAAGCTTCCCTAATTACGTTTTTTTATCGGCTACAAAACGTATCTGAAAAGCTGAGTTCAGTTGTTTCTATGACGTTCTTCTGTAACATGACTTTTGTATTACCTTCCATCTATTGTCCCTTCTAGAGACGTTTTTCACACAAATCCTTACGCCTTATAAAATAATTTTTTCTCTCATTTTATCTTCAACTTTCTCCACGGGTAAAGCTGACAATACACATCTTGGTCATATTAAAAACAAAGATTATGAAAAGAAAACAATGTATTTTTCAGACTCTACCCCTTCAAAGCTGTGAATAAGGAAGTGTATTTTCGTTTTCCATTTAGCTAAGAATATGAATGGTTCTTAAAGTTTTTTTTCGGATGTTAATCCACAACCGTTGAAGGAACATATGGGAAGTTCACCACATATCATTCCTTCGTCCACTTATTAGTTTTAATACGTGAAGGTATAGTTTTCAATATAGACTTTTGCTTTCTTTTAATAACATCCCAAAGGGTCCTTATTAAAATATATCCTCGGGGAATAAGATGAGTTTGCATATTTTTTTAAAGGAGCAAAATATTTACTTCAAACATTTCTCTGTAGCCTTGAGCTTTTTTGCACCCAGCTGGCTAGAACACGGACCAACGAATTTAATGTCGCTGTTGACGTAGAGGTCGTGTGTGTGTGTGGTTTGGTTTGTTTTGAATTTCGCGCAAAGCTACATGAAGGTTATCTGCGGTTGCCGTCCCTAATTTAGTAGTATAAGACAGCTAGTCATCACCACTCACCGTCAACTCTTGGACTACTCTTTTATCAACGAACAGTAGGAATGGCCATCACATTATAACGCCCCCGCGGCTGAAAGAATGAGCATGTTTGGAGTCACGGTAATTTCTGACTCGCGACACTCAGATTACGAGTCGAGTGCTTTAACCATCTTGCCACGCCGAGCATGTGTGTGTGTTAAAAAAAATCAAAATGGGCTATCTGCTATGCCCAAAGTGGGAACTTAAACCCAGATTTTTGGAATTTTATGTCCGTAAACGTACTGCTGTCCAATTGGAAGAACGTATAGATCTTTAAAATAATTGCATTTTAGAGCATTATTTATATTTGTTGAGGCTTTTAGTCTCTTAGATTGGGTCAACTTCAAAAAATTAATATAAGTATAATGCATCCACATGTGTAATATGGTAAACATACTTTTTCGAGTTTTTATATAATAAATTCATCTCTTTCTCGTTGGAATCAAGAGTCTCTATTTTATCAATAGAAGTAGCTAATCATGTCTGAAACGGGTAAAATATTTCAACATTATCTTTAATTATATTCCTTGAGGTTCACGTATTTTTTCTATACTACTTTAACGTCAAAATTAATAGGCCGGGCATGGCCAAGTGGTTAAGGCACTCACTCGACTCTTAAAGTGAGGGTCGCGGCTTTGAATTCCTGTCCCATCAAACATGCTTGCCCTTTCAGCCGTGGGGGCGTTATAATGTTATGGTCAATCCCACTATTTGTTGGTAAAAGAGTAGCCCAAGAGTTGGCGATGGGTGGTAATGACTAGCTGCCTTCCCTCTGGTCTTACACTGCAAAATTAGGAACGGATAGCGCTGATAGCCCTCGTGTATCTTTGCACGAAATTTAAAAAAAAATTGAGATTGATTTTAAAAATAATCATCTCATCTTTATATACTTTTGATCGAAAATCTCAATATTTAATTTCAACTATATCTAGCACCAAACATCGAATTTTTAATTTTTTTTCTCTGTTTATTTTATGGCACAGCTCCACAATAGATTATATGTATTCTGTCTACCAGGGATAATCGAACCCGGATATCAACAACGTGAGTTCGGAAAATTTTTTGCCAAAAAAATTAAATTTACATCCAATACCATGATTTCTTTTCTTCTGATGAGATAATAATTCACCTAAAGTGTTAACAAATGCTACATACCTGCATTACATATTAAAACAACGGTAAAAATAAAACGGAAAGAAACTGGGAGTGAATTGCTTGCTACAAGAATGGTGTTCCAAATCCCGCTCTTTCCTTCGGACTGGCCTGTGATGGCCAGGTGGTTAAGGCGCTCAACTCGTAATCCGAGGGTCGTGGGTTCAAATTCCCATCACACCAAACATGTTTGTCCTTTCAGTCGTGGGGACAACATAATGTGACGGTCAATTCCACTACTCGTAGCCCAAGAGTTGGAGGTGGGTAGTAATGACTAGCTGCCTTCCCTCTAGTGTCACAGAGCGCAGATAGCCCTCGTGTGGCTTTGCTTAAAATTGAAAAGAAACAAGTTTGATATATATTTGAAAACGTCAGAGGGCAAGTCGTACCTTACACGAACGATTGGCCCATGCTCACTTAGAGTCATCTCGCCAAGATATGAGATGAAGCCTACCCTTTCCCCATGAATTATGAGTCGAGCGCCCTAACCAGCTGACCAAGCCAGGCCTATATATCGAACTACCCTTCGAAGTAGTACAATAGATGTTAATATTACATTTTAAACAGTCACATAGAATAAGTATTAGTCTATAAATTAAAAATATAAGAACGTATGATAAACATGTTTAACAAATTATATAAGTACACATACGATGAACTGCGTAGTCCTTACCAAGTAAAAAATATGAACAAAAATATCAGATCATCTACGATAAACTAGCATATATATCTACCCGGACGCTGGAACAGATAACTTTGTGTATCGTAAATTCCAGTAAATAGTTTTCTACATGGTAAATTATAACTGATAATTTTGAGTAGATAACTTAGAAAGGACAACTTTGAGTATTACAAACAACAGCTATAAGAAAATATTTGTTCTTATGTTTCAATTTTGCCAAAATGGGAAGTAAATCTATCCTAGTCTTTGTTTGTTTTGTTTTGGACTTTCGCACAAAGCTATTCGAGGGCTATCTGTGCTAGCCGTCCCTAATTTAGCAGTGTAAGACTAGAGGGAAGGCAGCTAGTCATCACCACCCACCGCCAACTGTTGGGCTACTCTTTTACCAACGAATAGTGGGATTGACCGTCACATTATACACCCCCACGGCTGGGAGGGCTAGCATATTTAGCGCGACGCGGGCGCGAACCCGCGATCCTCGGATTACGAGTGCACGCCTTAACGCGCTCGGCCATGCCAGGCCTTTAGCGTCGTCTATAAAGTATATATTTTGTATTGGTTTCGCAACATACTGTAATTTAGTCTACGATATCACACATATGAGAATAATTTAATATAAAACTAAACTCTAAGAATAACTAAATTTTGTTCTGCATTCTTTAACATTAAAAATAAAGCTACACAAGGGGCTATCTGGCTATCTATAAGTCTGCAGATGTACTGCAGCACTGCTGGGAGGTAATTTGTTCTGAAAAACTAAACTAAAATATAAATATATATGAGTACAAAAATAATTTCGTAAGTTTAGTTTTAATTTATTAGAATAAAGGCTCCAACCGTTATAAAATATTTAATAAATATAAGAATTCAAAACTACTTTGTATCTTTGTTCGTCTATTTTTATCCCCAGGAATTAGTTTTGTGTCATGAAAACACTGGCACAAAAAAATCTTGCCTACCAACGAAAGAAATTACTAAATTACTAATTTTCAACAGGCTTAATATGGCTTCCGAGTTAAGGGGCTAGACTTAAGTTATGACGGTCACGTGCTCAAAGCCCCTTCATCCTTGGGGGTGTTATAACACGCCGATTATTTCCACTATTCGTCGGTAAAAACGTAGCTTATGAAGTACTGGTGGCGGAGGGTGTTTACTAGTTGCTTTCCCTTCAGTCTATCATTCCTAAACTTCGGACGGTTAGCGCAGATAGCCATCTCAGATTTTTGCTAGAAATTAAAAATAAACAATTTCAATATGCTATGCCCCCCCCTAATATATTTAATATCTTTGAATGTATGTTTATCCAGGACTTCATCAAGGGTTAGAGCTATCGGTGCACCCTCACAAGTTCCGAAATATAGGGGTGAGCGTTTAAGTCTTTGAAAGCAAGTTACACTAGGGCTATTTGCTCTAGTCGTCCTTAATTTAGCAGTGTAAGGCTAGAGGGAAGGTAGCTAGTCTTTGTTTTGTTTGTTTGTTTTGGAATTTCGCACAAAGCTACTCGAGGGCTATCTGTGCTAGCCGTCCCTAATTTTGCAGTGTAAGACTAGAGGGAAGGCAGCTAGTCATCACCACCCACCGCCAACTGTTGGGCTACTCTTTTACCAACGAATAGTGGGATTGACCGTCACATTATACACCCCCACGGCTGGGAGGGCTAGCATATTTAGCGCGACGCGGGCGCGAACCCGCGATCCTCGGATTACGAGTGCACGCCTTAACGCGCTCGGCCATGCCAGGCCAGGTAGCTAGTCATCATCAGTGTTGGGCTACTCTTTCACCAATGAATAGTCGTCACTTTATAACCCCCTCACGGCTGAAATGGCGAGCATTTTTGGTGTGACAGGGATTCGAGCTCGCAAGGTAGATTAGGTTTCTTTTTAGGAGAGGCATGGAATTTATATTTCACACAGGACGCTGTGTTCAACCGGTAAGGTCTGATTATCTAAAAAAGATAAAAGCTAATACTTTATGTCTTACGGAATTTAGCACTATGTACACAAATGGAAGTACAACCGGTGGTTACGAAAACCAACAAATCAAGCAGTAATGTCGTTTTCACGTATGGATCAAACAACTGTGAAGTGACTGCTAATCCTGTGATGTTGGACTAAATTATAGAAAACAACCAAAAACTTGTCTCACAAATAAGGTGACCGGTTCGATAGTTTGTTATATATAATCTGTTTCGTAGTTTATAAAATTATTTAGATATCTGTTTCAATACTGGCAAATCTGATTATTTGATTCTTCTGACGAGATTGAAAACTTTGAACACAGGTTAAACCTTTCTAGTTGAAAATTTATATTTGTCACTATATAACTGTATTCACTTGTCGTGTAACACTTTTTAGTGTGTGTCTGTGTTTTCTTATAGCAAAGTCACATGGGGCTATCTGCTGAGCCCACCGATGGAAATCGAAGTCCTAATTTTAGCGTTGTCAATCTGGAGACTTTCCGCTGTACTAGCAGGGGTACATGTTTTAGTAAAAATGTAATAAAAATTGTTTATCTCATTGATTCTGTACAATTTTATCGTCTGATGTAAATGATGTTTCTTCAAAGTAGTAATTCTAGCCTACTAGAAAGCTACATTAAGATATGATTTATAAAAGTCGTGTTTACTGACAGTGTTTGGAAAAAAATTCTCATTACGAATGAGCATAATTCATTTAGAGAAACAAATAGTAAAACATATACTTCTGGAAATTACGTAAGAGTTTACTTTCGTTTCAAAACTTTCCACAGCATAATTTTTAGCCCGTATTTCAACATGTATAATGTAAACACAAGTGTTCCATCATTATTTTAAAAATTTAAACCTTGACTTGTCGTTGGTTTACTTTTAAAATTATTCAGTTTTTAATCATTTAACTTAGTGTTTTAGTTATTGTTATTTAATGTTTAACTTTTCCATAAATATAACTAAAAAGAGTTGGGAAAAATGTTTATTTTATTTTTTTCAATCCTGTACATAGAAATGATATAATATAGCAAAAGAACAAAAAGTTTCATAGTTTAATGTCTTACTCTTACTATTTCTAATATGAAGTGTTTTAAATTTAACTTTTTTTCTTTTTCTCCAAGCTTTATTCATATTGTATAGATGGCGCTTCAAACAGCTGTATTTTGTGAGTGGTTGCAGTTTTCGGGATAATTGACATTTTGTATTTTATTTCACAAGTTGATCTGCAACGGCATATTACATTTCCTTTATTTTTATATTATCTAATCATAAACAGTCAAGAAGGTGAAAGAAATATGTAAATCGAAAGCAATGTTTGCAAGCCATATCTATACTTGATTATAAATGAATGAAGTCAAAATTGAAAGAGAATAAAATTATCAAAACTAACTTCCTGTTCGAGGCGGCCCTGGCCTGGTCAGGTGGTTAAATCGCTCGACTCGTAATCCGAGCGTCATGAGTTCAAATCCACGTCACAACAAACATGCTCACCCTTTAAGCCGTGGGGCGTTATAATGTGACAGTCAATCCCACTGTTCGTGAGTAAAACAATAGCCAAGAGTTGGCGGTGGGTGGCGATGACTTCTAGTCTTGCACTGCTAAATTAGGGACGACTAGCGCAGATAGCCCTCGTGTAGCTTTGTGCAAAATTCAAACAAACCAAAACTCTTGATACATGTGCAGTGCAGGAAATTCGTTCACTAATTAATTTAAACAAATGTTACGTAAATTATATTAGTTTGATTAAATTTTTCCCTTCCAAGACATTAAAATTATTTAATATTAACTTTCTGTCAAAGACAATTTTCAAGTTAGGAGTAAGACTGAAAATTAGCTTATTAAATATACATATATATACATTTTTTAGCTTATAAACACTTCAATACCTTATTTCATCAATTTGACATCTTCGCTGTTAAAAAGTATATTTATCAATAAACTCAGTAACTTCTCATGAGATGTGTTCTTTTTTTTTAGTTATTATTTGATCGTATTTTAGTTAGTTTTAATTGCCCACATTTATATAATTGTTCTTTGGTTATTGTAATTTTACAATAAGATATTCGTGATTAATAAATGTTATTTTTTCTTTAGGTTTCTTTCACAGTTTGTATCATATCTTGAAGACTTTCCAGCTTGAACTAGTTTCCACGGTAACGGGTAATTTTGGAGTCTATGAAGATGTGCTGGAAAGGAACGCCTACTTTTAGACCAGCTTTTGTTCTTATTCCTAGGCAGATCCTACTCATTTTTTATACGTTGTATTTTGATTATTTTTGCTTATTTTGCCTGAAAGCTTTCATTTTGTTTCTTTTGTAAGAAGTCACGTCGAACACATCTTCCCCGTCCAATTGGAACATTGTGACGGCTTTGGCATTGTGTTTACGGTGCAAACGTTAAAATGCACATGCATGTATCAAAAATAATTGTTCAAATAGTGCATGGTTGTTGTGGAGTTAAATTTAGTTTCCCTTGTATTCATAAATTCAAAACAAAATGGTAACATACTCTGCTCCTTCATGTATATAAATACTTATATTTTTTAACTAGTCTAAGGACCTTTGGTGAATGTCCATCTCAGTTTATTTCACTTCTGTATATTATGATATCTCTCGAAATGGCATGAAAAATAAAGTGTTTATAAGTCAATGAGCTAATCTGTTGGATTTTATGTTACGTACATAAAATACTTTAAAATAATTAGCCCGTGTTTTGATAGGGAACGTCACGTAGAAAAATTGAATAGAGAAATGAAAATGGATATTCTAATGAGAAATTTCATTTCATTCTACCAACCCAAACGACATAAAAATATATTTTGCTTGACCTTTGAGACATTCGGACGTAAACTAAACAGTTCGTTAACATCCTAAAACGTACAAAACAGAATTAATCATTTTATTTTTATTTCTAAATGAACATCATATTATTTTAACCAGGCATGAACAATTATAAATTATAATATTTTTCTGACTAAAAGGTTTTGATCAACATTCTGTTAAAAATATATTCGTTTTTAAAACTAAACAGGGATTTGAGGTAGCAAAAAATGAAAAACCGTTGTATACGGTAGAGTTATTTTACTCTTAAAGTTAATTCGTATAATCCGATAAGATACTTAACTTGTAGTCGTACCTTAACTGTTATTACTTTCCTTGCAATGGAGAATAAAAGAGGGTTCTTATGTGGGGAAATTGGTCGATACCCACTTGACTGACATCATTTCCGTTTTCCTATGTCCATTTCAAATTCTGAGATACTCAAAGGTTATTTTCTCTGCTGTAATCTTTTCAAACCATGGATTATTTTAAACTAGGAGATTCATCTTACTGGATAAAAGTTTAAAAGCAGCACAAAACACAAGTAATATTTAATACGCATGTAAGACTTTATGTATATCATAGATTATATTACAGCGAACTCTTCATTATAATTTGTAACTCTCACAATAATTCAAAAGCACCAAATTATCAAAAATATTTTCAGTACATTAAGGTTTCGATTCAAGAACAAAAACTGTCGCTTCTGTTGTGTCACAAGTGTATTAGCATTTTTTAACCTAATCATAACAGTCCTTGTTGAAGACGTCTCTAGGTTCTAGATTAGGCTTACTTGTACTGCCATGCGTTTTCTGCTTTATCTTGCCGTATGTGCAATTTTGTAACTATTTTTAAACACATTTCTCGGAAAGAAAAGAATGATCAAGTCTTGTTCTGTGTTTGATTATGTTCTACTGACTGCTGAGCTCTCTCATGATTATTTGAATCACAGATTTATTAGGGAACAGAAGGAAGGTAAGTAAATATTTTTTAAACGATCTACGGTTATTCTGTCGTGACAATGTTTCTGATGAAGGTTGATCTAAGCCAGAAATTGACGAAACGGTAATATTGTGACAACTCAACACACGTGAAAAGTATATGTTTTTGTGTTTTATCTTTCAACAAAATCTAATCAAAAATATGTCAGTAAAATACGGTTTTCATTAAGAAAATTCTGGTTTCAGTGTATCTGTAGGTTTCGTCCACTTGAAGGTGTCCTTGCTCGAAAATATGGTGATTATTTTTGACCACGTATAAATAAAGATAATAAAAAAACAATCTTGGATCGAGAAGTATTTACTCAATTTAGGGTTAACGAGTTTGGATCATGGAACTAAATCTTCGCTTGAATATGTCTCGATTGCTTTCAATTAGATTTATTTTTTATCAGAAGAATATATTGTTAGGATTTTATTGTGTAAAACTCCTCGCATAGTAGGGGTTGTTGGGTTGTGGACACATAATAAAGTCATGAGACGAGACCGTGTTGATGAAGACACATAATAAAGTCATGAGATGAAACCGTGTTGATGACATCACCATAAATAAATCATGGTTTAAGACGTTTTGACGAGTTTTAGGTACGTGAGAAGGGAGATCCTTGCTTGATAGTAAACAAATTGCTTTAAACAAGTGAAATATGTTTATCCGTAAACATGATAGCTGTGTTTTAACCTTATAAATATGTGTCATGTTGACGGGTTTGACAACGAAGAAAGTTCTCACTGAAAGCGTGTTGAATTGTTTTAACCATGAATAAAAACATAGCTTCAGTGCGTTTTGATGGGTTTGACTATCAAAAAAGTTCTTAATGGTGACACGTTTATGGATCTGTCCATGAAGAATGTCCTTGCTCAAGACGTGTTGATGGGTTCGACCATGAAGAAAGACCTAGCTTTAGAGCACGTTAGGCTTGATATCACCTGCTAATTAGGTTTATCAACTCAGAATCTGCTAATTGCAAATAGAACCCGGCTTAGAACATGCTCACCCTTACGGTCAAGGGTGCGTTATATTGTCACGGTCAATCCAATTATTCGTTGATAAAGAGCAGCCCAAAAGTTGAGTGTGAAGGGTGCCAGCTGGTTGCCTTTCAACTGATCGCCAACTCAAAATTAGTGGCAGCATCAGATAGCCTAAATAGCTTTACCCTAAACAAAAACAAGTTTCTGTATTTGAACAGGAAGAACATCCTGGCTGTAGAAAACGTTGATAGGTTTTATAACATAAAAAATATCATTAATTGTGTGTACGGTTTTATTGTAACTCAAAACCCTTATATGTTGTACTTAACAACACTAAACTTCATCATTTTAACTTTATGTGTCTAGAGAGATCTAGAACTAAGAGCTATTGTCATGATTCAACGTCTAATTTGCCCTTTATGACAACTACAATCTTCAATTCAAATCAAATATCCATATCTAATTGTTCTCCATTTAATCTACCATTACCTTCTTTGTTTCTCTGTCGAGATTAATAATAATGGATTTCCTTCATCCCTCTTGAGACTTGTTCATTAGCTCCTTTCAGAGTGATGATATAAAACGAATAAAGACAAAAGAAAATGTGCAAGTTTGGTTACTTTGTCCTGTGCGCAACATACAAATCCCAAATGACCAACCAGACCTGAAGTAAACATCTTCTTGTCAAATAACCAAAATAATCAATCTATATAAGTGAAGCGGCTTACTTCTTCCAGCACTGATATTGTAAACTGTTGTCGGTTTCTTGTTTGACTTTATTCTCAGGTTACTTTCGCACGAGGAGGACTCGTGCGATGGTAACTTGTCGTACAGCTGTGTTGTTTTTTTCTAAGCTTGTTGCGAGGAAGAATTTCGTTCAAAAATATTTAAGTTTTTCACACCCTCTGGAACACGTGAAATGTTATAACAGTTTATATGCATGCTTTAAATATTTCGTTTTTCTGTACTCTTTTACAAAAATAATCGAAGCTGGCAACTAAACCTCACTTGGATAGTGTTGGGAATTAATTTGTTCTTTCAGCTTGACCTTAAAAGTACTTCTTATATTTTATCACATTTCGATCTTCAAACGTATTTGCACAAGATAATGTTAAACAATTATTCTTTAATAAAAAAGTCTAAGCAGGATTAACTACTCGACTTGAAAAAAGGAACTAAGCAAAATAGATATAAAAATGAGCATATTACTTGATTCGGTTCATGATCACATAAAAGACTAAACCGTCATCAACTTTATATTAAGAATGGAATCTTTACATCACTAGTTTCCCTACTTTATCTATCGAAAGCTTGGCGTGTTAATAGAAGCCCATCTTTCATTACGAAATCTTTCTTCAGTTAACTATATAACTGTTTATGACTATTTTTACAATAGAGTAACGTTTAACATTTAAAATTCTAATTCTATTTATTTTACCAGTGAGAAAGCCAATAATTTATGGATTTTTATTATCCACGTAAAGTCGAGACGACTTCGTCTAGCACGTGATCATTGGTCAGATCACGTGACATACTCGATTACACCCTCGTTTCGTTGGGTTCCATTTTTGAAGATCTGTAGACAGTTCTACATAGTTTTATTTATTTTTTCTTAACACTTATTTCTCTTTCTTTTTGTTTAACATGGCGTAATTGAGTTATTATATTGTATAATATATTCTAAAACTTTATAAATTCTGCATGGAATAATAGTAAAATATATAGCCAAAGATCTTAAAGAGTACGTTGTTATATCAAATGATCATAAAATTCTAGGTACTGATAGAACTAAGTAGACGCTAGACCTATTGAAGAAAGAGATGATGAAAGATAGTAAGAAATCTCGGTTTTGGCAATTCGCCAGTTTTCGACTTTGAGACGATCTGGATAGCTGAAAAGCGGCACATACACAAGATATGGAGCGAATGTGCTAGGTAGCTCTTGAAATTAGCTTTTGATGATCTCTAGAAAAGAAAATTCAAATGAATTTTGTATGGCTTTAATATGGGCCTGCGTACCATTCCAACATAGAAAGTGTTAGCAACTCTCTAATACAAATATGCCCGAAGGTAAACAGCAACCCTATCTCTTCTTTACAAATCATATTTAATTTAAAAAAACAAGTAAAGAAAAGAGTTTCAGTATTTAAAACACGTGGGTTATTGTGTAATTTCGAAAATATTTGGACAATGTTATTGGTCTCTTGCAAACAATGATATAACCAAGGTTACTTTTTGCCAAAAACTATTGTTTTTCATAAAACTGTGGATATTTGACACAAATATCGTAAACATTAAGTTTCCTTCACATAAACAAATTGAAGTATTACAACAAATTTATTAAGGTTACATTCTATTTCAAATTGGATAATTGGCCTTATAATCTACACTTTACCTTTTAATCTATGAATTACCTTTATGCACTATGTATTTTTGTTTCCAAGAGCTGAGAGACTCATATTTCTGTTATATCTCGCTTACTTTAGTTGTTACATATCAGTTGTTTAATATTCGTTCCTCATGATACACAATTTTTCAGTAAGACCGTTATACCTAAAATTTCTGATAAAAGTTATGCTAATGACAAATATTTTATTTCACATTCCTCTTTAAAACAAATGCATTTGATGTGATTTTTTATCTAAAAAACATTTAGGCCTACTGGCTTACAGTTATTTATTAGTTTTCGATGTATAAGTCATAATGTTTCTGTAAAAAACTTTGATATGATAATTTATATAAATAGTGTGAAATATTAACTATTTTTACATTTGATTGAAACATCAAACTGCTATGTAATCGTATACAGAAACCACCGAATCTGTCTTTCTCATTTTTTCTGTGAAATTACGAATGCATATCAATAAAATAAAAAATACTTCTTATTATACTTTTCCTGAGTTTTCATCGAGAAAAATGAAAAATTTGATTCATCAAGAGTTGTTCTTATATACAGCAGTGGCACAGCAGTGTATCTTTGGACTTATACTACTAGAAAGTTGGTTTTGATATCCATAGTGGACAGAGCTCAGATTGTGCAGCTTTGTGTTTAATAACAAACATACAACTTAATTATTGTATGACTCAACACTAAATGTATGTTATCAAATTCATTAGGCCCGGCATGGCCAGGTTGGTTAAGGCGTTCGACTCGTAATCAGAGGGTGGCGGTTTCGAATTCCCGTTACACCAAACATGCTCGTCTTTTCAGCCATTGGGGCGTTATAATGTGACGACCAACCCCACAATTCGTTGTTAAAAGAGTAGCCCAAGAGTTGGCGATGGTTGATGGTGAATAAATGCCTTCCCTCTAGTCTTACACTGCTAAATTATGGACAGATAGCGCAGATAGGCCTCGTGTAGATTTTTCGCAAAATTTAAACAAACGAACAATCAAATCCATTAATGAAATAACGAATGCACAATACACACAAGTTCTTCCATTTCACTAATGATTCACTTTAATACATTGTAATGTAAAATAATATTTAAAAAATCATTAACCACACACTTCAGCATAATAGTGTATAAATAATCAGAAATTTAACAAAACATAAATTCTATATCATTTGTATATCATTTTATCACTGTTTTTGTACATTTGCACAAAGTAGTTTTCTTTCTCGTAATAATATAAACTTTAATATATATTTTTCCCACCGTAGCACCAAACATGCTCGCCCTTTCAGCCGTGGGGGCGTTATAAAGTTCCGTTCGATCCCACTATTCGTTGGTGAAAGAGCAGCGGAAGAATTGGCGGTCGGTAACTGCCTTTCCTCTTGCTTTACGCTGCTAAATTAGGGACGGCTAGCGCAGATAGACCTCGTATAGCTTTGCGCGAAAAACAAAATAACTCTCTTTATGGCAACGTTGAAAGCTTTACCGTTAATTTTAGTTGGGTTTCTTTTTACTTATGTTACAGAACTGTTCCAACACAACTTCTCGAAATAATTTCATACAGTTTTTTTTTCTGTACACATCTTATAAAAACAGAGTAACGAATAGTAATGATTAGTTTGATATACTAATATACAGCAGAAAATATTTCAAAATCTGGAGAAACAAATCAATTGATATAGAAAACACATAATTAAAATTAAAAATCGTAGCGTTGCGTTGTCTCAAAATACAAGCCCAGCATAGCCAGGAGGTTAAGGGACTCGACTCGTAATCTGAGGGTTGCGGGTTCGAATCCCCATCAAACTAAACATGCTCGCTCTTTCAGCCGTGAGGAGTTATAATGTGACGGTCAATCCAACTACTCGTTGGTAAGAGAGTACCCCAAAAGGTGGCGGTAGGTAGTGATGACTAGTTGCCTTCCCTGTTGTCTTATACCGTTAAATTAGGGACGGTTTTGCGCGAAATCCAAAATAAATCACACCTAAAATACAATTCGTTTCTATATTTTACAGTCGCATAATGATAAAAAAAAAATGTTATCTTTAATACAGAGGAAATTCTTAATGTTGACAGAAAGAAGTTTCACAGTTTCAATTTAAAGTTTGAGTTTTTTCAAACGTATATTTAGAGTACTATGTACATGGATCGAAACGGTCTGTGTCATCGACACCACAACTTCTGTATGTCCCTGTTCTAAAGGCCCGGCATGGCAAAGCGCGTAAGGCGTGCAAATTGTAATTCGCTGGTTCGCGCCCGCGTCGCGCTAGACATGTTCGCCCTCCCAGCCATGAGGGCGTATAATGTGACGGTCAATCCCACTATTCGTTGGTAAAAGAGTAGCCCAAGAGTTGGCGGTGGGTGGTGATGACTAGCTGCCTTCCCTCTAGTCTTACACTACTAAATTAGGGACGGCTAGCACAGATAGCCCTCGAGTAGCTTTGTGCGAAATTCCAAAACAAACAAACCCTGTTCTAAAAATTAAAGAAAAAGAAACCTATCTCTTAATGTTAATCTCGGTTTTTAAAAACACCTTTAAATAAACTTCAAGATATAACTAAGTAATAACTTAATTGAGTTTCTTTCGAAACGTGACCAAAGCAGTGTTTAAGTTGAAACATTTTACACGATGATTGAAAGGGGTGGTGCGTTTATTTATTTTGAATTTCGTGCAAAAGTACACGAGGGCTATCTGCGCCAGCCTTCCCTAATTTAGCACTGTAAGACTAGAGGGAAGGCAGCTAGTCATCACCAGAGTTGGGTTACTCTTTAACCAACGAATAGTGAGATTGACTTACACACTGTTACGCCCGCACTGCTCAAAGGGCGAGCATGTTTAGTGGGGATTAAAACCCGCAAATCTCGGATTATGGGTCGTGTGCCTTAACCACCTGACCATACCAAGCCAATGTTGTTGTATTTTAACGGAAGTTCCTTTTTTGACACTAAGGAAAAGAAACTTTCAAAACAAAAGAAGTTGTTATTTTTTAATTAAGCACAAAACTACACAATGAGCTATCTGTGCTCTGCCCACCACGGGTATCTGAACGCGGATTTTGCGGTTGTAAGACATACCGCTTAGCCACTGGGGAGCTCAAGTTTTAGTAAAATCAAACAAATATGATAAAGTCGATAACATTTAAACAGTTCTTTAAAATTAATAGCTTGTTTACCTTTATTAGCATTAAAATAACGAGTGTTTTTAAAAACTACAAATTAAATACTCTGTCGCATTTTCTATATTTAAATACAATGATATTTCAATTACTTATTTCTTAATATGTTTCTTAAACGATATATTTAAAGGCGTACCCTGCTAATACAGCGGCAAGTCTACAGATTTACAATGTTATAATCAGGGGCTCGATACCCCTCGGTGGACTCAGCAGATAATCCGCGGTGACTTTGCTATAAGAAATCACACACTCATATTTAAAGGAGAGGATTTTGGACATGGCCAATTGCGCTATTTTCGATTATTAAATGCTTCGTATCTTGAATTAGATCATCTTAATAACTAAACTACTTACAGTTTAAGTACGTATTAAATAAAGAGAAGTTTCAACACGTACAAACACACTTCAATATTGGTCCCTAAATTAATTGAAATACTTACAGTGTAACACCATGTTAATTTACCAAATATTTAGGTACAAATAAACACTCTTCAACGTAGGTCCATCAGTTAACTAAACCACTTGCCGTTTAACACCATGTTAATTCAAGAGACATTAAGATGCAAACAAACGTTCCAAAAGTCTCTTTATGTGATTTTTATAAGACGCATTAGTTTCCGAAACATTAAATGTAAATTACAGAAGCAGGCTTAAACCATGAATCTACTGCTGAAAAGAGCAATAAACGCAAAGACGAACTTTGCAAGTTGGATATTACAATTATCAAGATAACAATCTGGTCAAACAGACGATAAAAGAAGTGAAGTTAGATTTATATTTTTCAACTATAATCTGATCCATGCCTGTGCCTCAATGTCTATCACCGGTAGATGGCGCGGCAAAAGCTCCGAGCGAGAAACGGGAAGCAAGATAATTTTTATTTTTACATCTGAAGCATTTTATAATGTACTCGAAAATGTAATTTCTTATGTATGCGTTTCTTAAAATATTCTTGCATTGAAAAAAATTTTCTCTCACACTTTTACAAATCGTTCAATGAGAGCAGTATGAGCAGAATAGCTATTATTTTAAGGAAAAAAATATAAAAAATCGAACGAATTGTCGTCCTTTTTCTAGCTACTATACTTTTCTAACTTCGAGTTACTTATTCAAAACATGATTTTAGGTTTTATTTCCTAGTGGTGGGACAAACATGCAAATAGGTTCGGGCAGCATGATCAGGAAAGCTAATTTGTTCATTGCTTCATGTTTTAAACATGAAAGTTCTAACTTCGTGTTTTTCTCGTTTAAAATAAAAAAATTCCTAGCCTTCATAATCTTACTTTATACTTTCTTACAAACGTTTCTCTTTAAAGTCTTATACTACAGCAAACTTATTCTTAGCTTTATTCTTTGTATTTAAATTTGAAGAATAAACTACACATGCTAATTGTTTCCACCTTGCGTTGTTGTTCAGAAAACAGTCGATGAAACATTGAGTTTAACTGTACTCAATGATTTAGTGTGGATAACTCTTTTCCTTTGCACAATGAGTGTAGCATATACGTTTACTGACAACGGTTATTTCCAAACGCATTTCATTGAAGCGTATTATGAGGCGCAGAAAGTAAAATTTATGTGAACAAACCTGATCTTAACGTAAAATGTAGAAAGGATAAAATTGCGAAAGCTTGTTTGTTTGTTTTTGAATTTGTGCAAAGCTGTAAGAGGGCTATCTGCACTAGCCGTCCCTAATTTAGCAGTGTAACACTAGAGGGAAGGCAGCTAGTCATCATCATCAACTGCCAACTCTTGAGCTACTCTTTTACCAACGAATAGTAGGATAGAATGTCACATTATAACGCCGCCACGGCTGTAAGGGCAAGCATGTTTGATGGGACGGGGATTCGAACTCGAGACCCTTAGATTACAAGTCGAGCCTTAACACACCTGGCCATGCTGGGCCGATTGCAAAAGATATGCTAAATAATAGTTTACTAAAGTTATAACACTGGGAGCTTATGTTACAGTGCCAGATATATTAGCTAATCCTTGTATTTCACTCAAGATGAAACTTTATTATATCTTGTAGATCCGTGGTTTAAATTAGTGCGATATTGGATAATCCTAAACAGAAGAATTAAGCCTTATTTCTTTTGTTTTAGATTTAATGATTAAATTTTATCTTTAGATTTTTAAATATCATTTAAAGAAAATAATGTATTTCGAACTCTAAAGATACATATTTATTTTTAGTAAACTATTTAGTAGTATTACTCATTCAGAAGCCAGTCTGCTTGAAAAATGATTTTTAGTGCTGTTTTTAAACTTCTTCGAAACATTTTCTTTTTATCTTGGGATTTTTTATAGGAATTGGCAGAGTTTTATCCTACAATAAACTGACTTTTATTAATACTATACTTACTAAGTAGTAAAGTTACAATATATTCAATCTCGTATAAAACACAGCTTTTCTCTTCTACATAGACACTTATCGCAACTGATAAATTTACGCCTGCTACGTAACATAAAAATTTCCATTTAAGAATTTTTTGTTACACACAGAAATTATACAAACATATATGTCATAAGACATACCATTCTGATTTAGTACATATATTACATTAAGGTCTTGAAACAGAAAGTTCAGCTTCATATACGAACAACGAAAATTAGCTATATATGCCAGCCAAGTAATTTCCTGGTTTGTGATTGGTTGACATATTCCAGGAGTGTAAAGAATTGTCTTGTTTAAACAAGAAGGGTGATGATTAAAAGAGAAAGCTTTAAGCAGCAGCAAGAAAACGCCTGAAGATAAAACAGTAGGTTAACAAAGACAAAAAGCGAGATTAATGACAGTCTCAGAAGCTTATAATTGAAGAGGGCACGCTTTTCTGTAGTGGATTCAGCACTGGTTCGATCCATTACTACTTGTAAAAAAAACACGAACTAAGACTAAAAATGTAAACCACTTATTATCTGAGGAACATGAACAAGGCCTTAAAGTTCTCCGTAGTAATTCTGGGTTAGTTTTTTAACAGATAAATTAGGAACTCCAACTTTTACTGAGTCAAGACATATCTTAAAGCTAAGCGTAATGACTTATCTATCAAATAAGATATATTACAACAAAACTTATATGTCTAACTATTCACAACCTTTTTTTTCTCTCATGAATGTCTGTGTCTAAGATTTTCAGAAGATTAAAACTTATTAATTAGGGATTTTTTTAAATGCCAGCCCAGACGTTCCAACTTGTGCTTTTCGTAGTTTTATTATTTTAACCCTTAAATTCCATATACACATAAATTAGTTTTTTTAGCTTCACTCAGACAGCAGTGTAGCTTGCTTCAATCAGACAGCAGTGTAGCTTGCTTCAATCAGACAGTAGTGTAGCTTGCTTCAATCAGACAGCAGTGTAGCTTGCTTTAATCAGACAGTAGTGTAGCTTGCTTCAATCAGACAGCAGTGTAGCTTGCTTCAATCAGCAAACAGTATAACTTGCTTGTCCAACTTACTAGAAAAAAAATTATATGGGGAAGACATCTGATAAAAGGAAAAGAAAATATATATTTAAACTGGATCTCAATACCTTCAGAGATACAGCTATAAAACACGAACATCCACACATTTCTTAGATTGAACAGAAAAGTCCATTATGATATACAACTGGGAAGTGCAGTACCTGCTAAATCAATACCCATTAGTATATGTATGCAGTTATCCGAAAAACTTTACATATCTTTAATTGTGGTAGACGGTTTGATATAAATTTATTAAATACGTATTTTTTCACTCTTCTATTATGATGTATATATATAAGACCTTATAACTTTCCAACTAAATCTCATACTCGCATTTGCTTCGCCCAGTGCTTTTATAAATTGTGATATGAAACATATTTGCTAAGATTTTAATACTTAGAAAGCTTTTTTGGGGTTGAAATTATTCCTTTTCCCAAACATTTAACAGTTGAAAGCACGTGTGATTTTGTCAGAGAAGATAAATTAAAGCGTTAATGTGGTTTTCACTTCCAAACTACTAAACGTTTATATCGATTTGTTAAAAATGTGAAAAGTAAAAACTAAGGCTTCCAATAAAACAACACGCACTGGAAAATTCACATTTTTGAACTTAAAATGTCATTCAAGCGATGAGATATCAGCTAATTATAAGAGTAGCTACATCCACATTCATAAACCTTTAAATAAACAAACGTATTGGATAATTTTGTCAGCTTCTTTAAGTGCAGTAAAACGTTCCAAACTCAAGTTTACTTATTAAGTTTTCACTTAAGTTTTAAATTATCTGCAGTTATCTTCATGCTGATTTCTTCACATTTAATTAAACTAATTACACTTACAAAAAAGTCAATTTTAACTCAATATGTTTTTCAGGACGTCTTCTGCTCTCACAGAATGTTTCTCCAAATTATACCAAACTTATAATTTATTTACGTTCCCTATCTTTCAACAGATCAGTGATAGGCTTACGGACTAAAAGCACTTAAAGCTAAGGTTCGATTTCCTGCATGATACAGCGAAATCATAGCCCATTGTGTGGCTTTGCAAAGCAAATAAACTCTTCCTAATGGCAGAGCATGTAATCTTCCAAACACCTTAATATGATTTCTATATTGATTATGAATAAATGTCAGTAAAACCAAGTTGACATTTTTCCATGAAAGGTTTTGGAGTTGCTTTTAGTGTAAATTATTAACCAAGCTCTCTATGTGTTCTGTTCTAATAAAGAGAGGATATATTCGTAACAGGAATAACATAATCGCCTATAACTTAACTCATCCGGTAAGATAACGTGATAATTCAACAAGTTAAATCTTTCCCAGAGAAAGATGTCCCAAACAATAGAAAACTGCAATAACCCCCATCCCACCTCCATTCTTTACGTGTGAGACTCAAAACAAACATTAAAAAATCATTCTCACTTTATTTATCGAAGGATAGCATCTAATAATATTATCTGAAATCCAAGTAATTTGACCTATTAATATGTTTAGAATAACATTCTGTATTAGTTGCAGATTACGAAATAACTGGGGACTTAATACGCAGAAAACTAATATTCAAGTAAAATAATAATAACAGCAATTACGTTAAAAAACAAACTAGTTTCTATTTGTTTTACACTTATCTCAATCCTCTACAATAATTCCTTTTTAAACGTTACCAGAAAGTTTATGAACAGTAGGGATGACGTATATTGTACTATCTGCGCATGACAATCAACAGTTCCCGCCGTCAGCGTTTAGGCTATTCTTGTTGATTGTGTAATGGGCTTTTAGCATTACTTTTGCCCTTCTTAAAAAAGCCATAAATTTATATTACTTTGCTAAAAATGTTGTTGGTGATGCCTGTCAGTAAGTCAAAAACTGACATGTCGACATGAATATCATTTGACATATACATAGAACAAATGTTTCATAACATTACTTTTTATTGTTTCAGAATTTCGCGCAAGTCTGTACAAGAGTAAACCTGCTCTACGGCAGTCCATAATTTTCAACTGAATTACAAAGACGGTAGTTAGTAATTAGCTCTTCGACCACTCCTGTCTGACTGAGTAGTTAGATTTCACCGTCGTCTATGATGCAATCACGTCTACAAAATGCGGATTAGATTTGTGCAGTAGATGGTCGTGAGGCATGAATTCTTAGATCCATGGTTCGGATACGTTAACCACTAGGCTATGTCTGGCCCGGTGACATAGCTTTCATGACATCTCGTGTACCTGGTTTCTATACACCCATTACAGTTGTGATTACGATTATGTCCACTCTCGTGTCATCTTTACTAACCGTGTTAAAGACTAATATTATAAACTTCACCTTTTTTGTATTACTTGAAAATTCCATGGCTCTTTTTATAATATCTGAAGCCGAAATACTTTGGAAAGTATAATTTACATGGAGTCTTACATTTATTGTTTTACAGGGTTCAGTACATCATGTTAAAGCAGTTATAAATGTATAACTCAGCAACTCGTGACAACCACAGTCAACATAAATTGTCGATGGAGAGTATGTAACAAGCTTTCCCAACATAAAATGTGTTTAAATCAAGTATATGGAACTTCCTTGACGAAGGCATCTTTGGACAAAAAAGTATGGATCAATATAGGATATCAGAACCATCCATAAAAAGACTTCAAATAAGTCGTACCCGAGCTGGGGTAAGAATGCAATAATACAAAAATCAGTAATAAAAAGCTCCACTCGCCTCTGGCAACATTATAAAGAAGACTCTTTGTGTGAAAAAGTTATACAAGACACGTGTATATAAACAGTTTCCACTACATATCTGTTCAACTGCTGCATACCTCAAACAACTAATTCGTGCTAGTCCATCGGATAAGACGCTGGATGAGCTGCTCATAAGCTTCCGTGTAACTGAACTACTGGAACGGCTGCTCATAAATCGTCGCTCTCATGCACTAAATAAAGGGAGAAATAGTGTGTTTTGGACATAACAAATTTTAACGGAACTTTTTCCATTAAAAACTACGCTACAGATCTATTATTCAGATGCACAGCCGTCAAACAGAGCATGGCCGAACGTGACGACTTGGACTGTAACGACATGATGGGACTCCAAAATCATTTTAATATAGACTACTCATCCAGCTATATTTATTAGAATACGTGTTTTCCAATTTTGAAATATCTATTGAAAAAAAAAAGAGTTTCTAATTTTTTTCATTTTGGTGATATAAACTACATCAAAAGTAAGTTTTTATTGACATTTATTGTTCTAATAGTGTTTTATGTTGTTTTTGGTATCATGTGATATAAACTGTCGTGGTAATGATGTTTATAGTCTTGTGTAACGTCAATTGTTGTAGCAGTCTTGGTTGTAGCTTCTAATGCTATATGATGTTCATTATTGTACTCGTTATATTTGTGTGCTATGGTGTTTCATAATAATTTAGTAGCAGCGACGTGTCTGTAAACTGTAATGTCAGCTAATCCTTATTACTGTCTCAGGACTGTGATTGTATACTGTGGTTTTATCTGATACTTATTATTGTATTAGGGTTGTGTCTGGACTTCTTGTGATATTATCATATCAGGTTTATGTCTGTATATTGCTGTGCTATTTCTTACTGTATACAGGTCATGGCTCTGTATTGTAGTGTTATCTAATATTTATTATTGTATCAAGGTTGTGTCTGTGTTTAGTGGTGTTATTCAATATTATTTAAGCGAGACTGTGTGTGTGTGTAGAGCGTAGAGTTAAGTAATATTTATCGTAGTGGTAGAGAAGGTTCTATGGCTTGTGATGTTATCTAATATTTATAGCTGTATCAATGGTATTTGTCTTTAAGTTGTGGTCTTAAAAGTCATTCATAACTATTTGTCATTACTTTATAACATTAAGTAACGATGTTATAGTAGCAAGTAGCTACATCTTTACACTAACATTCACTGTTATATCAAACGTTTATTTAGAATGCTATCTCACTAATTATAATTGATAACAAAGGTGTATTTTAGTTTGCGTTCTTAGTTAATTTCACTGTTTTATTGGTCGTAGATTTTATCTACGTCTACTGTTTCTCTTTCTGACACATACATATATATCACACACTTCTACTTATCAACATGATAGTTTATAAATAAGGTGGTCTTCTACTGTTATTTCTGATTAGTCTTGTTTCACTTGTACGTTCTGTATCATATATTAAATGTTCTCTCTCTCTTCTCGGGTATGGTAGTCAAGTCGCTCGAGTCGTAATCCGTGACTGAATCCCTGTCACACCAAACATGGTCGCCCTTTCAGCCGTGGGAGTGTAATAATGTGACGGTCAATATCACTATTCGTTGGTAAAAAAGGAGCCCAAGAGCTGGTTATGAATGGTGATGACTACCTGCCTTCCTTCTAGTCTTACACTGCTAAATTAGGAATGACTAGCGCAGATAGACCTCGTGTATCTTTGCGAAATTCAAAAACACACAAACAACCTTCTTAAGTAAGAGTTCATATGTTTTGATCTCCTTATCTTTATAAGAACTTTTGTGTCTTTTTCCGACTTGGATTTTTTTTTTTAATCGTAACATTTACTCTCTACCTAGCTTTCCGCTATATATCTAGCTTCATTGTCTAACCTCTTAAAAATTTAAGCGGTATTCAGTCACTGTGTATCTTGTCTTTCGCAGTTTTCAATTTTACGTTAAAAATATGAACAAACTTCTTATATTTTTCTGAGTCTCTTTTTTCTACCTTATGACACGAATTGTTAATAAAACTTTTCCTCTTCACGTGAGGCCTGGCATGGCCGAGCGCGTTAAGGCGTGCACTCGTAATCCGAGGGTTGCGGGTTTGCGCCCGCGTCGCGCTAAACATGATCACCCTTCCAGCCGTGGGGGTATATAATGTGACGGTCAATCCCACTATTCGTTGGTAAAAGAGTAGCCCAAGAGTTTGCGATGGGTGGTGATGACTAGCTGCCTTTCCTCTTGTCTTACACTGCTAAATTACGGACGGCTTGCACAGATAGCCCTCGAGTAGCTTTATGCGAAATTCCAAAACAAACAAACCTCTTCACGTGTAAAAGCATTTTATATTTGATTTTTTTTTAAAAAGTGAATACTGGCGAAACTTTTTTCTTTTTTAACTGTTGTTAAATTTCTAAACACGCCAATTTCATCATATGCGTTTCTGTCTCTTTAACAATACGAAAGCCGAAACTGAGAAACATCTAGTTAAACATATTTACCCTCGGTAGACTCAGCAGATAACCTGGTGTGGCTTTGCTATAAGAAAAACACACACACACACACACACACTTTCCGAGCAAAGCAATGGTATGTAATATTTTCACATTGCTTAGTTGAGGTCTTTATAACATTGAGTAGAAACATTCCCTCGTTGTCAGTTAAAACAATAACTTCTTGAATTTAAATAGGAATTCTTTATATGTACAGGAATGGACAAAAATGGTACACCCCTCGAAAATGCTGTTAATTTGTTATATATTTTATTTGATTTATTTTGAAATATTCTATTTTCCTGATTTGGGTTTATTTTATTTATATCTATAGAAATAGAAGTGAACAATTAAAAGAAACATTATTATGAACGTAAACTGCTTTATAGTGTCTTGGAAAGTAAAGCCTAATGCATTTCTACAGAGCTTTGCCCTAACTTAACAATCAATATACATTTAGCACGGATGGTGGTAATCATTCTTTATTCCTTGCTTAACTGCATTCCACTCTTTTCTGTATTGAGTTTATACGTACATATCTAGAAAGAAGTCCACCCACTTGTACTCAGAAGTTACTTTACCAGTTCCCTTTATGTCCAGTATACTATTTTAAAGATCTAGATTGTAACTCAGAGTGATCGTGGTTTGGGTCTCCCTGGCGAGACAACACGATCACTCTATGTTGAACTTGGCACATCGAGCAGGTAAGTACATCCGTTGAGGAAGGAAGAGAGGTAACAACCAAACCACTTCATCAGTTATTTCTCGTGACGAACATATATATATATATCGGTTTCGATAGAAGTTAATAAAATATTTTAAATGTGTGTTTCTAGATCTACGTAAATCAAATAAATTTATTTTTCCGGATATCCAATTAATCTTATAGCATTAAAAACCCACTAAAGAATCTACATGAAAGGTTCTAAGCCTTCCGTAAAAAAATAGTACGAAAGGAAGTGAAACAGTGATTGCTGTTAAAATTATCGCTATGAAGATAAAATATAAACAATTCAATATTAAACACAACTACCAACTAAACTCTGTAGGTTCTTTCGATTTTACTAAATTATGTATTCTCAATGTATTTTTTAATCCTGTTCTCTTGCAGTGATTCACTGCCACATTTTTTTCCATGACCCGATCCATAAATGTATCATATGAACTGTCAGGACCTGACTATCTAACAAATGGATTAAGAATAAGGCACTACAACACTGTCCATACACATCTAATTTCTCTTAAAGGAAGCATGTTAACGTTGTATGTCCACAAACTAACCGTGCACTTGCAGAGGGATCATATATAAATTTAAAGATTAAATACAATAAAATTCTTATAAGGAAACTGTAGTATCGTCTTAATGTCATCTCGTACTTTTTAATTCTTTATCTGAGGAACCTAAATAATCAATTGGTTCCTCTCTCAGACTGAAATACTGTATCTTTAAAATAACAAAAAAACTTTAGTGGCTCAGTTTGTGTTTTGTTTTTCATGAAGTTTTTTTACTCCCTCTAGCAGATGATTCCATTTAATTTAAAGTGTAAATTTCTGTTTGTTATTTTTCATATTATTCCTGCTATAAATTGATTCAATAGAGAGGTTTGTTTATGTGACCACACAATGTTTTCAACGATTCTTGACTCGTGACCCCTTGCAGCATAAATGTCATCACGTTCTGGAACAAATGGTGTTTTGTGAGATTGACTCTTAATCCCCACTATTCGGTAGTCTAGAAGATGTCATTGAGTGCTCTTATTAAACTGTCCTCCCACTACTTTAACACTTTCAAATTAAGAACAGTATGAACAGAAAACTGTTTCTATAACTCTATACGAAATTCCTAAATAAACAATCAAATCTTATTACTACATGACATGGTTTCTGCTGGCTTCTTTTACTTTGTTATCTTTTCTCTAACCCTAAAATATTTCAGTAATAATAACTTACTTACATTTATAGTTATCACTTGTTTAAGGGTAACGTGGCAATGTTAAATACTTTCTTAACTAAGCGTTAAACACGTTCTCTCTTCATCCAATTCAACAAAACTTCAACTAAACTCATATTTTTTTTCTCAGATTTCTAGGCCTATATTATAAGCGGTGACGAATTATAAGAGTCTCTATATTCGCCTTTTTTTTCCACCTTTAGTAACTCGAGTTGCGGGTGTTACCAAGAGCAAATATAGCTAGTTTTGTTTTCATTGCGGTTTACAGATACTCGCTTGGCTAGCTTGACGTTCTTGATGACAGTAGCTACCTCGACTTTCGTTAACTCCTTTAGTACTTGAATTTACAGAGCAACTGTTTACTCTTACGAGAGTGTGAGTTCAAAATATCGCTTATAGACGATTAGCGAGTATAATCTGTTTACTTGAAAGTTAAAAGTGCCCCGAATTTAAAGCTAATTTTTTTTCCTGTGAGATGACTTCGTTGCGCGTTTCAGGAAATATTTCTCCTAACTTGTCAGCTGTCGCATAAATACGAACTGTAGGCGTAATGTTCTACTTCCTATTGAGTCTAATAGTTAACTTTACAATAATAATGACCAAAATTAATTAAATTAAATATTAACTAGTTGTTGCTTTCTTTGTGTCTTCGATGCTGAGTATGTTATAAAACTGTAGTTATAAACATAACATGAGACACGTTTGTGAGGTACAGAGCTAAACACCAAAGTCTAAACAATCACTAAATGTACCACGTGCCACAAGGAGGCAATTCCACGCGTTTTGTTTTGGCTCTATTGATCTCTATATGACGTTTTTTCTTAGATATTTTTACTTATTTGTTTGTGTTTAAATTCAAAAACTGTTCTATGAGCTAGCTGTACTGTGCCCAACATAGGTATCGAAAACCAAATTTTCTGTGTAATCTCTCAAACTTACTGCTAAGCCAGTTGGGAAAGGAAGTTCTCGACATCTATCCAAACATCACTGCAGTGATCACAGTTTCTAGACATAAATATTGTTGAGAAATTTCTATATTAAAATATAATATATGTGGTTACACTTTTGTATTTTTACCTCGTCAGTTGCTTAACAGTGTTTAAACCACGACAATATTTACATGTAAACTAATTTTTTAATGCAAATTAATACTTTTAACAATTCATCAAACATAAAACGCGTAGTTCTTATACTTAGAGAATTAGAATATGATATGAATGATATAGTCAGCTTAATGGTGTATCAGTATCTTGTTATCTATGTTGTTTCCTGTTATGAGTGCATTTATATTTGTATTGTTTCCTGTTATAAATATCTTGTTATGTGTTTTGTTTCCTGTCATTATTATTTTGTTATGTGTATTGTTTCCTGTTATTATTATTTTGTTATGCATATTGTTTCCTGTTATTATTATTTTGTTATGTGTATTGTTTCCTGTTATTATTATTTTGTTATGTGTATTGTTTCCTGTTATTAATATCTTGTCATCTGTATTGTTTCCTGTTATTAGTATTTTGTTATGTATATTGTTTCCTGTTATTAGTATTTTGTTATCTGTATTGTTTCCTGTTATTATTATGTTATCTGTTTTGTTTCCTAACTTTTGCTGGAACAAAATAAATAATATAAATATTTGCGAGTTCGAATTCCTGTCACACCAAACATGTAGGGGCGTTATAAAGTGAAGGTCAGTCTCACTCTATGTGGGTAGGTGGTGATAAATAGTTACCTTCTCTCTAGTTTTATCCTGTTAAATTAGGGATAGCTAACCCAGATGGCCCTCGTGTAGCTTTGCGCAAAATTCAAAACAAACAATTGTTGTAGTTATGGTAATTGTTGTATTTCAGAATCTCATAGCTTATGAGATAATATCTATTTATTCAGAGACATTTTTATAAAAATGTTATGTGTTTAGTCAGTTAACATTCTTGTAAAGAGGACGTAGAAAGCCATACATGTTCGGTATTTATCTCAGTTAAAGGTTATACCCGATAGTTTATCTAAACAGGGTTAATCTAGTTCTAGTGGGGTAGAAGATCCTTCTCAAAGTGTAATGTGTAACAATACGTACCTAAGTATTATTCTGTTTAGTTAGGGACTTGTCGATTATCTCTCTTACATATCTATAAAATGATTTCTTTGTTTTTAATTTCGCACAAAGCTACTAGAGGGCTATCTGTGCTAGCCATCCCTGACTTAGCAGTGTAAGACTGGAGGGAAGGCAGCTAGTCATCACCATCCACCGCCAACTCTGGGCTACTCTTTACCCAACAAACAGTGGGATTGAACGTCACATTATAACTACCCCACGGTTGAAAGGTCAAGCATGTTTGGCGTGACGGGGATGCGAACCCGCGACTCTCAGATTACGAGTCGCACGCCTAACTCACTTGGTCATGCCAGGCCCTATAAAAGGAATGATTGTTGACACACATGTGAGGTGCTATTTTGTCTGACTTCAGTTTGCAATAAAGAAACGCGTTCGAATTTTACACGATGCAGAAAAGAAATCTGTCAGCACTAATAGATAGTCAGAGTAGAGAACAACTTAAAGTTTGCAGTGTTCCCCAGAAATATCAGTATTACATTATACATGTTTATAAAGCAAAGATTTCTGTTTTATCTCTGTTAACGTGTTTCTCTTCACTCTTTTGTTGACCGAACGCATTTATTTCTCCGTAAGGTGTTTCATAAAACTATAAAATCTTGTAAAAACTGATAATTAATAAAATCACAGTTCTTCATCCACAAACATACTAAAAAATCAAAGTCCTTTATACACAAACACGTTAAAAATAGCAGTTTTTCATCTACAAACACACCAGAAAATCGCAGTCTTCCACCCACAAACACAAAGTTTTCCTATTGGCTTCATAAATGTTATTTGTTTTAATTAGGAAAGGGAAAATGCGAAATTTAATTTTAAAAAATTTAAGTAGAAAAATAACCCGTAAGAGAAAATCGCCAATCGCCACAACTGTATGTTAATTATTTAAATATAGTTTGCCCATTTGTTATTTCTCTTACATGTAAATATTCATTATTCATTTTAAATTCACATATTGTACTATGCAAGTTACCTGAAGCCAAGGTTAAACTTTAACCAGCTCTACTAACTACAGTCTCCAATAGACATTATCTCTTGCAGAGGATTGCTTCCAGTTTTTATATATATATAATGAACGTGTTCTCCTACTGGCGTTGAATTCGCGATTCCAGGAAGCCCTGATTTGTTTTTGCTTGTTTCATAAGCAGTACGATGTAGTACATGTTATTACTGGCCAGTACGTGACCGCTTCGCCAGATGATGGTAATGTTAGACAGTAAAAGTCGCTACAGTTTCTATCTTGTAATGATCGTACGGCATCGGTGGGCCGTTTCAATAATCGTTTCATGCTGTAAACGATGTTTAGATAGCATAATATGAATTATCACATACGTTCATAAAACAGAATTATTTCTTTTTTCTGATGTTTCTAGGATCATCATAAGTCTGTTTGTTTGTTTGTTGAATTTCTGGCAGCTAATCATTACCATCCACCCCCAACGCTTGAGCTACTCTTTTTACCAACGAATAATGGGAGTGAATGTCACAATAAATGTCCCCACCGTTGAAAGAGCATGTGTTCTATGTTGTTGGTGCAGTCCCGCTGCTCTAGTTAGGATTGGAGCGCCTAAACCACCAGACGAATTCGAAAGGTATATGAACACAAGTCTAAAGAACATCACAAGTACACAAAGTAATTTCTCGACTTTTGTGAAATACCCAGTACCTAATAAACACTGAAACTGATTTTTACACTTAGAGGATTATGTTTAGTACCATAAAATACATCACCTTTATATTGTTATCTCTTTAGCTACACATAGAACGACTTACTTCGTGTTATAATTACACGAACAACGCTTAAATTAATTATTTTACTCACGTGAATTGTCTTAGTTATAAACCGTATATAATTTTGGTTAATGCTACAAAGTAATTAGTCTCGTGATTAATGACGTAAAGCTGCTTTTCACGAAAGACAACACGCACGAACATTAATGCTCAATTTTATAACCCAATGATCTCAAATAATGACAGTGGTTAACGTAAACAATTATACTGTGTATATGAATTCAGTATGTTAATAAAGACGGTATAATAATAATTTACAGTTTACATTAACACTGTTAAATAGGTTCTAATCGTCAATTCTGGATTAGGCAAATGTATTAATTTCACACAAAAGTGAATAGATATTATGAGCCAGTATAAACATCTATACAACTTATTTGAATTTAGTATGGACTAGGGTAAAGAATAAATGAAATACACGAGAGTTATGGCGGTTAAAGTGAGGTATAATATATAACATAATAATAAACAGTACTGGTAGATGGACACGTGCATAGAGTACCATGAAGATATTATGTACATATAATCACTTAAATAAAGATGGTCGATTTTTCATGGAATCACGTATGAACATAAGTAGTTACAAATTTATTAAGCAACTTCATATTCATGAGGCTGGTGAAATAAACTAAGTTGACCACGTATCTGAAATGATTAAATGTATTATTTAAATTAGTATGGTTGTTACGTATAGTAACATTTGCCCCAAGGCAAATGAAACCGTAGTTCTTACTTCTTATTGTCGTTCGATGGGAAACGGAATTTACATCTATGTACTTGTAACATCATCTATTTCATATACGATCTTAACACGATCAGAATACGTTAATCATGAGTCTGGTAAAGTATTGTAGCAAGATATTTGTATGTGCAGAAAACACTAAGAAACGAATAAATAAAAAAATGTGTTTGATCGAGCTCTGTGCTAAGTTACATTCACAGCTGTAGCCATATTAAAAGACTGTTGTTTTAGTAGACGTGATCATTCGTCTGTTTGTGCGATTAATAATTTCGTGCAAAGCCACACAAGAGCTATCTTACACTAGCTGTCCCTAATCTGGCAGTGTAAGACTAAATGGAAGGCAGCTAGTCATCATCATCCACCGCCAACTGTTGAGCTACTCTTTTATCAACAAAAAGTGTGACTGACCGTCACATAATAACGCCCCCACGGCTGAAATGGCGAGCAATTTTGGTGTGACGATAATTCAAACTTTCTCCCCTTAGATTGCAAGTCAGATGAGAAAAAGTTAAATCACAGATGACTGAATGTTAAAACCAGTTCTGGTGTAAAGAGTAGATATAAAATTATACGTTCCCGGTTCGGATGGTATTAAGCACAAAGTTACATTATGGGTTTTCTGAGATCTGCCCCCCACAAATATCAAAACACGGTTTTAGCAAAGTTGTAAGATTACTACTGAGTCATTAGGGTGCAATAAATTATCATTACGATGTGCAATATGATATAAGATATGAAAAGTATTATAAGAAAATATATTCATGAGTATTCTATAACAATAAACATTCATGTTAGTTAGTGTGTAGAAAACGGAATAGTAATTGTAAATATTATAAAGTTACAGAAATAATTTTCATCTGATAAAACTTCACTCTGTAAACGCGATAAAACTGTCAAAATATAAATTATTTTTAAGATAAGAAATTAAGAATTTGGTTTTGTGATAAGAATCGCGTTTTTTCTCTTTCTAGTAATTCTGCTTAAAAAACGCGGGAAACTACTATTAGTAAAAAAACTGTACTAGCTGTATTAAAAAAGTCTGCTTGTTTGTTTGTTGAATTTCTGGAAGCTAGTCATTACCATCCACCGTCAAAGCTTGGGCTACTCTTTTACCAACGATAGTGGGATTGATCGTCACATTATAACGTCCCCAATCCTGAAAGGGCGAGTATGTTTGGTGCGATGGGGTTCGAACCCGCAACCCTCAGATTAAGAGTCAAGCACTCTAACCAAATGGCCATGCTGAACCCTCACCATGGAGAAAGAGACTTTGTATATCTTTTATCTTCTTTTAGTAATTACAATTGAACGCCACCGTTTTATTTCTGGTCTGACCATCTTGGTACTTAAATAATATATATACCTTGATCTCATACCCTCTCAAATTATTATTTTATTTTTTGTTTTTATACCCCTGTTGTTATTTAAGACGGTAAAATGTTGGATGTTACAAAAAGACAGGCTTGAGATTGTTATTGCTTGGCCTGCAGTGTCCTGTGTTTTTATGAACTCAAATTAGATAACGCATCTCCAGACAGATAAGATATTTGTGACTCTGATGCAATTTTACAGAGGTCAAAGGTAAAAATAACATTCGCAAAGTTAAAGCTGTTCGTCTGACGTTCATTTACATTTCGACCAATCTGGATGAGGCTGTGTACATTAATATCTTAAAACAGCCTCAAAATATTAAAATAAACGAATTTGAGATGTGTGCCTTTTTACTATTTTCCAAGGTTCAAAAGTGAAAATACTTCGCAAGGATTTGTTGTTGTTGTTTTGAATTAAGCACAAAGCTACACAATGGGCTATCTGTGCTCTGCCCACCACGGGTATCGAAACCCGAATTTTAGCGTGTAAGTCCTCAGACATACCGCTGAGCCACTGGGGGACACTTCTCAAGGAAGTAATAGCGAACTCTGAACCTAATGACAATGCCCGCATATGTAAATGTCACATGAAATTGTTATTGGTACCATTTTGATTCACACAATTCATAAAATTGCATATATAGGGTCGAAGAATAGGTTTGCACAAATTCTATGTGTGAGATTTTTACCATTATGATTGAATATATTTACACATCACCCAAATACGTCACAATTTAGTATTTTCCGATAACACAATGGTCTACAAAAATGTTTCAAGTTGGTATTGTGTTGAGTAACTAAACTATTTATATGCTATAGTTAAAATGAGTGTATGAAGACGTGAGACTTTCTGTAATCGCTTACGAATGTTGGCTTTTTTGGTTTGTTTATTTTTTTCTAGAATCTTTAGTCAATGTTAGTGTTTAGACTAACTACTGGCCAAACCCTTAAGGTCACTGAACACAAAGAAAGAATATGCATTTTGCGTCGTTTGACTCAACTACTTATTTGAGAGGAACTTCAAAACATGAAAAAAAAGTAAAAATAAAAAACTTTGTTGGCATTTAATAGGGAAAGTGTGAACACAATGAAATTAGTCTTAATACTAACTGGTCAAAATTTAAAGCCAATACCAAAAGGAAGTTCTAAACAGGGTAGAAAATGCCCAACAAGATGTCTCAGTAGTGAGTTTCACGGCCCTCATTACGAATAACTTCAAACATTCGCTTTGGCATGGTCGATATAAGCGTTCAAGAAGGCTGGCTTGAATGTTATTCCAAATAGTGAAGATGACTTCACCAAGATCATTCACTGTTTGAAATTGACGTCCATTACTATAGACTTCCCTTGCCATCCACCCCAAACATTTTCAATGGGATTCAGTTCGGACAAACACGCTGGATGGTCCAAAAGAATCACGTTGTTTGCCATGAAAAAGTCCGTTATCCTAGAGGAATTGATGATTTCAGCATTGTATTACTAAAAGATACAGTCATTTCTACACAAGCGACAGTCTTCAGTCAATAAGGATGCTCTCTTCAACATGCCAATGTAACCAGCTGCTGTTTGACGCCCCTGTATAACCTGAAGCTCCATTGTTCCATGGAACGAGAAAGTACCCCAGATCATGATGGAACTTCCTCCACTGCGTCGTTTTGAAAATGTCTCCGGTGGGATATCCTTATAGTGCCAGTAACGTTGGAAGCCATCTGGACCATCCAGGTTAATTTTTTTATCATCAGAAAACAAAACCTTTTTCCACTTTTCTTCGTCCCATGTTTGGTGCTTCTCAGCAAAATTTAACCGAATTGTTTCGTGGTGCGGAAGGAGGCGTAGCCTTTAAAAACATTTACGGTTTTTAAAGTCTTTCTCTCGTAGATGCCGTCTTACTGTTCTTGAGGTGCCTTCTGCGTCCGTAAAAGCCTTAATCTGGTTCGACGATCGGCTGATGTCTTACCGCACAACCGGTCGAATCCTCCTGCTCGACGCTGGCGAAATTTTCTTGCGCCGACCACTTGAAATTCTCGTTTCGAATCCCTCAGGGTCTTTTAAGAAATTTGCAACAGCAGTTTTACTAAGCCCAATTTTATTAGCGATGGCACGTTGAGAGAGTTATTGTTTTTGCAGCTAGACAATTCTGCCACGTTCAAACTCTGTCGACTTTTTAGCTTTTGCCATGTTTTTACCAAATTTAACACAGGAGATGTCAGTAAAATATGCTGACAACTCTAACGCTTAAACACAAATGACTAAGTTTCGTTATGTGTTTACCGATTAACGCTTCGTTTCAGTGTGGCCTTAAACTTTTGACCAGCTGGTATTTTGGCTAATTTTATAGTGTTCACATTTTCCTTATTAAAGGCTAAAAAGTATTTTATTTTTATTTTCCCTTTTCTTATTTTCATTTTACGAAGCTCTACTCAAATAAGTGGTTGAGTCTAACAACGTAAAATGCATATTTTTTCTTTATGTTTATTGGCCTTAAGATTTTGGCCTGCAGTGCACGCGCCTAAAGAATAAAGAATTTATGAGCATAACACCAGATCAGCCATTTAGTAGGTTAGAATTTATTCGTATAAAAGACCATTATGAAAAACCCATAAAATATTAGCAAGTATATTTATGTGCATTTGTATCGTTTTGTTTGATGTTAAAATCTATCCACCTTGGCATCTTTATGAAAATTGATTTTTCGTGTCTGAAAATGATGACCAAATATGGGTATTAAGGTTGGTAGGTGAATAATTTGACCTTAAAAGATTGTAATGGGATGTTATTGTAACTACCTATTTAGTTTCCTATAAACTCTGGATACACATAAGCCTATTTTTAGTTGCATCAATTTACCATGATTACAAAGGTTGATGGCCCGGCATGGCCAAACATGTTAAGGCGTGCGACTCGTAATCTGAGAGTCACAGGTTGGCACCCCATCGCGCTAAACATGCTCGCTCTTTCAGCCGTGGGGGCGTTATATTGTTACAGTCAATCCCGCTATTCGTTGGTAAAAGATTAGCCTAAGAGTTGGCGGTGGGTGGTGATGACTAGCTGCCTTCCCTATAGTTTTACACTGCTACATTAGGGACGGGCTAGCACAGATAGCCCTCGAGTAGTTTTGTGCGAAATTAAAAAAACAAACAAAGAATACAAAGGTTGACATAAAGTAAATATAAAATGTCGTGCGAGTGCCTAGTTTGTCCAAACAATACACACAAAAATTATTTTATTATCGTACATCAAAATACTTATGTAACAACTGGTGTCAAAATAATTTGTTAACAATTAATTTTAACACTAAAAATATCTCCGTTATGAATTTCACTTTCCTTATCAGAAAGGTCTCTAGTTTGAGCCCCATTAATCATTTTTATCAAAGACAGCAAACTGATACCCAAAGTTTATTGTTAAGATAATCTGTTCACAAATTATTATAAAAAATGCAAATCACATGACAACTCCACAATATATCTTTCAGATACTAAACAAACTTTAGCCATGCTACAATTTAGTTGTTTTGTAAATAATCATAAAAAGGTAAAACACGCAAAATCACCTTCAAAGTGTCAAAGATTATATATGTGTATCTCAATCTTTATGTAAAAATTAATTTTAAATAAAATCAAGAAGTAAATAAATGAAATTATTCGGTAAAAAAACAACAAAATCGTCCTAAACACAACGTTGTTGTTTTTCTTTCAAAATCGAATTATAAAAAAGTTATAAGTACATTTTAAAGTATAATTAATGTGCTAAATTAACCTCCAAACGTACTCTTTATCTCACACAATACGAGAAACATTACTGACAATAGGCTATCTGTATCGACAAGTAACATAGTAACGCCCCCCAGTGGCTCAGCGGTATGTATGCGGACTTACACGCTAAAATCCGGGTTTCGATACCCGTGGTGGGCAGAGCACAGATAGCCCATTGTGTAGCTTTGTGCTTAATTCAAAAGGGCAGCAACATAGTAACTTTAATAACATACACTTGGTTTCACTTAGATAAGCGATTTTCTTGGTAAAAGGCACATAAGCAGGGTGTGAGGTATTATACTTGTGTTAATATCTACAGGAGTTAAACCAGCTATAGAATAATCTGCTAGTAGCTATAGAAGACATTAACCTGTTATCAGATATGGGAGTTAAACCAAGTATAGATTAATCTGTTAATAGTTATGGGAGTTAAATTAGTCATAGGTTAATATTTTAATAGCTATACGAATGAAGCCAGTCACACATTACGTGTGTATGTTTTATGGAAACAGTCATATTGGCTATCAACCCTATCCACGGAGGAAAATCGAACCTTTGATTTGGGTTGCAAATCTGAATACCTCCTGCTGTCCTACTGGGGTACCACATATTACTTTAAAAAGTGTTCAACCACAATATTTAGACTAAAGCCATGAACTTACCAAATTTGAATAAAACAGAAGTTGTTCTACCATGGTTATCCAATTCGTGTGTCATCTCTTTCATTTTGTTCAGTAAAACACAGACTTCGCTATTTCAAAAAGTGATAAATCTTTTATATTTGTTGACCGTTAATACGTATATCTTGATTCAGTAGCCATATTAATCTAACCCACACAAACCTCACCTTTATTGTTACCCAAGTAAGTATAAAGAATCCTTTATGTTCATCAAAGAACTCAGCAAATGGTCCGCATTCATAATCGACATTAATCTTGTTTTTTTCTTTATCAAGCCTTGAAAAATATCTCTTGTACCAAACTTGCGTGGGGTGAGTAATCAAGGGTAACCCAGCTTTGATGCCACCTTATATCGTTAGCATCATCCTTCCATTAAAGTGATAAAAGCAGCAGCATCAGACATTGGTAAAGGTATACTTTGTAGAAAACATTAAGGTAATTATTTTTTCTCAGCTTTATGTTATTTAGTGAACGTGTGTTATCCACACTAAAGAACGTTTTCATCATATCGCTTTACTTTCTTTTTTAATACCAATCTCACTCGTCTCCCCCATTCCAGTTGTACAACGGTTTATCTGCGAACTCACAATGCTAGAAACTGGGTTTCGATATGCGTGCTGGTTAGAACACAGATAGCTCCTTATATATCAATCCCGATATGGGCAGGTGGTCAAAGCACTCGAATCATAATCTGAGGGTCACGGGTTCGAATCCCCGTCGCATCAAATGTGCTGGCCCTTTCAAGTGTAAGGGCGTTATAATGTGACGATCAATTCCACTATTCGTTGGTAAAAGAGTAGCCCAAGAGTTGGCAGTGGGAGGTAATGACTACCTGCCTTCCCTCTGGTCTTACACTGCTAAATTAGGGACTGCTAGCGTAGATAGCCCTTGTATAGTTTTGCGCGAAATTCAATTCGAACAAACAAAAATAATGTAAATCGATAAAACTATGTTTATTTTTTGTTTGAAATCCATGTGTTGATATTTAAGGAATTTCTGAAAATATGCCATCTTTTAACTCTTTATAAATCTGCCTAAAAAAAATTCGTGATTTTTTGCAACGGGCCATTTATAATGTTGCGCGCAAAATTCTTGCATCATATGATGTCAACCGCTTGTTTGTTTTTAATTTAGCGCGAAGCCGCACGAGGGCTATCTGCATTAGCCGTTCCTAATTTAGCAGTGTAAGACTAGAGAGAAGACAGCTAGTTAACACTACCCATCGCCAGCTCTGGGGCTACTCTTTTACCAATAAATAATGGGATTAACCATTATTTATAACCCCTTCACGACTGAAAGGGTAAGCATGTTTGGTGTAATGTGGTTTTAACACGTGACCCTCAGATTAGAAGTCGGGTGTTTAAAAGTTAAACCGTAGATGGTTGAATCTTAAAAACAGTTTAAATTAAGAGTCGAGCACCCTAACCACCAGGCCATGCCATACCCGATATCAATTGCAGTTGTCTAGGTTAAATCATATTATGTCAATGGTAGTTGAATGGTTAAAGCACGTGTAGGTATTGTTGTTGTTTTTTTAATGAGAATATCATATTCTACCTTTTTAATTATTCAGACTTTGAATGAACTCGCAAAGCAAAATTAATGTTCGTTCTGGTGCTAATTCGGCTAATTATTTCAGGTCCATAACAGCATTACGCGGGAGACAGATAACTAAATAATGCAAGTTTTTGGTCATTGCTTTTAAGTGCTTTTCAATACGCTCATGCAATGCACAGATTACGTAACGTTCCGCTAGCACCTCACTTAGAGCCAACATGCTTTCATAGTGAGCAATCAAAGTGTTTGCTCCCAGCGTCTACTCGTAGCTGATGAAAAGCTAGATAAACAGCGACTTGCACGCAACCACCTAGATGTTTGCTAATATATCAGCTGCTTGTCTAAGAGCATTATCTTCATTGGTGGCTAAGTAAAAAAGTAAACATTTCCAAGAGCAGGTTTACTTACATCAATGTGAAGGACTTCAAACACCCTTCGGGTGTTATAAACATTTCCATATATGCACGTATGCATCTTCCCATTCAGGTGTTGTCAACTATTATATGTTGTACGCCATATCCTAATGCCGTCTCCTTCTGCTCAAAGTAAAAGTTAAAAAAGTAAAAATACGTCTCAGTTCACTCAGCTCGTGTTTATGACATAAAAGCTTTCTTATGTTGTGTTTTTATTCAGGTTAACACATCTATCTTCAAAGTATTTAACCTTTAACTAGAAAAATCACAGACAAGATTAAAAGTCTAGTTTTCTGCTAGCACCAAATCGAATACGCTTGCCTACAATTATTTTGTGTTTACATTCTGTGTTTTCATGCTGTAAAAGTGTTTTTTTCACGTTCTTTTCAAGCACAGTGGCAACTCCGAAATTAATTTTCTGCAAGTCCACTCTCTTCGATCAAACTGTGGCGCTTCCTAGCGCTCGTGAATTTCTCCGTAATTTAAAACAAAATACTAACGTAAATAACTAAAAACTTCCATTTATTTTATTCATTGACGTTACTATATTGTTTGCTAGTCTCTAAATGTCCATTAACAACTAATAATATTACAAAAAAACCTTACAAAGAGAAACGGATATGTCAATAATTAAGGATATAAAGGTTTATAATATAAGTACGTTTGGCATGCAACTAAATACCGAATTCTCTGTAGTAAAATAAATAATCACGAAACATGCAAAGTCATTAACATATGAAATATGTCAGAAGGTAGTTACTATGTTTTCATTGTAATGTAAAAGCGTCATTTCTACACTACAATTCTTCTTTTGTACACAGCAGAGAAGACAAAAAAAAGTGAAAAATCAGTAAGATTTTTTCCCAACTCGGTTCTTCTATTTTATTCACATATCCGGTATATTTAACGAAAAAAAACATCTTTAAGTTTATACAACGTAGATGGTTTTTTATTGTTTTTCAATAAACTTAATTTTTTTGTGGAAAATAAACTTCTGTGATGTCTGTTAATAAATGAAAAACTGTCTTATTGGCATAAAATGTATTGAATAAATTATTTGGAGAAAGAAATGTTTCACGATGTTATTTTTATTTGTTTGTTTTATATTTTCGCGCAGACCTTTATAACGATAAACCTGCTTTTAGCCGCCTATGATTTTGAAATAAGAGTTTGTTTGTTTGTTTGTTTTTGAGTTCCGCCAAAGCTACACGTGGGCTATCTGTGCTAGTCGTCCCTAATTTAGCAGTGTAAGACTGGAGGGAAGACAGCTAGTCATCACCATTCACCGCCAACTCTTGAGCGACTTTTTTACCAACTAATAGTGGAATTGACCGTCATATTTTAACGCCCTCATGGCCTGAAAGAGTGAAAATGTTTGGTGAAATGGGGATTCGAATCCGCTACCCTGAGATTACGAGTCAAGCGCCTTAACCACCTGGCCATGCTAGGCCTGAAATGAGATATTAGAAGGAAAGCAGCTAGTCGACACTATACACTAACACTACCAACTCTCGAGCTATTCTTATCTGGTGAAAAACTAAGATCTGACAGTCATTCTTTTAATGTAATCACTGGTTGTGTTTTTGCGGCCACAAGACATGAAACTGGAACCCTTAGATTTAGAGCCAGAATATACCTACTAATAAGTCTGCACCCATCTGTTATTTATATATAAATCTACTCATGGAATACATGTTCACCTTGAACGGGTTTAAATAAATACGAATTCAGGTTCAGTAGGTTTAAAAATAAGTGAAATATATTTCAAATAACAATATCGTTCAGAAAACATGACAGTCCGAGCAAATCAATATGCATTATGCAATGTTGTGGTATATGCATAATTAATATATATTATGCAGTTTTAAAGTATGCATAATGTTATTTTTTTGGTAAATACACAGAAAAACAATACAAATGTTAAATATTAAATATGCTACACTTATTCAACACTTATTGTATGTATACTTGTCCTAACAGTTTATCTCCAGAAGTCTAATAGATTTCAAATGTGATCACGAAATTATACAACTCCTTGACGGAGAAATAATTGGTATGTACGCCAACTTTAATTCATAACTTTGTACTGTGTGCTATTAGACACACACCACATAGTATGTGTATATATATGTATGTATATATAAATGGCGGTTATCTCTTGCTCCATTAAAGTAGGCAATATGGTGGTTTTCTCATCAGTATTAATGAGAGTGTGCTTGATTGATGGTGGAAACACAAATTAAAATATGTCTACTTTATTTAGATTTCGAACTGAAACGTATGCTATCTGTGTAGTGTTTACTGTTCTCTGACTCCTGTTATACAAACTAATTATCTTTGGACATGACAGCCTTAATAAAGAAAATAGCATACAAGTTGAGAAGTTCATTTGGATACGAAATGTTCTCGTGAGGTTATAGTGCATAACCTTAAGTTTATTGATGTATACTTTACAAAAAAAAATTGCAATTAACCATTACATGTTGGTTTTATTAGAGTTTTCGGAAAACTAATTTTCTGAGTTTTATTACTTGTTTATGGAGTTCTTAGCTGAAAGCTATTGTCATTTTTATCATATAGTTTTTCCCTTTTTATAAGTAATAAAAACGTAATTTTGAATCATGAATTTGATCCTATATATATATATCTATTTTGTCATTAGGGAATACAATTTTACAGGTGATGTAGTACAAAATAAGTTTACTTTTTTCACAAATTTCAAACAAGTTAAAGATTCAGAGATATTAATGCTCTGATAGTCTTATGACATAACACTTTACAAGTGTCAGCTTTCGTGATCATAATACCATCAATTATGTCAAATTGGTGAACCACAAGTGCATCTTCTTCTTCTTGTAATTTGCAATTGCTTTGTTTGTTCCCAAAGGACACGAATTAAATGAATTAATTAGTTGTTCGGTATACCAGCTCGAGATGTCACACAGGAATCTAATGGAATCTCTATTGATTTTATAAGAACCTTTCAAACACTTTCCTTGATCCATATCATCAAAGTACAGCTCTGAGTCGGTCCACCTTCCTTTATCCATACCATCAAAGTATAGCTCCCTGTCGGTCCACTTTCTTCGGTCTATATCATCAACGTATAAATCTCTGTCGGACCAATTTCCTTGGCGCGTATCATCGTAAATAGAATTAAAGTGTGTGTTTTTCTTTTAACAAAGCCACATCAGGCTGTATGCTGTGTCCATCGACGGGAATCAAACCCCTGAATTTAGTGGAGGACAAATCGAAATAAAACAGTATGCAGTTTTCTTAAAGCGAACATTTCTAATCTCGGGGACAGTTGTCGGTTTGTTCTAACTACAATTACTTTAAACCGTTAAATGATATTTAAATAAAGTGTTGCTTTTGTCATAATCTATGACGGTAGCACGCAAATCAAAGATAATTCGATACAACAACAAGATGACTACTTTTATGTCATAACGACAAGCTTCACTAATAACATCAGGAAAGCACTATTTTGTAAGGGAATTACGTGGGAAGAAAACAAATATCTACTTTTATCTAAATGTGTACGTATAATACTTCTTTCATGGTTTGTTTGATTTAAATTTGAATTTCAAAAAAACAAACAAATATATCTATTATTAACACAACACTTTTATTATCCACAAATAGAATTTGTACCATAAAGCCTTGCCTTCAGGCTTTCATATCAAGTTTGTTAATATATGTAAAAACGACTGATATGGATAGAGAAAATTCTATATAGAGGAGTGAACAACGTTTCGAACTTCTTCGGTCATCATCAGGTGAACCTGTTTGCTCCTCTACATAGAGTTTTCTTTATCCATACCAGCCGTTTTTACATATATATTTTTCTCTACAAGTGGGTTTTCCCATCATCACGGATTATGAAATTTGTTTCTTTATTTGTGTTCAAGCACAAAGTTGCACGACTTTTATTGTTATAAGCCCTTCAAGCTTACGGCTGAGCCACTAGGAGGCTTTTGTATCACGAAACCAACGACATCATTTTGAACATACCATGTAGTTTCCACAATTTTAATAAAAAATGGTAATATGTTAACTGTTAGGTTTTGGTTCAAAAGTTTAACTATATTCTACAAACATAGGAAATAGTTATACAATGGGATTAGCTCGTTTTCGTCTGCACTGTAAACTGTTACGTTAATCATCTCAAAAGAGCATTTAAATTAAAGGACATGTATTACGAGACCAACTGATGAGTTTTTTAATCAAACTTTATTTCGAAGCTTATAATATACTACCAAAAGAGACTCGAGGATATAAATGTAACAATGAGACACCAATTACACTCTCGGTTTTCATGTGAGGAATTTTGAAAACAGGCTTAGTAGAAATAATCGGCTGCTTTATTTTGTTTTGTTTTTTTGTCATGCTATAAAACTAGCGTTACAAGCCATCACGCTATTCTATAAGCAAAGATCACTTATGCATAGATCTTTTAAGAATGTTCAGATGTAAGCTACTCTTGTAAAAAAGGTTAAAAGATAGAGAATTATTCGTTACATATATACTTTCAATACATGTGTGTATGATATTTGTTGAAAAAATTGCTTGTTTTATATTTCACGCAAAACTACACGACGGTTATCTGCGCAAGACGTCCCTAATTTATTAGCTAGTCATCACCACCCACCGTCAACTCTTGGACTAAAAGAGCGAGCAGGTTTAGTGGGACAAGGATTCGAACCAATGATCTTTAGATTGGGAGTCAGGCGCGGTAACGAACAATCCATGCCGAGCCTGGTTGTCGGCAGGAACAAAAGGAAGAGAAAATGAATATAACACTCAAAACAAAATGTATCATTTAACCATAGAGGGGTTAAAATAGAAGTGCAATCATCACGTCGAACACGGTTTGCTATTTTCACTATTTCATTGGCTATTGTTTTTAGATCAGTAAATAAAAACATTTGTGGCTGGCCAAAATTAAAATCGAGATAATGTTTATTCTTAATGAACATTTTTCATTCTATCTGTCTTTCCTGGCAATGGGCTAGTAGTTTTTAAAATTACAATCCTCATCAAAATTTGTTTTTAACATGCGTGCGAGAGACGTAAGTGTCATCTTAACAAATGTAATTGGGTACGTAGATTGTGTTGAAACTCAGTAGTTTCAGACATAGTGTTATTTCATAATAAAACTGTAGAACTAACGGTAATATCGGTATTTATACCACGAAGAATAGAACAAGTGGAATACCGAAGATTTCTGTCAATGATAAACCAAGAACGATACTCTGACATCTTCAAGCTTCATGGAAGGACTGCTTAAAGTTGTTGTTTCCTCTTAAGCTGATACTTAAAACTGAATCTCAAACTTAGTGTTCCCTTTTACATGCAAATACCAAATAAGAAACTAGTTTTCCTTAGGACTCATGAGCCCTAATTTTAAACTTTTAATCTGAATAAAACAACCAATCAGCAGAAGCTTCCACTACAAGGGCGTTGTTCGGCTGTTTCAATCAAATAGAGGGATAGACCATTTCTTTTATAACACTTTTATAGATAAAAGTGTTTCGAAAAACCAGATCTCAGACTTTGGATCATTCGATCTTACGTGCTACTCTCTAGACTACGCCCGGCCGAGATGATACGTATTAAATATCTTGGCGGAATTTAACAAAACCTGTGTACGGCTTTTGGTATCAGTTCTACCAATAAAGTTGATTAAAAATACACGTGGAAATTCAAACTTGAAATTTATTTTCAAATCACATTAATATACGTTCTTATTTTTAAAATGTTTATTTGGTAAAAAAGTTTCACAAACGTCTTGAATGGATCTTTACTTTAAAATGTATTTCTATGAGAACTTATACACATCACGTGCTGTTCTACATCACATAATATTCCAACGCTTATAAAGTTATCATAAATACATCTAAGAACTGCTCCACATCACTAAGTCGGTCAGACACTGCATTCACGATCCACACTTAACAATGGATTCTTAAACCTTTTATTGATGTGTTAATATAAAGTAGTGAAATAAAACAATACAATATAATTGAAATTTAAGTGTGGCATATTTGTATTTGCAAAGATTTGTTGTACAATTGTTTTCTTAGTGCAACACTACACAATGGCACGTATGCACTCTGTCGACTGCGAATAGATTTTTTGCTTCTCAAATTCGTAAACTTCTTATAAACAACAACATCAAAGAAATCAGACAAATACAGTACTTCACGATTTTCATGAAAACAAAATTAATAACTGTTATTTAGGCCTATTAATCTGAAAACCACAGAAATGGATCAGAAACGTTTATAGATTTCGAACATTACAAACTGTTCAACTTCAACAAATTAACTTTGTTCTCTACGAGAACATTAGATATTGTCACTAGTGAAAACTTTTAAATGCTTCAAGCTTAGCCAGTAGTCACTAGAAATGTACAGATGTACCAGTAAAGAATTACTGTGCGCCCTGTGAACGTTGATAAAAGATTCAGTTCGAGACTGGATATAAGACTCAATGCTGTTTGTAAGTTTCTAAAACCCTTGTATATAAAACAACATTTATTACAACTATTAGTAAAAACCGTTATTATAAATTGTATTGTTGTTGGTTTTTCTAGTTGTTGTTGTTTGTTTTTATATTAAAATATATCTGTGTTAAAATATGGCCCGGCATGGCCAAGCGTGTTAAGGCGTGCGACTCGTAATCTGAAGGTCGCGGGTTTGCATCCCCGTCGCGCCAAACATGCTTGCCCATTCAGCCGTGGGAGCATTATAATGTTACAGTCAATCGCACTATTCGTTGGTAAAAAAGTAGCTCAAGAATTGGCGGTGGGTGGTGATGACTAGCTGCCTTCCCTCTAGTCTTACACTGCTAAATTAGGGACGGCTAGCGTAGATAGCCCTCGTGTAGCTTTGCGCGAACTTCAAAATAAAACAATTAACTAATACTTAACGTACGTGATATAATAAATCGGGGACTCGTCGAAATAGCTTGTAATACCTAAAATAATAAATTGGGGGCTTATGTCCGAGATCTGAAACGGATACAAGATTCGTTCTAATTAAAACTCAAATCTTATTTCAGTTTATATTTATCACTGCCAACAAAATTTCATCGTGTCTGATTATCAATTTTTTCTTTAATCACACTCTCTCGAACAACTAGAAAGATATAATGAATGTAAATTGCTTTAAACTGTCAAAATTTTACAATAAGAAGTTAAAAATCAATGGGAAAAAATGAATTTTATTAGTAAAAGTGTCGATACCCATACCAGCCATTCTGAGATATAAAAAGAAGTATTGTTAAAACATTAGTCGATGATGTCTTGTTGTCTGAGAAAACATTAGAAGAATACTCTGGTATCTCCACTAGCCAGTCAGAGTTGAGTGATAAAGATAAGTTAAAAATCCAATTAAAACTAAATAAATGGAGCTTGTACCACTGCACATCGAAGCCCAGGAAGAGGAAGCGCGTATTAAAGCTGAAAAGACAGAGAGTAAGTCTGCATCGAAGTCAAGAAAGAACAATCTCGTATTGAAGCCGAGAAAGAAATTAAGTTGAAAGAAATGGAAATGAGACTCAACTACGATCGACCATGGCAAAATGACATCTTTAAACTAAATCGATATTTTAAAGTACCACCATTTAATGGAAATGAAGTTGATAAATATTTACAACATTTTGAGAAAGTTGCCCTAACCACGGAATGGCGCACCGAAGAATGGTCATTATGGTTACAAATTGTTCTAACTGACAAAGCACAAGAAACTTGTGCTGCCCTCTCTGTAGAATATTATACAGATTACGATGATGCTATTCTCAAAGTATACGAGTTAGTACCGGAGGCTTACCACCAAAGGTTCAGAGGTCATCACAAGCAACAAAACCAAGCTTATATTTGCCCACGAAAAGAGGTTTATTTTCATTGATGGTGTAATTTTATGTATATTCGCAACAGTTTCGACAAATTAAGACAATTATGTCTAATTAAGGAATTCAAATGCTGTATAAGTGATGACCTCAGAACTTACTTGGACGAAAAGGAAGCAGCTGTTTTTTCCGATGATCACACTTTAAAACGAAGAATCAATTTTTATAAAAAAAGAAATTCTTGATATCTTAGCAAAAATCAGTACCTGTTCAATCCACTAAAGTTGAGAATTCTTATAAAACTCCTCTAATTCGAAATCTCCTAACAGTTAGGATAATACTTCACCAAAACCATCAAAGCCTGTTTTCTATTTCTGTATGAAACCTGGTCATGTTAAGATCGACTGTTGGGGTTTGGTTTGGTTTGTTTTGAACTACACGAGGGCTATCCTCGCTAACCGTACGTAATTTAGCAGTGTAAGGCTAGAGAAAAGGCAGCTAGTCGTCACCACCCACCGCCAAAGCTTGAGCTACACTTTTACCAACGAATAGTGTGATTGACCGTCACATTATAATGCCTCCACGGCTGAGAGGGCAAGCATGTTTGGTGTGACAGGGATTTGAACCTGCAACCCTGTGACTACGAGTCTAGTGCCTTAACCACATGGCCATACACGGCCGGAGTGTATATATAAGAAATTAAAGATGTACGCAATGTATATAAAAAGTAAGCATATACGAAGTGTATATATAAAAAACTTAAGTGTATATGGAGTGTACATATGAAAAATAGAAGATATACGAACTGTATATAAAAATTAAGGATGTACGGAATAAGTATATATACGACAAATAAGGATATGTGGAGTGTAATATAAAACATTAAAGATATACGGTGGGTATATAAAAATATCATGGATGCACAGAATGTATATATAAAAACAATTTTATTATCATTTTAAATATCTGTACTTAAAAACAACTATTTAACGTAAGTTGATATTTTGTCTTGCCAACTGCATTCGTTGTACCACGTTTATCACAGATGTCAGACTTAGAAGTTAGATGTCACTACTATATCATCCACTAAAGTGCTTATTTCGTAACAGCATTAAAATCGATAGTGGTAGGACCAGATGTATAAACTAACATACGAGTGGCCTGCCACACATCTTAAATATTCCACTGAGTGTTCTGTAAAACATTTTTTTTATTTTAAAAACTTCAATATTCCTATGTAAGGCACACAAAACGAATCTGTTGTCCAGTAGTGAGATCCACATATGCCTTTGAGTGCATATTTGTGACCACTTCAAAACACTGTGAACTTAAACTTAATTGTTCATCCATTTTTGACACTTAGTTATTTTATTTCATTTTTACTTGTTATTCCAGTGTTTAAATATTTTAATGTTTTTTTCAGGTTTTACAATTATGTTTTAGGCTTAAAACACAGCTTCACTTGTCTCAGTTACTGGACTGTTTTGTCTTACATATAATTTTTACACTTAACAAAATTTGTTAGTTCTCTCTCTTAATACTTTGGCTTAGAATTTTGGTTCCTAATATCCTTGGTGTGCAGGTTGTTTATATACCCTACCTTAGTAAAGGCTATTTAAATACCCTAATTTACCTTACATTATATAGCTGTATTAAGCTATTGTGTGGTTTTTAATGAGTAACAAAGAAACTCGTAATATATTTTTCAATAGTAAATACTTCGCCTAACGATGTGTTACATTAGGGTTAATGTTCGTTTTTTAAACGAATATTACGAACTTGATGGTAGAAAAAAAGTCATTGTCATTGAAATGCGTTTAAACGGCTGATTTCCCCCTTTCTAAACTTAAAAAAAATTGTAATGACGTTTTAATGTTTAGGGCCCTCAGTATTTATCAAATGACATATGCTTATCAAAGTGTAGGAATAAAGTTCATGCTGCTTCCTTTCCTGACACACCATTTTTAAAAAACTTCTCGCCCAAAAAAATAATCCATACCTGGAGATATACGAGTAAAAGTTGTTAGACGTTTCTTCTGGCATATATCTAAATGATTAATTAAACAAATAACATTACCGAAACTTCGTGATTACTAAAACTTTATTTCACAACTTCTGTATGTTTAACATGGGTAGCATTAGTCATAGCTATGATAAGTTGCAGTAATACCCGTGTAGAATAGAAGTAATATTTTTAAGAGGGTGTATTAATATTTTAAAGCAATCTGTTCCAAAATACCCTACGAATAAATAAATTCCGAACTAGGAGTGCTTCCAATTCCTTGCATATTTATTTATTAGAATATTGTTTATACAAAATAAAAGATGCAAGCTCAAAACACTAAATGAACTTATTAAAAAATGCGGAATCCTTACTTATATTGCATATGTCTCTACGGATTCTGAGAAGGAAGAAATAGTACGCATTAACATGTCATGTCTAGGGACAATAAAAGGCCTGTTGGTCCACCTAGACTGTTCCATTCTCTAAACCAAACTAAAACTATTAAACAAACAAATTAAAACCAGTCATTATTATTCGTATATCTTTCAAGTTATATTTTAATCTTACTCAAATTTACTTCCTCTGCAACATCCTAAGGCAACCCCTTCCATAATCCTGCAATCCTATTTGAAAAATAAAATGGTCGTAGCTGAAGATGGCTTCTACCTTGCCAAAATCTATATTTGTGTCCCATAATTTTATAATTCTTGCTGTTAAACATGGAAAATGTTGACACATCAGCATTATAATTTCCTTTTATAATCTTAAACACTTCAATCAGATCCATTCTAACCCTTCTTTTATCAGAATAAAACATTTTAAGGATCTTAATATCTCCTTTCATGACAATCCTTCCATCCAAGGTACCATTTTTAGTAACCCTGTTCTGAACCACTTCCAACAATCCAATGTATTTCCTAAAGTAAGAAACCCAAGACTAGACACAATACTCCAAATGTGATCTAAACAGTGAACTATACAATGAAATTATAACCTCTTTAAACTTGTAGTCAGTATTTCTGAAGATACAACCTAAAATTCTGTCAAGACCACAGTGCTTAGATTGCTTAAGAGACACTAAGATACTTTTCTTTGATGACACTGTTAAGGATATCCCCATCAAATTTACACTTGTAATTCAAATTACGATTACTCACATGCAGTATCTTGCATTTATCGTAACTAAACATCCATCTGTATTTGTCCAACTCACTAAATGATCTAAATCTTTTTGTAAAGCAGTAGCACCCTCTTCACAGCCCGCAACACCCAATATCTTGATATAATCAGCAAGTTTAAGTAATTTATTGACTACTTCTTCACCTATGTCACTGATATAAATAAAAAAAAGTAATGGTTCTAAGATGGAGCCCTGAGGTACATCACTTGCAACATTAATCCAGTTTGAATGAACTCCGTTTATAACAACCATCTGCTTTCTTCCATCAAGCCACTCTTTTATCCAATTTATTTATTTATTTTCCATACCTATAAAGATAAGTTTCTTTGCAAGTCCTTTGTGTGGCACTGTCTTCCTGAAAATCAAAATACACCAAATATACATTCTTATCTCAATGTATATAAGCACTAACCTTTTCTAGAAATATCAAAGATTAGTCAGGCAAGATTTTCCCTTAGTGACTATCCAATAAATTTCTAAATTTGTTAAGTAACGTTGAATAATAATTTTTATCAGACTTTTCAAAACTTCTCCAACAACTGGTGTAAGACGAATAGGCCTATACTTGCTGAGGCAACTTCTATTTCCTTCCTTGAAAATAGGAACAACATTAGCTGATTTCCAATCTGTTAGTACTATTCAAGGATTTATACAAAATTGTGGTAAGTGGCTACATCCAATCCTTGATGTCCTTTAAAACCCTAAGGGATATACTATTTGTCCCAGGAGCCTTATCATTCTTTAAAATTCCCAGCTTTATTTTAAAAGCTCAGAATGTATGCAATTGTCTTTTTGAATTTTGTTTTCATCTGTCAATTGCTCAAAATGAGGAATACTGCTTAAGTCTTCATTTGTAAAACTGAAGAGAAAGCAGAATTTAATAACCTAGCCACTTCATAATCATCAGGTTCACGCTTTCTTTTGTCATCTGTGAAAGGTTCTTTCTTGATTCTAATATTTTGTTTATCCCTAATGTACTTTTCAAAATCCTTACTGTTAAATTTATGTTTTCAATGAAATGTTTTCATACATCCTTTTCAATGTCCTAATTTCCCGTTTGAACAAATTTCTTCATCTTCTAAATCTTTTATAATACCAGTCCGTTTAATTTTCTTTAATTTTTTTCTCTATATCCTTTGTGAGCCAATCTGGTTTTTATTTACACTTACCATTTTGTCACTGTTAGGAATATATTTGTTTTGAATATGGAACCTTTTTCTTCAAAACGTTTCCGACATTTGTTGAGTCTCTCCAAATAACTCAGCTTCCCAATTCACAAGACATAATTGTTGCATCCCTTTAAAATTTGTTGTTTTTTTAACTTGGAATCATACATCATTATTCCTAATTTCCATTTCCAGCAAAACATCAAACCTAATACCTAGGTTTCCCCAATTTCTAACTTCTCAGCTATTTGTTTTATTAGACGTTAACAATGAGGCTAAAATAACAATATTGTTAGTAGCTTCCTTGACCAATTGGTAAATAAAGTTTCCAGAAACCCATCTCCCTATTGGTTTGATTCTAACATTCCTAAGTGAATATGTCTAAAGTTAAAATCATTTTGACTTCATTAACAGTTGTAATCTTAAGCTCACTGTGAAGTCTCGCTAATTTCATCAGTTTCCTCTGGTGTTCTGTAGCAAATTAATATGAATCAAGCAGACATTATATAAATTATTAAACTTTATTTAAGTCACTTTCTAAATCTGTTTAAAAAATCCATGTTGACAGAGTTCACAAATTAGTGATATTTCAACCGAATACAATGAGAACAAAGTTTATACTGTCAGTTTGAATGGTTTATAAACGTTTAAACAAGTTACATTGAAAATAATTTTGTTGGTTAACATAAAAACGGTTTTCTTGCACTCAGTGATATATATTGTACCAGATATGGCATTCTATATATTTTATTTGTGTGTAATTATGTCAAAATAAAATTTAGGTGGAATAATCATAACGAAACTCACAGAGCCTAATTTGTTTTTAAACATTTCTGTCTGCGCTGTGGCGAACTAATAAAACAACCGAATTACATACAAACACGTAATATTATTTGATTTTGGGATAGATTCTTAAATCATTTACGTGGGTTTATAACGTATAGATTTACTTTTTACTACATTTAATGACACTTCATTGAATTCTTATTAGTATTCTTTACCTACTTAAAATAGTTTTAAAAAGGTTTAAAGAATCTCTAGAAAGAAATATAATTTTAAACGAACGATTTTGGTTTCACTCACTCATTGACGACATTTTGGAGAAACTAATGCTACACATTACATTGTAGTTACGAGTTATGTTATAGAGGATATGTAGTGTATTCTAAAAGTAAGCAATAACTTAATAAGTGGGAATACAATTATTATAAACTTTATAGTCGAAGCCTTGTTTTGGAAAAGGTTTATTTTGTGTTCCTTTTGCAGGCATAGTAGTACCCCTATAATAAATAAAGTAAATTAAAACTGAAACTAAAATGTTTATCTATAGCTGCATCTCACACACACGTGGTATAAACGGCCAAATCAGAGATCATTATAATTTCAGTATATTTGTCCCTAAATTTGAACTTCTTATCAGAAGAAAAGCAACAAACCAATAACATCCTCCTTGTTCGATGTCTTTTTGACCCAAATAACGAGTGACTGTCACTTTTGTCACAACTGAAAATGCAGTGTGTGTTAAATAACATCGCATCTCGAAACTTAGAACTTGCAGCTCGTAAAACTGACTAGTGGGCCACGCACAGTTTACAAAATGGATTAACCAATCAATAATTGAATAATTTTAATGTTCTTGTTTAATTCGTGATGGCATATTCCAACGTTAAATGCTCAAACATTTTAGGCAATTTAGCCTAAAAGGTCTTAATCTTAGTTTATCAATTTATTTCTTGTACTGTCTCTCATAGTTTTCTAATTATTTTTAAGCAGCTTACATTTAGTTCCGATTAACATTCACACTGTAGTTCGCCCGGTATGGCTAGACGGTTAAGGCGCTCGGCTCCCAATCTGAGGGGCGCGGGTTCGAATTCCTGTCGCACCAAACATGATCACCCTTTTAGCCATGGGGGCCTTATAATGTAACGGTCAATGGCACTATTCGTTGTTAAAAGAGTAACCTACGAGTTGGCGGTGGGTGGTAATGACTAGCTGCCTTCCCTTTATACTTACACTCCTAAATTAAGGACGACTCAACACATTTTAGCAACTTTATTTTTGTTGTTTTATTAAGGTAATTAATAATGATACGCTTAGAAACTACACATACTTGCAAAACTTCAAAAGCTTTTGACTAGCCAACCAATATACACACACACATATAGGATTTCCTTGTGATTCTGGGGCTTCTATGGGACTTACTAAAATGCGTTATAGGAGGCTGCTATGCAATCCTATCGCCAATTGCTGCTATTTATACGTACAATATTTTTGAACAAGTAAACTGAAGCAATTTTAACACTTCTTCACGTACCGTTAAAGAACATTTACTGTATTCCCTCTCACCCGTCCTCAATAATAAATGATGATTGTACACTTGGTGGGGCTGGTCCTGTTTTTTTTTTTTTTTCGTGTTTCTCTATCCCATCGACATATAAAATGCAGCATTCAGTGATAAAACGTAACAATCACCAATGCTCTCTGAGGATAATTAAACAGATCGATAAATGATAATGTTCGTAAGTTTGCATGTTGTTTTCGTTTTTCAAAAGCTGCTAATAGGAACCCAATTAATTATTTTATTTGTTTTGAGTTTTATATTACAGCTCATGTTAATGATGCCAGAAAGTCGATGAAACACTAGTTGTGCGTCAGAGCAGTTTTTCATTGGTGACATTTGGAGTGAGCGCTGTACCTTTGGAAACAAGAGCACAGAAATATATTAATCGAACTTTGTTGGTTCTGAAGTTAAATTCGAAAGACAAATGCGAGTTATCAAAATCTCAAAAACTCGTTTAACAATGACTGATGATGGTTTGTATTGTGATGACAACAGTTCCATTTTGCAAGAAATAAACGATAGATCCAAAATTGAATTAGTGAGTGCCAAATAATATTTGATATCTAGTTATTAAAGTTCGAATCCAAAAGTTCAAAGGTGCGTAAACTGTGTTGGTTTTTCCTTCGTGTTTAATGTCTATAGGCTAAACAAAAGTATTTATCAGCCTTATCAATTTATTTTTGTATCATCTTCTTATAAATTCCCGAACCTCGAAATAAAGAATTTCTCACCACTTCGTAAATTTTCACTGTATTCAACATGGCGCTGTGAACCAGAAAATAGATGGAGCTTAATTTTGTATCTCATATCAATATATGTTTACTAAATTAAATAGTTTTTTCATCAGTATTCGATCATGCTTGGTAAGTACAACTAATTACCAGCTATAAGAACATGAAGTAGCTTTCAACTTTTAAAATACAAGTAAAAATGAATGAAAATATCAATATGACAAAGTAAGAAATTCGAGGATAGGCAATTTTTTGTAATTGTTAACTATACTTGGGGAAGTTTTTGTTATAGGATCAAACTTACTTGATTTATATATATATATGGATTTTACAGTGTTTTAAATTCGTATGCAATACTGATGTGATAAATCTGGCTACAACTGCTACAGAAACTATTGGTGTGTCTCCTGACGAGAAAATCATAAACGTTTATATTAGCGAATACAAGAAAATAGTTGTTCATCATTGGTAGGACAGTTTCGTTCTTATAGTCATAATAAATACATCGGAAGAAACTTCGTCCTGATTGCTAACGAACAGTAAATCAACAAATATACTCGCCATTTTGCACCTCTCTAATGGTTATCTCGATGAAGAATCCCCATTAGGAGTACCTTTTTCTGTATATTATATTTACGTCATACTCGTGTGCTTGAACAACACCTATTTAGTCTAAAGGTATTTTGTTACAAATGTTAAGCCACATGAGTTTGGTCATGGTTATATTTGACCATTATGTGCTGGCTACATTCAGAGGTCATCATCAAACTTAACCATTATGTTTTAGACATTCCATAAGGGTGAAACATGTATTAAAGCCATACAAATATTAAACCTTATTTCTTCAAGCATTGTCGATAAAATAGTTTCTTGCTTCCATGTAATATAGGTCTCTATCTCACTTTGACAACAATGACACTCACTGCCTCATAGCTAATGCTCACTTGAAGTTATACAATTTGGTGGATTGGTTAATAAGCAATTGTCCCATAGAAATAAAAGCGTGTTGGCATATTAGATTCCAGGTGATTCTGTTGAATTAATTATTTCTAGTAAATCTATTAAGCTTGGGAACGTCTCTTAGTATTATACTAGGGGTTCTGAGAAGGCTCTCACTTCTTTCTTAGTGTGTAGTACTCCATCTTGTTGTACTGCGTTAATTTTGTTGAGATCAAGGATGGTAGTGCCTTGATCAATAATGCTTAACTCTTTTTTAAACTTGCACTTTTGAAGCTTTAGTGTTAAATATTCCTCTTGTTTCCTCTCAAATATTGAATTAATTAGTTGTAAGCGGTCCTCTCAACAGTTTTGGAAGATTCCAAGGTTACTGTTATTGTTTTAGTCTCCAGCATGATATTTTATAAGTCTCGGAATTTTTATCCACCGGTCTTTGAAAAGTTGCTGCAACTTTAAGTCAATCTTCGTGGTGACAAGTCCAGATAGTCCAACATTTGTTCAAACGCTGCCAATGACTCTGTCTCATCTATCGATGGTATCTCTCTATCATGTTTAATTTTGTTCTCTAATTTGTCTTTCCTATTGTTTTCATCACGGAGTCAACATCAATGTATCTAACTTTCTAAAGTCGATACACAGTCTTATATATACATTATATTTCGGTACAGAAACAAGACGTGCATTCCAAGGGTTCTACTATTTCTACGTAATATCTGATCTTAACATTTCATTCAAATGATGCACTACAATTGATTTTATCCATAATGAAACCTGTATGCTCCTAACATTATTAGTATATAGTTTGATAAAACAACTTGGCGTTATATCCTGCAAGTCTGTAAGTCCATTAAGCTCCTGGATTAGGCCACTTATCTGTTTTAATTAGCACAACATTATAGTAAGAGGTGGGCTCTGGCATTTAGTTATCATTATTGATGGTAAATCGGAATAACCCTCCTAACCTACAGTCCCATGGCTTCTTTATTGTGATTAACATATTTCTGTAATAGATTAACGTGATGTTTATTCTATAATTCTTCCTTTTATCTCTTCATCAACTAAATATTCCATGAGAGATGTTTTTCGATAACTTTTTAAGGTCCCTGACATTTAAGTGTTAGTTTATTTAAACTGTAATAAAGCTGCTATCCTTTTACCACACTTCTTTCCTGGAATTCCTTGTCGTTCAATGTCTTGTGGGTGGATTGTTCTTTTCTTCCACTAATTTGAACTAATTTACTTACATCTGTCATGCCCCTTCTGAGATTCTTTACATATTCTACTGTAGATACGCCTTTAATTATCTTGGTATCGTTGTCTTCTTAAGTTTCTTTGAATAACCCCAAGAGACTTTTTTGTGTCTTTCATACAGTAACTTAACGATGGAAATATGTTGTCTTATTTAATGTATAACTGTTTGAAAATATCAGAAAAGTGATTACTTGGTCTATACGTAACTTGGATCTTTTTCTTGGCAACTCTCTGAGAATTCTACTGATTCATTCAAGAAGGGAAGTGTTTTTTAATGGTATATAATTGCAAAATTCATCTTTCCTCTTAAGTATTTATTAGGACTAATGACTTGAGAGATATCTACTCTTGTAAACAGAACTACCAATACATCAACAACGCATTTGGTCTCCATTGACGGAAAAAATTATTGCTTTTGAAAAGTTTAATCATTGTCCATTAATATAAATATAATTCGACTAATGTTGAAGTTTTTAGATTGTATGATGCCAAATACGACTAAAAAGATTTTTTTCAAATGGTACTTCAATCACTAGAATAAGGTTTAAAGGAGTTCTGTCCTATTTTCTTTGACACTTACTTTTCTGTTGGCATTTCTTGCAAGATCTAAAATAAGATTTTACAATTTTCCAAAAATTAGGCCAAGTAAACTTTTCGTTTTAGTTCTTAAAAAAGTCTTTTCAACTCCTACAGTTGGTGATTCACGAATCACTTCCAATATCCTTGTTGTGAACATTTTTAGAGTGCTAGCAAAAAATCCTTTTTATCACGTAGACATGAACTCGATCCCAACTGTTCCCATTGTGTAATTGGTTTATTCTCTTCTTTTGTACGATACATTTTACTTCTTTTCCTTGTTATTATGTATACCCCATGAAACTTTGTATGCTATAGCCAATTAACTGAAGCATTGTTCATTGTTTGCTCATAGAAAAGAGTAAATTCTTAGTTAACATTTTGCGTTCAACAGTACTAGAGGCAGTATTTTCATTAGCTTTTAAATCCCTCAGTTTCATTAAAAGAAACCAAATGCTGATCTTTTTCTTCCTCCATCCCACCAAGCCATATTTATTCCTTCTGAAAGTTCCAGACCCATCATCCTTTGCGTGAATCAACCAATCATGGGAATTGCCTACTATTTTAAGATTTGTCTAACTGCCTTGTGTTATCGACTATCAATAATAACGGACAATGTTAGAAAACATGCATAAAACTGAACACGACAGTGTAGTAACAGCAGAAATGTTAATGTTCAACAACATTTTATGATATATTTCACTACACATATTATAAACCATAAGATGAGCTATGCTATTGGACGAAAAGCGTCGTCTGCTTAGAAACAGCAGATATAGGATGATAGACACATTCTTATTTACTTTACTTGATAAATTTTAAAAATAACTATAGGTTTCTTCGTTGCTGTCTTTCCAAACAAGCCTCCACTATTATCGATCGAAACTCACACTGTAAGTCAGTCACTCACTCTGTTAGAAAAATAAAAACTGTCATAACTGGAGCCTAATTTATGTTTTGCAAATCTTAAACTGCTGTCCTTCTGTCCTATTAAGTTCAGATTAACGTACAAAGAAATCAGAGGTTTTTGTTCGTCGATTCCTCCGAATAACGTAACAAATTCCAATAATATTTCCTCCTGCACTTATTTTATTGAGTTAAAATAAGCTATCTTAACCCTATGTCTGTAATATAACCTTCCATATACTGAATGATCCAAATAAACCTCTTCTGTTGCCCTTCAATAAGTCAGTATTCTCAGAACGGCTGATGCGGATATTAACCTTTTGTTAACCTGAAGATAAACTAGGAAGGTCGAAATTGTTTTCTGTTTATCAATGAAAGTGTTAATACCTTATCAATCGTTCTGAAATACAATTTTATTTCGAGTGGGTTTCTCCTCATAAAGAAGTCAATATTCTTTGTTAAAGAAAGAGACAAAATTGTGTATGTAATTTCATGTGAGGACTAACTCGTAATTTATATAGAAAAACTTAATTAATTAGTGTGACATGTACTCAGCATGTCTATAAATATACCAGTTTTACTTCTATTTAACAACAGAGCACTGATTAGTTTGCTTTAGTGGCTAAACCATCACTAAGCCAAGTCACGCTACTGAGTGAGTATTAAACCTGTGCTCCAAAGTATGATAACCAAACTACGTTACTTCGTACTCGATACAATTAAAGATTATTTTCCAAATCTTTGTGTAACTTATCAATGGATCAGAGTCTTTCCGCAATACCTAAGCATCTTCAGTACGGCTAGAAATATCCAAGACAACAATCTGATTAACATATTAATCTACTAATCATATCTTATTAATATCTGTCACGCACAAAATAGAAAAACACAAAGGTGTAAGCACTGACCCGTGGGTCACTGCATAAATAACAAGAATCCAGTTTGACTGTACTCCAGTAATAATACTTTAATCCCTTTAGTGAAAACAATTTTCACTATGATAGGCTTAGTTATTTGGAAATTACGATTAAAACAGATTTACTTCTTGTCGAGTTACTGAACAATATGCCAGTCTAACTTTGAGTAGACGAGGTAAAAAACACATATTATAACAGCAACTTTTAATTTATTTATCAGGTTACTATGCTTTCTATTACCAAATCAAGGTATATTTTTACTTAGTGGGTGTTTTTTTGTTTTTTTCAAAATTGTAAATGGCTATTGTCACTTTTTTTTCTATTACACCCTAATAATAGAAAACTATCTGTTTTTATATTTACTTTCCTACGTTAGTACAAATATCACCTCGACCTAAAATATTTATGGTAAATATTGTGAAGCTTTGTACACAGATTCAATATTTTACTTTTTTTATGTTGTTTCATCGACGTTCTGCCAACGGCGGAGAAACAACCCGGATGTTAGGCTGTACTTCTTCTAACTTACCGCTTACCTAGTGTTTGTTTGTTTTTGAATCTCGCGTAAAGCTACACGAGGACTATCTGCGCTATCCGTCCTTAATTTCACTGTGTAAGACTAGAGGGAAGGCAGCTAGTTGTCATCACCCACCGCCAACTCTTGGGCTACTCTTTTACAAGCAAATAGTGGGATAGATTGCTCATCATATTATAATGCCCCCACAGTTTTAAGGTCGAGTATATTTGGTGTGACGGGGATTCGAACCCGCGACCCTCAGATTACTAATCGAGTGCCTTAACCACCTGGCCATACCGAGCCTAATAATTTGTGAAACGCAAAACTGCGCAATGGGTCATTTGCTCAACATCGGTATCGAAAAACTTATTTTCAATATGAAAAGCCTTTAGACTTACCGCTGAGCCACCGATGGGCTAGCAAACCCACCGGATTAATATTTCTTGTGTTCTTTTGTCATCTAAATAATTAAAAACGACTACACTTCACTCATTAAGGTCATCTTCTCACTTTTCCCAGACAACATTTGCATTTTTGTGTAGGCAAGCTCATTTTTGCTAAAACACGGAAACTGTTTTCTCCTGATGTTGTAGTAAAGGCGAATATTTGAGAAAAACCAAAACCAATTTTGTTTCCTAAAGTACAGTCAGGTATAACTATTTTAAATGCAAAAACCTCAGTGTGTCTTACAGAACTCAAACGTCAAAAATGTTGCCATTAGGGAAATTTCACTTCAATAAAAATGTGCCTCTCTTTTAATAACGTTTCTAGTTTTGTTAGTTGTATACGTTATATACTTATATTATTCAAATATACAAAAAAAACTGTTAATAATAATTCAATAAATCCTAATATTAATAGTATTATAAATTTATTATCTCTGGGTTTCATTTCATCACATTTTTATCAGTTTTGTACTTTTGCACTAAAATGTAATATAGTAGCTTATATTTTAATAGAGGCTGCTTTGAGGGCAGAATGTGGTATGACGTCACAGGATCTACACAGATCAGTCGGGAAAAATGTAAAATATAAAAAAATGTCGAAACGTTTCTCTCCTTATCAGTAAAAGCGTTAATACCCATACCAGCCGTTCTGAGATACATTTTTACTTCAAGTGGATTTCTCGTCGTCAAGAAAGATCAGTCGGTAAGCCCAGTCTTTATGATTTTCTACAAGTTATCATATAAATTAAAATAAAAAATTTCATGTTTATTTATAAGAATAAAGTTTAAAACTTCGAGAACCAGAATGTTCCAAATATACTATTTGTACAAGTACGTTCTAGTTTATTCAGTAGATGACTCGTTGTAGTGAATACACAGAAGAAAAGAAATTATGGAGTTAGAAATGAGACAATTTTTCTTACTCAAACAAAATGCGCACATGCATTATAGAAAAAAAAACGAGTTGATAAATTGAAAATCTTTATTTTTTCAGGAACGCAATCAAAACCGTCTTTGCTTTAAATCCATAAGAGTTTCTCTGTGTAAATATATATATAGATATATATATATTACAACATTCAGTTCCTGTAAAATACAATGTCACCTTTTCGTCACATATTGGCAAGAAGTCTGCTTAAGTACACTTATTATAAGAAAGCTCAAAAGAAAACGTCAGAAGCGATGAGTGTGTCTTAAGCTAAGGAGATTTATATTGTTTCCGAGATATGAATGTTACTTTACAAAACTCTTAGAAACGTATTATTTTAATTATATTTATCATTGAAATAATGCGAAAGTTCAGAGATCGCATCCCGTTTCTCCGCATTTTAAGTTCACGGTTGCGATATTCGAGTAACAGTCAAATCTCACTATTCGGTCAGACATGGGTAGATCGAGAGTTGGTGATGAGTGATGTTTAGTAGCTGCCTGTTTCCTAGTCTGTCATTTCCAATACATAGACAGCTTTTATGGAAATGCAAACAACTTTACGCAATACAGATATATAACAGCAAAAAACTTTCATTCAGATTTGTCAGTAACAGCTCACTTTAATCTATTAAGAGCTGTATTTATATGATTAAATAAAAATTCAGATAACCTACAGTCAACCTGTATAACAATTCCCAAATCCAATTAGCCAGTATATTGAAGCAAGCAGGGAATGTAATCCAAAACTATGGTAATTACAAATCAGCTCACTCTCTTGCTCGCTGCATTACTTATATAGCTGGATTTTATAGTCCTCTATATTTCGAATATTTCAAAAGACTTAATTTAGTTTTCGTTTACATTGTTTAAATATTTATACCAAACAGCGACGCCACGAACCCCTATTAACAAGCACGAACAAAATGTAATCCTGAAAAACAAATTAATGATTTTGCAGCACGAAGGTGAAATAGTCCAAACAGAACATAACTGTTAGCTTAATGTCTTTGTCATTATTTTGGTTTGATTTGTTCTGAACTTCGCGAAAAGCTACTCGAGGGCTATCTGCGATAGCCGTCCCTAATTTAGCAATGTAAGATTAAAAAGAAGGCAGCTAGTCATCACTACCCATTGCCCTCGCAAACTGAGAGCCGTGACTTCGAATCCCTGTCACACCAAATATGCTCGCCCCTTTCAGCCATGGGGGCGATATAATGTAACGGTCAATCCAACAGTTCGTTGGTAAAAGAGTAGCTCAAGGGTTGGCAGTTGGTGGTGATGACTAGCTGCCTTCCCTCTAATCTTACACTGGTTAATTATGGGCGGCTAGCGCAGATAGCCCTCGTGTAGCTTTGTGCGAAATTAAACAAACAAGCAAACTAGTTAGTAATTTCAGGTTAATTACGAATAATGTGTTTATCCTTATAGCTTGAGGCCTGGCATGGCTAAGCGTATTAAGGCATGCGACTCGTAATCTGAGGGTCGCGGGTTCGCATCCCCGTCGCGCCAAACATGCTCGCCCTTTCAGCCGTGGGGGCGTTATAATGTGACGGTGAATCCCACTATTAGTTGGTAAAAGAGTAGCTCAAGAGTAGGCGGTGGGTGGTGATGACTAGCTGCCTTCCCTCTCGTCTTACACTGCTAAATTAGGGACGGCTAGCACAGATAGCCCTCGAGTAGGTTTGTGCGAAGTTCAAAAAACAAACAAACAAACAAACCTTACAACTTTCAATAACCTCAAAATTAGGATACTCTGTTATCTCTCTGGAACACTAACTAAAATAATGGATGAAATATGCAAAAATAATTCTAGAAATGGACTTAAGTGGGTTGAAAGCTCACAGTAAGAAATACTCGTGTTGTTACATATATGCTACACTTGACAACACCATATCTCATGCAAAATTGTAACTTACTCTTAATTCAATTATCTCAAAGAGCTTCAGAATGAAAGCAAAACGGGTATAATAATGTGTCAGTCACACTACATTTGCAATTTCAAGTACCGACGAAGCCTATCGAAATGTACCAGATCTCTTAAAACTCTCTACGTAGCATACGTTCTCCAATGTTTCTCACATTATTCGTTTTAGAAATTTTCTTGACAACAGCTGCTACACTGTGAACTGGATTAAGTCGGGTAAGTGTGATTTTTATTAATTTATGTAACAACATCCCAGAAGTGTTAACCAGCAAGCTAATTTTCTTAATCGTCAATGGGGAAAGAATATTACATTAATATTGTTTGTTTGTTGTTTATTGAATTTCGCACAAAGCTACTCGAGGGCTATCTGTGCTAGCCGTCCCTAATTTAGCAGTGTAAGACTAGAGGGAAGGCAGCTAGTCATCACCACCAACTGCCAACCCTTGAGCTACTCTTTAACCAACTAATAGTGGGATTGACCGTCACTTTATAACGGCCCCACGGCTGAAAGGGCGAGCATGTTTAGCGCGACGGGGATTTCCATTAATAATTATTAATAAGTGTAGAAGCAACAAGTAGCTGAATACTTATATAACGAAATTAGTGTTTTTTAATATAGAAAACCCTCAATGTTAGAGATGATGAATCCGACAATACGAGAGTGTTAAGACGTGTTCAAGGAGCGAAGTAAAATTATAACCAAGAATGATTTGAGTCTCACCTGAAAACTCAATTCAGTTAACTTAGTTTGATTTGCTTTGAACGTGTGAGACTTCACAACTCTACGCTTATAATTACTTTATTCGGTTGATAACAAGTAAATAAACTAATTCGTTTAGATAAACCCTGTTGTTAATGGAGATTGGGTTTCAAGCTGCAGTCTGCGGCTACTATAAAAACAAAGGTGTACGTGCAAAACAAAGATGCGCAGATGGTAGTTAATTTCAAATTATTGCTAATGTAACGTTCTTACTTGATTAGTGCAAATGAAATTATAAATTGCCACATGTTTTCCACATTTATCATTTTGTAACATGCCAAATAGCATTATTAACCAAGACATTTAGTCAGGTATCCATATCTGTACGATGGAAATGTTACGCGCAGTTTGCGAGTTCAAAAATATATTAATTTAAATTTTATCAGAGCATTTTAAACTTATCAATCGTTCACACACCTCCTCATACTCAGCGGAATTATGGGTTAGATCCATGTGGTGAAAACAGCGAAGATTTTATATTGTGCAACTTTGCTTTCAAGGAAAACAAACACGTGTCGTTATCGAGAAATGATAGTGTAATTTTTCATTACATGATAAAGTTACTAGCGACGTAGACCTTCTGCAAAATAGCAAAATAACGTACAAATTTGAAAAAACACGAATGTCACTAACATTTTTATTAAACTACCCAAATACCTACCATTAAAACTACACGTATACAGAACAAGTGAAGACGACTCTTAGGAGCTTCTTTAAAATATCAGAGAAAAAAATAAAAAAGACTGACAGAAATTATAGATAGGGTTAAAACTTTTGAAATAAAATAATGTTTACCTGTGTTATCCATTTAATGTTTATCATCATATCATACATTTGTAGCTTCTGCCTTCTTTCATTTTTAGCCGCGGCAAAGTGGCTCACAGAATGACTCCGAGTTTGTTTTTATTCACAAGTACAAAATTTTAGCTCATATCACCATCAACTCCTGACTGATTTGAGATCTAATTAGAGTTTGGGAATTAGTAGGTTAAACCTTTTCGATTGATCTGTTTGACCAGGTTTAAGGTCTCATGGATTAATTTATTCTAGTCTTACCTAAACTAATTTTATTTTAAGGGTAAGCTGGTAAAAATGCTGATCAGTAATGAAATAAAATCGAATTGAGTACACTCGCGTACCACGCACGACATTACTAATGCACAAAAGTATAATTAACAAAAGTATCACAGATTAATTTATTTTAATCCTGCCTAACAAAATTTCAAATGCCGAGGCAACTGAGAATTCCTTCTTGTTACATTAAAATTCTTAATCATAAACGCCAAGACGGTTTATTCAATCACAAAATACGCGTAACTTTTGTTTGTTTGTTTTTGGAATTTCGCACAAAGCTACTCGAGGGCTATCTGCGCTAGCCGTCCCTAATTTAGCAGTGTAAGACTAGAGGAAAGGCAGCTAGTCATCATCACCCATCGCAAACTCTTGGGCTACTCTTTTACCAACGAATAGTGGGATTGACCGTCACATTATAAGCCCCCACGGCTGGGAGGGCGAGCATGTTTAGCGCGACGCGGGCGCGAATCAGCGAATTACGAGTTGCACGCTTTACGCGCTTTGCCATGCCGGGCCACGCGTAACTACACTTTCTAACGTTATAAAGTAAGCAAAAAATAAGTTTTAACTACGTACACAAGGTGTAACTTTTTTAACTCTATACTTTAGGTTACAAACAACTTCATTGGATTTGAATCCAGTCCGAAAGAATAATAATAACACTTCGCAGTAACTAAAGTAAATTATACAATCATTTTCAAGTGTTTCTCAAAGTTTGCCTTTTTTATTTTTTACTGTAAAAAAATGGGAGTGTTTGCTTGTTTTTTAATATTCAAAACGAAGAAGTAATAGTAGGAACTCCTGTTAATAGAGAACAGTGGTGATACTGCATTATGAGTACATCGAAAAGGAAAGTCACGTTTCGGCGCCTTAAGACATTATGTTTTAGCTCTACAAAACACATCAACTCCCTGTTCAAATACCACGCCCAAATGTCGATAACGCAGAACCACAAGATAGGTACAACATCAGCGACGTCTAGCGTAACAAAAACATGTCATAATCAACGATTTAGAAATATAAAAAAGAGGGGGAATTTGGATTAAATATTCATTACATTTCGTGCTAGACAAACGTTAGAAACAAATAGTTAAACAATAAAAACCTATCAATGTTCGAGTTCACCACACATTTCCACTTTTAAAAGAATGCATTAGAAAGTTTTCGACTGATATAACCAAATAAATTTTATTTTGTTACTTACATAAGCCATTACATAAATTCACAGATACTAAAATGTAAATGCTCAAATAATCTGTTCTTGTAGAAAAATAGTACATTGTATACACCTAAGTCTTGGGTCTATTGAAACGCCCTATCCGTATCCGTGATAGCAGTGACATTATGGACAGGTAATTTTTTACGGGAAATCTCAGTCAGAAAACATTTCAAGTAAATTTAGTTCATAACGTGTTATCATCATAGCGCAGATAGCCCTCATGTAGTTTTGCGCGAAATTCAAAAACGAACAGGTGTAATAATATGAAACTGAATGTTAATGAGTGTCACTACGTATTGTTTTCACACATCTGTCCCAGATGTCTGTGATATCATAAACTCTACACGTTATAAACTCTATGTATATATATATATATATATATAACCTGATACTTTTCCAATACTATAAACAATCCATAAAATAGTTTTCTTTCTTTGTTGTTAAGCACAAAGCTACACAATGGTCAATGCACACTCTGCCCATTGTGGACATCATATCACGATCTTTGGCATTATAACCGCTCAGAAGGATAGCCACCGGTGTGCCCAATGAAAAATATAAATTTCAGTAACAAATTCTTTTAAATCGTCTTTATAGTTTGATATGTTAAAAATATTCAAGAAAACTCAATATATTCAACAGTTTGGACAATATCTCTTCTTTTGTATGCAAAAACGGCTGTTCTGGGCCCAGAAAACACTTCAAATAGAAGAGCGAACAACGTTTCGACCTTCTTCGGTCATCGTCAGGTTCACAAAGAAAGGGTTACTGGTCGGAAGCTGACCACGTGTTTGGGAGGGGTTGTATAATTGAGTGTTGCAATGTAGAGGGCGCGGTTTGAATATATAATTTTGTCTATAATATTAATATAGGTATAATGGTGTTCCTTTATATTGGTTTATTTTGGGTTTGAGTTGTTGTATAAGTAAGGCTTCTTTAATTTTTCGTTTGTTTATGTTTGTTTCTTTATTTAGTATTTTAGTGTTTTCTATGGTTATGTTGTGTCCATTTGACTTGCAGTGTTCGAAAACGTGTGAAGGTGACTTTTTATGTTCTTTGAATCTGGTTTCCATTTTTCTACTTGTTTCTCCTATATAGAAGTCGTGGCAGTTGTCACATTGTATTTTATAAATAATGTTGGTGTGGTGTTTGTCAGTGTAGTTCTTACATAGTATAGACCTTAGTTTTGTGCCTGGTTTTTGAATAAATTTAGTGTTAACTGGAATGTTATATTTTGTTACTAGTTTTTGCCAAATGTTGGTTATTTGTTTGCTGATGTCAGGAATATATGGTATACAGCAGTATATGGTTTCGTGATTTTTTGATTCGTGAGATATATTTACTTTTGTTGGTTGATTTTGCTTTCTGTCTAGGTGTGTGCGTATAATGTTTTCTACGGTTTGTGGAGGAAACTTATTAATGTTGATGAAGTGTTGTTTTATTTTATCTAATTCATCGTTAATTTTATCTGGTGAGCATAGTTTTCTGGCTGTGTTTATCTGGTTTCTTAGTATGTTGAGTTTTTGTTTTGTTTCATGTGCTGAGTCCCAAGGAATGTATAGTCCAGTATGGGTGATTTTTCGGTGGATTTCTGTTTTGAATTGTGTGTCGGTTCTTATAATTTTGAGGTTAAGAAATGATATTTGATTGCTTTCTTCCTGTTCACATGTGAAGTTAATGTTGGGATGTATAGAGTTAATGTGAGTGAAAAAGTTAAGTATGTGTTCTGTAGATTCGAATCCCGCAATCGTGTCATCTACATATCTGTACCAGTATAGTGGTGGATGTAATGCTGTATTAATTGCTTGTGTTTCAATTTGTGTCATAAAAATATTGGCTAGAACTGGCGATACTGGGTTGCCCATGCTTAGGCCATTTGTTTGTATATAGTTTTGGTTGTTGAACATGAAGTTTGTCTTTATTGTGGTGAATTCTATGAGGGTTGCTAACTGGTTACTGGGAATGTCTATGATCGGGTTAGGGTCTCGAATATAGAGTTCTAAGGCTATCTTGCAGGCTTCTGTTGTTGGAACTTCTGTGAAGAGGGATATAACATCGAAACTGGCCATTAAGGCTTTATGATTAAGTTGATTTAGATTGGACTTGAAATTAAAAGAGTCTTTGATGAATGAGCTGGCTGATGTTGCATATTTGGAGAATGCCCATGCTATGTATTTACCAAGATTGTAGTTAAACGATTCATATGTTGACATTATTGGTCGTAATGGACAATCTGGTTTATGAGGTTTGGGGATGCCGTATATTTGCGGTGTGCGTGAGTCGGTTTTACGTAGGTAGGAATAAAGTGTTTGTGAAATTGTGTTGGCTTTTTTTTATTTGTAGTAGTAATTTGTTTAGTTGCGTCTCATGAGTCTTTGTTGGATTTGTGTGTATTGGTTTAAATTTGTTCGTGTCTGATAGGATGTTATTCATTTTTTGTATGTATTCATTCGTGTTCATTATTACTATAGCGTTACCTTTATCTGCTTTTAGAATTTTTATGTTTCTGTCTTGTTTTAGGTTTCATTCCCAGTAACCAGTTAGCAACCCTCATAGAATTCACCACAATAAAGACAAACTTCATGTTCAACAACCAAAACTATATACAAACAAATGGCCTAAGCATGGGCAACCCAGTATCGCCAGTTCTAGCCAATATTTTTATGACACAAATTGAAACACAAGCAATTAATACAGCATTACATCCACCACTATACTGGTACAGATATGTAGATGACACGATTGCGGGATTCGAATCTACAGAACACATACTTAACTTTTTCACTCACATTAACTCTATACATCCCAACATTAACTTCACATGTGAACAGGAAGAAAGCAATCAAATATCATTTCTTAACCTCAAAATTATAAGAACCGACACACAATTCAAAACAGAAATCCACCGAAAAATCACCCATACTGGACTATACATTCCTTGGGACTCAGCACATGAAACAAAACAAAAACTCAACATACTAAGAAACCAGATAAACACAGCCAGAAAACTATGCTCACCAGATAAAATTAACGATGAATTAGATAAAATAAAACAACACTTCATCAACATTAATAAGTTTCCTCCACAAACCGTAGAAAACATTATACGCACACACCTAGACAGAAAGCAAAATCAACCAACAAAAGTAAATATATCTCACGAATCAAAAAATCACGAAACCATATACTGCTGTATACCATATATTCCTGACATCAGCAAACAAATAACCAACATTTGGCAAAAACTAGTAACAAAATATAACATTCCAGTTAACACTAAATTTATTCAAAAACCAGGCACAAAACTAAGGTCTATACTATGTAAGAACTACACTGACAAACACCACACCAACATTATTTATAAAATACAATGTGACAACTGCCACGACTTCTATATAGGAGAAACAAGTAGAAAAATGGAAACCAGATTCAAAGAACATAAAAAGTCACCTTCACACGTTTTCGAACACTGCAAGTCAAATGGACACAACATAACCATAGAAAACACTAAAATACTAAATAAAGAAACAAACATAAACAAACGAAAAATTAAAGAAGCCTTACTTATACAACAACTCAAACCCAAAATAAACCAATATAAAGGAACACCATTATACCTATATTAATATTATAGACAAAATTATATATTCAAACCGCGCCCTCTACATTGCAACACTCAATTATACAACCCCTCCCAAACACGTGGTCAGCTTCCGACCAGTAACCCTTTCTTTGTGAACCTGACGATGACCGAAGAAGGTCGAAACGTTGTTCGCTCTTCTATTTGAAGTGTTTTCTGGGCCCAGAACAGCCGTTTTTGCATACAAAAGTTCTCAACAAGTGGGTTTCTCGACATCACTGATCACTAATATCTCTTCTTACACTGAGGGTTTCTACCATTCACTTAAACTTAGTATATCCCCACAGAGGATTTTCCTAAATGTTCGTGACAGACAAGAAGTATTATGTGAGATGTATTTTCACTCATGTAACAATGTTTAGAAAACGACACATTATTTAACATAATTATTTCAAACTATACATCAATGAATTTCCTGAACTCGTGGGTTTGAACGAGCTATTCTTCAAGCGTAAATAAAACCGGGCCATAGGAGAAGGGCCTGACATGACTATGTGGTTAAGGCACTCGACTCGTAATCCAAGGGTTGCTGGTATGAATCCACGTCGCACCAAACATGTTCGCCCTTTCAGCGGTGGGAGCGTTATAATGTTACGATAAATCCCACTATTCGTTAGTAAGAGAGTAGCCCAAGAGTTGATGGTGTGTGACGACGACTGGTTGCCTCCCCTCTAGCCTTACAAAATTAAGAAGGCTAGCGCAGACAGCCCTGTGTAATTTTGCGCGAAATTCAAAACAAGCCAAATCAAACTAGATATCAGTATGTGTATCTCTAAGGCAACTGTTTCTATATGTAGCATAGTTGTAAGATTTAAACAAATTTATGTACATATGTATGTACAACTATGGTTCTAAGGCCATTGTTCCTATACGAGTAGATAACTATTCACTAAGACAACTGTTTCTACATGTGTACAGAGCTGTATCACTAAAGCTTGTTTGTTTGTTTGTTTTTGAATTTCGCACAAAGCTACTCGAGGGCTATCTGTGCTAGCCGTCCCTAATTTAGCAGTGTAAGACCAGAGGAAAAGCAGCTAGTCAGCACCACCCACCGCCAACTCTTGGGCTACTCTTTTACCAATGAATAGTGGGATTGACCGTAACATTATAACGCCCCCACGGCTGAAAGGGAGAGCATGTTTGACGCGGCCGAGATGCGAACCCGCGACCCTCAGATTACGAGTCGCACGCCTTAATACGCTTGACCATGCCGGACCTATCACTAAAGCAATTGTTCTCAATGTGTAAATACCTATGTTGCTAAGACAACTGTTCCTATATGTGTAGATAGCTGTACCAATAGGGCAACTAGCCCTTTATGTGTAAAATAGCTATGTAACTAAAGCAACTTAACCCCTGATAAACGTATGCTCTCTTTATGTTTTCATGAAAACAAAGTTTGAAAATTCTACATCCAGCGCAAACGTTTGGTTCACATTCTATAACATTTGTTTTATCCAAGAGAATCCTTCCTCAAGTGATTAAGAAATTACATGTTGAGGTTATTCGTTTTTAAGGCTAAGCTCTGTGACACAAGGCTATATATAGTATTTTTTTGGGTGGTATATTTTTACTTCGTTTTCAGTCTACGAACTCGGACAGTATTTGTGATTTTTTATTTAGCTAGATGTACCTCCGCAAGATCCCCGAATATGTTACGTTTCAAAAGTAAATAAAACCAAAATTAAGAGTAACAAATATTTTTTATTTATTCCTTTTCACGTTCATATGTAATGCTGTATTGTAGCCTACAAGTGCAAAAATCTTCTCGCGCGTTTCACTAACATACAAATTGAAACAATAAGTGTTCTTTATGAGACGTCATTTTCGTGTCTACCGAACGACTGACAAAAACACACTACTGTATAATGATGCGAGTAATTAAAACAGGTGGCCCCTCCAGGTAGCCTTCGGAGAAATAAAATGCTCCTGAAAAGAAGTATTTAATTGTATTACACTCTTTACCAATTTCAAACTGAAAATCATGCATATTAGTGACTGGTGTTACGTATTTATTTATTACAAATTTTTTCATTATTGCAACGAATTAAATTTAAGCCACGTGTCACGTGAATAATGATAATGTAATAGAGAAAATAAATCAGCTAAAATAAGTCCCAAACAAAACATTTTGGTCTCCTACCCATAGTACAGCTCAGGAAACCTCATTATAATACGTGTACGTATCTCACTTCTTCTCTTGTGTTGATATTATATTTTTTTTAAAAATTAACGTGCTTCCCATGTTAATGTTTTAACTAACATTGTTGAACTAAGAATATTTCACTATTTTAAAACTTGTATTTCAAACAACTCTTGCAATAGTTCCTTTAGATTATTTTAAATAAAAAATATTCACAGTGAAATAGGAAAATTAACATAAATTACGTTGAAAATAAAAGTAGAATAAAAAAGTACAATACTAAAAAACAATATTAAATAATCAGTTAATGTAAGTTTTATTGTAAATTTATATTTTCTTCCGAACAACTTAGGCTTGTTAGAAACTGTAATGACATCCGTCTCAACCTAAATAAAATCGTATTGCTAAGTTGTTGTTTTAAATTAAGCACAAAGCTACACAGTGGGCTATCTGTGCTCTGCTCACCACGGGTATCGAAACCCGGTTTTTAGCGTAGTAAGTCCGCCGACATACCGCTGAGCCACTGGAGGTCTGTTGCTAAGTTCTCTACTAATTTAGTTCAGGGTATCATTTCCATAATTTTTATCAAGCCGTTTTTTCTTTCAGCTGTAATTAAAAGGATAGTTGCAAATATATCCTGCTATGAAGTGTTAATTTTACTCCCCTGTGTAACTTAAAGTCTACCTGTGATTTTAATAAAATTTGATGCCTCGATGAGGGTCTCCAATGACCAACCAACAAAAAGGTCAACCCCGCATCTCGAAAAGTTTTCAGTAGGATCAAATTTCGTACGAAACATACTGATTGACCAAACTTTGATGAATTTTGCATAAATATCTAGTTCACACAAGAGGTCAGCAACTTTTATTAGATTCATAACAAATTTGAGTTTACAAGCACGGTGAAATTTCAAGAAGAAATTGAGACGAAAAAGGATTTTGACATGTACACCTACTTTTTTCGAGGGTGGGGAATTCGGGTGTGTGTTAGAAGAGACTGATTGCTGCAAATATCGAAAACATTGTGATGGAGGAGTTGCACTCTCCGACTGTCCTCCTAACAATCAAAACCTTTCCTTCATGGTGGACTTTATCATCTGTTTATATTTCTAATGTTCTAAATTTCAACTTTCACCATTAAGTAAAGTTTGACCTTACCGTAAATTACCATCAGTCCCTCGCATAGAACCACAAAACTATCAATGTTGTCTTTTTTTAATACAAAACTCTTTTTTTTATCATTAAAGTAAAGGTAAAGACTTTCACTTGAATTTTTTATTTAAATCATTTCTTACAACTAAGTTCCAAGTTTGTTTCTTTCGCTTCAAGTAATCGAATATTTCTCTTTTCTTGTGCCTGTGTTTTTGTCTCTCAAACTGCACTATCCATTTTTTTGTTTTTTAAGACAGATTTGTGGAATAGACTGATCGTTAAAAGAAGAATAGAAAGCAAACATCTCGGAAAGGATATCTTCATCAGCTTGTTGAGGTAATATATTTAACATCTTCCAATACAAAAGAAATAGTATGTAGCATGGCTGGTTCTTGGTCTGGAACGTTTCAATGCTCCAGCTATTATACGTTGGTATAATAATTGAGAGTTGTAGCGTTACCGTGAAATAACTAAAATATGTTGTATTCTAAAATCGCATCAGTGTACATCGTACATGGACGGCGTAGCTTCAAACTATCACCATAAATCTGTTCCTCCTAACAATTAACATAAATGGACGCTCATCTCAACTTGTCAGAAATAATCCAATTTCTAGCTTTTCTTTTAAATTGGAACACTTGTTATTAGACCTGAACGGTTCAGATCAGAATAGATAAATTTTACCATTAAAACTGATTTCCAGAAAGAAAAAAACATCTCAAAGCCTTATCCGGAAAACAGCTAAATTAGGGACGGCTAGCGCAGATAACCCTCATATAACGTTTTGCCAAAATCTAAACAAACAAATATATACAACGCACTGAAATGATTTTTAAGAGAGAGAATACATTTTCTCTGAGGACGTTTATTTATCTGTTGACCTGATTTTTCAGAGCTATTAAAGTAATTTGTAAATACTGTTCGGTCTACGCCTGACGTTTTCAGATTTTATAGTCACAGACTGACTCGGAGGTTCTTTCCTTAATGATTTTCAGGAAAAATTTCTTGAATGTTTTATAAATTGTCGACATATGTTGCCAACTGCTTACACCAGAGTCCATTACATAACCAATGAAAATCAAAACTAAATCTTACAAACTTGCTGATACCTGATACCATATATTTAAAATACGTTCATGTTACGTTTTTGTTTATGTTTTATGTAGACTAAACGCAACAGAAAGACACAGATAACAGCTTGTATAATTTATTACACTAAAATATTAACAGTTATAACAGATATAACATAAATTATATAATAACAATGACAGATATTAAGTTTAAACTTCCAAAGTTAATTACAAAACAAAATGGTATTAGTTTCAACCTTCAAAATTAATCACAATACAAAATGGTACTGGCCTGTATCTAATATAATGATCTAAAATGAAAGTCTCAAATTCCAGTCTAGGGTGTGAATTTGGTCCCACGAAGAAATTCCAAAGTTTAAATGAAGAAGTTCGGAAACAGTTCACAGTTCAGTAAATTCCACGAAGTTCTTTTCACGATGCCTCCGACGAACGTCTCAAACTCGCCGACTCTCAGCACAAGCAGTAATTCAGATGAATCATAGAGATTGACGAAATAAAATCACAGCTTCCGTAGATCTAACTTCAGTCACAAATCCAAGTTGAATAATCACAGCAAACACTTAATCTTTCTCAAACGAATGACTCTCTTCTTTTGAACTAAAACTAATGTCTGACTCTCCTCTCCTCTTTTCTTCGAATAAAAACTGATGTCTGAATCTCTTTTCTTCCTCGCATCTTCGTCTGTTTATATATTGTAGGCCTATACTCCTCGAAAAACCGCGAAACTTCTAGAGATCTCCAGAGCAATCCGCGCATGTCCGTTCTTGCACGAGACTAAACGTCTAGACACGAAGTCGCCAGCATTTCATTTACAAACATATGATTGGTCTACTTAATTCAAGAAAATTCTAAATGTTACCCTAAATGAATAACAACATATTTTATTAGTTTAAACTTCGAAACAATAATATAAATATGGAAATATGAATAATAGAAATGAAAATTTAAACACAACACGACATGTTGTCGATTACAAAATATTTACACGACATTTACATAACAGTTCATTTAATTCAGCATAAATAACATACTGAAACCTCATAGAGGTTAGTTCAAATTTTTTATCCAAAATAAAAGAATAACCTATTACCAGTTAATGACTTTGGAAGAAATCGTTATGTTCATCAGTCTACAACAGACGAATCTAGCAAACCAGCTTTTAAATTTTAACTTTCAATAAATATTACAATAGTTCCTCTAAAAATACAGTATAATTTGTATTTTCTAAAACTATTTTTGCGTGTCATTTGCACAAAAATTTAGATTGACAGTTAAACATAGTTTAGAATAAATAACAAATTTTGCAAGTCAAAATGAAACCTAGCGCTTTTGACAGATAAATGTACCTTTTTCCACTATTTCTAAAAAAAAAAAGATTCTGCCTATAAGAAAAACTGGGGTTTGTGAACAGTTTCTAATGATACTTACCAAACCTTTTTAATCATGAAACAAAATGAAATTATCCAAATTATAGTAAATGTTACTTTGAGTGGCACTGATTAATATGAGTAACCAAATGTTTTCTATTCTACGTATTATTTCTTTCACTATCACTCACCGAGAAAATTTCCTGCTTGAGACTGAATGTTTGATATTGCTCTTCGCGTCAATGTTACATCATTTTAGTTTTAAAATATCATTTATTAAATTGATATAGATGTAGATTTTACAGTATGTAAATACAAATAATAAAAAAAATTAATAACTTTTTACCTAAACATCTTTCATCTGTTACTTTTCTACACGGTATTAGAAACTACAGGTTGTAAATAAGTTACTTAAGAAGTAGTAAACCGTAAACCAGTTAAACTGGGAATCGAATGGCATCATTATTGAATAATACTTATCATATATTTCTCATCTCTAGTCAGTTTTTAACTGCAGAAAAAAAAATTCATTTTGTGTGATATCTAGTCTCACTGGTATAGTTAGAAAAAGAAATATTATTATGAAACTAGTTCAACAGAGAATAAAGGGGCTACAAACACCAAACCGTTAACAACAGTTGTTAAACTGGAAAATGTTGGGCCTTTGGGTAAAAAAGTAATTATAAGATAATGAAATGAAAATAATGTGAATACAATAACAGCAAAAGTTTCAAGATGTTTTAGAAACATAAGAAGTTTTGTGACTACGACAGATTTGTGTCGCTGTTATCAGCATAGGTTTATAGGATGACTTTGTAAAAGTTCTGAAAAATATATCGAGTTCTGAAAATATCTGCTAAGATTAGAACTCTTTCTCCTGAAATGTCGTACGGATAAGGTATGGGATTTGAGAGTAAAAAGACAGAACTTCTCTTCGTTTAGTTGTTTTTTATGTTTGTTTTGTTTTTGTTATACTAAACGATATCAGTTAAGTTCTCTTCATAGATAGAAAGTAAACGCTTATGGGTCCGGCATGGCCAGACCTTTTAGGCGCTCGACTCATAATCTGAGGGTCCCGGGTTTGAATCCCTGTTACACCAAACATGCTCGACCTTTCAGGTATAGAGGCATTAAAATGTTGCTATCAATCCCACTATTCGTTAGTAAAAGAATAGCCCAAGAGTTGACGGTGGATGATGATGACTAGCTGCCTCTCCTCTGGTTTTACATTGCTAAATTAGGGATGGCTAGCTCAGATAGTCCTTGTGTAGCTTTCCGCGAAATTGAAAAACAAATAAACAAATTAGGGACGGCTAATGCAGATGGCCCCCATGTAGCCTTGTGCAAAATTCAAAACAAAAAACAAACAAACCAAAGCTGAAACACCTTTGTATTTGGTTCACGGGAATTCTCAACCATTCTAAAGCACAATACTCTAAATAATAACTTATGACAAGATACTTTGAGACAAACATCTCTAAAATATATATCCATAAAACTAACTTGTTAAACGATATAAAGACTAGATGAAACAAGACATTGGTGAAGGGATGAAGGGATCCTTCAATATTCTCTGTTGGCGTTAAGGATAGCAACAAATTTTGAGACCTCACCCCAACAGAATCTGAAACAACGCCCTCGTCCATAAAGCGAAGGCTACGAAATGATGATACTGGACACTTCTACAGGAATTGTTGATAAGATCATGAACAAAGACTGAAATTCGAAAACCTCAAAAGGCCACAAGTCTCAAGCACTATATCACAATCAACGACTGTTTTCATGAGAAAAACAATACTGTAAATTCGAATTAGAAGTAGTTGTATTTCACCAAATGTTCCCAAATGCAGCTCTTTCTCTAAATCCATGAAAGATCTGGACAACGTTTCTCAAGATGAGTGGTGTGGTCTAAAACTGTCCACCCCTTCTTTTGCAAAGCTTTTTACTATGATATGATAATAACCACCAGATTGAACATGATGGACATAATTAGATCCAAGGATACTACTAGATCTGGAACATCATCTTTATAAAATGCGATTAACCCTCAGTAAACACCTGCAAAGCTGGAAGGAGTATTATGTCCCTTATAAATAGTCTTTGAACTAGCTTTAACAAAAGTTATGTTTATTATTTCTCATATTAACTTAACACGCACTAATTTTGAGGAAGAAATCTCGTGGCAGAAGAATATGTTTGTTTGTCATAATATTGTTTTGTAAGGAGAAAATTTGGTTGCAGAAAATGATAACTAGGACTTTAAGAGAAGAATTTTGTTTTAGAAATGGGTATGTTGTTAACCGATTGGCTGTTTGAATTTCTACGAAAAAAATGGTGGAAATCCTATTACAAAACTTGACTACTACGTTGTAATGTTATAATATATACCATGATTTTAATTTACCATAATTATATATATTTGACTATTTTTCCAGAAGAATGAAATTACTTAGAAGCGGCCAGTTTTCTTAACATTCAATCTACTCAAAGAAAATGTCGTGAATCTCATAATTTCATTTCGTTTCAATTTCTAGAAATTAAAAATTGTTTTTTGTTTCAAACTAGCGGCCGGTTGAGGAGATTCTTTCTTTTATAAACTTATAAATCAAGTACCACACCAGCGTCCATAATTTCTGTCTGTAGAACGGACACCACGAGACAATGAATCTGAGAATTCATGACTTGTATCCAATCGCAAAAAAATTCACTCTGTTCTTTGGGGCCATGGGTATATGATAAAGTAATAGTCAAATGTCGATGAAGTTAGCCCCAAAGTTGGAAGTTGATGCTGCTAACTAGCTGTCATCTTCCTTCTTAAAATTAAAAGTATAGATAGCCCTTGTGTGTTTTTATTCAAAACGAACTTCTTCTCTGTCTAAATATGTTGGTTTACATGTTATCTTGATAATAAATAAGGTTACAAGATTTTAACGGCAGTTAATTAAACATTGTACAATATCTAGTTCGCACAGAGTAAGGTCTGACTGACCAAAATTGAATTTCTTGAGCCTTTAATTATTATATATAAATTATATATAACTAAACAACAAAGATTTTACCTGATTAATTTCTCTGGTCTAACGTTTCTCGTACCTTTGCTGTTATTGTTTTCTTAGTGCAAAGCAACACAAAGACAATTTGCATTCTATCCACCATGAGAAATCAAGCTCCGCATTTGAGCTTGTAAGTCTATAAACTTATCGCTCACCCACCATAGAACCAAATTTTATAATAACAGGTCGTTGGTTGAAATATTTTTTTTACTATAATAATTCTTTCACCCACCATCATTCCTCAAATTTAACAAAGTACGCGGCATAGCTAACAAATGAATGAATATTTGCTCCAAAATTCATCAATGCCATAAGTATAGTCCCCAGTTTGGCAGCCAGTTTTGGTTTCATTCCTTTAAGTCGCAGAGTCACTAGATTTTTGTCCACACATTTTCTTTTACAGCAAAGGTATTTGTGATTAGAGATAATGGATTTTTTGTCAATATATGCCACGAAAGTACAGTAAGCAAGAAAGTAACACTCAACAGTGAGTCACATTGGCTTTAGGATCACAACTTTTACTTTTCGGAATCAATCACATTCTTTAAAATATACGGTAGTAGTTTTTCCTCTCCAAAACAATGTTACTAGATTCATTTATAGTAACGCCATGGAATCTAGATTAACAGTTTCTTATCATCACCCAAATATACTCGGTACAACCGTATGAAGTATTATTATTTACGCTAATTACTGAAACTAATATATCGTGACACGAAATGCTCTTTAATTAAGAATTTTTTTTATAAAATTTATCAAATTTGTGCTTAAAAGTTTGCAATGAATAATAACCATTCATCAGTGTAATTATTTTGAAAAGGTAAGCTAGAAACTGTTAATTTAGCTTCTTTAGCCTAACTGATGCTTAAGCATCTGTACACATTTTCACTTAATAGTTTTGCTTCTCTAAACCAGCTGTCTTTCATCCGAATGTAAAAAACTGAAAACAGTCCACTTTTTATCTTAGGTGAAGCCCTAGTAAAACGTTCAGCTCGTTAGCTCACACGACTTTTTGTGTAGACGTGCACAAATATTTCAGTCGAAATTAAGCGGTTTTAACCAAATGTTACAACAAATCCCTAGTAGTTAAACATACTTTTGTATGAAATAAATTTTCTGCATTTTTCGTGGGGAGAAAAATATAAGAACTTCAATCAAAACTGTATATTTTATATTTCCTGTATTTCTTAATGGATTCCTTTAATATTTGATATGTAAAGTAGGAGATCAGTAAAACACAGGAAAATATTTAATTACTTGAATCATCACAGTTCGAATTACAGAAGGAGGGATATCGCTTCTGTTAACAACACACGGTTTGTCTTGCAAATTATTTTTGCCATACGACACACTGCTGTCTGTTGTAAAGAAGATGTTTATTTATATAATATCATAAAAAACAATAAACAAGCAAATTAATAGGCTCACCTTTCTGGTCAAAGATAAAAAGTATTCTTAACCCAATAATGGAGGAGGTAATTATAACAGTTTAATAAAGTTTTACATTCTTTACTTTTCTGACACGAAAGTGGCTAATAAGAGAAAATTCTCTTTGGAAACATTATATAAAAAAATACTAAATTTCCTTACTTTCATATATTTACCTCAAGTAATAAACCTCCTTTCTCCTTGTCTTAAGTTATATGGATTATCAGAATCTACTCATTGTGGTGCCATTAGTAACATACTTGGTTATTTAGATTCTCTGATAAATATAGCCCAAACTATCTTTTTCCGTTTGCCTCAGATAAATGAAAATTGGATATATTATGTCCAACTCATCATTAAAGTTAATGAAATATCTTTATGATAAAATATAGTTTTGTGTTTAAATATTACAGAACAAAGTTTAAAATTACGGTATTTTTTTTACCCAAAAGGGGGCCTTGGCAGAAAGATATTTGACGGTACGAAATATTGTAAGATGATCCAGATATTGCCCCAGAAAATAAGGAGTGATGGTGTAGAATTTCATTACTACACGTTAAATGTATCTCAAATCCCCTCCACAGTGATACAGCGGGTATGTTTTCGGACTCACACAGCTAGAAACCGGGTTTCGATACCCGTTTTGGGTAGAGCACAAATAGCCCATTGTATAGCTTTTGTCTTAACTCCAAACAAACAAACGTATCTTATATCGCAAGAGACCTGTTTGTGGTGATACATTTTTAACGTTTCACAACAAGATATTAGTGTTTTCGTTTATAAAGTAAACTTAAAATATATAGAGGCAAAACGAAACTATGAATTGCAGTTTTAGTCAAAGTCAGCTCAATCGTGTTGTTCATACTTCTGATTCGTATTACGGATGTCACAGAAAACCCACTTGTACTTACGGTTTGATACTAAGATATTTGTATTTGAGGTTGTAAATTAAAGTTCCACCACAAAGACTAATGCATCTATTCCCTTTGTGTTTTGGCCAACGTTAGGACACACAGGCTAGTCACGTCATTGATGGAGAGGCAGTCACGACATGGACCATTCTACCAAAGACGTTTTAAATGAAGCACTCTATCCAATAGCAAAACTTTTCTTCGGGTGATTTGTTCCATGTAATGGCTATTCCTACTACCGAGGTACCAAATACTTCTCTATAGAAAATGACAATGATCCTGAACTAAAAAAAAATGTAGTGGGCAGATTACACTGAAATATCCATCCAAAATATTTCACATGACGACTTTCCCAACACCAATGTAGACTTTCTCCCAACAATAAAACTAGAAAAAAGATTTAAAAAGAAATTTCACTTCCAATTCCAACAATGAAAGGAATTTTCCTGATGATATGTTCTTTGTTTGTAATTAAACACAGAACTTCACAATGTGCTATCTGTGCTCTGCCAACCATGGATATCGAAACCTGCGTTTTAGCGTTTCAAGTGCGCAGACATATGGGGAAAAAGGGGCTCTAACAATGTGAAATTTTCTTACACTTTATGATAATAACAACTCATTTATTACGTCTGCGGGTTTGTCACGGCCTGGTGGTCGACTTGCAGTCTGAGGGTCGCAATTTCGAATTTCTGTCACGCCAAACATGCTCGCCCTTTCAGCCGTAGAAGCGTTATAATTTTCCGGGCAATACCACTATTTATTGGTAAAACAGTAGCCCAAAAGTTAACTGTGGGTGGTGATGAGTACCTGCCTTTCCTCTAGTCTTTCACTGCTAAATTAGGAACGATGTAGTTCTACGCGAAATTCAAACTGAACAACCTTCAGTTGCACAGCAGAATGTCTGCGGACTTGCAACATTGGAAATAAGGTTTCGATACCCATAATGCAGGTTTTTGTTCAACTACAAACAAAGAATCAATTAATATTATTGTCATGTTTATCATATTCAAACAACGCATATAAATAAAATAACTTCTCATTAGTTCAAATGAAAAGTTGTTTGACTTCTTTGGTTTTGTATGGAATAGCATGAAGAGATTAACACGAGTTTCACTCTCCAGCTACTAGAGGTATGCTAGGGTTCAACAAACATCTCATGGAAACGACTTGTGTACACGTTGCTTGTGTCGCTTTTCGAAACCGGGATTCTCCTCGACTTTGTTGCGTAATGTTGCATGGGGCACATGCACATCTTTTGCCATTGGCTGTTGTGTTCGTGGATGTTAAGCGATTATTTAACTTTTACTGATATGTTAGTAGACTTCTACATGTGCATCATTAGTGACTGTCAGCATGTTTAACCAATATTATGTTTCAGCCCACGTCAGCTGCAACATAACCACAGTTATAATGGCGAGGGCATTAGTCATCGTGGTTTTCAGTCCATGATGTTTGTTATAAACAATGATCTTAACGCACTCCCAAAGAAAGAAGTGGGTGACTTTGGCCACAAGATGTTGAAAACTGTTTGGTTATTTCTTTAGTTATTTAATTATTAAAATTTTAAAACAGGAAATATAACTTTGGACACCCTATAGATGTATACGTAGAAATTTCACGAGTACTTATATTTTCCTGCTAATTTTTTTAAATGTGAATAAAGCCGATATAAGAATGAGATGGAATGGCACGTTTCAGAACTACATTACGACTTTACTTGGAATTTTTCGTTGGCAAAAAGAGTAGCCCAAGAGTTGGCGGTGGGTGGTAATGACTAGCTGCCTTCGCTCTAGTCTTACACTGCTAAATTAGGAACGACTAGCGCAGACAGTCCTCAAGTAGCTTTGCGCGAAATTCAAAAACAAACAAAATAAACAAATATTTATGCTGAAATACTGAGTTTATTTGCATCAGTTACGCTATTGTTCATTTGTTTTCTCTAATTTCGCGCAAAGCTATCCTAGAACTATCTGCGTTAAACCTAATAAAACCACCCACCGACAATTCTTGTAATTTTGAACTGATAGACTAGAGGCATCAACTCCGCCAATTCTTTCAATTCACCTACTGCCCCAAAAAGCAGAGCGAGCAAAGATTTACTTTCTTTTTTTCAATGATGACGTGGCACGAACTGTAGAACCTCAGCTGTACAGTTCGTTACGCTAATAACTTGGCCACGCTTGGAGCCATTTACACTAAAAAATAAGCGATTTTTTTTTTACTAACAGCTTTTCACTTAAATTAAAAAATGAGTAGTTCGTTGATTAACAGCAGAGGATACGGTACATCAGTCAATTTAAAAAAGATTAGGCGAAATGAACTTCTCAAGTCAGCTCGAGAGGTGACAATCTCAGATAAAGGTGTAAGCTTAATTAATGTTTTCACACCTGGACAACTTGCTTTGATTTATTTCGTCTTTTCGTTAGGTTGCAGAAGAAAATTAAAACTTTTTCCCCTGATAGCAAGATGTTTGGCAAATACAATTCTTATCCTAACCTATACAGTTATCTCCAATGTGTTTTTTCTTGCGGATTATATCTGAAATGCATCGCAGGTTAGGGCGCTCAACTCGTAATCTGAGGTTCACAAGTTCGAATCTCCCTCTTACCTAACATGCTCGCCCTTTCAGCCCTGGGGACGTTATAATGTGACGGTCAATCCCTCAATTCGTTGGTAAAAGAATATCCTAAGATTTGGCGGCGGGTGGTGATGACTAGTTGCCTTTCCTCTAGTCTTACACTGCTAAATTAGGGACGGCTAGCACAGATAGCCCTCGTGTAGCTTTGCGCGATATTCAAAACAAACCAAACCTCTGATTAATTAGCATGTTAATTCAAGAAAACAGTTTTTACTAATAAAAAAGTGTAGTGTTAAAAATCCTTACGCTAACTTTGATGTATCGTGATATAAATGATAAAAAACAATTTTTAAAAGTTACACTTCACCAACTTAAGCCAGTTAACTCTATAACAAAGTTGACATGCGATTCGTTAACACCATTAGCGTCTCAACCGCAATCATGTTTGTAGTATACTATTCAGTCTAATGAGCCCTCGGAATTATCCGAAATGGCCCGTCGTTACAATACATGTTAATGTGCACTCCTTACTTTCACTCAGAATTTTTCATTAATAATTAGCGGAAATGTGTTCTATGAATTGTGGAAATTTTTTAAAATATGTATATCAAAAATAGTACTTTGGAAATAACATTCTAATGAAAGGTACAAATAATATGAAAAGACAAGTTTATATGTTGAATTTTGTGAAATCTACTCGATGGCTATCTATACTAGCTATCCCTAATTTTGAAGCTTCAGATTACAGATAATACAATTAGTAAACGACTTCCAGCCGTCTCTTGGGGTGTTCTTTCATCAAAGAATACTTGTATTGTTAGTCCCTTATAACGCCCCCATGTCTGAAAGAGCGTGATGGAACTTGAAACTACAAACTGCATATTACGAGTTAAGTCCCCTAATGGCCAGGCCATGCTAAAAAAGAAAGATAACAAAAGGAACTAAAAACTCGTGATGTTTTATTATAAGTGTTTTAAACGGTTTTGTGAAGTAAGGCACAAAGTGATGTCACTGAGTCATGCATCTGTTGAGGTTCTTTTTCATTTTTCTTCTAACTTATTGTATGTGAATATCGTGCAAAAAGACACGACCAACAATTTCCAAAGTAAGGCAATATAACGAATTTTGGGCCTAAGGCTCACCTTGTTTCAAAACCTTTTTTCTGCTTAATTACACTATGAAATACATACATGCACATACAATGGTCTACATTTCGAGCTACACCCCAAGAATTTTCCTTCATAGTTTATCGTGTTCAATCCAGTGACATTGATTATGCACCATTGCCCAACACAGTTGTTATAGAAATAATCCTCTATTAAAGATGGCGATACTACTTTTTGACTGCGCATGTATACAAATATTGTACATGTGAACTTAAAGTTTTAAGTCTGTTAAAGTTTGAAGCACGTGGTCGAAAACTATTTCTGTGGCTCCGGTGCCTCGGGTTATATTTCTCACGAAATATATCCGTGAGATAATAATTCTACCCTGAGGACAATGGATCTGCAGCAGCACGACATACGCAAATAGTTCTATTATCAGTCACGCATATACTTCGATGTCCGAGAATTCATGTTAAGTAGATTTCGAGTTATCAATTTACTTTTGTAAACATATTCGTCTTTTTCACGTCGTTCATTTAGAACCACTAAATTTGTTGGAATCACCCTAATACACGATATTCATACATTGTATATTGAATTATTTGTTTTCATGTAGTGGTATTTACTTCAAGCTGGGTATCTTATTGCAGTTTATTATTAAGCATAAAAAATCACAACAGGCTAGCTTTCTGTGATCTGCCCACCACGAATATCCAAACCTGGTTGCTAGCAATATAAGTCCGCAGACATGCATACTGTGTCACTGGAAAGCCCTGTGTTTCGATAGCCCAATATAAAACTCTTTGCCTAATTAACAGCAACAAAATGAACATATTTGCTTTTTTTTTTAACTTTGTTAAATCTGTTTGTAAGTCACGCACGTAACTTTCGAATATAATACTGAACTAACTGATTTACATAACATATTAAAGAAACATATTTCTTTCGCTCGTTATGTATAAGATAGGCCAGTAAGTCGTATCTGAATTAAACATACTTTCTTTGTAGTTCTCACGTGCCCCCCGCTAGTACAGCAGTATGTCTTCGGAATTACAACGCTCATATCGGGGATTCGATTCCCCGTGGTGGGTTTCGAAGATAGCCCAATGTGGCTTGGCTATAAGAAAACACACAGTTCTCACGTAACGCTGACAAGCGATCGGTTTACGTCCCCCAGTGGGTTAGCGGTAAATTTACGGACTTGCATGTTAAAATCCCGGGCTCGATTCCCCGCAGTAGACCCAGTAAATAGCCTAACGTTGCTTTACGCTGAAAAATGAATAAAGGTATTTGTTTTAGAATGATACATATGAGATGTTCATACCTCAACTCAACACACTAATGTTAATCACAGTGTGCTCCACATTACGAATACTTACCGGATCATTGACATATTTTTGTGTTTATAATTTCAGTTATACTATAACTCTTTGTCATCCTGTATTATCTAAATATTTCATCCTATCTCATAACTTCCAATGGACTTTCTTTATATATTTTTTTATTATTATTATCATTTTAAGGGGTTGGATGTATATTATAGACTATGGGTAAATATATCTGAAAGTATGTTGCCTGACAGGTTTGTTCACGAGACTACGTTATATGAAGGCTCAGTCAAGACGCATTTCTTTATAACCATATCTTGACATTTAGGTTTAGGTTTCTCCGTGAAAGCTATGCGAGTCTTGGCAAATGAACAATAACCTTCAGCCTCTAGAGTAGAGCGACTTATCTAGTCAGTAAACTAGCGTGCTTTAGGGTAAAATTTTCTTGGAAACAGTTTGCCCTTTTTTCTTTTTTCTTTTTTTTTTGTAACAGTGAATGTTGGCAAGTAATAATAGGGCCTTGTACTCTAGTAATGTATTGGTAGATGTTAAAGAATTCGACGTATTCCCGAACGCCAAATATATATCGTAAATTGTTTGAATATTTCGGAAAAGTGAACTGAAAACCTTCACGAAAAAAAATAAATATTTTATATAAAGAATTTACTAACAATTTAGTCTTTCGCTGGGACAGCGGTAAGTCTACAGAGTTACAACGTTAAAATCAGAGGTTCGATTCCCTCTCGATGGACTCAACAGATAGCCCGATGTGGCTTTGCTATAAGAAATGGCCCGGCGAGGTCAAATAATTAAAGCATTCGACTCGTAATCTGAGGGTCAAAGATTCGATTTCCCGTCACACTAGACATTTTCGCCCTTTCAGCCGTGAGGGCGTTATAAAGTTACGGTCAATCCCAATATTCATTGGTAAATGAATAGCTCAAGAATTGGCAGTGGGAAGGGATGACTATCTGCCTTTCCTCTAGTCTTACACTGTTAAATTAGGGACAGCTAGCGCATATAATCCTCGTGCAGTTTTGCGTCAAATTCAAATAAGAAATAAAGAAGCGTTTGGAAATCCGTAACAGAGGAAAATTAATTTTACATCCCTGGACAGCGTAGTTACGAAATTATATAAGGTAATTGTATAACGTGTCCAATGAAATCGATATTTCAACTTATAGTCACAAACCCTGGTTACAGAGCAGGAAATGGTACTCCGTTTGCACCGTGTTGTTTGCGTTCGGAAAGTTCAATTTCCGGGCTGGTTCACGTGCTTCTTTGATGATGAAGCCGAATAGTTTCAGCAAAGTTGCACGCAGTGTTTCCCTGGCATGCTTCTATTAGCTTATGTGTCGAAGTTGTGAAAGCCTTGTTATATAACTCTCACATAACTAGTAAATCACAATGAAACGAGAAATTTCCGTTTTACAACGCAAACTTTAAATGACGAAAAGGCCCCGACAGAGTCAGATGGTTAAGGTACTCAACTTGTAATCTGAGGGTCATGGGTTTGAATCCCTGTTTCACAAAACATACTCGCCCTTTCAGCCGTGGGGGGTTATAAGTGACGGTCAATTCCACTATTCGTTGGTAAAATAATTCAATAATTAGCTGTGGGTGGTAATGACTAGCTGCCTCCCCTCTAGTCTCACACTGTTAAATTAGGGACGGTTCGCGTAGCTAGCCTTCGTGTAGCTTTACGCGAAATTCAAAACAAGCCAAGTAACGAGAAGCATTATAGGTTTATTTGTATTTAAGTGCAGCCCCCCAGTGGCTCAGCGGTATGTCCGCGGACTTACACGCTAAAATCCGGGTTTCGATACCCGTGGTGGGCAGAGCACAGATAGCCCATTGTGTAGCTTTGTGCTTAATTCAAAACAACAATTTTAGTGCAAAGTTGAACAACGAGCTGTCTGTAAAATACCCACCACGGATACCTAAACCCGGTTTCTAGCGGTATGCGACCGCAGAAACCACTGGAGGTGGGGGTGAAGAACGTAGTCGTACAAGTATCTGTGTCACTATAACCCATACAAATGCGTTCGAATACTTCGACAAATTCTTCCAAAATAGAAACTGTTATAAAAACTTGACCAATAATACAAACATAAAACCCTCAACTTATATCAATATTGCATGACATATGGATATATACGTTTACTTTTGTGATATCTAATATTTCGAAATTTACATTTTAATATGTTTCGTTGTTTTATTGTTAAGCGCAAAGATATACGGTGGGCTATCTCTGCTGTGCTGATCATGGATATCTAAGCCTCAGATTTAACGCTAGGCGGGGCTTCCATTTTGAATCATATGTAAAAGATATCCAAAACTGGCAACCTTATTTCAAATAAGATGTACTGAAACCATTACTTACTTGATTCTTCACCGTAGTTACTTCCCATGAATGTTTTTGCGTACTCATAAATTTGATAAGACGTTCTTTTAAATTTTTCGATCCATGCCATGCATTTCCAGGCTTCATTTATATATAAAGCAGAAAAAGAAAATTTATTGTATTTGACTTCCGACTTCGTTGCCGGAAGATTATAAACAAATACTCAAAAATAAACTAAATAACACGAAGTAAAAATTAACAAAACGGAAACCGCATCACTGTTTAAAACTGAAAGAGTTTATAGAAACAATAAGCAAATTGTTTGTGCTTTATAAAAAAGTAAATTTTTACGTGATAGCAGTCCTCGGTGGTTGAGAGATAATGATTCGTACGTACAACGCTAAAATCTAAGGTTCAATTCTCCCACAGAAGACGGGAAGCAGTTAACTCGGTGTGAAGTGTTGCGTTGAAACATATCACTATTTTCATGTTTCGTAGTTTTGAAAAAGTCGTGAATGAAGGTTTTAAAGTAAAATAATTTGCTAGTCCTGTTACAAAGATTTTAACAAGTAACTTACTTGAAACTACATTTAATAAATTATCATTTCCATGAATGTAAGTGACATTCTAAAATTTACATTGTTTCTTTGTTGATAACCGCAGAACTGCACAATGTGTTATCACGGGTATCCGAACTCTATTTTCAACGTGATTAGCCCTGAATAATATACTTGGTAGTTAACTCCTATTCACACATCTCGTGTATTAACATATTGTCAACTATTAAACATCATAACAATAATGACAACAAAACTCGTCAATCTCTAGTTTGTATCAGTACGGAATACAAGTTGAGTTAATGTTACATGTCTGGTTGTATAGATCTCGGAAACAAAACGTTCGATTAACGCCACACATGGAAGTGAATCAAATTGACAGGCGGAAATTAAGGATGTTCGGAAAATATTTCTACGGAAATATTTTACGATTAGAGTGACTTTGAGGAGACCAAAGAAAACATTCACATCAGGGAAGAAACATGAGCGAACTTAAAGTCGGAGCAACCTGACTAGTCTCAAACATTGTTGTCCTTTTATCGATTTTTCACACTAACTGTTTCACCTCAATCTGAAGCATGGTTTAGTTAAACCTGGGCAAGAAGAAGACCTTTAGAAAATTAGGGGTTGAAGTGGAATTTATTGATAGATCCTGTTGCTGAGATAGCCCCCCTTGTTTCGTTGTTTATTCAGGGGTGTTGTAACATGAGGTGTACTGCTGTTAATTATACTGTTATATTGAGACGCTTTTAACACTTCACATATTTTTACTCTTCCACTGCCAAGTCTATTTGTCTATCTAGCTAAACAATTCCTTCCTACACCACTACTAAGTGGTTGTTGTAAAGGTTAAGGTTTTTTAGCCTTTGCATCTAAAGGCCCACACATACATTTGGCGACTAGATAGTTTATGGTAGTGGCAACTGACATGGCCCGTGGGGGCCTATAACTTCGCGTCACACGGTCCACTGTTTGAGAATTACTGGTATAAATCATAGGCAGTTTCAGGCAAACATTTAAATAACATCAACTGTATCTCTGTGCTTGAAAATTTCGCGTTTTTACTGTTCAATTAATCGTATTTTGTGATTTAAACGATTGTTTTAACTTAGAAATGTTGGATTTTTCTTAAATAAGTTAACAAATACGTCGCAATAAAATGTATTTTTCTATAGATTATATGCACTGTTTTCATCTTTAGAAAACAGTTAAAAGAAATGAGTGTATAATTTTAGAAAACCAGTTCACTTAAACACCGTAGTTTACCTAATTTCTTAAAATACATCAAGTAGAAACACAAGGATTAACCGTAACTCTTATCACCCACTTTAATGCCTAAGTTCTTGTGTGTTACTGTTCACAAAAATGTTTATGTATTCACAGAGGTAGAACCCTTTCTCAAGATCATAGTATCTTGTTCCTGTACATGAATTAGGGTAGGTTGTTTCATTAACTGCTAATCTGATGGTTTAGTTTTTGTTTTACCCAAAATATCACATTTTTAATTCCAAGAAGTAAAAGTCTTTTTGTGTGTGTGTGCTCTAGCTAAAAGTTTCTTTTGAATTTATGAAGTATGAACATATATAGTTCAAATTAGAGAAATAGCAAACTATCGAAGTCTGTGGGAGAATTCATAAACTTCAATAAACTACAATGTTGCTAAGAAAATTAAAATATACAAAAAATACCGTTTCCCCTCAAGAAGACAAATGTTTGAAACATCTTTAAAGTACAAATATTACAAAATACGACGGAACTGACACAGCTATGGTAACTTAATATGTTGTCTTTTGTGTGTGTTAAGCGCAACGCTACATTATGGTTTATCCATAATCTGTCCACCACGGGTATCGAAACCCGGTTTCTAGCGTTTTAAGTCTGTATACTTTTCGCTGTGCCACTGAAGGGTGGCTTTCAGTATAGTAACTGCTGGCGTAAATATAAGAAAAATTGAAGTTTTATTCACCTTTGAATATTATTTTCAGTTTGTTTGTATGTTTTGAATTTCGCGCAGAGCTACACAAGGGCTATCTGCGTTAGTCGTCCCTAATTTAGCAGTGTAAGACTATAGAGAAGGCAGCTAGTAATTACCACCCACGCCAACTCTTGGGCTACTACTTTAACAACAAATAGTAGGATTGACCCTCAATTTATAACTTCCACATGGCTAAAAAGGCGAAGATGTTTGGTGGGACGAGGGTTCGAACCACCCGGCCATTCCGAGCCGTTGACTGAAGACGTAAGCGTAACATTTAAAACCAACAAGCCACGCATTTTAAAATAGCTTTAAATTTATGTTTTTCAGTTATTTGTCTTAAATAATGCGCCCCCTGGGGCCTCGTTGAGAAAGAAAAGAGCTTAGCGTAATCTAAAATTAAATACAAGTATAAATAACATTTTCAGTTAATTTGATAGCCTGAAATCAATTTAAATCATAGTTTTATATTTAATTTTTTATAGTAAATGAGATCTAAAAAGAAAGAGTTAAATCATGGTAAATACACGATTCAGCATTGCTTTGTATAAAAACATTGTGAATAATTCATTTACTGGCAAATCCGATGTTTCCAACGAAATCAAGGAGAGAAAAAACTTATCTGAAACGACGTGCTATGTTTTGTAATACCATAGATTAAGCAAACCGTAAGAAATTGTTTTTTCTCCCCCATTTCAAACCTGTTTTATCGCTAACGACATAAGTTATGTTGGTTGGCTTCTTTTAGTGTAAGCCTCTGCATTATCACATTTTAATAATGTTGTTGCTTTTTTGCTTGAAACAAGCCCCTCAACTGTTCAAATAACGTCAGCCAATAACGCAGATTACCCACAAACAAGCTCCGTTATGGTCGACGAAACTAAATTTACGAATTTTAGTTATTTTCGTAATAGTCTAATACATGCATATATAAGTTCGAATCCGTACGACACCTTAAAGTATTCCTCACATTTTAAGCTGTGTTCTCGTTATAAGAGTAATAGTCAATAGTGTGCTACTAACTGGCTGTCATTCCTCTAGTTAGTAGTTCAAAATTGTGGGGATGGCGGTAAATAACCTTAGTGGTTTTGTCATAAGTATAACTATAACACAATAAAAACACCCATTGTACCAGCACGTGAATTATTAAATAAATTAATATACTAATACTCGGACCACCTGACTTGATCGATGACGGGTCCAGTTATTGAGGGTTATATTTTGTAAGTAAAACTAGGTGGAATAAACGTGTAATAATGTCACACAAAAAATGCAATAATCTTTTATTTAATATTTTGTGTTACCTAAATCATATCAAGTGATATAAAGTATCTAAAGAGACCTCTAACATGTGGCGTTAGCAGATTCTAACCTTTAGTAACAGTGGGTTCAAACACGGTGAAAAAACATAGTTGTAATGTAAAAACTTTTCGACCTCTAAAAACCCATATTTAAGCAATAAGTATGGTTTCTTACAGCTTGGCGTTTTTTTACCTATGAATAAATGGCGCAGCATGACTAAATGGTTAAGGCATTCGACTCGTAATCTCAGGATCGTGGATTTGAATCCCCGTCACACTAAACATGCTTGCCCTTTCAGCCGTGGAGGCGTTATAATGTTAATCCCACTATTCTTTGGTAAAAGTTGACTGTGGGTAGTGATGACTAGCTGCCTCCATCTAGTCTTACACTGCTCAATTAGGGACGGCTAGCGCAGATAACCCACGTGTACCTTTGCGCAAAATTTAAAACAAACCAAACCTATGGCCCCTGGCTAGTACAGCGGTATGTCACCGGACTTACAACGCTAAAATCACGGGTTCAATTCCCCACGGTGGGCTGAGCAGATAGCCCTTTGTGGCTTTGCTATACGAAAAACACACAAACACACATCAAACCTATGAATAATATCTTAGGTTGCCGGTGTCATAAGAAGTACAAAAAAAGTTTGGGTTGTTAAAAAAGTGTCTTAAAGACATTTACTCTGGAGTTAACATTATGGTTTAGTTGTAAAAGTATTCGCTTGGTTCTGCGAGAGGTATCGGATTCGAATCCGATCCTCGAAAATTAAAAACTTACCACATTAAAAGCTACTGTCGAAATAAAAGTCGTCCGACGACCATGGAATAAGGCTCGAGGTCGAATTTGTGAAAAGACAAAACTGTAGTAGTTTGCATTCTTAGAAGATTTCTTGAAATATGGCGTTTTGAGTTAAACTAATTTCCCACAAAAAGTAATTACATAGGATCCACAGAACAATAGGAGGTTTTAACAGGAACAATGTTACCAAATAACTCTGAATTATCCAGATCTAACTAGTTAGAGAGAAAAATAAAAGAAACGTAACACATATCAACAACATTTGATAAAAAAACATGATTACATCATTGTGCATAACTTTGGAGAGAGGACATCTCTTCACTCGAGAGAACTATCTCTTGTAAAGTAGTGAGCTTGATGAAAGTTCACGAAAATGTTTCAAACTAAAAAATTCCTAATATTATGTTCACGAAATTATCTGTCATGATACTTGCGTTAACTACATGATTGTTGTTCATTCTATTGAAACAAAAAGTGAGATTATAACATCACCTAACCAACTAGCAACTACGGTTCACCGTCTGCTTTCTACATAATATGTAAATTAGCAGAAACTTTTCTCACAAAGACAGGTGAATGACAAATGTTACGTATTACAATTTCAAAGAGCCTGATAACTTAAATTTAAAAGTCAAATAAATGTCAGTGTGTGTCCAGTTTATGATATTTGCCAACAAGATTGATACACACAGCTTTTCTTCGAATACAAATATATTTTACTATACAGAAATAAATAATAAAATTTACAATAAGTGATTACAAATAATGATTTATGTGCAAGAGTTTTACAATCTTACAAACAATATTAAGTCTTCTGTCTTGTCTGGAACTATTTTAGCATTATATTGAGGATCCACGATAAGCAAATTAATCTTGCGTTAATAAAGACGCAGCTCAGTTAACAGGGAGCTATCTAGCTCTGAATTTTCATTCTTGGCTGATCACACGACAAGTTTTTCATCGCTGAAGTTATATTATGTCCTCCTAAAAGTACTAATGTCCAGTATAAATCTGGTGAAGTTAAATGGTTTGTAATATTAGAAATCTATAACATTCCTGTTTCAGATCAATAAGCTTTGATTATATTTATAGGCACGTGTAGAATTTTTAGAAATTTCCGTCTGCCCAACAATATAGACGATACACCAATATTTACGTATATACGCATATCGTTGATTCTTACACTCGAGAATTTTATACAGCTTTTGTGAATAAGCGGGAATTGTTCTATGCACGTTTAACAGCATAAGTTATGTAAACTTAACTTAAACAAACATCAATATTAAAATAGATATATAATAATAAGTCCTCCACACACAGAACAACAGGTAGATAGAGAGAAATAAACTGTACGAATTCTTGACTAAAGTTCTGTGTAAAATCTGCATATGTCTAAAATAAGTGAAAATGTTCTATATAAAAGTTAGTATGTGTGTAGTATAATTGGGTACAACAGAAAACTTACTTAGTATATGAGAGCTCTCGAGATGTAATCGGAGCTAGCTGATATTTTTTTTATTGAAGACATAACCCCAACAAAAGAGATGAATTTTTAAAATTAATATTCCGTAAACGTTTTCCCTAACACGAGAATAACTCATTAAATAACGATGCTAATAATTCCAAACTATGTAGCTCACCATATACATAATTTTGTAGACTGACTTTAAACTATTTTTAAAGCAAAATTTGGAAATTGTTTCGCGTCACGAAGATATATCCATTGACGATTTCAGGCTAAAATAACAGCATGAAAATATCAAGTGTAATAAGTTGCTTTATAATTACAACATCCATAAAATCTTCAAGTTTCTCTTAAGACTAAATCCTTTCTTGTTAATCACAAACGCCTGCTTACCACATTGTCCTGGTGATTTATGACCTTCGTGTCCTTTTTCAGTTCGAACCATTTAAGACGTGCAATGTTTAAGATTTCACAAAAAATTAATCATTTTACAGCATGCACTGGTTTAGTAACGTTGACTTTAAGCTTATGAGTAGCGTCCTGACTGTGTGAACCATAATGAATAAAAAATAATAATAATTCGTGATTCAACTTTTATAGAATAGCAGTCACCTAAAATTAGTAACATTACCTAAGGTACATTAAAAACAATAAATCACAAAAGTGTATAATTTTTGCTGGCGTTATTTTCTCTCATTGTGATAAAGTTATTATTTTAATTGATCATTTCCTGTATTTCTATTTTATAACCATAAATAAATATATATATATATAATACACTACCACAATAAATAAATTATTATTTAATAAATAATATAAATAAATAAATTATTATTTTAATAAATAATTTTCTTCTTTGTTGTTTAGAATTAAGCACAAGGCTACAGGCTTTTAGCGTGTAGGTCCCCAGACATATATATATATACACACACTGATAAATAAATTAATTATAAGAATTATTTTCAGGATTGTAATGACATTAACTGCTGACATACCGCCATAACTGTACCACATTTACACATTTATTCTTATATATATATTGTATAAAAAAAAAATTCTACTTATTAATAAAAATTGATTTTTACACGTTTAGTTTAATGGCCTCTTTATAGAGTTCCTTTAAGGATTGATTTTTTGTTGAGCATTAAACTACTAATGGACTAGGCCCGGCATGGCCAAGCGCGTAAGGCGTGCGACTCGTAATCCGAGGGTCGCGGGTTCGCGCCCGAGTCGCGCTAGACATGTTCGCTCTCCCAGCCATGAGGGCGTATAATGTGACGGTCAATCCCACTATTCGTTGGTAAAAGAGCAGCCCAAGAGTTGGCTGTGGGTGATGAATGACTAGCTTCCTTCCCTTTAGTCTTACACTGCTAAATTAGGGACGGCTAGCACAGATATCCTTCAAGTAGCTTTGTGCGAAATTAAAACAAACAAACAAACAAACTAATAGGCTATCCGTACTCTGCCGATTGTGGCCCCTTGATCGAAGTACAGAATTCAATTAGGTAAATATTATGCATGAGACCAAAATAATTGTTATTATTTTGAACATGTTTAGTACAAATACAGTATAAGTACAATGTTTTGTTGTTGTTGTTTTTACAAGTACAACGTGATCAAATAAAACGTGACTTGGTGAAACGGGCACAGTAAAATGTGACAGTATGTTTAATCTTCGGACGTTTCAGAATTTACGAATTCCATCATCAGTGATCCAAATGTTTCTACAGAACATACATAAATATGTATTATATACACAGCTAATGAAGTTATTGCTTTCTTGTTTGTTTGCTTTTTTAATTTCGCACACAGCTACGGAAGGGCTATCTGCGCTAGCTCTCCCTAATTTAGCAGTGTGAGACCAAAGGGAAAGCAATTAGTCATCACCACCCACCGCAAACTCTTGAGCTACTCTTTTACCAACGAATAGTGGGATTGACCCTCACATTATAACGCCCCCACGGCTGAAAGGGCGAGCATGTTTGGTGCGAAGGGGATTTGAATGCGCAATCCTCAGATTACGAGTCGAACGCCTTAACTCACCTGACCATGCAGAGCCGAAGTTATTGGTATTGAATTATATGGTATTACCGAGTCACTTTCAAAATGCTTGTCCCCTGATGAATCAATGTTACATTTACGGACTTGCAATGCTATAGTACGAGATTCGATTCCCTGCAGTGGACACAGCCGAAGGAACTATTTTGAATTGCTTGTTTGTTTTCAGAGCAAAGTTACTACAAGCTATTACTTTCACCAGCGGCGTCTTAAAAGCATAGATACCTTTCGAATAATGATTGCAAATTATCCGCTTGTATACAGGTCATGAAAGTAATTATTAATTAACTGATTCTTGCGAACAAATATGTTTTAAAATTTATATTCTGATTTTTTTTATAAGTTCGCGACGTACTCCTTCTGGCTGATAAAAACACATTATTGTTTCTATAAGTATATTCATCAACAACTTATCAGCGTCTCCTCAGGAACGTAAAAATTGCTAAGTGTACTGAGACTCCAACTTCCAATTATTCTCTTAAAACATCAGTAAAAGTTATGTGTATTACTCTGTACGCGTTTCCGAATACATAAAATAAATGACAAACAATCAAACACCGAGGATTAATTGTATTTTATAAGAACAATGTTCCAGATTCTGTGAAGCACTTAGAATATTTTCCCTACAGTTGAATGGTCGTTTCCCGATTTCCATGTTTATTTAATATTATGAGGTTTACTTGTAAATTTGTGAATTTTTTACTTGTGAACTATAATAATCTTCAAATCTTTATTTATTATCTTGTTAACGGTACCAGAAGAAATGTCTACTTTAATCGCATCTCATTTTATTCGTATCCATAGTCTTCAGCTTTGAAGATGAGGGCGTTACTAAAAACTGAGTTAGAACTTAGTTCCGAAGCCCTGTTCTGCTCTGAACAATCTAACAGCATTAAAAACTCCTATTTTCAGATATCATGTTCTTTACTTCTACTTAATCTCCAAAAATATCTATTCTCAGAAAGAACTGTGCAGTAAACCCCCAGTCACAAGGCTTAACTTGAGGCATTGGACTGTCAATTAGTCAGTTCACTACAATCCAAATAAGTTGGCTTTGGCGTTACAGCTAACACCTGAGAAGACTTGAAACCGTATTATGATGTGCAAATCGTTCTCAAAAAATGAGTTTAATTCTCTGTACAAGAAGAGCGAAATAGTCGAAAATAGTCGTTCGTTAGGCTAAAAAAAAAAAAAGTACATACAAGTGTAATATAGTACTTTTCTGATACGTCTACAAAAGTAATATTGCATCCGTCTTCTTGTTGGAAGTGTCATTTTATGAAATGATTCTTCTGTGCTAAAAGTGTATATATCATCATGAATTCTGTTTTTACCAGTAAAAAACTTGAAGTGTATACATCAGTGATCTTTGCATTATATTAAGAGTCAACGTCCTCTGAAATCAATGTAAGTCAAATATATAAGCAAAAACGGATCGTTTGGGTTGAGAAAATATTTTACATATTTTTTTGCACAGATACTTCTCTGCAAGTGGGTTTTCTCGATATCACCATTGTAAGTCAATGTGTACTGCGGAGTAATTTCTATTCCGATGTTCACAAATTATATTTGATAAAGATTACACACCAGAAACAAAATTTAAAAAAACCTTCTAATATGAATAAACAACTGGCAAGACTTTATCAGTTGTTCTTATCAGAATAAACACCAGAGGGCTCGATCGGTATCTATTTCAAAGCTTGATTTTTAAGAACTTACAACATACTCTAATAATAATTGTATGTTGCTAGTAGTTAAAAACTAGGGTTAACAACATCCAGTTATGGCAATCATATCTTATATTTCTCAACTTTATAGTTTATGTGTAAAATTGCTGCGAATTTCAGTATTTCAAACTGAAAAAACCACAAGTCTTTAACGATTTGATCTGACATCTAGAGAGAACTACATGACCAAATCGACCTACTACCAAGGAGGATAAGCAGACTGCCAAATATGACGTGTGTTTTTTTATTATTTATGTGCACGTGAAGTTTATAACAATTTCACTTATTTTACGAGATACATCATAAAGCATTAGATAAACGTTATTTTGAATGCACGAGCCGCGATAGATTTTTTTTATTACGCAAAAGTACAATTCAGCCATACAGAACGGTGAATTATTTTCATATTAAAGGCGTTTCCTACGGTGAGAAAAGCCATGGAATAGAGATTACAGTTGAACGCTTCTATAACTGAACCAAAACCCGTTAACTTAAAGGTATTATTTTTTGCGTATGTTAAAGCATTATTCATCATAGACTTTTCACTTCTATAACAGCACATAAAGAGGCGGAACTTTGTAGTGCGTGGTCTTGTCAATATAAAACAAATGACTTTTACCACAATCACACTTTCAGTGGTAGAATATTACGACTTTTAAATTAGTTCTCAAAACCCTATAACGGCGATCACATTTTGTATTCATCCGACGTTATACTTCTTGTCGTACTTTAACGGATACTTATATGAATATATGTCTTAACAACAGTGATCGCCAGCTACACAGCGTTCCGAATCCTTTGTTGAAATTCCTCATTCAATTCCCCTTGTTTGTTTTAAAACGTTTTTCACTTCTTCTATAAAATCCAGCCAAAAAATATTCAACTATTACACAGTATTTAGAGCGAAGAGAAGTTTTATTATTTAATTCAGGATTTTTTTAGGAACTGCATTTACCATTAGAACCATTACAATCACACAAATAATTTTTAATTTACAGTTTCCACGCCGAATACCGGTGTGACAGAAAAAGAAAATAGGCCGAGTAATGATGAAAAAATTGTGATTTTTTAAACAATTAGCTCTATTTATTACGAACCATTGCGTATTGATACATATAGTAAATATTAAAGATTCATTTTAATGAAGTGAGGGTCCTTTTTAAATTCAAACACTATAAAATGTTTGAATAATGCTCGTTTAATATAACTAAGAATACGCCCCCTAGTGGCTCAGCGGTATGTCTGCGGACTTACACGCTAAAATCCGGGTTTTGATACCCGTGGTGGGCAGTGCACAGATAGCCCATTGTGTAGCTTTGTGCTTAATTCAAAACAACAACAACAACTAAAAATATTCATTGCCCGTAACCATGCCAACACGTACAATTGTCTGTGCTTGACAAACAAAAATGTTCATGGCTGTATCAATAGGTACGGTTGGACAGTGGTAAGTCTATAGATTTACAATGCTAAAACCAAAGGCTCGATTCCCAGCAGTGAACATAGCAAACAATCAACTCTGACTTTGCTCTGAAAAGAAACAAATAGTATGGGGAAGTTTGTGTGCTTGGCAAACAAATAATCATATGACCACGTCAGTAAAATTACATGTATTAGGTTGACTAGAATAAAATGGTAACGTGTTTATCGGAAAGAGACATTAATCCATTAGATTTGTTTTTCTCTGTTCTAATTGCAGTCATAATGTATATGTAGACCACTCACGCCTAGGTTTACTATGGTGATAAAAACTGCTTACCAAATACTTTCTTAAGCCGGTTCTTTAAATTTATTGCTCAGATAAATCCTTTCCTAAGTCGTGGTCTAATGGTTAGCGTGCCCACACTATTAATAAGAAGATTTATGGTTTGCTCTCAGTTACTGCAGACATGCCTTCTACACTTTGAAGTTGTGGGTGTGCTCTAAGATTAAAGGTTAAATCCCACTTTAAAAACAGTCCAAAATAATATGCTATTAAACAGCTACTTTCCTGCTATTCTATCAATTCAAAATTAGTTTCGGATATAGTTTGGCACAAAGATAAAATGGGCCCAGCATGGCCAGATGGTTAGGGCGTCTGGCTCATAATCTGGTTCGATTTTAGTTTGATTTTTTAATTTCGCGCAAACTACTCAACGGCTATCTGCGCTAGCCGTCCCTAATTTAGCAATATAAGACTAAAAGGAAGGCAGTTAGTAACCACCACCCACCGCCAACTCTTGGGCAACTCTCTTGCCAACGAATAGTGGGATTGACCGTAACTTTATAACGCCCCCCACGGCTGAAAGGACAAGCATATTTGGTGCGAGCGTGATTAGAACCCGCGACCCTCGGATTACGAGTCGAATGACTTAATTCACCTGGCCATGCTGGGCCCGTGGGTTCGAATTCCCGTCACACAAAACTTGCTCGTCCTTTTAGGCGACGATGCGTTATTACATTATGGTCAATACCACTATTCTTTAGTAAAAGACTATCTCAAGAATTGGCAATGGATAGTGATGACTAACTGCCTTACCTCTAGTCTTAAACTGCTAAATTAGGAACGGCTGGTACAGATAGCCCTCGTGTAACTTTGCACGAAATTCAACAACAAAGGAAGATAAAACGTACTGAGATAATATAAATTTCGCATTTAAACCGTGAGCTCTTCTGTAGAGAAGTATCAACCGGATCTATTCCACTGTATGTAAAAAGTAAATGACTCTGGTATGTCCTTTTTTTCTACATTTCAGTTTAACTAAGTCACATGGACATTACCCATAAAAAAGAGAATTTTATGCTATTATGTCACCTGGTTTTATGTTCAATTTATTTTGGAATCGCATCGTTTTTCTGTGATTTTCCCATCACTGGTACCAAAATCAAATTTTTAGTATCGTAAACTTAAAACGTACCGATGAGCAACTGAGTGGACAAATTGTTTAAAAGAGGTTAATAAATATAGCATTATAACAAAGTACACATTTATATATATGTGTGTGTATGTGAAATTGTAAAGATATTTGCTAATCGAAAGCGTATATCGTTTTCCAGCAAATGTTAGAATAAAACGCAAAATCACTAGAAACACTTTTAACATAAATTGTTTTATTTACGAAGGGAGAGTTTGTAGTTATGTCTAAAATTGGTTGAATTACCATTAATCTTAGCTACATGAAGATGAATGTTAATACACAACACAAGATACCATACATGTAAAAATGAATAAGTGAGAAACTATTTTCATTGTGGATCGAATCTCACTTTAAGGGGAAAAATAAAGGTATTTTATTGAAAGATTATTTTGTTGTTTGAAATTTCAAACAAAAAATCAAACAATAATGTCTTGGCGTATATTTATGGCAGAAAACGAAGTTCTCAATCAAAGGAAACTACACCTGCTAGGAAATGTTAAACTAGTCTAATAACACAAATTACTTCTTCGAGAAACACGAACAAAATTGTTTCAAACATAATCACAGTATTTCGGGTCTAATAAGAATAAGGTCCTTTATATTATCATGTAGAATAACGAAATGAGGCATAAAACCGATCATTTAATCATTTGTCTACGTGATTTTGTAAAGGTAAGTAAGAGTGGTGCTATGTATAAATATATAAAATTGAGCTAGTGCGCGGATAAATAGGTAATACTGTTGGATATTATAGTTTGTTTGTTTTAGAATTTCGGGCAAAACTACACGAGAGCTATCTGCGCTACCTGTCGCTAATTTAGCACTGTGAGACTAGAGGGGAGACAGCTAATCATCACCACCAACCGCCAACTCTTGAGCTACTCTTTTACCAACGAAAAAGGTTGGATCGACCGTCTCATTAGAAGGTCCCCACGGTTAAGAGGGCGAGCATGTTTGGTGTTATGTGGATTCGAACCCGCGACCCTCAGATTACGAGTCCAGTGTCCTAACCACCAGGCCATGCTGGGCCTTGAAGAGTATAGAACTATAAGTAGAGACATACAAGGATTTGAAGTTAGATAATTACTTAACTCGCATTTGGGCCTGGCATGGCCTGGTGGTTAAGGCACTCGACCACCTTTCCTTCAGTTGACTATATAATACCATTTTTAGGACTATTTTACAATAGAGTAACATTTTACGATTGAAAGTTCTGATTCTGTTTATTTTGTCAGTGAGGAATCCAGTAATGTAGATATTTTATTCTTCAAGTAAAGTCAAGACGACTTAGTCTCCTATATGATCACAGGTAAAGTTAAGACGATTTACTCTCCTATATGATAACTAGACAATCAAGTGTTATATACACTCTCATTCCTATCTTATTTGGTGTCTTTTTTCAATATCCACAAAACTTTTTATTTAGCAATTTTCTCCCTAAAGCTTGTTTACTTTCTTTTTTAAGATGACGTTCATGTGTTACTACATTACAGAGTGTACCCTAGAGCTTAATAAATTTTGCATATAATAATAATAAAAAAGATAGTCAAAAATCGTTTTTTATTCTCTATCAAATGAAGATAAATTTATAGTTACTGTTAGAACTAAGTATACGCTAGGCCTATCGAAGAAAGATAATGATGAATGAAAATAAGAAATCTCGGTTTTTGACTATTGGCCTGTTTTCGATTTTCTGACGCTCTGGGTAGCTGAAAAGCGGCATGTATACAGAAGATAGAACGACTGTGCGAGTTAGAAATTAATATCTAGCTTGTGATGACTGTGACAGCATTTGTTTTATTTGTACTCCTTCACTTTATATATATATAATATAGCAGCTGACTCCCTAAAGACATTGATTGTATAGTGTACAAAGCAATGAGTATTCTAGATGTTACAGTCATCTGATATTCAACTATTATTGGCTGGTAGTTCCTCTTTCACTCCTGTACCTAAACTTTTAAAAGAAACTGCAAATTTCTACACCACACTACGCTTACACTAGAATTATGATGTTTTTGTTTAATTTTTGCACAGAATAATAATAAAATAGGTAGTCAAAAACTGCTTCCTTCTATCAAATGATGATAAAATTATAATTACTACAAGAACTAGATAAGTGTTAGGCTTGTTAAAGAAAGACAAGGATGAATGAAAATGAGAAATCTCAGTTTTAACCACTCGCTGAATTTCATTTTTGAAATGCTCCAGATATCTGAAAAGCGGCACATACACTGAAGATATATCAAGTAGGTCTTCATGGATAGCTTGTGATGACTTACAGAGAAGTAAATCTAGATGACTTTTGTATTGATTTAATACGGGCGTCCGTGCAATTCCTACATATAAAGCACTCTCCGATGTTATTCATGGTTTGTGTTTGTTTTTTTTTCAGTTTTCGTATTTATGCATCAACACACTTGAAGTGTGATATACACTTGCCTTTTAGAAATGCAAATTAAAATCTTTAGAATTTTCGGCCTTAAACGACATCTGGCGGTCATAAATAGATTTCGCATCATTTGAGTGTATAAAATGCGTGAAGCTGTGTAAGTTTCCTTTTGGTGGCCTAAGGTAGTTTTGTTTATGTTCTTGGGCACTAGCCATAAAAGATAAAGTGAAAGATATCCCTAAACAAAGTAATTTAAATAACATTTTGCTTGGTGCTGGTTGTAACATAAGACGTCGTATGTCTGAAACGCTTTTTAATCTGATTCTTCATAATTCTGAGATTTGTTAATGTTAAGTATAGCCTGAGGTGCTTATACTATTGCTGCTCTAAGATATATTATTGTCATAACATCATTTAATTTCTTAATTTCATTTTTAAAATAGAAGTAAAATGCTATCACAATAACCCTTCGTACGGGAACTTTTCTTTTTAATCCAATATCTAACGCTCTTCTTCCAAGTTATATTACTCATAAATCAGTAAGTAATATTCATAGTTTAAAATGTGAAATGCAGCCAACCGTTCACGTTCCGTTAATGTCTGTGTAAAATATTCACTGCAGCTGACTCTTACGCGCCTGAGGTAACATGCTGGAGATATGTGTTCTGCTAAAGTAGACAAGTGTAAGGACTGCCGTTCTAACAATGTAGATTTTATTGCATGTTAGGCATATGATGTTGTTCACAGCATCACACGTTCACGTCGTGCCTTAATTATGTGAAAGAACTGCCTTACTTTTCTTCTTGCCTAGAAGATATATTTTACAATAGTCCAGATGTTTCAAACATAAGGAATAATTTGTCTTTTACAAGTGAAAAACTAAGAAGTGTGCGTGTATGTATCAGTAGCCACCCACCCCTCCACCCCCGACACACACACACACAAATCTGGCTGCCCTGAGTACAAGTTCAAGTCTTCCCAAGCGTGCCAAAATCAATTATAGCTCGGTTTATCGCATTGTGAATCCGGTGGTTAATGGTTTATATCCCGTTGCTTCAAACTCGTGATCCGCACATTGGGTGTGTTAAAAGAGTAACAGCTGAGGCCAATATTCACCTAGAGTAGTCCAACAGTTAGTCGTGAATGCGGTTGACTAGCTGCACTCTTTTCTGCACTCTAGTCTATCAGTTCCAAATTAGTGACGGTTAGTGCAGATAGCTCTTTGTAGCCATGCTCGATCGAGATTCAGACCACGTGGGATAAAAACCCAATGTATAACCAACAGGGTCACATAGTAATACTTTTTTTTCAGCCGTAAGTTAGTATTAAACAATCAAAATCTATTGAGTCAGGAGGTCGTCGTATCATCTGTGGATCTAGTTACATTTCCTGCTTTATCTACGTGAACAAATATTTGTTGATATTTCTTCCCTACTTCATACCACCAAACACAATCTTAAATATCGTGTACTATGAAGACACCTAAGACTGTCTCATAAAAAAAAATCCGACGTCAGTATAAAAGGTAACTTGCATCATCTTTCTGTACTGTGGATACAGCATTATCTTCTTCACTCCAATCGGAAAAGAAAAATCAATAAATCCCCAGAACGGAAGTAATACACATTTTTTTTCTTTTAATGTTTCCACGATACATTCAGTTTATAGATAAAACTTAGCCATATTTTACGTGACTCTTAATAACGAGTTGTTGGAAAAATATACTTTATTTTTAATGTCGTCCTTTTCGTAAAGCCCATTTGTTGTTTATGAGAATTTAACAATCTCTTCGGTTTACTTAAACAACAATGTTTCCACGCTTTATCATAATTTATTTATCTGTCAGTGTAAGAGCGAACCCACACTGGGCTGTCTACTGCATCCACAACAGGAATCGAACTTTTAATGTTAGTGTCCACTGTCCCACTGGGAGACTTTTTCGTAGCTGAACAACAATATTACTACGCTTTAGTATGGTGGAACAAAAATATTATTCACTTTTATTACTACATTCTATTCTATTATAGTTGAACAGCATTATTGTTACATTTTAATATAGTTAAATAACAGTATCACTATGCCTTATTATACTGCAACAACAGTATCACTATGCCTTATTATACTGCAACAACAGTATCACTATGCCTTATTATACTGCAACAACAGTATCACTACTCTCTAATATAATCGAGTAACATTATTTTTACGCTTTATCAGTGTTGAGCAGACACTTTTAGAACGCTTTAGCATAACTGGAACAATAGTATGGCTCACACTTTTTTATGACAAGTTCTGTAATAAACATCGTATTACACAATGCTGCACGAGCGTTTTACGAAAGAATGTGTTAGATACTCTCTTAGAAGCATCTGAACTTAACCTGAAAGTACAAATTTAAAGATAAAGAAGTTTTAGAAACAACTACCATTCAAACATTACTACAATTAAGTAATATAATAAACATGATGAACATGGTAAAATAACATATACAGTATATGTACAAATACGCTAAAGTTTGGAACTTCGACAGTGTGCGAGATGCAAAAGCAAAATTTCAACGATGAAAATTAAACGGAAAAACAGGCTACATGAATCAAGCATTATGTATTTCACTGTCTTGGTGACCCCGTATGCTTACTGCCGTTGCTAAGTGGCTAAGGTACTCGACTCGAAAGCCTCGGATCGTGGGTTCGAATCACCATCACGCTAAACATGCTCACCCTTTCAGCCGTGGAGGCGTTATAATGTGACAGTAAATCCCACTCTTCGTTGGTAGAAGAGTAGTCCAAGAGTTGGCGGTGGGTAGTGATGATTAACTGCCTTCTCTCTAATCTTACACTGTTAAATTAGGGACGGCTAGCGCAGATAGCCCTCCAGTAACTTTGCGCGAAATTCAAAACAAACCTCGTATACAAATAAACTATTTTGTACAAACGAACGAACTTCTCGCTGGGAGCACAGGAAATACAATACTTTTTTTGGGGGGGGAGGATAAATGACTATTTGCTGGATTCAAACAGTGCACCTTGCTGTTTAGTTGTAATAATTTGAAATACGAAAATTAGGAATTGAATAATTAAACGGTGTTGACAAGTGATTTTGATTCCCTGTTCGTGACTCTGTTTAGATTAATACATCATTTCCCCTTACCTAATTAAACCTCCATTGTAGTTATTGTTTCATCTTTGTAAGTTTGTTACTTTTCCCGCTAACTAAAGAACATATTTAACTAATTAAACATATAACAGTCGTATACACCGTTTATACATGGCAAGTGTAACGTTTAGAATTTTAATTTTTTTGAGAAACATTAAAAAACTTAGGTAGTAATACATCCCCCTTCTCTCTTTCCTAATAAGGGTGCAAATTTGCATTAGATAACAGTAGGTCAGAAGCCCTAATTATCATATCGTAATTTTAAAAAACAATAAGCATGTTTTTTTCAGCATGTAGCCATGACTACACTTCATACGAAAAGCAATGTAACTGTTGATTAAATATCCGCGAAATCTCACGGTATTATTTTTCAATATTTGGTTTTGTTTATTTTGAATTTCGCGTAAAGCTTCACGAGGACTATCTTTGCTAACCGTCCCTAATTTAGCAGTGTAAGATTAGAGGGAAGGCAGTTAGTCATCCCCAACCACCGCCAACTCTTGGGCAACTCTTTTTACCAACGATTAGTGGGATTGACCGTAACATTATGATACCCACACGGTATCAAGTGGATCCTTGGAAGAAAATTAGTTACATCGTGATCATATTTGTGGCGTTGTTTCTGTTGATCTTGAAACATTTCAGTGTCAGTTTACAGATCAATTCCAAGGATCAACAGGAAAACAGGATTGGATCTAGAATCGACGATTTAATGGCAGCATAATTTAGTGTTGTGAAGTAATTGCAGTAAGCCTTCTGATTCATATTTTGAATCTAATACAGATATGTACTGGAGATGACATTGGGCCTTATTACCCTATGAGAATACAAGACATGTTTTATATTTAAAGATAATAAAAAGTGTGTGGCTCTAATGAATGTCTGAAAAGGTGGCTCTAATCTTTGAAGCACACGCATACAGTTAGAAAGCATGCTAATACAACGTTGGTTCGTAAAAACAAAGGTGCCATAAGGTTAAATCTTGAAGGAAGTTTGCATGATATATAGCTTGAAGGGCTGTTCACGTAAAATCCGCAAACATTCAATGAAAAGTCAACAAATCATCACTCTGTTGTCAACAGTGTAGGGGAAGCTAGACATAAAACAACATAACTATGTGTGTTTTGTTATAGTAAAGTACTGTATTATCTACACGTAGAGTAGTTGTAAATTGTTAAATTATGTACTAATTTAAACAACTTTGTACAATAATAGTATATTAGCTATCACATACGTACACGTAGGCACCACTGAAATAATATGTTAGCATGTTCCATTCCTCTCGGCTGCTTTTCCTTAGGTAATTTTCATACAGTTTCAATATTGATAGCAGTGTTATAATGATTACGTATTGAAACTAGACTCTCGGTAAAACTCCCTCTCTCCTTATTCGTACGTGCGTAGTGTTATATATCAAATTACACTCTCCAATATCTAAAGACGGTTTAAACTTTAATAAAACAACGCTTTGATCTCTGTAACTGCCGTTCTTGTTTGTGGTAGACACTTTCGTGTAGACTTAAAAATGCTAACACTATTACTACATGACATGCGGATTTACAAATTTTAACAGTGCTGTTACGTGACATGCAGAATTGCAAAATATTCACACTAATACTATATGACATATAGATTTTAGAATGTTAACGCTAGTATTGCGTGGTACGTGGACGTTTAAATGTTAACAATGGTACTATGCGACACGTTAATTTACAAAATGCTAGTTTTAATAATGTGTAACACATGGACTTGCCTTACGTTAAAACTAGTACTTTATGACACGTGGACTTAGAAAATTTATTATTCTGTAACACGTGAACTTGTCAAATATTAGCATCAGCACCATGTGAGACGTTTCACATTTGTATATTTGGTTCACAAGGAATTATTAACCAACTTTCGTTGTGGTTAGAGTTTGAAATGGAGGAATATTACAAAACCTTCTCCGAGGAATGATGCAGATAAAATAAAACTCCTAAATACCATAGAGCCAAACAATACAACGTCAAGAAGAAACTATCACTCATTGTTCCACATGTAAGCACAAAAGCTGCAAACCAAACGCTTAGAGAAGTAACGGCCTCCGAAAACCATACAGCAAAACTTATCCCAAAAAAACGTCCTTACCCTTGAGCGACAGGAAATTCAGGTTGTCATTTATTCACCAATTACAATGATCACACGCTATCACCTGGTGTCAACTTATCCATTAAACTTTTTGTTCTAATAATCTTATATTTAAGCCCCAAATAGACTTTACGAACCTTAAACTGATATAAAAAGAATAGTACTTTTGGAAAAATACTTATATAAGTAAACAACATAATTATACTCGTTTAAAGTACGAAAGTGATTTAATTATAATTAAAACTGTGCAACACTCAAAAAAGTACAAGAGATCTGTGGCTATTTTTATATGCAAAATGACATAGGAAGTCCATTTCTGGCCTTCTTTTAGTTGAATTAGGCATGGTTTTTGCAGAATTGTCACTGTATACCCTTTTTGTTATTATTATTAAATAAAATTCTCTACCGCATTGTAAAATGGTTTTCAACCCAGGGTTAGAGACAAATCTTAGTAACACCTACAATGTGATATGATAAATAGCACAGTACAATTTAAAATCATATTTTCTGGTTTATTATTGTATGTTATATTTAACTGAGTTTATCACTTAATACTTTATACTTCAAAACTTGTGTTTAATGTTGTTTTTTTTCAGATCTTATTTTTTTTCAACAATGAGTGCAAGAATGTGGGAAATTAACTTTTGCTAAAGAAAAGCGCAGTATTACACGCCATATCAAGAAAATGTACAAGGCGTACTTTGTTTGTGACTTAGGAGACCAGGACAAGTCATGGGCTCCTCATGTATGTTGCCTTACATGTGTGAAGACATTGAGTGCCTGGTATGCAGGAAAAAATGTTCACATGAAGTTTGTTGTGCCAATGATTTGGCGTGAGCAGAAAGATCACTCTAATGATTGCTTTTTCTGTCAGCAAGACTTTACAGGCTGTATTTGTGCAGATATCAAGGTTGTGGCCATGCTTACTGGCCTTCAGCTTGGCTACACTAAATTCTGCTGCTTTTTGTGCTTATGGAACTCCAGAGCAAGAACTGAACATTATGTACGCAAGGATTGGTCGATCCGAGATTAAATTGAGCAAGGGAAACACAACATCATGCACAAACCACTTCTGAAAAGTGATAGAATTCTTTTACCACCTTTGCACATTTAACTTGGTTTGTTTAAGCAATTTGTGAAGCCTTAAACAAGGAATCCTTCACATTTGCATAACTTGCAGAGAATTTCTCTTCCCTGAGTCAAGCTAAAATTAAAGAAGGTATCTTTATAGGTCCCCAAATTCGAAAAATTTTACCTGATAAAACCTTCATCACACATCTCAAGAGAAAAGAGAAGCTTGCCTTTGAGTCATTCAAGAAAGTCTGTGATGACTTCCTGAAGAACCATCGTTCAGAAGACTATGTGCAAGTTGTGAATGATCTGCTGAGTCATTATCATGGTATTGGATGTAACATGTCTCTACAAGTTCATATGCTCCACTCTCATTTGGATTTTTTTGCGGAAAATCTTGGTGGTGTGAGTGATGAACATGGCGAGAGATTCCATCAGGATATTTCAGTGATGGAGCGAATATTTAAAGGAAAATGGAACCCTGGCATGTTGGCAGACCACTGCTGGGGTATAAAGAAGATCACACTCCACACAAGAGACTTGGAAAACCAAGTTGTTTAAACTGACAGGTGTGTGTTTTAATTCATAACCAATAAAAGTTTTGTTATACCAACTAAATTTTTGTTTTGTTTTGTAACTTTCAGTATTTGCAATGTTGTGTTCAATACGCGATATTTTGCAGTATATTATAAAACATATGGTTCATGGTACAGAAAAACGGTGCCTAATCTGGAGGAATAAAGGTCAGATTCAGAATTAGGACAATTGTTTAACCCAGAAACAAGTCTTACTTAATTTGTCCTTTTTTTTAACCTGAAATTTGTTGCACAATGATATTATTACGAATTTTAAAGTTGGGCAGATATTTCAGAGTTTCCCAGAAACAAGGTTTCAATATCTTGTGATGCACAGAACACAACTACCCCATGTTGTAGCTTTGTGCTTAATTACAAATAATAAATATTTCAGAGGTTTCACTTTAATAGCATGTTTAATTGTAGAGTATCTTGTAGATTTTCAGGTCCTTATTCCATTACTGGTATAATAGTTATTCATTTAATTCACGGCCCAAACAGTTTCCTTCGCAGAATGTTTATTATATTCGTCATTCGCATCGATAATGCTGTGACAATTTGTTCTGACTACGGAAAACAACACAATCTGAGGGTCGCGAGTTCAAATACCCCTCTCATCAAACATGCTCGCCCTTTCAACCGTGTAGTCTTTATTATGTGACAGTCAATCCCACTATTCGTTGGTAAAAAGTAGTCCAAGAGTTGACGGTGGGTAGTGATGACTAGCGGTTTTTTCTTTAGTTTTATATTGTTAAAAAAATTAGGTGACTAGCGCAGATAGCTCTCGCGGAACTTTGAGCGAAATTCAAACAAACAAAAGAACACAACTTTCTATTTTTTATAACACTAAGTTAAGATATTTGAATTGTAAACATTGTTGGATATCTCTATTTAAAAACAATAATTAAGGGTAATCCACCAGATAGAAATCTTCAGTTAAATTACTCTTGAATATCACTATCTTCTTCGTGCCTAACTCGCCCTGATTCATGTCACTTAAAAGAGTTAGGTTCATTTTATTTAACTAAAGAACCACAATTAACATAAAATGGCGTGGAGCATAATCAACTTAAAATGACATTTCAACACGAACTTCTCTGAGATAATAAAGCTAGAGAACTTCGTGTTGTAATATTTAAAAATACTTTTTACAAAGTCTGAGATTAAATGTAGGAAAAATCGAACATAGAGTAATATGCTCACAGCACCTTGTTTTGTTGTACAACATGGTTTTTAATCTCGTTGGAGCGAGTGATCGGCTTGTCTCGTAGTCACAACGAATATTTGGTACACATAATATACCAATTGCTATAGATATTGATTGCTACTACAACAGACAAGAGACTAGAAAGTAGACAAGAAGAACCTCAGAAAATTCATTACTCAAATAGAAGAACGCGTCAAACGTTTAGAGCCGTTGCCTTGTTTTCTATGAAATAAAGTGAAATACATTACAACTGTAGAGTGAGTTGATACAGTATGAGAAACGAAGAAATAAAAACTAAAAATATCTTCACATCTGCTCCTAGTGGCACAGCGGTAAGTCGACAAATTTTGACATTAGAAACCTTTTTTTTTAATATATATATACCCGTTGTGGGTAGAGCAGAGTTAGCCCACAGAGTAGCTCTGATTAACTACAAACAAACATAATCATCTTCATTTCCTCAAAACACCAGGATTTGGAACGAAGACCTTGATCATAACTGAGGTGCAACTAAGTTTTCATAGTTTACTAGCTGGAACAATAACACTATGTAACACGTATTTTGTTCCTGGATAGTACGTGTTATTTCTTAATTGCTTATGTTTTAAAAGTACGAAAAATTGCCATTACTCCTTCAAACTTTGCTTTTGTGACTTGGATAATGAAATTTAGAAATTAACCTATTTTCTGTATAAAAATTTGCACATTTTCATTTAAATAAGGTCTGAATAAAACAAAATATGAGTCAAGATTCACATGAATTTATACTAAAGTTATAGAAAAATAAAGAAAAATGTTTAGAAGTCAGTATTTTTTCGAGATTTGCGACTGTAATGTAAATCACTTTCACGTATCAGCCCCCAAATAGTCTTCCATTATGTTTTCGTTATACGCTCCCAGGTCACAAAAGCAAAGTTTCAAGAGAAAAATAGGTCTTTTTCATTTACTTTAGGCATAACCAATTAGGAAATAACACTTTCTGCCCAGGAACAAGAAAAAGTAAAAATTTTGTTACACAGTGTAATATCTAAGTCGGCCATTAACTAGTTAGCCAACGCTAGCAATTTTAAAACATTGCCAACAAATTCTGTTGGTTCCGTTTTCAACTGACAAACGAAGAACGTCTGATGAAAAATTTTCTTTAAAAAAACTTTTATTGTGACTGTTGTCTGAGATACTAATCTGAAACAATACCAAATTTATAGAAAAACAGTTTAAACAGATCTACAGTATGCCTACTAACTCCACATTTCTGATGTCAGTTATTTTGTTCGTTTGAAATTAAGCACAAAGCTACACAATGGGCTATTTGTGCTCAGCTCAGTGCAGGTATCGAAACCAGCGGTGTTCAGTAGTATGAGTTTGCAAACATACTGCTACGCCACTAGGGGGCGATGTCAGTTATTGTTACGAAACTCGGAACATTTTGCGTGGAAGAAAACATGATCTGTGTCATCCTCTGGAAGAGAACTCTCATGCATGTTCCAAAGAAGGATGCCAGTTTGTTTGTAAATAAGAATAAAGCTCCAGAAAGGGCTATCTGAGCTCTGCCAATCAAGGTATCGAAACCCCATTTATAGTGTTGTAAGTCTGCAGAAATACAGCTGAGACGCTCTAGTGAAGGATAAATACTTTTAGTGGAGGATAAAGTGGAAAACTTAGCAAGTTAGCTAGAGAAACATTCTAACTGAGAAAGCAGAGTTTCGTATCAACTATACAAATTAAAGAAGAACGTTGGGAAATGTATTTTGACCTTACATCTGGATTAGAATTAGTAACTTTATTGTAAGGTCAGACAGAGAATGACGTTCAAATATCATAAATCTTTCGTAAAAAAGAAATATAAGCAGAGAGCTATGAGGTGTGACTATAAGTAATGCAAAAACGACTAAATGTCTTACAAGAATAAAGGTTTAAAACCCCTACTAGATCAAGTTAAAAAATTGAGTCATTTTGTCACCTTGAAGTATATTATTGCATGGTGGGTCATCCATGTGAGATACTAGTGGACTACGACACCCAAATATTTGACTGGGTTAAATATATCAATAAATCAAGATGAATATTTTGATTGATAATTCTTTCCGCCTTTAGTTTTTCTGTAATTAGTGTAAACCTTCAAGCGTCTAACCTACCCATACGTTACTACATAACTCCGTTTAAAGTGACCATAATCAAGCAGATAGCAGATAAAAACCTGGACAGGACTTGGGGGTTGTGGTATATTTCAATTATACAGGAAAAACCATACTTTGTAGAGCATTTGCAAACAACGTACGAGTTTGGTAAAGAATTTCCTACTTCATTTCAAAGTTTGTGAATAAATAGTATTTGATTAAATATACCGTGTTTTGAGATGCATTTTATTCACACGGTGATCTGCACGTTAATGAAATTCATATGTTTTAATATACGATCACGAGTACTAATGAACTACCTAAACAGAAGTTAAGCCTAATTTAGCATTCGTTTTAGCATGTTGGGCTTTATGTGTTTGTCTTTTCTTAGTATTTTAAAGGAATTACAAACTGAATAATTCATAATAACAAATTGCTAGCATCAAAACTAAAAGTAATCTTTACCAAAAGGAATTAATAAACGCCTGGATCTTCAGTTGATATCCTGACTCTGCCAATGTATCGATGTACCAAGAAAACAGGAAACTACGAATTTCTGACACACTAACGAAATTTAAAAGCAGTTTTAAAGAAATTACTCAGAGAAATGGCTGCAGGGTAAGCCTCTCATTCGTCCTGTGGACAAGAGTAGAAGGTTAACAGAGGTGTGCAGAATGTGGCTTTTCAGTTGTCCGACAAACAAGGTACAAGGTTTAAAGAGGGCTGCATATGGAAGGGCTACAAGGTTAAAGAAATTTCTTATTTATGAGATACAGCGATTGGTAACACTCTTCACGACAACTTAGTATGTTTGCACGACTAAGTTACTGCTTTCCAATCCAATGATAAAATTACTTGTGACTGTATTTACGTTCCAAGTTTCCTTCTGTCAGTAACTTAGAGGTGTAGCTAAATTTTGTAGTTCGGACTGGTTATCATTATTATGAGGTGAATATGGATAAAACCACGAGAAAGGGACATGAACATATAGCCCAGAACTATGTCTGTACAATAATAAACTACACGAACTATACTAATAGAAAGGCCTGCATCGTAAATTGGGGACATGTAGTTACTATAAAGTAAAACATTGTCCAGTAATATGGGATAATTCGTCTTATTATAGATGGATCAAGTGATCGACTTATTTTACAGTCATAAACGCACATGAAACCTAAGAAAGTATATTATTCCAGCATATTAATAAATCAGAAACATCCAGCTGGTTAAAGCCATATCAAACCTGACCCCCGATGCTGTCATTCATTATATTTTATGATAGCTTATGCATAAAAACTCATTTCTTCTGCATTCCGATAGCCTGAGTTCAAACACTATCTAATTTAATTGAAAAACGTTAGAGGATCATCATTAGGCCTAAAGTTTTGTTGTTGTTGTTTGTTTGTTTTTTACAAGGACATTAAAATTCATGTCCTGCAAAATCCTAACGATAACATGTAAAACTGCTTATAAACTGATTGTTTATAAGCTTGTTTATTTATTTATTTATTTGCTTGTTTCTGAATTTCGCGCAAAGCTACATGAGGGCTATCTGCGCTACCCGTCATTACTTTAACAGTGTAAGACTAGAGGGAAGGCAGCTAGTCATCACCACCCTCCGCCCACTTTTGGACTACTCTTTTACCAACGAATAGTGCTATTGACCGCAACATTATAACGCCCCCACGGCTGAAAGGGTGAGTATGTTTGGTGTGACGGAGATTGGAACCCGCGACCCCAAGATTACGAGTCTAGCGCCTTAACCACCTGGCCATGCCGGACCTTGATAAACTGAGACTGTCATCAAATGCTGCCCACCGCTAGTACAGCGGTATGTCTCCGAATTTACAACGCTAAAATCAGGGGTTCGATTCCCCTCGGTGGGCTGAGCAGATAGCCCTTTGTGGCTTTGCTATATGAAAAACACACACACAAAACACACAGTCATCAAATGCCACTAATTGAAATACCTGGTTAATCCAGCAACTGCCAAATAAATTGAATCAAGACTGGAAATTCACCATATAGGCTAAATTATTTACGAAATAAATCACTTAAATAATTTACATCTTGTATTCTGTATCGCTTAGCTAACAATCTTGCCAGAATAATCTTGAGCTACGACCAGGCAGCCAGTGAGCAATGCTCAAGCATCGACGCTAAAGATTAACTGTCACTATTATAACGCGCCCAAAATATGAAGTGCAGGAGATTTGTGTGTGCGTGTGTGTATATGTGTTTACAGATTCGAACGTGGATTGCAATCTCCAAATTCCATAGCCTTATTACACAGCCAACCCAGTCCTTACTATCTTTTTGAGTGTTTTCATCTGGTAACAGATGAGTTGTAGTCTGTTTCCTAACTGATAATGTTATACGTCGCATTATTTGCTATGCACTTTTTACTTTGTGATCTAATTGATAGCGCGCGAGTTTATGAACCCAGTGATCCAATGTTCGTGTCCCTTTTTCTCGAAACCGCGATCTGCACTTTGTAGCTGTTAGTATATTAGAGCAGTCCAGGAGTTGTCAAAATCAACTAACAACAAGCTGCCTGTACTGTGGTTTATCAGTTTAAAATTAAATAGTTAATTCATACATATACACCTGATGTAGCTTTTCACCATTATCCAAAACAAACTTCATCTCGCGTGATTGCTATAAAATCAACTTAACGCTACAGCTTTTCAAATGCTTTAAGTATATTTATTTTACTCTATGTTGTGTTGATAATTTATTTAGTCTTAATAACCGTCTATCACTTCAAAATGTGAGTGCGTAACTTTTCATAACAATTCAATATAAACAAATAAGAGCAGTTTGATAAATTATCTTACAACCTTATCACACTTTCTGTTCTATCAGTTCTTCCGATAAAAAAGATAGTTACTGAAACAAGATCGTAAAATGAAATCCAGTAAGTTTCTTAAACTAGCGTAAAACTTTAGGGGCTTTATTTCATTTATATTTTATAAACACTGTTATTGTCGCACAATAAAATCGTAAGATTTTTAATGGTTACAAAAACAATCACATTACCCAGTCACATAAGAATCTATGTTTCTCTAATAATAAAAATGTAAACAATTGTTTTTATTAGAAATAATCATTTTGGTCATAAGCAATAACACCCTGGCTGTTAACCAAACGGCAGATGGTATTATACAAGGCTTGATGTGCATTTCATTTGAATCGCTACAACGTGTATCACTTCTGAGGCAAATTCTCTTAATCACAGATTTCTTTTACAAGTGACCCCTGATTCGATACCCGTGGTGGGCAGAGCACAAATAACTCTTTGTGCAGCTTTACACAAACAACAACTTTTATAAGCGGAAGATACGTTAGTGCAAAGCAAATAAATTCGTGGTAGAGATTTCGGCTTAAATATATTTGAACCTAAACTGGAGCTTAGGGGCAATTATAACTAGGAGCGCTCAAACAGTTTCTTTCTCTTCGCCCCGCTCACGATTTGAATGCTCAAGTAGGCTTAACTTTAAGAGATAACTTGAAAAAAATAAATTTTAAAATTTAGAAAGATGGAATATAATAATAAATTATATTCACATAGGGGATAAAATTAAAATTAACTTAAAGCAAGCAACCCAAGACGGAAAGTGGCGTCAGAGTCATCTATCGAACTATTTCAAAACTATGAGCTACAAAGGAAAAACAAAGTGCAGAGAGTAAACAAGAAGATGAAATAACTTGAAATAATTATATACGCCAAAGTGTGTCTGAAAGTTATACACAACACATCCTTTTACCTTATCAGTGCTTACCAAATAACAAGTTATCAGATTCAACTGCGAGAAGTTGAGTAAACTTTGAGTATTGGAAGTTATAATTTCAGAAGCTATTAGAATTATTGATTTAAATAGAGTTGGAGCATAGTAATGTCAAATATGAACTGGCAACATCACAGAACCAGTGACAGTTTTTCCGTTTTTACGTTTGCAGAGGAAATACAAATTACATTTCGGATCTCAGATCCTGAGGGATTCGCCAGAAATCAAGCATTTCTCTTACAACCAGATGATAGAATACGAGCCTTTTTTTCTTTTGTATATATAAAAAAGGACCAAAATAATTCTATGCAGATACTGAATCTATCATTTCCTGTTGTCGTTTCTCTCTCTCTCTCTCACACACTCTTTTTTTTTGGGGGGAGGGGCATATCGTGTGAATAATATCATTATTTTTAATGTAATAAAAACTCAGGAACTAGAAATAACCAACAACTAACGAATTCATAGGGATAAAATAAAAGCTTAAATTTTTTCTCTTCTTAATTAATTTGATTTTTCTTGCTGACTAATCATTTGTAGATGGTAAAAGTGTGTGTATTTTCTTATAGCAAAGCCATATCGGGCTATCTGCTGAGCCCACCGAGGGCGATGGTAAAAGTAACGGAATAGCTTGTAAATTACCACACTGGCGCTTCCTCAATTTATGTGACTCCATGTGCAGTGGATGAAAAAAGTAAAATTCTGTTAATCGAATATCGAAGCAATCAGCAGATTCCATGAAGAGAAGTAATGCCATCATTGTAGGACTAATGCAGTCTAACCAAAACAAACGTGTTATTAAGCGATTAAATCTTGAAAATGGATGTTTTCGTCCCACATTTAACAAGTAAAACCGTCTGCCATCAGTTAAATTTACTGAATTTTCAGCTGATAAATGTCACAAGCAAAAATTTACTGTTCATGTGAAGCTTAGTAATACACTATATATGTATATCTATCATATAAAGACGAAAAGGTGTCCGTCTGTCTAATCTGTCACGCCGATATCTTGGCTACTGCTATGTCGATTAACACAGATATCTCGTACGCAACGACGGCACTTTCTACCGTGACAAACAAGTTTGTCTTTTTAAAATTCTTCCGGCCATATAAACGCTTCTTTGGGCGTATAATCAGATTTAAAGTAGGTTGGTGTAAAATGTGACGAGTAATAAAATCGAATCGATTGTACGCACGCCCCACGCTTGTGGCGCACAAAAATCATAATCATTGGCTGAAAATTCCCCTTCACGTTTGATTGTTTATCATGATGACACATTGAAGCAACAGTATCAAATTTTGTCCAGTCGCAACCCTCGACTACAGCCCTATAATAATCCGAATATTTACCCGCAGCACATTTGAATTTTGAAATTTCCAAATCAAAGCGGAGATCTTCAGCTCAGCACGACAAGAAAACCAAAACCACGAATAAAATCCAAAGTTAAGACCCTAAAATTCAGATAATAAAATTCACTGTCTTAATAATCACTATTAATTTAATAAATTTCAAGGTCAAAAAGTTGACCAAGTAGAAAATGTCATTGAAGATCACTTTCCTCGCATCTTTTAACTTATAAGGATTTATCGTGAAGAACATTTGAACTTAACAGTATACAGAAGTCAAAATCCTGATCAAGCAATATTTAAAAGTGATGATCAAAAAAACTTTAAAATGTTGTTTCCCTCGAAATAGGTTGGTTATTGTAGTCCATGCGTATTGTTACTAAATTATAATTAATTCTTAGAATATATACTTTGAGAAGAAAAAAAATATTTTCCATAATATCACGAGCATACAGATGTTATAAAATTATTTTTTATTTGGCTTTTTGTTTGTTTTTGAATTTCGCGCAAAGCTACTCGAGGGCTATCTGCGCTAGCCTTACCTAATTTAGCAGGGTAAGACTAGAGGGAAGGCAACTAGTCATCACCACCCACCGCCAACTCTTGGGCTGTTGTTTTACCAACCAAGAGTGGGATTGACCGTCACATTATAACGCCCCACGGCTAAAACGGCGAGCATTTTTGGCGCGACGGGAATGGGAACCCGCGACTCTCGGACCCCTTAACCCACCTGACCATGCCGGGCCTATTTGGCTCGAAAATGTTTACACAGCTGTGAACTATACCTGTAGTAATGTGTCGCAAACGTTAAATAAACTACACAGCTGTTGACTACATCTGTAGGAAAACGTTGAAAACACTTAGAGATGCTCTGTTGGTGAAAGTATCTGTGATAAGATGGAGAAAAATATTTATTAAGATGTTCATTGTTTGTTCTTCTAGTATATTCAGTTCTTTCTATTACTTTACTAAATCGTAAATAATCATTTGTGTTTTAAAATACAAGATAAAAGTATTATAACTTTGAATAAAACTTTAATATTCAAGGCTTAAAATTACATCCAACAGAAGTCTGTTAAGGTAGTTTTCAAGAATATGATCAGATCTTTGGGAAATATTTGTAAGCTGCTTCAACTTTTCCTCTGGGTACGGGCAATATACTATCTCTATCCATAATTTATTTACGTGATCACTCTTAAATATTTGGATTTAAGAGTCAATTAGAAACATAGGAAATTATACATCCAGGTATTTGTTTGTTTCAGAAAATATACAAAGCTGCACAATGGGCTATCTGTGCTCGGCCCATCACAGGTATCAAAAACTGGTTTCTAGCATTGTAAGTCTGCAAACATTCCTCTGTGACAGTGGAGGAGAGGTTTCATAAATGTTTCCCGCCATGCTAAGAATTTCAGTAGAAACAACACTTTTAAGTTAATTACTTCTAATAAAGTAAAACTTATATTGTAAATTATAAATCTCTCTCTTTGTAGTGGTAGAAGACAAAACTGTTGTCATATTAGCGTTTCAATTGTACCAATTGAATTTGTCCGTCTTCAAAAGTAATAAAACGAACCACTTCAAAAATAAAACGGGTATAGTTTGTGAAAAATAATAAAATACGCATATATATCATAAAACCAATTTGATTAAAGCAGCCTATGACTTTTTGTAATTTCATCTTTGTAGTTAACCGCCAACACAAAGGAACTTCAAATTAAATTTTCGACTATTTCAAGTGATGCAAACATTTTGTGTCTAACACCTACGAAGTCTGAATACGTAGTAATGTTCGTGTATCAGCTTTGCAAACAACGGAGTTTTTAGAACGGTTTGTTTGTTTTTTGAATTAAGCACAAAGCTACACAATGGGCTATCTGTGCTCTGCCCATCACGGGTATCGAAACCCGGATTTTAGCGTGTAAGTCCGCAGACATACCGCTGAGCCACTGGGGGGCTTTTAGAACGGAGATTACCCAGTTTCAGTTTTCAGACTAGATTCGCACATATTTAAATGTTGCGCCGATTAACTGGATCCAAAGAAATGTAAATAAGCCCTGAGAACAATGAGAATTGGGATCGCGAATTCTTTAGCTAACCATATAAATGTTGTAGGTAAATGGAATATTATTTGTTTTTCAAACATAATTGTGAAACAATGACACGTGGGCCAAGAATACGATAAGTAAACATGAAATCTTCGTGGGCTGACTTAGTTTGGTTATCAGTGCGGAATTCCAATTTTAATTAAAATGTTTTAAAATCATAAATTAAAAAAGTGGATATGTTCTATTTGATTTAGAAAACTGTGAGAATCATGCTGACATTTAGTCTTGAGATGACCAACAGCGAAGAGTTGTTGTTTTGAATTAAGCACAAAGCTACACAAGGGGCTATCTGCTCAGCCCACCGAAGGGAATCGAACCGCTGATTTTAGCGTTGTAAGTCCGGTGACGTACCGCTGTACTAGCGGGGATAACAGGGAAGAGCAGTTGTTATTCACTTGTAATATACTTTTTTTGCTGTCTTAATAAAATGCATTACAAGCGATTATGTTAGTTGTGTACGACGCAGAAGAGATGTGTCGATTTTTTTCTATTCACTTACTTTATTGTTTTATCATTTTTTTTAGATGATTATGATTTTTTAGATTATCGTAAAATATTGTTAATGTGTATTTAATTGATTGAAATGAGCCGTTCATTTCCTCTTTACTAGAATGGTATATCCACGGCTTATAAATATTTGAATCTATCGATATCTTAGTAATCTTGCTAAAATAAACCTTAGTTTACCACAGTATATCTGATTAATTAAGACATTTAATTTTTGTTTTTGCACACAGATCTCGTGTATTTGAATGTGTGCTAACGGGTGAATCGATGGCAAGCCTGAGAATTCATAACGCTAAAAATAAAGATTTCAGTATCAGCGGTTAGAAAAATACAGATAGCCAATTCTGTAGTTTTGTGCTTAGCAATAAATAATGTTCTTTTTAGGTGAGTACTTAAAAATTACAGATAAACCAACATGTCTTTCATACATAAATATTTCTTTCAAAACTGTAATTTTAAGAACACTCTCAAATATTCGTTTACATTTGGTTTCTTCATTTCTAAAATGACCTCATTTCAAACATATTCACAAGTAAGAATCCCTCGCTGGTACAGCAGTAAGTCTACGGATTTACAACACTGAAATCAGGGGTTTGATTCCCTACGGTAGATTCAACAGATAGCCCAAGGTGGCTTTGTCAAAAAAGAAAACACACACGTACACAAGTAACAGTCTTAAGAGTATTGTTACTTCATACCTTATTATTTAATGTGTTGTGTCATCAATACATCTTATATATATATTAACTTTGTAATCCATAAACCCAAAAGTGTGTTCGAATCCAATGACTGAACATGTTTGCCTTATTTGTCGTGAGAGAATTATAATGTAAAGCCAACCTCACTGTTCGATTAGGGCAGCCCAAGAATTATCAGTGGGTGATGTTGACTAGCTGTCATTCCCATACTCTATCACTTCTAAATCAGAAGCGACCAGTGCAAATACACCTTGAGTAGTTTTTTTTCCCATAAAATTCAAGAAACAAACCTGAAACTAAAGACGTTTTAAGAACCAGTTTTTTAACAAAATGTGGCATACTATTTGATATTTTCATTATTTAATATACCCTAGTATTCAACCAAACCCTCAAATACATTTCTTACTAAATTGTGAAATCATTTAAAACCAATTTACATATGCAATCAAATGTGACTTCCATCACTCTTTGAGGCTTAAAATTATCTTTGCCACTTTAAATGGTTGGACTTAACATTTGTGTCTTATCTTAAGCGTTTTACATTTATATTATTTTTACAAATGTGGAAAATTAATCAAATTTAAACGTAGTTATTATATAACTGGCAAGTCTTGAGAATGCAATAGTCTTAAGACACTACTTATACGTAACGAACCTAAATAACGCAGTGGAATAATTATAAGCGTACAAATGATAAACAAACTTAAAACAATTTATTTATTTATATACACCTTTTCTAGAATCGTCGACTAAGGAGTTAGGTCTTCTTGTGAATTTATCCACTTAGTGTATAACAAAATTTTAAATATCTAAAAATAAATTGTTGTCACCACAACGTTTTCAGTTGATCAAATAAAACCAAAAGAGCTGTTTACTTAACAGTTTTAAAGTGCAATAAAAGGCAGTAACTCAAATTAAACAAATTAAGTTTATTTCTCGTTTCGAGAAAAGTTGTGAGTTATGGCATATGTATATGCCATAAAACCTTACTCATTAAGAGATAACAGTTGGTAAATCTGTTTAAAAATTCTCCTAAAACGGTAATTTTCTTTCCTGCAGGTAGAATCTTTGTTATTCGTTCATTGTTTGATTTAGCTTTTGTTATAATTTATAATTCTTATTAAATTAATAGGAATTAACATTATACACACATCTAAAGAAAAATACGTTAAATTTTGGAAACAAAAATCTAAAATCTGTAATATGTTTTATTATTTTAAGTAATGTGTTCTTCGCTTTGCATCCCGACTTCACTATTTTGTGCTTTATCGAACGCTTTAAAAAAAAAAAAAAGTATATATTAAGAGATACTGAACTAGTAGCACGTGTGATATTTTCCTATCCATTTCAGTTTTCCAGTCCTAAACATGTCTTTTACTGAGCTTCTGGTACGCAGGTGCAGAGAACATAAAGATATTTCAAACACTTTCTAAAAAGTACACTAACATTTGAAGACAAAGGCTGAAAGGTAGCGTATCCCGAAGCGTGGCTAAACCTTTTTCTTAGACAGGCTAAGACGTTATCAGACATTATCGTGAAAGAGCTTAGCTGCTCTGTGCGATGAATTGAGATATTCTTTTCTTCTTTAAAGTATTCTTAAAATGGTGAAATAAAATCTAAGGCATTAGAAGCAGCCGATGACGAGAAGATTATTAGGGGCGGAAATTATCTCAAAAAAAAATATATTTTTTATAGTGGCGTTCCAAAGAAAAACTAAAAAAAAAATAGGGAGCGAAAACAAAAAGAAATGTGGAGCAGTATGCAATGAATAAATTATAACGTCGTTGACGTCATGTTGAGCTGTTGTATCATTATGGCTTTAAAGATTTAGCTCCAACGTCATTGACTTTTTGAATATAGAACGTATTGACTGTCATTAATATATAATATCCTTTCTTCCGGCAGTCTAGTATGTTCTGAATGTTTGTAGTGTATCCATAGGAACAGTTAGCACATCAGAACCAGGAATGAGAGATATCTTTACAATATACATAACGCACAAAACCAGACTAATTGCTGTGGCAGCACATTATTTCGGTTTTTTATTGCCATTTTAACTCAAAGCTACACAATGGGCTATCTACCATTATGTCCACTGTGGGAAATCAAAAACCAGATATTAGTCTTGTGAGCCCATAAACTTACCACTGGCCCATTTGGAGTACGGCAATCTATAAATTCTTTCCCAAAAGAGCAAAAAAGATCACATAAATGAGCATAATTTATTATCAGAGCTCTGTATTATGATTTAAACAGTTCATATTTTATTCAAGCTCTGCTGGTTCAAATATTACGAGGGAGAATATTATTGAACAAGAAATTAACCTGTACAGAAAAATAATAAAATAAAGATAGTTTGTTTAGAATTAAGCACAATGCTACACAATGGGCTATCTGTGCTCTGCCCACCACGGTTATCGAAACCCGATTTTTAGTGTGTAAGTCCGCAAACATACCACTGTGCCACTGGGGGGCATAAAATAAAACTAGTTGTTTAGACCACTGAAATGACGTCATAAAAACAATACGCAGTAATCTGACATCATGCATTTCAAATGTTGAATTTTAGCCTTTCTTTTCAGCTTACAAACCAAATGTCTTTGAATGCTTCTGTAACTGAAGAATGTAGGTTCCAGAAGATGAATTCATTCACTCGAGCCTCAGAATTAAGTACAGGTGATAAAAGAGGTATTTTATAACTTTTCTGAGTATCTTCATGACCTTAACGTAAACGACATTTTTATTTATTTAAAAATGGCCCAAACTGTGTAAAATATTTCTAAGAGAAAAAGCAAAACTTAAAAACTTGATGGAAAAATTTGAAATGTGGATGTTTAGCAGCCGAAGACAACAAAACCCAACCACGTGAAATACGTGGGAGCGTTATAAAGTACGGTCAATCCCACTATTCGTTGGTAAAAAAGTAGTCCAAGAGTTAGCGGTGGGTGTTGATGACTAGCTGCCTTTCTTCTAGTCTTACACTGCTAAATTGAGAACGGCTAGTGCAGATAGCCCTCGTGTAGCTTTGCACGAAATTCAAAACAAACCAAACGTTTCTAATTCGTATCTTTATAAAGAAAATGTAGTTATAACGATATATTAGAACTAGGTTTGAAACAAGATAACGCCACGATTACGTCTGTTTGTTTTAGAGCAACACTATAAACAAGACTTTTCTTTTCTCTGTTTATCATGAGGGTTGAATCCCGAGTTTTAGCGTTGTAATCCATTGGATTACCGCTTGTCTACCGGCGGACCCACACTGCCAGTCATACGCATTTGTATTCTACTTAACTACCAAAATTAACATTTAAAACAAATTAATAATTGATATGTCAACAATGATACCAGCTAGTTGAATAATACATACAACTTTCATACAAAAAATGAGTATTTATAGATGTACTAAATATTGTTTTAAACTAATTTGTATTAAGCTGAGAATACAAAACATTTTCAGATTCAGAAATATAAATATTTACAACACAATGATTACGGCTGTACGCATGTGATAGTTTCAGAGAAAACCGATTTCCCAACAATTATCAGACAGGTAAGCCCGCAATAACAGCAGACTCGGTTAAGAAAAAGAAGAGTTCTTTACCTGATAACTTTACTGAATTTTACGTTATGTGAAGAATAAATAGACTGAACGTATTTAATAAACAAGAGAAACGATTTTTATTTAAAAACAGAGAAATCAGTGTGTGTGTGTATAGACTAGTGAGTGATCGTTTCTTCTGAATCAGTAAATGCTTATTAGCTTACTGTCCCGCAAGATGAACCTCATCGAACTGGCCACGATGGAAACAAAGTTTATCTGAATGAAGAAAATTTCTTAAAATCTGGAATGTAAACTCGCTTTCTTTATCAAATGGGCAATGTCCCATGTGACCTGTGTTCTTTGGCCATAGACATAATCAACCAGCCAAAGATATTTAAGAGTTAACACGTTCACTTAAAAATCTAGTGAGCGAGGAGAAGCAATACTTTTGAGCGTACCCGGTTATATCTGACCCCGAGATTTAGCTTGAGGTCAGATCATTTTAAACCAAAAGAACCGCCACGCTCCCTCTCTCTCAAAAATCTACATGCAATGTTTGAAATATTCCTGTGAGAAAAGGAGGCGTAACTTACTAGAGAACAAAGAAACGGAGTAGCAAGAGTACAACATAAATAGTAACTTTCTGAACCACATGTAGCCAGCCATTCGTGGCAGTACGGAAACTAGATAATCGAAGATTAAAAAAACATTCTACATTACTGTTAAAGGTAGAAAACGTAAGACAAGCGTATTAAATTCAAATAAAACTGATTATTATAAACAAGAGGAAACATAATGGAAGTAAAACTTAAATGATAAATAACAACTAAAACAAATTACATACACACTGAGCAAGTCCTTCCATAATGAACCTTCTTGTCCACTTGGCACTCCTGAACAAGTAAGGATTTTGTAGTAATATCGGATGTTCAGAAATACGTTTTCCCAAATCTCTTTGTGGTCAAGTTGGTGGTGAAACGAAAAATCTAAACTTATTTGAAGTTTGTTTTTTTCTAAACAGTTTTAGCTATGAAGTAACATATACCCGCCCTAAAGGAACTTCACCAATAAGAACGTTAAATAAGGGATTTCAGGGTTATTTTCTCCCAGTTTGTACAAACATACAGAAACAGTAAAGATTTAAACATATCAGAAAACCTTTCTCAGATGTGGTTTAAACAATGATTCTGTACCATGAGTATGTAGTTCTTTGCAAGCGCTTTCCATTGGTTAATTTGTTTACATGTGGTAAGAATGATATAATTATATTTATGTAAGCTCTAACTCATAATTAAAGGTGCAGTAACAGAATTCAGGACTGAACTAAAACACTTAACTGCATGATTAGCCATCTGTTTACCCCGCAGGGAATATTTTGGTAAATTGTACATCTTACATAATTTCTTGTTTGTTTTCTTCAAAATTTCGCGCTAAGCTACTCAAAGGCTATCTGTGCATAGTTGCTCCGTTTTTAACTGATGGACAAAATGGAGAACGAATAATCAATAGCACCCACCGCCGACGTTTGGGCTAATCTTGTCTGGTCGAAGAGTAGAGTGTGACTGTCACTTTTTTAATGCATTTTACGACACGAATTTGCGATGCACATATTTTGCAGCAACCAGTCACAAACTAAGGATTCCTCGGATTTACAGTTCGTGTATACTAAGTACCGAATCACTCCCAAACTTTTATTCGAATATAAACGTAATATGACTAAAATGAGTGAGCCTGGGAAATTATTTAATGCAAGTTTACCCATAAAATAGCTGACATGTAAACTGAGTGCATTAATACATCGCCCCCGCCAGTACAGCGGTAAGTCTTCGGATTTCCAACGCTAAAATAAGGGGTTCGATTCCCGTCGGTGGACCCAGCAGATTGTCCAATGTGGCTTTGCTCTAAGAAAACACACACGCGCTAGTAAATTATCGCAGGGGTTAACTGTACCCTGGAATACTCTTGACAAACACAGAAAATGGTATCTGTGAGGCGCTCGAACTTCTTGTAGCTATGGTGCCAACATTTATGCTTACAAGACATATTACATGTGTAGCAAATATTAAACCACTTTTATCTACATTACCATTACTTTTAGAGTGTGATTGCTTATAGATATCATACATTCTCTCGAATTATAAGACTTTATCAGTGGCTAGTTTAAACCAGATACTTACTACAGCCTATCAGTGAAGTTAAAAATGTTTCAAAATGCATGATCTGTATTTAAAGATCATTAGGAAATTTATTCTTTTTTTTTCTTTTACTACCTAACTTTTTTTTCAGATTATTTAAGTTATATCTCTACTAGGCAGGGTGTTAGACGAAAACTAATATACTCAGCGAATGATAAGTCGAGTGATTTTTTTCTTTGAATTTACTAAGTGAAACAGACTAAAACTGAGTTTAAAAAGTCACTAGTAGGTCAACTATGATAAAAACTGTTTGTTTAAAACACGGTTCTTTATGGTGGCCCCCACCCTAAGTGGCGATATCTGTGGATTTACAATGTTAGAAACCAGGTATCGATTCCCGTGCTGGTGTAACTTTTTGTTTAACTTCAATATAAACAGAGTCAATGTACCTGGCTTTTCAGTGAACTAGTGCAGAGATAGAGTCAAAGTACGAATGTTAATATCCAAGTATTTTTACTCTCCTAACGAATATTAAACGTTCTTTCAGTGGCTCTGCGATAAACTTGAAGATTTACATAGTTTAAAATTCAGGTTTCGATCCCTACCATAGGTACAGCCCAGGTAGCACATTGCCCTTGGCCCCCCAGTGGCTCAGCGGTATGTCTGCGGACTTACACGCTAAAATCCGGGTTTCGATACTCGTGGTGGGCAGAGCACAGATACCCCATTGTGTAGCTTTGTGCTTAATTCAAAACAACCATTGCGCTTGTTTCTTTGTTTTTAAATTTTGCGCAAAGCTACACGAGATTCTACCATCGCCAGCCGTTCCCAATTTAGCAGTGTAAGACTAGAGAGAAAACTGGTACTCATCATCACCCACCGCCAATACTTGGGCTACTAATTTACCATCGAATAGTGGGATTGACCGTAACATAAAAACGCCCAATTACGAATCGAGCACCTTATCACCTGCCCATGGGGAGCCACCCATTGCGCTTAATAACAAATAAAACTATTTTGACAAGAATTTCAAGATTATAAAGATTATCCAATGATTCTATATAGCCACGTTTAACAATATCTGCTTTGATATTTTCAAAAATACAGTTCTGACTTTTTGTGTCAAAATACACTCTAGCGGGAAGTTTGTAAATCAGAATTGATTTTTGTGCAAGATTTACATATATTAAAATATGCACATTTGAGTGTTCTTTTAAAACTGCTGTAATACCTAAGGTGAAGCCTTTTGTAAAGAACAAAATACGCTAGAACAGACGTTGTGTCGATAATAGGTGGTATTTGTTCGTTACTAAACTATTTAATTCGTTCATACAAACAATTGAGGGTCACTATCGAACTTTACGTGCTAGAGATCAAGTTGTTTTAGTTATTCATGATAGGGAAAATTCGTAGTGGAGTAAAGAAAAAAGGAACTTGAAATTAATATCATTTATCAGTGGCAAGTTTTGCTTGCTAATCACCAGAATGTTTAGATTGTTTTTTGACAAGGAATAACATTAACCTTCATCAGTACACGTTAAAATATCCTCCTTTTATTACAGCTGGGGTCCATACTGACCCCGCATGTATTAACGATCATAATGTTGAAGCTATGATTTAGATGTTAAAATGTTAGCATACTGGCTTCTCATAGCATTGTGCAGATAAACTGTAAGAAAGACTTTGTACCATAAGTGTATACGTGATTTATTATTACAGAATATGAAATTTATTAATATCCATTTTCTCATATTCAGACAAAACATTGTCATCATTGACAAATATTTCAACAATACATGGCCACTTCTTCTATAATTGACATCTCACAATTAAAACTAATAAAATACTGAATGAAGAAACAGATTTCTCGAGTATGTAATACAAAACTTCAAATTGTATGAAGCTGTGCTTGGGGTCGAACTACATCAAACTTTGTTTCAGAACTAAACTAATGCCAAATTTTGAACAACATGAAAGCAAAACTCATTCTGAGTGAACATAAACTGTTTTTCATATCTTTTACCGGTCATTTTACAAACACTCATCACACTGTACACTGGGTGTGGAGCGATCAGCACAAACATGGTTTCCACATGCTGTACAAGTTTGACGGACTTTCCTGTCCGCGATTCTTTGGCAAAAATAACATCGTTTTTGTTTTATTCTTGTTGTTGTTGCTGGAACACCTTGACCAGCATGCTGTCTTGTGTCAAGCAATCCTAATGTACAAAGGCAAATCTGATGTCTTTCTGTATTGAACGATGATCCTAGAGATGTCTCTGAAGTAGGTTGTGCGCATTACTTCACTTCAGGAGAGATCTAAATACACAGTCACTGTTGATCACAATGGATAACCTCTGTCAGTCCATACACACAATGTCTGATGAAGACACAGAGCTCCAAATCTGTTTATTACTTAGGGTAAACACGGACCCCATGCAACTTTTTATTGACAAACATTATTCGACTACAAAGCATCGAACGTTTTACCATTTTTGTGTCAGAGGATGATAATGTGACAATTACATTAAAAATAAATACAAATATTACTGGTCAATAAAAAAATATCAAATATATTTATCATCGGGGTCCACATGAACACCAGGTGTACTGAAGAAGGTTAAAGAATGTAAGAAAAGAGAATAAAACGGTAACATTTACATCAAGTTATGTTTTCTCATGAATTTGCATTCAACGAAAAAAACAAATGAAACCAATCACTGAAGTCCTAACGTTTCCTTATAATACACAGTGATTTGCATAAATAATGTTTAAAAACACTGCACTGACTATGACTACTGTCGTTGTGTATGTGTATTTATTATTCGTAATATTTATAAAATTATACTTAGTATAAAGTTAAAAACGTTTCTCATATTCAAACATAATAGGATTTGTACAAATGATAATAGTTTGTTTGTTTGAATTTCGCGCAAAGCTAGTCGAGGGCTATCTGCGTTAGCTGTCTCTAATTTAGCAGTGTAAGATTAGAGGGAAGGCAGCTAGTCATCACCACCCACCGCCAACTCTTGGGATACTCTTTACCGACGAATAGAGGAATTGACAGTCACATTATAACATCCCTACGGCTGAAAGGACGAGCATATTTCGTGCGAACCCGAGACCCTCGAATTACGAGTCGAACGCCTTAACACGCTTGGCCATGTCGGGCCGTGATGATAGTAGTGTTGAATAAGTTATTTGTTAACCACTCTCGTGACATGCTAAAATATTACAGCTGTTCGAATTTATAAAGGATTTATAACTATATCCTCAGTATAAATATATTTCATTAAATGAAACATTTTTAAAATTAAAACACGAAATTCACTAAACGTGACTAAAACCATTATTTCATTTTATTCTTGAAACTACATGTATTTTTTTCTTACAGCTAAGCCACAAAGGGCTCTTTCCTCAGCCCACCAAGGGGAATCGAACCCCTAATTTTAACGTTGTAAATCCCGAGACATACCGCTGTACTAGCGGAGTGTATTGTTGAAATCCCAAAACTTTTATCCCCACGTGTCAATTTAAACATTTTAAAGAAATGTTTTATTTATCTTACTGCCCCCCAGTGGCTCAGCGATATGTCTGCGGACTTACACGCTAAAATCCGGGTTTCGATACCCGTGGTGGGCAGAGCACAGATACCCCATTGTGTAGCTTTGTGCTTAATTCTAAACAACAATTTATCTTACTTCGGGATGTTTCATTTTATAAATTAGTTAGATGTGCTTTAGTGATTATAGTGTCAGACTAGACCACAGAAAATCCAAGGTTTGAACCCAAAATGTGTAGCTGAAAACGTTCTACACATTTAGTAACAGTCAATTCTGTTTTTCGATTTTAAAAAACAGATAAAACCGTTCTGACACTATTTGTTGTTGCTCGTCTGACCTCAACCTGTTATGTAGTTCAAAATTAAGAATGTTTACACACGAACTCTGAGGATTGCTTATAGTTATGAACTGACCTGTTAGACCATAAATGAACGACTAGCTGTCCGTGAAGGCATTTTATCAGGTCCTTGATTTCTATTAACACGTCCCTCAGGAGCCAGGGAGTGTCTTTACACAACAGTTTTTTGAATATTAAAAGTAGGTTTAACCAGGAAACTCCCAAAGATAGTGGTTTAGACTTTTCCAGAAAAGTGTTCTTTTGTTAACTGATCATTTTTAAGTAGAATACAGCATCCTCAAGTCTCCATACTATCTGGTACTAAAGTCTACCAACAGGTTGTAAATTTAATATATATCAATAAATCCACATTTTCAGCATTAATTAAGCAACTGCCCACCTTTTATACTTCTGCCATCACATATTTTACATTTAGCTTCAACTGAGATGCGAATGATTTCACACGCGAGTTGGTAGGGAAGACCGAAGTATCACAATAGGATGAGTCAACAGGAACAGTTTGAAAACAGTTACAGACATAATATTGTATTTGGCTTACTGAAAAATGTCTGCTAAAGTGGTTATAAACGGTTCCTAAATGTCTCAAGGTGTCAATCTGGCGATTTCCATGCTTCTTATGTTTCAACTTCAAATAACTTGTCGCAGCCCTAACGCTAAAAGAGAATGGGAAATGCCTTCCACTTAGCCAAATAAAAATTTACAAAAGTTTCAGTTCAATTAATAAAAACCGAATTGGTAGTTTTGTTTTGTTTTCAACATAAATTACTTTCACTAGCTCGCGAGTAACCTGTTAAGTCATATTTTACTTTGGCAAAACCAAACAAAAAGCAATACTCTGATCCAATAAGCCCCCAGTGGCTCAGCGGTATGTCTGCGGACTTACACGCTAAAATCCGGGTTTCGATACCAGTGGTGGGCAGAGCACAGATAGCCCACTGTGTAGCTTTGTGCTTAATTCAAAAACAACAAAATAACAACAACTGATCCAATAAAGCAACCACGTAATGACTCTAAGAACTTTTTCAAATATTCACAATTGTCAGTCACATTCAAATAAAACTAAGCAGTTACAAGAAGCACAGGTAAATTAAAACACTGAATAACATATTACAATGAATCACTTTAAGTTATTTGTAGCTTTATCTTATCCCTCGGTGCTTTGTGACTTATAACACTAAAACAGGGGGTTCGAGTTCCCGCGGTGAGCTTAACAAACAACTAAATGCAGCTTTACTCAGTTAACACCATCATTTGTGTGCTTTCTTGACAGTAACTTATATATATATAATATGAGTTATCAAGGGACCCTTTGTCCCATGAAAGATACGTTGCCTCCTAACATCTTTCAGTAAACAGGACATCAATCACTATATCCTGACCCCTGATCTCTTCAATTATTAATCACCACTTTTCTTATACTCCCGTGAAGTTTTAGTCTCTAGCAGTCCAGATGAAAATTTGCTCCATAGAATTACCATTTCATGGAAAAATCAAACGGTTTTAACTATAGATGTATCTGACATTTCCAACCCATAAATTTATTACTTTGTCCTACTGTCCTCAGATTTCAACATGAAAAAAATATAACGTTTTACCTTATTTAGAATGCTCATAACATTTTCCTTTTCAAAAAATAAATGAAGAAATCTAAGCCCATCCATCTTGAGAACTATCATATCAGTTCTTCTGAACGCTTTCCAGCAATTCAATGTTCTTCTTGAGATGATGGAACCAATATTTCACTCTGTACTTCAAATGAGACCTAATCAGCAACAGATGCAATGAAACATTGTTATTGTTTAAAAAATTAACCCACGATGTAAATCAAAAAGTCATTGACTAAACGATTCATCCGAGCTTGGAATCAGAACATTCAAATACATCATAAATGTTATCATCAGTTGTCTAGATTGAATGTATCTTTATTAAACATCTTTATCACCTGACTATTCTTTTATCTGCAACCCTCGTCCAGATGTTTCTCCAGTAACTTCTAAAATAATTTTCCAAACTTTCACTTCCATTTAGAAATGTTGTTCGTATATCAAACTGTAACATTATACTTTCATCTTTATGTAATCATACATAAAATATATATTTTGTGGTAAATACACATTCTCTTAATTTTGATAATACACTGAGTTTTGCGTATTTGCATAGTGTGTGGAACTTTACATTTCGACAGTGTACCAGCTTTTGCACACTTGGATAGTATACCAAGTTTTATAAAGCTGTGATTGACTATAATATTAAGAATCGAAGTATTGGTTAATATCTTCATAGGGTCCAGATATATATATAGATAGATAGATATATCTTTCTAAATACTTCTATACACTTTTGCAAGTTCACAAGAGCCAAAATTGTTTGACAGTTTTTATCAAAGCCACATTGGACTATCTATTGTACCTACAACGGGAAATCGAACACTGGATTTTATCTTTCAAAGTCCACAGAATAACTGGTGACCAACCACGTGACCAAGGACTAGAAAATTAAAGATTTGGAGATTATACAAAAAGCTTTATATTTAGGTAAAACAACGTTACTCAATTTAAAAAGAACAAAACGTATCGTATGTAACGTTTCTATGATTAGCTATTATCGTCCTAATTCGAGCCCGGTACCGCCAGGTGGTTAGGGCGCTCAACTAGTAATCTGAAGGTCGCAGGTTGGAATCCCCGTCACAACAAACATGCTCGTCCTTTCAGCCGTGGAAGCATTATAAAGTGACGATCAATCCGTTATTCCTTGGTAAAAGGGTAGCCCAAGAGTTGACGGTGGGTAGTGATGACTAGCTGCTTTCCCTCCAGCTTTACACTGCTAAATTAGGGACGACTAGCGGAGATAACTCTCGCGTAGCTTTACGCTAAATTCAAAAACCAAACAAATCGTCTTAATTTAAATAATGTTTACTGTAAACCAGAAATAGCGCCTCTGATTATAATCATTTCAACTGTGAAAGTCATAAACCACTTCATCCGATTTACATTTATTACTGAAAAGAATGTGTAAGAATAAAATAGCTGTGAAGGCTATATAAATCTGTGCGAGAAATATATCAATAAACCTACCACACTTGAGTTCTCCTTTTATAACAAGAGCCTGGCATGGCCTAGCGCGTTAAGGCGTGCGCTTTGTGATCTGAGGGTCGCGGGTTCGCGCCCGAGTCGCGCCAAACATGCTGGCCCTCCCAGCCGTGGGGGTGTATAATGTGACGGTCAATCCCACTTTTCGTTGGTAAAAGAGTAGCCCAAGAGCTGGCGGTGGATAGTGATGACTAGCTGCCTTCCCTCTAGTCTTACACTGCTAAATTAGGGACGGCTAGCACAGATAGCCCTCGAGTAACTTTGTGCGAAATTCCAAAACAAACAAACAAACCTTTTATAACGATAATTTCAAAAACCGTAAGTATTTTGTTTATAAATGGCTGCAATCTCAACAAGTTTATCGAAACACAGTACTAACTAGCTAAGCTTAAAGAGTAACTAGAAGAAATATTTAAAATATAGATATTAATTTTTATGGAGGATTAATTGCACATTATAAAAAAAACGAAATTTTCAGTTGACGGTTAATTTCCGTCCATGTGGCAGTGGAATAAAGTATGGGTAGTTTGTGGCCAGGTATTTTGTGATGACCCTTTTCGATGAAAATTGTTTAGTCAGTTATCACCATTAGATTCCATCAAGGAACATAGGGCCGCAATCGCTTGCGGATTCTTCAACAGGTATTTAAATGAGTAGGTTGATAGTCCACTGCACCGAGACGTCCCTAATTTAGTAGTGTAAGACTATAGGGAAAGCAGCTAGTCTTCACCACCAACCGCCAACTCTTGGGCGACTCTTTTACCAACGAATAGTGGGATTAATCGTAACTTAAAACGCCCCCACGGTTGGGAGGGCGAGCACGTTTGGCGCGACGCGGGCGCGAACCGAAGCCCTTCGGATTACGAGTCTTACGCGCCTAACGCGCTTTGCCATGCCAGGCCCGAAGGATGTTTGCATATAGAAATTACAAAGCGATGCAAAGCCCCAAGAAAAATCATTTGAAAGATCACTATGTATATCATATTAAAGAGCATTGTAAAAGGAAGATCAGATCACACACACGTAAACACGTAAAACCAATTAAAGAGGCCAAGATTCACAGGCAAATGCAACATGTCTTCGCCATGCAATCCTAACATGGCCAATTGTGACATCAGCAAAATCGTAAAAAAAAACGAAAAATAACTATATCACTACTTTAATAAAGTTTTTATATACCAAATTCCATTAAAATATAGTTCACAAAAAACAGACTGTGTTTTCCTCTCTGAAAAATTGAGCAAAAGACAAAAATTCCAAAATAGTCTATATCTGTTTGAAACCTGCAAAGAGTATCTTTGTACAAAATCCCACGTACAATGGACAAAATATGACAAAGTAATTTACAAAATTCCTAAAGTTGTGGGACCAAAAACTGGAATATCCAGCGGGTTTTTTTTTACGCATATAGATAGAATCAGTAAGATATATTTGTATCAAATCCCATGTAAATTGGCCAGAATGCATCAGAGTAATTGTCAAAAACCCTAAAATAATGGTTTGGGTGGTATCTTGACCCCTTGTAGTTATTAAAAATGGGCAGGTTCACACTTTTTGTTTGTCAATATTTAGAACATTTAAGATTATATCTTTGCACAAATCGAAAATATTGTCTCGTAATTTACCCAAAATCCCAAAATTGTTTTTCTTGTGAGCTCTAAGCTACTCTAAAAAGACTCAAAATGGTCAAGTCGATCTTTTTCATATAAATGTATAAAGAAAATGTATATTTGTGCCAATTTGTATCTTGCTTGTTGTAAGTACGATTGCAGAGAAGCCTAAAATATACATCTTTTGGTTGTTTGACCCCACAAAATCTTTAAAAAGGCCTAAATCAAAAAATTGGAAAAGACATGCGGGCGTTTTCGATCAAAGTATTATCTAAAGTTTCAAGTCAATCTGCCAAGAAGTAAAGGAATAGCGATCAACAGAAAGGAGTTTTGAAGAAGATAAAAAAGAAGAAACAGTATAAAAACAGTCTTGTCTCCTACAGAAACATAATTAAACAGCACCTAGTAAAAACAAACTCAAGCTTATAAACAAAACTAGAAAACTGAACAAAAAGTAATAAAAATGAAGAAATCGATCGTTCGTTTTGCTGTTGGTATCAGAAATGTTTTCATGAGTATGTATTCATCGGTTCTCCGCTGTTGCAGCGGAAGTCTACGGATTTACAGCGCCTCAAATGAGGCTTCGATTCCCTTCCGTGGACTCAGCAGATATCCTGATGTGGCTTTTCTAAAAGAAAAACACATTTATGTATCGCAATTTATGTGATGCAAGAAATTATAGTTAAATCATAATTTTAAAAAACATTTGAAAGGAATGTTACGACATTTCTTACACTTACTATATCTCGTCCCAGAGGCACAGCGGAATGCGGGTGGACTCACACTACAAGAAACCGGGTTTCAGTATCCGTGGTGGGTAGGACACAGATAGCCCGTTTTGTAGCTTGGTGCTTAGTTTCAAACACACAAACAATACACCTAGTATACTATTATCACCCCCTCTTCCGGATAGCCCATTAAATAACTTTGTGCTTCGTCTGGTGTATTTTGTTCTTAGAGAAATCAGCTATTTTCTTAATATTTAAAATAATACAAAAAATGTATCACCCTACAATAAAAAGCACTATTTACTATGTACCATTGGTAGAGTAGTATGTTTGTGAATGTATACCGCTAAGAACTGGATTTCGATACCTATGGTGGGCAGCGTACAGATAAACCTTCGTGCAGCCTCGTGCTCAATAACAACAAATTACTGGTTCTTTTAGTCTCTCTATTAATATTAATCAAAACTTGAAAATCAATAGAAGCATCTTTTTAAAGCATATATACAAAGTAAAGATGTGCTTTCAGTGTTTTGGCGTAACAACTTGTTTCGAGGAACTGTTTGAACTAATTCCGTCAAATGTGGACCCACAAAAAATAATTTAAACAGATAAGCAATCGAATTAATGGATCTAGTTTTCCATTTTAATTTATTCTACCCAAAGAGACATATAACATCACGCATTTTCTAGGGACCTTTGATGATTGCCTGTATCCAATACATCCAGAGCGTAAATTGGGATAGGGTGCGAAGGGGAGTTGTATATGGCGCAGCCGGAAGGGGGCGGCAGTACAAGCATTAAAACTAATATTCAATCATTTTTTTGCAAAACTATACAGACAATAAACTTGCCCAGGTTGCAAAAGCGACTGGCTACAACTCTAAGTACACCTACATAACAAATAAAGCACGTTGTCCTACTACCCTTGTGAGGCCAACGAAATATTTATAATTATTAAATTGCTTGTTTTGGATTTCGCACACAGCTACACGTCCCTAATTTAGCAATATAAGACTAGAGAGAAGGCAACTAGTCATCACTACCCACCGCCAAGTCTTGGGCTACTCTTTTATCAACAAATAGTGGGATTAACTATTATATTATAGCGCCGACACGGAAAAAAGAGCGAGCATGTTTGGTGTGACGGGGATCGGAACCCGCAACCCACGGATTACGAATCGAGTGTCTTCTCCACCTAGCCATGCCGGGCACTAAATTGTATGTCAAATAATTGTATAAATACGCTAAAATAAAGTTCTCATTTCCAAATAGTGTACTCGTATTTCATATGTTACAACAAGTATGGTCAGAGGTTAAGATTTAAGTTCATCTCAAATTTTTCGTAAATATCCAACTTACTCAAAATGAATCGTGTTAACGACAAATAGTTATGACACTATGAAATTTATATGATGTATTCTAAGTCTTTCACATTTTTTTCAAGTGTTAAGTTTATGCTGATTGTGACAGGTACCTGGTGGGTATGCACAAATATAGTTTTGGTTTTGCTTCATCACGTAGGAACTCTGAGAAATAAACAGTTAACGGTTTACCGCCAATAACGTATTTAATTGTGTTTATGTTTCTGATGTGCTATTACGTTCAACATAATTAAGGTATTTTGTTCCTGATTTTCGTTTGTATTCAATGTCCGGTGCATCACGTTGCAATGTCCAACAGTAGTCATCAAGTCTTGACGGATTCCAGTTGCCCTGATATCGTTTTTTCTTTGTAGCAATGTCCTGATGAAACGGTACGTGATAGGCGAATTTGGATGTGATTTTCGTGATCAGCAGCCAAATATTTATAAGAAACACCCAACAGTGTTCAAGAAGCAAAAACTTTGTTGTGCAATATAATTGTCGGAATGTATTGTCTATCTCACGTTTAAAAATAATTTTCGTGGAACAGTTAAAATTAGAACAATGTGGTATCCAGGCATACTACGTGTTTTCTACCCCTTCCCACTCTTTTTTGTTATTGTTTTTTTTTTAATTTCGCACAAAGCTACTCGAGGGCTATTTGCGCTAGCCGTCCATAATTTAGCAGTGTAAGACTAGAGGGAAGGCAACTAGTCATCACCTCCCACCGCCGACTCTTGGGCTACTTTTTCACCAACAAATAGTGCTTCCCACTCTTAAGTTATAGTGTTCCGTTTGTTTGTTTCAAAATTCTTGTACTTATTGTGTGTGTAGTTAAATATAGAGTATCAGTCAACGGAGCCACGAAAGTCACTCTTGCTCTAATTACTGACTAAATTTGGTAATTTAACTACGTCGTCGCGTGCACCTTTTCGTGGGAAAGATTCCTATAAAGCAAGTACACTGGCAAGCGAAATGATATCTCAAGGTTATATATCATTTACTTTGTAGTAGGTGTATCCATCAGTCACGTGCGTAGTCCTCGTGACCTCCGATGAGGAATATTTTTGGATTTCGTATATGATGTCATGTTTTTTGCTGTTGATGTTTTCACTATGAAACAGAATGATTTGAAAAAGTATGTGACGATTATATTTAGTTTCTACATATTTCTTGTATAAAAAGTCTCTGATAAAGTGCCAAAAATGTTTATTTTAACCTTTGATTGTTTATGTCTGTTTGAAATAAAGGTTATTTCACTGTGTTATACGTTGTGTCCCCCTCGCTCTCTTTCTCCGCTTCAAATTCAGTAGAGATTAAAACAATTGAGATTCACTCGGTAATACGCTTTCAGTTAAAATATCCCGTTATTCTACGTCTCTTGTGGCTTAGAGTTTTGGGTGCTTTATGTACAGTTTGGGGATCGCAGGTCCTAATCCCGTCACTGAACACTTTCTGAATTTCAACCGTATGTGCATTATAATGTGATGGTCTGCCTCACATTTCGTTGGTAAAGAGAAGCCCAGGAGTTGGTAATGAATGGTGTTGAGTAGCTACTTTTTTTCTAGTCTGTCTGTTATAGATTAGAAATGACTAGCACAAAATAACCTCGATTGATTTTGTACGATACACAATAAAAAATAAATAAAATATGCAATTAATTACTACTAAAGGGAAATAGATGCACCTGAAAACACCAAAGTAATCAATACATCACTTGTTTTATTTTGTACTTTAGTTTCGTGTGCTTAATTTCAGTACAAAAGTTTTGTTTAACAAAATACTCCTGTAACTGTTGTTGGCCGAAGTTTTCTGGCTTATATCGAAAAAAATAATAAAAAGTACAGATCACTTAATCACGACGCATCTGTTTTACTTCTTTACCTTCAAATTTTACTTTAGTTTTTACTTACTTTACTTTCAAAACAAATAAACACAAACTGATCAAGGTAATGTTTACGTTTCATGAAGTACACCTATTTTCTAGGAAATTATAGTTTATGTCTTCTTCGGCATCGTAAGCAATTAAGTATATAACACATTAAAAGTTTTGAATAGAAAAATTAGAATGTTTCAATCCGAAACATATATTATTGTTCAATCTTATCCACGTGCCTAAGATATAAGAACAACGTTGAAAATTAAGAGCTTCTTTGTTTTAATCTCACTAAGATGAAACGGCAGATTTATCAGAACGTTCAATTTCTTACTATCTTATATTTTACTGAAAAACCTAGTCTGTATACTTATATACTTTGACGGTCTATTCTATAGTGTTTTATCATTTCAGTAATAAACAAGAATGTATTCGATTTGTTCTAAAACTTTCAAAGAGCTCAAAAAATTTTTTTCTGGGCATCTGTGTACAACAACTGTGTGTTCGTTCTGAATTTCTGATCCATCTCTACTAAATAAACAAATTTCAAGTATAAATTGTAATTTTTTAGTCTTATAGAGGTAAAATCTGAAAGTTAATCTGATAAAATAAACTAAAAAGACTTAATTCATCACGCATACAAAATTGTTGTTACATGTTATCAAGATAGTTCCACGCAAAAATATTTGTTTATACTGTCTATTCCCCAAATAACGTGCAATGTACGAGTTATCTAGTATACAGTTCCTACCCGAAATGTATTTTATATTTTGAAAATGAATTAGAAAAAAAATCAAATTTAGCAATATATCTTTCACCTTCAAAAAGATCCAACATTTATTTTATTAAATTACGTTTGTAGACACAGGTATGCTTTATTCTCTGTTAGATGACTCAATCTGTACTGAGCTAGGCTTTGAAATTTTCGGGGGAAAACATGTTTGTTGTTGTTTTTCGTTTCGGATTTTCGCGAAAAGCTACAAAAGGGCTACATTTGCTAGCCTACATTAGTCTTTAGCTGATACACAAAGGGAAAACCAAATAAAAAAAATGTAGATCAATCTTCAGAGCACGATGTTATTACATTGAAGTGTTGTCATCCTATTTCGTAATGTTATATTTCCACCAACAACGTTATCTAAAAACCTGATTTTATAATGTGCGTATTTATTTATTTTAGTTATAATTTAGGACTGTTTTAGTTTTATTTTGATATCAAAGCTTCAAGTAATCAGCTATGTATGTATTGTCTTTAGTTGTTTTCGCAAAGTATGTAATTGGAGATAACGTTCTCCTGATAAGTCTTGAAATTTTTACGACATACGAAGTAGTGTATTAGGTGTTTCGATTACCGTAGAGGAGAGAGCTTGGTAGACGTTGCAAAGAAGTCCACCAGATTATATTTTTTAATGTTATGCAAATAATTTATTAAGTACGTTCTTTTTTTTTTCAGGAGAAAAAAAGAGCAGAATTAAACAATAACAATTAACAGAATCTATTATAATCAAATATGAAGTGGTTTCCTTAAAGCCGTTTTTAAACGTAACAAATATAATACGCGGTTTCACACAACGGACACCACGTACTATAAACGTTCGTCATTAGTATTCGAGTAAAGTCATGTCTGCCAATTTATGACACAGCTTAGAAAAACCTGAAAACTCATAACATGGCAAGAGGGGAAAAAAACGGTGTTATGGGGAAATTAATCCTGTAAATGTTCGGTCATTCGGATGAGAAACTTGATGATATCGATTATAGAGAACCGCTAAAATACATGTAATACGAAAGCTAGACACAATTAAATATATATGTATACTATTAAAACATGTTTCCAGAGGCTTAGCAGTAAGTCAGCAGGCATACAACGTTAAAAACCGAGTTTGGACACACGTGGTGGTCACGGCGCCGATAGTTCATTGTGGCAGCTTTTCGTTTACAACAAACAAACAAAACACATTCTGAGCTGACATAGACGTGTCTATCACAGGATGTTTCTGACAGTTATTGAAACTTCCGAGTGTCATTTGAGCACAAATGAGAGGCAAACAAATCGTGTTATATGCAACTAAAACTTACACGTCAATACAGATGTTGTGAAACTTGAAACGAGTATCATGATATCATGACTTACAAATGAAATTAGGTTACGTAAGTGTTCAGCTCACGTGTAAATGCTTTTTCGAATCTGTATATTTACACCAGGTTAATTTTCGTTTAACAGAAGAAAGTTTACATGAGAATCTGGCACTTCCATTTCCGACTATCTGTCAAGTTTATTTTATAAAAAGGCTTAACATCATATCAGATATTTTCATTCTTCGTGCTTTGTTTCTTCACGTTTACATAGAGTATTAACCAATACTTAATATCACGTTTAATTGTATTTTATCAAAGTATTCTTGGATTGTATTTGAACACTCTTAAACCACGAAGTAAATTCCAGCCTAAGTCTTTTGTACATTAGATATTGTAATATAGTAAACAAAATAAAATTAGTATTCAAGATAACAAGAAGGTAAACTGTTTATGCAGCTGGTAGATCTGTGTACATGTTATTGATGTTGGAGTTGGAAAAACCAGCTTCTCAACTATCAAAATCGTACATTATATAACGGTTTAATTTTCCTTAAATTTTTAGTGAAGCCATGTCTGGCAACTTTGTTTGTGTGCGTGGTATCATACTTCATGGCCTGAGATCTGTGTGATGTCCTCCACGTTAATTGACATGACCACGGCATATAGTGGAGTTAATTGCACCCACATATAGTTAGTTGTGTGTTTGTTTTGAATTTCGCGTACAGCTAAAGGAGGACTATCTGCACTAGCCGTCCCTAATTTAGCAGTGTAAGACTAAAGGGAAGGTAGCTAGTCATCATCACTCACAGCCAACTCTTAGGCTACTGTTTTACCAACAAATAGTGAGACTTACCATCACATTATAATGCCCCCATGACTCAAAGGTTGAGTATGTTTGGTGTGACGGGGGTTCAAATCCGTGACCCTCAAATAAGGAGTCGAGCACCCCAGCCACCTGGCCATGCTAGGCTTGCAGCTAGTTGAAGTGAAATTGGAAGGTGCGAATTCTGTAATATATCCTTAATGTTGGTCCAGTGCGCTTTGAGGTACTTGTACCTTTCTAGAGAAACAATTTCAAGTTTACTGGCCCCCAATGTTGTAATCCAATATTATAAAATATAAAAAGTTCATAAAATAATAACAATATATCATTTAATTACAAAAATAAAACAAATGTCCACTTGTCAACCTACTTCTAAGAACTTTTGTTTTTTTAAAAGATGGAAACAAGTAATACAAAAATTAGGTATGATGTAGAGATGTCGACAACAAAAGTAAAACAATATGAATACGTAAAACCATACAAAAATCACTAAGTGAACAAATCCTTCAAAGGTAACTTTTATCCATAACTAAATATTGAAATCCTGTAAACTGCATGAATTTAGGCTTAAATAAAAGAATTTAAACCGAGTTGTGCTATGCAGTCTTACAGGGGCTAATAACTATAAGCTTGTTGAGAAAGGAAGAAGAAAAATATGAATTCATACCAGTCAAAGACTGGAGGGCTCCAACGACAAGATGTCACAAGATAAGCATATAGGATAAAAGAAGGATGAGTAAAAGAATAGAAACATGCTGTACATCGAAGGGTAAGAATTTATTGGATATTGTCCAAGTGGACTAAGCCTGAGTATGAGTGATCCAAACCTGATAAGATTGGCTCAGTACTTACTAACTTCTTATGTAGAGGTTTTTGTATGATCTTGTGCATTCATCCTTACCATTCTTCTGCAACTTTTGGCACTGCTGTTCTTATACTTTATTTATTTTTTTACAAAATGATTTAATACTTGTAATAATTGTATTTAAATCTTTGGTCTATTAACTCAACCACTAATATTTTATATTTTCTAACAAGCTCGTTCTTTCACTTCACGCAAGATGAAAATCTCGCCACTGTCACCAGAATCAGTACCGGTTTCTGAAATTATTATTCTGTTATCGTTCTGTTGTTCTGGAAGCCAGTACTGAGTTCCACTGTTCTGTTGTTGTTGTTTTATTTCTTAACAATTAATTTGAAAGTGCATGAAAGTTAACAATATTTATAAACAAAATAATGTTTCATATGTTGTGAGCTCAGATCGTGGCGAAGGTGACTTTTATTTTTATGATAAAAAATTTACATGCAGATTTGTTTATAACTTTTAACAGCTGGACAGAAACAATGCAGTTACTTATTACGTTAAAAAAGCTTAAATTCTTCTTTAATACCACAGCAAAAAAAGTACTTACAATTGTTTCACGTTGCATTCTCTGTTCATTTAGTCAAAGTAAGACAGTTTGGCTCCCTAAGCACGAATCACTCACTTACTTACTGCCGTCAACATTTATTAATCAATATATGTTTTCAATATTTTTAGCGCATTGAAATGGTATGGCACGTACAAGTAAGAGTTGTATTCTACTTAGAATTTTAAAAAACTGTAGATGTGGGTAAACTTTATCCAAAAATCTCTAGAAAAAAGACTGTAATTGAGAATCAAGTGGTAATTAAAATAACTGGCTTTACAAAGTGCATTAGAAATCATAATTAATCACATTCGAGTAAATCTGTCGATCTTTTCTTTCTCAGTGTCTTTATTACTATGAAAAGATGTTATTTATTGATGTTAGAGCTTCGTGTTTGCGGTATAATATTTCAAGGATAAACCAAGCCTAATCTTTGTTACAACACATGGTTCCTGGTCTAACATTTGGAAGGGCAAAGCTAATGATCTGTTGCACGAAGAATGAGCAGAAAAGAGTCACAAAATACAGTGCATGGGGAAAGGAAGCATTTTCTGTTGTTCAAGCAACTCAGAGTGGTATGCAGAGCATACTTTTGCATGCATAGCAAGCCATTACTAGGAGGGTCTGGGAAAAACAGGTGCTCTCAGATTGAATTTTGTGCTTACTTTATTATAATTTATTAAAAGCGCAATCCTTTGAAAGCACTTTTTTATAAGTTACAAAGATAAGTGCTCACTGGCACTTATAGTTACTATAATTATTAGCCAGCAGAAGCAGGTGCACTTGTAGGTTATTATGCCCTTTTAAACTGGTCCATACATACTACTATAAATCTATCTGTTTACTTAGAAACAAGTTTTTTAAAAGCTTTACAGTTATTGGAACAAAGGCTGGTCCATCTGCCTGAACTGCTCAATCGTTCACTTTATGTGAAGATTATCTGAAAGAAGAAAAAATAATATAGATTTTGAGTCATAACGATTAAGTAATATATAAAACTGTATTTAATTAGAAGCAAAATTAAGTCAATTTTACCATGAAAATAAACTAACTAGAATTGTCCCATAAATTAAAATAAAATATATCCTCTCATAATCAGGAAGTTGCATTATAATAAAACTTTACCATGAACAGAAGAGAGATAAAACTCGTTCTTTCGGCTTCTGTAACATGTCTGGTGCAAATGACACTATTACTATATCTCACATTTTCTCTATAGCTAACTTTCACCAAACTATTATTACATCCCGTATTCTCTCTGTAAATAATTAATTTAAAACTTTCACTTACCTATTATTACATCTTACATTCTCTCTATAAATAATTAATTAAAAACTTTTACCAAACTATTATTACATCCTGCATTCTCTCTGTAAATAATTAATTTAAAACTTTCACTAAACTATCAGTACATCCTACATTCTCTTTGTAACGAACTAATTAAAACTTTCAACAAACAATTGTCACGTTCCACGTTTTCTCTGTAGCTAAATAATTTGACTTGACTTAATTATTTTGTGTCATTCACTCTTCTCACGCGTCGAAGGGAGGGAGAGAGCTGCACCCTAGCTCATGTAGGCTTCATTTATGTGTCTTAAATGCCTTTGAAAGTAGTTTTTTAAAAGATATTTACATTTCTCACAGATCAAACAGTTTAGTACCTGACACTCAACCATGTAGATCACAAGAAAGACTTACTACCTTTCACACTGCAGCATTTAACCCTTTAAGGCCTTTAAAGATTTCAAAGACTTCATTTAAGTTACTACTTAAACGGTGGGTTTCGATTATATTGAAGAGTAATTTCTGTAATATCCTTTCATAAGAGAGATTGCGATAGTCTATTACCATCTTGGAAAATATCCTCTGAATTTGTTAAAGTGGATTTCCGTCCTTTTGAAAACATAAATGCCATACTTGGATACAATATTACAAAAGAGGTTTGATGAGTGATCAGAACAGCCTGAGCCTTACAGCGCATTCCTTACTTTAAATGGTTTTATTAGTCCTTCCAAAAAGCAAAACCTGATTTGTGACTGCATTGTATTTGCTAACACCACAAGGTTTGTGGATAATCACTTCTATGTATTTTTTCTCATTAAAAATGCATTTAGAATGTCGCCTAAAAATAATTATATTTTTAATATTGAAATCAAAATCTAAATAAACACGTACCACTTAGTTGACCAGTAAAACATATGCCAAAGGTTTTCTGATAGTAAAGCTGAATCAGCTACATTTGATATTCTATGGTAGACGTCTGTTTCATCTGCATATAATGAAAGGCTACTACGGACGTTTTCATCAATGTCATTAACATAAATAACAAATAATGACCAAAAAAACTTTTACCAGGTTATAATCACATCCTACATTCTCTTTGTAGCTAAATAATTAGAATGCTGGATCATTAGTATCTGGAGGTATCTTTACTCCATGTGTCAGACGTAGTTTATATTCACAAAGCAATGTAGAACACTACAGTAAATAGTTATTAAAACTGCATTCTATTACATAAAGTGATACAAGGATTTGTATCAACGTGCGACCTTGTCTGGATTTAACACACTCGAATTTATAATTCTGGATTTTTTTTAATCTGAAAAGTATGAAATATACACTGTACGAGAAAGAAATTGGGATACTACAATGCCACAATAGTGTAGTTGTTTAACTGGCTTTGACAAATAGCATGATATCTATAAACTTAGTGAAAAACTGGTGTATAGTAGAATAACAGACAAAAATAATTCACGATTAAAGTATTCAGAATAACCATATTTTGTGATTTACTAAAGCTCACTAAAAGTTAATAAAATAAGGCAAGATACAAGTATGAAGTACACTGGAAAAATAATATATTTAATTGTGGACGTTTCACAATCGCTTAAAATCAGGGTTAAAACTTCATAAGTTAGTCCACAATATTCTAACTAAAAATAAAAATGGATTAATTATTAAATTAGTTTTTGCAATCAAAACTTTAAAAATAACATATTTTAACTGCAATAATATAATGGAATTTATGATAAAATAGGCGTTTTATAGCCCCCAATGGCACAGTGGCATGTCTGTGGACTCGCACAGCTGAAAACCGTGTTTCGATTGTCTGTGGGCAAAACACAGATAGCCTATTGCGTAGCTTTGTATTTAATTCTAAAAAAACAAACAAATGCATTATATATATATATGCGTTTAACAATGTTGTCAAGAGAAAATTTTATTAAAAAAAGGCTTAAGTACAGGTATAAATATTAAATTTCGAAAAAATGATAATCACAACTAATAATCAGATAAAAACAGCGTGTTTGTCTGTCTGTGATTTCTATTTGTAATATAAGGAATCACTTATTTTCTATGTGGAATTTCAATAGCTTGCCTCATTAAAAAGACGCACATGCGCGCACGCACAAATATTAGATAAGTAATAATGCCCAGGTGCACACCCTCAGGGTTCACTTAGTATGGGAGAAAAATTTCAGGTTTCAAAGTTATTTGTTCTCTTAGTACCATGACGTTCACATATCTTTTATATGTGATTTTTTGCTAGCTTTCCTTACAAAAATATGCGCATACACTTACGTACTTAGATAAATAATGACACCCTATTGCACACCTCCAGAATCTACTTAGTATGTGTGCAAAATTTCAGGTTTTTAGGTTATTTCCTCTTAGATTTATGGAAGTCACACACAACCCCTTTTATTTTTGTAGATAAAAAATTTGTCACATCATAAATCAGTTGAAAACAAAATTTCTGATTATTCACGGAATGGCTCCGAACTGGTGATTCTGTTATAAACGTTTTTTGACTTAATTTCCTGTGAAATATTTCTATTTATCACTTCATACTACACATCCAATTTAAATATTAGTACAAACAAAATATTTTTATCATAGTGGTTTCATTAATTGAGTACGAAAACAATAGTATAATGTTTTTACTTAGCATATCATTTTTGTATTTATGGCAAACCTACTAAGAATATCTCGGCTGCACCTGATTTTGAACTAATAACCAGAGGGAAGGCAACCAGTCAAAAGTATCCTACTGCTTACCATTCTAGCTGAGGAATTGACTGTTGCTCTTATAACGCATCCTCAGCTTAGTTTTATGTGCATGCCACAAACATATACAGAGTAGCATTCAATATAAAATTATTCGTTTGACGTCAAAGGTATTAATGTTAATATAACCCCTACATATCTTATTTCACAACAATTAATGTTAAGATAGAGAAAATACCACATACATTATACAGTGACACTGAAAATATCTTTAGATAAGTATTTAGGAGGCTACATGGTTTGTGTGAATGCAGTTTTCAAACTGTAAGATGGACAAAAGTATTTTTATTATTCGCGTGCTCATGACCTTACATTCCAACTTGTCGAAATCCCTATTGACTTTTTACAAGCATGTCTTTGGTACAAAAGCTTTAGTAACACATCTGAATGTTTGTGTACAACAGACTTTTACGTTTATCACATTTCGAATAAATATCATATGCTTCTTAAAATCGAAAATATACGCAACGTTACTACCCTAATTCGGTTAAAATGCAGAGAGGAATATTTTGTGATATTTCACGAATTTGGTACTCACAATGCGGCCTCAAAATCCAGAGCTCTACCAAAGCGCCAATTCGCACCCTAAGTTCACATACCAACTACGTAAATATTTCATTTTATCAAAAATGATTTTATGTAAAATATTTTCTCAACCCAAACGAGTCGTTTTTGCACATATAGTTTACAGGTTTTACGCAGCTGCTTGGTAACCGTTAATTTATATTTTGCAGAGGGCGCTGCAGTAATAACGAAATTTCAAATATTTGGTAATGTCTAAGTAAACTAAATTGTTTGTTAAGATTTAAACGAATTAAACTGTTGTTGTACTGGTATGCTGTAAGGATTACTGATAGTATTATTGATAATGTGAGTGTAATTCTGAAACATAATATTTGAATAAGTGAATAACAGATAACTGCAACTTGCTTTTTTATTTAGAATCTTAGTTCCACACGTGAAGTAACTGTTACTGTGTTAGTGGTATTACCAACGTTGTTGCTGTTGGTCGTGCAAGTTCAGTATGTTTACAAATACCAGTTTATAACTAATAATACTGCTATCAATATTACTAGAAGCGACTTGAACGTTAATTATTTAAGTAACGTAGCTCAGTAATTTCACATAAATTGTATAATATTAACATTATAAAAATAATTTGCTGAACTCAAACTGATACTGAGTGAAACTGAAATCTATAAATTTAATTATGTATTAAATTTATCATTTACTTTGGAGACTGTAGCTCATTGCACAAATATAAGTAGTACTTACCCCAAAAAATGAATGTGATTTTTTTTTAAGGAAGTTGCTCTACTTTTATATTGAAACTATTTGGTGTAACTGTAATATTAAGTGTCAATTTATTTGTTTTTGATAAAACCTAATGTTCACATTGTGAACCAGATAAGTGAGAAATGCATAAAAGTTAGCTTTGGGAGTTGCAAGGTCTGCTAAAATTCTGAGTTTATAGTCAGGACTGAAAGTTAATTAAGATAATTATGGGTATCTGAATCACAGATGTAGTCATTTGTTAGCTAATTAAAAATTTACAGACCAAATAAAGTATTCTTGGTTCCCTAGCTCCAGTTATTTAATAATGCATTCCAATGATATTAAAACAGGTAGAATATACCAATATGAAGCATTAACTGAAATGGAATGTTAAAAACACATTTTTGATAGAAGTTTAAAATAATTAAAACCTGAATTTTTCCTCTTTCTTGAGCCAGCTGTACATTTGAAACTTGTGATTCCAAATTTGTTAAGCTGTTTGAACTTTACTAGTACACAGTTTTTGGGTTTTATATTTTATTTGATGGTTTATCTTTGTGTCATTTGACTACACTGGCATAATATGCAGGACAAATGACTAAATAGTGATTTCAAAATAAGTTCATGACATTTTTAATGAAAAGAAAGTTCATCAAATGGCACAGGCAATGAGAAAGTGATATATAATGTGCAGTGCAAGAATTCACATTTATTGGGTTTTAATAAGAGATAAACAAGTTGTTGAGTATAAAAATTGACATTAAACATAGCATTATTCTTGTTGCAGAACTGTGTTACTGTGCATGTGGGAAAAACTGGAAATTATATTTTGTAAATGACATTCCATCTTTCCACAGTCACCCTTATCAAATACAAATTAATATATAATTGCCAAGATAAATTTTGGTTGCTACTGGTAATTTACAACACATACATTTGAGGCCCACTAGTTCTTGTGTTTTTTCATTTCTGTATTTTTACATCGAATAACTATTACATGTTTAATCCATTTTCTTACCTCAGAAGTAAATTTACAGACTTGATAAAATGATCCCTGTCACACCATATATGCTCGCCCCTTTTGGCTGTGAGGGTGTTTATAATGTGACAGTCAATCCCAGTATTCATTGGTAAAAGAGTAGCCCAAGAGTTGGCAATGAATGGTGATGACTTACTGTCTGCCCCTTAGTCCTGCACTGCTAAATTGGGGATAGCTAGTGCAGATAATCCTTGAGTAGCTTTGCGTGAAATTCAAAACAAACCAAACCTTGATAAAGTGAAAGTTGAGGTATTTGTTTTACAAGAATGCATTTTACTCTTTATATTAGTGGTTAAACGTTTATAAAAAGTATTAGGAACATTTATTTAATGTAAACAGTTAACTGAACATTATGGGCAAAGAATATAAAGTTGTAATTCTGATATGGTATATTACCTCTAGTCACAGATATAGCTGCTATTGTTCAGTGCAGCCCTTTATATACAAAAACTTTTTGGCATGCCAACCTACAATCAATGTGATTCAACTGCATCTCATATATACATGTCATACAACAACCCTCACCCGTAGGAGTGCAACACACCCTTGCTTTACCTTGGAGTCTTTTTCTTTCTCTCAAATGAACTTTTTCTTCAGGTGTATGGATAACCAAGGTAAATGTCTCAAATACTTGTCTGCATATTCTTATATTGTCACTCAGGAAGTTACTGTCAATTTTTTTAATGTTGGGTAGTGTTCCTTATATGTACTTGGAAGTTCCACTTACACCTTTACATGGATAACTGGCCTATTTGTTCATTTCAAACAGGAGTCCACCCATCACATTCATCTCCTTTTCAATGGAGTTCATGTTGGTTGGTTAATCAAGTTGGAGAAGTCATTTCTTATACTTACTCAATATTTCTTCTACTTGGATGTGTTTCTCAACACTCATCTCAGTCAGTACTAACCCTCTCCTCTTTGACTTTATTGGAAGAAGTTTTCAGTTCTTCATACCCTTACTACTCCCTCTATTAGTAATTGTGATGTGCTGTCACTTATGGGGATGTAGTTTCAATGAAAATCCTTATCCCCTTAATTAATTGAACTTTGCAGAGGGTACCTTGGATGCTCTTATTTCTTTTCCTCTTTCCCTTGTAAACAGTTGAATTGATGGTTGGACAAGGCCTCCCCTTTGTCTTTTGCATATTGTCAATGGCACTTCCTCCCATGGCTATGAGTGTGGATCAATCAGCAGGAAACTTTAGGACAGTGGTCTATGGCCAAGACATCTTACCACATCAACATCCTGAAGCTTATAGCCATACACCATTTTTTGGTTCATTTTCTTCATCCTGCCAGAAATTCTATGGTAATGAACCGTTCCAACAATTCTACAATGGTATCATATCAATCACTATGGCAAAACCCATTCCCATTCCTTTCGTGATCAAACCTTGGATCACAATTAGTATTAATCTTCTTTCATGACATGTTCTTGGTCCATTCAGCCTTGTAACAGATAACTTCTAACCAAATAAAATTAATCTAACAGAATTATCTCTTGATCCTCAGGTTTCTGCAGCTGCTCCAGATACAATCTGCCCCCTATCATTTCCTCAGTCATCAGCATTTCATCTGATCTTTCCTACTCTCTGTTTTCATGCCTCATTTTTATATGGTCCTTGATGATAAGATCCAGATTATCACAGAGGATCACTTTGTTTTTTGAACATTCCTTTTGCTATCATTTTAGTGGATGTGGTCTTCTATGGAAATCCTTATTTTTATTAATGATTATCAGTGTAAGAGGAATCTTTTCCACCATTGCTCTTTGGGTTTTCACCTACTTGATTCATTGTCCCTCTTACAGATTTCCTCACTTAGCTGTTTGATCAGGGGGATTTTTGTTTTCTAAACCACTGGTTATCAGGTCATTTTATGTATTCTGTTGAAATGGGGTGTTTCAGAAGATCACCCATAGGTTTTTCTTGTAATATATTTACTTCATTAATATGCCTGTTCTGGACTGTACTAACCCATGGAGTTCATGGGTAAAGCAGAGGAAAATAGCTACCCATCCCTACCATACCTTAGACAGAATAAATCAGGAGTGATTTGTTTTTCAAAATAGGGTATTTGTTATCACTCATTGCCCAGTCTTTGATGTTGACATTTATCCTGATTCTGGTAATAGACCAGGGAGGCATCCTCCTGAATGTGTTTGATATATGCAATGCAAACAATACTGAATCCATTAATTTGAGAGTAGGACAGTGATGTTCTGCTAGTGTAAAAAACAAGATGTACTCTATCTCCAAACAGGTCTGTCAAAGGGAAATTGTAGCTTTTGATTGAGCCATCAATACTACAGTTTACCCCTTTAGTTAAGATCCCTCATCCTACTCCCACATAGATGTTGGTTCCTAATGGATGGGCTTTGAATACAGAGATGAACATGCAGGTTACTATGGTTTTTACTTTCGTACTGTACCTCAAATATTATTATATACAGAGGATGTACTGTACTGGAGGTGATTTTTTTCTGGTTGGTTTTGAGTGTGATATTTCAAAATAAAAGGATGTATTTCATATTTTGATTGACCAGATGTTGGGTTCTTGGATTGGTAAAACATTTTATCACTTCACTATTGTGTACCCTGTTTGCAGATCACTGGGAATGATATCTCAGTCTAGTCTGCTGAATCATGAGATGAAGATGGTATCATTATCCTTCCAACCCACGTATGGATGTCAATTTCTAATGGTTGGGATTTCAATTATTGTTGACTTGCTGATGGTATAATCCTCTTTCCTTCTTCCACATGGTTGTTGGTTCCTGATGGCTGAGTTTTGGATGGTTGTTAACTTACCAATGATATGATTCTCATTATCCCCACACAGATGTTGGTTCTCAGGGACTGGGTTATGGTTGCAGTTCACTTGCCATGTATGGTCTGTTATGATCCAGCCACTTTACACCTTAGGGCACATCCTTTGTGCTCTCAACCACATTAATATGTTCCAAGAAACTGAGTTTCCAATATCAGGTGGTTTGGATCCATATCCAAACATTGTTCTCTCCCTTTTGGATATATTCCTCCATATTTTCTGCTCACATATGCAACACTGTTTTCTACTCTTCTACACTGGGTTTAGAGTGTACCTGATACAGAAGTGGTTCAGTTTCCCATGTACATCCTTCTACTGTAAAAATCTCCCCTTTTAGGATGTTCTTTGGATGCTTCTTATTTTTTTGCACCAATCACTCCATCTGTTCAGTGTGGAGATTCTAGTTGTATTTGTGAAAAGTGGTAATGAACTGAATTAAAATTTAAAACTTTCCAAGAATGCAAATGTATTTCTGATAGTGCTTACATCATATCACACTTCTTTTCCTTTCTTCCCATTAAAACTAGTGCTTTTATTTTCTACCAGAACTCAATGATAGTTTGATAGAATAACATAATGACAGTCACATGCATTAGGAAAGTTGTTGCATGATAATTTACATGCAAGACACGTTTGGCCATGTTGTTTTGGGGTCCATGAGAATAGCTGTATCTGGAAAGGGAGGTAAGTGTCGATAGGAAACACGTTTTCAGTTAAGGAAAATTATAACATTTTTGTTGTCAGTTGCAAAAAAATATTATTTGATTGCTTAGTTTTGTAAAATGAATGTCACTGTAGCTACAAATTAACTTGTACATGTAAAAAAAGCTGGTATGGGTAGAGAAAACTACGTAGAGGAGCGATTACTGATTTTACATGTATATTTTTCTCTACAAGTGGGTTTTCTTGTCATCACAGATTAACTTGTGTTAACATCCATCTATCTTAAATTGACTTGGACAGCAATTCAGCACTATTGGTGATCTATGAAGATGATTTTAGTCATCATCAATCAAGGTGCATTAACACCAGGAAAGCTTGTTTTCATGTCAGCTTAAAAAATAAGTTTTTTTTTAATTCAGAAATGAATAGTTATCTAATTGTAAACATGTTAACATCAATCACTGCTTTTTTGTACAGCTTAATTATTTTAGAGGAATTTTTTCTGAGAATTTGAAAGTCAAATAAAAACCATTTTTAATGAATATACAGGAATAGAAGTAATAAAATTATATTCACTCAAGGTAAAGCTATCAGGAAGATTATATTCCTTCATGTAAAGTTGCATTTCTTTATGTTTTTTTTATTTATTTAATCGATCCAATATGTTCACTCTCATTGGTCACAACTATAATATGATGGACCATGCATTCCTGATTGAGAAATTCAACTAAAAAAATGAAATTGTTCTGGAATGCATGAATGTAATATTTCTATCCCTGGTATGTATGTTTATGTGTAGTGTTCTGTTACTATTATTTTATTTTCACAATTTTAAAACTTTGTTATTGTGTCACTCTTTTCTACAGGAAGAACTTTAATCATCCATTATAAACAAAACTTATGAAAATTGAAATAGTCAACCATAAAATAAAACCATGTTTCGTCTAAGCCCAGCTGAAGTGAATGAACTTTGTTTCCAAGAGAATTTGAAACAAAGAAAATTAAGACTACTGCAGGTGAGTTAATGATATAAGTAATATACTTTTCACAAAAATGGCTGTTAATTTACATGTATAAACATATTTACTTCAATTGTAATACTGTTGAATAATGTATATGATCAAAATACAGTTTGAGTGCTCTGAGGTTAATGGTATTCTCAAACTAAAGCCAGTGTGATTTGATAATATCCAGTTAAAAATGTAAAAACCTAAACGTTTTTATTTATGAATCTTTTTGTAGAACAAGAAAGCCTTTCAATAAAAACATAAAATTATTAGTGTTAAATCCCAAGGTAAATAACAAAACTAGTTGAACTGAGAGTTACAAATTTTTTTTTAGAGCAAAATTATTCAATTTAGTTATAAGCAATGTTTTGTTATTGTTATGTAGGTCCGAGAACAAGCAAAAACTTTTTCTGCAGATACCAGAGAAAAATATAGAAAGGAGAAGAGAAAGCAAATAAATGCATTGAAAAGAAGGGTTACAGTAAGTTGTGAAAAGATTTTACTGTTGTTCTTTCCCATTATGTGTATAGGATACTGTTAAGTTGATGTAATGTTTATTTTTTACTATTAGCATTTAATAGTGTGATAAGCTTTATTTTCAAGAGATGTATGGTTATTGTTTAGAATTTGGGGCTTGGTTGTATTAGGAGGGTTGCATTACTTCGTGAAAGGTGCTGGTCAACAAAGAAGTTTCAGAATTAAAAACAAAAGAATATACTAAAGACTAGTCTTCTGAGAGCTGAGAAAAAGAAGAAATATGCTTGGTTTGCCATAACTACTATATGAAAAAGCACTGAGGAGGCAAGTATATACAAGATTTAGGGAAATGTATATGTGTGATCATCTGACTGTTTAGGATCTTTCCTTCTCACCTTCATTAGGTCTTTGTAGTAGGATGTTTCCCAATTAAGCATGGGAAACCAAGAAGAATCTTTTCCAACACTAAGCACAGGTTTTAGAAAATCATTCACAGCAACAGAATATGTTCTTGTTGTATAAAAACTTTGTTCCAATACGATATCTTACCTCATCTCACAAAATAGCTTTTCTCAATTAGTACTTCCTTCTGTAGGTACAACTGTTCAATATTCATGACAATCCTTTCACCTCCTGCTTCTGCATATTCATATGTAAATGATTATGCAGCAGCTCTCCACCAATAGGAGTGCAAAACAACCCGTCCATAACCAGTGTGCTTTCCATGTTTGTACTGAGTATTCACTTCTCAATTGGCATATAAATGTTCTTTTTTTTTGTCAGAATATTCCTTTCCAATACATATTTAGTTTTTAAAGTATTTTTCAGTTTTCGTTTTTTACAGAAATGTTGTTTTTGTTAGAGTACTGAATATCCCATTCTGTGGTGAGTTGTGCCTAACTAGCTATATATGACTGTGCTCAGTGTCAGTTACATTGTAGTTCCTCCTACCATGGACCTAATGTACAATTCCAAATCCTGCCTTGTCTTGGTTGTGTATTTCCATTCAGTTGCCATCTTTGCCAAAACAGTTACATTGTAGAATTATGTTACTCACACCATAGAAATGACATGTTCTGTGTGATTGCTAGTAGCTCTCCCTAGTGGTATTTTGTTTCATAAGTATGTTCATCCCAGCTCATACACCTGTAGGAATACCTGAGTTAAGCAGGCAGATGCTGCCAGGTGTTGGTTGATTGACTTTGTCATCTTGGTAGTCCTGCTTTTCAAAATAGATTATTGGGTTCACCTCTTGCACTGTCTCCAGTGGTGCAGTCCTCTGGACTTTCCAATGCAATTTTCTTCCTTTTTTCTAGTGGAGTATGGGAGTCATACCACTTACCAGTTCATAGCTTCTGGAGTGGCAGACCATGAAGGTTTGTCATCCTGAGTGATGTATCATACCACTCAGTTAAGAGTTATGCAGCAGCATTTCATGGCTCTTGATAAGATATAGCACTTCCTACCAAGAACCTGATTTTGCCAGGTTTTTGGTTGTATCATAATGCCATATTCCTATATATATATAGCAGACATTTTCCCACCATAGCATTCTTTTTTCCTACCATCTTTTGAATGTATATACTCAGTGAGCTTGGTGATGGTTTGAGATGATTCAGTCATGATTAGAGTTGTCTGTTAATAGCATAATGCCCTTCCTACTACAGACCTGATGTACCATTCCTGATACTGCCAGGTGTTTGTTGAAGAATTCTGCTATGTCTTGACCATGTGTGTGTATTTATTGCAGTTTGTTCCTCAGGCTGAAATGTTTTTTCTACCTACCATCCTCCACATGCACTTTTCAGGAAAGGTCAGGTTCTGGTTGGAGATGGTCCAGTTCAGTAAGTTCACATGTGTTCTGGCTAGTATCTCTCCTCTTAACATGAGATGGATGAAAAGGTTTGTTGTCTCTCTTTCTCTGATCTTGTTCATAACAGAGCAAAGAGTATACCCTGATCAGATGTGGTGTGGTTTCTACTCAGGTAAGATATTTTCTTTTTTAGTTCCATACCTCATGGTTTCTTTGGGCACTTCCTAAAGGAGGATCATTTTTTGTAATGGCCTTCTACCACTTCAAGGTGTGATTCCAGCAGTTTTGTGAAAGGAGATAAGATATTGTATTGGAAGATAAAACATTCTTGAACCAAAAACTTATTTCTAATAAGTAATTGTCTCCCCTCACATTTTCCATTCAAGAGATTTCAAAAGTTGATATTACTATAAAGCAAAAAAATATTCACCTTTAAAATACCTGTTAAAGTTTGAAATTATGATTTTATGACAAAGAATATCATTCATACAGTGAACAAAAAAAAACATTTTATCACTTAAAACACTGACAGCTACTATTTATTCTTCAGTAAAGTTCAGAACTTTTATTCATACCATGTTATTTGTACATTACACAAAAACATTTAGCCTGTATGCAAAAACTGACATACTCTGGGTATCATGTTCCACCACCACTACCTTGTCTCGGCTGTACATAACAGAAGGAGTTTATTACACTGCTGCATAATTACACTGACCACATAAACCATTTTAAAGGTAATAAGTTTGAAATGTCCCTACAAATTTGATGTTGAGTTAAGTAAAGCTGTTTTTCTGTTGCAGTGGTTTGATGACAAGAAACCCACATTTTAGAAAATAAAATTTGAAGACAGTTTAAAGGAATACTGAAAGAAACTTTATTATAAATTTACAATGTTTAGATTAGCTTATATCATCATCAGGTACAAGTAGTTAGTTTAGACGGGTATGTGACAGAGATCACATGACTAGAGATAACAGCTTAGTAAATTATTTTGGTATCCTGGGGTGTTGGTTTACAGTAGGAGTGTTTTGTTCAGTTGTATAGCTTATTTATGTTGTTTTTTTTGTAGTTGCAAGCAGTTTTGTGCATTTGTACTACAGTTTCTTACACTATCTGTTCAAACCATCTTTACCACCAGGGACACAATTTTGTCTAAGGACTTGCACTGCTGAAAACTGGGCTTTGATACCCGTATAGAGCAGAGCACAGGTTAAACCACCTCTAAACTTTATTGTATAAATGGTCTATCTGACAGTGTCACATGTGCTGGTAATTTAAAATATTTTAATTTATGAGCACATGTACAAAATTTGAGCTATTTCCTTTGATGGATTGAAGAAGTAACTTCAAGGGCTATATGCTTTCCACCACCTAGAATTTCTCATGTAACTACAAAAACAATGGACATGTGGTAAACTTTTCGAGATAATAACGTCTTGCTGAGTATGGATTATATTTTTTAGGTGAAGTGAGATACACCTAAGATCTGCATTCATACACACTTTTTGGTTTATATATTGTAGGAATAATGTATATTTATATATATTACTTTAGATTATTACATTATTATTATTAATAATTTTTTACTCACCCAATGACAAATGAATCTCCTTTAGTAGAGTTAATGAAAACAGGAAGACCATGTTAATATTTTAAGTTTTCTTATGTCCCTAATGGACATTCAGTTCAGGTAAACTTCTATAAAAAGTGAAATTATCATTTAAGCTACCCTATAAAAACATCTCTAAATCAACATCATTCTTTTAAACTTAAGTACTTTAGTCAACAAAAAAATTTCTTTGTATAAAACTTTTGTTATTCCATTAAGAGAATAAGTAGATAACAAAAACTTCATTTTGTACTTAATTAAACTGTTAGCTATTAACATTATAATTGGGTTTTTGTTGAAATTTTGTAGAAGGAATCTGAGCAGGAGAAAGAGAATGACTTAAAGATACTAGAGTCAGTATATGAAAGTCAGTTAGAGAAATTTGGAGAAAGTCATAAAGCAGCCCAAAATCAGGTGTGTATGAATATTTAATAATTTATTAACACAAGCTTGCACAATTTTAAAGTTATAAATACTTTATTTGTTTCACAAACATAACATACCTCTAGTGTGGGTATTGGTGAATCCCCAAAACCAAATTACCATAAAAACTAAAAATTTTATAGTGCCACCTAGTATTTTCTTCCATCTTATTAATGTGTAGAGATGAGTTGAATAAAGCTCAAATCTAGAAAAGTTCTGGATTCTTGAAAGTCCTGATCTGTTTGTGCATTCTTTGAATATGAAATAAATCTTTATTTCTAAGATTTTAATGGGAGATTCAGCACTTCATGTTTTCTTCAGGAATGAAGCACTGCAGTTGCACATTGCGTGTTAACTAGTTTCATTCAATTTTGTTTCACTTTTTTCTCTCAGTTTAACCAATCCCTACTATGGAAGCTGTATGTACTTATCTGTAGATCAAAGTATGGATTGAATTACATAAATTTATGATTGTGGCTTTAGTTTTTGTTTCATTACTATTTATAGCAGGAACCCTACATTCAGGTTTTAATACTCTTAAAATAATGTATTAGAACAGGTAGGTTAAAGGTAAACCTGTCAGCTGTCACAGATGAAACTGGGCTTTTGGATTTTCCTGTTTAACTTTCAACTATTCAGAAGTGCAAGAGTACTTTTTAGTGTATCAATGACTTTTAATGTTTTCTACATAGTTTAATTAACTACATTTTAGCCAGATATTGAACAGCTAAAAGAAAAAAAAGAGAAACATCAGGAAGCAGTTGCTATTTCCAGAGGCAAAGAAGCTCTTTCTGCTTTGAGAAAAGAAACAGCACTGAAAAATGCAGAAGCTAAGAAACATTTGGAGGCTAGACAGCAAGCATTAGAAGTGGAGAAACAAAGAGCTGCCTGGATTTCTAGGCTTGATCTTCCAACCTTGGACCAAGTTGATCAAGTACTGTTAAACACAGGTTTGTTATTGTTTTACATGTTCAGTCAACATGTATGTGAGGAAGTAAAACAAAAAAGTCTTTCATTTTACTCTCATTTGTTCATATTACCATGTTTTCTTCTCCTTGATGGAATACTGACTTTACATTTCAAATATTTCTTGGAAATTATTTTTAAATGAGGAAAACATGGTGAATATTGTAACAAAACCATAATTTATATCCAATGTTTTGCATTAATTTGAATTAAAAAAATTACAGATCATAGAAATGTTTCAAGTACTTGTATGTATCAATAAATAATTCGATCTGTACTTATGCCAACCATAAACCTAGAGTAGTTTTTTGTAATTGCATGTAGTACTGCTGTTTCATAATAGAGGTCATTTAGGCTGTTTTATTTTCTGGTAAATTAAAAGTTGCTTCTTTATTGCTGTTTTCTGAATGTCACAAGGTTACTGATTTAATATTGAAACTCAAAACAAAATGTATTATTCAGATGAACAGAGTGATTGAAAAAAGTGAAACAGTATTTAATTTTTCCCACTGTTTTTTTAAGTTACTTTGTGGTCACATGTTCTGCAGAAGGTTGATTACATTATCTTTGTTTAAAGGTGACTTGTTGCATGTTTCTCTTTAGATGGTCTTGGGGACTCGAGTTGATGCATATTTCTGTTTTATTCAATATTATTAAGTTCAACACGTTATAACAATTTGAGTGCTAAATAATTTGCATTAGAAAGGGCTGTTACATATCCCTCTCAAAATCAACCTAATTATGGTGGTATCACAAAACCTATGAAATTCTAAATAATGTCAAAATGTAGTTATCATATATCTCACACCAGCTCTATATCAGCTGTGGTTATAAATGACTTGTGGTTTGTATATTCATAATTATTTTTATTTGTTGCACTAAACCCTGCAATATTATTTTTTAAAAACAGTAAACAATTTCTGAGATTGACTCAATGGGCATGGAATATAAGAAATATTAAAAACTGTTGAAATTTAACAATGATTTTTTTTTTCACATAAGAAGACTGATTTAAGGTTTACCCAGAAGTTGCTTTGTGTGTACATGTACAAAAACCATATTTTCCCAGTTGCCCAAATGAGCACCGAATCAAAATTTGTCTTCAATAAAAAGTGACACCTAGTGAGTAGAAGCAAAATACATAACCAAAGTTTTTGCATTATTATGGCACACACACATCCTGCAAATTAAAGATATTGTAAACCTTTTTTGACAAGTAATATATACTGGATTCTAATTGCAGTTTAGCACTTAGAATTGTACTTGCTCTAACTACGCTTGTCATTTTTTTTGTAAGGCATAAGAAATATTCATAATACTTATTATAGTGCACCAACAGATTAACCTGCTAGTTGTGTTAGAGTATTGAGAGAATTTGATAGGTAAAGTTTGAGAGAAGTTAAAGCATTCTGCTTGCTAACTGATAAAACCAACATACACAATAATAAAAAATTAATTACATACTGATATGTTTGATGTTTCCTTTCATCCAACTAACCTAAAATCCAATCAATCACTCTTGGTTAATCTTTCATAGGTGGCATCAAGTTCATACCCGTCTTCATTATTCACATAAGAAGCAACATTCTAATGTTAAAAGATTAGTAAGGTAAAATTTCCCTGAGTGAATCCACATTGACCTTCTTTTACAATACTATATTTCTCTAAATGGCTTTATGAAGCTTTATTTATGAAACTAGAATTTTTTCCTATCACAAGAGTAATACTAATTGGCTTTTAATTTCCAGAGCAAATCTTACCACTCTGTTTAAGAATGAGAGTAACATAAGCAAATCTCAAATGCTGAGGCACTTGTACAGTGTCTACTGACCTACTGAATATGATAAGTTTAGCTGACCTGTGATTTCTTGTGGAAACCTGCAGGAAACCTTTTCTGGTCTTGATGACTTATCTGTTTTTGAATTTCTCATGATTCAAGTTAACCTCAGTATTTCCCCCGTTCAAAAACACTGCCGTCTTCCCCTGTAAAACTGTTACCACAGCTATCCATACTTTTGGATATAGGAGCACATGAAGATAAACCAGTTGATCTCTGTGATTTGTTTTTTATTGTAACTGCATCAATAATTATCATTTACTCGATAAAATACTAGCAAACCCTTTGACAGTACATTGACTGTAATCAGTTTCTTGACTGATATATTTATATAGTGGTTATCATGTTAATATAACTTTTCTGCTTCATTATTTAATACCATATTACAGGAATTTGCATACCTTTTGTGATTAGATGCTATAGTTATTCTTCTAACTTACTTATGGCAAAACTCCATTTAGGTCAAGATCTTCACATACTTTTTAAAAATCAGGTCAAAATGTTGACTGTTTCTCTCTGTTGTTTTTGTTTGTGTGTGTGAATTTTTCAACTTTATTGTCTTTTGCTGTGTGGATACACATTATTGGATTTTGAATGTAATCTTACAAAGATTTTATGATTCTTTTGATTTTATGAAGAAAGTAAGAAAAAAATCTTTTTTGACCTAATTTCATGATTTTTTTGTCCCATTCTAAAGATCCGATTACAGCTACACAAGACACACCAAACAATGGACAACAAAAACTACCACATGTGGAAAAGGAAAAATGGGATGCTCAGGTATGCCTATGATTTTCTTAATCCTTTTTTTTTACCCTTTTTATTTTTTGTTTCACTGTTAGTATCTTTTTAATTCTTCATATGATTTTTCTCGTGTAATCTAAATGTATTAAAGACAACTATAGTAGAAAACATTAATGTGCATAGAGTTTTGAGTTGTCTGTCACTCACCTCTGTGAATTTATATTTGTATAAGATTTACAGAAAGTAAAGTGCTAATCCCATTAATTTATTTTTTTTTAATTATTTACCAGATAAATTGTTTAACATACTAAAAGTAAACACAAAGGCCACTTGATCATTTGGTCCACCATTTGTCACAAGGTTATACTGATTTGGGGAAATTCCATCCTTCATCAGTAATGCTAAATAAGGGTAAATCAAATAATAATACAAAATTTTTAAATATTGGATGTTATATGTATTTTTAATACAGTGAAGAACATATTTCTGCATAAATTGTACTTTAAAAACCTTCCAAGTGTTCTTAGCTGTGTTGTCATACAATTCTGAACCAACTACTGTTCTTCTGTTTATTTGCTGGTTAAATAAAAACTGTCTCTTCATTTCATTTTACTAGGCCTAATATGACTATCATCAGTTTTCAATACACTGATAATGGAAGTATGTGATAATATATATAAATTCCAATTTTTTATTGTAAAATTTTGGGTTATGTTCCATTCTCTTTAAAGTTACAATGAATAGATGAAGTCTTTTGCTTAAATTATTTAAATAATTAATAAATAAAATTTGACCTTATGTTGATCTGCAGCATACTTAAGCAATTACTAGTAAAATAAATAAGGGACAATTTTACAAGATGTGCATCTATCAAAAGTACTTTTTTGAAACTAAAAGACTGAAATCAATTAACTTTTTACCTTTCCAACATGTATTATTCATTGTGTTTTTAACTACACAAATACATTCAAACTTGAAAAGTAACAAATGATCTTGTGATTAAGTTCACATTTCATATGGTGTAATAATATAGCATAATTGTGACAGTAGTTATTCAAAATAAAGCCTGATTTAAAATATATATATATATATATACACTGTACAAATGAAGTAACTTGTGGTTGAGTATAAAGACAAGTGCTTTGAGGAAATGATAAGTAGATTATCACTATCAGTAGATGAACTAAAACCTGTTGAATAAATATGAGAAAGAGTTTGAACAAATGTTTTGTGGAATGAAATATTAGCTGACATGCATTATAATATTGTTCTCTACACTTGAAAATAAATTTTAATAAACATAGATATTACATCGCAGAAGTGTAAAAAACATATTTTAAGCTACAAGTTTGAACAACCAAGTGGTACAACTGTTAAAGAAATATATATGTTCTGTTGTATTGCATTATTGTGGCATTTCTGGATTGACAATAAATTTGTTGATATTAAATGTAAAATGCTTTTGTAACCTTTGAAAATGTACATTGAAGTCATCCAGATTAGTAGTATTAAAATAATATACCTTAATTTATTTAACAGTTGTACCACTTGGTTGTTCAAACTTGTAGCTTAAAATATGTTTTTTACACTTCTGAGATGTAATATCCATGTTTATTAAAATTTATTTTCAAGTGTAGAGAGCAATGATATAATGCATGTCAGCTAATATTTTTGAGAAATTACTATACTTGGACTAATAACTTCATATTATTTAAACTTAAGATGTTAACCTGCACGCTCAAAGAGGGCTTGCATTTAGTTATGACTAACTCTAGATAGATAAAAAGCAATGATTATCTGTTATTATCACAAGTTTTTCTTGACAAAAAGTAGGTGTTTTATTGCCTTTTTTTCAAGGATTGGTGTGATGAAATTATTTTCACTAAATTATATTGTCTATAAAACAGACAGTGAAAAGAATATTTGTTTTATCACATCAAATCTACAGAATTTTTTTTTAATAAAGTAGTAGTGTTAGTAGAATGGTCTTGTAAAAATTTGTTGGAAGAAACCCACAGAATATTATCTTATTTTCTGCTTGTAATAGGTCTGTACTAAGTTGTAAACTTCATACATTTTCATGCAAAAAAACTTTTCAATTAAGAAGAAATAACTAATTCCTAAATTTTTATATCTGAAATTGTTTATCGCACTAAGTGAATTGTAGTTTGAAAATGTATTTAAAGAAAAGGTTAAAGTAGGAAAATTGAGTCTTGTGAAAATAATCAGTCAGTTAAATATGATCCATTAATGAGCTTGACAACTAATTATTTAATAAATTACACTAATGGTCCACTTCCGTGTGCTACTGCACCAACTTACAAGAAGAAATAACCAAGATTTTAACACTCTTTAGAAAATTTGATTAAAAAATACAATATATATTGCAGGTGAAGAACATTTTTTTTTCATTTATTAAAACATAATTTCAAAGACAAAAGGATGATAAACACAAGGCATGTTAGATTATTTTATACATACTTATTGTTGCAGTTTATTTCATTATAGAGAGATGCCAGAGTAGCTGCAATGGAGGAAAACATGAACATTGAAAGGAATGCTGAGATGAGGCAAGAAGTGGATGAAGAAAATGCAAAAAAAGCAAAAGCTCGTTTCAATGCTGCCTTTGAAGATGAAATGTGCGACAAGGTGAAAGAAATACCTAGTAAAAATCCCCAGAAAACAGTTAAATAAAACCATGTTAAAACTATCAATATGAATAATTGGAAAATAATTAAACTAAGCAATTTTCTCCACCATTTAACATATCAAGTATACTTGGAAGTGTCCCAAAATATTTTCATTACAAAAATTTTATATATAAAAAGACTAGCTCTATGATGCATTTCAAGTTTATTTTCCCCTAAATAATTTTTCAATCACTTTATGTTTGTATTTAGGGATATGCTAAACTAATTGAACATCTGGACCTCACAGAAAAACAAGAATGGGCCAAAAACAAGCAAGACTATGGAAAAGTGGTACAGTGTTTGTATTAAGAATATTATTTTGCATTGCTAAATGAGACAGCAAGAATAGTAACACTAAAATGTGGTTTTAATTTGTTCCAAAATGTCAAGCAAATTCATAATTTTTATGTGTGTAACACTAAAATGTGGTTTTAATTTGTTCCAAAATGTCAAGCAAATTCATAATTTTTATGTGTGTGTATTTGTTAAGTTGTACAACAATGAACATGTAAAATTCTCTAAACTTTCATGTTGAAACATTGTAGAAGGGATGGCAACTGCCTGTTCTACCATCATCTATAAACCATTGGAATACAACTGCATTGCAGCAGTAACTGACTGTATTGTCCGGGCAGTTGCTTTCAGCGTATTCCTAAAACATTGACACATTTCCCTCAGTATCCTTATCCTTGGTGGAATTCTGCCTGGCATATAGCAAGAAAAGCAAAAAATAGGCTAGGTGCACCTTTCATAAGTATCCCTCACTTTTAAACAACATTGCACATGCTCAGCAAGTCAGCCATCAAAGCCAGAGGGAATCTTGATTAAATACACCTCTAGCATCTCTTCTACCACCAGTTTCAAAGTCATATTGGGCAAGTTTCAAAAGGTTAGTGGACAGTATACTTCTGCCTCCCATTTGATCTTGTTCTCTGATGGCTAGGAAGCTTCTGATGTGCAGAGCATTGCCAGTACTCTAGACAAAAGCTTTTCTCATGCATCTAGCACTTCTACTTTATCTTCCACCTTTTAAGTCATCAAGACATGGGCAGAGCAGTGAAATCTCTCCTTTTGGGCTGATTGCCCCTTTATGCTGGTGGAATTCAACCTTGCTGTTCATCAGTCCAACAGTACATCAGTTGTATCTGATGATATTCATTACTATCTCTTTCCTGCCTCTCTTGCTATTCTTCTGGCTGTATTTAACTGGATCAGGCAGGAGAATATTTTTCCTGATGCTTAGCACCATGCCATTGTACTCCATTTTCTTAAGCCTGAGAAGAAACCCTAGATTCTTTCAAACTACCATCCAGTTGATATAACAAGCTGTCTGTAAGATCTTAGAGAGAACTGTTAATGCCCATCTTGTTTGGTTCCTTGAATCAAACAACCTCCTCTCACCCACTCAGAATGGGTTCTAACAACAGTGCTCTACCATGGACTACCTGATCTGACTTAAAATGTCAACCAGAGAAGCCTTTCTCAAGCAACAACATCTTGTTTCTGTATTTTTTTTACCATGAGAAAGCTTATGATACAACGTGGAGGTATGGCATCTTGCGAGACCTCCACTCATATTGGTTGTGAGGCCATTTACCCTTTTTATCGAACATTTTTAAATGAACTGGCAATTTCAAGTCCATGTGGGATCGACACTTTCCTGTACTTTACCACAGAAACTTGAAGTCTCTCACGGCTGTGTGTTGAGTGTTACACTTTTCATTATAAAGATTAACACCATCAATGTTACAATTCCCCCTTTACAGTTGTAAATAGACTCTATGTTGACAACTTCCTCATTTCTTGTCAGTCGTGGAGCATGTGGCTCATTGAATGGCAGCTATAGACTGTCCTCATCTACTTATTGAAGTGGACCACAACAAATGATATTACTTTCGCTTCCTCCAAAACTATTTGTATGCACTTCTGTCACCAATGGGGATATTCACCCAGATCCCAACCTCCATCTTGTAGAAGTTGCATTTCCCATGGTCCCTGAGGCAAAGTTCTTGGAACTTATCTTTGACTGTAAGCTGTCCTTTATTCCACCTGTCAATTAGCTGCATGTTAAGTGTACAAGGGCACTAAATATCCTCCATGTCTTCTCTTCCACCTCTTGGGAAGCAGATCAATGTTCTACTGCTAAAAATCTATTGTGCCCTTATTCAATCAAAACTAGACTATGGGTTTCTGGTTTATGGCTCTGCCAGGAACTCAGCCTTGAAGATCTTGGACCATTTTCATCATCAAGGGCTTTGGCTCTGTACAGGGTCCTTCCACACTTTTCCATTTCAGAGTTTTTACAATAAGTCTCATGAACCTCCTCTATACCATTGTCGTTTGCAACTGTTTTTACTGTCTGCTTCAAAACTTCAATCCTTACCACAGCATTCCACCTGGAGTTGTATTTTTATTCTTCCAAGGCCAAGCTTTTACAGAATAGATGGTTTGAAATCAGGTGGCTCTGTGAGCTCTACCATGTTTGTTGTGATTTGATTGTTGCACACACAATCCCCTCTACAGCTCCTGTGTTCACTGCCAAATTGTATGCCATTTTTCTTATCCTGGATCACATAGAAGCTATGCGGTACACAAACTGTACTATTTATACTGACTCACTTAGCTCTCTATTGGCCCTGAAATTGCTTCACATAAGTTCTCATCGTTTTCAACAATATAAGAACCAACTGGCACACTTCTTTCTATCTCTTTGCCTCACCCAGACATTCCCTCTTTTTCTGAAACTAATAACGAAAAATAAACACCAAAACACAGTACCCACCATATGTGGAATGAATATGTATTGTGACTACTACACATTATGTATATGCCCTACTGGAAACTGGAGCCTGGCTCTGCTTGAATGGAATATAGCTTTGGCCTTCACTTTGCCATCTTCAGTGGCCAGGTACTCCAAGACAGCAGTGAGGTAGATGGGTGCTCCAGCTCCTACTCACTTGGCATAGTTTCTTGATTATGGGACATTCCACTGATTGATGTGGAGTTGGTCTGTGGCTTCATTCTTTTCTGCTGGTGGGCTCCGGACTTGTCCACTTCCTTTTTGAGGTCTTTATCTCACTCTCCTTTCTTACTTGTCATTTTCCTACTGCCCCACCTCATTTCATTGCCTCAAACAATACCAAATTAAAATACAGGAAAACTCCCATGTACAGATAATTAAATTTCCACATGTGGGGATAAAGAGGAACTATAATGTTCCTGAACACCCCTGTTGGGGAGAAAATTCCTTAGAACTCTCTCAACTAAACCCCTGCCAAGGTTTTGTTGTCGTCTCTCTATCATCTACGTCTATCCAGTTTTCTGGATACCAGGCCACATCAGTATTCACAGAAATAAGCTCGCTTATATTGCAGCTGAGTTTGTGTGCTTTGGTAACTGATACTTCCATACCTGTCCCATAGATGGGCCAGTTGGCATTCGATTTGGAGCGAGCAACATGATAACAAGCTTTTCCAGATAAAACTTTCTATTCCTCTCTGGCCATCTTGTTTTCATAAGGATCGGAAGGAGGAAGTTGTTCTGGCTAGGCTACGCATTGGGCACAGTTTTTAACTCATCGCTTTCTTTCATTTCATACTTATGCACTGATTGTGGTCTGTATGACACCCAGGTCAGAATAGCTCACATTTTACTGTCATACCATCGTTAAGAGTGAGAGCGACAGCACCATTTTAAACACATTTTTACCATGGGTTCACCTTTGACATTGGACAGCATCATTAGCAATGGTGACACTATCCACCTCAGTTGTGTTTTTAAATTTTTAAGGACCATTGTTGTTTTTTTTAACTTTATTTAAGATTTTTATTTGAAAGTTAGACTGTTTCATTTTAGCATGATTCCTTTTTACATATTTTAGTGATTTTACTTTTTACCAGTTGTTTGGTGCAGACAGCCCAGTTGCTTTGTGCCAATAAATGCTAAACAACCAACCAACTTGTAGTTTAGGATATTACATTAAACTGTGAAAGAGTTAATAAAAATATAATATAGTATATTATAATGAAAAATATAGCTTGTGCTATTTACAAAATTAATTGTGTAAATGTTAACTAGTTTGATTTTAGTTGCTATTAGTTACAAACAGCCTATATGTTGTAACTATTGAATTGTAGGCTTGAGTAGAAAATATAAAACTAAAAGAATAGAAGTATTTGTAATTAGTGTACTGTCAGTTCAGCAAACCATGTCTTTTGTATTTTGTATTCTCTTTTACATAAGAAAAATTATTTAGCATTGTGTTTTTTGACAAAAGAAAAAACCACCAGTAATCGAAGATTCCAAGCAGAAAGAATTCCAAAATAAAGAAGAAGAGTTAGAATGCATAGTGGAGAAAATATTTAATGGAATGGAAGGTAACTTTTAATTTATTAAGAAAGTAACTCCAGTTTGTGGTTTAAAATGTTTTTGATAATGCCGATGCATATATTTGTATGTTTGTGAGATATTGAAAATAATATAAAAGTTCTGAGAATTGTTTATTTTTGTTATTGAAAACACGTTTCTGCTGTTTAGTACTGCTTTACTAAAAGCATACAGTTCTAATCAGTTGAAAATATTACATTCTGACCCACATTTTTGTAATTAACAAATAAAATTTAAATGCTTAAATCAAAATTTAATTACAAGTTACTTACTTGTTAAAATAATATTTTGATAGGCTTATAAAAAGGCAGTTAAGACCAAGTTTTCTCTTGGTCACTGTTGTTCAGATTACTAAATATCTTTTTATTTTGCCTACTCATGAAGTTAAAACCACTCAGAATATTACCATGCAGTGCTACAAAAGCCATATGCTTTTATGAGTAATTTTTACGGATGAAAAGTTGTGTAAAAGTTTATATTTCTCAAACACTTAAAACAGCTCCTAATGAAAACTAAATTAATAACAATTACAAAGTATTACTATTTAATGGCGCAATATATTATACCACACACAAAAAGGAATTATTTCATACTTAACGTTTCATATTTTCATGACAAACAGCAGTATGAAAAACATTTGGTGACATTTGTGTGTGACAGATATTGTAGAAATAATTTAAAATATGTCTTAAATATATTAACAAAACAAACAGAAGATTCCACTATTCAAATAAGCAAGCTCAGTGTAATTGGTAAACAAAATATATAACAGAATACCGTGGGAGAAATGTGCAGAAACTCCATGTTGGGGGCCATTCAAATGAAGAAGAGCGACTGGATGATGATAGCTCACAGGCATCCCCAAAACAGGAGGACTTCAGTGCAAACAGAGCCTCAAAGTCATCTAGTAAGTCAAGTTTTGTTTACATTAGCCTTTAATTACTTCAAAAATATTAGTTAGTTATGTTCAAAGGAAAAACTTGGAAATGAAATTAATATTTTTGTTACTTTTTATCTGTTCAGTCAGAACTACGAAATTTAACATAGTAAAGTTCTATTAAGTGTACTTTTTTTATCTGTTTAGTCAGAGTTTGTGTGTGTGTTTTTATTTAGCAAAGCCACACTGGGCTGTATGCTGAGCCCACCAAGGGGAATCGAACCCCTGATTATAGTGTTGTAAATCCAGAGACACACCGCTGTACTAGTGGGGGGGTGTTCAGTCAGAACTACCAAGTTTAACATATTAAAGTTCTATTAAGTGGTGAAATATTTTTGTTTTCTCTCTCTCTCTATCTGTGAAAAAACTATATGATAAATACATTTTTCAAACATTAAAAAATATTGATTAAATGTTGATTAAACATGTATTATATTTTTTCTAATTAATGATGAAATATAAAAATAAGAGAAATGAATATTCCCTGTTCCTAAGTGCATTTAAAGTACAAAACTGATCTCTTAGTTACATCACTATAAGTACATTTTTATTTTAAACTTTTGTAGTTAGCTTTATCTGAAGAACAGAAATATACAGGGGGTTGATAAATAAGTGGCCCCCTTGAAAATTTTTGTACTTCATTATATCATTTATTAGATAACAGAAAAAAGTGTAAAACTATGTTTTTAGAATGCACGTAATGAGATTTTTTCAAATGTGCTCTCAAATTCTAATTTTAACACTAGTTTTTGTAAAAACCTAAACTTTTCATGATTTTAGTTACGTTGTGCACCTGCTGTAGTTTCTTGAATCATTTTATTCCAATTAGACTACAAAACGATCAAACTAAGTTTCTCTGCCATAAACATGAAACTCAACACAAACCAGTTTCAAAAATTAATATTTAGTCATCATTCTCTTGGATTTCAGTGATGTTTCACACTGACATGGCTTTTGATGAGTTTACAGATATTCCCAAGTGATTGACTGTTATCCTTCTTTGAATACTCCAAAAAGTTCATCTGTGTTTGGCTTGCAATCTTTTGTTAATCAGTTTAACTTAGCTCATAAATTTTCAGTAAAATTAATATAAGGTGGTTGACCTGGCCATTCTGTAACATCAATTCTTTTGTTTCTAAGATATCTTTTAACAACTCCACAGTTGTAAAGAAACTTGTTTGATCTTTTTGTAGCTAAATGGAATAAGAAAAAGTAACTAAAATCATGAAAAGTTCAGGTTTTTACAAAAGCCAGTTTTAAAATTAGGATTTGAGATCATATTTGAACAGATTTCATCAAGTGCATTTTAAAAACATATAGGTTTACATATTTCTATGTTATCTAATATAACACATTAACAACATTTTCAGGGGGGGGGCACTTTTTTTTGTCCATTCCCTGTATCTCGTTTATAATTAGAATACAAACTTTTTTTTTAACTCTATGAAAGCATGCTTATTTTAGTGCTGTTTCCACATAATGTTGTGTTAGATGGAGGTTTAACCCAGTTGTTGACTAGAATTCGTCAACAAAGAGAGGATCTTGCAAGACAACACATGGATTTTTTGGATAAACAACACTGGCCAAGAATTGATCATAAAGAAACTAGACCTTTCAAGGTTTCATCACCATTTTTAGATAAAATAGGTAAAGGACTTATTTTTTAACATAATTTGTAGATGAAAATTTATTTTTAACATAAACTGTATAAAAGAAAAGTCACTTTATGACCTCTCCACTGAAGGAGTGGTTTGGAGAGATAACAGTTTTATCTGATGTAAACAAGTGTGGTTATGTTAGTATGATAATATTATTCATTATTTGTAATAAAACTATGTAAAATTAAAATAATAAGTAGGTTGCCAATACATAGCTGTTCCTTTTCTTCATTGTTTTCTAGCATGAGTTACCTAATGCAGGACAATATGTATGTATATCTTCAATTTCATGGCTTTTGAGTCTGTTGCCATTGGGTTATAATTGCTCGTGCTCTGTCAAGAACATGCTTTGAAAAATCAAATTCATTCAAAATTAACAGGAAAATTATTATTTTTTTGTTTGTTGTAAGTTTCCAGCTTTGTTAATTATGTATATTTTGTGTTTTATACATGCATATTTTGAATTTTGGACAGATTTAGAATATTTTGATCAGAGTTGATATTTTTATGATTCTCATAAACAGTTACAGTTGATTGACTGAAGAAAGCCATTCTCTCATATATATAGTTTGTGGGTCATGTGAAACATGAAACTCATTCTTTATAATTATGCTAATTCCAACATTTGTGTTCTGTTATTTATGTTTGACTTACTGGTTTAGATGCATATTTTATACACATAATACATGCATTGTATAAATACAAACAGTCTTTGGTTGTTCCAGATCTATCCAAACTGCCACCTTCCTAAAAATGTGTTATCTTCATCAGAATTGTTAGTTTTTACTTTAATCCAAGAAGTTATGATCTTGAGATAGATCTGTTTTCATCAGAATAATTCTGAAGAAATTGTCAAAATTGTTTGAATAAAACATGTAGAGAAATACCTGAGGAACAAATTTGACTATTATTTAAGTATAAAAAAGACTGTTATTGGTATTTATATTTTTTGTGTATTGTAAAAACCAGTTGAAAAAATATACTCTGAGACTTGCCATTCTTTTTTTGAGTTTCATAATTTAATTGTTAAACTCTTAGGAATATGTTAATATATAAATATAATGTTTTCTTTTTTGTCACATAGACACTGACCAGGTCTCTGAGACTGAATATATTAATATACCAGACTTTGATGTGACAAAGACATTAAAAACAGAACAACCGTAAGTATAAACCTAAACAATTAGAAACTTTGTATAACTCACTTGGTATGAAAGATATAATAGCTCACTTTCTGGTTTGTTTATAATTTGTGGGAATTTTCAAGAACTTTACTAGTAGGAATTACAGTAAATTTCATTCAAATGTTTCTTGCACAAAAATAAAATTAAATATTTCAAAGTTTATCCTTAATCTATTTAACTAAAAACAAATGTCATGATTATTTCAACTCTTTTTATTTTACTAGTTTTGTTTGTATTACTTTTTTGTGTGGTGTGTGTTCTTGGTTATTCTTAATTCTCTATGAAAATGTTTGAAATAAGTAAAAAGAAAAAGAGAATCATTAAATTATATTTTAACTGACACATATTGCAGTTAAATGAAGAGAGAGAATAAAATTATCAATTATAATTATTAATTATAGCTTCAAGAAATATTAGCATAGTATTATTTCTTTTGTATTTCAGTGATTTCTATTTTTTTGCTTCTTCAGTTTTTAAAGCTTGTTTTAGATAATAACCACAAACACATTGATGCAGAAATTAGGTTTTAAAAAATGTAATATTTCACTTTAATATAAGGAGATTTTTTACAACTAGTAACAACTTCTAGAGTTATTAATTTGTATTGTTAGTATATCATGTCAGTTAAGGCTAGAAATTTAGATAATAGCATATGTAACTAATTATAATTCAACACGCTGTTTCATCGTAATTTTAAAGTCTTGTAATGAAATTCTACTGTATATAATATTATTGTCACTATTTATATGAATAAGCATCAACCCTGATGATTAGATTAGGAAGTAAATAATATATTTATTTCATAAGAGCTGCCAAATCCTATACATTATTCTATTCTTGTTTCAATTTTTTTTCTATCTAGAATGAAACTTTTATGTTATAAATGATAATATGTCAGTCAGTTCAAAATAGCCTCACAAGTTTTGATGACTGTGTTAACAAGAAGTGATCCAATTATTATTACTCTTTATCATATATTTTATATTTATAAAATAGGACAGAAATAATTTTATGTGCATAGTAGTAATTACCTTCCAATGTTTTGGAACTTGCAATAAGCGAGCAAGACTTTATGTGAGTTATTAAAAGATCTGAAAGTTTGTCCTGGTGTTATACTTCACTAATTGACTCATCCTGTTATTGATTAAATATTTAATAGTATGTTTGTAAGTCTTATACAGGTTGTTTTCATAATGTATATCTAACCATTTCAAGACCACTGAGCACATTTCAGGTGTTGAGTGAACAATTGCTTATCAGATTTTAAAGTTTAAATATAAATGGTAATTCTAATTATTTTAATAATTTTAAGTGAAAATAAGTTTGTCATTTTGTGACATTTATTTAATATAATTTGCCAAAAACAAATGTCATGTTTCTGTCCAATTCTTTCTCCTCCCTTCATTTTTATGATGTGAATCATTGCAACTAAATATTCACTGATGAAACATGGGTAAAGTTTAAATATCTTTCAATAGAGCAAAAAAATAGTTTTGCAGTAACTTATGGTGTCTCAAGAAATTGGTTACTTGAGTTCTTGCAGAGGCAAACAAAGAAATCTAATGTGAAGTTTAGAAAACATAAAAACAAACTATAGATCTGTTTTGTTTTGTTTTTTTATAGTTTCTTTAGATGTTATTTTCACTTCTGAAAATGTTAGTATATTCAGTTATATCTGTTTGGAAGCTGTGGAAATTTTCTTCAACAATAAAACATCAGGCAAATTTAGTTAGGTTCGGCAGGTATAGTAAGCAACATAAAACATTCTGATGACTTTCCTTATCTATTGTATTTATTGTATTTATTAGATATAAATTACTCTCGACCTGAATATTATATGACCTGATAATGATAATGCCATTGTGATGGATCAGGTCATAGCATAGGTCACTGTGTGGTCTTTGTAAGTTTTCTCCATGTTTTTTATGATTTATAGCCAGAAGTGTTAATTACTTCAACTGGTAATATTAGGTACCAAAAGAAATTAATGAAAATCAAGTCAAGTTGAAATTAACTAAATATATAAAATGGAATTTTCTAATCAACACTAAAAAACAAATGAAATTTTGAGTTCAAAGAAGTATTTCTATTTATTTTATAAAGAGAGTGTCTTCTGACAAATGTTTGGAAATTTTGTAACATACTAAAATTATATTAAAAATTACATCACATTACACTAATATTTTTAAGCTGCAACTAGACTATTTAGTATATAAGGTTGAGTATTTCTACTGTGGCAAGGAAATCAAAGTTATATCAGACACGCCATCAGTCCTGAAAGCACTCTTGCGGTGATGGTGATTATCTTTATGATTTTTATTATTCAAGCTCATTCAATGATAGGAAACAACTAACAATACTAATATATGTCTAGAAGTTTATATTCATTTTACCACCCACACTTATTTAGATAATTGACTACATATATTTCATGCAGTATCATGAACTGTCTTAGCTCGTACAACAAAATTAATAATACTGTGAAAATGTTATATTTTACTTTTTCCTGCATTCATATACAACTAAAAGCTTGTCTCATTTTTACATAATTATGTGTACTATGTAGCTTTGTTATGATGTATGATGAAGATGCTTAACTTCCATCTTTATAGTGTAAATATAGATATGATATTTCTGAAACTTAGCTTTGTAGATTTGCTCTATGTGTATGTATATATACATATTAGATATAGTAGTTTTTCTTATTTTCTAGTTTCGTAAAAGCAAAAAAAGATGATAAACTTATAGTTGATCCAACCCATCTTACTGTGAACAGCAATGACTTAGTAGAAGAAACTCAGCCAACAAAGTTTAAAACCAAAGTTCTCCACTTCCCTCCAGTTGATATTGAAAGTAACAAACAAACAACAAAAACAGAAGCTCCTGCACTACAAGATCAGACTGTTACTGTAAAACGGAAGGTAAAATCATTTAAAAAACATGACATTCCAGTACCTGTTGTTAGTGTTGAGACTACCACAGCATCTGTTGAGTTTCCTGAAAATATTGGTCCAACATTTCAAAGTGTGGGTGAAAAACCAGAAGAAGGGCAACAAAAGATGAATTATTATAATAAACCTCCTATTCAAACTACTACAACAACCAGCAGAGAGAGTGGTTTGCAAGTTAAATCCAGTGATGAAATACTGCTTACACAGAAAATGAATCACAAAAAAACAAAAATATTTTCAGGAAAGACAGAGTCTCCTGTTGGCTCTGAAACCAGTTATATGTCTCTTCCAGAAGGTTATGGAATGTCAGATTTTAACCCTAAAAACATTCCAGATAATATCTTTGAACAGAAAGTGCATTCTAAAGAACAGTTACCTACCTCAGAAGAAAGAATTTCAATTATTAAGAGTAAGTCAGATTCCTCTGAAAAAAAAGTTGTATTTGGTTCTTTGCAAGATACATCTGACTCAAACAGACTTTCAGAATCACATGAGAAAATACAAACAGATTCTGGAAAACCATTCATTTATAAAGAACGCTTATTTCCTGCATTGGGTGATCCAGATTCTATACTTAACCTTAAAAAAGAGTATATTCGAAAGCTTGCATCAAAATATTTTAGCATTCCAACAGACTTTAGAGATGGTACTGGTGATCCTCAGGACAGTGAGGATCATGAAAAAGAAACTCCCACACACCATAGATTTCCTTCTCCACAAAGAACTGACAGTACTTCTTTCAATAGCATTAGTTCAACTAATACTGCAAAATACAATACATCTCCAACAGCATATATAGACAGAAAATTGGAAGAAAAAGGAGACGTGGATACTATTCCAGAAACAGTTAACACTTATTTTTGTACTTCAGATTCAAATGAATATACAGCTACTGTTGTGTCTAAAGAAGACAACAAACAGATGAGTAAAGTGAAACACCTGAACATAGAAAGGGTTAACACACTCAGTGTTTCACAAGAAACTGGTTATTCTTCTTTATTTGATATCACCACATCCACTGCCTGCGAGCTTTCTGACAAAAGTATTTCACCTTTGATATCTGAATCTAAACCAAGTGCAGTTGGTAAAATGCAAAAAATGGAATCTCAACAAAAAATAGAATTACTTTCAACTGATTTTTCAGTTCCAGATGATCAGACAGAGACTACAGACTCTGTTGTTGTAACAAGTGCACCAACACTTCCCAAAGACATGGAAATTTATTCTCAAACTAATCATGAAGGTTCAGAATCAAATGAAATTGGAATATTGGAATGTCTTGATGCCCTGGCAAGATCTAGCCTCTTGGATGCAACTTATCAAAGACAACGCCCTCCACCAACAATTAGTCGAGTACCTCTTGGGGAAAACCTTGTGCTTCATGAATTAAGTACCATTTTGGAAGTTGATACCCCCTCAAGCTCGTACATAAAATTAAGTCCAGAAAAATACTCATCTGTTTTTTCATATGGTTCCCAAGACTCCTCATCTATTTCCACCTTCGAGACAGGACTTTTAGATTCAACTTTTTTGGTATGTTACCCCTGTTTTTCAGTAATTTATATGTTTACTCTTTTTGATAAGAACTGAAGTCAGCTTGATCACAAAGACTGTCATAATGGTTCATAAAATGTGTCTTGATATCATTCAAGTACTTTTCAAAATAAATTTAGTTATGATAACTAAATAAATTTAGTTATGATACTGAGCAGAAAATAGAGAAATTTTAATCAATAAGAACTTTTAAAACTGATTAGTAGAAAGTCTTGGAAGAATGTATGAAAACATAATTTGTAGTATATTTCTGGCTCTACAGATGAACTGAAATGTTAAAATGATTTAAACTAGATTTACAGTTTAATATTTTGCTTGAATTGTAAATATTAAAGGGATTTTACATAACTGATGTGTGTAGAACACTGAATAGATTCATCAAAAATACAGTCATAAGCTGTAATTTATGTTACTTTTCCATCTCATGTAGGATCCAGAAAAAATTGAAGGAAAGTCAAAGAGTGCTGATTTATTCACAACTAAAGAAAGCCAAAGTGAATTTGGTTATTCTGAAGGTAACTTTTCCAAATGTATCTGAGATTCATCAGTTGTTGGCTATTCTTGTTTTAACTTTCAAAGTCTTCATTGAATTTGTGGGAGAGTATTTGTACATTTCATAATATTCTTGATTTCATGTTGAAAATAATTTTAGTAGTCTGTGATAAGTTAACAAGTATTGATAGTCAAACATTTATCACAGTTAATAAAAAACAAAAATTCTAAAAAAAAGTTTTAGATTGTATTAGTTTAATAATGATATAATCTCTCATATAAACCAATGACATATCCCTAATGCTTAATATTTTGTTATGTAGAAGGCTTGAGCATGAGTGTAAGTTTAAAATATAAAATGTCTGAATTTATTATCATAAGAATTTTGCAGTGTTAAATGAAATATCTTTCAAACTGCCAAATGTGTTGCATGATAGTATTACAGTATTGTTTTGGTATATTATGATTAATTAGTATTTTTATTGAAATTAAAGTTTTAGTTTTTGCTCATAAATTCATCTAGTCCTTTAGGAGTTAACACCTTCAGTATTTCACAAAAAATTGGTTATTTTTATTTATTTTATATCACCATATTCACTATCTGTGAGCTTTCTGAGAAAAATATTTGACATCTTAATCTGAACCAAGTGCAATGAATAAAAAAACAAAGATTTCAAATAAAAGGATATCCCTTTTATGCAAATTTTAAATATATAAATAATGGACAGATTGAACTACTACCAACTTTCTCAAATGGAGTCCAGTATGTTATACTAAAACAATTTTGAAGTCTTACCACACATGCCTTCCATATTGCCAATTGTGATTATGTTCTGTCTGAGAGCCCTGAATTACAGTTTCCACTGCAAAAGGCATTGTCATGAAACTATCGTCCAAACCTGCAGTTGGATGGATATTTCCTAGAACTTGTGTGTATGTTGTTTGTTTAGTTTTTCCAGATGATCATTGCTCTTGAATGTGTCCCATACTGTTGCCTGCGACAGATAGTATCTGTTTTTGCCCTTTGTATTCATGGATTCTCATTTTTAAAATATGATACACTTTGTTTACTATGGCTAGGTTATGACTTGTTACAGGTCTCTTTCTGCATGCTCCAAGTACCCCAAGTTGATCCATATTTCATTGTTTTCCCATGCAATTAAGTATAAGAGACATCCTTGTCTTGGAGATTTTGAATACCAGATCTTGTCATAACTTTGATTTAAGTCTATGAATATCTTGTGTCAAAAATGGCTGTTACATACCCTGTTTAAATGTGATCAGTTCTTGGTGGCATAACACTATTTAAGGAATACCAAATGTTGAAATGTAGTTAGTGATGTCGAGAAAACCCACTTGTAGAGAAATATATATGCAAAAATGGCTCGTTTGGGTCGAGAAAATATTTTACGTAGAAGAGCGAACAACATTTCGACCTTCTTCAGTCATCGTCAGGTTCGCAAAGGTTCTTTGTGACCCAAACAAGCTGTTTTTGCATATATAAAAGTTGAAATGTAGTTCTCATACTTGACATTCTTCTACAACTTTGTATTAGATGTTTCATTTCTTCATTTGCTTATTCAACAATTTTTGGTGTAATGTACTCAGTCCTTAGTATTGGAAGTATGTTTTTTCAGAAATTATTACCAGTATTATGGTGCATTTAAAAAATTACTAATACATAATGTAAAATGAGCAGTTGCTTCTCTTGTAAGATTACATATTTATTGTCTGAATCTAACAGGGAAGCAGTTGTTGTTAGCTACCTTAAGCATAATTATAAATATTTCTTGCTGCAACAGTTATTGTTTGTTAAGGGTTTCAACAAATTTTGAGCTGCTGGGTCACTTTGAATAGACAATTTAATGTGATTGTTGTAAAAATAAATATAAGTTTGTGGCATGGTTCAAATTTGAAACTTGTAACTTGTGGAATATAATTTAAGAAACAAAATTTTTTTGAACATCTTAAACAATAGTTTCAGTCTATTCTTTATGTAGAAAGCAACCAGTTAATTCATAGTCACTCAGAGTTTAAGTTCAGAACAGCTGATGGCTAAGGAATTGAAACTTGAAAATGGCAACAATTATCACCCTGGGAAAGTAGATTTGTTATGAAATTAAATAAGAAACAAACATCTTATCTAGACTCTACTTGCATGGTTCATATTTCATCCAGTTTTAAGTACTCTGCTATTTGGAAAGGGCCTCATGACCATTGCAGGATACAGCAGATGCAATGTGGTTGACATATCCCCCTCCAGCCTTCATCTTTCGGTGTCTTAGATTTGTAATGACATAAATCTGGTTTCCCTATCTGCAATAGGCAATGCAAAGGGTAGCTCATTCTGTAGTATTTTAATTCAACAAAAATGAACAAACTTGAATAAAACTAGAAAGTTATAATCTCATCCCGCTATTGGAAGAGGTAAATTCTTGAATATATTTAAAAGCTGACTGTTTGGAAGTCTTCAGAAATTTAAAGACTTTGCATTCAAAGTGTCAGTTTAGTAATTATATTATGTACACTTGTAATTTTTAACACTATCTTGGTTTTCAATCTGTGAATGATATTAAAATAAAATTGCATTTTTAATGAACAGGTTTGGATGACTTGAAACTAACTATTTCATCTGACAATTTACCAAGAGGTCATAAGATGGATTCTTGTAGCCCAAGTGCTCATACTCTGGGTGAAAGTGAAGAACATCTAAACTCATTCGTGTCCTCCCCTTCCCAATATCCATTAACATCCAGTAAATCATTTAGTACCAGCAAATATGGAGAGAGTTCCAGGTTTTTTGCACCTTTGACACCTCAGGTGTGTAACACTTCTAATACCTCATGTTCAGGCATAAGTGTGAGATTCCCACAGCAAGAAGGTCAGAAAGAAAAACTTGTTTACAACCAGGCAGAATTTCCTGTCACTACTAGTATAACATGGGCTGAGTCATTTAGTAACAACAGGGGTGGAGAAAGTTCAGTGGTTTTCAGACCTCTGACACCTCGGGTGTTTGTTACTTCTGATACCTCCTGTACTCTAACTACTCACACTCCAAGTGAAAGAGAAGAACATCTAAGCTCATTTGTGTCTTCCCCTTCCCAATATCCATTAACATCCAGTAAATCATTTAGTAGCAGCAAGGGTGGAGAAAATTCAATCGCTTTTAGAACTCTGACACCTCAGACATGTAACACTTCTGATACCTCACATTCAAGTATAAAGATGAGATCTCCACAACAAGAAGTTCAGAAAGAAAAACTTGTTGACAACCAGGTCAAATATCCTGTCACTACTACCATAACATGGGCTGAGTCAATTAGTAGCAGCAGGGATGGAGAGAGTTCAACAGTTTTTAGACCACTGACACCTCAGTTGTGTGTTACTTCAGATACCTCACATTCAAGTATAAAGATAAGACCTCCACAGCAACAGGGTCAAACAGAAAGACTTGTTTACAATGAGGCAAAATATCCTGTCACCACTGCCAAGACATGGGCTGAGCTTTTACAGCAGGCTACATCTAGAAGAACTGTGTCAAGTCCTGTTGACAGCATCAGTAGTATTGGGTGAGTACTACATTAAGTCTCCTTCAAAAGTATTAAAAGTACATTTGTATTTTTCAAGGAAAAAATTAAAAAGAACATTTCCAGCCTTGTTATTAGAAGAATGCAAAGAAATGCCATGGAAAGCTGGATTGGGAACATGATGTTGAAAAATGTTATTTTCTGTTGATTAATTGCAAGATGACATAGCTTCAGAATCATTTTAAATGTTTGTAAAGTATTGTTACAGCTGAGCTTACAAGGAACTGCTACAAATCAGATCATTATTGATATTTTGTACATTTGGAGCCCTCAAATAATTGTTGTGAACTGTTATTTTTTCAATGTGATATTGGTGTTCATGTACAATGTAATATTTTCAGTAGCTCAGAGTGGATAAAGAAAGACATGTCAATTGCTGAAAAAATCGTTTCACAGTCGACACCAGTCAAATATTTGTCAGAGTTAGATCAGGTATGTGATAATGTATGTACTAAATATAAACGTGTAAGTTTATAGCACTGTGTCCATGTGTATAACTGTAACTAGATCTATCAGTGGCTTAATAATAAGTCTGCAGGTTTATAATAGTAAAACCTGAGTTTCAGTACACATGATAGGCATAGCACATGTCACACATTGTGTACCTTTGTACTTAAAATTTAAGAAATAAATAAAAATTCTATTAAATGTGATATTTGCATAGTCCAAAAAGCAAAATTACTTGCTAAATATATATTATTGAGTTAATAACACTATGTAACATAAATTTTGTTCCTGGATAGTACATGTTGTTTCTTAATTGCTTATGTTGTAAAAGTACAGAAAATAGCCATTATTTCCTTCAAACTTTGCTTTTGTGAAGTAGATAATGAAATTTAAAAATTAACCTATTTTTATATATTAAAACGGACAAATTAGCACATTTTCATTTACATAAGGTCTGAATAAAACAACATATTAATCAAGATTTACATGTATTTATACTAAAGTTATACAAAAATGTTTAGAAGTGAATAGTTTTTCGAGATTTGGGACCACAATGTAAATCATTTTCACGTATCAGCCCCCAAATAGTCTCCCATCATGTTTTTGTTTACACTCCTTTGTAGCAGCATTCAAAGTCTACATCTTTTAGAAGTGCTCGCCTTGCTCTGCATATGCTTCCATGTTCTTGAATTTATCAAAATGGGCATCAAGCCCATTTTGCCATAGTTCTTCACCAGAGCCTTAACCAGTTCCACATAATTTTTAGCCTTGTGATTGCCCAAGAAGCCCTGAACCACTGCAACAAAGCTGCCCTAAACTTTTTTTTCCTTCCTACTGAGTTTGAGGAATTCTGTGCACTCCAGGATCTTCTTTATTTGTCTTCCAAGGAAGACACCAGCTCAGATAGCCAAGGGAAGAAGTCTCAAAGATACTTGAAGGCTGCAGACTCCTTATCAAGAGCTGTGACAAATTGTTTCATAAGACCCAATTTTATGTGCAATGGTGGAAATAACATGTTCTGGAGGTCCACTAGTGGAATAGCAAACTTCATGGCTCTCTTTTCCCCTCTGTACCATCCTACAAAAGAGCAAAATAAAATTATCATGAATGATAAATTTATTTCATCCACAACTAATGTGTGTAAGAGGTTAATGCAAAATATTTTATATGTAATATTTTTTCTATACTGTTAGAAATTAAAAATAATTAATTAAAAGATATTTAAATTTTAAAAAGACTAAAATCTGTATAATATAAACTTTATATTTATCGTCTTACCTTCTAGAGTTTTTTTGCTGTGCTAGCAGGTAAAATGAGGTGCCCAAGGTTTGTCTTGATCTCCGACACGCATGCCGAAATATGCCTTGTAGGCAGATGCTGTCACAGAGTACTTTTTTGCTCTTGTCTAAATAAATTAGCTACATACATGGCAGAATGTGTCTGGAGAATGCTTGCAGCTTCTTGATGCTATCTCTGATAAAATCAGATAGGTCTGTGTGTTCACTTTGGCAGCTAGAACTAAGCTGAAGTGGTGAGCCCCTGTATGTATATTACTATAGAAAGTTTGAGAAAATTCACTATCGGCTACTCAGCAATGAATCTACTTGGAATGTTCTGGAAAGTGAATAAATTTGAAAATTTCATTATTCGGGTCACAAAAGTAAAGTTTGAAGAAAAAAATAGGTCTTTTCCATTTACTTTAGGCATAAACAATTGGGAAATAACACTTTCTGTCCAGGAACAAGAAAAAGTCAAACTTTTGTTATATAGTGTGATTAATGATCATTGCCAAAATTAAAATGTAGTTAATTTAGAAGTAAATAATTTAAATGTATACTGAAGATAATTCCAATGAATTTAAAATTCAAAGAAAGAAATGATAAAGTTGTTCCAGGTACAATTCAGGTAATGTTTGATTTTTAAATGTTGTTCAGCATTTAATTCAAATTGTTTACAGTCGTAGTGCTATGAAAAGAATTAAGGTGGTCAAGGAAGTTACTCCTACAGGCACCACAATAATGTGTTATAAAGGATGACTTGTTTTTAGAACCAACTCTTTAGAAATAGGCTTTTGTTGACATTTTTCTTACACTTATTCTCCCCATCCTCTTTTTTTTAATATCATACATTTTGTATCCAAGCACTGGATTTTATATGCCAGAAAAAATTAAGTTTCTGTTAAATTAAAATTAATATTTTTACATTGTCCTCCTAATGGTCAGTGATGTCAGATACGAGTACATTAACCCCTTGCTTTACCATACTGAGTATGCTGTCTTTCTTTTCAGTGGCCATTTGAACACGGTTTCATAAGTTTTTCACACTGAGTTCAGTTATTGTTTTTGGGGTCATTCTTCAATTAAATGTAAATCAAATACTTTTAGATATTTTATCAAATTTCCCAGTTTTTCTATGGTTCCTGGGAATACAAGCTGGCTGTCTGTCAAGGGGTTAAGAATAATTGTAAACACAAAAAAATTATTTTTATATGGGGATCTGTTACAAGCAGTATAATAACAACCCTTTGAAAATTGTCATTGTATACTTCTATAGTTATTTGCACTGTCAAAGCTAATATTAATTAGTTTTATGTGCTTATTATATTATAATAAACAATATGGTTTGTAAAAAAACATTTCATGAGTAGAACTACTACAGAAAATTCCTATAATTGAGTACTGCAAGTCTAAAACATTTGTATTTGAAATTCCAAACACATGTACTTCAACTTTTCAGAGGTTAGTGTGTGTTGCCTTGCATACAATTGTAGTTTTAATCCAGAAAAATTGCAGAATGTTCATGGAGTCGTTTACTATAACCATACAGTTACACGTATGAAATTATGTAATTGTATGATTATAACTTTTTTCTTGAGTTCAAAGACCGAATATAATTTTTGTGACACCTCAGATGCTAATGCATCATGTGTGCTTCTTGAGCAGATTTACCTGGTGATGCCCATCTCTTGTCCAGGTAATAATCTCTGATTTAGCAATGACAGAGTAGAAGGAAGACTGCCAAATCTTGGGATACTCTTTTGCCAACAAAAAACAGGATTGACCTTCACTTTATAACACCCCCACTACTGAAAGAGATAGCATGTTTATTAATGGAGATTTGAATCTACAAGCTGCATATTGAGAATAAAACACTAATTATCTGTCCTTGTCAGCCTTACCATTATAACTAGTATAAAAATTTATGTTGCATTCTATAATAATGCAAATAGTGATAGAATTACTTTACTGTAACCTTAAAGGTGTGGTAAAATTATAAATAAAATAGTTCTTCCAACTAAGGTACTGTTTCACGTACTATTAGGTTGTTTTTAATGTGTATTTATACTGCAAGTAATTACTGCATGGTTCCAAACTTAATCAATATCAACTATTGAACATAAGAGTAATAAAGAATTTGTTTGAAAAATTTCATCATTCTAGTTAATTTAGTTAAACTACATTGACTTGAATGATTAAATTAGATAGTTTTCAGAACCAAAAGTTAATTCATTAAAGTAATTTGTAGTTTGTTGTTTTCAGGAAAAAGGTATTATAGAAGAACCAGATTTAACACTGTTAGGTTCCGAACTGAGTTCCATTACATGTGGAAGACAAGACGACCTCCACAGGACCCTGACAAGTGAAAAAGACTTTGATATTACTCAGGACAGCTTGACAGAGGACCACTTCACTTTACTACAAGTAACTTCTGCTCCTTGTGATTCCCATAGTGAAAGATCATCTGTACCTCTAAAGGTTTTGCAAATGAAATCAGTGCCAAATACATCACCCTATTCTGTAATTAAAAGGGAAGTGGAAGTCAGTAGTCCTTTACTAACAGAAGGATCCTTAACTGAATCACTGTTGTCATTCCAGAAACATGAACAAAGTTGTTTGCAGTACAATTAGAAGGCAACTATCTTTTTGGTTATTTTGTATTTGTGTAAATATTCAGGCAGTTGCACATTTAATTAGACGTGAAAAATTAATTATTGAATATTCAACAAACAGTGCACTTTTAACTTTAATAGTCTTTAGTTGTTTGCATAACAGTGTTTTAATAACCTTAAGTGGTCAAACCATTTTTAGTACCAGAAATAACCATTTTCCAATAAGGTACTTCCCTCTTCTCACAAGATTAGCTGTTTCATTTGGTGTTGCGGTCTATATGCAAACTTTTTATTATGCATTCCACAAACCTCCTTCACCCCTTTATTGGAATCAAATGATTCCAACATGTCTCTCATATAAATCATCATACATTACCTCAACCAATAGAACCAGAAGTATACTCACTTGATGCACTTGAACATCTTTCTTTATCTTGATTTGTACTTTAAATTGTATTAATTATTGAAGTGCTTTCAATATAATATTTTCAAGAATTCTGTTGTTAACAGTCCAGTGCACTTACATTTATTCTAGTAACATTTTACTTTATTTAAAAGGCTTCTCTTGACATGAATTCCAAAGTTCATGTCACCACTTTGGGTGTCTCACATTCGATATGCACTTAACCACAGGTTTCAGGTGTTGGTGACCCATCTGGAGCTTTGCTGGCTTTTATTTAAAGGGATATTGAATATTATATGGGTCAAGCTTTATGTCCAGAACTCCCCCACTTCCTCCTGAACATGGGGAATGTGGGCAGGCTCATTAGGACTCTGATTGCCTGTTTCCACCTATTGAATTTGTCATGTCTTCCTCTGCCCTTCCTCAGGATTCTGTTAAAGGTTTCCACAGTTTCTTTGGATTTTATTTCTTAGGTACGTGATGTTCTGTCTCTTGCTCCCTATATCTTATGACCCCATCCTTCATTATCAAATGACTATATTTCCCAAACTTATTTGTCATCCCCCATTCCCTTTACATACAGGTTTATTGCCTCTCAGTTAGGGATGGTGGTAGCAAACATTATCCACTGCATTATCATATCAAAATATGAAACCTATTCCACACCATTCTCTTGGGACTCTTCATCTGTTTGTAGATCCCATGAGGACTAGGAATTGGAGGACTGTCATTGATCTGTCCCAATTGTTATGTTCACCTCCTATGTTTCATCATGAAGTTCTACCTCACTCAATGAGCATTTTCTCTGGGTCTGTGAGTGAGCAAGATGGACATCTCTAATGCCTATCTGCATATTCCCATCTTGGTACAGTCTCATCCTAGCTTCTGCTCCTTAGCTTTTTGTCAGCTTGTGAGAGTGTTTGCTCTTAATCTTTGTACCCTAGGCCTACATTCCATTTTTAGATGGGTAAAAAACTGCTTTTGATCAAATTGGAAAATTACTACCTGATATCTTTTACATTTGTGTCTTTTTCAACATTTTCCTCAGTTAGGTCCAAACATCTCCTCTCCAACTTTGTTCTATGAAATTATTAATTTACCATGCCGTCTGCTCTTTCACTTTTGCGAACAAGATTCTGTCACTATTAGGAATGTGGTTTTCCATGACACCTCTCATCCCCTTCAGCCAGATACACATATAATGTTCCTTCATTGGACTTTCATAGTCAATGGAACCTAGCTCAGAATCCCTTGGATACTCACATTATCATTCCTCATTTCTTTGTACATAATCTCCTTTGGTAGTTGGATGAGACTTACATGTCAATGGGTGTCCCACTTCTTCCTATTCATCTGGAGTAACATCTGCTTATAAATGCATCTCTTTAGGGCTGGGGTGCATGGGTCAACCAACAGGAAGCTTCAGCTCTTTGGTTTGTGGATGAACGGTCCTTACATATCAATGTCCTAGAGTTGTTGTTTGTTTGCCAATTTTTTGATCACTTTCTTCCCATTGCTAGACTATGTCTGGTGATGATCTGTTCTGATAGTTAAATGGTGGTGACTAATATCAATCACCAAGACAGCATCACATCAAGATCCCTCTGTTTGCATACATTGGACCAATACATAGCACATTCATATGATTGTGTATCATGTCCTGAGTGCTTTCAATCTCGTGGTGGATCATCTATTCTATCCCTACACAATTTATTTAACATTTTCTCATTTTCAAATGGCTTTGCAATATGTGAGGTTTTCCTCATCCTCAAGCTTTAGCTATAGATGCCTTCAACCAGTACTAGTCATAGAAATTCCTCTGTATTTACCTTCCCATCCTGATCACTCTCTACTGGTTGACTCAATCATGGTTTCCTCATTTCCTCCAACTCTAATTACTCCCTCCTGTACCACTTCCCTTGTTACCCATCCTCCTTTGTCAACCTTAGTTACAAACTCTGCATCTTGTACTTCACATCCTCCATCTTCACTCCTGTATTTTGTTTGGTCCTTGGCAAGGAGATTTAGTTTCTACCATTATATGGCTTGATCTGTCCATTCTTCCTCCATGGACATATAAATGGAAAGTGGTTCACACATAGCCCCTGGCACAGGGATTTCCTCCTACTTGTCCTGTTGTTCCTGGTATCTCTAAACTTCTAACATGGCTTTTCAACCAGGGGTCTTAAATCTCCTCAATTTTGGATTATCAGGCAACCTTATCACATACCTTCCATCTTTCCCCTTATAAGAGCATTTTCTCTCACCTTTCCTAACCATGTTAATCTGTTCCAGATTATTCGACCTCTTAGACAATATGCTCTTCTGGATTAGGATGTTGATGTGGCATTCCATTCAAACCTATTTCTTTGTATTCTTTGTTTCACTTGTCCCTAAAGATGTATTTCCTTCTCTTTTTAGTCTGTGGACGTTGGCAGTCTGACTTGGTTGCCATCAGTGTTACATAAATGCTTTACCACCCTATCTATCATCTCTTTTATCCAAATCATTCCTTTCTCCCTAAAATTTTGGTGACTCATGACGATAACTCCTTTTTGCTATTTCTCACCTCTGCCCAGGACCTAGAGAGACTATGTCCTCTGCATGCCCTTCATTGTTATACTGTTTGCATGGCTTTCTTCCATGGTTCCTGTGGCAACCCTCTTTATCCAGAGGTTTCTCCCCTGTACTCTTACCAAGTGATAGTCCAGTAGAGGTATATGGAGAAAATTACATGCACCACATAAGTGTACTATGCTTCTACTGGCAGAATTGTGATGCCTGATGATTTACATGAGACACATTAGTATTATTTTTTTTATTCTAGCAAAGGGGGAGTGGTGCAGAAGACTCATGGCATACATAAAAAGAAGTTTGCATACAGAGGGCAGCACTAAATTAGGATAGCTAATCTTCTGAGAAGACAAAAGTACCTATCAGAAATATATTTTCATTGTAGGAAAATTTTAACTTTCATGAAACCAATTTCAAACTGGTATCTTATTTTCTATGCTTGTTGGCATATTAATGTAGTTCACTGCTCAGGATGCTCCACTCTGCAGTGGGGTTTCTTTTGTTTTACATTATTGGTAGTTTTTATTAATGTTAAAATGATTACCAACATTTTATGTAGGCTTTTCTCTTGTGACCTTAAATAGATAATCAGGCAGATTTTTAGTAGCACTTTCTTAAATGGCAATTATTTACAAGATGTATAAATTGAAAAAGTATTTATGCATAATAACTTTAAGAAAACTAATCACTTCTAAAAAAAACAAATTTTTTGTACTGATTGAGTATTGTGTAATGCCATGGGTAACTTGTTTGATGTGCATTACTAATAAAGTCCTAAATCTTCTCATTATATCTGAAGCTTTTACTTAGTGTTTTATATTATTGTAATTCTATTGCTTATACTTGCAGGCACCTCAAAATCATTTTGTTAGCTTATTCAACGTTCAATAGAAAACCTGTCACCACATGAAGCAAGATTTACTGAGTAAAGGTACAGCGTACCTGAGTATGTTGTCCAATTGTTACAAGACTGACTGCAAAATTTACTGCACAAAATGTGATTGTTGACTAGTGTTAAACCTACCATTCTATAAATCACATCAGATTCTTTTAATCTGTCACAAAATGTATCATGGGCAATAAAAAATGTGTTCAGTGATACAATGTCAGTCAGTACTTAATTATGTGCTACCTTGAACAGGGTTGAAATCAAAATGTTATTTATGAACTAAATTGAAAAATTAGATAAAACATTCCGATTGGTAGTTGAGACCCCATAAAAATGTTTGCACACAGAAGTATTTATGTAATTAAAGTAGTTTGTTTTTGAACATCAAATGTAATTTAATAATTATTTTTAATTTGAATAAAAGAATAAATTTAAAACTTGACATACAGCTTTATCTAGTGGTGTTTTTAATACATTTTAGATTATTAATTTTGAATTTGGATCTGTATTCTTGTACATGGTAATTCACTAGAAGTGAACAAAATATACAATGTTGTGCTAAAAGTAAAATGAAAAGTAGCTATTTTAATCATAATTTGCAACCTCTGTTGTTGTTGTTTTGGTGAATCTTAGAAACTGTCTTCAGGTTATATCTTTGGTGTCATTATCTGTATGTCATCATATTCCTATTATATGTACATATCTTTCAGGTATAAAATTTTAACTTTTAAATGATTACTCTGAGTTGTCATCAGTTTTACTGTGATGTTAACTATGTTGAAATGTGTGTGATATCACACCAAGACAGGTAAATAAAGCACCAGAAATAAAAGGTTCCAAGTGTACTTAAATATTTTAAAAATTTAAAGTTAATCTGGAACATTGTCTCACAGAAATTAAAATGGTGTATGATTTTTTCTTCAGTTGAACCATCATGGCTCAGTATAGCTATGGCTATGGTAGTGTTGATGTATGGATCAGGTTAGCAGAACAGGTGTTAAGTGTAAACTTTTGATGGCTATCGAGTTTTGCACTTTTTATGCAAACTTTTCCATGTTTCATGGAGAAGAAAAGGTGTTTACTAAATGTTTAAAACTGGAAAACTTCATGTAATTTTCTTTGACTTCATAAAAAAATAATTTTAAATATTTTAGATTTTAGTTGATTTAGATTTGTTATAAGTATATAAAATTAATATATTATGATTTATTAGATAAAATTAATAATGAGAAGTTTATCAATTAACTGTATTTAGGTGATATTAAAGCTTATTTTTTCTCATATATAAACATTGAAAGAAGACATCATATACATTTGATTTTAAAAATTGTTTTTCTTAGTTTTTGCTTAATGAACATACTTGATACTACATTTAATAAAATTCAAAATGTGTGTTTCACTTAAAACATGATTGTTGTAATAGCTTGATTTATAATAACTTATGAATTCAATATATTTCAAAATTGAGCATTTAATTTTTTCAAAAATAAAAGTTACTTTTTAAAGCATGTACCCTCATTATTGAATTACAGATAGTGAAATTTAAAAACATTTTATCATTTCTATTTTTAACTGGTTAATAAATACACTAAACACTGAAACCAAGTAAAAGGTCATTGTACATAACTAGTAATTCTGTAATTACATTAAGTAACAAAATAAATCTCTATGCTATTGGAAAACATGTTTTTGAGTAATTTGATGATGCAGATTCTAAAAATCACATTATAAACTACCTTTAGTTTTTGAGCTACAACAAATGTTTCCCATAGTGCTTTGATAGAGACAAGTCACAAATCAGATCACTTAGCCATATTGGCAGTTTATGTTTAGGTGTTGCAGGAATAGAATTACCAGATGAAATTGAAGCATTGTTTCCTTTGCAAGATGACTGTTCTGTTTTTTGATTCGCTAATTAATGTGATACTGGAAGACCCATAGCCATGAGGTACATTGCTGATGCAATATCTGGATATTTAATGTATTGTTTAGTTTTGTCTGAACATCCAGAAACATTATTCATACAAAAATAACGAGTTAGATTATCCTTGGACTTGTATCATTTTTTTGGAACTGTGGATGACATACTTGCTTTCTCTTCTTATTGGGCCATTGTGTCAAGCCAGATGTTATAACTGTACAAAACACATGTGGAGCCACATGTTTTTCTTGGTCACCAGTTTTACACTCAAAATAGTCACAGTAAGCTACCTTTATTTAATAGATGATGTTTTTCTTTCCTGAAACTGTAATATATTTTCCACAAATTTAGTAAAAACTTTTTGGGTGATTTTTGCACTTTAATTGAACTGGTGAGACCCAGTTTTTCTAAAAAATACATAAAATAATTCATGTTTACAGAAGTTTTGCAGAATTTAATTATATTGTGGATATGATGGAAGGAAGAGGATCAGAATTTGTTTTGACTCTGAAGAGTGAGGCAAAGAGACCAAATGAGAAAAAAGCATCTGACTCCACCCCTCTTATACTAAGTCAAGGAACTTTAATATTTTAGCAAACTGAGTATGTGAGGATTTTGTGATTCCCAGGCACAGCAAGTGAACATAGAAATGAAGTAAAAGTGGTGCAATTCACTACAAATATATTGAAAACAAAGAGCATATATGAAGAATATATTTCAATTTTTACACCAATACAGCACAGTCAGTATCAAAAATATATGCCCTTTACCCATTAAACTGTCCAAGTAATCTTAATTTCACAGCACAAATCTATTGCGAGTTAATTGCATATTATTTAACATAGTGTTAATAAAATATTGAGATGTTACAATAACTAAAACTCTAAGGGAAATAAACAAATTCTGGCTACATTATTGGAACCAGCACCACCAAATTGCCCAGTATCACTTGAGTTTTCCCCACTAGCAAATTTCCATTGTCCAGTGTTATTAATGTATTTTTAAGAAACTGTAGCTTTCCCAAAATTTTAATATATTCATGTATGTATTCCATAGAGATGTGTTTGTAACTACTTATTCTAGTTTAATTGGTTAGAATTTCTGTTTTATTAATAAATTTTAAGCATTTATATTATGTTTACTCTAAAAATTTAGATTTCATAATTTTTTTCCAGTTCATTACTATTATAAATTAACAGAATTATTGATTTAACATAGATCTAAATAACAGAAAAGCATTAGTGTACTGTTTATAATGTACTAAGTTTGTTAAAATTATAGGAAGTATAAAAAGAAAACTAAGGAAACAAAGCTGGAGATACTCAAATTGAAAACCCCTATACTAGCTCCATGCTGTTACCTATAATTACATTTGATAGAGTCAAAATAAGGATTTATAGCTTGAGTAATATCTACAACCTTGTTTCATTACATTTTTTACAGTCTCTATTTAGAGGTTTCATCTTCCAAATTTGTTATGTTTAACTGTAAGCAAAGAATTATTTGATATGGTAGTAACTTTATACATTCTAATGATGATAAACATAGGTAGTAGCCAGCTGATATGGTTCATGATGATTTATTGTAGCTATTGACTATTTGATCACATTAGTTTGAGATGTATTATGTAAGTTGAAGCTGGAGATATGTTTGAGAGTGTATGGAGCACTTATAATTTCATTGTAACTAAATTATCTATATATAATGCATAGCAATAGGCAAGTATATGCTTAGGCTAAGACACAACCCCCACTAAACATGTATAAAGCATCACCATAAACAGACCTTTGTGTCTTTTAAAATAATTATTCCATGAATGTGTGTAATAAAATTTAACATTATGTATATAGATTTTTTAGCCTTCACTTTGTACATAATATAAAGGCTGGCTCTCTAAAATCATCAAATATTACATGCACAAAGCATTAAGTATCTATGTGTTAGTCATCTAATGCTCATATACTGTTGGCTGGTAATTCCTGTTTCACCCTGGACTTAAAACTTTGATAGGAACACCAGACATTTGTAAGAAAGCTAACTTCAAGGTGTAATGGTGACATCATTTACACTAAATTATGATTTTTTTTTATCTTGTGTAAATATAGTATAAAAAATTGACTTTTCAATACTTCTACAGTCTTTGCAGTACCTTATTTAGTATTCTACATAATGTTTGGTTGCAAAAAACCAACGAACTCTTGTTGCAGGCTGGCAAGGGAAGAATAATAATTACAAATGGGCCAGATTTAGTAGACTTTCTCTTCCTTCTACGGCCTGGCATGGCCGAGCGCGTTAAGGCGTGCACTCGTAATCCGAGGGTCGCGGGTTCGCGCCCGCGTCGCGCTAAACATGCTCGCCCTCCCAGCCGTGGGGGTGTATAATGTGACGGTCAATCCCACTATTCGTTGCTAAAAGAGTAGCCCAAGAGTTGGCGGTGGGTGGTGATGACTAGCTGCCTTCCCTCTAGTCTTACACTGCAAAATTAGGGACGGCTAGCACAGATAGCCCTCGAGTAGCTTTGTGCGAATTCCAAAAACAAAACAAACTCTTCCTTCTAAGTCTAATACGCATGTGTGTGTATGTATACAGCCTGGGCACTCAATAGTAATGTTTTTGTTTTAGTGTTGTTTTAACTAATTTTTACTGCCTAGGGTGCGTCTTCCACGAACGTTCTTTTAACGTTCATGTGTCTTCCCTTGCGATCCTTATTATGAACTCCTGCTATGGTTAATGATGTGGATTATTGTATTAGTTGTGTTGCAGTATCTTTTATCAAATAGATAATCAGGTTATAAGAAATTATTTTGGTATGTTTTACGAAATTGCTGTGCATGACATAGTTTTAGAATTACCGCTATCTGTTAATTGATGTTTGTGTATCAGTTTATTACCAGACAGTTTGCTGAAAATTATAAGATGTCGAGTTTATAGAGTTTCTGATAGAGGTATGCGTATATATTGTAATACAAATTGTTAGTTTGACAACTTGTGACTTAATGTCGTGTAATTTTTGTTTTTAATAAAATAGTGTCTTGATTCAAATGATTATTTTGTTTAGTTTTTTGTTTATATGTATATATATACACAATCCCACGGTGAAATGTAAACATTTGGTCATATCGCAGATAACTTGTAAATAAATTTTCACCGTTGATGAGAGTTAATCATTATGAATAGTAAGACAAGAATGTTGTCATGCATTTTAAATATAAATTGTAGATACTTCTCAGGGCCAGGTTGGTTAAGGCACTCGACTCGTAATATTAGGGTCGCGGGTTTGAATCCCCGTCACACCAAACATGCTCGTCAGTTCAGTCGTCGGGGCAGTATAATGTAACAATCAATCCCATTATTCATTGGTAAAAGAGTTGGCGGGTGATGATGACTAGCTGCATTCCCTCTAGTCTTACACTGCTAAATTAAGGACGGCTAGCGCAGATAGCCCTCGAATGGCTTTGATCGAAAATTCAAAACAAACCGTCTAAAATGCTAGTGAAAAAAACTAATAACAAAAGTTAAAGTAAATATACTCTATAACTTATCAATTAAACAACAGGACTAATGGAAAATTGTAAGTCATTTATAACAAGGAATTAATCACCGAAAAATCTTATTGTAATGTGAAACCTTAAACGGAAGTTCATTATTTAAAGTTCCACTATGGTTTAACAATAAACTTGGGGCTTTATACGCTAAAACTCTAGTGGGCACAGTGCAGGTATCTCGTTATGTAGCTTTGCACTTAAACACACACGAAATAAACATTTAATTAAAGTAGGACCATGATGAAACCACCAAGGTCGCACCTGACCACTGCTAGCCTGTGCGCCGATCCCTGTCTGATATCCTATAGGACTTATGATCTTAAGCTTAGAAAAGTCGAGTAGATAAAACCACAGGAATTTCAGCATGGACACTTTGACTCATGAGTAAAATAAAAACAGAAAACAAAAGTTTCCTCTGACAGTAAAACCATGAGCTTGGAGAGCTGAAGAAAAAACAATTAGCTGTTACTGAGAAGCTATTCTGAGTTATGAAACGTACACTTTAAAACTAACAATTAAGTAAGTACCATCTCCGGTGACTCAGCGACAAGTCTTAAGGTTTATGACGCTAAAAATATGGTTTCTATACCTGCGGTGATCCGAGCACAAATACCTTTGCGTAACACACACAAATAAAATCATAAGTAATAACTACATTTCTCAAACTTCAGAACTTGTGTTAAAATCGTTCTCTTATGCAAATAAGGTTTGTCTTGATGTTTGTTTGTTTTGTAATTTCAATGTAACCATATAATTCACCAATGTACAATCTGCGCATAGCCTTTTCTAATTTTGAACTATTTGTTTTTGGAATTTCGCACAAAGCTACTCGAGGGCTATCTGTGCTAGCCGTCCCTAATTTAGCAGTGTAAGACTAGAGGAAAGGCAGCTAGTCATCACCACCCACCGCCAACTCTTGGGCTACTCTTTTACCAACGAATAGTGGGATTGACCGTAACATTATAACGCCCCCACGGCTGAAAGGAGCATGTTTGGTGCGACCGGGATTCGAACTCGCGACCCTTGGATTACGAGTTGAACGCCTTAACACGCTTGGCCATGCCGGGCCCGCATCTTGGAGGAATTTAAAGTTGGTTCATCATTTTTCGTCTTAGTGGTATTAATAGAGTGGCTACAAAGGCTTAAAACAAATTCAAACTAAAAATTTACTTAAAATAGCCTTTAAGATGGATTGGTTAGGTATAATCAACAACTGAAGTTCTCGAAATGTCCGTGATACGCATGACAATACCAGCTCCTTTTTGGCATCTTATGTAAACAAGAGTTAGAAATGATGATAACCATCCGATATTTCAATGTAAGCTTAACCAATAAGTAACTTAAGTATCATGATAATATGAGCTTTTAAGGGAATGAGTTAACATTTTGATTATGTCAAACTCGACAAGGGATAGAAAACTGGTATTGTCGTTTTACCTTGAGATGAACACACTTTATTTACAATACGAAAACAAAAAACAAAGTATGTGGTCTTCTTCACTGTGATCGGGTTCTATATATTCTAACTAAAGATGATCATTCAGATAATGTCCTCGTGATAATTACAGGTTCATTTTATATTAGTTTGAATTATGCTGTAATTACTAGTTCTGCTTGGAATTATACTCATGTTCTGTCACTAGTTTCCAAAATGCCACCCAAATGAGGAGACTAGCCTTATTATTCAACAGAAAGAAAACAGAGCTCCACGGTGCATCTATATAACTTTGTATTTGCTCAGTATGCCAGACATCGTAAAAACATAATAACTATTTATTAATGCACTGCCCATTTGCAAAGGCATACATACATACACTAACTTTGACCATATATGGTAGCTTTTAAACGGGCTTAACTGTCGCCCATAGCTGGGTACATTTGGATCACGTAGAACAGACAACGTGTACAACAGTTTGCAAAAGTTATTTGGATAACCGTTTTCTATGTTGTAAAATGGTTACACCCATAATATATGCATTTGACAATCATATATAAATTATCAATGTACACTATTTTCACAATTCTTAAAATTCCTTTTTTATTATTATTATTAAATATCCCTTTATTTTAGAAATGTGTGAAGTAAGTGTTTTAACATCTGATTTGGCACTTAAGACTAAAGCCGCCGAATGAAATTTCTAGTTGCTTGGAACCATATTAAACGGAAAATAAGAGCGAAATTATTTAAACTGAGACCATTAATATTGAGTAATAATATCATTGGCGCTAAATAATTAAAACATTCAATAAGCTTTAATTGAATTCCAAAATTGAACCTAAGTAGGTTTTTGTTGTTGTTTTGTAAACTTGGAAACAAAGGTCATATATTCATTTATCGCAATTTCACAGAAAAATTTAGTGCTCTATTTTTCACGGTTCTAATAGTACTGAATGACAAAATCATATAACATATACACAATATCTGAATCCTTTACGACTATTGCCAAATATTTCAACACACAAACATAAATATCTTGTATAAATATTACATATTAATACATTTTACTGCTAGGCCTCGTTTCCATAGTTTCCACTGTTCAGTCTCGTAAGAACCAGTAAAGCATTAAATTAATCTACACATTAATTACTGATACTATTAGATGAAAATGTATTAATATAACTGAGCGTTTAACGTTAATGACAATATTTCACAAGCAATTTCACTAAAGTATCTCACCTGAAAAACTCATGATATAACAAATCTTGATAGAAATATAATTAGGATAACAATACGAATGACTACTTTTATGTTGAATTGTTATGTTAGGCTATTCAGTGCACCAGATATAGTTACACAAATACCTTCAGAAGGTAAAGTGTTTAAAAGTGTCAGACTGTGATAATTTTCTATGATAGTGTGCAAGTTCCCGACGGCAATTTAATTCTAGTTTTAGTGGTATTTAAAAGAGCCCAGCATCGTATTCTGACCAACAGAAAATGCGATGAAATTTTAATACTTAATATTTAACATAAAATATATCCAAAACGTCTATAAAAAATATTTATAGTGAAAATTACAGGATATATTTAAATATATCCACCCATTCTTTGTAGTGGTGGTAAATGACTGATGTAGGTTTTTTTCATAATATTCCGAATGTTTATGTATTATATTATGTTGCTTTTTATGGGGCCCAGTTGTTTGTTGTCGCTGCGCTTTTATTCATCATAGATTGGAGCTAGTATTACTAGAAAATGTTCTATCGTAATTAATTAAATGCTTTATTCGTTGAGACAAGAATTTTAAGTTTCTAGACTTTTTAACAATTATTTCTGGCTTTCGAGTTATTTTTCTACGGGAAAATAAGATTTATATAATCAAACAGATGAAACAAAAATATCACAATAAGTTTAATGCTGATCAACTGCTTAGACGTGTAGATGGCAGTTAATTACTTTGTGAGTTCTCTAGAATGTCAATCAGACTCACAAAAAATTAATTAAAATGACATGATCGTGATTTAAAAACTTCAATGTCAATTTATTGTAGATTTCAGTAAAATATGTGGTAATTAAATTGTTCAAAAAAACTGTGAAGTAGCCAACGACCATGATTGCACACTTAAGGAACGAAGCTAACACGCCAACGTGTTTTATATTCGGTCATCAGAAGACTGGTCACGTATAAGTCTACGTCAAGATTTGAAGGTTGCTGAGGCTTAATTGTATAATTAATATAATACGCTATAAGTCATTCAAAATTCGGCTATTCTCTCATAATTTTAGTCTTAGAAAGCAAAAGAATACACACTGTGTATAACGTAATTTAACTGCAGACAAAATAACTTAAGACTTTAAAAAATGTTTCATTTCCATTATGGTATATTAATTGTAATCGTTTGTAGTTTATTTCAAGACTTTAGAATTCTGAACTAATAAGCATTTTATATTTTACAAAATGATTGCTAATAAAGAATAAACAAAATTAGTTTATCCAAATCATAATTTTTTACATAGATAAGTAAAGAAAATTTATTCAAAATGATTACTTTCTCTAGCAGAAGAAGAAAAAAAAAAAAAGAGTTCGTTTTAATTTTAAAAAGTTATACTAGGTGCCGCCACAATATCCTAAATTTGAAACTTATGTTATATGATGTGTATTAGAAAAATTAGTTGTACTAAATCAAAGTACATATCATATTGGCTAAAACTTGTTTGAATATACGACATCGCGAAATGAGACAAAATCTACTCGCTATAGGAAAGTAGTCAGTATACTAGGAATTATTACTTACATGTCTAAAAATAACAACATTGGTCGAAATACTCACTACTTGGTTATTTTAACAAAAATCAGAAAGGTATTAGCGTCATATTACTATATTAACATAATGAAATTATCAAAATTAATATAGCAAAAACATGAACCTACCCACTAACGGTAGTTTATGACCAAGATGTATATAGTAAGCTGTATTATAATATATTATTGAAAAATGTACTTAAGTGAAAAAAATATGTCAGTTTTTTAATGTTATAACCATAAGAAGCATGGAAACTATTTGTCATACAGGGTGCTTCTTTCTAACCGCATTTATACAACAACAGTTGTTCCATCGAAAATTTCTCTCCTTCCTGGAAGCGAAGTTCCGCGTCAGCTAACATGCGATCAGTACTACAGACGTCCAATCAGAGAGCAAGTTTGGGAAAATGCGGAATCTGATTGGCTTGTTGGTAAGCTCTAGTACACTAACCATCTTGATCTGTCTCAGCCCCGAGCACCATAGCAATGGCGAACATTCATTCGAAAAACGAATTCGATGAAATGCTTTGCGTTCTACCCCACCTAATTTAAAACGTTATTTTTCCAGAAAAATCAAGCACGTAAAGTGAATTATCAGGTAAAATTCAAATATTAGAACCGTAGCTTGAAAGTAACACAAAATGTTTTTTTTATGAGTAACAAATATCTCAATGTGCAAACTTTCACTCCCTGATTTCCACCAGGTTCACAGTTAATATAATTTAGACGATTATCTCAATAAATTTCAATCTGATTTTACAGTTTTTGGAAATTTCAGATAAATACAGTAACACTCCTTTCCAGAAACTTAGATACTTACGTCTACCAAAGAATAATACCCAAGTTTTTAAAAATATTTTTATGGTTTGGTTTCGAAACCATTTGTTGTTGTTGTTTTGAATTAAGCACAAAGCTAAACCATTTGTTATAAAACTGACGTAATTACACAACAACCTAAGAAGAAATATATTAAACTTCTTAATATTTGTATTTTGAACAGCGTATGTTTTCATTATAAGTTATATGTATCTATATAATTTAAAATTCGATATATTTGTACAAAAACTGACTAGTTTTTTTTAGAAAAATGACATTCGAAATCATTATACAATTACTGACGCCGAAAAGAAATCCTACAATTACTATTTAAAATAAAAATCATGTTTATATTTTAAAATTTTGCAGCTAAATTACCAATTGTTTATATTATTTAGAAATGTAAAATATATTCAATCAAGATATTAAGTTTCATCGTGATACAAAAGATATGTTTCGCTAACTGAATAAAATTATTTATATTTGTGAAAGTTGAAGAAAGTGCTCAGTAATAAATTGATGCTATTGAAAAATATAAAACCGTCACGGTTGACTATTTATATTTAGATTAGGGTAGGCTATTTGTATTTCAATTTCGTGATATGTGAATGAACATTTTATCCACTGAGGTAGCGGCACTACTGGGCGTTTAAAAAATAAATAAATATTTATTTCCAACCTGAAGGCAAGTATATTAACTGAAACTATCAGAAATTATAGTTGTAAACAAGTTGTCATTTACAAGAACAAACAGTTGCTTCTCCGTAGTCGGGGCGCAGATAGCCTCGTTGCTTTGTGCCATAAAACACTAAATCAATCAATCAATCAATCAACCGTAGTCGGATTTTTTTTTCAGAGTATTTAGTTAAATTTGAAATCTAAAAAATCCTAAAATTGAAACTTTTGTTGCTGTTTCATAAAGGTTATACATATCTGCTCTTCTCAAATGGAAGCGACCTCAAAAATTTGAGCGATAGCGAATATCACATGCGTAGTGTACTTTTAGAGAAAATAAAACGTATTCAGCCAGAGTTTAGCACGAGTTACCCACACTGGAAGCATAAATTCGTGTTCTGGTTCTGGATTTTTCACTTTCTTAGTTTGTTATATATTTTGTTAACCGTGTACTTTGTCAACAAACACGTCACAGCAAACAGAGGCGCCAATGTAGACGTACTACAAGAGCCAATACTCTGATTGGGCTAAGACCATTTTCAACTTACAAGGGGTGAGTGCATCAGGCTTTGACTAGGGAGGTGTAAAAAATAAAAAGTTTTTCAGGCACTCTTAAATAGAAATGTTTCGTTAACACCGCCATATTTGTTGCATGCAATACAGAAAACTATACTGGACTATGTGCTGTACACACAGCATAGAATTAAACCCCAGATTCTTGCTCTGTAAGTTCTTGGACTTACCACTAACTCATGATGGAAGCATAAAAAAGAAAAGAAACATCTTGTTCTTTGCATGAATTCAGTTAATACCATTGTAATTTTTAAGCTGAATATTGGTTTGAAAACGTTATTGTATTAAACATTAAATAATAGCTTAACAATTTCATATGTTTCGAGAAGTTACTTTTTGTTTTGTTTTTCAGGGTTAAGGTAAATTTTCGAAAATTTAGCTTTAGGCCTGTTAACTTACAGTGTATATTGAATTTATGGGAACATAAAAACGTATTCCAATTGACATTTTTATGAAATATTAAAGCACATATTTGATATATGGATTCTTTACGTGGGAAGGAATCTTAATGTCTAATGCTGTTTCGCTTCATTTAGTCTTCAAAAACATCAACTGATGTACTAAAACGGTAACACCCTTTACATTCGTTACACGAGATACTAAAGCAGTTTACGAACAAACTTTGTTAAAAGAAAGAAATGTTTATGAGTTGGAAATTAACTTTGTGGTCATGACTCTGCGACTTTATCTTCTGGTATTATTCCTTTTCTGAGAAGTTACAAGGCTCGACATGGCCGGGTGGATTAAGGCGTTCGAATCCCATTCGTACCAAGCATGCTCACCCTTTCAGCCGTGGGGGCGTTATAATGTACGGTCAAACCCACTATTCGTTGGTAAAAAGAGTAGCCCACGAGTTGGCGGTGGATGGTGATGACTAGCTGCCTTCCCTCTGGTCTTACACTGCTAAATTAGCGACGACTATGGCTGATGGCCCTCGTGTAGCTTTGTGCGAAATTCAAAACAAACCAAACTGTGAAGTTACAAAAACGTTTTAAAATATCCGTGTCCAACGATACAGATTTAAAATTAAATTACAATAAGAATTCTTCTATTGTTAAATCACACAACTAAAGGATTATAGTGACAATATGAGTAACTAGAAAAGAATATAGTATATACGTGTATGTGTGTATATATATTAGTAGAAAGAATATTATGTTATAGCTTTTTTAACCATTTCTTAGTGGTGGATCTATTCAGCTGTCGAAATGTCATACAACAGTCCCGTGGGGGATAGGGTGCGCATATTCCATTGTGCAACCTTGTTCAATACCAACAACACTGAATTAACAATAAATAACAGTGACTGCACATCAGCATATTTTAATGTATGATTATTTTATGACTATGGGAGAATATTTTAGCAGTCTTAATATAAGGACGGTACGGACGTCCGTACTGAAGCAATACAAAAGTCATTTCGTTTTTGTATTTTTCTTTACAGGTCATCAAAAACAAGACATGTATAGCTGTTACTTGGTATAGTCGCTCTGTCTTTTGTGTTTATGCCGCTTTTCAGCTATCCAGCACGTCTCAAAGCCGGAAATTGGGGAACGGGCAAACCGAACTTTCTTATTTCCATTCATCATTATCTTTCTTCAATAAGCCTACCTAGTTCTAACAGTAACTATAATTTTATGATAATTTGATATAACAAAACAATATTCGTGATCTTTGACTATATATTATATTTTTATTATATGCAAAAACTGTCAAGCTTTTGGGTACAGTCTATATCTTGTAGCCCACGAACGTCATCTTATAAAAAAGTATTAAGGAAGTTATATAGTTATATAAAAAAACACTTAGCTGGATACTGAAAAACAAAACAAAGAAGATAAGGATGAAAATGGACATGTCAATTAGTGATAACATTACAGACATAGCTGTCTCGACTTTACGTGGAAAATAAAATTCTTACGTTACAAGCTTCCTCACTGGAAAAACAACAACAAAAACAAATAGAACCAGAACCATAAAAGTAGGGAAACGTAATTCAAAACAAACTAAACTAAATATTGCGATGTATTCAAAAATTGACGAAAGTAGAATTTCACGACAAGACGCAAAAAGATGTATAATTTAATAATGAATAAATACGCACCTCCAAAAAGTAAAGTTATCTCTTGAGTGAAATGTGTTAAAATATTTCCAGAAATATAACTAGTCAGTATAGTTTGTCAGTTTGTGAAAACTTTTGTATATAAACTAATATTTTTAATAAGCATTTGGAATAATCGTTATTCTAAATTGTAATGTTGTGTGTGTATTAAAATATATTTGTGTTAAGAGAGAAAATTATGTGTATCAATCTTGTTGGTAAGTAACTTAATTTTAATACATATCACCATTTAATTCGAATTCAAATTTCCGGTTATTTGAAATCGTAACGTGTAGCGAACATAACACAAATCAGACTCAACTAGGATAAATTATAATACATAATATATTCTAGTTCCTTTATATTTAAGATGAAATTCTACAACCTTTAAATCTTAAAGTATAAGTATTTTATACGTTTTTTCATGTTCATACATTTCCTTTTTCGCGCATGCAATTATTTTTTATAACGGAAAATAAAGTATTCTAATCAAACTATATGATTTAGATTTATAAGTATCTATAATTATCTCTATTTTTAGTTTTTATTCGAGTGAAAGCTGTTTTCATAACTTTTATTACTATTATTCTTTATAGCATAAATGTTATTTGTAAAATGTAACCTACATGAGCTGAAATTCCGATATGCGTTTGTGTAAACTTCCAAATAGAGTGTCCTCGTAATCCGATGGTCGCGGGTTCGCATCCCCGTCACGCCAAACATGCTCGCCCTTTTAGCCGTGGGGTCGTTATAATATGACGGTCTATCCCACGATTCGTTGGTAAAAGAGTAGCCCAAGAGTTGACGGTGGGTGGTGATGACTAGCTGCCTTCCCTCTAGACTTACACTGCTAAATTAGGAACGGCTAGCGCAGATAGCCCTCGAGCAACTTTGCGCGAAATTCAAAACAAACTAAACCAAATAGAGCGATGTATTCAAAAATTGACGAAAGTATAATTTCACGACAAGACGCAAAAAAATGTATAATTTAATAATGAATAAATATGCACCTCCAAAAAGTAAAGAAGTTATCTTGAGTGAAATGTGTTAAAATATTTCAAGAAATTTAAATATTAGGCTTATTTGCCTGCATTTTAAGAACTTTTCTTTTCACGGCGAACAAAATAAATAATTAAGAAATTTCGTCCTAGAAAATAGAGAGGCTCGGATGGCATCGTACACTGTTCAGAAACACGAGCAGATTTAGTTTTAAACTTACGTTAGTGATGAAGTAGATGTAATTATCTCGACTGAAACAAGAAGAAGAATAAGTTGTTTTTTAATTAAGTACAAAGCTACACAATGGGCTATCTGTGCTCTGCCCACCACAGAATATCGAAACCCGTATTTTAGTGTTGTAAGTCCGCAGACATACCACTGAGCCACTGGGGAGCGAAAGATGAATAATTTGGTAGGTTGGTCATTTTCTGGTCTGGTATCTTCTCAACAGTTTCTTGCTTTGTTATGGGGCATTTTTTTGTAGAAAACCAAATGAAAGTGAGTGGTAATCATCTTTTTAAATAAAACTTTCTGTCATTGTTTATTTTTAGCGTGCATATCTGTATTAAGTCTATTGAGTGCATTGGTCATCCTAACATATAAATAATAAGATTCGTGAGTCAAAGCTCGTGAAAATAAGGGCATATAAAGAAAAATGGGAAATTACCAACATTTCATTTTTAGACCAATGAAAAGAGAGCAAAAATAACAAAAGAAAATGAACACTTTTTAAATTGCTAACTGATTGACTAATATGAACAATACAACAGTTAATCAGTTATAACAATTACAGTCAAATAGGTGTCCAATTGCAACGTCCGTTTTTCTGATAGAATCTATATAAATATAATAGCACTGTCTGTTGTATGTCCACTTAGCTATTTTGCAAGATTTGGATGGATCTTTACCGAAACTGATATGTGATTCATTGGGTTCATGCGGGGATACATATACATTTTCAGTTTTGAGGCTTTTATGGCTGTTTTTTTAACCATTAATTTGATCCCTGTTGATGGGTCTTTCCGAAGTACGACACGAAGGTTAGTTTAGTCTATGCGGAGATAAATACGAATTCACGGTTTCACATTCTATGGTTTGCATTTTTACAATTACACATAAGGAAGCCACTTTTCATGTCCTAAGATAACCTTTCATTAATCATGAAATTATAAACCTTCAGTCCAGAGGACGGTTACTCCAGCTAGTAAATATTAACGTATTTAAAAATATATATATATATTATTTAGTAATGTTTTATAAATTCTATAATACTCTGGTACAAGCGACATAAATCATTCTGTTGTACTGTAAAATACATGGAGAAAATAGAAGAAAAAACTTCGCAAAAATCATTATTTGATAACTGTCCCCAGTGGCTCAGCGGTTTGTCAGTGGACTTACAACGCTGAAAACCGGGTTTCGATACCCGTGGTGGGCAGACCATACATACCCATTGTGTAGCATTGTACTTAATTCAAAACAACAATAACAATTGTTTGATAATTTAAAGTGAAAAAAACAAACCTATAAGTTTAACATATACGCCAATTCGTTTACTACAGAATAGTGGGATTAACCATAATATAACAATGCTACCACGGCTGAAATGGCGAGAATGTTTTGTGTGACGAAGATTTGAACCTGCGACCTTCGTATTACAAGTCGATCGCCCTGACCACGTGGCCATGTAATACATGACATACAGCATTACTTCATTACAAGGTATTTTCAAACAGATAAATACACTGCTGGCCAAAATCTTTAGGACAATGAACACAAAGAAAAAGTATGCATTTTGCGTTATTAGACTCATTCACTTATTTGAGTAGAGCTTTGAAAGATGAAAATAAGAAAAGGGAAAATAAAATAAAAAACTTTTTTAGCATTTAATATGGAAAATGTGAAGACTATGAAATTAGCCTAAATACTAGCTGGTGAAAAGTTTAAGACCATACTGAAACGAAGCGTTAATCGGTAAACACGTAACGAAATTTAGTCATTTATGTTCAAACATTAGCGTTGCCAACATCTCCTACTGACATCTTCGTGTTACGTTGGGTAAAAACATGGCAAAGACTAAAAAGTTGACAGAGTTTGAAAGTGGCAGAATTGTAAAGCTGCAAAAGCAAGATCTCTCTCAACGTGCTACCGCTGGTGAGATTGGGCGTGGTCAAACTGCTGTTGAAAATTTCTTAAAAGACCCTGATGGATACGGGACGAGAATTTCAAGTAGTCAGCCCAAGAAAAAACAAACAAAATACTTTGGTACAAACAACATAAATCATTCTGTTATACTGTAAAATACATGGAGAAAATAACAGAACAAAACGTCGTAAATATCATTATTTGATAACTGCCCCCCCAGTGGCTCAGCAAATTTCGCTGGCGTTGAGGAGAAAGATTCAATGAGTTGTCCGGCAAGACACCAGCCGATCGTCGGACCAGATTAAGGCTCTTACGGACACAGAATGCAGCCCAAGAACAATAAGACGGCATCTACGAGAGAAAGGCTTTAATAACCGTAAACGTCTTCAAAGGCCACGCCTTATTCCACTTCACGAAAAAACTCGGTTAAACTTTACTGAGAAGCACTAAACATGGGACATAGAAAAGTAGAATAAAATTTTGTTCTCTGATGAGAAAAAATTAACCTGGATGGTCCAGATGGCTTGCAACGTTACTGGCACGATAAGGATATCACACCGGAGATATTTTCTGCACGACACAGTGAAGGAGGTTCCATCATGATCTGGGGTGCTGTTGTTTTGATGTTGTTGTTTTGAATTAAGCACAAAGCTACACAATGGGCTATCTGTGCTCTGCCCACCACGAGTATCGAAACCCGTATTTTAGCGTGTAAGTCCGCAGACATACCGCTGAGCCACTGGGAGCGATCTGGGGTGCTTTCTCGTTCCATGAAACAATGGAGCTTCAGGCTATACAGGGACGTCAAACAGAGGCTGGCTACATTGGCATGTTGGAGAGCATCCTTATTGACTGAAGGCCCTGACTTGTGTGGAAATGACTGGATCTTTCAGCTGGACAATGCTGCAATCCACAATTCCCGCACGACAAAGGACTTTTTGATGGCGAATAACGTGATTCTTTTGGACCTCAGACAGCTCTTTTGGTTTCACCATGGTATTCACTCTCGCTTCAACAGTCAGGAGCACACCAAGCTAAATATATATATATGTTGTTTGTTTACACATTCAAATATATTCCTCTTACTAGTTTAAAATTTTAAAAATTCTGAATGTTCAAGATGTCATTACCAAACGTCCTCCTGGTGGCCAGCGGTAATTTTAATGACTTACAAAATCCAATGTTCGATTCATCTCATTGGATAGAGAGCATACAACCTAATTTGTAGCTTTCCACCAAATCAAACATTGAAACAAGCGATGCTAAACGTAACAATTTGCACGTAGAGCGAGCGATACCTTTAACAACGAACTTTCACGGCAATGTCACAGGGAAGAGCACGTGACGTCAAAAACATCTTGCAATGTAAGTCCTAAAACTCTAACCAGAGCAAATAACGTAAACTTATAAAATAAATTAAGTTTACCAAGTAGATAAGTGAGGTAATAATAGACCTATAAACGATATCAATTTGTACAAAATAAGCAGGAGTACCACACAATATACCAGTGGTAGGTATAGTGTTTAATATTATAGTGTCGGAGCCCAGGCAACATTTATTAGACGAGTGACGTCACAATGAAGATAAAGACATGATATTCAAAACCTAATTTCCAATATGTAAGTTCTATTGGAATGAAGAATACGTAAGTAGCGTTAATTATACGAAACAACTTACATTAGAAATAAACTGAATGCGCAATGTTACTGAGAGGAAATACGGAACTTGTTACATATACAATAGTTTTAGTTTCAGTTTCACCAATAACATTATTAAACAATATCAACAACTTTGAATTTTATAACGTTTGGACACCTTCTGTGACACAGTGAAGAGATATTCTTCAGTCCATTAAATAAAACAAAAACAGAGGGAAATATATTTAAAGAATTCGATTGTTTTTACTGGTAAACTTAACTGTATAATAAATTAACCAACAAAGTGAAATAAAAAAATAAAGTGAGAAATTATGAAATTTTAAGAATGGAAAATTGAAATACTTTATTAAGAAACAAGTTGTTTTTGTTGTAGTTTTTGAATTTCACGGAAAGCTACTCGAGGGCTATCTGCGCTAGCCGTCCCTAATTTAGCAGTGTAAGACTAGAGGGAAGGCAGCTAGTCATCACCACCCACTGCCAACTCTTGAGCTACTGTTTTATCAACGAACAGTGGGATTAACCGTTACATTACAATGCCCCCACGGCTGGGATGGTGAGCATGTTTGGTGTGGTCGGGATTCGAACCCGCGCCCCTCGGATTACGAGTCGAACGCTTTAACACGCTTGTCCATGCCGGGCCCTAAGAAATACGTAAATAAAATTTAAAAATATTTATGTTGTCTCATGGGATGTTTTTACGGACTTATAATACTAAAATCGTACTTTGATTCCCCTGCGATCGACATAGTATATTTATCTTATGTGGATTTGTTCTAAAACAAAAGACAATCAAATGATTCAACACAAAAAAAATGCCTTCACTTAATGCTGCAATAAATCAGTGCCCATTTTGTTATGTATCATAATTTATATCGGAGAAGTTTCAGATTTATTATGTTACGCAGGTAAAATATTACGATTTCAAATATTCGGAAGTTTTAGTTTTAATTTACCGGTTATTTGAATTTCAATATATATATATAATTTGTGATATTTGCCAACAAAATTAATCAGCACTATTTTCTTTCTTAACACAAATAATTTTAATTTACAAATAACAATACAATTTATAATAATGGATAATGCAAATAATGATTTACATACAAACTTACAAACAATACTGAGCCTTATATCCAGCCTAGAAGTTAATTCACTGAAGTTAAACTATTTGTAATGTTTGTTCGAAATCTGTAAACGTTCCTTGTCAAATTCTGTAGTTTTCGGATTAATAAGTGTTTATCACAAGTATAGCTTCTGAAGCCTGACTGCAGTTGACCAATAATAATAACTGCCTCTCGGCGCGTCGTTTTCATAGTTTAACATAATAGGCTAAGGCGAGATTCTCGAACGTTTAACAATGTTCGAAAACATGCTAGCGTTTTCGTATAACAAATATGTTGATTCATACTCTGAACAATCTTCTACAAATTTTAGAGAACAGGTGAAACTTGCGAAATACACGTCTCATGCATAAAAAAACTATAATGTAACAAATGTAGGTAACAAAATAATTATATAACAGTAAATCTGTTTCAATTTTAAACATTTTGAACTTCAGGTATTGCGACGTTTTTTCACTGAATTTTGTACAGAGATACTCGAGGGCTATCTGCGCTAGCCGTCCCTAATTTTGAAGTGTTAGGCTAGAGATTAGGCAGATAGTCAACACCCATGGCTAATTCATGGATTACATTAATCGCACAGTGGAATGTGACCGTCAGTCATATAATGCACTCAAAAGCCTAAACTGTGAAGCAATTTGACACAGGGCACAAACCACAGTACGACACGATAGTCACTGGGCCTAGAACCTGTGAAAAAATAGCATTTAATATCTTGTGACTATAAATTAGTTGAAAGAAATCAGCAGTAATTATAGTTAGTTACGGGAAAGATTATTTGGGTTTCCCAGTGAGACAGTAGTAAGTCTACATATTTCCAAATAAATATTCAAGGTTCGAATCCCCGCAGATAACCTCACGTGGTGTTACTCTTTGTTCGACTGTGACTCTTAACTATTCTAAGTATAGTTTTTGTTTGGTTGGTTGTTTTTAATTTAGGATTATTCTAGTTTATTTTTTAACTTATTTTAAGATATTAAATATCACATATTTTGTTGAATTTTTGCTAAAAACAAAGTGATGAATCAGCTTAACCCCTTCCACCAGTATGAGCACGCTTTGGAAAAATAAATAACTTTTAAAACTTTATGTAGCTTGGTCAAACATAAACCAGACAAACGGAAACATTATCTTATTCTTAGAATAGCACAATATAAATAATATCTAATTATAAGACGAAAATACAACGCTAAAATCAGGGGTTCGATTCCCCTCGGTAGATTCAGCAGATAGCCCAATGTGGCTTTGCTAAAAAAAACACATACAAGAAGAAAAATACATGTATAAATGTGTGTGTGTATATATATATATATATATATATAATCTTATAACAATAGAAAGTGATGAACTAAATCGTGACCTCTGACACGGATTCATCTTCAACTATTGGATCACTGCCTGAAGTCATTGCTATTTCAAGCATGGCTCTCGAAGATCTCAGTTGAATAATACTTGCTGCATACGTATTTTATGTTACATGGAAAAGGATTAACTATCAATACATTTCTAAGATTTGTAACAAGTGCTACGATTCTTATTCTATATTCCGAATAAATACGTTATCATTTGGTGATATCCTGATGATTTACCTTTTATTTTAATCACGATGTGTCGCACGGGATTCGTAACTCAAATGATGCCTTTTCTTTATTACATTGAGATATGTACTTTAAAAGATAATGTACATATGTTTGTCTCTATATGGTAAGAGTCTATATATATATATAATACTACTGTCTGCTGTATATCTATGTAACTACTTTGCAGGTTGTGTACAGATCTTCACTGAAATTGGTATTAAGGTTCATGAGGTCAGTGCGGAGGGTACATACAAATTTTCAGTTTTGCGGTTTTTATAGACGTTTTCAACATTTTTACAGCTATTTTGCCCTTTGTACATGGTTTTCCCCAAATATGGTGTGTAGATTTAGTGGGTCAATGGGAAGATACGAAGAACTTTTCAATTTTTCGGTTTTTATGGGAGTGTTTGAACGTGTGTGTGTTTTTGGGAGTTGTTGTTTTTTTCATTGTTTCGCCCTCTGTTGATTGCTTTTCGCCAAATGCGGCATGATATTTTGTTAAACCTATGAGGAGTTACATGCAAATTTGCGGTTTCACTTTTTGTTGTTGTTGTTCTTAGGGCGTTTTTGCCTTTTTGACAGTTATATGTATGAAAAGCAACTTTTCATGTCCTAAGATAAACTTTCATTAATCGTGAATTTACATAATTTACCATGGGACGAGTACTCCATCTGGTGTATAAGAAAACTGTTTCATGCTGCTAGTGATACATTACCTTATCAAACGTTGATTTGTTTTTAAAGATTGGTCAGTAACAACTAATTGGTAGTGAGAAATGATATACGTTATAAAAATGTTTAATAAATTGAAGGTTTTTAATCAGTCTGCTTCAAGTTGCTGTTGAGATGTGAAATAAAAAGAAAGGCGTGCTTAGCAGTGGTGATTTCTGATATTAAAAGAAAGACCCAGGACAGATGAAAGATGATTGTCAAAAATTTAAAATGCCCCCTCCCCACATTACATACATATACATTTCTTCAACTAGACTTCATAACTGGTCATCTGCCTGCTGTCTTCATCAGGAAGAGTGACTGTCAGAATCCTCCAATTCTGTTTCTTCTGTGCTTTTCTCATCAGGTCTTCATATTTTGTTATCCACTCCTTATTATTTGTTATCCACTCAGTTCTTGGTCTTTCTTTTTATCTTTTTCCTTCTATTTTACACTCTAGTAGGATAGGACTCGATGGATGTTGCGTATGTGTCATAACTCTCAGCATTTTATCAGTTTAAAATGTTGTATTCAGTATTTTTGAAAAACCTTCTAGAGCTTTTACCACGTTCTTTTTCTCTTTAATGTTCTGCAAAAGGAGTACCAATTCTACTTAATTCCATGTTTGTACCTCTCTCCATGGAAAGGGACATTATCCTTACCTTCCATTTTTCTACCTCCCCTACTAGTCTCGAATTATCCTCTCGCACGCACGCACGCACACACACACACAGTAAACCGCTTTAGGCAATTGCATTGGTTAGTTACCCTTTAAAACGCCACTGAAAAGGCTTGCTGGGCAGTAATGAATTATGGTATTAAACTTAAGGCTTGTTGGGCAATGAATTGAAACAGCAAAAGATAGGTTGAAATGCTATTTTTGCTTGTCTCTGATTCAAAATACTTAATGGACTATTATTTGTAACAAATATGGAATAAAAGTCATCCCCAGCCAAGAACGAATATTTGTTAGAACGAGAAAAAAAAACTTGATTATTGCGTCTTATTACATGTTTTACACAACTGCAGTGGAAAAACATTAGTCAGGATTCGAAATTTTCTATTTAAAGCCGGATATGTCCGTTAAAAAATCAAGTTTAACCGGCACTTTCTCATCTATCACGAGACATCGTGACCGGTGGTCATATTCCTAACATATCGGACACAAATAATCGTCTCTCAAAAATAAGTGAGGCAAAAGCTGTGTATGCACAGCACAAAAATTTTGCTTAAAAGTATATTCTATAATGAGTGAAAAATAACTTGCAAAATTTAAGATTTAATTTAAGATAAAAAAAGCAAATTTTAAAAAATGGTCGTGAACGCTCACAAAATGCGCCTTTTAAATCGCTTTATCCGTGCCGTCCCGGATAGTCATGTGACTGCCAAACGATCTTACCATGACATCTGATAGTGAAAAAAGAGGAAAGTCTCACGATCTATTTCAGTTTGGCTTCACGAGCAAGACTAATGAATCAGAAGACAATACTATGGAACCCCGAGTGAAAAAACCCAAGCTTGTTGAACCAAGCCCAAGAGTTAAAGCAAAAACTGTTATTATTAGCACTGGCACTAAGCCTACTCGTCGTTTCCAGGATGAATGGAATAGAAGCCGACCATGGCTGGAGTATAATAACACTACTGATGTTTTGCTCAAATTGTCAGGAATATGACCAAAGTAGTGAAAGGCAGAAGAACACCTTCATAACAGGATCTTCCAACCTGAGAGAAAGTGATGTCAAGGAGCATGAAAACAGTCACACCCACAATCTAAGTTGTGAAGCTAAGAGAGCAAAAGAAACACTTGATTAAACTCCCACAATGAAAGAATTGAGTAAACTTAACTAGACTGAGAAAGATCATTTGCTTGTACTGTTCAGGATTGCCCTTTATATGGCTTTGAATGTCAAACTATTCAGTGATTTTCAAGAGCTTCTGTTGCTGCAGGAGCACAACTTTGGTATGAACTTAACAGAACATTATGCCAAACAAGCAGTATCTCTATGAAGTATATTGCAGAAACAATTAGAATTAATGTCAGATCTCGTCTGCACACCTCATTCTTTGGCATTATGATTGACGGCTCAACAGACACTGCCAACATTGAGATAGTATATGTAAGATACTTGGACAGTGACTGTTACCCGGTAACCCACTTCCTGTGTCTGCCGTCAGTTAAGAAAGCTGATTCTGAACATTTGCTACAGGCACTTAGTTCAGGTAAAGGTTTCTTAATTACCTGGGATGAGAATTTTCTGGATTTATCCTGACTTCCTAATTAAGAAAAATTAAAATGTACAATATTTCATGTACATTTGTGTTTTAATTCAGGTTTACATAGTCATTCCATTATTAATATACATCAGGGAAAACTCAAGCATTTTTCAATTGATTTAAACCAAGGAGAACCACGTATTTACTACTGACAGAATTGTATTTTAACCTAGCACAATTAGCATAACAGATAATGAAGCAATTGGATTTTCCAAAGTACAATTTTACATTTTGTTCTTTTTTACAGAAAGTAACTAATATTGGGTACTAATTTTTTGTATTTCCAGCATTGTCCATATATGGAAAGTTTCCCGACTTGCTTGAATCAATTGTATGCCTGACAGCTTAAGGGGCAGCTGTCAATTTTGGCACAAATAAAGGACTTGTCAACAGATTGAAGGTGCAAAAACCTTATTTGATGGGGATCCACTGTGTTAGTCAAAGACTGGAACTTGCTATTAAGAAGACCATCAAGGACATCCCTTACCTTGATAGTATCTAAACCTTTTTAGAAAACCTATGGAAGTTTTATGACAATTCGCCACAGAACTGGGCTGGCTTCAAAGAAGCTGGTACAGCCAACAAAAGGGACAGGGACCTGGTGGGTGGCCTACAAAGAGCACGCTCTGGAGTCAGTTTCTCATAACTGGCCAGCTTTAGTGGAACATTTGTATCAAGTAAAGCTGCATGACAAAGAGAAACGTGGACAGAAAGCCACAGGATTATACAGTACTTTGACAAGCCTTAAATTCATCCTGTACATAGACATACTCTTGGCAGTTCTGCCTGTTTTGACATCTCTTAGTCTCAAAATGCAAGACAATTCTGCTACTGTGAACATTGTTTCTAACAAACTCGCTGTTTGGAAAGAGAAGCTAGGCAATCTGAATCATGTTGAGAGAACCCAAGAAAAATGTTAAAGAGATCAGAACATGTGAACAAATTGGCAAGTGGTTATTTAGAGGAAAGGTGATTGCTATTAGTGGTCAGACAAGGGTCGGAGGCTCAAAAAGTGCCACAAAAGAGACAGTTGCTCAATCCGTGGCTGAAGAAATTGCCATCTTCATAGGTAAAATTGTCTCATATTGGAATGAGAGATTTGAAGAATTTGATAAGGATTTTATTGGTACCTTTCAAATTTTTGAACCAAGCAACTGGCCTAAAAGCAAGAAAGCATTGTCATCTTATGGTCATGATGAACTCCAGACACTATTGGACCACTTTGGTGCTCTGCTAGAAGCAGATATTTGCAGCTGATATTTGCCAAGCTGACTTACACGAGACACTGCTCAAAGCCACAAGATTTGCAAAATCAGATGAGTCCCTGGCTCGTAGTGCAAGTGGATTGTGGGCCCACATGTTAAGTCAAATTACTGTTGAAGATGGTAAACCTTTCCCTAGATCAACAGTGTTGGCCTTGGTATGCCTCATGCAGGTAATTTCCGTGTCATCTGCTGAACCAGAATGTGGATTTTCCCAGATGGCAGTTATTAAGGATGACTGGCAGTCCAAACTAATAAATGATTCTCTTAATGACTTGATGACAATAAAATTAGCTAAGAATAAGACCTGTGATCTTGCAAGCACAGAATTACTGTGCAAGTCTATAGAATCCTGGTGGAAGGACAATAAAAAAACAGACGATTTGTGAGTCCACATGGAACTCGCACACATAGAGAAAATAGAGATACTGAGTCTACATCAGCTGATCTCTTAGTGCTGGATGACTTTGATTGATGTGTCATTTTTAATGGATACAAGGCTTGTAGCCACTTGCTTTGAAATAATGTTTCAGTCCCATAAATAAAATGATTTTGTTTTATATAATAATTGTCTCTACTTGATTTCTTGTTTTCGGTAATATCCGGTGACAATTTTGAGGTGTCCTGCTAAAATTTCAAATGTCCGGCAAGTTTCACTGTCCAGCAGGACAGTGTCTTGCTGAAAATTTAGAATATTTCTACCTCTGTTAGTTAAAACTGGGTTTGAACATACAGAGACTGCGCCGAACAACTAATAATGTAAAGCTAACAACACACGAACGAATGTAAACAATAATGAATATCAATACTTGCAGCTACACTACATCTACAATATTTTTGTCTCCGAGGCCTTTCGCCTGACACCAAAGACAGTTAGGGATATAAGAGAACATAGCAGTGGTTGACATGTTATTCATATTAACAAACTGTATGAATAACAAAAAATTACAGAAATACAATAATTACAAGCTACAGCTGGGACAGACAGATAAAAACACTTTTTTATCCATTAGATGTCGTAGGTCGACTGTATACCTTTCAGTTATCTTCGATTTCAAACAGCTGTTTCTATATACTGAAGTAGCTTAGAAAGTATCCCCTTTCCTCGTGAAAAGAAAGGAGGCGCTTCTAAAGGAAGATTAGGGTTATGTCATTTTTATATGTGTAGATAAAATACCAAGTTTTTCAGCTGTTTGCATCTTTTGCTTTATATATATGTATATGGGTTTATATATATATATATATCCGAAAAAAATCTCTAATATTTGCCAAGAAAACAAATAGTAATTTCAAATAGATTTTATTTCCCTTACACGTGTTTTTAAACACACCAAGAGCACAGTTAAGTGTTTTTTTTTGCTGACCCACACAGTATCTAGTAAGTAATTATAGTTTGTTAACATTTTGAAAAAAGGAAACAAAAACTGTCATACGTTCCTAATAAATTAAATAATCTTTATATTTTCACTTCAAATACAAAATTAAGAATGCACAAAAAATACTGACGAGTCTAAAATTTACGATTACTCTGGTTCATTTATTTATTATGTTACAAAAATAACAGATAAATAAATTTAAATTAATGTAGACCGAGAAACAAATTCGAAGAAATATATCGTGACAGGTAATGTTAAAGAATTAGTTGCATTTCCTGAATTACTCTTATATTATTATATAAATATTTATATGATATAATAGTTATATTTATATGTGTATAACTCTTTTGTTATACATATTATCTGAGCTGTACCTTCTACAGGTATAAAAACCTGACTTTTAGCGTTATAATTAAGAATTACCGCTGAGTCAACCAACCTATGGTTTAACGTATAAAATATTGCCTATTATAAATACGAAATATTTAAAAGTAAAGCGTAACCAAGAGTGAAAAACATAGCAAAAATTAAAACATAAACCTAAGAAAACAAATAAATTAGTGTATATATATATCAATATAACAGACAGGCTAGGCCTAACCACTTGGAACTTCTTTCATGTTCTTGTAACGTTATGTATATATGTTTCAGTAAAAGGTATTAACATTATATATATTTTTGCTTAGTCTCTTGTTTATATTATATTTCCTGATTAAACGATGACAAAATGCTTATGTAATTTTATTAGGTTTATCTGATGATATTATCGCTCCTCTAACCAGTAGTATTTCTGATGACACTCCTTTATTGGAAAAATAACAAAAGTAATGCTTAAAAATTATACATTGTTCAAGAAAGACTTACTATATATACATCGCTTTTATTTTGTATAAACCATCAAAAACATTTATCTTTCTCTTCACACAAGAAAATGTATTTAAACTTATTACAAAATAAACGTGAATGGAATATAATATTCTTCTAAAAGCGAACGGACTTTTATTGGATTGCGCACAATAAAATAAGTTATTCTTACAAAACAGTTAATAACCAATTAGGCCAAATCTCAAAGTATTCAATACTTACATATAAAAAAAGAAACAGTTTATTGAGTACATCGTTGCAAAGAAAGATCGTTTATTTTATAGAAAATATCCTGGATTCGGAAAAAAATACAAATGAGAGCATTAAAAACTGTTTTAGAAATATTTTCAGTTAATCGATATTTCTAAGTAATTTTACTTAAAATAAAAAGCTCTGTGAATTCTTTCTTTGGTAAAGTGTGCCTTTTGTATTCTTTGTAATAATTATAGAGTTTGTTTTGTTCGTTTGATTTACTTGGTTGAATTTGTGTGGAATATTTCCAGAATAAGTGGTACGTTTTAGCTGAAGAAGTACCTCAAACATGAGTGAAGTGCCAAGAACACTTACTGGTATCGATCTACCAAAGAACCAAGTTGAACCCAATATATATATAACTGTGCCTAACCTAATTCTAGATAGAAATTCCCCATTCTCACAGTTCTTTTTTTTCTTTCTTCGCAGCGTCCTCTTACGAGTGGCTCTCGTTCCACGTCGTTATGAAGAAGCTTTTATCTACACCAGAAGCAAAGAGAAAATTGATGACACAGACGTTTCTGCTTGGTTGAATTTTCCCATCTCCCATTACCTCTGTACTTACTACAGATTTTTTTTAACGTCTTTGACTATACAGCTTCACCATCTCTTGCCCCTTCTGGCTTCAGTGTGCATGCGTATGAGTCCCTACTTCCTTTCCCCATCCCCCTGAGTAGGGAAACCGCGAGGCTAGACAAGATTCCAAATGTTGTTATCCAGACGTCCAAGTAATTTGTTGCCTTCGGATAGAATGCCGATAAAAAGAAAGTGACGCGTCACCTTGAACCACGTGCATTTTATTCACACATGTCATTTCTCTTCTCAATCAAGCAGAACAGACACTTTTTTTTTACTAGCTTTTCAAGCAAAAAAAATCTTACACATCCACAAAAGGCGTTTCATGCAGCTCGTTGAAATAACAACTTAAGTATTTACTATACTGCAAACGTTGAAAGTTTATCGCTCTGTGATCGCGTGGATTGTGTCAATGTACACACCTATCTATTATTTATTGTGTATTAATTAAAAACAATGTACTTTAAAATGTCTTAGAAACAAAACTAGCTCTTACAGCTCAAGTTGTATATTAATGAGCTTTACATTTTTCACGTAAAAATTAAAATATATTTCCGTCGAGTTTTCAGCACATAAAAAGGCATTTCAATTATAAAAATATAGCGCTAGCCCTAACTGTACCATAGGAGATCTGAATTTATTGTTTGTTGTAGAGGTTTCGTGTTAGATCACACTACCAAAACAACGCTCGTGAATTTTTACGCTTTCACATCAAATGTGTTAGATGTTGAATATCTATTTCAAGCATATTTTTTGTTTTAGCTAAAAGACATTAATTCAGCTACTGGTATCAAGTGATTCCGAAAGTTCTACTTCTTAAAAATTTTATTTAAATCACCAATAAGGCTGTTAACAGCAATTCATAAACAGCATTTTGGAAATAAATATTTAATTATTTATTTCTCTGTTGTCCTTTTTTGTAACTTCGCGCAAAGCTACACGAGGGTTACCTGTGCTAACCGTCGCTAATTTCGCAGTAATAGAATAAAGGAAAGACACCTATCACTACCCACCGCCGACTCTTGGGCTACTCATTTACCAACGAATAGTGTGATTGTCTATACTATATAACGCCCCCACGGCCGAAAGGATGAGCATGTTTGGTTATGGAAATTCGAACCTGGGACTCTCAAATTAAGCGTCAAGCGCTCTAATTACCTGGCCATACCGAGCCTAATATTTAGCGAGAAGTTGATGATTAGAAATTTGAAACTAATATGCTTCTTCATTCATAAAAAAAATCTGGGAGGGTGACCACCTCTGCTTTTTCTTTCACAAAGACTCGAGAGTGTGACCCCCTCTCAAGAAAAGCGTTAATTATTAATTACTCTTAAAAATGTTATTGCAGCGCGATGTTCAAAGCACCTTTATAGAATACATGGGCTCCACTAGTCATGTACAGAGATATGATGGGACAAATATAGCCTAAATGTACTGTAAATGTTAAACAAATAATCCAATTTGTTCTCCAAAATTTTCTCCATGATAAGCAAGATTAACGCAGAACATACACCTCTCTAGAACTTATCAATCATAGACTCAGTTGAAAAAAATAAAATTCTGCATTCTTTAAGAAAAAAAAGTTGCAGCAACATATGGTGCAAAGCTCCACCTCATGGCAGCACTTGCCAAAACTCATCCTTATGTATATACTTATAGTTATATGGGTTTTTTTCAATAAGCACGCCCAACTTCTTGTGGGATCTCTATGCGCTTTTTCTCAAAGTATTGTAGGCATCTCTTAAGTTTAATAAATATTTTCTTTGAAGCACATTTAGTGCACAATGCCTTAAATGACGTCACAGGAGATACCTCTATTAATTGGACATATAGTTAGTCACGGCCTGTTTGTGTCCCTCCTTTCCAAAACGTCATTGACAGTTTATACATAATACGTTTAGATAATAACATATTTGTTTTTGTACTTTTAACAAACTACACTAGATGATACGGTTAAAAAAAACAAAAAAAAAACTGCTATGTTATCTTTCGTCGGATCTAGTTCAGTTGTTACAATGATACATCACCCAATTGAAGTGTAACAAACCGCATGAATAATGGTAATGTTCATTGGTCCTTTATTTTCACACAGGCGTGAATCTGTTAAAGAAAAGCAGCTAATAGTAAATACGTGAATCACAAATACTGAGCGAAAATACACTCGGTTCAAACTAACTGAGCGCATATTCTTCATCATTAAATAGTAACTTTGTTTTGTTTCTTGTTGTGTTCCTCTCGCCACGAATATCGAAACTCGATTTTTAGCGCTATTAGCTGAGCCAACGAATAACTAAATATCAATACAATAAATTGTATTATTTTTGTACATCAAAGCTTTAATGGTTCAGATCTTCATGTTTGTATACTAAATGATTTAGAAGCTTCCTTGTTAACACATCAAATAATATAGAGACATCCCTGTTAGTAAATCAGATAATATAGACACATCACTGTTAGTATATCAATGGATTTAGAAGCATCCTTATTAATACATCATATATAATTTAAAGACATTCCTGTTACTTCATCAGTTAATGCAGAACCATCAGTGTTAATACATCATATAATCTAGAGACATTTCTGTTAGTACATCCAATCTTCTTTAAAAATAGAAAAGAGAGCAGAAAACTACTGAAACCAAACAAACAATCCCACAATTCTGACTGGAGCTAACAGAACAACATGCATAAAATAAGGTATAATTAGATACCTTATAAGATTCCAAGAAATGTTGTAGCTTTATTAGCATTGCTCGTTTAGATATCTGCCTGCTGGTTGATCTCTAACTTCATATAAAACTGCAGTAAATTTCCAGTCTTTATGTAGTTTTCATATGTTATAATATTATAAATTTGTCGGGTTGGGTAGAAAGTATTAAAGGCGAAATGAGTTTTGTTTAGGGACTTTGTAAAGAAAATGAACCGTAACCTGAGCTAGTGATTTCATGAGTGTTCGATTATGAGCATGAAGATATACATAAGAAGAGAAGTAAAACAGACTTGCAACTCTCATAAAAGCTCTGACGCTTGTGCGAGTAAATATATATTATCAACACAGAGTTAACGAAGATAAGACGCGCCGGAGGTCTCTTTAGAGGAGGGGGCCCGGTCCTTAATCACTCCGTGCTTTGATGGCATCTCTAACGGCTGGCTTTCTCATAAATCAACGTTGTCTCTACCGCCTACATTTACTAAAAATCGTTACAAAGTACTGCCAGTGGCTAGGCTATAGCTGACAGTCTAATGCTGCCTAGTGAAAACAAACAAAAATCACTTTCCATCATGTAGGAATTGAGAACGGTCTTTTAAGAAAGCGTGTATAGAATGGCAATGAACAAGAATTGTATCATTACACGTAAACAGTTGCTTTAAAAATCGACATCCTAATTTCTTTAATGTGTGGTTTCAGGAATGTAAAAGAGGAAAGATAGTAGTATAATTATCCTACTGAAAAAAAAACATTCTTGTTGAAGCACATTACTGTCGATGCTTATTTTAACGTATCTCTTCTTTTTATATACTTTCATCAAATACTTAAGGATTATTTATTTTATCTTTGAAAGTAGTTTACAGTAATTACTTTACTGAAAGTACCAAGCGTTGTATTAAACTTATTGCATCCATGGAGAAAAAAAACAAAAAACACTTCGAGATTTTATCACAGAGGCCAGAGTTCATAAACTGTGAAAAACTGTGTGACATTACTGTCCATAATGTTTACGGTTAATATTTTTGACAAGACAAACAACGAGTTCGAAATGCTCTCGTATAAACAATGTAATACCATGACTCACCGTAAATTGTATTGGTAACATTGGGCCAAAAATAGATTATAAGTTATACATGACGGTTCGTAGAAACTCGAATTTGAAAGTTGTATTTATTATGAAACAGATGTGACTTTCAGGTTTAAAGATAACTGCACTGTTGTACACACAACGTATCACGTACCTACTTACTACCTATAAGCTCCACTCCTACATGACTACCATGGTAGATGTATTGAGCACGATGCTCGTGACGTTTAACATCATGAAGCGGCCAACGTTGAAAGTACTATTTTGAAACCTCAGAAAAGAAGCCGTATCTCAACAATTTATTTACATACGCATGTTAACACATAACATTTGTGCACTTCACAGGTTTTGAAAGAAATTAAAATAATTATGGTTTGTTTCCTTTTTCTTTTAACACCGTCCTTGATTTTTCACTATCTAGTTTCATCTTGATTCATTTTTACGTACACAAAATGATGTTCTTAATATATTTAAATAAATAGGTTTGATATGAACCTAATACGTTGTTTATGATATTAACATATATTTCCAGTTTTACTCTAGTAATTAAGATATAGGACCACGAATCGAAGGGTCCAGAGTTTAAAATATTGTTGAACGTTCTTCTTACTTTCAGCTGTGAGCATTTTATACAGGTGGCGGTAAAAATTCGTTTTTCGGCAAGGCCATTGTGTAGGCCGATGTTGTTAATCGACTTCCTCCATCTTGTCATTAGTTCAAAATTAAAACAGTTATGCCTGAATTCTGGGAACCTCTGGTCCGGCTTTTAGCCCACATGCGCGTAAAATGCCGTTCAGATTGAAAAACTGCAATTTCATTCTGTGTTTCCAGAATATAACATGACTTAAATCTTTTCGATTCGTTAACTTTCAATCACGTCATGAGATCGTGATATAGATTTCATTAGAAAAATCAGAGGCAAACCAATAAGCTTTGTGAAAAAGACATAAACGCTGAAAAACTGTAACCAGCCTCTCCTTCATGGCATCAAAATTTAAGTCTTTTATGATGGAATATTACGTATATTTATTTTAAACTTACAGCCCCATATACTTTCATGTATCATCTTGCTGTTATATTCGATTTAGCTGACGTACCCTTCAAAATAACGATTGGAGTTTTATTTAAAAAACAAAAACCGGGAATTTCTCAAATCAAAATTTGAGAAAATTAAAAGTATTTTGAAGTGTACCCTCAAAACTGAATAAAAATAATACAACTGAGATTTAAAATGATTCATAATATCAACGTAAGTTAAATACTGCGCGTTTATACTTATACACTTGTAATTAAATAAAATATTGATGTTAGTGATAGAATGTCCATTTGTACCCTAATTTAGATATTAGGCCTAACATGAGGCTTACCTAACACACTACTTCACTGAAATCCTTGGTATTTTTAACTATACTTTTGTCTACAACTCGAGGTGAAAAAAATATTAGATGTCTTCACCAAACAACTGCAAAAATACAATTAAAATTTTATTTTACTTTATTATGATGCGATAACAGAACGTAAAGGTTTGTTTTGTATTTCTTGCAACTAAGCCAAACTAAACACGTAATATGGAATAACCTGCCATTGTCTTACTGCATAAAATTTCTTATGCAAGAAAAAAAATCTCAATTCAATTCAGTTCTAAGCTTAAACAGTTTCTGAATTAAACTATTTTGTTATTATGTCACCAAAGTAATCAAAAATAAGGAATAAAAGATGAACATTTTTAATCAACATGTATATTACGAATTAAACAAAAACATGTTATTAGCTTAATAATATCAAATGATATAAAACTGTGGAAGAAATTACGTGTGATGGTCGTTGAAAGATAAAAAAAAAGGTTGTTTGTTTTAAATTTCGCGTAAAGTTACTCGAGGGCTATCTGCGCTAGCTGTCCCTGATTTAGCAGTGTACTACCAGAAGGAAGGCAGCTGGTCATTACCACCCACCGCCAACTCTTGGGCTACTCTTTTACCAACGAATAGTGGGATTGACCGTCACATTATAACGCCCCCATGGCTGAAAGGGCGAGCATATTTGGGGCGACCGGGATTCAAACCCGCGACATTCGGATTACGAGTCGAATGCCTTAACATGCTTGGCCATGCCGAGCGATAAAAAAGTACGTTGTATGTTAAACCCCAGAAGAAAATATGTTAGCTACAGATATATATCTGTTATAATATAATGTCGTAGATATAACATTTTGGAGAATACCTTTCATCAGGTATATCTAGCTGAACAGGAAAACAATTTAATATCACATAATGGTTTATCGCTACGAAATAATGAATACCGTTGAGCATTACCAAAAAAAAGAAAGAAAAAGAGCGTCATCTAAAGATGGACACTGATTTATATATATATGTGCACACTAGATCGTCAAAATGTTATTTCAAATGATGCCTTGTTGCCGAAGTCATTCGTATTCGTCTGGTTTATGACTTTTATCTTTATATAACATATTTTCTCGAATCAGTTATTATTATTTATTATTATTATGTGTTATTATGAACACAAAGGAGGGAACTTGATGAATTAAAAACTAACGGTAATCTATTTGCTTGCACATACACACAAAAACTCCCATATATAACACAAAACTAAAATATTATAATGAAAGAAGCCCATAAAGACATAACGACAAAAAGCAGCACAAATTGAAAAACAACAACAAAAAAACTTAAAATTTTATAACGTAAGTATGTTTCTTTGTTTCAGAAGTTTGTGTGTAGTTACGTTAGGGATATCTGCACTTAACCAATTTTGTATTGATAAACGAGATCGAATAGCGAGATTTGATCTTCAATCTTACAGCGCACCCACGACCCCAAATAATCCAGCATATGTGAAAAAAGCATAAAGTTACCAAATTATTTGTTGCTCTTGATATAGACCTATCGCTACGACGGTTTTAGAGTCTCGTAGCTGGGGGATTGGGTGGATATTTTGGGGCCCTTGGATGCGGTGATATTTTAAACATCGCATGTCATTTGTTTATCAGCCAGTGAAGAAACTCAGCACGCATGGGAGGGAACATTCAGCCATATTTGACACCGCTTATCTTTGTACATTTTTCGCGTTTTTGACTATAATATGTGGTCCTCCTGTGACCCCTATTGAAAGAAAGCAAATCTCCCCTCCGAAGATATAAAAAAATTCCATAATATTATGTTCTTAATGAGTGATTTTGTGATTAAATTAATGTAATTCTTTGCTGTTCTTGGTGTAATGGTATGTAAAACTAATGAGAAATAAAAAGACGATTTTGTGCAATATACTTAGAGTTATTCAGATTATCATGTTCATTATGCTGAGTTTAAAATGTGGAATTTAATCATTGATTTAATCTTAATTGAATTGTGACTTTGCGCGCCCTCTATAAAGTAATCTATTGAACATAATATAAATAAAAATATGGCCTCGTACTTTAACTTTGATTGCACTTCACTAACGCTGATATTAGTATAAATTATACAAAAAAAAACAAGAACAGAGATCGTGTAAATCCTGGTGGACCCTGCGAAAGGCTTCGTCATGTTTAGATATGTCAGCTACAGTGTCGTTTACAATAAAATATTTTCACTCTTATTAATTCTAAAAACTTAAAAGTAAAGCAAAGAAGAAAATATCGTAAAATATATATAAACTGTGCGAGTTATGGTACTAGACAAACGGACAAAAATACCCTTAAGGTGATTAAATCCATATTAAATTATTATATATCTTAGCTTTCTGATGTTCTAGCATATGCTTTTAATTATTTGCAGTCCATTGTATTAGACTATTCGCTTAATGAGTATATGTGCGTGTGTTTATAGAGGTTTATGATTAACAAATTTTATGTTACTGTGAATTTTATTTTGTTTGAGATTAAACAAAGCTATGGGCTATTTCCTCTCTTCTCTCCACGGGTATCAAAACCCGGTTTCTAGAGTTCTAAGTCCATAGATTGTTGTGAAATAACACCATATTAGTGCTACTTTACAATAGGATCTTGTTACAGTATAACCAATCATAATATGTTTGCTTGAATATATTTTTTAAATTGTTGTTTGCGTGTGTGTGTTTTATCATAGCAAAGCCACATCGGGCTATCTTCGGAGTCCACCGAGGGGAATCGAATCCCTGATTTTAGCATTGTGTAATTCGTAGTGTTAGTGACAACGAAGAACTTTAGAATAATTTGACGTCAAACTATCTTCGTGTAATTAATTTTATTAAGCATTATAATTCATTAGCTTCTGAAATAAAGCGTTTAATAATTGTTTTTGTTATTTTGTTGTTGTTTTTTCCTGTTGCGTGGGGCACCAATCTGTATACAGTATCAAGTTCAATAAAATTGTTAATTTAAACCAGAAAAACAAAAACAAAATCATTAGCTTTTAATATCCTGATATAAGACAGTCAAACAGAGTGTGGTAAAGAATGTTCCTGGGAATTCATAGTATAACTTAGACCTCCCAGTGTGAAGCTCGCCTTCCCACTGAAATAAACCTTGCACGTGAAGTAATGGCACCTTAGGGAAGGAAAGGTTGCTATGCTCGAAGTGAGAGCCCCTGCCGAGTTCTCTCTTCCACAGCTGTCACCCCAGAACGAGGACATAATGTTCCTTCCCTCCCACTTTTTCGCGACCCACACTGGACCCAGACGCTTGTTGTGCGTGTTATCTTAACAGCTGAGGTGCATTTCAAGCCAGGGAGGAAAAGAACCCGGCGGGTGAACAAGAAGGAGGCTAACGGTGTGAAAAGCCCTTTTTGTGTTCGAACAAGGGTACAGCTGAGGGTTGTCCAATAGAAAAGCTCTCCAACGAGTTTATCGGGGAGTGGATCCAAAGTCATTTTAACATATAACCTTCAAATTCTGCCTTTTTCAGTCGGATCTGTAGTAGACATGTAGTCTGAACTGAGGAGGGAAAATCAGTGTCAGATCTGCCACTTCGTTTCTTTTATAGAGTGTAAGATAAAATAATTCTCATCGATTTTTTTTCACTTTAAAAACCTTCTTGAAACATGGATAAAACACAATAATCCTCTAAGATTCCGCATCTATCTGATTTCGAAACTACTAAAGTAATTACTTGAAAGCTGTCAAAAAACGACTAATTTTGCAACATTAACTAAAACAAAGTATCCAGGAAAAAGAAAGCTTATAAATATCATGTTTAATTTGTGATTTGCTTCTTCTGAGTTTCTGCACGAAAAAATATTGTACAAAGGATTTTACTGTATGACCTCTACAATATTTGACTGTATTCGTTTAATAATCGCACCAATTTGATTTGACTGACTTATTGCATGATTTTGAAATTTGAGCGGTTAAGGAAATTTGTTTAACCGATTTTAGGGTTGAATTAAAAACTATAGATTATAAACTTACGAAAAAGAAATACATTATTATAATCTTCTATTTATAAATGTGTTATGAATCGTTATAACACGTACTTGAATTAATCCCACAGTTTACACAAGTGTCCACGTCTATTCGCTGTGTTACAAAAACAAAGAAAAACAAGAACTGTCATCCCGCCGTATAATTTAAGTCTAAACCAACCTTTCACTCGCCCGGACTCATTAATTTACTATCTTCACTTGTCAGTCGAAATGGTTCGTGCATGACAGCATCTTTCATATCTACCACAGAAGACCTTTTGGGTTTTTTTTTACCACCTCCTTAAAAGATGGGAGCATGCGACAAGTGTTATACGTAGCTGAAATCTACTGTCTAATGACTTTGTAATGTTGCAGAAACATGAAAATGACACAAACAAGCACCGTGTTATCACGCTATCAGTTTTCTGTAGTCTTAAAAATAAAGTTGCTTAATACGTTATTTACCACTGATGCAATTTTAAAGTTCAAATCTAAATATTGACGCAAACGTAAGGCAGTGCGTCTTTTATGTAAAGTAAAATACATGACCCTATTAAGCTGCATTGTTAGCAATGACAGCTGACGAAGACCCCAAAACAATAAATGCCACATTTGTTTAACATTTAACAAGCATACCCGTTTTTCTGTAATACATATACTAAAACAGTGCTGTTCACATGTATATAAATATAAATCATCAAAACAATTGTTTTTAAACAAGGATGGTCTTTTAGCAAAGAGAGCGCTTTTTTCTTAAACGCTTAAAGTCTCCTCGTGCTAGAAGTTTCTGAATATATGGATATTTTATATGGCACAAGTTCAAGAAAGAACGTATTGCTACCGTTAACGCAAAATCACCCCGAGTCATTCGGCTTGATCCATCTCGCACAGACACGCCTGACATAAATAATTCATATTTTCTGAGAATTCTCTTCTCTTCTGTTGTACTAGCTACATGTGTTAACTTGACTCTGCTGTTAGACCATAAAACTATCTCTGATGTTAATGATAGAGTTGGTTTTACATTTCTCTGCTTTGTGTGTTTGTGTGTGCGATTCGTTTTCGGAAGCTCGACTTGCTGAAGTTTTCTCATATTCCTACCACAAATAGCTAAACAAGTTGTTTTTTTTCTTTTAACAGATTCACTAAACAGAAATATTACTTTCACCTGAAATATAATAGAAACAAAGAAGAATAAAACCATCGTTATATACAGTTGAAAAGAACAGTGCATATAAACATTTCGGAATAAAATTATTCAGTCTTTAGAAAGAACTAAATGAAATAACAGTATTAGTTTTCTTAAAACTCCTCTTTGATGCCATTATTATTATGTATTTTATGTACAAAAAACAGGAATATTTGGTATCATAGTGGCATTTTATTATGGAAATACGTATATAATTTTATGCTAATAAAATACAGCAATTTAATAGCATAGATATACACTTCAGTCGACGAAGTATTGCAAATATTCGTTCAAGAACAACGGCTGGTACATTACGACAGGCAAGTTCAAATAAAACTTTGCCATATCTTCCTTCACCTTATGGAATACGTCCTTAATAAAACATTTTTACCACGAAATAAAATTACATAAGAAGAAGTTCTTCAGCTTAAAAGACGCAGCCAAGCAATTTTATTAATATTTTATCTGTAGGTTGGTTAAGACTTCTTGTAAGTTGTTTGTCTTTTTAAATTTAGGATATTACTTTTATTTGTGTTTATTTATCAGCTTCTTGAGTTTTCTCATAACCATAGAAATTCTGCAGAATTATAATTTCAGAAAATGGGTTTCGATACCCGCAGTGGGTACAGGACAGATGGCCCATGTTGTTTTACTAACAACAAACAAACGTCTTATATAATTGCGTCAACAATACCATACGTGTGACTTCAGCTCGTAAAGCGGTAAGTCTATGGACTTAAAACGCTAAAATGAAGAGTTTGATAACCTTCGGTGGATATTCTGATGTGGCTTTGCTATATTAAAATACACACCCACACGTGATAACTCTACTTCTTAGATATCTTAAACGGAAAGTAGACATTATTGTTAAAATAATGAGTTCTACCAGCTCTCTGGTAATTAAGATAAAGGTAATTTTTAAATTTTAAAACTACACAGCTGTCTTAATTAGTGTTCTTTGGATCGTCTCACTACCGGCACGGCATGGCAAAGTGGGTTAAGGCGTTTGACGGTCGTGGGTTCGAATCCCAGACGAACCGAACATTTTCGCCCTTTCAACTGTGGGGGTGTTATAAGTTTACGATCGATCCCACTATTCGTTGGTAAAAGAGTAGTCCAAGAATTGGCGGTGGGTGGTGATGACTAGCTAACTTCCCTCTGGTCTTACACTGCTTAATCAGGGACGGCTAGCGCAGATAGCCCGTGTGTAGCTTTGCGCGAAATTAAAACAAAACAGTTTAACTACCTATTTTTGTATTAACCACATGCTTTTAAATAATGTAGGAACTAAAATTTGAAACACAGTTCAGCATTTTTTACAATTTTTTTAGGCAATAATATTTACATATAGTTTAGAATGAATGTTTCTCAAACTCTTGAAGCTAAAGTATTCAGGTAAAACTGCTTCTGGTGGCTTTGTACAAAGACAAACTCAACAGCGGATACAAAGAATGTAGGAGGCACCTTAGGTCTCTGGTATTTCCTGACTGCGATGTAGGTGCAGTCAAAGTACTGGTATATTGAAGTTCTCACGTCCTTGTGAAGAAATCGCATAGGGTCAAGAAGTAGAGATAAATCAATCACACACATAAAAAATGAAAACACATTTCTCGAGTGCTCTTAGAAATTACGAGATTTCCTCTAATAGTTTAAATGAGTAAGAAAATATGCGATAACATTCTACGAAATAATCTGACGTTCAGTATATACTTAATATACCGACAGAGGTCGTTCAAGAAGGAATCCCCCAGGGTGTACACGTCATTACAGACATACAGTATTTCTTGGTGTGGTCACGGACACTCCCAAAATTTTTATTCTAGCTCCTCGCTTAATTTCTTTCTTTACAGCATGCGATTTCATAAAATTCATGTTTAAGACACGAAATGTACATCCTAGTATTTAACACAAACATAAAAATACAACGTGACTTTTTTTTGTTTATTTACATACCAAAGAAATCTAATCAAAAACGTAATTGTTATCATTGTAAACGAAGATACGTCAAAAACAAAACTCATAGTAATTCTCACTAGATAGAAACCGCTTTAAATCTTTTTTTTTTTTGTAACAAGGTTTTCAATAATGTTTCGAATGCTTTTTTCACAACTGACGAAAGAGACATAAATGAAGAGTAGACAGATGTTTTCAAGGGCGACACCTTTATCTTTAAACACGTACAAAGAAAAATACTACAAATATTTTTAGTTAAGGAAGAAAAATATTGTATTTCTTTTCATTCTTACTTTACAAAAGAATGAAATCATTCTTGCATCAAATGTGCTTTTTCTCGGAAACTATTGGTTATTAATTTATAAACGTTATAGAACTACAAAGCTGAGTTTTAGTGCTTTGTTGTGTGTGTGTCTTGTGACTTCTACCACTAAGTATTTTTTAAAGACGATATTAACAGATGCTCGTGTATCGAAGAAACTACAGCGGGTGTACAAAACTTTGTATGAGAAAATGTAAGTAAAATCATGAACATTACAGGTATTTACGAAAGCTAGTGTCGAACATAAGAGTTCATATTTGAGCAGATCTTGTCGTGTGCGTTCTGAAAAACACAGTTTTTACATATGTTTCTGTTATCTAATAAAAGATATGACAAATTAATAACATTTTTAAGGAGGGGGACCACATTTTTTGGCCAATCTCTGTATATCTACAAAATGAAAATTTATTTATATATTTTTAAAGGCAAAACACTCAAACGTCTGCAAACTTTAGATTTTGTCGCGCCAGAGTGAACATTTAGAGTGAAATATATATTTCACCACTACAGTTGTTGTTCGTGCAACTTATAATATAAATAGCATCTCAACTACGGCTGTGCTTGTCGTATTCCACTCAGCCTGATGAACCTTCGTATTGGGTGAAAAGTGTTACCCATGCTGGATATGACAGATGTAACGTGGTTGATATATTACTACACATTTTTCTTTACTTTCACTCATAAGTTCTTAGAATTTCTAATTTAATATACATTTTAATCGAGCAACTAGGAACAATTTCAAGCCTCTCCACCAAATGCATTTTTAATAACTACCTAAATAAAATTTAAAAAATGCCTAACTAAAGTATTTAATAACTGATAAAGGGGTTGAGATGTTTTGCTTTCAAGCAACCTATTTAGATTGTCACAAGGTTCAGTCAATAGCGCTGCTACAAAAACATCTAAAATAACACAGATCATTTTGATACGTCATATCACGTTCAGTGCACGTGTAAGGAAAGGCACAAAGCATTCATTCTGCCAGTACTGGAGTACTGTACACTGGAAGAGTGTTATAAAACAATGTAATTTTAATTAATATGAAATGGGTGCTACTATTTCAACAATTTTTAGCCCCGATGCACTACTTTTAATGACGAAATAATATATTGTCCGGCATAGTGTTGTTTTAGAAGTTTTTTTAAAATACGTGTTGAAGTCATAAAAGTTTTAAGCGTGAGGTTTAACTGTATGTTTATTATTAACCTTAAACCCACGCGGGGAACCTGATAGTTCATATTTTCGTGTTTTTTTTAGAGCTATGATTCAATGTGAGCCAAACATGTTTGTCACGAAGCCATTTTATAATGATTGTACTTTCTTGCTCGATGGACACAACAAATACGACTTGTGAGAAATATAGACACGTTTTCGTGCTTTAAAAAATATTCTTCGAGCGAAATTATCTAATATGTTGACTGCGTTTTCTTATTTGGTAGTTTAAGATTTTAAACATGTTATCTTATGCATTAACTACGTTTATTTATAAATTAATTATTTAATCAAAATTATACAGTATTAACTGTGCTTTTTTAACCAAGTAAATTACTTGTTTAAGCTTTATCACCTGTTTTTGTTAACATAAAAATATTTATATTCTCATGTCTTGTGAACTAAAGTGAAGTAATAGGTTTCGTGATATTTCCTTGTCTAAATGTCAACAGATTTCTCCAGATGAACTGTCACGATGAGTTATTTAGTGTTACGGGATATTCTGAATATGACTGATAAATTCTAAATGAACAATACATCCATCCAATTAAGGCCGAGAAAAACAACTGAACACAACTGAAAATTTTGTTTCATCTTTTGTTTATATAATTCAGCTCTTGGCTTATGCTCTCCTGGGAAAAAAAACAAAACAAGACACACAAACTATAATATTTATGATACGTATCATATCTTGGAAAATAATCAGTGTAGGTGTGAAAGCGCACAACAACAAATCTGAGGAAACTTAATAATTGATGTACACGTTTTATTTTGTCTCGTCCGTAGATGTATTCTTCACACGATACAGTAGTTCCTCGTACGTTAAATCAGTCAAAAGCGTGACGAAAAAAGAACAGTTGAGTGAGTCCTGGAAAGGAGGGGGTGAGGGGTAGGTAAAGCTGTGACAAATAATATGCAACGTGAATCTTTTATATACATCTCTGCCAGAGAACTCCATGAATGTCGACCTATTTACGTAGGCAGGGGGAGCGGTGTTTGTTTAGCAAGAACCAAGGTTTGTACAAACACATATAGTACTACATCACATCCGTTAAAATAGCATAAGCTGACAACTGTCAAACCAAGTCTTTAGGCAACAGATTTGCCTGCCCCTCATAAGTTGCAACTTCCTTCATGGTGATACCTTGGTTTACAGGGAGAAAAATTGCATAGGATTACTTTAAAACTTATGTATATATATAATAGAACCACCTCTTCACAAAGAATAACCACATTTCTTCTTTTGGTAATAGTTTAAAAGGGAACATTTGCTCGCTTTCAAGTTCCAGTACTGTGAATGTATAAAAACAGGAACACACGTAAGCGAACTTTATTACAACGCGTAGTGACACACTACCAAATCAATATTTGTATTAATAAACTTGGCTTCACTCCGTTTATTATTTCTCATGATATCGTATTTATAATCACAATTCAGCTTGCGTCAGTACACAAGTCGATCAAGAAGTCATAATACTCAAGAGTCCACCCTAAATTATTCAATACGACTTTGAAGATATACGTGTTTATGCGTGTGTTAGTACCTATAAAATCGGATAGAAAAATATATATTTACTTACACAGAAAAGTCAAACACATTATTTTCATGAAGAAATTCTTCAGTACTTACAAACATGATAAAACAACAACAAAGAAACAATGTGCATTTGTGTAGATGTCGCACATGTAGTTTCTATTAAGAAACTATTTCGTGCTTGCTTGTTGAATTTTTCGCAAAACTACTTCAGACATACATACGTGCGTTAGCCGTCTCTCTAATTTAAAAGTGATAGAGCAGACAAGTGGAAAGTTAACCAGTAAACATCGTTCACTGACATTTCGTGAACTCTTTGTGAAACATTTCTCCGCTATTTCTGTTCTATAATTATCATCTCTACGAGTGAGTGTGTCAGCCGTACTGTTTATTTACTCCATGATAGCCCAGTCTAGACATAACTTATCTTACGAATCAGTAGTAGAACGTCTGTATAATTTTCGAAATAGTCTATTTTTATTAATTTACCTTTTGTTTTTGTTTCCATCAAAATGTACACGACTGCAAATAAGTGATATTCGAGTATTGTGGGTACACTGATTAGTAACTTCTCTTTAGGCCTAGTGATTAAGGCATCCGACTCGTATTCTGGGTCTTCGAATCCCCCCCCCCATCACCAAACATGTTCTAACTTACAGCCGCAAGGACGTTAAAGTGTTTCGGCCAATCACACCATCAGTTGTTTTTAAAGATTGGCCCAAGAGCTGGTATTAACCAGCTGCCACTGAGGGAAATTCCAAACAAACGTATTTTCTTTGTATTTAGTTTCATTAACTTATTAACAATAATGTTTAAAATTAGTTTCAATATGTTTTGAATTTTGTTTCTTTGCTTACTAAAATCAAATTGCATTTCTGGCTAAGCAAATGTATTAAGACTAATGTAAGCTGACAAGTATTGGAATTCTGATTGCAAGTTCGATTAGCAACAGCAGTGTTCATTTGGCAATTTTTTACATTTTAATGTTTATAGGTTTTAGTTTTCATGACGTCTTGATTTATGACATCGGGTAGTTATTGTGTTTATTAGGTAGGGTCGTTTTCACTAACTAATAAACTGTTTTTTACCTCTATCGTTAGCTTAGTTTGCATAAGAAATTATTAATAAGCGATTAATTATTACAGCTGATTAAATGAAAATCATAGCACTATGAAGTCATTTAGAGACCTGGCGTAAGTTGAAAAGCTGATAAGCTAGTTGTGGGTGATGGGGATCTATTTAGATCATAGGTTTTGTATTTAACGTAAGGTTGCTAAGCCTATAATATTGACCAGCACACCAAACCACTAAAGGATAAACCATCACCCTTACAGCGTACCCACAAGCTAAAGGGCGGAAATATTTTATGGTTTCTCACGGAGTCGTTCTTGTGTGTGTGTGTGTGTGCTTTCCTATAGCAAAACCACATCGGGCTATCTGCTGAGCCCATCGAATGGTATCGAACCCCTGATTTTAGCGTTGTAAATCCGTAGACATACCGCTGTACTAGCGGGGGGCGGCGATCCGGTTTTGTTAGAGATCAGTGAAAAATATTTGGTTACGAACAGTTTTGTATTTTTATCCGAAGTAGTCGATCTTACAAAACCGTTAATTCTTAAATTACTTGCTTCCTAACCAGTTTTACGTTTGTTGACAAAATTGAACAGATAGCTGATTCAAAACAAAGTCTAAAAATACATACGACTACATTACACAGTTATGTTTTTAAAACCTCCGTACTCCTAAACCACATTTTGTATCCACCCAAATAGTTTCAAGAAGAATTTATATACAAAAAATCGCCATACGAGATTTTTTGATGTTCTTAGCAGTGCGTGCTTATACAATAATTTTGATTATATGTGATTTTAACATATGGAGAAAAACTTCACAGTAGTACTTGTAATGCAATTATGTTAACCGTAAGTAAACATGAAAACAGAGAAACTCCACTCTGTGTTATATACTTCTAACAATGCGTGGGAATAAAAGGAGCTGAATAGTATGTTCTGAAATAAATAAAAAATGAAAGGCGACTCTGGCATATAAGCAAACTCTATAAGGCGTATAAATTTTTCATATCAAAGTCCAGCACGGTATAGGCTGGAACTCAGGTACAATGCATTATAAGGGAATCCTTAGCTGCAAGTTAACTTTAGATACCTATTGTAATAATAGCTGATTTTTGTATATTAACTTATCTTCCGACAACAACAAAAAGTTTGTTTTTGAATTTCGCGCAAAGCTACACGAGGGCTATCAGCGCTAGCCGTTCCTATTTTAGCAGTGTAAGACTATTGGGTTACTCTTTTACCGACGAATAGTGGGATTAACCCTTTACATTATAACGCCCCCACCACTGAAAGGGAAAACCTGTTTGGTGTGGTGGGGATTCGTACCCAAGACCCTAAAATTACGAGCCGAATGCCTTAACCACCTATACATCCCGGGCCGAGCTTTTTACACCTAAATATAGCATTACTTATGGAAAAAAATGTTATTAAAGATTTATATTAGTGGTTAATTTGTTTGGACAAATACTGTGTCACTGAATGTTGTTTGTATTCAGAGATGCACAATGAGCTATCTGCGCTGTGCTCACTACGAGCACTGAGCTCTAACAGTTTCAGCGTTATAAGTCCTCAATCTTACCGTTAAGCCAGCGATACATAAAACAATAATGGAAATTAAATATCAAAAAGGATAAGTCCACGATTAAAATATTTTTAGGCTTAACACACAGGTGAAAGTTTGAAGTGAACTAGTATCACATGTAACCGACTACACCGTAAGCCAAGCAGACACAACTCTAGTCCAAGACAAAATATAGCCCGTCACCCGAAACTTTTGTAAAGCAATAGTCTGTTTCAACATGAGAACGAAGGAGATAAAGTTCCAAGATTATTCACCCAGATAATCCTGTTAAGGACAGGATTTTCGATTAAGTCATCGAGGCAGAATAACAAAACTTGGAGGTAATGTGTAGCAACAAAGTAAACTGTTTATTAACCATTAGCAGCTGCTATTTTTTATGAGCAGTCCATGTTGAATGTGCCCTTTGAAAAGTTGAGATTTAAATTCGGGTCATTCAAAATAGTCAATTAACGTTATACTGTGTTACAATTATAAATGAAAGAGTCTCCTTACCAAGGATACTTTAGTATAAAATGATTCATAGAGTACAGTACCAAAAACTGTAAATGTCTTGATCGATTCTTTGTTCTTCCGAGCTAAATTCTTACAAAGTAACACGTTCAACATTAAGTACAAGCATTAAAAAGTCACTACAAATACTTCTTTCTTGGGGGAGGTTTGTTTGTTTTTATGGGGGGGAGATATGGAGGCAAGCTTCTTACTGCTTTTTCCCTCCCTCCTAAGTAATGATTTTGAGCAACCTTGAAACAACTGCTTAGATCTTTTCGAGTTCTTAAGTTCAAGCTACTAATTTAGTTTTTTGTAATAAGTTTACATGTTGCAAACACTCGTAGTCACGTTTCTCTTAGTCTGCTGTATAAATTCGTTGCATTTATAATAATAATGGTGATGGATCTAGAGGAAACGGTTTGAAGAACTTCTATTAAACATGTGTATAAAAAACAACCCTAGTACAAGATCACGCTCAGATTAATATAGAATCGTTTTGAATTTCTGTTTCGTGAGGAACGTTTTTTATATTATTTTAACCTTCATAACTTTGGTATTTTTGCGGTCGTGGCACGTTAATAGTCAGACATGTTTAATTTAATACACGTTAATTCAAGACAAAAAATAGCATATGTGTCTGAAAATAATAGTGTTAAAAATCCTCATGCCAATTCCTATTTGTTATGACATAATTAAAATTGATGAAGTGTTGTATTTTACCAACTGAATAATCTATTTCACGCTGATACAAATAACGTTTCAACCATTGTCTTACGTATCCAAGGTGGCCTGAAATGTACTAAAATTACGCGAAAGGCCTTTCTGGCACTGGGTGCAGTACATATGGTGTGGTTGATATATTATTAAATAATCTTCTTTAACTTGACTCGGAAAAATTCTTCTTTATAGCTTAATTCATTCAGTGTATAAAAAATATTTTGTGAAAGACTCGTGAGATTTCAGTTCTTTGCAAAAAATTTGAATGTATGAAGAGATAAAATATTTTGTCGTAAAAATACGTTAACGATATATAAAAGTACGATCTTCCCGAAAATTAAAGCTGTAATTTTATACTTTAATTTGCCATCTCTTCACTTTAGCCAGTTCAACCTAACATTATGAAAAGATACACACCAATAAAACAAATCGCGAGCTATTTATTTGTTTATTTAAAAAAAAGAAAAGAAAACAGCAGTATTTGGTGCTAAAAGCATTTTTACTTCTGCTTCATAAAAATACAGGACTCGAACACCAGCAAGAGCGAATTAAATCTTTTTGGGAAATAAATCTACAAGAACTACATTTTACCCACAATACACTATTCTTACAGTGACTGTTCTGTACAATACAGCGGCTGTGGTACGCCTACCAACAAACGTGCTAGGCCTGTCACAGCACAAAAAAACTTAACTTCCCGTTCATAACAAATCGAATAATACAAAAAGGAAAAACTTAAAACTTTTTCTACAAATTTATTTTTACTGATCACATTATTGAAAGTCGGGTGTACAGAGGTATTGTTTTCTATATAAAACGTACAGTACGTACATATACAATGAAATATAGTAACAGAGCCATTTATTCTATTTGAAAAACTCCAAAATTTTCAAAACAAAAATGTCATTTTAGCATAGTTTTGTTTGTTTTTTAAAAGGCCAACAGTAATTATATGCATAAACGCAAGGTAACATGCACTTACAGCTGATACAAGTGTATATTGTTATCTTTTTCACTCCAATATTCTGTAATGATTATTATAACGTGAAAAATGATGATTTTTTATAACAGTACAAATAACCCGGAATAATAGCACAATTATATATCTTTCTAAAACAGGTAAAAGCTGTACAAATTATTTAAGTAATTTTACTGTGTAAAATCTAACATGATTTTTGATGAACACCGTAACTGTTGTCTGCTCGATAAGGTTTCTGCTTTTACGATTGGCTTATGAGAATGTCATTAATAACTTATAGTACCAACGATGCCCGTTCCGACTGAAATACAATGATTACTAATTTGGCACGTGACATATTTTAGACAAGAGGCTGGGGTATGGGCATCACTGAAAGCGCGTGGAAGGAAAGCGGAGACTAAACTCTGCTTTTAAAATAAACAGCTTGAAAATAAAATGACCTACACTTTCCACCAAACTGTGTTCAAATCACACCAAGCTGCTATGCAAGCCCAGATAGAGAACGTTTAGGTAATTTTGAAAAAAGGAAAGAAAAAAAGATATTTTATAGTATTATACCGTTTTGCACGCACAAATTGTTCATCTAATAGCCATACGTGAACGTAAAACTTTAATTAACGCTAGCAATTTGTTAGATATTTACTTAAAATCTTTCATTCCAGATTAAAATATTCCCCCCCCACACACACAAAAGGCTCGATTTTCATCGAGAATAATGTTCCTATGTAACCAACAGACGCATAATTTAGAACTGTCTACAATCTTTACCTGTTCTTATTCGTACACAGATTAAGATTTGTTATGCTAAAAATAGCTTGTATTTAAAATTATGATAAATTTATTAACCTACAAAATATAAAAAATGCTCGAGCAGAAAAAAAATTTCATTTTTTTTTTTCGATTTTAGGAAATAAACTTTTGGCACAGAGAAGTTAAAACAATCACATAAGTCTATCTTTCGTAACTTACCCCTATAGACAGGTCTAGTATTATGTGCCGAATATTTTGGGAAATCCTTACATAGCCGGTAACACGTGCGATGAATTATAATACCTCTATACATCCGCCTCATATGAACATAGCAATTTAATGTGCGTTACTTTTTATACACAAGGTCTGCTTTACAAACGACTCAAGCCTTTGCTAAAAACTATTAAACACTGGCAGTGTATTGGACAAAATGATATATTCGAATCAATAGACAATATATATATTTACATCATAATGTGCAGCTATTTAGTTACATTTAATACAAACAACATCGTTCGGGGCAGACCTCCGTCTTCGTGGTGATATCACTCATCCTTCTATAGTAGATAAAGACGGACAAACATTATATATGACTATGTACAAAGTGGCTAGCACCTTTGGTAGTACAGTAACACTATTTACAAACAAAACTAGTTGCAAAATACATTCATGCAAATATGCGCTCACACACAATTATAAACTGATAATAAACACAATCGATTTTTGAAGTTTGCGCTATGATTATACACCCATGAATAATCCCCCCCCCCGAAAAAAGATGGTAAAAGGTAAAAGTCAGCAGAAAAGCAAACGATGTCTCTCCTGGCACTGACTCACTCTTAGAACTTGTTGTTCACAGCTATGTACACAACTATCAGAATATTTGGTAACAACAACCGAACAGGCTAAGTCTTTAAATTCTTCTGGTCAGTCTCTTCTGTCGACTAATTAAACGGGTTTTTAAAATGCTTCTCCAGTTTTGAGTTTTTCTTTCCTAATGCATTATGCACTAGGAAAGTCTCAAAGGATCGTTTAAAGCTTAAAAAGTGCCTTACTTAAGATACGAAATCCAGAGAATAAGAAATTCGGAATTCCAAACGATCGTTAAGACTAGTTTACGCATTCTATTTTCCACGTTGCAATGCACCAAGCCAGAAACTCAGAAATCCAGACTATTCGAGATCAGCCTCTTTTTCCTTCAAACACAAAAGTCACTTGAAAGAGGTTTTCCAGCCTTTCAGAAACAGTCGACGGTCATACTGTAATGATCTTCAGTCCCGGGATCAAAAGGAAATCCAAGTATGGTGACAAGAGTCTTGGAGTTTCACTTGGGAGAAAAAGAGTGTATGCTGGAAACAGCAGCGGCTTGCTGGGAGACAATCATTGCTGGAATGAATAACAAAAACATGGAATAAGATAAAACGTTCTGAACCATTTTACACAAATTCTTCCACAGTAGAACACGTGTAACATTTCCTGATAAAACCAAAATAAAATATTTTTCCCTCTAACTTCTAGACACGACTTAACCAAATTTATGCAATTTAGCTTATTTCCGTTTTCATTTTTACAAATTAGCTTGCAGGAGAAGTTGTTACAAAGGGTACTTCTTAGAAGCCCAAAACCTTCACCCTGAATTTATCTGACACCCCTCAAGCCTAAAATGAAAGCTACGCGCAAGAACGACAAACCTACTAAGTTGTACTTTAAAAAAATTTGTTTGTACAGCATTAACAAAGCTAAAAGACGATTTTTTTTACTGGGAGGGAGAGTAAAACAGTATGTATACACTCTTCATATCTATTAACATAATTTAAACTTATTTCTTTGTTGTATAAATCACTAGGACCTCTACCAAACTTACCACCTAAACTAATTTTTACAGTAAAACATATTTTTATGAACTCTATTGGAACCATGTCTAATGCCAATTTAAGTACGTAGTCATACTATGTTAAAAAAAGTGTTATATGTTACGCTCGTCAAGTTTATCTTAATATTTCATTGTTTACTAAATTTTTAATTTTTCTAAAAATATTACAAGACTTAAAGTAACTTTTGCTTATGTGAAAAATCGCATGTATACAGATAAGAGTCGCTAGAAACACACACACACACACACACACACACACAAAGATGCGAATATTTACCATTAACATAAATGTAAGTTACAGTATTACTCTTAAACTACTGACAAAAGGAACAAAATGTTCACAAATATTCCATTCCTGGGAAGAAAAAAATCTTATTCCACATTTCTACCGAGAGAAGTATTAAAACATAAAATTGTTTCTTCAAAAACATTCGGTTGCTGTTAAGCCTAATAAACCGTATTTTTTATGGTAATCTGTAATATTTCTGCTTGTGTATATGTGTGTGTGTGTGTGTGTGTGTGTGTCATGTTTATGTAGCTACTGTTGTTAGCTTATTTCCGTTTTCATTTTTATAAATTAGCTTGCAGGAGAAGTTGTTACAAAGGGTACATTTTAGAAGCCCAAAACCTTCATTCTGAATTTATCTATGACGCCCCTCAAGCCTAAAATGAAAGCTACGCACAAGAACGACAACGCTACTAAGTTGTACTTTTAAAAAACTTGTTTGTACAGCATTAACAAAGTTAAAAGACGATTATTTTTTTACTGGAAGGGAGAGTAAAACAGTATGTGTACACTCTTCATATCTATTAACATTAAACTTATTTCTTTGTTGTATAAATCACTAGGACCTCTACCAAATGATTAAAAGTTTCTCTCTTTGTACTATATATTTTTAACATTTTCAAAATCTCTAGTAAAATGAAAAGTTATTAATTTTTATCAATATTTAATTATGGCTAGTGGTGTAATAGGTTAACGATAGCAAAAAGCTTTTCTTTTCCAAGATAAAAATTACAAAATGAAATTAATTTAATGTGAAACAATAACAGTTACACACACTATACTTCAAAGTTCGATGTTTTTGTTCACGTTACTTCACAGAGAAAATTGTCCTACATGATTAAACATGAAAATTATCGAATTATATTCATGTGAAATATAGCAAAACATATTAATTTTAAATTAATACTTAGAAGTTTTTGTCTCCGTTTTAACCTGTATACTCTATTTTAATATTTGTAGTAAATGCGAAGGCACTTTCATAATTACCGTTAATTTGAAAGGACCCTGTCTTTGTGCTTGCTTCCACTGTGGTTGGGCCACTACAAATCGATCAAATTATTCATTGGATTACTATAAATATTCAGCTTCTAATCATCAACACACGAAAATATTTTCTTTATAAGAGTTTGTAATCAATTGTAACACGTTTGTAATCAACACTTTTAATTATCCAATAATACAAAAATTAGAACTCCGAACAAAATTAGCGCAGGGTTCACTGATATTAAAGCGTCACGTCCAACAAAATACTAAATCACGTTTTCAAACGTGAAATCTAACAACATTTTCTGATCTTAGGAATGTGACGAAAAGTAAAACAGACGACCCCTAAAGTTTTTAACTTCTGCATTTTCTAAACACTTAAATACAAAAACGATTATTGATGAGAAAATTCGCCTAGTTCACACACCTGAAAAAATATCTTTCAATATTCATTCCTACATTATTGATCAAACAAGAGAAATTAATTTTATGACAAAATATTAGATTTACCTAATTAAAAAGTAAAAAAGATAATAAACATTATTGAAACGCCCTCTATAGGTTAATAAATAAATGCGATACGATAATATCGTAAGTTTATATTCAATCTGCACATTGGTACGTTTTCTCTCAATAATTTACAACAGGAAAGAAATAATAGCGTGGCATTTTAAGTAAAGTACGAGATGCCAATACACCACAATAGTCAATAAGGCGTCTCCGACAAAAACTTAACAGTTAGAACATAAAAAGTCAATATAAACCATGGAAAGAGAAAAAAACAACAAGAAAAAATTGTGATAAGCCAAACCAAATATACTTAAATAGTTTGCTGATAATCGCTGTATATCTTTGAAGTAGTATTTTTAACTTGAAATTTCATTTCATGTTTCTGTTAATAAACAAAGGTACTTCAAATTTCCTTTCTTCTTTTTATGTAATAATGAAGTAAAATTCAATAATATCCAGTCTTACAATTTTAGCGACCTCCATCTAATTGTTGAAACAAGTATAATAACTGGATGAATGAATGCATTTATAGGGATCAAACATTTCCAAAAGTTCCGATAAATGTATATTTGTGAAAATAGTATGGCATAACCACATATAAATATGTTCTTTTTCTTATATATTTCAGAGCTAAATATGTATATTTTAACTAATTTGTGTTCTTCAAAATAATAATGTATACCTTATTACCTGACATTTGGCCGTTACATAATCAGGCTTCAATGTGTCATGGAGGTCGACTTTTTACTTTATTTTTTTAAGTTAAATAAATAAAAATTCACATTTTGATAAAAAGTTGTCACCTTCATTCTTAATATACAATAGCTACATACTTGGAGTCTTTTTAAATCGAAAAGCAAACTTTAAATATACAGTAATGAAAGAAAAATATAATAGTATTTAATTTACTTGTTTGTTTGAAGTTACACACTGTGCTATCGATTCCGTTCCCACTAGGGGTATCGAAATCCAATTTGTGGAGTCATAAATAAGACTTAAAACAGCGGACTGTGCTACCGTAAGGGTGGTGAAAATGTTGATTTTCTTCAGATTAGTAAGTAACGAATAATTTTCTACACTATCATATGAGCTTTTGTGGAAAATTACTAAAGATTCATTTTAAAAGATCACATAGCTCAAATCAGTATTCCACTAAAATAAAAATAAGTGTACTATCTCCCTTGAGACTGCAGTGCCTATATAATAATCAGATGAAAACTGTAGTTTCTGGTAATTACATAGTAGCTCAGATAAGTGGATGCTAACAGCATTAACTGAATTATTTGGGTATTTTTTAATCTTAAATAAATTATTAGCGCATCAATAGTTTTATTTACGTATTTATTGTGATATATCACAGAATATGTGTGACTTCTATATAAATTGGCCAAAATATTTATGCTAGATTTTCTGTTTTAAACTTTGAATAATACACGTTTCATTATTTCACACAAAGACAAAAGTTTTTTTTTTTTACAAAGTTATCCGCAAAGTGAGACAAAGGGCATAGTTATCCATAGCTTAGAATGGACAGTCTAGAATGAAAGCAAGCTAGTCAACAGCACCCACCGCAAAATGCTGGGCTACTCTTGTTTAACGCAGTAGTAGAATTTGACGATCACTCTAAAATGTCCCATAAAGTGCAGAACAATATTTTGCGGTAATGGGCTGTGAACCATGAGCCCGTGGATTCAAATTCTGATTACCATAACCACTTGGCCATGACAATATGAAGAACAAATGTGAAAACAAATGTATCGCACCCGAAATGGGTAGAAATATTACGCAATTTTACCTATACATTTCTTTATTAAGCATTAGGTTAAATTCAATAAAGTTGCTATAGAGTACATACTTACCACCGTAGGGATCGTAAAGAGGATAGCCTACTCCCACATGGGTATGATGATGTGTATGAAGATGGCGCTGCGGTGGTAGTAGCCGAGACCTTTCTTCAGCGGTACTTGTTTCTTGTTTGGAAGAGGTTGTGGAGGTATCTGAAGCTTTATTGGACACTGCTGAAGCAACAGTAGTAACAGGTGTGGAAATAGGTCCAGGTGACATCATCGCTCTTTCTTGAAGTTCATGAATTTTGTGTGATGAATAGTGTTGAGACACTTGGTGTAATAGGTCTAAAGCTTTTGGTGCATTAGGTGAAGATATTTTGGGTCCCAACGCATCTGTGGGAGCTTGAGAGTGAGGTGGAATATCACAAGGTCCATGAGGTACATGATAACGAAGTTGGGGATGTAGATATGGTGACCCGCCATAAGGGGTCCCAGAAGACATTAACATGGGATTGAGTCCAGCTCTGTACATGGGATGGCCTTCGAAAGGCATGTGGCCAAAATGTGGAGGTTGAAGGTAAGAAGGATGCAAATAAGCATATGTATTAGTTGGGGGTGGGGGAGGTCCGGTTGTTTCCATAGTTGGTTTCTGCCCCTCTGAAATACTCTTTTTCTCACTTTTAATTTTCTCTTCCCGTTGGGATGTTTCAGGTGAGTCGTGATGCTTTCCTGAGGTAGAGCTGACACTGTCTTTCTTGTTATTGCCTGTAACAATACCACCAGACGTAGTGGTGATGCTATGATCTTTATTGTGGGGAGACATCATATCTCTAGTTCTTGGTTTAGGACTGGAAGATATCGACCCAATTACAGACTTGTTTGGGTCACTTCTTGGAGAAGCTATGACAGATGATGTCCTGCTTATATCAGTGACCGGACTAGGTTTTCTGGAAGCTGAATGTGAAACCGGTGATGAATGTTCTTCTTTCTGATGAAGTGCGTGGGAAGCTGCTTGCTGGTCAGATTCTGATTTGTGTTGTTCCATGTACTGACTGTGTAACATGTTATATCGTTGAAGCTCTAGCTCGCGCTTATACAATCTAACGGCTTCTAACTGGTTTAGTTTGGCTTTGGTATCCATGTGTGTCTTTAGTTCGATATTTTCTTTTAATATCTGATGATTTTCAATTTGTTTTTCTTTCAGTGAAGTTAAAACTGTCGGTGGTAAAGAACTATCTACTCTGGTAGATCCAGATGATATTCGACTGTCTTTCTCTCTTTCTTTGTGGCTTCGACCCGAGGAGCTGGGAGATGCCAACTTGTTAACAGTAAGATCAGATGCACCTGTAGCTGTTACTGTTAATTGAATAGGAGAAACTTTCTCATTAGACATACACCTGTCTTTTAGCTCAACAGATCGACTGTCTTTTGAAAAATGTTGGTACTGTTGTCGCTCTGAATGTTCTTTTAGAAGCCTTTCTTGGTCTTTAATATATCGTTCATATTGCTTCTTGTAGTGTGGATCTGAAGCTAACAAATGCATGTGATAAGCAGGGTCCAAACCACAAGGGTAACCTTGAATGTAACCATAGGGATAAGGATAGCCTTGCTGTAATGGGCCATTGCTGGAATTTCCTCCCGTTGGTGTGTGCAACGGATTATTGTGTTGTTCTTCACGTACAATCTTCTGGTCACTTGTGTCTTGACTGGAATCCAGAGATTTTACTGACCATGTTTTACTTTCATTATTTTTATCAGACTCGGATTTTTTACAAGTATCCAGTTTCTCAGAACCAAGAGCTGATGCAGTCACTGAAGGTGGGGCTGATGGTATCAAATATGGAGGAGGACTGTAATAAGAATACATGCCGTAAGGACTTAAGTTTGTGGGTGTAGACTGACTTGCAATTTCTATGGTTTTATCCTCTTTATTATCCTTAGCATCTTGTATTTCCGACTCTAGGATGGGAGCCGTTTCGTTATCATCAGAAATGTCAGAGTATGCTGGGCTTTGAACGTTTTCACTAATATTGTTGGGATCCATTGAATTTTTTTCTAAATGAGGTTCGGTGGCATTCTTCATAGTCGTACTAGTTAGTGAAGGTTCTTGATGGTCTTTACACGCTCTGTTAATAGGGTTTAAATTTATGTTTTGCAAAGGATCAACTTGGAAAGGGTGAACTAAGGATGTTTTTGGTCCTTCCCCAGGTTTTCTGTCAGGATTCCCAGTCGATGACACTTTTTTGTCTTTATCTTTGCTTTTCTTTTTGTGTTTACTTTTTTCTTTCTTCAAACTTTCTAAAACTGGATTTATTGTTGACGGTTCTCCTAATATTGTCGGTTTTGGTTGAATCGGCTTTAAAGATGAAGTTACCAATGAGTGTCCACTATGACCATATGTGTGATGAGTGGTTGGAATACTAGTTGCTATGGTAATCATTTGACCAGCAGGGGCAGGTACTATTGGCCTAATAGTAGGGGATGATGAGCTTTTCAGCTTTGATTTATCTACCTTATCCTGTTTAGTCCTATTCTTTTCCAGCATTAAAGATACTGGAATTCCAGCAGATGGCAAAGATGTAGATGTCACTGTATTTAATGTGCTTGTTGAAGGGACTTGACGTATAGTAGATAATGATGTGGGTATTCCTGAGCTAATGACTGCAGTTGTGGTTGCTAGTATATTATGCTGATTTTGACTTTGCCCAAATGAAAAGAAATGAGAAGTTGGAATGCTAACAGTTACAGACGGAATACTTGTGGTTGTTATAGAGTTTATTAGCGTGCTAGATGGAAGATTGGATACTGTGGTGGTACTTAGAACCTGAGAGGAAGCGTTCGAAATTGACAGAGACACAGCAGATTGCAGTTCCGGAGCAACTGTTGAATTGGAGGACACTGGTGCACAGGGCATGAGGGGCTTCAAAGACACATTCAACTCATCTACCGATTCAGAAGGCACTAATTTCTGTGTCTGGACTGTAGAAGTCGATAAACCAGGCGAAGAAGCAAACTGGATAACTGGACTACTCTTACACGACACTTGTTGTCCACTGACTGCTAATATTGAGATAGGTGGTTTATCCGAAGACATATCCTCGTTTTCTATTCCAGAAGAAGCCACAGAATGCTCACTCTGCTGACCGGTCCTCGTAAAAAGCGGACTAGGTGACGCTGAACTTCGAGTAGAAGGTGCAGGACTAGGGGGTACACTGGAAGGCTCTTGCATACTTTCATCGTTATCAGAACTGTTCGTAACGTCTTTTGTCTCCTCTGTACTTCCTTCGTCTACCTTTCCTGAATCTGAGCTACTGTGGGCATGAGACTGATGGTAACGTAGACCATTGATATGTTTGTACTTCTTTTTACAATTAGGTTCGGGGCACTCAATCAAAGATGGTGAATTGGGCTGAGGAAGTTCTGCACTAGGTGTAGAGATACTAGTCTGTGTGGGTGTGCTGTGTATCTGAGATCGATTTCTTTTAGTATTCTTCACTTCATTCCGTGGTGGATTTACCTCGATATCTGTTGTTCTTCCCTTTCTCTTGCCAACTCCAGATGTGCCACTATCACTTTTTGCTGGACTACTAGGTACAGTAAAACCTGAAGAGGAGTTAGAGGTATTATTACTACTGACAACATTTCTTCGCCCTTTACCACTTCGAAGTTTGCTTTGAACTGTCCTGGTTTCAGAAAAGTTTACTTCACTAGAAGAATTAGAAGAGCCTCTGCCTCTTTTCCCACGACCTTTTGCGGATTTGGCATCTATATCACTCGTAGGAGAGTCGCAGAATCTTGGAGGAGCCCAATCATGTTTGGTACAGTCAAGTAATGTTCCCACGTAGGTCTTCCCTCTCCACGTTACATTCACTACCAGAACACCTACAGAGACAAAAAACAGGTTGTTTTGTAAGGAAAGAATGAATGACACTACTTAATGACAAAGTCGGTGTATAGTTTAGAAGTATGAACAACGTTTTAATAAGTAATTACTAGAACACATGTAACATCTTCATGTGTATCTTTGTATTACACCACGTCACCTAATTGGAGGGGGTGGGTGGAGGTGCGTGTACAAGAAACCGTATTTATTAAAGAGTAGTGTGGATAATAAAAGTTTGGGAGAAGTTTTTTAAACGTATAAACCTTACCGATGGCTTAGTTTTTATAAAATGTATATCTTACAACTCTTAATGACATAGACGAAGATAAAACCAATGTTGAAACCAATTAAATACCTCCGTCTGTCTCCTGCCAAACAATGCCTTCTAACATTACGCTGGTTCCTGGTTCGCACGGTCCTAGACACTCCGGTTCTGTCAGGGTTCCTACGCTGGTGGAAGTACTGCTGTCTTTTGTTCCACGAGCACATAGAAGACCATCCACATAAACCTATAAACAAAGTTCAAATCGTTCAATCCCTCGATATCTAACTCAGACACTAATATGTCCATGAATCTTTGGTAACGGAAGTTTGGTTAAAGAAAATAATAATTTAAAAAATCACTGACTAGCCTTTAATATTAAATGTCTTTATTTATATACCAAGACTATCCTATTTGCCGCCGTTACTAATTCAGAACTATTAACCAGATATTCATCACCACCATGACACTCAACATCCTTGCTAAAAGTGTTGTTCGTTTGTTTGTTAAATTTCACGCAAATGCTAAAAAGTTTATTTTCCCTCTTCTTATTTTCAACTTTCGAAGTTATAGTCAAATAAGTGGTCGCGTCTAATAACGCAAAATGCATATTTTTTCTTTATGTTCATTGGCCTTAGGATTTTGGCCAGCAGTGTATTTACCTATCAAGTGAAACAAGGTAGCACGAAGCTCTGGGATCTGTCTCTTAATTATTAGGCGAATATGAAGAAGTCAACACTGATACAAAAGGCCTACTCACAGTATTCAACCACGTCAGTAGTTATTTCAGGAATGGAGTAGGTGCAAAACCCTGAACTAATTATCTAACAGGTTTCTTTAACACACAACCGACATCGAAGTTTCCAGAAGTACGTTTTCCTCAGAAAGCGCTGTTCACAATTCGGTGAACATAGAATCGATCGTAAACGTGTTGTCCCAGTCTTTCGACGTCATTATTCTATAGCTTCTAAGACAATTAGAATAATAAACAAAGATTTTGAACGCTGTTGCATCGTTTCCTCTTCTCTGGTACATTATGAACTGAAATCTTACCTTACATACATACATATCTATATATGTAAATCGTGTGTACCTCTCGTTATATAATGCAATTTTGAGGTAAAATAGAAGTTCGTATTATGTAAGATTTTCAAATTTTCATGTTGAAGTACAACACAGACCACCTTACCGTGTGTTTCCTCCTAAAGAACGTTCGTGTTGATGAAATTCAACACTAGCACGAAAATCGTAAATCTTTAACTGATACTTAGTTAGGATGTCATGTGAAACATTAAACATTTGTAAAGTAAGGATACGTGGCCTGGCATGGCCGAGCGCGTTAAGGCGTGCACTCGTAATCCGAGGGTCGCGGGTTCGCGCCCGAGTGGCGCTAAACATGCTCGCCCTCCCAGCCGTGGGGGTGTATAATGTGACGGTCAATCCAACTATTCGTTGGTAAAAGAGTAGCCCAAGAGTTGGTGGTGGGTGGTGATGACTAGCTGCCTTCCCTCTAGTTTTACACTGCTAAATTAGGGACGGCTAGCACAGATAGCCCTCGAGTAGCTTTGTGCGAAATTCCAAAACAAACAAACAAAAAGTAAGGATACGTATACACAAAACAGACACTGTGAATTAAGAAGAAGTACACGTAATGAAACATTAAGCTGTTACGATTATTTCTATTTATATGGTTTTTATTTGTTGTTAAACAAATCCTAGCGATATACCCGTTTTCCTTATCTGCAGCGTCGTATTACAAGTGTGAATGATTTATGCAAATAACTTCTTTTAACACTTACGTTGCTTCCCGAACTAAAGGTCACACTTATTAAATGCAAATAAGCTCCCATTGAACTCCTCTGGTTGACTCACGACGATTGTTTAGAACAGTTAGCTTTAACTGACTTAAATATCCCACTTTTTTTGAGGTTACAAACTCGTATCGTCAAGCCAGCTTTGAAAACCTAACTATTCTGTAAGGGAAGGAATGACATTCACAGTAAGGGTTGTGTAAGAAGTTTCCAAAACAATTACGAACAAACAATGAAAAAACTCGAACAAAATTCTTAATTAAGAGTCTTCGTGCATTTTATATTTCTGAAACTGTTTATTTTAATTCATGAATCTTGTATTAAAAGATATATTTCTTTCATAAGTTATTAGACAGAGAGAGATCAGATCGCTGAACTTATATTTGAATATGGAAAATGAGATTCTATGGTTCGAAAAATATGTTATTAACCCCAAACCTACACCATGGGCAAACTTCGCTTACCCACCACAAGTATCGAAACTCGGTTTCAGATCACTAAGCTTACATTTAAATTTGGAAAATACGATTCTGTAATTTGAAGTTATTGTTGTTTTGAATTAAGCACAAAGCTACAGAATGGTCTATCTGTGCTCTGCCCACCACGGGTGTCGAAACCCGGATTTTAGCGTGTAAGTCCGCAGACATACCGCTGAGCCACTGGGGGCCTGTAATTTGAAGACATGAGCAAAGATTGATGTGCCCATTATAGGTGTCGAAACTCGGTTTTTAGCAGTGAGAGCCCTAAGCCTTGATTCTGAGCGGCTGTGGAGCCCAAAGATAAGAAACCCAAACTTACAAATTCAATATGGTTTAGTTATTTTAATTAATATCTCCTAGTCATTTAAATAATGCAAGGCCCGGCATGACCAGGTGGTTAAGGCGTGCGACTCGTAATCCGAAGGTCGCGGGTTCGCATCCCCGTCGCGCCAAACATACTCGCCCTTTCAGCCGTGGAGGCGATATAATGTGACGGTCAGTCCCACTATTCGTTGGTAAATGAGTAGCCCAAGAGTTGGCGGTGGGTGGTGATGACTAGCTGCCTTCCCTCTGGTCTTACACTGCTAAATTAGGGGCGGCTAGCACAGATAGCCCTCGAGTAGCTTTGTGCGAAATTTCAAAAAACAAACAAAACAGTAAATTAGTATCAAACTAGTTTTCATAATTAAGTACAAAAACAATATCTCATTAGATTTACTAAACGGGACCGGCATAAATTTAAGACGTTTTGGTAGTTTAGGAAATCGATCGTGAGGTTTTTTGTTTGTTTGAATTTCGCACAAAGCTACTCAAGGGCTATCTGTGCAGCCGTCCCTAATTTAGTAGTGTAAGACTAGAGGGAAGGCAGCTAGTCATCACCACCCACCGCCCACTCTTGGGCTACTCTTTTACCAACGAATAGTGGGATTGATCGACATATTATACGCCCCACTGCTTGGAGGACGAGCGTGTTTAGCGCGACGGGGATGCGAACCCGCGACCTTCGGATTACGAGTCGCACGCCTTAACCACCTGGTCATGCCGGGCCTTGCATTATTTAAATGACTAGGAGATATTAATTAAAATAACTAAACCATATTGAATTTGTAAGTTTGGGTTTCTTATCTTTGGGCTCCACAGCCGCTCAGAATCAAGGCTTAAGGCTCTCACTGCTAAAAACCGAGTTTCGACACCTATAATGGGCACATCAATCTTTGCTCATGTCTTCAAATTACAGGCCCCCAGTGGCTCAGCGGATTACGAGTCGCACGCCTTACGCGCTTGGCCATGCCAGGCCAAACGTGAAGTTAGCATATGTTTTAACAGAGAGAAATCAGTGTTATTCGCAATCCCATAAACGAAATATTGTAGTGACTACAATTCATCGCTTGTGGAAGTTACAAGCCACTATCCTAAATTTCACTCCCAACTGTTACCTTATCATTTTAGAATACTTTTAAGGCAGTGTATTTTTGTTGAATTAAATGCTTTACCTTTTAATTATTTTCACTAATTAATTTTAGTAAAGCATGTAAAAGAAAGAGTTTCTGTTCGTCAGAGAAAACGTTAGGTAATGAAGCCACGGGTACAGGTAAGAATAAAAAGGTTTGTTTCAAATATTGGCTCAAAGTTACCCAAGAGCTATTTATCTGTGCTATTCGTTCCTAATTTTGCAATAACAAACTAGCACCCACCACAAGTGTTAAGATTACTCATATCTAATACTTGAATTAATCGTCACTCTTAAAACCCACACACGAGCTGAGCGAGGTGTTGTGGTAACGAGACGAGAACCATTGACCCTCGGTACCACGGTTCATTTTTATAGCCACTAAGTCACAGTCAGACACCAATGCAGGGTAATCTCGAGAATTTACTATTACTCACGTAGATCAGATGCCTAATTAAAATGAGGAAAGAGAGAAGCGTTAATTGAAACACCGTGTTTAATTTCTAGTTTTAAAAAGTACTGCATTCCTAGTGACCTGTGTATGTGGGGGGGGGGGGTCTTGGAGGATTAGAATTATGTAATTGACCATATCAAATATCAGTTTACGATGTAACCGAGGCTGTCTTAAAATTAATTATAATCTTTCGACCTTTAATTAAAAACTATCTCAAACTGGTTCCGTATCCTGGATATGGAAGAAATTAAGCACTGCTGAAACCTAACCGTAATATTACATTTATGGTATTATAAAATCAGCTCCAAGATATAAAAGATACGATGGATTAGATTTTAGTAAAAAAGAGAGAGAGCGCGTGGCTTTTTTTAATCACGCATATAGATTTTTCAGTACTCCTATTAATTTGATGGAATCTACTGCACTATGTTTGACCACAAGTTTATCACTACATAATGGTGGAATTATATACTATACTCTTAGGTTTTCTTTGATATTATTTTGGTTATTCGTGTTTACAGAGAAAGTATATTTTTTATTTTTTCTTCATGCTTAGATTCTACTTTAGAAGAAATACTATTTAAAATAAAACCCAGAGCATAATGAAGGAAACAAAAATCACTAATGTTTTGAGAAGATAAAAAGTACAGAAAAACTAAACAAACACGTCATACACACGTAATACACGACTGTAGCGCCCCTATTGAAGAAATAATTAAGCTCATAACAATGAGCGCAAACTACAATGTCTTTTATCAAACAGAATAAAGGACGTTTAAAATATGCAGTGTCGAGTATACTAGCTAACTTAACATAAAAAAGAACACAATTAGGCAGCTCATTGTGCAGCTTTATTTCGTAGCAAGCATCAAACACAGACTCATCTTTGATTGTATTTCTTAAAATCAATAAATTACATCTACCTACCCTATATTCTACTCGACCGTCGTTACGAATCACGTACAACTACATAAAAAAAGAGTCTTTATCGTACTTTTAAATAGTTAAAATACACTTCCAACGCTTAATTCTTCGAAAGAGTAATTACTAAGTAGAACACGCCTTTATTTTTTAGCTGTGATTTATCATTAAATTTTATCGCTCTGTAAACAGGAGCATCGAGTTACGACCGGTTTTTATGTTTTTGTCCATCAGGGGCAAATCGTTACAACACAAATAGTCTTCGCTTGGTTAGTTATAAGTGGTACGACCGTACATAGCATTTATCGATCGATCATATCACTTAGGCAAAAGGAAATGCAAACATGCGCCCTTGATAAGCAACACTGCCCATTTATAGATAAATTCTTCTTATGGGTTTTAACCCGGTATTAAATATTAATAGTTTCCACTATTTTATCCCAAAACATCAAACCATCTCCTATAGAACAGAACCAATGAAAAGGTAATAGCACTGTTCACAGATAGACCAGTTTCTCGTCTCAAAGAAAGAAAAGTTACAATATTGATCCACATTCTCTCGCTCGATGCGAGCGAGTTACATACAGAATTTAACGATCTTTTACTTTTGAAAGTAAAAAGTACGTAGCAATGCAACTTTGAAAGTTTGTACTGTATGAAAAATGCAGAGAAATAAAATTAGATTTAACGGTTTGATGCACTTTAAGCTTTCAAAATAAATGTTTGATGGGATCATTCCAAGTAGCGTCTACTGGTGTTTATTTGTTAGCTTACTTCCAAAGAAAATACCTATATATATAAACAACATTAGAATTACTGTAATATACACACTCACACACGTATCATATGTGTGCAAGTAGAAATAAATTATTATAATAGTACAAGTGCCGTATGGCTATTAATTTTCTACATTTATCTACCGAGTTGGGCAAAGTTCGTGTTTCAGAAACAGCGTATCAGAAAAGCAGATACAAAGGTAGGTGTATATACTTGTGTTATATATACAACAATGCTGATGAAACACATTAATACTATAAAAATAACTAATTTTAGCTCCATCAACTCTAAAGAAAAATTCTACAATGTATCTTTATTTATTCATACGTATGCTTAAAATATATCCAACATCCAGTTAGTCTAAAGTTATATACAATATTTATGTAATGTACTCAACTATTTAATGCCATCAAAAATATCTGGAAATAAATACATTAAAAATGTATAACCGGGGTTCGAAACCATGTCATTATTCCAGAAAACTATTTCGACTGATTTAAATTCATTTATTTATATATGTTTCGTGATTTTTTTCTCTAGAAATTGTTTCAAAACTAGTTCTGTTGATATCGTGAGAGATACGAACGGTCGCTGATTTGAACTTGCGCCAATTAAATTTTTTCTTAGCAAAACTGATAAACAGTTCCATAACGTAAATATTTCACATCATGACTGCAACGTAGAAGAAACATGACGAGGCCAGAGGGATTGACATATAATACAGTGAGCAACATGAGGAAAAGAGTTAAACATTGTCCTTGTCTAAGGGTCGTTACCACAGGTGGAGGGTCGAAGTCCGAATACAGCTGTTGTTAGAAAGCAGAAACGTAAACAGAAAAGTAGGGGTGGCTGTCTCTGTTTAAGCCGCTTCGTGTTTTATTGCATCACCCAACCACCAGAATACTATCTAATTAATCTTGGTGCCTTTGTGCACGTGTGAGCATATAATTACAACTTTTGGCACTATTTATATGGATGAGAAAAGACGAATGGAGATTATTTAATCAGACATTTTAAAATATTTATAATATTATTCTACAACAACTTATACCGACCAAAAATTAATTTTCCGAGTGTTTTATTATACAGTTGTGTCTTGTTGGGATTGTAATCTGGAGAAGGAACACCAGGAAGCAGTGTTTATATATATCTTTCACTTGTTTTTGCTATGTAGTAAAAGATGCAGAACTGCAAGACAAAGTGACCATTCCATTGCAAATACATTACCTCTCTTTCTCACTCTCTTAGAGTGTATTTACTTGCGATGGACAGAACGCAGGCAACAAATTATGTGAGTTTAAGTTGTACGGTGATTATACGTACAGATTTGAAAACAACTAACAACTAAACAGCTGTTATTCGTATGAAACATCCAGCATCCAACATCCAATATTGGGGTTCCTGTGAGGACAATAGAGAAGGAACTTTCAATATCAAATCTTCTTTGGATCCGGGACTTAACCAATTACATCACAAGACTGTTAGCTACAATAGAAAGCCCCACAGTTTCATATCTGTAGATATGTATCCCTTGAAAGCGGGTTTCGATACTGTAGGAGGCATAACACAAATAACTATTTGCAGTGAAAAGCTCTCTCTGTACGACATTAAATATTTCCAACACTGAACTGTTATGCTTGTTTCCGTGAATCACGGAATTTGATGTAAAATATAATTAAAAACTGTTTATTGTTTGTTAAGTTTTTAGTTGATTACAGTAATCAAAGACAATTACTTGCTACATCAGAAATAAATTTCAAACTTTACTACATTTTATCCAGTTAAAGAGGTTTATTATTAATTGCAAAGTTACGCAATGGGTTCTCTGTGCTGCGCACCCAATAGGTATCGAAACCGCGATTTTAAGGAAAAATACCAAATTTCATTTATACAAATATGTTTAAAATCAGTGCAGTTCAACGCCAGGAGTGACACCTATTTCATTGGTCTCAATCGCCGACAGTAGCAATGTGGTACAAAATACGAATGAATAACAAACATCTTAAAAAACACAAAAGTACTACAGTAAGGGGTTTCGAACCCTCTTAGGAGTATCGGGCGTGCCCAAAAAGCCCCGAAACCTTCGTAGTTAGGGTTCGGGAATTTGGAAAGTGTTCATTACAGGAGAGATAGACACAAGCCATTTCATACAATGTGAATTCTGCAGAGTGACTTTTGTGTACCAGCAACAATCTATTTTTTTGAAACGTTTTATGAGTGCAACACTTAAATAATTAATATAAGTATTAGCAGTTAATAAGGATCACGTGAATAATGCCAATTCTAATGAGGTCGTTCTAAAAGCACTTCAATTAGCATGTTTGCTATAAAACAAAATTATTAGGGTTAGAACTGCTAAGATGTACACTCGATAGGCCTTCCCTTTCTTTTTGTTCATAGACGTATCATACAAAGAAAAAACTACATTAAATGAAATTTATGTATGTTAGCTAGCCTCTGGTGATTACAACGCAGAAAGTCCACTTTAAAAGTTATATTTTACAAACAGTAGTACCTCCACTTAGATCGCGACTCGAAAATAATACGTTTTACTTCTATGAAACTTTGATCACTTGCCCTGTTCTTTTCTAAACACTCCCCAAAAATAATAATGGAATAAACGGGTGTCTAGACAACAGTACAACAGCACCGTGCCTGCAAGGGAAAGAACTTAATCAATAACTACTTCATACCAATGTTTTAAACGTATGCTCTATGATTATCCTGGATAGTCCATAATTCAGTGCGATTGACCTTCTACGCATGTATCTCATTAAGATTAGTCTACTTTAAAAATACGAGTGACAGTAACGCCTCATTTCTCTACTCATTTTTTTTACTCACAAAATCATTTCTCCATTATACTCCATGAAACTATTACACCACATTACTTCTTTATAATCCACAAAATCGTTACACCACTTTACTCCATTATAATCTATAAAACTATTAATCCATTACAATCCATAAAACTTGTACCATATTACCCCATTATAAACCATAAAACTATTACATTATATTACTCCATTATAATCCATAAAACTATTAATCCATTATATTCCATAAATTATTAATCCATTATATTCCATAAAACTATTAATCCATTTATAATCCATAAAACTATTAATCCATTATATTCCATAAATTATTCATCATTATAATCCATAAATTTATTAATCCATTATGATTCATAAAACTATGATACCAGATTATTTCATTATAATCCATAAAACTTACACCACATTACTCCATAAAGCACATTTAATATATTACTCCATTATTTTTACAGGTTTCTTAACTTATACACGCATTGAAAAGTCAAGAGTAGATTAATTCAAGCTGCCGAAGAAGAAAAACTTAAACCAGTATTTCTCAACCGGTTGGCATATATTTATATTGATCTAAAAATACTTTTCAGCAATTTCTCATCACCTGGTTAGTACCAATGTTTACTTGTTGAAAACGTTGGACTATCTATCGAATGGATAATTGAATTTAGGTTCGATTTTGCACTTGTCAAAACCCATGAACTAACAATGGACAACTAAATTTGTCTTGGTTTTGCACTTGTCAAAACTAGTCTAAATCCTTGAGCTATCAATTGCACAAAATGAGATTTATTTATTTTTTGGTGAGTTTCGCGCAAAGATAAGAAAGGGCTATCCGAACTATCCCTCCCTGATTTTTGAACTATTGGGTCAGTATAACCAAATAGCGGGAATTGAACTCTGTCTCTCTTATAATGCATCCGAGGTCCCACAATGCAAACGTCATTTTATGACATCGGGAAGCGAACAGGACTCTCGGTTTCACAGTTCAGCACACAAACCACTAGATCACGCCCTGCCTAAAAGAAGAAATCTCCATGGAAGTAACAACTGGCATAGTCTACTTGCAAATATGAAGTTGATTATTTTTAAAATTGGAAAAGATGGCCTAGATCTTTAAGACAGATAAGGAGTCACGTTCGTGGACTTTGCTACTGAAAGAGTACATCGATTTCAAGTTGTGTTTACACACAAAAGATGAAACTTCCTCTTGACAGATATATGAAATTCCAAACATTTTTTCTTGGAATGAATACTGACAAAAATATCAATAACAAGAATAAAATTTGAAACTTTATAACACTTTCCTAGTGAAGTAAACGGTGCGATATGGTTGATAAGTTAATGTAAAAAATTAATATGGCTAATCTTAACATTATTCTTTAAGCCCCAAAACTTTATCCCGTTTCCATATTCTGTTGGCGAGCTTCCAAAACGCGTCTACAAAACAATCGCCTTGCCTTGATTGAGATCATCTGGTGCCAGTTGCTAGAGTAACACCAACTTCTGTACTCAATACAAGCAGTGACAACATAATTATGTCGAATTACTTTTTTCTTTACCACCAAGGACTCACTGATCTTTGGTACCTGTTTACAACTTCATCAAATCTGAAAGGAGATCTTTGTGAACTGATACATCCAACAAACTTCCCAGCATGTTAACATCATCATTTGGTTACAAAAATAATTTTTGACGAGCCTTGTGGCGTACTGGTGGTGGTACATTGAGTCAATAAACGTTAAAGGCGAAACTTACGATGTCATTTAACCACAATGTTGAAGAATATGTGAAATTTACTCTCCACTCTAAGACAAGTTTCAAAATAAATTTACAATTCAGTTTCATTCTCAAACTCACTAAATAAAAATTATTTCCGCCCTCTGCTTGTTTTTTTTTCCAATTAGCGTAACCAATCCAAGTTTGCTCTGAAAATTCACACCATCTCTTCTATTTCTTATATCGTTGTATGTTATTTAACGATGTATAACACAAAATGTATTCGCTTAGTGATGCTGGTTTTAAATTTTTGGAAGTAAACAAAATACTGTTGTTGTTGTTGTTTTTGAATTAAGCACAAAGCTACACAATGGGGTATCTGTGCTCTGCCCACCACGGGTATCGAAACCCGGATTTTAGCGTGTAAGTCCGCAGACATACCGCTGAGCCACTGGGAAGCCAAACAAAATACAACAAGAATAATAAAACAATCAAATTGAACTTCAATCAACTTAAAATTCACAGATATTTTAATATGTCAAAAGTATGGATTTAGTCCGCGTGTATAAAATGCACTCACATATATAAAAACGTTACTTACCAAATCTCGGTTCTTATGATTGATTGCAAAACAGTTACTCTTTTGGAACAGTTTTCGAATTAGTTATGCAACATTACTCTTACATAAAAATATATTATCGACTCCTTCTGTGCATGTTTATTTATGTTATTTTTAAGTAACCGTATTTAATATTTTTTTTAATTCACATAAAAGGTACTATCAACCTTGGACATCGATCGAGATTCTTTGAGTTGTGTACTAACTGGTCAAAGGTGAGAAATGAATAGCAATGGGAACTTATGTGCGATATTACATTACTCTTGGACTTAAAACTTCACTCTATTGACTCCAGTTGAGTGAATTCCTCGTCTTAATGACGCTTTTAGAAAACAAAATACAAATATGAAATTTCGGACTAAACTCCCATTGTCTCGGAGGTCCGCGTGAGGCTTCATTTCAATAATTCATTCAAGTCAAAAAAAAAGTTTTTGTTCAATATTAAAAGCTGAGTAGAAGCTTCCACTTCCAGTAGAATTTGTACAATTATTATAATACCAGATTTGTGTACTTTATTCCTCATTAAGAGTTTTATACACGTTCTTTATATATGTGAACTCGTATGCATTTTGGAAAAATTGAAAATAAAAAACACTAGGGAAACAAGCTTGCACAAAAACATTGAGAACTGTAGTTTGATAATTTGTGGAATTGATTATCTAGAAACTAGTAGCATGTCAGATATAAAGTTTAAGATTTCGTAAAACTTTCTATCATTGATGCGAGTTCGAGGAAGCTCTAACGAGTGTATAATTTGTGAGTCAAATAGGCCTAAATTATGCTACAATTAGTTCAACGTTCTAGAAAAATTAGTTTTCTTTTTGGTACTAAAAAACAGGCTGTTAGTTTTAGAAGCTATTGACAGAGAAAGCATAGATCATGGGTTACCAAACCTGGAGCAGTGGCAGGATGTAATGGAGTCCTGCAGGTTCCGAGATTACTGAAAAGATTTAGGGGCTGAAAAACAACAACTGGGAACGACCTACTACAGAGCATCCAAAATGGTTTTCTATCTCCACAGTAAATAGTTGTATCCAAGAAATCTGCGAATCATTTATTGATTGAAAAAAAAATCAGTTCGAAGACCATTATATAACTACAATCTTTAAAAATATTTAGCACCTGAAATTTTCTTTACTCAAACAACTTTTATCAACATTTTTCCCAGTAATTTCAGAGAAAAATGAACTGTCAAAGATCTCGTTCATTTTTTGTTTTAGTTTACACACCTCTGTGTTTCAACCTTCAATTTAAAATACCTTCAATTCTGGACTGACAGATAAATGAGAAATCCAGCATCCAATACAAACTTTTGTGGACTACTGTAATCAAATAGTAGACTTTGACCCAAAACTCTTTTAACGCCCCCAGAGGGCTAGATTTTGTGGTAATAGGGACGCGAATCTTGGCTCCTTAGACTCACCATCCAGCAAACTAAACACTGCAGCACGCCCACCAGCAACGTTGAATTAAAATATAGGATGTACTTATGCTATTTTTAAAAGAATGGACTGTACTTTACATACATTGGTTGTGGTTGACAAGCATCTTTTTTTTTATATGCAAAAACGGCTCGTTTGGGTTGAGAAAATATTTTAAATAGAAGAGCGAACAACATCTGTTCTACTGTCATTTAATTAATAGCATGACGTTAACATATACAAAATGAATTAATCTCTTCACTAATTTCTACCTGGCCGCTGAAACTCTGAATCATGAATAGGGCAATTAAATATTAAATATCATTAAAATCAATATAAATACAGTTTGATTTTATCTTTTTCTTTGAGCTAGCTCAGAGGAGTGACATTTCTCGAACATTTTGTGACCAAGAAGAACAGGGGAAAACATAGAAAATTTTAAAATTATCTCATCACAGGAACGAACTATAAACTTTGTCAGAAAGATAAAAGTTATCAAACGACGAATCACGTGGTATACAGGAAATAATGCACCAAACTTCAGACAATATCTACAATACTCTCAAAAAGAGTTACAAAACCACAATATTTGATAAAGCTGTTGCGTCTAGGAGTGGTTAGTGTTAGTTGAACCATGCTTTTCCACGTTTCTTTTATTTTTTTACAATAACATCCAGATGTTTTACACATAACGAACGTGATAAATCACTCATTTTTTTTATCAGTTAATAGGCATTACTTAAGCAAGCCTAATTGGCAAGAACGTTTTCAGTTCAGTTGAAGGAAAAGAAACTAAAAAAAAAATTCTTGTCGGTATACACTGCTGTCAAAACACGTGACGTAATTGCTTACATGTATAACTTACACGGTAATTCTTTAAGAAATTCTAAAATAAATTACAATTAATGAGATTCATAAAATAGGCGAAAACTTGGCATGTGAAACAAAATTCTAAACACTTAAAACGTAACTTTAAAAAATGTTTTCTCAAAAAATCACTCATTTTTATTTCAGCAAATTTTTCCTTAAAAAAGCATAGCTATATTTCTTAGCTCTAGGTAGGTACGATAAATTTCTTTTTGCTCACCTCTTCTGGCTTTTCTACTTTCATCTTCTTTTGTGGTGGAGAAATTGCAGTCTCATCTTGCTTTAAAGTCGCACTACTAGATGTAAACGCAGAACACCTGGTGTCTACTTTCGGCGAGTTGTTAGCTAAAGAAGCACAACTTCCGGTTGTAACAATAGTGGTACTTATTACATGGTCATGCAGAACAGTATTACTTGAAGTACTACCACTGGTCACATTCTTAGGCACCATTAATCCAGCAGGTAACCCTAAGTTCACCGTCGGCGTGGGTAAAGAAGACAATGATAATCCACCAGCAGAGACTTTTAAAGATGGCGTAGAGATTGAGATATTCCCTAAAATCCCATTTAATTCGGTAGACCTATTTTTGTCTTTGTCACGATTTTTATCTTTTTTTTCTCTATGACTACTACTGCGGCCTTTACTGGAAGAATGCTTAGGCTTAGCTTCTGCAGAGCTAATCCCAGTGACTCCATTGCTAGAACATTCTGTTCCACTGGAAGTTTTAATGTCTGACTGCACAATTTCATGTTTCGCTTCGGATAATTTGCTACCAACATTTTTCCGCTTTATTTTCATTTTTAAGCCTTTATCGACAGTAGCTTGATGTTCGACTGGGGCCCCCAAGTTTGCAATCCCCCCACACGTATTGGAAGAGCTTCCAGCGTTACTTCCGCCAGAACTCATTCGTGAAATCTTGGAGCTTGACATGCCTCCACAAGCAGTCTCCTGTGTGGACAACAGGTTCAGAGACACTGCGCCACCTGCAGGAGAATTAATGACAGTATTTCCGTTAGCTTGGGAGTGTTGACCGTTTTTATCGTTATTCTTTTCGATATCGGCGTCCAGATCTATTATAAGTTCACCAATTCCTAACTCCCATTCATTGTAGTCATCATCAAAATTTGTTGCATTGGTAGAACCCGTAACAGAATTCTTCAGCTCGCTCTTGACACTCTCCAAACATATAGGCTTGGTGGAGTGGAGCACTGCCACCTTCCCTCGCTGGCCATCGAGCGGCTGGTCTTTCATTTGCCACGCTTGTCACACGGACCAACCCAAGGAGGAGGAAACATCCCACAGAATCCAGATCTTCACAAGTTAACGGTACACCTCTCTCCTTTTCCTGCAACGGAAGAACAAAAAAGACACTTAGGATATAAGAAGAAATATATGAAATTCCACCTTTTAACATTCTGTACACTTCTGTCATCTCCATGGGACTAAACTAGAACAGCCTGTATAATCAGAGGGATAGATACGACCTAAATAATCCGTAAGTTAAAACGACAAGCTTGGTCCATTATGACACATAGTTATTTTATTACTTTCTTCGAGGACGTAAAATAAGATATGTAGTCCAGAAGAACTGTGCTTTATTTTACTTGTTTGTTCTGGCGTTAGCAAGATCGGCTCCCTGCGAGTCAGCGGTAATTTCAGGAATTAAATGCTACAATCTGAGGTTCGATTCCTGGTGGTAGAAAAAGTGAAAATATTCTATCGGGTACCTTTGCGCTAAAACAAAAACGCAACACCTATTAGTACCTTCAGGAAGGTATCTCTAGAATTTTATGCTCGTAAAGATCTAACAAAATCTTCAAATTACAAGCGACATGTGTAAGCAAGAAAATACTGTTTAAACTATAATGAGTAAAATTGATACAAAAAAACTTTTGTATGATTAGCAAACATGTTGAGCATCCTACTAATTACGCTAAAGAGTTTGGTTTGGTTTGAATTTCGTACAAAACTACATGAGTCTTCCCTAATATAACAGTGGAAGGCTAGAGGGAAGGTAGTAGCTACTCGTCACTACCCTCCGCCAACTCTTGGACTACTCTTTTACTAACAAGTAGTAGGGTTGACAGTCACATTTTAACGTCCCTAGGGCTGAAATAGTGAGCATTTTTGGTGGGATGGGGATTCGAACCTGCGACCCTAAGACTGCCAGTCAAGAGCACTAACCATCTTGTCATGGACAAAGTAAGAAGTTAAATTATCCCACAAATATTTTTACATGCAGAAATCTATAAAAGGAGGAGTGATGGGGTGACTTTGGAGACAAATAAATTAGTGGCGAAGCCAAAGAGAAAGGCAAGATCCGAAAATTTGTATTTTATAGGTTTCACTGAAAATGTTGGATTTTGATGGAATCAGAAGTTATTTTTACACCATTTAAATTTTTTTACACATATTTGTGGTCAGTTTTGGTGTGCAGTGGTAGACATATCCCCAAGCAAATGATATATATATATATATATTAAAACACAACAGAAAGTTTCCATCTACTCTCATTCATAATGTGTAATTATGTGGTGATTTAAAAAACTTAAGAAACGGCGTAATTCCATTTCACATAACTATAAATATTTTTCAGAACAACATTCTACAACGTGATTTTATTCAACTTTACACCCATAATATATAAATTTACTCTGACATTAAAAACTTCCTATAAATAAAAGCAGTTTAACAAACAACCAATCAATATTGGTTTCTCAAACAAGTGGGAAAAACTGATATTTTTGTAGTTACTCTAAACAAAGAATCTTGGATTTTTTTTATCTAATCGGTAATTTTACAGATAACTTTATGTTTCATTTTAGTCCTTAGACTCAATCCAAGTATTCTCCCATCATTGCAAGTTTAGGCATCAATCTTTCTGTTTTTGTTTTTTTTTAATTTCTCGCAAAGCTACTCAAGGGCTATCTGCGCTAGCCGTCCCTAATTTAGCAGTGTAAGACTAGAGGGAAGACAACTAGTCATCACTACCCACCGCCAACTCTTGGGCTACTCTTTTACAAACCAATTATGGGATTGACCGTCACATTTTAACGCCCCTACAGTTGAAAGGGCGAACATGTTTGGTGCGACAGGGATTCGAACCCACGACCCTCAGATTACGAGTCAAACACTTTAACCCACCTGGCCATACCGGGTCCAAACTTTCTTAAAACTGCTCAATGTAAGCTTAGATTAGTTCTTTTTATTTGTTTATAAATACCAATCAAAATGTACATAACCTTTTACGTAACTCAATAGAATGACTTTTAAGAGGTTAAGAACTACATTCAATTCGGTATCAAAGTGCAGCGAGCTAGCGAAATGAAAAAAAAATCTGGAAAGCTCGAGGTGAATGTTAAGGGTTTTAGTCGTAAAAAAATGTTATGGCTTCAAGGCAGTATGTTGATAGGAATTCATTATGCTTGTGACTGAGTCTTCACTCCATTAGGTAACCACAGCTGTCAAACAATTCATGGAACCACGTCGAGAAACCTATTCACCCGAAAAACAACACAGCAGTTTAGAAGAAAATGGTCTTTCTTACCCTTCTTAAGGACCAGAAGCGAAAACTGGTTGGTAGTTAAGTGGACCTTAGTTTATCTTCAGTCGTGATATTGTCAATCAATATACTACACTGGGCACGTTTAAATTTAGAATGGAATTTTGAACCAGAAAGATAGTCAGTCACACATACGTAACTAAACGCCTCCCTCTCTAGCTAGGATTAGAGTATGGCCGTCCCCAATTTTAATCTACTGATCAGAAGGAGGGTACCCTGTCAGCAGCATCCGCAGCTTTATCTAGTTCTTTGAACCGGATAATGGGACTGACTGTCGCGCTTATTGCACGTCTATAGCAGAAATACAGGGGAATGTTCTCTCCTTATCAATAAAAGTGTTAATACCCACACCAGCTGTTCTGAGATACAGAGGCACGTTCATTGGCATCATAACTTTTCTTCCGTAGCAAATTAACCACCCATAATCCAAAATGTAATGGTAGACAAAAACCTGGAAAAGGTTGATTTAAAAAACTCTTATTACAACCCTTGGAAACCCAAGGTGGATCACAAGAAAGTCACAGGTTTATGGCGATGTTAAATGCAAAACTTATATTTTGTTCCCGCCCATAACCACTGAAGCAAAACACAAACATAAATGCTTTTAATAAGCATGACTAACAACCGACGAATAAGAAAACAAAAAACTCAAAATGTTTTTGTTATTAAAAACTAAATGTCTGGGAAGATTACAATGCTGCGCTTCGAACGAAAGCGGTGAAAACAATACGCGTTTGTTAACGTTTCAGTCAAAGTCAAGGATGTATTAAACTTAATAGACACGTTCCACGTGTTTCGAAAAAGGGCACTGGATAACAGTTTGAATTTGTGGATGTTTTGCAAAATATTAGATGTAAAAAGTCTTATATAAATACGATTGTGGTTCCCAAAACGTATTTACCATAATGTCTCAAATGGTACAGTTCCATGATCACTGGGCTTCTTCACGTCATCTAGAAACCCTCTAATCTGCAGAAAATCGAGGGAGAAATAATTTAATTAGGAGGAAATTTTCCTCTGCATCATGATGCCCGGTATGAATAGGTGATTAGGGCACTCACTCGTAATCTGAGGGTCGCGGGTTCGAAACATGCTCGCCTTTTCATCCATGGAAGCATTATAATGTAACGGTCAATCCAACTATTTGTTGGTAAAAGAGTAGCCCAAGAGTTGAAGGTGGGTGATGATGACTAGCTGCCTTCCCTCTTGTCTTACAGTACTAAATTAGGTACGGGTAACGCAGATAACCCTCGTGTTGCTCAGCGCGAAATTCAAAACGAACCGAACCAAACCCTCATCAGGGAAACAAAAAAAAATCTACCCTCTACAATACAAACCAAAATTCCGAACTTTAAGTAAGTCTTTTCAAACTGCTAAACTGTTCACTACACTTCCAAACAAGAAAATATGTATTCCAATTCATTAGATGGTTCGTGTCTACGAATTTTAGATGTTATTAAAAACTGCGTAAAGGTTGGATGAAGAAAACAAATTAATAAGTTATAAAATCAAATGTAAATTTAAACAAAATAATAAAATTCCAACTATCTCAAAGCTGTTGAATTATTTAGATTTAGTTTTATAAGGTTAATAAATATGTGCTAATTATGTAAACATCCTCATTCAAAAATTTGTTTGCTCTCTCCATACAAGAAAGACAATAATAAAAACAGATCAGCAGAAACGATGAGGTATTACATGAAAGATAAACATTAGGAATCATTAAAAGTTACTTTGAAAATAGCGCCATAAACAAAGCTTTCTTTTTCACGTAAAAGGGGAATCCTAATTAATATTATATTCAGTTCATTTTAACCACAAAAGAGTGTTTTAGTCTTTACTAATTAAGCGGTTAAATTCGTATTTCCGTACGGATCCATAAATACGAGAATGAAGCTCAAACTTACTGATCTTATAAAATAGATTAATAAAACAAAAACTTTATGATAAGCATTTTTACACCGTGCGCCAATGTTTTATAAAAGCAATAATCCATAATATTTATTTCTTACACAGAAACTTGAAAGCCATCTTCAAACGCAAAGATTACCAATAAAATACATTTATCTTCAAGTCAATAATACTAGGACGATTAAAACACGAAAACATCTACAAATTAAAAATAAAAAAAACAACGAAGAGGCAAATAAGATGCTTGTTACAAACGAGCCGTGTTAAAACTGCTGTAATTACATAAAATAAATCAGTAAAATAATATTGAATTTGGTATGCAATAGTCCAACTGTAAGATGGCGATAGTCTTTGTCAGGAAGTAATGGCGTCTGTAAAAAATAACACAGGAAAGTAAAAGAAATTGAAACTGATAAGTATCATACACCAATAACAATGTGTAGGAGAATAAAACTGCTGTTACTGAAAATTCGTAAAATTTTACTGTTTTTCTATGAAGGAGGGTAAGAGAAATGGCGCTGTTCTTAGTTTTTTTTTTTTCTTTAATTTTCATTATTTACCTCGGCGGCCATTTTCAACTCAACTTCCATTTACTCTAATGCAATTGTTTTCATCTCTTCCACACACGAATATTTTCGATCAGTAATTAAATCTGATCGACAGTGTATCCCATAATGGTGTTGGTCCTACTTGTAAGTTAATGAGAAGGGAGACAGTTTGAATTAATTTCGAGTGGAAAGCGCCTGTTAGGTCACGAGGCCGGTAAAATTAAATTCGTGTAAACAGAAGTAACTGACTGCGTAGTGTGTTTTATTTACATGCAGTTTTGGAGAAGCGCATTATTTTCAATTTACACATCAACAAATAACTTCACGAATTTGAAACACTAAAAGCTTGCAGTTTTTTTTTATATTCCTAAAAAAGGAAAAAAATCCTTGCATGAATAACTTAAAATAACTTAAGAAACAAAAGAACGAATTAAATGTTGTGCTTTATGTATTCATAAAACCATTCCGTGTTAACTACGATCGTTAGTTCCAACACGAACACAATTGAGGGCGACATATACTTATTAAATCATCTTGTTATAGTTCTAATTCCCAGACATTTGATAGAAATACGGGCACTAATCTGTTAGATTCGCCTGGGTCTACAAATTTAATTGCGGTCTTTGATTGCCCCGTGCTTACGGTAATTATGTTCTAACCAATGTTTATTAGATAAGCATTATAAATTGTCTGTTTATAGCTGCGCATTGTTCTCAGCAGTGAAGTAAAATAATTAATGTTTCAACTTTTTTCTTTCATGCAGAAGGTGTTGCGTCATTTTTGCTGGTACCGGTTAATTCTGTATTAATGTCTTTAATTACACATTTATCAAGATATACAGCAGCACATATTAATATTTAGGGTGATAGCTTGACTGATATTTTGAATAACGTTTCAAGCTACACCAACAACATCAGAACAGACAACAAAAGAAAAGTCGAAATCTGACGTAACAAATGCTAACGAAACGTGATACGGAAGTGTTATATTTGCTGTCACACAGATTTTAACAAAAACATAAACACGAGAAACAGAGATATGCAAACACAGAAAGTTTACGCTAGTAAATTTCACTGATTAATTTACAAGTTTAGAAGATGGTTGAATGTTCTCTTAACTGTATAATACTTGAATCTCTACAGCTGTGGTTACCTTCAAACACTTTAGTCACAGTTTCTAGTCATCCTTAATGTTACTTCATAGGAGATATCTTTATTTATTTATTTACGTTTTTCTGGCATGATGCTTGTGTCTGACAAGGTTAAATTACACAGTTGACGACCACGTATATTACTTATCAGAAAATTTTACGTTAAACGATATTAGGTGGTAGACGTACGCCATAATAGCTTCATGTTTTCTTTGATTTGTGCTTTTGTAGTTAAGCGCAAAGCCACACAATGGGCTATCTGTGCTCTTCTCACCACGGGTATCGAAACTCAGTTTCTAGTGTTTAAGTTCTCAGACATGCAGCTGCGACGTTAGCTGGGAGGGTCACTTTTTGTTTATTATTAAACACAGAGCTTCTTAAAGAGCTGTATGCGCTGTGCCAACCACGGGTATCGAAACCGATTTATAGCGTTAATAGCATTCAGATTTACCGCTGAGCCACTGGGGAGGGTGTTTTAAAAGTTAAGTTTAAGAAACTATAAGACAAACTGATCAAGGTGGGGTGCGTAATCTCCTACATCATTCATTCTCAAGTTTAAAAAACAAAAACAAAACCAAAACTAAGTGGAATGCTGTCTGGTGAACTTTGTTAAAGCTACGCAGTAATTAAATTACACCTGATACTTTGTTAGTCATGTCGAACCGAAAGGGCGTTCCACATCAAACTAACGACTCCCTTAATTAGTGGCTAAACCAGCTTGCTATTTATAATGAACCACATACAGTTAATATCAAAATGCAACTTTTAGCAATGGAAATATACACAAGTACTGTAAACCCGAATGTGTACGGCGGCTAACTGGGTTATGTGGTCTAAGTTAATGAGTAGAACTTTACACGATCATCGTGGGGGGTACATGTGAGTACATCAGTGTCCTCGTACCTATTTCACGTCACTTGAATTATATGAAACTAATAAATTACTTTTCACGGAGCGATTTATAAAAATGGCATATCTATAACGGTGGTTATTTACTGTATGAAATAACAGTATAAGAATTATTCGTGTGGGTTAATTGGGGAACACGTTAGACTTTCCTTGTGCTTTAGTTCAAACTTAATTTTCAACACTTTCCTCAATTGAATAACTAACTAAGTGGCATATAAATGAAAATAAACATTCATGACACTGTGCTTTCACATTGTAAGGGGGGGAAGCAACGCCCACACAGTGTTTAGACTAGACCATAAGCACGTTTATCACGGTAAGAAATCTGTGGAACAGAGAATATCTTTGTTCTATAGTTGCAGATACAACGCTACACGTATGTCAAAAACCAGAAGTGGAACCACTTCCTCCGCCTTTTCACCTTTACCCTCATGATTGGATGAGTCATGTGCCTGTTGTCCAAACTATAACGTACAGGATTATAACATGTAAACGCACATTTGTTTTCGCGAATCCAGAGAACGTTGTGAGCAGTAGTGTCGCAAATGCGTAATGTGCTTAAAACTCCACAACGCCCAAATATTATTTCATTTATCCAGTACTGATTTACATAATGTGGACCAGAGTGATATAAATGTCGTTATGTCCACGAAGGGAGCCTGGAAGACATGCAAGTTAACGCTCGCTATGTCTGATAGTAATACAAACATCTGAATCAATAAGATGTAATGCTGCTAATAAGTTACAGTTCATAAACCAGCACAGAAATCAAACAAGCATCGCAATCATAAATCTACGTAGAGCAAAAGTAGGCAATTTGAATATGTCGAGAAAACGAAAACGTGATATCACTGAAATGATTGAAATGTGTTAAGAGTACACATTGCATTACACTATGTAACATAAATTTTGTTTTTTCTTCTTCCTGGACAGAAAGTGTTATTTCCCAACTGCTTATGCCTAAGGTAAATGGAAAAGACCTATTTTTCTCTTCAAACTTTGCTCGGGCCTGGCTGGCACGGCCTAGCGCGTTAAGGCGTGCGCTTCGTAATTTGAGGGTCGCGGGTTCGCGCCCGAACAGCGCCAAACCGGCTCGCCCTCCCAGCCGTGAAGGCGTTATAATGTTACTGTCAATCCCACTATTCGTTGGTAAAAGAGTAGCCCAAGAGTTGGCGGTGGTGGTGATGACTAGCTGCCTTCCCTCTAGTCTTACACTGCTAAATTAGGGACGGCTAGCAAAGATAGCCCTCGAGTAGCTTTGTGCGAAATTCCAAAACAAACAAACTTTGCATTTGTGACCTGGGAGCGTATAACGAAAACATAATGGGAGGCTATATTTGGGGGCTGATACGTGAAAGTGATTTATATTACAGTCCCAAATCTCGAAAAACTATTCACTCTAAACATTTTTGTATAACTTTAATATAAATACATGTAAATCTTGATGCATGTGTTGTTTCATTCAGACCTTATGTGAATGAAAATGTGCAAATTTGCCCGTTTTTACAAAGAAAATAGGTTAATTTCTAAATTTCATTATCCAGGTCACAAAAGCAAAGTTTGAAGGGAATAATGGCCATTTTCTGTACTTTTACAATATAAGCAATTAAGCAGTAACACATACCATCCACGAACAAAACTTGTGTTACATAGAGTTGTTTTGGAACAGAAGGAGAGGTTTGATGTATTATGTTTCTGTTATAAGAAAGTTCAATATCATGTTTGAATGTTGAGAAAGTTAGAAAAATTGGATGTCCTGTTTCTGTATTGAGAAATTGGGTGTCCTGTTTCTGTATTGATAAATTGGGTGTCCTGTTTCTGTATTGAGAAATTGGGTGTTCTCTTTCTGTATTGAGAAATTGGGTGTCCTGTTTCTGTATTGAGAAATTGGTTGTCCTGTTTCTGTATTGAGAAATTGGGTGTCCTGTTTCTGTATTGAGAAATTGGATGTCCTGTTTCTGTATTGTGATGACAGCAGAGTTAGAAGGGTCTGCAACAGTTAAAAAAATTATTTAACATTTACTATTTATAAACTGAACAGATCATTTGAGGTCTGCCCATTGTTTACATCTTTTCTACCTAAATACTCTTAACGTCCGTAAGGCCTCCTATGACAAACGTCTCCTTTAAAGGTAAAAGCACAGAATATGGGTATATCTAGATAAAATGGAAGAGAGGTTACAAAAGTTATAAAATGGTTACAAACCTTCCTAAATCTATCAGTGCAATGAAAAAACAGGACTTCCGATTTCTCCCTCCAATTTTAAAATTCTCTCAACAGTCGAACATGGAACTGATCATCTTGTAAAAGAAAGATTACATGCATAAAAACTATCCTTCCGTCCCTAAATAGCATACAGTCTACACGAGATTTAAACTTATTTCCACTGCGCCACGTTTTCTTCACTTATATATTCAAATTGTTTACTCTTATGTAATACTTTTGTTGTTTGTTTCTACCTCTACATTACTGATGATAGAATTGCGTGGATTGCGAAACGTTTAATAAATGCTTCCTATTATCATGTTCATGTTTGTTTTATCAAGTTACGTTTATGATTATGTTTACAACAACGGCGATTTTAGTAAAGTACGTTTTCCTTTTCCTCAAGTACGTGGTTGAAAGCTTAAACGTTGTTTTTCTTTGATTTTAGTGAACATATCTATTTCGAGTTTCATTATCGAAAGATATCATTCTTCATACACTGTGTGTTGTGTGTGTTTTCTTATAGCAAAGCCACATCGGGATATCTGCTGAGCCCACCTACGGGAATCGAACCCCTGATCTTAGCGTTGTAAATCCGTAGACTTACCGCTGTACTGGCAAGGAAGCTTTTCATATACCTCCTTTGTACATTGACCCGGCATGACAAGATAGTTAAGGCACTCGACTCGTATTCTGAGGGTCGCGGATTCGAATCTCCGTCACACCAAACATGCTCGCCCTTTCAGTCGTGGGGTGTTATACTGTACGGCCAATCCCACCATTCGTTGATAAAAGAGTAGCCCAAGAGTTGGCAGTGGGTGGTGTTGACTAGTTGCTTTCCATCTAGTCATACATACACTGCTAAGTTAGGGACGGCTAGCAAAAACAGCCTTCATGTAGTTTTGCGCGAAAGTTGAAACAAACCAAACCAAAAGTTTCCCCTCCTCTCTTCATGTCCCCTCTCCTCAATTCGTCCATAAATTATTTGTATATCATTTACATGCGGGACTTTAACCGTTGTGAAACAAACAAACCTTCGTATATTAAAAATATTGTATATTAAAAGTGAAATTTTATGATATTTTTCCTTTCTGTCATTGGGGAAGATTCGTCTTAAACACCTTATAACCCAAGTTAACACGTGAATGTTAACAAATGTAAAATGTTTAAAATATAACTCTCAAAACTTTGTTGTTTTCTCGGAGTGTTTTGCTGGTCTATTTCAGAAATTGAGAACATCTTAACAACCAAAACGGGTATCTAAAACTATGCTTGATTGTTGGTTGTAATAGAGCAGAAAGTGGGCTATCTGTGTTCAGCCCACCATGGATATCGAAACTGAGTTTCAAGCGAAGTAAGTCCGCTGACATACCGCTGTGCACTGGGGAGCGTATCGAAAATCATAAAATTATTTTGTTAAACATCCGTGTTTCTTTTCGCTTTAATCGTGATATCCGAATCTGTCACTGTTTAACGGTGAAGAACTGTAATAAACTAGCGGTCCCCTACACCTAAGTAAAGGACAGTAAATTCACGTAAGAGATTCCTTAAAAACGATTCTTTTATATATAATAACTGGCTAAACTCCTTTCTTTTTTCTCCTGTAATTTAAATATTGCCCGATCAATAATTTTAATAAATTTGTATTCATAAAGACTAGTTGAAATACACCGTCAGGTATAGCTAATAGTTCCAGTGGAAGACTATTAGGCCTGAGACTTTTTGTGAAATTGTCTAACAATTTTAAAACAATGTAGTCTTACGTGACATTCAATAATGTTTAACATCCATAATGAAAAGGATTTTATTATAATTATAGTTTAAAGATGAACAGTCATGACATCACTACATCACAGAGTAAGTTTTATTGAAGTATCTTATGGAAGAAATAGCGAAAGTGTGTTGTGTTTGTACTGGAACGCTCATTGGATTTTTACTAAGGAAAAATCTTTTTGAAGTTTGTTTGTCGATTGTTTCACATCTGAAACTTACTCTTTTCTGATCGTAATTTTTATTGGTTAAATCTAAAACTTACTTCTTTTTGTTTGTAAATATTTTTCTATGGAAACTTCTTTTGTTTTATTTATTGCTCAGTTATAAAAGTACCACCTAGTTATAAAAACATATCACCAGTTGTAATCGGTAATAACCGGTGCGGTTGATTCCGAGATCGGAGTTTTGGACGTGTACGTTGCATGCTCTATTACTGTAAAATTTTATCTTTTGTTTTTCTTTTAATATAATTCCTGTAAAACATCAGGAAAAGTAACTCATTAAAAGACATTATTCGCTGCGTTGCAAGTTCACGCTTCATTTCCATAAATTTCAGTCCATCGGGCTAAAGTTACATACACGCTCTGTTCATTAGTTTAAAAGTAAAATAGGAAAAATAGTACTTGTAGTTAAGCGCTCCACCGAAAATCATGTACGCATTTCGAATTTCGAAAGTCACACTAAGATCTAGAATAAACAAAAAAGACAAAAACATTATATATATATATACATATAAGATCTTGACACTGGTGTTTCACAGAAAATGAGTACCTTTGCATTTGTTATACCCATAGCAAGTGTTTGAGTTTTAAAGCTATGATGCACGATGGTTTGGTTACACTATTTGTCCGCAACGGAGATCAAACCCCAAATTCTAGCACTGCATCCGATTTAATTTGAAAATGCCTATTCCGTTTTTTTTAACTGAAAGGCTAAAAAATTAATTATGTAAGTTATATTATTGTAACGTAATTGTGCAGGTTATATTGTTGTATGTAAATCCATTGAATTAATTTTAATTTTAATTTTTTTTTCAAGAAAAACAAAGCAACTAACTGTTCGAATATTCATTTATTTTGTTAAGCCTGCAGCTAACCCTAAACAAGGAAAATATTTCTTCAGAAAAATATAAGATGATTCTCTGGTGGGTCAGTGGTAAGTTTGCAACGCTGAACTGCGGGTGAAAAATATAATTCAGATAGCTCACTGTATGAATTTGCACATTAAAAAAATGTTTGTGATTACTGACTGTTATTTAGGCAAGTAAAACCGGGAAAACGTATACAAGCCCCTCGGAGAACGTTATAAACAAACAATAAAAGTACGAGATGATCCACGCGGTAAAATACACATACAGTGTGTCATAAATATTTGTTATATTCTTTCACATATGCGAGCCAGATGCACATATAAACAGGCCTTACGTGTACAGATAAGCGTAAGTATAATACGCATGCGCGTATTCAAAAACACGACTTTTTTTGTAGGGTTTTTTCCAGACATGTTTTTCGAGTGCTAAATAACTGTAATCAAGGTTACATTTATATATTCCATAGCCTACGGCTGTAATCATGACCTGCCATACGTAAAAAGGCATTTAATTACATGATAACATATTCAAAGTAATGGAGAATCTTACATGGCTCAGAACCCATTCTTGCTTTTTACTATATAGATAACGAAGAACCAATCCAATCCACAGTTCTCAACCTCGTGAAACGACTGATAGGAAAAAAGCCTCCGGCAGAGAATTCCTGAACACCCTTATGAAACATAAATGAAGATGGATTTATTGATGTACAGATTATTTCCCTCTCTAACATACACGGATTGGTGGACATTGCAAACAAAAAACTAACATACACGGATTGGTGAACTTTGCAAACAAAAAACTAACATACACAGATTGGTAGAGTTTGCAAACAAAAAATAACATACACAGATTGGTGGACTTTGCAAGCAAAAACTAACATATATAAGGATTGGTGGAGACAGCACACAAAAAACTAACATATACGGATTGGTGGACATTGCAAACAAACAAAAATGAAGAGAAGGAGCTGGACTCAATCTGTTTCTGTTTCCGAGGTCTCAAAGTGTCATTTCGAATTCCTATTTCGTCCTTCACATACAATTTTTGGTTTTATTGTTACTCGAATGTCAAATAACCTGAGTTCGCTTCTGGGAATCAACCAACATATTAGACAATTTATTATCATTATATACAACAAAGTGTTAGTTTTTTTAAAGATTCAACCAAACGTTGGATATACCACTCGTTAAAGTATTTTTATCTCAATATCTTGAACAATAACAAGCCAACGTAATCAAACCGAGGATCACACCGGTATAAATTTCCACTGTCTCGAGTAGTACGTAACAACAAGAATTTTTTCTGTATTACATTAACTTACTACGGAATACGAGATCATTAGTGAACACAATACAAACTATATTATTAATTATTATTACCCAACTCGTTACGCTAAAGGCTCTATTAAATCAAAGCCAATCTGACTGTAAAATTAACCAGTGAAATTTATACTTTGTATATGTGTGGCACTGTGACGTAATTTTTCCAAAGACAGGGCGCTCAAATTTCATTGCTGTGAGTATGAGGCCTTATTACACATACTTATTAACTTAACTGAAATTTAAAACAATGAATATGAAACATATGAGCACTCAACTCTGTCGAAGAGTCGAAAATACCCAACAAAAAAGTTATATATTAGTGTATTGTTTTTGCAACATCAACTTTAAGACAACGTTTGCGTATTACCTACCTATCACGCACGACAAGAGAAGCTCGAATGAATTAATTCAGTGGAGAATGCAAACTTTCCACTTGCATTGTTTCCTAAGACTTAAACAACAAAACTACTAAGGTTACAATTGATATCCTAGATGTAGGGTTATGTGCTGTCATATTTGAATGAAAACTCGCGCCATAATTTAAACTACAAATAAGTCATTCAGCTGAAAAATAGTACATAATTAAGAGCAATTATTACACAGAACACTGATTTATTTGCAACTTCCTAAATTAATTCATCTTCAAATTTCCACCACTAATTCCCATTCCGGTCAACGAGGTCTGTCTGACATCTATTTAACTGCGCTTGAGTGCACACAATTATAACACGAGTTCATTACATCCAAATTCCCCAACCCCTCTGACAATCAGCTTATTTCCACCGCCCACACCAAGAACCTCTTTTCTTTTATCCGCCCATAAATTCAGTCACACCTAATTAATAACCTTCTCTGCACGAGCTTACTGTATTCAAACACCAGACCATACAGAGATAACGTTAAGCCCCAAGGGATTCAATGGACCTTGGGGAACTAAATATGAGAAGAGACAGAGGTAGGCAGGGGCGAGTATGGTGAGGAGTCGGGGAGATAGAATAGCAAGAATTCGTTGAACAAGAACACGAATTTGTGTTTCTACCATCTGCTTTCTGCACGACCGCAACATAATCCGGTCACTGACGTCAAACGACGCTTTGTAGTGCAGGACATGGCTGATGTCTCCGACTTTCCCGTGACAAAGGAAAAGTTTAAACAGGCGATATCGGGCATGTTTTTGAAAATGTGTGTTGCATGTTCCCCACTACCCAATCAAAGAATTAAAAGAAGCCAAGCATTGGAATATCTGTACAAGCTAACTCTCAAAAGAAGGTGATCCTGGCGTGGTAAGAGCATACAAATTGGAACAAAAAATATTTTATCAAATAAATATTTTAAAAGGTTAATATCTTACAATACGCATCACGTCATATACCAGTTTTAACATACGGTAATTTAGAAAAATATGAAAGGTATTTACAAAACTAGATGGCAAAGAACACAGGATCTCTTATAGGCAGAAAAATGAACAAAACAAGTTTGTTAAAAAGAAAAGAAAAAGTGGAATCTATAATACACACCTTTATCGAAAAATTCACAGCTTATGCGAGTTTATTGTATAATATATTTACCAAAAAGTAGTATAGTATTTAATGTCTTACCAAAACAGAAAACACTGCAAGACCCGCGAAGGCATTGAGCACGTATGTAAATACAAGATAGTCTTTAGATTAATGGGTTCTTACTATTGACAATTCATTGCTTAGGTGTGTGTGTACTTATCAGATAAAAGTATACAACTGCTGTTTTTACATGTTAAGACAGCCACATAGGTCACCACTGATAACTGTAGTTTCAAGAGATCTCTGTACCGCGTAATATATATACATACATACAGCTTATCTATAGATTTACATAGCTGGATAAGAAAACCAACTTGCATGAGATACACAGTTTTATCTTCAGATTCTATTTACTGAATTTAGTATAAACACTCGATGATACCATGAATCCTGGGATAAGAATCTAGATCGTTGGCACTGTCAAATATTGATCGTATTGCAAGTGCAAAGTCTAGAATTTTGTGCTTCAATATTGAAATCGTATCTAGAGTGTAACCCATTGAGAATTGTGCTTGAATATTGAAATCATACCTGGAGTATAACCTATTGAGGATTGTGCTTCAATATTGAAATAATATCCAGAGTATAACCCATTTTTTATTATGTAAGTTTAATGAGACGATAGTGGAAAATGGACGAGAGAAGCGGTTCGTACAGAAGAACCTAGTTACTGCTAGAAGGGTCGTAAAGGTCTGGTGTGAGAGGCACAAAGGAGGCTGACTTCGCTTAACCCCTCTTCCCCAACCATTTCAGCTCTGGAACGCTTTGACAAAATTTGCGTATAAATGTCTTAATCTGGGCTTATAAGCAATATCTCTTTAAAATGTTATTTGCCCCGCCTTCAAGTTTAGGAAATCCCTTCCGCTATCTACCTATAAATTAAGCCCCTCTACAGTCCATTCTTATATATTCTCCCAACGTTTTCTTCTTAAAATGTATTTGATGAACTCCAAAATACATTTCAAAAAGCTCATTTCTACACTAAAGTTTACAGCATAGCAACTCATTAACCAGTAGTTTTAGTATTAATATGGGAGCAACTTCAATATTTTTGAACTGATTTATAGAGAAAAAAAACTAGTGTAGGCAAGAAACAGACAGTGGAAATAAAAGTCTGCAGCACTTACAACATACAAGTGTATAGCTACCGTTATGTATTAAGATAGAGGGGTTGGTTACCACTGGCTGATAAATAAAATATTCGTATAATACTTTCATGAATGTTTTCCATTAAATTTGTCGTAATAAAGTAAAACAAAGGAGTCGGAACAAATTTGCAAAGTCATGAATTACTAAAGACGAAATAAATCAGTACGCGACTGTTTACTGTGTGCTACAAAAAGCATTCCGTTGGTATCGAAAATTGGTTTCAAGTTTCATTTTGAATTTCCATATTTTTTTTTCCGTTCATTTATCTTTATTAGAAAAAGTTCGATGGTTTGATGCCTTGAAAACATCCAAAGTTTCAAACTATAAATATGCAACAATGATTCAGTCAGTTAAGTTAAAAAGCCGTGCACGCAAAATAAGCCCAGCATTCAATTTTGAAATGCCAGCAGAACAGACATGAATAACGTTGAAGCCAAATTTTATTTCGCAAACAGCATATTCTACATTAAACTGTTGGTAATTAATTACAATTTCATCCAAACTTCAAAATGTGGCGTAACTTAAATAATTAAAACGTAGATTTCCTGTATGTTATTGCTGAGTGGGTTTTAGCATGGCTGAAATGTTCAACAATTAATTTTTGTGATAGGTGACACAAGTAGTTTAGAACTTTGGCTCTAAGTGAAGCCAAGAACATAACACAATTAACCTTTCAAAAAAAATATGTGAAGTAATTGAAATTCATAGATTAACTTAAATGTTACTGTCACTGGGCACAAGTACATTTGTTTGTAACTTAGAAATAACAAGTCATTTCATGCAGAGAGAACTAAGCAAGCAAGGTTGTCGTTTGCATCACTAGATGACCTCACAATATTTGTTCTCTTCTTTTTTTTTATGGGAGGAATGGAGGGTGGTACAACATAAACATAAATGACCTTTTTTTTTCTATCTCCCCGTTTCTTTTGATCTTTTCTGAGGACGATGAATGAAACAAGTTGAGGTGATAAATTATTAAAAACTATAGCTATTAAACTTGTCCAAGGTCAGTTGAATTACGATAATCATTTAAAACTCCTATTTTATAAAACTATCTGCTTCAGGTATTATTATCAATTAAAACTTCTGTGAGACAATATCACTGTTTTATAAAAATATGTGCTTCAGGAATTGTTACCAATTAAAACTCCTGCTAGACAATAATATCACTGTTTTGTAGAATTATGTGCTCCAGGTACTGTAATCAATAACATCATTCAGTTTCATAGAACTATGCATGTATAATTCACATTTGGAAATACACACAATAAATAAATAAGCGAAAATCAAGTTGGTTGTCATGGGAAAATCAAACACGTTAACCAATTATTAATCTTCTATACAACTATGACATATCACTTTATCTAATCAAAATCAATCAGACAGGTATGACAAAATAACTCACTTGGATTTACAAGTACCTAAACTACTTCAGAACGGTCCAAAACCAATGTTTCTCAGCAAGAAACATTCCTATAAGACATTTCGAGTGATGGCATCTAGAATTCGGCAATACACTAAGATTTGTATCTGACTGAAGGAACAGCCACTTCTAGTTTTCTTTATACATTATATTACGTATACGAGTCTTGATATAGAGTCGTTATCTTAGAAAAAGTTCCCTGTAATCGCAACTTCGACCACAGCCACGGTTCCAAATAACTACAAGTGACGTAAGCACTTATATCACATGCCAAACATAGATAGGTAGAGCGAAGAATTCTTACCGTAAAATTTTGACTATTAAAAAAAAAAACACAGTGTTCATTGGAACCAGTAAATTCGACGCTCGACTCCCTCTACGGTACTAGTGTTAAATCACGAGTAATAAATCAACAAAGCAATCCAAACTTCGTCATTACAAGTACGTTCCAACGAGAATAACACTACAACTGTGTCACACATTATCACTCTAATAACATCCTAATAATGCAAAGAAAAACACACAAGAAATCGTGTGATTTGTAGATGTCAGAGAAGATTTGGAATTTAGGTTGTTTGTTGTTGGTGTTTTTTCATTGTCCCCACCCACTCACTCCCTTTCTCTCTATCGATCGCTGTATAAAAGCAGAATACCAAACCACTAGATACTTTCCGAACGTGTCTAAATCGTTAACACCACGTTTCCTTTATTCATCTTTATACCAGCGAAAACACAACATTTGAAAAAAAAAACTAAAAAAATTTACATCCATTTGCCCGAAAGAAACACTTGCCTTGGATTTTCCTGTAAAGTTGCGTAATAACCAAGAATGTGCAGAAGATGAACTATCCGGTTCGCCTTGTCTGTCTTTGCTCTTCAGTGTAAAGGCTTCTAGCCGAATGATTGGTTGCGAGTACTACTACGAAGCGCTTGCCTGATGACGGTGACGCATAGCTCTCTCGGCTCGTGTTGTTAATACTCTGGTGCTAAGTGTGCACGGGGAGAGACCGAAAGGTTGAAATCGATTTCTATAACTAATGTGAACTGATTAAGAATACGGTGCACATTTTGACGGATACGACACCTAAACTCGCTCACCGTGTACTGTGTACGAGAACGTACAGGACAAGAACGTCATTCCTTCAACTTCTCCCAACCGTTTCAACTGTCCGCAGTTCTTGCACTAACACGGTTTCACGTGCACACGCGTCATGGCACTCAACTACCATCGACACACAACACGGCACATTGCTCGAAGGCAGAAAAACACTCACTAATCCTGCTTCACCTCCCCAAGGGGAAAGCACCTTAGTGTATTCCACGTGAACTGTAGCGAAGGAGCGTAAAAGTTATATTAGTATACAATTAATTCCACAGAATACTGTCAGTAAACGAAAAAAAAAAATTGTTCTAACTATACCTACTTAACATACAGCTAGCCGTCTATGTAAAACTGGGTGGATTTCTATTTGTTTCAAATACTAGTATAGCCAGCTAATTCACAGACAGATAGAAAAACATATAGCCATTTCCTCCCGCCCTCTGTGTCTGTTATGCGCAGCGAAGCAGGGCCCCTGCGTTGTTCGTAGAAACCATAATCAAAGCCTAGTTCTAATTTTATTGTGGGAAGCACCCCCTCTCACGTGACTGTCGCCCGTAGGGAGTATACTACAACTACGTGCGTGATAAATTCGGAAACCCAGCGGTAGAGGTTGTACTGGGTATGTGTTAGAGAATCGGTGTAGGTATAGTGGAGCTAGAAGAGATAAATCTCCGGTTAAGCCTAACAACATGTAACCGGCTTTCTCTTGAGTCCTGTAACGTTGCATGGAAATAACATACACAAAAAAAAGCGCTAAGACTCGTAAAACTGACAACTCTTAAATATAGGTGTTTAGCTTTGGGTTGCTAACATCATATACTCAGGAAAGCAACGTGAGACCGCTGTAAACGTAATAAAACAGACGTGACAGCGCCCTCACTTCTTGTAATTGCTCTCCGCTCGTATCATAGTTAATACATAAAGCACGTATTCAACATAAACCAAAATATTTAATGCTTGCATACCATTCGATGTCAATCAGGAATATTAACCTGAAATTGAAAATTATCTATAAGCTGCCACTTCTTTGAGAGCCAACACTGCACAGCCACTTGACTCGTAATCTGAGGGTCGCGGGTTCGAATCCCCGTCACACCAAACATGCTTGCCCTTTAAGTCGAGGGGACGTTATATCTCATTCAATCCCACTATTGGTAAAAGAGTAGCCCAAGAGTTGGCGGTCGGTGGAGATAACTAGTTGCCTTCCCTCTAGTCTTATACTGCAAAATTAGGGATGGCTAGCGTAGGTAGATAACCCTCGTGTAACTTTGCGCGAAATTCAAAATAAATCAGTCCACTATACAACCATTATATGAGCCATTCTGTATTTAAATCGAATATACATTAATCTGGCCACACCAACAAAGTCATGGAAGGAGAAAGAGGTCGAGTGTACCTGACCCTCCTGGGTATACACATAAATATACCCAAACACCAGAGAGAAAGAGAAATAAAATGTTAAAAACGTCTACCAGGTAAAAATCGTTGGTGGACAAGAAACGAGTATTTTGAATTTTATAAAGTAAATATTAATAACAGGTTTTTCTCCGTTGGAAACCAAACAAACTGTAGTGAATAAAACGTTTCGTACACGTATTAATTTTACTGTTCTGACCCTACTTTAATCTTTCATTGAAGTAGCCACCATTGTCCGAACAAAAGAAACTTTTTATTTTTCATGATTTCTATACCGTTATATATTCTTAGTTGAATGAATAAAAGTACCATTCTCACAAAAGATATTCTTGTTCACTTTCTTATCGCGATTAATAAGGGGGAAAACTAATGTAAAAATAAGAAGATCTAAAAAGACTAAAACTTGAGATGATGGCCCAACTGAAGAGCCAAGGAAATAGTGAGTAAAATAAAAAGTTGATGAACTAGCACTTACAGCGTCGATCAATCTTGAGGAAAAAAACAAACACCATGTACGGCTGAAAACGGATTCTTCGAGATGCTTATAAAAGAAGATGGTAGATGCACGCGCTATGTCTGCTACTTCAAAATCGACGAATCTTTGAAAGAAGAGATTAGAAACAAAAAGTCTCACGACGTAAATCCTTTTGCAAAGGTTAGGAGGTCAGTGCGAATACGTGAAGCCTAGGGGAGTAGTTAACAGAGCTGGCAATGCTGCAGAGGATTTGATTTGTTTTGTTTTGAATTTCGCGCAAAGCTACACGAGGGCTATCTGCGCTAGCCGTCCCTATTTTAGCAATGTAAAACTAGAGGAAAAGCAGCTAGTGATCACCACCCACCGCCAACTCTTGGTCTACTCTTTTACCAACGAATAGTGGGATTGACCGTCACATTATAAAACACCCTCATGGCTTAAAGGGTGAGCATATTTGATGTGACAGGAATTCAAACCCCCGACCCTCAGATTACGAGTCGAGTGCCTTAACCACCTGGCCATGCCGGGTCCTTTTCATTTGAACTAATGACAAATTATTTTATTTGCATGCGTTGTTTGAATATAATAAACATGACAATAATATTAATTGATTGTGTGTTTGTAAACAAAAACCTGCACTATGGGTATCGAAGCCTTATTTTTAATGTTGCTGTGCCACTGAGGGCTGTTCAGTATGGATTTCGCGAAAAGCTACACCGTTCCTAATTTACCAGTGAAAGACAAGAGGAAAGGCAGGTACTCTTACCACCCACCATCAACGTTTGGGCTACTGTTTTACCAACAAATAGTGGGATTGACCATCACATTATAATGCTCCCAAAGCTGAAAAAACGAACATGTTTGGTGTGACGGGGATTCGATCCCAAGCTAAAGAGGTAAATTCACTCTGAATAAATATGTAAAAAGCGGGAAATCAGATGGAATACTATAATAAATAAATGTGCTGTGACAGTGAAAATAATTATATATATATTTCTATTAAAAATGGATAGTTGGATAAATATTTACGTATGACGACAAACCAAGATAACGATTTTTAGTTTATTACTAATACCACAGGCCTCTCTGTTATTGTCTTGAAAATTTTGTTATAAGGTGATTCCTGTACACTAAGTCCGAAAATGATAGTCATTTCTCCCTATCGCGTACATAATTTAACCAAACGTACTTTTACACCATCGCGACGTTAGAGTCTTATCGATCGTTCTAAAACCCACGAAAGACACACCGCTAGCATATAAACAATTAATAAAACACATTTCAAGATACTATTTACTTGTGCATGCATCTTGACATAATTTTGTTATTTTCAATACTGTTTATTCGTCGCTATGGAAACAAGAGGTTGTGTAAATGACCCAGTCATATTATGTTATATTCGTGGTACATTTTATCTAAGTAACAGTTTTTTTCTTCCCAATTTGTAAAAAAATCCTTACATGGTAGAAAAATATATTATTTTCAAAATCTGTGTTGCTGAATTATGAAAAATACTTTATATTAAAACCCAAAAAACTTTTTATGAATTTTAAACTCGCAAGTCTTTGAATGAATATTAAAATATTCGAAGTGAACTTTAAATCATTTAGTTATTCACAACTCTTTGAAAAACTTTGGTTTTATTATTAATGAAGACAAAAGCATTCACAGACATTCAAGTAACATGTCATAGTTAAACATTTGTTTAATTGTATTACTTCTCTTCAGTCTCTTCTGATTCCATCAGAAGGTTCAAAATAATGATTGTATTTTTTTTAAAGAAAAGCTTTAAAAAGTTCTAGACTTGACATCACTCTACAAGCCCAGCATGGCCAGGCATTCGAATTGCAATCTGAGGGTTGCTGGTTCGAATCCCCGTTACACTAAACATGTTCGCCCTTTTAGCCGTGTGTGCGTTATAATTTTACGGTCAATTCTACTATTTGTTGGTAAAAGAGTAGCCCACGAGTTGGCGGTGGGTGGTGTTGACTAGTTGCTTTCCATCTAGTCATACATACACTGCTAAGTTAGGGATGGCTAGCGCAGATAGCCCTCGAATAGCTTTGCGCGAAATTCAAAACTAACCAAACCAATCAGTCTACAAGAGCTAAGCCACCAGAGTAATGTTTACGTCACATCCCGATATCCGATGAGCATGGGCGTAGATTTTTTACACCTATATGGGGGAGGATGATTTTTGCAACCATTTATATGAACTGTTCAATTTGCAAATTCGTAATCTCTGATTACGTGAACCTGTAAGCTGTAAACATGCAGTCGCAGAGTAATCATGTTGCCACGATACCTGGATGTATAGTTAGGCCTACTAACTGATACTTACAAAGTTACGAACTATAACTTAGATCGAAAAGCTTAAAAGCACGCCTATATTAAAGATGTACATTTCGGCTACTGAAAAAGCCTGCATATAGGCCTAATTGTGTAATTCGATTAGTAAGAACACGAGAATCACAACAACAAACACACAATTTGTTGGCCTGTGATGCAATAAAAGAATTCAACAGACCAAACTATGAGGGGAATGATTGTATGCACCATACCCCCCACCTAAAATAAAGGGGGGATGTATAACCTCCATCTTCCACAGGATCTACGCCCCTGTCGATGAGATTACTTTAAAAAAAATTCAGTTCATCCTTTTCTCAACTTGGCTTTTGATAAATAAATATATATACAGATAATGTTACTGACATTTATAGGTGGGCTTATTTATTTGTCTGTTTCTTTAGTACTCAAGCACAAAGTATTTGGTTTTTAGCGTTATAAGCTTTCAAACTTACCGCTGAGCCGCTAGGGGGCTTACTACTATGCATTTGACAATATTGTGGTTGCATTTTTTACTGACTGTAGGTAAAATAATGAGTGTTGATATATTGAGTATGGAGAGAGAGAGTAATCAGGTATGTGGTTTACCGTATTAAATCTCAAGTTGTAATCTTATTGAAAAACATTTTTAAGAAGAATGCAGAAATGCATCATGGTTATTTTCATAGATGGATTGTTTGTTTCACGAAAGGATTGACGTATTTTACGTAACCATACCAGCCGTCTTCAACAGTAACATGACGACTTCGAATTGTCTTCGATTTTTGTAAAAAAAAAATAATTAAAAATCACCAAAGACTGATTAATATTTGGTAAAAAAAAACAAAAACGTGTGCTGAAAATGAATAATATAAAATAATAATATAACATACATTCTAGAAAGTTGTCGAATTTCATCAGATGTTTGTTGAAAGTTTTCTTTAAAAAAACAATCATTTTTTTCTAGCTCGTTCTCCAAGTCTTTCTACCTTCTTCCCAATACTTTCGCCAAATTTGTTTTTGCATTACCAACACATGGCCAGTTTTCAGTGTTCTTTTAAGCCTCAAGGATAAATAAAACTGAATAGTTTAATGTACATATTTTCATTACAAAAAACAACCTCCGACTTTGCTTGGTGTTGGCCAAACAAATTCTTAAATTTGATAGCAGAATTTTTGCTGAATGGGGCATGAACTTAGTTTGGCTTTTGAAATGCGCTAATACTAGGTTGTACAACGAGGGATGCGGCTGGGTCACTAAAATACGACAATATTAAACACCATAAACACAGAACCTGGTTGTATTTATGAAGTACAACAATACCAAACATTACAACCATAGAACCCAGCTGGATTTCTGAAGTACAACAATATTAAACACTGTAACCTCAAGGTTATTGTTTGATATTGACCTCATATTCTAGTATATTGTACCAAGATTTTTTTCAATATAAACGGAGATGTTACATTAAAGACATCAGTTCACTCGTTAAATTTTATAATTCATATATGTATTCTTTACAATATGAACCAAAATATATATAAACACAAACTCAATATCTTATGTCTACTATTTCAATAGTTGTAACGCAAGACTCTCCGATCTCCAGAGAAAGCTACGTTTCAAACATTGTAGTAACCCTCTCGAGTCACAAACGTGGACAAACGAATGAAAGCGGAAAAGGATCTTGTCGTTTGAAACGTGTACATGAGAACCACACTCAGTAGAACCTGAGTTGTTCGAAACGTCAAACCTCGTTACGAAAACGTAAGACGACCATCCTATCAAATAACACTTCACTGTTTTTATCTAAAATTCGGAAATTGCAGAAGTGAAAATACTCTTGAGTAGTTCAATTAGCTTTCTTAATGACTGTAATAATAAAATACTAAAAGAAAAGTTTCGTGTACAACAGAATCTCTTAGCAAAGCAGTCACCGAAACAGAGATATTGAGCGTGGCTGATGTGACGTCACACTTAAGTGCGCGTGACTGCTTGCTACCATAGATACTGTGAAACCCCTCAACTCAGGTTCGCCGATGTTTTTGATAGCTTTATGGATTTTCATCACAGGCTGCTCTACTCAACGTTAACAAGCCACCATAGTAACAACAGCCCTCGGGGGACTTATTTTATATACATTTGTATCCTAGGTAATATATATATATAAATGTATTAATGATACTCAAGGACACGAACACTTGCAGTTCAATTTGATAAACAAGAGTAAATGTGTAATTTTTGAAGTGTTAACATCTTGTGTAAAGAACATATACACACACGCACACACAAGTATTACGGTACAAGATGTTACACAGTTTGTTTGCTGAATTTTCACCACAGAGGAAAGGTTCTCCCCAGAAGTAAAATGTTTTTTATTAGAAACATTCGTTACGAAATATGGTAACCGATTACTTCGTATAAAGCTGACGTTATGATATATTTTCGAATTTAAATCTGATTTTTGTGTAACAACACGCATGCATATCCATGAGCTCGACAAGTCCTGGCATTAGAGGAAGGCCTTCAGCTCTGGATATGACAGATATATACAGTAGTGTGGATGACACAAAAATTACTCTTTACGTTTACTCGTATATTGTTAAAATTACTTATGACTCTGTGTTTGCTTGGACTCGCTAATTATCCTGAATGGTTAGCAAAGAATACCGATAACAAGAAGTAATTTTTGCACATCGAAGTGTTTTTTTAAGTGCAACGAATTGTGCTTACTACAGGTTGTTCGGAAAGTCACTGTGCACTTATATATTTATTGACAGACATGTTTCAATATAGAATAAACTAACTAGATTCCAGATTATCAAACCAGCGTAATTTATATTAAACTAGCCCAGTGAAAAACTGCATTTGTGTGAACGTATTTTATAATATTCTCGGGAAAAAGTATTTTAATTTAATAATCTAGCTCTCAGACGTAGGAATAGTTTACGGTTAAATGAATAATGCTAGCATTTCCTAGATAGAACTAAAACAATTTAGGGTTTTCGGACCATCTTCTCATTGCTGGTAACCATAATCACTTTTTCAACAAAAGATAGCATCAGGATAGCTAATTGTACACCCCTGCTTAAAAGTTAGCTCTCACGAAAAACATTCCTTTGTTCAGCAGGGGCCAAGGGTGAAGGAGAGAGCCCTGTGGACATATTTCCACAGAGGTAGGTTCCAAGAAGCATTTCTAATGTCGTGCCAGAAGGACACTATTGTGTAGGTTACCACAAGTTCAGCCATGCCAACTCTCGCAACATGCAGGCATGACCTTATTTAGCTAAGCCTACACCTGCATAGAACTTTGACTACTTCTCACGGCTCTAGCTAGGAAAGGGCATCAAATGAAATAGCGTGTTCACGTTGTCTCTTTGAACTTTACTATGCCTTAAAGAAAGATCTTTGTTACCATGAAAACTGCTACATGAGCATTGTTTTAAATTATATAGATGATAGAGAGTTAAGATACTCTTGCTATCTGTTTAGGTACTCCCATACAATGAAGAAAGGTATTTTGCTACCAGGTAAATTGCTGCCTGCTATCCATTTAGAAAATGAACCATTCATCCGTGCCAATGAAAATATGCCAGTGAATATTCACACTCTTAATTTTATGGCTTTAATTACGCGTGTCTTATTGACACCCTGACGTTTCGGTAAGTAATCATCTAAAATGTAAGCTTTTATGATGCTAGCGTGGTGAGCGTTTCTTTGAATTGCTTATTCTTGAGCACGAAGCTACTTATTACGCATGCGTTTTCTATTCTGAAGCCAGAAGCAAAGACATATAAGGAGAAGAAAAATGTCGTCTACACCCCACATTTATTTTCTTAAAATTCTCAAGTAGCAGACATGATACAAATACAATACTCATCAAATACGTCGAAAATACTGTTACCCAAACTATGGGTGCAAGTCTCACTTCCCCTTTATTAGCTGCAAAATATCGTCTCGCACTTTAGGGTCGCATGACGATGAAATTTCATTATTCAGTCGAGAGAACAAGTTAACTCGGTGATGGGCAATGGATACTGTTGATTAGTTGCCTTAATTCTGGGCCTAGCAGGACCAGGGGGTTAAGGCACTCGACTCGAAATCCAAGGGTCGCGAGTTCGAATCCCCATCACACCAAACATGCTCGTCCTTTCAGCCGTAGGGGTATTATAATGTGACGGTCACTCCCACTATTCGTTGGTAAAAGATTAGGCCAAGAGTTGGCGGTAGGTGGTGATGACTAACTGCCTTCCCACTAGCCTTACACTGCAAAATGAGGGACGGCTAGCGCAGATAATCCTTGTGTAGCTTTGCGCGAAATTAAAAAAAAAACAGCTTTGTGCGAAAATTCTGAAACTCGTAAAGAAACGTAAAGGTATATACATTTTGAGGGGGGGTCGTGAAAATAAATATTTTGTTGACCCCTTATTCTGCAACTTCACATTACATGTACATTATCCAAAATGTAAAACGCTGTAAACGTATTTTATTTTGATGGAAATCTTACTAAAAACACTTCGTTTAAGAAATTTGCTTCTTTTAAACATCGCCGCATAATCTTTCATCTTCATAGATGTAAGTAGGAAAGCTAATAACGTTACATCTCGAATGAAGTCTAAACAGCAAATACACGATTATACCTACCGCTTAATTTACTGAACATGGTGGTTTTATCACCGTAATCATAAGTTTTCGGTTTTATTTCTGATACTTACTTATCAATACGAATACCATTTAGCTAAAGGAAGGCATGAAAGAAACGCAAGAACAAAAGCGGCGGCAAACAATGCATTTCCCAGATAAAATCGTCCTTGACTTAAGGGTGTGTCCTTAACTGTCATTGATTTGACAGATTCTCCCTCATGTTGCTTGTTTTAAAAGGCACGTGATAATCTGGGCGTACCTCCGGGGCTAACGACTTAAGCTAGGAAAGCTAGATTCAAAGTTTTTTGTTTTGTTTTTATGACAATTTTTGAAAGAGGGCGCTATAGGTAAGCTGTTATCAGCACGAACGTTTTCTAGGGTTTCTGCTTTCCTTAATTCTCATGTCTTTGGGGCCTTCTCCCAGTTTTACAAAATAAAACGAACACATTAAACTTATTTTTTTAGCTTCATTGTTATTTTATTTTATTTTATTTTATTTTTGTATTTAGACGGTCGTTATATGGCAGAAAAAAGTTATCATCACTGATCGAGTTGGCGTTTCTGTTTTTGAGCATCTAAAATTCGCTCCTTGAATAGTGAATCTTACACGTTACTAATGTAATAGAGACAGCTTGTTTAAATGAATCTATTTTCCTCAACATCCTTAGTGGGTTAAAAATCACACTAATTTTAGAAACATAATTTTGTTTGCTACTTATGTTCATTCAAATTTTAAACGGACATCTAATCTACAAGTCGGCAAAATTTATCAAACACGTGAGCGCAATTTATTTTCTAGAGCAGTTAAGCGTACAGTTGCTATGCGACTCGGAAGCTAGCAGAATAAAACTAGAAAATTAGGTAAACTTCAGCAGCTTGCCTCGAGGAGACAAACATAAAGTTCAAAGTGGCAAAGGCGGTAAATTATTTTCATTCATCTACAGTTAATGGTAGATTTGATTTAAGTAGATAAAAGTAGAATTCGTTCATTTCTTTGTAAAATTTTTGAGGTGAAAAAATTAAATTTAGATAGTACTGGCTAACCTTTGTTTTCCAACCGTACAAATGATTTTGAAGACAACATATATTTAGTATAACAGCTTGTTGGCATAAGTATTTAATATATTGAAAGTAATAATTCCAAATACATAAGAAAGGTACAGCAGTTATATCACAGAGCCAATAAATGTAATACTAACGAATGAATTTTATTTTGGAATATTTCACTCAAAGTAACGTTTATTATGATATTAGAAAGTGTAACTGTTATGGCTATCATACTACAAAGGAACTCTTGCTTATATGATACTGTAAAAACGTATTTTGTTACGCAATGCGTAGTCTCCAACTTCGCGAAATTTTTATTCTCTATGCACGTAGACTTGGGATAGGGATCACGATTTTTCCCGTTTCGCCTCCGTTTCTCGTCACAGATAACTTTATTTTTCTCTATTCTCAGGGTACAGATATGACATCATAGATACGTCACACGCAAATATAATGCACCTTCGCCACGAGAAATCGGCTAGTATTTCTAATTGCAGTCGTACACTCGTGATGTCAATAATTAGAGATTCACGATTTCTTGTCGACGTTTCAGTTGCACTGTATCAGTACTGACATCGACTCCGATGCACCAGATAATCAAGTTCTTTTATTGTTAAACGCAAAGTTACACAATCGAAATTCAATTCTTTAGCATTATACGCCCCTATGACATACCGCTGAGCCATCAGGGGCAGTCGCATTTTAATAACGTTTCTTGTTAGATATGTTTAATCTGTATGTAACCATAGCGTATCCAGTCTAACCATAACCACAACGTGAGGAATTAACCACCAATTATGCACTTATTTATAACTACAAAAAGAACGTGATACCCTCGATTATAATTATGAATATAGGATAGTTAATTAATTGACTAATGTATTATTTTAGTATAATCACTTATTTGTAATTAGTGACATAGTTTTGGGATTTTAGGATAAGTGACTAAGCCATTATTTCAGTATGTATCACAAGCTTTCAAGCTAAACTGAGACAGTTTATGTATGGAACAGTATACTGTCTTGTTCGATTCCAAAAACATGATTCACCCAAGGTTATTTTGTTTTTTTCATCTAAATTCACGCAAAGCTACAGAATGGATATCTGCACTAGCCGTCCCTAATTCAGCAGAGGGAAGGCAGCTGGTCATCACCATCTACTGCCAACTCTTGGGCTACTCTTATGCCAACGAATAGTGGAATTCGCCGTAGCATTATAACGCCCCCACGGGTGAAAGGGCGAGCATGTTTGGTGTAACGGGGATTTGAACCCGCGACCCTCGGATTGCGAGGCAATTGCCAAAACCACCTGGCCAAACTGGGCCTAGTCAGCTACGATTATATCGAATTACTTTTCACTATTACCTTAGGTTTTCAAAATTTCAATACTAATCAACAAAGAAAACGCTAATTTTACATAATTCCCTGGGAATCCATGATGAAAATTAAGATTCTTTTTTATCTAATTATTTTATCGTGTTGCATTCGATGTTGTATTACTCTTCTTGACCCAATGTGTTTATTTTCTCTTCATTTACGAACAAGACATGACTGAATAAGTATACATTAACGAACTTCCCAATCACATTAACAGGTTGGCTCGGCATGGCCAGGTGGTTAAGACGATCTATTCGTAATCTAAGGTATGCGGGTTCGAATCCCACTGGCACCAAAAATGCTCTCCCTTTCAGTCATGGGGGGGTGTTATAATGTTACAATTAATCCCCCTCTTCATCGGTAAAAGAGTAGCCCGAGAGTTGGCGATGGGATGTGATGACTAGTTGTCTTCCCTCTAGTCTTACACAGCTAAATTAAGGACGGCTAGCGCAGATAGCCCTCGTGTGGCTTTACGCGAAATTCGAAAACAAACACTTCAACAGTCTTCAATAAGATGAAACAAAATACGTTTTGAGTCCACTATGAAGGAGGATAAACTGGACTTGAGAACTGCTACCGATGCTAGTGATATTTTAAATGTGAGAGCTATTACTTCCTCAGGAGAATGTTTTATGAATGTCCACTTCCCTCGAGATCAGGTGGAAATGTGTTTCTAGTAGTGCATAATTGTTGTCTTAATAAAGTTCAGTAACGTATGTTTCACTTACCTAGTATTTGGAAAATTAAGTCGCTGTTTTGAATATTTGGGCGTAAACTTGTATAAGTTACCTACTTGGTTTATTTACTGATTCATGTGTATGTTACAAATTAAAAACACATTGAATCGTCATTCCTGAGACTCGGAGTCGATCGAACTGAATATCTCTTTCGATTTGCTTAAAAAACATTTTGAGTGCGAGGCGGTTAGAGCACTCGGCTCGTAATTTGTAGGTTGCTGGTTCGAATACTGTCACACCAAACATACTCGCACTTTCAGCCTTGGTTGGCGTGTGTGGTGATCATTAGTTACCATTCCTCTAAGTCTTTCACTACTACATTAGACACAACAAGCAAAGACAGCCTTATTGTAGCTTTTCACGATTTATAAACAAAATTGAAGGACGTGGAGGTTGTGACTACGGTTTTCGTTACCTATATTGAATCCCACAGTTCTATGTTATGTAAAAAAAAAACTTCTAGGGTTGTGATTAAACTTTTATGTGTATATTTATCTTATTTTTTCTTGTCTTACATTCCGTGAGTGTTTCTCCACCATTGGATATAACAATATGTAGTTCTTAAAGAAAGTCAAAGTTACAAGTGTTTCATACTAGAAGGACTCAAATGACAACTCGCTGGTGTATTTCTACTGATTCATAACAACGTAGGCGTTGGTACTAGGGGTGACAGGTCTGAATCCGTGTATTAAAATGCGATAGGGAAATTGTGGAAAATTACTTCCATTCGAAATACATAACTCCCAACCTCTTCCCCGTTCCCTTATAAAGGATTTGCATATTCATCCCTCGACCGTTTCACCAACCTCCATATGTCAAAATCTATTCCTACGAAATGCATTTTTTTTTACTTTTTTCATCGCTGTCTAGACTACGAGCAGCGAGCGGCCTTCCTAATTACTGCTTGCCTCAAAAACAACGTTGAGATTCGGTTGTACAACACGCGAAACAGATTAGTTAATTGCAAATTAGGCAATGGGAACTGCTCCCCTTTCTGGTGGTTCAGCAGTAAATCTGTGGAATTATAGGCTAAAAATCGGGTTTCGATACCAGCAGAGCACAAATAGTTAACTGAGTAGCATTGTGTTCGATAGTACATGAACAAATAATTATGGGAAATTTTGTTCTTTTTTTAAATGAACATTTAGACAAAACATTATTTGTGGTTCGTTGTGTTTTTGTCTGAACTGTGGGCCACTAAAAAATTCTTTTAGATATTTTGAACCAGAATATAGAATTTAGTTTAACCAACCCATCCAAGTGCTAACATAACGGAATCAGTTAGTGAAAACATTATTTTTATTTTATAAGCATAGGAGAAAAAAAGACAAACATTTTTTTATGTTAACAGATGTGCTAACGCCGACAACACACTTGTGTTGACCTTGTGTTGACTTGTGTTGGTGTTTATTCATTTATTTATTTGATAGTTTATCTATTCTTTTAACTCTTTCGTAAGTAGCAAATTTATGTAATTTTCGTTAATTGATTATAGTTATTTAGTTTCGAAATATTAACATCTCACTTTGCGGATTATTCCAGTAAGCATGTGGTAAATGAAAGAAAGAGAGAAAAATAAAAACCCAAAGGTGAACACAAAAGTAATCTTGCTTTTGTAATCATGCCAAAATGATTTCGAGTTTAAGCATTGTTTTCTAAAGGAAACAACTGTTTACATACAAGATATCAGTCTCTTCTGACTTACATATATGTTTGTCGTTTTTCTTTCATTTTCTTTGGTATTTATTGTAATATGAATAAATATTGGGAATGAAAGCAAGACCAATAAAGACCCTTCTATTCTCTCTGAAAACAAAACCAATAAAGATCCTTTCCTTCCTCTCTGAAAACAGCACCAATAAAGACCCTTCGTAACCTCTCTGGAAACAATACCAATAAAGATCCTTCCATCCTTTCTGAAAATAAAATCAATAAAGACCCTTCCATCCTCTCCGAAAATAATAAAAATAAAGACCCTTCCCAATCTCTCTGAAAACAATACCAATAAAGACCATTCTTCATCTCTCTGAAAACAAGACCAATAAAGACTCTTCCCTCGCTATCTGAGAACAAGACAAATAAAGACCCTTCTCTCCAGGTATTACTTATACGACTGAATCGTATTACTGAGAAAATCCATTGGAAATAGAACCGAATGTTTTCCGAGAAATGTTGAAGTAACAAATTAAAAAGATACTGTTATATCCATGCTGACGAGGTGTGATTATACAACCCAAAGACAAATGCAGGTAAGTTTGTCAACAATGAATTGACGTTTGTAATAGATAACCTTTGAATGTTTTGTAGACAATTGGCAATTCATTGTTGCGTTGTTTCTTGTTTATTAGGTCGCACAATGTTCAAGTGTTCTGATCTTTGCCATAACTCACTACATATAAATTTATTCTAAATATTAAGTTCGTAAAAAAAACAACTTATAAAATACCATATTTTTAACATCATTACTACTTTACACAAAAATTACACGTTTTCACGGAACGTACAAACTGACAGTTATATCTTGCTGCAAAAAATTGTTTGTGGTTTAAAAGTGACTAAAAATACGAAACAAAACAGAAGCAAAACAGAAGCAAAAAAAACCAAAAAAAAACAATGCCGATAACAGTCATGTTCACCTATCAAACAATCTGTTATAGTTGTTGTGATGTTTCATTATTGTGACTTCTAGTCTTCCATGTCTAAAAAATTTATCAAATTCAAATCCTAAAGGTTCTTTTGTTGAATTATATCCTTATTTCTTGTGAAACAAGTTACCACACACATAGAAAAGAGTAACCTTTTTTTTTTTTTCTTGAGGTAGTTTTTAGCTTCTACTCGCAAAGAACCCGTTTTGTCAACGTAGCTTTCAAAGTTTTAGAAATAGCTGCTTAATTAATTAGGGAAAAACAAAGATGCCGCGTGCTAATATTATATCTCCTGTTTTAATTTTAAACTCAAAGCTAAGAAAAGATATAAAGAAACAAAGTGGCTGACAAAGAAAGGTACTGGTGGGAGGGAAAGTTCAGAGAATCGTGAATGAAAAATGAACTTTCCTGTTTAGTTTGTTGAGTTGGCAGTTAGCCTACTGTTATCAATTTCTAAAAGCCACAAACACAAAATTAGTCATTACTCGTCTTTGTCATCACACCTCTCACCCACTGCGGGCCCCCCACTTCCTCTTACTTTTGTGAATCACTGGCGTTAGTCAGTGCCAGTTTATTGCGTACGCGCGACTGAATCTAAAAGAACTGACTAGGCAAGATGACACGATAACATTTATCTCACCAAATTATTTATATATTATAGCACAGTAAGTTTTAGAAGAGAAAAGAAAAGCTCAGTTTTTTCCATGACTAAAGAAATAAGGAATTTTGAAACTTAATTTGTGAGTAGGTTTGCAATAAAACATGGGATGAAAAGAAAAACATATTCATATATATATATATATATATATATAACAACAATTATCATAACACTAATTTTTTCTTTATTTTCTCTTTTTTAAGTAAAGAAAAATCCGGATATTTCTTTGGTGTTATTGATAACATTTGTTCATCTCTATCTTTGCGTATGTGTTACACATTAGTAGCCTTAATAATCATTATTGTGGATTAACTTGAATTATGTTACTGTGCGTAAGACAAATAGAAATTCCAATTGAAGAATAAACATGCCACACATAAAAAAAAACACGTCTCTTTAGTCTATTACACACAAGTCCAAGTTATTAAAGTATTGTGTAAGCGTATTCATACAGGTTTCAAAGCTTCTGTACTCTTACACATTACGTTTTGTAATCAGTATAAATATTTTTTCAACAATATAGCTTCACATCTGAAGCGGCGTTTTATTGTTCCTACTGTGATTTCATCTAAACCATATACACTGCGTTAATGATTTTGGATGCATCTCTTTCATGTGAAGTAAACAAAACGTAATTTAGAGTGTACAATGTAGATTCTGTTTTAGTTCACTTCTATCCATTGTCACTGATTTCGGGCAATGTCATTTCAATGTAAGCAAATAATTCACCAATGTACAAAATAAAGGGCAATCTCTCTATCTGCGCATAGTCTTTTCTAATTTTGAACTATTTGTTTTTGAATTTCACGCAAAGCTACACGAGGGCTATCTGCACTAGCCGTCCCTAATTTAGCAGTGTAAGACTAAAGGAAAGGCAGCTAGTCATCACCACCCACCGCCAACTCTTAGGCTACTCTTTTATCAACGAACAATGGGATTGACCATCACATTACAACGAGTAAAACGTCTTAACCCATCTGCCTATGCTGGGCCTATTTTGAACTGATAGACAAGAGAGTAGACAACAGCGCTTCAAAAGCTCGAAGGTGTGAAAAGCGAATTTTTTACGGTAAAGGGATGCTAGCCATAAATCTTCAGAAGAACAGTTCGAGTGTGTTAATCATTTCTCCCAGGCCGATCAGCGTTAAATCTGTGAACTTGTAGCGCTTAAAACAGGGTTTCAATAATCACGAGGCACAGCATAGATAGCTTATTGTGTAGCTTCAGTTTTATATCCAGTAAAACTTCACCAATATACAACATAAACTGGAACTTTGATTCTTCTAATTTGTAGTCGTAGCACCAAGGTCGGATTAAGGGTTTTATCGACTCTAGGCTGTTAAACATATAGAAGCCCCCTCGAGACAGAACCTCTACGTGTAATATGTTTATAGTCATAGTTTGATGTCCCTAATCAGTGTGAGGCCCTGAGCTTCAGCTTAATAAATCCATGCCTTAATCCGGGTTTGCGTAACACAACAAAATGTTTGCTAATTATTTTTAACTACAATTTCAGAAGAAATTTGACACAAACCACTCACACCTGTCTTAAATGGGAATAAAATAAGTTAAACTGCCTTAAGACTGTATCCAAAAACAATAAACACGTACACATTAATGCCTTAAAACCATTTTTAAAAAGTTTGTTTGTTTTTGGGATTTCGCACAAAGCTACTCGACGGCTATCTGTGCTAGCCGTCCCTAATTTAGCAGTGTAGAGCTAGAGGGAAGGCAGCTAGTCATCACTACCCACCACAACTCTTGGACTACTCTTTTGCCAACGAATAATGGGATTGACCGTAACATTATAACGCCCCCACGGCTTAAAGGGCGCATGTTTGGCGCGACCGGAATGCAAACCCGCGACCCTCAGATGACCAGTCGCACGCCTTAACACGATTTGCCAGGCCGGGCCTCCATTAAAAAAACAACAAAACAAAAAAAAATAAAGATTAGTTGCACTGAAATTTTAATACACATATACTCCCAGTTCAAGTACTTACCCAAATGCCTCCCAGTTGCACAGAGATGAATCTACGGAATTGTAACGCAAAAAAAAAAAAAAGTTTTATTACCCGTGGCAGGCACAACACAGACAGCACATTATATATTTTTTTGATGAACAACAACACAAGCAAACGACACTTAGCAACACTTTGTACCATCGAGGAAGAGGGCACCACGTGCGAATGGTGACAACCCTTGCATTTGCCACTGCAACCACAAGCATCATCTGTATTATCCAATCGTTTCTCCTTCGTAAGATTCTTCCATGAACCTTATTTATTGAACTCGAAGCACTTTGTTATTTGCTTTATACCGCTTTTTTCTTTTATTTCGCGAACTTCTCCATCAACATATATCAAACGCATATCTTTTTTTGCTTACTACTTTTACTCCACACAAATAAATAGGAATCTACTGTGGATTATAAGTACATATATAGATGCTTGTTTGTTTGTTTTCGAATTTCTCGCAAAGCTACACGAGGGCTATCTGCGTGTAGCCACTATAAATTAGTGTCCCTAATTTAGCAGTGTAAGACTAAAGGGAAGGCAGCTAGTCTTCACTACCCACCGCCAACTCCTGGGCGACTCTTTTACCAATTGGGATTGACAATCACATTATAACGCCTCCACGGCTGAGAGGGCGAACATTATTTGGTGCGACGGGGATGGGTGGGTAATTAAGAAACTAAATTGTGTTTTATCGAAACCAGAAGAATCCTTTTGAAAGAACTTTTCCAAGCAGCTGTTGATGGCTTCATCCGGTGAAATGTTTGCGGATAAAGAAGCTACATTCAAGTTAGCCATAAAGCATTTATTACTAGGACGTAGAAACATATATTTACGTATATACTTTATTTTATAAGTTCATTAAATTTTAATGACTTCGAAATAGGTACAGGGGTTCTTGGCTTCTTTGTAAATGTGCGTTTCGATTACGTAATGAACAATTCTATTCATGGATCTTTCGTGTTTAAAAATATTTTATTTTTATCGTTACGCTTTAAAAACAATATTTTAATTGAAAACAGTGTTGATCTGCTGTATTCCATTATCTCCTTACTATCTTGATGTTCATTTAGTGGATATGTAAGATAAAAATGACCTGTTTTTTTTCATTGTACTTTCATGTATAATTTGGGAGTTTCCGACTCTTTTTGTCTCTTTACAACAATCTATGAAGAATTATGGAAGCAAACACATAAACATTACAGAACTTGTCCTGTAATTCGCAGGACTTCAACATTTGCAATGACTTTTCGAGAAAACATGAACTTACAGCTGCATTAATTATTATGACTAATAATAGTTATACAACGTTTTTTTATATTACATAATATATACCATTTTACTCATCTGCAAAAAACACACAAAAACGTGACTACAACGTGTGGGCATATTTTACCAATCACTGTTCTTTGTGTTCGTGGTTTTTCACGTCTTGTTTGTTTGTTTATGAATTTCGCGCAAAGCTACACGAGGGCTATCTGCGCTAGCTCTCTCTAACTTAGCAGTGTAGGACTAAATGGAAGGCAGCTAGTCATCACCACCCATCGCCAACTTTTGAGCTACTCTTTCACCAACAAATAGTGGGATTGACCTTTACATTTTAACGCTCCCACGGCTGAAAGGGCGAGCATATTTGGCGCGACGGGGATGCAAACCCGCGACCCTTAGATTACGAGTTGAATGCCTTAACCCACCTGGTCATGCCGGGCCGCTTTCTTACGTCTTACAAGATGTGATATTTTACTTACCCAAGCAAAGACAGACACGACTTGTTGCAGGTCACTTTCTAGATGGTTCTGGAAACCCCAAGTTGATTCATATTTTTTTGTTTTACAAAGCTTGGAAAGTCCTCTATCTAAACATATCTTTGACTTATTTGAATATTTAGCAGCGGGAAGAGCTATTAAATACCATTTTCAAATCATAGCTTTGTGTGCAATTCTGTAGCAAGTTTCTTTAAGTATGTATTTGATGCCATTACTGTTCTTTATACTGATGTTGCGTTTTCTCCGTAGTTGTTTGGGCTAACATGTCTTTCTGGTTCAGTTTTTGTTGTTCTTGTTCTTTCAATCATCTCGTTCTATTTCGTCACTTCTCACATTATATCATCCTGTCTGTGATTACATTAAGTACACATTGTTATCTATTAATAAACCCTAAGAGATCAAAATACGTGACTTATTGAAAAACTATCGCACGTTGTTTAACCAAAGAATAACTAACCTTTTTGGCAATATGCCAGTTGTACTGGCTTTAGTGAAAGCTGTGTTTAAATCAAAGTTTCAACGAGTGTTAACAACAAAAATCATAGTTTTAGACATATATACATGTATTATAGTCCCACAAGTGAAACAGCAATAAATTTACGAACCTAAAACGCTAAAATGTGGGGTTCAATTCCCCGTGATAGCCGGAGCAGATAGCCCAATATAGTTTTGTTGTAAAATGAACGAACTAAATAAACACTGTATGTGATCTGGAAATGTAGTGACATTAATCTAAAGTCATTGTCCCTTTGTAAGAAGCAAGATAAAAATTTGTCCAACGTGTTCACTACGTCTTGCCCACCAGTGGAACAGCGCTAACTTTGCGGATTCACACCGCTAACCCATTGTGTAACTTTATACCTAACTCCAAACAATCAACACTACATATTTTCGTATTAATTTTTTTCTCATTTTATTTTAACTGTTTGAGCTCAAATCACACAATTAAACAAACACTTGCTGTCTGGATCTTTATGTACCAGCCTGGCATGACTAGGTGGTGAAGGCACGCGGCTCGTAATCTGAGGGTCGGGGGTTCGATTCCCCGTCACACCAAACATGCTCGCCCTTTAAGTCGAGGGTGCGTTATAATATCTCGATGAATCCCACTATTCGTTGGTAAAAGCGTAGCCCAAGAGTTGACGATGGGTGTTCAATACCAGTAGCTGCCTTCCCTCTAGTGTTACACTGAAAATTAAGAACGGCTAGTACAGATAACCTTCGTGTAGCTTTGCGCGAAATTCCAAACAAACAAAATTCTATGTGCTAAGTAATAAAAAACAAAATAATCACCTTCGTATTAGAAAAACAAAAACATACACAGAAAAAGGCACTTGTCAGAAATACTCAACTGTTTGGCTTCTCTATTTATAAATACTTACACGTACATAAAGTTAAGTGACTGCGTGCCAAAGCAAAATACTATGTATAATAAACGTGTTATTTCAAAATACCACATCATTTGCTTTTTTTTTCCTTCGGTTAACTCTGTAGACTTCGTGATAGTCACTGTCACTGGACCTGATAAACCTGTCTATAAATCGTGCCTGAACCACAACAAACGCAATTAGTTTAACCTTAGCACAAAGAAATCTTATCTCTAATCAGTGATTTTTTTAATCCATAGTAAATCTTGCTGTCATTATAGTTTATTATTAAGGATTAAACGTGACAAAATAAAAACCAGAACCTAACGAATGACACTATTTGCGGATATGTAAGTAATGTTTTTCATCTTTTTTATACAGTTCCTTATATCTTGTGGTTATTAAATGCTTTTCCCGTATGCGATAAGAAAGTTAATTAGAAATAATCCACGAGACGCGTAAATGGAACATTTTCCCTCTCAGCCCAGAAAACCATTCACTACTTACATTTTCGTATATGTTTTAATGAATGATTACAACAAACGAGCCCGTTTTATGTTGAGGATTTCTGTTTCCTAAATGATGGGGCTGGTAGTGGCTTAGTGGTTTGTGCGCCTGCAAAACTCTCTCCCTGCACTTTGAGGATATAAGTACACTACAAGAGTGGTTAATAATCAAATCTAGTTTTCAAACAAAAGCAGCGCAATAAGTGGTGGTGGGTGCTTTGACTATTTTCCTTCCCTGTAGTCTGTAATTTTAGACCCCCAATGATACAGTGGTGTATGTCTGCGGATTTACACTACTAGAGACCGGGTTTCAATATCCGTGGTGGGCAGAACACAGTCAGCCCTCTGCGTAGCTTTTTGCTTAATAACCAGCAACAAACACCTATAAGTTCAAAATTAGAGATGGTTATGCGCAGGTAACCGCTGCGTAGGTTTGTGCGAAAAAAACAATATAACTCCCGCGTTTTTAATCAACTTAAAATTTACTAGGCTATATTGTTTGTCATTAAGCCCAAAGCTAAACAATTAACGATATAGTTAAAGGAAAGTTGGAAAGTAGCATTTAATTTTCCTCTTTTTAAAGATTTAAAATACTATATCTGGAAAGTTTACTTTGAGCGCAAAGCAACACAGTGGGCTCTGCGCTCTGCAGAGTAGTTATAACTCCAGATTTTAGCATTATTTAAAGTCCAACAATTATCGCTGACCCATCAGAGGTAGATAACATATATTTATCAAGCATTGTTTATTCGGTCAGTAACACTTCATACATGTTACCAAATATATTATATTATTTATTTCAACTTTTACTTTTGTTTAAAAGTAAAGTTTGTTGTTTGAGCATTGATATAGACGACTCTGGAAAACAAAGGGTGTCTAAGAATTGGTTAACATCCTTACATAAAATTATTTTATTTGTTTATAAGCACCATCATTATACAAAGGCTTAGTAGTCAAGACGTTTGACTCGCAGTCTGCAGGTTGCGAAATCGATTCCCACTCACCGAACATGCTAGCCTTTTCAGCCATGTGAACGTTGTAAAGTAATGGACAATTTCACTATTTGTTGATAAACCAGTACCATACGAGATGGCGGCAGGTGGTGGTGAATAAATTAGAAGCGGCTAACTCAAATAGCCCTGGTGCAGCTTTGTGCAAAATTCAACATAAACAACACCCTTGTTCAGAATTGTCCCAAGCACTAGAAGAACGAATTGACATCATTTTGATGTGTAATGGAACGACGAAAAGAAGGTTTGAGATGTGGAACCCCTTACTGTAACAGTATCTAAAGTAATTTATCAGTAAAACTTGGTTTTGTGGGAAATAACAAGCTCTATAGTTCTGATCTAAACTATTGTTTAACTTTTTTTAACTACATCCAAACAAGCATGCTGCCTGTACTGCTATTAGTTTCCTTCCTGAGAAGCCTTTTTATCTTATCACTTTCCTCCGAGAAAAATTATCTTCATTTGCAGACTTCAAATACAACGGTTCAAATAACGTTTAAGAGGACTTTCGAAAACTGTCATACAACTAACTCACCTACGAATAAACTTGATTACAAGATTTCGTTTAAAAACGTAATAACTCTTGTTGTTTAACTGGTACCGAACTCAATCAATATGCATTGTACTCCTTGTTTCACTGTTTCTCGCGTTTATATTATATTCTTTTTCTCATCATTTCACGAACTTTTTATACCATAAATTCATCATCATTACGTAACGACGAGCTCCCTCTAGCAAACAAACATATAAATTAAAATATAGCTTACAACAGTATTATATTTTTTTTGTTTCAACACAATTTTTTAAACTTTGAAAGAGAGCTAAACTGTAAATATTTATCCTACCAGTATTTGGTTTGTTTGTTTTTGAATTTCGTGCAAAGCTACTGAAGGACTATCTGCGCTAGCCATCTCTAATTTAGCAGTGTAAGACTAGAGGGAAGGCAGCTAGTCATCACCATCCACCGTCAACTCTTGGACTACTCTTTTACCAACGAATAGCGGGATTGATTATCACATTATAATGCCCACACGGCTGAAAAGGCGAGCAAGTTTGGTGCGACGAGGATTCGAACCCGCGACCCTCGGATTTCGAGTCGAACGCCTTAACCCACCTGGCCATGCCGAGCCTCAGGATCTGATATCGTATCATTTCAGAAATATTTATAGAGAATAAAATTTCCATTCACACAGAATTTGTTCTAAATTATACAATCTATTGAATATCAGTGTAAGGACATACAAGTGATTTAGCAAAATACATTGTAAATCTTTTTTATTGTAATCATTTGATTCCAGATCTACGTGAACATTTTTGTATAAAAATCTTAAGCTAGTAACTTAAACGTTTCTCTAAAATGTTAAGTCATATTGAGGAACAGTAAAACGAATATTAAACAGAATGAAAACAGAACTTCATTTTTAATTGTGTATTGATGTGTATAACTGTTTGTGAAGGTAGGTCTGAAATTCGTAAACAAAAACGTCACGTTATACCGCAATTTTTCAGCATTTTTTATTTTTTTAGAACTTCAAATCAAAACTGTATAGAAGCAGCTTTTCAGATTATATCTTTTTATCCCATGAGTTAGTCGCTGCCCGGGAGGTCTTTCTTCAATACCAGAAGACTCACCTGAGATGAACGATCCTGTATGTAACTATTTTATATAAGAGGCAATTGATTCGTTTAAATACATACATACGCACAGTGTTAAAAATATGTGAGAAGTAGAGTGTATTTTGCAAAAAACAACAACACAATAATGATGAAGCTAATTGTTAAACATAAAATCTTGTCTGACACGGGGTTATAAACTTTAGTGAATTGGAAAATGCAGAAATATTCAACATAATACTGTTCTTGTTTTGGTTGTTTTAATTCATATTTGAAAGTTGACACGTGGAAGTCAGTTACTTTGACATCTGGTAAAGATAAAATAAGAAAATTCAAGCAAAATAAATGTTATTTAAACATCATGAAGCTCTCATAATATTAGCATTTGTTAAACTGCTGTGTTCGTATTTTCCTTTCAGTAATTGTTCTTCATGGAGTGAATAAGCTACAAAGCTTCAACCAAGCTGTCAGACTGGACTTGGAAAGCAGCCAACGACAATGAACGCCTGTAGAATAAGTCCTTGTACTCTGACATCCGTTAGTACAGCTTGTAAATACAGAAAATCAGTGGCCTAAGGCTAATTAGAGAGGTGAAGACGGTGGGTTAAAGATGTTATCTCTACGACCCAGAAGTAGACCCAGCCCAATTCATAGAATTTCAGTTTAGGGGATGTCATGAGAAACTATTATGAAGACCAAAAATGCCAAAAACTGTGTCTACCCCTATGCTCGCCCCCCCTCTTCTCGTGAGTGTATTTTTACACACCAAAATATCTTTTTACTACACTAACAATAGTTTGAGGGTTTTTTAAAACTGAAAGCAACGCAATCAGATATTGGTTGAATAAGGAATATGAAATTTTGAAAATAATAAATATTAGGCTTTGCGGGTTTTGAACCTCTATGAGTAATTAACTATTAAAAAAATCATCTTTACAATATATTTGTAATATTGTGCATACAGTAGTTACTACGAAAACTAACAAATGATTATAAAATATTACCACACAAAAACCTAAGATATACGCTGTTACTGAACTTATAAAAAAATTACAGTATTTATTGATTGAATGCTTTTGTTATGCTTATAGTAACACTATTTTTATACGGTTTTATATGCGCAAGTTAGGCAAGTCTAATGCATTACATTACATATTTCTTTGTTTTAAACTAGACGGTGTTTGCATAGCAGTAATATTATCAAGTGTTGTTTGGTTGATTCTTCATGTACATGTGTAAATAAATCACTGATGTACAAAATGTTTACTTGGTGGCAGAAGCAAACGAACAAGCCCTTAGTGAATTTCTAAGGAATACGTTGGCCCGTCTACAAAGTACCTCTAACAAATTACACGAACGATAGATTTGTACTAAAATCAATAGTTTTGCAGTTCTCTTGGAATTATTGTGAATATAACTCCGCTCCTCCCTCAGTGGCTTAGCGGTAAGTGTGAAGGTTTATAAAGCTAAAAATTGAGTTTCGATACCAGTAGTTGGCAAAAAAGAGATAACCAGCCCATTGTGTGGGTTTGAGTTTAACAACAAACTGACTGTCATGGCATCCGGGATGTCCAGTGCGCTGAGGATGGCAAGAGAAATTGATAAAAAGATCGAACAATCAGTCAGTTTGGGTAATTAATTGTTCAAATTTAGTTTGTTTGTTTGTGACAGAAAATCGTGTCTCATAAAAGTTACACTTCACACAGGGATTGCAATAGACACAAATATTAATGACTTCCTTATCTCATGTGGTAAGCGGGTAGTTATTTACACAGGCAGAACTTTCTAATGCTAACAAAAAACATATGCTGTTTTAAGCTGCATTTTAAATATTAAAATTTAGTTTACTAAACGGAGCTGTTTGCTTCTTCTGATATCCACAAAATAGGAGGCCCTAGGGTAAAGTATTTATAACTATGGTTAATCACTTAGTGAGTTTAATGAGTTTATGAGTTCAGCACCAGGGAAGCATTAACTCAGAGGTCAGTTATAAGTGACCTTTGTCGAACCATTAGAGAGATAATCTTCTAAATAAGATAAGGAGTATTTGTATACTTAGGCCTACAACTACAAGTGAAATTAACATGTAACAAACACTAAGGACAGAATAAACTAATTCATTATTGTTATTAGTTAATTCAAAATAATCTGCTCAACGAAAGAGCATGTTACGACAACATTGCTCCCCAGTAGCTCAGCGGTATGTTTGCGGACTTACACGCTAAAATCCGGGTTTCGATACCCGTGGTGGGCAGAGCACAGATAGCCCATTGTGTAGCTTTGTGCTTAATTCAAAACAACAACAACAACAACATTTTTTAAGCTATGATTTTTTTTTCATTGTTAATTTAGACTTTTGTATTATTGTCTCACTTGAGGGAATTCTGACATCAACATGATATACGTGACTTAACGAATACAACCTAAGTTTATAAAACTATTTGAGCAACGTAAACATCGTAGATTATGCTGAAGTAAAAGATTTATTGTTCGTTTCCTGAGATAATGAGTTTGTTACTACGTTTGTCTGTTACTGTGGTATTAAACATTTCACTTTCTTGAATACCGGCTTTGCTTTTGTTTTTTTATCCTTCCTCTGAGATACTTTGTTTATTTTCTTTAACATTTATGTGTAGTTCAGTAAACGATTTTTTTTTCATGTTACCAAGACTTGAAGGAGGAGAAATGTTTGGAATAATTTAGTTTGAAACATAAGGATCTGTATTTACATATCTAAAGTTTTTTTGTAAAAGCAGTCTCGTGTTTGTACAGGTTCGTTTTGTTTGCTTATTTTCTTTTTATAATTTAGCATAAAATTCAAAATCAATGACTTCGTATGCCTTACTTTCATCGATATGTGTACTTTAGTAGTATTGCATGTCACGGAACCTTTTAGTCAATAAACTCCGAATCTCTTTACCAGGTGGAAATAGAAGCAATGATTTTTTTCATTGTTTTTTTTTTTAAGGTATAAAAAATTCCATTTAAAAGTACTACATTATGAACTCAGAAAGGGGATCTTTTAAGGAATCAAGGAGAGTCGTAGTACAAATACACATATCTTTACAAGTGCTTCTATATAAAAGTTTAGCCCTTTTCTTGCGTCTTTATTTAACAGGAAGGTAAGTTGTTGAGTGTTTTTTTACAAAGATATTATGTCAGTTAGTTTTAATAAAGTAATGCACAGAACTGATGATAAATTAGTATCCTTGAAGACAGTGTATTGAAATAAAATTTGACTTTTTGTTTTTTTCCTTTCACCATTTCAAGGTAGCTTGGAGAAAAATAAGTGACGTTACAGAGTATGTTCAGTAATTAGTGATGACGAGAAAACCCACTTGTATAGAAAAATGTATATGTAAAAACGGCTGGTTTGAGTTGAGAAAATTGTGAACCTGACGATGAGCGAAGAAGGTCGAAACGTTGTTCGCTCCTCCACATAACAATTTTCTCAACCCAAACCAGCCGTTTTTACATGTATGTTTATTTGTTTTTGAATTTCGTGCAAAGCTACATAAGGGCTATCTCCGCTAGCCCTCCCTAATAAAGAATGATATTAAGTAACGTTCCGTTTTTTGTCCTTCTTTTGTTATAAAATACCTAATGACTTCACACCCTTTGTGGAAGGTAGTAATTGACACATCTGACTGATTAAGTACTTGTTATCTTTAAATTCAAAGCGAAAATCCTATAAAAGTGGAAATGTGTCTTTTTGTTTTTAAAATTTGCGTAAAGCTTTTGGCCCCCCAGTGGCTCAGCGGTATGTCTGCGGACTTACACGCTAAAATCCGGGTTTCGATACCCGTGGTGGGCAGAGCTCAGATAACCCATTGTGTAGCTTTGTGCTTAATTCAAAACAACAACAACAGTAAAGCTTTTGTTTTGTTTTGAATTTCTCACAAAGCTACTCGAGGGCTATCTGCGCTAGTCGTCCCTAATTTATCAGTGTAAGACTGGAGGGAAGATAGCTAGTCATCACCACCCACCGCCGACTCTTGGGCTACTCTTTTACCAATGAGTAGTGCGATTGACCGTCACATAAAAACGCCCCCACGGCTGGGAGGGCGAGCATGTTTGGCGCGACTCGGGCGCGAACCCGCGACCCTCAGATTACGAAGCGCACGCCTTAACGCGCTAGGCCATGCCGGGCCCCAAATTTTAGAGAAAAGTTATTCCTAATTTTGAACTGATACAATAGAGTAAAGGCGACAAGCCGGTTAACAGCACCCATCGCTAACTGTTGTGCCACTCATGTGTGACCAAATAATGGGACTTGATCCCAAAGTACAGACAGAACAAGTTGTTGTTGTTTTTGGCGAAATTACGGTTCGAGAATGATAAACCACAAGCCACGCCCGGATCATAAGTTAAAAAAAAGCTTTAAAGAAAAATAGTGAGAACTGTTTTGGTTTCTTTTTAAATGAGTCATGTTTTATTTTTTAAAAAACTATCTACTTTGGAGATGAACCAGAAACTTCTAGAAAGAAAGAATCTTCCCGATTGTGCACATTTCGCATGAGAATAAATTGAATATTTTTTTTATTGCTGAAACGTTTTTATTCCTCTCAAAAGAAGCTCGTCGAGCAAATTCATCGACAGGGCTGGTCTTAATCTGACTTAATTTAAGAAAAATACTGGTTCAGTAAACATTACATTCAGATTTTCAACTATCTAACAGTTTCCATCGATCAATTTAGCTCGTATAAAATTACACGCCCAAAGAATTCAATTACGTATATAATGCTCAGGCTATATAGCGTTATTTCGGCATCATACATGCCTGAAATCAATACTGTCACGCATTTTATCCGTCTACCTCACTGGTTATCAATTCTAAGAATCTTATGAATATTTGATATCTGTTAGTGCGACGTGTTATGAAACTTTCTTATGACAGTTATTATTATTATTAGTGTTTAATATAATATTTAATGGACGTCAGTTACACTGACATAGTTCCTACTTTTTACAAAGTCAGTCACATAATATTTTGATATCTTAACCCATGTTCTAAACTTGGCCAAACCAAGGTGGTTAAAGCACTCAACTCGTAATTCGAGGGCCGCGGGTTCGAATCCCCGTCACAATAACCATACTCACCCTTTCAGCCGTGCAACACTTACTAATTATTCAAAGCGAGGAAAACACTGCTTCGTGACTGTCGCGACATCAGACGTTTCCATAGTAACGTACCATAATATAAAGGATTATAAAATATTAAAAATTTCGTACAAGTGACATGCTATGAGAACATCAAATATGTATGTATGTATATATATACCGGCCCGGCATGAGTCCTGGGTTCGAATCCCCGTCACACGAAACATGCTCGCTCTTTCAGCCGTGGGGGCATTATAATGTTCGATCAATCCCACTATTTGTTGGTGAAAGAGTAGCCCAAGAGTTGGCGGTGGGTGGTGATTACTAGCTGCCTTTCCTCTAGTCATACACTGCTAAATTAGGGACGACTAGTGCAGATAGCCCTTAAGTAGCTTTGCGCGAGGCTCGGCATGGACAGATAGTTAAGGCATTCGACTCGTAATCCGATGGTCGCGGGTACGAATCCCCGTCACACCAAACATACTCACCCTTTCAGCCGTGGGGGCGTTGTAATGGTATAGTCAATCCCACTATTCATTGTTTAAAGAGTAGCCCAAGAGTTGGCGGTGGATGGTGATGACAAGCTGCCTTCCCTCTAGTCTTATACTGCTAAATAAGCGACGGCTAGCCGAAATAGCTCTCTTGTAGCTTTGTGAGAAATTCAAAACAAAACAAAAGCTTTGCGCGAATTTTAAAAACAAAAGGACACATTTCCACTTTTTACAGGCTTTTCGCTTTGAATTTAAAGATAACAAGTATTTAATCAGTCAGATGTGTCAATTACTACCTTCCACAAAGCCGGGTGTGAAGTCATTAGGCATTTTATAACAAAAGAAGGAAAAAAAAACGGACAATACTTAATATTATCCTTTAAGTTTTTGTGTTTTTCTTTTCCTCAGCTGGTTTTTAATATAAGTGGTTTGAAATGTTTCGGTGGTCCGAAGTTGCCTTGTACAGGACTATTTGCCTTTTTAAAAATAAATACAGTAACCATATGTTATTGAAACGTGTCAGGTCGTTTGTATCAAAAACTATTGTTTTAATTTGTTCTTACGACATTGTTTTCATGCCATTGTTTAAGAGCGTTGAACATATAGAAGCCTATACATTAACATATAATAGATTTGTTTCGCGTACATACAATTGCAATTAGGAGTCTATTCTAGGTCATCAGACTAGGTCGACCAAGTTTTAGTAACGTAGAAGGCACACACACACAATTGTGGTTTTTGTGATCAATTACTGCACACTTGTTTTTTACTTTGAGCAGATACAAGGTACAACATTGCACACGACTTTTAAACACGGTGTTTTTTCACACACACATTTATTATATATAATAACCATGTGTGGTCTGCTGACAGTTATTACTAACAAATATATATCTTCCAATACTGTAATTTTGGGAGTTCATAAATGTATAATTTATAAACACATATATTAAATATCTCTGCTCATAATATTACACATTCGAATATTTAAAACGTTTAGACTTTATTTGTTTAATGCGTTCGATTCGTAATCTGAGGGTCGCGGGTTCGAGTTCTAGTCGCACCAAACATGCTCGTTCTCTCAGCCGTAGGTGCGTTATAATGTGACGGTCAATCCCACTACTCTTTGATAAAAGAGTAGCCCAAGAGTTGGCGGTGGGTGGTGATAACTAGCTGCCTTTCCTCTAGCCTTACACTGCAAAATTAGGGACGGCTGCGCAGATAGCCCTCGAATAGCTTTGCGCGAAGAAAAAAAGTTTAATGAAGCCCGAGCGTGGCCTAGTAATTAGGGTTTCGGAATAAGAATCTATAGGTCAAGGCCTGGTATAGCCAAGCGCGTAAGGCGTGCGACTCGTAATCCGAGGGTTGCGGGTTCGCGCCCGCGTCGCGCTAAACATGCTCACCCTCCCACCCGTGGGGGTGTATAATGTTACGGCCAATCCCACTATTTGTTGGTAAAAGAGTAGCCCAAGAGTTGGCGGTGGGTGGTGATGACTAGCTGCCTTCCCTCTGGTCTTACACTGCTAAATTAGGGACGGCTAGCACAGATAGCCCTCGAGTAGGTTTGTGTGAAATTCCAAAACAGACAAACAAAACCATAGGTCAAAAGGGGTGGAGAGGTGGTATTACGGAGTATACTTGGCATTTTCAACTGTGAGTGACAACCAATTTGGTTAAGAGCAATTGCTGCAGGGAGTGGTTTCTATCATCTGGTTGACCTCCCTCTGGCTCGGTCTTCGAGAAAAAGGATGACTTTGCCTTGACCATTAGGGATCTCTGAGTATTATGTTTTGCCCATTATATGCTGGTATAGATAAAGTCTTAAACTTTCCCACAAAAACAGTTCTGTAACACTGGCAGTACAGTAATCATGCATAATGCTTACATCAACGTACTTTGCTGAAAACGCCCAGGCGTTAACCCGTTCATTTACTTCCTTGTCTGATAGCTGTAGCTGAAAAACTTAATTACACCCGAATAGAAGTAACCGAACAACAACAACGCCCTTATGGATTAATGCGCAGTATTTTTACTTTTGGAATAATATGTATTTCCTCTCCACAGTGCTGAATTCTTTGTGCTTACCCTTACAGTGCTTTACGCGCCCAACGCTAAAACTCTCACTGATCCCCACACAAGATGAGAACAAAACAAACATAATCAGGAACACGTGTTGTCCTTTATGAGAGGTATTCTCTACATATAAGTTACCGTTGTAGCCATCGCAAGAAGCAAAATGTCTAATCGCAACGTCGGATATACTATGAAAAACAAAATTATTTAGATTATATTCTATTGGTTTTCCAACGTCATGGGTACGTCTAAGCTACCTAATTAAAAGTGCGTACAGTTGTAAGTGATCCCTTACAAGTATAACTGTACGTACGCAGAACCCGTACTTGCCAAATATTTCTCTCAGGAAAATGTGGAAAGACTAGAATATATATGCATATTTAACCAATAGAAAGAACTGCAACAAGTTATGGGAGCTCGCGAGTTCCTTCTATTTGTAGATTAATAAGCTATTTGCTAGTATGTTCCGCGTACGTTCAGGCTGATAGGCGGTGTTTTATAATTGTTTCTTTGTTTTGGAATTTCGCGCAAAGTTATACGAGGGCTATCTGCGCTATCCTTCCCTAATTTAGTAGAGTAAGAGTGTAAGAATGGCAGCTAGTCATCACCACCCACCGCCAACTCTTGGGCTACTCTTTTATCAACGAATAGTGGAATTGACCGTCATATTATAACGCCCCACGCCTGAAAGCGCGAGGATTTTTGGTGCGACCGGGATTCGAACCCAAGGAATATGAGTCGAACGCCTTAACCCACCTGGCCATCACGGGCCCCACTTTTATAATTAATACTTTCGTTTGGTTTGTAAAGCACAATGATACACAATGGGCTACTTGTGCTCTGCCCACCACAATTATCAAAATTCAGTTATATTAAAGAAAATTTTCTGAAGGAGTGAAATATGGAATGGAGCCTTTTTCATTGTTTAATACGAAGAAAAAAAAATCCAAGTTCGAATTTGTTTAGTACCATGTTGGTTGAAAATGATAATGGTGGAAATTTCGAGAATATCAACCATCTTTTTTGTTACATTGAGACAAAGTCATTTTTAGTTACTTTAAAAGTTTCTGATACGTCATTAGAATTACGGTCGAAAATATGGTTGACAGAGAGAATATCCGGCTTTAACATAATCTGACCATTTTACGTTTTAGTTTTTAATGTATCAGTTAACAACATAAAGCATTTAGTCAGTTTCGTATTCATGCATATCTTCATTCAAGTATGCATTACTACACTTAAATTGTTTTGGTTATAAACTATACATTTTTGGCGATAAGTTCTTAATATTTTCCATTTTAGTTTCATTCATAATACAGAAAAAAATGTGTACTAGTTGTGACTCTCAGGTTTCCTTTGTTCAACTGTATAAGTCTCTTGATGCCGAAAGAGATAAAATCCTAGGATTCTCAGATATGCAGACAGCCTCAGACAGTACAAACACAACAACATCCAATGAACTAAGCTATCATCATGTTTCCTCCATCAGTGGAAAAACTATAGTTGTTTATTTTAAATATTTCGATGACAAAAGGCCAAAAACTTGGAGGAATTAACATCTTATTTGTTATTTCTAAGAAAACTTAAAATACCAGTAATATGTGATTTAGCAATAACCGTACGTTATTATTTTTTAAAATTAGTTTTTCTGTAGACGCTAAAATAATCCACAGTACTTGACAATCTTACAGATGAGGCTCCGTTGACCAAGCTTGTGTAATACAGTCTTTGTATCGAAACGTATTACATTTTTAAGTACCTGAGCAACAAATTATTGTCTATTTGTAAATCCAATCGTACTGTTCTTTTTAACTATATCTATTGAATTTTCGTGTTGTAATACTCGACTAGTAATCTGTGGGTCGCGGATTCTAATCCCCGTCATACCAAACATGCTCGCCCTTTAAGCCTTGGGGGTGTTATAATGTTACAGTCAATCCAACTACTCGTTGGTAAAAGAGTAGCTCAAGAGTTGGCGGTGGGTGGTGATATCTTAACTGCCTTCTCTCTAGTCTTACACTGCAAAATTAGGGACAGCTAGCGCAGATAGCCCTCGTGTAGCCTTGCGCGAAAATCAAAACAAACCAGTCATGTTGTAATAATTAAATACAACTATATACCAATGATATAAAATTCGTTATTCACCTACGAACAATTATGCGTACTTTGTTGGTATTTTCTACTTCGTTTATAAGTATGTTTAACTAAGTGGACAGCGGCTTCCAGATATTTACTTCATATGCATGGTGTTGTATAAAACGGATTCGTGAAATAGTATGTAAGTTGATAAATATAATTTCTTGCTGGGATAAGAGAAAATACGTTTTAATTATTATTTTTAATCCATTCATAAGATATTCACGTTTACAGCATTTAATTGCCCTAGGTTTTCTCCTTCTCAGAACTCAAGACGTTTATCTTGAACGTTAAAGCTGGTTATTTGTGGGAAGTGAGGCTAACCTACACTGAAACTTTCTTACTTCAAATGCTGCACATTCTTGTCTTTAGTTCATTTTAATAAAGCACAGGTTGGATACACGAAGAATGAGCAGTTTACCATTGCTTCATATAAACATCTATTTTTAAGGGAAATTATAAACTCAGTTCATTACTTAACGCATGATGGTTTGGTAGATGTCGCTGTCTTTAAGGAACTTATGAAAGTTCTTAACATAGGTGCATAAAATCGCACTTTTAGTGGTTCGGATAGTAATTGTCACACTTTATCTTTCTGTGATCCTGTACAAAGCTGTGAATAATGTGATTCTAAAAAATTAATCATAAAACTGTTTAACACATAGTTAGGTTGTTAGAGTTAAGCTGTTACTTATCAGAATCTTTTATACATTGGTAACAAATCCGTAGTCGAAAAAAAACAACAAAAAACTTAATACATAATACAGTGATTTTTCCCTTTTTTTTTACTTCCAAACCCGCGCGTTAATGAAACCGGATTCGGGAGATTGGGTGAGATACAAAGGTGTGTTACGGTTTCCGGTATTCAAGTCAGAGCGGAAAAAAAAGAATAGAGGGTTAGATATGTTACTGGCTTACTGCCAAAAAAAAAATCACCTTTTAACAGTGTTCAGCCACAAGGATGCAGAACTTAGGGAGTTGGTGGAAGTGTTCTTGCTCAAGTAGGTACAACACTTAGCCATCTTATATTAGCTTCACTGCACCTTTATCGACCATTTCTATCAAGAAAACTTTCGAAAATCACGAAGAAAATAGCTTTATAGAATTGAGGAACCACTTATTGTACTGCTTAACATGTACGGTCACTACAGGGTATTGTGTAGAGTCATGAATGAGGGTATAAACATTACTCCATTATAACCTGAAGAGCAGTGCGAATTCGCTACACTGGTGACTAATTAAGAATCGAGATGTCGCAAGGAGTTCAAGTCTGTTTCATAATTAAACTGAGGAAGAGAGAAGAAGTTAACGATGTGATTCCGGCCTGAATTAACCCACCGAACCTAATGTTAATAAGACATTAATCTGTTTTAAACAAACATGGTGGGAATACTGATGTCCACAAAGATAAACAGTTGAGAACATGACGATGCTAGAGACTGGAAAGATAAACCAAAGACATTGCTATTGGTACTTCGTGTAATATTTCAATATCAGGTTTTTTTAAATCGTAATTCTAGTATCCAAAGTACGTTCTCTTTCTGACAGAACTGTAATCATGGACTTAGTTTTGTGAAATTTTAGAAATCAAAAGGAATTCTCCTTAAACTGTGTAGTTTGCGTGCAAGAGCATCTCTTAGCGAAGTAACTATTTTTGATTATATTTTTATATCAATATGTATGTATGTATGAAAAATATCCACAATTTTACATTTTTATTACAAAATGACGGCTTCTGCAACAAAAGTCCATGTTTAAATTCCATTGTTTCTAAGGTCCATACTTAAAGGGGTAAGTAACCCTTATTAGCTTCAACTTGGAGTCATTATTATATTGAGGAAACATGGTCTCTTCACATGTGGGTGTTCACCATAATGTCACGTGAAAAACTCTACTTCTCGCGTTGCCACGGCAACCACTTTACTAGAGCAACAAAAAGATCGTTAATCTGGTTTTCTGTTCGTCAGACTCGGGAACTCAACCAGCTGGCGACCAGACTAAGTGAGTTAATTGGATTCAGCTGGTAATTTTGACTCGTATGACAGGCAGGAGACAATTAGAGGTTTAGTGCAGCGGCTGGTTTTCACAACGGTTAGAGTTCCACATGTAAATGATATACATATAATTTATAGACGAATTGAGGAGAGAAGACACGAAGAGAGGGGGTGTTTGGTTTGAATTTCGCGCAAAACTACAAGAGGGCTGGCTATCTGTGCTAGCCGTCCCTAATTTAGCAGTGTAAGACTAGAGGGAAGGCAGCTTGTCATCATCACCTACCGTCATATTTTGGGCTACTCTTTTACCAACGAATAGTGGGATTGAACGTAACTTTATAACGCACCCACGGCTGAAAGGGCGAGCATGTTTGTTGTGACGGAGATTCGAACCCGCGAACCTCTGATTATGAGTCTAGTATCTTAACCACCTGGCTGTGTCGGGCCCCAGGATATGATATCGTATCATTTCAGAAATATTTCTAGAGAATAAAATTTCCATTCTCTAGGAATGTTAGCGAACCAAACGGGGAACGTGAATCACACGAACAGGATTCCCTTGTTGAGAGTGTACACGGGGAACGAGGGTACGCTTCTTTTCGGTACTAAGATAAGAGCTTTTTTGAACGTGAGCTTCCTGGGATCGTCACAATGCTATCTCATGCAACACAAAATTACACCAAGACACGATGCACGCCGATTGGCATTTAACTTAAAATAGCGATTTCATTTTGAGGTAAAATCATATGTTTCAATTTTTAGCATAAAGTTTATTTCGAAACAAGCCAACGAATGATAAGATATTTAATTAGCATACAGATAAATTAATTTGAATTACAACAGACACAATACAACTGCATTGCGAATTGTATTACACTGATAATACTAACTTATTATATAAGGTCATTATTACCAGCTGAACTTTCAGAGTTTGTAGTAAAAACACATTCTTCAAACTCGTAGTAGTTAAAATTTTAACATAACGAATGAAAACTTTTTTCAAAGGAAACAAAAAGTCTCAGTAGAAATTGAATCTGAAAATACGAATTTGTTATATTCTGGTGGGGAAAACTTCAGCAAGTCTTTCGGTTAGTTCAAAAGCAGATAAAATGAAATGAAAATCTGAACAATATTAGTTAGTTAAACAGTTTTTACCATGTTGTTCGTCCATTAAGAAGACAAAAACAAATCCCACTGAGCGGCTAAACTCTGTGCATGTTTTACAAAAGAGTAGAATTAGTAGAAAATTATACCCTTTGAACGGAATGAATGCTTAGACCTATACTTGGCGGCTGAGAACACGTTTTTGCAGTTCAAGGGCTAGACATGTAATACATCCGTTTGAAACCAGCAAGGCCACCTAACAAGATACAATATTTGAAGTTTGATTCTCTATCTCTATTATGGGGAACAACCACGTTTCTAACAATATTCCATTCTCTGTCATAACTGTTGCAGATAAGATGGACGAGACATTTGTCATCCATTGTAATTTTTGTGCAACGTTTCACAAGCAGTTATGTTTTTATATGTCTACTGTTTGAGCACAGACGATTCTAATTATTACCTTACAGACTAAAGGAGAAGACAGCTAACTCAGTAGGTTACTTTTCTTGGGCCGTATAAAAGAATTTTACCAAAACGTATTTTGTGACAACAAGACACGAACCATGAACCTACAAATTCATAGTCCAAGTATGCTAACTATTAGACAATGCCAAAACCTTCAAAGGTATATAAAAAGTATTGTACATATACTTTATTGTAATCATACCACATTTTAAAAAGCGGGTTCCTTGTTTTCATGTTCTAAACCCTTCATGTATATAATTAGCAGTACGTAATATCATTAAAAATGTTTTGAAAGAAAATTATCGTACGGCAGTTCTTTCAACATATATTTATCACTAATTTTTAAACTTTGTCCCTTTGACGTCACTTTCTTTGTTTCTCACTCAGAAGAGGTTGGCCCCTCAGTGGCTCAGCGGTATGTCTGCGGACTTATGCGCTAAAATCCGGGTTTCGATACCCGTGGTGATCAGAGCACAGATAGCCCATTATGTAGCTTTGTGCTTAATTCAAAACAACAACAACAACAGAAGAGGTTGAGTGTGGCGTGATGGTTAGTGCGCAGAACTGAGATCGTCGTGTTCGAAATTCGAGCCCCTGGCATATCGTTGACTTTGTTCCATTATAAACCAAACGCTGTATTTCGTCATTCGGTTAATATTAACAGTGGTTAGCCCTTTTGACTGGTTATCCTAACATCTGGTCAGTAGTTCTGAATTAGGGATGGCTAAGTCTGAACCTCGAGGTCTCTGACCTGACCCTTTAACCCACGGGTCAGCGAAGGCGCCGTTTCAGTTTAATGCGTATCTGTAATTTCTTTGTATTCTTATAATTCCCTCTCTAAGTGTATTCTGAACAAGATTTATTCTAATATACAAAGTACTTATATATATATATATATATTATTATTATTATTACGAATGTTTCTATATTAATACGACCTAGGGTCTTCTAGACACCATCGAATTATTTTCCCATAAAACACTAAATTACAGCAGATTTGAAAAATATTTCAATAAAAAATATATAGCAATATGCTGGTTTGTTTAGAATTTCGCGCAAAGCTACACGAGGGCTATCTGCGATAGCCGTCCCTAATTTAGGACTGTAAGACCAGAGGGAAGGAAGCTAGTCATCACCGCTCACCGCCAACTCTTGGGCTATTATTTTTACCAACGAATAGTGGGATTGACTGTCACATTATATTGCCCCCACGACTGAAAGTGCGAGCATATTTGGTGCAACGGGATCCGAACCCATGACCCTCAGACTACTTACTAGTCAAGTGCCTTAACCACCTAGCCATGCCGGACATATTTTTTTTCGACCACATTACCTTCACAACAAAAAACAGCTGGTGAAATATCAATCAGTGATGTCGAGAAACCCACTTGTTGAGAATTTTATATGCAAAAACGGCTCCTTTGGGTTCAGAAAATATTTTAAATAGAAGAGCGAACAACGTTTCGACCTTCTTTTGCATATAAAAAAGCTGGTGAAATATATTTCAGAACTGCCAAGTTCGGAAGGTGTTTTTTTTTCTTCTTTTTTAGTTTATATTTTCCGTGTTATTTTTAATAACATTTTAAGTTGTGTCACCCAAAACTTTAGTAAAATATTTATTTTAATTACTTAGAAATGTCTGCAATACCCCTCGTCTAACAGCCCACCTCATAATTTGTGTAAATTTGATTGGTGGAAACGCAAAAAAAATAAAAAATAAAATAAGTATTCGAAATTGCTACGTAATGATTTTCCTGCTCTCCTTGTTGAAAATTATTTCCTCGTAGTTTATCGTAATCTATTTGGCATTGTAGCTAGTATATCTTCGCAGCCATTATCGCGATAAAACTCGTGCTTTTACGCACAAATAGACAATTGAAAGAGACGGTCGTTAAGCTTGTTGTCATGGCAACTGATGTTGTCCGCTGCCTTGTAAAATTGCCGGCCTATTCAATGGTAATTGTGCTATTATCGCAGGAAGCAGAGAGGGACCGAGTAAGGTCGTTATGTTTTCTACTGCCAGAGTTAGTGAGAAAAAAGGAGTCGAACTTGGGTGAGGGGAAAATCGCACGTGATCGCGCTGGAGTACGAGCTTTTGAACACTCACTTTAACATTTCGTGCATTAGGTCGAATAACTGTCATAATGTCCCTGGATTTGTTCAGATATATACCGCCCCTTTGCGCATGACACTGTTATGTTAGAATTAGGCTGTTAGATGCTACACTAGTACAAGTTGAAAGGCCTAATGTTTGACAACGCATGAAGCAGCTCTTCACGTGACACGACCTTAGCCTATCAAGTGGATTATCTAGCTCCATAAAATATGACGTCAGGTTATGAACAACAACGATTTAACTACGTTGTTTTTTCTTGTTTTTTTAATCAGCCCTTCTAGATTTCATGGGAAAAAAATATATTGATATCATTGTTCTAAAGTTTCTAAACAACAATGACCGAACACTGTACTGGGAGATAAAAATGGATTAATTAACCAAATAAAACTTACAATATAAAATTTAAATAAGTTCAGACGGTAACATTCACTGTATGCGATCTATATTGGAAATTTCTGGCCTTCCTCAGGCGATGATGAGCATTGATCCACGAGCTTTCTGCTCCAACTCAGTTAACAAATCGATTGGAGTGAGATTTTCTTGTAGCACGTGTGGAGTTTTTAGAAGCTCGTGGTTTTTCGTTAGTAATTTTAATAACAGAAATTTTAAGGAGATAATATAAGAATAATGCTAAGAAATATATTAATAAATATAATGAAACGTCTAAGCACGCCCTCTATATCTTTACACTCAATTACACAACCCCCTTCAAACATGTGGTCAGCTATCGGTCAGTTACCTCTTTCTTTCTTTGTGAACCTGACGTGACGATGACGAGGAAGGTCGAAACGTTGTTCGCTCCTCTACATAACAAAAATTTTCTCAACCCAAACCAGCCGTTTTTACATATATATTCATCTCTACAAGGGGGTTTTCTCGTCATCACTGAGTGCTAAGAAAATCTCCTCTCTTTGTTAAGATGGAGATCGGAAAGATCAAAGTATATTCGAACTATAGATCTTTTCTTATGATATCTTTACTTGTGAAGAAAGTTTACGACTGGTTTAACATTTATTATTATTATTATTCTTACACGTACGCCGCTTTGCAGGTTTGTTCCAAGAACTGAACTTGAGGTAACGTTTTCCTTTCGACGTATTGCGTTGTGTTATTCAGATAAGACAAAGATGGGCACGTGACAAAACTGTATTGTACGCAAAGTGAGTTAAGCAAACGAGTTGTGGTTGTATTATCCTTTAAGTAAGTGGCAAACTGTAACATAGCTGTGCCACACACTCCAGAAATCATCGTTAAATTGATTGTTTTGAAACTCCAGGGATTAAACTTTCAAAGGCGTCTCCAGTTGCCCAGAATCGTAAAGTAAGCGTCTAATGTTCTTTGGCGGAAATTAGAAAGGTTAAATCCCTTAGAGGATCGTTGCTGAACTCCTGCTTTATTAAGTTTATTTGCACAAGCAGATGAAAATGGTGACAGGTTTTCCGTGGACGAATGTCTTCCAACGCAGGTTAATCTTCCAGCTGACATATGGTACCCACCGTACAACTGGACTGTTGCTATTGGTTATTACTAGACGCACTAAACTCAGTATAATTTAAAAACGTTTCAGCAAACACGCATCTAACACGTAAACCATGTTGGGTCGTTTACTCATAATTTAGTTGGAAGAGAGCTATGGACTAACCTATTTTATTTATTGAAGTAATTCGTGAATTCACGGTCGTTTTTCTTAATATTAAATATATGTACATGTGAGTGTGTGCAGATGAGTGTATTTAGTAGCATCGGTGAGACTGAAAATTTTTTATTTTTATATCAACGTACTTCCATTGTGAACTATGAAGTTATCTTTAATGTGTACTAATCCAAAACTTTTATCATTCGAATTAAATATGTAACTCCTAACTAGTCCAAAACAACTCAAGCTACGTCAATATCGAATCGAACTGAAAATGTCAGAATCATTGATGAATGAGTTTCGTACAGTCTGCGTTTTTGATATTCTTAGGCCTTTAGTCAGCATCTGAGTTGATTAATTTCCCATTAGAAATGAGCGCTAAGAGGAAACCTTTTCATTGGTTTTGGAAAGAAAACAACAAACACCCAAAACTCCAAAGCCTCACATTCGCATCAGTCAACAAATACTTCAGATATCATTAACTACCTAAGTCTCTCACCAGGGTGTCCTAGAAATACAAACTTCACATAACGGTGACTCGTTGTATCTATCTTTATCTGTCAAGGAAGCTGCGAGTACGAAACAGGTACAAAACACAATGGTGTTTTCCGAACCCGTTACATTAATATATAATCATAGTTCTTCGTCCTAAAACTCACTAACAATTCTTGAGAGTGGATTTGAAGCTGTAAACATTGATACAAGTATACTAGGTAAACTGCTTTTTGTTTTGTTTTCCTTGTTATGTTTTGTTGTGAATTTTGCTCAAAGCAGCTGCTACACGAGAGCTATCTCCGCTAACCGTCCCTAATTTAGCAGTGTAAGACCTGAGGGAAGGCAGCTAGTCTTCACCACCCACCGCCAACTCTTGGGCTACTCTTTTACCAACGAATAGTGAGATAGACCGTCACATTATAGCGCCATCACAGCTGAAAAGGCAAGTATGTTTGGTGTGACGGGGATTCGAACCCGCGACTATCGGATTACAAGTCGAGTGCCTTAACCACATGGCTATATCAGGACACCGCCAGAGGGCACCAAAAATATTAATATTAATGTTAAAGTATAACAACAACACACATAATGATAAAAAGGAATCCAAGTTAGAATATTTTTATCTTTTTGTTGTTGTTATTAAGTGAGTTAAGCCGTACAACAAGCATTTCTACTCTGCCCATTATGAATATAGAAACCCGTCTTTTAAAGTCGCAAGCTTCAAGACATACTATTGTGTCACAATATTTGTATCAAATAAAACCTTATTAATACCATATTTAATTGGGTTTTGTTCATGATGTTTACCTGTCGTTAAGCGCAAAGTTATACAATAAGCTAAGTATGCGGTGCCCACTAAGGGCATCGAAACCAGATTTTTAACGTAATAAATCTTCAGACTTATCGCTGAGTGGGGGCTCATAAAAAAAAATGAACACACAAGATCTTTTCATTCTTTCGCTATATTCATAACAACGTAGTAATTTACTTAAAAAATGACTTCTGGTGTGAACAAACAATAATGTGAAAATATCCCGGTGTCCAAAAGTTAACGTTTTCCTCGCAACATTTTTTTAAGCTCAGCCACTCTATATAGGAACTTTCAGTAAAACGAAAGTTAGCGGCACATAATTAATATTAATTACATCAAAGATAACATCCGCTGACACCAAAAATTTTCGATACAATGATGAAACTTCGATATGCCGGTCTTTTAATCAGTTTTATGTGTTTGATAAGAGCACTTTGTTTTGTGCAAGAAACATCCAAATATTCCACCAACCAAGTTAACAGAAACCTGTACAGATGTACTCCAGCTGTTTACTACGATCTCTGTAGCACCTGCTAGAGACAGATGACACACGCTATGAAACAATAAGAATGTTGGTCGATTCGATTCAACAACAAGAAATTCTCTCTCATTTGTGCTTTATTCAATTCGTAGTTAGAAAACGTTTAAGTTAATTTACGTCGATACGCAATATTTTCGAGATATAATTTGTGAAGTGATCATTGCCTACATTGTACCAACAACTACCTCGCAAGTCAGATACCACGTACTGCACTGCACACTTGCATTACTATTCTGTAATTGTAATTTATTACAATTAGAACAACTTACCTTATAAAGATCAAATTTAAATATAAGTTGAAATTATCGATTGATAAGTGTGGGCAACAGTCAATGCACGTCTTTCGAAAAACTTAATACTTTGCCGCTGAAACCAGTATGTGTATAACTGTCGTAAACTATTAAGGCTTTGTTAAACACAGGATTTTAGCCCACAGGTATCGGTCATTCTTTATAGGTTTTACTGGAGGTAGTTAGGATTTCCTGCCTTACATCTTTATTATCTTGCCTTTGAAACAAATATTTATTTAAATTAAAACCTTTCGTCACCACTTATTTCAATATTAAAGTCTATACAATAGTTTAAAAAACATAATACAATTGTAAATGAGTGTGCGTTTTGTGTATAGCAAAGCCACAAAGGGCTATCTGCTCAGTCCACCGAGGGGAATCGAACCCCTGATTTTAGCGTTGTAAGTTCGGAGACATACCACTGTACTAGCGGGGGGCAATTGTACATGAAAACAGGCGTTCGTTTACCAGTCATTAAAATGGCGATGGAATTGTGAGAAATAAGTAAATTAATTTTAGTTGTAGAATCTCTAAGTGGATAAGATTTGAAACTATGAACTTTTTACCATTATTAATCTTACTAGCAGAAATACCTGCCCCTTGGTCAGATATAGCTGCTAGTTCCTTTTGAAGGTTATTGGGACTTAGTCCTTTTCTGGAATATTCTGACATTTCGACAACAATCTACTCCTACAATAATGTTTACCATTCATGATGAAAATAATTTTAATAAAATTTTTAGATTGAAGATGATCTGTCATCAAAGTATTACGTCATAGATTAGTTTTTATTGAATTATTTCTTTCTAGATATATATCAATGAAAATATCTTACTTTTCTGTTTTGAATTTCCAGCAAAGCTACACCAGGGTTATCTGCGCTAGCCGTTTCTCATTTAGTAGTGTAAGAGTAGAGGGAAGGCAGCTAGTCCTCACCACCAACCGACACCTCTTGGGCTACTCTTCTACCAGCGAAGAGTGGGATTTATTGTCACATTATAACGCCTCCTCGGCTGAAAGGACGAGTATGTTTGGTATGACGGGGATTCGAACCTGCGACCCTCGGATTGCGAGTCGAGTGCCTTATCCAGCTGGCCATGCCGGACTTGTTCTATTGCACCACTCATGAGATTTTTACTAAAGAAAAAAAAACCTTTTTTCAAAATTTGTTTGTAGAATGTTTTATATTTGAACCTTTCTCATTTTGTTGGTAATTTTTATTGGTTAAATCTGAAATTTACTCCTTTTTGTAATTTTTATTAATTAAAGTTTAAACATATCATGTTTTGAAGAGATTTCAAGTGGTTTTATTTATTGCTCAGTTACAAAAATACTGCCTGGTTATTACCCAGTTATGATTGGTGATGATCGGTGAGAGAGTTTCAGACGTATTCGTCGCAAGGTTTGTTTTAATGACATTATTGTAATCTGAACAGAAACTGCAATTAGCAATAATTACAGGCATGAAATGAATGTTTGGTTGACATATTATTATATTTTCTTGTTTTCTTTCACTTATAACATCTTTAAATTGCTAACGTAATTTTCTTCTATTCATGCCTCAGTTGCTTGACACACACCATGAGTTAAGAAGTCCAACTTCTTCTAAATTTCAGTTAATTCATTTAGGTAAGTTCTGATTTGTAAATGGCTTAAATAAAACTGACTATAATTCTGTTTAATTTGATTAATCTGGTTCATACCGTTGTTCATGCAATTAATTATATAAATATCGTCTAGGTCACTACTATGTCTGGTATCCCATCCAGCTTGACGAGTGTTGGTACCGAGCGAAAGGTCTTGAAGGTACAGAATATGGTACATCAAGTGTAATTAGCACATTATTTTTTGGTTTTGCTTGTAAGCTCCTTAGAATTATTGAATGATTATAATGTTACGATCAGAGCTCCTATAAATATATGGTTATTCATATAAGTAATAGAACAATGTTTTCTTTAAAGTTAGGTTAACTGATGTTTCAGTAATGTTGGATGTTATTTATTCATAATTTGTCCATAAGGAGTAATTTCCACGGTTAGCTAAAAAACTTAGGACTAATTTAAGTATCCAAAGATCATGATGTACTGAACCGCTTGAGCTATTATTGGGTTTACGGTTGAAAATACTGTCAGCAGTAATAGATGTTGGTAATTACAGTCATTTTAAGTTTAAGGTTGTTTGTTTGTGTGTGTGTGTATCATTTTATGACGCTGTGTACTTCTTTCTAGACAGGTCCGGCATTACCAAGTGGGTTAAGGCGTTCGACTCATAATCTGAGGTTCCGGGTTCGAATCCCTGTCGCATCAAACATGCTCACCCTTTCAGCCGTGTAGGCGTTATAATGTGACGGCCAATCCCGTTATTCGTTGGTAAAAGAGTAGCCCAAGAGTTGGCGGTGGGTGATGATGACTAGCTGCCTTCCGTCTAGTCTTACACTGCTAAATTAGGGATAGTTAGCGCAGATAGCCTTCACGTAGCATTGCGTGAAATTCTAATACAAACAAACAAACAAAACTTCTAGTTAGTTCGTTATATAAAAATCACGTTATTAGTTTAGAAATTATGTTTTAGTTTTTATCTAGATAAGAAGTACTCCGCTATTGATCAGAGTTTAGTATCACCATTTATAAAGTTAGAGATCTCATAAATGTATAGCATGTCTAAAGCTACCTGAACATAGCGTGTTAAGTGGGTAGTTACCAGTAATCTCTAAACCTCACTCTTCACAATCATATTACTGCTTTTTGTATCATTGTTATCAGGCATGTTAGGAAAGATATGATAACTGTTTTTAATATAATACAACAGGTTATCTTAAATTTATCTTTGTTATAGTGAATTGGGTTAAAACACTGAAACAATAAATGTAGGACATTTCATGTGGGTTATTGTTATGCATTTGTGAAAAATAATTTACCAAGTTTGTTCGTTTATATACTTCATATGTTATACAATGGATGTAGGACAATTTATGTGGATTATTGCTGTGTATTTGTGAAAAATAGTTTACCAAGTTTGTTCTTTTATCTATCTGCCTTTAAACAAAACGTTGTTTGAATTATATATAGGATGAAAGTATGGTCGAAAGCAAAAGTAAGCTTAACCACAAACGCAGACTGTGCATGTTGGTTTGGAACAGTAAGACTGACACTCTTTTGGTAGGAGATTAATTCCTTTTCTGACATATAGGAAGAATCTATAGCTAGATCGATGAAGTGTGCAGCTAGCTGCCTGGAAAATGTTATTGACTGAACAGCGCCGTCCATCATAAGACTAAGTTGCCGACAGTGAAACTGATGGTAAGGGAGAGGGTGGGAAAGAGAAAGAAAATTAACCGAGAAGCAACTATTGTATATCGTTTTGTACAGATAAAAGCATATATTCTAACGTGTTTGTCAATTCACACACAATTTATAAACGTTTATTGTTGTTGTTTTTCACAGTATCTCAATTATCAGTTGAACTTATATCCACTTATCGATTATGTTGAAATTTGTTAGATGTCATATAAATTATTTTGAAATTTGTTAGATGTCATATAAATTATGCAAAAATGTTTCTTCTGTTTAATAATTTAATATCGATAACGATCTTTATGGAGTCGAATTGATCTTATCAATTTAATATTTTTTGAATTTTTGTTTCCTTGGGAGAAGAGTACATGAAGACTTGGGAGGAGGGTAATTTTTGGAATTAATTACTTTTTTGGTCGTTAAGAATGTAGTGCATAGCTACAAACGGATTTAATAAGCTCATTTATTCAAAACCTACTAAATAAATTTTCACCAACTGGTGCCCTCCACTTGAGGTCAACTTGAGGACACAGAATTTAAAATATAATGTTGTTCGACGTATTTAATAAAACAGACTGATACACGTTTCGAAAATCTTATAATAAACCCGATCTTTCGAATTTTCGACAGATATCTGTACTTGTGTCAACTGGGAGTTTAATACATTTTGTTTGTGCTGCTCATATATGTCTAAAATACAAAAGAGAAAGATGTACCGAAAATAGTTCGGGATTTCCAACGTTTCTTACAAATTACTTACGAACGACAACAGCGCTAAAAAACAACAACAAAGTGTGGTTTGTTTTAAATTTCGCTCAAGACTGCATGAGGACTATCTGTGCTACCCGTCCCTAATTTAGCAGTGTAAAACTAGAGCAAAGGCAGCTAGTCATCATCACCCACCGCCAACTCCTGAGCTACTCTTTTACCAACGAATAGTGGGATTGATTATTACTTTATAACACCCTCACCGGTGAAAGGGTGAGAATGTTTGGTGTGACAGGAATAGGAACCCGCTACCCTCAGATTGCGAGGCGAGCGCCTTAACCAACCGGCCATTCTGGGCATGAAAAAAAAAAGGAAAAAAATCTAGATGTGATGACTATAGAATTTACAGGAAAATTGTTACAATTTTCAAATAAAAACTGAAGTGCTGTTTTATATATTACGGCCAAATCAAAAGTATGGTGTTTCTCATTTCTTAGTAGCATAAGAAGTAGTAAAAAAAGAAAACGAATATAAATCATAATTAAATTATGTTAAAAGAACTTGCAATCATGGAAATAACATATTTATATATATTGAATTATGGATATTTAAGAGATAAAATTATAATATGCTAGTATAAGATAGAATTTAAAACTTATCAACATTGCGTCAGCTTTTTACAAGTGAATTTTTTTGAAAATGTCTTCCTTAACCCTCATACAAAAATCGGTTGCAATTAATAAACTTAAATAGCTATTTATTTACCTCCCCCAAAAATATGATGCTTTTTTTGTCTTACTACTCTTTTCTTTTAATCGAATATAGTTTATAGAGGGAAATGAAAAGTGGAACATTAATTATTTAATGTAATTTTATTATAAATTTGGCTTTTTTAATGTCATGAGACAAATCCGCTGTTTAATGTTTTTTGAATTTCGCGAGGTTGTGTGTGTTTTCTTATAGCTAAGCCGCATCAGGCGATCTGCTGAACCCGCCGAGAAGAATCGAACCCATTGTTTTTGAATTGTAAATTCACAGACTTACCGTTGTATTAGCTGGGAGCACTACACGAGGGATATTTGCGTTAGCCGTTCCTAATTTATCAGTGTAAATTTGATTTGTATTGAATTTCGCGCAAGGGTACACGAGGGCTATCTGCACTACTCGTCCTTAATTTAGCAGTGTAAGACTAAAGAGAAGGCAGCTAGTCATCACCACCCACCGTCAACTGTTGGGATACTCTTTTACCAACGAATAGTGGGATTAAGCGTCACATATAACACCCCCACGGCTGAAAGGACGAGCATGTTTGGTGCAAAGGGAATTCGAACCTGTGACCCTTAGATTACGAATCGAATACATTAACTACTTGGCCATGCCGGTCTGCCCGCTGTTTAATAAACAGAACGATATACAACTGAACATAATCATAACGTACCCAGAGAAGGGACGTGCTAGGCCTTTTCCTTTTTGATTCATAACAAAAATAAGTCACATAATTACTTATATAATTAATTTCTTTAAAAAATGTATGTACTTCTAGAATGTTATTCCGACGTAACACTGCAGTATTGTATAGAACATTTAAGACTTTATCAGGTAGACGGTAGCAATGCCAACGTAGCAACGACTTGTTTGAAGTTAATCACAAAGCAACACAATGGGATATTTGGGCTTTGCCCACCACGGGTATCGAAACTCGTATTCTAGCGTTATAAGTCCGCAGACATACAGTTGTGTCACTAGGTGGGGGAGTTGGAGGGATGGCTCGGATTGTTCATCGAAATGATATTTGAAATAGCACTTCAATAAGTCATCAGAACTTTAGAATAATGTAGTGTTTCCTTTTAAAACAATGTCTATGTTATGACTATGTCACAAGCTCTATAAATATCATAGAAAAAGATCTGAATTTCTTTTTATAATAGTCTTCCGCCAGCACAGCGGTAAGCCTACGGACTTACAACGCTAAAACCAGGGGTTCGATTCCTCTCGGTGGACTCAGCAGATAGCTTAATGTGGCTTTGCTATAAGAAAACACACACGCACCATCTTCTTAACAGTATACTTTGGATGATACGTTGCAATAAATTAGAAAATAAAGAATAATCTCTATTCGTATCCTATTTTCTCAGCTTTCATCGACTAATAAAAACAAATTTATTAGATCCAGTAATTATGAGGTATCTGGAATGTGAAAATCCACTAAAAAATAAATAAATATTGAAAGTAAATACTTAAACTACTAAATTGTAGTTCGGTTCTAAGAAATACGAAATGCAAACGTTTGTACGTATAAAAAACGGTACATATTCAGCATATGAACATTATGCCCGGGTAATAAACATCACATTCTAAGTAATTAAAAATTAAAGTCAGTTTCTAAGAATGCGTCAAATGCAATAACCCACCGGGTAATTGTCACGTGTCCCGGTGGGCCAATCTGTTCCTTCATAACGCCATCACTAACGTACTAAATCGATAGGAATTTTTAAAGTAAAGAATAGTTTTTAAGTGTTGTTTAGTTTTATATTCGCGAACAGTTAAGGTCTGAATATTTTAAAATTCATCACCTTTTAGAACGTTAATTCTTAATCAATTACAGTCTTTTATTTTAAAATTTAAAACAATATTTTTATAGCTATATTTTTGAATGTGGCTGGAGTTGTTCGTAATACATTTATAAATTCCACTGTTGAGCGAAGTTATAAAGTGTCTACGTAACGCACGTGTTGTTAAATACACGCGTACCAGATACTAAGAGAAAAAAGTATGGATTTTTACTCCAAGTATTTTGTATTTATACACTTTGCATAAATTTTTCTTCGTTTGGTTATTTCAGAGCAGAGCAGCTATCTGCTGTGTCCACCACAAGGACTCGAACCCCGGATTTTAACACTAAATCCTTAGACTTATCGCTATTTTTGTTATAAGAGTTTTTATTAAATAATATAGCTGATTTTTGGTGGAATTACTGTTATTAATAAGAAATACACATATTAAACTAATATTTTTTTCTTACTGGTTGGTTGGTAGATAAAGGTAAACTTAAGGATCAACAACTTCGATGCAATGATTTCGCCAAATTACTGTAAGGATCCTTTCAGTTTTTGGGATCTAAGAAACAAAAAGAATCCCACAGATGTAACTGTTATGGCTGCTAATTGTACACTCCTGTTCCATAAACAAGGATATCTTTATCAAAGTAGCAAATAGACGGATGTGGCTTTGCTATAAGAAAACGTACACACGCCCATCAAAGTATCAGATTTGAGGTTATATAACACAGGTAGTAAGGACAAGAAAATAAAATCATGGTCCTAAAAAGAAACTTGACCACCACTCTAAGTTGTTCTATCGTAACTGGCCATTTTGTCTCTGCAAGATAATTTAACAAATTCTACATCAATACAATCCATCACAGTGAACCAACAAACTAATTAAGGGAGATTTGCTAGTTTTTATGGATGTGTTGTTTTATTTTTACATTCTAAAATAGTCTAACGAGAAACGAATGTTGCAACTTGTACTAATGTAATATGTTTCACAGAAATTACAGTAATGCGTTTCGTTCGTCAGAATCGATTTTAGTAATAAAAAAAATACGGCTAATTAACAGAAGTCCTGAGAGAGAGATTGTAAGTATAACATTGTAGTCCTTCGTGATGAAATAAATTTTTGAAATGTCAAAAGAAAATGCAGTTCACTAAACCTTTGTGATCCACCGAGAACTATTTGAAATAATTGTACATCCATTTCACTTCTTAGCTGTTGGGTGAATATTTTAATAAATTTATGAAAAAAACAACAGTAATCTGAGATACACAAGAAAATTCACAATAGAGTGTACTATAGTATAAAAATATTCACAATAACCTGAGACACACAAGAAAATTCACAATAGAGTACACTATAGTACAAAAACAATCACAATAACCTGAGACACACAAGAAAGTTCACAATACACTATAGTATAAAAATAATCACAATAACCTGATAAAGACTAGAAAATTCACAATATAGTACACTATTGTATAAAAATAATCAAAACAACCTGAAAAACTCGAGAAGTTTTACAACAGAGTACACTATAGTATAAAAATAATCACAATAACTTGAGAAACACGAGGAGGTTCACAATAGAGTGCACTATAGTATAAAAATATTCACAATACCTGAGACAGACAAGAAAGTTCACAATACACTATAGTATAAAAATAATCACAATAACCTGATAAAGACTAGAAAATTCACAATATAGTACACTATAGTATAAAAATAATCACAATAGCCTGAAAAACACGAGAAGTTTTACAATAGAGTACACTATAGTATAAAATTAATCACAATAACCTAAAAATACGGGAAGTTTTACAATAGAGTACACTATAGTATAAAAATAATCACAATAACCTGATAAAAACTAGAAAATTCACAATATAGTACACTATAGTATAAAAATAATCACAATAACCTGAAAAACACGAGAAGTTTTACAATAGAGTACACTATAGTATAAAAATAATCACAATAACCCGAGAAACACGAGAAGGTTCACAATAGAGTAAACTATAGTATAAATATAATCAACATAACCTGAGAAACACGAGAAGTTTCACAATAGAGTGCACTATAGTATAAAAATAATCACAATAATCTGATAAAGACTAGAAAGTTCACAATAGAGTACATTAGTATAAATATAATCACAATAACCTGATAAAGACTAAAAAATTCACAATAAAGTACACTATAGTATAAATATAATCACAATAACCTGATAAAGACTAAAAAATTCACAATAAAGTACACTATAGTATAAAAATAATCAGCATAACTTGATAAAGACTAGAAAATTCACAATAGAGTACACTATAGTATAAAAATAATCACAATAACCTGAGAAACACGAGAAGGTTCACAATATAGTACACTACAGTACAAAAATAATCAAAGTAACACAATAGAGGATACAGTAGTATAGAAATAAGCACAGGTATTGTAATTTTATTCTTCACAAAAAAAATCGTTTCTTTATATAAAGAGACTATAGTAGTGATAGCTCATTGTGAACTAGTGGTTCAGCGTGTCGAAGAAGTCAACACTTGAGACGTGATGAGGTGTTGTGTCTCTAAACACTTATCACAGTTTCAACTGTAGACACGTTACAAAGGTGACTATATATTATTATTCTTCCATAGCAATGCTCATAATGTATAATAGGTAGAAGGACGTGATTCATTCCGTCCAAAAGTAAAGTAAAAAATATGCACTTTATTCATTTAAAACTCGTACAAGAAACGAGTATATTTGTGTATATGATTAGAAAAGAACATTGCATGTGAAAATTAGAAAAAACCTGAATATTAGCAAATTAAATATCCGTTTCTTTCTTTTCCACATGTTGTAACTAGTTTCAGCCATATGTGGTCGTCATAAAGTTGAAATATGGAAAAAAAATGCTACTTTTTGGAATCAATGTGATTGACAAATTATTAACTTCCCAATTTCTGTGTGATTATTATGTTAACAAGGATAAAAAGTTACGCTTGGTTTGTTTTTTGGTAAGTGCAGAGGGATATCTGTGTTGTCCCTACCATGGCTATCGAAACCTAGTTTTTAACGTTATAAGCCTTCAGACTTACAGCTGAGCCAACAAGGGGACAAACTGCACTTAAACCTGTTAAAACTAATATTTGGATGTGTCATAGGGAAAAATACTTTAATATAAATAAGGTATGTAAATAAACTCAAACCCTAGTGACTCGTTACTTAAAGTACGGTATGATATAATCACGTGACTAGTTACGTTATTACCGTGTAAATTTATGCAGAAGTTCTTATATACTTGTGTGATGAAGGAGTTTTGAAATTATATTAATACTGACTGCTCCCATTACAAATATTAAAAAAAAACATTTGTTGCTGCGTCAGATACAGTAACACAGGCCATTAGTACAGCATTACGACATTGTCTGTTGTTTATAATATGTGAGGTAGAGAACGTAAATACTTATTGAACAACAAAGTTTCATGACCTGTTTCTCTTGTGTAAGATCCTGACAGCCATCTCGCTGGAACTTTTTTATTTGCATGAACTAAATGGTTTCCTTGTATGGTTACAACCAAGGCAGTCTTCACTTGGGTCTAAGCAAACAAAACCTTGTCACTCCACTTTATACTCAGAACGCTGAAGCCACTTGAAATTGAATTATGCATGGAACTGTTTGTACATAAATACAAATATGTGTTATAAGTCGTAAGCTTGTTTATTTTATTATTTTTTAATTTCAGCAAAGCTACACGAGGGCTATCAGCGCTAGTCGTCCCTAATTGAGCAGTATAAGACTAGAGGGAAGACAGCTAGTCATCACCACCCACCACCAACTCTTTGGCTACTCTTTAACCAACGAACAGTGGGACTGAATACCAAAATATAACGCCCCAACAGTTGAAAGGACGAGCATGTTTGGTGTGACGGGGATTCGAATCCAGGACCATCGGATTACAAGCCGAGTGCCTAAACCACCTAACCATTCCGAGCCATTTCTGTTTGTAGTGCAAAGCTACACATATGATTATCTGTGCTCTGCCTAACACGGGTGTCAAAACCTGGTTTCTAGGATGTAAGTCAGCAGACATACCGTTGAGCTACTAGGGGAATGGCCTCAAAGAAAAATCACGTACTAGTACTAGAAACGTTGTGATCAAACTTCATTGTTACTTGTTGCTGAAAAAATAAGCATAGCAAACTCTAGCACGATACAGGCCCGGCATGGCGAAGCGTGTTAAGGCGTTCGACTCGTAATCCGAGGGTCGCGGATTCGAATCAAGGTCGCACCAAACATGCTCGCCCTTTCAGCCCTGGGGGCGTTATAAAGTAATGGTAAATCCCAGCATTCGTTGATAAAAGAGTAGCCCAGGAGTTGGCGGTGGGTGGTTGTAACTAGCTACCTTCCCTCTAGTCTTACACTGCTAAATTAGGGACGGCTAGTGCAGATAGCCCTCGAGTAGCTTGGCGCGAAATTCAAAAAACAAACAAACAAATTAGCACGATACATAAATTTCAGGGAAAAGACCGTTCTGTTTCATTGTATGATTATTAATTAATTACCTAATGGCAAATTAAAAAAAAAAAAAACGCTACCTAAGAAAATCTTGTTTTCTTTATCTTACATGTCTGAACATGGCGTCTGAATTAGTTTTTATTCAGATATATTCTAAAAGATTAGTTTTTATATTGGAAAAAGGAGTCGTTGAGTTTATATTTAAACAAGGAAAATATTCCTGATACATTCTGCAAGCTATGTTTAAAAATATCTTTATCTAACATTTAGAAACTTTCACATTAAAAATACTAGCGAAAAGCTGTCATCTTATCATTACATTGAATTAATATTTTTTTTACTATTTCACGCACGCTGCATATTTCTGATGCGTGGGAAACCTCTTTTCTGAGACAACCTCAAAATATTGTTTTCGTGTTTAAAGTTAAATTTGACCATTAAGTTCACGAAAAGGAGGGTGGGCCTTCATATACGCTGTGTACTCTGCTGAATATGACAGACGTAATGGGTTTGACATAACATGTTATTTTTTACTCTCACTCATACCTTCTTAAAATTATAAGAAAACTATCACACTTTATAATAATGTGTTTGGTTTCAAAATCTAAAACCCAAAGTTTCAAATCCGAAAATTTTATGTGACATTCTTGAAGTCCACATTTTTATTTCACTATATTTTATGTACTTATTCGTTATAAATGTACAGACAGATAATGCAATAAGATAACTAATGATCTCTAACATTTGACTCTATTTGTTCCATCGAATAAAGGTTCATAGCACATTAAGTGTGAGGACAGGATTTTAATTCAATGATAGCTGATTAAAGCCAAGGCTCACTAGCTTTAAAGGAATTAATAATTCACTCATATACATACATATTTTCTATTGTATAATAAAATAAACTCCCTCGCGGTAGGTCTTTGGATTTACAAGGCTAAAATCAGGGGTTTGATTTCCTTCGGTGGACACAGCAGATAGCCCGATGTGGCTTATCTGTAAGAAATACACAAGCACATTATAAAATAAAGATCATGTTATCTTAATAAAACTAACTTTTTACTAACATTTTTTAGCTTTTCCTTCGCTGTGATAGCGGTAAGTCTTCGGAATTAAAACACTCAAAATCAGGAGCTCGATTCCTCTCGATGGACACAGCAGATAGCGGGATGTGGTTTTGAAAAACACAAACATGCTCTTTGACATTATTTTAATCACTTTGATTAGTAAATTAAACATAATGCAGTAGCCAATTAACAAAAAGAAAAAATATGCATTTTGCGTTGTTAGACTCAACCACTTATTTGAGTAGAGCTTTGAAAGATGAAAATAAGAAAAGGGGGAAATAAAAATAAATTTTTTTTTTGCATTTAACAGGGAAAATGTGAACACTATGAAATTAGCCTAAATACTAGCTGGTCAAAAGTTTAAGACCATACCAAAAAGAACTCCTAAACAGGGTAGAAAATGCCCAACAAGAGATCTCAGTAGTGAGTTGCACGGCCGTCATTACGAATAAATGCAAACATTCGCTTTGGCATGGTCGATATAAGCGTTTGCAGAAGGCTGGCTGGAATGTTATTCCAAGTGGTAAAGATGGCTCCACGAAGATCAGGCAACTGTTTGGAATTGACGTCCATTTCTATAAATTTCCCTTGCCATCCACCTCCAAAATTTTCAATGGGGTTTATTTCGTGCGAACACGTTGGATGGTCCAAAAGAATCACGTTATTCGCCATGAAAAAGTCCTTTGTTCTGCGGGCATTCTGGGTTGCAGCGTTGTTCTGCTAAAAGATTCAGTCATTTCCACATAAGTGTGGGCCTTCAGTCAATAAGGATGCTCTCTCCAACATGCCAATGTAGCTGCTGTTTGACGTCCTTGTATAACCTGAAGCTCCATTGTTCCATGGAACGAGAAAGCACCCCAGATCATGATGGAACTTCCTCCACTGTGTCGTTTTGAAAATGTCTCCGGTGGGATATCCTTATAGTGCCAGTAACGTTGGAAGCCATCTGGACCATCCAGGTTAAATATTTTCTCATCAGAGAACAAAACCTTCGTCCACTTTCCTACGTCCCATGTTTGGTGCTTCTCAGCAAAGTTTAGCCGAGCTGTTTCATGGTGTTGAAGGAGGCGTAGCCTTTGAAGACGTTTACGGTTTTTAAAGTCTTTCTCTCGTAGATGCCGTCTTATTGTTCTTGAGCTTTATTCTGCGCCTGTAAGGGCCATAATCAGGTTCGACGATCGACTGGTGTCTTGCCGGACAACCCCGACGAATCCTCCTGCTTAACGCCGGCGAAATTTTCTTGGTTCGACCACTTGAAATTATCGTTCCGTATCCCTCAGGGTCTTTTAAGAAATTTGCAACAGCAGTTTTACTACGCCCAATCTCACAAGCAATGACACATTGAGAGAGACCTTGCTTGTGCAGCTCGAAAATTCTGCCACGTTCAAACTCTGTCAACTTTTTAGCCATTGCCATGTTTTTACCCAATGTAACACAGGATATGTCAATAGGAAATGTCGACAACGCTAATGCTTGAACACAAATGACTAAATTTCGTTACGTGTTTACCGATTAACGCTTCATTTCAATATGGTCTTAAACTTTTGACCAGCTAGTATTTAGGCTAATTTCATAGTCTTCACATTTTCCATATTAAATGCTAAAAATTTTTTTTATTTTATTTTCCCTTTTCTTATTTTCATCTTTCGAAGCTCTACTCAAATAAGTGGTTGAGCCTAAGAACGCAAAATGCATATTTTTTCTTTATGTTTATTGGCCTTAAGATTTTGACCAGCAGTGTATTTATCTGTTTGAAAATACCTTGTAATTAAGTAATGCTGTATGTCATGTATTACATGGCCACGTGGTTAGGGCGATCCAGTCGTAATACAAAGGTCGCAGGTTCGAATCTTCGTCACACAAAACATTCTCGCTATTTCAGCCGTGGTAGCATTATTAACCTATGGTTAATCCCACTATTCGTTAGTAAAAGAATTGGTGGTGGTAGTGATAACTAGCTGTCTTACACTGCGAAATTGGGGACAGCTCAGGCATAGTCCTCGTGTAGCTTTGGGCGAAATACAAAACAAACCTAAAACGAACATCTAATTTATGGACAGCACTTTTTTTTAGTTTTAAGTTTTATCTAATATTCCCTTCATAAGTAAAATTTTCCCAACTTTTATACTGATTACAAACTCGATGTTTTTACGTCCGAAACTAAATAAAATAAGAGTTTGAATAAATGGTGAATATCAAATTTATTCGTTTTGTTTCTTTGTAACTTATCTCTAGAAGATAAAAACAATTTCTTTTCAAGCCTCTTATTGAATCCACCAAAGACATAAATAATCCGTTTGTTCTGCAGATTTTATTCCGGATTAGGTACCAAACTTTTTTTTGCTCGTGGACCATACATAATACTCTATAGGGAATAATGATGCTCGTGAGAGGATTTAGTTTTGTTGGGCCCAATGAAGCACTTTTTTATTTTTATTACTCGTCGTGATGTACTGCAAAATCACACGCTCTATTAGAATGCTCCAAGTCATTCTTATTTTTAATTTTTCTTTGACGTCCGCTTCCCAAACCACGTTCTTGGCCATAACTCTCAATTTGTCATTTCTTTACAGATAAGCTCTTCTTTTTTCTTTCATTTCGTTTTCGTGTGCAGGAGATGTTTTCGTGATGCCTCTACTGCGACATCCTACGCCCATGATAATCGGCTACGTCTATTCATCCGTCAAACAAGATGAGGCAATCGTATTCAGATTTTAACACGAGATAGGATTAAAACATTATTTTGGAGTAAATTGTATGTCCTCTGTGGTGTTATATCAATTCTAAATTATTTTACACGTAGAAACAAAAATACTTGTTTTTAAACACCAACTTTTTGCTTTGATGCAATAGTAAAAAAAAAACAGCAACTCAATCAAATACCTGCTGAAACGTTGAGAATGTATCCACATTTTTCGGTTTAAATGCAAAGTACAGCAATCATCACCTCCTTGGCTGTCGGTTACTGTACATAGATTAAGTTGGCTATTGCAGTTGAGATATTATTGACATTTAAATTTCATCAATATGATTCGTTAAACAGCTTACACAATTATTTATTCACTCTTATTTTTAATGTGTGACAGCATTTTTCTAACTTCTACATTTATGGCAAAACTACTAATTTTGGACTACCGAGTTTGGGCTATCTTCTGAGTTCACAGCGAAGAATCGAACCCCTGAGTTTAGCGTTAAGTCTGTAGATTTAGCGCTGTACCAGTGGTAACTGTCTCATATCCATTCAATATATAATATGGCCTGGCATGGCCGAGCGCGTTAAGGCGTGCACTCGTAATCCGAGGGTCGCGGGTTCGTGCCCGCGTCGCGCTAAACATGCTCGCCCTCCCAGCCGTGGGGGTGTATAATGTGACGGTCAATCCCACTATTCGTTGGTAAAAGAGTAGCCCAAGAGTTGGCGGTGGGTGGTGATGACTAGCTGCCTTCCCTCTAGTCTTACACTGCAAAATTAGGGACGGCTAGCACAGATAGCCCTCGAGTAGCTTTGTGCGAATTTCCAAAAAACAAACAAACAAACAATATATAATATTCAACTGTCTCATCTATTTTCAGATTACCATCTGCTCTGTGAAGAATGTATATACCGCAGTTGGTGCTCAGAACATCATACCCTCTATATGTATAATTCTTCCAGCTGTCTCTCGCTGGCCACTCCAGCATTTACTAGCATTTCAGCCCGTGTTCTATTTTTCCCCTGGCTTTCGCTTTGATCATTCCGATTTTTAAGTGCACACATTTTTGCTTCTGTTTGTATATCCGCCGTGTAACTGCTGACTGAAGGTATTTCTCGGAGGAAACAATGCCAGAGTTTGGAAGACTATTTCAAAGAGACAAACAAGTTTGTCCAAGATAAGTAAATGTATAGCAAATGCCGCGCAGAAGTTACACACATAAAATATTGAAATTTAGGTTCAAGAGTATTCAAGGATTTATATTTGTTTTCATTGAAAAAAGGTATTCATTTATGTACTGTATACTGCATTAGACGGGGGAAAACGTCAATGACGACCCGAGTATTTTTCCCTGAATCGTCCCTTTCTGTCGAAGTAGTAGTTAGTAGTTTTTACAAGTTAGACCCCTAGCATAGTTTATTCTTCGCCAATTTTTTGTAATGGTTATATTTATTTGCATACCCAGGAGGGTCAGATACACTAGACCTCTTCCTCCTTCCATAACTTTGTTGGAATTGACTGATTAATATATTTCGAGTAAATACTGAATGGCTGGAGTGATATCATAAGTTTAGTCAGAGGCCCGGCATGGCCAAGCGTGTAAAGGCGTGCGCCTCGTAATCTGAGGGTCGTGGGTTCGCATCCCCATCGCACCAAACATGCTCGCTCTTTCAGCCGTGGGGGCGTTATAATGTGACGGTCAATCCAACTATTCAATGGTAAAAGAGTAGTCCAAGAGTTGTGGTGGATGGTGATGACTAGCTGTCTTCCCTCTGGTCTTACACTGCTAAATTACGAATGGCTTGCGCAGCCCTAGTGTAGCTTTGCGCGTAATTCAAAACAAACCAAACCAAACCATCTTGACAAATAACTTTCGAAAGCCTAATACAATATGGTAGAAATGTCCCAGATTCTCAGCTCTCTTCTAAAAGTACCCCCGAAAGGTAAATGGTAAGGACGACTTGAAACAATAGAATATAGTATTCTCCCCTTCCTCCCTGGCGGACAAAGCGCGGGTAGCCCATTGTGCAGCTCTGCGTTAAAAAAAAAATTCCTTCTAAACACCCCTTTATTGAATACATATGTCCATTAGTAACTGTATATCACAGATAGCCCACTGAGTATCTTTGTGGATTTGAGAACTTTAATGTACTGCAGCCGCTTGTTGAATGAAAAGGGCACGAGGGAGTTTCGTCAAGGTAGGTCCAGGTCTCACTACAAAACAACAACAACAACCGCCATCTTTTTTTTTATTCAAGAGGTAGTTGCAGTTTATTAAAGTTATCAAACCTTCTATGCATACTCTCTCTAAAGTAATATTGAATCAGCCACGGCCATCACAGGTGTTTATTATATATTCCAGGGTTGCGACCCCACGGGTCATGAGCTGTCTGCCCCGAGTCAACTTTTTTTTTTAGTCCTAGAAGTATCTGAGAGGTGTACATATCATTTTTGTTAGTAACTATGACGACTAAAGCCCGGACGTGGTGGTCGTCTGGTTAATCCCGCTGAGGAACACTGGTCCAAACTAATTCATATGCTTTGTTATTAATTACGCTCTTAATATTACATGATTTACTCACCTATAAATTTGAGTGAAAACCGCAGTCTAATAAACTAGTAAAAAATACTTCAAAAGACAAAATAATGTAAAATTATAAATGCAGTAAATTAAAAAAAAAATTCTTATACGTAACAGTATTGTGTGTTGTATAGTAATATATAAACTATCACAAATATGATAGATTAGTATATATATATAACGTCATAATATAAGACACCAAAGCGGAAATGCAGCAGCTCCATGATCTGTAATATCGTTTGGTTTGTAACGGAGAAAACCGATATTCCTTTTTACTCTTTTTTTGTTAATGCCTTACTAAAGCAAATTCTCATAAGACAGACAAAATGTTGAGTTTAAATTCAGATAATACATTGAATTAACATGAAAGTTATAAAACGTAAGAGGACTGAAGACTACTGCACCCTCAAAATATGACCAAAGGTTTGTTTCTCTTAGTCAGGGACATTAAAGAAAAAAAAAACCCTGCTTGTACAGATACTTCATTAGAAAGCACACAGGGGAGTGGTGAATTTTGGACATGACATTCTTACAACGGAAGCTTTTGCATTAGAAAGTAGATGCAGAACTATTGCCACGATGCACAGTCGTCAAACAGAATACGACTGGATGTACCGGCACTTATTGGAACGATGTGGTGAGTCTCAAAAATCGTTTTAGAGTAGCATGTCCAACTCTCTATAGCAAGTTCTAGTATCAAGTAACTACCTATGTAAACAGATGTAGAAGAAGAGCATATTGAAAGTTTGGTTTGGTTTCTTTTGAATTTCACACAAAACTTCACGAGGGGTATCTGTGCTAGCCGTCCCTAATGTTAATAGTGTAAGACTGGAGGGAAGGCAGCTAGTCATCACTACCCACTGCCAACTCTTGAGCTACTCTTTTACCAACGAATAGTGGGATTGACCGTAACATTATAACGTCCCTACGGCTGAAAGGGTGAGCATGTTTGGCGCGACGGGGATGCGACCCCGCGACCCTCAGATTACGAGTTGAGTGCCTTAACCACTTGGTCATGTCGGGTCGGAAGGAATGATTGAAAACTAAATGGGAAACGTGAATCACACGAACAGGGTTCACCCGTTGAAAATATACGTGGGAAACGAAGGCACGCTTCTTTTTGGTTCTAAGATAAGAGTTATTTTAATTGTGAGCTTCTTAGAAGAAACTGGGTTCTTCACAATGTTATCTCATAAACTCAAAATTACACCAAGACACAATACAGTTAGAGTGCCTTTACCACCTGGCCATGCCGGACTGCGTGCTGAAAGAAATGTTGTTTTAGTAATATACATATTTAAACTTTGCCACCTGGCCATGCCGGACTGCGTGCTGAAAGAAATGTTGTTTTAGTAATATACACATTTAAACTTTACCACCTGGCCATGCCGGACTGCGTGCTGAAAGAAATGTTGTTTTAGTAATATACACATTTAAACTTTACCACCTGGCCATGCCGGACTGCGTGCTGAAAGAAATGTTGTTTTAGTAATATACATATTTAAACTTTACCACCTGGCCATGCCGGACTGCGTGCTGAAAGAAATGTTGTTTTGGTAACATACATATTTAAACTTTGCCACCTGGCCATGCCGGACTGCGTGCTGAAAGAAATGTTGTTTTGGTAATATACACATTTAAAATAAGGATTATTTCGGACAATAAGATTTTCGTCCAGAGCTATCATATCATATCATATAACATTAAATTTGCATATCAAATCTTATCACAAACTTTATCTACCTATTATGCAAAACTCAATGCAGTCAATTATTCATTCACTGCTGTCTTTTATTTGTAATACCCACTAAACTGAAAATGAAAAATAATTGCGTTTTGACAAATAAAAAAACAAACTATTACTTTATTACGCAAAAGCAAAGGCCCGGCATAACCAGATGGGTTAAGGCGTTCAACTGAGGGTCGCGGGTTCGAATCCTTATTACACCAAACATGCTCGCCCTTTCAGCTTTAGAGGCGTTATAATGTTACGGTCAATCCCACTATTCGTTGCTGAAAGAGTTGCCCAAGAGTTGGCGGTGGGTGGTGATGACTAGCTGCCTTCTTTTTAGCCTTACAATGCTAAATTAGGTACGGCTGGCGTAGATAGCCCTTTTGTAGCTTTGCGCGAAAAACAAACAAGTGTGAAATCAGTTAAGTTTAAGGATATTCCAAAGTTCTTACATTTAAGACTTGATTAAAAGCAGATATTTCAGCCAGAAATGAATTGATGTAATTTTGTTTTCTTGTGGATACGTTTTTTACTTCAAGTGGGTTTCTCGTCATCACGAAAGGCTAGTTAAGAGTGACTTATAGTCGTCACTTGTGGATAAATGTTATAACTGTAAGAAAAGTAAGTCATCCTATCTGTCACTGCCTCGATTGCTCTTTAGATAAAAGCCAACTCCCCCCCCTCAGCAATCTCAAAGCAAAACACTGCATATACAGAGAATTTCAGACTACGAAGATAACTGTCGCTAGGGGCGTAATGTAGTTACTTCGGTTACGTGCAGAAAAACATACAATCGAAATGAAGAACAATCCGAAAAGAAGAAAAATAGTAATACTTTGTATATACATATATTCACACATCATGCAAAGAATAAATACACAAATACACGATATATATATATGTGTGTGTGTGTGTGTATTTATTATTCTTTATCCTCCATTTTTCTTTATCTTATTTGTTTCGTTAACACCTACTGGAGTCTTCAGGTTTTATACACTGCTAAATTACTGTATTCGAGAAAATCTAACTTAATATTATATTATGCTGTGTTATAGAAATGTTATTTAAATGTATAAAGTTGAGGTAATATCCACGGTGTGCTGAGCACAGGTCGTCCTTTGTGTAGCTTTTTGGTTAATTACAAACAAAGAAGCAAACACGCTCTTTTCTTTCGTCATCTAGCCCAGTTGAAGAGTTTTAGTGTTGAATGAAAGGCCTTTTGGTCAATGACTTGTGGGAGACAAAAGATAGATTTAAAATTGTATTTGTATACGTCTCCGAACTTGAAGCCATGTTGGACAAATTAAGAAAAATGTGTACAAAAGACATCTGCAAGTTGACATGATTTTTGTCCTGAATGAATTCTAATGTTTCTCCAGCTTTCGTCGTTTAAACCGCAAAGTTCAGAGTCTTAAATATTTTTTAGTTCAATTCGCAACAAACACACATCTTGTTCTGTTAATTAACTAAAATGTTACATTAAAGAAACGTAATATTAAGATGTGACCTGTTAGTTTAACGTTTGATACTAAAACTCTGGCGCCAGTTCAAAGAATTAAATATTTGTATTTTAATTTTATTTTTAAGAGTGAATTTTCGAATTATAGAGTGAAACTTAAATGGTTGATTTTAGAACATAACAATCATTGTGTAAAGTCAAGACCAATTTGTTTTTATAACAAATCTTGTTCATAAGGGTTTCTCTGTTTTTGTTTGTTTCTAAATGAAATGCTTTCCTTCATATGGTTCGTACGTGGGTTTGGAAAGTATCTGTCAAAATATTTTGAATCAAGATTTAATATCATATAAATTTGTTCGTCTATCATTTTGTTTACTTTTTTTCTGTCTGACTAAAACTAATCAGACCCCCCCTTCCTATTTGCTTTCGCTTGATGTACAACATTGGTATAAATGAGAAGCCCGCCGAGACACAGTTTTTGTAGATAACTAGAAATTTAGGCTTAAACCTGGCCCTAGTCCAAAGCAAGTAAAACTGTATACACAGATACATGCAGACAATATTATTTTATGTGTACTTTCAATGACGTTGACCTTTTAGTAATCCTATAGTTTGTCGATGTTGAAATCAGGATTATACCCCACCATAAGATTTTATTTTTATTTTTAAGTAACTATATTTTATACAGTGACGTCCTGTGTTAAACGAAAACATCTGAACAAGTTAAGTACTACTTCCTGATGGAAAACATTTTAATGTATTGATGAATATGCTTTAAAGCCAAAATATGCTGTGTTATATATAAAACCGAAGGCTTTTGTTCAGATTTTATGAGCAAAGTTACTATACAATATCTACCTACGTGGAGCCATCCATAAGTATAAACTTAAAGAATAGCTAGTTAACTGCATTTTACCTACGCCCGGCCGCCAACTGTTGAACTACTTTTGTCTGAAGGAAGGATGAAATTCGATTGTTACTCTTCAGTGCATCCATGTATCCAAAGTGGGAAGAACGTTTTACTTTTGTTGTTGTTTTTTCATGGCAATGGTCTGCGAACCATAAACTGTCTGATTCACAACAAGAGCACGCTAACTACTAGGATACACCCGGCCCAAAGCTGAAAGCACTTATCTGATGAATCGATAGAGTTGTTTATTAATAGAAGTTAAGCCTACGATTCAAGGTATACATCTGAAGCTCAACTGGTTAATTTTAAGTTTTGTAAGCCAAGTTTATTGTTATTATTACTTTTTATCATATACAGTTCTGATTAATTTCTGAGAATGTTCTTCCAACGGTTTCTAAGCACTTAAACAAAAAGTAAAAGTTTTTCGACGGGTCTAAAATTCTGAATTAAAGTACTTTATAAAAAGATATAACAGTGAAATGTCATATGTCATACAAAGATATAACAGTGAAATGTCATACGGCATACGAAGATATAACAATGAGATACCATATTTTATACAAGAAAATAACGATAACATGCCATTTGTAAAACTAAAAATATCTAATCATGCTTGAAGTCAGTTGTGCAGAAGAAAACAACATTATGGGGATTATGAAATAGCATTTGGTGAAACAAGTTTTCAAAACAACAATAGAACATAATACTTTTAAGGAATTTGTTGGAGTTGACATTCACGAAAAGCAGGAAAACCTATTACGAGTTTTTGTTTCTTTGTTTTTTGTTGTTCTTGTTCTTTAAGTCCCTGGAGTAACTTATTGTCACTTCGAAGCTACTCGGTAACATTTTGTTTATCTCATTCAAAGTCACACGTGCACTTAACAACAAAAATGGTTCAGGCGAAATGACCAGTAAGAGGAAAAAAAAACAGACTAACACAAAAACTTTACAAAGTACTCGGGAACAGTTTTTTTATACATTAACACGAGTTGTCTACTCAGCTCTCTACTCACCAGTCACTGTTTAACGTCCGTTAAATCCTTGTTATAATATATATATATATCACAAACCAGCAGCTATCAAGTATATAAAAACAGCTGATAACCACATATCAACATTTTTTATGTTATAGATGTGTATTTACGCCACCAACATGTGTGAGCAGCTAATATAAGTAAGTATAGGTGCATATCGCTTGTGTTAGTGTATTTATACACACCGGTTATTATATCATATCACATACGTTCATTCATGGCTTTCCGATGCCAGAAAACAATTACCAGACAAACGTAGGTATATATGTCAAGAATTATTAATTTTAAGCCAACACTTGTAACGTAAATCAAACACGTACCGCACACACTATCGCCAATCAGAGTAAATTTGAACACGATGTTAATTACTGCGGTAATTTTTTTAAACTGAAGAATAGCTGAGATGTGTTGTGAAATAAGTGTTGTTTATATTTATGGCTTATCCAATGGAAAGCAAGTTAATACACAGGTTTATTTTTGAAGGTTTACCCAATGAAAAATAGGTATGTACATATACATATATACATAAGTTGATTTTTAAAGGCTTATCCAATGAAAAACAAGCATATACATTGATTATTACTGAACTTAATTTAAGCCCATTACGGGATTCTAGTACGATTATAAGACCTAAGACACTTTAGGGGAGATTACCGTTGAAAATAACATTCTGTAGCAGAAAAAAAAAGTTAAATATCGTGAAAAATGTATCTTTACACCGCATAAGAGTTTTATTTTTACTTTTAAAACAGCTTAAACTAATATATCGTGATAGTTGTACAATCAGTTTTTTTCAGAATTTTGGGCAAAGCTACAGCTATGAATATGATTTGGAACTGAGCAATTAGTAACAAGGCGACTTGTCACAGCACTCAGCCACCAACGCTGGGGTTACTTTGATCCGACCGAATTGTAAAGTTTCACTGACGTTCTTATATCGTTTCTACGGTTCAAGACGCGGAGCGCGATTTTGAGGAAACACAACGAGAAATTTGAAACGTCGTGTTCACAGCTTGAGCTCGCACTAAACACTAGGCAACTCTCAGGCTACACTCTTGAAGGACAAGTGAAATGGGCCCGGCATGGTCCAGTGATTAAGGCACTCGAATTATATATAATCCGCGGGTCGCGGGTTCGAATCCCCGTCACACCAAACATGCTTGTTCCTTTCAGCCGTAGAGGCATTATAATGTTACGGTCAATCACAATATTCGTTGGTAAAAGAGTAACCCAAGAGTTGGCGGTGGGTGGTGATAATTAGTTACCTTCCCTCTAATCTTACCCTGCTAAGTTAGGGATGGCTAGCGCAGACAGTCCTCGAGTAGCTTTGCGCGAATTTCGGAAACAAACAAACATTTGTGAAATACAAAATTCACGAGATTTATTATGAAATAAGGTTTCTATTGTCCATTGCTTATTGGCCTTCAGTGGCACAGCGATATGAACAGTAGGATTACCTCTATCGCAACACCACCGATTAATTTCTACGGTTTTTTAGTGCTCATAAATATTTAGTTGTGCGATTTCAATGAAATATTTTAAATGACTATCCAATTAAAGGTAGATTACCAATGAAAGGTTAATGGGTTACGTAGTTTGAAAAAGCATTTTTACTCTTTGCTTTATTATCATAAAGTAATCTGCCTTTAGAGAAATGTACTTTGCGAGAAAATGTAAATCAATTTCCGTAGTTTTTCTTAAAACCAGAGTAGATAATTTGCCCGCCACGTAAAGAAGTAGATACGTTTATAAACATAATTACGAAGCCAGGGTTCTGACACGTAATGAGTGTTGGTCGTTACGTACTTTATAAATAAGAACTACATTTTGGCATCAAGTGGTTGTTGGCTTTGTTTTAATCGATTAATATACTTTAAAATTATGTGTTACAAAAACAAGATACTAAATAAATATATCAATTTTACGTTATCGAACCTCTTCCCTTTCTTACCTTACCTGTTCCGATAATTCTTCCAACCCCTCATACAGTGTCTTCTACTTTGCTGAACTTCCGAAATGTTTGAAACGTATTAACTTGGCAATTTAGTCCTTAGTACAAACATTGTATAAAGTTTTATTACTTTTATCCGGCGTTTTATTTTCTTAAGAGAATCACCAGTTCGGCTCTCGGCCTATTGCCACAAGAACGCACTCCGCACTTAAGGGAAATAAGTTCACTACAGTAGTGATAATTAGTTTCCACTAATGGTCAGAAAAGAACAGACCAAGCGTTGGTTGACTAGCCAGCTCTCCTCTATCCTATCAGCTCAATATCATGGACGTCTATACCATGTTTGTTTGTTTGTTTTGAATTTCGCACAAAGCTACACGAGGGCTATCTGCGCTAGCCATCCCTAACTTAGCAGTGTAACACTAGAAGGAAGGCAGCTAATCATTACCATCTACCGCCCACTCTTGGGCTACTCTTTTACCAAAAAATAGTGGGATTGACCGTCACATTATAACGCCCCTAAGGCTGAAAGGGCGAGCATCGGGATTCGAACCCACCACCCTCGGATTACGAGTCGAACGCTTGTTCATGGCGGGCCCTATACCATGTTTTATCTTTGTGCAGCTTTGCGTGAAAACTTTTAAAAACAAACACAAATGCTCCTTCAGAAATTACTATTTCATTTTTCGTACTTTGGTACAGTAGAAAATAAATCGTTTGTGTCAAGGGTATCCAACTGATGATTAATGCGTTCTAACCATTATAGGTTTTATTTTTTTGTACCTGGATTGATAAAGTTTTATACGTCATGTATGTGCGTGTAGAATTGGGATAATTAATTTACAGATTACTGTACGTTTATGACCTATATAACAATCAGTGATGTCGAGAAACCCACTCGTTGAGAATTTTATATGCAAAAACGGCTCGTTTGGGTTGAGAAAATATTTTACATAGAAGAGCGAACAACGTTTCGACCTTCTATGTAAAATATTTTCTCAACCCAAACGAGCCGTTTTTTCATATATGATCAATATAGTTAGCTTTTCTGTAAAAGTTAACGTAATATTTATAGTATACATCAGTTTGGTTTTATATTTGATATACCAGAATGATCCTGTAATGTTCATGTGATAGTAAACATGACAGTTGGGTTTAAGAGAAAAGTTTGTCGCACACAAAAGAAAGCTACACAACGAGCGATCTGTACTTCCCCACCGTGGGTATCGAAGCCCGATTTTTAGCGTTATGAGCTCTCACACTTACTGTTGAAACATCAGGGGTGGCATAATTAGTTTATATTTCATGTTTCAGAGGGTGATTTAATCAAACCTTTTAATCTTTAAATATTAGCACAGTTTAGTAGTAGACCGTACATTACTGGTAAAAACAAACAAACAAACTTAAACTTTGTGTGAAAGCGGAATTCGATTTGGCGCTATGGATATACCATTACTTGTCAGAAATTCGAAAATGATTCAATAAGCCCCCCAGTGGCTCAGCGGTATGTCTGCGGACTTACACGCTAAAATCCGGGTTTCGACACCCGTGGTGGGCAGAGCACAGATAGCCCATTGTGTAGCTTTGTGCTTAATTCAAAACAACAACTGATTTAATAAATGGACATATTTTTCCATTGAAGTGAAAATAAATAAAAAAGGCTAACATCTCTCTATATGTGATAGCATGTGCCTTGAACGTTTTCTGGATAACTCAAATTGACATATATATAAAAGAGTTACAGAAAATTATCTTCATCTTAAATAATGGCTACTATTCCAATTCCATAAAGCAGTTTCTCAAAAACAAAATCTTGCGGGATCACTCAGACATGATTTATATAGTGCCCTCTAAAGCGGAGATCACATTGACAGTTCAAAAGAGGAAACGACGTTAAAAAAAACAAAAAACAAGGTAAGCTTGAAAAGTTCAAGCTGTCACAAATCATTTTAAACACGAACAATTTCAGTTCATATTAGACAGGTTAGCACCAGGACTAAAAGTGTCCTTGGTGAGACAGGATAATTCCTCACATTATTGCGACAAGGAAAAGAAACAAAAACGTCATCAATGTAAAGCAATATAGAAAATACAGACCTTGATGATTTATCAAATTCATTACGCCGAAGCTTTCTGGAGCAGAATTACGCGAGTTGGAGATACGTGTACTTGAGTATATTGTAACAGGAAGTACGTGTAGCAAAGATATATTTGTTTAGCTTGAAATTGGCCCGTTCAACCTTAAGGTAATTTCTTTCAAGAGAATCCTACCAAAACAACTGAGAGGATCTTATCAAACGTACTATCTCTGTCTCAGGATCTCTTAGGAGATTGTCTCAAAACATATATATAAATTGTAATTCTTTTTTCAGCAGACTCAAACTATGTCGATTGGAAGGCTCGCATTAAAATTTATTGGTATTTATAATCACAACCACCAGAAGGTTAAAAAAAATGACACATCTCTAAAAGAGAAGTTTCCATTCCGAAAGCGTATGAATTATTGAGTTTATTGAGTTAAATTCACGTATATTATGGTAAACATTTAACACTTAGTAACTGGTCAACAAGAGCTCTTTGAACATTTCGCAGAGATAACATTTAGTGCGACACATGGAAACGATTTTTCGAAATGACGCACATCCTACTGGTCCTCCATCTAGACAATATTGTTTCGTTTAGTCAACCAATAAGAATGATTCAAGGTACCCCAGTTAGTCAGAACTAAATTTATGGACTTACAATTTAAAAATCCCTTGTTCGATTCACTAAGGTGGACAGAATGCAGATGGTAGCCCAAGGTTTTGCTTTGTACAAAGACGAATAACAAAAATTATTTATTCTATTATTATTATTTTTGTTTACAAAATACGCTAAACATATTTATATATACATTTAAATTATCACCATGAAAACTAAGCATAAATCTACAATGATTTAGTTTTTAATTTTTTCCTTACTTTTTCTAAGACTGTCAAATTATTTGGGCAAAAGGCATTATATGAGGACATAGAATAAGATATGTGAAGGAAATAAAGACAGTAAATTTGTAATAAAGAAGCCAACAAAAAATTTATACGATGAGCAGTTCGTTGCGTTTATACAAACAACAGACAACAATTACGCAGCATGTCGATAAATATCTAATTAACAAGCCACATTTCAAGTAACCTTGGATTAAAAATCAAGAAGAAATCGTGTGAACTCTTGGTCTTTTCTCTACTGACCATCACTTTGGTTTGTTTTGAATTTCGTTCAAAGCTACACGAGGGCTACACGCTAACCGTTCCTAATTTAGCAGGGTAGTAGCAGAGGGAAGGCAATTCGTCATCACCACACACCTCCAGTTCTTGGGTTATTCTTTTCTACCAACGAATAGTGGGATTGACCATCACTTTATAACGCTATCACGGCTGAAAGGATGAGCATGTTTGGTGTGACAGGGGGAAAATAATTAAAACAAATTCAGTATAAGTCCTACTTTTGCAGATTTCAATATAAAGGTTTTTGTTTTTACGTTTCTTAAATTACGTGATACTTACTAGATAAAAAAATGAAACAAATATGAATTACAGAGAATGAATTGAATTATAGAGTTCCTAACATCTAATTTACGTTCCTGAGGAAGGTGTAAGACTGAAAAAGTGAGCAGTAAATACTAAAAACAAAAAAGGCACCTTGACAGGTTCTTCGGAGTTCATGGTCGTTTCATTTATTCATATTTACGTTTCATGATTAAGACCACTCAGTGCGTGAAGTGATAAAAAAACAGAACAAAACTGAAATCAGCAACAATCTTTAAAAATTACCCATTTTACTCGCATTGGCAAACAGAAATCACGGCATGAATAGAAAAATTTACCTTTCACAAGGAGAATACGTCAAGACCAGTCTACCGTATTATCTAAGTTACGAGTTATTATTATTTATCACAAAGCCAGCTACACGAGGGGCTGACTATCCATGCTCTGCTAAACACGTATATCGAGACTCCCTTTTCTAAGCGTTGTAAGCCTTGAGATTTACTTCCGAGCTAATTGTGAGGGTTGGGGAAGGATAAGATAGGTTATAGTTTATTTTAGGTTTAATTCAATGCATTGATTTACATCACCAAATTATAACTAGCTAAACAGGTTTAAATAAGAGCTAATAAAACAACTTTTATTTTGCAAGAAGATCTCACGTAATAAAACAAAAAATTTGGATCCATAAATAAAGACAAATCTACAGTATGCTGACCAATTCAACAGAAGAACAAAGTAATAAAAGATAGCTATTGACACCAACACGTCCTCTCACCATTTAAATTAGTTTTAATTTTTGTTTTTGTTCATGTAGGAGACGAGAATTAGATCCGCCAAGGCCAGGTGGTTCGGGCGCTCGACTCATAATTTGAGGGTCACACCAAACCCACTCCCCTCTTTCAACAGAGGAGGTATTACAGTGTTACGGTTAATCCCACTGTTTGTTGGTAAAAGAATTTTATTTTGAATTTCGTACAAAGCTACCCGAGGGCTATCTGTGCTAACCGTCCCTAATTTTTCAGTGTAAGACTAGAGGGATGGCAGCTAGTCATCACTTGGGCTACTCTTTTACCAACGAATAGTGGGAGTGACCGTCACATTATAATACCCCTACGGCTGAAAGGACGAGCATGTTTGGTGTAATGGGGATTCGAACCCGCGACCCTTGGATTTCGAGTCTAGTGCCTTAACCGCCTGGCCCTGCTAGGCCCAGAATTAAGGCAACTAATCAACAGTATCCATTGCCAGTCACTGAGTTAACTTGTTCTCTCGACTGAATAAAGGAATTTCATCGTCATGCGACCCTAAAGTGCGAGACGATATTTAGCAGCGAATAAAGGGGAAGTGAGACTTGCACCCATAGTTTGGGAAACAGTATTTTCGACGTATTTGATGAGTATTGTATTTGTATCATGTCTGCTACTTGACCCTCATGCCGCAACACGCTTGGGCATGCCAGGCCTCAGTAAAAGAATAGCCCAAGAGTGGGCTGTGAGTGCTGATGAGTATTTCCCTTCCCTTCAGTTTTACATTGCTAAATCAGGGTTGGCTAGCGCAGATAACCCCCGTGTAGCAGCTGTGTGCAAAATTCGTGAAACAAACACATTATTGGAATCACCTCGGAGATTACATTTCCTTTGATACTGGGATAAAGAAACTTGCATTATATTTCTAATTCCTTTTTTCCAGACATAATTTGATTTTTGCCCTATTCTGAAATATTAATAAATATTTATAAAGTTATGTTTCAAGATATTTTTGTCACTCAAGTTTTGAAATAATTCGATAATTCGCCTAAAAATTGTCAGATAAATGAAAAAAAAAACTCACATAATCTTCATCGCGAGGTAGACTTTAAATGTTTTTATTATCCGCTCTTTTTGGTTATTTAAAATTAAGCACAAATTTACACAATAGACTGTCTATCGATGTGTGCTCTGCCCACCATGGCTATCAAAACCCGATGTTTAGCGATGTGATTCCCAGACATCCCGCTGCACCAGTGGAGGGCTTTATTTTCTGTTTTCGTACATGGTGCTTCCTATCTTATGACACATGAGGAAGGGACTAAAGAGCTTTGTTTGTTTTATTTTGAAATTCGTGCAAAGCTACACGAGTGATATCTGCGCTAGCCGTCACTAATTTAGCAGTGCAGAGGAAAGACAGCTTGTCGTCACCACCTACCGCTAACTCTTGGGCTACTCTTTTACTGGCGAATAGTGGGATTGATCGTGAAATTCTAACGCCCCCAACGGCTGAAAGGGCGAGCATGTTTGGTATGATATGGACTCGAACCTGCGACCATCGGATTACGAATTGAGTGTCTTAACCACCTGGTCATGCCGGACCTCGTCGAAGTGTGTACAATATATCAAAATGTCACGAATTGCACGAAATTGAAGAAACGTATAGACTCGTAAAAGTGAAAAATGATCTTAAAATAGATAGAATGTCGCTCCAGTACAATACTTTTCTTCCCATGAAACCATTCAAAATAATAAACAACAACAACAACACTAGTGAAATGCTGTATCTATATACCTTTCCTTAAACTAATAACAGTGATGTTAAATGTATTTTCAAATTAAGAAAATTATTTTAAAATATATACTTTAAATGTGCATATAATTACCGATCTATATTGTGATATAACTAAATTGATTGTCACAGCCAAATGTATTGATGTATTTTTTCAGTTAGTTTTACTTTTATCCTAAGATATATATTTTTTTGCCCGGTATGGCAAGGTGGATAAGGCACTCAACTAGCAAACCGAGGGTCGCGGGTTCGAATCCCCGTCACACCATACATGCCCACCCTTTCAGCCGTTGGGGACGTTAGAATTTCACGATCAATCACACTATTCGCCAGTAAAAGAGTAGCCCAACAGTTGGCGGTGGGTGGTTATGACTAGCTGCCTTCCCTAAATAAGGGACAATTAGCGCAGATATCCCTCAGGTAGCTTTGCGCAAAATTAAAAACAAACAAACATATCAACTGGAGAAATATCCTTCTGGTTTGTTTCGATAGAAAGAGAGATGTTGTATGCGAAACATTTGGACAAACGTTTACGTTTCAAGCTTTACATTTTACTGCAAACCACACGTTTGTCTTTTGGATTACAATACTATTAAGAGATTTTGAGTCGCCAGCGGAAGATAAACGATGAAGAATTACCGCGTAAATCATCCTCAGCCTTCCTTCACAAGAGAGGTAACTTAAGCGTTGGTCGGAAGCTTCCGTTACCAGAGTACCACCCAATTAATATTTCTCGTAGGATCTGCAAATATACGTGAGGCATAAACTCATTACTCTACGGGTTTTAAACAAAACTATATATGTAAAAACGGCTCGTTTGGGTTGAAAAGTTTTTTACGTGGAGGAGAGGAACGAGCAACGTTGTGACCTTCGGTCATCGTCAGTTTCCCTCTACGTAAAATAATAAAATAAAAAACCAAAACAAGCCGTTTTTACATATACATTTTTCTCTGCAAGTGAGTTTTCTCGACATCACTGATTATTATTTTAACAAAGCTGTCTGTTTCTGCATTTAATATTTATATACAAATTTAAACTTGAAATTAAAATAATTCGTTTGTCTTTTAAGAAATCTCCAAAAATGCTAAGCTTTTCAAAAATATCATCGTTGTTTATGTAAATATAACTAATATTACACATTTAACGCCATTTCAAAGGTTAAATATGTAAATTCGTTTGATAAACATCACATATCTCACTAATACGTAATGCTCCTTTTGTTATTAACTCATTTTCTAAAGTGCTTTGTGTTCATGCTAGTGAGACTTGCGTAGCTACAAACATGATGGTAATATCTGATACTCCGAAGTAGCCAGTCTTAGGGGATTACGGAAACAAACCACGTTTTGTGGCTACGTTACAAATGTCTGGAGTTGAATTGTAATGAACGAATGACATGATTATATTAGCGTTAAAATCGGCAGCACGAATCTATACTGATGTTCGTGTACAAGTGTACATACTTGCAAGCACAATCGATCGCTCACAGATATCGTGTTTATTCCATAGGCGTGTTATTTATTTCACAGTATTTATACCATATATACGGTGTTTAACAAACGTATTTATTCCATATACATGGTATTTATTCGACAGTAATTACGCCCTAGACACGGTATTTATTCCATAGACATGATATTTATTCGACAGTAATTATGCCCTAGACACGGTATTTATTCCATAGACATGATATTTATTCCACGGTAATTATGCCATAGATAGGGTGTTTATTCTATAGGCATTGTATTTATTCCATACTCACAGTATTTATTCTGTAGACATTGTATTTATTCTATAAACATGGTATTCATTCCACAGATGTGGTATTTATTCTGTAGACATGGATTTTGTTATACACATATTGTATTTATTCTATACACTTTGTATTCATTCTATAGACATGATATTCATTCTATAGATATGGTATTTATTCCGTCGATAGTGTATTTATTCTATAGACATGGTATTTATTCTATAGACATTGTATTTATTCTACAGACGTGATATTTATTCTATAGACATGGTGTTTATTCTATAAACATACTATTCATTCTATAGACATGGTATTCATTCTATAGACATTGTATTTATTCTATAGACATGATATTCATTCTAAAGACATGGTGTTTATTCTATAGATATGATATTCATTCTATAGACATGGTGTTTATTCTATAAACATAGTATTCATTCTATAGACATTGTATATCTGCTGAGCAGATAGCCCGATGTGGCTTTGCTATGAGAAAAATGCACAAACACACCCCATATTCTTATTATATTCTTTCAATATATTCTTATATTGCTTGATCGTATATAATACGTGTCTTGCTGTTCTCGTAGGCCCGGCATGGCCTAGCGCGTTAAGGCGTGCGCTTCGTAATCTGAGGGTCGCGCCAAACATGCTCGCCCCCCCAGCCGTGAGGGCATTATAATGTGACGGTCAATCCCACTTTCCGTTGGTAAAAAAGTAGCCCAAGAGTTGGCGGTGGGTGGTGATGACTAGCTGCCTTCCCTCTAGTCTTACACTACTAAATTAGGGACGGCTTTGTGCGAAATTCCAAAACAAACAAGCTGTTCTCGTTGTGTTTCTTTTAATGTGTATATTCCATACTGTTCAGGTTTCTTGATTATTTAACTGGTTCTATTAAGAGTTATTTAACTGATTCTGTCAGGTGTAGTTCATTTTATTTTTACTGAAACCCTAACAGAGAAATTAATCAATGGAGCAATTAATAAGGTTTTTAAAATTAAAAATGTAGAAATAAAGAATTAATAATTACAATTTTTTCTTTACTGTGTTATAACCGAGACTCTTAACCATCAATCATGTATAAACGAACACGTTGACATCCAAATATTCAACAGGACATCCCCCCTTTTTTTTCACGTTTGCCACATTTTCGGACTTTTTAAGGCTTATACAGATAGGCCTTCATTAAATAATACCTTCGTTAAAGCATTTTACTTTCAGGATTATTACTTCGAGGTGACATAATAATCAGAAACTGTTTGATTATTACGAATAAATGTACTTATTTTTTTTAGCTGTTTTTTCAAACATCTAAATTATTTTCTCCCCTGAGGCTTTTGTAAGGAAATGATTCCTTCGGGTCTAACCTATTTATTTTACAACTCGGTACATATTCACTAAATGCTACGTAAAAGGAACTGTTAGTAGCATAATCTTTCTTATGTTTTATTTTTAAACTTAAAAATAATGTGAAAAGAGTATTTGCTAAAAACGCATTCTTTATAAATTGGAGCATATTACGAGTTAGGCCGAAAGGAAAAAACTTTACCACGTTCTACGTACGGGGGGGAAAAAAATCACACACGCACAAAATGAGCTGATTGAATACTGGTTTACACGTCGTCAATACCATCCTAAACGTCAGCCATTATTTATGTGACGAGCTGTACTTGCCAATAAAACAGTATCACAAACGGCGAGGGTGCGCAAGTGACGAATTAATACATTCTAATAATTATTAATTAAAACGACATGTTGGATTGCCTCTATTAATTAATAGTTTGATTTTTAATTCTGACCCATGTTGGTTTTGATAAGAAGTCAATGCTACTCTCTTTAGCTCCAGGGTCTCGTGAGATAAGGTTTCCCTGTTTAAAATTATATGTAGTTATAAAAACGAACAAGATGTGAGTTTGAGATTAAACGTAGTTATCAAAAAACTAAAACAAAAGTCAGATATTAATTTATCAAAAATTTAAATCTTCGTCAAATTTATGATAATACTTTTGCCCAAACATAAAAACGTTTGTTTTTTGAAATCCAAATTACTTCAATAGTCTCAGAGACTTCTCCACCAGGGGTAAATTTAAGAAAACGTGTTAGTGTAAGTTTTCACAGCTGGATGAATTTTGAAATGATTTTACTTCAACTTCCATGTCTCAGAGAAACAAACAAAGTACAATTCCATTAAATTTGAGTTACTCTAATTTTAAATCTTATAACCATTGAAATAGCTTTACTTCAAAATTCCCAAATAATTCAATTAACCTCAAGGAAATCATCGTAACTTTAATTATCAATTGATTTTACCAGAACGATAATCAGGTGGTTCGATTCTCTTCGGTAGACTCAGCAGATAGCCCAATATGCCTTTGCTATAAGAAAACAAAACAGAGTTAAATTAAGTTTTTAAACAACATATGAAGCACTCAGAGGAATTTCTTTGTGTGTGTTCATTTAAGGGTAAAGCTGCACTGTGGCGCTTTGTATTTCTTTGTTTCTCTGTTTGTTTTGGAATTTCGCACAAAGCTACTGCGCTAGCTGTCTCTAACTTAGCAGTGTAAGGCTAGAGGAAAGGCAGCTAGTCTTCACCACCCACCGCCAACTCTTGGGCTACTCTTTTACCAACGAATATTGGGATTGACCGAAACATAATAACGCTCCCACGACTGGGAGGGCGAGCATGTTTGGTGTGACCGGGATTCGAACCCGCGACCCTTGGATTACGAGGGCGCTTTATAAGTTACATCTAAATTTAAATCTATCTGAAAAGCCTAATGAATTTTCCAATAATATAATTATAAATTGCCTTTAAGTTAAACTATAATTTATGATTGGTAATTTGAAGGTAATTCTTTTCAATAAAGTAAATTATTTAAAGCGTAATTCTAATTTATATTTTAACTCGAACTATTATAACATTACATAAATATTTGTACTAAATATTAAATATCCATTGAATAATGAAAAATTTGAGCTCTGTTTGCACAAGAAGAACTTATTATGAATTTCGCTCAAAGCTATACGAAGGTTATCTGCGTTAGCCATCTCTAATTTAGCAGTATAAGGCTAGATGGAAGACAGCTAGTCATCACCACCTACCGCCAACTCCTGGGTTACTCTTTCACCAACGCGTAGTGGGATTGATCGTTAAGAACATTATAACGCTCCTACGGCTAAAAGGGCGAGCATGTATAGTGTGACGTGGGATCGAACCCGCAACCCTCGGATTAGGAGTCAAGTGCTCTAACCACCTGGCCATGCCGAGCCGGAAGAACTTATAATAAAGAAATCATAGACCAAGTTCATTCATTGTATGTACATCTGTGAAGTTTTGTATGGCAAGTTTCTGCCAGAAAGGTTACTCGTCTAAATAAACTTTTGGATGGATAAAAAATAGAATTCCTAAATTTCAAATAAAATTTAACGTTAAATGACCATACACTAGCTAACTTCAAGGCGAATGTTTTAGTTTTGAAAACGTTCATCTAATTTTAACCGAGTCTTTAAAGAATTACAAATCTTAACTAACAAAAGATATTTATAAAATTTTCGAATACTGAATTCAGTTAAGTACTTTCATTTGGTTCTTCAGTATATTATGAGCCTCAAGAAAAAATTAAATTTATTACAGGATTTTTTCTGCTTATATTAAAAGAGAGAGAAAAAAAAGATTCCCTTAAGCCAAATATATAATACATTTAGCTGATAACGGATCTTTAAGCTATTTTTCCTGTGACCAAACAAAGGATATTACATGTTCAAATAAAAAAAAAAAACGAAACGAAAAATCTTCAATCTCCAAATTATCCCTTCCCTCTGCACTTTATGGATCATAAAAAGTCTTAACCTAAAATACAAACGAGTTTTCTTCGCTTAAAGTGAACCTTTAGTGACATATTTAACAATAAATACGTGGATCTTAGAACTGTTTTTCTCTTATCCTTTGGGAGGCGATTTTATCCTTTCAAGATACATTCTAAGTCGATCTTGTTTGTCTACAGATAACTTTATTGAAGAATTCTCTAAAATTCTAGTGAGCTCTCGGCAAAGGGAAAATTCAGCTAAACATCTACCATGCAATAGGTACTTACTGAGTGATCATACTTACCTAAAGAAACCTCTTAGCATCAAGTATGTTTTAAAAGATTTACTATAGAATTATGTTCACGTAAAAAGAAAGGAAATATCTTGAGAAGAAAATGTCTCTAATATGTCAAAAGTAAAGACGTTTAAAAGCGTTACGTGTTCAGTGTTACTTGTCTGAAATTGACTATCGGCAAAGAAATGATTTAATCCAGCTCAATTCGAATTATTTATATACCAATGCTACCCTTCGGAAAATAAAACAAATTAGATTACAATTTTTTTTTTTTTTAAATGTATAAGTTACTAAAAATATATTTAGGCTATACTTGAATTATTCTGCGAACTAAGTTTTGCTTGAGAAACTAAAATATTCCAGAGACTACAAATCCACGTCTTTCATTAACTATCCACTGATTGATGATTTGGTTAATCCTAACTAAACCTTTTCCAACCAACAATCCATTTTATTTGTTCATTTGTTGTTACAGAGCCGTATTGGGCTGTCTGCTCTGACAACCTCAGAGAACTGATACCCCCTCCCCCCGGATTGTAACGTTGCAAGTCCGTAAACTTATTGCTTTCCCACCAGGAGAACATTTAACTTCATTTGAAATAATAAAATTTTGTATCATTTGCAACAAAAAGTCATAGCGATTAACCATATCATAAAATTTATGATAGGTATATTTAGTGAAGCAAATCCATTGTTCCCCATAGGTACAGCGATAAGTCTACGGATTTACGAGTCTTAAATCAGAGGTTCGATTTCTCCCCGTGGACTTAGCAGATACCCCAATGTGGCTTTGCTATAAAAAAATACACATACATGCACAGTATATCCATCTTTCGCTGAAATTATTGAGCTAATTATTTGATAAAGGACTGAAATAACTTCAAATTATTCACTTTATCATCGTATGGACCTTTTCAGCATTTCGACTAACTTGTATTAGGGGCCTGGCATGACCAAGTGTGTTAAGGCTTTTGACTCGTAATCCGAGGGTCGTGGGTTCAAATCCCAGTCACACTAAATATGCTCGCTCTCCCAGCCGTGGAAGCGTTATACTGTGACGGTAAATCCCACTATTCGTTGGTAAAAGAGTAGTCCAAGAGGTAGCGGTGGGTGGTGATGACTAGCTGCTTTCCCTCTAGTCTTACACTGTTAAATTAGGGACAGCTAGCACAGATAGCCCTCAAGTAGCTTTACGCGAAATTCAATAACAAACTTTTATTAGACGATATGACAATATTTTTCAGCATCATATGTATATAAAATAACTCCCATTATTACCACGTGGATTAGTCTTGTTATCTTGTGGAAACTTTATTCAACCAAGGAAAACAAAAATAGGAAAGAATATTTGACCAAATCTTGATATTTTCAACTTGAGCGGAATCTTAGATGACAGTCTTTACAAGTGTGACCCCACAGTAACTAAGCAAGTTTATTTATAAGTGAAAAGTTGGGTTTTTATATCTATTGTGGGTAAAGCACACGAACAGAAGGTTCGTTGTGTTTTACTAGCTAGAGGGTGACGGACACTTGCTGACACGAAGACTTTCTTTGACTATGAACTGAATAACGGAGTTTAATATAATTCTTACAACACACCATAATTGAAAGTGCAAACCTTGAACCTTCTGAAGCACAATATGGTACACTATTCAGTAGGCTACGTTAGGCCTAAATTATTATTCATTTTTTATTATTGAAAGGAGGCGTGGAGAACGACTCGTGATAACAAAATGATTAAACTAAATTCAAATTATCTTTACGGTATTACAAAGTTTTACATAATTTAACTTTTAATCTTAAAGCGATTTTTACTTGTCCTTGGATTACTATTAGTTTGAAATTTTTTTAAATTAAAAATTAGTATATATTAATCCATTCATCAAGGAGTAAGCAGCCCCTTCAGTGGCACAGTGGTATGTCTGCAGACTTGCACCCTAAAAACTGGGTTTCGATACCCGTGGTGGGCAGAGCACAGATAGCCCATTGAGTAGCTTTGGATAATTTTTTAGTTTTGTCGCCAGAAGGGTTAGTTTTGATAATAAAAATCCAAATGGATCTACAAATTAATCAAGAGACAATTTGTCAAACAAGGTATTGTCATCTTATGAAATTACCTTTATGGATTCTCTCACTGATTATTTATTTCTGATGCTCCGTCAAACTAATCACAATCAGTCTTAATAGCAGAGTATTATATTATCATTACGATGGGCAATCACAGCCCAGCAATTAAGTGTCAGATTGTACAGCTATGGGTTCGTGGTTCGCGTCTCTTAATTACTATATTGAAAAATTGAGCTCTGCACTTAAAGGTTGTAAATGCGTTATAAGAGTGACGGTGAAGTCTTACTATTCGGTTTGACACGAGCTACTTCCCAGGACTCTAGTCTATTACTTCAATACTACGGATGACCAGTACGTATATACCTCGTGTAACCTTGCATGATATAAAATAAGCAAGCAAATATTTTATTAAGTCGCATTATTGCAGAAGTATTAGGTATGTAATTTGGCTGTGATTCTCATCTTTTATACACCCAGACATCTAGAACAATTCTGATTTAGAATCAGGGCGTTCCACCCTAATTAACAAATGATATTATAATCTGCCGTATGTCAAGTTTACGAGGCAACGTTTATAAAACCTACACACTGATAATATATATATGTGTATACCTTTTATCTCTTATAATTTCCGCACAGAAATAATCTTTTATTGAATTATCATTTGGAAAGTTAAAAACAGTTTTACCTGGCGTTATAAATAAATAAATTAATTCACTATAAAATTATATATATATATCCAAAAGGTATACGCACACAACGATAAGAAAAATTTGTTAAAAATGGAACTTTTATTAGAGTTGTACACCATGCTGGCATCGTTCCAACTCTGGGACGTCGCAGCAAAAGTAATTACCCCGTTTTAAAACTGGTTGTTATTTTCATAGAAACACGAATAACAACTTGCGGTACTAAAACAAGACAGACAGGCTTAATGTCTTGGAAAAGGAACAAGAAAGAAAAACACACTTGGAAAATGACTTAATCAATTAGTCGAATTGGTAAATAGCCCATTACATAGCCATTGGACTAGTTTCTTCATACAAAAACAAAAAAAAAACAGGTCATGATAAACGTGTTAAGAGATTTGGATGTAATTCAACTGTTTGCTTAATCGTTTTTTTTTTATTTTATCCACTGTGGTTACTTGGAAAATAGGTGCAACATTCTTGATACACAGAACGTTTCTTTAGAATTAAGCACAAAGTTACGCAATGGGCTATTTGTGCTTTGTCCATCACAGTTATCGAAACCCGGTTTCTAGAGTTGTGAGTTCGCAAATGTACCGTTGTGCCACTGGGGTCGGGTGCGCATAAACTCCATGTAGTAAATTTAAGAGCATATTGAATATGGAAAAAAGTGTGGGTTAACATATGATTAACTTAGTGGAGTACCCGTCCCCTGTACGAATGTTATGTAAGTTCATAAAAAGCTGAAAATCTGTATGCACACCTCCATACCAATTTGAGTGAAAATCCATTTATACTCTGCGATGTAGTTACATAAACATACAATAGATAGTAAGCACTGTTATATTTATAATTGTTTGTAGTTAGCACGAAGTTAGTACAACGGGCTGGCTGTGTTTCAACATCTTACCACAGGTTTCGAAAACTGGTTTCTAGCGTTTTAAGTCCCCTGACTACCGCTGCCCCACTGGAGGGAGGCTATATTCATTTAGATGACCCACACTTGTTTACATTCACTATCAAATTCTTATTAATAAATATTTAAAGCTATTGAAAGCAGAGAGGTTTTTAGAGCTATATTATAAATATTGCTACTATTAATTAAGTAAAAATAGTAATAAATATATTGTAACAACAATTGCTCTGTTTTTTACAGCAAAATCCTACTGGGGTTTCTGCTGTGTTTATCGCGAGAGATCAAATTCCGGATTCTAAACCAGTAAACACAGTGCTGTTTCACTGGGTAATATAAACATTGAAAAATAACGTCTACTGTTTATACACATAGTTTATAGGGGTGTGGGGGCGCACCTAAAGACATATTTAGAAAGGGGGGCCTATAAAAAGAGTTCTCGCAGCACTACTCTAGGATACCAGTTCGAAAGCATGCAGCTTTGCTTACACATCAGCGTTACGGGTTTCGCTATTCGTCTGTATATAAGTCACCACGTTGAACAAGGCAACTGGTAGACACTACTCGAGAAAACCGAAGATAGGCATGACAAACATTCACTGGATATACCATAACATGCAGTTGTTACGATACATATTATTAACTACATTAACGTACAATAGTTATAAATAATAGCATTGGGCTATGTGATACACATTATTAATTATGTTAATACACAATGGTTATAAGTAATGATTAGTGTCTAATTTTCATGTACTTGCGTTGATTTGAAGCTTAATTAATAATCTTATTAAGGACATTACCAGTTCCAATTTCTGGAACATCAACATGGTGTGTAAGTTGGTGACTCATTAAACGCAATTCACGCAGGATAAACAACAACATACAGTTGCATAACTGTTGTAAGATAGAATGGCATCAAAACTCGGAACTCAGTCATGATATGTAAGAACAACGGTTTTGTAGAGTTCACATATTCCATTTCTGAGATATAACATTAGTTTTCTACAGATTATGCGTAACATTTTCCGGTAAATGCACCTACATTGTTTAATCAAGGAATATTTCTTAACCAGTTAATGTTGTATAGAAAAGAGATAACGATGTGGATATCATTAACGACTCCTTAATCTGAGAAAAACCAAAGGAGGACGGAATGTCTTACATTTCTCTGAAGTTCAAAGAAAGAGTGTTATTTACCATTAGTTAAATGTTTCTCAAACATAAACATGCCATAAAACAAACATTTAACACAAATTTATAATGTCTAGAGTAAGCTCTATTGAATTTGTGGTAAGGATAATATTTAGAAAATATTATTACAGACATATTTTAGACCAATTTTATAAACTGATTGTGCAAGAATCTCACGGCTGGCATCACCTAGTGTTTATGGAACTCGACTTGCAGTTTGTGAGCCGTGTGTTTGAATCACAACACCCAATATGCTCACACTTTTAGCTGAGGGAGGGAGGTTAACGTGAGTACCAGTCCCACTATTATTTGGTAAATAGTAGCATAACAGTTGGGGATAGATGGTTTGACTATAGGGCCTTCCCTCTAGTGATTCTAGTCTTCCACTTCAAAATTAGGGACGGCTGGTGAAATCAGCCCTCGAGTAGCTTTGCGTGAATGTTATAAAGATTACTACACCAAACGAATCACAAGAATTAAAACGTCACACCCTAACTGCTCTCAGGAAGATTTCTTGTTTTCTTTTATTTCCACAGTTCTGGAGGGTAATTTATAACATCGAAGAGGACGCAGTGGTATGAAACTTATTTCGAAATACGTTATATTATACTGTATTATGAGTAGTACGCTCTCCTTTGATTTATAAACCTGTTTCTATCCACCCTCTCTTCCCCTACCCGGAAGAAAAATAAGGGCGCGGCCACACCTTTGAAAGGCTAAACAGCCATTTGACTGTGTTAATCACTTCGTAAAGTGGAGGGTCAAACCATCCTCCCTTGCCTTGCCAACTTGCCCTTGATGCAAAGCCTAACTCTGGATTATCTGAGCACGAAATGACAGTCATTAAGTTGCCAACGGCTGAAGGCTACCATTCTAAGGCAGACTAGCCGACTATCAATCATTAGAGACGCGGCTGTTTGCTAGGCGGGGGTTCTGTTTAATGCATAGCAGAGTGGAGATTCAGTGGATTGAGGTTTAGGGCCAAGACAGTTTCAGCCACGTGTGACTTCCCTGCTTTTGCATACAAAGCATGGTCAATCAGCCACAAGTTGAAAATTTAGAATTTCCTGGACTTTCTTCTAGAACTAAACAAGCTTTGTTCTATTCAGTTGACTCCTTGTATGCTTGTAGAACTTCAGGAATATTTATAACATGGAATATGAAAAAGGTTAATATGTTTGAACAAGCTTATCACAGTTTATTCAACATATCTATGGGTATCTGACTTACACGGTTTATCATGGCATGCACAATAAACATCCAAATTACACATGTTATTATAGCTTAAACAACAAACTTAGGTATATGAGTTACACGTTTTAGATAAATCCCAAACTAGTGACTGAATACAAGATACTCATGAAATAAATATATAAATATACAATAATATATAATAAATATACAAAATACGAACTGAATTTCAACATATGGACTGCATATGAGTTACTTATAAATAAATGTCAACATGTGGACTTTATAAGATTACTTATGAAATAAATATCAATAAATGGATTGCATATGAAATACCGATTAAACAAATTAATTTCAACGTACGAACTGTATATAAGTTACTTATTAAACAAATGAATTTCATTATATGGACTGTACATGAGTTACAGTCCATTAAGTAGCTTTCAACATATGTACTCTATATGACATACTCATCAAATAAAAATGTCAACATATGAACTCCATATGAGTTACTTATTAAATAACTGTTATCATATGAACTGTGTATTAGATAATTATTAAACAAACGAATTTACAAATGTGGAATGTGTGTGAGAAACTTCTTAAATAAGTAAATGTCAACATCTGGACTCTATATAAGGTATTTATTAAGGATATGAATGTCAAAATATGGACTGTGTATGAGTTACTTATTAAACAAATGTCAAAAAAATGGCATGCATATGCCTAACATATAAAATAAAAGAATTTCAGCATATGGACTGTTCATCAGTTACTTATTAAATAAATCTCAATATCTGTACTCTATATAAGTTACTAACAAAATAAATGACAGCATATGCACTGTATATTGGCTACTTATCCAATAAATGAATTTCAACATATTGTGTGTGCATGAGTTAATTATCAAACAAATGAAATTCAAAGTAGGGAATGCACATAAGTTACTTATTAAATAAATATCAAAATATGGACTCCATATAAGTTACTTTTAACATCAATAAACGTCAACATAAGGACTGTGTATGAGTTACTTAATAAAGATATGAATGTCAACATCTGGACTGTATGTGAGTTACTTATTAAAGAAATGAATATCGACGTAGGTATTTATATCAGTTCCTTATTAAACAAATGTGAACACATGGAATCTACATGAGTTACTTTTCAAGTATATAATTGTTAACATATGGACACTATAAGAGTTACTTATTAAATAAATATCAATACATAAACTATATATGAGTTACTTATCAAATAGATTAATGTCAAAATATGAACTGTATAAGAGTTAATTATTAAATAAATAAATGTCAACATCTCGACTCTATATAAGTTACCTATTAAATAAATGTTAACATATGGACTATATATTATGTACATATAAAATAAATATAAGCATATGGCAGTATATGAGTTACTTATTAAATAAGTGAATTTCAGAATATCGACTATATATGAGTTATCTAGAAAATACATGTCAACATACAGACTCTATAGGGTTACTTATCAAATAAATAAATGTCAATATGTGGACTGTAAATGAGTTACTTATCAAATAAGTATATGTCAAGATATTAACTCTATATAAGTTAGTTATCATATAAATAAATGTCAGTATATGAACTCTATATGAGTACTTATTAATTAAATATCAACATATGAAGTGTTTAGGAATTACTTATTAAACAAATAAATTTTAATATATGGACTGTATGTATATGAATTACTTATTAAACAAATAAATTTTAATATATGGACTGTATGTATATGAATTACTTATTAAACAAATTAATGTCCTCATTTAAACTGCTTATAAGTTTCTGTTTTACAAATGAATTTCAAGGTATGACAGTGTATGAAATATTTATTAAATAAATGTCAATATATACGCTGTATATGACTTACTTATGAAATAAAAGTCAAGATGTGGACTGTATATAGGCTACTCATTCATTAAATGTCACCATATTTATTGTGTGTGAGTTACTTATTAAACAAATGTCAACATATGGACTCCATATGAGATTCTCATCGAATAACTGAATTTAAATATAAGGTTTGTACATCAATTACTTATTACATAAATGAATGTTTTCCTATGACCTGCATATGAGATACTTATTAAATGAATGAATTTCAATATATAAACTGTACATCAGTTACTTATTAAATAAATGTTAATATATGGACTCTATAAGTGTTAGTTACTAATAAAATGAATTTCAACATATCAAGTATATACAAGTTACATTTTAAATATATGTCAACATATTGACTCCTTATAAGATACTTATAAAATATATAAATGTCAACATTTGGACTCTATATGTGTTACTTATTGAATAAATATCATCATATGGACTATATATAACTTACATATTAAATGAATTTCAGCATATGGACTGTATATGACTTACTTATTCAACAAATTAATATTGACATATGGATACTATACGAGTTACTTTCTAAACAAATAAATTTTAAAAATATCGACTGCAAATGAGTTACTTATTAAATAACTGTCCAAAAATTCGCTCTATATGAATTGCTTATTTAATAAATGTCAACACATCTACTCTATATGAGATAATAGTAACAAGAAATTAATTTCAACAAATGCACTCTATTTGAGTACTTATTAATTAAATGTCAACATATGGAGCATTTATGAACTGGTTATTAAACAAATGAATTTCAACATATGGACTTATATGAGTTACTTATTAAACTAATTAATGTCTTCATATGGACTGCATATAAGTTATTTATTAACAAATGAATTTCAACATATGACTGTGTATGAGATACTTATAAAATAATTGTAAATATATGAACTCTTTGTGAGTTAGTTATTAAACAAAAGTCACAAAAGAACTGTACATAAGCTACTTATTCAATAAATGTCAGCATATTTACTGTATATGCACTACTTACTAAACAAATTAATTTCACCACATGGACTGTACATGAGTTATATATTAAATCAATGTCAACATATGGACTCTATATGAGTCACTTATTAACTAAATGTTAATATATGAACTGTAGATGATTTACTTATAAAACAAACTAATTTCAACATATGGACTGTATATGATTTATTTATTAACTAAATAAATGTCACAAACTGAACACTATATGAGTACTTATTAAACAAATCTCAACATATGGATTCTATATGATTTACTTATTAAATAAATAAATGTCATGATTTGAACTCTGTATGAGTACTTATTAAACAAATCTCAACATATGGACTGTATATGAGTTTTGTCATCACATAAATGAATTTCAATATAAAGTCTGTACATGAATTACTTATTAGAGAAATCAATGTCATCATATTACCTGCATATATGGATTACTTATAAGAAAAATGGATTTCATCATATGAAACCTATATGAGTTACTTTTCAAACAACTGAATATCAACATATAGATTCATATGAGTTTCTTATTAAACAAATGAATTTCAGCATATTGATTCTATATGAGTTCCTTATTAAATAAATCTGAATATGTGGAAAGCACATAAGTTACTTATCAATAAATAAATGTAAACATCTAGACTCAGTATGAGTTACTAATTAAATAATTTTCAACATATAGACTGTATATGACTTTCTTATGAAATAAATAAATGTCACCATTTGGACTAAATGTAAGTTACTTACTGAATAAATATTAGCATATGTACTATATATGAGTTATTTATTGGAGAAATGAATTTCAACATAATGGATGGTCCGTGAATTACTTATTAGAAATGAATCTCAACATAACATATATATATATGAGTTACCTATAAAACAAATGAATGTTAATTTATGGACTGCATGTGAGTTACTAAATAAACGAATGAATTTCTTCTACATATGGACTGTACATGAGTTACTGATTAAATGTCAACATATACTATGTGAGTTAGTTATCAAAGAAATAAATTTCAGCAAAATGACTCTATATGAGTTACTGATTAAATAAATGTCAATATATGAACTGTATATGAGTTACTTAATAAATAAGTGAATTTCAACACCTGGACTCTATATGAGTTACTTATTAAAGAAATTAATTTGAACATAAGTTGTGTATATGGGTCACTTATTAAGGAAATAAATTTCAACACATGACATATGGACAGTATATAAGTTTCTCATCAAGGACATATATGAGTTAACATATGAACAAAGTATGAGTCACATAGTATATGACTAACATATTAAGCAAACGTATTTCACCATATGGACTGTTCATGAGTTACTTATTAATTAAATATCAACAAATTGACTCTATATAAGTAACTTATATAGTCACCAAACAGATTTATGTTGCATTATTTAATAAAATAATATGTTTTAACTTATGTGGTTTGTATAAGTGACTTATTGAATAAATGTCAACATATAAACTCTATATATCTGTTAGTTATTTAAAAAATGTCAGCATATGGCCTGCCTGTTCAGTTATTTATTAAACAAATAAATGTCAGCATATGGCCTGCCTGTTCAGTTACTTATTCAACTGATGAATTTGAACATCTACTCTATATAAAAGTTACTTATTATATAAATGTCAAAGTATGGACTCTGTGTTACTAACTAAAGAAAAAAGGTGCATTTATGGACTGTATACCAGTTACATATCAAATAAATAAATGTCAACATATGGACTGTATATGAATTACTTATTAAATATATGTTAATACATAAACTGTATATAAACTACTTATTAAATAATTGTCAAAATATAGACTATGTATGAATTACCCACTAAAAAGATGAATCTCAACATATGGACTCTATATAAGTTACCTATCAAATAAATAATGGTCAACATATGGATTGTGTGTGAGTTACTTATTTAAAATATGAAGTTAACCATATGGACTGTGTATGAGTTAGTTATTAAACAAATAAAAGTCAATACCGGAATCTATATGAGTTACTTATTAAAGAAATGAATTTCAACATATAGACAGTATATATGTTTCTTATCAGGTAAATGCAGACATATGGACTGTATGTGCATTACTTATTAATCAAATGTCAACATCTGGACTATATATAAGTTATTTATGAAAAAAAATGTCAACATATTGATTGTATATTAATTACTTATCCAAAAAATGAATTTTAACATATGGATGGTGTGTCAGTTACAAATGAATGACAACATATGGCATACATATGAGTTACTTATTAAACAATTGAAATTCAGCATATGGACTGTACATGAATTAATTACTTCTTAAATAAATGTCAAAATCGAGACTTTATATAAGTTACTTATTAAATTAATGTCAGCATATAGAATGTGTATGAATTACTTTCTTTTACAAACGATTTTCAAGATATACACTCTTATGAATTAGTTATTAAACAAATGAATTTCAACATATAGAGTGTATATAAGTTACTTATCCTATAAATGTAAACATATGGGCTTTATATGACTTACTTATCAAATAAATAAATGTAAACATATGGAGAGTACAGAAGTTTCTTCTTAACTAAATGTCAATATAAGGACTCTGTGTGAGATACTTATTAAACAAATAAATTTTAACATATGTACAAAATATAGTTTCTTATTAAGTAAATGTGAACATATGGACTGTGTATGATTTACTTATTAAACAAATGAAAGTCAACATATGGCATGTATATGACTAACATTAAGAAACAAATTTTAGCTTATGGACTGTTCATGAGATACATATTAAATAAATATCAACAGCTGGACTCTATATAAGTTACTTGTGAAACGAATGTCAGCTTATGGACTGTATATTACTTATTCAAAAAATGAATTTCAACATATAGACTGTGTATAAGTTTGTACTAAATAAATAAATGTCAACATGTGGACTCTATATGAGTTACTTATTAAAGAAATGAATGTCAACATTTTATACTGTATATGAGTAACTTTTTAAATAAATGTCAGCATATGGACTGTATGTTGAGTTCTTTATTAAACAAGGGAATTTCAACACATGGACTGTGTGTGTATGAGTTAGATATTAAACAACTCAATTCCAGCATATAGAGTGTATACATGTTACTTATTACATAAAAGTCAACACGTGGACACTATATAAGTTACTTATCAAATAAATGTGAACATATTGACAGTATTTAAGTTTCTTATTAAGTAAAAGCTAACATATGGACTGAATATGACTAATATATTAAACAAATGAATTTCAACATATGGACTCTACATGAGCTATTTATTAAATAAATGTTAACATATTGACTCTAAATAAATAAATGTCAATGTATGGACTGCATATGGGTTATTTGTTAAACAAATGAATTTCAATGTATGAATAGTATATGAGTTACTTATTCAATAAATATCAGCATATGGACTATATGTGACTTACTTATTAAACAAATTAATGTCAACATATGGATTGTGTATGAATTAGTTATTAAACAAATTAATGTCAACATATGGACTGTATAGGAGATACTAATTAAATAAATGTCAGCATATCTACTGTATGTGAATTACTTATTAAACAAATCAATTTCAACATGTGGACTGTGTGTGAGCTATTTATTAAAGAAATTAATATAAACATATGGACTCTATATGAGTTACTTATTAAACAAATGAATTTAATCACATGGACTATACATGAGTAATTTTATAAATAATTGAATGTCAACATATGGACTCTATACAAGTTACTTATTAAATAAATGTCACATATACATATGGACTATACATGAGTAATTTTATAAACAATTGAATGTCAACATATGGACTCTATATAAGTTACTTATTGAATAAATGTCACATATACATATGGAATGTATATTAGTTTCTTAGTAAATAGATGTCAGCATATGGATTGTATATGAGTTGTTTATCAAATAAATAAATGTCAACATATGGAGTGTATATGAGTTATTCTCCATATAAATAATTATCAATATATTGACTCCTTATGAGTTTCTTATTAAATAAATATATGTCAACATATGAACTGCATATGAGTACTTATCAAATAGATAAATGTTAACATATGGACTATATATGAGTTACTTCTTAAATAAATGTCAATATATGGACTGTATATGAGTTACTTATGAAATAAATAAATGTCAGTGCAACAACGCATACATTATATTATTGGTTTTTTTTGTACTTCAGATTGACCATCTTTTGAAAAAAATCTGTCAAATACATTTCCTGTGGAATCGATTTGAAACTGTAAATCACACCATGATATTCGATTGTTTAACGACTAACGTCTCGGAAACGCTTTGAATTCTTGATTTAAGTTTGCACTATTACTTTATCCAAACGCAAAAAAAAGAGAGTAAAATTTGCTGAATGAATCTCATAAATAGAACATGTTGATCAAGATCCTTATCACATACTTGCTAGTGGGATACTTTTATAAATTTTGTGTTTAAAATGTTAAACCTCCTTCCTTCTGTTCCAACGATATTTCATCCTATCGATTAATATGTTATTGTGAAGGTAGTTTGTACGATATAACAGTTTCATATACCGATCTTTAAAAAGTATGATCCTAGGTTCGTAAACATGCATTAACTGATTGTTGAAATTTAACGACAAATTTCGATCATGTTTTGTCGCACGTGATGCCAGGCAGACTTGTAAAATCAAAACATAAACCTTCCAGTGGCATAGCGGCCTGTCTGCGGATTCAAATCTTTAAAATCTGGGTTTCGATACCCGTCGTGGACAGAGCACAGACAGTCCATTGTGTAGCTTTGTGCTTAATTCAAAACAACAACAGAACTTAAAAACAAACTAAATATTCAGTTTATTTAGGATTATTTATTTCACTGATTTAAAAGAATTGTTTATTATTACTTCAGTTCCTACAATGATCAAGTATATTATCTCGCAAATATTCATACCTACAAAATATGCAAAAGTATATAACTCAAATCATTGATTTATTTGTAGTCAGGAAATGTAAACCGAAGCTGGATGTATAAAAAATTAAATATAATGTAGCTAGAACACGTTAACGGTATGTAACTCAGATCACAGGTTTTTTTGTAGCCAGACAATGTATACTGAAGCCTGGACGTATTAAAAATGGCACATAATAAAGCTTAAGTTTTATTATTATTTGAAACAGTTAATGAAATTATTCTCAACCGATTTTTATTTTCTATATCATATTGAAAATAAACAGAAAGTACCGAAATAAATATAAGGAAGAAAAAAATAACTTGTTCATCAAATGATTGCTACACAATACTTTCTCTTCAGGCACATTGTGCTTTTATATTGTGAGTGAAAATAATAAACGACGTTTCTTTCGTGTAATAATAGATAACAGATTTATGACTGAAACTATTCGGGTGAAAGTTTCAATAAAGATTTTATCTTTTATTGTGCTAAAAAATTCGGTTTTGCTTTGTACTTTCTACACCATACACATTTATTATTTTTTTCTTACACAGGTCTTTACAATTTCGTTTCATTTCAGGTTTCATCACGCTAAATCTATATTTGCCGTCGTTCGTGTAACTTTTTGATATAAAAATTATTAAATAAAACTGGCCCTCTCTCTCCTCTCCCTTTTACAGGAGCGCTCTCTGTTGGTTACATCTTGTCTGTTGTTTTGTTTCGTAGCAAAACTTCAAATTACGGAAACTTTGTATTTACTTTAGGAATTGTATGGGCTTCGAAATACAAAAACAAAACAGAAACATGGTGTTGAGCTGTAGAATTTTTAGGACTTAGAAAGACAATCGAAAAGGAGAAAAAGTTCGTTTGTGAAGTTTATTGTGGGAATGATTCAGTTAGTTTGAGACGTGTAACTAAAAATAATTATAGTATCTATCCCAGCTTTTTGTTTTTAACGTTTATTTATACAAGTTATGTTAAAAGGCAGATTTGTATGATAATCCATCATTGTCTAGGCTTCAGTACAGACTGTATCTCACATATAAAGCCCGACTGCCACAATAAATTAAGTGAGTGACCTATACAGAAACACTGCTAATCACGCCTGTTTAAGAGAGAGAACAGCGAATACGATTCTAATCAAATTAATCCTTGATGTTTAGATACGTCAACATGGAGCCAGTTAAGTACTCCAAGCTCTGCGGGTAATTTATCGTTCAACGAGGTACAGATGACGTCATATATCGTCTTTAGAGATATTTATAATTTGGTTGCGGTTATGGTAATAAGAAAAAGCATACACCAATGTTTTCTATACATAGCAAACTAGTTAATCACACCCTATTGGCGTACAGAAGATTATGTACAATTCCACCCCTAAATCGACCTTCTTGTTGGAAGCTTGCCAAGTTTATCGATTAGTTACTCCCAGGTTTTCTCCAGGATCATTGTTATCATTTGAGGAATTTATACTTCAGCTATTCACGTGTACTTAATATAAAAACAGAAACCGTAGAATATGTAAAAAACAGAAAAAAATTATAAAATACTAAAGTATTCAATATACAGTATATTCTCATTAAATTGTTTTCTCTATACATATATTTAAATACTCTGTTCAACAACCTTAAAAAATTCGTATTGGGTGACAGACGTTTATAACGACACATCAAAAGAATATATATCGCTAAAGTTTGTGTAAATTTTCGACATCAGAAGTGAGATAGCTATATATAAATAAGACTGAAAACGTACTCTATGAATTAACGAACCCAATTCCATATATCTAAGTACCAAAAAGTGCATAATGACATAAATCAATACATAAGAAAACTAAAACATGGAACGAGCTTAGTTATCGATTAGTTGGATAACTCCACCGTAAAAGAGATATATTTAATTGAACCCAGTATATCATGAAAATTAGCCCCATTTTATTATATCTAGAACAGTACTAAATTTTTATACTAAGCCAATAATGCAAAATGATCTTAAAAACTATGAAAAGTAAAACCAGTTATAGCGTTTAAAATAATACTGGAACCAAACAAAACTAACTATAACTTATGCAGCACATTAAAAAAAAAACAGTGGCTTCTTCCTAATACACGAAACATGAATCGTCCGCATTCAAAAATACACCTAATGGAATATAAGAGAAAATGCTAACAATGTGTAAGTAATAAACAGCGACTGTCAAAGTTGTTTAAACCATTTCCAAGCGAACAGCGTACGTCAAGATTTGTGTATCTCAAAATATTCACGTTTCGTATACAACTGGAATTTAAGAAATTCTATCTTCTGTTCAAATAAATGGTATATGAGATGGAAAACGACGCCTTTCCCGTTAAAATTGGCTTTCATGACAAAAGTTGTGCTTCCATTTATGTGTGAATTTTGGTTATTGCTTTAACCAAAGATATTCAGCGTTTCTATTCCAATATTAAAATACATTTATTTGTTTTATGCATATCACACTCGAAGCCATGATTTATCACCTAATTTTGTTTGTCTATCATTATTATTCACTTGGATCTCGAGATAAAAATAATCTTTGACGTACTTGACAAAGAGAAAAAAGAAAGAAAAATAGATATAATTCACTTTAATGCAATCTCTACTGGCTAAGACACAACGTATTTCATAATTACCAATAAATATCGATATGAAAGAAAAGCTTATTTTGTTTTGATAGTTTATTTGTTATTTTTGGAATTTCGCACAAAGCTACTCGAGGGATATCTGTGCTAGCCGTCCCTAGTTTAGCAGTGTAAGACTAGAGGGAAGGCAGCTAGTCATCACCACCCACCGCCAACTCTTGGGCTACTCTTTTACCAACAAAAAGTGGGATTGACTGTAGAGTTATAACGCCCCCACGGCTGAAAAGGGGGAGCATGTTTAGCGCGACGCGGGCAACTGGAATGCGAACACTCAACCCTCAGATTAAGAGTCGCACGCCTTAACACGCTTGGCCATGCCGGGGCTAGTTTTGATAGTAAAAAATTGCACTATTCTAGAGCTCTAGAATATGAAATGTTCTTTTAAGCCGTTTAAAATTTTATTATATACACAATATTATTAAAGGAGAAAGTTCTAAAAACAATAAATAGAAGTGTAGCGATTTTATTTTTCACATTTTTTCTCAATTTGTCCATTGAGGTTCACGTTGCTATCATTTTGAAGTTTAACAGACAATTACACTGTGAACTGTCCGTGTTCTGTCCACCACGGGTATCAAACTCCGGATTTTAACGTTGAAAGTCCGCAGACTGAGGTTCAAAATCACAATTGTGTAAAAATGATATTTCAGGTCAGTTTTTATCTCTTACAAATCGTGTTGCCCATGAAGCTTTTGATTCAATGCTAAGACTCATCTATTAGATTAGGCGATGAGAAATAATAATTTTTGGCGTCATTTCATTCCAGTCAAATAAAAAAAGCTGGGGTCAGTAGAGGCTTACACCCTTACTTTGGTTAGGGATATCCAATTTGTATGAAACTTTGGATGTACGATTGGTCAGATGTGAAACAAAACAACAACAAACAGACTGTTGTAGTCATCAACAAGTGTAGGAGAGATGGGCTCAAAGAAACAAATTGGAGAGTTAGAATTGAACGGAAGTGGTAGTGTTACACATCAAATATGCAAAACGTAAGAATTCTCGGTTACGATTGGTAGATAGATATGAGATGGTAAAAGTATCATCGGGGAGACATTAATATTTTAATTTTTAAAGACAATTTCAGCAAATGGAATAAACTTTCAGAATGGGCACAGACAAACCCAGCAAGGATAACATTATTGTGACGAAACACTGATGTATTTATTTCTGACGAAGTTTATATCGCTATAAAATATTGAGACGAAAAGGAATGGAGTGGTACTATTGGGAATCAGAAGACCATTTCGAAAAGTTAATCTAAAAGCATCGTATTTCGTAATCATTGGATGATCATAGTATGTAAATGTTGATACCCATACATTGTTAATATGTGTAAAGCACAGAGTAAAAGTGGAGATTTCAATCTGCAACAGGTACCAATGAGATTGAAACATTGAGAACTGTTATCTGGGCTTTCCAAGTTAGATGTTCATGCACGATTACATCAAGATATTTAACACGGCTAGAGGGCTGAACTGTTTGTTTGACTTGTTTTTGAATTTTGCACAAAGACACTCGAAGGCTATCTGCATTAGCCGTCCCTAATTTAGCAGAGTAAGACTAGACAGAAGGTAACTAGTCATCACCACCCACCACCAACTCTTGGGCTACTCTTTAACCAACGAATAGTAGAATTGACTTACACATTATAACGCCCCCACGACTGAAAGGGCGAGCATCTTTGGTGTGAAGAAGATTTGAACCCACGACCCTCTGATTTCGAGTCGAATGCCTTTATCACCTGACCATGCTGGGCCGGCTGAATTGTTGTTGATAATAAATATTTGACGTTATTTAATGAAAATGCATTCGAAACGTTAAAGAGATATAAAATGTTGTTCGCAGAAGAATGGGTCTATCTCTCTGAGGCATAATTAAGAAACGTAGCCTCACGTGGGCCAAGAACGATGCTGCGCATACTCTAGAGACCAGTGAGATATTTTGGACTACAATAGGTGTATTCGAATATTTTCATACAGAACATTTGCTGCACCACTAGTAAGTTCAGGAAGAAAATGATTTGTAAATTTAAGAATATTTCTTCTTAGTAGAGAAGATGATTTTCTGGAGCTTTAAAATTATTTTCATGGGATGAAGTAAAAGATATTAGCGTTTTGAAATGAGGAAGTAGGCACAACATATCAGCAAAAACTGGATGTTTAGAAGGGCACCTTTTATTTTCCAATTAGGCGCTTAAATACTTTGTAGTATTGGAAAGGATTTGAAAATTGATGAATTTCTTGGTAAGTTAGGTATCTTTGTCGCTTCTTCAATTCTCGTTCAAATTTGCGTTGGTTGGTAACCTCTGTGACTTAATAAAATAAATAGGTGACGACAACGATGATAATCTCAAATTAATGAGAAAGAATGTTACAAATGCCCTCCTACCCGTTAGGCAAATCTAGTCCATGTAACATGTGTTGGTAAGTTGGGATATGGAAGGAACAGGTGGAGATGAGAACACTTTCAAGGATGATTGGCATTCTATCGTCGTTGTCATCACACATCTTGGCCATAAAGAGAGCGCAACCCTTTGATAGCCCGCCATTATTTCGGGCTGAAATAAAATGACAAGGATATAAAAAGAACCTTTGATCTCTTATTGTCCAGCCCAACTGATGAGTTTTGGTATTGAACGAAAAGCAACTTGTGTAAAACACATGATACATTTGAAATAATATTTTTACACATCCATGATTTTGACTTGCAATTAATCAATTATGAAGAATATGAAGAAGAAAAACTCTTCAGTTAACTTGATTTTTATAACAGTTTTCAGCCCAAATGGTTTCGAATAATTCGTTGATTTTTGTCGTTTCAAGTGTAACGTATAGACTCTTTGTGAAATTAAATCTACACTACCATTTTTATATTTATGTTTAAACGTAAATAATTTTTTTTAGTTATTAGACAAATTACTAGAAATAGCCATGGATAGTTCAACATATTAGCTAACCTAATCGAGCATCCAGCCAATCGAGTGTTTGTTTTCACTCTTCTATACTTAGATATTTTGATGTCAGTGGTAAATAATGCTGCCTATTTCAACTTCAATAACTACTAAAACACAGTTTTCTACTTTCTGGAAAAGTCAAATTGGAGTTACTATCACTAGAGTTATCCACTAATGATCTCAGTTCTTCGCAGTGAAGGATGACATTTGTCTTCTCGAATACATCAGCACCCGAGAAGGTTGTTCGGTGTCTTATTAGCTCTTTATCTTTTAGAATTAGAAAATGGTAAAATCGTACTCGTTAATATCCAATAATAAACAATATGTTGATAAAAAAGTATCTAACTAAAGATTCCTTAGTAAACCTATTTATGATTTTCTAAACTTATAATTAGAAGTTTGTTTGTTTGTTTTGGAATTTCGCACAAAGCAACTTGAGGGCTATCTGTGCTAGCCGTCCCTAATTTAGCAGTGGAAGACTAGAGGGAAGGCAGCTAGTCATCACCACCCACCGCCAACTCTTGGGCTACTCTTTTATCAACGAAAAGTGGGATTGACCCTAACATTATAATGCCCCCACGGCTGGGAGGGCGAGCATGTTTGGCGCGACTCGGGCGCGAACCCGCGACCCTCAGATTACGAAGCGCACGCCATAACGCGCTAGGCCATGCCAGGCCCCAACATGGTATTTAAAACAAAATGTGATTCTTACTTACCTTATAACGCAGAGTACAGTATTTTGAAACTGCAACTCGGAGGACTATGTGATGATAGACAGTAATATATATGTGATGTAACTCAACATAGCTATTTGATATTAGCAATAACATGTAACGTTCTTGGACAAAATTGTTATGTGCTTAGACAATAATGTATAACGTAGCTAAATATGTATGTAATCCGATGATAGAAAATAATGTGTAATGTGTTTGGACAAAAACAGTTTAATGATAGGCGGTAATATGTAATGCAGCTGAACAAACCATTTGATGATAGGCAATAATGTGAAATGTAGCTGGATAAACCATTTGATAATAGACAATAATATACAGTGTAGTTGGGCAAACAAAACTGTTTGATAATAGATTGCATTACAAACACTACAAGGAGTGCAAACAGGATTAATCTTAACGTATCGAATATTTATACAGGAATACCAATACAGCAATGATAAACGTATCTTTAACCACAATAACAATGAAAGAATAAACTTCGAAATTAAAGCAGTAGCCAACACGTAATAAAATCGAATAACTTTCTTACATAATAGTTGTACTATTTCATCTAAAGCATTTCGATATGAATAGTTTAATAAATTACAAAAAAACGGTTTATCTGAATGTGTTTAAAACATTGAAAGATTCTTCAATGAGTTTTTGTAATATCGTGGATTGTCCTTGTATTTTTCATCTTGTTATTTTGGCGTAAGTTTAATCTTTGTAAAGAGAAAGTTATAATTAACATATATTTGATAAGAAAAAAAACACTGCATGCTAATGCTTTGGTAAGTAGAACACTATACATCTCCCAGTGAAACAGTGATATATATCTGCGGGCTTGTACAACTAGAAACTTGGTTTTGATATCCGTGGTGGGCAGAGCATACATAGCTCTTTGTGTGCCTTTGTACATAACAACAAACAAACAAAACATTATGTTGTGCATGTTTTAATATGTCAAAACACCATCAGAACGTGTTTTTGATACATAAAAACTATAAGCAGGAATTTGCAGTTACCAAATATTTCCTTGATATCTTTGTATAGATTCACGAGTCTGATATAGTTTGATTTTTCTTCTTTTTTTTTTTACGGGAGGGGAAGAACACTTTCTTATTTTAATGATGACACATTCAAATTTTGTATAAATAATATAAATTAATGAAGCTCAGGTCAAAACCACATGTAAATGGAGAAATGGTGGTTGTTTGTTTTTTTTAATTTCGTGCAAAGCTACACGCTCGCCGTCCTTAATTTAGCTGTATAAGACTAGAGGGAAGGCAACTAGTCATCACCACCCACTGCCAACTCTTGAGCCACTCTTTCAACAACGAATAACAGGATTTGCCGTCACTTTATAATGTCCCCACGGTTGAAAAGGTGAGCATGTTTGGTGTGACGGAGTTTCGAACCTCGGATTATGAGTAGAGTGCCTTAACCACATGTCCATGCTGGGCTACAAGTTCTGAACAAACAAGGAAAGGTTTAACATTCCAAATCCATGTTAGCATTTATAACACGTTTTGTCATGGTATATGCCATATAACTAAGAAAAAGATATTCTTGGATATTTCTTACTTCTGTTGTTATAATGTAACGTTCAATTGCAGTATTCGTTGGTAAAAGAGTAGCCCAAGAGTTAGCGATGGGTGGTGATGACCAGCTGCCTTCCCTCTAATCTTACACTGCTAAAGTAAGGATGACGAGCGTACACAGCCCTCGTGTAGCTTTACGTAAAATTAAAAAAAGACTTTTGTTGTTTTTTCTTGCTATTTTTCCCGCACTAGTCCTACAAATTAGTTAACATGGATTATGTACACTAACATCCTTCTTTTCCACAAATACTAAAACATGTATTTATGACTGTCGCAGAAAATGCGCCAAACATATGTCAAGTCATCCCATAAGTAATGACCGAAAATTTAAAACAGAAAGTGTATCATCATTTCTGTCTTTGTAGAAGACGTTAATAACTAAAATGTGTAGTAGAACGTTTATAAAAATGTTCAGACAGATAAAAGAAACTAACCCAACTCCACTTTTTCAGACCACTAATCAAATAAAATCTTATGAAAATGGATGTGTCTGAGGAGCACATTAAGCACATAATGCTATATGAGTTTTAAAAAGACAATAGTGCAGCAGAAACTACATTAACCATTCAAGGTGTTTATGGTTCGGAGTCTCTCAATGAAAGAAAATTTCGAAGGTGGTTTCAGAAGTTCAGATCAGTTGACTACAACTTAAATGATGTGCCGGGTTCAGGTCATCCTACTGAGTTTAATGGTGACTTGGTACTGGCTGCACTCGATAAATATTGTACTGTAACAGTTGAAGAACTAATATATAAGCTTAATTCAACCCACTCAATAGTTTACCTTCATCTACAACAGCTTGAAAAGGTGTCAAGTCTTGAAAAATCGGTCCCCCTTAAATTGACAGAAGCCAACCTTAGAGCAAGAGTGGAGATTTGCACTTTTGTGAACGAAACTCATCTATTTTGGACAGGTTAGTGGCTGGAGATGAAAAATGGAAATGTTATAAAAATATTTAGCGCCACAGTGCAGGTAATCTGGCTAAAGCACAGCCCAAAATAGACCTCCACACTAGCAAAGTCTTGTTAAGCGTTTGGTATGATATTGTTGGTGTGGTCCACTTTGAGTTGCTGCCACTTAATGTGACGATTACATCAGTCTTCTATTGTCAACAGTTAGAGCGCTTGATGGCCCGGGATAGCCAGGTGGGCTAAGGCGTTCGACTCGTAATCCGAGGGTCGTAGATTCGAATCCCGGTCGCACAAAACATGCTCGCCCTTTCAGCTATGGGGGCGTTATAATGTGACGTTCAATCCCACTATTCGTTGGTAAAAGAGTAGCCCAAGAGTTGGCGGTGGGTGGTGATGACTAGCTGCCTTCCCTCTAGTCTTACACTGCTAAATTAGGGACGGTTAGCGCAGATAGACCCTGAGTAGCTTTGGGCGAAATTCAAAATAACGTAATAACATGGAGCGCTTGAATGTTGCACTGAAAGAAAAGAGTCCTGCTTTAATCAATTGTAAAAGTGTTGTGTTACACCAGGATAATGCACAGCCCCATGCAGCAAGGATCACATCTGCAAAGATTGAAGAGCTAGACTTGGAAAAATTTCCACATCCTCCTTATTCTCCAGATCTTGGCCCATCTAATTATCATCTGTTCCGAAGTTTGCAGAACTATCTTGATGAAAAAAAACTTGGAACACATGAAGATGTCAAAACTACCCTCTCTACATTCTTTTCCTCCAAACCGCAAGAATTCATAGAAGTGGCATTCAGAAGCTTGTGAATCATTGGCAGGAAGTAATTAATAATAATGGAACATGCATTATTGATTAAATAATATTAACAGCATTTGAAGTCCTCTCTCTTTTTTTCTAAATGTGGAACCTGACGTTAATTAAGGGATGACCTAATATTTATTTTAAACTTGCCAATGACTACATGCAACTAAGTTTCAAATGGCGCTATAAGATCTGTACAGCCAGATAAAGAAAACTACTTGGGGGAAAACTGATTTACTTAGCTAACGCCCAGCCCCTCCTCCCCATCAGTGTCACAGCGGCATGTCTGTGTATTTACAACTCTAGAAACCGGGTTTCGATACCCGTAGTGGGTAGAGCATGGATAGCTAAATGTGTAGCTTTGTACTTAAATTCAAGCAAACTATCGCTCAGAGTTAACAAAGTTTAGAAAAATATCCAAACACTAAAAATATGGACGATTTTATGTAACAGGAGTAGCAACTCTTAAGCAGTACGTTATAATTTATCTTCTCTTTGTTAACCAATACCATCCCTTTTCACACTTCAGTTAAAAGTCAGAAAGTTCTCTTTTTTCTTAGACAGATCGCACATTCCAGTAACGAAGCCAGCTTGTCTCTATAAATATACAATAAAACTTTATCTGCTGACATTGTATACAAGAACTTCTACTTAAATCTAAAAATAGTAACTTTCGTTAACATACATACATATATATATATATCCACACACAGAAAGATTGCAACGTTCCGTTCATATTTATCTTTGTTTTTGCATCTAGTTACCACTTACTGTACGAATGTAAGAAGTTCATACAACTGAAATTTTACTAGCAAGTTTTAAACGTATGTTTATGAGAATACACATCGACAGGAGAACAGACTTTTTTCTGTTCTGAAACAACTGGGCTTCTGTATTTTTTTACGACATAACTCGGTTTCTACTTGCTAATTAAAATATTTCTAACGGTTCATATCATAGTTCTCGTGACAGCTTCAAGTACGCGCTAGCATGCACGTTAAGACCGCAAGGATTTAGGGCCACGAGTATCTCTAAAATGCTTCAGATTTTCAAATTAACGACAAAATACACATGTGATTTGATTGAATTTTAGACCAGTACGCATTTATGTGAATTACTTTTTATAACAACTTGCTTTATCATAGTTTTCCAGCAAAAAAATGCTAAGCTCAAAAGATTTCAAATTATACACATATTTCTTTTCAGTCCTTATTATTCCAATAAATTTTTGAAGAAAGTTCTTTTATTGTACTACCAGTCTCTAATCTGCACTAACTCAGCTGAGCTTTTTTTTTTCTAGTATATGAGGGAGAATTCTACGCATGCGCTATTCTCTGTTTATATGAGGCATACTATAAGATTTATTTATTGACGAAGAAAGCATCCAGTAAGAACACAAACGTGATCCTGCTGTAAAAAGTAGGATTACGCTAAGAGGATCGTTGAAAGATGTAGCCTAGTCGGAAAGATCGAAAAGTTCGTTTGGACTCTTGTCAGACGAGGTTTAACATCTATTTATTCAATGTGTGTGTTCGTGTGTCATTAAACCGCTTTACTAAGAAAGTCAAGTTGAAAATAAAAACTGATTACGTACATGATAAAAAACATCTGAAGCATGCACCGTAATTATTAGAATAATAAGTGTGATCTCCATAATCACACAAAAACACAATTTGATTCGCTTTTTATAATCTGGTAACGCCAAAAACAACAGTTATAATATAAATCGCCATTGTTTCAGTCATAGTAGCTGCAGTTAACTTCTTTCTCTTTTCTTTTAATCATTGTACTCAGTAAATGTCAAATTACTTTCTCTTCTTTGTATATTATAATATAAAACATAATTTGATTTGAACAAAGTCTGAACAATTGGAATTAAGCTGTCAGCAGTAAATGAAACATTTAAGCTCGTTTATTTGGATTGCTAATTCCAATTGTTCAGACTTTGTTCAAATCAAATTATATTTTATATAAACAAAAGATCTTTGATAGTCATTATTTCGATGATTCGACGTTTTAATACTAGATAATTCCACACGTGACGAATGTCCCAATGGTTTTATAGCTTGCATAGTAACGGTTGACTGCCTCGTGTGAATCATTTCGAAGCTATTCTTTCCCACAAATCTTTGCGAGCGAAGCCTAATCCAAGTCATAGAACTTGCTTTTGAGTTGAAATAAATATAAATGCACACTAATGCAGTAAATAAGTGTAATAAACACTTATGTCATTTTACTCAAATGGAGATCGTAGAGACGCTTGAGCGTCACTCGCAATTCATGAATTTTAAACAAAAAAGAAAAAATATATTTCAGGCTTTCACCATCACAGCATCTTACTGCCGAAGGACTTATCAGGAGTCAACTTATTAAAGTTCACACTATGACGTCAAAACAAGATAGACCTTTTAAACTCTATGAAGGTTTGCCGCATGCACGCAATACATGGTGTTTCGAGCTTAAACTGCAGCTTATGTTAAACGATTATATCAGAGATCATGAGAATCAGGAATATGTCTCGAATTTAAAAAGAGAGCGAAAGAGGGAAACCAGTAAACAGCACCCGCCGCTTGTATTGATATTATAAAATGAATAATGTGATTAATTGCAAGTTTTATAACGCGCCCATGTATGAAAGTACAACGTATTTTGTTTAACACCATAGCAAGTGATGGAACCTTGTACCTTCTAATTTGCACCCCAGAATATTAACCACTAGTTTTCAGTTATGTGTGAACTTTAGTTGTGACAAGTACAAATAAAACTGGCCCGGTATGGCCAGGTGGGTTAAAGTGTGCAACTCCTAATCTGAGGGTGGCGGGTTCGCATCCCTGTCGTACCAAATATGCTCGCCTTTTTAGCTGTGGGGGTGTTATAATTTGACGGTTAATCCCACTATTCGTTGGGAAAAGAGTTGGCGGTGGGTGGTGAATGCTAGCTGCCTTCCCTCTAGTTTTACATTGCTAAATTAGGGACGGTTACCGCAGATAGCCCTCGAGTAGCTTTGCGAGAAATTCAAAACAAATAAAACTTTCATTATTCACCACGAGAGGGTGTCAAACAATATTCTAGACAGTCTAAAAATTTCACTGTGTCAATTATAAAATTTTCATAAATAGATATTTAGTTTTCCTATAAGTAACTTACATTGTAGTGAAGAAAAGGGTCACATTTATTTAAGAACTTCCCCGGCCTGTCATGGCCAAGCGATAAGGCGTGTGACTCGTAGTCCGAGGGTCGCGGGTTCGCGCTAAACATGCTCGCCCTCCCAGCCGTGGGGGTGTATAATGTGACGGTCAATCCCACTATTCGTTGGTAAAAGAGTAGCCCAAGAGTTGGCGGTGGGTGGTGATGACTAGCTGCCTTCCCTCTGGTCTTCCACTGTTAAATTAGGGACGGCTAGCACAGATAGCCTTCGAGTAGCTTTGTGCGAAATTCAAAAACAAAACAAACAAAAGAACTTCCCCTCCCCTTAAAAAAACTACGCCCTTGCAGAGGTACCATCGAAATGTTATAACATTTTATACATTTGATAAAAAGGTCACAGTTATATACATTGTCATCATCTTGATATAATCAACCTCACTTTGTACCTACCCCAACTAATTAGAATGACAACGAAAAACAAATTAACAAGCTACCTAACAAACCTTCACGTGAAAGCGTCTTTTATGTTTTGCGATTTGTTAATTGCAAAAATATATATATATATCATCTTGTATTGTAAAACTAAAGTTTCAGTTGTCAAAGCTTTAAGTTATGTTTTCTTTGTCGTACAGCTTAATTTGAAGATCCACAATGAGTGTACGTATAATTAGCAAGCGGTCCCTTACTCCGCCAGACAAAGAACTATGAAACACAATAGGTTTGAATAGCTTTCCATCTGGCTCGCTAGGTATACTTTATGCTCTAGCTCGCTATGCACAAAAGGTAAACAAGCAAGTTGTCTGTACTTGTCGACGCCATACGACCAGTACGTATGAATGTTTCTAAAATCTCAAAGTAGATTTTCATCTATTTAATTTTGCCGTTGTTGTTGCAGGAAAAGAATGTTCTAGCAATAACAAAGAAAGATGCGAAGCGTGATAATTATCAGAAACTGCTGTAAATAAACAGCAAGTCATCCGTGTTTCACTTATCACAGTTTGGTTTCCTGATTTGTTGTTCCATGAAAAGCGTATTCACTAAAACAATATAAAAAAAACACCATATTATGATCTGTATAAATAAGTATATTTTAAATTATAATTGTCCTGGGCTTATTTTCATTTTTTAAAATACGTTGAGTTTCTTCAAAAGTTAATGTTATTTACCTTGTAATAGACAAATCACGTGACTTTAAAGCAGTGTAAATCAATTGTACCATTCGACTTACATTTACTTTTCATGTAAAAACTCAGCACACTGACATACTTCTAGACGTTTATATCCTGTTACCAACCGTTATATTATTTCAATTGCGTGGTTGAACCTGTTTGTTTTTTTAATAATCAGGATTTTTTTCTTTATATAGATATGTGTAACAAAGTAGTTGTTTAAAAGTGTACACCATTTCCTATAATGTATCTATTTCCTAATGTTTCGATGGGTCAAGGTTGGCCAGTCATTGTGTATAACATTAAAGAAAGTAACTTTAATTAACGCACGAGATGTTATCTACTCGCTGAATTTGACGCCATCACAAAGGAAGAGAGAAACAAGCTTAAGGCTATAGACCATTCCAGCGTCAAGGTCATACGAACTAACTGAGAGAAGATATTCTAACAACCAATCGTACTTTACCTTTTACAAAACTAGCCTTTCCATTGGTTGAGCTTCGAGAGTGCCTCACAACCTTAGACCGGTTGCCAAGACTGTATCGACCGTGGTTCGCGAAAGCTGTATTCATAAGCAACGTTGGAGTTTTACGATTTTCTGAGAAACCAGTTTAAAAATTTGGAAAAAAAATGGGTTTGAAACTATCAGAATACGAAGTGAAAAAAAAGAAAAAGAAATGAGAGAGCCATAGAAAAGTTTCGATTTTTGGTTTAAAACTAACATGTCAAAGTTTGCTCAATTAATAAATAAATAAAAACCCATAAAAAAGAAAAAGAAATGAGAGAGCTATAGAAAAGTTTCGATTTTTGGTTTAAAACTAACATGTCAAAGTTTGCTCAATTAATAAATAAATAAAAACCCATAAATATTATCACCCCAGTTTCCGCTATTGCCATAAAACAGAACGAAACTTGTAAATTAACTTTTCTACAAGGCTGAAATAATAGAATTCGCAGAACTGCCTCACTGCAACATTTTTAAAGCTTCGAGAAACCTGCAACCTTTTTTCTTGTCTGTGTAAATTGATAATGAAATTTAGATCCACAAACGACATATTTTAACGACATAATACATTTACTAGCCTTTCCCTACATTCTTAGGATTTTTCCTAGAAAGGTTGATTTAATCTAATCCCGTCCTTGTAATGGAATTTGGTGACGCTACAATGGTTAATTCTACTTATTCAACAGATCCTGAGAACTGAATGTATTTTAGAATCAAACTACTAACTGCAGTAAGTCAGTCACCTTTGACGATTTCAGACTGCAAATTAGGCTTATAAACTCTCAGGTCACAAGGTGAACAATGCCTGTAAGGCGTTTCTGATGACAAATCAGAAACCTTGATTAATTGGCAGGACGCCCACGATCGGTTTATGCGTTACCATTCCTTTCTGTTGGCATTGGGTTGTTTGAGACTAGCATGTGTAGCATAGTTTTCTGAAAATCATGATTATTTTTAAGTCCACTATTATAAATATTTCTATAATATTTATTCAATTTATTTTGTAGCCTACTGATATCACTAGATGGTGCCACTAGACGAGAAGATTCTTTTTAACTGTTAAATCTCATGAACTGGTGCTTAAATTTTCGTTTCATAAACTTGCTGTGAGAAGTACAGAAATCGAAACTAGAGAATGTATTTAAAAAAAGTTAACATTAAAATTATTTTTCCATTACTGTTTTTCATACGCACATTTATCCTTTACTACCATGACACATGTATATGATTAAAGTATTTTAGTTAACTTTTATTTTTATCTCATATAAGCATTAAGAGGCTGAAACATTTGTTACTCGTGATGGCTAGAGCAGAGTCAGCTCCTTATGCAGCCTTATGCTTAACAACAACCAAACATGAAACTTTTTATTATATTTTTTTCAATGCAGAATTATCGGCTTTTTTTTTCAATTTCCCGCAAAGCTACACAAGGACTATCTGCGATAGCGTCCCTAATTGAGCAGTGTAAGACTGGAGGAAAGACAGCTAGTCATCATCACCCACCGCCAACTACTCGTCTTCCAACGAATAATGAGATTGACTGTTACAATAAAACGCTCCCACAGCTGAAAGGGCGAACATGTTTGATGTGATGGAGATTCGAACCCGTGACCCTCGGATTATACGTTTCGAGTGCCTTAACCACCTCGCCATGCTGGGCCAGATGTGTTGGTAATTATCAAAATAAACTTCGAGGCAAATGTAAAAACATCAGATTTTATTCTTTTCATGACTTGAAGCGACACAGATTCAAATCATTTTATGTGAAAATATTGTAGCGATGAAGACTATATAACAAAGTTAAATTTAATAAAGAATAACTTAAAGTTCAAGAGGCTGACTTATTCAATTAAGTGGAATATATTACCAATGCTTGTTTGTTTTTCAGTCAACCTTTACAATAAATTGCAAGATGTGTAGAGCCCGTAATGGCCAAGCGCGTAAGGCTCGCGACTCGTAATCCGAGGGTCGCAGGTTCGCGCTAAACATGCTCGCCCTCCCAGTCGTAGGGGCGTTATACTTTACGGTCAATCCCACTTTTCGTTGTTAAAAGAGTAGCCCAAGAGTTGGCGGTCGGTGGTGATGACAAGCTGCCTTCCCTCTAGTCTTACACTGCTAAATTAGGGACGGCTAGCACAGATAGCCATCGAGTAGCTTTGTGCGAAATTCCAAAACAAAACAAAAAGCAAGATGTGTATAGGTAGATTGTTCGAAGATAAAATAACGATACTGTGAAGCATATTGAAATCCTGAACGTAATGTATAAAACTGTGCCATCACTTAGAAAATTAAAGTAATTTTTATTTATTGTTTGTCTTAAAATGCTATTTATTCCGTTTACTTTTTAAATTAACGTGAACTACGTTCGCTTCCATTTTAAGCATCAAGTACACCTTCGCCATTCCGTAAGAAATTCCATTAATTTTTCTAATTAAATTGTGTGTTAGGCCTAAAATAATGAATCGTAAATAGGTATGGATTCTAGAGCGAATGTGGTAGGTAGAGATAAAGTGACTAAAGATTCGTTATAAAGAAATTAATTGTGACAAAAAGTCAAAATTAAGGTAAGTTAGTGCTTAAAAATGTTTAATTTTTGTTTTCATTCTGTTGTATCTAAAAAAATCCTAACTGCTATTTGAATAATAATAAAAACGTTGTCGAGGGTGAGAGCTAGGAAGTAGGCCGCGTTTTTTTTTTTTGCATGTGCGCTTTTAACGAGCGCATTTTGACAAAAACTTATTTAGTTTAAGGTCCGAGTTTCTTCGAAATGTCACCCATTCTAAAATAACCTGCCATTTATGCCATTTAATAAATCTAAGTGATTTTGTGACACACACGATTATTACTTTGAACAGGTTGTGCATTGTTAAGCTCAAGTTCACTTCACTAACTGGAACACTTCAGCCTATTTACGTTTGTAATGCTGTTTTATAACCCCTTAAAATTGAATCATAACACATGTCATATATGGAGTACGATACAGAAAATTGAATCGTATAAATATTGGTAAAGATCTTAAAGCCACTATTCTCTATATTATATTAATATAGTACATTACTAGGACATATATATATATAATTTTGTTTAACATTTTCAGTCATTGTACTAAAATATTTTCATGAATTTTTTTTTTTTTTTAATTTTCTGGATTCTGTTTCCCCTTTGTGTGGTTCACTCAATCGAGTTTCGACATATCCCTGGTGAAACCACCTTCATTTGAGACCAGTTTTTGTAATACATATTACGATTTGTAACTGTTTCGCATCTTTTGAGGCGTTTTAACATACTAGAGATGTAGTAATAAAAACAACATGATTCAATTTCATTTTCTATATCGAAATTTCGAGTAAAGCTCGTGATGTTAAGACCTTGGTTTGTGGGGTACTTTTTTTAACACTTCACGTAGTTGCTGAATTAAATAGTGAAGTGTTTAAAAGAATGTGGAATAAAGCAGTCAGAAAGTTGTGAAAATAAGCACATGTGTTTGGAATAAATTAAAGAGCGTTACACTCTTGAACAAAGACACTGCTAGTGGTCTCATTTTCTACGACAAGCAGGGACTACAACGCCCATGCACTCACTGTTCTGTTGCCTTTTTCTCCCATCCCTTCCTACAGTTTACCCCCTCAGGCGTTGTGGTTTGCATTCCTTCTAGCTTACTGCTTTCTAAAACCATTTGAGTGGTCGAACTACCAATCACAATTAGGGAAATACAAATCTCTTGTGTTGATTGGCTAATGGTAACTCAGTTTACCAACTGACTCTGGAAGAATGTTGTGAATTTGAATACATATATTATTTTCAGTATTATTATTATTTACGCATCATAAAATATTTGTGTGAGTTTGGATGCATACCAGAATTAAAAATTCTAGCTTTTAAGGTTTTCATTTTACATATTTACATACTTTTAACTAAATAAAGTTCAAAACCTATCAATCAAAACTTCTTTTGAATGTATGCAATTGTAACTTTTTTTTTAACCCACAAATATATTTGTTGCACTCAATACAGAGCTCAGTAGAAACTTATTAAGATACATTAAAAATGGCCTTCAAGTTGCACATCGTTATGTCTTTGGACTTACAACGCTAGAAACACTAGCTTTCGATACCCGTAGTGGGCAAAACACATTGTATAGCCGCAAACAATCAATTAACATTGAGAATGAAAATGAAAACGTTCAAATGTAGTACCGGTACCATGCTTTTTGTGATAAAAAATTTTAATACATCATTTTAAAACTATATTTCAATTGGAGCTGGTTTTAAAGTTCATCAGAATCAATTTTTTCAACACGATTTTAAACATTCGTGTTTTTTTATATTTGTTTTTTGATACTACCGCTGGTACTTTTAGAGTAGACAGAATGCTTTAAATATTACCGTATGGTGCCAGTACAGTATGTACTGTTGTATAATTTTGTAAGGTCATAGGCTCTCTGATAATTATCTCACAGACCAATTTGTACACAAGATCCAGTTTCATAGGTTTTCATTAGAGGACTGCAAGCGCCTCGACTATCAACGATTCCTTCTTTATTATTATTTAGAAATACTCTAATAACGTTGTATAAAAGATTTTGTACAAAGATGGCGCTCTTTCCCTGTTTCCCGCTGGTACGATCAAGAGTAGTAGTCGTAACTCGTGAAGTGCGAGGGACTGTTTTATGATAATAAAATCTTCGCTGTAATCAAGAACTCACGCAGAACCCTTTAAACACCATATGCATGTGCATAGAGAATTTTAGCTCCAGAAATACTTCAAAACCGAAATTAAGTAAACAACAAAAGCACAAAGCATTAGGAAGTGAAGTGTTTGAATAGGAAGAGGCTTCGTCCATATGCCTCACTTTTATGGAGGTCACTTATCTATACTAGTTCCTTCATTATTACATTTTAAAATCTATTTTCTAAAGTAATAACTAGTTTAATAAGCCTATTAAAAATATGACCTTGTCTGACCAGTATTGCTAATGACGTTTCTTTTTCGTGTTTACCATTCAAACCTCTTGTGTAAAAAAAATATGCTAGTATAGTTTTAATATTTTGACAAACAACGATGTGTTAGCATAATAATATTGATCTCTTTAACAGACCGATGTTCTGTTGGTAATTGTAATGTGTTCTCCAAAATAAAACTACTTAATTATGCTAATAAATGGTAGTTTATCAATTTAATGTTCAAACCTTTTTTTTCTGAGGTGGTTTAAACTTTTGCAATAGGATATCATGTTGGCGATGCTATCGCCATCTAATGTTGAGATTGTAATTAGAGGTAAAAAGAGTGAACAGGAATATATTAAAATTGGATAAAAAAATATATTAAAAAACTTATCTAAAAGAGACACAGGCTCACAGTTGCTTATTTATTATTAACTTCTGATCAAAAGTAAGCTAGTTATATAGAAACTCCTTTGGAGATTGAAAATCTGTTTAGCTCTCTAGAAGCTACTGGTTTTAAAGCAAACTTAACCAAATTATTCGCATTGTTATTGAGTTTCCTCCTTGTATTTCCGTATACATTTTCTTTAGATAACGTATAACCATCCAAAACATCCATTAAGCTAAGCTGGATGGAAACTGGTAAAAAATTTATGTGATAAACAGCAGCTGATGTGAATGGAGGAGAGAATTTGTTGAAGTGATAAAATAAAACGGCTTTGTATGACGACCCCGGCAAAATAAACTTTTATTTGAAGGTTATTGTTTTTTTCAACAAACTATCTACAAAAGAAATCGCATCTAATTCAGTTAGAGTGTACTAAATAGCAAACCATTGCCAAAAGGTAAAGATAGGGATAAATTTTCATTTATTTAATTTTCAATTTAGTTTTTAACTAACGTGATGAGTTTAGTTTCCAGAAGTATTTTCGATGCCTAAAACAGAAACGAGAAAACCTAAGCACAAGAAGGAAGGGCGCAGTAGTTAAGGAGGACGAGTGAAACAAGGCCTGTCACAAACTAAAATAGTTCATCTGTTAGGAGAAGATATGTTTGTTTTGGATATTCGCACAAAGGCACACAAGTGTTAAAGGCGCCAGTTGTTCTTAATTTTTAACTGATAGACAAGAAAGGAATGCAATAACAAACCGCCAGTTCCTGGACTACTTGAATCAAACAGTAGAATTTTGTTGCACTCATGACCTGAAATTAATTATCTTTCTGATGTCAAGGCAGCTAGTCATCACCACCCACCGCCAACTCTTGGGCTACTCTTTTACCAACGAATAGTGGGATTGACCGTCACATTATACGCCCCCACGGCTGGGATGGTGAGCATGTTTAGCGCGACGCGGGCGCGAACCCGCGGATTACGAGTAGCACGCCTTACGCGCTTGGCTATGCCAGGGCCCATAGGAGACATCAGAATTTAATTGTATCCGAAAGACGAATTGGTATTATTAAGTATTTAATGATTAGTTTGGTTATACTGGTTTTAAAGATAACCTTACCGAATAAAAATTTTAGTAAATAGCCCTAAGAATTAATGTAATTGTTCATACAAATCATAGGATTAAACATTGTAAATGTTCTTTTACACGACGCACTGTGGTAAATATAATTATTATATACCGTTAAAATATATGCTTCGTATATTGTGTACTTAATGTTAATTTCCAATCAGAGAAGTTAGCAACTTAGAACAAAACTGATAATGATTTAAGTATCTTTTCTTATAAAGCATTCCAATGCAGTGTTTCGTCAGTTAGGTGCCTTCGTCGTTAACGGTATTTTTATTTGTAAAGATGAATTTATTATAAATTAACATCTTAACATTTTATTACATAACGAATTTTTTATAGTTAGGTGGTTTCCAGTTTTAACTGACGAAATTCAATAAAATTATGTTCTTATTGATTGTGCATTTGAAAACACAATCCTCGTAGAGCTGCCATCTCGTGAGCAATAACTAAACTTTCAAATTTATTCTCTTGCCTTTTAAAAATTACAAAAAGAAAAACGTTTTAATTTTTAATGTTTTGTATTTGATATAAAGTCAGAAGATACACACCAACATCTAGATCAATATTTCAACTTTAGAATTCGACTGTTCTGAAAAAAGTTAATAAAGTCATGGCAAACCAATATTAAAACTTTCACGTTTTACCATTATATAAAAATGAATGACCAAATATTTGTTTCTATTAACTACTAAAGTAATTAAAACGTGGCGCCTACTTTACATTTATTAGTCTCTAATGTTAGTAATGTACTTTAACTTATTTATCGTAAAAGTTCGCTATATGTAATTAGGCCGACCAAAATGTACTATAAAAATTATTCAATTATTTATACACTGTTGGCCAAAATCTTAAGGCCAATGAACATAAAGAAAAAAAATATGCATTTTGCGTTGTTAGACTCAACCACTCATTTGAGAAGATGAAAATAAGAAAAGGGAAAATAAAAATATTTTTTTTTATCACTTAAAAGAAAATGTGAACGCTATGAAATTAGCCTAAATGCTAGCTTGTCAAAAGTTTAAGACCATACTGAAACGAAGCGTTAATCGATAAACTTGTAACGAAAGTTAGTTATTTGTGTTCAAGCATTAGCGTTGTCAACATGTTACATTGGGTAAAAACATGGCAAAGGCTAAAAAGTTGACAGAATTTGAACGTGGCAGAACTTTCGAGCTGCATAAGCAAGGTCTCTCTCAAAGTTCAATTGCTGGTGAGATTGTACGTAGTAAAACTGCTGTTGCAAATTTCTTAAGAGACCCTGAAGGATACGAAACGAGAATATCAAGTGGTCGGCCCAAAAAAGTTTCGTCGACATTGAGCAGAAGCATTCAACGGGTTGTCCGGCAAGACACCAGCCGATCGTCGAACCATATTAAGGCCCTTACGGACGCAGATTGCAGCTCAAGAACAATAAGACGGCATCTACGAGAGAAAGGCTTTAGAAACCGTAAACGTCTTCAAAGGGCACGCCTCCTTCCACACCACATAAAAGCTCGGTTAAACTTTGCTGAGAAGTACCAAACATGATACGTAGAAAAGTGGAAGAAGGTTTTGGCACGATAAGGGTATCCCACCGAAGACGATTTCCACACAACACAGTAGAGGAGGTTCCATCATGATCTGGTGTGCTTTCTGCTTCCATGGAACAATGGAGTTTCAGGTTATACAGGGCGTCAAACAGCAGCTGGCTACATTGGCATGTTGGAGAGAGCATCCTTTTTGACTGAAGGCCCTCACTTGTGTGGAAAAGACTGCATCTTTCACCAGGACTGCACTGCAATTTACAATGCCTGCAGAACAAAGGACTTTTTCATGGCGAATAACGTGATTCTTTTGGACCATCTAGCGTGTTCGCCCGAAATGAACCCCATTGAAAATGTTTGGAAGTAGATGGCAAGGGAAATCTACAGAAATGGATGCAAGTTCCAAACAGCGCATGATCTTCGTGAAGCCATCTTTACCACTTGAAATAAATTCCAGCCAGCCTTCTGCAAACGCTTATATCGACTATGCCAAAGCGAATGTTTGCAGTTATTCGTAATGACGGCCGTGCAACTCACTACTGAGATCTCTTGTCGGGCATTTTCTACCCTGTTTAGAACTTCTTTCTGGTATGGTCTTTGACTAGCTAGTATTTAGGCTAATTTCATGGTGTTTACATTTTCTCTATTGAATGCATTTTTGTTATAATTTTATTTTCATCTTTCGAAGCTCTACTCAAATAAGTGGTTGAGCCTAACATCGCAAAATGAATATTTTTTTCTTTATGTTAATGGGCCTTAAAATTTTGGCCAGCAGTGTACATGAATCTTTTGAACATAAATTTGTTACTAACAAAAAAGAAAAATTGGCTTAGGTTTTTATTACATATAATAGGGGGAACATTTTTATTACGTTATCTCAAATAAAGACAACTTAAAATGTTCTTATGCTAGAAAACGTGCTAATTCCTTAACTTTTTTGAGAACCACGTTGTTTCCCTAAATTCTCAGTACGAGATCTAATAACTAATTATATTACCTACAATGATAACTGCAGCTCGAGGCCCGGACTGGCCAGACGGTTAAGGCACTCGACTCGTAATCCGAGGGGGCGTGGGTTCAAATTCTAGTCACACCAAACATGCTCACCTTTTAGCCGTTATAAGTGACGGTCAATCCCACTATTCGTCGGTAAAAGAGTAGCCCAACAGTTGGCGGTGATGCTGAGCTGTATTTCCTCTAGTCTTACACTGGTAAATTAGGGACGGCTGGCGCAGATAGTCCTCGTGTAGCTTTGCGCGAAATTCAAAACAAACCAAAACCATTGCAGCTCGATCAACATGTCTTATTCGGATCAAGTGAAATTCGAAACAAACCAAACCACTCCAGGAGAGAGAAAATCGTCAATATAATTATATCTAGAATTTTGATTTAATGATGACCTCTCAGTGATAAGTCTATAGATGTATAATGTTAGAAACTACTTTCCGACATTCATGGTACAGATAACCCATTTTGTACTGTAGCACATAACTACAAATACAGCTTTAATCATATTGCGCACGAGAATATTTGATGAAAAAGGCGTAATAACATTCGGATCCAAATTCCCAGAATTCAAGTAATTTTGACGAAAGCCAAAATTCATCTTTTCAGTTTTACCTCCTTTTCGATTTTCTCAAACTGTTATAGCTAATTTTTATGTTAGCACCTAAACTTACTGACAAACACCGAGTATGAATGTGAAAGATATTAAAATGGATTACGATGTTTCATGACAAAGCAGCTACGGAGTAATCTGAGAAAATAATTTACATATCACCGCAGATAATCTCTGGAGAAGTGTCAGAGTGTAATAATACACAAGAAACTAGTTCTTCAAACGTCGATAGTGATTTTCTAATACGTTAGTATTGACTTTATCAGGAGGGTAAAGTTAAAGATTACTCACATCACGAAAAATATATATATCTTTAAATCGAATATTAGTAATATATATTTTTTAAAATTTCCTACATTTTAGAAACCCGCGATCTCCCGGGTGTAAAACTTCAAACCCTGATGGTGTCTCAAATGTCCGCATCCCAATTTCAAATGAGTTATCTTTATCTGTGGGTATACCTTTTTTTCAAAAATCAAAACAGTTTCATTAGAATGTTGTTTTTGTTAATTATTTATTAATTTTACGTCTCAGCCAGTTGCCCTACGAACAAATTAGATTGAAGTTTCTTTATAACTTGCACTCCTAATTGTTAAGCAATGCGATATGAAATGCATTTTACCTCGAATTACGACCTATGTTTCTAATACTAAGAAATGCGCGGATAAATAACGAAAACTATAAGCTAAATAAGAATACCATAACTACACGTATTGTCTTAAAAATAAGACCCAAGAGTACCTGCCGAACAATTAGAAACATATGATTGGTTGAAAACAAAGCGTGAAATAGGAGTTAAGGCAAATCAAAAAGTAACGCGCCAAGTGGTGTATATATATATATAGCTGGAAATTCATTACAATCTGTCAAGGACTTGAATAGCACCTCACAAACGAATTCCAAATTTAGTAAGTTTATCATGACTTAATAGTGGAGTATACCACAAAATCTTCCATTTCTAGGAATCCCATTAGTAATGGGATAATTGTATCGAAGTCAAGAACTTTATATATAAACAGATGAGCTTTGGTGTCTACCTAGCACAATGCATTATTCTTATAGTGTTGGTGATAAATACAATTTTCATTTAATAAATGTAATGCGTGTAGTTTTACCACATGAAAATTCAAACTCACAATTATTTGCTTTTTTTTCACTTTAATTTCTTCAAGAAACTTTGAGTTAATTCAAAGCGTTTCTCATTTAATGTTCATTAACTTCGAATAAAGTTTTTTCTAAAACAAAGCTACTAATGTAGCTTCCAAAATCAACGTTCGCAGATACATTTATATAAAATGGAGACAAGATAGATTTAACTTCACATTTATAAGAATACCGTTTTAATAAAAACATCATTTTCACGTGTTTCTAAACCAAAAGGTTCACCCTGATCACCAAGCCGCGTAACCAATAACCCAGAAACTGTTTCAGCAACAAATATTTTTATTAAAACAGCAAAAAAACAAACAAAAAAACATAATCCTAATGGGCTTAACGTTTATTGTTTATCTTCCTGATCAGTCAATTATTAGTTGAAAAAAAATAATGTTGCGTGAATTTAAATTTCTTTGCTACAAAGCTAAAAACATTATTTGAAGAGCCATAAGGTATAAAGTATAAAGGACTAGACAAGGCTTAAAACTAATATTCTAAAATACGGTATGTTTTACAGGAACTATTTTTGCACCTTGTCAATGTATTTTTTTTTTTTATACTTAAGTAATTTATCATATGCACACATACAGTGATTGTTTAATCACTGACAAAAATTTAGTACGAAATGGAAAAGTATTCACTTTTAGCATAAATGTAAAATATAAATGTCTCTCATAACTCAGTTCTTACTGTCAATGTAGACATTTCAAATTCCCAAACTTAGGGTTCCATTATTATTATTTTTTTAAATATAATTCAAATATCTTATATGAATCCATAGGTCATGAAAACGAGAATCTTTAGTAGAGAATAGGGGTGTTTGATAGTTTTCACTAAATTGTAACTACACAGGATTTTAAATGAATTGTTTTAAAAAGTTTATAGCCTAGAATAATTAAACAGCAAGTAGCCAATCTATATAAAAATTTAATCCCAACATATGATAAAGACCATCTCTCATTAGAGATGAAGAGAGAGAGAAAAAAATCATTGCCTTTTCTACTCATTTCACATTCTGTCCAAGGTGTTAATTTTTTAAAGTATAATTTTAATCTGGAGATTGCTTTTCACCATAATAAAAATATCTACATTACTTTTCAGGTATTAAGCTTTGGTACCACTTTTTTAAACATTCCCTTGCAAAACAGTAGTTTTAAAAACGATATATTCAGTAAATTAAAATACAATTCATGATTTATCTTAAACTACAATGGACTGTTAAACCGATAATAACTTGGAAGCAAACCAATCCCAAGGAGTATTAGCTGGTTTACTTCTCACACCTTTTCCAACTTTGAAGGACAAAATAAGATTGTATATATAAATGGAAAACAGGCTGCTGAGTTCTGTGGTGTTCCACTAACTATATATGTTAATGTATTTTAATAAATGAAAAATTTTATTCAGTCTGCAACAGCAAAGAAAAAAAAAATCAATATACACTTATACACACATAAATACACCTATGTACACAGAAGCCAATCAAATGAGGAAACCTTTTATATATCATAAAGGAATAAGTTTGCTTATTGGTCAATCAAAATCAAGGTCCTCATTGAAGTCATACATGGATGAATTTTGGTGTTCACTATTCGTGCTTGATGTGTTTGAAGATTCCCTGAAGTGGCTACTTTCCTGTAACGTATTAGGGGTGCTACTAGAAGACTCCATTCCAAGCCCACTGTCTCCAACTGTAGTTTCTTCATTTAACAGCTTTCGACAAATGGGACAGGTTCCATGCTACACAACGTATAAAACAAAGGTTTAGATATCACTACTGTTCATTGTTCAAATGATATATAAAAACCAAAACAAACATTATAATACACCACATATAATGACAACATCTCAGCTCATGGAATTACTAACAAATATTTTAAGTTTACTAGCATTTCTTTAAACAATCAAGTTATGATATATACAAAGTATTATACCCAAATCCAAAATTAACATTTTCTTCAACAGGATTAGGCTTTTCCGAGTTTCAGTAAATTTTGAAGCACAGAAGAATTAAACAGAAAATATACATCCAAACAAAACACTAAACAATACATCACAATAAAAGACAATTTCCCACCAGTGAGTGAAAAAAACCCAAAACACACACACACCTGTACACAAAGAGTACAGTAGTTTCCAAAAGTTGCTTTCATAATTGAAGGGTCATACAACTTGCCTGTTACAATAAATTCCAAAGTTTTTGTGTTACCAATTCTTTTTAAGTACCTCAACAGTAAAGGTTCCATTTAGCAAGCTGTTTGCTTAGCAAATTAGAGTATTTTTACACAGTGGCTGATGAACCATTTTGGAGTAAAGGGGGTTGAAACCAAAAACAAATTTTTGAGACAACAGCTAATTATTGCAACACAAACAAGTTCTTTAAGGGTTTATAATCAAATAATGTTGTAAAGATTTTGTCATTATTACTGATGCTATCTGACCAAGAAGTTTTAGCATTTCACATGAATAAAAACAAAACAAAAAAACAACTCACTAGTTCTAGCCACGGTATTATACAATCATTGTGGTAATGGTGTTGACAGGAAAGTTTTTTAACAGCTTCTCCAGTTTTGAAATCTTCCATGCACACACTGCATTGGAGATTATGATCTGAAAATAAACACACTGTACCACTACTTTTGATGCTAACATTTTATCTTTCTCATTATAATAACTAAACTAAGTCACTAAACAAATGTTTGAGTTTTCAGCAGTCTGTACAGTAAACCAGTAGTACACTTGTGGTTGCATTGCAGCATAACCCTTGAAAGTAAACAGTAATAGACCAAGTTAACATGTTGGTTCCCACACCACCCACCAGCCCATTGAGAAAGTCTTCCAACAGAACCCACTGGTGAGTCATACTCTATTTTCTTTTTATTGGGCCACTTATCATACACACCCTTCCTAGAAAAAGGGACTGTAAAATGATTAGTGGTACCCTGGAAAGTTGATTGATTGATGTGTTTTACAGCACAAAGCAGGGAGGCTATCTGCACCAGACATCCCATAAAAATGTAAAAATAAAGTAAATGTAGTAAAAGACATAAATGGAAATTAAGGTAAAACAAAAAAGTATAAAACCAATGTTGACACCTAGTCTACAACGTAAGATAGAAGGCAGAGTATAAGAAGTTGTAAGGTATTTACTCTAGCAAAAAGGTAATGAACATAACCTGCCAGGAAGACCAACAAATAAGTTCAAAACCCACCAGTCAGTCACCTGAAGTTGGTCTTTCCAGTCCTGGTTCTGGGTTATGTGTCATAGCAGCTATTATCAAAATGTAAAAGAATAAAAGTTTTAAAAGACACTCAGCAAAATCATAATAATGAGTAGTCAAATGTCCAGTAAAAAGATAAAAGTCAAGTAAATAGAGTAAAATTTGTAAAAGTAATTGAAGATAAAAGCAAAATGGCAATTAACAGAAAATAGCACAAAAACCAATGTTGACATCCAGTCAACGAAGTTGTAAATAACTATCTGTAGCAGAATGGTAATGATCATAACCCACCAGGAAGACTAACAGGTAAGTAAGTATAAAAACCACCGTCAGTCACCTGAAGTTGGTCTTCCAAGTCCTGGTTCCAGGTTATGAGTCAATATGGCCAGTACTAAAAAGTAAAGTAATGAAAGTGTGAAATGATATGCAGCAAAAGTATAATAACAACTCGCCAGGACGACTAACGAGTAGTTCAAACAGTAGCGTTAGTCACCTGAAGTTGGCCTTTCCAGTCCTGGTTCTGGGTTGTGTGTCATAGCAACCAGTATGTAAAAGAACAGAAGTTTTAAAAGACACATAGCAAAATCGCAACAATGAGTAGCCAAATGTCCAGCAAAAAGATAAAAGTCAAGTAAATGGAGTAAAATGCGAGAAGGTAATTGAAGATAAAAGCAAAACGGCAATTAAAACAGAAAATGGTGCAAAAACAAATGTCGACATCCAGTCAATAAAGTTGTAAAAGACTACCTGTAGCAGAATGGTAATGATCATAACCCGCCAGGAAGACTAACAGGTAAGTATAAAAACCTCCGTCAGTCACCTGAAGTTGGTCTTTCCAGTCCTGGTTCCGGGTTATGAGTCAATATGGCCAGTACTAAAAAGTAAAGTTGTAAAAGTGTGAAATGATATGCAGCAAAAGTATAATAACAACTCGCCAGGATGACTAACAAGTAGTTCAAACAGAAGCGTTAGTCACCTGAAGTTGGCCTTTCCAGTCCTGGTGTCAAGTTATTAAATGTTCTGGCCATTGTCCAATGTCAAATTGAATGAGAGATTAGAACTGTAAAAAATGAGCCATAATTAAAAAGGTGTTATGAATAAATATGCAACACTTAAATGAGATTAAAAAGATTAATGCCCATTAAATATTAAAAACGTTATCAAGGTGGACAGAGTCACCATCACCAATAACTCTGTCCAATGTTACAGACTGACCCTGGAAAAAAATGTGTTTAAAATATTGCCGTCGTTGAGAATTGTAACGATGGCAAAAAAGTAAAATGTGGCTGATAGTGATTTGAGTGTTACACAAACTACACACTGGTGCATCAGTTCCAAATAAAAGAAAATGACGAGTTAAAAAACTGACCAATGCGTAGCCTAGTGAGAACAACTTCCTCCTTCCGAACTTTACGGAAGTTAGATGGCCAAACTCCAATTTTGGGTGTGATTTGAAAAAGTTTCTTGTCGCGTTGCTCACTCCAAGTGGACTGCCAGCTGGCACGGAGCCGAGCCTTGAAGACAACACCATGGTCCATGTACAGACTAGGCTTAGGGGTGATGGTGCTGGAGCAGACAGATTTAGCTGCCATGTCTGCAAACTCGTTCCCGCAAATACCAACATGGCCTCATATCCAGAAAAACTGGATTGAATTAGCTGCTAATGAGAAGTGGGCCAGTCAGTTTCGAATATCAGGGAGAATAGGATGTGAGCTAACGTGTGGCGATTCTAAGGCAAGTATAGAACTAAGTGAATCAGTATAAATAGTGCAGTTGGAGTACTGCTCAGCTGCAATATGATCTAGGGCAAGAGATGTGGCATACAGTTCAGCAGTGAACACAGAAGCTGTAGAGGGGATTCTGCACGTAACTACTGACCCATAGCAAACTATAGCAGAGCCCACTGAATTACCTGATTTGGAACCACCTGTATAAATGGGAAATGAATGACTGTTTAAAAGATACTCATTGAATAAAAGATGGTACTTCCAATCTGGAGTATCTGTCTTTTTTAGGTGACTGAAAGAAAGGTCACATTTGGGGGCTGTAATAAGCCATGGTGGGATGGGCCGACCTGTGGAATCTGCAATGTTATCCAAGGACAGACTCAATTCATCCAATTGCGCCGGGATGCGAAGGCCAAACGGAGCAATGACAGATCGTCTGTTCTGAAAAAGTACTGCCCACCGAGGAAGGAAAACATTCCCAGGTGGGATGCTTTGGTAAGAAACGAAGTTTCGAAGTATATTGTAAAGATAGTCGCAAACGGCGAAGGTGTAGAGAAGGTTCATGAGATTCAATGTATATGATTTGAACTGGAGAGGTAGGGAAAGCCCCAGTGCAGAGTCAAAGTCCTTGGTGATGAATAGGGTCCAGCAGAGCCATAGAACATTGATCCATAGTAGAGTTTCGATCGAATAAAAGCACAATAAAGCTTTAACACTGAACAGCAATCTGCTCCCCAACTGGTAGAAGAGAGGACATGGAGGATGTTCAGTGCTCTTGTGCATTTGACCCGAAGCTGCTTTAAGTGTGGTATAAAGGTCAGTTTACGATCAAAGATAAGCCCCAAGAGCTTTGTCTCCAGGACCACTGGCAGCAAAACTTCACCGATATGAAGTTAAAGATCAGGGTGAATACCCCGTTGACGGCAAAAGTGCATGCATACAGTTTTAGAGGGCAGTTTGTAGTTGCCGCTCAATATATCTCATGTTTGATGACTGACACGAGATGTGAAAGTCGTCGACATACAGCCCATTTGCAATAGTGAGAGGGAGTTGTTCAGTGATGGCATTTATCTTTATACTGAAGAGTGTGACACTCAATACACAGCCTTGAGGGACTCCAAGTTCCTGTACAAAAGAACAGGAAGGTGTCAGATGGCCACGTAACCCATACGTAAGGAGGTTTCACAAAACGCCATACCTCCATGTTGTGTTGTAAGCCTTCTCTGATAGATGTTTCAAGACGAATTAGGTGGTCTGTGGTGGAGTGCTATTGATGAAACCCACACTGGGTGGGCGAGAGGAGGTTGTTTGATTCAAGGAACCAAACGAGAAGAGCATTAACCATCCTTTCTTAGGTCTTACAGAAACAGCTCTTCAAAGCAATTGGATGGTACTTTGAAGAAATCTTGGGATCTTTCCCTGGCTTAGAGAAAGGTAAAATAATAGCCTGGTGCCAGGCATCAGAAAAAGCATTCTCCTGCCAGATCTGGTTGAAGACAATCAGAAGGACATCAAGAGAAGCAGGAGATAGATGGTGAAGCATATCATAATGAATATCATCAGGTCCAACAGACGTACCGACAGACCGATGAAGGGCCATTTTTAGTTCCACAAGGGTAAAGGGACAATTATAGTCAAAGTAACAGCCAGTTCAAAAGGAAAGAGATGATCACTCTGCCCAAGTCTTGATGGCCAGGAAGGTGGAGGAACAAGCAGAAGTGCTAGATACCCAGCAAAAGCTTTCACCTAGAGTGTTAGTGATGCTCCAGACATCAGTCACCTCCTGACCATCAGAGAGTAAGATCGAGAGAGGGACAGAATTGTAGTGCCCATTAACCTTTTGAATCCTGTTCCATATGATCTTGGAACTGGTGGTAGAAGATATGCTGGTTGTGAACTTAATCCAAGATTCCTTCTGGCTTTGACATCTTACCCACCTAGCATGTGCTCGGGCCCGTTGGAAAGCAACCCGATTTGAAAGTGTGGGATATCTGCGAAAAGTATCCCAGGCCCGTTTTTGAGCTTTCCGTGCTAATTGGCAAGCAGGATTCCACCACAGATGAGGATATCGTGGAAAACGTGTCGAGGTTTTAGGAATACACTGAGCAGCTGCATGTACAATACAGTCAGTTACTGCTGTTACACAGTCGTCTATTGATGGCTGATTTACGATGGCAGGATCAAGTTCTGCGAGAGCAATGAAAGTTGACCAGTCTGCATGATTTAGCTTCCACTGGGGCACGCGGGTAGGGTGGCATCGACTACGGCCAGTCTCTCTCAAAAGGATTGGAAAATGATCACTGCCCAGTGGATTACTGTCAATCTTGCATGAAAAATGGGAGAATAATGAAGGAGAGCAAACTGAGAGATCAACAGCAGTAAAGGACTGACTAGGTGCATGAAAGTACTGGAAGAACCTGTCATTTCTATACAGAGAAAACTGACGAATGGAGACTGTATCAGCAGATTTGAGAAATTTTTCTTCTAAAGAAAGACAAACAGGATGGTAGGAAGCAATCAGCATCTTGATATCATCCAGATGAGAACGTAAACCTCGACAGTTCCATTGCATCAAGGTGGCCATTTTTAAGAACGGATAGGTGAAGTGGCTGGAGAACCTTTCGGTTTATGACCACGTCTTTTTTCTTTACTGTCTTTAGTTGGAGGAGGTCTATCAACCTCCATGTATCCTGCTCTGGGTCGAGTGGGCAGGTTTTTGTTATTGGAAGAGGAATCCAGTGACTGAGGACGTGAACGAATAATTGTTTTGTCTCGTGGTGGGAGAAAAAGATGCATCAGAAGAAATGCCTGTACTTGAAACTGAAGGACGTGGATCTTGAGGTTTGTTGGAAGGTATGGGAGGAACAGAGATGGGTGTGGAAGTCGATTCATCAACCTTTTTAACCACAGAGGTCAAAAGGGTTTTCATTTGTTTTGAAAACGATTCTCTTGGAGGCACAGAGAGATCTGTCTGCACTCCCACTGTTGTTGTGGAATGAAGTGCAGCAGCATATGTCAGAGATGGAGTTGTGAACAGCAATTTCCGAGCCTCAAAATAATTAATGTTATGTATCGTTTTAAAACGCTGCACCTCTTTTTCCTCCAACCATTTTGGGCAAGAATGAAAATAAGAAGGGTGAGAACCATTGCAGTTTATGCAATGTGGGTTCATGTCACAGTCATCTTGGTCCTTGCCTCCACAACGAGCACATGTCAGGGAACCACGACAAGATGTCTGAGTGGCCGAATCTCTGACATTGGAAACATAAAAGAGGATTTGCAATGTATGGCCAAACCCTGCAAATGGGATAACCTGCCTTGATGGTGGCAGGTGCACGTGGTGAAGTAAATGTTAAAACGAGGGTATTTGTTGGCAGTGTAACTCCATCTTTGAGAGTGGAGATGCGCCTCACTGCAGAAACTCCTTGAGTGGAGAGACCTGCGAGAATCTCCAATTCGGGAACGTTCTTCAAATCCCTTTCAACAATAACTCCTTGTGAAGAATTCAAAGTAGCATGGGGTGCAACCTCAATAGATATATCCCCAATTGCCTTTAAATTCAAGAGGAGTTCACTGTGTTGGGATGTGGATGTTTCAACCATTATGTCACCAGATTGAAGCTTCTTTACTGACTTTGGAGAGCCAGCAAGTCCTTCTAGTCCCTTCTGAATAAAAAAAAGGGGACATTTGCCCTAAAGGTTTTTCCAAAAGAGAATGTAATATAAGAAAATGAGGTACGCGCATTACTGATGTTGAAGATTGTTGTTCAGAGTATTCAAGACATGGTCGCTTACCCATTGACTGTTTTTTACAATTTTATTTAAATTGTTTGGAGGATCCATAGGAAAGAGGAAAAGTTTCGGTACTCACTGACCCCACCCAACATGGAGCCCTACAAGGGGACGCGCTACAAAGTCATGCAAGGACAATGCAGCAATGCCAGGGTTTCATGAGCACTATACCCAACCACTGAGAACTTCCAACACTGGTATTTGGTTGACTCTAGCCCAAGTGGACCAGCTGATTGACCAAAGGGGGCCCCACCCTAAGGTCGCCAGTCTACAGGAATTGGAGGCCAAAGTGGTTAGACCCCTCAACCACCACGATCCTCTCCTCCCCTTCACGGGTCGCCACGCACGGCAAACACCTGGGTGGATGTTTAGATCCCAGAAGGTAACCAGACAGAACAGAACCTTCCCCGGGAGGTCCCCTCATCACATACAGCAATCCACACAGCGGGGCCCTGGAAAGTATTAGTAAAATAGGCTTAGGAGCTAATGTATTTGCACTTTCAAAAAATCTACCAGTTTTTTTTTTTAAAGACTAATTTATATATCTTTTTTGTTGTTGATGTGTGAAAAGTTGAACGTACATTAAAATCTCAATGAAGTTCAAAATATAAAATCTCTTTCACCAATATCAGTTGGAAATGAGTGGATGAACAGGTTTAAGTACTTTGTTTTACCATTATTACAATTACTATTTAACTTAACATTCTGACCACACTTATTTGTTACTTTCAAAAATACAAGTAAAATACATCCCAAATACAGAAACAAATTAAAAATAAAATAAATTCAGAAATGTTAAAATCCAAATTTAATGCTCTTGCAGCAATGTGAAAATAGAGTACAAATACAATAAAAATATACTGTGGTATTAAGAAATTAAACTTTGGCTTAAAATTTTGATGAATACAGTAATACTATAATACTTACCAACTTGGTCTTGTTGTATATGCACTGTTGGAATTTCAGAAATTTTTTCTTTTGATAATGGTGGAGGTCCAGTAGTGTCTAATTGGTTGAGAAGCTTCAAGAAAACAATCACAAATCAAAAATGGTCAATATCCTTCAATACAACCGTTTCTCCTTGTTTACATTTAATAAAGACTGATCATTTAACCTGTTTTTCTAAGATTCTTAAAACCCTGTTTGTCAAATCATTTTAGGGAACCATGATTTTCAGACACACCTCCAGAGTTCCATTTTATTTACCATTGGTAATGATTTTCTTCCATTAAAAAAAAACCAAGAACAAATATTTTTTTTTGCTTCAAAACCAAGGAAAACTATCATTTTTAACAACTGGAGCTGAAATACACACTTATAATGAAAGTAAATTCTGCTATTTACATTTTTGAACCTGGATGTATGCAACAAGACTAAAGGACAAAGTTACATTCTTGAATTAAAACTTTTTATAGTAAATAATTTTTTTCATTGCTTTTAAATGTATGAAGAAAAAAAAAGTTGAAGTTTCAGAAAAAAAATTTACATTTAATAAATTGCAAACTGATTTTTTTAGACTATTTCAAGCTCTGTTTATGGATATCCTGAAATTGTTCTAAGCATAACAGGGCACTGATAACCACCTTGAAAGAAAGAAACTTTTGAAAACAACTGTAGTATTATGAGCATTGTAACTTCAATACACAAGTCCTTTAAGTAGGCTTATTTAATCATTGTTTTTCAACCACAGTTGCCCTGGCATCATGCAACTGCCTATATACGAGTCTGCTTGTTATTAAGTACAAAGCTATACAGAGGGATATTTATTTTTCCATCCATGGATACTGAAACTCCGTTTTCAATATTATAAGCCTTCGAACTTACCACTGAGCCACTTGAGGCTATAATAGCCAAATGTTGCCAATATAAAAATGTAACAAAAATTTTTTTTAAGCCAAAATGGCTTGCAGTTCAGTAGAGGTTTGAGTAAATATCAAAACAAAAGGTGGTTTTTTTAATTTTTGTTTAAATATGCCTGTAAACAAATGCAGTAATTTTAGCACATGTTTATGAACAACTACAAGGATCCTATTTTTTAAGGCTTGAGAAATTTGCTTCATCATTTTAAACTTCATTCAAATAATGACGCTGCAGTATTTTTGCAAGGAATGAGATGATGTAGGCTTAGTTAACATTTTCTGCAAAATTTTAATTGAGAGGTTTTGTTTTGCCAACAAGACTAATACTTGTCATGGTAAGTTTACATAGACATACTGGTCAAAGAAACTGTTCCAATAGGTAAATTGTCACCATAAAGAAATGCAACAAAATGTACACAACTTTTAAAACCCATCTTACATTCCTTTATTACATAAACTAAATTAAAACAGATTAACAACTCAACAAAATGCCAGATTACTTATAATTTTGGCATGGTAGAAAACTATTTTTGTGTGCCAACTATCATCAAGATGGTGAAACTCCATGTTGTTCTTCAAATCAAAATAAAAAGACAAGAATTACTTATTTTTATGGTAAGGAAAAATAGATTACATTGCACTATATGGTTTTAAATATACCGTACTACAAGTAAAACTAAAGAGCTCACAATGAACAAGTCTTCAAAGTATACAATTGTTTTACGCTTACTTGAGTAATTATCGAATCTAGCCCTCCTCTACCCCAAGCATAGTCTCCTGGATTACCATGAAGATTTAGAATCCTGTGTAGAAGTAAGAAATTTTTACATTTGTAAGAAGAGTATAAACAAATTTATAATTATACACACACAATAAAATGATACACCTAACAACAACAAAATTTTTTAGTATTTCCTGACACACGCATGGAGATTTACAAATTTTTAATGAGTAAGATTCTTTAAACTGACAATATGGATTTACTAATGATAATAACATCATTTGGAAGAAAAATGCTTTATTTTTGTTTTACAGTTTGTACGAAGTTATATTCTGACAAATTTGATAAATTAGGTGTAATCAAGCTACTTGAACATTGATATTAAACGATACATTAAGTATGAACAAATAAATTAACGATAGATACTAACAAGTCCCAATAACCACCGAAAACTTTTGACACCTTTTACACAGTGAAACAGAAAAATTCAATATTTATTAAAATTTCACTTACACAGGAAATCCAGTATTGGAAACAAAACCTATTACAAGAAGAAAAATGTATGTCATGCCAGTTTTTTTTTTTTTTTTTTTTTTATTATACAGAAATTCACTTAAGAATTTTTAACATACAATTCAAAATTTAATATAATTTGAATATGAATGCTTGTCAAAAATATTTTCTCCAGATACTTCATAATACAGACTTTACTCGAAAGAGCTTTCAAATTCCACTATAAACTGCCAAGTCAAAGCCAGGCATTTCACGACACAAGTGCCAGTTTATTCCTTCATTGGCATGTAACAATTCTTTTGTAACTGAGGTAGCAATATCTTTTATAAAGGATATGATAAGGTATTATTCACACAATAACTAAAAAAAAAAATATTTACATATCTACTTTAACTGTTAGAGTAAATGCATGAAAAGGTTTACATCTATGACCGTTTTTAAAAAATTCCAAGCTGTAATTTTGCTTAATACTTTTTAAACAGTTTAAAGCCCCACAAGTAACCAATTAATGCCAATATCTTACACTTAACTGCCACCAAAGGATGTTATCAAATTTGTTGATTTGCATTCAAAATTTTATTGAACTACTAATTTACATCAACAAGTTTGGTAACAATTTGTTGATTGTATGTCAAATTTTAGTATGATACATCAGTTAATTTCTATTTTAAAAATAAATAATAAAAGAACACACCTAAATATTGATTTGCAAGTCATGCGATATGTTGAGTACGGTACTGATTACAATTAAATGTTTGTGATGTCAAAATATGAAGTCTGTAATTTTGTATAAATTAGTGGCCCTGTTTACATCTTTCCATTTTTGGAAAGGCTCCCTATATACATGTCAATAACCAGTCAACAGATTAAAATGTCCTGAAGTGATTTTTTTAACCATTTTAATATGTTAGATGGTCATCTCATTCTTTCAAAGATTTCAAAAAGGTTGGTTGTGTTTTTAGTTTTCCCAAACTTTTATATTTTTAGACCTAAATTCAACTTAGTTAAAAAGCTTGATAAATCATAAATGGACTTATGGTATTAATATAGTAATTTAAAATTGTGGTTATTCAACTGTAAATATAAAATCTAAAAAATAAACGCGTTTTGTTTCATATCCTCCAAATGCTAAATTTTAAGAGTCGTAACCTACAGCATGAAGCAATCAAGTACAAAGGTCATGGCTAGAAGAGATAATGGTTTGTTTCAGTTCATTTACTATTACATATTTTAAAAACAACAAGCTTAAGTTATTTTTAAATAGCAATAATCTATATACATATATAATGAATAATAACTGAAATGCAACTATATGTCACAAAATACTTCAGTAAAACACAGCCATCATGGTCACTCTGTAAATGTCAGCTAATCATGACTGACTAGAAGGTTAACATTATACCTCTCGAGCTATTTAGACTAAAACATTCGTACTGTGTTAACCTGTAGTCATTCTACAATGAAAAAAAACTTGTTTATATTCGTTGTGTTTTTTTTAAAGTCAGTCAAACTGAAAGATCCCACATCATTCTGGTAGAGAAAATAGACAAAATACAGTCTTAGTGTAAACAAACATTTTAAATGTATTTAGGAGATTTTAAGAGATCTCACAAATTCAAAATTTTTGGGGTGAATAGTTTTTTAATCCTAACATGAAAATTACTTTGTACTTGGACTAGTAATAAAAGACTTCATATTTAAAAAAAATCTTCAGTAAAATACTTCACGAAAGAAACAAATTTTGTGAAGGTACACATACTGCATCAAAAGTTATAACATAAACACTTAACATGTGCCAACATGTATATAAACTCACTGTTTTAGTACTGTGCCCCATCTGATTTAAACAAATAGTAAAATATCAGGGCAAAAGGGTTGTAGATACAGTCAATGAATATTCAGTTATTGAAATATTTTCACACATATCCAAATATATTGCAATATCAAGAAAACTAGAAGAAACTTTTGCATCAGTCAGAATTCAAAGAGTTTGTTACAAATGAAAGACCTAAAACAGTAACATTCAAACCTCCTCCTTTTATCATGAATAAGAAAAAGTAAGAAATAAAACAGATTTGCAACAAAAATCACCACCTGAAAAAGTAGGAAATAGGATGTTTGAAAGTTTGTTTTTTCAGTAAACATCTATTTTGCCAGTTACAAGAGAAGTGATTAAAAACAATGACTGTATTAAGTTTAAATCACGTCTAATTTTAACGGAAACAATATTTGCCACTGTGCAACATATCACTCCTCTGAAATTCGATCAAGTTACCTCCAAGATGTTTAATACGTTTGTTTTTTTAATACATACAGAAATGCAAAGACAATGAAGCAACCATATAATTTCTGTAACAGTTTATGAAAAAAACACTTCAGCATATTAACACAGAATCTCTCCCACAACCAGAGGCAAAGTTGCATTTTTTGAAGGTAGGGCAGGAAAGAAAAAATTATGACAATTGCTTTTTAAAAGGTGTTGCATATATCATTCAAAACTCCACAGCCTGCTGTATCAAAATAAGTAGTTCACATGATTGTAGTATTCTTTAGCCAGGTGTTACAAACAGTCAGAGGAACAGGGTTTAAGATTAGATGTACCACCTTACCAACAACAATTACACACCAAATTTTAACTGAGGAGTTTTGACTAATGCGATTTGTCATAACAATATATTTTTGTTCAACTCAGAATCTGTTAAGTGTAATGGTTATATTTTGGCATATGCTACATCCTGTACAAGTTTAAACAGATAACTCATTTTTCATGTCCAATCCCTGCCATCTAGGCATCTCTGGTTGATAAAAAGATCATGTGTTAACAAGTAAAATGATATACTTTCTCACCTGTACCACCAGTTAAGTTGGAAAATATTTGATGAATTATTCTGCAAAAGAAAAAAGTAAAAATTGTAATTATACAAATAGTTTTGTTAATTATTCTTTCATATATTTCCTGTGTGTAAGGGTACCTTGCAATATTAAGGTTTTACTAGATCCCAGTTAAAGAGCTGACATAGTCAAGCTACAATTTTCATATAATCTCCATTTCATGTCTATGTGGTAGACTACCAAGCAAAATTTAAGGTTTTGCAAGATTCCTACTGTAAAGATTGGACAAAGTTAAAAAATAAAATATATTTTTAATACACACACACACACACACACACAAATATTTAATAGTTAGGTGCAGGTAACCCTCACGTTGCTTTGCCTGAAATTCAAAATGAACCAATCTCAGCTAGAAGAAATTTTCATTAATGACACTATCTTTTAAAATCAATAATTTGAAAATAAACAATTTCAACAAGTTTGTTAGTCACACGACCTACTCTTGGTAGATACATCTCATACTGGTAATTTATTAAAGTTTTCAAAAATAATAATTTGGTAAATTTTTATTATCTTTACAAAACAAAATTTTCTTTTGTTCCTTTGATCAAGACACAGCACATACAACTTTATAATAGTTCTAAATATTTTCTATCAAGTTCTCACTAGTTTACAGGTCTTGTAAACTGTTAAAAAAAGAATATAATGAACCTGCAAGATTTGGAAATAGTCCCCTAAAACCAACTTAAGTTATAAAATGTTCCATTTCAGTTGCATTTTATAGATACTAGTGTCACTTTTCATTAATACTGTCAATACATGTTAAATGTTACTATAATGGTTTTCACAATGGAAAAAGAAAAATATTTGCATTCTTTACCTACAAAATTGTATTGTTAGTTTTTTCTTCCTCGTATTATACAATTGTAATTAAAGTTCAACAGCAACATGCAGGATTGGTAGCAAACAGAAAAATACCATTCACTTACTTGACCCAGATGTAACATAAACAAGTACACATGTTTAAGATTACAGATAACATCTAACAGTATACTGATGCTTCATAAGTCAAGAAGTTGTTCAACAAGATACATAATGGGCAAAACACGTACGTTAAAAAACAAATATTTTATGATTAGATTTATCCGAGAAAAAATATTAGCAATAATATGGAATTGTCATAACATGCTTAAATATATGAGGTGCATGTATGTATTTGCAAACATTATACTGCAACTGAAAATAAAAAGAAAAGGAAAACAGATGTGCTAGTTTGACAAGTTTATATCCAAGAGTGAATGCAAGAAAGTTGTCTTTACTATAACTGTGTTTCACTCTACTTCAGATATGGGAAGTAATGTAATTCAGTGTAAACTCTCATAATATATATGTGCTGCAAACTGTCCATCACATAAAAAATTATAATAAATACCACACATTCTTGTACTGTTACAATATCTCATTACAATGAACACTGGTGGATGTTATTACCAACAAATTTGGAATATAGCAATTTTTGACAAGTTTAGAAACTTTCTTAATGCAATATTTATAATGGTATAATGGTTTTTAAAAGTTCAACTATCTGAAAACAGCACAAAAGAAATTTGAGTTGTCTTTAAATTTTGTGATACATGAAGGAAATGCTTTATGCTCTATCAGTCTCTTGAATGTTTTTGTAAATATAGAAATGTGGTTCATAAAAATAAATGTACACCTCACTATAAGTCTTAAATTTATAGGTTTATTTCATCCAAAAATGAACTAAAATATTATGCAACAATAAAAAAAAAATGACTAAAGTAGAAATACTGTTGCAATTGCGTAATTTCACGTTAACATACATTTTTGGGCTAAATAACATTATGTTTTATTGACAAAAAATGCGATTGAGTGAATACATTTAAAAATATGAATTTCTTTACGTTTAAAAAATTTATATCTTATTAGGTTAACACAAACTTAAACAAAGTTTTACTATTTCAGAAAAGCAGAGAAACCTTACTTACCCTTCAAGGGGTTGACGGAAGTGTTGGATATTTTGTCTATTCTGAGACCTCACTCTCCTCCAGTTAGGACGATAATGAGGTCCTCTCATTTCTCTAGGATTTGTAGACTCTAGAGGTGCTGTACTTGAGGAGGGATCACCTGGTCCAGAACCATCGAGCTGATTCCCTCGGGATGTTTCCCCTCTGCTGTGTTCATGATCAAGTCTTCTTAATGTGTCTAAGAAAGTATTAGCACTCCAGAGCTAGCAAGAGTAAAATGTATACACAGACACTTGAACCATATTCAATTAATATTTGATATATTGATAATAACAAAATTATACAATATTCTACTTACTCCCACGTAACAAGGAACAACTACATCAAGTATGTTGTATGAACTCTCAGTTCATTTTTGCTTAAAGACCTGTTACAATTCGTGCCTTCTTTTAATTAATACAGCTTAAATGGTAAGAAATTCATTTAGATTCTATTTTTTTTCTTTGAAAAGAAAGAGTTTGACAATTGTTATTCCCACATGCTACAACAGATGAATCTGGCACTCAGGTTAATTTTATAATCTTCACTCAAGTTGTTATCACCTTAAAGAACTACTTTACACAACTTTAAACCTAAAATTTAAAATTTATTATTAAATCAACTGATTTTAAGATAAAGTTCATTTATTTAAAAAAAAGAAAAAGAAAAAAAGAACTAGTTGATTGTGTAACCAAACTATTTAACATGGAAATATTGTCCTACCAACAAAACTAAATGTGTTTGTATATAAATATCTCTTACACTTTCTTTTAACTGAGGTCAGTAAGCCAGAGGAGTTGTGCCTTTTAAGGGTGATGTGTACATAACAGTTATGGAGTTCGAGTTCCTTTTTAATGGAACATACAATAACCACAGCAATTCATTTAACAAAATATGTAAAGACATGCTTAAATAACTACCATTTTAATATTTAACTAATGCTAACAAGTACACAAATGTGTTAAATGTAAACAATACCAAGTACCTCATAATAACAACAACTTGAGTTTCAAGAGAAAAAAATAAATATTTACTGCCTTTGTTCAGGGATATGAATTACCTCTGCAAACTGAGCAGCTGGATCTCCTTCATCTTCAGATTCTTCACTGGAAAAAAACATGGGACCCATAACAAGTGTGAAGAGAAAAACTAAAATTTGACTTCTGATGGTAAATATAGAAAGTTCACTAGCTTGTACAACACTATATTTGTCTATTTTTCCATAGAAAGTGTTTAAAGCTGTTCAGATCTAGCAATTAACAATTTCCTTCTTATAGTTTTACACTATACACGAAGGTAGAGGTCAAAGTGTGCAATATTTTACAGAGTGCCATTAAAAATAGTATGTATTTAACAACAGTTATAAACAATTCGATTTATTCTATAATGCTGATTTATTACTAGTTCATAGTACAGGTGAACAAATATTAGCTACAACATACAGGGAAACTGAAATAAAAACTATAGATGTGCATTTAAGAGCTTTTACAAATTACATGATGCGAGAATGTACATTTATTCTTCAAATAAAAATCACCTTTATACTCCAGACTGTTATAGACCGAATCAGACCGACCTAATCAACTCATATAGATACATCTGGAGCACAATACTTTAATAACATCCGATTATTTATGTACAACAGAACTGTGCATTAAACTTCATGTTTCACCAACTTAATCCAGTTCACACCATATGTTATCAAACATCCTACTAATACATATTCCATCTTAACTGCTATCATGCTTGTTATATCCCCAAACAGCTACAATATTTCGGATTCTGTTACGTTTTAAATGAGAATGTATTTTCTGGAATTCAGACTGTTTATAAGCAAAGGTTATTGCAAGCCATTCTTATACTTTGATAGATTCTTATCCATTTTTGGTATACATTTCATGTGCTTATAGTGAAGCTATCATGTGATGAGTGCAAGTCTCTCTAATGAGTGTTCGCATGTATTGTACCAGTCATTCCTTTTCAATTCAAATTCCTGGCACATTTCACACCATATCTGACAAAGTGTCAAATAGTTTGTTTTTGCATATATTGTTATATTAATAATAATTGCATGAAACTTCAGCATCTCAAGCCTATTATTAACCTTCAACTTGAATTTTTTTTTTTTTTTATCGTAGAGTAGTTTTAGGTTTTTCACCATCTAATACACACACACACACACACACACCATTCTTCAAAAGAAGTCCCTTTCACTAAAGAAATATTTCAACACTACTTAAAAAGATAATTTGTAGGAGTTTCCATTTTACACATAACTAGAGTAAATTGAGTTACCATGGGACAAACAGAAGTATTTTAAAAAGTGTGATATATATTTATCACACTTTAGTAAGTACCTGTCAGAAATACATTTTTAGTGAAGAATAATTTAACTGTTTATTTCATGTGCCCCGAATGAATGTAATTGAAGCTTAGAAGCAATTATACATAAAATCAAACCTAATGATTAACTTAAAAAAATCAATATAACCAATCAATATAACACACCCCTCTATTCACGACTAAACAAATTCTTGGATGCAAATTATTTTGGTAAACAGAGGTAAGCACACATAAGGAGTAGTTAGGTATGCAAGTGTGGTATCTTTTCTTAAAATCAGTTTTTCCAATTATTACTATTTTTGATTATTCCAACTATCAAAGTCTGATGCAAAAACAGCAGATGAATAGCATGTAAACGATTAATGAAACTACTGATTAATTTTACTAGTTGCCCAGCTCTAGAAACCATCCATAAAAATGAAAAAAATATTAAACACTTATATTAATACACGCTATAACTTTAAATTTTAACAGTAAAATACCAGTTTACAGTATTTACCATTTGAATAAATTAACTATAAACTTGCCATTCTCACACAATAAAACAACCCATAAAAACACAAATACAAATTTCTAGAATTAATAAACTTTGATTCACTGACAAAATTATTGCAAACAAAAGCTTTTTGTACTAAACAGATCTTTTCAATGATTTGAAATTATTCAACAACATGCGAATGAATTGTTTAATATAATGGTAAGCCTAGTAAAACTAATCTACCTTTCTTGTGGTGCAGCTGAATGATCTAATTCTTCTATGAATCCACTCTGACATCTAGGGCATGTGTAATCCTGAAATATTGTTAAAAAAAGGATTAAAAATGTCCATATAAATGTATACAACAGAGAAAAATGTACTTTATATACAGATGTCATTCCATACCAGCTCACCCAGAAAACAAACTTTTCCCAGGTCATCTCCTAAATTTTCTTGCAAAATTCAAGTAAAAACTATGTGATTTATTCAGCCATGCGAAATCCTAAAGCTGTACTACATGGTTGAATACAAATGAAGTTTTTGCTTAAATGTTTAGGGAAATCTATGATGAGCTGGGAAGCCCCAGGTGAGTTGGTGGAATAACCCACCTGGATACTTTTGTATGTTACCCCAAGGTATGGTTATGGAATTGCTAAGTAAATATATAGTTTCAAAACTATTTTAAATATACATAAAACATGAGCACATCATACAAAGAGAGAGTGCATGTGTGTGGATGGCAATACTGGATGAGAATACCTATGAGAGAGGAGGTAATTTATCATATGAAAAAACCTTAAATTCAACAATAAATTGTTGAATTTTCTTTCTATGAAGAGATTCAACAAGTTGAAACTGAAATGTTAACAAAATAAAGAGCTTTCATATTACCAGAAATTCAGCTAATCATACAAAAACCTATTATACACTGGAATTCAAACTGTAGAACTAAACTGATCATCTGTTTGGTTTATTAATTTAAGATATTCACCTAAATTCTAGCAAGTTTTGAATTGTTGGAATAATCATAAACTGTACTGACTGAAAACACTAATATCATTTAGTTATTTTTTTTATCCATTGTAAGAATAATTAAACTTTTGTCAAAATTTAAACTTTTCAGTGTCTCAGATTCACACGTTAAAAAAACCTAAAAAGTTGCAAAAAATACATTAAAGTAAAGAATGACAAAAAAGAACAAAAACAAAATAGCAAATAACAACATTGCAGAATGACCATACAAAGTGGTTATGTTACCGAGATATACTAGCTGTACTTCCACCAGGTCTCCAAAAGTGTTATGGTTCAAGAATAAATTAAATCAAAATTAAAAGTTACACATTTTTATTTATTTCTTTTAACGTTCACTTCATGCTGAGTTGTAGCCTACAGATTAATTAATAATTCCCCCAATTATGGAATGCACATTTTACTAACATCACAACAGTACAAGTTGCAACATCAAGTCATTCCTTGTGCAACATTATTTTAGCCTCAAACAATTTACAGACACAGACAAGACACTACTGGTTAGTGGTACAAGTTATCACAACAAGCAGCTTCTCCAAACAACCTCTGGTCTCCTTTTGGGGCAACTAGTACACATCCTGTTGGAAATGTAGACATAAGCATATGTTAATGATTGAAAAGGCCTGTTCTATAAAACTACATCCTTGATAAATTAGCTAAACATATCTAAAGATAATGTGCTGCATGTGAAATACAATTGTTTTTCTAGAAATAAAACTATTAAAAGTATTTTCTAACTTGTGTAAAATTTAAATTTGTACTCAATATGCACTGAAAACAAATTGTTTTTAAAATTTCACAGCTCAACATCTATTGAATTAATAAATTCTATTTTTTCATTTTGTTAAGCACAAAAATCAATGTGCCAATTCCACAAGAGGGATTAAACTACAAATTTTAGAATTATAAGCACACTTAAGCTTATTGTTAAGTTACAATATGGCAAAACTTTATTTCAACAACACAAGACTGATGAAATCTGATCCAAGCACAAGTTAGAACTTAGAGCTGTATATTTATAGCAATTTCCTCCCTTCAAATTAAGATAAGATCTTCCATATGAATTTTCCAGAAAAAAAATTGAATAACAGAACAGAGGTGTGTGCTATATTTATAACTTTGTTTGTTAAAGAAATGTTTAAACTGGAGCATATTTTTGATCTGTAAAATTTAAACCTAACATTTCTCACTCAGCAAAAAGAATAAGTTGTTTTGCATGCTGTTCTTACAAAATGACAAATGGACATTAAAACAATTTTTAATAATACAGAGGTTTAGTCTATCAGTACATTTACAAGAAAGAATATTATGTTAATAAACAAGCTTGCTGTTTCATATTAAAAAAAACCATTTTTTGTTGTGTTTAGTCTAAAACTAGATACAGCAGGAATATGAACATCCAAGACAGAAGAATGCCACAAAGAAATACTGCTGTTTTGAAAATGAGATACACATATACAGGAATCAAGTTCTGTAATAATATGGTTTAGATTTAGGAAATGATTTATATAAAAATATTAAACCATTTAAATTATATTAAAAAAAACAGCAGTGAATTTCAGAATTTGCTAATTGATTGATCATTAATTTTACACTTACAAAAATTTGTGACCTATAGTACTGTATCATTCTATCCCTTGATAGTATAATGGTGTTATTTCAGATGGACTGTTCCAATAACAGTACATTCTCACTATATGGTACAAACTTCATTCTGAAAACACAGCTTTTACAGTTGTATAAATACATGTATTTAAACTTGATAAAAATAAAATAAAAATTTGTAATACAATTGAATATTGTAATTCAGTTATTTCAGCTTTTGTTAACCAACCTAATAAGTAGGTAAACATCATCATGTAATAAAGGTTTATTTGCCTTTGGGTAATTTTTGCTGCTCCAGCTATCTTTATACTTTTATTCCAAAAAAAAATGATTGAGGCTGGTCAGCAAGAACTTCAATGAAGAGAACACATAATACAGAAAACTGTGGCCCCACCAAAGAAAGACAAGGGAAAAGAACAGATGGAAAGGCTTGTGGTAAAATCTAGGAATCATTAAACTGCATCTCAATTTTGTAAAACAGTCATAGGATGTCAAAACTATTTCCAATAACACAATGCAATGCAAACAACTAAAACTGCACTACTCACTGTATAGCAGCCACCAACAAGTACAGAAAATATAATAGAAAACTGAAGCCTAAAACCACAAACTATAAGCACTAAAGGGCTAGTTCAGAGTGTTATCTTTGACCCTCCCCTCTTTTTACTTATTCATATATTTAGGACCACCTGGTCCTACTTAGATAGCAACAGTACAAGCTGTTGCAAGTGTCTATTGGCATGTGCTAGATCCTTCAACTTTTTGAAGACACCAAACATCACCCAAAGTGCTTCCACTCATATTTCCAAAATGCACAATATACATACTGCCAAAACTAGTTCAGAGACTGAGAGTTACTTTAGTCATTCTTTTTGACCAACTAAGTAATGGAATTTTCATCTAATGCAAATGAGCATCTTTGGGATGAACTTAAAATCAGTACATTTGTTCCACAATCCTCTAACATTATTTTACTAGAGTTGAATTTTGTTACCAGTACCATGCTGTTTGTCCAAAAAAAATTTTTTTTTTTTTTTTTTTAAGTGGCATAAAATAAGGAATTATAATACTGTCTGAAAGGCTTCACAACTTTGTAGCAAACTTTCTCTAATATATAGAAATAAACAAGGAAATAAAATTGTATCACCCAAGTAAAGGCTATATTAAATTGCATGTACAGTACATAATCTATTAGGCTGAAAAAAGATTTTTTTAATATTAAACTTTAAGTCTTTTATACAGATAAGAAACCTGTCATTTTTACAACTTTATATATACCATCAAAAAACAAGCATTCTCTTCATTAGTGGTTTTATTATTTTCTCAAACTTTCTTTATTAATAGTTGCTTTTCTTTTATTAATCATTAAAGTTAAAATGGCCATTTCTTTCAACAACCAAAACAAATGGAAAATGTGTTAAATAACTATCAAAAGATTACTTGATAAAAGTAATTTGAATTGTTTAGCTATGGGTCCTTGTGCTATAAATACACACACACACACACACACATGCCCTTTCTGAAAATGCAGTGTTGAAAAATATAATGTAAAATGTATATCTCTATATTCACAACAGCTTGTATATACATTTTATATTACCAACAAAGGAACCAGTCAACTTAAACACGGTCTAATGACTACTGAATTTTAGTACAAGCCTATAAATTGTGCATACATCACATAAAAGTAGAGAAGCATTATTACTAATACACACACATGAAAAAGTTCAAAGTTACACAATGCACAGGAATTAATCATAGTGAATAATACTGAACATCTTTCAGCTGATGCGTAAACAAAACTACAAGGTTTGTTATCCTAAACCCAATATATTCCAATTTGTTGAATATTAACAATTATATCATACACCTACAAGTGTATATAAGATAAATCAAAAACATCTAAAAACAAAATACTGGTAATTAAATTGAAGCTCTCTCTCTAATTATCCCCCACCCACTCTAGTAATTTTATACAGCTTACCTTATTTGAAAGTAGTAGTAATCCAACATATAATTCACTTTTGTAGCCAAAATCTTAATTGGGAAAGGAACAAAAATACACACACTAATTTGCATTGAAATCAACAAATCATGTCTGAAAAATAAAAACCATAACTGTACAAATATTATAATTAGAACCACTCCCTATGCAGTTTGTAACATCCTATGGGGTTGTTAATTATATGCAACATAATACAATTCGTAGTAAATTTATCTTCAAGCATGATTTCACAATAAACACATTCTGTTAATTTGAGCAACAAAGAATTACAACCAGAGAACACCACAATTTTAAGCTAAAAAATAGGTGGAAAAGTAAATAAAATGTAAGAAGTATTACATACTATTACAGGCTTATTACAGACACATGAAAGCAAAACACTCATATATGCCTACTAAATCTTCAACATCATAAGCTTAGGTAGTTGTTAGGAAATCAATCACACCATTGTTCATGTTTGAAAATGTGATGCAACTTAAAGAATTAAAACATAGATTAACTGTATGTTATTATTGAGCAACTCAGACTGAAATATTCAACAATTACTTTTTGCAGTAGATGATACAAGCAGCTCAGAATTTTAGCTCTGAGTGAAACCAAAAGTGCAATTCAATTGACCTTTATAAAAGTCCAAGATGTAATTTAAAATAAATTGATTTCAGCTTTTACTTTCATTGGAGATAGTACTTTCACTTGTTCTCAGATAATGCAGAGAAGGTTTTCTTCAAAGTTTTTAAATGAGATATGCAAGCCTATTTTATTTTTAGTAGATTGAGATGCTATTTTTTCAAAACAGATTGAAAGGAGTTGCTCTCAAAATTTTCCTCTTTACAAAAATTCCAGAGCATTCAATTAAATAAGCTTTATAGTTATTTTTCTGAACATATTAATTGTTAGCCGAATTATCAAAACGGTATGTACCCATTAATTTAAAAAACAACAAAAACCTTTGATAAGACATCTAACAAATTATCATCAAATAAAAACATTTGTAAGATTTAGAAAAGGTGGTTAAGTAAAACCTGAAAGGTGAACAGATGTAAAAAAGGCAAAATACTGTCAAAAGTGGAATCTTGTTACTAGTAAAGGAGTTCAAGAAAAATATTTGTAAGTGAGAAAAGAAAACAATAATATTAAAAGGCATAACGCATAAATCAGTATTGTCAATAGTACTTGAAGCCAACAGCTAATGTTGGTATTCTGCAAGGTATACTCCCTTTCTTTACTAGTACTTATGTTAACAGTTTTGGTTAGACTGTTTAATATTTTTTCTTCCAATTGTACATTTTATTATTATTAAGATTGCTTTGCACTATTAGATCAACATATGCATTTAGACCTAACCTATATCTCCTGAAGTGACTGATGTCTGATGAAAGACATCTTTGTGGCTATACCCAAAAACACCTTTAACAATATTCTTTGACAGATTGTTTAGGCAGAGTACTCATGAGGAAACTTTGTAGAATGGACAGCAACTGCCTGTTATGAAGACGTAAGCATAGAGAATGACGTTTTGAAAGTCTTCTGCCTTTTATCTTAAGGTCAGTCACTGACAGGCATTTGCTGTCCATTCTACAAAGTTTCACCCTTAACCACAATATCCAATGCATTCTAATCTTTAGAAGTATGAATGAAAGTATACTTAATTTAAATTGGAAAGTTTACTGTGATCAAATACCGACAAATGAATTTTGACACAGAGGTGAAATAGACATTTCAGCTATGTAGACATTGCTCTGTCGTTAATAGTGATACTGATAAAAATTTTGAGGAATATTAATAGACATTAATTATAAACCAAATTAACTAAAAGTCGATCTGTACACAAACAACTAGTTAGGCTTCACACAATATTCTGTACAGTTTTGGTCTATATTCAAGAAATGATATTAATTTATTGGAAAGCATTTAAAAGGGAGGATACTAGAACAATCCAAGATAGAATATTTATCTAAACATGGACAGATTAGGATACATTTTCAGTTGTGAAAAAAAAAAGAAAAAAGAAAAGAGGTGATCTTAATGAAGTTCATATGATTAATAGGAGAACAAACAGAATAAAAACCTTCAACTTTTTTGTACTACCTTCTGGAACTTTTAAAAAAGACATACTAAGCTGCAATTAATAGTTTTTTTTAAACATCGTGATTAACATATGGCATAAACTGCTTCTAGAAGTAATACAGGACAGTGTTTTCAATTACAAATCTAACTACGAGGAAACATAATTTCCTGAAAAATGAATCACACAATAAACCTTCAACAATATCAACAATAGGCTAACAGTGATGATATGTCAACTCTTTAAATCCTCACTTTATTTAATAATGTGTGTACAAGGAGTCTTTGAAACTGAAAAGTGAAATATTTTTGCTAATTACATATAATAAATTCTATTCTCACACATTTATTTTTTGCCAAACTATAGAAATAATGTACTAATGTTTTATTCAATAACCAAATTTCAATGATGTACAAAATTATTAATCAAAGAAACAGCACAAATTACTCAAAAACTTTAAATTGAAAATAAAGAATTTAATACTGTACCAACACTAACAATAAATGAACAAGTCGGTTATCCTCGTACAAACATATTAATTTTCAGTTCATATTCAATAATAAATTAGAATTACATTCAATCCAAGAAATCACAATTTTAATTCACGAAAGCACATTCACACAAATCATAGGTCTCAATTGTTACGTGTTAGAAACCTAATGTATAATTTTTACACACATTGCTAATTGAGCCAGAGATGTATTGTCGCAATCAGGGCACAGTATACACATTTTAATCATATTACTTACATTTATAACAAAATATAAATACTCATTATACTTACAGGTAATACAGGACTAATTTCAGCGTAACATTTATGACAAAAGAATCTTGAACTCCCATTTTCAACCGCCGCTTCCGCCATAATGTCCCCAGCTTTCGTTTTAGGCTTACTATAAGGCTAAAAGATTTTGGGAGTTTCAGCAAATGCCACTAGGTAACAGCATGTTTTAGACGAAATGTTGAATTGAAATTGTGAATTAATGCAGTAATTTTCTCTAGAAATGTAAACTTTTCATAAAACACATTTCTTATTTTTTGGGGGAAAAAGGCAACAACAGACAAATGTTGTAAAACACTTAGTACGTGTGATTGTGAAATATGGGTGTCATCTGAAATTACGTAAAAGCTATGCTTAAATACATATTGATTTATTATCCTTATTAAATATTAGATTTTAATAAAACATACGGTACTAGAAAATGCACAGAATTGGGAGTTTTGAATATGAGGTTTATCTATTGTTCAAACATTATTTATTTTATGGCTGCTACTGTTTAGAGACATAAAAACTCTTTTACTTTTAGTGTACCAAACTACATAATATTTTACAAACCAGGTAAACAATTTGTCATACCTTTATTCCTACAAAACAATCTTCCAAAAATACATTTCTAAAGAATTTCGATTAAGATCAAAGGTAGCGACAGAAGTGTTGTTATGTGTATAAAGAACCTGTATTGGTTAACCCCGGTAGTTCTTTTCTTTTCCCTACATTTGATAAAAAAACATTAAAATATTAGCAAGAAGGGCATTACACGTCTTTTTTTGTTATTTAAGGAAACTCTGCAGTAATATATCCAAAATAAGAACACTGAAAAGATTGAACTATATTATTTTTGAATGATGTACGATTTTAATTCTGCGAACGTTGTACGAATATTTTTATTCTTCGCTAATTAATGCGGTCAAATGTTTCGTGACTTATTTATCTTTATTACACAACATAGTAGCGCCTAAATACCTAAAACATGTTTAATATTTCTTTTAGCGTAAAGCTATACAATGTTACTTGCCCACCATATAGGATTTTAGCATTGTAAGTTAGTAAATTTACTGCTGGCCCAGTAGAAGTTCAGATACCAAACGCTATTTATTTTGTAACAGAGAAATATTTTTAAAATGCTTTTTTTTTGTATGATAAAACAACTACTTACATTTACTGGTAATTAGTAGTTGAATTATAGATCTAAAATTGTTTGTTTGCTTCAAAAGTTCATGTGAGCATAAACAAAATATTATTTTCCCACAGCAATCCCTCATTTTGAACTGATACACTGGAAGGAAGACAGCTAATCAATGAAACTCACTTCCAGCTCTTAAGATACTCTCATTTGACCAAAGAAGAGAGAGTTGGATCATTATTCTTATAGCATACCTATACAGCTACGGAGTTTTAGGAGTAATTGGGATTTCTAAATGTTTTTTTATTTGAACCTTCGTAAAAAAACACAACAGATGTTTTTACCTCTTTTTTAACTCTAGGTTTATATAATTATCTTCTCAAAAATGTTATGTATGTACGTAAGTTCAACTACAGCACATTAGTCAAGGAACTGGCTAAAATTCCTTTCGTCCATTTCATGGGTGTCCTCAAAAGTGGAAATAAAGCATTTTCCCCTCCTCTGGATTCTCAGACTTATGCTTCCCTAGTTATAGTTTGATGCCATCTTGCCATGTTGCTCTCCTCTGCATTGCATCACTTCGCTACTTTGTTGTTCTGTGTAATTCGTTCATAATTCCACATTCACACTCTCGTGAAAAAGAAAAAGAAAGTATTATGTGAATGTAGACTGCATTCCATATATTTGCGACATTAGCAGAAAAATAACCAACATTTGGCAAAAACTGGAAACAAAATAAGACATTCCAGTTGATACCAAATTTATTCAAAAACCAGGCACAAAACAGGTCTATACTATGTAAAAACTACACTGACAAACACCACACCAACATTATTTATAAAATACAATGTGATAACTGCTACGACTTCTATATTGGAGAAACAAGTAGAAAAATGGAAACCAGATTCAAAGAACACAAAAGTCACCTTCACACGTTTTCGAACACTGTAAATCAAATAAACTCAACATAACTACAAAAACACCCAAATACTAAATAAAGAAACAAACATAAATAAACGCAAAATTAAATAATCCTTACTTACACAGCAACTCAAGCCCAAATTATCCAATACAAAGGAAGACCTTTATACCTGTATTAATGAATATAATCCAACATCTAAACACACCCTCTACATTCCTACACTCAGTTACACAACCGCCTTTAAACATGTGGTCAGCTATCGGTCAGTTACCACTTTCTTTCTTTGTGAACCTGAAGGTCGAAATGTTGTTCACTGATCTACATAAAAGAAAATTCTCAACCAATACCAGCCATTCTTACATATATATTTTCACTTTAAGAAAATGTTATACTTCTATTTACCATCCACTGACATGCCATGTTACATCCAGCACAGGATGCTCTTTTTCTGGAACTTAGTTCCTGTATTAAGGGTCGTATGGTATATGAGTAATAATTATAGGCCAGCTGCAACTGAATATATATCATATATCCCACATTTGTGGTTAGGGCTATTGGACTGCACTGTTATAGACACACATACATATATATAATTTTGTTAGGATTACAACCCATAGCCATTGAATGATTGATGCATTTAGGACCAACTACCAAAAGAATAAAAAGAATATAAGTTGTACTAAAGTGGATAAACTTTCTCCCACACTTGAAGAAGTTTAAAAGGCAACACTCCAGGTTCAGATATCCAAGATCATGTATGCTGTATATAGAAGAACAGAATTCATCCTGTCTGCTATTACGAATATTCATTCTCACTCCCCATTTAAGTGGGCAAGAAATATTCCATTTGCTCCTGAAATTATAGACAGAGTGCAGAACCTGTGTTCAACCAAGAGTCTAGGATGGAACTATTTTATGTTAAGAATTATGAACAATTAGTGGATCTACTTCTATGAAACGTATACAAAATCAACATTGATAAAAGAGAAGGGCCGTATACTCTCATAACCAGATAATGTGGAGTCAAATCTGAACTTAAATTACAAAAAGGCTTCCACAGAAGATAGTGCCACTTCTAGGGACCTAGAGTGGAGAGTTTGTTTTCCTTTCAAAAATGGCCAGAACACACACATTCTGGAGGAAAAGCATCTCTCACCACCAAAACAACTGTAAATTTAGTATAGTAAGAACTCCCTAGCCCCATAAGTAGAATCTAGGGGATAGTGCATATTGAGGAGTCCTGAAAAAAGTACTCTGGAAACAGTATAACTAATAGGTGAAACTAGTTCTTTAAATTTTTAAAAACAAACTGATCCAGATTTATTCAATATGATGATTGGCAGGGACAGGCAATTCCCTTTTGCTTTACTTTTGATAGTTCATGAGTGGTGGTCTATGATATAATAATACCATGTGGTAAGCACCTAGATGGTCTTATGGAACATCTCAATTCTACTAATTACAACCAGTAGTAAGAATGATCAAATTGACTGTTAATGTTGAACTGGACTGAGAGAAGCACACCTGCCTGGGCAACACTCTCAACAAAGTGAGATATAGTGAAAGCAAGGTGCAAGATATCCTGAAAAATAGAAAGACAAAACTGTGACAAAAGTATGTCCTCTTTATAATCTTGAAGATGTTGTTAAAAACAGCCATAAGGTAAGGGAAAACTCCCAGCAGAAGGCTGTCCAAGCATGTAAATAATGTGAGAGAAAATCGCTGGGAGATCTATGAACATCATTCCATAAAAAAAAGACCCCTAATGGATAAAAGAAATGTCCAGCAAAAGACAAGTATGCTGAATCTGCTGAGATATAACTCAGAAGATATCTTAATTGTAAGACCAGAATATGCAAAATGGATATTTGGAAATCCAACTCTATGGAAATTGTGAAGATCAAGGGAAACTGTAGGACTCCCATAAAAACAGTCAATTTCTTTCTTTCCTTGTCCATTGCTGCTTGATGAACTTGATCAATGATTTTCTGAAGCTTTAACCTTGCTTTTTTGGTTTTTCATTTCTTTTGACATGAGAGATGCTGCTCAGAAGCCTTATGGTGAGACACCTTTGGGTTCAGCTTCCACAATGCTTGAAACACGGCGACAAAGCTGAATGTTTTAATTCGTTTGTCATCAAGAGCAAACAATTTGCAACAAAAACAAAATAAATTTTATTTTGAAGAGAATAAACCACTCATGTTATCAAAACTTTTTCGGCATTTGGTAGAGCCTTAGAGAACTATGAAGTGGTCAGCTGTTGATTCTTCACTTTGGATTTCTCTTTTTGTCTTTGAACTGTACTTAAAGGGTCATCCCTATTTTGGAAGGATTCACTTCCTCTCTTAATAAATCACTTAGAACCGCGATTGGTCAAAAAGTGACATTAGAATAAACTTAAAAAATCTATCCGTCTCCTCTTCTTCATAAGAGTCTTCCTCCTGTTTGTGTGGACTTTTTCTGGCGTCTCCTTTCTCTTTATCAGTTTTATTGCTTTTAGAAGATGAATTGCCATCCTCCAATACTTGTTTTCTGTCATTTGAATCCTCTTGTGAAGTTGCTTCTTGTACATGCCCTTTAGATTCACCACTCTGAATATCTACAGGACTTTCTCCAATTAAACTTGATGTTGAAAGCATCACATACGTCAAAATTGATCCAGACATTGCCTGAGTCACCTGTTTTTTTGTTATAATCCACTGGGTCGATTTCGATTTATATGGATGTTTTCTGCAAGATTTCAAAATCAAATGGTATAGAGCATAAACACACATAACAAGCAAGAGCTATTATGACTTGAAATACATTAACTGCACAAATTGTCTGTGATTATTACTCACAAATAACTGACAAAATGAAAACTAATAAATAAAGAAGTCAAATAACTATTACAACAGAAAAGCTTCAAACAAGTGGTTCCCAAATTTTTTTCCAACCAAGAAACCCATTGAGTTATCAGATTATTAACCCATACAAGCAGAGACAATTAATTATCAATGCCATTGCATTAACATTAATTCTGTGCAGTATGTATAACGCTTGTTATTATAATTGATATAATTACTTATCAAGCAGTAAGCATTAGCAACATATTAAATATACAATGATACTACACTGGACATTGTAAAATTGTTGAAACTAAGATGACTTAACTGAGCTAATAAGCATTAGTACTAGTTCAATATAGAATACTACTGTACTTGTTGATGTAAATCTGAAACGGTGTTTACTATATTATGCATGTAAGCATTAACACATCTTCATGCTGTCACATAATTTTTTTTCTTATCTTGGCCAATTTTTCATTTGGTTTGAAAACTTGTACTGGTATTTCAACTCTCCCGATGGCACACCCCTCTTGGCTCTGACATGGGGCATACAGCACCCTCGCATCCCCCTAATATGTCACAGGTTGAGAGTAATTCCCTCTTACTCTTCGGTAGGAATGATGATCAATTGTGAAGTATTTAGCACACATTTCTTGGGAAGAATAGCATTACACACACTAAACAATATATTCTGTGAATCTTGTTCGATTGTTCTGAGAGAAATCATTATATCAGACAATAGCATAATACTTAGGTACGTAGATGTCCAGCAGAAAGTTATAACTTTTCCCAAAAGATTGCAGATTCAGAAACTAATAAGCAAAAAATAATCTCGAACAAACGGAAAAAAAGGAACTAGAACGAATGAATAACGAAAATTCTTTATTCATACAAATCATAACACATGATAGGATGTACGAGGCAATGTATCACCCCATTAAATGAGTGTGACCTTAGTCTAGGAGGTCATGAAACATAGTTAAACATTTATGAGCTCAATTGAACAATAGATTGTTGTATTTAATCTTTGTCTCAACCAGAGAGTAAATGCAAGTTTATGACCTTTCACATATTGTTTACCAGATCGCAGGTGTAACACGAATGTTTGTACGAAAAATTTGACAAATTTATTCGAACATACAAAATGAAGAGATACTCCACACTAGTTATGAAGACTAAAATTAACATTTCATATAACCATGACATTGGAAAGAAAATATTTATGCAAAATGATATTCTTCACACTTTCCAATTATAAGTTTTAACTACAAATATTATGTAAAGATCTCTATTTGTTTACTTGTTTTGACATTTTCAATAACAAATAATGGAGATTGTTTGTAGCTTCAATATGACCATAACAAGTTAGTTGATTTTTGAAAAAAATCACTGACCTGAAGATGAAAAACAGAAGACTTTCGAAACGTTTTCCTCCACACTTGTGTCTCCACAACAGGCATTTGCCGTCCATTTTATAAAGTTTCATCATGAATACTCTGCCAAAACAATCCATCAAGGAACACCAATATTATGTTATGAGATAAATTTTGTGCATAATTGGAGGTGTTCACAAATACTTAATTATGCATTAAAAGAAGCAAATTTATGTATTTGATTAATAGTTCAAACTATCAATCAATCACATAGAAGCTTATTAAAGAAAATTACCATGACTTTAAATGCGGGAACTCTTGCACATGATAATGTATACCCGTTGGACTAACCCCAATTCCATATGCCGGCAATATTGGAAAATCTTGCTGCAGTAGTGCTAGTTTCATTGTTTTGATGAATGCATCTAGTTTAATATATTGTTGTTCTGAAAAACAAGAGGAAGATATTCTGTAACATATTTTGGGTCATAGTTCTGAGACTGCACCGATATCGGCACACGAGAGAATGATAGTTATGGGACAATAACAAAAACAGAACCTGCCTAAACATTTATTTCTCTCGTATTTCTTCTACAAACCTCATGATAAACACAGGGAATTGAAAGAAGTAGTATTTCGGGGATTTTTTTTTCAAACTGGGGACAACATTCCTCAAATAGAAGTCGAGTTCTTCCCATAAATGGTTTCACTGGGTCCGAAACAGCAGTTTGGATGAACTATAAGATACAGACAGCACTTTTTTTCTTTTCTATACACATAGACACTTGTCACATGTCTGATATTTTCCACATTTTGTGCTTATCAAGCTCTGCGGACTTACAACGCTAAAATTCGGGTTTCGATACCCGTGGTGGGCAGAGCACAGATAGCCCATTGTGTAGCTTTGTGATTAATTCAAAATAACAACAAAAATAACAAAATAGCTTATCAAGTAGATAAACTGTTTACTTCATTGTAAAACTCTATTGTCCAATCTTTTTATTTCATTCAGCCAACGTTACAATTCAAAACTTAAGTAATGCTATACATTTTCTGAAGAGCTGTTAGTCAAAATAATTACTATGATTACACATTTTCTTTACCTCTTATATTAGAAAGATAATACATTTGAATTACTTAAAATATGCAGAATGTTTGGGAAATAAAGATTTTAAAGGGCTTACAGACTTTCATACAGAAAATCAATCTTGTGCAGTACCAATCTTATTTCATGCGCATTTTACATGTGTCCCCAGTTTTGTATTTATCAAAGGTGACATTAACGGAAAATTATGTTAGGATCTTGTATTTACATTCTTCGTAACATTGCTGTTTTTTAAGTTTATAAATATCCCAAAGTTAAGCTCTCCATACTTTAATTTTGGACAACAAATGGCTTGGAAACCTTTTATGCTCTAAAATAGAAAAATATGAGATTTTTGCTTCTTTGTACATCATGATTCAGTCCAGAAGACTGTGCATCTATACAAATATCTAGAGAATAAGTGGGGAATTCTATAATTTCCTTTTGTGAATTAGAAGTTCTGTGCACTCATTCTTTTGACTTGTTGTTGTTATATTAAATAAAAATTTATTTTACCCTGTTGTTAAACAAAGTCTTTTTTTTTCAATTCAGTCAAGTCACATTTCTAAAGGCCTGGCATGGCCAAGCGCGTAAGGCGTGCGACTCGTAATTCGCGGGTTTGCGCCCGCGTCGCGCTAAACATGCTCGCCCTCCCAGCCGTGGGGGTGTATAATGTGACGGTCAATCCCACTATTCGTTGGTAAAAGAGTAGCCCAAGAGTTGGCGGTGGGTGGTGATGACTAGCTGCCTTCCCTCTAGTCTTACACTGCTAAATTAGTGACGGCTATCACAGATAGCCCTCGAGTAGCTTTGTGCGAAATTCCTAAACAAACAAACACATTTCTAACTTTATTATATTTATCCTATTTTTCCTTCTGTTATTTACAGTTACTATATGAAAGTTCAATCAGTGAATTTAAGAATACATTATAGTAAGGTAGTACAGAGAGAGAAATTTTATGGTGTGACCACAAGATATGTTTTTTGTATTATTTGTGCTTTCACAGTGGTTACTTTTCTGTGTTTCCTTTTACTTTTTTATAGCACAAGTTTGTACTTCAGTAAAAATTAGAAGGTAAAATTTTCCAGAGAAATTTAAAGTAGAGAGTGTATCATGTCCTCTCTTAGACATAAGCATTTTCCCGATGCTGTAAAAACTGTATTTATCATCTCTATCCGACCACAAACTTAGGAAAGAAAACTACAGTGTATAACCTCTAGAGATGCTGAATAGGTTTTACTTTTTGGATCACAAACGTATGTATAATTACGGGTCATAAAGTAACTTGTGGGCTGGAGGACTCAAGACTGAGTCTAGAGGTCTCTGTATAACATCAAGACTGTTACTGACCAGGGAACCTTACACCAACAATGAACTTGTATTTATGACCAGGAGAAACCTGCAAAATGGAAATGATACAGAGCTCATTCATATATCTTATAAAAGGTTGTATTAAATAAAGCCCACGACCTGAGTCTGCTTGTGGGACCATAATATCCAAACATCTGAAAAGGATTTTTACATTCTCAAAATAAAAAAAGCCACCTAAAGAATGTCGAAAAGAGTATTAAATCTCTGCTTCTGTTTATATAATTAATCTGGGGGTATACGAGTATATTTTGTTTGTCAAACGACCACAATTTTCTTCATCTTTTGTTGGGCAACAATGGTGTTCATAATTTCTGATAGTGGCATCAATTTGATCCTGATTCAATATACCCATGAGAAAACCATGATATTGAAAACCACTGTTAGCTCTAAACAAAACTAAGACCAAAGTTTCAGCTATGTACCAGTAAAGGAAGAAAAAGAATTGGCTCGAACAGATATTACTCCCTTCGAGATTACTCGAAAATGTTATCAGGCTCGTGCAGAATTAACCAAAAGAAAAACATGCCAGATACTACACAAGAACATCCTGTCTACTACCATCTTAAAGAGCCTACTCTTGGGCATATAAGATCATGCTTTGTATGAATGTACATATGTATGATATGTACAACTTTTTGTTGTTTCATTTTATTTCATTACAAGTAAAATAAAATATTGTAAATGTAAAATGATGTAGAAATACTAATGCCAAAATGAATGTAAAAAAGAACATAAGGATAGTGCAGCTATACATAGGTCATCCTTATACAATTTTAAATAATAGAATTTAATGTTACACTGTAAAATGCATGAGTAAAAAATGGTTACGAGATTGATCAATACGACCAACCTCATAGCGATAGTCTGTGATAGTTTGTAATAATAATCAAGACATGTTTTCACTGTGCTTGGTTTTCTTTTTGTGTTAGGGCTAAGCTTTTAGTTACACTATAATTAAAACCTATCTTGACATTGCTATGATATTATTATAAACAAACTGCATATCAACAGTTTCTTTGCTTGCAATTAAGAACAAAGCTACACAGTGGACTGTCTGAGTTCTGCTCACAACAGGTATCAAAACCCAGCTTTTAGCGGTGTGAGACCGCTGACGTACTGCTGTGCCCCTGGGGGCAGTACCATCAGTAAAGAATCTGTATAATTTCCAACTTCAGTAATATTTAAATCATGTATGCATTTTACAGTGTAAAATAAAATGATAGTATTGAAAGTTATGTAGGGATTATGTATGAATAGCTGTATCATTCCTATATTATTTTAACTTTTTGGCCTGGCATGGCCAAGCGCGTAAGGCGTGCGACTCGTAATTCGCGGGTTCGCGCCCGCGTCGCGCTAAACATGCTCGCCCTCCTAATGTGACGGTCAATCCCACTATTCTTTGGTAAAAGAGTAGCCCAAGAGTTGGCGGTGGGTGGTGATGACTAGCTGCTTTCCCTCTAGTCTTACACTGCTAAATTAGGGACGGCTAGCACAGATAGCCCTCGAGTTGCTTTGTGCAAAATTCCGAAACAAACAAACAATTTAACTTTTTATTTACATTGTCATCCTTTCAGCATTTTACATTTAAGTAATGTTTTTATTGCCTATTTTGTGATGTTTAGTCCCGCTGACTGAAAATTAGTGTATTCTATGAATTTGGGTTATAAAATTTAATATTACCTGCATTGATTTTTTAATACTCCTTCACTTCATACGTAATGTATGTATTAGTCTCCTAAAGTACAAAACATTAAGTATTTTGCATACTACTGACATTTAATGTTCGTCTGTTATTGGCTGGTAATTCCTATTTCATCCTGTACTTAAGCTTTATTTAAAGAACACCAGATTTATGTACAAAACCAAGGGGTAATGATAACATCGTTTACGCTAGAATTATGATTTTTTAAAAATTACTAAGTTATTACGATTAAGCGATGACGTAGTGATCTGCCCAGAAATATATAAAGTGGATTTAGGTTTAAACTGACGTTAGTAAGAAAGTAATTGTAGGGTTACCTCGACTGAAAGAACAAGAAGAAAGATTAATAATTTGATGAGTATATATATTTATACTTGCTTTCTGGTTTGGTATATTAACAATGGTTTCTTGCCTTGTTTTTGGGTTTGTTGGGTAATGGAACAAATGAAAATGAGTGAGAATTATCTTTTAAAGTAAAATTCACTGTCACTGTGGGTATTTTTAGTGTGCATATTTGTATTATGCTTATTGAGTACCTCGAGCATCCACACATATTGTGTCTTCTAACACTATGACAATTATCAGCGTGATAAGTTGCTTAAACAGCTGGTCCGGCATGGTCAAGCAGGGCTGAAAGGAGGAGTATGTTTGGTGGAAGCGTTATAATGTGACGGTCAATCCCACTATTCGTTGGTTAAATAGTTGGCGGTGGGTGATGATGACTAGCTGCCTTTCCTATGGTCTTACACTGCTAAATTAGAGACGTCTAACACAGAGAGCCTTCGAGTAGCTTTGTGCGAAATTCAAAACAAACAATTCAAGAGATATCTGTAGGATATGATTTGTATCGGGTTTCAAGATTATTTTTATGTTTAAACTGTGAAAACATTTTAATATACTTTCGCTTATTTAACATCATATAAAAACCTTTCATTATGTGTTTACCTTATATTTATTTTATGGTTTGATTAAAGAATATTTCGTTTAATGTGTTTTTATTTTATTTTATTTTTAAATGGCTGAAGTTGTTAATTTAAATCGTTTGTATTATTGTAATGGTTGTGACGTAATATACACATTTAAATTAGAATATATTTATTTTCAATTTTATTCTTTTATGTCGATGTTTCCCTATTATATATATTTTTCAGCAGAGGTTATTTTTGAATTATGTTTGCTGGTATCATTTTTTGTAATTGAATTTTCTCTACTATTTATACTCAATGATGTTTGGATCCGATATGTGCAATAACTGACATGCTTTCATAATAATTTTCATTTGTTTGGTATTTTATTCAGTACTACCATAAACTACTCATGCTCCTTTGCGGAATTCTAAGGTTCCCTCATGATTCAAAGAGGTCTCATTGTACCAGTCAAACATCTCTGTTATCTTATATACTTCAATGTGCCAGTTCTTTAATTGATTTCTTTGTTACCATTCCCAAACTTGACTCAATTTTTAGAAAAAAAAATGGTTTTAAATCAGCTTCGTTAATTTTTGTTTCCCGTGTTCTTATTTTAATTTTTTAATTCTCCGTATTCTTCATTATCTTCCAATTTATATTTTTCTTCCCATTGCTTGTTGTCGTTTTCCAATTTAAGTTCAATTCAACTTTTTTAATTTTAATATTTGTATTTTTTCTTCCTATGTTTGTGTTCGATTTTTTAATGTGCCAATGTTCCTTATTTGCTTTGCTTGACGTCATTTCCTAAAATTATAAATTATGAAAGCCTAATTTTTATTTTATAAACTTCTTCTAATTAAATTATGTCTGAACTTTTATTTCACAATCATCAGTATTTTTCCACTGTTTTTGAAGTCTCTTTCCAAAGTTAATTCTATTCAAGGTTTTGAATGAAATTATATTAATTTTTAACTTATACATTCTATATTTTGCCCTGCATATGACAACGATGTTGGTAACATTTCCCGAATTTAGAAAAAAATAGAATGAAAAATTACACATTTAGATTTTGTACAATAAACTGTGAAAGAAAAAAAAACTCTTTTGTCCTCTCCTGCGCCAGAATTCTTTAACGGCTAAGTTTGATATCATTTTTAAAGTTTTTTTTTACATGCAAACCTTTTTTATTAGTCTGAGGATCTGTTTCTTGGGTCTGGGGATGCATCAGCCTCTATCCCCCCCTCCCCTTTGCCTTTAACTACTTATGAATGTTTGATTCCATGTTTTTGTGAATTTTGTTAATTTCTGGTAAAATACGTCCATTTTTGCCAATATTTCGTCACTTTTGACCAGTTTTTTTACCATGTTGTTCTTTTTCAACAGTATTTGGGAGAAAACCTCTACATATTGTTCTTTCAGTGAATATTAAAAAATAATACGATACTTTATAGGGCTTAAGAGTTATAGGTCAAAACTATATGACAAAGAAAATTGGCCAAAATAGTTTTCAAACGAATATAAGAAATAACACCCAGGTTCACACCCTCAGAATTCCTTTAGTATAGGTGCAAAACTTTAGATATCCAGGTTCTTTTTCTTGGAGCTACAAAATGGTCATACAGATAGACAGACAAGGTCTTTTATTATTATAGACTTCAATCAACGTTTCTTTCGTTTGTTGTGTAACTATTCTTTAAATTACCTGCTGTGTTCATTGAGAGGAATCGAACCTCTTGTTTTAGCGCTGTAAATCATAATACTTACCATTGTTCCGCCCCTCCGTAGCACAGCAGAATATCTTCGGACTTAAAATGGTAGAAACCGGCTTTCGATACCCGATGGGATCAAAGCACAGATAGTCCTTTGTGTAGCTTTGTGCTTATTTACAAACAAACGAACAAACCATTGTTCCACTTGGGGGACTAAGCGAGGAGAAAGCACGTGTAAGTGACGTAAAGTACAAGTCTGTTCAATGAACTGAATATTAAACCCGACATTTATACGTGTTATTATTTTTATTTTATGAAAGATGTACTTGAACGTTGCCAGAATGAAATACAGAATAAACGTTTTGAAATATTCATGATCACATTTCTATTGTTCTTTGGACCATGATGAAAGAGACACACGTGAACAGGGTGCACGTGATAATGCGATATTAACTATCGTTTACAGCGGTTTGTTTGTAGGTTCTCATGACCTCCTTATTCTATATTACTTTCAAAAACATCAACCGGAAGCCTCCATTAGATGAGTAATTAGCTTCAGACTTTGAAGTAGCAGCAAATAAATATGACGTTGCGTAAATGCTCTTGGACATGTTAACTAAAATTCTTATTTTTTGTTTTTTACTCTGTAATTATGTTACAGGAAAAGTTAAGCGGAATATCATTTGTGTGTTTTTCTCGTTATTTATTTATGTAATTGCATAAAATGCCTTGTCTATTACGATGAAAATTAATAGGATTGGAAATGCAATTGAATACATAAAAATAAATGAATTTATTTCTATATAATGCGGGCCCTCCCACTAGATTGTTTGGTTTGTTTGTTTTGGAATTTCGCACAAAGCTACTCGAGGGCTATCTGTGCTAGCCGTCCCTAATTTAGCAGTGTAAGACTAGAGGGAAGGCAGCTAGTCATCACCACCCACCGCCAACTCTTGGGCTGCTCTTTTACCAACGAATAGTGGGATTGACCGTCACATTATACACCCTCACGGCTGGGAGGGTGAGCATGTTTAGCGCGACGCGGGCGCGAACCCGCGACCCTCGGATTACGAGTGCACGCCTTAACGAGCTCGGCCATGCCAGGCCCCCTCCCACTAGCACAACGGTGTATCTGTGAAATCATACTGCTGGAAACTGGGTTTAAATATTCGTTGTAACGTTGTGCTTATTATCAAAGAACAAAATAATAATAAGTGTTCAAATTCAATCAACACTATTTCATTATGCGTATTTTATGATTAAAAATTTAATTGCTCCATGAGATGTTTTTTTTCTGAAATAGATGACTCTCTAACAGAGCTCTTTATACCTGTTCATCATTCAAACATATTTACTTATAAGTGCCCTTACCACCGAAAATCTACTTGGCTCGTTCGAAAGTTCGCAAAAAGCTACCCAAGGGTTATCTACGCTAGTCTTCCATATTTTAGGAGGAAAAGACAAGAGAGAAAGCAGCTATTCATCACTACCCATCGCCATCTCTTAGTCTACTATCTTACCAAAGAATAGTGAGATTGACCGTCTTATTATATTGTCCTCCCAGCTAAAAGAGCGAAGATCATTGGTGTAACAAGAAGCTAAATTCGAGTCTCTCCGAGTATGAGTCGAACGCCCTAACTGCCTGGCCAGCAGTTAATAACTAAAAATTTTCGCAAGTGTTTGTTTTTGAATTTCGCGCAAAGCTACTTGAGGGCTATCTATGCTAGCCGTCCCTAATTTAGAAGTGTAAGGCTAGAGAAAAGGCAGCTAGTCATCACTACCCGCTGGCAACTTTTGGGCTATTCTTTACCAACGAATAGTGGGATTGACTGAAACATTATAACGCCCCCACAGCTGAAATGACGAGCATGTTTGGCGCGACGGGGAATCGAACCCGCAACCCTCAGATTACGAGTCGCACGCCTTAACACGCTTGGCCATTCTGTGCCACATTTTCGCAACTCTGACTTGTCTTTACCAGGCTACACTCCTGTAGATTGGTTATTTTATTTCTACATACCTCAACTTAATTGTTCATATTTCAAACAATTTACGTTTGTTTTAGAGCAAAGCCACACTGGGCTATCTGCTGTGTTCATTATGGGAAATCGAACCCCAGAATTTAGGGGATTATCACAAATGCTTTTTGTAATTCTTGTTTCCTAATTTCGAGCAAACATAAATTTTAATGATTAATAAAATACAAAAAAATAACATTTATTTGTGTACTGTGACACAGGTATTGGCAATTTAATAAACCAGAATACCTTGTTTGTTTGTTTTGGAATTTCTCACAAAGCAACTCGAGGGCTATCTGTGCTAGCCGTCCTTAATTTAGCAGTGTAAGACTGGAGAGAAGGCAGCTTGTCATCACCACCCACCGCCAACTCTTGGGCTACTCTTTTAACAACGAAAAGTGGGATTGACCGTAACAGTATAACGCCCCCACGACTGAAAGGGCAAGCATGTTTGGTGTGACGGGGATTTGTACCCGCGAATCTCAGATCACGAGTCGAGTACCTTGACTATTTAGCCTCAGTCGGCCGTTACGCTTTAAAATTCCAAATTTATAGTATCCCCAATTTCTGACTAGTTTTTGTTTCTGACTCCGTTTGTTTCGTGCCCTATGATTTTATCTAGGTTAGCTTCACAACCATATTTTCTTGTTGTTGTTGAAGTTAAGAACAAAGCTTCGCAAAGAACTATCAGTGCTCTTCTCGTTTCGGGTATCAAAACCCGGTTTTTAGCGTTGTGAATCCGCAAACATACCGCTGTATTAGGGACGAGCGCCTTGACGCACTAACAAAGTTCACAAAGTGTTAAATCAGTAAGCTGGCGGCTGATAATAGGGTCATAACACGTGCACTAGCCGGCCCTAGCTTTGAAATGATAGACTAAGACGAAAGTAGTTGTTAAACATACCACCCACCCACTCTCAGGTTACTCTTGTCTGACCGAAAATTTGAACCTTACCCCTTCTCTTGTTTAGCTTCCAAAGTACAAAACGCGTCATTGTAGCAATGAGACTGGAAATCGGATCTACAGTAACGTGGTTACCCTCCGTCTTGTGTTCCGTTAATTCTTAGTTTTAAGACGCTAAACGGACTGATAGAGATATAAAATTGTCAGTAAGTACAACCATTGTTTTATCAGTACATTGATTAGTAAGCAAAATTATATTAAAAATGAAAGTAACTTCTTGAATACTAGGATAAAATCGAAGCGTTTATCAAAAACTTTATTACTGAAAACAGATGAGAAAAGACAGTTTATATGTTGTTATGGTGAGCTTCAGATACCCTTTACTAACCAGTGTAACGTAAAAAATGACAAAACTTTTGTTCATTACTAATTGAAACATGGCCGGCATGAACAGGTAGTTAAAGCACTCGACTGGTAATTTGAGAGTTGGGGGTTCGAATCTCCGTCACACCAAACATGCTCGCCCTTTTAACCGTGATAGCGTTATTATGTTATGGTTAATTCTACTATTCGTTAATTTTATAATGTTACAATGTTTATAAGGGAAAAAAATCTTATCTAAAAATTAAAAGAAATTGAACGTAAGTTACACAAGAGTTACTAGAATATGAAAATGTATTAAGTTTTTTTCCGATTTATATATTTCGAATAATGAATTATATTTCAGATTCACATGAGATACGTTAACCTCACATACTCGCAATGTATATATTTAAGACAACTAATATTTTAGGTTTACATAAGAGACGTCAACTTGGCAAACTTAGCACTTTGCACGTTTAAGTACGGTGCATATTTTATCAATGGACACTTACATACGTATTATTTCTTATAAACATAAACCATTATTAGCTGAGCTTATACAATGCTAGAGTCTTTAGTGTACTATCATTTCAGTTCTCATCTGTGCTGCGTTTACTTTTTTTACAACAGCACTGAATGATATTAGTTGAAAAAACGTATTCCATAAAAGGATGAATTACATTTAGAAACAAGTGTGATTTACATACACTAGCATGCCTTATAAACGTTTACTGAAATTATTTGTTCTTTAATTTCGTGCAAAGCTACACGAGAGCTTTCTGCGCAAGCCGTCCCTAATTTAGCAGTGTGAGATTAGATGGAAGGCAGCTTGTCATCACCATCCACCGCCAACTCTTGAGCTACTCTTTTACCAACGAATAATGGAATTAACTGTAACATTATAACGCCCCCACGGCTGAAAGGCGAGCATGTTTCGTGTGACGAGGATCCGAACCCGCGACCCTCAGATTTCGAGTCAAGTGCCTTAACCATTTGGCCATGCCGGGCTAACCATAATTGTTCAACTGAAACAGCAGTATTACAAGCTATTAACTTCTGAAGAAAGTCCTTCAATTAAGAATTCTAACAGTTTATTTTATTCGCCATCCTTTCCCACAAAATCCTATTCCGTACCTCGAAGGCAATTAAATTTTTTACAGTCAGAAAAAAAGAAGTAGCCAAGAGTATGTCGTATACTGGCTGGCCATCCTATAGTTTATCAGGTTACGATTAGGTACGGCTATGTGCAAATCATCATTTGTTTTGCTTTGCGTGAAAATTCTTTAACCAAAAGAACTAAGCATTACAGCCTAGAAAATTCCCTTCAAGAAATCGAGTTTCCTATTTTGTAACACTTCTAAATATGCTTCTTATTTATGGCAAATCTGACTTGTTTTTTTACCACATTTTATCAAAATGAGTTTAATAAACAACAATTTATTATAATTGTAACGGATCTTTTCTACCTTGTTCATGTAGTTTTATAGCTGTTACAAAACCTTATATCAAAATTTAAATTTACATAAATAACTATATGCTTAGTTTTAATAAGAAAACCACTACACTGGTTATACTGGTATTAAAATCTCTGCTAATTATGGTGTTAAGACTTATGCTAGTCATGGTGTTAAGCTATGATGTGAGGCCGTGCGACTCGTAATCTGCGGGGCGCGGGTTTGCATCCACATACGACCAAACATACTTGCCTTTTCAGCCGTGGAGGCGTTGTAATGTGACGGTCAATCCAACTATTCTTTGGTAAAAGAATAGCCCAAGCGTTGGCGGTGGGTGGTGATGATAACTAGCTGCCTTTTCTCTGGTCTTATACTGCTAAATTAAGGACGGCTAGGGCAGATAGCTCTCGAGTAGCTTTGCGCGAAATTAATAAAATAAATAAATAAAAAGTAAAATCTATGTTAATTATGCTGTTAAAGTTTATGTCAGTCATGGTGTTAAGACCAATGCCTGTAAGCTATAAAAAGAGATTACCATGAATGTAAAAAGTAAAACCACGTGATATTGGGATTGTTTTACTCGTTTTCACGTGTCTTAACTGTGGTGGTACGTGATGTCATAGTCCTCAGTTTACCCAACACCACTTAGTTTCTTCTTCGTCAGACTTTTCCATATCAACAGGAAATCCTTATTAAGAGCAAGGTTTATTTCGGGGGCCAAATGAGAGACAATAGTCTTAACGTTTCATAACTATTGGAATACACACAGGAGACGCTGATCCGACAGTTAAACGTACAGTTTAACAGAGAAAATGAAGCAGTTATTTATTTTCTTTGCCATACTCTTTTCCAAAATCGTATGTAATGGTTTGTATTCAGGTGAGTTTATCAAAACTAATATAAAATAGAGAATATTATTTTCGCATGATACAGTTAAAAAAAACAACACACGCAACGTATTTGCTATATATATGTGTGTGTGTGTTTATATCTAGTATTGATACAATTTACTATTCTGATCGAGTTTCCATTAAAAATGGTTGATTTACGAAAAACAAACAACGAAAGCAAGTAACTTGGAATAGCGGTGTTTATGTACAAAATGTGAATAAGATTGTTTTTAAATGTGTTAATGAATGGGTAGAAGTGTATTTACAATTTTTGTATTGCCACCAGTTATTACGTTTTAAGCTACTTTGCTTATATCTCATCTAAGTGTTATAAGTACCTTTTAAGTTTTTTTTGTTTTCTACGTTTGTTTGGTTGTTTATTTTATTTCATAAAAATGATATACTTCTATTACACAACTCTAGCAAAGAGTTGCTTTGATTAAACTTAACACACTAAATACTTAAACAAAAATTAGGTCCTTTAAAAATACGATTGTTATAGTTTTCTTCATGTGAAATTTTGAACTTTTGTAAAATCGTTGTTGTAAGTTTTCTTCAGCAAGTGGTTGAATATATTTCTGCATGAAGTTCTTTTGTTCATTTAACTCCCACGTTCTACATAAAAAACACACATCAACTTTCATCTTAAACTTGTGTATTTTATCAACGAACCTCTGCTTTGGTTTCATTTATAAAGATTCAGTGCTGCTCAAGATCTTTTGTAGTATGTAATTCAAACACAGGTTTAACAAAAATTTCGTGGGTCAAGGATACGTTCATAAAATGTATAATACAGGGACACAAATACTGTTCCTATACATAAAATAATTGTAGAACCATCACATGTGTTGCATTAATATAAGCACCTTGTTTTTGTTTGCACAATATACATATAGCTCGTGAAGAAAATACAGCTATTCACAATATAATGTTAACTTACTTACTTGACTTATTCTTGTTAGTTCCGGCTTGAATACAGGGCCACGATGTTTCACGTCATCGGACTTCACTTTAGACCGTCCATCTCAGTTGAGAGCATGAAAGTCCAACAACCTTGATCTCCTTCTCAACGGTCATTTTTGGTCTCCCCAGCTTAAATTTCATCTGTAAGTTCCATATCAACGCTTGTCTTATTACACTGCTATGAAGCTTCCAAATCCCTCTTTATAATTTCTTTTTGGACAGGCAGCTGAAGTGTCTGCTCCCAAAGGTCAGCACTGGTGATGACATCAGACAAAATAAGTGCAAAATGTTGCGAAATTACTTGTTGACAAAGGTCTTAATCTTGGTAGTAATGTGCTTTGTGACTCGTCATGCCTCTGAGCGATAAAGGTTGACAGATTTCATGTTGGTGTTGAACAGTCCAACTTTGGTCTTCTCGAAGAGAGATGATAAAGTTCATATTGGCTGAAGAGAAATGAAGACGGAACAGGCCTTGTTAATTTATGAGCTGACATCTTTGTCTCCGTACCTTCAAGTTATACTTCTGAGGTACACAAAGTTATCAACTCCTACACTGTTTCATTTGAGCTGCAGTGGGTTATTGTGTCTGTTCTCACCATCTTGATCCTGTTAATGTCAACACATAGGCCAGATTTTGCAGTTTCCTCAGAAATTCGTTAAATCTCAGATTACATGACCTACTGCCTGTGTTACAGGAAAATAGGTCATTCGCAAGATCGAGATCTTCCAGGTGCTTCGTGGATGTCCACTAGATGTTAGTCTTTATGTTATTTGCAATCTGTCTTGCTATTCAGTAAATCATCTTGCATTCTGACTCCTCTTAAAATTCTCTGATGATGTTCTCGAATTTTTCTGTGATACTATAATGTTGGAGCTGGTTCCAGATTACTTGTCTATTGATGCTATTAAAGGTTTTTCTATATCCACAAAGTTGGTGTGTAATGGCACCTGCCATTTGTTGAATTGATCAGTGATAATTTTGAACATCGCTATCTGACCTGAATGTGATCTATCTGCACGGAATCACATCTGTTCAACTCTAAGTCTGTCATTCAGGGCGACTTTCAGTCTATCCAGAATCATTATAGTGAACACTTTGCTGGGTACTGACAGCAGCATGATGGCTCGCCAATTGCCACACAATTGCACAATTGCAAGGTTTCGTTCTTTGACAACTTCACCAAGTATCACTCTTTCTACTCCTTTGAAATATTTTCCTGTTCCAGAACCTCACTAATATCTGTTGTAATATCTTTGTCCTGATTTGGATATTTGTTTTCATTGCTTCTGGTAGACTTTGTAATCTCTTGCTTTGTTGGAGGGTTGATGTTGACGTTAAGAAGCTCAACTGTTGATTTGGTGATTAGGTCTTGTGCAGCAGGATCTTAACCTATCTAGCTGGTTGGTTTGCTTCTTTGCTGATAGTCTGCCCATGTTTCTATTTTGCATTCCTGTCCTGATTGGAGTTCTTTCCTGATATACATATATATATAGTACACAGGTGATGTCTTTCCCTGCTCCTGTCTCTGTTTCCTTTGTAGTTTTTCAATAAAAGCTTTATTATCTTGTCCAGTGCTCTACTTTACTTCTTTTTTGAAGTTTAGTATTATGCCAGTAAGTTTTGTTTCTCTTCCTAGCTGGTGAGTCAGTTAACTTCCTGCTTGACGCCCTTTTTTTCTTTGAACAAGGCCCATGAAGCCTAAGTTATTCCTTGTGCTGTTTTCTTTTCTTTTCTAGTTCTTCAGCACAAGTGCTCTGGAAGGTCCCGAGGAGTTTAGCTAGGTGATCCTTGATGGTTTCTTTAATGAGGTCACTCAAGAATTCAAATTTGTTATTCAGCAGGCATTGGAACTTTTCCGATATCTTTCTTGCCCTGAGATTCTGCACATTGTACTTATGGTGGAGTTTGCCTCATCTGTCCTTGACAATTTTCAGTTTTACTTGAACTGTTCCAAAGAAAAGATGGTGGTCTGATCCTGCATCCACACCACTTTTCGCATTTTGTACTACAATAAATGTTCGTAGTTTCTGGTCGCAAACATGGATACAAATTCTAACAAAGTATCTCTGGTAGATTTTAATAATGTTCGAGTTCAACATTTGGAAACTTTAAAAACATGTGCTACTGAATTGGCTAAAACTTCTTGTGTTGTCGTTCTTGATATTATAAGTACTGTAGAGACACATTTTCACATCTACAAGAGTGAATCTTCTAGTTTTTGAAAGAAAGGTCGGAGTACTTGGTTTGGTTTGAATTTCTCGCAAAGCTACACGAGGGCTATTTGCACTAGTTGTCCCTAATTTTGCAGTGTAAGACTAGAGGGAAGGCAGTTAGTCATCACCAACCACCGCCAACTCTTGGGATTCTCTTTTACCAATAAATAGTGGGATTGACCGTTACATAATAACGTCCCCACAGCTTAAAGGGCGAACATATTTGGTGTAACTGGGATTCGAACCCACGACGATCGGAGTACTAGTAATCGACTTTAATATTAAATCCATGGAACCAAACACACAACTCTAAGTACAATCCCTTGTAATATAAAAATACAATGGTTGGATAATACTATTAAGTAGCATCTGGATTCATATATTTTCTTTTAAAGTTTGTTTTTGTATGTGTTGTAATAGATGAAGTTTCCATTGATCATCAACACGACCGATATCGAAGGCAAGTAGAAGAAGTTTTAAGTTCTCGGCTTCAAGAATTTATTGGTAAAGCTCGAAGTGATGGAAATGGCACCTTTAATCCAAGCAGGATTATACAAGAATTTATTCACGATCCACTTCCAATCCCAAACTTCAACATAAGCAGCGATACCATGTTTTCAACTGTAAATGGTCACCTATGGGACCTGAAATTGCACGGATTGAAAGGATTGGAAGTAAAAAGGGCTCAGATGAATCTGGCTACCATGGAAGCAAGCGTGGAGATGTTTGTACAATTATTAAGGCTAGAAGGAGAATATATGCTGAGAGGATCTGTTACTTTCTTCTCTATTGATGGAGGAGGAGAATTCTGGATGAACATCTCGGATATCATTACTTTTGGTCGTGCTAAATTACGAATCGTGACCACCAATCAAACTCTTGAAGTAGATTCTGTTGACATTGATATTGAGGTATCTGATATCCAGTTACACTTTGATAATCTCTTTGGAGGAGGTACCTGGTCAAGTATCAGTAATACTGTTCTCAATCAGCTTAGTGGTATAATTTTTGATCAGGTTAAAAGGTCTATGTTAGAGGAAGTGAGAGAAAGTCTGCACAGAGAATTAGACGCACAATTACAACACGTTCCAGAGGGTTTTATTGATTCTGACTCGACTACCATTTTTGATGATGCATTGAGGCGAGTTTCTAAACAGTTAGTGAAGAATAACCTTGATCCTATTAAATTGCCTGACCATAAAAAAACTTTCCAGAAAAAATTTTTGTTTTTTCGTCTTTTTGGTGAGGTGAAAATTGTCAATGGAATACTAATTGGATTATCAACACTCCATCGCACTGGTAATGTACTGATAACCTACGAAGATAATGCTGTTATTCTAGAAGCTAGTGTAGGTTTTAGTAATCTCACAGGTGGTTATGACTGGTCTACTCACTTCATGGGAATTGGTCCCACTGGATATGCTTTCCTATCAATACGATCCATTTCGGTGTACTTAAGAGTAAGACAAGAGCTCCGAAGTGGAAGTAAACCTGTCATTGAAGCATTTAGAATCGAAAATATTCGCCATCTTTGGATAGACGTAAAGGGTCTTGGATCAATGGACTTAGTTCTCGAAATCATCGTAAATTTGGTTAGTAACGCCTTGAAAATGACCATAGCTGATGCTATAACAGGGCCTATCCAAAAGGCAGTGCAAATGGAGCTTAATTCGTTGCCAATTGCAGTAATATAAATTTGCATTTTGACTTAATATAAGTATATACTTGATATTGTAAACATTTCAAAAATATGTCCAGTTAAGATTTGTACGTTATTTTTATTTTGTAAAATGTGCTATTGTTCATCAAATTTCATATTAAGACACAAGCACGCACTTTCAGGAATTTCAAATTTAACTATGGAAAGTTTTGACTGAAGTAGTCAAGTGGCCAATTAATTGTTGTTTGTTTTTCATTTATTTATGTAAAATATGCATTTTTATTAAAGTATTTGAACATTTATTGATGAAACTTACTCACATCTTAAGGTTTAAAGGTTGAATCAATATAAGTAGGACAGTATACCATAATGCTTTAATGATATTCAGAGCTTACAGTGTATATTGCAGTGATACATCTATGATTTTTAAATTAGTACTAGTTACTGTATTAAACGTTGAATATGTTTATTAATCAATTTATTTTACTAGTTTTTTATTAAATAATTTCTATACAAAATGTCATTAATACTATAGTTTGTTGTTTTATTATAACTTGAAGCAACTTATAAATATATACGTTTTTAACATTTTCTCGTGTGTTTTATTTTGATTAAGGATTTTGATAATATACAACAAACAAAACATATATACTATACCTTCAGTATGTGGGAAAGCTTTGTATATTTATTTACCAAACCTTACAAGTTTCATTTAAAATATATTAATATATGTATTAAACTAACTGTTAATAGATAAAAAATATAATGTCATAAAAGCATGATTATGAAATGTTTTGAAGCACATTTTTTTCTCACAGAATTAGTGTTGAAAGTTTAAAGTATGGAAAAAAAATTAAGAAATTTTTTTTTTACACAAAGTAATGGATTCTTTATTCATTCAGCATCCAAAATCGTCGGGAGTTAAATTAAGTTATAATAAAGGTGTCTGAAGTCTGATTTGATTAAAGAACTACTTTTCCAAAATAAATTCTTTTAAGTTGCTCTATGTTTTACAGCTTCCACAAGAACGACGTTATACATTAAATGGTAACTATAAATGAAATTAAAGTTTGAAAAAAATTTCTACGCAACAATAATGAAAGAATACGTGTGTGCAATCCAGTTATTGTTAATATTCAGGGTTAGCTATTCAGGAAAAAAAATATTAAATAATATAAACCACACTGGGTGACAGATATAATATAGCTACCAAAATAATATTAAAAATTTTTTATGTGTGTCTATATAAACTTCACGAACAAAATCACAAGAAAAATAATGATTTTACAACTGCCAGAGCTAAATATCTTTTACCGTAAGGCGTGCGCTCGCAATCCGAGGGTCGCGGGTTCGCGCCCGCGTCGCGCTAAACATTCTCGCCCTCCCAGCCGTGAGGGTGTATAATGTGACGGTCAATCCCACTATTCGTTGGCAAAAGAGTAGCCCAAGAGTTGGCGGTGGGTGGTGATGACTAGCTGCCTTCCCTCTAGTCTTACACTGCTAAATTAGGGACGGCTAGCACAGATAGCCTTCGAGTAGCTTTGTGCGAAATTCCAAAACAAACAAACAAAAATTTATTATGTAGTAGTCTGGTATTTGTGTACTGTTGTTATGTAGTATTTCCCTTAACAAATAACTAAAACAAGAAATACAAATCTGCAAAACAGTGATGTATTACGTCAAGATGAACATGAAATTTAAACTAAATAAAATACAATAACAGTCTCTCTGCATGTTTGGTGTGATGGGGATTCAAACCCGTGACATTCGGATTAAGAGTCGATTGCCTTAACCACTTGGCCATGCTGGGTCATTTATGTTGTTTATTTTTAGAGAAACCAGTAGAAGTGAGAGTCCGTCATCCATTAATAGTAATATACAGCAAGTACATGTGCTGTTATAGTGTTTTAAATATAGTTTTATAAAGATCGCTCATTTCATATTTCTTGTTTTTCCAATTTCTTTGTTTCATTCAATCTCACGACTTAATTATTTGGAGATATAGTATCACTTTGTAATTGGTACTTGGACATTATATTTACCATTTGTGTGTATTTTTCGTTATTAGAGGACTTTTACATTCCTTACTCAATCGGAAATGCATACTCGCTTTCGTAAGAGACAATCTTGAAGAATTTAGTCACAACGCGCAACTAATATGATGCAAAACTCAGGAAAATGTGGACTTGTTATTTAGTACCAGGTTGATGAAAATCTTATACCACTGTTATTTTAGTAGGATCCGTATAGATTCCTCTTCTATTCACAATATGACAGAGAAATTTCATTTCTGTGTGCATGAACACACACTTTTTCAGGTTTTAGTTTTAAGCCTGCAATTTTCAACTGAAACACCATCTTAATGTTATCAGCTACGTACTTAAAATTGCAAACAAACATAAAGATGTTTAACATAAATCAGGTACTTTTTTTGTAGCTTCTTCAGTGTATACTTCATTAGATTCTCGAAAATGACAGTTACATTATATGGGTCAAACTGCACGATGCAAAAACTTGTATAAGCCATTTTTCATACGAAAAGTAGTCCAAGCTTTGTTTTCATTATCCAGTTCGAGTGGCCAATATTCAGATGCTTGGTTTAACGCATCAAACCAACGTGTTTAGACATTGATCTATTTGCATTATTGGAAAGACAATTACGCAAGTTACCATATTCACTTATCTAATATCAACCCAGAAGAAGGATGTGTCTTTTGTCTTCCAGGTGATCACTACTGGATATAACCAATCATTTTCTGAAGAATGTAAGATTTCACCCAATCACATCTGTTGTACTTCAACACAGGCTACACCCATAGTACTCCAAGGAATTCTACATATAAAATTTTTAATTGGGCATATGTTTTCTGCTAGTAAGCTAACTGAGTTGTTTCCATTATGTGAAATTTGAGTGTCTACACAGTTCTCAACGAGTGTGATCAGATGTGTTGATATTAGCGCATTTACTTTGAGGTAGACCATAATGAGTATAACTCTTACATAATACCACTTCAACGGGATTTTATCCCCTTTGGATGATTGCTTGCAGTTAAGCGCAAAGTTACACAATAGGCTATCTATTCTCTGCCCATCACAGTTATCGAAACTTGGTTCCTAACGTTGCAAGTCCACAGAAAAACTGCTGTGCCACTGGGAGGCATGCCCCCTTTGGACAAATAAACCCCCAAGCTAATGTTGTTTATATTCTAGATGGGAACAGTACATTTTATACATGGGCTCTATAACTGTGTTATTGACATACTAAACGTTGTATGTATAAACCATGAAACACTACTTATGTACATTTGAGTACTTTTACTTCTTCCACATGCACTTCTGCGATCATCTATTCCTAAAACCAATCTGGTGAACATCAGATAACATAATAACACAACATGAGTTTTCAAGTTGCACAGGTGAAACTGATCAGTAAATTCTACATTTCATCGGTTACAACAGTACCTAAGCCAAAACTAAAGTCAGAAGAAACTGACTTTATTTTGTAAACAAAACTTTCTTTCTATTCACATTTAGTCTATTTTCATTTGTTAAAGGAAAGGTATTGTTGACTTAAATGAATGGTGATTTCACTCGATTCACCATATACAGTACGAGATTTGCCAGTGATCTGAATGCTCCTGTATTAACTAGTAACTCTATCTTTTGCCCTTGAACTCTGATAGACACATACTATAATCCACTCAGCCCTGAGAGTGATAAGCTGAATATTACTCTTTTGGACAAAAGTTGTTTATTGCACCCACTTAAATTAACGATACACAATTATCTTATACTCCCCTAGTTTCTCCGAGCTGTAACAGCAGTGTTTACTGCATAATATTGGCTCTTCTTTATTTGCTGGAGCATACATTCAAAACTGAGAGTTTTCTGTATGGAAATTTGATTCAAAAGTGATTCAATGAGCTATAAACAAAGCGGATACTTTACTCTTACCTTTCAGAATGACTTTCTGGTGAAGGTATCAATGGCATAGATTGGGGCACATGAGTCATGGGAATATTGAGATATCCCTACTCATTCATTAAATTACATTATGGTGGCACTGAAATACTGGCATGTGTGATTGGTTGGTTAACCCTCAGCTTAGTTTGAACCTAACATGATATGGATTCATAAATAACATCTTTCTGTTATGTATAAAGCGTTTGGAATGCCATGTCGTGTTGTATTTGGATTTCCATATCTATTCTTTATATTTCCATGTTTATATTATTGTTTTGAAATTTAAACCAATAAAATACGTTGTTATTCATTTAAAATAACATTTAGAAATTTCTAGAATTAGGTAGATCAATCATATGTTTTTAAATAATTTGTATGGCGGCCTGGTGTCTAGACGACGAGTCTCGTGCAAAAACAGACATGCGCAGAGTACTCCGGAATTCTGTGGAAGTTACGCGATTGTTCGAGAACACAGTAGGCCTACTAATATATAAACAGACGGCGATGCGAAAAGAAGTCAGTCATTCGTTTTTACTTTCGATTCGAGAGATATTGTCTCCGTTTGAGAAATTTTCAACGTTTGCTGTGTGTTTATTCAACTTGGATTTGTGACTGGAGCTAGATCTACAGAAGCTGTGATTTTATTTCGTCAATCTTTACAATTCATTCGAATTACTAGTTATACTGAAGGTCAACACGTGTTTACTGGGAGAACGGGAAAATTTGGAGAACGACAAATTTGAGACATTCATCGAAAACATCGTAAAAAGAACTCGTCAAATTTATCGAACTGTGAATTGTTTCTGGACTTCTCCATTCAAGCTTCGGAATTTCTTCGTGGGACCAAATTCACACCCTAGACTGGAATTTTGGATTTCGGATCTAGACTTTTGCACTTTCATTCTACATCATTATATTGGACACAGGCTAGTACCATTTTGTATTGTAATTAATTTTAAATTGAATATCTGTCATTGTTGTCATGTAATTTATGTTATATCTGTTACAAATATAATAGTTTATTGTAATAAATTATACAAGCTGTTATCTGTGTCTTTCTGTTGCGTTCAGTCTACAGTCAACATAAAAAAACGTAACACTATCTAAGAAAAAGTTACTGCAGCTGCCGCTCTAGGCTCTTTCATTTCTTCAGACCAGTTTTAAATTGCTACTATGTACCGTTTAGTAACACAAACTGCTCATGTTATAGTCAGGTGATATCATAGTACTTCACTTGGTAGCCTTTCCAGAAATTTATGAAAGAGGACATCCTTAAAATACACTTAAGTTATCGCAGGTAAACTTTATTATGCAAATGGTACAAATTATATTATCCAAATGCTCAGACTCTCTTACTATACCTCTTCCAAGGTTTGAATTCAGACTAATGGATTGCTTTTTTTCTCTATCATCTTAAATATCTGAAATAACTCAGTAAAAATTGTTTCAAAGTCTCAGAGTTACTTGTGGAATAATCAATTTAATTGAGAATATTATATTGCTGCTTACATCTGCAAAGTACAAATAATTATTTAAACTATTTACAAAGAACTAGTTAAGGTGCAGTTATTAATTTCTTTCTGACAATTTTAGGTGAAGTCGAGGATTGGTGAAATGTATGGCTAAAATAAATTGGATGCCTCGAAGTTAAACTGAGTCACATGATTACTTTCACTTTTAAATAAAAAATTCTTTGTTTGTTGAATTCAGCGGAAAGTTACTTAAGGGCTATCTACAATGCGTGTCTCTAGTTCAAAAGTGTTCAAAAATTTAGGTTGGTGCCACTTGAAACTTATACTAGGATAAAAGACAGAAAGAAAATCGGAGTTCAAAACAGTTATTGATAAATTCCATTATATTATATGAGATAAAGTTATCAACTAATAAATAAGTTTTAAGTGATTGTTCGAGAAATAGCTGGTTTTTCTTGTGACGAATAGCGGCTCTCTGTCGTTCTTTGATTTTGTTATGAGAAATTATAACTGTAAGGAAAAATATTATAAAAGAAATGGGATGGCAATGTTGAGACACAGATCGAAAATAATATGATGAGAGCTATTAAAAAAAACAAAATCTTTCTGCATCGATGCATAAAATGTATGTATTAATTTAATTTAATCTATCATTTATAGTTTTATCACAAGAAATGTATGAGAGATTAAGTCAATGTTATAAAAAACTTACAAAATTTTCAAACATAAATACTTTTAGAAATTTAGCAAACGATCCCCTAGTGTCAGTTTAACTGTTAGTCTATGATTATTTTGTTATAACATAAAGTTATTAACACTGTCGGTAATTGCCGGAAAATTACAAGTACGTGAAAAATATAAAATATTAGAAAGTCGAAAAAATTCAGCGTAGCATATAATATAAAGGTAATCATGTATTTGTCAGCTTGTTTTGTAAGTTGTACGAGTGAGTTAGCAATAGACATCACAGCAGTGTATTAATTTCAATAAGTTATATTTGCTAGATTAAAACGTAGGTTAAAAATAAAGCAATGTAAATTGTATTTGGAAGTTAAAGTAACAGAATGTCATTGAAAAAAAAATCTATTTTAGTTTTGAGAATAAGAGTCGAATTCACATAACGTTATAAACGTGTTAACTTTTTTAATTTAATGAAAATGCTTTTAACGTTACTACTAAATTTAATTTGCGATATTTCGGCTTTAACCCTATTCCCACTAACTTTCACGTAATAATTGGATTAACGATTTATGACAGATCATATTACAATGATACGTGTACTGATATCATTATATTCACAAGTCATTTAATTTTGAAACTGATAAATATTAAACAAGTTAATCTTTTTTCATTATTTGAATTTAAATACTTTTTTAAAAGAGTTCTTGACGGTGTGTAAATACAATGTTAGCTAGAGAGCAAATATATTTAAGGTAGTCATATACATTAGGTTTCTAGAGTATAGCGTAGTATTAATTAGACTACACATCAGACTCTTCAGGGTTAATTGTTAAACTGATAGTAATATTTATTACTATGTTAGTAAGCCAGCTGGAGAGTGTAAGCCTTACTTGTTAAATTAAATTACACTATTCACAGTGTATGTAAAATGTATTAGATAACAGAGCTCATTATTCAGGTTGTGGATATGCATTTAAGTTTCATCATAGATTTCAAAAGGAAGCCCCAGAATTTATTTTTTCTGGTAGTTTGATACTATTATTTTTGAAGAAGAATTTTAACCCTCATCAACACACTTTTAGAAAGTTGCATTGTGGAACACCCGGCACAAAGTTAATATAACTTAATGTTTTGGGATAACATGAGATTTATTGATCCATCTCGTATGTTCTGTGCTTTAAACCGAACTAAGCCTGTTAATAAATTATTTAAAAAAAAATTAAAGTCAGCCTCAATCAATCAGAAACATAACAAGCTTTCTCTTAAACAATGTTAAATTTGGAAACTCCACAACATCCAAAGGAAATCTATTACAAGGGCCAAGCACCCTTTTCTTAAAAGAGAGCAATTTGAGAAATTTCAACCTCTTATTGTATGAAAACCCCTCCACCTTGGGCATGATTCTACAGGGTGGCCCGTAAGTCCCTACCCATCCATATATCTTATGTATCCAGTGTATCTGTGTGGTGTCACCAGTATTCTTGTTCTCATGTACCCATGTACTGTCAGAATATGCTCTTCAAGTATAAATGGGCTTACATCAGCCATATTTCTCTGAAAAAAAAATTATAATACATGCATAATTGAATATAACATAATAACATATGGATGAGTAGGGACTTACAGGCCACCCTATAGTATCCCTTTGGACTCAACAGCAATTCAATTTCCTAAGGTAAGGAGCATGAAGCTGAACATAGTTATCCAGATTTGGCCTAATCAGTGATCTGTACAATGAAATTACAACTAGAGGCTTGAATTCAATATTTCTGTTGATCAGCAATAACAGTGCTTGAATGCTTTAAGAGACTGATTGACTATTACATCAAGATCCCTATCTTTCATGACACTGTTGAGGTTATTCCTTTGCTTTTCTTGTAATTAAAACCCATTTGCCATTTAGTTGTGCATCACACTAAATGATCTAAATTATCTTGTAAATCAGCAGCATCCTCTTCACAGCTTGAAACACCCAAGGCCTTAATATAATCTGAAAGTTTGTGAAACTTATTGACTGTTCCTTCATCTTTGCCTTTGTTGTAAATCAAAAAGAGCAAAAGTCCTTAAACTGAGGTATCCTGCTTACAACATTAATCACGTTTGCCTGAACTCCATTTATAACAGCACTGCTTTCTTCCACTGAGCCACTCTTCTATCCAGTTTGCAAACTTACTTATTCACCACATCTACAGTAATAATTTTTTTTTTTTTACAAGTCTTACATGACATCTTACCAATTGCTTTCTGAAAATCCAAGTACAGCAAATCTACACTCTTTTCCTTATCTACGTAAGCAGAATTCTTTTCAAAGAATGTTGAAAAATTTGTAAGGCTAGATTTTCTTTTAGTGAAAATATGTTGACTATCTAAACTTTGTTAAATGGCTTTGCAAAGCATCTTTTAAGAGACTTTCCAAAACATTTCTCATAACTGATATGAGACTCATGGGTCTATAATTACTGGGACAATTTTTATCTTTGCCCTTGAAAAGAGGAGTTACATTAGCTAACTTTCAATTCACAGGTACCTGCTCATTATTCAAAGACTTGCAAAAAAACAAACAAACAACAAGTGGTTTACATATCCAATCCATCAAAACTAACTAACTATTTAACACTATTATAGTAAGCTTTGGATTGAAATTTGAAAAGTAATTTTCATAACAAGTTTTATTAGGGTTAACATGCAATGTAAACAACATTAAAATATATGTATGTCTGTACCCCTTCCTTATGTCTTGTGTATCTGGTGTATTTATGTGCTATCCCTCATTCTCGCTGCATGATATTATGCAATGCCATGTTCTGCGAGACATTTTCCTCAACATAGCAGGGGTTATTGTTCCAAATGCTGTGGTAACAGCTGCCTTCAACTCATTAGTATTATTGAATATAATAACATATGGATAGGTAGCAACTTATGGTCCACTCTGTATTTTAGAGGAAATATGTTGTCAAAATTACGACTTCTATATTGGAGAAACAAGTAGAAAAATGGAAACCAGATTCAAAGAACATAAAAAGTCACCTTCACACGTTTTCGAACGCTGTAAGTCAAATAAACACAACATAACCATAGAAAACACTAAAATACTAAATAAAGAAACAAACATAAACAAACGCAAAATTAAAGAAGCCTTACTTATACAACAACTTAAACCCAGAATAAACCAATATAAAGTAACGTCGTTATGCCTTTATTAATATTATAGATAAAATTATATATTCAAACATCTAACCCTGCCCTCTACATTGTGACACTCAGTTACACAACCCCTTCCAAACATGTGGTCAGCTTTCAGTCAGTTACCTCTTTCTTTGTGAACTTGACGATGACCAAAGAAGGTCAAAACATTGTTTGCTCTTCTATGTAAAATATTTTCTCAACCCAAACGAGCCGTTTTTGCATATAAAATGGTAGTCATTGATAGTATGAAGGTCAACAGGGACCCTAGATAAATTTTAGACAATATCTACTCCATCTGCCTGTTTAGAAAACAATCGTGTTGTATTAATCTAGGGATTTCGCTTGACAGTTACATGAACTTTTATAAATTTGTAATGTTTATGTTAAAAGATATAGAACAAAGAGTTATTGGGATTCATGTGGACACGAGATATGTTGATAAGGGTTAAATTTGATTCACTATTTCGTGACATTGACACGATATTGCAATTGTTGGACAGTTTTGAACTTACAACGTGATTGTCTTGTGTTTAACCTGTTAATGTTTTTTTTTGTGATCAATGAATTGGTAGTTTTTAATTTTTAATGCTAGAGGTTTACATTAAATAAATAATATAACTGTAACATTCTCCAAATTTAGATTGGCAAAGTAAGAATACATACAATGTCAACAAATATAGGAAAGAACAAATTTAATTTGAAATTACCTCCAGTTGATCAGCCAAGCCCCACTGACACCAATGAGTAAGTTTTATAATATTTACTTTTGATACATTTTTGTTTAAAAATCAATTAAGTCATATCTCTGAGAAGATTTGAAGATATTTAAGTACAACCATTATTAAGTTGTACTGCTAAAGAAAGTTGTTTATCTGGAATTTGCTTGTTCTACATTGTTTGGCTTAAACATGCAGTGTTATTTTGAGTTTTATATAAGAAAAAGTTTAATTTTTTTTTCTGTTATTAGTTGTTAAAATCTTTTGTAATGTTGACTAAAACTACCGTTTTTTAAGTATTAAGTAATGTAAAATGAATAAACCAGGATTCTCCTGAAATATAAGAATGATATTTTCCACAATGTTTCTGTTTATGTGATTGCCATTAAGGTAGTAAAAAGTGTTTACATATATCTCTCTTGGAAGACCAAATCAACAATAAGCAACGAAGTTCAGCATTAACCATTATCTGTTGAATTATAATGTTGTAGTTTGACTTGTGTCTAGTGGCTTAGGCTTTTGAAGAGAATATTGTAAGGTATATAATAAGGAGTTACTAACATGTGTATTATGTCATTTATGTATGGTAGTGATATGTGGTATATGAATGGTTATTTGCTTGCAGATGATCGTGTTTGAAATAACCAGTAATGATAGATTGATTACACAAACATTTCAAGTCAGATATAAAATATATTGAGTTGAATTGATGTGAAACAATGTATTATCTTTGTGCATACATTCAAATTATGCAAATATGAATCAGACATTGTTAAAATTGTGAATATTTTTAATTAGAATGCTTATGTTTGTCAGAAGAAAGTTGTAAGACATCAATGTATTCTGATAATTTCTTGGAAATAAAGCAGGTGTCTTAGTTTACACACATTTCACCTAATACATTTTGTCTCTTTCTATCATTTTGTAAGTTATCTTTATTCTAGAATAAGTCATCAAAAGATCATTTTATAAAAGTTAGGCAAATAATGTGACTTTTTTTTGTTTTTTCTCTGCAGCAATTTTTCTGCATTGGGCTGCAAGCTTGAGAACTATTTAGGAGAAAATTTGTATCACATTACACCCATTTATGTAAAAATCCATATTTTCCATTTTTGTAATTTTCTGGCCAATTCTGAAGTATAGTTACAAATGGGTTGAGTAACCATATTTGACAAATATAATGGCTCATTTTTACCTCTTTTATTAGTGATCTAGAAACTTTGCATTTTAAGTGAAAAATAGTGTGATGCTTTATTTCTGTATCATATGTCTTTGTTATAATCCACCAGTTCTTAATTCACTGTAATTTTTACTGTGTTATACATTTATTCTTGAAAAAATAGGATGAATCTATGTGAATAATGGATGAATGCATGTACTTATGGATCAGAAACTATTGTTACAATGGAAAGAGATAGTTATTTTTTGTTTTAGTCTCAGTTGACACTATATATAGAATAAGCATATTTTACCCTAAGGGAATGTGCAACACCTATAATATTTGTTATCAATGTTTCAAAATGAAAGAGGCTTTAATAAAATTACGAAAAAATTATCTATACTTTAGTTAGGCTGGAAATGAAAATTTGTTTTATATTGTAGAGCTGACCAAGAAAAGCTTTTACTGTGATGATATAATTCATTAACAATATTAATCACTAACATTGTATTTATAAGACTGATGTTTTTAGGCCTGACTAACCTTTATTGCAAGTTTATTTTACATTTAAACTTTTAATTTGCAGCATTATTTACATGTGCATATAAGCTCAATAAAAAAGGACAGAGGAACTGGGAAAAAAATATAGAGAAATTAAGTTTTTAAATTTTTCGTATGAATGTTTGGTTATTTTGCAATATATATTTTTTCATCCAAGTTAAATATTGATAAGTTTTTACTTATTTATTTCGTTAAAAAACATGTATGATTATGCAAAATATCATGTAGAAGAGAAAACCCTAAATCTCCCTAATTTTCTCTGGATTCAGTTCTATCGGAGTCTGACTCCCTCTTAATTTTCTACCCAAGTTATTACCATGCTGCCCCGATCCTCATTTTGAAAGAGATGGAAATCAAAACAACACTATGAAAAGTTCAGAATTTGTTTGCTTTTATTTTATATAGTGTTGGACATTTTTTAGTTGTGTTTGTAAGCATACACTTTAGATGAAAGGTTTAACACTTGCATAGAAACTTTTAGATAACTTTTTAATTCTATCGTCATACTGAAAGGGTAGGTGATATTTACAGACCTACATGAACTTTTCTGTCTTGTAACTTATCTACAACTTTTTTTTTATAGCCAATTTGCATTAATCAATCACTGGACCTGCAAATGTAATAAGTTTAATTTTGTTCATAATCATGCCTACAGTCTCTTGGTCTGCTATCTTCCTTCCTCCAGCTCTTGGCCTCTGTATTTCGAGACTAACATAGGCTATCTGTTGGACAGAACAAAAACAGTTATTTCAATTTATATTGAATTAATTTTGAAGGTTGTTGCCAATTTTCTTTGCTCTCATTTTTGGGTTGATTTGCAATTGAGGTGTAGAAGTTTCCTTTTCACTTTGGCAACCACTTGAAATTACAAAGCTGCACTTCTTGCTTTTTACTTACAAATTGCCAACTATTTCAAAGCAATTCCAAAACAGGAATGCTGATACTTGCTGACATGTTAAAACTTGTATATTTAAAAGGCATACTACAGTTTGAGATTTAAATAAGTATTAGATATGACCAGATAAGGCTAGATTTATCATAAAAGTTTACCTCCTTGAAGAAATATTAGCAGTTGCACACACTAGAAAGGGTAAACTACTATATGAGTATTCACCTGGGATTATCATGTGATGATTCTTTGTTTCCAGTCTGTTATTTGTTCACCTCTTTTCAAAAAAAAATTTTTTTTGTACTTGCTTACATGTCTCATAGCTTTCAGGGTCCCATGAAACTAGTGTATCTGTTTAAATAAATATCAACTATTTGAGGAAAAGACTTGGTTGGGTGCATGGTGTCTATCTGATGTAACACTTCTTCAAACATCTCTGAAACGGGATCATCAAAGACTTAATAGTTTATCACTATTGAGTTTTTAATGTAATACTGAGCACATATGGTAAGGTTAAGGCAATGAAACATCAATTGTTGTCATGGTTTAGTCTAAATGGCCACCTAATTCTATCAGTTATTTAGTTCTTTCTACAAATATATAACTAGGTATTACCTGCACACTAGTTTTATCCTACATTTTGGTTGCTGAGCTGTTTTTATCTATGCTGGGTTGGTTGAATTGTTATCAGTTAGGTGTGTGTAAAAGGTTTCTTTCATCTGTTTTTTTTCACATGTGGTTAATATTCTATTAGTTTATTTATGGTCTTCTCTGGTATTAAAGGCTGTTGTAAATATATCAGTGTTATTAAGACTTCTATGTCTGCTATGCTCCTGAATTCAACCTTTCGATCTTTTTGCTTTTTCAGTGTAGTTGCATGCAAAAAGGATGTTGTAAGTGATGTTTTTTTTCTACATTGTCTTTAGGTAATTTCATTTATATATGTAAACACACACACAAATGTATGCACATATATACAACCTATTATGTTTCTCCTAAATTTTGCTTTTGTTTGATGTGATTTATACGTCCCATTTATATATTCCGAAGAACCTCTGACATAGAAGAATATTGCTGTGTATCTGTCATTTCTGTTATGCTTACTCTTTGTTTATATACCTTATTAAGTGTTTCTGGATATCCTTTGTTCTGGAGCATTGTAGTGATGTGTTTATTTTATTTTCTCAGTTACTTTGTGTTATAAATTTTATTTATTCTGGGGACCAGTCTGTTAAACACCTGTATTACACTTTCAAGGTGGTTTGTTTCACAGTTTATCAAATACAATTTGTCCACACTAGTGGGTCTCATACAAGTTTCTCTGTTATATCTTGATAACCATAATGTTAAGGAATGGGAGTTTGTGATACATTTCCATTGTAAACTGTATCATAGAGTGTTGTCTGTTCAGTTAGTTCATGAATTCTTTAATGTCGGTTTTAGCTCTTGACCATGTACTAAATATATCACCAACATGACTGTGTTCTTTGGTAGTAGACTGACTGTTTTGAGGATATTAACTTTGAAATGTTCTGGGTAGTGATAACTGAGTACTGGTGAAAGGGGTGAGATCATACTCAGACCTTGTCATTGATAACACATGTTGGAAGTAACAACCTACCAATAACAACAGAGCATCTATTAATAAATAGTTTGAGTAGTTTATAGGACAAACAGAAATATTTCACAATTTTGACAGTGTTGAGTTATAGAATAGCAAATATGAATCTGTTAATTATAGAAGGGCTTCTGGTGACTAAAAGAAGTGTAAATAATAGTAGCAAGTATCTAATTTCTGTACACAGGGTTTATTTTGGAGGTGTTTTTCTGTCAGTTGTAATTCTATCCATTATATACTTGTATAAAAAAAATATTGTGTGCTGAGAAAAGATCTATGTAATCAAGTTAGATTAATTGGATATCAAAATGTTTATGTGCACAGAAATATATATGTATATTTGATATGTATATGTAATTAATAATTTGATATTTTTTCACAGAAAAACAACAGGTAACACAAACTTGGAGGTGCTACGAAAGTCTTTGGAGGGGTTGGACATAAATCACCAACAGCGAAAGCGATTGGAAGCTTTTTTGACTCAGAAGCAGAAAGTAAAAGAATTAAACAGTGAGGATTTAATGAACTTGGGAGAGCTTGGAGCTGGGAATGGGGGAGTTGTCACTAAGGTTGTACATCGCCCAAGTGGCCTTATAATGGCTAGAAAGGTAAACAACTTTGTCTTTTATGTTTTTGACTTAGTTAGAATTAAATAAATACTATTAATAATTAACCTTTCTTTAGGGAAAGTGACAAGTAGCTTTAATTGTTAATTTTCTTTTTGATTTTGGAACTTAGGGTTGGAAGGGCATAATGATATACTTTTACATATATTTTCAAGGTGATTTCAAGAAGTTTATTTCATGGTATCTCTGGTACATACATAACCAGAATAAATAATGAATATCTGTTTAATGAAATGGTTACTTGAAAATGGGGAAAAGAAACTCATATAATTACATACAGTGCATTTATTTCTTAAGTTAGTTGTTATAAAGGCTAGATCATTCAATATGATACTTTCAGGGTTAAGTATAGCAAAATAATTCTTAATTTCCATTAAGCATTCATTTTCTAAAATTGTGCTAATAATTGTGTAATTTTTTAAAGTGAATTCTGTTAACAGAATTATTCAGTGGGATGCTGAGTCTTTTTTTCAACTTTTGTTGTGAGATACTGTGTTTAGTATTTGTGGATTTTTGAAAATATTAATCAAAACATGTACATTTTTACCACACCAGCTAATTCATTTAGAAGTGAAGCCAGCAATTAGAACACAGATTTTACGAGAATTGAAAGTGTTACATGATTGCAACTCTCCTCACATTGTTGGATCTTATGGAGCTTTTTACAGCGATGGAGAAATTAACATTTGCATGGAGTATATGGTAAACCCTTTAAATATTGTATTATAGCTCTAGACTGCTCATTACCCCAGAAAATTTGAGTAAAGTTTTAATATATTTTTTAAAGAAAAATAAAATATGCTTCTCTGTGGTTTATAAAGTGAGATCAAAAAGCTGTTTTTAAAATTAAAACTTCAGTAGTGTATTAGCATTTGTTTTTTTTGTTTTTTCATGTTTATAATAGGTTTTATAAATGAAAATGTACAGTAAACATGTAGGTGTAACAGTATTGGCAAAGTATAACAGTAAATAATAATTCATTTATATACCACCAAAACAAATATCTTAAGTAAATTAAAAATCATTGTTCTAATGTCAGAAGAGGGTAATCTTGTTGAAGTTTTCATTTAAAGTCATATAAACTTAAATATTGTAACACTTCAACATTTTGCAGAATTAGTGCAGAAAATATATATTTTAATTTTTTTTTTTCACATCAGTGTTGGGTGTAATATATGTAACACACAAGATAAGTAATGAAATTCTAAATGCAAAATCAGTGAATGGACAATGATTTCTGAAATTTGTCTTTTATAATGTAAATACAGTATACTAAATGTTTGACTTTGATATAAGCAAATTTTATAATGAAGAGATTCTGTGAAATAGGAAGTGTTTTTATAACATCCGACTTCTGATATATATTGATTTATCAGTGGAAAAATATTTCATTGTCGTAATATTTTCTAGCAGACATTTCAGAGATAAAAAAAAAAATCTACAAAGGCTTCTGTTTTACAAAATAACACTTCATAATTATTTGGAACTATTCTGTTGTGGTTTAAACACCAAATGCTGGTGAGACATTGAAGACCAATAGGCCTAAAAATTGATATAAAAATCAAGTTTACTGCATCTAGTGTTTTTTCTACATGTCTCTTAATTTTTCATTGCAGCTTGAAGTCATAAATATGTAAGATAGTGATAATATTTTAGATCTGTCATTTGTTGTTTGCAAGTTGCTGTCTAAGGAATTGTTCGTTCAGCACCAAAACTCATTTGAGCTGGACAACAAGAGGTAAAAGAGTTTATGAAACAATGTTTATGTATCAGTTTAATACTTCAAAGTTACTGTTTAAAAGCCAAAAGCCAGTTAGGCATTGGAAACCAACAGGCTTAAAAGTTATTTCAATAATGGAGTAGACAAATTAAGAAAGGGGAGTGTGAAAAATATGCAGTTAACTTGATTTTTATAGTCCTACTTTTGTCATTGAAGAAATAAGTATTTGTTTTTTGTTTTTTTAATCTGAAATAGTATGTTAAGTATGGGATAATTAGTTTTCATATACATTGATATCATCAGGAGAAATTACAGCAAAAGAACTGTGAAAACTGGAGGGTTCTATTTGGTGTAAAATTTTATGATGTAATGATCTACTTGTAAAAAAAAAAAATTAATAGAAATAATTATAACAAAAAACTGCGATGATCACCTTTTAAAACAAATCAGCATATCATTAAATTTGTATCTTGAAATATCTTAACATCTCATCTCTCACAACTTTGTTTTTGATCAAATAGTAATAGTTAAAGGAACTTATCACATGCTATTGATTTCAGCAAATGTCATACAAACTTAAAACCTCACTTTGTTTTTCTTGACTACAGGATGGAGGCTCACTTGATTTGGTATTAAAAAAAGCTGGTAGAATTCCTGAACAAATTCTTGGAAAAGTGACTATTGCTGTAAGTATAGTTTATTTTAATTTTAATAGTTAATAGAGTGCCATCTGTTGTAACTATACATTGTACATCAGTGTTTATTTTTTAAATCTAAATAATTTTAAGTGTAAATAAAGAAAAACTAAGTGTACCTGTTAAAGAAGCAAACATAAAAGGACAATGCCAGATAATGTTTCTTTTCTTTCTTTTGTTATTAAATCCTTAAATACATCTTGTGGATGGTAGTAATTGATTCAGTTAACTGAGTAAGTGCTTATGTCAATTGAAGAAGTGGAAATTTCTGCACTCTTTTAAATGCACATTTCATAGTGGTACTGTTTACAAGCACTTCACTTAGGTAATCACTTTTTCTTGACAAAGTGTTGGTCATGGTGTTCTTTGACAAAGTGTTATGATTCATACCATTATGGATTGCAGTTTTTGAACCCCCTTTTGGATTTCAGTATCATGATAATTATATATGTATATAATACTAAGTTATATGTGATATTTATGGGTATGAATTCCCATATCACTGTTGTCAGCACAGTAGCTAATCCAACTTTCTGTACTCCTCCTCTGTTATCTAGCATCTTTCTCTGGTTGGAGGGGGGGTATTTTCAGTTACAACTATCTAGATTTTTATCCACTGAGAGCTGGAGACATTAATTTGGGTTAGAGTGTTTTCTCCTAGAGTTTCTGAAGTTGGCTTTTTGTTTATCCTGAGGAGAATTAGGATTTTGTTTTCTTGTATTTTGCTATGTTAACTTTTCACTGGTCCAATTTGAATCCTACTCCTTTTCTTCTATTAATTGTTTGGATTTGTGAGATTGTGGGGCTTTTCCTTGTCCCCTCTAAGTCTACTTCTCCCTTGTTGGTAGAGGGGGGTGTGGCTATTTAGTTTCTCTTCCTTCCTTATTTTTTGCCTATTGAAATGTTGATGTAATAATATAGTTGTTGGCATGTTTATATAACATTCTATCACCCATTAAATCCGATCTTACTATATCCTGGTAGGTCTTTTCTTTCTAAGTCTCTGACAGCTGTGAAGGGAATACATCCCTCTCTGCAATTATTTTGCCATCTCCTGATGATAAAAAACTCACTTGAAGCAAAAATGTATCTCAAGACCTGAAGGTGACCTAAGAAGGTTGAAACATTGTTTTCTACTTTATTGCAATAAAAGTTTTATTACCAATACCAGCTGTCTTGAAATACATTTTTTGCCATCTGTTTCTCACCTCTGCAATCAGTTGTAATCTGATAATTTGTTTTAGCCTGGAAGTGTTATGTGACCCACTTTACCTACTTTTGTGATGATTGTCTCAAATCTTTTTATTGGTGTCCTTCAGTTTCCCTTAATTTTTATAATTTCCAAAGGTGGATTTTCAAATATCCATTTTGTATATTCTGGTTTTTACAATTGAGGTATCTTCTGAGTTACAACTTGGCAGATTTAGTATATTGTCTTTTGCTGGACATTTCTTTTATCCAGTGGGGGTCTTTTCTACAGACTGTTGTTCATACATCTCCCAGTGCTTTTCTCTCACATTATTTACATGCTTGGACAGCCTTCTGCTGGGAGTTTTCCCTTACCTTATGGCTGTTTTTAACAACATCTGCGAAATTATAAAGAGGGGGTACTTTTGTCACAGTTTTGTCATTCTATTTTCCACGGATCCCTTGCACCATGCTTTCACTAATCCAACTTTGTGGAGAGTGTGGACCAGACAGGTGTGCTTCTATCAGTCCAGTTCAACATTAACAATCAATTTGACCATTCATACTACTGGTTGTAATTAGTAGAATTGAGGTGTTCCATAAGACCATCTAGGTGCTTACCACATGGTATTATTATATCATGGACCACAACTCATGAACTTTCAAAAGTCAAGCAAAAGGGAATTGCCTGTCCCTGCCAATCATCAGATTGAATAAATCTGGATAAGTTTGTTTTTGAAAATTTAAAGAACAAGTTTCACCTATTAATTATACTGTTTCCAGATAACTTTTTTCAGGACTCCTTAATATGCATTATCCCATAGATTCTACTAATGGGGCTAGGGAGTTCTTACTATACTAAATTTACAGTTGTTTTGGTGGTGGATAGATGCTTTTCCTCCAGAATGTGTGTGTTCTGTTCATCTTGGAAAGGAAAACAAACTCTCCACCCTGGGTCCCTAGATGTAGAACTATCTTCTGTGGGTGCCTTTTTGTAATTTAAGTTTAGATTTGACACCACACTATCTGGTTAGGAGAGTATATGGCCCTTCTCTTTGATCAATGTTGATTTTGTATATGTTTCATGGAAGGAGGTCCACTAATTGTTCATAATTCTCAACATAAAGTAGTTCCTGCCTACTTAAATGTAGAGAGAGAATGAATGTTCATAATACCAGACAGGATGAATTCTGTTCCTCTATATACAGCATACGTGATCTTGAATATCTAAACCTGGAGTGTAGCCATTTAAACTTTGAGTGTGGGAGAAAGTTTTTCCACTTTAGTACAACTTACATTTTTTTAATTCTTTTGGTAGTTGGTGCTAAATGCATCAATAATTTTATTGCTATGGGTTGTGATACTAATCAAACTTGTGTACATGTGTGTGTGTCTGTAACGGTGCAGTCTAATAGCCCTAACCATCAGTGTGGGATATAGGATATATATCTTTTTGCATTTGGCCTATAATGGTTACTCATATACCATACAACCCTTAATACAGGAACTCAGTTCCAAAAAAAGAGCATCCTGTGCTGGATGTAATATGGTATGTCGGTGGATGGTAAGTATGTTTTGGAAGTATAACATTTTCTTAAAGTGAAAGTGTATTCCAAATAAAACTTACCTCTGCTGACACTCTTACCCTGCCTCCCTGCTAAGAGCTATGTTATAAAAAAGTGACTACATTAAGTGAGGTGCTTATATACAGTATTAGGATAGAGGGCACATTGAAGAAGGTTAAGATATTACCAAGAGCATATAAAAGACTGGAGCATGTGAGACACATGCTTAACTAGATGAAGTCAATCTTAAAGAATCGCTGTGTTGTTAGTGGAATGTAATTATTATTGGCAATGTAACTTCAACATAGGAAGATGTTAACAATCAAGGTGTTTTTGTTCAGACAATAACCATCAAGTAAATTAACCCTTGTGTGCTGTAGAACAGTTTTCAGTTACAATACAAAAAGTTAGTTATTGAAGCAGCCAACTATAGGTTATACAAGCCAAATAGTTTATAAAAAGAGGAAATGTACCTATTATTAGAAGTTTATTTCCCTTCTCACATAAAAATCCTAAAAAATATGGGTCACATACACAGTTACAGTTTCTATTTATCTTACCAAAAATTGTGATAATCTGGATGATTAATACTAATGTAGATGAACACACACACACACACACACACACACACATTGGATCATCTTATAGTAAGATACAACTTTTTTTATTAGCCACAAAATGTTCACTGTTAATTCTTACTTTAGGCCTGGTATAGCCTTTAATTTATTTTTAATAACTTGGTATTAATTTGTTATATTGTTATCTATAAATGCCAGAAAAAATATAATTTGATTTCACTAAATTGGGCAAATGTATTTCGATGGCTTAATTTAAAGACCTGAAGTTCAACTATAGTTATTTGTAAGAGCTGGTTTTAATTTAAACTTCTTGTACTTATAAACATAAGAGTAACTGATATGGGTTGTAGAGAAAATCTCTTACAAATGCTAACTGTTTATTTAGAAAACAGTCAATGTAGTTAGAAATGTTTCTCCCCAAACTTTAAATTCTAATATAATAGATCTTTTTGATTTTTCTAATGATTAAATATAACTTACTTTCATTTTAAATTAATTTTCTTTAAACTTTAGGTGACAAGTTTGTGTTACTACTGCACAGTGGTTCAAAAGGAGTTAAACTTTATAAAGTTATTAACTGTGTAGTTAATTGATGAATTACATAACATAAAATAATTAAAAGTCACAACACCTAAAATTTTGTTTTTTTATGAGATTAATATGTGAACTGAGTTTTTTTTTAAACATAATACATAATGTTGCCTACAGCATAGGTCCATGTGATTGTGGTCACCCCTGTACTGTGTGCATGTCATGAGATCTTATTTTGTTACATTTAAAACTAGATGAAGCAATCTTAATATCAATATATAAAAATGAAATTTTCATTAAAATTTGTATTATATTTCAAAGATTTATGTTATTTAAGTTTTAATTTCTTTTCAAAAGAAACCTCAAAGAAAAATTCATAAGCATCAGTTTGATGCACAACAATAGTTAGGTACTTGCAAAGTTTAAAATTTGGATTTTTTATTTTAAGAACGACTTGAATAATTACACCTTCTATTCACAGAAAGAATTTAGGTTAATTACAATGTCAACACTTTCTTCTTTCAAGTTCTGTATGGCATATTCAGAGGAAAGGGAAATAAGTTTCTTGGAATTCTTAATTCATGCTAACCACTTGCTCTATAATCATGCGTATTGATTTCTGATCCATTTATACTAAGTTGAGCTGTATTTTTGTAATCAAAAGAATAAACACATTTCAAAATAGTTTAAAATTGGTCTAAAAAAATTTCATTGAGAACTTGCAAAACATTTTGTTGTTGCTGCTTGTCTTCTAGTGTTTTAGCGTTAATATTCACCTATAAATAAGTTAGATTGATAGACAATTAAATTTTGTCATTTCTGTGTCTCAGGTAATTGTGTATTAGTTATTTAAATTGCATATTAGAAATGTTTTATCAGGTTTTAAAATATAATTTAGGTTGTCTCATTTTATTAGGCTTAGCATAGTTGGCAAATGTCCCAAGATTGTCACTCCCGCATAAAACCCCAAGAATGACCATTAATGTGTGTCGAGATAAGTAATAATGAGAAAGGAAAATTAAACATAAAGTAAGAGCTTAAAATTAGGAATATAAACTGAAAAGATTTTTCAAGATTATTCAACAGAATATTAAAAGATATGTACAATTTTATATTTTTAATTGTAAACTTTTCCACGCATGATACATTGATGAAAGTACTTTGAAATATTCAGAGTGAGCACAAATAACTACAATACAAAAAAATAGATCTTTATTCCAAATACTTAATTAAAACAATCTCATTCTTTGTTTACAAAATACTTGTAATGTTTCTCAAAAATCTTACCAGTTTTTATTAAGATACATTAAAGCAGTGTATCAGTAATGAAAATTTGTAGAATGGACAGCAACTGCCTGCTGTGGGGACACAAATATAGAGAACAACATTTCAAAAGTCTCTTGCCTTTCATCTTCAAATCAGTGTGTTGGTGTTGGTTTTTTTATAGTGTCCTGGTGGACTGTAGAGAAAGTGTTATGATTAGTTGGATTATTACTGTCTCTGATTGGAGGAAAGATTGCCTGTAGATTCAACCAATGGCAGCCACAGGTTAATCACCTCTAATCTGGAATCTCTGTTTAGTGAAGGTTTAATAGTATTAATATAAAAAAATTCTTTGATTTTTCTTGTCTTCCAAAATTTGTCTTGTCAATGATTCTAGTTTTCTCCCAGTTCATTGTGTGTCCAGTTGGTGTGGCATGCTCTGCAGTGGCTGAATTTTGTGTTTTCATGAGTCTTATATTATCTTTATGTTCTTTTATTCTTGTTGCGAGTTTTCTTCCTATTTATCCAATGTGTGTATCATTGCAGGAACACTGAATTTCATAGATAATGTTTTTGAGATTCTCTTTGGTAGATCACTGTTTGTTTTTTACAAGAATGGACCTTAAGGTGTTCTAGGATTTCCACCAGACTTCTGTGTTGAATTTTTTGGCTGTGCATTTGAGTTTTTCTTTGAAATGTTGTACGTATGGTAGGTAAATGATGGTAACTTCCTGATCTTTTCTTTTTATTGTGGTCTTCTTCAAGGAGTTTATGATGAAGGAGGAAGTGTAACCATTCTGTTTAAAACTCTCTATGATATTTTGGTGTTCTGCTTTGATGGATGTCTTGTCACAAATGTTTTCTTCTCTCTTGTTTAGGCATTAGATTATACCACGTTTTGTAAAGGTTGGATGAGAGGACTGGAAGTGTAGGTATCTGTCCTTGTGAGTGGGTTTTCTTTATACATTTGTGGTTATTTGTCTTCTTTGTTTGCTGATGAATATGTCAAGAAATGATACACTGTTTTATTCCTCTATTTGGGCCCGGCATGGCCTAGCGCATTAAGGCATGCGCTTCGTAATCTGAGGGTGGCGGGTTCGCCCCCGAGTCATGCTAAACATGCTCGCCCTCCCAGCTGTGGGGGCGTTATAATGTGACGGTCAATCCCACTTTTTGTTGGTAAAAGAGTAGCCCAAGAGTTGGCGGTGGGTGGTGATAACTAGCTGCCTTCCCTCTAGTCTTACACTGCTAAATTAGGGACGGCTAGCACAGATAGCCCTCGAGTAGCTTTGTGCGAAATTTCAAAACAAACAAATTCCTCTATTTCCATTGTGTATTGGATTATTTTATCTATGGAATTGAGGTGTTCTAAGAAGTCTGGTAAGTTTTCATGACTGTGGGGCCACATTTGGTATGAATTCCAATACATGGTGAGGGAACCTCCCAGGGAAGGTTCTGTTCTTTCACTTTACCTCCTCTGGGATCTAAACATCTTCCCACATGTTAACTGTGCATGGCAACCCATGAAGGGGAGGAGAGGATCCTGGTGGTTCAGGGGTCCAACCCTAACATACCACTTTGGCCTTGAGTTCTTGTAGACAGGTGGTCCCCTTCAATGTGCTAGTCCACTTGTGTTAGGGTCAACCAAGTATCAGTGTTGGATGTTCTCAAGAGGTGTTGTAGACATTGTATCTGATGCTAGAGTTTGGGTATAGTGCTCACAAAACCCTGGTATTGTTGCAGTGTCTTTATTTGACATTGTAGTACATCCCCTCATTGGACTCCATGGTGGGTGGGGTCAGTGGTACCAAAGTTACTCATTCTTTATTATGGATAATCCAATTAAAAATCTTAATAAAATAGTGAAAAAACAATCTATAGGTAAACAACCATGTCTTGAAGATTCTGAGCGGCAATTCTCACGATCTATACCACCTGTTGTATGTCATTTTCTTATATTGCATTCACTTTCAGACAAACCTTTAGGGCAAGCAAATGTCTCCCTTTTTCATTTTTTCATTCAGAGGGGACCAGAGATTTGCTGGCTTTCCAAAGTCACTAAAGAAGCTTTTACCTGGTGACATATTGGTGGAAACATACATATCTCAACACAGTGAACTCCTTTTGCATTGAAAGGCAATTGGGGATATACCTATTGAGGTTACATCTCATGCTGCTTTGAATTCATCATGAGGAATTATTGTTGAGAGGGATTTGAAGAACATCCCAGAGTCTGAGATCCTCACTGGTTTCTCCATCCAAGGAATTTCTGCAGTGAGGCATATATCCACTCGCAAAGATTGAATTATGGTGCTGAGAAATGTCCTTATTCTCACATTTATGTCACCACGTCTGCTTTCCACCATCAAGGCAGGTTATCTTAATTGCACAGTATGGCCATACATTCCAAACCATCTCCAATGTTTCCACTGTCAGTGGTTCAGTCAGTTGAATACGTCATGTCGTTTCTTGACGTGCTCATTGCAGTGGAAAGGACCATGATGCCTACAAGTGTGAAACGGACCCTCATTGCATCAGTTGCATTGGCTCTCACCCATCCTACTTTCATTCTTGCCCTAAATGGTTTGAAGAAAAGAGGTGCAGTATTTCAAAACCATTCATAACATTACTTATCCTGAGGCTCAAAAATTACTGTCCACCACCTCATCTTGGATGTATGCTGCTGTGCTTTGTTCTATGACTACAGTGGGAGTGCAGACAGATCTTTGTGCTTACAAAAGAATCATTTTCCAAACAAATGAAAAGTCTTTGGACCTCCATTGTTAAAAAAGCAGATAAATCAACTTCAACACCTACCTCTGTGCCTCACATACATTCCAACAAACCCCAAGATTCATATCCTTTGGTTCTAGGTACAGATATTTCCTCAGATACAGCTTCTTCTCCCACCCCAAGATGCAAAACAATCATTTTTTTACGTCCTCAATCACTGGAATGTCCTTCCAACAGCAAAGACCTGCCCAGTTGACCCAGGGGAGGATCTATGAAGATCGATAGACCTCCGTCGAATAAGGACAGTAAGGAAAAAAGACTGTCATAAACAGAAGGGTTCTGCACCCAATTTGCCTCCACATAAATACAAATGGCCACCCTGATACAATGAAACTGTAGAGGTTTACACTCAAATCTGGATGACCTTAAAACACTCACTGATTGCCTCCTACCATCCTGTATGTCTTTCCTAACAGGAAAAATTTCTGAAATATGTTGATACAGTCACTTACAGTGGTTTTCTTTGAACAGAAATGATTGCATGTGTGATGAACAAGTGCATAGAGAGGTGGCACTTTTGGTTGATCAGCACATGTCCATCCTGTCTTTGCCACTCGATTCACCCTTGGAGGCTGTAGCCATCTTTGTTTCCTTGGGTCATAACATTACTGATTGTTGTTCTCTATATCTGTTATCTGGAGAGAAACATGATCAATCAGATCTTGATGCTCTCATTGAACAGTTGCCATTTTCCTTTTTCATCCTGTGGGATTTTAATGGACATCATCCCCCATGGGGAAGTGTTGGTATTGATAGGAGGAGTCCCGTTGCAGAGCATATGCTTTCTAATCACAACCTTTCTCTTTTCAATACTGGTTTTTCTACTTATTTCCATGCACCTAGTTAGTCCTTTACTGCTATTGATCTCTCAATTTGCTCCCATTTTTCTCTCAGTTTTCATGGAGAGTTACCAATAATCCACGAGGCAGTGATCATTTTCCTGTAATCTTGAGAGAGACTGGCTGTGGTCGATGCCACCCAATCTGCATGCCCTGGTGGAAGGTGGATCAGGCAAACTGGCTCTCTTTCACTACTCTTGCATAACTGGATCCTTTCATAGTATGTAAGCTGTCAGTGAACAACTGTGTGGCAGCAGTAACTGACTGTATTGTACAAACAACTGCTCAATGTATTCCAAAAACTTGACACATTTTCCACTATATCCTCGTTTGTGTTGGAATCCTGCCCTTCATGTGGCACAGAAGGCTAAAAGACTGGCCTGGGGTACTTTCTGTAGATATCCCACACTTTCAAACTGCATCGCTATCCAGTGGGCCTGTGCACATGCTCATTGGATAAGATGTCAAAGACAAGGAATTTTGGATTAAGTTTACAACCAGCATATCTTCTACAATTAGTTCCAATGTTATATGAGACAAGATTTGAATGGTCAATGGGCAATATACTGCTGACCCCCTCTCGATCTTGCTCTCTGATGGCCAGGAAGTAACTGATACCCAGAGCATCACCAGTACTCTAGGTGGAAGTTTTTGCTGGGTATCTAGCACTTCTACCTCTTCTTCCACCTTATTAGCCATCAAGAATTGGGCAGAGCAATCACCTCTTTCAGTTCGAGCTGATTGTCTCTATGACTATAATCATTCTTTTACACTGGTGGAACTCAAACTGGCCCTTTGTTGGTCTGGCAGTACATCAGTTGGACCTGATAATGTACACTATGACATGCTGTGCCATCTATCTTTTGCTTGTCTTGCTATTCTTCTGATTATTTTTAACCGGATCTGGTAATAGAATGTTTTTCCTGATACCTGGTTCCAGGCTATTGTCCTATCTTTCTCTAAGCCTGGGAAGAATCCCAAGATTTCTCCAAATTACCGTCCAATTGCTTTGACGAGATGTCTCCATAAGACCTTAGAGAGAATGGGTAATGCTCCTCTTGTTTGATTCCTTGAATCAAACCTCCTCCTCTCGCCATCCAGTATGGGTTCCGATAACAGTGCTCTACCATGGACCACCTGATTTGACTTGAAATGCCAATCAGAGAAGACTTTCTCAAATGACAACATCTTGTATCAGTATTCTTTGACATTGAGAGGGCTTATAATACGACATGGAGGTATAGCATTTTGCAAGACCATATATATGGGTTATGTGTCCATTTTTATTAATCTTTTAATGGATAGGAGATTTCAAGTTTGTGTGCTGTCAATATTTTCCCATTCTTTTCTACAGAAACTTGAAGTCCTTCATGGCTGTGTTCTGAGTGTCACATTTTTCACTATAAAGATTAATTCCATCACTGAACAACTCCCTCTCACTAGGGGCCCGGCATGGCCTAGTGCATTAAGGCATACGCTTCGTAATCTGAGGGTCGCGGGTTCGCTCCCAAGTCGTGCCAAACATGCTTCCCCTTCCAGCTGTGGGGGCATTATAATGTGATGGTCAGTCCCACTATTTGTTGGTAAAAGATTAGCTCAAGAGTTGGCAGTGGGTGGTGATGACTAGCTGCTTTCCCTCTAGTCTTACACTGCTAAATTAGGGACGGCTAGCACAGATAGCCCTCGAGTAGCTTTGTGCAAAATTCCAAAACAAACAAACAAACCCTCTCACTGTTGCAAATGGTCTCTATGCCAACGACTTTAACATCTCATGTCAGTCATCAAACATGAGGTATATTGAGTGGCAGCTACAGACTGCCCTCAGTCATTTACTGAAGTGGACCACTTCTCTCTCTCTAGAACCATTTGCGTGCACTTTTGCTACCATTGTTGAAGTTGTGTTGTCTGTGGTCCCTAAGACAAAGTTCTTTGGGCTTATCTTTGACCATAAGCTGACCTTTATACCACACATCAAGCAGCTATGGGTCAACTGTACAAGAGCACTGAACATCCTTCGTGTCCTCTCTTCTACCACTTGGGGAGCAGATCAATGTTCTGTGTTAAAGATGTATCATGCTCTTATTTGATCAAAAATTGACTATGGATCACTGGTCTATGGCTCTGCCAGACCATTGGTCTTAAAGATGCTAGACTCTACTCATCATTAAGGACTTCACCTCTGTACTGGGGCTTTCTGCAGTTTCCCAGTTTAGAGCTTATTCATAGTCTTGTGAACTTTCTTTGCAACTGTCTTTACTATGCTTCGAAACTTTGTTCCTTACCAAAGCATCCCACCTGGGGTTGTTTTTTCCTTCCTCAGTGGGCCATACTTTTTCAGAATAGACAGTCTGCCATTGCTCCTTTTGACCTTCATATACAGGTACAGTTGGATGAATTGGGTCTGTCCTTGGATAACATCGCAGTATCTTCTGGTCAGCCCATCCCATTGTGGATTCTTAGTCCCCAGTTGTGACCTATTTTTAAGTTATCTAAGAAAAGTAGACAATCCTGGTTGGAAAAACTGTCTGCTATTTGCTGAATGTCTTTTGAACCATCCTTCCATTCCTGTTTATACAGATGGTTTGAAATCAGGTGACTGTGTGGGTCATGGTTTGTTGTGGTTCAATGGTTGTGCACAGAATCCCCATTATCTGTGTTGACTGCTCACCTATACACCATTTCTCTTGCCCTGGATCACATAGAAGCTAAGCAGTACTCAAACTGCACTATTTATACTGATTCACTGAGTTCTCTACTGGCCCTGGAATCGCTTCATGTTGGTTCACACCCTGTTCTCATTAATATTCAAAAGTGGCTGACCCATTTCTCTTTAACATCATCTTTCAAGTTTCTCTGGATACTGGGCCATGTTGGTATTCGTGGGAATGAGCTCGCTGACACTGCAGCTTAGTCTATCTGCTTTGGCATTATCTCCACTGTGCCTATCCCATACATGGACTATGGTCCTGTATTACATTACACCTTTTTAATATGGCTCACTTTTAAAAATCACAGTTCATCTAGTTCAGTTTGAAATCAGAAACTGGCCATAACATTAAGTAACTCAAAACCAGGACTGGAAAGTCCAACTTTAGGTGACTGAAGGTGGTTTTTTACTTACATGTTAGTCTTCTTGAAGAGTTATGATAATTACAATTAAGCTACGGAAAGTCCTTTACAACTTGAATTACTGAAGTTTTTCTCTTAACATCATAGACCAGTTATAAACATTGGTTATGCTCTTAATGTCTTTTTTTAACCTTGGTTTTGTTTAATTTCCTTTTATGAATTTTACTATATTTACTTTTAACTTTTCACCAGATGTTTGGCTGCAGATAGCCTAGCTGCTTTGTGCCTTAAAACTAAATCAACCAACCAACCAACTGTAGAAACTTGGTTTAATTGGTGTAGATGAAAGGGCTCTTTCTTCAAAGTCTTCCATGTCAATGTCTGCTAGGATTGGAGAGAGTGGCGATCCCATGACTAGACCATCTGTTCGTAGAATTCCTCGTTGTATTGGCAATAGGTTGATAGTAGGCAAATGGTTGTTAGTTCCATTATGGTGTCTATTTTTATATCTGTTCTTTGTGGTAGAGAGTTGTCATTCAGCAGTTGTTGTCTGGTGATATGAAGGGTATCTGAGGTTGGAACATTGGTAAATGGATCTGTGACATCAAAACTGACTATATATATCTATAATATCCTGGGATTTGGTGTGTAGCTTTCTGAGTTGTCTCATGATATCTCTCAAGATTTGAACACAATGTTTAGTGTTTCTTTGTAGTGGAGATAAGTACTAGGAATGTAGCCAGTTGATGGTAAGGTGAGTTTTGAGCACTAATAATAGGCCTTAGAGGTATATTAGGTTTGTGTACCTTAGATAGTTCGTAAAACGTAGGAGGGAAATTTTCCTTGGATCTTGAGTCTTGATTCTTCAGTTTGTTCAACATTCTATTGATGAGTCTTTCTGTCTTTTCTGTAGGATCAATGGTGATCTTTTTATATCGGTGTTTGTCAAGTAACTGTTTGATCTACTTGCCATAATCCATGATGTCTAGGATGACTGTACTGTTTCCTTTGTCTGCTGGTAGAATCTTGATGTTGCCTCGGTTTAGATGGTTCAGTGTGCTGCATTCGTGTTTAGTGAAGTTCAGTTTTGGTTTCTTGGCCTTCTGAAAGATGGTGTAAGTTTGATGTCAGAATTGTTCAGTCATAGGGTTCAGGATGCTTTGTGCAGTAGATTCTAAGGTTGCAGCTATGTCAACCATTGTAACTATGCTAGGTTGGATGGCAAAGTTTAGACCTAGGTTAAGGATCTTATTTTCTGTAGCACTTAGAACTCAAACTTTTGTGTTAAAGTCAGAAGTATTTTTTTTATAGATTTTCCAAACACAAAAGATGTTTGGTGAAACTGATTTCTGTTTACGTTTCATTAATTTCAGTGTATGATTACCATGCTATTAGTGATGTGAACAATAAAAATAATATATTTGACAAGAATAATAAATTGCAATATTTTTTTAGCATTGTGTTTTAAGCTGCACTTCTTTTAGGTGTATTTTTTGGGAACCAGCATGTGAAATTTATAAATATTGTAAATAAAACTTGTAGATTATAACATTTAAGTTCAGTTTTAGTTGAACTATAGATTTAGAGGTAGGTTTAAAAATAAAGAATGGAATTTTCATCTCAAACTTTTTGTGTATGGTCATTTACAGGTTTATTGTTGATCAAGCCAAAGTAATCTACCTGTAAGAAGAAAAAAATTCTCTGCTAGTTAACGTTACAGGTGCACTTCAGACTATTAGCTTTTGCTATCAATAGTAATTCTGTGTGTGAAGGTGTTATTAAAGCTGAGTTTTTGATACTCTAGAGATATATATTGTTCTCAGTGAAGTCTCCCTGTTTTTATTCTGCATAAAGCCTACAATGACTATTTCAGTATCAGATAGGTATCATCTGTGCTGTAAGGTACAAGTTTTTTTGTTTTTTTTTAACTGTTTGTCATACCAGTTATGGTCCACACTTATTTATAGATTTTGTGTGTGTCTGGTTCCTGTAGGTACTTAAAGGCCTGATTTATTTGCGAGAAAAACATCAGATTATGCATCGAGGTAAGATGTGTTTTGTAAATAATTTCATTCTAATTTTTCTGCTAATACTGTTATTTGAGAACATGGCATGTTTGCTATCATGCACTTTTGTGTTATGAGATTAGTTTTTGGTATCACTTAAATTTTGTAAAAGTAATGTTTTGTGTGCTAAGTTTTTAACAGAATTACTTAATTTTTAATAAAAGTTGTGATATCTTACAACAAAATTTCACTGACCTTCCAAGTCGCATCCATATTATTTGAGGCATAATATTTGGACATTTTTGTACGTAGTTTATAAAATACGAGGTATTTAATGTAAATTCTATTGATATGCATAACTCTTATTATAAACTTTAAATTACATGTATTAGAATGTACCAATAGCTTTGATCATATTGATCAAATGTAATTCAAGTCTACATGTATGATATTGGGATCAAAATACCAAAGTGTGCATCAAAGTTTTTGGTTCCTCAGAAGGAGCTATGACTGATAGGAAAAATATTATGTAAGTTCTTTCAATGTTTTAATTTATTGGATTCAAGAAGGAACCTCATAATTTTTTAAACTAAACTCTTCATTAAATATGCAAGAAAGTACACAATGTTTATTTGTTATAGTTTGAAATGTAGCTATATTTCAGTCAGAGTAATTGTATTCTTTGTTGTGAAAGCAAATGATTAACATTTCTGATTAAAAGAATCAGCAGTGTTCTTCCTGCTATAGAAAGTATGTTATTGTGATGTTCATTTTTAAATTCAGCATTTTTTTGTAAGTTGTGTGGATATACAGTTAGAATGATGATAATGAAAAAGGACATTATTCATATATGAAATAATTTCTCTCATTTTATGTAACTTGTAATAAGAAAAAGATCATCTACTGAGAATTATTGTGAATGAAGAACCTTTACAAGTCATGGAAATTTAATTCTTGACAAGTTAACATTTAGTGGTTGATAACTTAAGCAAACATCTGCAGTAATAAGTAGTAAAAAGAAAGCTGATATTTATGTGATATTTCACCAGTGTTAACCTGCCATTATAAGGCAACAAAAATACAAGGAATTTAAAGAAAAACACTATAGTATGTTGAAGTCAGACATGAAAAATCATCAGATCATTGACACTGAGCTGTCCCTGATTGTTGTCTTTAAATTGGCACAACGTACATTTTCACACATTCAAAGTCTGTGTAGTCGTTCCAAGGCAATTTACTTGTAGAAATTATCATTAAATATGAGAAATATTTTAACATTGTTTTGCTTGTACACTGTTACAACTTATTATTCATGTAAAAGTTACTCTGGAAAATATGCAATTAAATTTAAGAAAACAATGATTGTAACAACAACAACAAAAATCACTACATGTGGATGTATTTAAATGAATCCAAGTAGGGGAACTTAAAGTATTTAAAAAATAGACTAGAGTTAGTGATAAATTAGATTTAAATTAATTGAGTTTAAGCTCTGGCAAAATTACATTTGATCGTATGATTTACTCAGTGAACACTGTTACTGGAATATGAAATGAAACTGTCAACTGACATTTTCCAGAAATGGTTAACAATATTTAATCAACTTTTCACCTCAGTTTGTTTCACTAAATATAGTCCTTGTTGCTATCCCAAATTAGACAAGGTGAGATTGGTTGTATCATTAAATATTTGTTATATGCCATCAATTTTACATTTGTATAATGTCTGAGCATTTGATGTTATTCACAGGAAAAAATGAATCATAAGAGTATTTTTCATATGGCACATAGATTGTTTTCACTTTTAGTGGTACATGTCATTTTCAGTTTTTAAAGGTTTTGTATAATTTGTGTTATTAAGTATAAGTGGTGGGTGAACTATTGCAAGTGTAATACTTGAAGTCATAGGGGAGAAGAAGATGTAAACAGCTCTGCTGAAGTTAGTGTTTGATTACGTCTATAATTCAGTTTGTAAATGAAAATAAATAAAAGCTACTGTGGAATAAAGTCAAGTGGATAGTTGTTTTTTGTTTTTTTTTAAAGTACAAAGTCTCTTTAGTTTCCATTGATGAAGGGCTTCTTTCATTTTTTATAATGTTTTGATAACTGATATTGGTTTCATATGTTGTGATAATGGAATGCTCATAAATACAAGAGATTTATTTTACTTCCTATTTTTCATTATCTTGTTTACTTAACAATTTTAATATGTAATTTTGTAAACCTGAAAAATGGATATCTTCCATTGTTGAGATATTTTCATCATAGGCATTAAGTTGAAATTTCTTGTAAATTCTCTCGATGCTGTTGACAACTTTCGTTTTTTAAGGCTCTGGATCAGTATGAAAAGATGGAAACAGTTGTGTTTGTTTATTTGCTCATATTTTCTCAGTAGCATTGTTTTGAAAGTTTATTATCATCATCATATTTGATGATCTCCATGATGTGATTTTTGGGTAGGGAAGTTTCATTGTTTGGTAGCTGATTGTTTATTCAGTTGAGTAGAGTTCCATGGGATATTCAATTTAGTTTGAATTGGTTTCTGATAAATATATATAATGGAAAGGTTTTACCCCTTCATAATCCTTAGGTGTAAAAATGGAGTCATTGTTTTTCATTTCCATAGGATTGATTTTAAAACTCAAATTCTGCAACATGGTCATCTAAATTTCAGTGTCAGAATTTTGGTAGATGGAGAAAGTTCACTAGAGTTGTTTACTGTGGAAATTAATAAGCTGCTTTGTGTGCAGGGACATAGGTTGTTTTTTTTAAAACTAAAGTGAGTTTTTTGTGTGGAATTCAACATCAGACAGTCAAGAATTTTCCTGGAATGTAGTTTTAGACTAGGTTCAAGTGTGCCAATTTATTTGTGCACTTTTTGCTAAATAAACCATGTAGCTTGGTCACTCTTGCTGTTAATTATAGGTGTTCACCAACATAGTTGTTGATCACACTGAATATTTTCAGATTTTGTATGAATTTGTTTAATAACCTTTTCACCACATAGCTGAGATCTTTGTGGATCTGTATTGATTTTGATTTGCTCTTTATAAGATTATCTTTATTTTCTTGAGTGTTGAATTTACTTCTGGACTTTGTTTAGAATGTCTGTATAGGGTGTTTTGTTCTTTTATATGCATGGAAAGGATAAATAATTGTACTTTATAAAATGAAGCATATAGCAAGCCACCACACCAAATGGAAGTAATTATAAATGCATTTTATTCATTCAGTGAAAAAAAAAATTGATAATAATTGTTTGAAATGTATATTTAATATTGAGAACTCACTAAAGCATTGTGTTTAAACAAATTACTTCATGCAGTGAATTTGGCTTATGATCTTCTGTATGTCGTTGAAGTTGTTTAAGGAAGACCAGAAGCAAGCTGTTATGTAGTTTTGTTTTTAGTGTGTCTTGTGCATTTTGTATTATTATTATACATATCAGATCTTGTATTTTGATGTTTAATTGATGAGTCTGTTTAGGATTATATAGAAGTAAATCACAGAAAGTATCTTTATCTGTTGATTTTGAAAATTGTAGTATGATAGCCACATCAACTACACTCATTGTATCAGTCAACATAAACAAAAAAAATGACATTATTGAAATAAGAAGGTTCATAATGTTCACCTGAGAGTGGTAATGCAGCTGGTTCAGCATAAAGTGAAAGTGATTTTAATCAACTGACATTTTGTTGTAACACCTAAGAGTTGAATGTGGGTGCAGCCTGTTTAAAAAACTGTTGAATTGCTAAACAGAATGATTTTATCTGTTGTATAAAACATGACTCCTATTGCATGACAGAATATCAGTCCAAAATGTAATCTATCTATGATTTATTGATATTTTTCCCCCTGCTAGTACAGTGGGAAGTCTACAGATTTACAATGGTAAAATCAGGGGTTTGATATTCCTTGGTGGGGTCAGCAGATAGCCCGGTGTGGCTTTTACTATCAGAAAATCACAAAACATTATTGATATTTGTATGCATTTGTAAGTTTAACTAACATTTTTCATACCATTTAATTATTTGTATCAAAGTAACTTGATATGAGTATGAGTAAGTATGTAACATACTTTCTGGCTTAGTACATTTCACATGAATAATAACTTAAATTTTTTTTTGTTAAACCTTTATTTTTGGCAGTTGTGATGAGGTTTTCCCTCAATACTTTTGATGCTCCTCAAACAAGACTTAGTGATTCTGCATTTTATAATGTATAGTAGTTGCAATACTTTGTGCCTTTAGAGGACTTTCCAAAATAGTGTTCTAGTCAATCTTATTTTATTCAGTTTTGTTGGTATTTTTCAATTTTATTAAATGTTTGTATTAGGTAATGAGTTACTAACACCTCTTATGTACTTTAATTTTAACTAAAGATTGTCACTCAGTAAAGCACAGCATTAATGTGAAATTTGAGTTTATGATCCGATCAGCCTCATAAGTACTGACTGGCATTGTGACTCTTAGTGTTAAAATGTAACTCCATAATTATTTTGTGTATACTCCTGGTTAATATGTTTTTAGTAAATTTTTATTAGGCCCAGCATGCCCAGATGGTTAGAGTGCATGCCTCACAATCTGAGAATTGAAGGTTTCAATCCCACTAAACATGCTCACCATTTCAGGTGGAGGGTGGGACATTATAATATGATTGTCAGTCACACTATTTGTTAGTAAAAGAGTAGTCCAAGAATTGGCAGTGGGTGGTGATTACTAGCTGCTTTCTCTCTAGTCTTTTACTGCTAAAGTATGGATGGCTAGTGCTGATAGCTCTCATGTGGTTTTTTGTGTGCAATTCAAAAATAAATAAAAAAATATCATAAATGCAATATTAAATTTTAAAGCTGATTATATCATTGTCAAACTTAATTTATAGTTTTACACTTCAACTAGGATTAGGTATTATTTCCAGAATTGGATAGAAGCTAATTAGTAGCTTAAAAGTAGTTATTTAAATGTCTGCTTTATCTACCCTTCAACATGTAGATGTCAAGCCATCAAATATTCTTGTAAACTCCCGAGGAGAGATCAAGATTTGTGATTTTGGTGTTAGTGGTCAACTTATAGATTCTATGGCCAACTCCTTTGTTGGAACACGGTCATACATGTCGGTAAGTTACAATTTTTATCAAAAAACTTTAAGATATCTTTATAATTTTAACTGTGGTATGTAAAACATCCAACCATTTTGATACATACTAATGCATTTTACTGCTAAAGTAAAGAACAAACTCGTAGGAGATTTAGTTTTCCAATTATAAATATATTTCTTTGAATAACAGCCTCTTGACAGAAACAAAATGTTTATTATACAGGCAATACAATGCAAACAAATTTATAAATAGTAAGTTGTATTCTCAATGTTAGATTCATTAATAGTGTCTGTTAAATATTTAAGATTTGTACAGTATTATTCTTTATTATTTCTCATTTGTTGTACATAATTATTTTGCTTTTTTAGCTTCATATATGGATTTAGTACTAACATTGATTGCTTAAGCAGTCTGAACCTTGTGAGATGCTACTGGGATCACAACCAGTAATATCGTTAACAGTGAGGGTATTGAACGAAAGAATCATTGCATTTTAATCACTATACATTTCAGTTTGTTTTTGTTTTGACATTACATACTCCTTGTTTGGTAATAAATTAGGTACATTGTTATTCATTGTGTTAGTTTTGCTCTATGTTGGTAGCTTTCTTTGACAGAAGTTGTTGATAATTAGATTTAATTGAAACTAATGATAAGACAATGTTTTAATTTATTTACTTGTATTTTTATTGTGTCTAATTGCTGTTTCTCCAAGCAGATTGTCCACGTCAACATCTGTGAAGTATACAATGTGTGCTAAGTACATATTTCAAAAAAAACAACAACTGAAAGTTATTAATAGCATAGAAACGTGAATAGTTCACATTTAGAACAGTTGTTTAATGATAAAACTTCATTAAAATATACCACAATATGCACAATTTATGATGTACCTTAAACAAAAATACAATTGCATCAGGTCAGTTTATTTTAAAGTTAATAGATAATACAGAATATGATATTAATTCACATAGTAGAACATGAAAACATTTGCTTTGTATAAGTGTTACTTGAGACATGAAAGATAGTTGTTGTATTCTATCATATAATTGTGTTTGCAGGCTAATAATGATATTTTATTCATCTTAATTCAAATTAATCTAAATTAATATATTATGTATTTATTAACACACGTATATGTATAAACGTAGAATAATTAATGTAAGATTTTTTATGATGGTATCTTCGATTAATGCTTTATGAAAATATAGCTGTAGAATATATGTTGCTCTCACCAGGATATTATTTTTTATTTGCACCTTAGCCTGAAAGACTTCAGGGTACTCATTATACAGTTCAGTCAGATATCTGGAGCCTTGGGCTTTCATTGGTGGAGATGGCTCTGGGCAAGTACCCTATTCCTCCTCCTAGTCCTAAGGAACTGGTGGCCATATTTGGCCCAAAATATTCCCCTGCTGCTGATTTGGAGGGACAGTCTCCATCTCCAAATTCAAAGAGTAGACCAAGTAAGTATTTGGTAGAAACTTTTACTCAATTTTATCATGATTATTCAAATCTACATTCTGATGAGATAGTATGTATAAACTAGATTTTTGTGGTCTAGTTCAAAGAATGATCTAATTATATTTGTCTCACTTACATAATCACTAAAGCTAATAGTATTTCTTTAACTTAGTTTGCCTTGTTTTTCTCTTATTACTGAATAATTTTGGGTTTATGTCAGAATTCAACATTATTACCAGTGACTAATTTTGTTTATTTCTCTTTACAATTATTTTCTACGTAATGTTAAATCATATCCACAAACACTTTGAATTAATTAGATAAAACAACTTAACTACTTAATAATTATAATAATAATAATTTATGCACTATATTTTCATTTATCTTCTGTGAGAAACATCAGTGCACATATCTTGCAGTGTATGAAGTGAAAAGTGAGTTTTAATATATTTAAAAGTTTGATTTTTGTTTTTAAGACAGTTTTAAGTACCACCTTGTAAAAATATTAAATACCATTTGATGGAAATGTGGAAAAGTTAGAAGATTTAAAACTTGACAACTTATTTTGGAATATTATATTTGAGTTAAAATCACAAATTTCTGTTACATGTAAAAACAGAGAAAACCGTTCAGTTACAAAACTGGAAAATTAATTTTCTGAAGGAAGTACTTAGCTATGGCATACTTTGTTTTGATTCTTGGGTACATTTTTTACCTGTAATAGATATTAATTGTTACAGCTATTTTATTCAGGGTACAAGAGGGACAATTATTTCTCAGAATATCAGAATATTAGAATAAATAAACTAGTGGGAACTGAAATACTAAAATAAATTAGTATGTTTGATACCAAAGTGCTATTTGTTTAAAAACAACTAAAAAAAATAAAATGTGTGTGGGGGGAGTATTTTGATGAAAAACAAAAAAATGTGAATCATGTAAGATAGGACCCTGTAAAATTTAATTCTCTCTCTCTCTCTTTTTTTTTTATAATTATTTGAGTTTTTAGTAAGGTACAAGTTTGAAGTTATTTTCACCTTGGTTTTATAAAATTACCTTTTTGTTAAAGTGAAATACCATGATAATTTGATTATCATTGTTGAATATAACTGAGTAAATATGAAAGCTACCTTCATAGTTTAAATTTATAGTTTGCCCTGTGCCCCATATAATCTCTGGTTGTCACTTTTTAATAATTTTATTGTAAAGATCAACAAAGAAAACCTGTTAAAATATGCAACATACAATATATAAGTTACTGTTAAACAACACAAATTCTTTCTTTGATCACCCACTCACAGGTAGAGAAGCACTTGTGTTAATATTTTGAATTAATACCCTTTTGTTAAGCTTGTTGGCATCATGTATTTTATGATGAGTCTGAAGTGGTAACATGAAAAAATGCACTACCAGGATGTTAAGTTTAGACACGTATTAATACTCCAGGTATTGTTAACTAGTACCCTGTTTAGGCTTCATTAGTCACGTTATGTAAATAAAATTAACTAGTAAGAGAAAGTAATTATACGTTTTAGGAAAGTTAATTTGATAATAAAGTAAATTAACAATATTAGTCGATACAAAACGTGAATATAGAAGGTCTTAAGTGTATGTAATTAAATGCTGAAATAAGGAGAATAGCAAGGGTTTTTACTAATGAAAAGTACATACAAGACTGCTAATTAATTTGTTAATTAGCAGATATATGAATAAAAGAAGGTATTTTAAGAACAATAAAAATTAAAAAGCCATTAGTCATAAGGCCTCATTCTAAAAATCACTTATTTGAAAATAAAAGTTTATATCATGCATTTAGCAGATGTCTGGAGGTAAAAGGATATTTTTACTACATCATTGATTAGTACTTGTATATGATGATTTAGAGCTTAAAACCTCATGCTGTCATTGTGTTTTGGCTGATGATTTAGAACTTGAAACCAATGGTGTTAACATGTTTTGGTTGAGCATGATTTGTAGCTTTGAACCCTTGCTGTCAGTGTGTTTCGATTGAGCATGATTTCGAGCTTATCAAATGAGTTAACATCTGATGTAGTGAGTATCAGCTTTGTAGGTGTATCTGATACTATCATTGTGTTTTGGTTGATGATTTAGATCTTAAAACCCATGGTGACAACATGCTTTGATTGATGATTTAGAGCTTGAAACCCTTGGTGACATGTTTTGGTTGAGCATGATTTTAGAGCTTTAAACCCATGCTATCAGTGTGTTTCAGTTGAGCGTGATTTAGAGCTTATCAAATGAATTAGCACCTGATGTAGTGAGTATCAGCTTTGTGTATATTTGATGTGGTTTGTCAAATCCTTGTGCACGAAACACATGCTTATTTAAGATTTTGTATTTTTAAGAATACATGCACCCAGACATCTTTAGTTAAAAAGTTCATTTTAATATTTGTTTAAAGAAACATAGAAAGTGTTATTAGAAATGGAAGAAGATAGATTTGATCATAAGTAAGATAAAGCTATTACATATAGTATTAATGATATGAATATTGAACATGTATATTAAGACTAAAAGCATTTTTTCAGAGTTCTCTTGTACAGTTTGTTTGATATCGCTTTGCTTTATTTTGACACTAGTTTTTCTAATCCTTTAATATTATGTTATATCAGGTAACTTTTTATTTTCAATTATGTAAATTTTTCACTGCTGTGCAACAAGATTGCCATTCAACAGATGTTAACAATAGTCTGTAAAACCATGAACAGTATAGTACTAACCCTTCAAGGTGGTTCTTGGGAACATAATATTACAGTTGTTTTTAAGATTTGTTTTCTATTGCTGTAGCATGATGGTTATCATATCATGATAAAATAAAACTTTATTATCTATCTAGTGTTTAAAAAAAAAATTGTTTATGTAGCTTTGAATGTCAGTTCATGTATGTTTATTCTATTTGGTACACATGTTGCCTTGAAAATTGCTAGTTGTGAATAGATAAACTAATTTGAATGTTTAGAACCAGTTGTGTTTGTTTTTCTGATTCTAAGTTTCCTCTCTATGCTTATATATTTAAAACATACAGATTACAATACTTGGCTTTAAAGTAACTTAAAACAACCGTTGCATTGAATTACACACTTTTAAACCGATTCGTTCAGTGTACAGACAAAGAAAATAAACTATACTTCCCAAATCTTTGAGCTCTGGATAACTGAATTTCAACATTTTTAGAGCACATTCATTAATAGGGTAACAGAAGGAAAATGTTTTATCTATCATTTAATTGGTGTTTTTCACAGTTACCACTTATTACTTGTACACTTATAATAGTATGGGCATTTGTATTCTTTTCTATTACTTATGAATAGTATCACAAATCATTACCCATTGCAGGTAACTCCTTGAGGTTATATTTTATAGTAATGTTAAATTAGTGTTTTGTACAATTTTCTTAAACTGATTAGGTTTATTACTCATCTGCTAAAATTTTATTTTAAATTTTCAGTTATCTTGAGGTTATAAGCTCACTCTTCAACATGTAAACCTTTTGAAAATTGTATTAAATCAAGCATTTTTTCACAGGATGATTAAGTATTATAGAAATATCAGTTTTTACTGTTTATAATAAAGTACAATCAATTCTGGAAATAATGTGTAAGTTTTGTTACATCAAAATAGGTGTATGTTCAATAAAAGATTATTGTAAGATGTTTTATTTTGAAATTTGATGTCTTACTCAAAGTGTATCAATAACATGTTACGTCTACATCTTAGGTAGTTTTATTGGAGCCTTTGGAGATGGTCCTAGACCCATGGCTATCTTTGAGCTATTAGACTACATTGTGAATGAGGTATGATTGAAAAAGTTACTTATGTGGAGATCCATTTGTAAATATTCGTATAATATTTTTTACTTCAGTATTGATGTGCTAATTTTTCATAAGCTATGTTTGAAAAATACTGTGAGAAATTTCAAATAAAATTGTGCATTCACTTTACTGTTTAAAAAAAATCATAATGGAAATGTAACTGGAAGAGAAATAACAAAAATGTACTTTGTTTTGACTGTGTACATGCAAGTCATTACACCCTAATACATATATGTGGCACATTTAAATTGTGGTATGGTTAGTTTTATCATTTCAAACCTCAAATTAACAATTACTTTATTATCTAGGCAAGCTCGAACCTTAATCTAGAGTGAGACCACTGGTCACTTTTCCTACTTATTTGTAGTCGTACAAAACAAAATTACACTCTTTAACATAAAACTGTGACATTTAAAACATACCAAATGTTGCATTCTTCTTTGAAATGAACAATTCAAAGTAACTTACCCTGTAGTAGAAATTGTTATAATAGTAACACATAAGCATTCCTTGCAAATTTGTATTGTGCTACTGAGTGGGGATATAGTGTTGACCTGTTTTTTGTAGCATACTGTTCCAAGTCTGAGAACTTAGCACATGTGAATACACTTTTTATGTCTCTGTCAAACCACATTTAGTTTTCTTTCACTGTGTCATTTAATGTTGATAATTGTCTTGCTTCTATATCTTTCAAATAACATTATTTTCTCAATAAAATTTATTCAATGTTGTGATATGTATTTAAGTTTTTGATGATTGTAGTTTCTAAAACTTCAAATCTATTTTACATGTCTATAGGAGTAATACATAAATTTGAAGTGTATTTTTCAGGCCTACCTTTCATTGTATGCAAAAAAGTTTGAAAATTTTTAGGTATCTAATTATCAATAACTGTTGTATCAAAAAATAAACTATGTATATATAAACCTTGAATATAGTAATAATTTTTTATTCATTTTGTTATTTTGTTTGTACAACAACCACCTAGAATTGAACGAACTGAGAAAATTATCTACTAATACATCAACCCTTTTACAAAATATATATTTTTTTTTATTCTATATTTAGGTGATTATTTTGCATGCACATGGTTTAGTAACCTTTGACTAAATGTTAAGCTACATGTCTAATATTTGCTTTTATTGCATGTCCTGTTTATTAAGACAACTTTTCTTAGACCTACCTGTGTGAAACAGTTGCAAAGTGTTGTACAATATAAAAATGAAAGTGTGACTGTATTTTTGGTGTTTTTTTGTACCATTGTTTTATCATGATATGTTTTAAACTAATTGGTAAAAATCAATTAATTATTAATTCTTAGAAAGGGTTTTACAGAGAAACAGTCTAAATTAAATAAAAAAGCTTAGTGATATTAACTACTCTTTTATTAATATTTGATGAATATACACGTATATTATACATTCCAGCCTCCTCCAACTCTGCCAATGGGTGTATTCTCTACAGAGTTTAAGGATTTTGTAGATAGATGGTAAGTTTCATCCACAGAAAAGTTTTTAAAACTTACTAAAGTGTATTGGCTCAAATTTGTGAATGTGTTTTTAGTTTCAGTTTTGTTTAAACATTTTTGCCTTGTATATTTTATAGCTATTAAATGTAGATTAATGCTTATTATATTCTAATTGTAAGAAAATAAAAATGCATCTATCAAATCAGATAGTAAGAAAATAATATATAAAATTCAAAGCTGTTTCTTTTTTATATTTATGATTTCTATTAATATGTTTTTTGTTTGAAATCAAAACTTAGTTTATTATTAAATATTAAAAAAAGAGAAGTTGTGATTTTAAAAATAAAATGATTGGGTACACTTAATTTCTGACAATGTAGTTCTTTTCAACACACATGAACGTAAATTATTATTTGGTCATAGAAAATAGAGGGCTGTAAAATAAAATATTTACAGACATGAGAATTATTTTTACTTCCTACTTTATCTTATTTATAGGAATAACTGTGATAAAATGTTATCAACATTGAAGAAGGGGTGACTGCTTCCTCCTTGTCGGGTGCCAGTGTTGACACTGTGACAAGTACTATTGCAGACTGATTCATAGATATACATGGCTAGCATGTGAAATTAACCAAAATCCATGATGACTGTCCTAAATTTCAAAAATCCTCTTATTTTTTTATTAGTTGTTGCATAAAGTTGGCAATCAATAAACTACAATGTGTTAAAACTACAAATTCTCTGTCAGTGAAGAAGTGATTCAGTTGTATTCAGTTGTATAACATTAAGAGTGCAAGTTTTTGGAAACTGTTTATCATGATATATATTTCTGCTCATAATATGTGCTCATTGGCTGATGTTAATCTCAGGAAAGAACAAAATTAAATACATTTAACTTTTTTTTAACAGTAAAATGATTTACCAGAATCTTTATTTGAATCATCTCGCTATGATTTCTTTATTTCAAACAAATTCCAACTTATCTTGTATCTGTGTTTCTGCAGTGTCAGTTTCTTTACTTGGCACAAACAGTAAAGAAGTAGGAATGTCATGCAAGATGAACTTCTAAAAATTCTGTTTGAGGTATATTTAGTTGACTAGTGGCAATACATTTTTATATGTTCCCCATATATTAAGCTGTGATTTAAATTTCTTAAGTAGTCTTCTGACGTGTTGAAAATGGAAGTTGGTTCTAACAATAACTTCAAGGCCAAGCAGTACAGTATTAGTGTTTTATACAATTTATATTACAAATATCAATCCTCTAATACTTTTAAGCATTGTAGTACCAGAGTGGTTTGTTTGGAGAACTATCTCAAAAATACTTGGCATAAATCCATTGTTGGCCTGATTGTCAAGTCATGAACATGTGCATGAATTTACCAACATCTAAGTACATTGCTTTTTTTACATAAATTGATGACATACATCATGTCATTGGAATGCAGAGTTGCAACCTAAGTTAAACAGTTTCTAGGTGACTAATGAGTTGACAAAGTGACATCAGTAAGCAAAGATTTTGTGTAGTATATTGTAATATAATTGCAAATTTCATTACACTGTATTTCAGTATTTCTTGCAATACAGACCTATTTTAGATAGATATGACATTTTTGTTGTTAAAATAGCTTTGAGTTGTGTTTTGTAATGATGATGTAACATCATTTAGTGTGTCTCCTACACATTTCAGTTAAAAAAAAGAGTAATGTATGCCTGTGTTAATTTTTTATGTTTTGAAAGATTAATCCTTTGATTACATGCATAATAAAAACAATGTGTGAAGTTAGGGATCAGACGTCTCGGTCTACACTAAATTCATGTCTACTATGTTAATATGGTGACTGTCCCTTTTTAAAATAACAAAATTACTAACTATATGAAACCATGTTGAAATTATTGGACATTTCATCCAATCAGTTTCCAACATTTTCAGTAAACTGGGTAATGAATATCAATACAATAATAACTGTTAACTTTAATTAGCAGGAACTAGCATTGCTACATGTATAGAACTTGTGCTTGAACAAAAAGAGAAACCAGGTAGAACTAGCTGCAACTTATAAAACAAACAAATTGCACAAGAAATAAGTATGCATGTGTGACTAGTATGTGCACAAGTTGGATGATAATGCAAATTTTTAAAAGAAAGGTAGATTTGTAAATTTTTACAACATAAAATCCTATGCTATTGAATTGTATGTTATTTCAAAACTTATAAAAGTTTTTTTTTTTCTGAGTGTCATGACACAATATTTTTATTCTATTAGCTTAAAGAAAACTCCTTCTGAACGGGCTGATTTGAAAACACTAATGGTAAGATCATTCTTTCATTTTCATTATTCAAATTGCCAAGGAGGTAGTGGCATAGTAGACTTCAATTTTATCTCTATGCAAAGTATGTTACATGTATATAAGAAGTATGAAAGAGTGAATTAATAAGTATTGTTCAGGTAAAAAGTTTTAAGTATGTTGAAAGTGAACGTGAAACCTTTATTTGTTATGTGAGAAGTGTTAATATGAAGGGTGAAATTCTGTCAGTGTTTAGTAGCAGGTATTATTTGAACTGCTTTATATTTTTGTTTTGTCCAGCAGAGTACCTCTTTTTTTTATTTTGTTTTTGAAAATTTCGCCCCTGATTAATACTGATATATATCACATTACCATTATCAGTCCAGGTGGTCAACTTATTGTTGTAGTGAATAATTTATATGTGTGTGTGTGTGTGTCTATGTTTTGAGGAAATAACCATAATGCTCTTTGCAAAAATTAAAGTGAATGTTTGTCACTTTTGAACAAAGTATCACTTATGATTCAACACTGGTGTGCTGCAGAGTAAATCTTGTACTTTCTTGAATGAAAAGTTTTGTCGGGTATTATAATGGCTACTTCATATTTTGGGGTGAACATTGTCAGCTCTAAAGTATAATTAGTTTCTACTACCAATATTAGTTTGTAATAACCAAAAGAAAGAAAGAAAAAAAACCACTATTGAAAAGATCTCAAGATACAAGTTATAATTTTGGATATAAAATGTACCCTGGGTTTTGGAGGTGACTGCAGATGTAGGACTCACATTAGGTAAGGAATACACCCTTTATCAGTTGTAATCTCCACTTGCCAGTCTTACATACAGAAATAAAATAAAGGAATAGTAATAAAAAAATTTAAATGTAGACATTTTTGATTGAAAAATTTTTTTTGCTTTTCCAATCTTTGGTTTACCCTGTTTTAACAGTAATGTACATACCCTTCCATTATAAGAATTATAACTTTGCAATTATTCAGATATTGTAAAATTTATAATAAATTACAATATTTTGTGAGTAATGTTGAAATACTGATACAAAAATTAATAGTTAATGGATTTAATATAGAAACTTTCAATAAAATTATTAAACTATTGTGTAACAAATATAAGAATGTATTAAATATAAAGGAAAAAAATTTCTAAACTGTTTTTAGTTGTGAAGAAGATTATGTAACAACGTTGCACTACTTTATGCAGATATACTGCATATAAAAACCTGTTTAGAGCATGATAGTGACAGTAGTCTTGATGCATGGTGGTAAGGAGTCATACTAGTTAATTTAGATAACTGGATGGGGACCCTTCATACTAGTATAATGTGTTTACTAGGCTATCAGTTAATGCCTTTTTACCATAATGAAGGTTGAAATAAGCTTATTTAAGTTACTTATCCCCATATGGTACTATCTTATTTGTATTTTTCTTATTTTTTCTTTACTTTGGAGAGCAGTCACCTTCCCACAACGGTCTGCAGACAGTGGTGGGTGATACAGATGTGGAATGATATGGGCTTGAGTACCCACATCTTGTTCTTCTAATTTTTCGTTTTCTATATCTATTATTTTTATTTTTACTGCTGTTTCTTTATTGTATCCCTTATGCAGTGTGGGTCCTACTTTTTCAGCCACCTCCAAAACCTAGGGTGCATACGTGTATAAACACACACCACAGTATAGCCTGTACCCTGGGATCCTTTCATTTGGTGGAGTTTTTTATCTTAATTTTGTTTCAGCTTGTTTGTGGTTTTAATAAACTAAAATAATTGATAGAAGTAATTTACTTAACTCTATCAGTATTAATATTATCTTAAACATATATATTGTAGATATATGTAAAGCACCTTCATAATAACCTTGTTCCTTGGAAGATTTATAGGACTTCAGAAAAAGATACAAATAGTATTGTAGCCACAGTAAGTTATATTTCCAGTTTATTTTTTTTCATCATAAATATTAACAGGAATTATAATTTCATTAAATAATGCTTGCTTTATTTTTAACTGTATAATTGCTAAATTATTTTTTAAATTCAATTTAGCAGAGTCATCCGTTCATCAAACACTCTGAAGTTGAGTCAGTCGACGTGGCTGGTTGGGTATGCAAAGTTGTTGGGCTAAAACCATCAACTCCAAACAAAGGCACACCAGAGGGTGATTGTTAAATGCTGATAAGGATCAATTTTTTTCTCTCCCACCAAAAACAAAATAAAAGTATGTATGTATACCACAGTCTTCATGGCTTATTGTCTACCAGTCATAATGTTTGTTATTGTATTATTGGCCTACTTTTCTCTTTTAACAACATTGCAAGTGGAGCCAAGTTTTCAAGAATATCCAGGAAAGTGAAGGTACATCTGTGCGAAATACCTGATACCATGGTACCCAGGGTCTGTGATAGGTCTGGCATAATTGTTAAAAGTCAAGTTTTGTGCCATGTTGCTGAATTGATGTTAATAAATAATTTCATTCCATATTTGTCAGATGTAACTCATACTTTATGTAGTAAATCAAGAAAGTTTCTTGTTTGTATCTCTTGGTGTATGCATTTTTTTCTCTTTGGTTTTTTATGTGGAGGGTTAACAACTTTGTCAAATGTTTTATTGCTGTTTTGGTTTTTATCATTCAGTAGGAATTTTAAATTAACTCTAGTTATTTCTCTCTAATGATGCATGGGTGATTTAACAAACTAGTGTATGTCAGTGTTGTTTTTTTTTGTTCTTTACACAAACTTATTTTAGTCATTCAAGTAGTATTATAGTGGAGAAAAACCACATGTATGTGATCAATACAGCTTTGTTTATGAGGTCATTTTTCACACAGTTTATCACATTTAACTTTATGATAATCACTTATATGCATTGTGTATGTTAACATATATTATCTCAGGATAGGAAATGTGTTAATGTGTAATAATTTCATTAGATGTTACGTAGTGAACTTTTTCCTACAGTTTTGTGCAAAATACCTCATTATTTTAAATCAACTTTCTGAAAAATGTACAGATTGTGTATTCTAGAAGACAGGTACTTAATTTTCATTGAATATTTTCAAACTGTTGTCTTTCACAGTAACTTTTTTTTAATCAGTTAAAAGTTTGTAAAAGTATGATTTCTATGTTTGTAAAGATATCACCCACTTTGAAACATCTTTTTGTAATAATTTATCCTAGCAATGCATTTTTTGTTCATTGAAAACTGTGTTAAATTAAGATAATCAAATTTCATATGTGTATAGCTTGATTTGTTTTTGCTTGAAACAATTTAATTTACTTTGTTCTATACAATTACTTATTAATGTTAGTTTTTTGGGTATAACAATTTAGAAACAACATTGAAATTCATCTTTTTTCAATAACTTATGACATTTCATGTGATGTGTTTTTCAATTTTAGCATTAGAACTTAGTTTGATTTTTCAGTCTAAATTTTTTACTATGTATCAAGGATGAGAATTTTCTGCATTTGGTAGTTTCTCACAAGATCAGTGCAAATCCAATGAGAAAAGTGTACAAATTATGTGGGTAGGGGATTTGAGTTGGAATTTGAAAATGAAATTCTCTTGCATGTGCTTCAGAAAATCTTTGTTATAAGTCTGAAAAATAACACTGGAGTTTGAAAGCCTGCTTAACTAATGGCAGACAGTCTTTCTAAACTAAGCTTGTTCGTGCTTGAAAGACATGCACCACATTAGAACTAGCACACCTTAGTAGCTGTCACATTTATTTAGGGATGAAAATACTACTAAAACTTGGTGTTGAAAATACACACAAACTATTTGTAATTATTAAATGTGTCTTTTAAATGAACAGTCCTTACTTAGAAAAGCATTAGATGGAAAGAATATTACCCTTAAAACAAATGCCTTGTTCTGGAAAATTAGTTTTTCCACTGTTATTAATATCAGTACATAAATATAGGAGATGCACAATATAAAAGCAGTAATAATTGAATTCTGCATGTATGAACATTTTAAGTTAAAGTACATTAGATGTTTGTTTTTTTTCAACAACAAAAAAAAGGACTCCCTTCCTCCAAACTGCAGATTTGGCTGTTCTACCCATTAACCTACATGTTTTTTAAACATGACCTTTTCTCACCCCTGAAAATATGCAGTTTCAAAACAGTTGAAATGTTACTGTGACAAACAACGAGTTAGCAGATTGAGACAGTACATTATTAGTATCTTTAAGGAAAATGATTGTTTTAAAAAAAATGTTGACTTTCTTTTTGTGAACGAGTGGAATTCCGAAATGTAAGTTAAAAATACACATTGAGACCTAACAAGTATAGACAGAATTAATATAGTACACTTATATGTTGTATATTTTGGCTTTCATTGAGTGCACTGTTAATGATCATTGTTTTGTACATTGAAAACATAAGGTAATATCCAGTTATTGATGTTTTTAGAGCTATGAGGTGTAGATTTTTTCTTAGGCAAGTTATCCAAACGTAGCAGATTTTTGGATGCCAACTTTATTACAGTTTGCTTATTGCGTGTAAAATAACATAAAATAAATTATAATGTGGTGTTACCTCTGTGACCTTCTATTCCATTTCAGCAGTGGGAGATATAATGCTTACCTGTACATAGTGTTCATTTCTTTCATTTAATGAGAACATTTGAGTTAGATGCATTGTAATCTTGTGTTATAACCATATTTCGGATATTCAGATAAAAGTTGTCACCAGTGTAGTGAAATAATGTTTCAACTATGTTATTCAATTATAGAAGGTTTGCATTTTGAAAAATCTACTGAGCATGTTAAAATATACTTTTTAGCCATTAATTTAGTTGTAAATGTTTTGTAAGAAACCATTTTCTTTTAAGTTAGAAATGAGTGTGGATTTGAAGTTAAGATTTTTGTATTAAATTACAAGTTGTTTTTGAGTGTATAATTTCTAACTAATAATTTTCTTCTGATTGAATGTCACCACACAAAATCAGTAACTAAAAGAAGTTACTCTGAGGAGTGAAGTGTGCTATAATCGTTAAAAAAAACAAAAGTTTTGTGCTATTTTTCTAGGGATGTACTAGATGTTGAAAACTTGAACTTTTACCAAGAGATTTGGTGGCCTGAAGTTAATTATAATTACATAGCAATTTGTAGACTGTAATATAATTATCAAAAATATGTTTATTTAAATCACTCCTAGCCATTTTAAACTTAAGTCTCATTTTGAGAATAAAATCTAAATGAACATTCCAACATCAAGCTAAACAGATGAATTTAGGTTTTGTGCATTATTTCTTCCAAAAACCATAAAATATTTTATAAAGATTACAATGAACAAAAATATTGATGCAATTTGAAATAGCTGTTTAGATACCTTGGCTTCCATACTTAAGTGAGTAAATAATTGTGTTGATTTTTATACATTTCTCTGTTACTCTTTGCAGCAAATTACATTCCAGTATTATTATTGTTGAATTTTAGTGGTGAAATAAACTGTTGTCATTGAAAATCTGTGAATTGTATGACCTGATAGTTGAGTATAAATAAATAGGTAATATAACTCAATTTATTTGCCAACATTAATATAATCCAAAATTCACGCATTTCTCACGTTGTTGATCATTCATTCTACCTACAAAAATAGAGGTGTCACAAGGTTCTACATCTAAATATATAAATCTACATGGTTCTGATTTCATCTGTGGGAAGACTGAGTAACACTGAAGGAGAATGACTTATTACAGTGAATGAGCAACGTAACTGTGGGTTATTTGCATTTTAGAATCAATCAGTAGTTAAATCTATATGCATGTGTACGTGAAGATCTTTGAAAATTCTTGGTAAATGGTAAAAGTCACTATGTCTAAATTGAAGGGTAGAAAAAGAAACGGTTTGCATATTATCTTAGAATGGATATTTTAAGATGTGTCAAGTATAGGCATTTTTCTGGAGATATAGGTGACATTTAAACTAAATCTACAACCTCAAATATAATTATGATCACTGACTTAGTTCTGTTAAAAGGTATTATGCTCTTTAACAAGAAAACTGTTTGTTACCTTTCTGGACTCTTAAAAGTTGAGAATGTCACACACTTATTTAACTTCAAACATTTTATTCATTCTATGAAATGTGAATCGTGTGCATTTTTAATACGAATTTAGTGCTCTTTCTTGTATTTTTGTGCTCTAACACATGTTTTAAGTCAACACGAATAGTTTTATTTTCGAAACAAAAAAATTAACTTTGAAATACAGAGTTCACAGTTTCAGCAAGTGGGAGGTCTGTTTTCCAATGGGATGAAAAGACAGTTAAAAAAACAAATTGTAAAATATTTTGCAACAATATCCTTTTTTGAAGGAAAGGGGAAGTAGGAAAATCTCCCACTTAACAACAAACTAATTTATTAGAGTTTAAGTTTTCTGAAAAATTTTTCTTTGAAAGTATCCCAACAATATGAAGTATGTCCATTAATGTTTAATAACCAGGAAACAAATGTTGAAATGTTTTATGTTGTAAAGTAAATTTCTCATTGTTCAGTAAAAAAAAATTAAGGTTAAATTTTGTTTGCCATTCCTGACAATATAATATTTTAAGTTTCAGTACAAATATCCACTGCTCTGTGGTTTACTTTTCCAATTCTGAATAAACAGTTGTCTAATTAAACTGTTGAGTTCTTCTAGACTTCCATTAGAGGCACTTGATGTTTCCACTATTTGATCTAATGATCCTGTAGTTTTGTGTGGTCCTTTAAGATGTTCATCTGAACAACTTTCTTTATAGGTGTGCTGTAGTGTAATTTGCATGTTGCATCCAGTGTATTATCTATGAATTTTTTGTATGTTAGTGAAACGGTCAGTTCATGTGGAACATTGGGATGATATAATTTGGTAAGTCCTACCACATCTTTAGCACGTTTGGCCAAACTATTCAAATCTGCTGCTAAAGTTTACTTCAGAAACCTTCTTGTTATGCACCACTCAAAATTGGCCACCAATGCATGATGGCATTGGGAAAGTGTTTGCACAACTCAACCTTTTATATGGGCATCAAGATAATTAAACTCCTGTTCCTGATCCATTCACTTATTTTAGAAATTATTTTAAATTATGCCATGTATACCTACAGTCATACATTTCTATCAGTGTCTGTTATTTTATAATAATATTGAATTACTACTATACCCTGTAACTTGGTAAGGTGGTGGTGGAATAATCCAGAAAAGTCCTGAAGTCATAAGTGGCACAGAAACAGTAGTAACATTTAATGTAGCTGGATTCTATTATTTAATAATGTATAATTGGTGATGTTTTGTGTTGAATGACCGACTTGATTCTTGTATTTGCCAATTCAATTTCTAGATGTATTATTCTGGTATTAATGTCTCGTTTTGAAGATTTCTTTAGGTTTCTTTACTTTTTTTAATAATTCTTTTGTGTTTCCTTTTTTTTTCATTGTTAATGGCTTTATTGTATTTGATTGTTGTTCTTTTCTACTTTTGTTATTTGATTGACTTTCTTTTGTACATTTTAAGTGGCTTCCTCTATTTTGTCTTTGACCAAATTACTATTTTTTAGTAATTCTTCTGTAAATCTTATGTTCTGTTAATTGCCTTTCTTTATTTCACATCTTTCATTGTTTTTTAATTTCATGTAAATTCTTCTATCTTTTAACCTGCTCTCTTGTTTTTCATAATATTTTAATTTTCCTGAGCTTTCTTATTGTACTAATTTAATCTGCTGTCTCATTTTTCATGATTTTCCTTCTGCTGTTTCATGACTTCCATGAAATTTTCAATCTTATCTCAAGCATGTACCTTTTTCTTGGAAATGAGTCAGGATTCTAATCTATTTTTTACCAAAGTAAGCCCACTCCTGACACTGTTGTTTTTGATTTATGTTACTGGTCAAGTTATTGGGATTATTTAATAAACATGAATTAAAATTCAGCCCACTTAATGATAAAAAGTAAACTTTTTGAATTTCAGCTTTTAAGGCTGGGGTGGTTTAAGTCTCCACCCTGAAAAACAAACATATATTTTTGTACTTTTAAGTTTGTACAGAATTCCTTATTTTTTTCAGTATTTTGTTTTTAATATTTTATAAACTATTATGTAAAAATATATATAAAAGCTTAGATGTTCTCTCTTTCCACCAATTGAATTCAGTAATAATTATTTCATCTGTTCTAAAAACAAAACTTGCTTGACAAGTAAGTAATGGTAATTTTCTCAAAAAAAAATTAAAACATCTTAGGGCTTATATTAATCACAAATTTCTGTTTTATATTGAGAGGCAAAATTTTAACAATCATTACAAACAAACTTAATATTTGATAGATTTAAAAGAACCTTTTAGAGAAAAATATCAGGTAAGAAAGATATCTTATTGCTCTAATGATGATTAAACTCCAAAGTTTAACATTTACCTAACTCAGGCACCCTTTAATAAAATAGCTGGAGGAATGGAAATGTGACAAGTTTCTAGTATAATTGTCTTGTTTCTCCCACAACTACTGCCACTGCAAAACGTGCATTTAATACATTGTGACTCAACAGTAACTTGTGTAATATTCTACATTTTTTTCGAATTTCCATCAGAATAGTCTGCAAGAACTGTAAAACAGGAGAATTCACCAAATACTGTATTACAGGCCATTTTTTATATATCTTGCATATCATTTGTTAAATTAATAATAAAGCCTTTATATTTTGTGCCCTGGTCATTTATTTATTCATTTGCAATCTTAAAGTCTAGAAAATCAGATGATATTTGGCATACTCAGAACATCAGTTTGGGTACAGCATCTGAAATTTATTTCAATGCAAGGGAAGCAGAGATCACTGAGGGTCATTGAGGTGGAATGGTGTTTGGTGAGTCTCAGACTGTACTGTGTAATTTGTATAAGATATTAAAATTGCTGCCAGGTACAGTAACACACAAGACTGTCCAAAAAAAAAGGAGCAAAATGCCATTGGTAGACAAAACCTGCCAATAAGAGTTATTTTACTAGCAAGTGTGACAGCAAGCACCAATTATTGAATACTCCAAGTCATATCTAGTCATGAGCCTCCCTAAGCTGAGAGATAACCTGCCAGTTTGTAATTCATGAAGAAACTAGCTCCATGGAAAGGGTGATACATGATCAACCAGGAAAAACTTGCCACTCAGGAATAGAGACGCAAGTTATTCAAGGATGGAATCTATGAGTATACCTACTGCACCATATTCACAACTTCTGTGATATCTCAAACAGGCGTTGGCCCAGTATTCTCAAGAAAGAGACTTTGTCTGGAACCTCAAGTCTTCAGGCATGAGATAAAGCAAAATTTGCTTCAACTGCATCAAAAGTAGGCATAAGCTATTTCTTGAAGCATTTATTACAGCTGAGCTTTGGCTATATTAAGGGTTAACCAGCTATGCACAGATACTCATGATGCAATGTAACCATAATGAGTTCCAGTGAACATTTGCAACCTTATTACAACTATACATTGCTGGAATTATTATTAATCATTAGTCATTATTAACCCATGGTTTTCATGCCACAATTTGTATTTATGACGACTTTCTTCAAACATCATCTTTATCACTTTCAAGCAAGTTGCCCATACATATCCAAACAGTAATATACACAAGGGTATCTTATTAGATTGAAGGCTAAGCAAGTGCAGGAGAGCCAGCAGTGCCCATATGATGCTAAGTAATATGATGGGCATGCGTGTTCGTTTGAAAGACATTACAGCGTAAACGCTTAGTCTAGTAACTTCGCTTGCTTTACGTGACGTATATTTTTGACTGTACAAGTCTGGCCTATTCTCGAAACTTGTAGAGAATTCTTGAAAATAAGAAGCAACGATATTTGTTTACGAAAATGAGCTGATCACTAATTCAAGCGAACTTCCGTGAAGGTTCTTGAGAATCGCATAATTTGTATAAAAGCAACGCACCAAGAGGAGAATATTATTGGACAGCTACAATTGATGTGCTATAGGCCTGGGAAGCTATAACTGTGATTAATGTTTGTTCGAAAATTACACAATTTGACCAAGAAGGTTATGAATTTTGAACATTATAAACTATTCATCAAATTACTTTGGAAGTTAATATTTCAATGAAGACATTAAATATCTTTACTGGAAGGGTTCAGGTCGTACCCGGTGCCCCCCCCCCAGTGGCTCAGCGGTATGTCTGCGGACCTCACCGCTAAAATCCGGGTTTCAATACCTGTGAAGGGCAGAACACAGATAGCCCATTGTGTAGCTTTGTGCTTAATTCAAAAAACAACAACAACAACGAACGTACCCGGTGGGAGACCAGCCAAGAAGAAAAAAGTTAGAAAAGGCTTAACAATATTAACTCGGAATTAATCTGCTCTTCGTGGACCTGGACCATCAATAAAATTTCCAGTTCTAGACCAGATATAAGACTATAGTTTCTAAAACTTTTCTATACAAACCATCATTTGTAATAACCGTTATGATAAATTGTAATGTTTTTGTGTTTATATCTTAAAATATATTTGCATTTAAAAAAAATTGTGTACATCAATCTTGTTGGCAAATAACATCAAATTAATACATGTTTAAATTTAATTAACTACTGAGCTCAAATTAAAATTCTGGTTGTTTGAAGTAGTCGTACGTAATATAATGAATTGGAGACTCATCCGAAATTAATTATAATACGTAAAAGCAGGCTCAGGAGAATCAACAGCAAGTGATAAATGCTGCTATTACAGATTTGGAAGATTAGTGGAGTCTAAGTCAGACAGGCAATTTACATAAAAATGTTTGACAGTTAGCCCAGTTCTCTTGCGAAATGGATGAAGGTAAAAGGATTAGTGATTGGATTCCTGGATGATATAAAAGCTTTCAGAACAAAATAAAAGTAATTGTTTCAGACTTTGACTCTGGCATTAGTATTCTGTGAATGAGCATACTATGGAAGTTATCAGTTTTCACCTATGTAACTGCCAGAATAATTGTACAATAAAGGGTTATCTGATGCTGGCTCATTTAAGCCAAGTGTAAGTGGATTGCATGAGTGTATGAAACAGAAGAAATAACAGTGCCTCTCTCATGCAAATGCTGTTTCATGATTTGCTGTGGAAGAAGTGTTGGGTGTTAATGCCATTTAATGCAGTTATGGAGCCCACACATGATTTGCCAGTATCTCGATAACAGATCTGAAGATTGAACTAATGGGTACCTTCCAATATGTCCAGATGTTAATTTGTAAATGTGGCAAGATTTAAGATTAACAAAGAATCTTTCATAATAATCACTGCTGAATGTATGATCCTGTCTTTAACATTTGTTGTATTTCAGAAATGACTACATCCATAATGTCCACAAGAATACTTAGAGAAGTTGGTTTACATTAATTAAACTCCACAAGTTTGCACTTCAACAGTTAGGAAAGGTTACCAAACGTCAGATGTACTATGACAAGACAGCAAAAGAACGGGTGTATTAATGTGGAGACTGGGTTTTAGAGATAATGTGTACTGACGGTATAAAAGCGGATTGAATCGAGTCAGACAACATCATACTTTGTGTTCTGGCACATTTGTTCATTACTATGTTAGTTACAACAGACATAAGACGTGTAAAGAAGCAGATGGAAGTCATTGAAAGGCTACACTTGTACTTCCCAGATGAATCTCTGGTACAATGACTCAATAATAATAAAAGAGCTTAAGGTACTTATATTTTTGTCCACGATGAGTATGACAAAAAATCCTGAATTAAAGACTAAAAATAATTTTAACAGTGAATCTAACTATCACCCTTGTGATCGATATGACTGAAACATTCCTACTTTATAAATTAGATTGTTTGTTGAACACAAGTTTAATGGCACTAAAAGGGCTTAGCAACCCATAGTTTCAAAGCTATTGAGCAATTTTATTATAAGAGATATCTGCTGGATACTTAATGATAGTGCTTCATTATTTAGCTTGTATTGTCTTTCGTTGAAAAATCCTGATTAGAGGACCAATGTAACTTAAGCTATTCTTAGCTACTGATTGAACTTTTTTGAAGATTATTGTCGTATGTTCTTTATCGAAAGAGTTATACATCTGACCTAGCGAAGCAGCAAAAGCTGTACTGAGAATACTGGTTCTCGCTAAAGGTGTGCGACTCGTAATCTGAGGGTCGCGGGTTCGCATCCCCGTCGCATCAAAAATGCTCGCCATTTCATCAGTGGGGGCGTTATAATGTTACGGTCAATCCCACTATTCGTTGTTAAAAGAGTAGCCCAAGAGTTGGCGGTGGGTGGTGATGACTAGCTGCCTTCCCTCTAGTCAAACACTGCTAAATTAGGGATGGATAGCGCAGGCAGCCCTCGAGTAGCTTTGTGCGAAATTCAAAAACATACAAAAACATCCTTTGTGTGAGTACGGACATATGGTAGTAACAACATAAATATTAATTTTGGTTTGCGAAAATTTTAGGTAAAGTGTTAGTTTGACTGCGTTATGCAAGCTATTATCTATTTTACGATGCTCGAAACGAACAAAAAACGAGTTCATTTGAGCAGCTCCTTGATATTTGTTTGTTTTAGCGCAAAGCTGTATTGGAGTATATGATATATTCATTGCGTGGAATCGAAATTCGAATTTTAGTGTTTTAAGTCCATAAACATTCTGTTTTCCCAAATTATGTGGAATTAGTTTCCTCGATTTTTGTTCTAATATCGTAGCTCAGACTAATTTTGGGATGCTGTTAATTGTACTTTCTGGTGAAGGTTTGAAATCAAAGTTTCAGAAAATATTTTTCCCCATTCAGTAACTTGGTTGTTTGTTTATTTTTGAATTTCACGCAAAGCTACACGAGGGCTAGCAGTGTAGGACTACAGGGAAGGCAGCTAGTCATCACTACTCACCGCCGACTCTTGGGCTACTCTTTTACCAACGAATAGTGAAATCGACCGTTACATTATAACGCTCCCACGGCTGAAAGGGCGAGCATGTTTGGTACGATGGGGATTCAAACCCACGACCTTCGGGCCATCATTCAGTAGCTTTATGCTTAACCTAAAAACCAATAACAACAGGAAATGTATACATTATTGTAAAAATGTGTTTCCTGATTTAAAATTCAAAACAAACCAAATCTAGTTTTAAACTTCTTTCCCCGAGATTTCATTCACAGTATTTTCATTGTTAGCATTGCTGGTAGAATTGGTCATTTACTACAATTATAATACCGACAATCTGCATTACCTCCAATGTGTCGTCATTTTGAACAGCTCAGAACTGCTTGTTGAAGACAACAAATAGATTTGTTTGTTTTGGAATTTCGCACAAAGCTACTCGAGGGCTATCTGTGCTAGCCGTCCCTAATTTAGTAGTGTAAGACTAGAGGAAAGGCAGCTAGTCATTACCACCCACCGCTAACTCTTGGGCTACTCTTTTACCAACGAATAGTGGGATTGACCGTAACATTATACACCCCCACAGCTGGGAGGGCGAGCATGTTTAGCGCGACCCTCGGATTACGAGTCGCCCGCCTTACGCGCTCGACCATGCCAGGCCTACAACAAGTAGAACACGCTCTGCATTTTGAAGGTGAAGCTTGGTTTATGAAAGTGACGTTTTGTTTGGTCCCCTAATATCATGCTTTTAATAATAAAATTTCAATAATATGTCTGTGAAGAAAACTTATAGTGTTAGATGAGATATGTATTTTTGTAAGATATTATATTTTTATCTGTAATTATGTTCTTAAAATCTGCGGTGAAAACTATTTTAATATGTGAAAAGATCGAGTTTAGTGTTTAAGATAATAAAGACGTTTAACGTAAGAGATAGCGCTATCTAATTTTCATATCAAAGTTTGTTTCTTGTATTGCTCTAAGACAAACACCTTGACTTCTGTGAAATAATACTGGTCATATTAGTACTTACAAATAAAATTTGTGATTTTGATTAACTGTCCTATTATGATCAGAACTTAGGAACGTCTGTTGTGTTTTGAGTCCTGTTGACCCGATAAAATTTCAAACCAAATAAAACAATCTTGAATTGACATTTTTTTATTTGCGTAGCTTTTACTTTTATGTCAAATATAATAAATTATTGTAAAACCTCATTATAATTAACTCAATACTTAATTTCATCGTAAGGTTATGGTAAATGGTTATGTATTGAGTTAAATACACCCGAAACATTGTTGGAGAGTTAGAATATTCCAGTTGTTGAGTTGAATAGCTTTTGCCATCCAAAAATACACAAATTACTTTAATAAAAGTGTTGTGCTTCTCACCAATTCCCCCTTCGTCTCCTGCATCTGATAAAAACTTTGCCCAAACCAAAACTCTACATTACAATGTGAATTACAAAGTCATTAGAGCGTCGCATGAATTACAGCATACTATGGTTCCTTTCACGAAACTAATTTACATAAATTATACATATTATTTATTTACTTTTTGATGTGGTGACTTTTCTGAAATTATTCGCCACATCGGTTGGTAACGGTTGACTCGGCAAATAGCCCAATGTGGCTTTGCTATAAGAAAAACACACACCCGGTTGGTACAGTAATGGAATAGAATCCAACTAAATTTCATTTTTCAGCTCTTCATAAACATCATAATATTATAAGATATAGTTTCACTTTTGAATTTCTAAAATTGTATAAATGAGCTCGAAACTTAAAAAAGAAAATAGTAATATTTTAAGCGACACTATCAAAGATGAAGTGTTTTTGAAATTTAGTTTTAATTAACTCATAAAGTAAAATGCTGTGATGTAGGCTCATGACGAGGCATAAAACTTGATACAATCAAAATATAGTGGAAAGCTGCTACCCATGTTTAGTTTTAATATTATATTTATGCAAGCCTTTAACTACTTTTAGAAGCTGTAATCAAATATATTAACAAGCGCGTTAAGGCGTGCGTTCGTAATCTGAGGGTTGCGGGTTCGCGCCCGCGTCGCGCTAAACATGCTCGCCCTCCCAGCCGTGGGGGTGTATAATGTGACGGTCAATCCCACTATTCGTTGGTAAAAGAGTAGCCCAAGAGTTGGTGGTGGGTGGTGATGACTAGCTGCCTGCCCTCTAGTCTTACACTGCTAAATTAGGGACGGCTAGCACAGATAGCTTTCAAGTAGCTTTGTGCGAAATTTCAAAACAAACAAACAAACAAGCGAATAGTTCGTTTGGTAGCCAGAAAACTATAAAAAATAGTTGACTTCTTCAAGCCCTTTTCTGTAAGAATACTATTGGCAGACTAATGCAAAAACTTAGATCACACTCTATAGTAAAGTTGATATGCATGGTTCTTAAAAATAGCCTGCTTGAAAAAAACTGGAAATAATATAATTATTATCAATGATAAATCATTTTTTCGCAATTTTATTTTTCATATATTTACCTCTTACCAGAAGGAGCTGTTAGACAAGTAACGAACGATTAAGTCAATAACTTGGGACACAAATTGAAAATGGCTGCAACAACGTTAGAAGATAAAGCGATCTGGGATGACGGTGATGTAAGTTTTTAACTTTCATTTGTGTGAATTGTGCAACAAGAAATAAATAATAAGTCAGAAATATGTACGAATACTTCGGTGTGTTATGTTTGGAAAACTTATATACAAATTCGGGGAACTGGAATTTAGAAATCGAGAAAACCGTGAATCAGCATTTTATAGTTTTCTTACTGTGTACAGAATTATTGAATTAGTTTTAATATTTATTTGACATAAATAATATACTAATTATTATAGGCTAAAATCTGGAATATTGTGTATTGCTTTTAACTCAAAATTTTGGCTCATATTTGCCTAAGACTTTGACATTTAATGTAACTTTTAAGGCATATCACGCTCAGTGTGAACTTATATGACCGATATAAAATATTGAAAACGCAAGGTTCAGTGTCGAGGTCGAATTATGAAAGTCATTGAAGTTCAAGCAGATCACTGTTCCACATTTGTGTTCATGTTTTTAAAATATCTCATTGTCCTTCTATTTAAAATGTTAGTTGTAAATCTTTGTGATAGGATATTACATTGTATAACATCTAGTTTTTAGTTTATAATTTCAGTAAAGTTTTCATATTTTACCTGAATAACTTCTAGAATTTCCTAGATCAGCATTAAAACATTTTTTGTAACACTGTATATTTTATATTTAGATCTCTGTACACAAGCAAACATATTAGAGCCTCCTATTTTTTATGATCTAGCAGGTGAAGTTATTACTGCTTTGCAAATTTTTATAGAATCGATAAACTCATAAAAACTGCAGATAATTCTATGAAAAAAACATTGAATATTAAGTGATACTTAAGTATAACAAATCACCTAGTTTCAAAGGCATATATATAGAAACTAAAATTCTGAACAATTATGTAAAAGGGTTATTGAACTGCAAGATAATAACTTTCCTAATATGGAAAAAAAAAACATTACAATTTATTTCAGCACAATCAGAACACTTTTCTAGTGCAGTACTTCCCAGAAAAATTCTTTTTGTAGAAAATGTTTGCTTTTAAATAATTACAAATTTAAACAGTTGCCCATTTGGTAGTGTTTCTGCTAGTACTTGTGTAGTTTAAGGACAACAAAGGACCTATTCTGTCCATTAAAACTTGAAAATTAAAATAACATACCCAAAGTGAGCCTTAGTAATTTAAATATTTATGAAGCTTTCTCTTAAACTTACCATTCTCCATTAAGTATAAAAAAAGGTGATGCATCAGCAGTATCAGTTCCTTTAACAATCTTAAATATTTTAATCAAGTTCCCTTAACTCCTCTTTTTTTTTTTACAAGAAAAAAACACTACAATAAGTTTTAACCTGTTTTTGCAAAAATGCTTTTCTATTGTAGTCGTCCTCCTTTGAACTCTTTCCAGTGATTCATTGCCCTTTCTAAGGTAAGGAGCCTAACACTAAATACAGTATTTCAAATTTGTCTTAATCAATAACCTATACAACAAAATTATAACCTGATTTGTTTTCTGTAGATGCACCCCAAAATCTCTTGCATTATCAACAGCACATTTCTTGGATGACTTAATAGACTGTATAGAAAGAACATTGAGATATTTTTCTTCCATAATACCATTAAGGTTCTTTTTGTCATAATTACATTTATAATTCAGATTGTGATATTCCACAGACATTGCCTTGCATTCATTATATTTAAAAGCCATCTTCCATTTATTTGCATCAGCTCATAAAATAATCCAGATCCTTTTGTAAAACACCAACATCCTCCTCATAGCCACCAACAGTAAAAAATCTTAATGTCTTCAGTAAATGTAAGTAGTTTACTGACCATTTTTTTCACCTGTGTGATTCATGTAAATCAAAAAGAGCAAAGGTCTTAACAAGATACCTCACTAATGACATTAATACAACTTGAATGAACTCTACTTATAGAAAAAATCCTTTCCTTTTATCCAGCCAGTTTTCTGTACAATGGGCCAACATATTCCTCACATCTACACAGGTAATTTTTAACAGGCCATTTATTTGGCACTTGTTGTATGCTTTCTGAATATTCAGATATACCAAATTCATACTTATACATATACAATGCATCAAAAAGTTAGGGAAAATTTTCCCCTAGTGAAATCATGCTCACTTTTTATTATGTGTTAAATCTTGCTAAATAATTTTACAAAGCATATTTTATCAAACTCTCTCAAACTTTTCACACGACTGATGTAAGACTAATAGGCTTGTGGTTACTTGGACAGGTTTGATTACCTTCATTGAAAAGAGAAATAAAATTGTATTACTTCCAGACATCTAGGGCCTGCCCTCCATTCAGGGTCTTACAAAGAATAATAGCAAGCCACCAACATGTCCAATCATTAACTTTCTTTGAAATTCTTAGGGAAGTGTTATTTGATACAGGAGTTATGTAATCCTTCCATTAACAAGTTTAGAATTAATGTGATTATCATGTTTTCATCTAGCAACTCTTCATGGTGAAGAATATTGCCTTGATATTAATTAGTACAAAATGTAGAAAGAGTAGAATTTAGTATCCCAGCCATTTAATAATCAAACACGAGCCTTTAAAGAATTTATTCCCATCCTACCATTTTGCTTCTTTTAGTGTGTTTGAAGTGTGTCCTTACTATTAATCTTTTTTACATTTTAAGCTGTAATTTTTCCAATAGCTTGTGTTTCTTTTTTAATTTTCTATTTAACTACCTCTCTTGATCTCCTATGATTTATCTAAATCTTTCATTATATCAATCATTTTAAACTTAAGAAGTTTAATATATTCTTTAATTTTATCATTCTTACATTTTGTTGGCCAACTAAGATGTGCTTGTTGCAGTGGCAAGGACCATGATGCCTATGAGCATGAAATGGATCCTCATTGCATCAGTTGCAATGGCTCTAACCTGTCCTACTCTTGTTCTTGCCCTAAATTGTTGGAAGAAAAAGAGGTGCAACGTTTGAAAAAGATTCCTAATTTTACCTATTCTGAGGCTCAAAAATTGCTGTCCATCACCTTATTTTGGATGTATGCTGCTGCACGTTGTTCTACAGCTAATGTGGGAATGCAGACAGATCTATCTGTGTCTCCTAAAGAATCATTCTTCAAACAAATGAAAAGTTCTTTAACCTTTATGATTAAAAAAGTTGATGAATCAACTTCAACACCTATCTCTGTCCCTTATATACATTCCACCAAACCCCAAGATCCATATTCTTTAGTTCCAGGTAGAGGCATTTCCTTTGATCCATCTTCCTCTCTCAACCCAATATGCAAAACAGTCATTTGTTCATGTCCTCAGTCTCTGGAATTTTCTTCCAACAGCAAAAACCAGCCCAATCGACCTAGGGCAGGATCTATGGAGGTTGATAGACCTCCCTTGAATAACAAAAGTAAAGAAAAAAGATAGCATAAAGAGAAGGGGACTCTGTCCAGTTCACCTACATGTAAATAAAAATGGCCACCCTGATACAATGGAACTGTTAAGGTTTATGATCTAATCTGGATGACATCAAAACACTGATTGCTTCCTATCATTCTGTTTGTCTCTCCTTACAGGAAACATTTCTGAAATCTACCAATACAGTCACCTTTCGGCAGTTTTCTTCATACAGAAATGACAGGCTGTGTGATGGACGAGTGCATTGTTGGGTGCCACTGTTGGTTGATCAGCATGTGTTTGCCCTGTCTTTGCCACTTAACACACTTGGAAGTCATAGCTATCTGTGTTTCCTTGGGTCATACCATCACTGTTTTTTCTCTCTATCTGTCACCTGGAGAGAAACATGACCAATCAGACCTTGATGCTCTCATTGAACAGTTGCCATTTCCCTTTTTCATCCTGGGGGACTTTAATGGACATCATCCCCTCTGGGGAAGTGCTGATACTGATAAGAGGGGTTGCTCTGTAGAACATATGCTCTCTGATCACAACTTTTCTCTTTTCAATACTGGTTCTTCTACTTATTTTTGGGCACCTAGTCAGTCCTTTACTGCTATTGATCTCTCAATTTGCTTCCCTTCATTATTTTCCCATTTTTCATGGAGGGTTGCCAATAATCCACGAGGCAGTTATCATTTTCCTGTAATCTTGAGAGAGACTGGCCATGTTTGATGCCATTTGACCAGTGTGCCCAGGTGGAATCTGGATTGGGCAAACTGGCTTTCTCTCACTGCTCTTGCAGAACTTGATCCTGCCATTGTCTGTAAGCCATCAATAGATGACTGTGTGGCAGCAGTAACTGACTGTATTATACAAGCAGCTACTTGATGTATTCCTTAAACCTCAACATGTTTCCCACTATATCCTCATCCATGGTGGAATCCTGTCTGCTATATGGCACTGAAGGCTCAAAAACGAGCCTGGGATACTTTCCGTTGATATCCCTCACTCTCGAACCTCATCGCTTTTCAGTGGGCCCATGCACATGCTCCATGGGTAAGACATCTAAGCCAGAAGGAATCTTGGATTAAGTTTACAACCAGCATATCATCTACAACCAGTTCCAAAGTCATGTGAGACAAGATTCAAATGGTCAGTGGGCAATATAATTCTGTCTCCCTCTCAATCTAGCTCTCTGATGGCCAGGAAGTAAGTAATACCCAGAGTATTGCCAATACTCTAGGTAGAAGCTTTTGCAGGGTATCTAGCACTTCTACCTTTTTAGTCATCAAGAGTCGGGCAGAGCAATCACCTCTTTCCTATCGAGCTGATTGTCTCTGTTACTGTAATCAAATTACACTGGTGAAATTCAAACTGGCCCTTCATCATTCTGGCAGTACTTCGGTTGGACCTAATGATATACATTATGACATGCTGTGCCATCTATCTCCTGCTTCCCTTGCTATCCATCTGGTAGTTTTTAACCAGATCTGGCAGGAGAATGTCCTTCCTGAGGCCTGGTGCCAAGCCATTGTCCTGCCTTTCTCCAAGCCTTGGAAGGATTCCAAGATTCCTTCAAATTACTTTCCAATTGCTTTGAAGAGCTGCTTCTGTAAGATCTTAGAAAAAATGGTTAATGCTTATTTTGTGTGGTTCCTTGAATCAAACAACCTCCTCTCACCCACCCAGTGTGGGTTCTAACGACAGTGCTCCACCATGGACCACCTGATTCGACTTGAAACATCAATCAGAGAAGCCTTTCTCAAACAATATCTTGTATCAGTATTATTTGACATTGAGAAGGCTCATGATACAACATGGAGGCATGGCATTTTACAAAAACTCCATATATATGGGTTTAAGTGGCCATTTGCCCATTTTTATTAAAAAAATTTTTAATGGACAGGAGATTTTGAGTTTGTGTGGGTTCAACACTTTTCTGGTGTTTTATACAGGAACTTGGAGTCACTCAGACTGGTGTTCTGGATGTTACACTTTTCAGTATAAAAATTAATGCCATCACTGAGCAACTCCCTCTCACTGTTGCAAAGGGGCTCTTTGTCCATTAACATCTCATGTCAGTCATCGAATACGATGTATATTGAGAGGCAGCTACAGACTGCCTTCTATTGTTTACTGAAGTGGACCACAGCAAATGTCTTTACCTTCTCTCTCTCTAAAACCGTTTGCATGCACTTTTGCTGCAAACGGGGTATTTACCCTGATCCTGAACTCCATATTGGTGAAGTTGTACTGCCTGTGGTCTCTGAGACTAAGTTCTTGGGGCTTATAATTGAGCGTAAGCTAACCTTTATACCACACATCCAGCAGCTATGGGTCAAATGTACAAGAGCACTAAACATCCTTTGTGTTCTCTCTACCACAACTTGGGGAGCGGATTGACGTTCTGTGCTAAAGATATATTGTGCTCTTACTCGATCGAAACTCGACTATGAATCATAGGTCTATGGCTTTGCCAGACCTTTGGCCTTAAAGATGCTAGACTCTATTCATCATCAAGGACTTTGGATCTGCACTGGGGCTTTCTGCACTTTCCCAGTTCAGAGCTTATGCATAGTCTCATGAACCCTTTTTGCACCTCTGCTGTTTGCAACTATCTTTACTGTATGGTTCGAAACTTCATTCCTTACCAAAGCATTTCACCTGAGGTTGTGTTTTCCTTCCTTGATTGACCATGTTTTTTCAGACCAAATGGTCTGCCATTACTCCTTTTGGTCTTTTAATCCAGGAGCAGTTAGATGAATTGGGTCTGTTGTTAGATAACATTGCTGTATCCACTGGTCAGCCCATTCCACCATGTCTTCTTACAGTTACCAGTTGTGACTTATCTTACAGTCATCTGAGAAAAGTAGATACTCCTGATTGGAAATACTGTCTGCTATTTGCTGAACATCTTTCAAACTATCCTTCCATTCCTATTTATACAGATGGTTTGAAATCAGGTGACTATGTGGGCTCTGCTCTGGTTTGTTGTGGATCGGTGGTTGCGTGCAGAATCCCCTCTACAGCTTCTGTATTCACTGCTATTTCTCTTGCCTTGGATCACATAGAAGCTAAGCAGCACTCAGACTGCACGATTCATACTGACTTGCTTAGTTCTCTGCTGGTCCTGGAATTGCTTCATGTTGGTTCACTCCCTGTTCTTGCCAATATTCAAAACTGACTGGCCCATTTTTCTTTAATATCTACTTCTATCCAGTTTTTTTGTATACCGAGCCACGTTGGTATTTACGGGAAGGAGCTTGCCAACACTACTGCTAAGTCTCTCTGCTCTGGCACTATCACCTCTGTACCTGTCTCATACATGGACTTTGGTCCTGTATTCAAGGCTTGGCTCCGTGCCACTTGGCAGTCGTCTTGGAGTGAGCAACGCAAAAACAAGCTTTTCCAAATAAAATCCTATATTGGACTTTGGCCATCTTGTTCAAAAAGGATTGGAAAGAGGAAGTTGTTCTTACTAAACTATGCATTGATCACAGTTTTTTAACTTGTTGTTTTCTTTTATCTGGAACTCATTCACCAGTGTGTAGTTTGTGTAAAACTCTGATTACAATAAGCCATATTTTATTTTCTTGTCATTGTTATGATTCACAATGATGGCACCATTTTAAACATGTTCTGTCTCAAGGTTTGTCCATAACGTTAGACAGCATTATTGGTGATGGTGACATTTTCCACCTTCGTAGTGTTTTTAGATTCTTAAAGTCCATTAATCTTTTTAATGTCATTTAATATAAGTTTTTTAATATATAATTTACACCTTTAATGTGGCTCCCTATTAAAAATCACAGTTCATGTAGTTCAATTTGAAATTAGGAACTGACCATAACATTAAGTAACTCAAAATCAGGACTAGAAAGGCCAACTTTAGGTGACTGAGGGTGGTTTTTGTACTTATCTGTTAGTTTTCCTGGTGAGTTGTGGTTATTACAGTTATGCAACAGAAAGACCTTTACAACCTGAATTACTGTTGTTTTTCTCTTGATGCATTATACTAGATGTAAAAATTGGTTTTATGCTATTTATTTATTTTTTAACTTTGTTTTGTTTTATCTTAATTTTCTTTTATCTTTTTACTGGACATTTGGCACAGATAGCCTTGCTGCTTTGTACCATAAAACAGTAAGTCAACCAACCAACCAATCTTTTGACCTACCCTACATCACTACATAACTATCTGTCAGTTATATTCTGCAACTCAATTCCTGGGAAAAATAATTGAAATTTTTGTGTCTGTCTCTTTAATTCACAGACTTCTTTTTATTCAGTGTACTAAAGAATCACTTGAATTATAATCTCTAACTTTTCATGTTCCTTTCTTTTCCATAGGTACCCATTAGCATCAGCTAAAGATTGAAATTTGATATTTAACCGAATCTGCTTATTACGGTTAATTCCACTAGTTTCTAGCCTTATTAATACTGTTTCTGACTTCTAAAAGTCATTGTTAGCTACTATATCTTTTAGATACAAAGTCATAAGTTTCTCTTGTAATCCTGTTGCCATTTTCCTTGGTTCATCTTTATCTATGACTTCTACTCTCATTAGAATAGTTTCATATTTCTCCTTAAACCTACATATACTACATTTTACTTCATACTGTCACTACTAGTTTGTTCAGAAGTGCATACAGCTCCAAGTTCCCACTCCTTGCACCTGTTGTACCTTAGATACAAATGTTATTATGTGCCTTCAAAGTTATTGTATGATAGGTGGTATGTTTGGAATATTTGTAAAATGTTGAGATACTTCAGTTCCAGTTAAATATAAAATTAAACTGAAGCTACAAAATGATGTTCCTTGTGATGTTATTTATTGTGTTCCTTGATTCCTGTATCACAACAATAGCATGATTTCTGAGCTACTCAAACATGTTCATAAAGAAAGTTTTAGTTCAAATTTAAAACAAAGTATATATTTTTCACATTTAAATTGTCTTTTTTGTGCTTTATTGTTTCATGTTTTGAAGGAAAGCTCACAAATGTGTTTTAGAAGTGTTCATTTACAAGTTATTTAGATATATATTATTAAAATAGATAAGTTTTTGGTGTGCAATTAATAAAATGTTCATATAGTAACTCAGTTAAGTAAATGGAAAATTTGTGTGCTTACTTCAGTCTGGAATTTTTCTTACAGGATGCTGTGGGTGAAGAAATACTTCGAATGTCAACAGATGACATTATTGGTCGGACTAGACTTTTAGATAATGAAGTGAAGGTAAACTGTGTAAAACTATTGTAAATTAAAGCTAATTATCAATGAATATTATTTAGTAACACCTCATATCAGTAATTCTTTGTAAGTAAACTATATTTTAGCCTTATTTTTTCACTTGCTTGCTGTATTCAAATTAGCTTTTGCATGCTCAAAGAAAATGGTTTTAAGGATAAGAAATATAAGTTATATTCTTATATAACCTTTATCTTTTACTCAGAGGAACCTTTAACAAACTGTTCATTGAATATAACCTTTTTCTAAACTCCTTGACTTTGATAGAATTGACTATTGTTGTACTTATAAAGTTTGATAAATAACACAGTTATTGATGATATCTAACTAAAACTGTGATACCTGAGTCAAATACAGATATGCATATATTGTAGTCTTGCATTTAAATACATAAAACACTTTAACTTGTTCATAGCATTTTTAATACAATTATGTATAAGTAGTGTTACCACATTGTTTGGCATTACGTTTTTTGATATATTGTTGTGACATACATTATCTGATGTTAATAAACATTTCTTTTATGTGTTATGTTTTTATTTCTAATAGCTATTGTGCTTCAAAATGTTTTTAAGAATATGTGTATTGGTCTAATTGTTTATAAATTTTGAATTAAGGTTTGATTTCGTCATAACAACCAGTTCCTTTTGTAAAAATTGGTAGAAATATCAGTCTGGGCATGATATAGTATTTGTCAAAATTTGAATAATGTTGGTGAAACATAAATTATATAATTCTGGTAGTTGGTTTTTATTAATCAGATATGTATATCTAAAATTAATTGGGTGTGTGTGTATATATATGTAATTTGTTGTATTCATTTTAAAGTAAACTGTAATATGTTCAAATTAAGTACAATGAGCAACTGTTAGATTAAGTCGTAAATATGAAAATTGTAATAATTAATATTGTTTATCTCCTCAGATCATGAAAAGTGAAGTTATGAGGATATCCCATGAACTTCAGGCCCAGAAAGAAAAGATCAAAGAAAATACTGAAAAAATAAAAGTCAACAAAACATTACCCTACCTTGTATCCAATGTGATTGAAGTGAGCTGTTTTTAATACTTCAAATAGTAGATTATTATTAGTTTTGTATGTAATAAGTATTTTCTTATTACTTCTTGCCTTACATGTAAAAGCTTATGCTACAAGTTTTAGAATATGGATGAAAACTCTTCCATATATTACTACTATTTTAGAAGAATTGTATGTTCAGAACTTACATAAATGTGTTATATTTTGTTATGATTTATATGTTAACTGTTTTATTGTTTAGCTGCTTGATGTTGACCCTCAAGATTTAGGGGAAGAAGATGGAGCAAATGTAGACCTGGATTCACAGAGAAAGGGGAAATGTGCCGTTATAAAAACTTCTACTAGACAAGTAAATGGGGTTTTGTTGTAGATATTTCATAATTCATAATGTTGATACAAAGTGATTTGACTAAAGTTCCAGAGAAGTTAAACCTTTAGTAACAAATTAATTGTAAAATCTTGGGCAGTGTTGTCTTAATAGCAAGAGACACTTTGATACACAAGTTTTTCTCATTATAAATGTAAAAAACTATTTTTTCATGAGAATATTCCACTCTTTTTTGCACATGTGCTGTGATTTGAAAATTGTGGAATCCATGCAATTATTTGAACACAAAGAACAAACATTTTTGTAGATGAATGAAGAATGTGTGGAACATTCCTCTTAAAGAATGTTTTTATTTATTTTTTCAGCTTTTAATAAAAGTAACTTGTTGCAAAGAGTTTCTTCTCATCAAGAGAATATGCAAAACTATAATTTACAAATAATTGACTGCTTACATTTTATCATATGAACTTATCATTTATGCAGATTTGACATGAGCTATTTCACCTTGTATTATTTTTCAGTATATTTTTTGTAACTACGTGGTAAATAAAAATGTTCTGTTATAATGTTTCTAATTTATAAAAGTGCTGTTTATTTACTTTTTTGTAATTGAGGTGAAACATATGGCTGGTTTAAAAATACACATATTCTCAAGTAATTGAATATTTTTGTAGGCTATCTTATAGTGATCACTTTGATAATTTTAAATTTGTTAACTAAAGACAAACATACTTAATTTCTGAAGTACATGTTAAAGTATATAAAATACATTAATTCTAGAAATGAATGATATTACACCAAGTATAGTTGTTTAGCTAAATTGGGTGTTCACAAGGGCATTTATTTCTAGAATTAAACATGATGAACTGTTCAGAATTTGAGATGTTTAGTTTTGTAATCAGCATATTTCTGTTTGTATTTGTGCATGTGTTACAAGATTTACTGTCTGACATACGTAATTATTATATAAGATATATTTACAGTCGTTAACTAAAATGTAGTCAACAGTTATTATGACGTGAGTGCCTTTTAGAAGCTTTCTAAAGACCATTATAATTCTCAGATATTAGTATTAGTTTATCATATTTTTATACACTATGTTCTTTGTTTTGTCCTTTAGGGATTTTCAGGAATTAGAATAGTGTGTAGTTGTGTATTCTAACCAAACTATATTTTCTATATCTTTTGCTGAGGCCAGCCAGGACTACAAGCACAGTTGTAGTCAGTACACTTTTTATACAAGCTTTTTGATACAACAATTGTTATAGTGTGTACACTTTTACACAAATCGATGAAGCATGATCACAGTTATGATTATCATAAAACATTAGTGCTTAGACCTATTACAGTTATAAACACTATATTCTTTATCTAGGACCTTGGGGCCTTTTAAGAGTTAGAAGAGTACATAATGATAGTATTCCAATTACATTATATTTTTCATGTTCCTTGCTGACAATGCATTTAAAAATGTAATAGGTCCAATACTAATAATTTAAGCACAATTGAAATATGGGCACTTTTGTTCAAATACAAACAACAAAACTTTTTTTTTGCATGTGATGTATTTGAACTGTATCAGTGGATAAAAGTAACTTTTTATTGAAAAAGCCCAGTGTCACATTTAAAAAAAATTAAAATAGGACAAAATCTTGTGATGAACATATAATTGGCATATTACTGTATTTGTTAAGATAAATCTGTATAAATAAATGCTATCTTTTATTTTAATTTTAGACATATTTCCTCCCAGTGATTGGGTTAGTTGATGCAGAAAAGCTAAAGCCTGGAGATTTAGTGGTATGTGTGAAAAATATTTATTATTAGACTAAGCTGTTTTACCATCTGAAGAAATACATGTTAGTTTGGTGTGAGATTTATTTATTTGAATAATCTAGATTTTGTTGGTCATCATACTAAACATAGTTGGAGGGGTGGAGGTGAACATTTTGAATACAGAATCTACCAGGCAATGTTCATTATATAATTTAATGATGGTGACAGTGTTTTCAATTGTAAATTGCTATTTAAAATGAATATAGTTTGTACTTGGTTGACTTAATTTATATCTTTTTATGGGGTTATAGGTAGCCCTCTAGACAAGTTATTAAACTTGTCAAATAAAAATTCACATTAATTGGAAATGAGATTTTATATATTAAGCATCTCAAGTTTTTAAGGGGGGCAAAATGACATGAGGTTTTGAAATATCTGTACCCTCAAATAACTTCCAAAATAGTTATAATTGAAGTGTTGATGTTTTAAATTTTTTGTTGATAGAAGTTTTATTAATATTTGTTTCAGATAAAGTAGTTAAAAATCGAAATTGGTAGCTCTAGTTTTCACTTTTTGATCCCTTACTTTGTGGAATAACATGCTTTCACAGAAGGTTTGTGATTAATCCTGGAATTTATCCTGCATTTACTGTCTTCTCCTGTAGCTATATATTGCTCCTTAGCAATGATAAAGTTGAAAGAAGAAAAAAAAATAGCATAAATTACGCTTTCATTTGTATAAGAGATTTCCATTCCTATAGCATCACAAAAAAATCAAATATTGGACAAGCCCAAAATTTCTTCCAAATAAGTTTTTAGTACTAGGTGTTTATAAATTGTGTTACATATAAATCTATCAAGGTTCATAGATTAGGTAGCTAAGAGCAGTAGGCCTAAAAACTTTCACAAGTGATTTTTGAGTCCTACTTCACAAGCAAATAATTCTACCAGCAAATTGTATAACCGGTTTTAGTGGCTTTGAAACAATGTAACAAAATTTACAACCATTACAACAAAGTTATGAATAAATACTGTTATCAGATTGAAGGGGTTAAAGATCTAAATTTCTGTCACGTTTGTGAAAGACATGTAGAACAGAGATAATTGTAACAAAATCCATGTGTAGTGAGTTACTCTGTGCATTATACTAAAACCATGGATTAATATAGTGTCATATTACAAATAACTGTTGATAAGCAGATGTATGCTACAGGTTATTGTTTCTTGGGTTTCATAGTGTTTGTGCACATAGTAATTATAATGTTTGCAAAATCTTCCATTTTTAATTTTGTGGCATGCAGATCATATTGCTTTCACTAGCCTCTGAAATCAGGTTTCAATACTTGTAGTGGGAACAGCACAGATAGCAAATTGTGTAGCTTTGTGTTTGACAACAAACAAACGTTATTGATCAGATATTTATAATTATTAAAGATATTTATTTCTCTCTTTTTCTAGGGTGTCAATAAAGATTCATATTTGATTTTAGAGACACTTCCTCAAGAGTAAGTTATCACGAGTTACATTATACTTTGTTTTTTTCAAGTATAAAAAATTTGAACATGACAGTTGGAAATTTGAAGTTAATTATATAAATTATATATATATATATACTTTATCACTTATTAATCAAGTTTGTTTAAAAGCTTGCACTTGAAAGTATACAGCACGAGTTGTGGGTCTTGAGTCTAACAACAATAAAAAACTTTCATGGATGGGAACCACTGTTGGCAAAGCATTAATAGTATGCATCTTGGTTTGTTGTATCACATACAGTTTAGTAATCATAATAAATATTAGATAGGCACTTGTAGATTGCAACCTCCACTCTGGATTGTTTTTATTTAATTTTACAGTAACCAACTTAAAATATATGCTGAAAAATTCCTCACCATCAGAAATGTAGTTGCAGTTGCCAAGATACTTTTTCTGTCACAAGTATTTCTTGAGTTTTAACTTGTGTTGAAATTTTCAATCTGCTACTATTATTTAAAAAAAGAAAAAAAGTTTGGTCTTGAATGTCACTGTGACCTTTGATTGTACATAGTTTGTGCGACATCTTGTATGAGAATCTAGTAATGTCTTTATGGGTGAATAAATTGCTTATATTGTGCAGGTTAAACAATAAATCATAAAATGAAAATAAAATAAAGGTGTTAAAAGGTTAATGGTTGAAATTGTAAATTTCATTAATTGAAATTTTGCAACAAATGCATTCAGAGAAAGAGAGGAAGATAAAAGGTTATCTTTCATTTTATTTCATACTCTTCAGTGTACATTAATTTAGCTACAGGTAGTGTTATGGTAAAGAAAATAACAGATAAGATAACATTTTACTAAAAACACCTGATATTCATTTAGTAGGTATTAGAGGTTATACAAATTTAGATGAGAAATATTTTTATTCTTATCATAAAATTCACCTTTTGCTTACATTGATTTAGTAAAGGCTTTAGAAATTCACAGACAAAAGTAAAATACTTTGTAAAGAATTGTTATTTTTTGTGCAACTAATTTGTAATGTTTACTGAAAGCTTACACAATTTTATGTAAATAAAGTTAGTGAATCCAGAGTTCTAGTATGTAAAGCTTCGTGGTTTACAGGATTGGTCAAATTGACTGATTCATTGAGTTAAAAGAAAGCATCCAGATAGGAGAATAGTGGCATTTGAAGAATTTAAAATTGAAACAATTCAAGATACTTCTTAAAGTATGTACAGAAATACAGGACGTGCATGTCGTTAGAATTAGCAATAGAACTGTTGGAAAGCAGTCACAAGAAAGTTGTTTGTGTGTTAAATTTGGAGCCACAAAGCTTAGTTCTTCTTATTTGGCAAAATATTTTAACTATAAAGAACAAACAAGGGGGTGGAGGCAATTTGTAGACTTAAAGAACAAAGAGTGAGTATTTTGAAAACTATAAAAAGTTTGCGTGTAAGACGTTTGAAGCAGTGTTAAGTGTGTTTATTTACTAGCAGTAACCCTGCTAGTAGATGTTAAGGATTGTATATAAATGTTCTATTGCTACTCCTCAAGATGGATTCTTGTATGTGGTGAGGGATCTCTCAGAGAATGTTCTGTACTTTCAGTTTACTTATTAAATCTGAACATCCACTCACATTTTTGCCATGCTGTGGCAACCTGTGAAGGGAATGAGAGTATCCTGGTGATTAAGGGTCCAACCCCAACATGCCACTTTGATGTTGGATTCCTGTAGACAGGTGGCTTTTGGGTGAACCATCACCCCAGGATAAATGGGCTGGTCCTATTGGGCTAAAGACAACTGAGTGCTTGTACTGCTTTGTCTCAACAGGTGTTGTGGACATTGTGTTTGATGCTGGTGTTTTGGTATAGTACTGATGAAACCCTGGCATTGTTGCAGTGTTCTTGTTTGACATTGCAGTGCTTCACCTTGTAGAGCTCCATGGTGGCTGGGGTCAGTAGGCACTGAAATGCATTTTCTTTATTATGAGTAATTGCAATCCATGAAAGGAGAAAAAACATTATCAGAAAATGACAACCTATGGACAACTGTTCAACATTCACTATCACAGTCTGATTCAGTGCTTCAGTTTCTCATCCTCATTCTTTATCTGAGAAATCCTCAGGGCAGTCATTTCACTTTTTACACACAAAAAATCAGAGGATATTATTGGCTCCCCCAAGTCAGTCAAAAAGTTACACACCAGAGACATTTTGGTAAAAACATCAATACCACAACACACCAAACTCCTGAATTCAAAGACCATTAGGAATATACTCATCAAGAGGAGTTGTTGTTGAGAGTGATTTAAAGAATATTCCCAGGGAAGAGTTCCTTGCTGGTTTCTCCAGCCAAAATGTTTCTGTCCACTTGTAAGGATGGAATAATGTTTCCCACAGATGTACTTGTTTTGACACTTACATTGCCAGGTCTGGCTGTCACTATTAAGGGAGGTTACTTAAATTATAAAGTGTAGCCATATATTCCCAATCCCCTCCAGCATTTCTGGTGTCAGCAGTTCAGTTATTCAAAGGCATCTTGTTGTGAATCTCTGATGTATGCTCGTTGTGATAGCAAATCCCATGACACCTGTGAGTGTGAACTGGAACTCACATTGTATTAACTTATATGGTTTACGCCCTCCTACTTTCACTCTTGCCATTAGTGGGTGGAAGAGAAAGAGATCCAATGTTTAAAAACTGCAAATAATATTTTGTATGTTGATGCTCAGAAGTTACTATCCCTCAATCCATCTCAGACATATGCTTCTGCAGTCCTTTCCACTGCTACAGTGGAATGCAGACAGATCTTTCTGTGCCTCCAACAGAGTTCATCCATGTGAAGAGTCTTTTGCCATCTATAGTTAAGATAGTTGATAAGTGAGTGTACACTCCATTCTCTGTTTCTTCCAGTCAGTGATTGGGTCCACTTCCTTTATCCCTTGCTTCTGGCAAAGGCTTGGGTTCATTTTCTTCACCTTCTAGATATTGAATGATTAGTTGCTGGAATTTACACCTATCCAAAGCTGAATTAGAAGAAGGTCGAAAGACCTTCTAATAAAGAAACATAATGTTGTCATGAATTGAAGGGTTCTCCACTAAAATAAAAATGACCACATTGATATAGTGGAACTGTCAAAATTTCTATTCTAAGGTAGGGGACATCAAGGCACTGAATAATTCTTATCATACATGTTCTTCGTTACAGGAAACATTTTGAAATTTGCAGATACTGTCACCTTCAGGCAGTTTTCTTTGTATCAAAATGACAGGTTGTGTGATGGAGGGATTGACACTACTGGTCGACTAGCATGTCTCCAATCAGTCTTTGCCACTTGATACACACTTGGAGACCATATCCATCTGTGTTTCCTTTAGTTGTACCATCACTACTTATTTTATCTAACTCTCTTCTGAAGAACTATGATGGAACTGTAATGGACATAATCCCTACTGGTGTGATGCTGATATTGATAGGAGGGGTCATTCCATAGAATGGATGCTCTTAGACCACAACTTTTCTCTATTCAATACAAGTTCTTATACTTCTTTTCATATACTTAGTCAGTATTTTACTGCTATTGATCTCTATCAGCTCCTTTTCACTCTTCTCTCACTTTTCTTGAGGGGTTGACAGTAACACACGAGGCAGTGATCATTTTCCTATCATTTTGAAGGAAACTGTCTGTAGTTGATGCCATTACAGTTTTGCTCTTCACAGACCAGGAAGTTGCTGATGCCCAGAGAATAACCAATACTCTTGGCAAAACATTTTCTCATGTATCTAGCACTTCTGTTTTATTTCCCACCTTCTTGGGGCAGAGTGACCACCTCTTTCGTTTGGGCCAATTGTTTCTTTTACTTCAATTACTCCTTTACAATGTAGATCTCTAGCTTGCTTTTCATCTATTTGGCAGTAATTATGTCAGATCTGATGATATTCACTATGAGATGTTGTGTCATCTCTCTTAATATTCTTCTGGTTGTTTTTAACCAGATCTAACAGGAGAAATTTTTTTCTAGTATTTGGCACAAGACAATTTGTCAACTTCTTTTTAAGCCTGGGAAGGATCCTAAGTTTTTTTCAATCTATCATCCATTTGCTTTTTGAGCTGTCTCTGTGAGATCTTAGAGAGGATGCTTAATATTTGTCTTGTTTGGTTTCTAGAATCAAACAACCTCTTCTTGACCTTCCAGTGTGGGTTCTAATCACAGAGCTCCACTGTGGATTGCCTGATATTTCTTGAAACATCAATCAGAGAAGCCTTTATCAAGCAACAACATCTTGTATCTGTATTCTTTGACTTTGGGAAGGCTTATGATACAACGTGGAGGTACATCATTTTGTAAGACCTCCACTGATTTGGTTTGCATGGCCATTTACCCAGTTTAACCAAAATTTTTAATGGACAAGTGATTCCAAGTTTAAGTGAGCTCATTGGTCTTCAGTTCTTTTCCACTTCAAACTGCCTTCAATCATTTATTGAAGTGGACCACAGCAAATGTTTTTAGCTTTTTTTACTCTAAAACTGTTTGCATGCACTTTTACTGCTAATGGGGGGGATTCACCCCAATCCTGAGCTTCATCTTGGTGATGTTCTTCTCATTGTCTCTGACAAAATTCTTTGACCATAAGCTGACCTTTATTCCATACATCAAGTCGCTACACATCAAGTGTAGAAGGACACTGAACATTCTCTGTGTCCTCTATTCCACCTCTTGGTGGATGGACTGATGTTTGACAGAAAAGATCTATTGTGCCCTCATTCAATCCAAACTAGACTATGGGATTGTGGCTGATGGTTCTGCTAGGACCCTTGTCTTGAAGATATTGGATCCCATGCACCATCTGGAGAGTTTTCTGTTCTTCAGTCCAGAGTTTGTACACCAAGTCTCATAAACCTCTGCTTGCATCTTTCTTTACAGTATGTTTCAAAACTTCAGTCCTTACCACAGCATCCAACCTTGGGTTGTATATTCCTTTCTCAGGAGGCCTTGCTTTTCCAGAATAGATGGTCTGCCATCATTCCTTTTGGTCTTATGCAGAAGTAGCTAGCTGAATTGGGTTTGTCCTTGGATGACATTGCTATCTCCACTGGTAAGCCCATCCCACCATGGTTTACTATCATCCCCCAGATGTCACCTTTCTTTGAGTAATCTAAGGAAGGCAGATATTTCTGATTGGAAGTGCTTTTTTTTTTACTATTGTTGTTGTTGTTTCGAATTAAGCACAAAGCTACACAATGGGCTATCTGTGCTCTGCCCACCACGGGTATCGAAACCCGGATTTTAGCGTGTAAGTCTGCAGACATACCGCTGAGCCACTGGGGGGCTTTTTTTACTAACATAACATCTTTCGAACCATTTTTTTCCTTTCAATTTATTCGGATGGTTTGAAATATTGTGGCTCTTTGGGCTCTGCCATGGTTTGGTGGTTGCACACAGGATCCCCTCTACAGTTTCTCTGTTTACTGCTGAATTATATGCCATTTCTCTTGTGCTGGATCTTGTAGAAGCAATGCAGTACATCAGTTATACTGACTTATTTACTCTACTAACCCTGGTATTGCTTTATATTAGTTCTCACCCTGTTCCCATTGATATTCAAAAATGACTGGCCCATTTCTGATTATCTTGCATTCCTATTCAATTTTATACCTGAGCATGTTGGTATTCCTGGGAATGAGCTTGCTAACACCACAGCTAAGTTTATCTGCTCTGGTGCTATTGCTGTTATGCATGTTTCTTATATAGACTGTGGTCCTCTATTCAAGGTTTAGTTTTGTGCTGCTTAGCAGTAAACTTGGAGTAATTAACATGAAAACAAGCTTTTCCAGATTAAATCTTTTGTTTTTTGGCCATTTTTTCCCTTATGTATAAGAAAGAGGAAGTTATCTTGGTAAGCAATGCATTGGTCAGTTTTTTTTTATCTGGGATCAATGCACCAAATATGTGGTCTTCATGATACTCAATTTACGATAGCCTACATTTTACTGTCATGCTGTTGTTATGACTCATAGTGATGGCACCATTTGAGATGTACTTTTTTTTAATGAGTTTAACCCTGACAATGAACAGTTTCATTGGCAGTGGTGACACTGTCCATCTTATGTTTTTAACTTTTTAAGGACCATTGGTCTTTTTAGTTCTATTTAAGGTTTATATCCAAATTTTGGCCATTGATTTGTTTTAATTCAATTTCCTTTTACACATTATAACAATTTTACTTTTATTATTTACTGGTTTAATGCAGATATTCTAGTTTTGTGCCAATAAACACCAAACTACCAACTATTCTTCTGCTGCAGAAATTTGTGAAAGTGTTAAATATATTGCTATTATGAAGAAGGAAAAGTATTGGAACATGTTGGTTTATTGTGCAGTATTTAGTGGCAAGTATTTAATTAACTCTGGCTTTGAATTTCAGCAAAATATACCTTGCAGCATAAGAGGTTATAGAATGATTAACTCGGAAGTCTCAGTGCAGTCTAAATGAAACCCTGTCATCAGTTGAAAATATAATGTTGCAAAAGAGAAGTTAGCTAATCTGTGGCAACTTTTGAAGATTGTACAGTACAATTGAAGGGGACACTAAGTTTTTTTTCTATGATGTGTGAATACTACAATTAGTAATTACTAGCACAAACTGCCACCTATATGGTGGCTTTACTGCTAATAGTGTTTAAACATGCTCAGCATAGTCATGAAATTAAGGCTTTAGAAAGATGTACCAAGCATTTGTTATTCAAATCACTGTTAACTGAAATGAAGAAAATAAACCTATTAACGAAAATAAGAAATAATATGTAAATCACTTTTTTCTTTGAGTATGTTATGAAAAACTATTTGATACTTTTATGTGTGTGTTTTCATGAATAAGGAATTTTTTATTGAAGTTTTTATTGTATTTATATGAACCTTGTGCATCAAATAAATATATTTAGTGTTGTATATTTTCTAAGAAATTATAGATTATGGTCCAAAGTTCACATTAAACGTTAAGTTGAACAGTAAAGGTTAAAATAAACGTCTTAGTTTATGTAAGAATTGCATTTTAGAAAACCTATCAATATTTTTACCAAATTAGAAACATTGAATTACCAGCCAACTCTCCTGATTTTGTTCAAATACCTCTAGTTTTTTTCCCTGTCTTTTAGAATTTTGAGTCTGTCCTGGTCCCACATTTTTTTTAAAAAGTTTTAAAACCCAGTTTTTATGTAATTTGTAAACAAAACTTTAAAACTATGATCCATTTTCTAGGGTAAAACTTGAGCACCAATTAAGATTACAAGTTGCAGTTGCCATATTTCTTATGTTTATTATTTCTTTTTACCTAAATTACTTGGGTCAGTATCAAAACAAACTTCTGATGTTACAACAATGTGGAAAGTATTAAAAAGACAAGAAAAAACAAACAAACAGAAATAAAAATAAATAACATTTTACAGTGATCCAATTTTTTAAAGTTTTCTATGAAAATCTAGTTGGGTTTGTTACAAGTCCTGTCTCCTCTTTCCCAGCAGGATTGGTATCATAAACACAAATTTGTATGCACATTTGCACATATCAGGTATTTATTCTTTAACTTTTGATGGAGTATGTGTGTATTCACAAAATTTGGTATACTCTTAATAATGATAATAAGTGTTTGAACATAAGATCAGATTTTTCAGTTTAAGATTTGTTTGTGAAAATATTGAGTCTGTTTCGTTACTAGTCTGTTATAATTAAAAGTTATTCTTCATCCCAAAAATACCAAACATTATTTGTGTAATATCTAAAACACCTTAAATACATTTCAAATGTTTCTTTTCAGTAAGACCACAGTTTGTTTCATGTTAGAATGACTATAGATTATAACACAAGGGGTAGAAATATTCTCAATTTTCAGCAGGACACATGTCCTGCTGGACAGTGAAACTTGCCAGACATTTGAAGTTTTAGCAGGACACCTCAAAATTGTCACCGGATATTACCGAAAACAAGAAATCAAGTAGAGACAATTATTATATAAAACAGAATCATTTTATTTATGGCACTGAAACATTATTTCAAAGCAAGTGGCAACAAGTCTTGTATCCATTAAAAATGACGTATTAATCAAACTGGTAGATTTAGTCATCCAGCACTAAGATATCAGCTGATGTCGACTCAGTATCTCTATTGTCTCTATGTGTGTGAGTTCCATGTGGACTTGCAAATCGTCTGGCTTTTTTACTATCCTTTCACCAGAATTCTATATACTTGCACAGTAATTTTGTGCTTGCAAGTTCACAGGTCTTATTCTTAGCTAATTTTATTGTCATTGAGTCATTAAGAGAATCATTTATTAGTTTGGACTGTCAGTCATCCTTAATAACAGCCATCTGGGAAAATCCACATTCTGGCTCAGCAGATGACACGGAAATTACTTGCATGAGGCATACCAAGGCCAACACTGTTGATCCAGGTAAAGGTTTACTGTCCTCAACAGTAATTTGACTTAACATGTGGGCCCACAAACCACTTGCACTGCTAGCCAGGGATTCATCTGATTTTGCAAATCTTGTGTCTTTGAGCAGTGTCTCGTGAAAGTCAGCTTGGCAAATATCAGTTGCAATGCTGAAACCCTTAGCTTTTAGCAGAGCACCAAAGTGGTCCAATAGTGTTTGGAGTTCATTATGGCCACAAGATGACAATGCTACATTGCTTTTAGGCCAGGTGCTTGGTTCAAAAATTTGAAAGGTACCAATAAAATCCTTATCAAATTCTTCAAATCTCTCATTCAGATATGTGACAATTTTACCTATGAAGATGGCAATTTCTTCAGCCACGGATTGAGGAGCTGTCTCTTTTGTGGCACTTCTTGAGCCTCTGGCCCTTGTCTGACAACTAATAGCAATCACCTTTCCTCTGAGTAACCACTTGCCAGTTTGTTCACATGTTGTGATCTCTTTAACAATTTTCTGGGTTCTCTCAACATGATTCAGATTGCCTAGCTTCTCTTTCCAAACAGCGAGTTTGTTAGAAACAATGTTCACAGTAGCAGAATTGTCTTGCATTTTGAGACTAAGAGATGTCAAAACAGGCAGAACTGCCAAGAGTATGTCCATGTACAGGATAAATTTAAGGCTTGTCAAAGTACTGTATAATCCTGTGGCTTTCTGTCCACGTTCCTCTTTGTCATGCAGCTTTACTTGATACAAATGTTCCACTAAAGCTGGCCAGTTATGAGAAACTGACTCCAGAGTACACTCTTTATAGGCCACCCAGCGGGTTCCTGTTCCTTTTGTTGGCTTTACCAGCTTCTTTGAGGCTAGCCCAGTTCTGTGGCAAATTGTCATAAAACTTCCATAGGTTTTCTAAAATGGTTTGGACACTATTAAGGTAAGGGATGTCCTTGATAGTCTTTTAAATTGCAAGTTCCAATCTGTGACTAACAAGTGGATCCCCATCAAATAAGGTTTTTGCACCTTCAATCTGTTGACAAGTTCTTTATTTGTGCCAAAATTGACAGCTGCCCCTTTAGCTGTCAGGCATACAATTGATTCCAGCAAGTCGAGAAACTTGCCATATATGGACAATGCTGGAAATACAAAAAATTAGTACCCAATATTAGTTACTTTCTGTAAAAAAGAACAAAATGTAAAATTGTACTTTGGAAAATCCAATTGCTTCATTATCTGTTATGCTAATTGTGCTAGGTTAAAATACAATTCTGTCAGTAGTAAATACATGGTTCTTCTTGGTCTAAAACAATTGAAAAATGCTTGTTTTCACTGATGTATATTAATAATGGAATGACTGTGTAAACCTGAATTAAAACAGAATTGTACATGAAATATTGTCCATTTTAATTTTTCTTAATTAGGAATTCAGGATAAATCCAGAAAATTCTCATCCCAGGTAATTAAGAAACCTTTACCTGAACTAAGTGCCTGTAGCAAATGTTCAGAATCAGCTTTCTTAACTGACGGCAGACACAGGAAGTGGATTACCGGGTAACAGTCACTGTCCAAGTATCTTACATAGACTATCTCAATGTTGGCAGTGTCTGTTGAGCCGTCAATCATAATGCCAAAGAATGAGGTGTGCAGACGAGATCTGACATTAATTCTAATTGTTTCTGCAATATACTTCATAGAGATACTGCTTGTTTGTCATTGGCATAATGTTCTGTTAAGTTCATACCAAAGTTGTGCTCCTGCAGCAACAGAAGCTCTTGAAAATCACTGAATAGTTTGACATTCAAAGCCATATAAAGGGCAATCCTGAACATTACAAGCAAATGATCTTTCTCAGTCTAGTTAAGTTTACTCAATTCTTTCATTGTGGGAGTTTAATCAAGTGTTTCTTTTGCTGTCTTAGCTTCACAACTTAGACTGTGGGTGCGACTGTTTTCATGTTCCTTAACAGTACTTTCTCTCAGGTTGGAAGATCCTGATACGAAGGTGTTCTTCTGCCTTTCACTACTTTGGTCATATTCCTGACAAATTGAGCAAAACATCAGTAGTGTTATTATACTCCAGCCATGGTTGGCTTCTATTCCATTCATCCTGGAAATGACGAGTAGGCTTAGCATCAGTATTAGCAGTAACAGTTTTTGCTTCAACACTTGGGCTTGGTTCAACAAGCATGGGTTTTTTTCACTCGGGGTTCCATAGTATTGTCTTCTGATTCATTAGTCTTGCTCGTGAAGCCAAACTGAAATAGATCGTGAGACTTTTCCATTTTTTTACTATCAGATGCCATGGTCAGATTGTCATGAATGTTTGGCAGTCACGTGACTATCCAGGATGGCACGGATAAGGCAACCTAAAAAGCTCATTTTGTGAGCATTCATGACCATTTTTTTTAAATTTGCCTTTTTTTTTGTCTTAAATTAAATCTCAAATTTTGTAAGTTATTTTCCACTCATTATAAAATATACTTTTAAGCAAAATCTTTGGGCTGTGCATACATAGCTTTTGCCTCACTTATTTTTGAGGGGACAATGTATTTGTGTCCGATATGTTAGGAATATGGGCACCGGTCACGATGTCATGTGATAGATTGGAAAGTGCCAGCCAAATGTGATTTTTTAACAGACATGTCCAGCTTTAAATAGAAAATTTTGGATCTTGAACACAAAAATACAAATATTAGTCTGAGTAGCTTAAGTGTTATAATGTTATTTATATATATTTGTATATTAATTTCCATTATATTGTCCTTCCAATCATGTCTTGTTAACATTACCTAACTTGTATTGACACAGTGCATGTTACTGTATTCAGTAATATGAAGCTGAACTACAGTCTTTACAAAGTGACCCTTTGTTGGCTGTGTTTTAGTGAATAGTATTTTGTAATATGTAGTCACATATTTAATAATTATACATAGATTACAAACATTTAGAAGTGAGTTATTAAAGTTATTTTTCTTGGAATATAGAATGACAAATGAAATAAATCAAACAGTTATTTCTTCCACCTTTGAATTTGGTTGCTACTGGACATAGGTTTCTAAGCCTTTTAAAATTTTGTACATGGAGAATATGAAATAAAGTATTTTGTTTTGGTTTTACACACACACTTGAATAACCAAAAAATTAAAAAAATACTATATCAGTGTCTTATACTTCCACTGTAAATTATCAAGTTATGTAACAAAGTTGTATTTAAGTCTAAACAAAAGAAACTGAGGGGATAAAAACACAATCTACTTCCTTGAAATATTGATTCAAAACAATGTGGTAACATTTGAACAGATTAAAATGACTGGGGAAACCATTATGAGGATATTCTAAGCTGTTGTTTAGTTAGTCACATCATATATTGCATAAGTGTATATAAAGGATCCTTTCAAAAATTGAAAAGAGGTGAATGGGGCCACTGCGTTTGATTCAGTACATAAGCCATATTTCAGCAAAATAAAAAGATGTGGTAGTTTATATTCTAGTTTGAAAGTGTTGATAATTTTAGTTCCTGATTTGTGAGAAACTATAGACTAAGTATTTTGACATCACAAATGTCTGATTTTAATTGGTACAGCATTCAACTTTATGACTCACAAAAATGGATATTTAGATGTGTTGTTTTAAAATTTACTTTTAAATTAAAAAAATTAACTTGCATAGTAATAGAGTTGGAATTATAATCTACAATTTGATACAAAACTAATTGACATAAATTCATAAAATAGTTCAATGAAATCTTGAATGTGAGTCAATAAATGTAATGGCATGGCTTTCGACCCTTGACCCATCATGAAAGAGTCATGCATGCTTTTAAGAATTAGCTTTGTGGGAAGTGTTTTATGAGTTTTACTTCTGTATCTTGAAAAATAGCTGGTTGGCAGAGATTACCTTTTTTATCTAAGTTAAAAAAATGAAAAATATTAAACTCTTATAGATAGAATTCAGTGGATTTATTTTTTTTAATGTGTTCCATAATAGATATTAAATTAATTAAGCTCATTTTGTATGCTGTTTTCAGGTATGACTCTAGGGTAAAAGCTATGGAAGTGGATGATCGGCCAACTGAACAGTACAGTGATATTGGAGGACTTGATAAACAGATACAAGAGGTATAAATCTTCACTGTCATATGTTACATATTTGTTTTTAAAAATTAAAGCAATGTGTGTAAAGACTATGAAAACACTTTGCTACAGAGCAATAGTCTGTGTTAAAACTGGAGACTGTAAAATGTTTGGAATATTTCTTAAGTACAGCAGCTGATAAAACCAGTACTTTAAGAAATAGACATATTTCAAAGCAAACTATGTATCAAAAATAATAAAAAACTACAGAACTGAAGAACACAAGACAATTGTTAATTTCACAAAGTTTTTGTTTTGTTCAATTCTTTAATTACAGTTTCACCAAATACATAAAATCAGTTTCAGTGATCTTTATGGTGTGAAATGTGAATAAGGAAAGACTGGAAACATTTAGTGCTGTTGCATAAGTCGCATTGCTCCCCACTCATTGTTTTGTTTCATTTCCTACTACTGGGGAAACAAAGATATGGATACAGCACAAGACACTTGAGTCCATTGCAAGCTGTTGAAAATTGTTTCATGATTAAAGTTGAACTATTTCTTTATAAGGGCAACTGATATGTAGAGAGTACTTCAACATCATTGCCTGCTTTTCTATCCTCTGAATCTTGTGTTTCTTTCTTGTTGAACAGTGTTTTTTTCCAAGACTAATCCAGTTTACTCAGATTGTATAAACTTGGTATGGTAAGTGTGACACAATCACTGGATGAACTGGGATTAATTTTAATTATCATATTTCTTCTATTCTTATATCTGTGGACCTATTATACTCAATATTTGTACTAAAACTTTGTGGAGTCATTGCAAAGCTGGATAAGGGTTCGTATAGTGAAACTTTGCACAACTACACATTATTGGTTTTATTATTATATTTTTTTTAATGTAAAAACTGATCTCATAGTAAAAGGCCTGAAGGCTGCTTGGAGGGCTCACCTATTTTAAACACTGGCAATACTATAAAGTAGTGTGTTGTCTGTCAGTCAGTAGAAACTAAAATATGTTACACAAGGAATACTTGAAATTGCAGTTTGTACTATTGTGACGTTGGTATAATGTACAATTGCCATAGATCATGAGAAAAATTATGCACTTTGTAAGCTAGAACACAGCATAACATAAACTTCAAAAGCAAGAAATACTTGTTACTCTTCATTTTGATTTTATTTACCATTGAAATAGAAAACTTTCAGGGAACCTACAGAACTATATCTGATTCTTATTTTCCTTAAAAAACAACGAACTTAGAAGTGGAACATAAATATATTGTTTGACAGAGATCAACATCAGATAACTCAAGAACAAAGTTGCAAAGGTTTCCAGACAATTTTAATTTTGAGGTTTTGTGTGACAGTGAATATATATGTTTTGTAACACAAACACGCTGGCACAAGTGACAGAAAATAAGAGGGACTAAACAGCATTATATAAAAGTACAAAATATTTAGTGTGTTATATTTTTAAAAAATGTTTTGGAAATTCAAATCAGCCTGTTGCATCTCAACCACACCTTACACAAAATTGTGTTGGAATAGTAAATATTATAATTATATTTAACAATGTTTGGCATTTTTTGGTAAAATGTTAGCACCAAAAATGTATTACTTTTGGGAAAGGTGTATAAAAGCTAAACAGTGATAAATTCAATTTATGAATAGGTGTTGAAACTGGAGATTTAGAATTTCCAAGATGGCAATATATCTTGTACTTAATGACATTGCAGAAAAGAGAATGTGGGTTAAATTGGAGCAACAAGACCTTAAAAAAACAGACCTGCAACAATTTGTACCCAAAGTGTAGGATTGTGTGACAGGTGAGAATTCACAAATATAGTGGCAGTGACAAAAGCTGACAGCATGCCCTAGGAAACAGTATGCAACATAATCAGTAACAATCTCTACCTAGAAAAGTGACACAAACTGCTTCCTCAGTATTTCTGTTCAACAGTCTTGTACCTCAAGTGGATGGAGAATGAAACACGTATTCAAGTTCTTTCATACAAAAACATCTTGATCAAGCCAGTTATGATTTCTTTATGATTAGACTGTTCAAACAGGAGCTGAGAAATTGTTATCCTGGTACATTATATGGGTTATGGAAAGCAATTGGAAATGATTGGTGCAATGTTGATGTAACAGCCTTGTAAAAGAGCCTTTTTCAATTAAAATTGCTGCAGGGCTGTTGTCAAGTTTCATAGCTGTCAGAGAGCAAATGACTGGACATGAATTGCAGTACTGTGGTGAGGTTTCAAAACTGTTTTAATATAACATATTCAACCTTTGTATAAATATCAGAAGTTGCCTTTTAAATAACTATTGTTTTGGAGCATAAAATGTTCGTGAGAAATGAAATTTTTATCAAGAAGATGCTAATAGCATTGACTTTTCAATTACCTTACAGTAAAGTAAATATCAATTTGGTTAATAGCATTTTCTGTCTCCCACAGTTAATTGAAGCAGTTGTGCTACCAATGACCCATAAAGAAAAGTTTGAAAACCTAGGAATTCAACCTCCCAAAGGTAAGTTTTTCAGAACTTTTATTTTGTGCATGTGTGCATGTTACATTGATCAGGTTCTGGGTGAGAATTGTGTGTGAAAGAACACCAGTAATGTACTTCAATATTTTATTTGTTAAATGTTGTTATTTTCATATTTCTTTACATCACCTCATATTCTCGGCTTATTAAATGTAATTTATTTAACCCTCTCACTACGGGTAGGTAAAAGTGAGCTAGTTTGGCTTTTTACAAAATTACATTCAGACTTTAAACTACCTTATTATCAATGTAAGTCAATACATTGCAATTAAAATATCGAACAAATCATATATTAATGTTATATAAGTTTAAATTGATTAATTTGAAAGGAAAATATTTAAATAAATTCTCAATCTCCTCTTGTCTATGTAATGTAAAATGAGTTTCCTCTGACTAGCCCATATTCAGTTTATCACCTCTGTATGAGACACTGTGTTTAACTTAAGTTACTCATTATAGTATAGATATTATGTCTTTGTTTATGGGAGTAATGCTCATAAATAATTAATTGTAGTTTTTTCATAGATGTCCATTTAACTCTTGCTCTGAAATGTTTTAGGGGTTCTTTTGTATGGACCTCCTGGAACAGGAAAAACATTGATGGCAAGAGCATGTGCTGCTCAGACTAAATCAACATTTCTCAAGTTAGCAGGCCCACAGTTGGTTCAGATGTTCATTGGTGATGGAGCAAAACTTGTGAGGGATGCATTTGCATTAGCCAAAGAGAAAGCACCAGCTATTATTTTTATAGATGAATTGGATGCAATAGGTATGTTTGAGTTTTTCATTGAGAAAGCTTAGATGAAACTTGAGGTATGTATGGATTACTTTGGACAAATTCAGAATATTTAAACTTAGTTATGTTTGTAGTATTGTTAAGAAATTGCATTTGTTTTAATTAAATGTATTCTTGCTGACACTGTTTTTGTAGTTACTAAGATTAACATAATTTTCTTCACAGTGTTTTTGTAAAAAAGTTTGAAAAATAAAGGTAAACATGTGTAGGATTGTTCAGTTTTGATAAAAAAATGTTTTTGAATAGTTTTTCTGTAAAAAACCACGTGAATTATATTTGTGAAATTCAAGCTTTGTTAAAAACGTTTCAAGGAAATGCAAATTTTGGGTATTGGCTTAATTTATGTTTTGTGTCTCAAATATTGTTTGTTTATCTTGTGAAGTTATGTGGAATATATTTATTGCTTTGTTACTGTGTAGGTATTGTAATGTCAAACACAAATGGAAATAACTTGTTACTCTGCAGCCTCTCACTTGTTTTCTATTAAGGGATGACTGACAAATCAACAGTCTGACCATGTTATATAGATGTAAATTTTGTAGAAGTTAAGATATGTTTTGGATTATTCCTAGGAACTAAGAGATTTGACAGTGAGAAAGCTGGAGATCGAGAAGTTCAAAGAACAATGTTGGAATTGCTTAATCAGCTAGATGGTTTCAGTTCAACAACCGACATAAAAGTACTTAAACATTCCTTTTTTTTCATAATAATAAACGTTAAGTGAGTACAAATTGAAATGTTTATATTATTTATTAGGACATAGGTGAAACTTACTGTATTGTGTGAGTGTGTTGTTTAATGATGTACTGTTTATAACTAGTTTGTCTTTGACTCGGCATTTAATCGGATGTGGCAGGAGAACATTTTCACTTATGCTTGATGCAAGACTGTTGTCCTGCCATTTTTAAAGCCTGGGAATGATTTCAAGATTTTTTCTAATTATTTTCCAGTTGCTTTGAATAGCTGTCTTTTATGGTTTTAGAGAGGATTGTTAATACTCATCTTGTTTGGTTCTTTGAATCAAACAATCTCCTCTCACTCATCCAGTGCGAGTTCCATCAACAACACTCCACTGTGAACCATCAGATTCTACTTGAATCCTTGGTCAAGAAGGCCTAACTCGAGGTAGAACACCTTGTTTTTGTCTTTGATATTGAGAATCCTTGGCACTATCTAGAGGTACAGAGTTTTGTAGGACCTCAATTTATGTGGGTTGTGTGGCCACTTACCCAATTTTATTTGTAATTTTTTTATATGAAGGTTGATTCGAAGACCTTATGAGTCTCACCCTTTCTCATTTTTTTTTTAACAGCAACTTGGAGTCCCTCAGGGCTGTGTCTTAAATGTCATACTTTTCAGCATGAAAATTAATGCTGTAACTAACAACTTCTTCCAACAGTTGCAAACTGCCTTTAATGTCGATGACTTCCACATCTCAATTCAGTCATTGAACGTGAAGTTTTAGGGCAATCTTAAGCTGCCATTAAATAATCACTTGTTGAGGTGAACCACAGTAAATGGTTTTACTATCTTACACCAAAACCATTTATTTACATGCACTTTTGCCACTTATGAGGCTTACTTAAGTTCCATCTTAAGTAATATTGTTCTTTTTGTGGTCCCTGAGGCAGTCCTTGTTCCTTATATTTGACTGAAAGCTTATTTCCATTTTTCACACCAAGCAACTACTTGCCAAATGTATAAGGGCATTGAATGCCCTCCATGCCCCCTCTTCCACCTTTTGGAAATGGGTTAATGTTCTAAGCCAGTGATGGCGAAATTTTTAGGGATTGCGTGCTTCAATTGTGACCCAAAATTATTTTGTCTATCTGAACGTGCCAGGATTTTCATAAAAACGATAGTTACTTTCCAATAAAAAACAGACTTTTTGATGAGTATCTTTATTTTTAAAAAAGTCGAATTACAAAAGTTGCAATGAAACCAATAAATAGCCTTGACTTAAAATTTGTATATTTTGTCTTTAATTTTATGAAATCAATGCGATCTCTACTGTTGTGAACACTCGGATAACTTGTTAATTGTTGGTTCATATTTTGTTGATTTGAGAGCAACACATGCAGCACTCAGTTCATCTGTAAGCTTGTTTCTTCTGTCTGATTTGATGAAATTCAAAGTTGAAAACAGCTGCTCACAAGTGTAAGATGATCCAAACAAAGTAAGAAGAGCTATTCCAAGTAATTTTATTGACTTAAAATTAATTGGCAAAGAATTCCACACTTTAAGAATTTCATTTTCACAACTCTTTGCAACGTTTTCTTCCAAGATCCCTCCACACTCTATTTTCTCAAGTGTTTTACGCAGGGCACAGAATTTATTAGTTCAAGTATAGTTTTCCTGAAATTCTACATACTTCTTGGCAAAGATGTGGGAATCCTATCATGTGCCAGCAATCGTAGCCATGCATGCCATAGGTTCACCATCACTGTTCTAACCTCAAGGTGTATGTCTTCATTTGATCGAAGCTGGACTATGGGTTTCTGATCTGTGGTTTTGCAAAGGCCTCTGCCTTAAAAATATTGGACTCCATTCACCATATAGAGCTTCAGCACTTTTCCAGTCCAGAATTTGTAAACTTTCAATGCAGTAACCTGTTAAACTTCAATCTTTATTGAAGCATCCCACCTGGAGTTGTGCCTTCCTTTCTCAGTAGGCTATGCTCTATCATAATACTGTCTGTAAATCCTTCTCTAGGCCTTCAGTTGGCTGAACTGGGTCTGTAACGGGATGGCTTTGCTATCTCCAATAATCAGTCCATCCCGCTAGGGCTAATTACCATCCTTACTTTTGTGACATTTCTTTCAGTCATCTGAGGTAGGTGAACTTTTCTGATTAAAAGTATCATCTTCTCATTACCAAACATATTTCAAACTATTCCTCTTTTTCCATTTATATGGATGTTTTGAAATCAGGCGACTCTGCTATGGTTTGTTGGGGCTCAGTGATTGCTCTACAGTTTTTATGTTCACTGTCAAGTTGTATGCTGTTTCTGTTGTTATAGGTCACATAATAGCTATGCAATACACCAATTGTACTATTAACACTTACTCTTAGCTGACCTACCATTGTGTAGCCTTTGTGACTTTAATTGCACACTGTTTGCTGCAGTTCCATTTTAGGAGTGTTTTCAGTGTGTTTATCCCTGATGTTGGACAGCATCATAATTATAGTTTTAGCTTTTAAAGGGCTATGGGCCTTTCTAATTCTGTTTTTCCTTTTTTTTTACCTGAGTTTTGGTTTTTGTTTAGTTTTTAATTTGATATTTTACGTTTTATAGTCTTTTATATTTGATGTTTCACCAGCTGTTTGACACAGATAGCCTAGTTGCTTTGCCCCCAAAAATGCCGAACCAACCAAACATCTTTCACTCAGCATTGCCAAGTGTCTTCATTTTTAACATTTGACCTTTACTCCTGTCTTATGTTTTCCATATTCACTTATCTCAGCAGCTAGTAAATGTTATTGACTGAAAATTTATTTTTGTAATTATTTCTATAATTTAGATTATTGGTGCAGTAAATTATGTGAATATAACTAAAACCTGATCTGTTAAATTATTTCTATAATTTAGGTTATTGCTGCAACAAACCGTGTAGATATATTGGATCCAGCTCTCTTACGATCAGGACGATTGGATCGAAAAATTGAATTTCCTGCACCAAATGAAGAAGCTCGTGCTCGTATCATGCAAATCCACTCCAGGAAAATGAATGTTGAGTGAGTTTCTGTAAACAAAATGTTTGTGTAGCATCCTGTTTGTGCATGTTTATAATCTTTTATATTTAAATTTGTAAGTAGGGAAAATAATCTGTTTAGTTCATCAAACTTTCCGATTTTGAATCACAGCTCATACAAAAACTTAAATTCGTTTTTTGAATTATTTTTTTGCATACTAAACTTTGAAATGTAGTGCTATGAAAATATGTTAATGCTGGAATTATTTTAAGGCACGTGATCAAAAAAGAATAGTGACTTAGTAACTACACAAATTTTGAAAACTAAAATCCATACAAGGAAGAAAGAGCTTTACAAGAAGTAGATTGTATGAAAGAAGATAATGTTGCCTTTGACTCAAATATTCTGTTTTTAAATTGATTGTGTTAGAAATGAAAAATAAACATGGACAAAATTCTGTATATAAAAACATGATATTGAGTTGGAAAAGGTTAAATGGTTGATGAAACTATGTAACAAATAAAAATTAGTATTTTTCATTTTACCTTTTTGTCTACTTCCTACAGTCCAGATGTGAATTATGAAGAACTTGCTAGATGTACAGATGACTTTAATGGAGCTCAGTGTAAAGCTGTATGTGTTGAAGCAGTAAGTGAACTTTTAATTTGAAAGTTAAAATTAATTTATATGAAAGGATAATAACTTAGTATTTTAAAGTATTATAAATTAAATTGTTAAAAGTTGCAAGTCTTTACTTTTTACATATTATGATATTTGTAAATTAGCTCTAACTTTAGTTTTTTATATTAGGCAAAGATTTGCAGTTTGCTGTAACTAAAATAAAAAAATAACTGATATTGTTGTAGTGCAGTTCAACTATCAATCCTAAGAAACTATTGTTGCACACACTTTGATTCCAAGTTTATGCAATGCCTTAACTCAATTTTATACAGGATTGATGAAATAAACTTGCAATTAGCCGTATATTCTTTTAAAGTCAACATAATATTGTATACGTGAAGAACCTAAAGTTTTGATAAATCACATTAAAGTATTTTATACTAATTTCCACTTTTTTTCTTAATTTTTATAATAAAACTAGTGTTACAATAAAGATAAAAAGAAAACAGAAGAACAGCTATGATAGTATGAATATATGATACAATGTGAATTTTTATGGTAACTTTTAGAGTAAGTTTTCATTACAATAATCTCTTGCAATTATAACTGGTATTTGTGGCAGTGTTTTGTTCAAGGCTTCAGATAATGTTTATTAGTATATGCAATGTTTAATATATTGTAATATACCAAAAAACTGAATCAGAAAATAAAATGTCATTGATACAAATATATATATATGGTGCAATTATAACATTATAAAGTTTATTTTTGTTTTGACAAATCTTACTGTTCTCACCAAGTGAAAAAAACATGGTTCATCTGTGCTGTCAGTTCGTATAACAATCTGAAATATCTCATTCAGATCCTCCATTCATGATCCTCCAAGAGTAAACACTTTTAGAATCTTAACTTATCTTTATATGACAACCTTTTAATCAAAGATATCAAAATAGTTTTTTTCTGAACTCTTTCCAACAGTTCAATGCCTGTATAAGGTCAGGAGCTTGAGATTGAACACAGTACTCCAAATTTAGTCTACTAAGTGACCTAAAGAATGACATTATAATCTCCTTTAGACGTGTTTTCAGTATTTCTGTAGATACACCCTAAAATCCTATTTTCCCTACTGCAAGAAACAGTACACTGGCTTGGATGGCTTAAGAAACTGATGATATTTCAAATCCATTACCTTGCATGTATTTTAATTAAAAGCCTTCTATTATTTATTCACTCAACTCTCCAAATAATCCAAATTTTTCATGTTATCAGCAAATGTAATTATCTTATTGATCTTTTTTTATTATTATTTATGTCACTGGTGTAAATAAAAAAGAACATGGGTCCTAACATTGAGTCCTGAGGTATCCCACTTCTGACATTAACCATCTTGACTAAACTACATTTGTAACAACCCTCTGCTTTCTTCCATCTAGCCAGTCATCTGTCTTATGAACCATTCTATTCTCCTTGCATACAGAGAACTTTGAAATTTTTTTAAAATTTATTTTGTGTATGAATGGCTTGTAACATTTACTGATAATCTGTACATTTTATAAAGTAACATTTCAAGAATACGGTCTGGGTGCAATCCACATGAGGAATATTCTTAGTTTTTGATTGGTTACACTGGGGAACACTCATTTTGTTGCATTTAAAAAAAGACCTTTCTATAGTCAATTTGAGTGTGTTGATTTCAAATCTGAAGTCGGTTTTTGTCTGCAAGCTACAGATTTTATGCAATTTGACATTTTTATTTATTTTTTAAAGCTCTGCTGCTTTCTTTGAAAGACCTAAATCCTGCACTAAATCATTCAGTTCAGCCTGGGGAAGAGGCTTGGGGACGGGGAAAGATTCAGTGTCTGAAGAACAGTCCTTCAATTGTGTACACTTTTCTGACAATTCACTGTCACAACTGTCTTGTTCGCTTGTATCATGTCCAATGTCTTTATCGTCCAATGAAGGCAAGCCTTTGAAAACTGGAACAGGAACTTCTTCAGAGTGTGGAGCAGTCCAAATAGCTGAGGGAATGTTTGGATACGTAATCTTATGTCGGTTTTTCTTTCCAACACTCGTTGTGTTTACCATGCAGAAATAACAGTCAGTTACATGGTTGGTGGGTTCATGCCAAATCATTGGAACACCAAAAGGCAGACCATTGCATTTTCCTTTGGTCCAGTTTCGAAGCATTTCCTCACAATTGTGGCACACAACATGAGGAGCCCATTGCTTGTCTTGATCACCAAGATGAACTTAAAAATATGCCTTGTAGGCACACTTGACGAACGAGGATATGTTACGTCTCTGATGATTGAGTGTGTAGCATCCACATATGTAGCAGAAGGCATCAGGCTTGTTTCTTCAATGATATCTATTTTTGGAAGCCATGTTTGATCTGAAACAAAAGAAGAATGATCAAAATATTAGAAGCTATCTATATATATGGACGTGAAAATGCTTATACATAGTTTATGCAATTCACATTTGTACAATTTCATTAACCTCAAATTGCATACAAACTAGAGCTTGTAGAGAAAAACTAATTTCAGATTTGAAATCAGTGCCTAAAACTCCTTCAGAATCAGTTAAAATATCCAATGCAACTCAAAGTTACTGAAAAAGTGTTCTCCAGTGTTATTCGCACATTACAGACAAAAGTGTATTTCTAAAAATGAAGTGGATGGAACCTCTGATAAATGTTGTGATATTTCAGCAAATATAAAAAGATAAGAGTTTCTTATTTTATATTCTAGCTTTATCAGTATTGGTAATTTGAATTTCTAATTCATAAGAAATTATAAGACTTTGTATTTGGACATCAAAAACATCTAATCTGAACCAGTGCTGCATTCAACGTAGCACGTGACACATAAAAAAACATTTAGGATTTTTTGAAACATTCACTTCTAAATTAAGAAATTAACTGATGTATAATACTAAAATTTGAATTATATTCTAATTTGTTACACTGACATACATTCATAAAATAGTAGTTCAATAAATTTTGAATGGAAGTATACAAACATGATATGGCCTTTGACCCTTGACTGCAGGAAAGACCTGCCAGAATTGTCTCAATAGAGTGAACAAACCTTTTGTGTAGCACTTTATCAAATACAGCAAATCCATGTCTGTACCTTCACCTATATAAACACTAACTTCTTCAAAGAATGTCAAAAAATTTGTAAAATAGGGTTTTCCAATAAAGTTTTAGACTTTTTTGAATGAATTTGCAGAACACCTTTTATTTTCAAGCTTTCTAAAACTTTTCTTACAACTAATGTAAGACTTACTGACCTATAATTACCAGGACAATGTTTGTCACCTTTTTAAAAAACTAACATCAGTTATCTTTCAATTTTCTGCCCATTATTTGGAGAAAACTTAGGTTAAAAAGGAAGTTTTTATTAATAGGTTTGGGTAATTATTTATGAAGTTATAAATGCTATTCAAACACAACTAATTTTTGTTTCCCAAAATATAAACTGTGTAATTGTGAGCTAATCTGTTTTGTGTATAATTGAATACATCAAGTAAAACGGTGTTTTTGTTGTTTTTTTCATCTACTGACCTTATGTGCACCCTCCCCCTTTCAGTCCCCATATATTATAAGCTAAATACTTTAAATATTTTAATACTTATACAACAAAATGCTTGGATGTGCTTGATTTCTTTATAAATTATGCCTCATTGGACTTGTTGAAATATTAATGATTAATTTAGATTTCAACCTATGGAGATAGTATTTACTGAAAGGCTGTGCTAAGAGTACAGATCATTATGGACAGGGATTTGGCATAAAGAGGCCTTTCTTGGATATTTGGTATTCTTCGTGATGGCCTGGCATGGCCAGGAGGTTAAGGCACTCAACTCATAATCAGATGGTTGCAGGTTCAAATTCCACTCACACCAACTATGCTTGCCCTTTCAATTGTGGGGGTGTTATGATGTGATGGTAAATCTTCCTATTCATTGGTAAAAGAGTAGCCTAAGTTTGTGGTGGGTAGCGATGACCAGCTGCCTTCCCTCTAGTTTCATACTGCAAAATTATGGATGGCTAGAGCAGATAACCCTTGTGTAGCTTTGTGTGAAATTCAAAACAAACCAAACCAACTTGCTATGATTAGCAAACACTATAAATCAGTGCCTCTGGTACTTGATTATATTATAATCTCATTAAAGAGAGAAAATGTTTGTTAACAAGTATATCAATATTTTAAATTTTTTTATAAAAATAAGCAAGTTCAGAAATGTACCAAATTGGAACTTGTCTTTAGGTTGTGCTATATCCAAGTTTTTAGGAAATTTTAAAGTAAATAGTATGATTTAATACAGCTTCCCTGTGTATATTCTTGTCTTTCTAGGGTATGATTGCTTTACGTCGAGGAGGCACTGTTGTTACTCATGAAGATTTTATGGATGCTATACTAGAAGTCCAGGCCAAGAAAAAAGCCAACCTTAATTATTATGCTTAAATATGTTACAATTACGTTCACTGTAATATGTTTTGTATTGGATTCAGTAAATGGTTTTGTTAGAAATCTTCTGTTCAGATGTCTAATTTGTATTGTTTGTAAGTAAATGAAAACAATAAAAACTAAAAACCTCTTTTATATTTATGAAGAAGGTGTTCATTTATAATAATAATGAAGGATGTGGCCACGTTATATACAGTGAAAATGAAAAGACAAGTATCACTTTTAAGTTTACAAAAAGCTATTTGATCAAGATACATTGCAATGCCTATCTGATGTTATCTTTGTTTTTGGTCAGAAAATAATTTTTCAAGAAAATAAGTCTTTCATATTATGCAATAAGATGTAGTGGTTACTTTGTTTACTTTTTTATTCAGCCATGGAGACTTTTTAGATATAATTGTTATTTACCAGAGTTTGATATTAACAAACTACATTAGTTGTATATGAAATATATGATGGACTTGTGAAATTGGCAAATCGCTATGATGTAAGAATGTCATAACTAAAATTTCTCCCATCTGGTGTTTAACATATTAACTTAATTCATTTGTATTTTTATTGTTACATCATTTTTGTTTCTGTAACAAAATAATTTCTTAGTGATGAATGACACAAATGTGTAAATAGTGCCTCATAGAACTGACATTCTAATAATTAAGTTGTATGTATTAAATACATACACAACCATTACATATAGCTAATAATATATTAAATAAGATTGAAACAAAAATTAGAAAATAACAACTAAACTTATACAATTAAATGACTTATTCTTAATCTGTAAAAGCTGGGGAGACAAAACTTTCTTAAGAAGAAAAAAAAAATGCACTCTCAAGTGAAAATGTGGCTTATTTTTATTTCTTGTGAGTGTAAATTCAAGAATTTTATGGACTTTTTTGTTTTTTATATTTATGTTTTGTGGGGTATTTTCCGAAAAAAAAAACATTTTTTCATCGTAATAGCAATGAATAAACTTAGATGACTTATTTTGGTTTGTAAATGTTTTGATATAAAAAATAAAGATAATACCTATTCCATACCACAAAAAACTATAAAATGGTAGAAGCCTCTATTAGTTCTTCAGATGAGACTGTATAAAATTAAATTTTAAAACAACAGAAATACAGTTATTAAAGTTTTCAGAGTTATATTCTTAAATTTTATATGTACATATAATTCAAGGTCTACAAGGGACTTGTTCATAAATCTATGTTGCCTCAGTTCACAATCTTTAAAATAAAAATAATAAAACATCCAAAGCCAGCCCTAATGATTTCACTATTTATCAAGCCTTCCCTTAAACTCCTTAAAGTAACTGCATCCACCATATCTAAAAATAATTAATTCCAAAGACTAACCATCTCATAAGAAAATTAAAGCCATCCTACCTGAAGATGACCCATATACAGCCCAACTTGTGTCTACTGTTCTTACATTGAAACAAACAAACAAAAAAAAGATGATGCATTATCACTATTAAGTCCTGTAATCTTAAACACCTCAGTGAGATTCCCTCTAACACTACTTTTTTCAAGAAAAATGGTTTCAGGAATATTAACTTCTAGTATGATAGCCTTTTCATCTCAGATGTCAAGATATAAAAGACCGTTTAGTTAAGATGTTATTAATTGGTTTATTTTGTGAATGAATACTATATTGTTTTCTTAATTATAAGAGTTAAAAGCAAATGATTAGAGGAAGTTGTGTTTGTAATTCATTGAAATTTAGAATATAGCGAACAGATAATTTAGCAATAAATGTATAGTGTAAGATGAGAGGGAAGCAATCTAGAGTGCAAGAGATGTTTTGACACAGAGCGAAACCCTAACAATTAATATAGCTCTAACAGTTGATATTAAAATGAGGCTGTGTTGAAAAAGATAGGAATATAGTTTATTTCATTAAACAGAGTTCTAAAATAATTGAACCAGCTGTTTGGAATCTGACAAAAAGTAGACAAATATGTGAGAGTAGGCCTATATATAAAAAAGCAGAAATTTATTGGAAGTAGGCCTAAGTACAGAAAACAAGCACAATTTTAAAAATATAGGATACATGTATAGTAACTCAACAGAAAGCGAGTGAACTATACTCGGGCAGTAGCGATAGTAATGGAGAAATATATTTCCACTTGTCAGCTGAAATTCTAAAGCAGTGGAATAGGCCTAAGTAGGATTTTGACAAGAAGAAGAGAACTAAATATGATATGAGGATGATCATCTATAGTTTTAAATAATTTGTTGCGCATATAGTTAAGTAGTTTTGAATGTACATATAGTTTTGAAAACGAATGCTTTTAATTAATTTTGTAAAACATTTACTCTCAGCAAGTCACAGGCACCTACTATAGAAGAATACTAAGCCCAACTACAACTCAGTACATATATTTATACTATTAAGAAGTATAAGTAAAAGCCTTTAACTGACAATTGGCAAACCCAACCAAAGTAACAACCTAAGTACCCTCACCTGAACCCTTCCTAACAGATCAATGTTCTTCCTCAGGTAAGGAACCCAAAACTAAATACATTCATCTGTTAGCCTTAAGTGTAATTTTAAACATGGTGATACCACTGCACAACAATTTTTTTGAAAAGTTTTTGCTGATTGTGACAGGTACCTGGTGGGTATGCACAAATATAGTTTTAGTTTTGAACATTGGCGGATTCTATTGCCCTGATATCGTTTTTTCATTGTAGCAATGCCCTGGTGAAACTGAAGATTTCCATAAAACCGCACGTGATGGGTAAATTTGGATGTGATTTTCGTGATCAGCAGCCAAAAATCTATAAGGAACACCCACCATGTTCAAGAAGCAAAAACTTTGTTGTGCAGTGTATTTAGTCCTATAAAAGCAATTTGTTTGTTTGTTTGTTAAGCACAAACAACACAATGGGATATTCATGCTCTGCCATTGCAGATATTGAAACAAAACTTTTATGGTTATGAGCCTCCAGAATTACCATTAATCTCAGCAGGAGCCCTTTAGAAACAACTTTGGTAAAGTTGGCTAAATTTGGTACTGTATAACTATAAGTGTATATATATATATACACACACACGATAACTGAATTTTATACACATATCTTCACAAAATTTGGCAAGTTTTTTGCAAACGTTACAAGTCTTTGTAACAAAAAACCAACTAATTTTATAATAAATTACTTTTGCAAAATATTTGTAAATTTCTGAAACCTTTACTGAGTCAGTTTAATCAAACAATGAACTTCCTGCTAGTCATAAAATACTTCTTTTCATTTTATGGTTTACATATTTCATCAGAATAGCATCACCGTCGTACCGAATATGCTTGCCCTTTCAGCCGTAATGTTACAGTCAATCCCACTATTCGTTGGTAAAAGAGTAGCCCAATAGTTTACGGTGGGTGGTGATGACTAGCTGCCTTCCCTCTAGTCGTACACTGTTAAATTAGGGACGGCTAGCACAGATAGCCCACGAGTAGCTTTGCGTGAAATTCAAAACAAATATTAGCATAATCTCTAGGGCTTTCAAAATGAATATCAAACTTTTTTCAGAGAAAGTTCATAATTTTTTACTTATTTTGCTCTATCCTAATACTAACTGTAGTGAAATCATTAATGCACAGTTAAATGAAAAGTTGAAAAATATGAAATGAAATTAATAATAATATTTTTCCCGTATACTGACAGTTTTCGTTATCAGAAAGTCCCAAGTTACTTAACACTTGCAACTATAAATTTTTCCATTTCTATTTACTTTTAATTAAATAAAAACCCTATAACCTGGGTGCTTTCGAAAATTACGCCTTAAATCTACGTTTTTTTTTTTAACATCATGAATGTATTTGCTTTTAATGGTTTTGTTACTATACATTGTTCGGTTGGAAGAATAATTATGTAAAAATCAATAATTTTTGATAATTAGCTTTTTTCCATGGAACTGAAGTAATAGCATGCAATCTGGTCCGGCATGGTCAGTTGGTTAAGGTACTTGACTCGTAATCCGAGGATCACGGGTTCAAATTCCTGTCACACCTAACATGCTCGCCCTTTTAGCCATGTGTGCGTTATTATGTGACGTTCAATCCTACTATTCCTTGGTAAAAGAGTAGCTCAAGAGTTGGCGGTGGGTGATGATGACTAGCTGCTTTCTCTCTAGTCTTACACTGCTAAATTGGGGATGGCTAGCGCAGATAGCCCTCGTTTAGCTTTGCGCGAAATTCAAAACAAACCTAACCAAAGCATGAAATCTAATGTTATATTAGGAACTAATTAATGATACAATGAAAATTGATAAATGATTAGACGATTGTATGGGGTGTGTGTAAACTATTAGGTTGTCCAGAAATGAATGTCGGAGTTTTCACGATGACATTTAGAAGCTGAATATTGAGCAACTTGTAGTTGGTTGGTTTAATCCAACGTTTGTTATTTACAAGATGTCTTAAATGTCTGGTGTTTCAGCTCTACTCGTAGTAAGTTTCGCAACCCCCAAGGCAGCATGGACAAAAAGGACTTTCGTATGAAATTTTTCCACGACTTCAAACTTGGACGAAATGCTACAGAAATTACGCGAAACATGAACCAAACATTCCACCACGGATCTGTTTCTGAACATATAGTTCAGTGTTGGTCCCAAAGGTTACGAAATGGAGATGAAAGTATTGAAGGCCACGATGGTCGTGGAAGGAGCCCATCCTTAGATGAAAACACATTAAGGGAAGCAGTTAAGACAGACTCTCGCCCAACAGTACGTGAGCTTACAGAAAAGCTAAGCACAAGCAAATCAAGCATTGCCAACCACCTAAGCGCGATTGGAAAGACGAAAATGTTGGATAAGTGCGTTCCGCATTAGCTGACTGAAGATTAATAAAATTGGCGTTATGAGACCTGTCAAAGATGACGTTCCAAAAATTGAACGAATTGTAAATCGAGGTTCTGCTTCATCCACCTTATTCCCCAAACTTTTCCCCTACAGATTTTCATTTTTTCAAGAACTTTGACAACTTTTTAAACAATAAACGCTTTCAAAACCAGGAAACTTTGAGGAGTTCATTGACCATACAAAATCTGATTTCTACAGCAGGAGCATAAACAGCATAGTTACACGTTACCAAAATTGTGTTGAAGCAAACGGCACTTACTTTGATTCAAGCATGTTTTACAATACTGGTTTTTACTTTTCCAAACTTCGAAGTTGGAAAACAATATTTATTTCTGGACAACCTAATATGATGACAACTAAAACTTAATAACCACAAAAATACTTAAAGCTAGAATTTTAGACTTAGATGAAAAAAAATTATCTCGCTTTACACTTGCCATGGTGCTCATAGATTTGAATAGTTTTCCACCAAAAAACACATATGATTCTGCCTTATATCACACGTTTAACATCGATTTAGGTGACAATTAAGGGAATTTCACAATTACCTATATCATTTTTACTAGAATATTAACTAAATTCAAAACATCTGCACTTAAATTTTGAAAAATACCCGAAAAAAGTTGTATTTTCATGCTAGTCGTGATATCAGTTAGTACTGTCATGTAATATAGATGATTGATCCTGCAAGGAAGAGGAAGTAAACCATTCAAATACTTTGATACAATTTTTTGAAACAAGCATCATTTCACTTTTATTCTCGATAAAGTGTTTCTGTTCATGAAACATTTTACAGTATAGTTCAACTTATTCGTGATTCACACTACAAATCTTACAGGACATGAACCTTTTTGTTTTGTTTTGATTTCCTATTAGAATTTTATAAACAAACTAAATTACAAAATTATTCATCATACACAAAATCCAGTACATTTAAGAGATGACAAAGTCATTCATTTAACATCCTAAAATTTGAAGTTTCCAATATCAAAAATCAATTCTCTGAACCAATAATTGTAAACATATTTTTATTATCTTGTTTGTTTTTGAATTTCGCGCAAAGTTACCCGAGGGCTATCTGCGCTAACCGCTAACCGTCCTTATGTTAGTACCCACCACCAACTCATGGGCTACTCTTTTATCAAAAAATAGTGGGATTGACTGTAACATTATAACGCTTCCACGGCTGAAAGGGCGAGCTTGTTTGGTGTGACGGGGATTCGAACATTCATAAAACTTACAGTTGTCTTCCCTAATGATATTAAATTTCTGTAAAGCATTCACCTTAGTTGTTTCAGAAAAATAATTTAGAATCTGGCCATCCTCTAGAAAAGCGGTATGTCTACGGATTTACAACGCTAAAATCAGGGGTTCGATTTCCCTCGGTGGGCTTTGCAGATAGCCCGATGTGGCTTTGCTATTAGTACAGGGATGTATTAACGCATAGGCACACGAAGCACGTGCCTGGGGGGGGGGCAAATTTTGACCAAAAAAAAGAAAAAGAATGGACACCATTTTAAAATGTAGTCTCTGGTTATTAATTCCCCCTGCCATTTATGCCGCCTCAATAACCTCTTGAATCTGGACCCCCACCCCCCACACACACTATTCCACCACACCGTCGGGTCGGTCGCTTCAAGTTTAAAAGATTTCTAACCCTCCCTCCCTGAGTCCCAACTAATACGCCTCGCCCCCACATCATCAACCCATCTGCCCTCACCTCAGTTATTTATTTGTGTTTTTCAAAACCTCCAACATGTTTTTTACTCATGTTGACACACCAAACAATGAATTACCTGCTACTCAGTGTGCTACGCCTACACAAAAAATATTTTATCATGGCCTAATGACGTATTTTGTTTTGTGAAATTGCGTATTCGAAAATTCGGATTTTCGGTTGCTTCAGGCTATTATCTGGAAAAATATATTTTGAAATATTCTTCCTCATCATTCACAGTTTAGCTTAATTGATTATTTTTAATTGATTGATTGAATATGCGCTTGTCTAGATTCCAATGTAGTCCTTACAAAATAGTTCCTTCAAATTCCCTAGCAATTATAGGCATTTGTTAGAATAAAGAAGGGGTAGTGGCAGACTCCAGAAAACAAGAACAGAAAGGCGCACAGTCACTGGAGCAGGTGAGCGTCGGTGGAATCGGCTGCGGGTGTCACGAATAATCCTTTTTGCAGGCCGCCGACCGCGCTCTATCAATGAAGTTGACACCCAGGGGACGCGGTTGTACCGCACGGGGTCTGGATAGTTTTGGGCGATACAGGTATTTGTTACTGGTAGTATAGAATTTGAAATAGTAAAGTGTGTTAGAATTTATAATTTGATTGTCAATAGCCAAGCACCCGTTAACATGGATACATCGGCAGTAATATAAATCAGTAATGCAGAAGCTCCCCTTTTTCGTGTATATTTTGTTATGGACTTATGGTTGCAAGTCGATAATTGTTTTACCAACTACCATAAAACTCATTATCTGCCGGACGAATATATGGTTCACCAACATATTTACAATATAATCGACAATATAGATAATAACGTAGTGAGCGATATTGGTGTCAAAATGTAGAGTTTATTATGCTTTTACTTATTCCTCCGTCACCCAATATCTTACTGTAAGTTATATCGTGTTGTCAGTGTCTAAACCTCCACAAGAAGCACAATTCTTGTGAGGGCGAGGGTCACTGGGGGTCAAACGGCTCACGGATTTCTGTGAGGTTTGCGCGGCTGCCATAAATAGCTCGATCCCACGAAAATGACTCAGATCCTGATGATCTGAGATGTGAAAGTAACAAATTCACTGTCAATACTCAATATACGATCAGTGGATTCTAGTGATATCGTCATGAGTAACATACGCCGAAAATTGAGTGGAGCAGCTTATAGGAAGATAGCAAAGTTAAAAAATGAAAACACACGTGATGTTTTGGATAAGACACCGACGATGGAGGCCTTTTTTGCTAAACAAAGGCAAGAACAGCGATGATGTTCAAACCAACAGTGATGGAGGGAATACACATGACGGGCTTAGCAGTAGCAGTTTTGAAGAATCTGAACGACCCGAACATATCGAACTGCAGCTTGAACAAGTGACGTCATTAGCAGCAGGCCTAGTAAGATTTGCCGGTTGCGTGCCTGAAACGTCAATGGTTCCAGCAAGTTTTTCAGACAAAGTAAGTTCAGATCCAGCAGAGTGGATAATAGATGATTACACAAAAGATTATATTGCCACACATGCCATCCTTCAAAACGATGACTCGGATTTCAAGAGCTCTGTGAAAAAGGACGGGGAAAAAATAAGATCTGTAACCAAAGGCATGTTTGAAAGAAAATTGCAAAATGGCGAAAAAAGTAAGCGGACATATTTGGTTTATTCAGAGAGCAAAGGTAGACTGTTTTGTGCTCCTTGTCGTTTATTTGGTATGACTGGAAAAATGCTACTGTCCGGCTGAATGAGCATGAAAACTCTCCTGAGGATCGGTCTTCAGTTTTATCTCTAGTAGCAAGGGGCAACATGTTGGGACGTGTAGATCTCCAGATGGCCATACAGCTGCACGACGAAATCAAATACTGGAGAAATGTACTCACTCGTGTGGTAGCTGTAGCGAAAAGATTGGCTTCACGTGGGCTCCCGTTCAGAGGTCGGGATGATAAGTTTGGCTCAGTACACAACGGCAACTTTATGATGTCGTTAGAACTAGTTGCGGAGTTTGACCCCTTCCTCGCTGATCACATTCACTGATATGGCAATGCTGGCAAGGGATCCACGTATTACCTGTTTTTCAGTACTTGCGACGAATTCATCCAGCTTATGGCAGAATTTGTTCTAAAGAACAATTTAAAGGACGTCAAAACTGCAAAATATTTCTCAATCAGCGTGGACTCGACGCCAGATATATCCCATGTTGACCAGTTGGCATTCATCATCAGGTACGTGAACAATGATAGTTCACCTATGGAACGTTTCCTGACTTTTATACCCAATCCGGGCCATAAAGCTGAACAGCTGGCAGAAGTTGTACTTAGCCTGCTTCAGTCATATGAGCTTGACATTTCAGAATGTCGTGGACAGTCTTACGATAACGCCAGCAACATGTCTGGTCAGTACAGTGGTCTCCAGGCTCGTATCATGGAGAAAAATCCTTTAGTTGTGTATATCCCATGTTCAGCACATTCATTAAATCTTGTAGGAACGTGTGCTGCTGAATGTTGCAGAGGAGCATGTTCATTCTTCGAACTCTTACAAAGTCTCTATGTTTTCTTCAATGCTTCAACCTATCGTTGGAAAACTCTACAAAAACACCTGTCCGCAAATAAAGAAAGTATCTCTTTGAAGAAACTCAGTGACACTCGGTGGTCCGCTCGTGAAGATGCTTGTCAAAGCCTCAACAGAAACTGGCAACAAGTGTTTGATGCCCTCACAACCATGGAGGGAAATGCTATGGAAAAACCAGCCGCTGGACTTCTTTCCAAATTAGGAACGCTAGAAACAGCTATTTTGTCCACAGTTTGGGGAACAATACTGGAAAGATTCAATGCTGCCAGTAAAAAGTTGCAAAGTGCTGATATGGACATCGGACTTGTAGTCGAGCTTTATGCTTCCTTGCTGCAGTTTGTGAAAGATTCAAGAGAACTGCTCGATCATTTTGAAGACAAGGCGATGTTGAAGTCCAGCATGAAGACGTACGAAATTAAGCGAAAAAGGAAGAAAACATTTTCAGATGGTGACACCTAGGCAGTGGAAGAAGGCAGAGAGGTATTTAGAGTAAATGTTTTCAATGTGATCATTGACAGACTTTGCTCAGAACTACAGCGAAGACAAACCGCTTATGTAGAAATCCACGCAAGGTTTGGATATTTGTTCAAGATAACAAATCTTGAACCCACTGATGTCATCAGTCAAGCTGGAACACTGTTGAAACTCTACCCCAATGATTTGGAAGTGAGCTTCGTAGATGAATGTCTACATTTCCGCGCACATCTTGTGAGTTTGAAAGTGCAAAATGATGACTCTTCTGCGTTAGCAGTATACAAAAATCTGCAAGCTAAAGGACTTCAAACTGTATATTCAAACCTGGATATTGCTATGCGCATGTTTCTGTGCATTCCAGCAGCTAATTGTACATCAGAGAGATCTTTCTCGGCTCTCAAACGTGTGAAAAATTACTTCAGATCAAGAATGGCAGAAGATAAACTAAATGCCCTGTCACTCCTCGCCATTGAAAGTGATATTGTTTGTAGAATAAACTATGACGATGCAATAAACATGTTTTCGGAACAGAAGGCCAGGAGAAAGCCTGTATATTCAGCCGCAGAATAATATTTCGTGATAATTGATTTTGATGTTTCATTTTTTATTGTGTTGGAAAATAAACGTTGTGTTGATTTTGAATGATAACAACTGTGTTTGTCTGTTGTTGTGATGGTAATGCTTGGTGCAAGTTGTGGCACGGAGGGGGGGGGGCAAAAGTATGAACCTAACCTTGTGCCTAGGGGCGCCGAAATCCTAAATACGTCTCTGTATTAGTAAACCCACACACACATTTTAATCTCTTTTTATTTACACAAATTCTAAAATAATTCCAAATAAGCTAATTACAAAATTTATTCGTTATCTTCTTGCTTATATGATAGATATAACAACTACTAGTGTACAAACCATTAATACGAAATTTATGATAGAAAAGCATTTATTTATTTATTTTACCATATTTTTTATAACTGTGAGTTATTTTAATACTTTATTATGGCCTACTCATGTGGACTGAAATGTAACTGTTTTAAGAAAACATTTCCAGTATAAAGCTGTTCAAGAAATTCATTTAATCGCTCAGATATTGAGAATGTTTCAAAAACGTAATTTTAAATTTACCAATGACTAGTGAACCATGGATAAAAAGCATAAATACTGCAAATCAAAATTTATTAATAAACTGAAGAGTGATGTGAAATTTATGACAAATTATTCACAGAATGTGGTGTAAGCATATGACACATCTCTGTACATATACATATGTATCCGTAAGTAATCCACACCCATTTTGTAATAAAAACAAATTATATTATATCACCCTCATTCAATATGATATATTTTAAATAATAAATTTTTGGAATCTCGACAAACTAAGCTTGGTAGTCGATTAAACTTCACATCTATTTTAACGTAAATACATCAAAACTTAAACCCAATCTGAAGCTTAAATTGGAGGTTTCTAAGTGATATATATTTTGACGTCATTACTAAAGCGTAAATCAGGAAACGCACATGGGAGTGTAATCATGAAGACCATGAATTATGTTATTTAATAAGCTTATGATGGTTTCTTTAATATTATTATTACACAAATAAATATATTATTCCCAAGTAATACTAATGTTCTAATAGAAAAATAATATTTCATTATGGAATTTAAAAACGTTGTTTTCAATGCAGCACGTGATGGGAAATACCATCGGTTGAAGGTAAGCTTAATGTTAGTAGCTATCCCATAAACTATAAAATAAATAAAGTACAACTTAAATTATAATTTCGAACTGGTAGTGTTATTCTTAGTTTAACAACATAAGCTAGACTACGCCACTTCTTTACAGTCTAATTACTCATAGAACTAGTAATGTAGGTCTAAGAATTTATTAAACCTTAAAAGTTAAATTGTTATTGACGCATGTTTACCATTAATTAAATTTACATTTTTCCGATGTAGGGTTCTTAAATTTGAGCTAAGTTGATTTTTTTTTAAAATTATTGTTAAATGGAAACCTTGCAACAAATTATGGTACTTGTATAGAATTTCCCTGAGTAACAGGTCGAGTGGTAGACGCATCCATTTGTAGTAGTTTAGTTGATAACTGAAGGATATTTTAATTCTTTATCATAATTCACTTTTAATATCTTCAACGTCATAATAGTTAACGAAGTTAATGTAATGCGTAATAATAACAAAAATATAATTAAAATATAATGTTTACAGTGTGTAACGTGTTTTTTATCATATAAAAACTAGGGAAATTCTGTACAAGTACCTGTATAATACAAATAGTACAATTTCAGTTTTACAGCAAGTTATACCTACAATATATTTAGTGTTTATGTTAGTGTATGAGGTTGGTAAAAGAAAATCAGTTTAGAAAGCTTACATAGATTTTTCCATATTATTTTTAAAGTCTTTAATTTATCATGAAAACTGTGTATAGGTAAAGACTTGTTATCAGCTGCCTTTGTTTTTTGTTAGCAGAATTTTCAGTTGATTAAAGTCCCAGGATGTACATAATCATTCAGGGGCACATGATTGATACTGTCATGCTTTGATCAACTTTAATGTGATTGTTCACATAAATAAACTTTGATATGGTTGTCCTGTGTTGTTCAAACTTACTTGTGTATGCTGAAGATAATATGGTAGACCCACCAGTACATAAAATCAGGCATGCCAGGATTAAGTGCTCAGACATGTATATTTTTTCATATGAAGTTGTATATCATTTAATGTATTGAAATTAATTGCAGTCTTTGTGAAAGCAGAGTTGAAGTACCCATGAGACTATTCAAGTGATGTGCATGTAACTGTTTACATATGCAGGTTTCAAGTGTGAACAACAGCATGGTAGCTGTAATGTTGAAATTAAAAAAACAAAAAAACAAACTGTAAATTAATTACTTGTTTTGAAAATTAATTTCTCAGTGTTCACTTTATATTTTTTTAATAAAAAAGTCAAACAAATTAAGATTTGAGTGTAGTTGTGTCCTCTTAAGTGCTTTTTCTAGCCTGGTTCAGTGATTGGTCACAGGGAGAACTTGAATATTATGTAGCATAAATTACAGTTCATTCTATAGCTAAGAGCATTGCAACTTCTTTCTTAATTGATATAACACCAGAATTTACAGCAATTTTTACAAATTCAGTATTGATTTTGACATTTGATAAATTTAGGATGCTTATTAAAGTCCCTGTTCAGTTAGAATGTAAGTTTCCATTACTCATGTGTAAGTATTAAACTAAGTTGCAGTAATATTTTATCAACAGCTATTCATTGTTTCAGAATAAACAACATCATCTGTCACTCAATTCCTTAAGGAACATAGGGCCACAATCACTGCGGTTTCTGTTTTTGAGTAGGTTGTTAGCCCACTGCACCTAGCCATCCCTAATTTAGTAGTGTAAGACTTGAGGGAAGGCAGCTAGTCATCACCATCCATCGCCAACTCTTGGGCTACTCTTTTACCAACAAATAGTGGGATTGACTGTCACATTATAATGCCCCCATGGCTGGGAGGGCGAGCATGTTTTGCGCGGTGTGGATGCGAACCTGCGACCCTCAGATTACGAGTCGCATGCCTTAATGTGCTCGGCCATGCCAGGCCCAAAACAACAACAACAACTGTAAATTATTTTAATTAATCTAAAAATTCAAAAAATATATTTGTCATGATATTGAGAATTCTTGTTTGATAATTCATGAAAGTAACTTCATATCATTCAAGAGAGAATGGATTATTCTAATACTAGATGAAAATACATGGTTAAATGTACAAAAAAAAGTGTAACTGGCAGAAGCCACATGTTTTTTTATTAATAAGCATGATAAAACAGTTAACCACACCAACTATAAGGTAGAAGAAAATGGATGTGGATACTTTGTTACAGCAAGTTCATGCAAATGGTTTTGATTTTATCTTGGTGGTGAATTTGTTTTTGATTTGGGTATACAATAGCATTCAGTGAAGGCTCGTGTGGAAACAAATACCACTCTGATTCTTGAGTTTTTGTGATGTGAAATTAGTATGGAGTGATTTGTTTGAGGTGTACTACTTTCTGTATTTACCTGATGATATGATATAGTATTTTCTAACTGGATTGCATGTTATACAACATAAAAACTAAAAATCTGTCACAGCTTCTAAGGCTCAGATGTAGTCATTTTTAATTTTTAATTGCCAACCAGAGGGAGAGACAAGTCGTCCATCAACAACCATTACCTACATGACTAGTCTTAATTAAATAACTGTATTGACAATCACTTTACAACGAGCCCATAGCTGAACGTTTGGGATTTGTTCATAAGTGTAGCAAGATGTTGAACTAAATATATTTTGATATAACACCTCTCATGCTAATCACAAAGTTATACTTACCCATCTTTTAAGTAAAAGAGTTTTACGTATATCTTCTTAAACTCTGATTAAGTATATGGGTGTAAAACATGTTGTTACTTGCTTATTTTAGACATTACGCACATCAAAATAACTGTTCATTACTAAAGTCAGTTTATAAATTCACTCTTTGTACCAGTTTTAAGTGTTTGCCTTCTTATTATTATATTAAAAAGTTGTAAAGGTTAGTTACATTTATGGAAATTTTCCAAGAAATTTGTATTTTGATTTTTCTTTAAGTTAAAGTGAGAATCAACACTTGAATGAACTGAAGATAAAACAGTTAAAGTACGTGTGTATAATTCAACATTAAGCTGTACTGTTAGCATAAGCTTACATTGGTGAATAAGTATTTTGTATAAGTTTGCAGTAATGTATTAGACAGATTAAATATGAATGTGAATGCATCTTCCTAGAACTTACGAGAGAAAATAATGAAGGTATGATAGTATCTCAACAACAATAGTTATGCTATATTTACTGCAGACCAGGCCTGCCACCCAATACCTTTTCATAGTTGAAAAGGTTTTTAAAATACATACATTTTTCCAATATCAAAATATTATATAATTTTATTTTTAAAAAATGTATTATTTCCTACTGTGTTGGTTATGGAATAAAAGGTAATGCTATTTTGATTTTGTTTCATGAATAGCAGCAAAATCACATTTGTTATTATATAAATGAGAACATTCCTGAAGTGTCAAGAATCAATCACACTATTCTAGAATCAAATACCCAAAAGAACATTAACATTTGCAATGTTATGGTCTCTGAACTAATGGGATGTTCCAGGGCACATTAATAATGTTGTCATGTCATGTTGCAGCCATTGTGGTAATAGTTGCATGGTCATAAAGCTTTTCCTGAGATTGAGTTCACAGTGCACCCTATTTTTTTTTTTTTTCTCTTTCCTCATTATATACATGTTTTTCTAAATATTGTTATAATTCTAAATAATATTGATTTGATAAGACTTCAAGTTTTTCTTTTTCAGATGTTTCTGGACAACAGACCAAAAGAAGAAATTCACATGTTGGTATCAACTCCAACAAATGGTGCAACACCTTTGGTGGTGGCTTCTCGTAATGGACACGTAGAAGTTGTAGAATATCTTATTACAAAATGTGGTGCCGATATAGAACAAGTATGTGAACTGTAAATATTTAGGAAAAAGAAATAACAGTTTAGTTGAGAAGAGTTGTTAACTATTTTCACTTTTGTTGTTGATTTAATTATATCACATTACCTTTCAACACAAATTATTGGCTCTTCCTACCTTTCTCGTTTGATCTTGTGCTGAAATTTTAGGTTTCATGTTAATAGACAACAAGCACATTAGCATAATTAGTCTTAATAGTAGAAACACTACCCTAAAGGTGAATGCTTGTGACTAGCACAAATATGGTTGTATTAATACCTCATTGAGAAAAATTTAGAAAAAAATGATTTTTTTTTGGAAGTTCTGCATGGGAAAAGTGTTCAGACTGTGTTGATTTAAGTTAATGTTCTTTTACATATTAAAAGTGGAACTATTTATTAAAAAAATTAAAAGTTCTTTTTAAAAAACCCAGTTTCTTAGTACTGCATTTAAAAATTGCAACAATAAAAAATATAATCAAAAACTTTTCATACAATCTTAGTGAAAGTTGTATTTTTATTCTGAGAGAGTACTTTCATTTTAAAATTGTTATGTTGTAAAAAATGGTTTTTGAACACACCACAGTTATTTTTCTAATTGTCTGTATCTGGAATATCCAAAGTGTGAAATTGTTTATGGATTATTGTTTTTGGTGCCAGTCACTAGATGGCACCACATTGTATTTATTATATTGGTGACATACACAGATACATATATTTACATGCTAAGTTTGTATGTGTTTTCTTATAGCAAAGCCACATTAGGCTAGCTGCTGAGCCCACCATGGGGAATTGAACTCCTGATTTTAGCATTGTAAATTTGTAGACATACTGCTGTAGTAGTGGGGGCTCACACTCTAAGTTACATCCATTATTATAAGATTATGATACCATTTAATTATAGTCAACAGTTACTGGTGGATGAGTAACTGATTAAAAATAATAATAAACTTCTAGGAACCTAGAATACTTTTAATGATAAAGTATAAAATATTTAAGAGAAGATAAGTTTTATTTTGAAATTAATTAAATTTCAATCAAATTAGTATCTATTAAACATTCTTTACATTTTACTACTGTGTATATGACTAAATCTAAAATTTTAACATAGACCTAGTTTTGTTTCAAGATCATTTTAGCAAAATAGCTTTTGATTATGTACCATTAACTACTGTAAGCAGTTGGAGGCTGGCACCTTACAAGAGTTTCATTGGAGAATCAAACATTACCTGACAAATAAAAGATGGGTTTAATTTGATATTTTTTACTCAAGGTTGGGAGCTAGTGACACCGTTGAAGGACCAAATGTTTCTTGTTGTTCAAATTTGTTACTAACTTTGATTTTAATGTAAGATGTTTTTTTTTTACTCAGCTATTTATGTTGATTGAAATCTTTTTCATTGCTTGATAATACATTGTTTAAGAAAATCACCATACAGTTGTTAGTATTATCATTGCAAAATATGTTTGTGTAAACTTTTACAAAGTATATTAATAATTTTGTAAAATGAAGCACATGCTGTTTGCACATTTTGTTGTAATATTGAATTAGAATTTAAAATATTCATGTGCTGGTAACTCAGTAAAATATTTAGTGTGTAAGTTGAGAATGCATTGAACTATAATTGCTAGTGTAAATTAGGAATAAAAAAGATTTGTGTTATGTACACACGGTTTGTAATTTTTGTCCAGGTTGGTTCAGTGACATTTGATAATGAGACAATAGAAGGTGCACCAGCATTATGGTGTGCAGCTGCTGCAGGCCATCTAGCCATTGTAAAGTCTCTATTCAGCCATGGAGCTTGTGTTAACAGCACCACAAAAACAAATTCAACTCCTCTCCGTGCAGCATGCTTTGATGGACATTATCAGATTGTAGAATATCTAGTGGAAAAAGGAGCTGATATTGAGATAGCAAATCGACATGGACACACTTGTCTTATGATTGCATGCTATAAAGGACACCTAAAGATTGCAAAATTTCTTGTTGAACATAAAGCTCAGACTAACAGAAAAAGTGTGAAAGGTTAGTGTTTTCTTGTGTCTAATGTATAGCTAACATATATTACTGGATATGGTAATGTGTGTACAAGCACTGTGTCAATACAAGTTATGTAATATTAGCCAGATATGACTGGAAGGTTAGTATAATGGAAAACAATAAATGCATATGTAACATTATGAGAATTAAGCTACTTAGACTAAACATTTGTATTTTTGTGTCACGATTTAAATTTATTATTTCCTAATTTTTTTATGATAGTTATAAGGTTAGCCAAAGTGACAAACCCCACATAGTTAGGATAAATAACATTCATACTATACAGTCTTATTGAAAAGAAACATTTGAAATGTATTTAGGGTGTTTTTAGATATTACACAAATAATATTTGGGAGTTTTGGGATGAAGAATAGTTTTTAATTGTAGCATGAAATCACTTTACATATGGACTAGGAATGAAATAGACTCAATATTTTCACAAACAAATATTTACTAAAACATCTTTAATAAAAAATCTGGTTTTGTGTGTTCAAAAAACTTGTAATTGTAACCAAGAGCATACCAAATTTTGTGAATACACACATACTCCATCAAAAGTTAAAGAATAAATACCTGATATGTGCAAATGTGCATACAAATTTGTGTTTATGATACCAATCCTGCTGGGAAAGAGGAAACAAGACTTGTAACAAACCCAACTAGATTTTCATACAAAACTTTAAAAAAGTGGATCACTGTAAAATGTTATTTATTTCTGTTTGCTAGTTTTTTCTTGTGTTTTTAATACTTTCCACATTGTTGTAACATCAGAAGTTTGTTTTGATACTGACCCAAGTAATTTAGGTAAAAAGAAATAATAAACATAAGAAATATGGCAACTGCAACTTGTAATCTTAATTGGTGTTTGAGTTTTATCCTAGAAAATGGATCATAGTTTTAGAGTTCTGTTTACAAATTACATAAAAACTGGGATTTGAATTTTAAAAAGTTCAATGTGGGAAATGAATAAATTATCAGGAGAAACTCAAAATTCTAAAAGAGAGGGAATAAAACTGGAGATACTTGGACAAAATCAGGAGAGTTGGCAGGTATGTTTTAATAGGTTTTTAATTAGGTAGAAAATATTTATTGGATTTTAAAATGCAATTTTTAAATAAGCTAAGATGTTTATTTTAACCTTTATTGTTGAGGTTTCTAATATGCAAATGTGTAGATGAACTCCTGTATATTTTATCAAACCCATTGTGGAAAGGTAAGAAAAAAGGGCTAGTCACCATATTGAGATGGTAGACACGAATTTAGTGTAAACTGGGAGTTTTGTCCCTAACTTTACACATTGTTTTTATTATGCATGTTAGTTACCAAAGGATTAACCTTTGAAAACATTAAAAAAATAACACAGACATGACAGTAGATTGTTTGTTTTTTATTCATAGAAATGTGTAAGAGACACACTAATGATGTTACAGAATAAAAACTTGTAATCTTTACTAAAATTCTACCAAATTTTGTGAATACACATGCTGTATCCAAAGTTATAGTGCAAATACTTAACACGTGTAAATGTATAGAGAAACTTGTGTAATTATACTGTGCCCGTAACGAAAGTGTGATTTTTGAGTATATTGTAAATGTGTATGTATTTCATTTTATAGCTTCTATGAGTAAAAATGGCATTTTTTATTTCATACAATTAGAAATTATATTTGAAATAGATCACATGTAACATACAGACAAATTGAGAAATTATATTAAAATGATTTTGGAGCTTCTTCACGTTATTACTGTTGTTGTTGTTCTTTTCTGATGATCGTACATCTTGACAGCAACCTTGCAGCATAGTTTTCACTGCAAAAGGCTCTGTTCTAAAGCTTGTATGTGAAAAGGACATCATTCTTTCTTATTCCATGTTGTGTATGAAAACAGTGATTTTTCTGATGTCTGTTGCAACAATACAGCACCAAAGAAATCTGTACGTGCTTCATTTGAAAACCTGTAAAATATTATTCCATATGAATAGCCATTTAATTTTCTGGCTACATGAAATGTGTAGTGTGTAGCAGTCAAATGGATATTCATTGTAAGCAACAATTATTGTCTACACAACGATTGTCACTTTTCAAAATGGAGATTCTTCTTGGTAACATTGTGTGCTTTTACCTGGTCCATATGAACAGCTTTTTCCATTGATCTTTCTGTTATGAACTCTCAGTTGTTACAAGAGACCATGCTTTGCTTACTATGACTGGAATGTTGAAAGAATTTATATGCACATTAGGATTATGAAAGTCTTGACTATATTTCTTTGATTTGCTAATCCAAGCTGTGGTGATTTGCCTTGAATAGGTAAAATTGCAGTCCATGGTAAAAGGTAAGTCCAGTGAATTAATGCATTAAGCTTCTGTGTCACATTTTATTTGTAATTTTACTTTCATTAAGAAATGGAATCTGTAACATATATAAATGTAGTTAATAGTTTTTCACTGTGACTTTACATTAGTTGTGGCTGTCACATAACTTGCTGGTCTGTATATTTCAGATTGTTTTAATGTACCATATCCAACCCTCTGAAGTGTCATAAGTGCCTTGATATTTAGTAGTATTGGTTTATACCAAGTGAAGGTATGTTAGTGTTTTCTAAGACAATCCATTCCAGTGAAATTGGATTACATTGTCTCGTATATTTAATGTTTTCACCTGGCACAATCCTGAATGTTAATTATACAGTTTTGGATTAGTTTTATTGTGATACATTGTATAATAATAAATCAAACATAGATTGCTAGATTTTGATGTCAATCAGAATGAAACTATCCTGAGTTTTACATTTTTTCATTTGTTATGTAGCTCACTTTGCTGCAAATCAGCCATTTCTGTGTCCTTGAAATGTAAACCAAGCAAAGTTTCTATCAAAAGATTTACATCAGCAGACTAAAGCATTGATAATTTAAGTGCTCATAATCCATGCAATAATCTGTCTTTGCACATTTTAATCAGTGTGCTTGCTGTAATTAACTGTCAATATTACTGAGATAAACAAAATTAGTTCCAGTATTTGTAGTTTGTATCCAAAATGTTTCATCAGAAATTCTGTTAAGTAACATACGTTATTGCATGTATAGTTTTAGGAATGGTCTCATGCTAGTAGCTAAGTTTGTTTCTGTGACATGACATCCAAAGTTATGTGGATTAGCAGAAGAAAAATGTTTTATATATTTCAACAGGTGATCGAACACGTTAATTGTTTCTACAACCGACTGCGTCCTCACCCCTTTTTTTTTTCTTTAGAAATTATGTTTATATGTTCTAGGTTGCAATAACATTTGAGTTTTATTTGTTCACTTCCTTTTTTTCACAACCACAGAAATCATAGTTTACTTGAAGAATTAGAAACAGTCAGTGTTATCACTCCATGATATAACTTGCTTTAGTTTTACAGTTTTCAAAATGTGTACATCTCTTACTAAACATTTGTTACATCCTTACGTATATGGTGGTTCTTTAAATGAGACAAATATAATAAAGTTCATTTAAGAATAACTTGCACATTTTATGTTACTTATTATAAAACTCTGGATTCTGTGAGCAGAGTTTTGATATAAAATATATCACTAACTTATTGGAAGAGTACAGAGTTATGAATATCTTTCGAAATGGTAGAAATATAATTTTAAAATTTAAATTTGGTCCATAATAAAACATGTTATATATTCTATTCTCAAAGATGACAAACTTGAAATGGCAAATTTTTCTATTAAGGCTGTGTGAAAATAATTATTTATATGTAGTCTATCAAATACATAAAGTTAATTGTATGTAATTCCATTTTCTTGGTAAAATTTACAATAAGCCTTACAAATTATGGTATATCTTGTAGTCCATTTACCTTGAGAAAGTTGATTGATAAATATAGGAAAGTATTGACTAGTGTATTTATATTGTTATTTAAAATGTATCAGGAAGCAGAATGTTATTTATGGTCAAGGTACGTAAATAATTTTACTACAGTATCTAAATGAAATTTAATTTATAAGAATGTACAGTGAAATAAGTATGTTTTATCATTAATATGTGATAGCCATACAATTTGTGAGATACACAGTAATTTTTATTTGCCTGATTTTGTATATTTCCATTGCCATTTCTAAATGTTACATCATACAAAATACCAATGTATATTCCTGTAAGTATCTTAGACTCCTGTTGTGGTAAGAAACTGATGTACATGGAATTATTTTGTTACCCTGCAGTATCTTATTTAAAAACAACATGGTGATATTGTTGTTATAGTTTATACTCCAATGATAACATCTCAAGATTATTGATCAATTCAGTCCAGTTGGTAGTACCTTTTGTCTTTCATCTAGAGCATCCAACATCAAACTCCAGCTCTGTTTCTTCAAAATAAACACTGCTTCCCATAATTCAAGAAAAAATAACAAAAACTGCAACTTAAGATTTAGATAAACAATTTATTAGTTACCAAATTGAAAGTTTTTATTGTATGAGATATTAACTGAGGAAGTGATCAAATTTTCAAGCACCTCAATCAATCAGTAAGCAACATATACACAAATGTTTATATTGGCAGTGGGTCCTGTTTGGTCATTTAAACACTTAACTATTATTTGAATAGGTAAACAGTATATATGTAAGTTGTCCTCTCTTATAATGTGGCCCTTGTTTTCAAGCTGATGACCCACAAGTTATTGTGTCAAATAAACTTTGGAATTTACATGCTAACTATTGTCACTAAGGCAGTTTTTAACCATTTTTAAATATTTGACCATTACATTTCTCTCTTGAAGTTAGCATTTTTTGTTTATAATATTTCAAACATCTATATTTCTGAATTTTTCTGTTCAGTAGTGTTGACGAACAAGTGCTCTTGCAAACTAACCTAAGAAGTAAATTCTTCAGCTACTAATAATTATGCAGAGTTTAGCTAATTAAATTGAAATGAAAGGTTATGTCACAAAGGATAAGTAATGGGTATGTAAAAGGTTCTGACATAAATAGTACTTGCAGAGGATTCAACTGTAATGTACTTAAGTTTCACAGTCTTTTAATATGGTTAATACAGTAGGTGTTGTAATGTTAATACATCTGTAAATATTTCTTTTTAGATAATTAATGTTTTCATTATTTTTTGACCCCATCATTGAATAAAATTTTATTTAAAATACACAAATTTTTAACAAATTAATTAAGTTCTAACTGTGGAGAATTGTAGATCATGTCTGTTATTTCAAATCTAAATTTTGTTCTTCTTTTCTGAAGGAAATACGGCTCTTCATGACTGTGCAGAGTCTGGTAGTCTTGAGATTCTGAAGTTACTGCTTCAGCATGGTGCCAAAATGGACATTGATTCATATGGAATGACACCACTTCTGGCAGCTGCTGTAACAGGTCACACTGCTGTGGCTGAGTACTTGATTTCTCTTTCTAGTTGTAGTAGAAAAGAAAAAATTGATGCTCTTGAGTTGCTTGGAGCTACATATGTTGATAAAAAGAGAGACATGAAAAGGGCTTTAGACTTATGGAAAAGAGCCATGGAGGAAAGAACTCAGTTCCCGTTTGTGAAGAAACTTGTACTTCCCCATTCTGTGCCAGCGTATAATAATGCAGTAGAGGTAGATAGTGTTGAAAAGCTAGATAAATTAATCTGTGATCCAGATGAAATGCGGATGCAAGCCCTCCTTGTGAGAGAGCGAATTCTTGGACCTGCTCATCCTGACACTTCCTATTACATTAGATACAGGGGTGCAGTTTATGCAGACACTGATAATTTTGAACGCTGTATCGGTCTGTGGATGTATGCTCTTGACATGCAGCAAAAAATTCTTGAACCTCTCAATCCTATGACTCATAGTAGTTTGGTGTCATTTGCAGAGCTGTTCTCCTTCATGATGTCTAATACTTGGGCAAACAGAAGAAGGTGTGGACCATCTGTTGCCTTCTATGATATACAGTGTGTTTTTCACAAGGCGTTAAAGGAAATTGAAGCTGCCCTTAATCATATGAAGAAAATGCAGCCTGCAGAAAGGGAGTTCAGCAATTTTCATCGAACTCTGGTGATAGTCATGCATCTGATTGGTCTGTTATGCCGTTTAGAGCCTCATCTAAGCATTGAAGAAAAAGAAAACTTGAAACGTTCAGTCTATAAATTGGTTAAATTGGGTCCTCGAGGATGTAATGGTCTAACTCCACTACATCTTGCCTGTCTTAGGGAGTCTTCGAGTTTGGGAAGATATCCTGTGTGTACCTTTCCATCTCCAGAAGTGGTGGAATTATTATTAGAAGTTGGAGCATCACCTAACATTGTAGACAATGATGGTAACACTCCTTTACATATAACTGCTCTCAACAAACCTAGTGCTCACAGAATTTTCAAAATGCTTCTCAACTATGGTGGCCACTTAGATGCATGTAATGCCAAAGGAGAAACTGCTCTAAACCTGACTCATAGCATTGCCTTACTTGATGTTTTCCCAGTGCGCCATTTAACTTTGAAGTGTCTTGCTGCACGTGTCATAAACAAACAAGACTTGCCTTTCAAAGATCTTATCCCTCTTAACCTTGTGGACTTTGTATTATCTCACTAACCTTCACTGGAATTCTCTTTCAGATTGATATGGCATGAAAATAATGCAGTTTATTGTGTATGAAGTCTTAACCATAACTGTGCATTATATATATATTTTTTTCATTCAAAGATGTTGTTTTTAACTCTTTGAAAGTTATTGAGTGAATGTGTGTATAACTTTTCCAAAATTATAAAAAATTAATATTTTTAATAATTAATAACTTGCACATTATTTTTGTCCTAGTTTGTGTAACATAATTTTCTAGTCTACTTGTGTAGTAAATATAACGTTAAAAAAATTATAATCTCTGCAGATACTTGTACAAAGGTTTTTGTTTTTTTGCCGGCCTGTTAAGCAGTAGTTCCTTATTTTTGAAGAATTCATTGAAAAATAATGCTGCATACACTGTGTCTTCATTTGAATTTGTTTTATTTTATTATCTATCATACTGTCATACAGAGTACTTTAAAGAACTTTGAGTGAAACTTCTTGTCACGATTCCTAAAGCACTACAGTATATGAACACTGTTTTGCCCTAAAGTTATTTCAGCAAAGTAATTTTACTGAGAGGTGTCCAAAGGTAACAACGATTTCTTGAAAAGCTGCAGTGAAAAAGAGCTTAATTTTCTGATGCTTTGATATAATATTAATCAAATTTTAGTTTTTGTAATGTAATTAAGTATGCTTGCAACCAAAATATTTTAACAATTAGTTGATTTACATGTTGTTGGCAAATATCCTTTTCTTTGTGATAGTAATCTGTGTTACCTTCTGTGAACACAAGATGATGATAGCCTTGCTTTTAAAAATACTTTTTAATTTTCACAACTCAGCTGCAACGTGCAAATTTTATTATTTGTCCCCAAGTATGCTTTTGAATACCTGAATAGGTGTTAGTTAAGAAATAGCAATTGTGAAGTTTTCTCATGATGATAAATGCAAAAATAGATGAAAATGCATATTCTGAGTGTAACATATCCCTTTAAGATTTAGTTTTACGGTTCCTGGTTCTGTGCATCTTCATTCTGCTTGAGGTAAGAATACTTGGCAGCTTTGTTTCTGAATTGTCTCTAAACAAACAGCTTCATTAATAAAGGTCCTCCAGTCATGTACATATTCTGCTGTGGCAGAATAAAAGTATTAGATTAAAATGTTGAGGTTTATTTTCTCATTACAACTGTTATGTAACATAGAAGTTTGGAAAGCTTTAAAAAAATTTGTGGAATAAATTACTTTTGTGGTTTCCAAAACTGCCATTTCTATCTGCTTAAGTATGCAGTTGTATCATTGTACAAATTAATATTATTAGAAGTTGTACTAATTGAAAAAAAGGTGCTTGAAAGGATAGCCTAAAATAACTATAGAAAATACAAGTAACATTACCATGATGATCTGTTTAACTTATAACATGGAGACTAATAGAAATATCATTTCCTAGTTTGTGTGACTTAATTAAGTGCTGTTTAACAAACTAATAAATACTGCTAAAAACATATTTACCCTTACATAGTCTTATTTTGCTAAATTGTTTGTTTTCAATTAAAGATTTGTTTTTAATTATTCAGTTTTATTAAAATTAGGTTGTGATAATAAAGTAAATATCTTTATCTTGTGTAGTTACATAGAACAACTGATTAATGCATTCTATGCAAGTTTCTTGTTTTGGGTTTTTGCATAAACCCTTCCACGTTAATTTATTACTTTTCAAACTTGGGTTTTTAGTGTGCATAGTGAACGTTTCATGTTTGGTGTTCAGTATGTGAAACATGAAGTTTTTCCTTGTTACTTTTAAGTCATTTATAATTTTTTGGTTACACTTCTGTTATACATACACTAAAACAACACCATCTGATGAGTCATTTAAACTAATATCACAGTAGAGAGTTCTGTTAAACCTAGTTTTGAAACGTTGTGATGACATGAAACAGTTAATGAAGCATATAGATTGCTAAGCTCTCAAATGGAATGAATATGACTTGGAAACACGTGTACAGCAGTAAGTTTAGTACAAGACAAATATGCTGAGATGTTGTAGGACACACTTGGACCTTACTTATAGCCATTGTAGGGTATTTTGAGATAGATAAAGGTTTCATATTCTGACTATGGGACAGATTGAGAGAGATAGAATGTGCTACAGACTGTCCTGTCCAGAATGCTTCATATTATTAGTGCAAGTTATTGATAATTCAGCAGCAGATGTACAGAAAGAACTACATTTGCTTCAAAACTATTTTCTCAGAGAAGTGCTAAAATTAAGATTTTGAAGGGAGTTCACTTTTTTGATAGTAAGAGATTTAGAACATAAGTGAATACATACATTTTTGTACAGAAGTCAGAAGTATTAAGAAGATCCTCACATTTTTTCATAAGATCAACATATTTGTTATTACTAAATGACAAACTCGCTGGTGCAGACTTCAAATGTTCAGCTCGTGGTTAATATTAGGGGATAAAGGACTTAATGACCTGAATATTATGGAGGTAGAATGATCGAGTTCAGTTAAGCTCCTGGTTTAGACAATTGGTGGCATATCTGTGTTGGGTTTAATGCAATATATTCAATATGTTGCCCTTTACTATAATTCTGGTCGTTGATGACCATGCTGATTCACATGTCCATCAAAATCGTTTAAGGTAGGTACAAATTAAAGAGATGTGGAATTGTGACAGTGTGGAACAAATTTTTATTGGGTCGTGGGCAGATCTGTACAGTCTAACAGCACAATTCTAGGTAATAATTCTTTATCTCAAATAATGTTGGTCTTCAGGCAAAGGTTGTTCAGTATAAGTTGACACAATGGAATATTAATTGCAACAAAAATTGTCGTGTAACATGTCGCACGAGAGTGGCATTTTACAAATTTGTCTTATGTGATCTTTAGTATCCCAAATCTGGTTATAATGCTTATTAAGAGTGGAACACACTAAAGTAATTAGTAATGTTCGTACAGTCGAGTTTGCTTGTTTGCTTTTTCATGAATATATAACCGTACCAGTTACATGAAAAATTAGATTTTTTTTTATCAAGGTTTACGAACATGTATTAGTCATGAAAAGAAAGAATATTTATCACTTTCTATATAAAATGTATGAACTAGTTTAGAACTGTGAGCAAATTTATTTGTGATTTTATTGGACCAACTACAAAACTGTGTGTGTTGTGTTTTCTTATAGCAAACATTTTTCAGGCTAATTGCTGACTACAAAAAAATAGATTATATGTAAAATTTAATTAATCGAATTATGTGTTGGTAATTTAAACTACTATAGTATATTAACAAGCGATTGAACAAAGTATGTTGTTCCAGAATGAAGGATGACGTACCACGTAGTTTTTGCAGACTTCGAAAGATAAGGGCTACTTTAAAAACTTTCATCAATTCATCAAATATGAAGAATTGTATCTAGCACCTCAATAAAATAAAAAATATTTAAAGTTAAATAATTCGGCAATAGTGTACGATATATCGATGAAAGGAACAACACAACTCAGAAACCAAAAAATCCCATAAATACCTTCACGTTAATATATTTCTTTAGAGTTCTTAGCGAAGGGCGTGGTGGTTAAGACCCTCCCTGAGTCCCAACTAATACGCCTCGCCCCCACATCATCAACCCATCTGCCCTCACCTCAGTTATTTATTTGTGTTTTTCAAAATCCCCCAACATGTTTTTTACTCATGTTGACACACCAAACAATGAATTACCTGCTACTCAGTGTGCTACGCCTATACAAAAAATATTTTATCATGGCCTAATAACGTATTTTGTTTTGTGAAATTGCGTATTCGAAAATTCGGATTTTCGGTTGCTTCAGGCTATTATCTGGAAAAATATATTTTGAAATATTCTTCCTCATCATTCACAGTTTAGCTTAATTGATTATTTTTAATTGATTGATTGAATATGCGCTTGTCTAGATTCCAATGTAGTCCTTACATAATGATCTGAAATGTGAAAGTAACAAATTCACTGTCAATACTTCGATATACGATCAGTGGATTCTAGTGATATCGTCATGAGTAACATACGCCAAAAATTGAGTGGAGCAGCTTATAGGAAGATAGCAAAGTTAAAAAATGAAAACACGTGATGTTTTGGATAAGACACCGACGATGGAGGCCTTTTTTGCTAAACAAAGGCAAGAACAGCGATGATGTTCAAACCAACAGCGATGGAGGGAATACACATGACGGGCCTAGCAGTAGCAGTTTTGAAAAATCTGAACGACCCGAACATATCGAACTGCAGCTTGAACAAGTGACTTCATCAGCAGCAGGCCTAGTAAGATCTGCCGGTTGCGTGCCTGAACCGTCAATGGTTCCAGCAAGTTTTTCAGACAAAGTAAGTTCAGATCCAGCAGAGTGGATAATAGATGATTACACAAAAGATTATATTGCCATACATGCCATCCTTCAAAACGATGACTTGGATTTCAAGAACTCTGTGAAAAAGGACAGGGAAAAAATCAGATCTGTAACCAAAGGCATGTTTGAAAGAAAACTGCAAAATGGCGAAAAAAGTAAGCGGACATATTTGGTTTATTCAGAGAGCAAAGGTAGACTGTTTTGTGCTCCTTGTCGTTTATTTGGTTTTGGAAAAAAATCCAAACTGGCTGACGAAGGCTTTGATGACTGGAAAAATGCTACTGTCCGGCTGAATGAGCATGAAAACTCTCCTGAGCATCGGTCTTCAGTTTTATCTCTAGTAGCAAGGGGCAACATGTTGGGACGTGTAGATCTCCAGATGGCCATACAGCTCCACGACGAAATCAAATACTGGAGAAATGTACTCACTCGTGTGGTAGCTGTAGCGAAAAGATTGGCTTCACGTGGGCTCCCGTTCAGAGGTCGGGATGATAAGTTTGGCTCAGTACACAACGGCAACTTTATGATGTCGTTAGAACTAGTTGCGGAGTTTGAACCCTTCCTCGCTGATCACATTCACCGATATGGCAATGCTGGCAAGGAATCCACGTCTTACCTGTCTTTCAGTACTTGCGACGAATTCACCCAGCTTATGGCAGACCTTGTTCTAAAGAACATTTTAAAGGACGTCAAAACTGCAAAATATTTCTCAATCAGCGTGGACTCGACGCCAGATATATCCCATGTTGACCAGTTGGCATTCATCATAAGGTACGTGAACAGTGATGGTTCACCTATGGAACGTTTCCTGACTTTTATACCCAATCCGGGCCACAAAGCTGAACAGCTGGCAGAAGTTGTACTTAGCCTGCTTCAGTCATATGAGCTTGACATTTCAGAATGTCGTGGACATTCTTACGACAACGCCAGCAACATGTCTGGTCAGTACAGTGGTCTCCAGGCTTGTATCATGGAGAAAAATCCTTTAGCTGTGTATATCCCATGTTCAGCACATTCATTAAATCTTGTAGGAACGTGTGCTGCTGAATGTTGTAGAGAAGCATGTTCATTCTTCGAACTCTTACAAAGTCTCTATGTTTTCTTCAATCCTTCAACCCATCGTTGGAAAATTCTACAAAAACACCTTTCCGCAAATAAAGAAAGTCTCTCTTTGAAGAAACTCAGTGACACTCGGTGGTCCGCTCGTGAAGATGCTTGTCAAAGCCTCAACAGAAACTGGCAACAAGTGTTTGATGCCCTCACCACCATGGAGGGAAATGCTATGGAAAAACGAGCCGCTAGGAATTAGGCCGCTGGACTTCTTTCCAAATTAGGAACGCTAGAAACAGCTATTTTGTTCACAGTTTGGGGAACAATACTGGAAATATTCAATGCTGCCAGTAAAAAGTTGCAAAGTGCTGATATGGACATCGGACTTGTAGTCGAGCTTTATGCTTCCTTGCTGCAGTTTGTGAAAGATTCAAGAGAACTGTTTGATCATTCTGAAGACAAGGCGATGTTGAAGTCCAGCATGAAGACATACGAAATTAAGCGAAAAAGGAAGCAAAACTTTTCAGATGGTGACACCCAGGCAGTGGAAGAAGTCAGAGAGGCATTTAGAGTAAATGTTTTCAATGTGATGATTGACAGACTTTGCTCAGAACTACAGCGAAGACAAACCGCTTATGTAGAAATCCACGCAAGGTTTGGGTATTTGTTCAAGATAACAAATCTTGAACCCACTGATGTCATTAGTTAAGCTGGAACACTGTTGAAACTCTACCCCAATGATTTGGAAGTGAGCTTCGTAGATGAATGTTTACATTTTCGCACACATCTTGTGAGTATGAAAGTGCAAAATGATGACTCTTCTGCGTTAGCAGTTGTTATGTAAATGTCGTGTAAATATTTTGTAAACGACAACATGTCGTGTTGTGTTTAAATTTTCATTTCTATTATTTATATTTCCATATTTATATTATTGTTTCAAAGTTTAAACTGATAAAATACGTTGTTTTTCATTTAAAATAACATTTAGAATTTTCTAGAATTAGGTAGACCAATCATATGTATTTAAATGAAATGCTGGCGACCTCGTGTCTAGACGTTTAGTCTCGTGCAAGAACGGACATGCGCGGATTGCTCTGGAGTTTTGTAGAAGTTTCGCGGTGGTTTGAGGAGTCTAGGCCTACAATATATAAACAGACGAAGATGCAAGGAAGAAAAAAAGAGTCAGACATTAGTTTTATTCAAAAGAAGAGAGTCAGTCATTCGAGAAAGTTTAAGTTTGCTGTGATTTGTGACTGAAGTTAGATCTACAGAAACTGTGATTTTATTTCGTCAATCTCTACAATTCTTTCGAATTAGTGGTTATACTGTAAGTCAACACGTGCGGAACTATTTACGGGAGATCGGAAAAATTGAGGGCGACAAGTTTGTGACGTTCATCGGAGGCATCGTGAAAAGAACTTCGTCGAATTTACTGAACTGTGAATTGTTTCTGAACTTCTTCATTTAAACTTCGGAATTTCTTCGTGGGATCAAATTCACACCCTAGACTGGAATTTGAGACTTTCATTTTAGATCATTATATTAGATACAGGCCAGTACCATTTTGTATTGTGATTAATTTTGAAGGTTGAAACTAATACCATTTTGTTTTGTAATTAACTTTGAAGGTTTAAACTTAATATCTGTCATTGTTATTATATAATTCATGTTATATCTGTTACATATATATAATAGTTTGTTGTAATAAATTATAAAAGCTGTTATCTGTGTATTTTCTGTTGCGTTTAGTCTACATAAAACATAAACAAAAACGTAACAGCAGTATACAGAAATCTGCGAGCTAAAGGACTTTAAACTGTATATCCAAACCTGGATATTGCTATGCGCATGTTTCTGTGCATTCCAGGAACTAATTGTACATCAGAGAGATCTTTCTCGGCTCTCAAACGTGTGAAAAATTACTTCAGATCAAGAATGGCAGAAGATAAACTAAATGCCCTGTCACTCCTCGCCATTGAAAGTGATATTGTTTGTAGAATAAACTATGACGATGCAATAAACATGTTTTCGGAACAGAAGGCCAGGAGAAAGCCTGTATATTCAGCCGCAGAATGATATTTCGTGATAATTGATTTTGATGTTTCATTTTTTATTGTGTTGGAAAATAAACGTTGTATCAATCTAGCCTTGTGCCTAGGGGCGCCGAAATCCTAAATACGTCTCTGCGTGGGGGTACTACTGTACGAAAACTATTTTAATTTTTGTGAGTGGTAGTGACTAGTTGCTTTTTTTCTGGTTTTACACTGCTAAACTATGGACTAATAGCGCAGATAGCTCTCGTGTAACTTTGCGCGAAATTAAAAAAACAAACCCATTTACGTTTACAAAAAGCAACATAAGAGTTGGCGGTGGGTGGTGCTGACTAGCTGTTTTCTCTATAAATTAGGCATGGCAAGCACGTGCGACCTTCGCGCAATTTTAGGTTAAATTTAACAAGACTTTGTCCCTTTGGAGGTCCACTTATGGACTTGCAACACAAAAGTCCGGGACTCGTGTGATATTAGATAGAAAGCAAATGGTACTCTGTGCATTTTTATGCTATAAACAATCTCGCAACAAGAGTCGTAGCTACGTTTGTCACGATCCCGTTGTTTTCAGCATACTGAACAAACTGGAGATCTGTATGTATTTGTATAAATAATAGACAATGAAAAGATTATTGTAACCAGTGCAGTATCTATCATGAACCATTCATTACTTACTTAACCAAATATCACCGAGATATTTACACCTGTACACCATCTTGAATAGATCCATGACTTTATTTCGTAATAGCCACGTAAAGCTAGTTTGGCCAAAACGCCTGGACAATGCGGCAATCTGACTCAAGGTTACTTATTAGCCACGAGAGGCAAAACACACCCCAGATTTAAGGTGAACAAGTTGTCCAATCGTAGAAATTGAACACTCAGATTTTGAAACTGGGCTTCGAGCTGGAGATTAGTAAATCAGTATTTCATATTATATGGAGCATTATTATAGTTAGCAAAAAGTATATTTTAGTTACGCTATATATATTTCTTAACAGTCACGAGCATGTCCTAAAACCATGAATAGCTTATTCATGTTCGTTCTTGTGTTACTTTAAAAAAATGGATAAAGATTTAGGAGTCGGAAATGGATTCTGAATAGTACATATCGTTTAAGCGGAATATCCTCTTTGTGTTGGCGAATATAAACTCACTTGCTCAATGACTTATGTAATAATTAAGTAGTTTTGTCTGCCTTATATAGCCAACTTTAGAGTGGGCGGCATAGGCTGACTCATATTATTTTAAATTAAGCACAACGCTACACAATGGGCTATCTGTGCTCTGCCCACCACGGGTATCGAAACCCGGTTTATAGCGTTGTAAGTCCGCAGACATACCGTTGAGCCACTGGGGGTCAGGTTGAGTCTTTACGAGCGATGATAAATTCCCCACACAGTAGAAAATAATTGTATCTGTTGATTCACGGTCATCAGCAACTAAAATTAACGGACAGAAATGGAGACAAAAAGTTACAGATTACTTGTGAAAATTAAAAATAATCCCAAAAAGTATGTATCCGCGTGAACAACATTAAAAGACTCAGGACGTCAGATCATCTTTTCTTTTTTACCCTAGAATAATCTAACAACACCGTTAACACTCTTACGAAAATTGGGGCCTTATAGGCCCCAGAGCAACTTGAAAGGTTATTAATATTAGGCTAATAATTTTGTATTTAAATGAAATTGCCGTTAACTGACCCTATCCCTTTATATTTTAAGGAGCAATAATATTTTGACTTTTCAGACATTTGCGAAATAATACAGGAGTGGGCAAACTAGGCAATAATCAGGACCATCTAAAATTATTGTTGGAGTAGAGTTATTATTTAAATATCCATCTTTTGAAAAGAAGTTGTAAAATTAATATATTTTTACTATAATTTGTTTTTTTTTCGGTTGCCCAGTCCTGTTCTAATATTATTCAGGAAATAAATAAAGTCATTTTTTATGTTTTTTGATCTGAGGCTAAATAGGCCCCAAAATACCCTTAGTGGATTTTTAATTTTTTTTAAAAAATATTATTTCGCTGTAAGTCTGAGGACTTACACGCTAAAATCCGGGTTTCGATACCCGTGTTGGGCAGAGCACAGATAGCCCATTGTGTAGCTTTGTGCTTAATTCAAAAACAACAACAACAACAACAGCGAAATAATATTTAAAAAAAATTAAAAAATTCACTAAGGGTATTTTGGGGCCTATTAAGCCTCAGATCAAAAAACATAAAAATGACTTTATTTATTTCCTGAATAATTTTAGAACAGGACTGGGCAACCGAAAAAAACAAATTATAGTAAAATTATATTATTTTTACAACTTCTTTTCAAAAGATGGATATTTAAATAATAACTCTACTCCAACAATAATTTTAGATGGTCCTGATTATTGCCTAGTTTGCCCACGCCTGTTCTAGAACATTCTAGAAACTTTACAGAAGTGTTTAGAATAATCTAGAATATTCTTGAAGCTTTTAGAATATTCTAGAAGAATCCACAAATCCTATATATATAGGAGCTGAAATCTTCAAACCGTGTCAAAAATGATTTCTCTTGATGAAGCTGTACATTTACTGACAAAACCATCCGACGGTGAAAGTGAACATGATAATGTCGAAGACTACTCTGAAAGTTGTGATGATGATCCTTCTGAAGCCGAAAATGATGAACAAATCGCGCCGTACCCTTCTGAAAGTGAAGAAAGTAATCAAGAATATCTTACTACGATGCCAGTGAACGAACTTTTGTCCAAAAATAAGAATTTTAGTTATTCAAGAACACCTTCAAGGATCAACAGGAGAACCGCAGCTCTCAATATATTCAATGGGAACCCAGGCATTACAAGGCAAGCTGCTCCAAGAGTCTCTACACCATTCGAAACATTCAAAATTTTCATTTCTGATAATATGACGGAAAGATCATTCACTCAACAAATACCATCATGAAAGAACCAATTTTTGAAGAAGATCTCTGGAAATGGATCGCAGCTTATCTTTTCCTCGGAATAAGCAAATCCAAAAATGCACCGATAGACGAAATTATTTCAACCGAATTCGGTTTGCCATTTTTGCGAAAACTGATTACACAAGACAAATTTAAAAAATGTGCTCAAAAATCAGATTTGACATCCACTCTCAAAGAAATAGAGAAATCAAAGATGTCGCCATCTCTGGAGTCTGGAATTTTTTCATTGAAGATTACAAAAACAGCTACGACCCAAGCGAATACCTGACAGTGGATGAACAACTATGTAACTTCAAAGGAAGAGTTGGCTTCAGAACATACATTCTGACAAAGCCAGGCAAATACGGAATAAAGATTTGGTGCCTAACAGATGCAAAGACAAGTTACCTCCTCAACGCTCAAATTTATACTGGAAAGGTTGGAAATACGACAGAAACAAATCAAGGAGAAAGAATAGTCAGAGAACTGAGTCAGCCATTTCTTGGAAAAGGAAGGACAGTAACGACAGATAATTTCTTCACAACAATGACACTTGCCAAGTACCTACGAACAAAAAAACAGGATTTGTTGGAACCACACGGAAATCAAGAACCTTCCTGCCTCATGAAATAAATGCAAAATTTAGAGAGTTATCATCAAAGTTTTTCTACCATGACGACATCACTCTTCTCAGGCACTCAGACAAACCAGGAAAATATGTGTTACTACTGAGTTCTCAGCATCAGTATGGTGAAGTAGAAGAGAATGGAAAGCCTGAAATCGTGAATCTTTACAATGCAACGAAGGTAGATGTCGACACTCTCGATCAACTGGTGAGATATTATACAACAAAGAGGCGATCAAAGCGATGGTCAGTCTGCATATTCTATAACATTCTAGATCTTGCTGCGTACAATGCTTTCGTTCTATACTCGATAAAACATCCAGAATTTCTTCGTCAACATAAATCAAGAGCCAGAAGAGAATTCATACGGCAATTGGTGCTTGAAATCAAAGAAATTTACTGCAAAGATAATGACAAAACAACTTCATGTGAACCGCCTGCAAAGAGGGCAAAAAGAGGACGATGCCATTTGTGCGGCAGATCAAAAAATAGACAGTCGAAAATTGTTTGCTCAAATTGTAAAAAAAAAATGTTTGTCAGAGCCATTCTAAAGTTGTTTGTAATGAATGTTGCTAAATCACTGTGTTTCTATTGGAAAAATATATGGGGCCTAATAGGTCCCAAAATCACTTTAGTGGATGTAAATATTTTTTTCGTAGGAGTGTTAAATACGTATTAATTAGATAACTTTGAAAATTTAATTACTTATCGATTCATATTCAAGATTCATCAATGTTTGTTTGTTTTTTTAATTTCGCACAAAGCTACTCGAGGGCTATCTGTGCTAGCCGTCCCTAATTTAGCAGTGTAAGACTAGAGGGAAGGCAGCTAGTCATCACTACCCATCGCCAACTCTTGGGATACTCTTTTACCAACGAATAAGTGGGATTGACCGTCAAATTATACGCCCTCACGGCTAGGAGGGCGAGCATGTTTAGCGCGACGTGGGCGCGAACCCGCGACCCTCGGATTACGAGTCGCACGCCTTACGCGCTTGGCCATGCGGGGGCAGATTCATAAAAAAAATTATGTATATTTATTGTGGGTTAAGGACAATATAGAAGGATTTTTTTTTCAAATTCGGTGCTACCTAGGTCCGGCATGGTCAAATGGTTAGAGAGCTCGAGTCGCAATCCCACCAAGCCTGCTCACTCTTTCAGCCATGGGAGCGTTATAATGTGATGGTCAATCTCAATATTAATCAGTAAAAGAATCGTCCAAGAGTTAGCAGTGGGCCTAGTCTTTCTCTGCTATATTAGATAACCCTCGTGTTGTTGCTTTGCGTGAATTTTCAAAAACAAACAAACCTGTGTTAAATTTAGAACTATTTCTGGTATTGTCGATTGCGATGAATATATTGACCGTCATTATGCAATGCTACACTTCTTTGAACATTTTAATTTGAGAAACCTTTCAGCGCTGAATTTGACAGGAGCTACGAGAGAAAAAAGACCTCGACACTTTCTGCTAGATATTAAACTTTTATAAAATATTATGGATCATGTTATGGTTTGTGTATCAGGCTATTGATTTGTAGTTCCATGGTTGGTATCTACTGCTGTCCCCCCAAAAAACATCCCCTACATCACATTATAAATCCCACTGTTTGATCAGATAAGAGTTGGAGGTAGGTGCTGTTGACTAGCTACTTTCCATATTCTATCAGTTCATAAGTTTAAACACAGTTTAAAATGCATGCGAGATAGTCGTTGTAGTATAAGGAAGTAAAACTGCATTATAATTTGGATTTTTTTTCCGACCAAAATGTTTCAAAAAGAGTTAACAATTTCTTTTTTTTTATCCATTGACACTTAAAACACATTCATACTGAGCTGTTAACGCACCATAGTTGCTCTAATTGTACAAAAAATTTGAAAGGATCCTCCGAATTTCCTGAAAAAAACAATTTTCATTTTGATGAACACACAAGATTCGATAGTATGAAAAGTTGAAGACCGTTTTAATATAAGAAATGTGACAAATAAGTCACAACTGGTTTACGACTCTAAATACAGGGTTTTGATGCTTATTGTGGACAGAATATCCAAAGCTCCTTGTGAAGCTTTGAGCTTAACAATAACCGAACAATTGATTAACAATATAAATAGGCCTGGCATGGCCAGGTGGTTAAGGTACTCGATTCGTAATCCGAGGGTCGAGAATTCGAATCCCCGTCGCACCAAACATGCTTCCCCTTTCAGCCGTGAGGACGTTATAATGTGACGGTAAATCCCACTATTTGTTGGTAAAAAGTAGCCCAAGAGTTAGCGGTGGGTGTTGATGACTATCTACCTTTCTTCTAGTCTTACACAGCAAAATTAGGGACGGCTAGCGCAGATACCCCTCGTGTAGCTTTGCGCGGAAATTCAGAATAAACCAAACTAATATAAATAAATGTATTTATGACGTGTAGAAAACAGCTAAAAAAATCTCTAGAACTCTAGAGCAGATAGCTGCTATCAACTCTCTTGGAAAAAAAAGTTAATTGTTTGTTTGTTTGTTTGAAATTAAGCACAAAGCTGCAAAATGGGCTATCTGTGCTCTGCCAGGAAGGTATTCAAACCTGGTTTTTAGCAGCGTGAGTCCGCAAACATACTGAAGGGGGTTATATGTAAAATAAAATTAATACTTAAATAATCAAGCGAAACAAAACAAAATGGAAGTACTGCGTTAAAAACAGTACATACAAACCTGTGATAGATAAACCAAAGGAAGTCGAAACAAATTAAATTAAAAACACAACATGAATGATAATTATCCGTATGTTACAGGGTCTAATGTATGATAGAAATAGTTAACAAAGAAGATAACCCAAGCTTCTCGTAAAAACAACGAAAAATGGCTTTGTGATGAAGTATCCAGAAATAGTAGGATGAAAAGTTGGAGATGTTATTGATAGAATATGTGTAAGAAAACGATAATGTTCTACTCTGGATGAAAATAATTGTTTTTCTTACAGAAGATAACAATCATTCGTAAGAAAATATTTACTGTATGGGTGTCTGTTAAAATTCAGGATTAAGAGAAGATAAATTCAATTGCTACTTTTTTTGTGTGTATTTGCATCATCAACCATTTGTATCCTAAAAATATTACCTTCCAAAAAACGTCCTGCTGTGACCTGTTTGCCTTATTATTATTTTAACCTACTCAGTGACTTGTTTGTTGTTAAACGCAAAGTCACACAGTGGATTATTTGTGCTCTTTCTACCACGAGTATCAAAATCTGATTTGTGTTTTATAAAACTTAAGTTTCACCTCCGATAAATTTTGGTTGAACCAGAACTACGTGTTATGCCTGAATTTTGCTAATCGTTTCTGAGTTATAATATTTATTGCAGTTTTCTGAGATTTTTCATTACATAGTAATAGGATCCTGAACATAATTTGCACTTAAATAATAATATAGGAAATAAAATGCCAATTACACAGATCGGTTGTCCGTAAGATGGTTTAAAAAGTTTAGGGTTTCACATATTCTCACGAATTATGTGGGAATACTACCTGTCTTACCATCACGCCCAAATCGTGGGTACAATGCACATTAGTTACAACCTGTCTTACCATCATGCCCAAATCGTGGGCACAATACACATTAGTTACAACCTGTCTTACCATCATGCCCAAATCGTGGGTACAATGCACATTAGTTACAACCTGTCTTACCATCATGCCCAAATCGTGGGTACAATGCACATTAGTTACAACCTGTCTTACCATCATGCCCAAATCGTGGGCACAATATACATTAGTTACAACCTGTCTTACCATCATGCCCAAATCGTGGGCACAATACACATTAGTTGCAACCTGTCTTACCATCATGCTCAAATCGTACGCACAATACACATTAGTTAAAACCTGTCTTACCATCATCCCCAAATCGTGGGCACAATACACATATCCTCTCTTCTTTCCTTCTTTTATTTTTTGTAAATAACTGAAGCTTTGTGTAATCTTAGTTTTAAGAAATTATACAAAAGTAAAAGCGCAACAGCCATACTATTTAGTTCTGTTTCTTTTTATTTTATTTTTTGTAAATAATTGAAGCTCCAGTGGTGTTGTAATAAGTCCGAAGGATTATAACGCTAAAATCCAGGTTTCAATGCCACGGTGGGCAATGCCATTGTGTAAGTTTGTGCTTAAAAATAAACAAAAAAAGTTTGGGGGGAAATATCTTTTATTCCAAAAGATGTTTCTTTGGTTTTGAATTTTGCGAAAAGCTAGACGAGGGTTATTTGAGATAGCCGTCCCTAATTTAGCAGTATCACTAGAGGGAAGGCAGCTAGTCATCATCACCCATTACCAACTCTTGGGCTACTCTTTTAGTGACAAATAGTGAGATTGACCCTTCACATTATAACGCTCCCCACGGCTGAAAGGGGGATTCGAACCCGCAACCCTCAGATTCCGAGTCGAACGCCTTAACCCACTTGGCCATGCCGGGCTTCCTATTCTAAAAGAGCTCTCTTGAAAAGACATGTATATAACTGTAACCGAGTACAAGTTAAATTTATCTAATTCAAAATGGTGACGCCTTCAAACTGTAACGTTTAAATATATGGAAAATGCATGAAGTAGTTTCATAATAAAATCAAACTTTTAGTGACTAAGACTATAATTAATTTTTTGAAAGTGAGGTCTGTGATGGACTTACTTTTATGCTTGTCTTTGTTTTTCATTGCAAAGTTGTAGGTTATTAATAATGTTGACGAAGGTGTAATGGCGAAATATTGAGCTAATAAAGATATATTCTGGAGTTAAAGGTCGTTAATTTATCTATATTAATAGTACTGGTTTATTTTCATCCTTGTGTGTCACGTTTAAGTTTCATAGCTGGAGTTGTAAATATTCAGAATTTCAAAATGTCAAAAATAGTTTCTCAAAATAATGTTTGTTGCATAGTGCTTGCCGGAAGTCACTTTCTGTTCTTATATTTGATCTAAAATCCATACACGTGATTGAGAAATTACCGCTATTTTTCCTTTTCAGAAATACTTGAATTCCGAAATGTATTATTTACCCCAGTTTTCAAAAGATGGCGCTACTATTTTGATAAGTTTAGAAACGTTTTTACACAGAATTGAAATATGACTATGTGCTTTCTTCTCTGGCTGGTATATTAACATATTATAAGTCGTGTACTGGAATCCTTATAAGTTGAAGGATATTCATATCCTGATATTTAAAATAAATTTTTCATTTAAGCCTTTGTGTACTAATTTACAAATGAAAGACTTGTTATAAAATATGTTAATTTCATTACAAATTTTGGGTTTAAATAAACAACAAAAATTTCTATCTCAAAATCATTCATAAGTATAATCAAATTTTATGACCTCACTTGCTATACCAAGGAATTTCGAATACTTTTTCAAAATGTATTAAAAACAGTTGCCATGAATAAGTGTGTTATGTTTTAATCCTGTCTTTAGTGGTTCGTTTTCAAATAACATCATTTACATTTTAACAGCGAACTTCAACTTCCCCCATCTGCAAGAAAGAGTTTAATTGTGTTCGAAAAGGCAGTAGAGGTCTCATAAACTTTTAACGTGTTAATAGTAGTAGTTTCAAGAGTGATATCAGTATGTCTCATCTCACTACAGTCAGAAGAATTTCATGTTTATGGAAGAGCAGCAATGGAGAAGTGATCTGAACCGAGTAGAAAGAGAGCGGTTCTTATCCGTGGTCTTTGAACTGATATGGATTCGGTTTAAAGTTCGCGCAAAACTACACAAGGATTATCTGCACTAACCGTCCCTAATATAGCAGTGTGAAATTAGAGGGAAGACAGCTAGTCATCACCATGCACCGTCAACTCATGGGCTACTCTTTTACCAATGAATTATGGGATTGACCGTCATATTATAAAGCTCATACAGCCGAAAGGTCGAGTATGTTTGGTGTGACAGGGATTCGAACTCACGACCCTCGAGTTACGAGTCGAGTGCTTTAACCACGTGGTCGTGCCGAGCCGCATAGCTAGGTAAGTAGAAAGTTTGTGATGAATTTCATGCAAAACTGCATGAGATATCTGTACTAGTCGTCCTTAATTTATCAGTGAAACCACCATCACCTCTTGGATTACTCATCTCCCAATGAATAGTGGGATTGACCATCACATTATAACATTATCACAGCTGAAAGGAATGCATGTCTGATAGGACGAGGATTCGAATCCGTAACTCTGAGATTGCGAATCAAGCACCTTAACCATCTAGTCATGAAGACAAATAAAGTAGGCATAAACTAGTGAAAGTATTTTAAACAATATTTGAAGTATTTTACGTAATCGAATTAAAAAATAACAACAAACAAATGAAAATAATAATAGTAAGAAAATGTAAACAGAAAAACATGTGTACAGACACTCAACCCTACTGTAAAAGCACACATAAAACTAAACAACAACCACAGACAAATATTTCGAGTAAGGTCAGAGATGTGCAAGTTGGGCCTCGTTCTTCTGATAACTCTGTGCTTCTGGACCCGGTAATTTGTTGTTTGTTTCCACCAGGGGCGTAGTTTTTTTACACCCGATGGGGGAGGGGATGATTTTTGCAACCACTTATGTGGACTGTTCATTTTGCAAATTGGTAATCTCTGATTACATGAACCTGAAAGCTGTAAACATGCAGTCACAGAGTTATCTTGTTGCCACGGTACTTTAATGTATACTTAGGCCTACTGACTGATACTAACAAACTATCGCTTTGATCGAAAAGCTTAGAAGTACGCCTATATTGAAAATGTACATTTCGGCTACTAAAAAAAGGATAAATCTAGGCCTAATTATGTGATTTGATTGGTAATAACTCGATAATTACAAGAATAAACACACAATCTGTAGGCCTGTGATGTAATAAAACAATTCAACAGATCAAACTGTAGGTGGGGATGATTGTATGCACCATACCCCCCACCTAAAATGAAGGGGGTGTATACCCTATCCCTCCAGGATCTATTCCCCTGGTTTTCATGTATATGATGTACGTACAGGAGTTAATAATGTTTATAGATATAACCAGAAGCGGTGAGATTTGAATTCCAGCGCACGGCCCTGAGTAGAGGTAAAATAATGTAAGGGAAATTACATGAGGTGTTTTTGTTACGAAATATAAAATCCAGTTTCTAATAAAACGTTTTGAAGGCATTCACTCGGTGTAGTAAATGTAATAACAGTTCATCCACTAAAAGAAACTCTGGTCAATAACAGTTACGTAAGAACAAACGTTGAGAAGTAAATTTTGCCTGCTATTTGCCAACCTTATTCAGTGTTTTATTTTTCATTTTTCAGAACACTTTATTTTCGTTTGGACCGAGATTGAAGTTTTGTTTATAACCTTAAGAGTTAGGTAAAATATGCTAAACAATAAAAGATAATCGTGGAAATACATCGAATGTCTGTCTGTAGTGTGATGCATTAAATGATAAACGATAAGAAACCGTGCTATAAAAATATTCGTGGAAATGGTGACATCTGTCGGTATAGAGTGAAGTTAAAGAGTTTTTTTTTTTTTTATTAAGAATGATAAGCAGTGTTCGACTTTTTAATTTTCTACTGCTTGATGAATTGCTTGAAAACGGGTAACGTAAAGTGAATGATGCACGGTCTTGTGAATTTTAAAATTTAACAGCAATACATCAATTTTTCTATTAATCTAAAAACCAGTTTTTTGTTATTATGGAGTGATTTTTCCTTCAAGAAGGTAGTATTTTTTTGTTTCGTGGGGACAGAAATAGCTGTCGTTATTTTAAGAAGGCAAACTTAAATATATGAATTATTTATATCGATACTTTTTAAATTAATAGTTCCGCTTTTTTATATGAAGAAGTGTCCGCTTCTTTTTTTTTAGCATAAATTGACTTCATAGCCATTAATTCTTTAGATGGAGAATTAAAGAATCAATCAACAAATCTTTGATATAGTTTACAATAAACTAAAATATTATATACAGCTAAACTTAACTGCATGTTTCATGGTATAGAACGTAAACCAAACAGAGGGAACGAGGTTAAGGCACTCGACTCGTAATCTGAGGGTCGCGGGTTCGAATCCCTGTTGCGCCAAACATGCTCATCCTTTCAGGCTTGAGGGCGTTATAATGTGAGGGTCAATCTCACTATTCATTGGTAAAAGAGTGTCCTAGGAGTTGGCAATGGGTGGTGAAGACTAGCTACCTTCCCTTTAGTCTCACGCTACTAAATTGGGGATGGCTATCGTGAATAGCCCTCAAGTCGCTTTGTACGAAAATCAAAACAAACAACCAGAGGGTACTAAATCTGTTCTTTCAATGAAAGCTGGGGTTTTTACATGTTTGTATTGATACCCCAACACACATTTACATGTTGAAGAAAACATCGGGTTTAAAAAGAAACTTGGGAATACGTTTTCGATCCTCTAGTCTGCTTCGTAGTTACTTACGATATGTAGGAAAGTAAATATAGAGGATATCTAAGTAATATATTTCGCACATGATTTTTTTTCTTTTTAAAAAACAGGAAATCTATAAACTTGAAATTCTGAAAAAAGGAGAAAGTTCCCCGTGAGACTCGGGGGGGGGGATAGCAAACAATGATAATAACCAATTTGCTGTGTATATACACAAATAAAACAAAATAAAACAACCTCTCCTACATATCTTTTAAGTGAACTTTGGAGAGTTTAATGCTTTAAACTGATTAAATTCAGACACATAATATTCAGTTTTCTTTGTCATGCGTAGGTTTACCAACAAATACTTCACCATTGTTGTTGTTGGGCTCTATTGCTTCGACAGATCTGGGCTTATGTAAAATGATTAGCTATATCAAACTATTGCCATAAACACTCCACGTTTCAAATAAGAGTCGTGCATAAAGGCGGAGAAACGGCATGCGTCGTACGAAGTGTGAAAATTCACAGAAGTGCTTGATTATCGTAATTCGTTGCGTGTGTACTGGTTCTTGTGGTATTGTTCAACCAACACCTCATTTACTCTCGACCCGACGATTGCAGATTAATCTGCGATTTGCATAATTAAACTCCGAAAGAATATGCGTACACTGTCTACTGTAAGCAAACAAGTTTTCTCTTCCTTTTCCGTAGCATCTTTCGTGTTTTTAGCCCGATTTATGCTTAATGAACAAAGGGTTACATCATTAACGTATCATGCAATACGTGAATACAAAATGTCTACTTATTTCAGGACTTGTTTGGAAAGTTTGTGTTAAACTATGTTGTTGTACTAAGCTGGAAAACTCATCAACAGCTCCATCTACCCGTCTGTACGAGGCTGGTTAACACCGCTAACATTAAAAGGAGGAAAAAGAATTAAAAAAAAAGTTGCATCTACGCGCCCACTTTGCGGAACAATCCTGTGTTAGGGAAATATTTTCATTACTTGTTCTTGGAAGATATACTGTATAACAATCTTTTGCAATAACTTTTACGTTTTTAAAAAACATGTAACGTTCATATATATAGTTTCTTTTCATGATTCATTTAAATTCTGCGTCATAAAATTAATTAATATTCCTGCCAAACCAAAAGGGGGGAGGAGTCATATCGCTTCTTCCACCCACTTTTCTCTGTACTAAAACGAAACTTGATTTCTTTAAAAAATCGAATGTAAACTTAGTAACATTTCAGACAGATATTGTACATCTGGTGATACGATGATTTAAATTCCTGTTTGTTTTAATCGAGCTGAAACGCCATTATGAAGAATAAAAAATAAGTAGGATTTCCACCGATTCTGAATCGGAACTAACAGCTATATAAAACTTATAATATAAACAGCATTTAATTTACACAGCTAGAGACACTTACTAATATAAGTGTATGTAATTTACACAAGTTTTATAGTTTGTTGTTAAGCACGCAAATACAAGAGGGCTCTCCGAAACCCCCAGATTTTGGTATTTCCTATTTGCTGCTGAATCACGTAGGGAGGGGCTAAATTTTATAGTAAGAAAAGCACAGTACGAGAAAAACAACAACAAACAAACACCTAAATAATTAATTCCAAATGTTCAAAGTTGAACTGGTATTTGTTTATAAGAAGTAATGTCCGAGGTCAGTAAACAAAAGTTTCAGATATGTTTGTACAATAAATTTACATAAAATCGTGATTTTTTTGCTTTTCCAACTTTTACTTTCATTTTTTTGCATTCATTTATATACTTAACACGTTGTATCATTATTATTTTATTAATAAACCCTGCACTTGTAAGAGTTTACCATTCTACATTACATGATGTTGAATAAAATGTGCAAAAGTCTTCTAGCCATATTAACCTTTTACAGAAGCATAATTTCTTATGTTCGTACACTAAACACGAGATATTTTGAAAATAAAAAAAATATTCATAACTTACTGAGTTACTGTTTTTTCCTTTACCTTTTCGATTTCATTCTACTGTTTTTCTGTAATCATACTGGGTTTTTTAACTGTTGACTCGGTATGGCCAAGCATGTTAAGGTGCTCGACTCGTAATCCGAGGGTCGCGGGTTCGAATCCCGGTCGCACCAAATATGCTCGCCATTTCAGCCGTGGGGGAGTTATAATGTGACGGTCAATCATACTATTCGTTGGTAAAAGAGTAGCCCAAGAGTTGGCAGTGGGTGGTGATGACTAGCTGCCTTCCCTTTAGTCTTACACTGCTAAATTAGGGATGGCGAGCACAGATAGCCCTCGTGTAGCTTTGCGCGAAATTAAAACAAAACAATTTTAACTGTTAATACCATGAGCGAAACGAAATTGACATTAATGTCATATACAGCGCCCTCGTGCGGTATAATCCACTTGTTAATAATATATATAGTCTGCACAAATAGCAATTAAAGGTAGGATATCGGCTGGTGTAATACAGAATATTTTCATATTTTCCTATGTAATATATTTCACACGTTCACTAGTTATGGAATTTGATACTACAGAAATAATAATTGAAGTGAAAGTTCAAAATATATGTTCTTATATTCTTCTGGGGTTATTAATCGACACTATTTTCAGTGGACATATTAAAAATAAACGCGCATGTTAGTCTTTGTGGCGACCCTACGTGATTATTCGTAACGAACAAAAACACTCTAAACTCACACACATAAGAGAACAGTTCGTAAACGTAGTGGCAAGTTTTGTCTCTCAGCTAATTCTTATTTCGAAAACTAGTAATCTTTTGGGTAAGCAGGGGCTATATTTTAAAAAGAAATAAAAGAGCTCAAGTGTGTTAATCTGAGCACCAACCTCTGTCCTTTCAACCCACGGCTGCACGCTACCATGGGGGAGTTAATTAACCGTAGGCCACATTCGTGCGCGAGGACACTTCAAAGTTTTCACACCATTTGTCAAGTGTCAGCATCTACAGCACGAACACTATTTCACAAACTTCAGTCAAATCATTGGAGGCTGATTAACTTGGCACATACACTTCCCAAAACCATTATTCCAAATTTTCAAGAAAACTAAACACGATAAACAAATTAAAAATACACCGAACAGAAGTTCTCAGTACATTTTTCAAACACTTATACCAGTATTTTTTTTTCTTTTCTTGCTTAGTTACATGAATTTTCATGAAATAAGATTAGGTGCATCCTGGCTGACACTGAGCATTTCTCTAATCACGTTGGGAAATTTTGTTAACGTAGATTTACTCATGACTGCCACGCCCAAGATAAATTATTAACACCCACTGCACATTTCTTCACAACAGTGGCTCGGTATTACATCACTACTTATAATTTTAATCGCACTTGTTTTCGCAAAATCGGTTAATTCTAATTCACATATAAATGAGTTGTAATTGAAAAGGTAATTCAGTGCTTATCACTGGATGCATGTCGGTTGTTTTTTACACGCTTGGATTCACAAACTCTCGTGATGTTTAGCTGGCTCTGTATATATATTTCACATTTAAGGACGACTTTCTTTTAGTTTCTGATATTACTTAATCTTGAGAGAATAAGAACGTTTTAATTCATTTCTTTACCATAGAATCCTGCTTACGCTCAACTGTCGCAGGTGATCCTTTATGTGACCTATGACATCAATCACCACGGTTTCGCGACAAATAAAAGGCGTTAAATACATCTATTAATTGCTTGTAATAACACCGTAAAGGTTCGCCATGGCCAGGTTGTTAAGGTACTCGACTTGTAATCTGAGGGTCGAGGGTTCGAATTGCCGTCGTACCAAATATACTCGCCTTTTCAACCGTGGGGGCGTCATAACGTTACGGTCACTCGTTGGTAAAAGAGTGGTCCCAAGAGTTGGTGGTGATGACTAGCTGCCTTCTCTCTAGCCTTGTACTGCAAAATTAGGGTAGCGCAGATAGTCCTCGTGTAGCTTTGCCCGAATTTAAAGAAACAAACTAACAAAGACTATGAAAGTGTTACGTTATGTGAACACATCAGGCGAATGCTACTTAGACAATTGTTAACCAAAAATAAGGCTCAAACTTCAAGAGACTATGTAAAATTTAAATACATCTGATTGCTAAAAACTTCTCTTAACTACCAGTACAGTGAATTTTATAATATATTTCATAGAGTACATTTTCAATTGGCATTTATTACTTTTTAGACTGAAGGTTTCATGTAAAGATTTTACTACGTGTTACGTGTACATTTTAGGTTATTCTTTCTATAATCTTATTCGTTAATGGAAGTAAAACACCAAATACTAGATGTTCTTTTGCAGGTTCCTCAAAGTGTTCTGTTTCAAAACCAAATAAAAATCAAATTTAAGGGCTACAAAGATTTTTATTTCTTGCTTTTCAATTTTACGTGTCATGCTGTGTTGTAGCCTAGAGGGAGCATATTTCTTCTCGTGGAATGCATACGTTTTACTGATGTCACAACAATACAAATTGCGAGGTTAAGCGTCTCTACTGACCAAATAGCAGACAATATGCTGCTGTATAGTGGGGCGAGTATTTGAAACAGGTGACATTTTTCGGGGAAATGAACAGCTAAACTAGTCTTATACAATAACAACCTATACCAAATCACTGACATACTCATAGAAACGTTCTGAATAAAGTGGTTGATAGTTCTGTAAATATTTAAAACGATAACTCGAAGATGGTTGACTATATATTAATATTTTAACATCATTTATATTTTCTAAGCAGAAAACAAGTCTCATGCCTATTCTTGACTAAACAAATCCATAATTTTAAGCAAACTAACTAGTGATAACGTAATTAGATGTAAAACGTGCTAGAACCTTGAGTTTGCGATCTTTGAAGCGGAGAGATATACTTGAATTGTTTCAAATTCATCTTTTGAGCTCGTTTGAGTTTGAACCGTGAAATAATTATGTATGCTTGTTTGAGGTATACATTGTTGTTTCAACATTTTTCCACACATCACTAAAGTACATTTTTTAAGGTGTATAAATGTCATTTTTTTGTCTTTAAAAATATTTTCACGAATGACTTATTCTCTTTCGCTCTCGAATGGTAATATTTCTAATTAGATCTCAAAATAGATCATAGAATAGATCTCAGAACAGTTCATAGAATATAGCTTAGAACAGATCAAAATACGATGAAAAAATTCGTTCTTGCATGAAAAAGGTTATTATAAAAAAATGTTGCAGGTCATGACGCCTAGTTTAAAATATATGAACTTAAAAATGTGGGTTATTTTATTTAACATCACGTGGAACCGTGCTGCACCAAATAACAGTTACATGATTTGTTTTTGTTATAGGAAATGAGAATATACAAATTCGTAAGGAAAAGTTACTCTTTATCCCCTTTGGATTTCTTTTTATTATTTAACAAAATTGGAGAAAAAAAAACATTTGATGAAATTTAAGATTTAAATTATCCTCACGAAATCGTTGATGAACACGTTACAAACATTTCTTTGATTTGTTTGATTCGTTGAGATGATTTTGTTTTAAAAGTGCTGAAAAGAATTAATTTAAATGCTATTACAGAAAAATCCTAAAACAAATGCTGCGCATTTTCAATGTTTTTTTGATATACGATGAAACATAATTATATATCAATTTAATCCTATCATTTACGATGGGAAGGTCACTCACACCATTTTCCCTTTAGAACGAGGATCGTAATAACCAATTTTTATTATCCGATGATAAAAATTAAAAATGTCTCTTTAAGGGTTAGGAAATACTGGTTACTTTTTAAATTATTCAGGTTAGTTTTTAATTAGTTTTTCACTCTCGTTACAGCCGTCGAATACTTCAATTGCATTTGCGTCTCCAATTGAAATTCCATAAAGCGAATCTTTACTCTCGTCTACTTATATTGCGATAGTTACGAGTGAAATTATTATCATTGTGAAGAAGACATCGATTACTATTATAGCACGAATGAAATAATTTTAACGAATATCACGCCTTCCACCAGCACGGATCTCCGGACAATGTAGAGTAGATGATTAGTGTTAATCGGCGAACGGATTTCAAAAAATATTTTGTTTGAGATGAAACAAGAAGGTATGAGGGTCGAGTTTTGAAAGAAATTAATTAATTCCTGGGTCACAAAGAGTAATTTGCGGGTTGTTTTTTTCCCGTTTCGCCAGCCACTATGTTCTAAAGTTCATCTATTTGGGTCACAAGTAGTTGTGTTTTCATTTATAATAACGAGAGGTCTCAGAGTCCGTGGGTATTGAAAAATATAATGCTATTGTGCATGAAGGTATCGACAAAAAATTACAGTGGCAAACGATGAATGGAAAATCAGCTTGTCGTTTTTGCACTGGGTATTACTTCGGCCGAGATTCAATTTGGGTGAACTAAGCGGTTCTTGGTCGAGATATATGCAGAGAGAGTATATTGAAAGTTTGAGCCGGAGAGCGCGACTATGTGAACAGCCACGTGTTGGGAGCTCCCACGGCTACTGGTAATGGGAATGTCGATAGGAATATGATGACTGGCTTCCATTCAGGACCAGGCAAGCCTTTTCATCAAACAATGCATCCCTTTGTCGCACTGAGCTCATATAGTTCCGACTTGATGAGACATCTCGGCCGCCCACTTTCTTACTGCTCCTTTCCATAGCCAGTAGAAACTGGTTCGGAAACTCTGCAGCTGTAAGCCCCATCGTCAAAAGTTGGTAAGTTTTACGTGAGCAAGCCAAACGAGATTGAATCAAGAATAAATTTGAGAAACAGGGAAGAGTGTAGCGAAAATAGTGTTAGTTTTAGTTTGTTTTCTATTTGAGTGTGTGCCTCGTGGTTTTCAATAAATATTTAAATATATTTATAAACTAGCACAATGCCAGCTGCACGAAAAAGCAATATTCTTTCCCTGTACATTTGAAAATACGATGTTTTATTATTTTTCTTCGAACTGTTCTAGTGTTTATTACCTTTTATTCAGCTATTCTTCTGTACGATCAACCACTTCTGCATATTCACAGAATTCTCTCTCTTTAAATAAACAAGTGTTTGTCAAAAAGTATTACATCCAACTTGAATGCACTTACCTTTTCAAACGTTTACAGATAATGTAAAATGACATTTTTGTTTTTTTCTACATAAATCATATTTTATATAGCGAACCTCCTATATTGAACAATATATCTAGAACAGTTAGCCCACTATAATGTACAACACACATTCAGGTTAATTAAGGTAGTTAACGTGTAATATTTCGACCCGTTGCACGGGAGCCTTCGCTGTACAGAATATCCAAGTTAATTTATTTGATTTCATGTGCAGTGTATATAATACACGTATAGGAAATTTATATTACAATTTAAACCATTTCCAGGGATTCATTCTTTGTTTTATAACAAATCTACAAGTAACATCTTAACTTCTTTCTATGTACCAATAACAGTTTATAAGTTACTTCCGCTTTTTATTGAGTTTTTTAACTATATCAGCAGAAGAAATATTTGAAGAATTTTTGTTTGTTTTGGAATTTTATACAAAGCTACTCTAGGGCTATCTGTGCTAGCCGTCCCTAAATTAGCAGTGTAAAACTAGAGAGAAGGCAGCTAGTCATCACCACCATCCACCGCTAACTCTTGGGCTACTCTTTTGCCAATGAAAAGTGGGATTGACCGACTCATTATAACGACTCCACGGCTGATAGCCCTCGTGTAACTTTGCGCAAAATTCAAAAACAAACAATCAACAGGAGTGTAGTAAATTGACGCTTTGACACATTGTAATTGCTGAAGACTCACGCTGGTAGAGATCGGGTTTCGATACCCGTGATTGGCAGACCATAGATAGTCCTTTGTGAAGCTTTGAGCTTGATTCCAAACAAACTTTGGAAGGGTCTAGAAACGTGAGTTGTTCATTACCTTTCATATTCACAGTGCTGTTGCTGTTTTTTTTTTGGTATGAAATCTGTTAATCTGTGTCTCCCGTCGGGACAGCAGTAATTCGTAGGATTTACAGCGTTAAAATTAGAGGTTCGATTTCCCTCGGCGGACACAACAGATAGCCTGATGTGGTTTAGCTGTAAGAAATAAAACCTACACTCAAATACACACTGTTAACCTGTAATCTTGAATTGTCAGATTTGGCGAATGGTAAGACCTGTTTCACCTAGTTTCAAACTGATTGGTGAATAGGGGTTGAAGGCAGGTAGATGAACAAATTGACTGTAATTATATTTTACCATCTGTAAAGAGTTGTGGGAAATTTCTTAGTGGAGAACATTGTGTAAAGTGTTCCCCTGTATTTACTCTATAAATGTTCACGAATATCGTTAAAACTGAAATGGTTACATTTGTGGAGCCACGACAGATTTTTTTCTTTTTAATCAGAGGATCATTGTAATAAAACATCTCCAAATTTTATCAATCAGTATAACGTGCATTGTTAGAGCAAGATCATACTCTCTGCCATATACGATTCAGGTTTGGTGTCAATGCAACTTTATTCAAGTTTATAATTGCCCAGAGATCAGCTCTTTACTTTCCAGAAGTTGGTTGGAACTATTTGTAGTTCAAATCAAAATCTCTCGTTTATCATTAATTGGAGCCCCCAGTGGCACCGCAGTATGTCCGTGGACTTATATTGCTGAAACCGGGTTTCGATACCGTGATGGGCAGAGCACATATGGCTCTTTGTGTAGCTTTGTGCTTAATAATAACAAAAACTTCATTAATTGGCAGTGTGTGTGTTTTTTTTCATACAGTAAAGCTACATCGGGCGGCTGTCTACTATGTTCTCCGAGGAATATCGAACCTCTAATTTTAGCGATGTAAATGCAAAGACTTTATCGCTAACCCACTGGGGACTAATTAGCAGAATGTTTTAAACAAGAAGGAAGATAAATTTCACCAAGCACCTGTTTGAAACTGGTATTCTTCACATAATAATAGCATTTGTTCAGAAGAAAGACGACGGTAGGCTATAACTAGGAAAACTCTGTGACTATGTGTTCAGATTATCAAAATACAGGGAATTACTGATTGAACAATATGTTAAAATTGTGTTATCTTTCAAGTGTAGAATATATTATTTTACGTAGCAAGTATAAAATGTGGTTCTAGTAATTTGTTGTTGCACTTAATATATAGTCTAAACAGAAGTATTGTAACTAAATATATGGTGCAAACATAAGTATTTTAACTAAATATATGGTATAAACAGAATTATTGGAAGTAAATATGTATTATAAATAGAAATATTCTAATTAATTACATGTTATAAACATAAGTACTGCAACTAAATATATGGTGCGAACATAAGTATTGTAACTAAATATATGGTATAAACAGATGTATTGTAACTAAATGTGCGACGAATGACATAAATTTATGATACATCGTTGTTAAGACAACAGTGTATTAAAAGGTACTAAATGAGAAATGTTCCCACATTTCAAAGTATTGAAGAAAGTCATCGTAAAATACTGTTAACGTTAAACATGCATTAACAACTGAATATTATAAGAAAATGTTCCATCAAAGAAGAAATACACTGAAACAATAATTTTATTATAGTAACAATTTATAATTACACTTAAAACATCATGCATTAACAATGAATCAATGTAATGACAGACTGATATCCTCTTATTTATCAGTTTAATGACTAATCGATTTTCTAACTTTATGAGTACGTCATCAACGTAACACGTAATCATTAACTTCATTAAATTTGTCATATTACGATCCAGTTAAAGGTGAGCACACTTATCTCACCAATTTACTTATAATTAATTACTGAATTCCAGTATTATTTTAATGGCATTATTTTAATCCATTGATTTTTGGCGCTATTTTCCATTTTCGACAGTAGTCTACAGAGAGTCAAATTTATGCATTTTAGTTAGTTACTACTAGAGGGCGCTACAACTTGGAATTAAAGAAAATCATGGACGTCGATTAAATTTAATTAATTTTACTACGAATTCTCTCATTTTAATGAAATTCAAAACAAAAATTTAAATTGTTTTTATTTTCTTTTGCATTGCCATACTCTGTTGCAAATGGATTTGATCTGTAATGATCATATTACTAGTTTATCTATGACGTAACTCACATATATACACTTTTTTGATTCATTGGAATACTTAGTTATGATTAAAAGCTGAGGTCCAAGGAGTACGCTTGACTAGTTATAATTTTTGTAAATGTTTGTCTGTCACGAGGCTATTGTGAAGTGTAAATAAACTGCTTTAATGGCAGATCTATATGATGTATTCTTGTCTCGGTATGAAGTTAATAACAGTTATCAAAGCTATGAACTACACGAACGACGTAATAGTTGTGAAGCAGCGAGTATTGGTAACACAGACTTCGAGTAAATCTAGTGAAAACCAGATAATGATACTGGGCTAGCAATTCAGCTCTTTATTTTATGCAGAGAAAAAAGATGCCCGAAAGGGATTCTATTTTGACGGGTATGAGAAAAGATGAAAAGAAGTTAAAACCATTTTATATTATACCTGTTTTTACAGTGTTATATACTAAAACTAACCATAAAACGTAGAATATATAGTTTGGTTTGTTTGTTGAGTATATAGCCACGTAATGGGCTATCTATGCTTTGCCCATCACAGATACTGAAACCCGGTTTTTAGTGTTATAAGACTTGCTACTGAGGGATAGTGCCTCTAGAACTTTGCGATATGTTGTTGATAAAAGCTATTAGTTAATTTATTTGTTTGTTTTTAACCAAACCACAATGGGCTATAAGCTGAGTCTGACATGGCGAATCGAAGTCAGGATTTTAGCATTATAAACCCGTAAATTTGTCGCTGTCTGATCGGAGTACAAAATTTCTAGTCGAAATGTTGGTCTAACCATGTTTATATCCTCAAGTTTTGTGTGAAACATCTTTTTGTTTAATCCAACTAAAAACATACTTCAGCTGATATTCAAGAATCTTTTTTAAAGAGAATATTACAGAAACTTTTTGTTTGTTTGTTTAGAATTAAGCACAAAGCTACTCAATGGGCTATTTGTGCTCTACCCATCACGGGTATCGAAACCCGGTTTTTAGTGTGTAAGTCCGCAGACATACCACTGTGCCACTGGGGGGCGTTACAGAAGAATATACATGATAATATATCTGTAAATTGAGTTTTAAAAATGTTGACATCGTACTTAAGAGCTGGTTGAGGATTACTATTTATTCGAGGATTTTACCGAGATATTAAGTTTGTTAATATGAAATTGCTTTGCATGATTTCCGCTGTTCAGGAGTGAAGGGAGAGTAGTAAGTACAAATCCTCGCGGAGGTTGTGTCGAATGTTCCCATACTTTTAACATCCATTAGTTACATTTCAGGCTGCCTTTTCAATTGTGTTTGCTTGTTTTTGAATTTAGCGCAAAGATACACGAGGGCTCTCGGCGCTAGCCGTCCTTAATTAAGCAATGTAAGACTAGAGGAAAGGAATCTAGTAATCACCACCCACCGCCAACTCTAAGGCTACTTTTTACCAACGAATAGTGGGATTGACCGTCGCATTATAAAGCTTTCACAGCTGAAAGAGTGAGCGTGTTTGGTGTGAAGGGGATTCGAACCCGCGACCTTCGGATTACGAGTCGAGTGCCTTAACCACCTGGCCATGCCGAGCCTTTCAGCTGTGAAACTGTTCTTAGAAAATTTAAGAAAGAGGAATCCACAAGTTACCAGGATAAACATCACGTGAAAAGTTTGGTATAAGTGAAATTTTAATAAATTAGTTGAAAGCAATAAAGTTGAAAAGAACTTGATTATATATACATAAATTCGAATGACGAATTAAGGTAATAAAGTCGTAAACAAACATTTAAATGAAAAATTGAATACAAACCACGACAGGAAAGAAAAAATAAGACAATAAAATTGAAAACTGTTTTATACTTTTGAAATTATGCTTCCTGGTGACACAGTGATAAGTATACAGGCTTATAATGCTCAAAAACGAGTTTTGATATTCGCAGTGGGCAGAACACAGATGGCCTATTGGGCAGGTTTATGTTTAATAACAAACAAATTGAAACCCGCTGGAGTAACACATGAAAACTAATGATATAACTGTTATTTATATGTATATTAGTTGTGCTACATATCTTGATAGAAATACGGCAGACACGTTCCTAAAGTAGCGAGGCCCGGCATGGCCAGGTGGTTGAGGCACTCGACTCGTAATCTGAGAGTCACGGGTTCGAATGTCCATCAGACCAAACATGCTTGCCTTTTCAACCGTGGGGACGTTATAATGTTACGGTCAGTCCCACTATTCGTTGGTAGAAGAGTAGTCCAAGAGTTGATAGTAGGTGGTGATGGCTATCTGCCTTCCCTCTAGTCTTATACTGCTAACTTATGGGCGGCTAACGCAGATAGCTTTGCGCGAAATTCAAAACAAAGCAAACCAAACCTAAAGTAGCGACTGCTTCAGTTAGCCAACTATGCACAGTAATGAGTATACTAATATATATGGGCATGCTAGTTATGTGAAGCTGTCGTTCGTTGCAAAAATTTAAGTGATCATATTTATTACCAACATATTTCATTTACTGTAGTGTAATTTAAAGAAAATTAACGCGTTTTACAAACTAATTTCTTTTTTTGAACCAACCTCCCAAACTAGTAATATATTTTTATTTTAATTTATGTTATTTTTCTTTTGCTTTGAAGTTAAGCCCAAAGTTACATAAAGGGGGGTATCTGTGCGTTACCCACCACATGCATCGCTCTTTTTCGTGTTACTTGTGAGAAAAATACATTTTGATAGCCACAGGATAAAAATTACATTGATTTTTGTATGTTGAATAAGTGACAATTCAAAACCCAAATGTTCAGAGCAGTTTGAAGGCTATTATTTTGTGATCTCACTTCTTTTTGTGAAACGGAGACTTGACCTATTAATTCAGTGTCATAACACACGTTTTTTAACTAAAAAAAAACATACCGCAAATTTTGAACCGAGTCTTCCAAAAAATAATTTCAAATGTTGGAATTTTCAGTGTCGTCAAGACAAACAGCATTTTTTTTTAATATCATGGAAGGCTGTGCAGACGAGACTCGAAACATGCCATGTCTGTGGACGAATATTCAGACAATTCTTAAATTATTTTTTTTTCTCGGAAGCATATGCACACAGGGAAGTAATTGGAAAACGTGCTTGAACATTAAGATAACGAAGTTCCAGCATCCAAGACAGACTGCACTGTGTCCTCCAGCCACACGAAAAAGTCTCATCCATAATCATAGGGTTGACAGCCTCTTGTTAAGGACGGCACGCGAATGTCAATTTTGAGCGGTAGAGGGGGTAGTAGTAAAAATATAAAGAAAATGAGAAATTTGTAAAAAAATAAATAAATATAAAAAATTAATAAATTGTCAACCAAACAGCTTTCCTTTCACATCCAGAAGTTTCACAATATGGAGGAGTTTCTCTAAATATTTGTATGTTTTCTTTTCGTTAATGTCTTCATTAAGCAACTTGTAGCAACTAAGAAATGTCTAAAATTCAATGACTATTCATTCAAGTTTATTATTTTAACTGGCAAGGACATCCACAGAAATACTTTTAATTGGGAGGGGACATGTATATATATCACTATGGAAAGTTCTAGAAAATTCTAAAAAGTTCTTGAGCATTCTCGTAAGCTATACAACATTCTAGAAAGTTCTTGAAAATTCTTATAAGCTGGAGAAAATTCTCTATCAGCTACTCAGCACTTGAATCTACCTGTACTGTTTTGGAAAATGGGTAAATTTGAAAATTTCATTACCCAGGTCACAAAAGCAAAGGGAATCGTCTTTTACAGTGTAAGTCAACATATTAAAAGAACGAGTTATGTTTGTTTAAACGCAAACAAATTTACAGTTCCAATAACAATTACTAAAATAGTTTAGCTGCGATGGTAAGCTCACATTATATGTGTGTATTTGTGTTTTTCATATAGCAAAGCCACAAAAGGCTATCTGCTTAGCCCACCGAGGGGAATCCAGCCCCTGATTTTAGCGTTGTAAATCCGAAGACGTACCGCTGTACTAGCGGGGGGCGCTTGCATTATAATTCGTGCAACTTTTTTGTTGAATGTAAGAGGGGCAAACGTTCCTCTCGTCCCTTTCCACGGACGCCCACGCTAACTAGTTTTATCAAAAAAAATAAAAATCTGGATCAACATATTTGTAAAAACGGCTCGTTTGGGTTGAGAAAATATTTTACGTAGAGGAGCGAATAACGTTTCGACATTCTTCGGTCATCGTCGGGTTCAACGAAGAAGGTCGAAACGTTATTCGCTCCTCTACGTAAAATATTTTCTCAACCCAAACGAGCCATTTTTACAAATATATTTCTCTACAAGTGGGTTTTCTTGACATCACTGATTAAAAATCTGGATCGGTAACTAATGGACTCTGTCGATCTTCTTCAGTTGGGAGACTACCATGAGTACATAACTATCATGCCAGTAGCTCGTAGTTATAGCTGAAAAAAATTGACTTTATTTTCGTTTGTTTAAAAGTGAATGATAACTAATTTCAATCTATGTACGTTAATTTCCATGTAGATGGTCTGTGACGTCATTTTTTTAACTCGAGCAACCTGAGCTTCGTGAATTACGTCGGTACCTCCGGACTGATTTTCAAAGTTTAATTTTCAGCGAAAATCTTTGATAAAACTATGTAACAAAATTTTTACTTTTTCTTGTTCTTGGGCAGAAAGTGTTGTTTTCCAATTACTTATGCCTAAAGTAAAAGGAACAAACCTATTTTTCTCTTCAAACTTTGCTTTTGTGACCTGGGTAATGAAATTTTCAAATTTACCCATTTTCCAGAACATTACAGATAGATTCAGTGCTGAATAGCTGATAGAGAATTTTCTCCAGCTTATAAGAATTTTTAAGAACTTTCTAGAATGTTGTATAACTTACGAGAATGCTCAAGAACCTTTTAGAATTTTCTAGAACTTTCCATAGTAATATATATACAGAGGCTCACCACTCATCACTTTAGTTTAGTTCTAGCTGGTGGTATTCATGATGAGTCTCCAAGGAAGCTTTACCAAGTTTCCTTGTTATCTTTGCTTTTGGGACAGGAGGGATCTCACAGGGCACGACAACAGGAAGCACTGACCACAACGGGCCGAGTTCTCTTTGGGGAGGCACAATGTCAAGTGTGAGCCACTAGTGGACCTCCAGAACGTGTTGTTCTCACCATTGCTCATAAAATTGGGTCTTATGAAACAATTTGTCACAGCTCTTGATAAGGAATTTACAACCTTCAAGTACCTTCGAGACTTCTTTGCTAAGCTGTTTGAGGTAAAGATCAAAGTTGGTGTCTTGGTTGGACCACAAATAAAGAAGATTCTGGAGTGCACAGAATTCCCCAAGAAGTTCAGTAGAATGAAAAAAGCTTGGGGAAACGTTTTCGTAGTGGTTCGGGGCTTCTTGGGCAATCACAAAATTACATGGAATTGGTTGAGGCTCTGGTGAAGAACTACGGCAAAATGGGCTGCAGGATGTCCCCAAAAGTCCATATCCTTGACGCTCAACTTGATAAATTCAAGGAAAACATGATAACATACTCAGAAGAGCAAGGCGAGCACTTTCACTGGACTTATAACGCTGCTACCAAGGAGCGTATAACGGCAACATGATGGGAGACTATATTTGGGGGCTGATACGTGAAAGTATCATTACAGCCGCAAATCTCGAAAACTACTCACTTCTAAACATTTTAGTATAAATACATGTAAATCTTGATTCATATGTTCTTTGATTCAGACCTTATGTAAATGCAAATGTGCAAATTTGCTCGTTTTTATACAGAAAATAGGTTAATTTCTAAATTTCATTATCCAGGTCACAAAAGCAAAGTTTGAAGGGAATAATGGTCATTTATAATATAATCAATTGATAAATAATAATACTATCCAGGAACAAAATTTGTGTTACATAGTGTAATTGGTAGTACGTTTTAGAGAGAAAAAACCCTAAAAATATTGCGTTGAAAAACAACCGTCTGTTAATTTGAATGTTTACAAGAAATGAACAATGTCAGTATTTTATATCATAACGTAATGTAAGTGATTACAATATATGGAAAACAGTTATTTTTATCCTGTTTGTCAGGAGTGAAACTTAAAACCTTAAGTTACTGTAAGTTACTTCTCAAATTACCATAAAATTATCAAGTATAATTGATCGAATTTGTCCATTTCATATTTATACGCCTATGAATATTTATATGTAGTCTCAATATGTATATCTTTATTTATTCTGATTTATTCAACACGTCTTTTCCAGTTTTATGTTGTCACTTAGAAGTTTTAGGTAGTGGTTTTGCTGTTTCATGTCTCTTTCACAGTAGTGTAATCGACGTTTCTGTGTATATATATCTTTTTTTTTTTGTAGTACACTAATACTTAAGCCCAGAGTAAAGTCCAAAAACTGTTAAAACCTTCTAGGAAACATCTTTTATTTTATTTTGTTTCCCTTTTGACTAGTGGCTATCAATGTCCATTTCTATAGTTTTGGCGACTCCGGGCGACGGAACACTAGTTTCACAGCTGCCCAGTCTCTTTGTGAGTTCTTCCTGACCACTCACGGACCGGAAACCTTGTCCTTGCAAGAAGTGGCCAGTTCTCCGGCTTCCCGCCTCAAACAAACTCGACACGCGAGACAACAATACCCTAGCATGATGCTTTAGAGATGCAAGTCTTCTGTGAGCGCTTTAGAACACAGGAAATGGCACACACGCTTCCAGATACCCAGATTTACAACATCAGAATGAGAGCGCTACTAAAGGCGGGTAATTCACTGGCTAGGAGTAAAGCCTATTATCGTAGCTATCTCTCGGGTAGCGGAAAGGGGTAATATGTGGTTATTTCGAGCAAAACATGATGTCGCTAACAGCTTGAATCTCCTGCTGTGTTAAGTTGTGTATTTCATTGTCTCGTTATTCGTGACAATTTCTCAGTATGGACATATCCGCCATTATATAACTACGTTTACATGTTTACTAGCCGATTATTATATTTATATTTCTGAAAATTTAGATTCTTGTTAAAACAAAGAATCTGTTAAAAACGAGAATGCTACCAAAAATTATAACTTTTTTTTTTTTCGATACAGAAAATGTATTTATAAGATTTTGCACATAAAAGCAAACAATCTGAGCTTTTAGAGCGAACCAAACAAATTGCGTGATTCTATAATTTAACTAACTATCGTAAGTCACAAGTTGTTTTATTTAAAAGTTACAACTTTTCAAATGTCAGTGATTAGAGCTTTCCATTACTTTAAATGCTAGTAACCTTGACCAGGCATAAAGAGATTTGAAACTTTAAAATCATCGACTGATGTTTGCTCAGTGAACTCAGGAATGAGTTATTTTTGTTTAAAAAAACCCATAAAACAAGAACATATAAGAACATATAATGTGTTATTGGCAGAATGTATATTTAATCTGTCGGATTGCACATTTTAAGTTAATTAAATTACCATGATATAGTTTTTGAGACAGTCAGATAATAATAAACAACAACAACAATTAATCTATAAATTATACTCCGCCATTGCTGTGTTGAGGGGGAAAATACAGACAAACACGGGGTCTGACGAAGAAAAATTATGGTCTAACCCCGCTGCTCTATTATAGGTGGGAAATAATTAGATGGAACTTAATCTGGTGTCTTTCAAAAGTTGATTATTTTGAAACAGATACTTGGGAGTGTAAAGAATGCTTATATTTTATTCGATTTGTAAGTAAATTACGGTAGGTGGTGTAAATCAAATGAAAATGGAAGACAAATTTTTCTTAGTTTTTGGCGGGCTAGTGAATGGGATTAAATCATTAGTTAGTCAGTACTCCACGTGTGGTTAGGTTAACAAATTATTGTTTGTTTCTTTGAATTTCGAACGTAGCTACATGAGAGCTATCTTCAATAACCGTTTCTTGTTTTGAAGTGATAACCCAGCGGGAAAGTAACTATTTAACACTACTCATGGCCAACGGTTGAAAAACTCCTTTAGCAAAGGTAAAAATATAAACCTTATTTAAAAAAAAAATCATTTCAACTTTACCCTAATATAAGCAAAAGATTCCATATCTTTAGAGATCACAGCATAATTTATAGATGAGAAACATGCATGGGTAGATTCAAATAATTTATACTTGGAAGGGGGGCGAGACCTTCTTCAAGTAGAGAGATTACTTTCCTATGGAGGGCGCTAAACGTTTTTTCGATATGTTTTTAAGTTGGTACGGAAGCATCGTTCGCAATTATAAATTTGTTATATGATTGATGTTGTATTTGATAAAATTTAATTAGTGGTTTCTTCACGGTGCCAAACCGCAAATTTTTGGATTAAGATAGAAATCAGAAACTTTCTGTATGACAGATATCAATCAAGATGCGTTACGCTCTCCTTGGGATGGCATACCCACGTCTGTTAATACAGAAATGTGGGTTTTTCAGTATATTACAGGAACAAGAAATACAGAGAAGCGCCACCTATTATGTACATTTCATAACTGATACCTGCTTTTATTCTTCTTTCCTATGCTGAAAATCGAACAGCTGTTAAATGAAATGTATCATAAAAAAATAAATATTTAAATGGTTTTAGGTTCAAGTCTCTCTTATGTTCCCGGGCTATTCATACGTCAGTAAAATATTTTTTTGTTTGTTTATTTGATGTAAAATACAAATCTACACATGAGGCCGCTGTGCGTTGCCTGCTGTGGGTATTGAAACACGATATTTAGTCATATAAACCCACTGACTTACAGCTGAGCTATTGGGAGAGGGGGCGCACTAAAATAAGTGCATAAGAAAAGTTTTGCTTAACCAAGTTTGTTCCATTTAAATCTAGCATATTTATGTCTTGGTAACATAGAAAGAGTGTATGGTAATCGACTATATATATCGATAGAATGTCTCCTGTACAACAGGGCGACTCTTCTTTCTAATATATGAACTTTATTTTTTCCTTCTATGCAAACCATCAATCTCTGCAAATTCTGCATTACCATCATCACGTTAATTTAATATATTTATTGATTTACGTGTGTTAGACTACTGAAAACACGTTAGCGTATTCCTCTAAGTTTTTTTAAAATCTGATTAGACACGCCATAATTTTTGTTCTATAAACTTCAAAAGTTGCAAAAACAAACATCCAGGTTCGTTTTACGTTAACTTTAAAAACACGTGATAAATTTTCGAAAGTGAAAAGGGATGGGGGAGCAAAATTAGAAAACATTTCACATCTGAATGTGATTCACAGAATTGGAAAAAATTAGTTTAAAAATGTATATTAGATATTCGTTAGTAATTATATTTTGTTAATCCCGCTGTACATACAGACGTTAAAAGAGCAGAAGATATTGGTTGAATTATTCACACTGTGTAAGTGCAACGTATAGAAGGAGTTTCGAATGAACGTATAGCATAACTCTACAAAGTATACATCCAGACGATAAGGTATAAATATTTATTTTGTATTGAACGGTTTGTTGCGCATGTTTATTGATTGAAAATCTTCAGGATAAACAGCATAATGGAACTAAAAATATACATCAAACATTTATTTTTTACTCGAAGGTATGTTGGTTGGAATCGTCAGGACCTAGACAAGTGTTTTAGTTCTCTATTTTAATGTTCAGGAAGAATAACAAAAGGCACCACAACGTCCAACTGTTATTTTTATTTTTAGCAGAGAATGCCGTTTAAAAGACTTTACAAACCACAACAGACTAAGTTACTCATCCAACCGTCCGTGATGAAACGGGCCTCACATGGCCTGGTGGTTAGGGCACTCGACTTGTAATTTGCAGGTCGCGAGTTCGGATCCCGTTTTCAAACATTTTCGCCTTTTCAGTTGGCGGTCAATTCTATTTTTCGTTGGTATAAAGAAAGCCCTAGCGCAGGTAGTCCTCGAGGAGCTTTGAACGAAATTTAACAGATGAATAAGAGAGACGTCAAGGAACTAAACACGCTTAAAACATAAAACGTCCAAGTTACTGAATATGCTGTTCTAAAAAAAATAACACATTTGTAAGCAGTTTATAATTTATCTGCGAGACACATAAAATGCTAGTTAAAATTTGTTTGTCTCGAGACTGACAAATTCGCGATACTAAATTTTATTTTCAAAAGCGATGAAGATCATGGAAAGCTGTAGTTTTAAGTTTCTATTGGTGGATTAATAATTTTCACTTCGGCCATTTATCGTTTACTATCAAACACGTGAAGTGAATATTCTTCGAGTAAAAATTTCTTTTATTTGTTTTTGTCAAACTGGATACTTTGTTACGTGATTTAATTTTGCGTCAACTACGAGTATCAAAACCTAGTTTTTAGGGTTTTAAACCTTCGGATTTACAACTGAGCCCTTATGGTGGGGGGAGGGGGCATTTTGTATTGCTTTTAATTTCTGTGGTTCCAACACCCGCACTTACATCATTATAGTCTAACGGCATGCTGGGAAACGTTCAAGTTTGTAGGAATTGTCATGCAGTATCGGCATTGCTAAGTTACTATTACCTCGTAATGTGAGCCATGTTTGACAGGAAATTCATGGAAAATGTAAAGAGGCAACATGGAGATGAATGTAAATATTGTTACCAGACGATATAGGTTATAAAAAAAAACACATTTCCATAAACGTTTTAGAGTTGTTGTTGTTGTTGTTTTGTATTAAGCACAAAGCTACACAATGGGCTTTCTCTGCTTTGATCACCACGGGTATCGAAACCCGGTTTTTAGCGTTGTAAGTCCGCAGATATACCACTGAGCCACAAGCTTCAGAGAAGACTATTTACGGTTGAATAAACTTTGTGTTATGACACTTGGACATAGTGTTATAAGAAAAGGAGCGATTTGGCTTGAACTATTGAAAATTAAAAGGCACTGCTCTTTGTGGTTGAATTCAAAATTTGTATTAACTTCATTGAAAATCATGTAAGAGTTTGTATACAAATTTGGAAGTGCTATCACAACGCTAACATAGCTGGAAACGACGTGTAATATTGTGAGGCCATCACAGTTTAATGTGATATGAGCTTCAATGAAATACTGATCTCCACGTGCCCCTCCATGACTCCACCACAGTTCTACAGTGGAGACTGGATGACACTGTCGGCCACATAGTGCTCTGGTCATTGAAAAGTTCTTCAGATGAAGACCTTTGCTCATATGAAGATGGCTGGGTTATCCACAAAAATGATTTCGACCAAGCACATCTGACATTCCTTTCAGTGTACATTCTAGAACATAATTCTTCACCATCTGGAAGTTATAATACTGCCAACTATCAATATAACAATCCAAAGGCCCAAACGGAACATGCGTATACGATACCAATTCTTTTGCAGAACAAACACGATTGGATAATATTATTTTTTTATTTGTTGCTTTGTGATAAATTTTAAAACTGTCTACATACCTAAAATGTTTCATTTTATAGAAGAGCCTTTACTGAATCATTACGGGAAGAGTGAGTAAAATATGTATTGTGATCTACAATGAGTGAGTAAAATAAGTAAATTATAACATATTAAAAACTGAGTGTTTGTAATCTTTATAAGTGATGCTCCTACCATATTAGATATAAACTGTTGTATCTAGGACTCAGTTATATAATTTAAAGTGTCTGTTTTAGTGTACGTACACTTAGTGATACAAGTCATTACAATGTCAAAAGTCTGGAGTCTCTAATCCTTTTGCAGGATATTATTATTATACTAGCTGAAATATCCGTCTCCTACATGGAAGTTATGTAAATTTATTGTTAATGAAGGGTTATCGTAGGACATAAAAAGTGCTTCCCTTATATGCAGTTGTAAAAAAACAACAACACGCAAAATCGACCATAAAAAACGGAAAAAGCAAAATGATAAACTCAAAATTTGTATGTACCCCTGCAAGGACCTAAAAAATCGCCATACTAGTTTTGGTAAAGATCCTTTTAAAGATTTTTTAAGAATTAGAATGGTGTATAATTATAGTATTCCAACCACGCTAAGTTTTCCAAATCCATTGCCGACGACAAGTACCATTATGATGATACTTCGCTAGCTTGAAAAAGACGTTCACTCCATAATAAAGTAGAATATATCTTACACAGAATAGTATCATTCTTCTAAAACAATGATATAAACATTGATTAAAACAAAACAGTACTTTTAATATGTACATCAAATTTATGAACAGTAGCGAGCTGTTTATTCACGGTTCGTATGTCATGACTATCTAGATTTAAATTTTATTTAAAACGAATTAAAAACTAAAATATATATATTTTTAATACATGGCCATCACTCAAAACATATAATGTCTCTCCAAACGCATCAGGACATGTTATATAGTATGAAGAGTTCTGAATAATTACAGTCACAGCACGTGCAGCGTTGTACATCTAACTTAAACAACTGTTGTTATTTTTGTAAGAAGTATTTTCAACTAGTTTCGACAAGAGGATAGAGCGATCTTTCTTTGTTGTTTCGAAAACTTGGCCACTCGGCGACAGTTGGAAAGTTGCAGTTAAATGTATTTTATACGAGTAAAACCTGTGCTGTGAAAACGTTTTTCAAGAATTTGATATATTTGCTTTAGAAACATGAATGATTGTAATTTTTTATTTTGATTTTGAAATCAGGCATAGCTTTACTCGTTACTTGGTCTGGCTTGTATCTTACTTCTGTTTTTAAAACCAGACAAAGTCTTACTTGTTACTCTGAAATTATTTGTAGTTGTACTCGTTCTTTTGAAATCATACATGCCGAATACTTTTTAAATTTGAAACCAGTCATGGTCAAGAATTTGTTACATTGAAACCAGATAAGGTCTTACTTGTTAATTTAAAACTAAACGTGGTTGTACCTGTTACTCTGAAACTAAACAGGGTCGCTCTTGTTACTTTGAAACCAAATGTGGTGGCTCTTATTACTTTGAAACAAAGCATGGATGTTTTGGTTACTTTGAAATCTAACATGGTTGTACTCACTTAGAAGAAGTCAACAAGTACTTGCTAGACAGCATTTTGGCCTGCTTATACAAATAATAATAATGGCTATAGAGTACTTCCACGTACAAGTATTTGACAGACAGGTGTTGTGTCTAATTAAATCTATATCATTATATCCCGCCATGAATTTTTATGCTGATCTAAAAGGATCATGGTAAAATACTTCTGTAATAACTCTTGAAACAAAATTATTCATTGATACTGAAAATCTTTTACATCGAGAAAAGAGATATCAAACATTACTGAGTCAATGCACGAGTCATTCATCCCAATCTTTCCTACAATTAATCACTGGCTACATGTATGATTTATTCATTCTAATTTTTCTATCAATAGGAAAACTGGATGCGTGTATGATTTATTCATTCTAACTTTCCCATCAATAGAATAACTAAATGCATGAATAATTTATTTATTCTAATCTTTCCATCAATGAATAAATGGATGCATGTACGTTTTGTTATTATAATTTTTCCATCAATAGAATAATTGGATGCATATATGATTTATTCAATCTAATCTTTCATCAATGAATTACTAGGTGCATGTATAATTAATTCATTTTAATCCTTCCATCAATAGAATAATTGGATGTATGCACGATTTATTCATTCTAATTTTTTCATCAATAAAATAACTGGATACATCTATGATTTATTCATTCTAATATTTTCATTCATGGATAACTGGATGCATGTATGATTTATTCATTCTAATCCTTCCATCAATATAATAACTGGATACATGTATGATTTATTCATTCTAATCCTTCCATCAATATAATAACTGGATACATGTATGATTTATTCATTCTAATTTTAACATCCACGGATAACTGGATGCATGTATGATTTATTCATTATTATTATTTTCATCCATGGATAACAGGATGCATGTATGATTTATTATTCTAATTTTCAACAATAGAATAACTGTAGGCATGTATGATTTATCCATTCTAATCCTTTCATCAATGAATAACTGGATGCATGTATGATTTATTCATTCTAATTTATCCATCAATGAATAACTGGTTGCATGTATGAGTTATTCATTCTAATACTTTCTTCAATGAACAACTGGATGCATGCATGATTTATTCATTCTAATTTTTCTATCAATGCATCATAATTTTTCCATCAATAGAATAACTGGATGCATATATGATTTATTCATTCTAATTTTTTCATGCGTAGATAACTGGATGCATGTATGATTTATTCATTCTAATCCTTCCATCAATAGAATAACTCAATTCATGCATGTATTTATTCATTCTAATCCTTTTCAATGAATAACTGGATAAATGTACGATTTATTCATTTTTATGTTTCCATCAATGAATAACTGGATGTATGTATGATTTATTCATTCTAATCCTTCCATCAATAGAATAACTCGATGCATGCATGATTTATTTATTCTAATCCTTCCATCAATAGAATAACTGGATGCATGTATGATTTATTCATTCTAATTTTTCTCATCCATGGATAATTGAAATCATGTATGATTTAGTCATTCTATTTTTTTCTTCAATGGATAACTGCATGCATGTATGATTTACTTATTCTAATTTTTCCATCAACGAATAACTGGACGCATATATGATTTATTCATTCTAATCTATCCATCAATGAATTACTAAATGCATGTATAATATATTCAGTCTAATTTTTCCGTCAATAGAATAACTGGATGCATGTGTGATTTAGTCATTTTAATTTTTTCATCAATGGATAACTGGATGAATGTATCATTTATTCATTCTACTTTATCCATCAATGAATTACTAGATGAATGTATAATTTATTCATTCTAATCCTTCGATCAATAGAATAACTGATGCATGTATAATTTATTCATTCTAATCTTTCTATCAAAAGAATAACTGGATGCATATATGATTTATTCATTCTAATTTTTTTTCATGCATGGATAAATGGATGCATGTATCATTTATTCATTTTAATTTTTCCATCAATAGAATAGCTGGATGACTGTATAATTTATTCATTCTAATTCTTCCATCAATAGAATAACTGGATGCATGTATGATTTTTCATTTTAATCTTTACACCAATGAATTAGTGGATGCATGTATGATTAATTATTGTAATATTTCCATCAATTTTATAACAGGATGCATGTATGATTTATTCATTCTAATCCTTTCATCAATGAATAACTGGATGCATGTATGATTTATTCATTCTCAATTTTTTCATGCATGGACAAATGGATGCATGTATGATTTATTCATTCTAATTTTTTTATCAACAGAATAACTGGATGCATGTATGATTTATTCGTTCTAATCCTTTCATCAATAAATAACTGGATGCATATGTGATTTATTCATTGTAATATTTCCATCAATATAATAACTGGATGCGTGTAAGATCTATTCATTCTAATTTTTTCATCCATGGATAACTGGATGTATGTGTAATTTATTCATTTTAATTTTTTTCATTCATGGATAACTGTATGCATGTATGATTTACTTATTCTAATTTTTCATCAACAGAATAACTGGATGCATGTGTGATTTATTCACTCTAATATTTTCATCAATGAATAACTGGATGAATATATGATCTATTCATTCTAATATTTCCATCAATGAGTTACTGGATGCATGTATGATTTATTTATTCTAATATTTCCATCAATAAATTACTAAGTGCATGTATAATTTATTTATTCTAATCCTTACATCAATAGAATAACTGGATGCATGTATGATTTGTTCATTCTAATTTTTTCATCAATAAAATAAATGGATTCATCTATGATTTATTCATTTTTATTTTTCCATCAATGGAATAACTGGACACATATATGATTTATTTATTCTCATCCTTTCGTCAATAAATAACTGGTTGCATTATGATTCATTCATTCTAAGTTTCCTCATCCATGGATAACTGGAATCATGTATGATTTATTTATTGTAATCTTTACATCTGTAGAATAACTGGATGCATGTATTATTTATTCATTTTAATTTTTTTTATCCATGGATAACTGGATGCTTGTAAGATTTATTCATTCTTATGTTTCCATCAATGAATAACTGGATGTACGTAAGATTTATTAATTCCAGTATTTCCGGTCATGGACAGCTAAATGTACATTCTATTCAGATGAGGATACATTTTTCAAATCTATTTCGAGTTTGATTTGTCTTATGGCAATGTTTACAGTCAACCTGAATATTAATTAGGTGTAGATCAACCGGCGTTTACAAATGCGTTCAATAGTGCCACATAGAGTAGGTGACGCGTAAGTGAACATTGTTACTGTTTAATGTATCAATCTTCAACATGTCCAGCAATCGTTAATGTACTCTTTAAAAAAATAACATCGTAATTAAAAGTCTTGATATTTTCAACTCGCTTTGTTTCCATTAATGATCTCCGGTGTGACAGCAGTAAGTTAACGGACTTACAACGCTAAAATCCAAGGTTCGATTTCCCGTCATGAACACTTCAGATATACCACTGTGGCTTTGTTCTTGAACAAAGAAACTTTGCTAATACTTGTTTGATGTTTCTTTTATTTATATTCATTGAGTTTCTTTGGGTAGAGCATGTCACGTGCCAGATGTGTTTTGAATGCTTTTGACAAGACAGTCTATTTCGTTCATTAGCATATAATATCGTCACAAGTATTCGTCATCGATATAAAAATATTATATATATTACTTTTCTTTATAAATAAAAGGAGCAAAGCGTTTTAGAGTCGTTCATTTATCATATAATTCTCCCTGTAATTTACATTCTCGTTTTAAAAACGGGAGGACGTGACTCTACGTAGGTTTCAAATAAAGCCTCCAACTAAGAAACGTCTTAGCTGACCCTTTAGACGCATTCTTTTGGACATTTGGAAGATCTCTTAGAACACTTCCAATCCGATAAGGTTGAAATTATAGTGTTTTGCTCACAGTCGCTAAAGGCCTTGTGTACAACGTGATTCAATGTCTGTGTACATTCGCCTCCGTAGCCATCCATCATCTGAGAGGAAAATGGCTTTGTCAAATTCGACTTGTCACGGTAAAACGAATAAAGATTGTAATTTCCCCCTAGTTTCATCTCCTCAAATACCTCAAGATAAAGTTCTCACGCTTAGTAAAGTATGATATATGCATATATATCAAAATATATTATGGTAACCTCTCTGGCTGTAGATTCGGAGGGAGGCTGGTAGACTAATGTGACGGCTGGCAGCTTAATTATATGGGTTTGGAATAACTGTTTCACGTGACCCGGAGGCCGTTTTGTAATTCAGTATTTAATTGGAAGTCACAATGTCAGGGAAAAGTGTTTCTTTTCTTCCTTTTTTTCCCCTTCAAATACTGTAACAGCATACTTGCATTTAGTTGCGTAACGTGACACATATTATTCAACTAACGCTCTCTCAACCTGTGTTAACGAGCACACGTATCTCATTTGCATGTGTCACCGCACGGAATTCACATTATAGAAGAATACTTGCATTTGTTAGCATTTTATTTACCTTTATTTAGAGTAAACTGAAGAAGGTTATATCTCCTTTTTTTCAAAGAAATTTGAGACTCATACTCGAGAAGTTTGATCTGTGTCATCCATGTCGAACATTTAACCAAGAAATTAAAGACATTCTAACAAGTGAAAAACTAAACATTGTATTTATTAGTGTGTATCCGTAACTAAACCGGTTTCTAGAGGTATAAGTCGGCAAACACACAACTGTGTCACTGGATGTTGTTGTTGTTTTGAATTAAGCACAAAGCTACACAATGGACTATCTGTGCTCTGCCAACCACGGGTATCGAAACCCGGATTTTAACGTGTAAGTCCACAGACATACCGCTGAGCCACTGGGGGGCGTGTCACTGGAAGGCGACATAATGTGAGGATTGTTTTGTGCCTCTCAAGTTTTTTTTCTAACTGATATTTTTTAATATCAGTTGTCCCACTTTGTTGCTGAAGAAGAAAGGTCAACATAGTCTTCAGAATTATATATATCAAATACTAAAATGTATTATTACTCTGACAAGAATCGTCCCTCGCTGTGAATGCGGTAAGTCTTCGGATTTACAACGCTAAAATCAGGGGTTTGATTCCCCTCGGTGGACACAGCAGAGAGCCCAATGTGGCTTTTTATATGCAAAAACGGCTCGTTTGGGTTCAGAAAATATTTTACATAGAAGAGCGAACAACGTTTCGACCTTCTTCGGTCATCATCAGGTTCACAAAGAAAGAGGTAACTGACCGGAACCTGACCACATGTTTGGAAGGAGTTGTGTAACTGAGTGTCGCAATGTAGAGGGCGGTGTTAGATGTTTGAATATATAATTGGATATAAAATTCTCAACAAGTGGGTTTCTCGACATCACTGATCACCAATGTGGCTTTGTTATAAGAAAACACCAAAACACTGATAAAAATCGAAAGTATATTAGAATGTTTATGAAGATTTTCATGTTGGACTGTATTTTATCAGAAAGTAAATTCGTCGCATTAAGTTACTTTTTAATAGGAGGAAATAGATCCATCGTTTTGTGAAACAAGATAAAGTGGGGATCCGTCCCCAATCTCACGACAGGACATGAAAAACTAATAACAATCTGGAATTTGTATTACATGAAATGGAAGTAAGTCTACAGGGCTTCATGAGATGAAGTGACAGGTAACCATTGTGTATACCGTAGAATGTGCAGGAATCCAGACACCAAGACTGATACGTCCAGTTCAATCCCTTGCTGTGACGTCAGATGGTGTTGGTCCTACCCACGACTTAGGATTATTTGTCATGTGTCGGCACTTGGGGCAACCTCAATCGCCTGCTGTGAACAAGATTAGAGTTTCTTACCTCACCCTCGTGCGGACTGTCATCAAGTCCAAAAAGTACGATAGATAGGCGGCGATACTGCTGTTTCTGACCATGTGGTAGGCGTTTCGTGCAGTTTTACAACACAGGGAGGGCTGACTTTTCAACTCTTCAAGTACTACTAAATAATAATAATAAAAAACAGTTGTTAGATTGCAGTAAACCCTGAAACTCAGACGTGTGTTGTTTATTTTTCATTACTTTCAGCAGTTTTGGTATTTATTGTTGTACAGGATATTTGAAAGTTTTGTCAAAATGTAATCTGGTTCGAAACACTTTTATCTTACCAGAGAGACTAAATTTACTAAGAGAAGACAGTACATTAAACGATCACGCGTGTGAAAATTTAGAACAGAACAAGACGAAACAGCTAGACAGCACAACAATACAGTTGAAAAGAATACTCAACAACACAACCATCTTGGCCATTGGTCTTACACCGTTTGTAAAAAATATAATCCATTTCAAAAGCCCGAAGCCTTGCCTCAACTATGGGTTTCTGGATTGATTTATTTTTTAAAAACAGAAATATTTTTTCTGTGATTTTACACATAAACGTTTATGGGAAAACTACCTACGAAAAATTCCACAAAGGAATAATTATTTTAATATAAATGTCTGGAAACGATAAAACAGAACATATTTTAGAGATTACTTAGAGAAAGCTTTTCAGAATATATAATAGGTAATCGTTTGTGTGTTTGTCAAATTGTTCTCAAAAGCTTTGGGCATAACTTATTCTTACTAGCTTTAGAACATCGAGCATAAAGCTTTTAAGATTTCTCGACCAAATCATTACACTTCACTGTAGCATAGTTTACACCATAGCAGTCGAATAAAATTTCATAATGGAAATAACATCTTAACTAACGCGTGTGTTGTATCCCCACCAGCCTGACGAGTCTTGGTGTTGTGTGAAAGACCTCGTCAGTATTGGATATAACAGGATATTGTTACGTATTATTTTTATTCATAAGTAACTAGAATATACAAAAGAAGAGTTTGTTTATTCACTCTTATGAGAGATTTTAGTTTCAAAACTACTTACAATGTTTTAAGCATAACTACCAATAGGCAAAGACAGAGTATTAAGTTTTGTATATAATTAGTTACAATATATTCCACGAAACTTAATAGGAATTTTTTTACATGAAACTGTTGGTACTTAGTATTACGTATTACACAACAAATAAATGAGAGCCTGTTATGCTTTTCAAAATATAAGATATGTTAACTTGTTCTTTTCGGGCAGCAAAAAACACGACCTCAATTATTGTTGTTTACTATAATATTTCTATATCCACTCCATGTTCATCATTTTGAAATTTAGGTTCTTGTTCTTGTTTATTTACTCGATACCTGGCCAAATGTGGTTCGTTGTCTCAAAACAGAACCTGAAATATTTTGTTTTGGAATGGTAACAAGATATACTTCTATCTTGCTATAACACGTTATAGGAAGTTAACACTGAGTTGAGGGAATGATCAACTTTGTGGTCTAATTTGTATAAAATAGAGTGTCAGAGATAGGAGCACAGGGAATACTAAAAGCCATTGGAGACAGAATTTCTCTTGTCTCACACAGGAGGGATCACGTGATTAATGAAGCAAACAAGGTAGAAAGCGCCCTCCAGCGACAGGGAGTGGCCCTGTCTCCAGCAATGGGTCATCATTCTTTGTCACTACGTCCTTTAGCTTTTAGTGAGACGGCACCAGTTTAATTGATTAAAATTTCAAGAGAGGAGACCCTAGGCACTTGTTAACAACGAAGAAGACGGACAGAGACTTAAGGAAAAAACAAAGAAAACAGAACATTCAAACGAGCTCCACCAAATGATCGTAGTGCTATCATCTCAGTGTAAAATGATAAAATATCTCAACCCATCTCTATACATAATATGCAAATGCAAAGTATGAATGTGTATGTGTGAAGATACCATAAGGGCGTTGGCAAAAAGTTTTTTTTTCTTATAATTTCTTGTTTCTTATTTCCCACTTTTATTTTACTCTATATTTTTCTCTTTCGTTAATTTCCCTTTACTTACTTTTCTTTTGCTCCCTTTACAAAACTTTTATATCATTCAAATCACTGTATTTCCCCTTTAGCTCAAAGTTAACTTTGCATCTTTATTGAGTTTTTGCTCATGTAAAATATTATTTTCTGATAATATAAGCTTCAATAACACAAAAAATTGACATGGTATATACAAATAAACACGTATAATGCTAATAACAAAACATGAAAAATAGTTATTCCGTAAAAGAAGGTAAACTTTCAAATAGTAAGTTTGGTTTGGTGTATTGTACGACACAAATGTATCAGATAACAGCTTTATTTTAGTACTTAAAACCTGTATTAATCAAAATGTTATCTTTTGATGCGGAAATTATACATAAAACTTGAGCACTGCAACTGATTTATGTATTCCTTCAGTTGGCTTCTTTATAACTCCAAATGCTTATTGTATTACATCAATTATTTAACCAGTTGCCTATCTGCCATACTTCATTGGTTCTTTATTCAAAATATATCATTATAGTGTCTCTAAAAATCAGTGTAGAAACACTCTGACCTAAATGTGTAATTTTTTTTAGGGAGAGAATATAAGCAGCACACTGAACATTTTTTTTCGGAAAGAAATCTAATATTAAGTTAGATCTTTTCAAAGTCCAGGGCGAATAAGATTTTTTTTCCAGCTGTGATTTTCTTGTCAGAAGATTCAGGATTTAGTCTAGCGAAACTTTTGTCATTAGACCCCCAGCCATTGGAGGATACCACAAACCACAAGAGAATGGATCCCGTAATGACCCATGGCAGACATTTCCCCTTTGTCGCCTCCGTGCTGGTCTGGTCATCAACCTGGCGGTCAATACTTCATCCCACATGAAAAGAAACCATGAGAACGTCTTTTTTTCTTTGATGCTGCAAACATATTCCAATAAAAGTGAAAAAAGAGACCATTTTAGACCAGCTCTACAATCTCAAAATTTAAAGAGCAGAATATACGTTCATCCATTTCTCTCTCGCGCGGATATAAACTTGATGATGCAAAAGCTTGTTTTATCACTCTTTTCTACGTAAGAAATGATTATGTAGACAAGAACCACATTAAAATGCTTTCAATAAGGCAGTATTGAATCTTATGAAAGTAAGTACCAGTAAGATATGAGAAAACAGTTACCAAGATAAAATTGTAAATGTTTGGTCTGCTTTATGCACATGTGCGTTTTCATTTACCATCGATGGCAATAGATATAAAACGTTTTTTTTAGAAACCTAATTAAGTATACAATAAGGGCAAGGTGTGATTTGTCATTCTTCACACATACAGAAAAGTGTAGTAAATTCCATAATACGTGAAGTTGCTTTTACTGACACATAATACAGTGGTAAGGTAAGAATACTATAAAATAAAACCATCATAAAACTAAACTTCAGAAGTGACCCAACAAGCTACTAGAGCGTCGATTGTTGAACAGATGTGGGTTCACGTGTCCTTGTTCTCTTTAACTCCTTTTGTTGCGTTGTGCTGTAAAACATAGGGCATAATATCTATTTGCATGCTTGCGTTGTGCTGTAAAACATAGGGCACAATATCTATTTGCATGCTTGCGTTGTGCCTCAGAATTTACATCACACCCTAACTTTCTTCACCAATACCTCTGCATAAATGTATATTCCTAGCTATGCATATCAGACAGATCAGAAGTTTCTGAATAAATCCTGGTTGGTTTTTTTCCCCAACTTTCACTGCTTTACTTAAGCTGCTTACATCGCTGATCAGCACTGATAAGTAAATAATAAAAAACAAACGGACAACAACAAAAAAGGATAAGCTGTGCTTTCATTTGCACAAAAGATCTCTCTCACTGCCTATTACAGAAATATTATAGCGTCGAAAATGTGACGAAAACGACGTCACAAAACAAAGAATTTTAGTCTTGAATTTACAAACAACCTGTTTAATGACTTCGAAAATGTGTAGGAAAACTACAACGTTAGAAGAAACTTAAGAAAATGTAAAATAAAAGAACAAACACTGCTGCTGTAGAGAAAGGTGTTAATAGGAACCACATAAAATCTTTGAAACTAAATACATCCATACGTAACATGCCATATCAAATACATGTCACTCATCTTTAAAGTTTGATAATGTTCAGTCTAAGCTTTGCTATCTTTTCTTATACACTCCAAGAAAGTATTATACAAGAAATATAGTCGGAGTTTAAGTTTTTTGTTTTTTAGATATAGTTCTTTTATGTTTCTATCTAGACTAATTCATCTTCTAGATTTTAGACTTGTGCAAACAGTTTAATAACAAAATTCTAATTTCCGTGATTATGAATGTGGGGCAACAATATTAATTACACTTGATAATTAAGTCAATAATATTAAAAACACTAGTTAGTTAAGTAAGCATTACTATCCACACTTGACAGTTGAGTCAACAATACTAATCATTCTTGTTGGTTAAGTCAACAAAGTTAACCACACTTATTAGTTAAACCAACAAATACTAACCACTCTTGTTCCTTAAGTCAACAATATTAACCACTCTAGTTAGATAAGTTAGCAATATTAACCACACTTGACAGTTGAGTCAACAATACTAATCATTCTTGTTGGTTAAGAAAACAATGTTAACCACACTTATCAATTAAACCAACAAATACTAACCACCCTTGTTCCTTAAGTCAATAATGTTAACCACTCCAGTCAGATAAGTCAGCAATATTAACCGCTCTTGTTAGTTAAATCAACAATACTAACCACTCTTGTTCGTTAAGTAAACAATACTAATCATATTTGATATTTAAGTCAATAATATTAACCATACTTTTTAGTTGAGTCAGAAATATTAATCACACTTTTTAGTTAAACCAACACTACTAACCACTCTTGTTCATTAAGTCAACAATGCTAACCACACTTGAGAGTTGAGGCAGAAATATTAACCACACTTGTTAGTTAAACCAACAATATTAACTACTCTTGTTCGTTAAGTTAATAATATTAACCATCCTCATTCGTTAAGCCAACAATATTAACCGCTCTTGTTCGTTAATTCAACAGTTTTAACTACACTTGACAAATGAGTCAATAATATTAACCGCTCTTATCAGTTGAACCAACATCACTAACCACTCTTATTCGTTAAGTCAACAATGTTAACAACACTTAACAGTTGACTCAACAATATTAACCACTCTCGTTCAGGAATAATAAAGCATTGTCGCATAATGCAACGTTAGCAGAACATATGAATTGTGGAACTGAATCATTGCGTTACCTAATCCTCTTACCCACGATAATAAGCACACGTGTGTTTGACACGAAACACATATTCTCAGGGGCACTGAGAATAATGTAACATTATAAAACTGCACTTTGTATAAGGATACAGAACGAAACGTAATAAGATATAATCAAGTTATACGATATTAGATAAAAACACGACCAATAATAACAGTCACACAACATTATTATATTTATTGCACAGTTGAAGTCAATCACTTGTAACTTTGTTTTGCTTGCTAAAGAATGGAAATTAATATTAATGAAATATCCTTATTAAAATTCCTAAAATATAAACCATTAAACTGAGATCTATTAAGTAGAATGAATTAGAGATCGCCCATCAACTCTTTGAGCTTCTTATGCAATGAAGAAAACTAGGCAATCGACGGTTGAGCTAAACTATTTTCAGTTAGTTTTGCTAAATTAACCTAATTTTCAATGATAATGCTACGCACAATACTACATTAAATAACTATCTATTATATTCGGCTTTATACAAACCATGTATGAAACACTTTCTAAATAATCTGTCAACACAAATAGTTGAAGGTATATAAACATTTGCCCTAACCAAACAATTAATCAATCACCAGGGGAGTGCTATGAACAAACAAATGCATATTTACAACCATTTTAAAGTTCAAATGACACGAGCTCTGTACTTTGCAGGCGGAAAGGTTATAATTATTAAGATAAAAAGGAAATTGTTTTTTTTTTATAATGATTAAAATGTATTACAAGTGTTTACCTGTTACATTAATATTCCTTATTCTCTAGCACTGGTGATATGGTGGCATATTACAGTTATATTAAGTATGAAATCCAAGAGTAAAACCAGTACAATTAGTTTTAGTTTCCGAATGCATGTGACGTGTTGGTTGCTACCTATGTTTAGTCATACATGTTATATATACTCCTTTATTTACTAACTTGCTTTCAATAATTTTTTTCCACTTGTAGCTTTTGACCAATCAAAACAAATGTTTCACAACTATTCACGTAGCATAAAAATTATGACGACTTTGGTAAGAGAAAGTAATAGAAACTTCTAGTCAAAAGGAAGACAACTGTTTAATATTAAGAACTAATTAATATCTGATAAATTAATAAATCCAGTTTTACATAATAAACAGACAGTTAGTACTGATGTCATAAGTCTTATACAAGGAAAATGAATAGAAAATCGTCACATCATCAGTGGGAGCTCTGGATATTAATATTTCATATTTTACCATCAGTGCTAACTTTCGTATCTCAAAACATAAACATGATTACTAAGATTTCCAAATACCACATCTCCAAATAGGAGATTCAGTTTTCTTATCGCAGAAATTGCTACTTTCGGTATTTATGATCTGTGTTTACTAAATAGACTAGATCTCCAAAAACAGATAAATAAATAGTCTTAGTTTTAACTTTCTAACCATAAAACGGAAACTAATTTTTCGATTGTGCATCCCTATGAGTAACTGGTAAAGCTCTCACATTTCGAAATTATTACGTTAAACCTGGAAAACAAAAACAGTGCTTTTTTAATTTCATTTCAGAAATGAAACTTTGTTTTTAATCATTGTAAAAGTGTACACATCAAACTTTGAAGCTCACAAGGGTGAAAATTTAGTTATTTTCCACTTTATTGACATAAAATTCAAACTTCAACGAATATTATTTTGTTAACTGTAATTACAAGCTGTCTGCACTTCACTTTACTTCGTCATGTCTACTAACCTTAGCAGTGAGCCAGTTAGGAAAACCAGCTGTTGGAGAAGGTTAAAATAATCTGATAACAAAGTGTAAGTTTTACCCTTTTATTATGTGTACTGTAAGATTACTACATAGTCCGATGTAGAACCATTACATTTTCACTTTGAATAGATACAAGAGCTTCGTAACAATTTGCTTAACCAATTAAATCTTGGATAGAGTTGTTAGTATTTCACACTGTTTATGATATATCTAACTTGTTTAACACTGTATTCTATCATTGTGTGTTTGTTTGTTTGTTTTTGAATTTTGCACAAAGCTACTCGAGGGCTATCTGCGCTAGCCGTCCCTAATTTAGTAGTGAAAGACTAGAGATAAGGCAGCTAGTCATCACCACCCACCGCCAACTCTTGGGTTACTCTTTTACCAACGAATAGTGGGATTTACCGTCACATTATAACGCCCCAAGACTGAAAGAGCGAGCATGTTTTGTGCGACGGATATTTTATCACTGACCATAATATTCAGTTTAGTTGGGTTTGGAATCAGGATAAAGTATGCATACAGTTTATGTTCGGATAAACATACTGTTATTACGTTTGGATTTATGACCCGTTCAGTGAAATGCTTGAAAAATTAAAATGATTGTGTCTGGTTTGGTAAATTTCATGTTTGGTGCAGTAAACCCAAATCGCACTACGATTATTTCCCTCCTAAAATTTGGTTGAAGATTAAATAACAGAAGTTAAGGATTAGTTTATAATGCTGTATTTAATTAAATATTTATACAGTCACAACTAATTACGTTCAACTCATTTTTCGCGTTTAAATTTACATTTTCATGTAATAAAAAGAAATTAGCATCACAAGTCTTTACACCCATGTACTTTACACCGAAATATATTTTTGTTTTTTTTAAATTTAAAATTATAACAGTCAAATACTTTTATCACAGAACAATTCCAGTCGTTAAATAACTTTTGTCGGCATTATTATATTTATAAGTAGTATTGAAATTCATTAAGCAAATTCATATTTAGCAAATTATATAAATTAAAAAAAGGCCTGCCATGGCCAGGTGATTAGAGCGCTAGACTCCTAATGTGAGAGTCGAGGGTTCGAATCTACTTTACACCAAACATGCTCTCCATTGCAGCCGTGGGGGTGTTATTTAGTAACAGACATTTTCATTATTCGTTGGTAAAAGAGTATTCCAAAATTGGCGATGGGTGGTGATTGAGTAGCTGTCTTTTTTTCGACGTTAAATTAGGGGCGGGTAACGCAGATAGTTCTCGTGTAGTTTTACGCGAGAAACAGAATTTGATTTTTGTTCTGTAAAACGAAAAACTAAGGAATTCGATGTCTACTTTGTTTTGGTGAAATGAAAATCTGAAGTACCTTGCTTCAGATCGGTTTAGTGAAATATGAATTTTAGATTGTCGATTTCACTCGTTTTTGTTAAAACTAAAATTTAAAATATTCGATTTCATTTCGGTTTGGTAAAATAAAAAAGTGATGTTTTGGAGAAGGAAAGTTTTGGGATCTCGACTTTAGTTTTGTTTGGTGAAGAGCAATTTGTAATAACTCAGTGAAATGAAAAACTTGAGATATTCAGGTTTAGCGAGTTCAGTGTTTAGTGAATTGCTATGTTATATAGATCAGAACTTACAAACTTTGTCAATATTCAGGTGTCTATGTACAGCTCTCTTACATCTAAACAATGACACTGTATTGAGAGTACAATCCATATACGTGAACAAACTCAATAAAAACTAACCATTAAAGTTTACTCCTTCTCTGTTGGTGCTTTAAAAAGAATAAGAAAACTTTAACTCATTTTATAAAGTAATTGGTTATGACTGGCACATATCAACTTCCCATTTCTACTTCAGGGAAGGAGTTCGACTGTATCTATGGCCATTCATTGCAATAAGAAATTAATCATTTTTTGTCACATCATTTAACATATTACTGTGCACATACTGTACACTATCTATCTGCACTATCACTCAGTGCTACTACGCGAAAGTGACTAATGAAGATGCCTCTGTAATCTTTCTGAGTTTCTTTGAATCTGTATCATCTAATGGACAGTAATTCCTACCTCAGAACCACTAATTGTTTTGAGTAATAGTGATGGTAAAGTACCCCCTCTGACATCTCTAAGTACTTAGATAATTCATTGATACTATGAAATTCCGTACTATATACACTACACTACCTTAGTCATGCCTGTACCTGTTTCGTGGTAACTAGTGGGTAAATTGAATCTAGGTCCTTTAAATTACTTTTATTCATGTTGTTTACGAACGAACTCTGTGAGGCTAGTCGCATATGACATTTTTTAACTTTTGTGTTGATTTTAATTTCTACTGCAGTTTTATGTGCTGAATCAGAATATCCTTCGAATGAACGCAGTTTTACACTCTAATGAGAAGTTCAACTGAATTTTCACACCGTTTTCACGATCGTGTTATTAAACAAAACTATATTATTGAGCAATGTCAATCTTCTATGTCTCTGAAATTCATTAACAGCTTCAAAAGTCAGTGATGAATTTAACGTTGTGTGGGCTTAGGGACCAATAATTTTTGTGGGCCTACATCCCATGTAATTTTGCATAGAATAAAATTGTCAACGATAAACTCAATTCGCATTTATTTATTAGCAAAAAATAAGTATTAAACAAAATGTAAGTAAAGACATAAAAACCAAAGTAATAATGCACACAAAACTACTTCGAAGTGTGGCTTCTTATTAGTTTTTGGCAAACTTTTTGTCAGACTTTTTCTATTAGTTGCTCAACATTGATTGTACTTAAAACATCACGTTCAGTACACAACAGTGCCAAACTTTGCAATTTTTACTCGTCATCATTTGCTATTTGTAATATTTAATAAAATAAGGTTTAGAGATTGATCATTCACCACTTGCATTAGAAACCATCAGATATAAGTAAATTCGGTAAGTTATATATGTAATTGAAAAGACGTCAGGCCAGTGCTTCATTTTTTAACACTTGTAAAGATAGCACGGACATTACATTCTCTTTCGTGTATGCAAAGAAATGTCGAAATTCATTTGGAAACGTCTCGTTTAGATCGTTAGTATAATATTAACACAGATTCGTCGTTTTTTCTTCTGCTTTATCTAAAGTCAATTTTGTCACGTTTTCCAACAATGAAACTTCTACCGGATTTTATCAAATGCTAATTTACGTTTATTTATTTCTGCAACCAGCGTGTCGATCAACGGGAGCTTTGGTTTGGTTTGAATTTCACTCAAAGCTACGCGAGAACTATTTACGCTACACGACCATAATTTAGCAGTGTAAGACTAGAGGGAAGACAGCTAATCATCACCATTTACCGCCAACTACTGGGCCACTTTTTAACAACGAAAAGTGGGATTAAATGTCACATTATAACACTTCTACAGCTGAAAGGTATATGTGGTATGCATATATTCTTTTACGCATATTTGGTGAGACGGAGATTCGAACTCGCCACCCTCAGATTATGAGTCGAGCTCCTTAACCATCTAGCTATGCTTGGCCTTAACAGGAGGTAAGTTTCTATAGTAAAATGTGTCTCGTTTGGTAAGTACTGTCTGTTCTTCAGTCATGGTCTTCATCCTAAGTTCTTTTCACTCTTCTCAAAAATGTTAAAACGACTGTGACAGAAACTGAGAGAAAATTCCAATACTTGTAACATACCAATTCATTGCTTCAGTCCAACTCTCTTTTCTCCAGAGCTTTAGAACTATTCTCACTATAAGAGAGCTCCAAATTCACAACATCATAACTGTTTCCAACGGCATGCTTGAGCTTAAAGCGCTACTAGCGATATGGAGTGACACAACCATCATCAGCCAACTCTGAGAGACGTTCATTGATGTCAATATAACTTTTGATATATGCATCGTTTGCGTCGAACCATGCGGATCATCGTGTTTCTTGGACTCTTTTCACAACCTAAGCCGAAGATGTAATCAGTTGGTCAACATAGTTCAACGAGATGTAGACGATGAGAAAAAAAAAAGACATTGTTCAGCTTCTGCAAGAAATGAAAACAAGCAACTGCTTGGGTGCAGCTTTCTGTCTCAACGACAACTAGTAAATTTAGCGAGTGTGCAGCGCAGGATGCAAAGATGTTTTAACCTACATTCCTGAATAGATGAATTGTTATACATCTGTCCTCGACGATTCATGACGTTAATCCTGTTACCCGTCAAGAAGTGTATTGCAGTTTTAAAAATAGCCTAGCTCGTGTGAGATAATAGTGGAAGAAATGTCGAAAACCGTTCGACGACACGAATAGTATCAGTCGATACATATCACACGACCACCGTCAACATATCATTGTGAGATACGTCAAGCGTAGAATAGAGTAACAAAGTAACTCTCTTATTTTACTTCTTTTACAACAATGGTAAGCACTTCTTTGGATATCATGTGAGTTAGCTCATTACAGTTTACGTGAGAAGTATAGGAAGTGCTTCCACTTTCCTTGTTCCCATACTTTAATAGGTGTTTTACCAAAATTGGGTCGAACTTTTAAAATAGAAAGTTATTTCAACCAGCTTTTTAAACACGTCCTTCCAGTTTTCTCTGGTTCGCTGAAAAAAACATTTAAGTTTGTGTCAACAACACTCAGCTGCGTATACAGACAATCAGTGACGTCATATGAAGCACGACAATTTTCGTGGTGAGTCAGTATTTCTGGATTTTACTGTCTGAAAATCCATTAACAAATGGACTTTCCAGATTTTCTGAAAATAACGTACAGCACATGTAGTAAACATTTTTGGTTGATGGTAAATAGATTAACCTTTCTTGGTCGCAAGATTTACAGTTTTTTGGTGTATGGTAAAACAAAGCTCATATTTAGATGTCTGGTCTGGTATCCGTAAGTCCGTTTGGATGCGAGGTATTCACACTACGGTTTCGACAGGTTCGTGATTCATTATGGATCCAATAATCTATGAAACTTGAACATGGAACCTTAGACCAGAACGCTGGATCTGTTTCTGGAACGTAGGAAGGCACTGCTTCATAAACAGCACGAGATGGCGAGTTGTCAGGTTGACTTGATACACCGGTATCCGACTCTGAAGGTTGACTAGATATAAAAGCTAATATTTTAATAATTACATCACCATCATCAGCTGAAATAAAAGTTTGACTGGATGTATAAGCTATGCGATTGGTCGATATATCATTGTTAGACATCAAGTATTCAGTCAATGTTTGATTTTTGACAAGTTTTTCGCCTTTTTATATAATCGTTCATGTCCCCCAGCGACATAGCGGTATGTCTGCTGGCTCATATTGCTAAGAACCATGATGGACAGAGCACAGATAGCCCAGTTTGTGCATTTATTATAACTTGCTCTAGTGGCTGGAATTACGTGTCACGGTCTTCTGTCCAGTTGAAACATGAACAAACTATATATATAGTAAGAGCAGACAATGGTGCTGGTTATTTCAGAGACATTTTTCACACAAAATAATCGGTGATATAAGAAACCTTTGAAGGTATTTTAGATCTACTAAGATATCATCAGTAGCTTTCAGCTACAACTGAAATATATGGCGAAAACGAATATTTCATCAACGAAAATAAACAGTAGTTCCCATTTCATACCACGTAATGCAAACTTCGTTGGCTGTTTTGTTATAGTTGAAGCATCGAAAAGTTTGAATATTTTCACTCAGAAGCCACTTTCAGTGTCTATATGATATGAGTCATTGATTGTTTTTGTCCAAGAGATTTTCTAGTCCAAAAAAATCCATGAAATAGGTTGTGAGGCTCACATAGATTTTTTTTTGCAATTTTTTTCCTTGTTGGTGGCATAATATTTAATTGCGCACCTCAGGTGTTATTCTATTCATTTTTTTCAGGCGCAGTATGACTGAAATAATGCCAACTAAATAGCTAGTTTTTTTCTTGACTTTCCTTTAATAAACCATTACAACTGAAGTAATACTAAATAATAGTTATATGAGTTATATTTACCAGCCAGACACTTTCTTGTTTTAAAGTATATTGGTATACCTACTGATGGAGATGACATATACTGCGATATCTTAAAGATACTTCTCCACATGGTCTGAAGACATCTTCAACCAGTCGAAATTCTAGCAACAGAGCTTTCCTTAGACCATAATATAAGAAAACTATTGTCATAAAAACAAAGGAAGACTCCTAGAGTGTCTAATTCTGTAATGTGAAACATCTGCTATTCAGAATTGGGCTCCAATAAACTTGCCTCACTTCATTTCTCATTAAGCTAGTGTCAACATGAATTTTTCTACCATGTAGATGGGCGTATTTTGAAGAAATCCAACAGTTGTTTTTTTTAGTCTGTTACTTTGAAACTTATTTGTATTACTAAAAATATTGTTTACTAAGCTGTAACTTCAGCATTCGTTCCCAGATATTACACCTTAAAATAATAGATATCATCTTATTTAGCTGAGATAATGGCGGATTTTATTGTCATAATTTTCAGTCAGGTTTTTGTATTAATAATTAAACCACAGTCCGATTCAAATATTTACTTTACCGAAAATGGTTAGATGACAAGCATTGATCTCGCTAAATTGATAGAAGTAATTAACATTGAGTCAGAGTTTTGGGATTAAATTATTAAAGACAAGAATATGTGTTCCTCAGATGATTATTTTGTGATAATTTCAGTGTATTTGCTGAAGGTCTCATTCTTTCAAATGTTTTACGTTAAAAATCTGACATGATGCAAATTTTAACTGTGAAGATCCTTAAGTCGATGGACAACTTTTGAAAGCTCGTGACAATATCTTCTAAATATGTAAGAAATCTAAATCTATATTTTATTGTCACGGTGCTTATGTGGCGTTTCAAATTTATCAAACAAAAACAGTAAATATTTAAAAACAAATAATTTAGATTGATTTAAGTGTCATACGCTTTGAGTAATGTTTGTAAAGAAGAAACTTCAAGACGTATTACAGTACCGAAATTTTGAATCAGCTATTTTGATGAATTAATGCACTAAAATAACTGAAATTATATATATATATATAGAAAACAAAAAGTTTTTTTTTTGTTAAATCTGGTGTCAATGTTAAAAATAATAGATAGAGAATGACTGTTGGATATTTAAATTGGAGCCTGACATGACATGGTGGTTAAGGCACACGAATCGTAGCAATGTATAAGTTGCGGGTATGAGTATCGTCTCTGAAGATGCTTACCCTTTCAGGCGTTGGTCAAACCAAAGAATCGGCGATGAGTAACAGTCTTGTCTATTACCTCAATATTTGTGTGTTTTCATACAGTAAAGCAACATTAAGCTGTCTCCTGTGTCCGCAGAGGAGAATCGAACCTCTGATTTTAGCTTCGTAAATCCGAAGTTTTACTGCTGTCCCACCGAGGGATTTCAACTTTACGAAGTGTAACTCTGAAACAGTTTTGCATAAAATTTGAAAATAAGCAAACAATACTTTGAAATGTTAGAATTATTAAAATCTCCCAAATTTATGTGATACTACGGCCTCTGCCGAAGTTACTGTTTACTGTTAAGTAAGAGATTAAATATCACAAAACTTTTTATAAGAGTTTTGATTGATTTGATTGTAGTTGAGCACAAAGGTACACTATGGGCTATCTGTGCTCTGCCCACTACTTGTGAGATGTTATAAAAGAAGATACGACATTCGAGCTCAAAGTGCAGATTAAAATACATACATATCTCTTCCTCTGTGGTAAATACGCATTTTTATGATATGTATAATGAATTAATATTATTTATTGTTCATCATATACTGTCTGTTACTAGATCCTTCGTTGTAATGAGAATCGCCAAGAAAGACACAAATAAAAAAACGAGTTTCACTAGAATAAAACATTAAGGTTATCTAGGATCACGGAAACTATGTTTTGAAGTTAATGAAACTAACATAAAAACTAGCACAACTACAATACTGTTACAAATGACCTCAGCGATTGAGATAACCACGGTAGCCAATTACACAAATAATCCTGTTTGGGCCGGAGAGAAACTGTTTAATATTCAACATTCCACTCACTACCATGTGATATAAACAAGTGCGTAAGCTGTTTATAACATGTTATTGTAACTGAACCTTTGCTACTTGGAAATTTATTTTGTCAATTATAATAATACATTGATTGCTACGTGAATGCATATTGCGCATTTTATGCGACGTTCATGTAAGAAATGTTTCTCATATCGTATTCTAATCAGTCATATAATGATAAGCTATCGGTAATAACACGTAGATGTGATATTAGAGAGAGACTACCACACGAGATGTTGCAACTTTAACGGTCAATAATATTTTCGCAAATTTAAGGGTAGTGTAATAAAACTATTCTCTTTCGGGTCTCTTTCATGTGCCACTTGATAATCAGATAATAGATTTCAAGTGTGTCATAAAGTTCTAGCTATAGAACCTTTACTGTTACAAAGTATGAATTCCAGAATACTTACAAATGTTTTCATCAATTTTCATTCATTCTATTTTTCGAATTTTCAATGGTTCGAATTCAACAAATTTTGTTCTTTCCACGCCATCAATAATTTCTGATCAAAGTAAGCCATATAAATTGATCAGAACTAAATGCTTACCCAGTAAATCCATATAAATGCAACAATACTATCTGTTATATGTCCATGTAGCTACTTCACAACATAACAATCTATATAAATGCAACAATACAATCTGTTGTGTGCCCATGTAGCCACGTCAGAGCATAACAATCTAAATATATGCACAATATTCTCTGTTGTATGTCAATGTAATTACTTCGCAGGTTGTGAATGGATGATAACAAAATTGGTATGGAGGTTAAATCGCTCCATGCCGAGATACATACAAAGTTTTAGTTTTTTAATTTTACGTTATTCGATTTTCTATGGATGTTTTTTTTTATCACTACTTCGCTCCTCTTTGATACATCTACACCAAATTTCGTTTGTTCGGTCGGTTCGGAGATACACGAAAATTTGCAGTTTCACATTTTATGTTTTGGAATGTTTATTAGCATTTTTGCGTTTCTTCTAATAGCATAGGAGAGAAGCAACTTTTCACGTCCTGAGATAATCTTTAATTAACCACAAATTTACATAGCTTCCATTCAAGGGACGCGTACTCCATCTAGTGATGTAAATGCTTTGTTATGCAACTATAACTAAGAATATTGAATGTTATAAAACAGCAGCTTATAATGATCATATAGCACTGATTCATCGGTTGAACGTTCTCTCTGATGTCAAAGTTTTTGTGTGTAATATCATCAATATCCCACATGGTTCGACTAGCATAGGGAGATTTAGGTTAGTCCTAGATCCATATGGTTCGACTAGCACAGGGAGATTTAGGTTAGTCCTACGTCCACATGGTTCGACTAGCATAGGGAGATTTAGGTTAGTCCTACGTCCACATGGTTCGACTAGCTTAGGGAGATTTAGGTTAGTTCTACGTCCACATGGTTCGACTAGCTTAGGGAGATTTAGGTTAGTTCTACGTCCACATGGTTCGACTAGCTTAGAGAGATTTAGGTTAGTTCTACGTCCACACACTAAAATAACAGTGCAAAATAATTCTCATATATTTAATAATTATGTATATAAATATAACGAATGAAATAAAAATAATACAAATTGAAATACATTTTAAAAACTCTAAACCTGAAAAGAGCGAATAATTATAATTATAACTCTTAGGGTGACCACTTTGGGTAAATAGGAGTGGGGAAGCAGACCTACTCAATCCAGTATTTAAAAAAAATATTTTGATTATATTCTAATAACCAGTTTATTATCTAGCTGTTCTTAAGCGATGGCCTAGTATGGTCCGGTGGTTAGAGACTCGCAAGCTGAAAAATCAGGGGTTCACATCTCCTTCCCACCAAACGAGCTCACCCTTTCAGCCGTGCGGGCGTTATAAAACATCAGGGTCATTTCCTTTCCTCCTTGATAAAAGAGCAGCTCATAAGTTGATTAGTGACGAGAAGTTGCCTTCTTTGACTGCTAAAGCATGGATTGCTGGTGCAGATAGTCATCCTGTGGTTTTGAGCGATATTCCATTTATTTTCGTCCCCCATTGAGGCAATAGTAAGTTTTCGAAGTTGAGAAGCTAGAATCAGGGGTTTGATTCCTCTAGGTGGACACAGTAGATAGCTTGATGTGGTTTTGTTATAAGAAACATACTATTTATTTTCGTTGGGTTTTACGTTTTTTTCCTGTTTGCAATGATACGTACAAACTTATTGTCCTTTACCAAAAGAGGGAAAAAATTAAAGAAACTTACAAAGTTTAGTTGTTGTTATTTATAACGCAAACTTACACACACTTTTAGTTTGAAAATCCATAAAACTAATAAACATTAATCTTAATTACTGAACACTTATTTGGAAAAACAACAACTTATGTCGTAGTAACAGTGGTACTCGACAGAACAACACGTGTATGTGCAACAAAGTTTCCTGGTTTTGAAATAAAGACGCTAAGTTTCTACTAGTGCAAAGTTATACAATGGGATATCTGCGTTCTTTCGATCACGAGGAACAGAGCCCCGAATTTTGGCATTGTAAGCCTCTAAATTTACTGAGAAACACTAGGGGGGTGAACTCCATGTATGTGTAAAAACAACTAAATAAATAACTAGTAACACGTTTTAGAATAATTATTTGCTTTTTTTCAAAGCATTTCTTAGGCTTAATATTTGCTTTTTATCAAACCTAAGCTTCATAATTAAAATATAGATAAAAAAGGTAACAATCTATCGTTTGGTAATATAGATACATTTTCTAGTCACGCGTGTTTTTTTTTGCGTTAGTTTAGTATAAAGCAAAGCGCTTAAACACCGCATTTTAGGTTTTACGTGATGGACAAAAAACTTTAGGATCATTTTTACATTTTTTTTTTCGTTCAGTTGAATTGTTTTCCATTAGATTTTTGACCTCGCTGTCATCAACTAAGCCTAGGAAATATGTAATTGTCTTTCCTTGAGGTTAAGCAAAAAAGTATCAAAGAAAGGAATGGTTTTCAAAAACAACATTTATGTTCAGATAATTGTTTTCGTCGACAATTATAAGATAAAATTTAGACCCGCCCTCTGAATGGGAAACATACAAACTGATATAAAAATTATAAAATAAATCATCGTCGTAAAAACTGAAAATAAATCGCTATGCGCTAACTTGCGCTTATATCACAGTTGAGTGTTTTAGGCTTAAAAAGTCTGTTACTCAAATACGTGTGTACAAAATCGTACACTTAAATCTGCATTGTGAAGTATGCTTGAGGAAACATAGGAAGGTGGAAATGTAACTTACTGTTTGTTGTTAAACGCAAAGCTGTGTAATTTCTCTCTGTTCTGTGCATGCGGGAGGCTTTGTTTGTATTGAATTTCGCGCAAAGCTATACGAGGGCTATCTGCGCTAGCTGTCCCTAATTTAAGAGTGAAAAATTAGAGGAAAGACAAAATATTATAACAAACTCCTGGACCACTCTTTTACTAACGAATAATGAAATCAACCATAACATTTTAACGCCCCCACGGCTGAATGAACGAGCATATTTAATTGGAGTATGATTCGTTGAACCCGCGATATTTAGCTTCCAGGTGAAGCTCTCTAAATATCTAACGAAGCTGAGCCACGCTGAGGGATAGAGTTCTTATATTTAGCGTTATAAGCTTTACAACGGGAGTTGATTCCATATACAGATTATGCTAAACAAAGTAACATAGATTAAGTAAAATAAGTATGTTTGACTAGTTCAAAATAAAGCTCTAAAATGATAGAAAACAGTTATACTTATACCCATTAATTCACCAGCTAGCATCAGTTACCAAAGATAATTTTTCACCCAAGACAGTTGTATCGATTGACCTTTTATCTATCTATGTACATATACATCTATATTGCTTTGACGATAATATTGGTTTTGTTAAATTACAAATGGAATCTGGCACATAAAAAACAGTAGCATTAATAATGTTTAAACAGCTTTTGAAATAATAATAATCTTGTGTTTGTTCTTTACTTTGGTAACAAAATATAAAATGATTTTGTCTCTTTTATTTTCTCTCATTATGTGGACACAAAGACGTCAAAAAGAATAGTGTGGCTGTCGGTGTGACATTGATATATCGTGAATATTGCCTATTTTTACAGGTAATCTTTTATAGAGAAGTTTGGATAATCGCAGTCTAAAAGTCTAGTTCTATAGGGCCCGGTCGCAACAAACATGCTCGCCTTTTCAGCCGTGGCGGCGTCATAATGTGACGGTCAATCCCACTATTCGTTGGTAAAAGAGAAGTCCAAGAGTTGGCGGTGGGTAGTGATGACTGGCTGCTTTTCCTCTAGTCTTATAGTGCTAAATTACGGACGGCTAGCGCAGACAGTCCTCGTGTAACTTTGCGCGAAATTCAAAATAACAATCTATGAGGTCCCCTGGTGGCTTGGCAGCAAGTCTGAGAGCTAATAAGGTGAAAGTTTGAGTGGGTGGAGCACAGCACAGACTGCTCATTTTGCAGCTTTATATTCAACAGTAAACAAATAAATTGTGGCAGTTATTAAACCAGTCTTTTTTTTATCTCTTTTTTTATTATTAATATTTTCTTACAATGGGAAGGAATCTCGCTTTATTGATAGGACTTTAACTTTTCAATAGTGCATATCCTAAATTTGTTAGTATACAAACACGTACCGCACGTTCAGCAACTAAGAATTACGTTTTATGAAGAGTAGCTTTGAACACTATTCTTTTCAAATATTTTTGTTTAAGTTATGGATGATGTCTTTAAGTCGTTTCAGCTAGAAAACATTAATCACTGTTTCTTTAGGAAATAAACAGGAACAATTATATCAGAAATTTGAGAGAGAGAGAAAAAAAAGACTTTAACATTTGGTTTCGCAAACCTTAACGTAAATAACTACACCATTAACCTATGAGTAACTGTTACATACTTATGTGTTTTTGCACGTGCACGGTTCGCGGTCTGTAGCGCCACGATTGACACATTTGTCATTTATGTCACCATAACACAGTAAAATCAATCAACAAAACTTTCCCTGTCATGATGAAATTATTTGGTCCCTTTAGCTAACGTAAAAAGCACGTCTGTTGTTGCCGGAAAATGTGCAGCTGGGGCGGTGGTTAAGCATTCCCACCGGTGCTCATGTGTCAGCTGGTGCACGCTACCGAAATTACCAACCCAAGTCGTACGAAATTATGATATATTTATCATATTAGCTGTGTTTTTAACCCTTAGACAAATATGGACCTCGTCTTACTCTATCTGTCTAACATCTGATTTCTCCCATAATGCCTTTGTCTTGTACTCTAAATAATAATCGAACAATAATGTATTTACTATTATTAATACCAGCATTGCTTTTTGATGCAAGTGGTTCCATAACACTCAGTGTTAATGTAAATAGTGAAATAAATACAAATACCTATTTCAATTAACACAGTCTTTTAACTGACACATAAACTAAAAAAACTATAGGTGGCGATTCTTAATTAGGTTCATTTTTTAAATATTAGAAAAGCTTGTATCTTTGTATGACTATTCATGTTTAACTTTTATTTTTGTGGCAAATAAACTATATTTTAAGAGTTAACTGTTTTTTTAAAATAGTTTGGAAAATAGACAATGAAGAAATTGTTTTTTTCTTATTTGTAACAACATTCACTCTAAATAACTAAATCGTAATTTCGACGAAACCCGAGGAAGAGATGTTAATGTTTCACTTAGAAGATTCGTGCTTTTTAAGGGGACGTTGATTTCTTATACGTATATTCTGACTTTAAATAGAGCTTTAAATAGACATATTTATGTTTTTTCTTCAATACGTGTGTGTGCTTAAAGAAGCAAATCTCGTCAACTCCCATCTATATTGGGGAATAAAATGAATAGTTCGAGACTTAAAATGAAAAAAAAAACAACGACAAAAAAACCCGCCAGAACATCATAGACAACAATCACGTGACGCTTTATAACCATACATATTCAGCAGACGACGAGAAATATAAAGAAGTAACCCTACGATTTAGATCACTGTGAGCTTTCTTTTGTAGAAGATTTTAAAAATACAAGTACTTGAATGTATTCATTAGAAATGATAATCAACCTCAGAGGTATAGGTTCCCATATTTATTATCACACCATCATATGTAATAAACAATAAACTAATGCTCATTTTATAACAAACTGAAAATATTTCTTAAGTCAGGTAAGAATAGTCAGATAAAAGAAAACTAAATAAAATCTGTTTCGTTTTTAAAAATCACAAGCGATCTTTAGAACATTAACATGTGGACGAATTTCTGTTAATTTATCACGGTAAAAAATTAATATAAATACAAATAACAAGAATAAAAAGTGTAGAACACAAGATACAACTACTGAAGATGAACATTTGTAGAACACAAGATACAACATGAACATTTGTAATCAGCCTGTCTTAGATATATCGTTCTCTTCCGATCTCTTTATGACAGTGACCAATCAAATGGTGGAAGTACTTTCTGTAGTTTACAGCTGTGATAGAGCGAGTCATTCCTATATCTTGGCCAGTGAGTGGTGTTTTATTGCAATAAGGTAGAAAAAGGAAGATTGTGGTCATACGTGAATGGCCCTTGGGTGAGAATGTAGTGACCGTAATGTCTACATGAACCTTCTCGAGTCAATACAGACGTGACGGGAGACACGAGAAAGAATAGTGAATTACATCTGTCCGACAACAAAATGTTTTTCGCCTGTGGCTGACATAACATAATTATCCGCGACCATTTCCAACGTTTTTCCCTCCCCAGAGGCTCGACCGAACACTGTAGGCGGCCATTACTATCTCTCCGGCCGTTAATATTTCAGGACAGATCTCTGGTTAGCTTGGTGCTGCAGCCAAAGATCTGCTTCGGTAAAAATGAATTAGTCTGCTTTCTGCCGTCCTATTGGGGCATCTCTCATTAGTGAATGGAAGGATGCTCCACCTGAAACGAGCTAGAACCTTCTCGAGACAGTTCTTTTTCAGATGTACTTGATCAAGAAGTCATGAGTAGAAAAGTGGCCGATAACCGAATAGCAATAATCTCTTAACGCATCCATCCCCAAAATAACCTTTCTCTTATAATGTGACACAACTCGTCGTATTGTAATTCTATTTCTGTGAATACGCGTCAGTGTAATTCAGGTAATGACTAATATTACATGCATGTCTATAAGTAGTGTCTTAAGCAACTTTAATACAAGTAATTGATTGACAAAACTAATATCGTGTTTTAAGTGTAAACACGGAAATGTTTTTAGGAAGAAGAATACATGAGATCTAAAACTTTAATCGATTTATTAATTTTACTGTAAAGTTTTTATAGGTTTCGAAAATTCAGTACAACCTGTGACAAATAACATGTGTAAACTTAACTTACCATAGCTACTCAGCTACGCACACACACACACACACAAAAGCCATAAACGTGTTAATAGAAATATTAAACTTTGAAGTTTATAAAAACTCTAAAAGAGTAAAAGAATACAAAATAAATAAATTTAGGAACTGTTACGTCTCTTGTGACGTTAAGATATTTGCAGCTCGAAAGAAAAAAAAAACATTTTCCTCCTGAAACACTTCCACGCCAGACGATACAAAAACGAAGTTTTGAACAGATATGTGAAAACAAAAAGGCAGTGAAAATGAGAAACAGTGACATTTTAAATAAAGTCTATTCACCGGAAATAAATGTAAAGAAGAAAAGTTAAAAAAATTCAATCTATTTTCTTCTTTTGATATAGTATTTCTATTTATTAATGTGTAAAATGGAAAGAAGTAAGTGAAATAAAAAAATTTGAATTTTTAATAAAATTTGTTCGTTGAAAATAAATGCAAGAAAAAGAACTAAAATAATATTTTTTTAAAGTAAGGCGCGGCATGGCCAGGTGGTTAGGACGCTCGACTCGTAATCCGAGGTTCGAATCCCAGTCACACCAACCATGATCGCCCTTTTAGCCGTGGGGGAGTTATAATGTAACGATCAATTCCTATATTTATTTGTAAAAGAGTAGCCCAAGATTTGGCGGTGGGTGGTGATGACTAGCTGCCTCTCCTCTAGTCTTACACTGCTAAATTAGGAAGGGCTAACGGAGATAGCTCTCGTGTAGCTTTCGCAAAATTCAAACAATAACAAACAGTTTTATTAAGTGTGTAATAATTGGATTCGAATTGTTTTTATTTTCATTCAAACATCTTAAAGGAACAATCCAAGAGTTAAAAATAAAAAATACAGATTAGGCTCACATTACGTAAAAATAAATAAAGTTTGTTATGTTATTTAATTCCTAGAACACAAGATATATATATATCCATACCAGCGGTTTACCAAGACAAACAGTGACATTGTTTGAACATTTTTAGTTGCTCTGCCTTTAGAATCACTATTTAATAACCCAAAGGGGATCTGACCAAGTTTTCTTCACATTCCACAAATGTTATTGTGTTAACTTTTGTGTATGGTTTCTTCTTGTCATGGCTACTATGAGATGTGTTTATATCTAATAGTTAAACATTTAACTGTTTACCTATTAGATATAAATACATTTAACTGTTGTGTGCCAATAGGTTTTTTTTATCGTTTGTTCTATGTATACACTTAGTCGTTGGTTACACAGTGCTTTTCTCTATTGTACTGAATACAGCTATGTTTTGTTGGTGTTGATATATAATCCCTTAATCATCTATTTTATCTTAAAATGCATTAGATAACATCTTATATACCGTCTTAGTTCATTCATTATCCACTATTACTCGGCGGACTAACTGGATGCTGTGTGCGCATACACAATTTTTGTCACTATCACGACATGTATAATTGTATTTACATTTCTGTGCGTGTTCACGCACTATTTTTTGTCATTTTACTGAGTGTAAACATGTTTAATATTGTGCACATGCACCGTTTTTTTTATCATCGGTCTTCCAGTGGCACAGCTGTAAGTTTGCAGACCGACAACGTTAGAAACCGGGTTTAGATACCCGTGGTGGCCAGAGCACGGATAACTCATTTTGTAGCATTGTGTTTTATTTCAAACAGTCTTTGTATCATTTTTTCTGGGTGTAAATATGTTTAATTGTTTCTTTGTGGGTCTGATAATGGTTTCTGGGACAGAATAGTTGCCAGTGGTATTTTGCTAAATCACAAACATAATCAAGTCCTGTTGTTGATAAACTCCGACTCTTTAGTTAGTAGATTCATAACTGATTACATGAACAGTAACAATATTAACACCTTGAAACACTGTGACTGCAATCTTTCGTTAAAAAACACTGTTAAACCCTACCACTCTCATGGGTGAAATATTTACACGTGTTTGTTTTTTTCAAATTCAACACAACCAGTCAAAGGGGAAGACTTGTTTAAAGGATCCAAATTTAAATATCACTACAAATAAGTTTCTATAATTTTGTGGATAGGATTACAATGAAAATCATGCGCAGTATTGTTTAGTTTGGACTAGATTCAATCAACGTTGTAAACATATAAGTTTCTAATATACAATGACAGAAAGGAGTCGAATTCCTTCCTTAGATGCATGAGGATCATTTCAGCTATATTTAACTTTTGGATGACAATGTCAACAAGGCGGACGGATTTCTTTGATTTCAGAAATGTATTAAATTATTCGTTACAAGCAATTTCCGTGCGCTGTAGCCGACTGTAACCGAATCAAGTCTGTAGCCAGTATTTGAAGATAATTGAATATTGTTGCGAACAACGTAATTTCTCGTTTATATCTTATTTATTCACTTCTTTTACATATCACAGAAAGGTGTGAAGGAAAAACATGTTTGTAAGACATTGTTTGCTTGAATCACACATGCACGTTTTCATACATTCACATGCACCCTTTTGAATTCATTGACCAAAAGAAACCAGTTTTTAAGGTCCTCAGTGGGAGGCTACGCCACACTTCTCTACAATGGAAATAAGCTTGATGACCTCCATATTCCTTTCAAGGTCTTCAGCTTGTTAGGCCTAAACCTGAACATTGGAACAAATGGACATAGGTCGGAACTCCTTTACGTTTGAGTGCCAGCGGGAAGTATGGGCAAGATTTAAGATTTGCACGTCATTAGAATTCATGGCGAAGTTGTCACCCGGCTAGGGAACTCCATAAACACGCAAAAACTGTACCGTAAATTTAGACTTTAGTCTCGTTAGAGTTCTTTGCTTCCTTGCGTTCCTCCAGGGGTGGTCGGGAGGGTGAGGGGCTAGGCGCCAGAGATTTTTACAAGAAGGTTGATTTTGATATTAATTCCCAGTGGGGTTCGAGTCCCGAGTCGGAAAGAAACATAGCAGCAAACCACGAATTGTAAGCCACACAAGGCTGGCCACTCAACTGTGGTTAGAATGAGAATTGTTACTGCTGGTATAGACACGATCAAAACAGAAATCAGCCTAGTTTGTTAAACTGTGTGCGTGTGGAAATTATTTTTATTCTATTACGTGTGAATTTGTAAAATATAATTTTTTTTAGATGTATATTTAACAAATCATTACCAGAAAGCCATTTTATCTAAAGTTTAGTTGCACGTAATATAATATCGTACACGAATTTGAATATTCCATCATCGAAATCACTACAAACTGATTTTGCACCTATCTTTAGGGGGAGGAACCAACTTATTTTAGCGAAGTTTAGGCTAAACATTGAGTATTTATGCTATTAAGGTTTCAAATATCGTTATTATAGAAACGCTCACCGAATATTGATTTAGAACAATTTATCATTATGAGTTTTAGTTTTTATGGTGTTCTCATTTAAAACATTGGATATTTCTAATTAAGATTTTCAATAGAGGATTGTCTAAATGCTTGGAATCTACTTCGGCTTTGATCTATAAGCATAACAACTTGATTTTGATCAGATGATTTTAGTGCTAACTTCTAACAGCTCTCTTAAAAGTTTATATAATGCCGTCTGTGCTTTTTCTTCGATTTTGTTTGCTAGTTTCGAATATTTGCGCAAAGCTACACAAGGGCTTTCTGCACTAGCCGTAACCAAATATTTAAGCTACAGTTTGCTTATTTATTTTTTGTTTTTTTTGTATTTCACGCAAAGCTACACGAGAGCTATCTGCGCTAGTCGTTGCTAATTTAGCAGATGGAAAGCAACTAGTCGTTGTTGTTTTGTTTTGTATTTCACGCAAAGCTACACGAGAGCTATCTGCGCTAGTCGTTCCTAATTTAGCAGACGGAAAGCAACTAGTCGTTGTTATTTTGTTTTGTATTAAGCACAAAGCTACACAATGGCTATCTGTGCTCTGCCCACCACGAGTATCGAAACCCGATTTTTTGCATTGTAAGTCCGCAAGACATACCGCCAAGCCACTGGGGGCAGCAACTGGTCATTATCACCCACCGCCAACTCTTGGGCTACTATTTTACCAACGAATAATGGGACTGACCGTAACATAATAAAGCCCCACGGCTGAAAGGGTGAGCATGTTTGGTGTGACTGGGTTTCGAACCCGCGATAATCGGATTGCGAGTTTAACTACCTCGTCATGCTGGGTACAGAGCTTGAATAAGGCAATATGTTAGGAATGAGATTCGTCAGTATTTACAGATATACTGTTCGTATTTGTCCATTTCTAAAACGAACAATATATGTGTGTGTTGGTGGGCAGGAAAAATAAAATAAGACAATACCAAATAACCCATGCGCTTAGAGGTAGTGGGAATGAATATACATATACGTTACTATAAATAACCTTACAATGTTTCCAGGCATTATAAGATAATCACCAAACTTAACTTGAAGAAACTATACAAATTATATCCAGTCTCACAATGGCCTAATCATACAGTACCTGGATGAGTATTCGAAGAACCACGGTTCACATTTGTTTTTCCTCAGAAAGAAAAACCGCAGTACTCAGTTTAGAACCGTGGATCTATTATAAAAGTGACTTTTCATTTCTCCTATTCGATTTCATTGAATTTTACTGACCAACTATCCTATCTTCCCTCTGGTATATCAGCCATTATCAGGTAGGGCCAGCAGAGTTAGTTCTGAATAACTTTTCGAATTATGTAAAATTAACCAATCCCATTCGACTTTGCTAAATATTTAGTTATATACCTGTAACTGTAAACACTAGGTATGAACGTATCCCAGTCATCTGGAATGTTCTTTTTTCTCAATTCTACATTTGCTAAATTTTGCTGAAACTTCGTATGTTAAACGCAATCTGTTTGTTTGTTTGTTTCTTTTTCGAATTTCGTGCAAAGCCACATGACAGCTATTTCTCTAGCCCTCCCTAAATTAGCAGTGTAAGACTAAAGGAAAGGCAGTTAGTCATCACTACCCACCGCCAACTCTTGGGCTACTCTTTTACCAACGAATAATGGGGTTCACTATCACATTATTACGCCTCCACGGCTGAAAGGGCGAGCATGGTTCATGTGACTGTGATTCGAGCTTGCGACACTCGAATTACGAGTCAAGCGTCCTAACCACTTGGCCATGCCGCGCCTTACATTAAAAAATAAATATTTTAGTTCTTTTTCTTACATTTATTTTCAACGAACATATTTTATTAAAAATTCAGATTTTTTTATTTCACTTACTTCTTTCCATTTTACACATTAATAAATAGAAATACTATATCAAAAGAAGAAAATAGATTGAATTTTTTTTAACTTTTCTTTTTTACATTTATTTCCGGTGAATAGACTTTATTTAAAATGTCACTGTTTCTCATTTTCACTACCTTTTTGTTTTCACATATCTGTTCAAAACTTCGTTTTTGTATCGTCTGGCGTGGAAGTGTTTCAGGAAGAAAATGTTTTTTTTTTCTTTCGAGCTGCAAATATCTTAACGTCACAAGAGACATAACAGTTCCTAAATTTATTTATTTTGTATTCTTTTACTCTTTTAGAGTTTTTATAAACTTCAAAGTTTAATATTTCTGTTATCACGTTTATGGCTTTTGTGTGTGTGTGTGTAGCTGAGTGCCTAAAATGTTTGGTAAGAAGTTAAGTTTCTCTAGCCGTCCCTAAATTACCAGTGTAAGAATAGAGGAAAGGCAGCTAGTCATCACCGCCCACCGCCAACTCTTGGGCTACTCTTTTACTAACGAATTGTGAGACTTAACAATACTTATAATGCCCCCACGTTTGAAAGAGCAAGCATGTTTGGTGTGACAGAGATTCGAATTCGAGACCCTCAGTTTCTGGGTCGAGCGCCCCTAACCACCTGGCCATGTCGGGCCTAAATTCCTGGTGCAATAAGTTGTTTACCTGAACATAAGCATTCATTTAACTAACATTTTCAGTACCAGATGTTAAGCCTTTTCTTAAAAATTAAATAAAAACCACCACAACTTCTTACGAAACCTCACAATTCTCAGCTAATAGAGCTTAAATATTTTTAAAACATCTTGGAAATGGGAGATATAAAAAATGTTTAAACATTACCATGCAGAAACCTCTACTACCTTTGTTTACCGTAAAAAAGACTTATTTTTGGAGTAGTTTTTTAAATGTAAGTGTCGTTCCTGGACTACCCCTATAAAAACGACTCAAACATGTCACACACAGAAGTCATTTGTGACTGCTGTGTGTTATATTATAAAGGATTCCTTTAAGTACATTCGTATGCAACAATTTTTATTCTTTGGAATTAACTTAAAAACGACTGACAAATATCAGTGGAGTAAAAAGACCGCAATACGAATGACTCGTCTAAATTTTGATGCTAAATATATGTTGTGTTTTTCTTCTTTTGGCACTATATTTCTTTTTCTAATGAGTTGAGTTTCAATTATTTGTTTCGCAAAGAAAATGAAAAGATGGAGAAGCAGTAACTAAGTACATGATTTCTAGGATATCTATCTATCATTCTTCTATCGGGTAGTTTTGTCTATGTGGATCACGTTTGTTTGATATTGGTGGTTGAAGTTTTGAATTGGTACACATTACAGAACGTATAAGAGAACAAAGATTGATTGTTGTATTTTATAAGATATGAAAGGTTCATTTCTTTAAATACTTAACAATGCTGTGTCTCACTCTTCGTATTGTGTATATGTCTGTACCAGAGAGGAAGGAATCTCTGTATGGAAACTAAGCCTCTAAAGTGTTTTTGTATACTCCTGTACGAGAGAAGATAGGATCTTTATATGGAAACGAAACTTCTAAAGTGCTTTTGTACATTTCTGTACCAGAGAGGATAGAATCTTTTTTATGAAAACTAAGCTTCCAAAGTGTTTTTTGTATACTCCTGTACCAGAGAAGATAGGATTTTTTTATGGAAACGAAATTTCTAAAGTGTTTTTGTATATGTCTGTACCAGAGAGAATTGAATCTTTTTATAAAAACTAAGCTTCCAGAGTGTTTTTGTATATCTCCGTACCAGAGAGGATTGAATCTTTTAATGGAAACGAAGCGTCTAAAGTTTTTTTTTAATATATTTCTGTACCAGAAAGGACAGAATCTTTTTATTGAAACGAAGCTTCTAAAGTGTTTTTTTATATTTCTGTACCAGAGAGGATAGGATCTTTTTATAGAAACTAAAATTTTAAAGATGAATTATTTTGCTATGGTAACACCAATACCAAATTTGTTTGTTTCACTGAGCCTATCTCTGTCACCTAGATACATCACGAAAGTTGACCTCCAGTTACGTCTTTAGTTTCCAAAACCTCTGAAGAGAATAAATTAAACGTAATTGTGAACTTGGCAAAATAGTTTCAAGAAATATTCGAATGGAAGCAGTTTCAATGGGAATGAAATATTTTGCTTCCTACATTATATGTTCAATCTAAAATAAAACATTTTTAACTTGTTTGAAATTAAACGTAAATTGACCGAAGCATCTTCAGTGCACGCATTGAATATTTCTTTCAGTTGAAACTCTTTTTCTAATTTGATAAGTTTACTTTTTTCTCTCACGTATGTGATTGGATACGAATATAAATAACTAAGTATGTGTAGACCCGGTGGTTTGATGACCTAACTCCTAGTCTGACGGTCGCAGGTTCGAATACTTATTCCACCAAACATGCTTTCCTTTACAACCCTGAGGCTTTATATACAACGATCAATCACACTATTCGTTGTTAAAAGAGTAGCACAAAAGTTGACGATGGGTAGCGATAGCTAACTGATTCCCCTTTAGCTTTTCACTGCTAACTTAGTGGCTGCTAGTGCAGATACCCATAGTGTAGCTTTGCATGAAATTAAAACAAATCAAAACTAAATCTGTGTGTTAAAATATTTCAGATTCATCCGATCCACCGATGATAATCGTGTTTGTGTCAAATATTTTGCACTTTAAAATAGGTAAAAACCAAAACTAATATATGATTTGTTTAATTTAAAACAAAACTGTACTGGAATATCACATCGCGGGGATCGAATCCTGGATTTTAGCATTGTAAGTTTGTGGACTTTCCCCTGTTCTTGTAACAGGTTTAGGGCGAGTAAGCTGTTGTTTTTGAATTAAGCACAAAGCTACACAATGGGCTATCTGTGCTCTGCCCACCACGGATATCGAAACCCGGATTTTAACGTGTAAGTCCGCAGACATACCGCTGAGCCACTGGGGGGCTAGGGCGAGTAAGATAAAAAATAGTAGAGATAGATCAAATCAAAATGTAACATTCGAAGTCTTTCATTCACTCGACAAATATTAAAAATATCAAAGCGTTTCGTGCTGCCTATTTCCTGAACATATTTCAGACGATCTTACAGAACAAAATGTCAAAAGGCACGTTAACAAATTTTGTTTTTGCGAATAAATTAATCTCGGTTATTAGTTTTAGAATTAATCGCATGGAAGACCCTCATCTCAAAAATAAAAAGTGTGCCAGGGTTAACTTCACTAGACAACGAATTATTTCACACTTTAATTTTCATATGAAGTCGACGAGTGTAAAAAGTCGATTGTATCAACTAAAAACTGATAAGGATATTAATTGTATGTTTTTAGACGTAAAAAAAAGTTCAGCTGTTTTTGAAATCTGGTGGCCGAATTGTTGAAGAGGGTGGAACTGGGGTGTAAAACTATTTTTATGGTTTGGGAAAATGTATGAACAATATATATATATACATATGCTAAATCATACAGCGCAAGATTTATTTTTCTCTGTGACGGGTAGAGGGTATCACTGTATCTGGTTTTTGATACTAAACTGACGTAATAACTGATTTGTGGAGACATGTTGCATGATTTGATAAGTAATAACTCATGCTTCTTTCGTTCGTACGAAGAAGTAATTAAAGTAAACTCGATAGGAGGTAGTTTAAGTAGTAAGATTTGGACATCACGTGACCGTGGGACAGCTGTATATAAACCCATTAGGGAGACGTGTAACCCTTTAATTTATTGGGTAAATGCTATTAATATTCGACGATATCAAATTTTGAAACTTTGTGCCTTTGGTCTGGTGAGTGAGGCGGTAGATTATCTAAGTCAATATAGTGCATAATTTAGGCTATGTGTGTATTCTGACTTAATAAAGTTTTATTTATTTTCTTGGACCAAACAAAATATTTAGGTCAGAGCAAATTAAACATTTGTGTTGAGAGAATTATTGCCGTATGTAAAGGTAACACAGGCATAATTGATCTTAACAAGCACATTAATCAAGTAATATTATACAGACATGTCTTTTGAAAACGTGTCATTTACGACGTGTAGGGGTGGGAGCAAAGATCCAATTATTAACCCTGATCGGTTGAACAACAGGTACGATTCTCGTTTAGTTATAGGCCTAACGCTGTTTGGGATATTACACATTGTATGTATATATATCGCGTTTATTGGTTTAAATATTTGTTAACTCTACATCAGAATGGAATATTAAAAAAACGTTTCCTGTTTGTTTTTCTTTTCACGTGTAATTTTATCTTAAACTTTTGATTCGTAAATGGTTATAACCTTCTATCATGTCTTTAGCCCATATGTTATTTCACTTAACTTGTAAGTTGTTCAAAAGTTTCAAACCGATTGTGTTAGTAGATATATGCGCGCACATATATATATATATATATTTAAATGTTTCTTACGAAATACAGTTCGAACGTGAAGGTTACATATTACATAAAACGCGATGCACAGTCACGTCGGTGTGAGATATTTTCTACATTTTAACATACGGATTTAGTTTGCAATCTGATTCATTTCAGCATGTTTGTAAATTGTGTGTTTTGTTAAAACATAAATAAGGTTATTGTATTTGTATGTTAACATATAACGGCTACGTGAAAACCATGGGTATACTTATACTCCATGTTCAACAAAAGAAACTTTAGTTACGACAAACTTTTGGCTCATTCACCGAAGAATTAACCATCGGGCTTGATATTAGATTGATATGAAAAAAAATCAAACCGTTTTTACTGAGACAAGTTTTGAAAAAACCACTCGACACAAATTTCGAGTTATATTTGCTTGTAATTAAGCACTACTAGTATGGAAAGCCGGTTGTAATTAAGCACTACTAGTATGGAAAGCCGGTTTCTAGCGTTTCAAGTCTTCAGACATTCCGCTGTGCCACAGGGGGGTCTAAAATTGTGTCGAAAAAACTCCATTGTCCGTTTTAGTGCTAAAAGTAAGGGACTGAATACTAAATAGGCTTCGCAATAAGTTAATATCGTTTTTCGATTCAAAGAGTTTGACTAACACTTTTGGTGGCGGATTGTACGGGCTGGCTGTTTTCTTCTCTGATTAGCAACTGAAATTTATGGACGGCTATAGCTAAATCGTTGAGTTCAAGCAGACAACTGTATTTCCATGTTTTGCTGATATAACTATGAATGTTTTGTACTAGTTATATCCTATTAAGTCTGTAGTTCCAGGTTGATTATTGTAACGTTTATTCTAATATGCATTATCGTATAATAACAAACAAAATTCGTTGTCCTACGTTATAAATTACAACAAGTGAAGATTTGATGAAATTATAACGCACAAAATACAGTTCTATACAAAGGTGTTAATGTTCTATACGTATCGCTGATGACCAACTATTTTCAGGTGTTATGTTTTTTTATATAAAAGTTTTTTCCTACAAAATGATACCATGTATTTCATATTAAAATTCCTCCAAACAATGGTTTTAAATATTTTTGAACAATCAAAACATAAACCCAAAATATAAAAGCAATACTAGAGACTGTGAAAGTTGCTGTTATTACTATGACAGTTTAATGCCACGAAGTAATAACGTTTAATATATCCTATTTGTATCAGAGTATTTCTGATATATTCCAATGTATTTAACCCCTTCGTTTTCTCTACCCCCATAACACCAAACATACTCGCCCTTTCAGCCGTGGGGGCGTCAGAATGTGACGTTCGATCCCACTATTCCTTGGTAAAAGAGTAGCCCAAGAGTTGGCGGTGATGGCTAGCTACCTTCTCTTTAGTCTTACTCTGTTAAATTATGGACGGCTAGCACAGATAACCCTCGTGTAGCTTTGCACGAAATTAAACAAACAAAAACTCTTCTCACTGGTTATTGCAATATGTATAGTACTGTATTTTTCACCAAGCGCACTTTTAATGTATCTCGTTCTGATAATGACAAGTTTTATTATAATCTGTATTATTATTGAATCGTCAAAAAGAAACGTATTTTATCCATCAAAGCTATTTTCTCTTGAAACGGTTACATGATTGGCTGTGGTTTATGATGTTACAAACTTCTATTTACAGTTGGATATTTCGAATGGAAATTGCCATTACTGTAATCCTCGGTAGTATAATAGTGAGTATCCCCGCCTGTCACGGGGGAGACCGGGGTTCGATTCTTTACCGGGGAGTACGTGGATTTTATTAAAGCTCCCCGCTTGTACAGCGATATGTCTTCGGACTTACAACGCTAAAATCAGCGGTTCGATTCCCCTCGGTGGGCTAAACAGATAACCCTTTGTGGCTTTGCTATACGAAAAACACACACACGCCATTACTGTACATATATATATATATATGTAACAGTTTTCTTATTTCAAGTCGGGATAAGAGGTATTCCTTGAATTATAAAAAAAAGTCGGAAAAATAATTAATGCAAATTATAAAAGAGAAAACAAAGCTTATTCTATTCCATTTATATTCAATATTCATAATTTCTGATGAGTTCACAGGCTTTAAATCCAAAATTTATTGACTAGTTCAAGTTACGACATTCGCTGCACTTTCATCTTTCCCCTTGGGACAACGGTAAATACGTAGATTTAACGCTAAAATCAGAGGTTCGATTTCCCTTGGTAGACACAGTAGATATCCCGATGTGAAATCGCCCCTCCCCATACACACCTTAAGATACAGGAAGGTACTTTATCAGGCAGTTTCGATATTCAGTTAAGAGTAACCACAGAGGCGTTGGGAGCTACTGACTGCTTGCCCTCCTTCTGGTCAGTAATTCCAAATTAGTAATGGTTACACCCGAACTTTATTATTATTTGACATGGTGTTTGACCGATGTTATAGTATAAGGAAGGAAGGATCGTTCGGGTTGAAATAAAAGAGAGAAAAAGTTTGCTTTACGTATTTGAAAGATTATTTTAAATGTTTTATGGTTCAAACTTCGGTGTGATTTTATTACATTTTTATGCTTTAACATCTTTATTTTAAATATTGTGTTTGTTTTAAAAACTATGGATTGTAGTAATTGTTGCGAAATTAAACGAATATGTTATTGAATATACGTATGTATTGTCCTTTATAACAATTCAGATATTCCTTTTCTTAAGAACTTTCTTTGAAAAAACAGTTATAAACTTTCCAGTGAACATTTTTGTATTTTTTTCTATTAACGGAAGCGCAATTAAAACTACGAAAATCTTTTTTTTTTTGCAGGCGTTGAATAATAATATATGTATAAAATACGGACCTATGCTATTTTTCGTTTCAGTGCTCCAGTTCTTTGTAGATTTTGTTATGAGAAATATCCTTCTTAACAAATTTCGAGACGGGTGTTAGAAAGTTCTAAAGCTAATATGTAAGGTTCTCTATTTATTTATCTATAAGTAAAGGTGTTCGAAGTATATATAATGCCCATTTTTTTACATGGGTTCAGAAAATGTTATACCACATAGCGCCACCTGGTTTATTTCTCAGTAACCGTGCGAGATCAAACCTTATCAAGTTTTTTTTTCTTCTTTCTCTTTGTCTTCTTTCTTCTTTTTGGAAAATGTACTGAATACCAACTGCTGCTTCTAGTTTCTGAAAGTAAATATAATTTTCTTCAAATTTTCTACAGATAAAAGTAGCTGAAAGTACTAGTTATTTGTGGTTAAGATGACTGATAGGATTATATTTATCGGCAAAGCGAATTTGTGTAATGTGCCATTTAATAATAACGAGTGTTCTTTAAGTCAGGCATAGCCTCATACACAGAAACAACAACGTATTTTTATTTCAACCTGGGATTTTTTTTCTTGAACAGACACTGCAGACGTACTGAAGCCTACAAAATATAAACACTTACATTAAACCTTTTCTCTCTCTTTATATGGAAAGAAAGGGGGCGTCTTAAGCTGTAGGTATATTAATAACTTAAATTATACTGAACAAACTCTAAAGGAATGAATATTTCATTCTTAGGTCTGCATGGAACACTTTTAGTCCCACTCAAACAGTTATAAACTGTCAAGAAAAAAATAAAAACCGGGCAGACATTTAAAGAACCTTGAAAGACTCCAACTATATATACATTCAACCTTGTTGGCTGTTTGCTCGTAATATAATCGAACAATTTCATTTATCATTAACCTATCAGCAATTGAAAACGAAAAGGGAAAATTACGTGTAATAAGAACACAACATAATATGACTGAATCATCATAAGTTGCAAACTTCACACTTAAAAGAAAATCACATTTCAATAAATATCACTTTTCTAACCACGATAAAGAAAAGCTAACTGAAAACCTATGTTGTTTTTCCACCGAGAAGGAAAGTAACATAAAATGTGTGAATACTTTAAGAAAGTTGTAATTCTGAGCCTTTTGTATGAGAGAACATCCACTGGAAATTTTGTGCAGAAGCCCATAACACGATATATTTATATAAGAATTTCTGTAGTACTTGCACAAGAGTAAGAAGAATAATATTAATGAAAAATACGACGCCAAGAAATCGGAACTAGAGAGTGTGTATATAATGACAAATAGTATTCAACCGTACACCCAAGAATAAACCACAAACATCTATATAAACTTCGGATCAAATACGAGAACAGGAATAAAATACATATAACATGGAAGAAAAATCTGTCCATCTATAACTAGAAACTATAATATCCTGATCGAAAGAAAATCTATATACAATAAAGTGTTATGAAGAGGATAGTATGCATGGATATTTCTCACTTAGGATCTCTATAATCTGACTTAGTGTACACAAACAACCTATATTGTAAACCCTTTTCGTTACACGGGCCCTGTAATAGTAATATGTTTATGTAATTCACAGTTTTTTCTTTTCTTTACGAAGTGCTAACAGAGCTACTATGAGATATGTTCTACACTATAGAAAATCTTCTTTCTGCAACATTAGTTGCAACGGTGAACGTCACAACATCTATACAACTCATAGAACCCATAAATGTACATTTGTTGTCTCATATATATATACCATATGCCATCACAGTTTTAACAATACCGACAACTGTTCGACAACTTAGGATTCTTAAGTCTTTATCATTTAAGAAATCGCGTGCGGCCTATCTCTGCTATGCATGTGTACATTGTCGTCTTTGCTGTGAGAGTTCATAGCTTTTTTGGAAAGAAAAGCCTTACCACAACCATCTACATTACATAATAATAAGTCTTCCGAGTGATATTTTTCATAATGTTCTCTGAGCATCATTGCCTCGTGATAAGTCTTCTGACAAAACACACAAAAAAACTTCCCTTTGGGATCTGGAAACAGTTCTTCATCCAAACGTATGGAGGAGTGGTTTTGTACATTTGATTTAGGGGTTTGGGGTTGAGGGCTGGGAGAAGTAGTCAGTGAACTACTGGGTGTTTCTCGCCCACTAGTTCCACTTAATCCAACAAAACCCTCTGACATTGAGGTATTTGTTGTAGTTACTGGGGCCATAAAGGCGGGGTGAAAAGGAGGAACAGCTCCAAGGGCCGCTCCTACACCTAAGTGGTTAACAAAAGCAGGGTTTGATAAAAATCCTTCAGGGCCACAAGTAGGTATCCTTCCATGATATAGATCTGCAAAACTCAGTGGCAGAGCTTGTGGATCATAGAACCTGGAAAATATGTCTTCCCTAAACGCACTTGGGTGAAATGGGTAGAGGTTGTTCTTATCCAGGAAAGGAGAAGTTTTGTCTGAGCTAGTAGAAAGTAACTTCCGATGAAGATTAAGGTTGGCACTATGTCTGTCTCGACTACGTTTAGAAGGAAATGCTGCATTGCAACCTTCAACTGTACATTTGTGCATCAACTTGAGATGCACATTCTGATAATGAGTCTTCACACCAAAATGGTTCTGGAATATCTTCCCACAAGCGATACACCTTCTTGGATTCTCCTTGTCGACCGGAACTTCTATAGTACCTACCATAGAGGCGTCCCGGTATACCGAAATCAAGGGAACTTGTTCATTAGGATTCGAATCCTGGTCAGCTGTGGTAAATGTTTGAACTGTATGTGCAACAGAATTCGTGGATGTTATGGGACCTTCTAACGGTGAGGAGTTGTTGTGACGAGGCGGACTGTTAGATCTTTGAGGTGTTGCAAGACCCAATCCAGGGGCATGAAATGAAACTCCGCTAATGGAAGATAAAGAATGTTGGCTGATGACATTCCGTGTCGTTGAAACCATGCTTGTAAAAGCTCCTAGGGATAACGTTTCTAGATGGCGCAATGGATTCTCACTTATATCATTTTGCTCTGTAGTGTTTTTTTTAGTCATATCTGTGGCAGTTTCTTGCTCATTATTTCCATTAGCAGATGATTCGTGATTTTGTCTGGATTCGTCCATCAATATCTTGCGGTCATCACATTTTTTCTCTTCTTCAGTCGTCTGGTCTTCTTTATCAAAATCATCATATTTTGATTCATATTGGAAATCTGAGGTATAATCATCGGACTTAGACTCTAGAAGACCATTTTCGTCATCAACTTGGTCAATGAAAGTATCAGTTGAAGACTCATCGGTAGAAACATATTGCATGTCATCATCGCTGGTTACAGCACACTTAATAGGGTTTTGACTTTTTCTCTTGTGAAAACCTTTGTTCTTAAAGGAAGACTCATCTTTTTGCGCTAGCTCAATGTTTTCCAAACCATTAGCTATGTGAATACCTTGAATACTTTCATCAAATCGAGATTTCTTTGTCAGAGAAAGAGCACAATCCTCTGAATTGTGATAATTGGAACCAGGAAGGTTTCCCGATGGAGATACAAGTCTTGGAATACTGGTGAGAGAGGGAGTATTAACTCGAGGTTGGTCTGACATCTTCGAAGTATTGCTATCAAGAAGTGGAGCAGTGGGTGATGGAAGCATGTTGTTGTTGAAGTTCAGCAGGGATGTGGGAGGAAGCACTGGAAAATGGGCAGATCGACCATCATTGGGTTTGAGCTTTCTTCTGCAGTTTGGTGTATGAAGTTTGGGGTTAGGATTGGCACTGTGGCGATTACGACTTCTTCGAGAACTAAACATCATATTGCATCCTTCTACTGTACATTTGTGCATTTCTCGAAGATGTACTGCACTGAAGTGTATCTTTAGGGCGCCCTTGTCACAGAATGTCTTGAAACACACGTGGCACTGCACGCGCTTCTTACCAGTCGTGGGATTAGTTGCCATAGTGCTTAGTATCAGAGGGTTCCATTTCCTCTTCATAGGGTTAGTGGATTTACGGAGATGTTTCACTTTCTTAGCAGCATATATAGAATCCAAACTATGACTGGTTCGCTGACTGAGGTTCATCACTGTGTTGCTATCTTCCTCAGAACCGCCATCAGTAACACTAAAATCAGATGTTACTGTGACTGATGGAACATGATTTGTAAGCGCTGTTGTAACGGACAATAGGTTAGGGACGGAGGTTGTGCAGGAGGTTACCGGTGTAGATTGGGTAAGTGGAAGAGCTGATGGTATGTCGTAGCTACGTGGTTCAGGACTTATTTTCTCTCGTCGATAATCGAAGGGTTGCATGCTTTGGAGCTTGTTTAAAGGCGATACTGCTAGAGGGCTGCTAGAGTTTAACGGAGAACCTCCGCTAGGTGAAAGAGACTGAGTGGAACTGACACTAGAGGGAGGGTATGGTATACTTGACTTGCTGAAAGGATTGGAGAAAGACATGCTTGTCGTCACCGGAGAAAAGTTATTGTGTTTAAACAAGTCTGAACTGACCACTCTGTTTGTTCGTTCGATGAACTTTCTGATGTCAGAATCTGTCTTGGGTGGCTGAACGCTGTAGTCTCCTTTTTCGCAGGTCTCCTGCAGGAGCAACTGATGAGCAATAGACTTAGTTTCTCCGAATCTAAGGAACTGCTGCAGAATTAGTTGTTCTTCTTCTCGGCTTGCCAGTGTCCACCTGTCTAGTACAGCCCCTGTGGCGTCCTATGGACAAGTTAAAATCAATCAACATAGGTACTGTAACGTTGATTTAGAGATTTGATCAAAGTACATGTATGTAAAATGAGCAACCACAAATATACACAAAAATCTAATATTTGGATCTAAAAACAGTGAAGATGTGGGAGATTTTTAAAAAGAATATCAACATAAAATTTTCGAAAAAAACTTTTATTTATCCGTTACCATCTATGATTGTTGGAGTTTTCTCTCTGAAACTTAGACGTTATGCACTTTTCCTTAGTTTCATACAAAAGACTAAAAAATCATAGCAAAACTTACAATATTTATTTATAAGAAACTTAAACGACTTATCACACCTAGCAATATAACACGATTCAGGTAATCGATGGACGTGATGTTGTGGAAGGATAATCTCATACAAATTTTGTACACTTGTAAATAGTGTGTTCAAATTCCAGGTTTTTATAAAAAAAAATTGAATACGACCTAGTAGTAGACACTTTTTGAAGGTTTTTGCCATTAGTGACAGTGAAGTCAGTATGATTGAAATTATTACTATAACGGACAGTAGATGGCTCTCTAGTAATACAATTTTGTGTTGTGTGGGCTGTGTGACATCACGCACGTAATCTTCTGTGAATATACCTCCCATCTTAATAATGTGTTAAAAACCAGCACATGATCACATAACAATGAAAAATGTCGGATAAGCAATTTCAATGATTTACAGCATAAACTTTAGAGATTGTTCTCAAAGCCTACAAAATTTAACCTCTATGGTGTTTTTCAGTACCAATTTGAGTGCATCATTTTAGTACATCTGCGTGTGACGAATATTAATTATTAACATGTAGCGATTTATTGAATGAGAAATTTATTTTTTCATCAAATTTTAAATATTAACTCATTAGTTTTATTGTTAAGCACAACTCTACACAATGGGCTATCTGCGCTGCGCCCACTGTGGGTAACAAAACCCGGTCTTTAGCGTTATAAGCCTTTAGATTTGTCGCTGAGCCACTGGGTTGCTTATTACATTTTCTTTAATGTTTTAAATTAAATTTCATATTTTGAATTTTAATATTTGGTTAGGAAATGCGGCCCGGCATGGCCAAGTGGTTAAGGCACTCGAGGGTCGCGGGTTCCAATCCCCGTCGCACTAAACATGTTCACCATTTCAACGGTGGAGGTATTACAAAGTTATAAGTTTATTCGCATTATAATGTGACGGTCAATCCCACTATTTGTTGGTAAAAGAGTAGCTCAAGCGTTGGCGGTGAGTGATGATGACTAGTTGCCTTCTCTCTACTCTTACACTGCTAAATTAGGGACGGCTAGCGCAGATAGCTCTCGTGTAGCGTTGCGTGAAATTCAAAACAAACCTTGGGAAATATATCTTACAATGAAAAGTAAGAGCAGAAACGATGAGTGAATTTGTATGAGGTTGAGAGCAGAAAGAGTAAACATATGTATGTTTGTCAATACATTTTATTTCTTATTTATGGTCAATATCAAGTACTCCCATTCATTTTGCAGTCGTAACTATAACATTAAAATTAACCAATTTAATAATAATTTATGCTGCTAATTACGTTTTTGGTAACACCCACTTGTTGGTTTGTTGGAACATGTTTATTGAAAAGAAAGTGCAGACTATTCTTCCTTATTATTTATGCGCTACCCAAACAGCTAAAAGCAGAATAAAAGTAAATTCAGGATTCTAGCCACGAGTTTTTAAAGGGAGAGTTCGTTTACAGTGACTTTAAGCCCAAAACGGGAGACGGGGTCAGGTTTTAAAAAAAAAGTGAATCAGTGAATTTCCAAGTATCTGTAAACATGATCCATAGAAACAACACAAAAGATTCTGAAAGAGGTTTCTCATAGAATAGTTTCAATTAAACATTTCTCCTCAAAACCCCACCCATCCCACGGGCGTGAAATCTAGATTCCAAACATGGAAACTTCAACATGAAACTACAGAAACGAGGACAAGCGTAATAGAAAGGTAGACTTACATAATGCACATTGGGTGTCAGAAGAAACTGCTAATGATTAAAAATAATGCAGTTGGAAGTTGATGCAGTACTCTTTAACGCATATGTTAATTCAAATAGATCTGTAAGTTTACGAAATTCACCAAGAACTTTTCACTGTCGAAAACACTGCACGGTGAAGTAATGTCTAACCTTTAGTTTAAACAAGCCTGTGTATCAGACAACACTTGCGGAAAATAGAAAAGTATGTTTTATTAATATTTAACCTGATTTAAAATAAACCCGCAACTTTAATAGCATTAGTACTGTAATTTGAAATAAGAACAGTTAATGTGGCTGTAGTTAAACTTGGTTAAGAATATATACAATGAGGTTTAACTGTTCAACAAGTTATCGAAGAATGAGTGTTCGAGTGCGGCGAACCATTCACAGAGATGCAACAAGATACGATCTTACATACTACTAAAATTAATTTGAATTTATGGTTTGAATTTCTCTCGAAACTGCGCTAGCCGTTCCTAACTTTTGCAATGATAGACTGGAGAGAAGACCAGCTGGTCAACACTACTCACCGCTATTTCTTGGGCTACTCTTTTACTAACAAATAGTGGGGTTGACCGTTAAATTATAAAGCCATCAAAATTGAAAAGACGAGGATTTTCGATGAGAGGGATTCGAATCTACGACTCTCACATTACGAGTCTAGCGTCCGAATGACCAGGTTGCATTTGTGACTGATTTAGGTACAGCTGAATGGATGTGTGAAACACGCTAGTTTTGGTGACAGTCCAAGTTGTTTGAGCTTATTAAAGTAAATAGTCACAGACAAATTCTAAAAAGAAACCCAACAAAAACCAATAACAAACAAATATGTTAAAGTAGAAAGAGACGCGATTCCAAAGTTCAGTAAAGCCTGGTGTCTTGGGTTACCATCGAATCATTTATCAAACATATATTTCTTACTTGTTACCGAAATACATTCACACACATGACTACATCTTTGTACTTATAAAGCTTAAGTGATTAGTTGGTACTCGATATGCTTAGTTTGTTTTACTTTAACACATGGTGTACTCTATAAATGCGTGCACTGTGGATCGAATAAAGAAACGAAGGAGTCCAAACGAGCAAATTTACAAGCCAATAATAACTGGTTAAAGCTGCTGCAACATATCTATTTTTTGACACAATATTTTGTTTTTAAGTTAACATCAAGAAAACTGGGACTGTTCTTCTTGAAGTACGCCACTGATAAATCTTCAAAAGGTATGCAATGTTTTACCAAACTTATATTACTATACATCATAAAATTTCGGGCCTGGGCGTGCCCTAGTTACATGTCGAAGTGTAAATCCGAAGATACTAATTTCGCGTCCCGTTGCCGCAAAATCCCGTTATGAACTGTGATACCGTGGTATCTTTATAATAACATTTTATTTCATCAAAGTAGTTCATGAAATAGCGGTGGACACTAGTAGCTCAATGACTTTCCTCTAGTTTATCAGTGGAAATTACGGACGGCTAACGCAGATAGATTTAGTGTAGCTTTATGCGGATGTATACATTAGATCCTCCATTTTCAAACGAATGGAAGGATTATGAACGTATTTTCATAACGTATATAATTTGTTTGAAGCTTATATTTTGCATTTCACTCCAAGGTTGTGTATTTCATTTGAGTAAAACGATCTACATATTCTCCAAACTGAATTCACACGCACATAAAGCAACAATAAAAACAAAAGCAAAGTTGTAATATATTTATATATACATAAAATAAAAACGTAAAAATAAGATGGACAGTATTTAAAACACCTGTTGAAATGAACGTAAAAATAACCTAACCGAAGAATGATCTATTTGATCATTAAGATGATTTTAACTCAATAAAACTTGAAAAATTAAAGCGTAACGAATTAAGACAATTTTTAACCTTAAGACACATAAAAGTTGGACAACTTCATAAAGAAACGTCATATTAAAGCTGTTTCCTTCTGTATTTTTTCAAGAAATGATCAATTTTTATTTTTATTAAAAAAAAGATGTGTTTGAGTCTCATTACCGACTTGAGATTCACGGTTATCTCTTAGGGTATAGTGACGTTATGAAGTTAAATATTACATAACATGTTATATACACAAACACTGTATGTTTCTTAGAAAATGTGGTCAAATTTAAATATTTTAATGTATCGTTTAATTTATATTAATAACATCAGAACAAGCATCGATTATTTAGAATCATTATAGGCCACCATAAACAATATCAGATGTAGCTACAGTTCTGAAACAAGGTTTTAGAGTTTTTAATTTCATCGAGTGTACTTTATAAAAAAATATTCTTAGGTAATGTATTTTTCACAAGCTATATATTAAAAGACACTTCGTGTCACGAAATTCAAGTCCTCAAAGTTACTGGGAACAACATCCTAAATTTCACGATTTTTATAACAGCTAGTACATATAGAGAAAACAGATGTCAGATAAGAGGAAAAGTACATTTATATGTTGCTGATAAATACTAACTGTTATTGAGAACAGAGAACTAAAGTTTCAGAAGTTTTTCTGTTGTTTATAAAACGTATTATTTCAAAGCCATTTTCATCAGAAAAACAATCACATAAATATGTCCGCATAATAATTATTTTATTTTTCTTTTCAAAATGTTAAATATGCATTTTGTTCATTTTTGATTTTAAGTCAATCTCTAAAATCTAACTTCTGCAATTAAAACAAAGGACTAATAGATGCGCTATATGGTCAGCATTTTGTGAAATGTGGACGATAAACTTCAAGTAATATAAAATAAAAACTTCAGTGAAAAGATATATCTTGTTATAAATAATTCATAAATGTGCATATTAAAAAGTATGTCAGATATTGTGAAAATTACAAGACAATATTTAGTAAGTACATTGAACTAAAAAACTGGTGAGATATAAGCTGACTACGGGAAAAATAGTTTTTATGAAAAATATTTTTTCAATACTAGATTTTGTCATCAAAATTCTAGGTTAAAAAGTTCACATGGATGGTGTTTACCTGATAACTCACTTTTTATATTCAAAATATTAACTTTAACCTAAAATTTGGACTGCAACTTGTTTAGTTTTATAAACCTCGCGTGAAATTAGCCGATCATTCTTTGATTTTGTTTTTATGTTATAGACGTGTAGGTGGCGCTAATATACCATTTGAATCGAATTGATCTAGGTATTAACGATGCTGAAATTAAAAACATATACGAAACAGGAAAAAAAAAAAGATAAATTATGACGAAATGAGGAGAAGTAAAACAACAACAACCAAAGCACATTTATAAATGTGCATATATTACTAGAGGCAGAGCATTTATCATTATGAAATAGTGACTAGCGACATCTGTTGTATTCTGAATAGTAGTTCCTGTGATATGCACATTTACCAGTAAATTGAATGCTACGCTGATGAATACACACCCGATTACTTTAACTGGAAGAAACAGTTTTCGTAAATTTTATTACTATTTATGATTCTGAACGTTTCAGTTACGAGGAAGATAACATAAAGATTTGTTAAAGTCAAAACAAAGTATTTAAATTATGCTAATCTGAATTTATTATAACTCAATAGAAAAATCCAGAATGCGCCTCTGTACTCCCTTCAATCGTTAATACATACATAAATAAAAGATGATTTTATAAGAAATGAGCTGGGATAGAGGAAGAAGGTGGAGGTTCTGTGATATATCGAGTCGTCAAACTAACATAAATTAATGTATTATGTAATTAAGAAACGAACTGGGATAGAGCAAGAAGGTGGAAGTTCTGTGATGTGTCGAGTCGTTAAACTAACATAAATTAATGTATTATGTAATTAAGAAACGAACTGGGATAGAGCAAGAAGGTGGAAGTTCTGTGATGTGTCGAGTAATTAAACTAACATAAACTAATGTATTATGTAATTAAAAAACGAACTGGGATAGAGCAAGAAGGTTGAAGTTCTGTGATGTGTCGAGTCGTTAAACTAACATAAACTAATCTATTATGTAATTAAAAAACGAACTGGGATAGAGCAAGAAGGTTGAAGTTCTGTGATGTGTCGAGTCGTTAAACTAACATAAACTAATCTATTATGTAATTAAAAAACGAACTGGGATAGAGCAAGAAGGTGGAAGTTCTGTGATGTGTCGAGTCGTTAAACTAACATAAATTAATGTATTATGTAATTAAGAAACGAACTGAAATAGAGCAAGAAGGTGGAAGTTCTGTGATATGTCGAGTAATTAAACTAACATAAACTAATGTATTATGTAATTAAGAAACGAACTGGGATAAAGCAGGAAGGTGGAGGTTCTGTGATATGTCGAGTCGATAAACTAACATAAATTAATGTATTGTGTAATCGAAAACGAACTTGGATAGAGCAAAAAAGTTCAATTTATGTGGTATGTTAAACTAACATCAAAGAATATATATGTAATTATAACGAGATAGTTTTACTTGCTATAAATACGGACGACGCACAAAATATATTCATTTACTTTCGAAACATAAAGATTCTTTCTCAAAATAACATTTTTACACATTTTTCAACTCTAAAGCAAGTACACGAAAACAGTTGTAAGCATTAAACTGCTTAAGTTTAAAATTTGTAATTACTGTTATAATGTGAAACAAAATTACGAAATTGTGAGAAACGAAATTTACATCCTTCCGACATGTTTGAACAGTAATTAAATTGTTAGGTCCGCGTGTAAATACACTACGTAACCAAATTTTACTTTTCACTGTTCCTGGACAGAAAGTGTTATTCTCTAATTGGTTATGCCAAAAGTAAATGGAAAAGACCTATTTTTTCTTCAAATTTTGCTTTTGTGACCTGGGATCCTATAACGAAAACATGATGGGAAACTATATTTGGAGGCTGATACGTGAAGGTGATTTACATTACAGTCGCAAATCTCGAAAAATTACTCACTTCTAAATATTTTTCTATAACTTTAACATAAATACATGTAAATCTTGATTCACATGTTTTTATTCAGACCTTATGTAAATGAAAATGTCCAAATTTGCCCGTTTGTAGATCGAAAATAAATTAATTTCTAAATTTCATTATCCTGGTCACAAAAGCAATGTTTGAAGGGAATAATGGCCATTTTCTGTACTTTTACAACACATACTATCCAGGAACAAAATTCGTGTTACATGGTGACGTTCATTCACAAAACAACACAAGTTTTTGTGACTTGTCTTTGTTTTGTTTGGTGATTTAATATCAGTGACGAAGAAAAAAAAATCGAGATTGTCCTGGGAGTTAAGGTTAATCATTGTGGTTATCCACAGGAAAATAAAGGGTTAGTATTAAATATAGTGCATGAGCTGAAAGATATGGGAAGTTCCATTTCCATGCCAACTGAGATCAGGCTCGGACTGGCGCTCATCCGAGCAAATAGGGCCTTTCTCTCTCAATCTGATAGTAATTGCGTGAAAACAAGTTGACAGAGGGACAAAGTTTTTTTTTAACCTTCTAATGTCGATTTGTACAGGAAAGTTCATATTTTGTTTTTGGAGAATGTAAACATGGCTAAAATTTAACATGGGGTCAAACAGATTTCAACACTGTTCTGTTTCTTCTGTGCCACTAGATTAATGACCATTCGGTAGAAAAGAAACATTTTTTTACGGTTTTTGTTCTACACCTGTTATGAACAGCCTAAATATTTTGTTACTGCGTTAGCTCCATTTCTATCAATAAAAAAAGTTTTGTTGCTGTTTTTATTCTACGCTTTTCGAGCAAAGACTAAAAACTTTACTACGGTTGTATTTTCACGTCTGTAAGTATAGACTAAACATTTTGTTTGTTTGACGTTAAGCACAAAGCTACACAATGAGCTGTCAGGGGCCTGTATCGAAACCCAGATTCTAGCGTTGTAAGTAGGTGGACATACAGCTGTGCCACTGAGGGCAACATTTTGTTACGAAAGTGTGCACCATCTCACAACAACAGGTTTACAGTTACAATTATAGCGTATTTAAAAACTTGCTTTCTAAAGAGACAAAAAAGTGAAATAGGTCGTTATAGTTGAGGTAAAATGTTATGAATTGTTTCTGAAATTTATTTCGATATTCACGCAATTTTCTATGAACCCGCGTCGGAAATATACATTGATAATCGTTGACGGACGGCTAAACATTTTTTAAAAAATGCATATGGCTAACTGGTATCCTTGTTTTGGAAGCTGCAAACTTTTTTTTTTAGAATCCCAGTTGGTTAAACAGGTTAAATATTCTTCTAATCTTCCATGTTCTTTACAAACTGTCTCAGTTAGCATATCTCTCTGCCTCTGGTCTCTTTTTCAGTTCCTCTTATAAAGAAGTAATAATAGAAAACTAACTCTGTCGTTATGGCTGTCATGGTGAACATTTTGCTAACCCTTACGATACGAAATGTGTGGTCCACCAATCAACTGTGTGACGGAGATCTATCTGTTTATCTAAGTAAAGAACGGCCAGATGTTTCAAGTGGAGAACGTATGCTTTAAACAAGGGAATACTGTAACACATTTACTTTACACATACCCCTCAAAATCCCCTGCAATGTGGACCAGTATTTATTCAATCTTGAAACAAAAGCTGTAACTTTTGAACAGTCACAACTAGCAAATCTTTCCTAAAACTACACGTACAATATATCTCCAAGTGGTAGTCAAATTTTACATCGTATTCTTTGGTTTTGTTTGTTTTGAATTTCGCACAAAGCTGCACCAGGGCTATCTGCGCTAGCCGTCCCTAATTTAGCAGTGTAAGACTAGATGGAAAGCAGCTAGTCATCACCACCCGCCGCCAACTCTTGGGCTACTATTTTATCCACGAACAGTGGGATTTAACGTAACATTATAACGCCCCCACGGCTGAAAGGGCGAGCATGTTTGGTGTGACGGGTAATCGAACCCACGACCCTCTTTAGAGTAATAAACGCAGGAGATTTATGAATCAAAGTTCACGGCCATTTTGTAAAAATACTTTGCTTCGGAGGAAAGAAGTGAATGTTTTAACTTCAGATTTGTTTGTTTGTTTGAAGTTAAGCACAGAGCACACCACGGGCTATCAGTGCTCTGCCCTCCTCGAGTAGCGTTATAAGTCCGAAGATATACAGACATGTTCAGCTCTTTATTTATGTCTGAATTAGCAAATACACTTCTGTGCACAATTATAGAATACATAATTTACGTAAATCCTTTACATATAGCCTTTCGTATAAAAGGGCTCGGCATGGCCAGGTGGTTATAACTCTCGACTCGTAATATGAAGGTCGCGGGTGCGAATCCCAGCCACACCAAACATGCTCGTCCTTTCAGCCGTGGGGACGTTATAATGTGACGAAATATTCTACTGTTCGTTGGTAAAAGAGTAGCTCAAGAGTGGGAGGGATGTGGTGATGACTAGTTGCCTTACACTGCTAAATTAGGGACGGCTAGCTCAGATAGCCCTTCTGTAGCTTTGCGCGAAATTAAAAAAAACCAACAAGAACCTTCGTGTTAAATGAAAGTATAAGTTAAAAACATAATTTAAAGATTAACAGCGGGTATGAACGATCAAGCACACAGTGCATGTTAATATAAAACTGCCTACGTCATCTGAAGACGATTACAAGACGCTGGTTGCTCCTACACCACAGAAAAGAAAAAAGAGAGAGTTATAAGTATGAAACAGACAACTAGCGTTGAACTACAGATGTTAAAAATTATACTTATATACACATTACTCAAGCTACCAGCGTCTTGCACAGTTTATGTACTTGTTATGAAACCATAAAATTGAAAACATCAGTATAAAAACACGATCAATAACATTAGTCGCATGTTCAGCAACTTAAAGCCTATTAATTGTCAGATGATATATTTACCAGTTTGAGTTCGTTTTAAAGTTATGTTTTCTAACCACCGTGGCGAAACGAACCTTGGACTTCAGCGTTGTAAGTTCTCACTGTCCGCTCTTCCCCAGGAGACAATTAATTTTGGATGAAAAAGAAGGTAACACAAGAAACAGTTACGTTAGTGAACTTTGTTTTAGAGCAAAGCCACATTGGACTATATGTTACGTCCACCGCGGGAAATCGAGCCACGAATTTTAGTGTTGTAAGTCCATAGACTTACCGCTGTCCTATCCCGGAGGCCGTTAGAGAAGTGTAATTGAATAATTTTCTGTTGGTGAAAATAAGGTCTTCCATGACTTGACTGGTTCATCAGAAAATTTAAAGTAGATGAAAATTGTTATGTAATTCTACTGATATCTTTATGAAGTTATGTCACTTTTCTTAGCACTTTCACCAGAAGGCGCTACTGTAATGAAAAATCACAACACGACAATATTTGTAATAAATAGGCCCAGCATGGTCAGGTGGGTTAAGACATTCGACTTGTAATTTAAAGGTCGCGGGTCCGAATCCCAGTCTTACCAAATATGCTCGCCTTTTTAGCCGTGTGGGTTATAATATGACAGTCAATCCCACCATTCGTTGGTAAAAGAGTAGCCCAAGAGTTTGAGGTGGGTAGTGAACACTAGCTGCCTTCCTTCTAGTCGTACACTGCTAAATTAGGGACGGCTAGCGCAGATAGCCCTCGTGCAGCTTTGCGTGAAATTCAAAACCAAACCAAACCTTGTAACAAATATTCCATAAACTTCACTGATTGCAAAACAAAAATTCAACTTAAATGCAATTAAAAAGAAAATATATCACCATGTATATTTCTTTGTGAAAATTATTAAACATGTAATGCAAAATACGAGATCAGATCATTTGGAATATTCGAATATTTGTGCTATTTCAATATCTTTTGTTTGTGTTTGTTTTTAGGCCAAAATGTTATATATCGGCTTTCGATTTTTCGTTAATAAATAATATACACTACTGACAATTTGTGCTGTGCCCATAAGAGGTATCGAAATCCGAATTTTAGCGTCATAAGCCCAGATACTGACCGTTGAGTTACTGGAAGGAATTTTATATAGGTGTACAGGTGGTCACTTTTGCGCATTGTTTGAATTGGTGTGGCGTTATCCCAAATTTTGTCATTTGACTTTCAACAGGCCTGGCATGGTCAAGCGCGTAAGGCGTGCGATTCGTAATCCGAGGGTCGCGCTAAATATGCTCGCCCTCCCAGCCGTAAGGGCGTATAATGTGACGGTCAATCCCACTATTCGTTGGTAAAAGAGTAGCCCAAGAGTTGGCGGTGGGTGGTGATGACTAGTTGCTTTCCCTCTAGTCTTACAATGCTAAAATAGGGACAGCTAGCACAAATAGTCCTCGAGTAGCTCTGTGCGAAATTCCAAAACAAACAAGACTTTTTAATAATATTTAGTTCACTTAGGGTTAATGCATTCAACTAAATATTAGGTGTCAGTCTGATCTTTCATTGTCCTTTTATAATCTAACACTTTGGAAAGTCAACACACATTAAATGCAATAAAATTGTTGATATAAATTATAAACTGTAATACGTTAATTAATTTTGAGTTGATCTGATTGAAGAAAGTACGCGGTGTTGTCCAAATATTTCATAGGTTCTTCAAGCCTAACATTTTTTTATTATGATTATCTGATTACTTTTATACTTTTAAAATAAACCTTTACATAAAAAAACGTATATTTTTATGGAGGCTATTAGATCCGTTGATGGTTATGATCACTAGGGAATATTTCATATTAATATGTAAATCAAAAATCTTCAACACAAGTATAAACGTATGTAAAAGTTTTTATTTCGTTTCTCCACAAGATTTGATGAGTCTTGTGTGTTTGTTTTAGTCAGAGTTATTTACTCAGACACTAAAATTACACTGTTAAAGACAAAGTAACGAAAGTTCTCTTTCTCTTAATTAACACTTGTAAATGCTGAACACTTCTTGCGCCATTTTCGGCTCCAAGTTCACGTGCACAAATATCCAAAAATTTAGGTTAAACAACTATAACACCAATGCTGGTTCAAGACTGGAAGTTTTGCAAAATTCATAGGAATGTTAATGTTATTCTTAATCATCTGCAAAAAGTAACTTATTTTAAGGTTAAAATTCAATACTTCATAAAGTTATATTTATTCATTACTCGGAACAAAAGATGAAAATTTTAAAGATGTATTGGTTCTCTGGAAATTAAAGCAAAAACAAAACGAAATAGAGAGAGAATCTAAAGGAAAATACTAATAATAAGATTTGATCAAAGTAAAGAATGTAAATAAAAACGAGAAGAATATAATGAAACAAAGACGTGAAAGAAAAATGCAAATAAGGATAATATAGTTAAGCGGTCAAATTAAAGAAAAACTTCACTTGCACCTTATAAAGGAACGTGATGGTACAAAATAAAGCACCGATTGACAGAAAACAATAACAACTTAGAATGTAACGAGACAAATAATTTCAAGGAAAACATAAACCTGGAAAATACAATAAAAATAGGAAACTTTGGTGTGAGAATTTAACGAAACAGAATATTTAAGGAAAACTGTAACCTAAAAAATGTAACAAATCAAAAGGAAACTCTAATCTGGATTATGTAACAAAGTAGAAGGTTTAAGGGAATCCATAATTGGGTAAATACAGCAAAAAATTCAAATGTGACTACAATATGGAAAATATATAAAAAATAACAACAAGAGATTAAAAAAAGAACTCTAGATTGAAAAATGTTACAAAACAGAAGATTTAAAAAAATCTAATGTAACAAATTTAATTGATTAAAAAATTTGAAAAAATGTGATACTTTGAACTGCAACGAGACAAAAGATTTACAGAAATCTCTATTCTGTAATATGTGGAAACAAATTTACAGTAATCTCTATTCTGTAATATGTGGAAACAGATTTACAGAAATCTCTATTCTGTAATATGTGGAAACAGATTTACAGAAATCTCTATTCTGTAATATGTGGAAACAGATTTACAGAAATCTCTATTCTGTAATATGTGGAAACAAATTTACAGAAATATCTATTCTGTACTATGTGGAAACAGATTTACAGAAATCTCTATTCTGTAATATATGGAAACAGATTTACAGAAATCTCTATTCTGTAATATGTAGAAACAGAAGATTTACAGAAGATCCTAACTTCAAGAATTGAGAGAGCGGGACAATTAAAGGAATGTCTAGCCTAAAAAAATAGGTAATTTAAAAGAATATATAACCTAGAAAATATATTAAAATGGATGATTTAAATGAATATCTGACCTAGGAAAGGTAACAACACGAAGATTTAGAGAAAACAAACCAGAAAAATATAACAGAAATTGAAGACTTAAAGGAAGCTCTAACCTGAAAAACGTAACAAAAGATAAATATTTAAAGTGAACTCTATTCAAAGAAATGTAAAAAGACAGAAGAGTTAAAGGAAAATCTAACTTGCAAAATGTAATAAAATAAAAATTCAAATGAAATTTTGATCTGGGATAAGAAAAGAACCAAAAAAATATGGGAAATACTAATCTGAAAATGTAATAAAAAACAATTTAAAGGAAGTTTAATATGTGGAACAGACAAAAACACACAAAACTCTGAAAAACAGCAAAACAGATAACTTAAAAACTGTAACATGTAAAATGTAATAAATAAAAAACGTAACAGAAATTAATCTGAGAAATGTAACAAAACGAAATATTTAAATAAATTTAACCTAAAATGTTGCAAAACGAGAAATTTAAAGGAATTTTAAAATAAGAAAATGTAATAAACAGAAAATTTGGAGGAACTGTAACCCGAGAAATGTAACAACATAGATTTATTGAAACTGTAATCTGAGAAATAGCACAACACAGAAGTTGTAATAGAACTGTAATCTGAGCAATATAACAACACGGAAGTTGTAATAGAACTGTAATCTGAGTAATGTAACAACAAAGAATATTTAATAGAACTGTAATCTGGGTAATGTAACAACACAGAATATTTTATAGGACTGTATTCTGAGTAATGTAACAACACAGAATATTTTATAGGACTGTATTCTGAGTAATGTAACAACACAGAATATTTTATAGGACTGTATTCTGTGAAAGATAACAACACAGAATATTTTATAGGACTGTATTCTGAGAAAGATAACAACACAGAAGATTTAATACAATTTTAAACTGAGAAAACAATACACAAGATTTAATAAAACTTTAATAAAATTTAATAAAACTGAGAAATTTAACAAAATCACACATTTAATAGCGCTAGATGTATTTCTAGATTTGGAAATGAAAGAAAAAACATAAAACAATACAAGATTAAAGGAATTTCTAATCTGTAAAGATTTAATAAAACAAACATTTAAAGAAAATTCTGAACTATGAAACATAACAAAACAGAGTATTGAAAGAAAACTCTAACATGAGAATGTAAGAAGATAAAATATTTACAGGAAACTCTGACATAATTACTATAACAAAACAGAAGCTTTAAAGGAAATGCTAACCTGTAAAAAAATATAACATTTAGAGGAAAACTAATGTGCAAGGTGTAATAAAACCCAAAATTTAATGAGTGCTACTTAGAAAATGTGACACGACAAATAACTTAAAGAAATATTTAGTTTTCAAAATAGAACGAAACGGAAAACGTACCTGGAGAATGTAACCACGAGCATAATCTTCGTAATTCCAGCCAAATCCATGTAATACATGCAGAACTTCCTCGTGTTGCAGTACGCTAAACAGTCGGTCGAGAGGAATTTTCAAACGGATTGGGATTGCTTGAGTTCCATATAACATTAATGATGCTATATCGAAAGCAACGCTTGGCTGGACTACCTCCACTTGGTGGCAGTTATAAATATGACGGAAACCCATTTTATCCAGTGCTGCAAAATATACAAAAATAACATGGAATACAGAGCTACTAGAATCCTGTTCTTGTTTTCGCTGAACTGTATTACATAAACCAAGAAGTGGTAATTTTAGAAGAGAATGCCATAATCTTATGTCATATGAAAGACTCTGTTTTAACATCAATGACCTGTGAAATAAAAGGTGAAAAGGAAAATTCATAAAAAAATATTTAATTTCTTATCTTAAGAAAACAATTAATTAAATAGAAAAGTCAACTATTTTTTTCTTTATTTTATTTTTATATTGAACTCACTAGTTTTTCAAAGCACATGAAATTTTGGCGCGAAAACAGTGTGTACTGCGTTCTGATTAAAAGGTTGTGCATCTATTGCATTCATTTGTTATGATGATAATACACGTTTCTATTAACCTTTCTTATAATGATAGTACTCGTATCTATTAACCTTTGTTATAATGATAATACACGTATCTATTAACCTTTGTTATAATAATAATACTCGTATAGATTAACTTTTGTTATAACAATAAACGTATCTATTAACCTTTGTTATAATGATAACACACGTATCTATTAACCTTTATTATAATGATAATACTCGTGCCTATTAACCTTTGTTATGATAATACACGTATCTATTAACTTTTGAAAACTTTTGAAGACAAATTAATATATATCGGTGATTTTCTTCTGTAATTCTCACGGCCTGTTTGTTCATTTTTTTATTTCTCCAACAAAATTATTCATAGTTCAATCTGTAAACCATGATTAACCCAGAGAAGCTAATTAATAAATATAATTTAGTGTTTTGTTTTGGTTTGTTTGTTTTGGAATTTCGCATAAAGCTACTCGAGGGCTATCTGTGCTAGCCGTCCCTAATTTAGCAGTGTAAGACTAGAGGGAAGGCAGCTAGTCATCACCACCCACCGCCAACTCTTGGGCTACTCTTTTACTAACGAATAGTGGGATTGACCGTCACTTTATAACGCCCCCACGGTTGGGAGGGCGAGCATGTTTGGCGCGACTCTCAGATTACGAAGCGCACGCCTTAACGCGCTAGCCCATGCCGGGCCTTATAATTTAGTGAGATAAATGTTTGCCGCTATATGGCCACTAGGTAACCTTGTTTTTATCTTGAGAAAAATAATTTTATTTGCCTGTTATTGGTTCACACACACACAAGTAACTCTTTATTGTTATTCGTTAAAAACACACACACAAAGAAGGTGGAGTCACTTGTGTTTGAATCTATTATAACTTATCAGTTTATTGTTTTACAAAGGGAAGCGTTTAAAAGAAACTGAAGCCGTTATATGCTGTCTGGTTCCGTGGTAGTTACGTCCTGACTGATGTTATGCATGTTATATTTCTATTTAACTTCCCCATCAAATAGATTTTGTCTTTATTAATGGCATTACTTTTTAACACTCAATCAGGTTACAGTTTACTTTTGTTCTAGTACGTCCTGTCAAAGAAAAACAAAACAAAAAACAATCAACAACAACCAAAAAAAAGAACACACACTTCACTTTTATAGAAATGTTTACAAGCTGATGGTGATGGATTACGCAACAACACGGCTAGTATTAAATAGAACGAGAAAACGTGAGAGAAAGTATATCCGCCAGTGTCCGACGATTTATAAAGTACATAGATATATATATATACATACTTTCCTTTTGAAAATAAATATATTCTGGAAGAAAAGATGTTCAACCAATGTGATTACTTAAATGTGAAATTACACCGAAAAAGAAAGCCTGCTTATTAGTGTTATAGATAAGATCGGGGGCTTTATAGCATATTCCCATTATTCAGATCAGCTATGAATGAAGCAACGAGTAATCCGCAGGGGGCATGTATCTCTTCAACATAAAATTAACCGTTTATTGGCTAAGGATGCCAAAAGGTAGACAGGGAAGCGGGAGGAAAAGGGGGACCCAAAGAAAAGCACATGAAAATTTATCATGGCAGAATGGTGACAACTGAAAGGTAGGGTGCCCAGTGGTTGGAGGAATAATTAGTTCTTCCAGAAGTCGTGACCACGGAGCTGTCCTCCGGGTATCGTGATCGAACCTTTCTACCGCACCCTTCTGGAACAACTGTTGTGGCACCCATCATGCGATCGTTTCAAAGATAAGCTGGAACCAGTCAGTCCCACCTATCATGGCTTCCTTTACCAAGCAAGACTGGGACTATATATGGCGGATAAAAAAAACGACAAACAAACCAGTAACATGTACAACGAAAACGATACATACATACGTGTACGTCGTTAGATTAGATGCAGATTTATATATTTATGCGTTTATTGAAGTCCTCAATTCACGTTTTTTACTGGTTTGGTCCCTCTACTTTAGAACACATAAATATAGATGTATATAAAATAAATTGTTCACACATAACGATTCTTACTTACTTATCACCTAGCGGTTCAGTGATAGGTCTGCAGGCTTACAACGTTAAAAACCGGGTTTCGATACCCGCGATGTGGAGAGAAAAAGTAACCCATTGTGTAGTTTTGTGCTTAACAAGAATCGAAAACCTTTTCTTCTTTGTTGTTTAAATGTCCGTTATCTGGCAGCACACTTCCAATAATTGTTTCACAAGGAAGTGTTAATACAATAAAACAATATTTCTAGAGTATTTACAGAAGGCTCAATCAGTTTCGTCTTATTTGGTGTTCGTGCCGCATGCACGTTATGAATAAACAATACTAATACGAATGCATTCTTGATGCACGAGTCGATAGGTTGCAAGTCTTGATGGTAGCAACGGCACACTCATAGAAATTAATACAATATTTTGTTTCTTCTTGGGGCAGTTATCATCTCTAACTATTGATACGCAATGAATATCTTCCTCAAGTACCGTTATACTCCAAAAAAGCTTGATAATATCCCTTTTGGTATCACAGATGTAATAGGAGTTATGACGTAAAAACATTCGTCTTTAAGAGACACAGATGTGTTTGAAGATCCAACTGTCATTAATTTTCAAGACATATGACGTACAGACAGGTAAAAGCAAACGAAGAACAAGTACTGCAATACTACAACTCCCTCTATGACACAAATGTTGTTTTAACTTCGGATTATTGGTTCGCATGTATTTGTAACGTTTAAATTGACACTTAAGTTGTGTAAAATCATTACATAACACGCTAAAACTAAATTGTTTCACAAAAACACAGAACCAAAACTTGGTGACTATTTGACGTGAAAGGTAGACAGAGATAAAACGAGTTCAGCTACGCTTAGAAATATCCCAAATCAAAACATCGAAGTTCAAGCAAAGGATTACGTAATGTGAGAAGAAAACAAACATTGAAAAATACTACTATTGTAAGCGCTAGTCATTTATAGACACATTCCCACTATTTTAAAATTTACATATAGGTTAACCCAAGAAAAAGTAACAATGCTTTTATAACATTCGTTTGAAAATTTGTAATAAAATGTGTGGTCATATAGACAGAAGCTTTTGACATTCGAAATCAAATTAGAGTATTAGTGAAAACTGTTATAATCACACACCATCAAAATCTGAGGTGTAAGTATATACGTAAAAGTGCAGTATACTGTACTGCAGAGTTCACAAGAGTGGAAGCCAGAACTACATACTTCAAAATGTATGAGTTTTGTAAGAAGAAGAAAACAAAATTAGAGGAATGAGTCATTCTGGTGCAATAGTTCATAGAAGTCAATGACGTCATACACATTAAAATAACCAACTCCCAATTAGCCTCGTGCATCACTGGCAAATACTTCAGAAGTACGTATATGATAACCATAACTCTCTTGTTCCAGAGTCAGATAAAGCTTCATGAACTTTCCCTCGTGAACAAAGAGCCATGTATGGTAGTCCATAATTCATTACCTTCTTTACGACAGCATAATATTGGAACCTGGATGGTTTTTGTATCCAAGTGTGACCTTTGTTTTTTTTTAAAACTCCTGCCCCCAAGCTACGTATTCCATCTTGAAACCTGGATTTCGATTGGTGAACTTACAAAGTAAAAATTACAGGGTTGAAAATGACCCGTCTTTTAAAAGAGGGGTCTCCTTAGAAAGACAGGTCTGAGACAGTCACTCCTACCTTCATTCTACACCCTATGTCCTAGAGCAACACTATACTAGCAAAGTGGTAGGCTCTGTATGTCAAAGCAAATGACAGAATAACATACTCTATAACTTATAAATAATTGGTAAACGTGCATTTGATTTAATACTGTAGCTTTAAATTCCACACTATTTTCCAAGTTAGATATATTTTAACTTTAAAACGTCAAATAAGGATATTCACTGTATCAGCAGTTCACCTTAAGTACTCATCCATTCCAACTAAAATATTTATGCACAGGTAAACTGCTGAGATTTGATTTTTGTATGAATTAACAATAAAAACAAAAACAGGTAGACAATTTATAAATATAAAAAGGGCAACTATAATTTATCTGAAATTTTTATTATTATATTCACTTATTTTGTGTTATAAAAACTGAGATATAAACAACACTTAACAAATGAATCAAGACAGATTTTCGAAGATAAACTTTAAACAACTTTATAGGATGTAATTACCTGGAATTGTTTTGGCTATTGGGTATTATAATGGCAAATTAAGTGGAATTATCTACTTAGACATACAGTTAGTGTGTCCGTGGGGTAAGGAAAACATACATTATTGATATATATATATATATATGTGTGTGAATATTAATAAGAGAAACACGAGGAAACGGATCTGAATTACTTCTCTTTAGTGGGTTTAAATGAGGTTTCATATGTAATTAACATTTGCTTAGTTTCTGATCATAGCAAGTTATATACTTAGAGCAAAGCCAAAAATCAACCTGAAAATAAATACAGCCAATTAAATATACTTTTATACTTATAAAGATTAGAATGCATTGCTTCATCAGTTCGGTGCGCTCGCCGTTAACAACACTTTGGCCATAATCCCAATAATAACTCATTAGTTTCGGCCAGCTTATGAGATTTAGGTTAGTCCTAAATACATATATTAAGCTATCAATGCAAAACAATCTGCATAAAAAAGTATAACAACAAAAATAAATTTAAAAGGTTGGAAATAAAAACGATCTTTATTTTTTAAATACCAATAACAAACTTTTACAATGCTGTTAGGCCTGATGAAGTTGACTGAAATAAATTATAAAGCTAGATTTTTCTTACTTTATTTTCAAAATCTAAATATCTACAATATGTATTATATATTAAGCAAAAATCTAAAAAATAAAACAAACGTAATAGTATTCGATACATTGAATATTACTAATAATAAATAAATTAGTATCCCTTGTTTGTTTGGAATTAAGCATAAAACTACACCATGGGCTGTCTATACTCTGCTCAACTCGGGTATTGAAACCCAGTTTCTACCGCTGTGCCACTAGGGGCTAATATTCCTTTTCTAGCTGTTGGCTTGTGTTATTGTCGTAGAAGGAAGTTTATTGAAAAACGTAACCTCGTAAAACATGTCTGAATTTTGTCCAATTTTTCCAAACACATCTTATGATCAGTAAAATTTATTAACCTACTTCTGTCTAACGTTCGAGGAGAGTGACATATTTATGACACTTCATATTACTGTTTAAAATATCTCGAGTTAGTAGCAATAATTTCCCAATACCGAAAACAAAGGTTAATTTTTTATGATCAGAGAAAATGATAAAAAAAATAAAATAACACAGAAGCCATCTATAAAAATGCAACTTCACTGAATAAAATATATATCCTGAGGATTTTATATTTTATCACAATAACTAATATATGGCTTGAAATATATATATATTAAATTACTCTGATTAGTCTTTTGAATAATATAAACTTTGGATTTCCATCTATATAAGCTCAAATCTATCGAAGTTGTCAGAAATTGCTTGATAGTGTAAACATTGCTATGAGTTTCATTCTTCTGATATTAGTCCTAATCGAAGATTTGACCTAAAATATCACTATTATAAAAACAACAGACTGCCATATATACTCGTGAAAGTCACTTGTAATTATTCTTAAGGTTAAAGTACACCACAAATCTCACAACTCAACGTTATTTTTAGTTAATTGACAATTATTTATAAGAATTACCTACAATCTGATATTGATAACAATTATCACTACAGTAATTATTAATCAACACATTGCTTATAGCTATGACAGTCGTCCAAGTTACTTCCTTTTCTTTCTTAAGTTAAATATCTTACACAAACATTTTTGAAGAAATTATGGTATGTATATAGTGGTGAGAGAACCAAAAACTGAAGACCAGGTTCTGAAAGTTTGAAAGAAGATTTTTTTTTCACGAATAGTGATTTTCATAACAAATATACACATGGATCCCCCCTTTAGGTACGATACACCCTACCGGAGCTGAGGCAAAGTTATTAATAAAATGGACTTAGCGTTCTTATCACATGACAGCACAGAGTTATTAATTCATGATTCAATCTTCTCAATTTTTCATTACGTAAGTAGCGCTCTCTGGCGGCAAAAGATTCTCATACTGAATTTAAATATGCAAAGTTGTGCTAAAACTGAATTTTAAATGTGAAATTAATATATATACACAAAATTATTTGGCAAGAGAATTAAAACATGATATCATTATTGAAAGACAAAACTAAAAAATACCTATTTTCGGCAGAAATAACATTTGACGTTCGACACCAACTACTGAGATTTACCATACGTTAAAAATTACATCTGAAACATTTCTACTAAGTAATGGAGTGTCGGTTGTATCCACAGTGGGTTCACATGCACAATCAATTGGTAGTCTGTCTTGACAGGCCCAATTAAGTGTGTCAGAGAGTCACAGTTATATAAATGTGGATTCATCAACCTATAAGTTGTGTTTTTGGTGCTAATCTATATAAGTAATTAACTCTACCAGTGAATTAGAAAAGAAATAACCTATCTACTCTATCAGCTGCAGATGAAACCTAACATATCACTAATTCTTTTAGTGGATCCCTAAAGAACTAACAGCTTTATCAACAGGTTCACACCTGACACAAAATGTTTTCAGTGACGGAGTTTTAACTTTTAGCAGGGCTAAACTAAATCCACTTTTTGACCATCAACAGCGACTCTTCAGCAGGACTGAATTCATTATTACACTTTACCACTGATTTATTACCAGTTTCATAATCACTCCTGGTTAAATTCCCACAACCTATTTTATTCAAGTCTTGAACCAGTCTCAGTTTCAGCTGATCGAAACACTGTTTTGTGGTTTAATACACGTATGATGGCAGAGCATAAGATGTAAGAATAAGCCGATTTACACATTTACACATACACATACACACACGCACATCAAAGTTAACTAAGAAATGCATCTGATTACATTGCATTCTATAATTGGTAGAAATTAGGGTTGATCGTCATCTGCAACCCAAGGGTAGGAACAACACAATTTTATAGACGTACACATACAAATACGCGTATGTATAAAAATTACACATGTTTAACAACTTTGCGGCGAGGGCCAACAGAGACTTCGTGAAACAATGGCGCCTTCACTATTCTAAGAGCAGAACTAACTACCACTAATGTCTTGTGCTTCCCCCTGTCGGCACTCTTCCAAATGTCTCTGGACTTGTCGAAAAGTTGTTATTTTCTTTCATAAATAACCAAACTAGTCAGTAATAAAAGTCAAACCAGTCATTCTCGGACCTATAACAAGCTCTCTACACCTGCAAGAACTTTAATTGCTTAGTGGAAATGATATGCAGCTAACTTATGCCTGCCCTTGTCGGCCGGACATGGTGTCTGACGAGAACCATATAATGTCTTACAGGTAACATGCAAGGAAGAAAAAACTTTTGAAGAGAGTTAATTATCTCCAGTCGCCGAGAAGCTTAAACGTCTTGAAGACCTCCAACATTAGATTGACAGTCGACCGAAGGTTCTTACGTAAGTAAAAAGTTTGGAGCCGGCAAGATGCAATGACACGACATTCCTGCATATGTAATAAGAATTTCAGTGTAAAAGAATTAGCTGCCTCACTGTCTCTCACTAATTAGACAAACGCAACACTGCAAGGCTCAGTTTAAAAAAAAAAAGTCATTTTGGAAGTATGAACTTTTAGAGATTGAGTTTTATCTGTTTCATTTTTAATGTTATTATATTCGTTCACTGCACTAACAATATTTTGGGCACAACGCACGAAAACAAAGTGGATTTATTCCTGTAGCACGCCCGGCACGGCTAAGCGTGTTAAGGTGTTCGACTCGTAATCAGAGGGTCGCGGGTTCGAATCCCAGTCACACCCAACAAACAAATACTCCTTATCGCTACTTTGATATTAAATGTTTGAGTCGGAAATGCAAATTAGTAAAAAAAAATACAAAATGACCTAAAGAGGTTTATCTTTTCTTTTTTGTTTGTTAAGCACAACGCAATGAGATACACGCGTTGTGTTCACAGAAGGAAATGAACCTTGAATTACAGCGTTCTAAGTCATACAGCTCACCACTGAGTCACCGGTAGGACTACGAGTAAGAAATACCAGGACAATTAAAAATAATAGATGATTTAACGTCACGCAGAAAGGTAAAGATAAAAACTATTATTAAATCGTTTCGTATGTGTATTATTGAGCAATATAAAGCATTGGAATAGACTGGCGTAAAAAACATACAAAGTGTTTTTATATTCATAAGATATTAAACATAAGAACTGAAACCCTCTATGACAAAAAAAGAAAAGTTCACATTTCGCATTGACATTGCCAAAAGACGAGGCGTTGGAGAGTTTAGTAATTATCCTCACGATAGCTCTTGTTGCTTTAATAAAAAAACTGGGAAACGAGTATCATAGTACCACGAAACATCTTACAGTTTACTGACAAAATTTCATTAATTTATCATTTTATATTGTTGTTTTCGTTGTAATAAAGCTACGCAATGACCTATCTGAACAGTGTCCATTATGAGAAATTGAACCTTGAACTATATAATTTTAAATGCGATGTGTGTGTGTGTTTTCTTAAAGTAAAGCCACATTGGGCTCTCTGCTGAGTTTACCGTTTTGGGCCCGGCATGGCCAAGAGTGTTAAGAAGTGTAAATCGTAATTTGAGGGTAGCGGGTTGGCACCCCCATCGCGCCAAACATGCTCCCCTTTCAGCCGTGGGGTCGTTATATTGTTACGGTCATACCCACTATTCGTTGGTAAAAGAGTAGCCCAAGAGTTGGCAGTGGGTTGTGATGACTAGCTGCCTTCCCTCTAGTCTTACATTGTTAAATTAGGGGCGACTAGCACAGATAGTCCTCGAGTAGCTTTGTGTGAAATTCAAAAAACAAATAAACAAATCACCGTTGAGGTGCAATCTATATAATTGAATCATTTGGTGTTGTGCTATAATTGGAAAGTTTCTTTCATACTAGCAGATTTATAAAATACGTAAAAATAATGTCACAAAAAACAAGGATATAATTTATTGACATATTACATCTCTAAACTTTTATTTTTCACACAATTAATATTAAAAAATTAGAGCCGTAATGAAATGTTGTTTCGGTATGGAAAAAAAAAATATGAAGTGAAATAAAGATTACACTCCAAGTGAACTGTTATTAATAATAATACACACAAGTCACCATCAGAAAATATACAGAATTACCAGTTACATGAAATACTTTAACTTCATACGGATAAAGCCATTCTAAAAAGTACACGAAGCATGTTTGAATTGACATTTTCGCACAAAGCTACAAGATGGGCTATCTTCACAAAGCTATCCCTAATTTTTAACCCACAGACTAAATGGAAGGCAGTTAAGCAACAGTACCATCTCTGGTAAGCTAGTGAGATTTAATTGTTCGTCATTCTTATTGTTCACCCATGGTCCCAAATCGCGGATCGTGTTTTTATGGCAAGAGAAACTGAAATACCAATCTTCGAATTTACAGTCCGAAGATCCTAGCCCGCAACGCAGGCTACGTTCGTTCCACTGAGTAATGAATACGAAGGCTGTCCATGATATCGGATTAAACAAATTTATTCGTTTTACGTGATACGTATGTTTTTTCTTACAGCAGAGCCCCATCGGGCTATCTGCTGTGCCCACCGAGGGGAATCGAACCCCTGATTTTAGCGCTGCAAATCCGTAGACATACCGCTGTACTAGCGGGAGACTTTACCTAATACAAAATGATTCAAAAAGGTAATGAAAATTAGGCTAATTCGTTGCTTTTAACTAATAACTATCTACAAAATATTGCTAAATATCGACATGCACGAGAAATGAAAAAAATAATGTAATGAAAATAGTAGACAGTTGTACGAAAATAATGTAATGAAAATAGCAGACAGTTGTACGAAAATAATGTAATGAAAATAGTAGACAGTTGTACGAAAATAATGTAATGAAAATAGTAGACAGTTGTACGAAAATAATGTAATGAAAATAGCAGACACTTGTACGAAAATTCTCATCCGTGGATTTCAAAAACAGAAAATTCACGGCTAAATAGGTTATAATTGTTTCACGAAACTTTACTACAGCGTTAATGAATGACAAGTTGGAACTGGCGATACATACATTACAAAAATACATTAATTTCCAAATGAAACCTCGCCTACTTTTTGCGTATTATTTCTTAAATATCTTCTTACATTTTTCAAACAATAACCAATCACAAACCGTATTGTTCTTTCTGTATCAGTAAGAATAAATTTATCTTAGAAGGTGTACATCCTACCAGTTTTAAACGTTGCGGTAACAACAGCTAAGGGTGGGTGGAGTTCGCTTAACTGTTGATGAAGGTTTGTGCAAATAACAGGTTGAAACGTTATGGCTAACAACAGTTGAAAGTTGAGTAGAGTTCGTAACGCTGGTGAAGGTTTGTGCTAATAACAGCTAAAGGTGAGTGTAATTCGTTACGCTGGTAAAGGTTTGTGTTAATAACAGCTAAAGATGAGTGAAGTTCGTTAAGCTGGTGAAGGTTTGTGCTAACAATAGCTAAAGGTGAGTGAAGTTCGTTATGCTGGTCAAGGTTGTGCTAACAACAGCTGAAGGTGAGTGAAGTTCGTTACGCTGGTGAAAGTTTGTACTAACAACAGCTAAAGGTGAGTGAAGTTCGTAACACTGGTGAAAGTTTGTGCTAATAACAGTTAAAGGTCGGTGAAGTTCGTTACGCTGGTAAAGGTTTGTGCTAACAACAGCTAAAGATAAATGAATTTCGTTAAGCTGATGAAGATTTGTGCTAACAATAGCTAAAGGTGGGTGGAGTTCGTAACACTGGTGAAGATTTGTGCTAACAACAGCTAAAGATGAGTGAATTTCGTTAAGCTGGTGAAGGTTTGTGCTAACAACAGATAAAGATGAGTGGAATTCGTAACACTGATGAAAGTTTGTGCTAGTAACAGCTAAAGATGAGTGAATTTCGTTAAGCTGATGAAGATTTGTGCTAACAATAGCTAAAGGTGTGTGGAATTCGTAACACTGGTGAAAGTTTGTGCTAACAACAGCTGAAGGTGAGTGAAGTTCGTTACGCTGGTGAAAGTTTGTGCTAATAACAGTTAAAGGTGAGTGAAGTTCGTAACACTGGTGAAAGTTTGTGCTAATAACAGTTAAAGGTCGGTGAAGTTCGTTACGCTGGTAAAGGTTTGTGCTAACAAACAGATAAAGATGAGTGAATTTCGTTATGCTGGTCAAGGTTGTGCTAACAACAGCTGAAGGTGAGTGAAGTTCGTTACGCTGGTGAAAGTTTGTACTAACAACAGCTAAAGGTGAGTGAAGTTCGTAACACTGGTGAAAGTTTGTGCTGATAACAGTTAAAGGTGAGTGAAGTTCGTATCACTGGTGAAAGTTTGTGCTAATAACAGTTAAAGGTCGGTGAAGTTCGTTACGCTGGTAAAGGTTTGTGCTAAAAACAGCTAAGATGAATGAATTTCGTTAAGCTGGTGAAGGTTTGTACTAACAGCAGCTAAAGATGAGTGGAATTCGTAACACTGGTGAAAGTTTGTGCTAATAACAGCTAAAGATGAGTGGAATTCGTAACACTGGTGAAAGTTTGTGCTAGTAACAGTTAAAGGTCGGTGAAGTTCGTTACGCTGGCGAAGGTTGTGCTAACAATAGCTAAAGGTGTGTGGAATTTGTAACACTGGTAAAAGTTTGTGCTAACAACAGCTGAAGGTGAGTGAAGTTCGTTATGCTGGTGAAGGTTTGTGCTAAAAACAGATAAAGATGAGTGAATTTCGTTATGCTGGTGAAGGTGTGTGCTCACAACAGCTAAGGATGAGTGAAGTTCGTAAAACTGATGAAGGTTTGTGCTAACAACAGCTAAAGATGCATGAAGTTCGTTACGCTGATGAGGTTTGTGCTAATAACACCTAAAGCTGGTGAATTTCGTTACGCTGGTGAAGATTTGTGCTAAGAACAGCTAAAGGTAGGTGGAGTTCGTAACACTGGTGAAGGTTTGTGCTAATAACACCTAAAGGCCAGTGAAGTTCGTTACGCTGTTAAAGGTTTGTGCTAATAACACCTAAAGGCCAGTGAAGTTCGTTACGCTGTTAAAGGTTTGTGCTAACAACAGCTAAAGGCGAGTGAAGGTCGTTACGCTGGTGAAAGCTTGTGTTAACAGCAGCTAAAGGCGAGTGAAGGTCGTTACGCTGGTGAAAGCTTGTGTTAACAGCAGCTAAAGGTCGGTGAAGTTCGTTCTTGATGAAACAAGAGGAGATGTCATTGTTTTTCTGTGTGGATGTAGAGATCTTGCTCCTTCCCAATATATTTTAACATAAATTGGAAAACTAAAGAAAAACACTTTTGTGAGCAATGTAATCCGAACCAGAAGTACTTATTACCTTAAGAGTAAGTGTATGAAACCTTTAAAGTGAAAACAGTTATTAACAATTAACGTGTTATCGTTGTTTTTGAAATGGTTATGACAAAGATCTCTGGGACGGTTATCTAATATTTGGTCGACAGGTTAATTTCATATTGTTGTTACATGCAGGGAAATGATACATAACAAAACTGTTTAAAAAGCATGATAACTCATAAAATGGATGAAGCACAGCTGTTTTAATAACTTCAATTCAGATCATGATCCATGTGACCCGTTACACCATTAAAATAATTATTTTATTAACTATCTCAAGTAGATTATTTAAGAACATGGACAAAACCTAACCTCATAAGATTATAATAACATTAGAATAAACAGTTATCTATTAATTAATTAACATTTAATTATTAAAAATCAGTACGAGTAAGAACAGAGAATGTATTTTCAAGAAATTAGTTGAGGTAACCACAGCTCGACCTTAAGTGCTAAAGAAATACTGGAACGAAAATATTTTGGGTAAATGGTTTCTTTGTTTGTTTTAATTCTGCGCAAAGCTACACGAGGACTATCTGCGCTAGCCGTCCCTAATTTATCAGCGTAAGGAAAGGTAACTAATCATCACCACCTACCGCCAACTCTTGGGCTACTCTTTTACCAACGAATAGGAGAACTGGTCGTCACATTATAAAGCCTCCACGGCTGAAAGGGCAAGCATGTTTGGTGTGACGGGGATTCGAATCCGCGACCCTCGGTTTATGAGTAGAGTACCTTAACCCATCTGGCCATGCCGGGCCTTGGGCAAATGGACGTCAAAAATAGTATCCATCTCGAAAATTAGACTTGTTTCTATCTACGTCTATTTGTAGTTTAAAAAGCCGTTGCCTTCTATATTTAGATAAATAACAACGAAGGTATAGAAATACAAACTGTAATTCCATTCAAATATTCTTGTAGTTTTTCTCATAAATTCTGAAGGTATATAACATTATCGGTAAAAACATCAGTTAATGATAGCACAAGAACTATTAGTAATAAAAACAAGTGTTTATTTTAAATAAATATATGACATTATTAGGGGAGACACACTTTTCTAAATGTTGTAAACTATTTCAATGTGCCTGTACGTAAAGCACAAAACTTGTTTTTCATGATTTCTGTTTATCCTAATTTAGCAAACAACAACAACAAACTATAAATATTCTATCGAATAAATATGTAACTATAAAACCTCAACATCTGTGTTCACACGCGATTGGATCGTATAAAACTAGAAGATAGAACCAATAGCTGCGGCAACTTGTATTAAGCAAGATTAGAAGTACATTAGTCTTTAATACTTTTCTCTCACTTTATATCAGCTATCTTTTCGTGGGCCAGAATTACAAAATGTGGTGGGCGCGTATACCCGATTTGGTTTCATTACCTATCTGGATCTCTACCAACCTACTCTGAAATTGAAATTCTTTCAGACATGATTAGAGTAAATTTACCTATGAGACCTTGGGCACAGTCAAATACAACAATCAAAAGGATTTGACCTCCTGACTCCAGAACTGTAATTAGAACCTAATTCAGTCGAGAGATATCGAAACTATGAGCTAAAAGTTTGTATTTGAAAAACAAAAAACAACTTAGAGCCATTTTATAAGCCGCTTTATCGCGGCTGAAAATGTGTTACAAAAACGAGCGTTTCAGACACTTGCCCGCATCAATTCCTCTCATAAATATTTAAATACCGCAAATTATGACACAAAACAAGGTCTGTCAAAGCATTTTAGAATGTATTCCAGGTATCAAATAAACAATGTGAAAAACAGTATCATTATCAACTTACATTCACACAGGCAGTGACAGCATTTAATCGCACGTTATAGAAAAGATATTTTACGTGCCCAACTCCGCAATTTCTGTTGTCCTGCGAAAGACAATGAGGTCAAACTTATATCGTAGATCTAAGCAAACTGTACAGATCTCCTATTGTATAATGAAAAAGGATTTCAAGTTAGATTTAATCACACCAAAGACACATGAGTTCATTGAAGAACTTGACAGATATGTGGTTGAATGTTACTGCTGTAAATCGAGTTTCTTCAACCATCTTTCTCGTGAATGAAACCGGAGCACAAACTTAGCCTCACTGCGATGGTTTGTTCAGTCGAAGGATTCTCTTGTAAACGCTCATCTTCAAGTTTAAGCTATTGCTTAAAATTCGCTTAGAATGTGGTGTTGCTGCCCTAAATTTTCTGCACCAAAACTCATGGGCGACACGACTCACATTGTGCTGATTCATTACCACTTAAACATACAAATCGCTCTTCAAAAGTACAGCTAACACTTCCTATTTGTGCTGCTATTCATGGTATAGCCCCTTAATGCTAATCTTATTCAACTCTTTTGAACTTGATGTTCTCATTACGATATTTGCCAGATGCAGTTTACTTAATCGAGTCAGCTGCCACTGACGACTTTGTTATAGTCGCGGTGTGAGGAAACAAACTGAAACGGCCATTAATTAGGCCTTTGGTTGTGCATGGCTAATGTGCATAATAGGTAGCTAATTAAATGACAAAGAGTTTAATTTTATAGCGAATATAAACATAAACACAGTATGTAAACTATTTGTAGTGATTCATCAAGGAGAAAAAAATACACTGACACTATTAACTCTAAAATACAAATAATTTTATTATTTCCAACGGAATAACTGGTCATAAATATTTTCTAACAACACGTGTATTTACTTCTCTGGTATTACGTTTCTCATTTACACGTACTAAGAATTCCTTTAGGTATTAAAAAAACATACACACTGGTCATTAGGTTAAGTGTTCTTTAAAGCGTTATGATTGTTCACTTTACGTTTGTATTTACTGTTCCGTAAAATTTAGCTGAACAAACTTTAGTGAATATATGTCTTGCACACGTTCTGTGTAGTGCAAACGTTTGATTTAGGGGACAACCACACTGGGTTACGTGCTGTGTCCACTGCGGGGAATTGAGACCCAGAGTTTGGGGTTGTAAGTTTGTAGACTTACCGCTATCCCACCGGGGAATCTGGGTAATGGTAAGCGCTGCCTTGTATAAAATATAATATAAAATAAATAATTACAAAAGTCACAGAACAAGCTTTTATACAAAGAATATTGTTTATCAATTAAGTAACATAGGGTGAACAGATGTTGGTTAATGAACGGTGAGTGCATAAACTGGAAGTGCAAAGACAGCTGTTTGTTATTGAAGAAGAAATATGTAAACAGACAACTTTATTAAACAATATTGATTATTTAAAAGAAAATATGCGAAATAATTCATTTGTTAACCACAATTAATTGAAATTGTTCCCATTGAGGAAAAATTACTGAAAATAAATTCAGAGAAGACATGTTTAAGGATGTTCTCGTCGAACAGAAGCTACAGAAAAATAGGTTTAAAGACGATTACACTTTTTGTTACTTATCAAACAAATTAAATTTGTCTATTCAAAATCTCGGGTCTTTAGTTATACATAATTTTATTGTAACGTTAATAATACTGAAATAAATAATGAATAACTTTTTACGACTTAAGAATAATAGCATTTCTTAATGGCTATTAGTTAATAACAGAATATATTAGAGGACTATTAGTTAATAACAGAATATATTAGAGAACTATTAGTTAATAATATATCCTAGAGGAATATTTGTTAAGAACAGAATATATTAGAGGACTATTAGTTAATAATATTATATCTTAGAGGAATATTAGTTAAGAACAGAATATATTAAAGGACTATTATTTAATAATATTATATCTTAGAGGAATATTAGTTAATAACAGAATATATTAGAGGACTATTAGTTAATAACAGAATATATTAGAGAACTCTTAGTTAACAATATTATATCTTAGAGGAATATTAGTTAATAACAGAATATATTAAAGGACTATTATTTAATAAAAGCATATTCTAGAGAGCTATTAGTTAATTATGGAGTATCTTAAAGAACTATTGGTTAATAACAGAATACCTTAGAAGGTCATCAGTTAATTTTCATAATTTGAAAATTAGTGGCTTCTAATATCGGATGTATACAAAGGAGAAACAGTCGACCCTTTTAAATTTACATACCAGTATTGACCTTACCTTAAAAATCATTAACAGGTGGATGTCAGGAACTGAGAGCATAACTCAACTACGTCATCTTTCTTGTTATTGTATTAAGGGAGTTATAATCGTCCACTACCGTCTCAAATGTGTAAAATGTTATTCTTAAGTTCTGTGGTACAACAGTTGACCCCTGTCTGTTTAGTGAAGGAATAATTACCATCTACTGACTCAAGACAGTAATTTCTATTTTTAAATTTGACAGATTAATTAATGTTTGGTATGTGTAATGAAGTAATAATTGCCCTTTACCGACACGAGTGCTTAATATGCTGCTTTGAAATTCAGTGGTGTATTAACTGACCTTTGTCTATTTAATGAAGTAATAAATGACCTGTCCTAACACGCAACAGAAGTTATTTATTTGATCAGTTAAGTAATTTCTTACTTTGCGAACTCAAACGAATGCTTATTATGTACTTTGGCCATACATTTAGGAAGAATGGATAAAAAAATGTAGATATAAATATATTTTAATGACGTATTTCTTATTTTAAGTACTCACACCGTTATGTTCTTCTGTAACAAGAGAAGTTCGAAGTGTAGAAATCTAAATTTCGTCATGAGTACACTAACAACAGTGTAGGGAAGAAAGAGATCCTGGTATTGATAAGGACTAAAGGTGATAACCATCACTGCTGCTTCTTCAATTCTCTCGGTTCCATTTTTAGGCGGCCATTCGAGAACAGATAATTGTATGGCTTTGTCAATGAGAACTTATCAAGCCGACTAGGGGCGTGGCTCAGGAGACAGTATCAAGACGGATGGGACGCAGTGTCTCTAGAAGCTCGCCAATCACGTGCTCTGTGCCTACACTCGTCACGTAGGTGCATCACGACACACCTCTCGTGCTCTCGCGTGGCCACAAAGCAAATCTTCTCCGTATAGGTTACTGGTATGAAAATGCTTAAATTATCGCAGTGAAATCTATATTCCTTGACGTCGACATTTTCAAAGCGTCTAGCTAAAAACATAATATAAGTAAAAGTAGATTCGGTTCTTTTCAGACACACCGGCAGTGTCACAACTCACCCACACGTTAAGCATCCCGGAGACGAGAGTATCACAAAATCAAGGAACAAAGTACTCTGGTCAAATGGCCACCAGTTTGCAGTGTAATTACGGCTGTAATGCTTGCAGGAAAAATATTAAGGCTTATTCAGATAGGCCTCAGAGATTAAGAAATGTTGTTAAAACAGGATAAAGATCTTCATCTCATACTATTTCGGTTTAATAGCATTATACTGTTTCAAATCACAGTCTGTTTGGAAGGTACATTATACGGCAAGTCTTATCTCTGCAACGATCTCACGACCTACGCTACAGCAGTTTCACTAAACAAATGAATAAACAGAACGAAGGTAAAAGAACACATTTATCATGAAATAAAGAAAGCTCTTCTAATTTGAAAAAGAACTCGTGTCATGAATTTATATTTCTTATTAACGTAAAAGATACATTTCAACAACTCGTGAAATAATAAGAGCTTCTTTCATCTGGGGGTATGATAATCAGGTATAAAGGAAACTATGTTACCAACATTTCGTCATATTATTGAATAAAATAGACGGTATATAATCAACACTACATGGCCAATGTCGTGTAGAAGTTATTTTGTGTATAATGTACTCAGAGATATTCAGACGTTTACCAAAATGTGAGCTCTAGACGTTACGAGCATTTTACTGACATTATCATGCAAAATATAAAGTGTTACGAGTAAAACATTTATTACATAGGTTAAAAGCTGGAATAAAAGAATAAAAACCATTTAATTTCCGGGGTAAAAAAAACTATTATTTCAACCTTAGTTTATAGACAGTGAACTCCATTGAAACTTTGTCACTTTTGAATTTATTTACGCTTTTTTTTTTTTACTTCAGCTTTTAGATGATAGAGCTGTTTATTTATTTATGTTAATTATTTTTTGACCAAATCACTTAGCCGAAGAACCCAAGTGAAACCATGTTCGTATTTGACTTAATCAGAATTTCGCGTAAAGCTACACGAGGGCTATCTGCGCTAGCCGTCCCAAATTTACCAGTAAAAGACTATAGGAAAGGTAGTTAATCATCACCACTGACCGCCAATTCTTGAGCTACTTTTTTACGAACGAATAATGGGATTAACCGTCACATAGTAACGCCCACCACAGTTGAAATCCGCGACCCTTAGACTGCAAGACAAGTACCCTAACCACTTGGCCATGCCAGGCCTTTGCTCGTTTTTAAAGTATTATTTGTTTTTCACCACACCTCTAAGCCAGTTCGTGATGAAATTTGGTTCATTATTACTAATACCTTTTAGTCAATAAACTCCATTGAAACTTGTTCGGTTTTTAAATACATATTTGTTCATTTTTAAACTATTATTTTTATCATATCTTTAAGCCAGTTCATGGTGAAACCTGATTCATTATTAATGACATCTATCATGTAACAACAAATTTTAGTCAGCGAATTTCCTTTTTAGAATATGTAACCTTTTACTCCAGATTTTAACTGACAAAGACAGGAGAAATGTGTTGATTTTTTTTACATTTTCATTCTTTTTTATTATAACACCTCTCAGCTTTAATGAAAGTTTTAAATGAAGTCAAAACATATCCTGACATTTTTATCATCTGAAATAATGGTTGCATTACATACGATAGTTTTCAAGACGAGGTGTATGTGCAGGGAAGCTAAAGAAAGAGAGGTATTCCAATAACCAGTATTTAATGTTCACTTACCTTTCTATTGATATTAAATGACAAAGTTAAGTTGTCAACGTTATTTTGAAAGTAACAGTATAAAATGCTTGTTACCCTTAACAATGCATCTTACTAACGTTCTAATACCACAAAGGACGAGCAGTATTGGTCAAAACTTTTACATACTGTTCTATATGACGTAATTGTCTACACGAATAGATTATTTATCAAATAACTGTCCGAATATTAACAGAGAAGGGAGCACATAAACGAACAAATATGTATTTATTACTCTGGTCTGTATGAGTTGTTTTGAGCATTTGTTTCTCAACACACATAGACACACCTGTTTTACATAAAAGGGTGTGTCTTTGGTATAATCTATTTTCGAGATAGATCAACGCTTGCTTCAGACAATCTATCTGTACTTTGTATGGAGTCATGACTCGTCACGCACAAGAGTTATGGAGCGTCAAATTGTTCGACACTCCAGAAATGGTATGAAGGTAATGAACATTGCCAAAACAGTGTGGTACCTCTACTGTATGTAGAAATCTGAAACGTCATCATAACTATTGGACAGGTTGTTCCACGGAAATCTACTGATAAATGCCGAAAAACTACTGTTTAATATTACCGCATTTTGACCAAGTTAACACATTTCGGTTGATAGAAATCTTTTATTTCAGGGTATCTAAAAGAACAGTGAATAGAAAACTGACAAGAGAAGGTTATTTTCCAAAAAGAACTATCTGACTACCGATATTAACCAGAATCTTCTGCTATCACTGTTACTTGGGGAAGACAGAATGTGTAACTTACAGTTAGAAGACTGGTCACATATATTCTCAGATAAGTCCCGTTTCCGGCTTGTTAAAGCTGGTGGTAGAATTCATGTTCCTCAGGGAACATACAGAAGTAGTGCAGTGCATGTTTGGGCAGCTATTCATTGTAGTTGAAAAATATTCTTCATATCCTCAAGGAAAACATCAATATTTCTGCAATATGCTAGGACAAGGTTTGGCAATAGCTTTGTGTTCTAGGAGTGCAAAGACACTACCCACAGTGCGTGCATTGTACAGGATTATCTGTACCAGGAGGATGATACAAGATTGCTATGGTCAGCAAAATATCCAGATTTTAATCCCATTCAGAACTGTTAGGCAGGATTGAGCCGGAAAATTGCTAATCATGATCCTAAATCAGCTGCTATAGCCGAGTTACACTGCATTATAGTGACAAGTTGGAACGAAATAACAGTATATTACATCAGTAACCTCATCGACAGTATGGCACGTCGCCTTGTGGGAGTTATTAGAGAACCAATCAAATATTAACTGTTTAATATGAGCTGATATAAAGGAACAAACGCTATTTATGATAATTTGTTGTTAGATTTTCTCCTTATATGTGTGTTGGTAAAATTTTGTTGTGATAGCTGAAATGCTGAATTATACATTTTTCTACAAGCGTCTGATTAAATTGTCTGCTGTTCTAATAAATCAGCCATGATGCCCATATAACCTGTCTGAGTATACAAATTACGTATGAAGATGTTTAACATCAGATACATTTCTAAGTTTCGCAACGCTAAGTGTATTTGTATTCCATCTTAATAATAATGATCTTATCTGTTACAAATTATATGTATTTTGGACAAGACTGTAGTTACCGACATTATTTGTACCAGTAACAATACATTAATAGTACCAGCGTTATTCTATTACAAATGTTACATGTAATTAACAATAACATATCACTAATGACGTATTGCCAACATCATGTATGCCACTGTCGGTTTGTGTAACTACTAATGATTTACAATGCCAACATTATCCTGAAACTGACAATTTCTCACACCGACATTATCCTCCACTAACGATGTATTTACACCACTGTCGCCATATTTAGCCACTATATAACGATGTATACTATGGATATTATTTCATCACAGAGAACGTATATCAACAAGAACATTCTATTTCTAAAGGTGTACATTACCAACATATTTATTTTGCTCTTTATCATTAAGGATCTACGTTACGGCATATTCGATACACAAAATATAACGAGAAGTGTGCTGCCTTCCAGCTGCCATACTGAGAGGAACTTTGTACGTGATTCACACTGAACAGACACTAGCGTGAAAAACAAACTAATTGTTTTAAAAGCGTTGAAAAACGAACATCACACAAAACCACAACGATATGCAAAAGGAAACTCTTAGCAAAACTGACACTCACTACACGAGTGAGTGGGAAGTCTCATATATGTATGTAATACCTCTTATATTCTATTTTGTCGGAATATTTGGTTTGAAATCTGAGAAGGGTCAAATTTCACCCTTTGTCCAATACTTTACAGTATGTCGTATTTAGGAGAAAAAAGACCTTCGAAATTAAATTTGGAATACTACGAGCAACTGCAATGGTACTTTGGATTGTTATAATATGCTCGTAAGTAGGAGAAGCATATGGAAAAAGTATGAAAGAACTAAAAACAAATTGAAGGGTTAACTACACATATTCGAGAGAAAGGAACTTGAAAGCTAAGTGAAACAACAACAAAAGGTATGCGTTTTAAAAAACCTGAAAACGTTACCCTAGAAAAATAGCAGCAGATTTGAAACGTAATTTTGAAATATGTGACTAAATATATTTGGTTATGAATGTGTAATTCCGAGCACAGCATCACCTAGTTGTTTCTTTTCACTCAACAATAGTTGAGAGGACTATGTAAATACACCAATATGTGACTTTTAGCAGAACACGTTAATACTGTCGAAAAGTACAGCCTGTATTGTGGGATTAAAACGTTTTTTGACGATTTAAAAATCTGAAATCTATAAAACGGTTTATCTGCTACGTGAGTTGAACCTTACGGTCTTCTGAAAATCCTGAGAACGTTGAAAGTAATAACACAGGTCTTTGAAATCTATAATTTATAGCTTAAAAACATGATAACAAAGCTTTTCACGTGTTTTGTGTACCGGCAATAGAATTATAAGGAGAAAAGAAGAGGATGGAAGAAGTAAAGTTAAATGTAGTTATAACATGCTTCTTACTTTGTTCCAGTGCTTGTTTGTTTGATTGTTTTTGAATTTCGCTCAAGTCTACACGAGGGTTATCTGTACTCGTCGTCTCTAATTAAGAAGTATAATACTAGTCATCACCATCCGCTGTCAACTCTTGGGCTGCTATTTGACCAACGAATAGTGGGATTGATCGCACACATAATGATCCCACGGCTGAAAGGATGAACATGTTCGGTGTGACGGGGATTCGAACCCGCGACCTTCAGGTTACGAGTTGAGGAAATGTGTGTTGTGTACCTGAAAACTGACAAAAGTATCACAGGTGAAGAAGCTTGGAACGCATTACACCGTTTGAAGACGTTACTTACGGAATTCGGAATGAGTCAAACAAGTCCCCTAACTGAAACATACAGAAATTAACTGTAGAATTCTAGTTGTGAACAATTCTTTAGTAAACCAAGGTGTTTGGGATTCACAAAATAGTATTTAACACGTTAACGGGCCCAGAAAATTAAGCAATATTTTTCATGACTTATAACTGGCAATATAGTCAGCTAGAACTTAGGATTAGCCAGACTGATTTTTTTTGTAGTTTGAGCCGCTAAATACAGCGCGATATGTAGTATGTATTAGGAAGTCATATGTGCTCATGACAGTCTAATGAGTTGTCTCAAGAGCTAGTACACGATATATTATGGAATACATTGTAAGTTTTAGATGAAAGCCAGAAATTTAAAACCATGATGTTGATAATAAAGGCTTAGCCTCTGGGGCGGATTGGTCCCACAGAACACCAGACAACTGTCGAGTGGAACGTTGTAATTTACTTATTCATAGAAAATGATTTTAAATATTAATTATTTAGCCTGTTTGTGATGTTCCCCTCCTGAACCTATAATACCAGTTTACCCCTGCTTAGTCTGTATAAAACATTTCTTAAATAATTAATATTCATTAACTATATAAGTTGTTTATAGCTATGTTATTTTCTGCTACCCAGTGGTTACTTTATTAAATATGTACGATTTACATTTTCTTTTCATTAAAAATACTTTGGGTAGTAATATCTACATACCAATACAAGTTCCTGTCCTAGTGAACAAACAAAAACAAAACAAACAACAACAATAAAAAAATAACATGAAACAAACCGACAGAGCTCTGAAGGAAATATTCTATTCTAGGACAATTATCAATCAACCTGGCACTAACACTTGAGATGTATAATACGCATTCAAAACCAGAACGCGTGCATTTTTTTAAATATTGGGTCACGTGACCTTTTCGAAATAAGTTGCCTTCTGGCAAGGGCTAGGTACAAAGGGTTCTGTGATGTGACTTTCAATGCGTTGATGCCCGCCCTCGTTTGTTTGGACAACCTGCCATCTCCGAATTAGTTACGGACTTCTTTGACTGTGGTACTTATTTTTATCTAGCTTTCCTCTGGTTGTACTTTGGCCCTCTCTGGTGTCCCAGAAACCACAGTGTATCGCTACGTACTTAAGACGTGCCGCAGCATCAGGCAAAAGAAAATGACAAGAGTTCAACTCATATGAACCCCAACTCTCCAGGCTATCAAGTTTCAAGTGCTGAACCTGAATATGAGGTGTTCTAATAAGTACAGTACTTCCACAGAGTTCCACATTGCAATACGATGTGCATGTTTACTGTTTTGACGTGTTTAGTTCAGTCGTGTTACTTTTTCGAAAATAAGTTTCAACTTTAGTATTGAAACAACTCGGTAAAGCTATATATTCGAGAGTCAGAAATAGTCAACCAAGAAAGAAGCGACGAGGAAAAACCTAGTAATTACTTTCTGTTTGTAAAATACTGGAAAATCTAAAACGTGCTCGTAAAAATTATAATATTTGAAAGGAAAAAAAACACACGAAACATGTCATCGTGAATTAAGAAAGATACATTAGACAAAAGGAAAAGCGAGTTCTTCATTATCATATCATACATGCATTTTTACATGTTGATATTACGAGTACGTACTTATATAATGTGATCATTTTGTACGCGCAGTTTTACACACTAATATTACCGGACTAGAATAGAATGTTTTAACAGAAGTTTATCAGAGAAGAAACGTGACCTAGTCATAGCTTTCATTACACATAACGCCCGTTATTAAAAATAAGATACTGACACAGATGTGTTACATTACTCCGAAATTCATACCAGGTAAAAAAATATTTTCTATTCACTCTGAATGTCGTATCAACTAAAATAATGGCTCAGCGATAAACCTGGGGACTTGCAACACTAAAACTAAGGTTTCGATACTCGTCGTGGGTCCAGCACAGAGACTCAATTGTGTAGCTTCGCGCTTAACGATAACCAACTAAAATAATGACAAAAATTAGTGTCACATTACTCCGAAATTTATATCAACAACGATAATAACAAAAGCGTGTTCTATCACTTCAAATGTAACACCAACTGCGATAATGATAAAATTGTGCTATGTTACTTCGAAGTTCACACCAACTACGACAGTGACAAAATATTTTTATATTACTCCAAAGATTAGACCAACAAAGGTAACAAAAGTAATTAAAATTACCAGTGTGTGTAAATGACCAACTTTTTTGGCTTGTGAGTAAAATATACGTTATTCAGTGAAGTGAGAAAATGTTATTTTGGTTATTTACGAGTAACCAACCGCCTAGCTTTAAACATGAACATTAACAACTATTGCTGTCTTATGCTGCTGAGTAACATGTTGACACTGTCGCATGAACAGCTTACTCATGTAAGGGTTTGTTAATTTATGGTCAATACATAGCATATTTGGTCGTCTTTTGAGTAAAATATGGATTTTATGCTTTACAGTAATAGGTCGGTAATATAAAGGATGTGGAGACGATTTTGTCGTATCACGACTGCTGGTAATAGAAAAGTGAAACAAAGAAGACACTTCGTTTCTTTCTTTATAACCGAATGAGTATCAAAGTTACAGAGGTCCGGATAGTTTGTTCAACTGTTTCGTGATTACGGGTATTTTTAAAGGAATGTGAATAGATTGTATCTTCTGGTTTGTTTGTTGTTGTTTTTTTTAAAAATAGGAATTTCGACAAATTAGCTTATTTAAATTATTGTGTCGTGGTTAATCTTTAAAGAAATATGGTGAAAACGTGTATATCCACTCTTAACATTTAAGCAAGGAGTTTAATCTTAAGACGCGGCGTGTGGCGTAACTGTCGCCTTGCTTTCATTACAACTGGAAAGCGTGGTTTTCCTAAAGCGTTCAGTGTACTTATTTGTAACTCCACTAAGAGGTGGCGCCACAAGTCAAGATTTTTAAAAGTTTATTATTCAGATAGTACATAATCATTTTACATCTTTTTCTTGTTGGATTCAGAAAAAACAAAATCTATGTTTTTCTAAAATCCAATCGGAATTAATTTTGCAATCGCTTTTTTCATTTAACAACAACCTATAATGAAAAATAAATATCATCCACAAGTGTAAGTTGATAAATACTTGATAATTTAACTTCCTCAGTTTGTCTTATTACTACACTTTTTCCAACTTCACAGAGAGAGAGAGGGGGTTATGCTTAACTAAGCAGAATGAAATTCACTAAGATAAACGCAAGCACGCACATACATAAATTAATACAGTGAATGTTACTCAGATAAATCATTTATAAAGCAGGTCAATTTCATTGTGATGTAATATTTAAGATATGGTTGATGAGCAAGGAATTGTTCCTACAGGAAAGTTGACGAGAAGGAGAAGTTTGTTTACTCCTGGGGAGGGAAGGGGAGGTCATTCCTCGTTTCGTGTGAAAACAAGAAAAAACACTTCAACCCGAACTTGTTCATATGCACACGGGGTGGGGGGAGGGCGTGCGACGGTCCGACAGCTTTGTAATTTGGATGCTAAGTCACAGCCGAGCGGCGTGTGATTAGCTTCGCCTATTCCTGAGTTGTGACGTGTCTCCACGCTTGCACCTGCATTCCGACAACTCAGGACATACAACTTGGCTCGCCGCGGCAACGTACAGTCACGCTTGCCTTCTGAACTGACAAACCGGTAAACAGTGGGGGGTCAGGTGCAAAGCTCCAGGCCTCGTCAATGTACTACGGACACGCTAATTTAGAGTCACGGGCAACTGAGTCACGAGCATTTATAAACTTGGGAAAAAATGTGCTACTGCAAGATTCACCGAATCATACAAATATCTCTACAATTATTTCGGGGTAAAAATAATGAATAAAATACCTAAGACTTACTTACTGTCCTGTTTGGGGATTGCGTCATTCGTTCTGTTTACTAGTTGAGATGTTTTCCTTTTTTTGTTGTATATGACATATATATGTTTTCAGAAACTGAGAAAGTAATCCATACGCGTGAGTATTATTTGCAAATATTCAAATATGCGTAAGCAGAAAGATCGATAGTTTTCAAAGGGCTAAAATTTGTTTGCAATTAAGCACAAAGCTACACAATGGGCCATCTGTGGTCTGGCCACCACGGGTATCTAAACCCAGTTTTTTAGTGTTATACATTCGCAAAAATACCACCGTGTCGGCAAAGATTGAAATGGATAAATTTTCATCAGATCATAGCAAAATCAATAAAATCATTAGTACCACGGAGCTTAATGGTTCAAGATCTTGTTGGATCGTTAAAATGTTTAATTGTTGTTGGATCGTTAAATTATTTTACTTTCATTAAAAAAAAAAAGGGAAATGTTTTTATCAAAACAAAAGGCTCCGAGTCCCTTTAATTAACGTTTGTAAATGACAAACACCTTTACAACCCATAGATAACATTAAACCATATACTTTGTCTTTAATAACTCTACAGCGATATTCCATCTCGTAATAATGTTATTACAAACATGCGAGAACCATGAAGATAGAATTATTATCTGAATGGGTAAATTTTGGTTACCATTATACATTACTGACAATTAACTTCAGTTGGTCTACAGAAAAGAAAAAGGATTTTTTTTTCCCTTCGAGAAATCATTTGAGTTAGAAATTAAAACAATTCGATCAACCTTCGCATGTTCTGAACTGCTATCATTTCAAGACAGTTTTTAAGCGAAATAAAAGTTTTTTTTTATGTTGAACGTGAATTTTTATAATACTACATCACCTCTAAAGTAAATCATAATGCATGTTAATACTTTGTGGACGTTTACAAACATCAGTATTCGATTCTTTGGTGTACACAAACAAACACAGTTAAACCGTTGTGTTGTAACAATCTTTGTTGACTATTTTGAAGAGCCGATTTTTTGTAGCAATGAGCCTTGTATGTTTTCTGACCTGAAGGACATATGAAAATATGCTGAGTAGGTGATAAATCTTTAATTTGCGCAGATTTATTTAAGTTGGTAATAATGGTAGAAATCGATCAAATACCAGACTAATTATTGACATTTTGACTTCTAAAGTAACACCAATATTTTCAGAATGGAACTAATGATGACTAATTTTGCGCAAATCTCTACAAATTTGGAAAATCGCAGCTTGGGTTTCATTCAACTTGCCACCCGAAAGAGAAGGAAGGGTAAATAGGACCTTTATGAGTACGTTTACTCTCTTTAACTTATAACAACAAGATAATTTGAAAAATACCTTCAAAATCAAGACAGACTACGATGGTTATTGACTCTAATGAGATTATGAAACGCAATACTTTTATGATATATTCTAACTACATAGATAAGTTATCCTTCCTAACCATCCATCCCTAGCAGTAACAATTCGACAAAATCACAGAATGTTAGTAGCCCTTAGCTCCAACAATAATAATTCGACACAATCACAGTATGTTAGTATCTTCTGACTCCAACAATAATACTTCGACACAAGTATATTACTACCCTTCCCCACCATCCTCGGCAGTAAAAATTTGACACACAATATATAAATACCCCATCATCTTCAACAGTAACAATCCGACTCGCACAGTATGATAAATATTACTACTACTGTGAAGGAAACCTTAACAGTTAGGTACAAACACACTTTTTATAAAAACTGATACCAGCATTTCTCTCCTAACATTTTAAATTTGAGCGTATCAGGATCCAAAAAAAGGCGTGTTTAACCCTGAACTTTCAGACTTACCGACAGTTTTCTGTCAGGGATCTGAAGGTGTAAAGATAGCATTCATCACACACACTTCATCATAAAAATAAAGAACAAAACTATATCGAATGATATTCTCTGTCATCGACTAAACTGGACCGATATTAATCAGACCTTCAGACCTCAACTTTTTGCATCTAAAATGAACAAACATGATTTTGTATTACAATTTATGCACACGTTCAAGTGTACACAAAAATACATCGATATGAGAGATCTGCTAGGCAGTTGCCACGATAGTTCTGAACAGGCAAAATAACTGCAGATAAATGGCAGAGTTAATCGTCGGCTACGAAGTCAAGGAAAAATGCTTACAGGCAGTTCAAGGAATAAATTAAAAATATATATTTTCAGTTAGTAACAGAGAACAAGCAATACTGACCTTGGTGTTCGTGCAGTTTGATAATATAAGCAGCGTCTTAATTAAAACTGTATCTGTTGTATTTCAGCTAACCTTAGTATTAAGCGAAACGCCTCGCCGGTACTAGATATGGTAAATATGACGTGTTTGACATATTGTTACACATTCTTATCTTCTTTCACTCTTGGGCCCGGCATAGCCAAGCGTATTAAGGCGTACGACTTCTAATTTGAGGGTCGCGGGTTCGCATCCCCATTGCGCTAAACATGCTCGCCCTTTCAGCCGTGAGGGCGTTATAATGTTACGGCCAATCCCACTATTCATTGGTAAAAGAGTAGCCCAAGAGTTGGCGGTGGGTGGTGATGACTAGCTGCTTTCCCTCTAGTTTTACACTGCTATATTAGGGACGGCTAGCACAGATAGCCCTCAAGTAGCTTTGTGCGAAATTAAAAAAACAAACATTCTTTCACTCTTAAGGTTTTAGAAAGAGAAAGCGCGAGGCCCCAAGCAGTAGGGTAATCAGCTAAAAGTCTTCACTAATAGATTGGGTATTGAGAAAAGATAAAACGACCCCTCCAAAAAAAACAACACACACACACACACACACACACGAAATTTTAATAAATATAGACTCAGATTAAAAGTTTAACTGTTATTTTATCAGATTATACACCACAGACCTTTTACTACAAAAACAAACAAACATTAACTCTCACTAGTATAGTGTCAAACAATAAGACTTAAATGTGTTGGCGGAGAACAGTGGATAAGAAGTACCTACGTTTAAGGTTAACCAAGCCTTTTCAGTCAAATCTTGATTTAAATAACATTCTATTCAACACTACCTGTATCTCGTGCAAAGAATATTAAGTACAGTTGTGATATTCTGATTCCACATAACAGTAAAACTTAGAAATGATCAATATATATATATATACATATACATATAGCTATTTACGGGTCTGTAACTATAATTGATTGATATAAGCAACTTGCTTTTATAAGAACAAATAAATTCCAGTCATGAAACGTTTGGAGTTTAATTTTTAAAGGAAACTAAAAATTCTCGTCAGAGATGCTTTTTGTTGTTACTTCTTTGTTGTTAAGTGCAAAGTTACAAAATGGGATATTTATTCTGTGTCCATATCAGGTATCAAAACTTGGTTTTTAGCGTTAGAAACCTTTAAACTTACTGCTGAGTATTATATGTAAATAATAACAATAACGGAAATTATATAAAGGAAATTTATTGCACATAAAACTATTATTTTGTGTAAGCGAAATTTTCTGTAGTTGTTTATTTATAGTCGACGTAAATAAATGGAAAATAAAAACTCAAGTTTTCAGTTTGTGGACAGAGTATTTTAAAATCGCAACCTCCACTGTAATGAAGTTTACTTATTTTTAGGTTTCCTGATTCAGGTATAAATTATCTTCATAATTTATTGTGTTTGACAGAATGTTTGAGCCAGGAATGACAGAATGATGTCATCACTGCGAACCACGTCAACAAAATAATGTATCTAGAGGTGTATCGTTCAGCTTCGTTGTGCATGATACAGTTGGAAGACTTTATAAGATAATTTCGAGCTTATTTTAAAACGCCGGTATTTTTAGCATTCTGTTAAGGCCTACGACCACTGACAAGCTGGATTTTTCGGTCAGTCACCAGAGAATTAAATAGATAAGTAAATCTTTTGAACATGGGTGATGACCTACATACTAGTTAAAGTCTGTAGACAATGAAATGAAAACGAGAAAAGAAAATAGAGATATATAACTAAAAACTCAAGTAATACGGTAAACTTGGGAAAAAGGCATATTTGGTTTAAAAACATCACTTAGGTTAGTACACGTGTTATTTTCAATAACAGCATTAGTTAGAAAGTTGAATATCTGTTTTTATATATTTTCTATTATTATATTTTTATTTTAAAGATTATTTTGCATTGCTATAGTTTCGCCCCCCAGTGGCTCAGCGGTATGTCTGCGGAATTACACGCTAAAATCCGGGTTTCGATACCCGTGGTGGGCAGAGCACAGATAGCCCATTGTGTAGCTTTGTGCTAAATTCAAAACAACAACAATAACAAAGCTATAGTTTACTATATAGATTTAGGATCAATTGAAATATCTGAGGGTTGCAGGTTCGAATCCCAGTCGCACCAAACATATTCGTCCCTTCAGCCTTGAGGGCGTTATTATTTGACAATCAGTCCCACTATTCGTTGGTGAAAGGGTAACCCAAGAGTTGGCGGTGGATAGTGATGACTACAGCTGTCTTACCATTAGTCTTTCACTGCTAAATTACGGACGGCTAGCGCAAAATTCAAATTAAACAAACGATCAACTTAAATCATCTCCTAAGCTGCTCGAATCTCGCAACTTATTATGAGTTTACGACCGAAAATATGGATAACAGCGAGAGTATCCAACTAATGATACAATGCTTTCTAATTTTATAAGTAACTACGTAAGAACTGCGCATTTTATTAACTAGATATTCTAACTGAGATTTAATTTTGTTGAAATTAGGTAACTTTCTTTGATTAAAAGTTAATATTAATAAATGACGATAATATAAAAATACAGTTAAATATAAGAAAGGAATGACAAATACAGTAGAGAAATAAAGACAACGAGGAAAGATATTAAGAACTGGGGAGAGAAACCGAAAAATGTATTTGTCTATCTCACTATTTTTACGCCCGGCATGGCCAGGTGGTTAAGGGACTCGACTCGTAATCCGAGAGGCGCGGGTTCGAATCCCCGTCGCACTAAACATGCTCGCCCTTTCAATCGTGGGGCCCTATTTATTGGTTATTGGTAAAAGAGTAGCCCAAGAGTTGGGGGTGGGAAGTGATGACTAGCTGCCTTTCCTCTAGTTTTACACTGCTAAATTAGGGACGGCTAGCACAGATAGCCCTCGTGTAGCTTTGCGCGAAACTCGAAAACAAACATGATTTTCGCGCAACTCTATACAAAGAACTGTCTACGCATAGCCGTCCCTAATTTTGGACTAACAGACTAAAAAGAAAGCAGCTAGTCAAGACCATCAGCCACCAACGTTTAGGCCACTCTTGTTTGGCCAAAGAATGAGATTTGACCGACACTCTTTTTGTGTGTCCACCCACAGTTATAAACTGCGGAGCGCGTTTTCGCGGCAGCTGACATCGGATCATGTACCTCCGGATTTACGGTCCGAGCATGCTTATTACTATGACCAATAATACATAGACAGACAAATGAATTTTAAAGAGGAAAAAGAAAAAAATACAGTGATGATAACGGGGCTGAAGTTAATGAATGCAGGAATCAGTACAAATGTGTTTAAAAAGGATGTGGGGATCAGTACAAATGAGTTTAAAAAAGATGTGGGGATCACAACAAATGTGCTTAAAAAGAATGTGGGGATCAGTACAAATGCGTTTAAAAAGGATGTGGGGATCAGTACAAATGTGTTTGAAAAAGGATGTGGGGATCACTACAAATGTGTTTAAAAAAGAATGTTGGGATCAATACAAATGTGTTTAAAAAAGGAAGACCAAGTAAACATGGAATGGAAATAAGAAATGGAAACAGTAAGAAATATTTACATGGTAAGGAAGGAAGAGAATGGATAATGTAAACGTGAATTATAAAGATATACAATGCGTGACACATAGACTGTAAAAAAAATAAAAAATGTGGTAATAAATATTAAGGAATAAATCACAACAATGTCGAACATGTAGACTGTTTTGTAAAGTTTTAAGCAATACAATAGACTTTGCTGTGCTCGCCACTGGTATCGAAACTCAATTTGTAGCCTTATAAGTCTTCAGACTTACTGCTGAGCCACTGGGACACGCATGCGAGATTGCAAGGAAAGATATATTTTATCAGTAAGTGAAAGGAATATATTGATGGATGAGTGGATTGAAGAAAGCAAAAGCTGAGACTAGAACTGACAGAAGAAAGGATACGGTGATGAATACGCAGACAGAAGAGAAGGAAATAATACATTAACAGCTATCTGGACTGTAGGATATAGTGACGAAATATTAGATGAGTGAGTGTTAGAAGAAATGAACATAACGAGGGACAGTGATGGATTTGTGGATTTAAAGGGAAAAATAACGTTTGTGGACAAATAGATTGGAGAAAGAAGTATATATCTGGAATAAAGGAAAATGTGGTTGATCTAAGATCAAGAAAAGAGGAAGATACACATATTTCGACTGAAGGGTTTGTTTGATGTGTTTAAGCATAAAGTTAAATACTGGGCTATAAAATCGGTGTCCACTGCGAGAATCGAAGTCCTACTTCTGCTTTTAGTGTTATATACTTACCTTCTGAGACACTGGAAGACTGACTGCAAGGGAGAAAAAGATGAACATTTTCTTAGGTTACAAAACAATTTTGTTTTTAACAGGACAGCCATGCAATCAAAGAGAGTTGGCCTGGCATGATTTATTGGTTAAGTCGCTCGACTCGCAATTGTCGGGGTACAGATTCGAATTTCACGACTTAAAATACTCATTTCCAGCCGTAGGGGTATTATAATGAGACAGTCAGTCTCACTATTTGATCACACTAGCTCAAAAGTTGGCCTTGGGTAGTGTCGACTAGTCTGGAAGTTCAAAACTAAGAACGGCTACCTGCAATAGTCATTGAGTAACTTTGTAGGAAGATACCTTTGTCATTAAGCTGGTTCAAATAATGACGAAACAAATTTCACAACGTTTATATTTTGCACTTAGAAAGCGACGCCGGTGATTTGTGAATTTTGTATAGAAGGTGGGGAGTAGATTCCTAAATATAAATATTTTATTAACATAGACGTTCGTATTCATATATTAGAAATTTATGTATTGCATAATAATTGTTATGGTTGTTTTGAAACTAACAGAAAAAAAGAAAGAAAATTCTAACTGAAACCTTAAGGAAAAAAAAATCCAAACATTCAATAAAGGTTGAACAGTTTGGGGTCATTAAATAAATTTGTGTGCTTTAAAGGAGGTTGGTTTAATTAAAATGCATATCTCTCTGGAGCCCACCAGCTGTACATTGGTGAGGGATCGCCCCTGCCTAAAGCCGGATTAAGGCTTCAATGAAACCCACTATAGATATTACTCTCGCATTACTGTTTCCGTAAGGCTTGAAGCTGTTCAGCGAAGACTAGGGTTATTTGCATAAAGCCTTCCAAGCACCATAATGATGAGACGTTTGTTTTAAACGACACGTGCCAAGCGTAATTACCACACTGTTCAAGTAAGCTAAGCCTTGCCCCGTGTTGAAAAGGCATTGCCCTGATTTTTCTTACATTAAAGGACGCATTCTTTAACGTTTTTATGCGACAAGGATATGCATGAGGGGTCGTTAAGACCATGAAGGTTTGATTTGGAATTTCCTTATCATCACAAACGAGGATCTTCCAAATGTCTGCTGGTAACGTGAGTGATTTTTACACTTAAGGGAAATGCTGAAAGGTCTTTATCGTATAATGCGGTGTCTCTCTCGAAATCTAACCGTAAGAAATAATATAACGCGTGACAATTTTGTTTTGAAATCAGAAACAAAAACATCAAAAACCAATTGGAATTAACACGATGATTTACGTAAGTACAAACGCATGAAAGTTAAAACATAATCTATAATATAACTGGTCTCCTCGAAGCCGACATTTGTATCTAATTACGTTTGTCGATACATCTTAAAATTATTTAGTTAAACTACGCAGATCTACGTAACAACTGAGCGTGCTTCGATGGCTCCAGTAGTAAGTTTAAAAATTCATAACCCAAACATTTGAGGTTCGACCTCCATGTTAGACCAATACTTCCTAATTTTTTCTTCTTCGCAAAAACAAACAAATAACCATCCCGGTGCTGCTTTCATTCATAACGCTTAGTTTTCCTGCTAGAATTTCTATGTAACAATCCCACTCTTGGTGTTTGTTATCTGGTTATCAGCTGTTAGGATATCTGGGTACCCGCGGTGACAGTAATTCCAATTTGTCAGTGTGTGGAGAACCAAACATCTTCCTCAGTGCTGTCTTGAGTTACAACACCCGGTTCTTCCCGTTAGTTTTACTGAATTAGGATCCCGCTCTTGGTGTTTGTAACCTGTTATCGGCTGTTCATATCAACGGATGACCAGAGTAATGACAGCTCAACTCTTGGGACTGCTTTGGTAACACGCTAGTAATATTACGTACCGAGGATTAACGTAATTTACCTGACCACATTTCATCAATGGATTTGGGTGTGCCTTTGCTATCTTATTTTGGTTACGTGCATGCTTACAAGAGCAGCCACATATATTTACGTCCAATGGCTTCTATTTATGGTCTCTTCACACATTTCATCGCTGTCGACAGTCTCCTACTGCCTACGGTTATAGTCTGTAACAGAAAATACCGGTCCACCAGAGGGCGGAACGTTCCGTTATTCCATATACCATTTCCTCTCTCTCTCTCGGCTTCAGTGTTGGTCATTAAATATGTCCACCTAAAACCATTCGATCCGAAGCAATGGGCGGGGAAAGCAAAGAAGGACCCCAAGGGGCCCCTAGCAAAGTTTAGGAACATAGCCGTCAACACTGTCGTCTGATTTCCGTCTCCCACCTTTACCACTTTACATTTTTTGTATGGAACCTAGAGGCGCGTACTTCGGCAAGTCGACCAAAGATGTGCTTCATTAGTGACCCTGGTAGGAGCGCTTTGTTTCGGGCGATCACAAACTACCGAGCTTTTGACATTTTAATTGCTTTTTAGATTCAGACCGGCCCACTAGTCGGTCGAGGCCTTGCTATGTTCTTCAGCCCACCTGGCCAGAACCTAGGTCTGGCTGTCATCTGTCAGATACTTGAGTTTTGTGTTCAGTTCCATTGATGATAAATGGCATAAGCAGTGAACTGACCCCTACGTGATATATGTTCACATAAAAACCCGCACTATATTTAAGAAGTGTTTAGACGTGGGCGTTTCTCCTGGCTCCTTTACCTAATCTCCCTCCTATAGCTCTTAAGCTTCATTGGCACTACACAGGTTTCGTTTAGCTTTTAGCCAGTGTCATCTATAGTCAGATGCGCATCCTGGGAACGAAAAAGTCAAAATGGGTTTCAGTACAACAGTTAATAAGTAGTTAGGTGAAAAAGCTCGAACCCCCGAGGCACTAAATGAGTGAAAACTGGTAGAAGGTTGTTCAGTGTTAACATCACTCATACTCTTAGTTTAGCAAACAAATGTTAGACAAGTACGATATTGCTTTCTGTAATTTATAACAGGCCACATGTAAGAATAAACTTAACGGTTTTCTAGAAGCCTAATACAGAAATCCGATCAACTAATTAATGGAAGACTGCAGTTGGTGTAAACATTGTACCAACCATCTTGGTTATGGTTTTTGGATCTGCTAAACGGAGAATATGTATTGATATTCAAAATGGAAATTCTCAACATACATCTCCTTATGCTCCTTATCAAGTTGACATATCTTAAAAATTTGGATGAAGTGAGAACGTCAAATTGCTATTAAAGAAAATCGCATACATATATTCGCGAAATTCCGTGAAAAGTAGCAAACATTTGGTTACAAAATAGGAGGCAGACGTGTGGTATCATGACGTGAAACAATGTGACATTCTCTCTTCTAAAACTGAAATGATTACTTGAAACACTATAACTTTGTATTTTAAAACACAGGAGGAAAAAACATTAACATGGTGGGTGCTTAAGTCTTTGCAATATCTGATAAAAGAAATTATACGGTGATCAGGGGGTGTGGCTCTCCTGAAAAAACAATATGGCATTTATAAATTTCAAATGGAACATTTCCTATTAGGGGAAACGCAACAGATAGTGTATGTTAGCCTGAAAAACATTAATATGCATTAATTAATCTGTTTTCATTAGTCGTAGACCTTGGTGGGGGTTGGAGGGTATGTCTCTACAACTCTGGTTCTTCCAACTGTGTTTAAAATAACATAAATGAAAAAAATATATATCTGTTTACAGAATAAAAACATTGTTCAAAATGTTTTTTATTTCTCATTTTTGTCACAATAGGACAATCCACAGCGCAAAAACGAATACACACACATCTTAATATACTTATACGATGTTATCAAATGCTCACTTTAGTTTATATCCTAGACCGAAAACACAATTATTATTGACCGGAAATGACATAAGCATCTACCTTCTCCACAACAAAACTATCAACAAATGCAAACAAAGTCAATGAATAAAGTACAGTTTTGTTATTAAAGCTTATCATTCTATAGACTGACAAATATAGAATAATATTTGCATTAACAATTTCCTTATTACTTTATCAAGACACTTTTGCTATTACCAGCGTAAGATTACAAAAAGTGCGTGGGTTTAATTGATTTTCAATGGAGATTCATTTATTTGTGACCTGATTTTTATCGAATAACGTTTTAGTATATATACATCTTAAACCTATTTCCGAAACCATTAAAAGACACTGAACCTTGTAACTTTGATGCCAATAAGTTCATATAATTTCAATGCATTTGCTTTTTCACGCTTACATATGCTACAATAAATGAGGATGATGAAATACAAGCACGAGAATTGCAAGACAGCTTCCGTATTTGTTTGTTTGTAACTACGCACAAATCCATACAATGAGGTATCTGCGTTATGCACATCACGGGTATCAAAATCCTATTTTTAGCGTTATAAGCTTTGAGACTTAAGACCAGGGTGTTCGGAAAGTCACTGTGCAGTTTTGTCCATTAATAAATATATAAGTGCAAAGTGACTTTCCGAACACCCTGTATAAAAGCAAATGATTCAATGTAAGGGTATGCATGACCACAAAGAGTTAAAACACGTCAGTATTCTTACGCTCCCTGCCAATTTTTATTCTTAGAAAATTACAGAGTAGCGTCTTGTCCTATTTCAGAACTAATTGGTGTTATGGTTGTTAGCTGAATAATAATAAGAAGGCTAAAAGATTCAGTGTTATTTTAAATAAAAACGAAACAAGCGAGTAGGAAATAAATTCAGGACGTTTTACTTGTAACAAAAAAACACACTATCTTTTGAAAAAATAAGTTGACACTTTGTAACACGAAGTTTAATAGACTTCCTAATTTGTTTCAGATTTTTAGTTTGAAGCTCCTAACAGATGTTAATTCGTTTATATATATATATATACCACACTTTTAATTTTAAATTGAATCAAACAAAAAAAACACACATAACAACAAACGTTTTTTCTAAAGTGCACTTACTTCAGTATTATGTAAAATCATTTGTTTTTTGAAATATAGAATATAAAAGCTTGCTTGTTTGATTTCAGCATAAAGCTACCTCGTAGGGATCGAGCTTCAAAATATTAAGTGAGAAAAAGCTGTCAAACTTAACACTGGGTAGCCGAGAAGCATTATAAAAGTAATATATTGAACGTTACAAATAACACTGACGATTTTCTATAAGTAGTTAATAGTCACAGAATTTCACAGTGGTTTATCAGTTAGTTCGACATAACCAAGTTAGTCGGACTATTTTACTCTGATTTAAAGTGCTTGGTGTTCTTTATAGATATACTTTATTCAGGGTTTATTTTGTGAGTATGTGTGTGGGTCTTTACCAAGTAACAAACCAAGAATTACACGTCTGTTCACGGATAGCGAATTTTGGAGAAAAATAAAACGTCGAAGCGAGGAGAATGAATGATTGGCTAGTTCTCGACATATAAAGTAGGATGACAGACAATTTCCAACATACTTAGAGAGGTCTTTTATCTTTCAGAACTAACATCCCTTACGCACACGCGGGCTGAATCAAGGAGACCGCCGGTCGACTATCACACCCATTACATGTCTAAAGAACCGCACATGCCCCTAGAAAGGAGAGCCTTAAGTATGTGAACATATAGTAAGGTTTTTATAGAATAAGAACACGCCAGAGATAAACGTAGCTTCTGGAAGAAGCAGATTGCAAATTATGTGACATACATATACACTTTTATGCAAATATTCGCTAAATAACATATCTTTCACTGTTGATGGCCAATGTCCAAGCATGATTTACCAAAATCCAAGTTTCTCTTAGAACAGTATGTATTTGAAAGTCAGCCAAAAAGTTAAAGAAACAAAATACAAAAAAAATATTAATGTGAATATTCATAATAACATCCATCCCACATCTACCCAAGAAAATAACAACAACAAAACAAAGAGGCATTTTCACTCTCCTCTGTGTTCAGATAAGGCCTTAATAAGCAGAACAATCACATATCTTCTACGTCAAAATAGCCTTACGATTCCTTTGGAGAAGGTTTATGAATCACACAACTTTCTGGTACATCTGTTAACTCTGTCTGAGGTAAACTTAGTAAGGTTAGAAAACAAAATGCTTATACAAACAAATAAATGAAACCGACTCCTACTGACTGTCATTAATCATCTACGTATCAATATTTACGACATATTAAACAATAACGTTCATCCGTCATTCTAAAAGCTTTTGTATTAAATTTACTACCAGTATTTATCATCCTCGCTTTCTTTTCCAGCGCCATTTTTATTATAATGATACCGTCATGCCCTTTAGACGTAGGGAATGTGATAGTGTATAAATCAAAGTGTTTCCGACTAAAGATAAAAATAGTCTCTGTAGCACCTAAATGTTTCTCAGTTAAACAAAACAATTTATAGTAAAACTCAGGCAAAGTGCTACATATTTTAAAACTTTATGGGCCAAGCTTTAGTTAGAAAATCACACACGTGCTTGTGTTTTGTAGAACATTGTTGTGTGGACAGTGAGACCGCAAAGAACTTGTATATAGTTTACAAACAGTTCAAAACCAAAATGGCCATCTTAAAGCTAACAGGAAGACAATATGTATGGCCTACTGTCACATAAACACGTATAACCACTGTATAATCCTTTAGAAACAAACAAAACAATAAAAATGTCACAAATGATAACTCACTTTTACATCGTTTAAGTAAACTCCGTGTAACGATGGGAACACAAAGAATTTTCAATCTGCAGTGCAATTTAAATGCAATAGATTGTTTGTTTGTTTTTGAATTTCACGCAAAGCTACACGAGAGTTATCTGCGCTAGCCGTCCCTAATTTTGCAGTGTAAGACTAGAGGGAAGACATATAGTCATCATCACCAACCGCTAACTCTTGGGCTACTCTTTTACCAACGAATAGTGGAATTCACCGTAACATTATAACGCCCCCACGGCTGAAAGGACGAGCATGTTTGGTGCGACTGGGATTTAAACCTGCGACTCTCGGATTACGAGTCGAACGCCTTAACCTCTTGAGTAGGGTTAATGAAGGGTGTTTTGGATCAACTACGTCCTAGTCTTAATGAATGTCATTGCCAATGTCTAGTTCCCATAACAACACAAATAAATGGAATAAAGTAAGCATAAGTAACGAAGACATTTTTAATAAGATCAACCGTGTACTAACTGGCCTTAATTACACCTCTCTGTCCAGAACCTGTAACAGGTTGTTAAGCGCTGCCCACTCATCAGCGTACTGGACTGAACAGTTGAAGTTCAGTCGTTTACGTTCCTTTACTGGTGAAAAGAAATAACTAGTCTCAATTTGGGATCCATGAGTGTGTTAAAAGAGTGACAGCCAAATCCCACTATTCGCTCTAACAAGAGTAGCTTAATAGTTGGCAGTGGTTATTGTTGATTAGTTTACTTCCTTTTGTTATACCACTTCAAAAATTAAAGTTGGTTGGTTGTAAATAACATTCACGTAACTTTGCACGAAACTGACAAAAACGAACGAACTTACAACATGTGTGTCTGCGGGTCGAATGAACTGCTTACAAAATATAAGCAAGTTGCACTGTTAAATAACAGTGAATTAACAGCCTACAACTTTTCCAAACCAACCTAAACACCATTATTGGTTGTTTCACTCTTCACTTTTCTTACAAATTCATAGCTCACCCTATGATAGTGGTCAATTTTTTTTGCTTCGTTCAGTTTTTCGAGCAAACTGCACAAAGGCTATTTGCAAATATTAGTCCTTAATTTTGTACCAAAGGACTAGAGTGAAATCAACTAGTCATCAACACTCACCGAAAAAGTTAGAGATACTCCTTTCTGACCGTAAATCCCATATTCCCAAGTGTAGATTGCGTTTACGGCAACGGGACATGAACCACGAATTTTTATTCACAGGAGTTCTAATAATAAGGCCTCATCCGACCACTCTAAAGCAGGGAATTATACTTCCCAAAATCACTCGCTCTGTCTTTTCTTTTTTTATTTCAGTTGAGAAAAAATACAAGTTCAAAGTAATCTCATTAATTTGAAACTCCTTTAAGTAAATACTTACTACTAGGCCTAATCTTCCACTGTGACATACATTAAATGGATTTTTGTGAATTATTTCCGCTTATTCATTTAAAAAATTCTGAAGGCATTTAAACGCATGCTTCAGAAAGTTGTTCATAGTCTCCTAAATTATATTCAACGCACTTAGACGACCTATTCAATTATGAGTATGTTATTTACACTGGAAGGGAAATATGACTGCAGGAAAGAGCGGAAGTTATGCTTGTCATGTCTCAGAACACAACACTTTGTAATGGAGCGTGACCCTCTTTCTTCTCGTATAAAATGTATTGAAGAAGGGAAGAGACGGTCGCTTTGATGTCTAGTGGTGGACTCGTGTGACACTGCTCTGATTGTCCTCACTGCTGGTTCTTCTCAGTATCATTCTCTGGGTTTTTCATGCCATTGTACTAACCCAGAACGTTGTACACAGTTGATTGTTCGTATTACTGTCCACACATTCCTTACTTTGACACGTGGTTCAACAAACATAATACTTGGTATTAGAACTGACGAATCTCTTCATACACATACAGTCATCGTCAGCTCTATGGAACCACGTAATGTACTTTGACCTATCTGTCTATCCATCCGCTTATCTATTTTTCTCTTTCTACCTCTTCAGGCGCTTTCCAGCTGCTATTCGAACGCTGGAAAAGTTACAGAGTAACATATATGAGCTATAGAACACCCCTTTACTCTGGGTAAAATTTTAATGGAGAGGTACTTCTACGTTTCACTCATACAACAAAAAAATTGTGTTATAAAGAAGACCGTTGTAAAACATAAATAATTATCAGCCACAAAATGTTATATAAACGTATTATTCTGTAAGTGATACAGACGCAGTATCTGAGATTATACTTATGTTTATGTGCGTTAACAAGAACACTATTTATTCACTTGTGTGAGTAAAATCACAATTTGTTTTCTGGTTTTATTATTAAAAGTATTTACATATTGTTTGTTTGTTTGTAGTTAAACACAAAGCTACACATTGGATTATCTGTGTTGTGTCCATCACGGGTATCGAAATCCAGTTTTTAGAGTTGTAATTCCGTCGACATGCCGCTGTGCAACGGGAGGGGGCATTTTACTGTTATGTGACTTTGAAAATAATTATTTTGGTGTCAGAAAATAGTAATAGGATATGAGGTATTTTTGTGGATATATTTATAGATGGAAGCATTTTCTTTCTAGTTCTGGTCAAAGTATCGTGCTTTATCTGTTTATTTTATGTTCAGAGATGTCGTACATTTTTTACTTTTTTTTTTTTAGTGTGTGGCAACCTCCCGTCGTTCCTATAAGAAGAGAAAGGAACACCTGCTTTCCTGTTCGCTGTGCTTTACCAGACAAGGTAACACCACTTGTCACTCCATAGGAGGGCCGGAAAAAACAAAATAACCTCCCATAGTCGCATCTTGTGCCCCTAGTAGAACCCCTTTGATCAACATGTAAATTATGCTGAAAGTTATGGTTGTTAACTCCTGTGTGCTACACATAAATTCCTCTTCATGAATAACTTGTTCAATGTCCTAACTTGTTAAAGATGGTTCAATGACTGGGGCTGACAACTAGGTTATTTTATTTTTAAAAAAATCGCATGTTAAAGTGTAGCAACTTCGTAATGAATTTTGTTGTTTGCGACTTGGTTTAGACTGGTTCTGTCTGGGTAATTTTTACATAAATCGTGACATCACGGAAGAGTTGCTTAGCCTTCAAGATGGCGCTGTTGTACTGTTTAATAATACATTACAAGTTAAATGTAACTTCTGGTAACAGAATTACCAGCACGAACATCAAGAGCATTGTCGATTTTTTTTTTCTTCTAAACGTTGTCTCGTTATACACTTAACGAGCACTAGTACTTTTAAGATATATAAACAATCGTCTTACGGCTTTCTACCAATGTACCACTATAGTCTAAACGTGCCTAGCTACATATTCAGGACGTATCACGGTTGCTACGGCCAACATATTTATTATCAGGGTTGCTAAGGCAACGTGACTACGTTCGTCAGACGGGTACTCAGAAACGTAGAATAGTAACTACTTATAAATGTGCAGTCTACTGTTTTTGTTTCCCGAAGGTTAGCAGAAGCAGCGTAGACATGATGGAGATTTGTCTTTAATGGATTTCTGATGCCTGTTTAAAAAAAAAAAGTATTCTATAGAAACGTTTTCCACTCTAGAAACACACAAAAACTCTTACTTTGGTATCTACTAGCTTTTGAGGTAGTTTTCAACAGATGGTCATCCAAAGGGAAGTGCAGAAATTTTATATAAAAGTAATGTAAGTTGTGAAAGCGCATATTTAATGAGCACAAATGATGGAGCATAAGCAGTAGTGTAGTACGAATTTTTTTTCTGCTTTTTAATTTTGATACGGCATTACAATTTGATTGATGTGTCAGGACCTTGAGTTCAAAAGTAGAACAAAGTAAATCCGCTCAGTATTTCATTCGTTTTGTTGAACCTAGGTAACGGTGTATTTCAGTTGTTCCGCTGTTTTGTTGTTCAATATTATCAGTTGATAAATAATAAAGATATTGGATTGTTTGTAGTTAAGTACAAAGATACGCAATGGGCTATCTGTGCTCTTCTCACCACAGGTATCGAAACCCAGTTTCAAGTGTTGTAAGTCAGGAGATATACCGCTGTATCACAGGGGTGTACGACAATAGACGATTACAGAAACAGTTTAAAAAATGGAGGAAGGCCCCGGCATGGCCATGTAGGTTAAGGCGTTCGTCTCGTAATCTCAAGGTTGCGGGTTCAAATCTTCGTCGCACCAAACATGTTCGCCATTTCAGCCGTGAGGGCGTTATAATGTGACGGTCAATCCCACTATTCACTGGTAAAAGAGTAACCCAAGAGTTGCTGGTAGGTGCCTCTAGTCTAGGGACGGCTAGCGCAGATAGCCTTCGTGCAGCTTTGCGCGAAATTCAGAAACAAGCAAAAATCTATACTTTATTTTAAAAATAAAATTGATGGCAAATGTTAATTATCGAATACTTGCAAGATTATTTACTACAGGGTAATAATAATCATTTTGTGCAATATAACTAAAGTAACGTTTGCATCAAATTTTGCGTTATAAAATTTTAACAATGACGGAACATTATTTTTTATTATAATGTTAATAAACGAATTTTGAGTAGTGTTTTGTTTGTAGTAAAGCACAAAGCTACACAATGAGTTATTATTCCTCTGCCCACCACACGTGTCGAAAACCGGTTTATACCGTTGTAAATCCAAAGACTGAGGGGGACAATCTTGAGTAACAATAACATTTGTAGAATAAGAAGTTACAAGGTGATTTATGAATTATATTTTATTATTTCTGGTAATCTTCGTTAAAAATATAGAGGGCGTGTCGCAAATAAAACGTTTACTTAGAATTTTCGCAGAAAGCTACACAAGAGCCAGCTTCACATATCTTTCCTTAGTTTAAACCTGATAGACGAAAAGACCAGAAGACAGTCAACATCATGCACCTTGAGTTACTGTTGCATAAAGGATTTGACTACGACAGTTAACAGACTCAAAGTGCAAAGCGCGTTGTTGTTCTAGCAATGTGAATCCTCGGATCCACAGTTCGGGCTTGACAATACTAGCCACGCTCGGCACTAAAACAAAAACATATACTCGAGCTTCCACACGTATGAATATTTATTTTACAGTGTAAAAAATACTATCATGCATACATTTATTTAATTATATACATATATGTGTGTGTGTGTGTGTTTGTGTATGTAGATATAGATTTATATATAGACTTATGTATATAGCAATCATAAAGATGGTTGGGGTGATATTATGCCAAGCTAATAAGCTTGTTATTACAAAAACTGTTTAAAAAGTGAAACTCAGATACTAAATGGGAATTTTGAAAACACCATGGACACTCTTAAACATACCTCCTATCTATATAAAGTTGGCACAACCAGGTACTCTTGAACGATTACTATCGCAAGCATTGAGTCAAACGAAAAACTGGTCACAGCAGGCAAGTACATGAGTTTGTGTTGTATCTAACTACTTCTAGAACTTTAAAGCTTTCACTTGAAACAGCATAATGTGCAGAAACAAGGACAAAAGTTACTTTACCAAATTTATTGTGCAGTATAGTTTATAGAAAAACAGTGGCAGTGCACTTTGTTGTTTTAAGACACTCATAACGAACACGTCGTTCTCGTCTGCAAATTAACATCTCGTAATCAAAATAAATTTTTACCACTTTTAATTTCGCGTAAAGCTACACGAAGGCTATCTGCGCTAGCCGTTCCTAATTTAGCAGTGTAAGGCTAGAAGTGAGGCAGCTAGTCACCACCACCAACCGCCAACTCTTAGTTTACTCTTTTACCAACGAATAATGGATTTGACCATCACATTACAACACCCCCCCCACGGCAAAAAGGGCGAGAATGTGACGAGGATTCAGCCCCGCGACCATCAGATTACGAATCGAGTGCCTTAACCATCTGGCCATGCTTGGTAAATTTTACCACTTTTAGGATGATCTGGAAAATACATTTTATTTTAAAATCATTATCCATTAATGAAGTGTTGCTCACTTTTAACACTTGTTGAGACACAATTGGTACAGTATAACTTTAACTACACCAAAGTTGTACTTAAAAAAAAAAGATCTCAGAGAAAGCATGGGGTTACTCAACTGAAGAAACTTAATGATAACATAGTATTAAACAAGGGATCTATACTATTATCTCTACATTCTCACACGCGTGCGTGCGCAATAGGGGGCAACCTAGAAGTCGATTTCTTTTTTGTTTTTGAATTGTTTTTATCTCATCAACAAAACGGTTTGAAATATATTTAAAACTGTTTTTATCAATTAATTAACTGAAAACATCGTCTAACATTCAATTTAAAAAACAAACATTAAACTAATCATCAACTTTAGTAAATATATAAGTTTTACTGGCTATAATTCTTTCACTTTACCTCCTATATCATTTTAGACCAACTGATTAATTACTGTGAGACATTGCATAATGGTTTTAAGTGCTTGGTTGACGCTTCTATTAAGTGGCATTATGTTTTGATTAATTAATCACCTGATTCTGTTTTCTGATTAATTACATAATTATTTAAGATTATTTGTTTTTTACTCACTTACTGCTAACAGACTTTGGTTTGTTTGTTTGGTTTAGTTTGTTTTGAATTTCGAATTACTGCACGAGGGCTATTTGTGCTAGCCGTCCCTAATTTAGCAGTGTAAGAATGAAAGGAAGACATCTAGTCATCACTACCCACCGCCAACTCGTGGACTACTCTATTACCAACGAATAGTGAGAATGACCATCACATCATAACGCCCCACGAATGAAAGAACGAGAACTTTTGGTACGACGGGGATTTAAATCCGCGATCCTCAAATTACGAGTCGAGTGCCTTAACCATCTGCCCATGCCAGGCACACGAACAGACTACTTTCATTGAACAATCGTATTATCATATCGAATCACTAAATAGTTATTATAAGTGATGAATAATTAAAACTTTATTTTGATTAAACATGTCGCTAATCGACCTTTTGATTGAACCACGTTGTATTTTAACCATATATTATTTATTAGTTGAAATATTAGGTTTCTGACATATACGTAATAACTAGTCTATACTATAGCCAGAGAAGTTTAAAACATACTATTACACTCTGTGAAATTGTAATTTCTTTCTGAAGGAATAAAAGTTGAATCTGGGCGACACGTGTACCCGTAACTGCTTACTGTACATAGGTTACAGATAATGTGTCGGTTATCGTTGCTCTCACTTTTCAATTACTTTTAACCACTTCATCAACTGGTTTTGTCCCTTGAGTGACTACTTATTATTCCTTTCACTGGCTATTAGGCCTATTACCTGATTAAAGCATCTTACTTCTAACTACTTCATCAACTGGTTTTGTCCCTTGAGTGACTACTTATCATTCCTTTCACTGGCTATTAGGCCTATTACCTGATTAAAGCATCTTACTTCAAACTACCTCATTAATTGGTTTTGTTCTTTGAGCGATTATTTATCATTCCTTTCACTAGCTTCTAGGTCTATTAGCTGATTAAAGCATCTTACTTCTAATTATCTCATTAATTGGTGTTGTCCCTCGAGTAACTATTTATCATTACTTTCACTGGCTTCTAGGTCTATTACCTGATTAAAGCATCTTCTAACTACCTCATCAACTGGTTTTGTCCCTTGAGTGACTACTTATCATTCCTTTCACTGGCTATTAGGCCTATTACCTGATTAAAGCATCTTACTTCAAACTACCTCATCAACTGGTTTTGTCCCTTGAGTGACTATTTATCATTCCTTTCACTAGCTTCTAGGTCTATTACCTGATTAAAGCATCTTACTTCTAACTACCTCATTAATTGGTTTTGTCCCTTGAGTGACTATTTATCATTCCTTTCAGTGGCTTCTAGGTCTGTTACAAATTAAAGCATCTTACTTCTAATTACCTCATTAATTGGTTTTGTCCCTTGAGTGACTATTTATCATTCCTTTCACTAGCTCCTAGGTCTATTAGCTGATTAAAGCATCTTACTTCTAATTATCTCATTAATTGGTGTTGTCCCTCGAGTAATTATTTATCATTACTTTCACTGGCTTCTAAGGTCTATTACCTGATTAAAGCATCTTACTTCTAACTTCTTCATCAACTGCCTTTTTTTTCCTTTTTGACTATATAAATCTATATTTAATGCGATAGATACACCTATTATCAGTGATTAGACATACTGGTGATTAACCAGAACATTTTTCCAACCGATAGTTGATTTGTTTATTTAATATTTATGTTCGCTCTACTAATAAGTTTCAAAAAATGACTGTATCCTACTTAATTTTCTTTTTATAATTAATTTTTATTAAGCCTTTACGAATAAGAAAAACGCTAAAACTCAGCTCGATTATCCGCGATGGACACAGCAGACAGCCTAATGTAGCTTTATTCTAAAACAATCACTCAATTAAATCGTATTGGTTATTTAATGTTTAGGTATTTTAAAATTAATGCTGAATTTATGTATGGTACGTATTTTAATTTGTTGACTTAATATGTGAACTTAAGTGTAACGAAAATCTCCTGAGTTGACCGAACTTCGAAAAACGTTATTGGAATTGAGGCCGAAAATATGGCTGACAACGAGGGTGCCAAGTTGATGAATCAGTGCATTCTAATCCTTAGAGGTTTTATTCTTATAATGTATTGAATTATATCATTAAGTATTTCTTGTCAATGTATTATACTGTTCTTGTGCATAGGTTCCTTTAATATTATTTTAATTCTGATTAAATCGTGTAATTTGCTTTTAATTAACAGCTCTTGGTAACAGAGATGGTTAGTACAGTGATCAAGTGAAGCAGTCCAGTGATTTTGTTATTTAGCTATTTTTCATTTAAACTCGATCAAAACCTTTTACATGTACAAAAACAACCAGGTTAAAATAGAAAGGTCAGTCAAATATGACATAAAAAAGTAAAATAAGAGGTTGTGAATAAGTTAAACAAGAAAAATTGGGAAAAACGTGGCCTCTTTTTACATTCGTGTTTCTCCTTCTTGAAACAGCAGTAAAAACGAGGCAATTCTTTCATGTTTAATTAACTAATTGTTTTCATCGTGCAAAGCTACACAACAGGCTACTTCCGTTATGTCCACTAAGGGGAGTCGAACTCCAAATTTACTGTGTTGCTAATTTGCAAACTGACGTTGACCCACCTGGGAACCCCGTTGATGTGACCTACTTTTACTCTACATCTTTATAAGGTTTGCCACATTTACAAAATATGCCTTTTCATATCACAGTATGGCTGACCTCTTTACTCTTGCATGTCTGTTTTGGTATATGTAAAAAGATTTGATCAGGTGGTACTACGTTTTTATTTTGACTAGCATTTTAAAATTAATGAAAGATCACATTTCAACCAAAGTGGGATTCGAACTGCAAGTAAAACGAGGCGATACCAACACAGATCCAGTGACTCAAGTCACTGTGCTATTTCTCATTTCAGATGCTTCATACGCCCTTAGGCCCGTAAGTTATCAGTTTTAACCCAGTGGCTGTGGATAGCAATTCACCATTAAAATTATCAAAACATATTCATAAAAATATAAATATAAATGCTACAGTTGCCAAACTCTAGGTAAGATTAATATCTTGTGTGTTTGTTTTTCGTGTCTCTTCCCATTTGTTCATTAATATATTTTATCTGTTCAGCAACAAGAAAAAATTGATTTGTCACTTTCTGATTGCTTATTTCTCTTAATCTAAAATACGTATGAAACCACAGTCTCTTTTTCATGTGACGTCAGAGTGTTTACATCTGGCTGTCAGAAACATAAATATAGTGGCATTCCAGCATTTGGAACAGTTTTGGCAATTCTCCAGGCGTGGCCGAAAGTTCCGTTCTTAATATAGAGCCATCAAAGTGTTATTCCACTCTTCTCACTTGGATAAGGTCTCAAGCGTTCATCCAGATATTCTTCCAGGTAAGTTATCTCACCTGACCAATCAACCAACCAAATGTTTCTCAGGTTAACCTAAAGATGACACAGGAAGGTCGAAACGTTGTTCTCTCCTTATCAATTAAAGTATTAATACCCGTTCTGAGATACATTTTTATTTCAAGTGGGTTTCTCGTGATCAAGAACCAAACAAACCAAATGGTTCTTTATACACTATTTTGACTGACGTATGAACATATTTATTCAATTTTCTGAGCTGGTATTTTATAGTCGAATTACATCAAATAAAGGTCCTGGCACGGCCTAGCGCGTTAAGGCGTGTGCTTCGTAACCTGAGGGTCGTGGGTTCGCGCCCGAGTCGCGCCAAACATGCTCGCCCTCCCAGCCGTGTGGGCGTTATAATGTAACGGTTAATCCCACTATTCGTTGGTAAAAGAGTAGCCCAAGAGTTGGCGGTGGGTGGTGATGACTAGCTGCCTTCCCTCTTGTCTTACACTGCTAAATTAGGGACGGCTAGCACAGATAGCCCTCGAGTAGCTTTGTGCGAAATTCCAAAACAAACAAACATCAAATAAATTACTCAAATTACTAATAATCAAATACTCTAAGAGATATTTAGGTCGAGCGTGGCCCAGTAGTTAGCGTAGCGGACTTTGGATCTGTGGCTTCATCTTTCGAGTCCCATTACTGTCAGAAAAAACAAAACCAAAAATCTGTGCGCCTTTCCGCTTTGTTCAGTAGCATTCCCCCCCCCTCTGATTCATCAGCTCAAAATTTGGGATAGCTAACGCAAATACTCGTTGAGTAGCTTTTCGCAAATATCCAAAAACAAACAAATGAGATGCATGAAAATCAAGTCTTGTCTGGATGGACTTCGAGCCGATGTCTCACTAATGCGTTACTAATAATCTAAATATTCTACAAAAAAAAAACCAATTACTTCACAACACTGGCAATTAATCACAATAAATGAGCAGAAAGCACAATTTGTCAAGTGTCAATATATTAAGTTGGTTAGAGTAATTTGTTGAGACAAATTCATAATTTCAGTGAATAACGGATTTTTTTTGCAGACTTTTTTCTAAGCTTATCCAAACATTTCGTAAAGATATCCAGACATTTAAAATGGAAAAGATTTCGTAAATTACTTGAAGATTTGAGACATATTTGGAATGCTTCTTTCCAATAATCTGGACTATGTAGAAGATGACGAGTGAAAAACGAGTGTCAACCCTTAAATACGAGCACGAATCTGTATCGTCTATAAAAAAAACAGTTGTTAGATATAAATTGACAATATTAACTTAGGTTGTAAAGAGTCAACTGATAATGATACAACAACAACATAATCAGACCCTCTCAACAACAATGGTCATGAAGTTAAAGAGTACTCCAAAGAAGAGGAAATAAACGGTTACTACAGAATATCTTGCTCACAAGGAGATCAACTAAGAGCTTTTTAAGTAATACCTTTGTAACTCTGTAAGCTAGAGAAAGTAGTTCCTGCATATTGATTTAGAGAATTTATACAAAATCACGTACACTAACTCCGACTTCCTCACTCGCTAGAAGCTCACCTTAAGGGGATATTATCCCACCCCATAAGACTTTCTCCCCTTTCCCCTTGTAGTAAGAATTAGAATAGAGAAGGATGACGTGCAAAGCTTACGAGAAAGAGGCTCCAATCGTAGCTAATTAAATATAAAAATGACCCTCGGGTCTGGACCTCGGCATGCCAGTGATAGGTGAATGATGAATGTAAGATATGCGTGAAATGTGGCGAACAGAAGCTGGTTCAACTGCATGAACGAAAGGGTCTTGTGAATAAGAGGTACTACAATCGGCCTTTTTTACTGATTTGGGCTCAAGCACGTTCAGATGGATGGTACGTAACACTACGCCGTACTAACTGCACTGGACTACGCTTATCTTCGATAATACTGTGTACACGAAACAGCTGGAGGTTCATATCAGGGTCGCTGTATTGGTACTCTCAGCCGAAGACTTCTTGATTCATAACATGCTCCTGTTGTTTTTATGCTTGGTTGAGTTTGACGAATTAGTTGTTTTTTTTTAAATTTTCACTCGACGAATTTCTAAAGTGTCCTGTATAGCTGTAGTATTACACGATTTTACTCTCACGTGCCTGAACACGTGTTTAAGAGGAAATTAAAGTGTTATTTAGAGAAAAATACAAAACTCGTCTCATTGTTTGTTTTCAGATGCACGCGTATAGCTAGCAGCTACTCAAGTGTTATCTGCGTTAGCCGTACCTAATTTGGAACTGAGAGACCGGAGGGAAAGAAGCTAGCCAACGCCACCCAATGTAAACTCTTGGGCTACCTGACCAGTTAGTGAGATCTGATTGTTGCACGGAAGACGTACTCAGAACACAAAAGTGCAAGACATTATTATAATTACATTTTGTGAAAACTGGAATGAATGTTGGACCTTGAAGAATCCGACACTGAGAGATTGACCCAAATTACCTCATTTACCCATGTCTTGTTTTTCAGTTAAAAATTAAAACATACAAGATTTTCAAAATGTTAAATGATTATTATGATCTGCGCCTCCTTCTCTGAGGAAACTTCATACTAAACTATGTAGCATTAAGGTATAAATTTAATAAATGCCATTTTGCACGAGACACGCGATTAGTTACGACATTCTCCAAAACGACTTGATTTGAGTGTTTAAGAAAAAAAAAACACTTTCGGAAAGCGGTCGAGTTCTTGGGTTTTTATATAAACCAAAAGTGAGACTATAAGAGGAGCGTTTATATGAAATTTAACTACAATCGTGTCGTGCACTTTTGATTTGTTTAAAGTATCAAACCTTTCATTTTCCTTAAGAAAATCTGGAAATTATTAAATTCCTAATCACTTGAGTTTCGAAAACGAAATTAAAACTACATTTACAAAACAAAAGAAAAATATTATCGATTACTAAGTTTTCCACCAACCTTAAATGGTTGGGTAAAAGTTGTTTACTACTGGGTTTTCCTCTAGTCTGAATGGTTGAGTAAAAGAGTTGTCTACTAGCCTAAAGTTATTGTGTAAAAATATTATCTACTACTAATTTGCATCAGCCATAGTAGTTGGATAAACGTATTGTCTATAAGTTTTACACTAATTTGAAGTAGTTCAGTAAGAATATTATATACTATTAAGTTTTCCACTAGTCTGAAGTGGTTGGGTAAGAGTATTGTCTCCCGTTACGTTTTCCATTGTAAATTGTTTCGATAAAATATACTACAACCATCTAAACACATCGCAATGTGCACTAAATATATCAAACAGTCCTTCTAATGACTGAATTATGTATAGTAGAATTTAAAGTGTCAAAGTTTTGAAAATTAATTTAGTTTTCCTAGCAGGTTTCACATTATGTAATGTTGGGCAAAACTATGAGAAATTTGAATATGAAATCTGATACATAAGATTTCTGTCTTTATGAGCAAGAAATGATTTCATTGACTTTTCAGAAGTTTTTATTATTATTAAGGTAGATCGAAATATATTATCCAATTCCCTTAGATTCCACTATATCAAATACCATTGTTCTTTCTTATGATAACGTTTTAACAAAGCATGTATAAATATAGACATATATATATATATATATATTTACACACACACACACACTGGGTAGTTGCAAAAACACTGTTAATGCAAATACTTCAAACATGTAGAGTTATTGGAATATAATTTTTAGTGTCATGAAATGAATTGTTTTAGGGCCAACTCCTGCTAATACCACTGAGGTCATGCAAGAAATTTTTATAACATTCATCATACACTCTAATTTCAATAACCGCTTTTCTAAATGTACCTCTTCCACGCTTATAAAATTCTGCGTCTTGCTGTCAAAATTCGATCATTCTAAAGGTTACCACACAAAACCCAAATTTAAGGTTGCAAGGTCAGAATTTTGTAAAAGCAGGTCATTGCAATTTTAAATGGCCCAAAAGATTACAAGTGTTAAAACAGAAGCAGTCTAAGTAAGGTCGTACACGGGCATAATCCTGCAACTGCTTCCAGCGGCTGCGTACTACAGATTCATTTACGCATACACGCCGTGAGGACACTCTAAGAAAAACAATCAATTTTGAGAATGAAGCCGCCATATTGGAAATTATCACATTTGAAAAGCGCTTTAAACATTTTGGTCAATTGTCTGTAAACATTTCGTAATACTGTTAGAAAGTTCACCTTTATGCTTGTTTATGTTTAGGATTGTTGTTATTATGGAGCGAGTTTGGTAATTTTTTGTTTATAATGTTTTATCTATTATTCTCTATGTTTTCTGCAGTCAGTATCTTTGGTGTGCATAATTTATATTAATACAAATTTATAACGTTAACTTTGAATGATTTCAGTGACGTTGTCACAGAATAGGCTCATAACACCCCATTTCTTTCCACTACCTATAATGTTCCCACACCTCTTCAATTATGAATCATTGTTGGTATACGTGTGCGTTATACATATATATACATACACGCACAATAGATAAAATCGTACAATGGAATTTAAACCTGTTTTGCACTTTAATCAAAGGCTTCACCAGAAAATAATTTCTCTTGTTGCAATACACTAAGATTTTTTGTTTATTATTCTATTCAAAAACGAACTATTTTATTTACATACAGCGTGATACTAAAGCTATAAATATTTTTGGAATGTTTAGGTAGCTAAGAAAATGTGTATTTAAATATATTCGTAGTTAACTGTACCAGATCCACCTCTCGAATAAGCTGAAGATCTAAATCACCTTACACCAGACTGCGATATCGGAAAACAAGACAATTTATACGGAATAACATTCGGTCGAAAGAACTGCGTATTACGTAGAGAAGTGCGGGGAATTACAAAAAGCCAAATCCGATTTTCTGAGAAGGAGTAAATACCGGTGTACCTAACAAAAGAAGGAAGCCGAGTAAAAGCTCATCTGGCTGTAACCCCGTTCTCTACTGTGCATATTAGGTTCATTGAGGGTTAGAATGAGATCTCGCGCCTTCCATAATCAAATTCTCTCTCCTTTCTTTGCATAAAGGATGATTTCCACACGCCGTTCATAAATCTGAAGCGCGAAATGACTTGTCAAATTGTTCGCATGGGACACACTCATCTTCGCAGGGCACGAGACACGAACCGCATGAGGCTCGTGAACATACGGCATTAGAGAGTCCTCCGTCGGGCGAGCATCAGCAACAGAAACGGCGTGGCCCATTTCTCAGTTCTCTCTCTCTCTCTGCTAACGGTAATAGACGTCCGGAATAAAAATCATGCAAATTGCTATTTTTGAAAAATTTGCCACAATAGCTTGGCAAGTCGCTTAGTCTCCGGACATAATTTTTCTCGGGAGGATTTGGAGCTGTGAAGTTGATCTTCACGGTCGTGGCTGCGACCAGCTTGTGGGCTGACAAATGGTAAGAGGAAATAGCATCTTATAGCCGCTGCATATCATAGCTATTGGCGGAAATGAAAAACGGCCCCTAGCGGGAAGTAGACTGAAGAGCTAGTAGTTCTAGCTTAGCTGGTTATACAGGGCTCGGCCATAAACAATCTAAGAAGTATGCAAACAACTGCATGTCATTTGAACAATTGCAGAAAACATTAACCAAAGTGGCTTAAAGATATGTTTGTGAATAAATGCTATCTGTACACTGAATCTTCGAAAAAAAATTCCGGTTTTTACAAAAGTATTACTATATACCATGTGGTGTGCTCAGTTAATCAACTCTAGATGTGGCCTGAAATTATTTCAATTGAAAATTAACCCTCTGTGTTAGAAAAATAAACAAACAAAAGAATATCGCAACTTCTAATGTTGGGAAAAAACTAGATGCATCAAACACTTGATACAAGTAACTGACGTCATTAAGAAAGGTTAAATTCGTACCAAAAAAAGATGCAGTGCATGTTAAACTATTAATCAAAGTTCACCGTAAAAAACAAATATTTCTTTTTCCAATCTCTAACTACCCTTCCGAGGAATAAGGTGCGTAAATACACGACTGACCGCACATTAATACAAAAACAAACGTTCATGTTGTGTCTTGAATGTGGAATTTGCTTTTTCGATTCAGAATATACTAAACTTTACAATACACAAACACTGATTCAACGCATGAACAACTCGACCTCACAAGCCGCCGACATTCCTATTATAATCAATTTCGGATATAATCATCCCTCATCTGGTGGGTTTATTTGTTGTAATTCGCGCAGAGCTATTCAAGGGCTATCTGCGCTAGCCTTTCCTAACTTAGAAGTGATAGACTAGAAGGAAAGCAAATAACTAGTCAATATCATCTACAGCCAACTTGCGGGATACTCTTTACCAAAAAATGGTGGACTTAACCGTTACATTATAACGCATCTACGGCTGAAACTGCGAGGATGTTTGGTGACTGGTTTCGAACCGAGATCTGTAGACTGAGAGCCCAGTGTCTTATTTTAATCACCAGTTCACTTGAGGCGTCATTTGGTAGGTCAGCTGCAGAATTACCGATGTGATCGAAACTGCTTCTTTAACAAATAATGTTCTGAGGTGCTTGTGGGTCTAAAGCTTTGTGTGTTACGAGGTTCCTAATGACACAGAAATTATAGATAATAACATAAACAAAAATGTAACCAATACTACAGTTAATTCCAATAACTAGTAATTGGGTCCTCTGTGTTTCTTACTTAGAAAATGAATAACTTCAAATGATGTATACATTTGGTCACTTCATTACACCGAGTCTTGTAACAGACCAAAACATAAATTTAATTAATAAGATGTAATATGTGAGCCCCACTGGTAGTCAACAATATAAAAACAAATTGATAATTTGAGGCTAATATACATAAAACCTTGCTGTTCGTATGCAATTTTGTTACTACATGCTTACTGATATAACAGTTTAGTCGGTACAATATGGCTGTAACAGTGAATACTCGAATCAAGATAATCCACGTCTTCGCACTTCTATTATTTCTGCGCAAGCAACTTTTTATGCTATAATGTTACGGTTAACGATTTTCTACTGCAACACAGGTCTATGTTATGAAATGTTTCAATTTTCTTCTGGAATATACGAGAAAAAAAACACAAACAAGCAGTTAATTATATTTTGATAATATTAGATACTTTATTATTGAAGTTGAATTTTGCCCGTAATTTATTTGCACAGTTAGTGTCAGACCAAAGTGAATAGAAAATGTTATACGAGTTCATTTGGAAAGTTAGACTTTTCTACCACGAGAGATATACGACTTTGTTGACTGATTTATTCAAAATCTAAACATCAAGAAATCAGAATTCACACGAAAACAAAACAAATGTTTGTAAGATATGGCTTAGCTTCGATGGTAGTGCATAACATCTTTTTGATGAGTTCTTTACTTCTTAATGAAGAGTGAATTGCGTTACCTTTCCTACTCCAATGTTTTCTACTATGTGTAGATTCCCGTCTTCCCATACACAATTATATAAGACCCGTAATAACTGTATGCCCTATTCGTAAATTCGAGAATCCCTCTCCTTGTGACACTTATTTGTGTATGATACGTTACCTATGGTGTTTTACCTATTCCTGTTCTCTTCTTAATTACAAAACTGTTGTTTATCTACTTACAACTTTTACCTACCACTCCTTCATCTCTCGTTATAAATCTGTTGTTTCACATACTAGGCCCTTTTCCTTCCTTACAAAACTGTTCTTTTACCTACTTAATACTCCCTTCTCTTTCGTTAAAAAAACTATTGTTTCACCTACTTACTACTCTCTTCTCCTTCCTTAAAAACTGTTGTTCTACCGACTATTCCCTTCTCAACTGATACAAAACTGTTGTTTCACACACTTAATACTCCCTTCTCTTTCGTTAAAAAAACTGTTATTTTACCTATTTACTACTCTTTTCTCCTTCGTTACATAACTGCTGTTTTACCAACTTCCTACTCCCTTTTCCTTCGCTACAAAACTGTTGTTTTACCTACTTACTACTCCCTTCTCTTTCGTTAAAAAAATAGTTTTACCAACTTATCACTCCAATCTCCTTCCTTACCAAATTGTTGTTTCACCTACTATTACCTTCTTCTTCGTTACAAAACTGTTATTTTACCTACTATTCCCTTCTCTTACATAAAAAACAGCTGTTTTACCTCCTATACCCTTCTCCTTCATTAAAAAACTTGTTTTACCTACTTAATACTTCCTTCCCTCTCGTTACAAAACTGTTGTTTTACCAATGATTCCTTTTTCCTTCATTAAAAGACTTGTTTTACCTACTCTCCCCTTTTTTCACGTTAAAAGCAGCTGTTTTACCTACTATTCCCTTCTCCTTCGTAAAAAACTGTTATTTTACCAACTCACTTCTCCCTTCTCCTTTATTACAAAACTGTTGTTTTATCTACTTACTAGTCCTTTCTCCTTCGTTACAAAACTTGTTTTACCTACTTACAACCATTTTTCCTTCGATACAAAACTATTGCTTTTACCTAGTTAATATTCCTTCTCTTTCGTTACAAACCTGTTCTTCTACCTACTGTTCCCTTCTCCTTCGTAACATAACTTGTTTTACATACTTAATACTCCCTTCTCTCTCGTTACAAAACTATTGTTTTACAATCTTTTTACTCCCTTCTCTTTCCTTAAAAAACAGTTGTTTCACCAACTATTCCCATGGCCCGGCATGGTGAAGCAGGTTAAGGCGTGCGACTCGTAATCCGAGGGTCGCGGGTTCGCATCCCTGTTGCGCCAAACATGCTCGACCTCCAAGCCGTAGGGACGTTATAATGTGACAGTAAATCCCACTATTCGTTGGTAAAAGAGTAGCCCAAGAGTTGGCGGTGGATGGTGATGACTAGCTGCCTTCCCTCTAGTCTTACACTGCTAAATTAGGAACGGCTAGCACAGATAGCCTTCGAGTAGCTATGTGCGAAATTACAAAACAAACAAACCAACTAATCCCTTCTCAATCGTTACAAAACTGTTGTTTTACCTACTGAATACTCTTTTCTCCTTCGTTACAAAAGTGTTGTTTACCAACTTACTATTTCCCTTCTCTTACGTTAAAAACAGCTGTTTTACCTACTATTCCCTTATTTATTTAGCTATTTTAACTACTGTTCCCTTCTTCTTTGTTGCAAAACTGTTGTTTTACCCACTATTTCCTTCTCCTTCGTAAGAAAACTGTTGTTTTACCTGCTTACTACTCCCTTTTACATCGTTACAAAACTGTTGTTTCACCTACTATTTCATTCTTCTTTGTTAAAAACTATTGGTTTACATACTCTTTCCTTGTTCTTCGTTACAAAACTGTTGTTTTACCTATATAATATACTGTTCTCTCTCGTTACACAACTATTGTTTCGCCTACTTACTACTTCCATCTCCTTCCTTAAAAATTGTTGTCTTACCTACTTAATATTCCCTTCTCTTTCGTAAAAAAAATTGTTGTCTTACCTACTTAATGTTCCCTTCTCTTTCGTAAAAAAATTGTTGTTTTACCTACTGTCCATTCTCTCACGTTGAAAACAGCTGTTTTACCTACTATTCTCTTATCCTTCATTAAAAACTGTTGTTTTACCTACTATTCCCTTCTCCTTCGTAAGTAAACTGTTGTTTTGCCTACTTAATACTACCTTCAATTTAGTTACAAAACTGTTGTTTTGCCTACTAAATACTACCTTCAATTTAGTTACAAAACTGTTGTTTTGCCTACTTAATACTCCCTTCTTTTTCGTTATAAAACTGATATTTTATTAACTTACTAGTCTCTTCTCTTTCGTTTCGAAACTGTTGTTTAACCTAAAATTCCCTTCTTCTTTGTTAAAAACTGTTGTTTTGCAAACTACTACCACCTCGATCGTTAAAAGCTGTTGTTCCCTTGTTCTTCGTTTCAAAAACTGTTTTTACCTACGTACTACTCCCTTCTCCTTTCTTACAAAACTGTTGTTTTACCTATTTAATACTCCCTTCTATTTTGTTACAAAACTGTTGTTTTATCCACTTAATTCTGTGTTTTCTTTCGTTACAAAACTATTGTTTTACCCACTCTTCTCTTCTTATTCGTTAAAAAACGGTTGTTTTACATACTATTACGTTCTAGTTCTTTAAAAACTGTTGTTTTATCTACGGTTCCCTTCTTCTTCGTTGCAAAACTGTTGTTTTACCTACTATTCCCTTCTCTTACGTTAAAAACACCTTTTTACCTACTATTCCCTCTTCTTACGTTAAATACACCTTTTTACCTACTATTCCCTTTTCTTACGTTAAAAACACCTTTTTACCTACTATTCCCTTCTTTTATGTTAAAAACACCTTTTATCTTACTATTCCCTTTTCTTACGTTAAAAACACCTTTTTACCTACTATTCCCTTTTCCTTTATTAAAAAACTGTTGTTTTACTTACTACTCCTTTCTCTCCCGTCACAAAACCATTGTTTTACCTACTTACTACTTCCATCTCCTTCGTTACAAAACTGTTATCTTACCTGCTAAATATTTATTTCTCCTTTGTAAGAAAATTGTTGTTTTGCATACTTAATACTACCTTCTCTTTTCTCACAAAACTGTTGTTTTACCTACTTACTACTCCCTTCAGTTTACCCAGAAATCTGTTGTTTTACCAACTATTCCCTTCCCAATCGTTACAAAAATTGTTGTTTTACCTACTTAATACTCCCTTCTCTTTCATTACAAACTGTTGTTTTTCCTACCTACTACTCCCTTCTCCTTCGTTACAAAACTGTTATTTTACCTACTTACTACTCTTCTTTCCTTAGTTACAAAATTGTTGTTTTACTAACTTCTTACTTCCTTTTCCTTCGTTATAAAACTGTTGTTTTACCTATTGTTCCCTTCTCCTTCGTAAGAAAACTATTGTATTACCTACTTAATACTACCTTCTCTTTCGTTATAAAACTGTTTTACCAACTTAATACTCCTTCTTTTTTGTTACAAAACTGTTGTTTTACATACTATTACTTTTTCCTTCCTTAAAAAAAATTATTGTTTTACTTACTACTACTTTCTCTCTCGTTACAAAACTATTATTTTACCTACTTACTATTCCCTTCTCCTTCCTTACAAAACTGTTATCTTACCTGTATAATACTCCCTTATCTCTCGTTACAAATTACAAAACTGTTATTTTGCCTACTTACTACTCCCTTCTCCTTGACTACAAAATTGTTGTTTCTCTTACTTCCGCTACCTTCCTTTTCATTTTATTTGTGGAAAGGGAAAGAATTTATTAGATGGAATTATGAAAACGAAAACTACAGACGTATCAGGATGGAATGAAATGCCCAAAATACAGGCATAATCGTGACAATTAATACGTGAAAGATTTCGGATTTAAGTTCATAAACACTGCAATAAACTCGGATGACTATGAAAATACTTGGGTTAAACTATGTTATGAGGGTGTACGGTCAGCTATAAAGATGACATAATGTTTTTTTTTTGTTATTTTTGAATAAAGCAAGTATGTATTACGTAGAAATCTGATACTGTTTTCCCAAACAATTAATTTTTGGTTACACTTTACTTTATTAAAAATAAATCTTCTTGATGGGTCACCAGGTGTAAACACGGATAAAAAAAAAATTGGAAAGAAAAAATCTCGCTGTCTCCAAAACGCGTTCGGCAAGTTGGAGTCATGAGTTTGCTATAAAAGTGACGGTCAAACTTCGACTAGTTTGTCAGTTAAGAAAATACGTCAGATAAGACTTTATAACAGGCACTGATGACGAGTTTCTCTTGTCCATCAGCTCAAAATTATGGATGTCTACGCGCAAATATCTCGCGTAACTTTGCGCGAAAAACCTGAAGGAAAATAAACTAAAAAAAAAACGCCACACAAGAGTAATGAAGAATCACTAATCAGAACGTAGAATCGTGAGCGTGGAGCATTCTCAGTTGACGTTGCATATATTCAAATTGAAAAAAAATCTAAAAATCAGTTTGAAAAGAAAGCGTTGCAAAAAAAAACCAACAAAAACTTCCCAATTCTTACAATAGAAAGCATAACTGATAAATTACCGTTATAACTGTTCTGTTAACATTTAAGTCTTCAAAAACTTACCAGAAAAACTATCTTTAACATGCTATTCTAGTTTCATTAAAATTAATGCCAGATAATAAGCACAAAAAACCAACAACCCAGAATGTATTAGTTTAGAACGTTTTCTAACTTACTGAATTAAACGCGAACATGTTTACATTAATATGCTTTCACACACAGCCAACGTCTGTTTTTTCAATCAAATAAGTTCAACGTGTAACATTTTCATTAGAAAAGCAATCTAATACGTTTTTTTCTAACATTTTGAATTACATAAAAACACATCAATATTACGCCCTTTCTGACAGCGATTAAATAAAATCCAAAATATATTTTGTAAACAAGGTAATATAATTTATAGAAAATATTTTCATTAAAGCAGTGTCTACATTTTTATGGATACATAGAGAAAACATAAAAAAACAGATACAAAACTTTTATGACAGTGTACTTGCGTGGCAAACTTTCTGTGATTTTTATGTTGTTTTACAGTTTGTAAAGGCAGGTTTTTTTTTGTATAGATATACCACAGTATGATATTTAATAGTTATAAATTTTGAAAAGATAGTGGGTGTTGTATAAACACTCTATAGTACGATATTCAATATTTATAAACTTTAAAAATACAGGGAATATTATAAATATATACCACAGTATGATATTTAATACTTATAAATTAGTACAAAAATTTACGTATTAATACACAGTTTCGCTTCTGAAATCACTTATTGGTACTGAGTATTGTTGCATACCAGGTAATATTAATTTTTGGAGGCAAGTTGTGTTTGATATTTAGCCTGTTTATTCATAGAGGAAGGGGTCAACCCAACAAATTTTAAACTTTGGTAGTCGTTTACTTAGGAAATAAACTGATAAACCATAATATGTATTAACGTATGTGCAAGAGAAAAAGTTACACGGAATTCAAAAGGAAACTTAAGTGCTTTTTAACAACAAAACATGTCTGATATTCGAAACAGGTTCACAGTTCCACTTACCGTGAGACACCCAACCGTGAGAACAGGCACTACACATCCGTTGATATTTTTTACCTGGTTTAAAACAGTCACAAGAACAGTTGAGGGCTGTACATCGGATAGCCTGTGTAAAAATGAAAACAGTTTTGAAATTTCTTCCACGAGTGATCATGAAATTAAAACTGTGTGTTGAACTTGAAATTCGTCTCAAAGTAAACATAAGGCTTAGGGGGGAGGGTTGGTATAAATGTTTTAGAAAAGTGATGAGAAGACATAAAAATATCTTGCATTATTTAATGTAGTTCAAAACAAACCTGGTTGTTTTCTGCAGTAGTAACACGTCACAACTGTTTGAAAAAGTACAGAAAAATAGCTCTGAATGTTTCACTTACGTGAAATTTCCCTTTTCTAATTTTAAAGTTAATATTTATCTGAAGATATTTTTTATTGTAATGAAGCACAAAGCTAAACAATAGGTTATCTGTGCTCTGCCCACCACAGGTGAGGTATCGCAATCCGAATTTTAGCGGTGTGAGCCCGTAGACATACCGATGTGCCACTGGGTAGCCTGTCTGAAAGAGAGGTTAATAAATAAATACAATATTATCATGATTAGAAACAGTCTGATTACGGACTGGGAAATTTGGCTTGAGGTATATCGATAGCTCTAGCTAAGACTTAAATTCAATTGCAATTAGTGCGTACTCTGGAACAGTTCGAAATAAGAGAGAACTAGTAAAAACAAACAGAAACAACAACAAACATATTAATAATGGCGAGAAACTTACTGGATATGAAAATGTGTTATGTACGTTATTTTAATTAAAGTTTTAATACCCATACAATCCGTATCTAAAACAGCAAACATAACAAAAATGCCCCAACGAACTATTTTAATCTTAAATTCCAAAATTCCCAAGATCATACAACTTTGTTTCATTGGTATAAAATAATATGATTCTGCAATGTATTTCTAGTGGAGTAGGGGTAAATTAAAAGGGAAGGTGTGGAAGGTAACACACCAAAGTGAAAGCGGGTGTAAAAAATGAAGGTGGCGGGCAGGTATAACTAATTAAAGTTGATGTGGAAAACAATAAGTGAAGAATAACTAATCAAAGTGAAGTGACAGGTAGGTAATAAAGATAACAGTGAGGTGAAAAACATTTATTGAAGGTTAGTGTGGAAGGAAACTAAAAAGGTAAGTAGAAGGTGACTAATCAAGGTGGAGTGAAAGGTAGGTAATAAAGATAACAGTGAGGTGAAAGACACCTATTGAAGGTTAGTATGGAGGGTAAATAATCAAGGTGGAATGAAAGGTATGTAACAAAGATAACGGTGAGGTGAAAGATGCACTTTGGGATCAAATTCCAAAAGGCTTTCATAATTGTTCCGTTATAATATGATTGTTCCATATTATTATGATATTGTGTGTGTGTGTGTATATATATGTTATTGATATCTTCTTCAGATAAATGTTAACATTAACATTTAAACTTAGAAAAATAATACTTCACTTTACGTACACAATGACTTTCGCTGTTGACTTTTGTGTCATACCACTGTGCCACTGAGGAAACCGTACACTATACGGATTATGAAAAGATATCAGGGAGGAGTGGTGTGCTTGGAACACAACAATCTTACGATGGAGCCTTTTGCAATGAAAACTATGCTGCATGGCAATTTTCAGGAAGCGCGATCGTCAGGAGGAACACGACTGGACGTGGACAACATGGATTATAACGGTGTGACATTCCAGAATAGTTTTAATATATAAAGTACTCAGTCTCTGTATTCGAAATTAAAGTATTTTTATATCTTTTATATATATGTTTTTCATTTTCACAGATTAAAAACACAAAAGCTAGTTTGAAATCAGAGTTCTATACCTATACATAAAAATGCAAAATAATATCACGTTAGTTTAGATCGAACTAATCTTCTGTGTAAATGTTTATTTGTCATTAAGTCCAAAGCTAGACAAAGAGTTATTTGTGCTCTGTACACCACGAGTATTTAAACCCGGTTTCTAGAAGTATAAGTTCAAAGACATATCACTGTACCACTGGGGGGGGGGATTTCTGTAGCAATCAGATTAAGTCAAAAGTTATTATTTAAAAAGAAAAACAAGCTGATCACAATATCCAGAAATAGAATATCCATTTCGGTTAAGCGTCCAGTGGCACCGATTCGAGCATTTCAACGATACGTTATATATCAGAACTCTAATTCAACCTGTACATTTACTCTAGTCGTGTATTAATGTACAAAACAATGGCTCACACTTTAATATTACCATGTTCAATACTTCAAGAAGGTTTTCCATAATACTGGATATCTTGATTACACCTGGCCCGGTATGGCTAGATAATTAAGGCGTTCGACTAGTAATCCGAGGGTCGCGGGTTAGAATCACTGTCACACCAAACATGCCTTTTCAGCCGTGAGGGCGTTATAATGATGCTGTTAATCCCACTATTCGTTGGTGAAAGAGTAGCCCAATAGTTGGCGGAGAGTGGTGATGGCTAGCTGCCTTCCCTCTAATCTGTAATTTGTAATTAACTGAACAACTGAAAGAACTTTTGAGGACGTTAATATTATTGTAAGCAAGAAGTAGATGTGTTCCAGATGTTACCGTGTTCGGACACTGAATACTAAGATTCATGATGGTCATCTCGTTGCTGCAAAAAAACTTGCTTTGCACTTTCGGGCCCATATAAGAGTAATGGTCAAATTCTGCCATTCGGTTAGACAAGAGAAACCTGAGAGCTGGAATCGAATGTTGTCGACTAGCTATTTTCTCTCTATTCTATTAGTATAAAGTTGGAAGAGGCTATCGCAAATAATATTGATAAAAACTCTGAAGACAAACGTCCTACCATCTTTCATCCAAACCCACTTTAACTTTACAGATAAGTATTACTCCAATAACTAACGAAATTACCAAAATTAAGTTTGAAAAGTTCACAGAAGAAGTTTCTGAAAAAAATAATTAAAATTCCGTGGTTATCGTTTTAGGCTTGTAATAAGTAAATAATACCACAGAAGTAACTGTAGAAGTTAGTGACAAGAGGAAATAACTTGAGTTGTATAAACTGTTTCATAGACTCAGTCAGTTGAGGAAATACTATTTTTTTGTTCTCAAACAGATAAAGCCTCCACTAACTAAAAACTTGAGACAAAAACAAAATAAACAATTAAAGATTTTAAAGTGAAGGGGCTTAAATATACCAGAGTTCCCAAGTACACAGACTATGTAAGTCTGATGTTCCTTCGTAGACTGCCTGTTGTTGCTATTTGTAACTCATCAAATGCCATGTTGCCATGGTTACTTGTGAAGGTTGTACATCCTTCTTGAATAATGTACCTGCACAACTTAATAATACAGATATTCTTCTCGAAAAAAGTAGAAAAGTATGCTCCAGTAATTACTTCTGAATATATTATTAGATTTTCGGTTCTACTTGCCTTTCTAGGTCTGTGTAATAGGGTTACATTCAAACTGTTAACAAACTTAGCTAATTATTCTCTTTTATCACCAGTAGATGTCTCCTTTCATGTAACTGAAAATTCCTTGCATTTTATCTTAATTAACAGCTAGTTGAAATTTGAGAAACATAATAAATAAACCCAAGCAGTGACTACGTGATTTGTGCGACTTTTTGCTTTGTTTTCTTTATTGTTAGGCACACATCTGCATCTCGTGATCAAATCCGAGTACATTATAACGTTGTAAGCTCTAAAACTTACCACTGAACTCCCGAAGAGGCGAGTGTATTTTTTTTACACGTGATTTTGAAAGCAGTGTTCACGTAGAATGGAAGCTGGTGTAATCAGACTGCTTTGGTACTGACTAAGTGACGAGAGTTTGAGCGTGTGTTTAGTTCGCATTACTTTCAAACTGTGCTAGTTTCTTTTTTTCTTTTTGGTAACATTCATTGAACGTATACTACATCGAAACTTACTTTTAGTTTCTGTAACTACTATCGATATGATACTATAGTATTATCACCAAACCACATAAAAATAAAACTGAAGTAAAAACCACTCATCTTGCATCCTGAGATAACATCATTTTCAGGGCCACCATGACCAGATGGTTAGGTAGTTATAAAGTTGCGCTTAATCCCACTATTCGTTGGTAAAATAGTAGCCCAAGAGTTGGCAGAGGGTAATAATAACTAGCTGACTTCCCTCTATTTTTACATTGCTCAATTAGGGACTAAGCGCAACTAGCCCTTGTGTAGCTTTCCGCGAATTTCAAAAACAAACAAATAATCACCTTCATGGTGTTAAGCAAATTATTATTATAGACCAACGTAAACGTTTCCAGAAAGTTTGCAACACCGAACAAGTAAATCAAGAAGACAGACAGGATTTAAACGTGTCAACAACGTCAGTAGGTAGGCATATGAATTTCATATGCAAGAATATCTCCCCTTTTGTCGAACGATATATAATGTTACGGCACAAGTAAAATATTACGCTAAATAATTACATTAATCAGACGAAATCATGTTTCGGATTGTTTTACGTAATGTCACGAAAAGAGACTACTACAGGGGAGGATAATTAATATGGTAAAATCACGTTTCCTGTAATATTACAGTGGGAGGTAGAGGCTTTTAGTTGTTTCTCCACAAAAATTTTCGCGCCTGCCCTATTCACAGGCGGGTATTTCATGAGTTGTAACCGTGGGTCAGGCATTCCCCCCAGGTCACAAAAGTGTCAATATTAACTTTGCGTACATTAGAAGTGGATATGTACAAGTTGGGACTGGGTATTATCATATGGGCTAATACGTAAATTGATGAATTCTCTGATTTCAGAATTGTCATGCGTACGTTCACAAGAGTTATTCGGTTATAGCTATCTTTAATTACGAACTAACAGCTAACTTTTGAACTACGTTTGACGAACCTAATAGTTGAATTTGACTGTTACACTAACAGTATATCAACAGTTCAAACGCACGTGTGTATTTAAGAGGCAATGATAGAGCAAAGCATACTGGATGGTCGAAACTAAACTAATTCAGTCATCATGTAGTGGCTCGGCATGGCCAAATGTGTGAAGGCGTTCGACTCATAATCCGAGGGTCACGGGTTCGAATCCCGTTCGCCCTTTCAGCCGTGGGAGCGTTATAATGTTGCGTTCAATCCCACTATTCGTTGGTAAAAGAGTAACCCAAGACTTAATAGTGGGTGGTAATGACTAGCTGCCTTCCCTTTAGTTTAACATTGCTAAATTATAGACGGCTAGCGCAGACAGCTCTTGAGTAGCTTTGCGCGAAGTTCAAAAACAAGCAAACAAACATCATGTAGTTTGATGGCACCATTGTCGTTCTTTTTCCATCACACTTTCTGTTTGTTTTTGAATTTCGCGCAAAGCTACTCGAGGGCTATCTGCACTAGCCGTCCATAACTTAGAAGTGTAAGACTAGAGGTAAGGCAGGTAGTCATTACCACCCATTGACAACTCTTAGGCTTCTCTTTTCCCAATGAATAATGGGATAGCCCGTAACATTATAACGTCCCCCCGGCTGAAAGGGTGAGCATGTTTGGTGAGACAGAGATTCGAGCCCACGACCCTCGGATTGCGCCGTGAGACATTTATCAGTCAACAATTCAATTTTAAAAACTCAAGAACCGAACCATTTTTTATTGTCATTTTATCAAACGTGAAGTTTGCAAAGAATATAAAGTTCCCCAAACCAAGTCTAGTTTAAAAATTACTTCTTGGCCATACACCGCTCATTTCTAGTAAACCGACATTCAAATATTCTCCACTTTTTCTTTACATTTTTAGAATAATGCTACATACAAAGTTGTTAAGCACAAGACTACACAATGGATTATACTTGCTGTGGTGTACTCATCACGGGTATTGAAAATCCAATATTTAGCGTTTTAAGGTCTTAAATTCACCATCGGATATACCATTTATTTGCACTACCGTACTATCTGTTGATGGTGAGTGTGAAAGATATTTTTAAAAATTTTGTGTAAACATATATATATCGTTAAGACTGTTTAACCTTTTTCATTCCATATTATTCGTTTCAAACTGATCAACCAATTACCGAAGAGGAAACAAAGTGGTCAAACATATTGTGTATTTCTAACGAGCTTACATTTTAAGTTTTTAAAAGAAAAAACAAGAGTGGTTTTGTACATGCACTCAGTAATAATAAGTACATTGTTAATGAGGTGTGAAAAATATGTTATTACTTTATCAAAAGATTAGAGCAGTGTTTCCCCAACAGTTGAGGTTCCAGGAGGTTTTAGATCTCCGAAAGGTTCACGTCACCCTTTTTTTTTATGACTATGACGTACTGTTTTTCATCCTTTTAGAAATAACAGGGGGAGGGGCACAATGGCCACAAATCAGACTGGCTAACACTGTTACAGTCTTGCATGCTAATAAACAATGGAAGTTTCTTTTTCCAATTGTTGTTGTATTTGATATTTTCTAACCAGAACGGCAACTGTTTCGACAAATGAACTGAACAGATGAAAGACACTGATATTTCAGAAGAGCCATTCCTAATTTTCAACTGTTGACCAGAAGAAGGGAATCAGCCAGCAACATTCATCGCCCATACGAGAAGCAGGATTGAGCGTGACTTCCACAACGCACCCATAGCTGAAAGTGCATAATGTGCTCAGCGGCATACTACGGACTCGAATCTTGGACCTTCCTTTCCACAAATCACTACGATAATAACCAGGTCAGGCCACTATAGCTTTAGTTCTGCAATTTTGAATTTAGGCTATGATGAATATTCCACGTATGACGCCATATGATTACTCGACATTTAAATATACTACACAGTCTACCAATATAATTTTCAGTATTTTATTTTGTGAGAACACCATTACACCATTTGTCGCCAGTTGGTTATATACTTTTAATAACTTCATAATTTGTGGAGATATGGTAAGAAATTTGTTAAGGTTAATCACACATAGCTAGATATTTTAGAATGCCACTTTTTTCGTTATATCATTTGTCTCTTCACTTTCTTTTAAGTACTACATACATAGATATGCGTGCATGTAAATGTATGATAAAATTTACTGCTAGCAAAATCTTTCATTAAGAACAAATTCATACAATTGTATTATTCTATCCAATCAGCTCTGAGATTTGTTAATTAAAAGTAAAAGAAGAAGAAAATCAAATATCTGGAGATACACACACAAATACATACACTATTTTTAAATTAATGAATGATTGTTAACCTAATTCTCCTACCACTAATTTTTATGACATACAGGTGGCGCTTCATAAAATAATCTTATCTCTATGTTGAACATGTTGTCCTGTTTATTTTTGTATGACAAGAAGATAAACGATATAGAATGTGTGATCAGAAATACTGTATGGTCTTTTTCGTGTCATCATAAAGACGCAGCCAATCGATAAACAGTCCTGTTTTGTTTAAATATTTAGAATAAACATCCTTTAGAAAGAAACCGGATGTAAATGTTGAAGAAGAGTAAAAAAAAAGCTAATTTTGAGGTCTGGATCATGTCAATGTCTGAAGAAAAGTTTTCTCACACCACGTTACACACATATACAGATATATGCATGCTTATGGAACATGCATTTCTTTCTGAAACTTTTGCCTGGGTAAAAGAAATCTTCTTCTTAATATTTTTTGGGCCGACATAGCCAGGTGGTTAAAGCACTCGATTCGTAATCCGAGGGTCACGAGTTCGAATCCCTGTCACACCAAACATGCTCGCCCTTTCAGCCGTAGGGCCATTATAATGCTAGATCAATTCCACTATTTGTTGGTAAAACAGTAGCCCAAGAATTGGTGGTGGGTGGTGATGACTACGGGTCTTCCTTATAGTCTAACACTGCAAAAGTAGGGACGGCTAGCACAGATAGCCCTCGTGTAGCTTTGCGCGAAATTCAAAACAAACAAGTTTGTTGTTGTTGTTGTGCTTACGGAAAACAAGAAGTGACAAAAGTGGCATTTAGAAATTAAACTATATAGTTATTCAATCATAATATCAGATTGTGTGATTTTTAAAAATATATTTCCTATTTTTTTGCAGCAAAAATAAAGAAACTGTGCTATCTAAGAAAAACTTGCATTTTGTTTGAGAAATATGACGTTTTTACCCTGTTGTTTGCCTGGTCTTGGAAACCGCAGCACAATTCTGTTACAAGAACTTATTTCCACTCTGTCTTCAAACCTGTTTCTTTTGTACATACAACCAAAAACCAGAAGAACATAGGTTAACAAAGACGTCCAAACATGACATTTCTAGCGTTTCAAAAATATAACAGTTAGAGCAATAGTTAAAACCTTTTACCTTTTATTTAAAAATCTCCCGTTTAAGTTAAATTACGTCACTGGGTTTCAATTACTACAACAAGTGATTTTAATTTATATATTTTTCTTTCAATACACTTAAGTTTGATTACACGGCCCTCATTTGAAATCATTACGTATAATCTTGTTTGAAGTCTGTATCACGCAAGCAGTGATAATTTAAATCTGTAGGGGGGGGAGAGAACACACAGAGAAATGGGGAAAGAAATGGTCTGTCATAGATATATATATATATATATACTATATGAGCCATTACTTCACAGTGAAATACTGAAGAGTTTGTATACATGCGTTGTTGTGGTGAGCGGTATTGAATGAGTAACGAAGACAGATGCATCCTGACCCTTATTTCTGCCCAAGTTATACAACGTAAGGTAATATAAACACTGTAATCACAGGCGTTTCCTTTCACCAAACCAAACTCCCTTCTGCTTTGGTGTATGTAATTACTAAACACTACAATTATCAATCAATTAAGTAGTCGCAAACGACTGACCCGAGATTTTATATTTTACACACACACACACACACACATATATATACATATTCATACATACATATATGTACTAATTTATTTACGTATATTTACTTTAATGTGTATTATCAGTCATAATAAAGTCTTACGTAGAGCAATTGGAATTGTAAATTTTCCGTGAGAGTCCTGTAAAATGAAAACCTATTATGATAAAAAATAAAGGGGGGAGGTATATGTAAATATATATTTAGTATTTCAGAAAACAGTTCATTATCTTCTAGTTTCGAAGAAAACTTACACAGCAGCGTGGAGGCCTTGCCCACAAATTAATGCAAAATTCATTGGAGTTCTTGCATGTAAAGAACGTATAATGAGAATATACAAAACATTCAAACACCATTTTCTTAGGTTTTAAAAGAATTGCGCTTCACTTTATATAACCACAAACAGACAGACAGACACGGACATGTATACTTAAAGTATGTAAATAAGGCCTTAATCGTTTGTTCTTATAACAAAAGGTGTAATGTATTTCTTTAGAGTAATAACCAAACTTTACTGATTTATTCTACTTTCAAATGAGCTAGTAATATTTCATGGAACAAATAAACATGAGAATTCTTTGAACAACACTTGAAATTGTTATACTGTGTACCAGAAAATTGATATAAAATGACTGAAACATCATGATTGCAATATTGTGTATGTTCTCCTAAAACCTGTTTCTTTAATTTTAAGAAATACTTAATGCGAGAAGGCTGTGGCATGGCCAGGTGAGTTAAGGCGTGGGACTCATAATCCGAGGGTCGTGAGTTCGCATCCCCGTCGCGCAAAACATGCTTGCCCTTTTAGCTGTGGAAGCGTTATAATGTTATGGTCAATCCCACTATTCGTCGGTAAAAGAGTAGCCCAAGAGTTGGCAGTGGGTGGTGATAACTAGCTGCCTTCCCTCTAGTCTTACACTGCTAAATTAGGGACGGCTAGCACAGATAGCCCTCATGTAGATTTGCGCAAACTTCAAAACAAATAAACGAGAAGGCTGTATGGTAAACTATAATGAAAAAGGTTGAAGAATTGGTTTGGTTTGTTTATTTTAGTTTTTTTGTTTTTTTTTTGGAATTTCGTGCAAAGCTACAAGAGAGCTATCTGCGCTAGCCGTCCCTAATTTAGCAGTGTAAGACTAGAAGGAAGGCAGCTAGTCATTACCACCCACCGCCAACTCTTGGACTACTCTTTTACCAACAAATATTGAGATTGACTGTCACATTATAAAGCCCCCACGACTGAAAGGGCGAGCATGTTTAATTTAATGGGGGTCGAAGAAAGTTTTTTGTTTGTTTGTTTTTGACGGAAAGCTGTACATTTGGTGACCTGCTAGCCGCGGAAATCGAATCCTGAATCTTACCGTTGATTCATGGAGAACACAACTTTAGAACAAAATAGGTAAAAACATAAGTTATATGTCGATAAACATGTAATTTAATGTATAGATTAATAAAACATGAATAACAAATGTAAATAAAAAAATATGTCATTAAAGATGCCATTTATCAAACATTCTAACGCATATGTATAGATTAATGCCAAATTAGAATAATCATCCATAATTTTGTACTTAATTTTCTGTTTCGTTTGTGGTGAGCACATACTGGAAAGCTTATCAGTTTATGCTCTGTAAAGATTTTTTTTGTTGCTTTGTTTTTTTTTTCGGATCCGAGACTCATCAAATTAAATTATACTCGACTAATATTAAAGTTGCATAGATTAATCAGTTAGGTTCTGTATACTGTATGGTGATAACAGTATCTATAGCTGTATACTGTACGGTGATAACAGTATCCATAGGTATGACCCTATTTGTTTAAACACTTTATATTAACTGCGGGTATCGCTATCGTCTCGGATAAACCAAAATCTCCTAAGTTGTATTACAATATAATGGATATAATACCTGTATAATAGACACATAATAATTATGTTCGATACGTGTAAGAATATGAGCTTGAAAAAATAATACGTTGCTGATTCTCTAGTAAGCTACATACACACGGGCAAAAATACAGTGAGAAAAGCGTATTATTTTGTTGTGGTCAAGCTTCTTACATTCAGAACCTAAATAAGTACTGTTTTTGTGTGTACATAATAATTTACAAGAAACAATGGCTACGAACAGTAATAAAATATACAACTGGCTGAGAACAAAAATTGTTCGATCCAACAACTGCTGTAGTGAACAGATGGATAGATAAATGAATTCTAAGAAGTTTCGTTAGAAGTGTTACTTATCTATTAGTCAGTGATGGTTCATACACGGTTTCCAGGAGGCAACGGACCAGGACAAACGAACACGTTCTCCACCGAGACTACATAATTAGACTGCTTTGCTAGGAATACATTGCATTCCCGTTGGTAATAAAGGGAAAAATGTGTTCTGTGAAACCTTATGAATTGTTCCTTCGTTCATTTATAAATAATGCATAAAAGTAGAGAGCGAAAGTGTCGCCCAACTTTGTACAACAAACAACTCAACCCAATCTCCTTCCCCTATTCAACCCTATCGCTGCACCCCCCCCCCACAACGCTGTCCACAGTGAACGCTATATAGATAAGAAAGTATTTTCATTCCGGTAAACTTCATTTTCTCACCTCACCGAATGAAATTGGTTTTTGTTTTATTCCTCCTTTGGGAACGTCTAATGTGGATAGATGCCACTACTGTACCCTCTCGTTACCGTAACGAATTTTCATAACAACCCGTCGGCCCGCCAGTCCTGTCTTTTTGAATAATGAAATATCTAATTCTCTACCATCTCAGCAGAGCACGTGGGTACTACCACTAAACAATTCAGCCGAGTTTCATGTCTGTTGTGTATTTGAAGATTACCACTTTTTGTGGCCATACTGATTGATTGTTAACCTTCTACGCATGACGTCGGATATCTTAACCGTTTTCGCTGATCTTTGCTGGTGTCTATAGCGAATGACATCACTTATAAATTTAAATTTAATGACCATTACTTATGAAGATCACTATTGTTAACTTGTTCACTTGCTATCAACAGTCACATAATTATGTGTTTTTTAGGAGTAATTATCTTTGTGGGTTATGTTGGAATATAGAATGGAGTCATCAAAAAATAGATTAACAAAGAAGATAAATATAACAATCGTACAGATGAAGAAAACGTCGAGATACCTTGAAGTTGGTTTTCAGGATATAATAGGGTTTATTCATTCTTCGAAATGCTGTTCTGATTTGTTTTAAAAGTTAACCGGAAGCTGTAATATCCATATCCTATTTCTGGCTGTCATACATTTTTTTGAAAAATATGCAACAAAACCCATTATCTTCACACCTCAAATTTTAATTCACAGTTTTGACTGACTGCCAGTTTTGATAAGTAGAGAGTGTGATAGAAATTTGGTACTAATAAACAGAGGTGTCAGTGTAGAAGTCACGTAAATAATTTGTCTTCATTAACATAATAGAAAGAAGTGAACGTTTACGTGTTTCTTTTACTTGTGCTACGTGTCACTTACTCCCTCCCGCCGATGGGTAATTGCTAGTCTGAGGGCTAGATAATACTAAATAGAAGGTTTCGATACCTGCGGGTAGATAAAGCACAAACAGATTATTATGGAGCTTTCGTTTAACAACAAACTACCTCGATTTTTGATGATATACAAGTTCACATCTACAATCAGACTGTAACTCTGTTCGGATGTGAAGCCGATTTTAATGATATACAAGTTCATATCTATAACCAGACTGTAACTCTGTTCGGGTGTGAAGCCATGCTTAATGATATACAATTTCACATCTACAATCACAAATGTAACTGTTCAGAAGTCTCCCATCATAACTACATACAACTACATTTTTCCATTAATAGCTGTTTTTGTTTGCTCTTTGCAACATTCCAACCTTGCAACTTAAGACGAGATGAAATTTGTATGATATTCTTGAGAAGAGCGGTAAAAGGCTTGTTTTTATTTACACGTGACTACTTCAGGGAATTCGATGCCTATGTGACCTCAACAATCTTATTCTAATTCTATGAGAACTTTTAATATAACTGAACGGTACTCAGTAACATTTGTCTATAGAGCCATTGTGTTATTTGTCTTGCCAATTTTATGTGAATTAATTACATTGGTGAATGGAAAAGACCCATGAACTCAACAACACCTTAATGCTTTTCCAATGGAAAGTAACTGAAATCTCCATTTGCGGAAAAAAAAGAAGGTACTAGCAATCAGAGCCCATTAAGACGAGTGCAGTTGTTCTTTAAAAATCAGGTAAATATATGAAGCTATTATATTCTTAAGGTCCCTCGTCCTCAAATTGGTTATTCAGACTCTACTGTTACTAAGTGAAATAGATCAACATGTGAAGTCGTAACTGGCAACGTATAATTCTATCTACTTAGCAGATCGCATTCAGTACATTTTTCTATCTCTTCCTGAACTTTTCACGGATTACGTGTGCCATGGACATATGCATGTATTTCATATCTTCATAAAATAATTTATTAGACAACCTGTACTGGATATTAGACATGTCTTTGATAACAAATAAACTACACTTAGTATACTAATGTATTATATATTATGATTAGGGAGTTGTTATTTCTTAACTAAATACAAAATAATTTTGAAAACCACGTGACTCTGTACTTCATAATGGAATAAAACTGCCCCCACCCATTCGACCTATATAATCACCCTCGTCTGGTGTAAATAAAGAGCGGTTAACGAAATAATGGTATAACTAAGCGTATTAGTCATACTTGAAGTTTACTCTCTAAAAGCCGTCGAGGACTATCTTGATTAATGGATTTCAGGTTCTTGTACTCCAGTATACTTGATTCATTTAGAGCCCGTCTCATCAAAAGGTGTTTCTCGTAGCAGACATAAGAGACACCTCAAGTGGAAGGTGTAATAGTTCTTTCTACACACTCAGTTAATTGTTCACAGTTTACACAACAATGAAGGCTCAGAGTGTAGGTTGCCTTTCGCGGTCCAACCATCAGCGATGGTTTGAAGCTATTACGATTGACGTTGACACTATCAGTGTATAATTATATGCATACAAACACCCTGAAAAAGATAGTGATACTAACAACAACTAACGTCCAGAAACAGCATTACGTCAAAAATATATTAGCTTTGTGTAGCCTTGTAAGAATGATAAGACAAAAATACTTCGATAGACAGTTCGATAACATTAAGTAGAATGATAACATACAGGTTTACATTTCATGTTGTGAAACAATGTGGTTCAACAGTGATAACATACAGGTTTACATTTCATGTTGTGAAACAATGTGGTTCAACAGTGTTAATCAATAAAGTTAAGAAATTGGATATTTTTATGTACTAACTAAGCTCAATAAATCAAAGGGGTTAATGTATTATCGTTGGAACACTTCCTAATATTTCAGGAAAATTTATTGTGGGAGGTAATAAAAATTACAGAACATTTAGGTGACGTTCCGGATATACTGTTTTAAAACCTTTTTCATCTCCTCGTCTTGTTCGGGATAATTTTCAATTTTTTTGAAAAATTATTTAAAAAAAATAAGTTTTGTTTCTTTAGACATGGGTGGTCCGACATGGCCAGGTGGTTAGGGTGTTCGATTTGCAATTCTGAAGTCACAGGTTCGAATACCCATCATAACAAACAAGCTCGCCCTTTCAGCCGTAGGGGCGTTATAATTTGACGGTCAATCCCACTATTTGTTTGTAAAAGAATGACTCAAGAGTTGGGGGTGGATAGTGATATGACTAGCTAGCTACCTCACCTATATTCTAATACTGCTAAATTAGAACACCCAGCGCAGATAGTCCTCGTATAGCTTTGTGCGAAATTCGAAAACACAAACAAACTTTCGACGTGATAGCTCAATATCCAAGTGTTGAAAAAGACGTGTTTTGCGTTTTTCTTATAGCAAAGCCGCAAAGCGCTATCTGCTCAGTCCACCGAGGGGAATCGAACTCTAATTTTAGCGTTGTAAATCCGGAGACATACCGCTGTACTAGCGGGGGCTTGAAAAAGACAATGAGCTTAAAGCTGTGGAACGTTTTCTAGCTAAATGTATACAATTAATTCATCCTTAGATCAATAAAGATTTAGATATAAGTTTTCAAATATTTTTATTTATTAAAAACAAATCTTTCATTAAATAGACACAAAAGACACTCCAACATATGCTAATATCAGTGGGATTTACAATTATTTAATATACCAACTAATTGTTTTGAAGATAATATCGTAGCTCACATAAAAACGTTTTTTTTTGTAAATATTTCTAGACGATTGCTTTCGATAAACAAAGAAATTAAGTTTACCTTCGAAAGAGGTAGTTAAGCCTTGCCATTTTAATGTTTTAACACGTGTTTCATCAAAAAAAATTACCACTGACATTTTTTTTAAATTCATAGATTGTCATCGATATTTAGATTGTTGTTGTTGTTGTTTCAAATTAAGCACAAAGCTACATAATGGGCTATCTGTGCTCTGCCCACCACGAGTATCGAAACCCAGATTTTAGCGTGTAAATCCGCAGACATACCGCTGAGCCACTGGGGGGCTATTTAGATTGTTTAGTAATCATCACAAACGTATAAAGTTACGTGTGCCTATTCGGAAAAAGTTATATTAAAATATTTTGAAACTGCTAAGAATAACTTTCTTGACAAAAAAAAACATTTAAATAGAGACATTAATGAGCCTAAAGATAATATTATATTGTTGTGACTCATTTATAATTCAAATATACATATTGATATTTCATTTGTTAGTACACAGTTAAAACAAATAGTAAATAAAAACTGAAATATGTATTGAAGTATGATAAAATTATTTTATAAAAAAGACAACCTAAAAACTTGTATGGATTATAGAATAAACCTAAAGAAAGATAATTTTTCTAAAGGTATTCAATTGTGAAAGGGCCCTGCGTGGCCTGGTGGTTAAGGCACTCGATTCGTAATTCGAGGGTCGCGGGTTCGAATTCCCGTCACATCAAACATGCTCCCCTTTCAGCCGTGGGGGCGTTATAATTTAACGGTCAATCCCACTATTCGTTGGTAAAAGAGTAGCCCAAGAGTTGGCGGTGGGTGGTGGTGACTAGCTGCCTTCTCTCTAGTCTTACACTGCTAAATTAGGAATGGCTGGCGCAGATAGTTCTTGTGCAGCTTTGCATGAAATTCATAAACAAACGAACAGTTTTGAAAGAAAAAAAATTCCTTTACGAAATTTAGGTTGTGTGAAATCTACTAAAAACAGAAAGAACAATAATAAAGAAATTTTGTTTTTCATTAACAACTAATTTAATTTTAATTCTAAGAATAGGATGTATATTTATAGAATGTGTAAATTGTGGTAAATTATATATTGATGAAACAGATGATTTAGGACAAAAGATAAATGTACGTAAATTCTTTGTTAGATATCTTGATAAAAACAGTATATTCCAACAAACATTTTAATGAATGTATTATAAAAAACAAAAATTGTAAAGGAAGCATATTTTAATGTTTTCTCTTTTGGGAAATATAAGGTAAAACATGAAAGATCATTTTTTGAAAAATACTTTATAACTTTTTTAGCGGCACTTTAAATATACATTAAGTAAAAGGGCGGAAATATGTGGTTGTGTAAAGTCAATAGGTGTGTGTATTTCTTATAGCAAAGTCCCGTTGGGGTATCTGGTGAATCCACCGAAAGCAATAGAAATTGTCAAACCAAGTAAACATTTACCAAGACTTACAGAAAAGACAAAAAACATAAGAAAGAGTACGAAAAAAAATAATAGGCACATTATTTTTAATAATAATAAAAAATACAATCAAAATAAGATTTTAGTTTTAAAAAGTATATTGAATAAACTGATTTTATTTATTTTTAATCATTTTCAATACACTTATTTTAAGGCAAAGTGTACAATATACATTTTTACGTTTGGAAAATATATGTATTTAATTTAAATTATTTATGCTTAATTGAAAAAGTAAACGGTATGTGTAAGATTTTGTTGTAGATTCTCAGTAAAATTGTATCTTCGAGAGTGAGTTTTGAAGTCATGAAACCGTTACAAGAAATTAATAAATTAGAAAAAAAATTGAAAAGTCTGACATTTCAGTGTTTTGTTACGCACACAAATATACAAATATACACCACATTCACTAATGCACTAAGAAATTAACATTTATTTGGTGAAATCTAACGTGAACCTAGTGTGTGGATCTGCAGGTTAACGTAAGATATGACATAAAAATATAATTTCAAACTTTGTTGCTCATGTTTTTACACTATATAAACACTTATTTCCCTTCTTAAGTTTCACAAAGAAATTTCATTTGGTCAGTAGCTCAAATTTAGGAACGGTGTCAGAAACCTATGGTGGTTTTCCATAAGTACGAAATAAGAATAAAAATTTACCCCTGAAGAAGAAATGTACATCTTTCGAACGCATTCGAGTTATACAGTTTTTATTTTTCATTTCTACTAAGACTTTTTGAACCCACGTGTTTTTTTTCCCAACAATAAATAAAAACACATTTAGGAATATCATAGTATAGTTGTATTGGACTATACCTGGTATACAATACACTGTATTGTTTTCAGTTAAAAATCGACAAAGTTTAAATGTGTTAGTGCTTGAATAAAAATAATATTTAAAAATTTGCACTCGTGCTTTTCCTTCATAATATTACTATATAAGCCTCGAACAGCTGCACACATGATCCATATACATTAGTTAGTGTCAGTGGATAGCCAGATATACATTTTGTATATAAAAGCGAAAAAAAAACCTGTATTTTATTTTTTTTTTTTTGGAAGCACGGTGTTTCACAACGTAAATAAACAGAAGTCTCAACATCCGCATGCACTGTGACGGAGCTTAATCGGGGTATTATTATCTTAACATGTTAGTTAAACTTATCAACTGGGTACTAAAACATTCTTACTTTGCTTTAAAACTGGGGAAAGAAATATTGTTTTGTATAAATTTAAAAAATTGCAGGTGTGAATATGAAAACTACAAGAGGTAGTATATGAAAGCTAAAACCAATCAATATTTTTACACATTACATTTTTAAACATTAAATAGATTAAGGTTAAGGAAATTTTTTAATAGCATGACTCATATAAACTTCTAATAAGTAGGTCCGTATCTTAGTAAACATTACAAATACTAATCATTACACTTTTGATAGAATCACCTTCTATACTGATAAGAATAAAGAAGTTATCAATCTATTATGCCTTATTTACAGGTTTTCTATTAGCCTGATAATTTTGACGCAGTGTTAAATAAATAGCTTTGGAAGGACTTTTTTGTCTTTTTTTTATTTTCCTGTCTTTGCATCGAACCCCTGATTTTAGCGTTGTAAATCCGGAGACATACCGCTGTTCTAGCGAGGGGCCGTTCAGAATAACATCCGCAGATAATAAAACGTTATTACTCAACAGTATTGGATTTGGAATTCCAGATGAGCCTCCGTATGAAGCTAATAAAATAATATAGCATTTTGTTTTAATAGACAGACGGTTACAAAGTCGGGTAATTTATGCATATAGTCAATTATGAAAATTCCCAATTAAAATTTGAAACATAAGTTAATTGTATAAGTAACAAAAACTGTACTGACGTCAGCAATACAATTGTCCTTGATCACAAATAATGTAACATGTCAACAAAATATTTTGCTAGTATTACTTAAAATTAATTGTTGTTTCAACCAGGTTCGAATTTCTGCGATACCACAAAATATTCCCTGCAGTTCAAGCAGGAGGCAGGTAACTACGGTAGTTTTTTGCCATAAGGACAAAATAACAAATGGAAGATGGGTGGTAGGGTTACGATGACTGGCTGCCTTCCCTCTGGTCAATAATTGAAAGTTAGGGATAGCAGTGTATAGTTTTGCCATGAATACAGATGCACACCCGTTTCAGTCACTGCCTGATTAGGTCACAGAAGTTGTGTGATTTCAAATGTTTTTTGTTTTGTTAAACTAAATAAGATGTTTGAATCCCGTGTAGATTCGACTTCACGCAATACAGAAGAATGAATCATAAAGTGCTTCTTGGTTAATTTTCTACAGGGTATAAGTAAACTCAAATATGTAACATTTTATATTCGAACTCCTATTACGGAGAATAGAAGACTTTAATATTTTACTAACAAATAAAACACCTAAATCTTCCAGTTTGATTCAAACTTCAGTATATAGATATTATATAAAATACTTTAATATTTTACTAATAAGTAAAACGGCTAAATCTGACACTTTGATTCAAATTCAGATTTCAACAATGTTGAAAACACTTCGTCAGAATTTGGTCTTTAAACTGCTCAAGGTGACACACGTAAGATGCAACATAAGTCTACAACTGATTCAGTTTTGGTTTGTTTATGATTTGTACAGCATATCGACTCATAACATACATATTAACACTGTTCTATTTTGTAAAACTAAATGTTGTTGTTTTTTCATCTGAGAAAAAAATATTCGTGAGATGTGTAGAAAAACGTTGTCGTTGAAGCAGTTAAACGAGCAAGAATAATCACTGCAAATTAATAGAAGACAGAACTGAGCACACGGTTTCAATGCATACAAGCAGATATGAAAAACTTAGATATTTGGACCCTTTCGTCATGAAATATATTATTCAAATTTCAGGCTTAAAAACATCAATTTTATAAAGTAGACTCAATTACTTTCTTTCAACTCAACCAGGACAATCAACATCTTTAATTCACCGTATACTGAGTCAACTATTGAAGAATTAAAAACACTACTGTCATCTGACCCTTTGCAAGGTGGAGTGTGAGTTTTAAAACAAGAACGCAACTGCTCTGTTAATATTTTTATTGTTTGAATTCATGCGTATTTATATATGATACAAATAACTACGTCTACAAAACAGATTCTGTAATTTTTCCCAAAAAAACCCAACAACAATCTTACAATTCTTCTTCCTGGTAACCACCATGATCAACGTTTAATATAACGTGGAAACATTACGTCTTCCGTCCTTAGTTTACATAAAACAACAATACGATCATTCATACACACGGCCTGTTGTGTTCATACCTATAATTATGTACACAGTGATGTAAGCAAATCGCTCTTGATTGACTTAATTTAAAGTACTTATTATAGGATAACAAGAGTTTTGGGAATTATGTCCCGTATATTAAATAGCACATTATTAGCATTTCCGATGTCGGTGCTCATTAGTGTTAAAACCGTAACCCAAGATTTATATATATATATACACGTCTAGCACAAATCGATTCTAAAAATGCTTCAAATGAAGCGCCACTTTCAAAACACAGACTTAAAAGGATCTTGCTGTACGCTAAACGTGCCTGTAGAGAATCCGACAGTATCATTAAACATTAGGGCTGTACATACATAGGTGAGCTGTTAGACACGAAGATCGCATATTTATTTTCTGCATAAACTAAATTCTTTTCTAAACGTAAATTACACATAATGACGGTCCTTTTGACGCAAAATAATGAAGAATATTTTAAATTTTCCCCTTTTTTTCCCTTTTCTCTTAAACTCACCACGACACACACACACACAAGGTAAAGGGCTTTTACTTAGTTAAGACCAACAAAATGGTGGCTAAAGTTTTGAATCTGAGTCATGCAACAATAATTAGTGCTAATAATAAGGTTGAAAACGCAGAATGAGCAAATAGTAGCGGTTTATAAAGTTTCCGCATGTCTTGGTATAGTATACAGTTACTAGATAAAAATAAAACTTTTTATCATGGTCCTCTCTCACTCCGAATAAAAAGAGTGAGGAACTGATAAGAAACGTATTTAAAGATTTTATTTTAAAGAACATCACACCATTCTACAATGTTACAAATATATACAGGAATTAATCGGAACAGAGGAAAGATTTAAAAGTCAGCTTGTAAACTTCATCTTTCATTTAACAAATATAGTAATGCAGTTAAGATGCTTTTGTTAAGATTTGGGATTTCTTCACCTGAAATGTGAAACATTAAGACTAATATACGACATGAATAAGTTATTCAAATTTTTGCCTATATTTTTAAAAGAAAGGAAACGATGAAAATGACCAATAAACGAGCGGGTTACTATATGAAATGTTCAAGTGGGTTTCGAACTTTGTTAGCGTAAAGTTTTCGGAAGAGCAGTAGGTAAGTGATAGGTACTTTGTTTACGTGTGGTAAAGCATACAAAGCTATAAACAGGCTGCATGCATCACAACGGGTATCGAAACCCTTTTTTTTTTCTTTTAGTTACAAGACCATTAACCGGGGTACAAGAAAGGGCTGATACTGTGTATGATTTTCTTATATAGCAAAGCACATCAGGCTATCTGCTGTGTCCTTTGAGGGGAATCGAACCTCTGATTTTAACGTCGTAAATTTTTATCGTAATATTTATCAGATTTTATAATAACGTAATTCATCTCAGATACAAAACCTAACAGTACCTAGAGCTCAACGACAATGTTCACTGAGAAGTATTGTTTGTTTTCAAACATAAATCTAAACATTGGGCTATCTATATTCTGCCCATCCGATTTTTGTCTTATATGCCCATTGACTTACCGCTGAGTCATCAGGGAGTCTCAGTAACTAACAAGACATTTTGATATGCACAGGATTGTAGTCCTATCATTACGCATGTGTAACATAGCTTAACTTCAATGTTGCACAAGATTGAACTTCTTATCATTACATCTTCTGTTGCTCTTTCAAAGAAATTAATGGAGTCTGTTTTGGAGATTCAGTAAAAAGGCATGGTTAGTTCGGATCAGTTGATGGAGCGTCAGTTGAGCCACAATATTACCAATCAAGCCTCGACTGTGCCAGTGCTGTATGTGTTTGTAGACATAAGATGAAGTTTATGATTGATAGGGGGAGTATCCGAACTCGGAATGCACAAGGATAGTACCATGTATCTAAGCTTCACTTTCAATAACAAATATAACTTTCACTTAGAGAGAGAGAACTGAAGTCCCATAAGTAAGTAAGAGAAGGAAATAAACACTGATCTTGCTCCAGAAGCCATAGTACGCTGAAAAGTGAAATCCCGGCAAGATTCGAATAACAATTCAGCCTGTGGAAAGTTTTATGACCCTGTTAATAAGACATCAATGACAGTAATCTCAGGCAGTGGACAACACAGGTATACTTAAAGGACAAAGTAACATTCTCTTGAAAGACACTAAATAAGTATTATGGAAAGCTGCAAAGAAGAATGATTGAACCTGCACCACATACATTATTGTTTCGTGGCTAAGTTCAGTACAAACTACTAATTTTCTCCTAGCATTAAAGGAGTGCAAAGCAGTACCTATAAAGATCCGTAATCACTGTAGCAAACCCTGAGTCCATACACCCCAAGGAAATGTGGTCAGTACTGTGTGTGGAGAAGATCGAATTTCCATTTAAAACCCAGTGGTGTAAGAGTAACAGCAGTTTTTTTTATCTCAATATGTGTGGTGTTGAGCACGTGTTTACTTATAAGAACTGTTCCAGACCGAAAGAGTTTCTGCAAAAGTAAGAAATAATACTTAATACTGTTGACTTTGTTAAACATTTATATCTTTTTGTTTGTTTTTTGAATCTCGCGCAAAGCTACACGAAGGCTATTTGCGCTAGCCGTCCCTAATTTAGCAGTGTAAAACTAGAGGAAAGTCAGCTAATCATCATCACTCACTGCCAGCTCTTGGGTTAATATTTTTACCAAGGAATAGTGGGATTGACCGTCAGATTATAACGCCCCATACAGTTGAAAGGGCGAGCATGTTTGGTGTAATGGGGATTCGAACCCGCGACCCTCGGATATTTTTATTTTTTGTATTCATGTGGTTTTGCCGAAGTGGTTTACTAACCTTAAGCATACCTTTATCAAACACCTATCAAGATTTCAGTGACTTATCGAAAATTTGACAAATGCAATCAGGAAAGAATGAAAATAAAAAAGAAAGAGACATCACTGACACATAGCCTTTCCTAAAAATCATAAGAAATAACAACGAAGAAACACCAAGTTCTTGGACTCTGATTTTTTTCCAAGGTAACGGCAGTAATGAGTGTTAATGCCGCTAGACAGAAATGAATGTTTTTACCTCCTTTGTTTGCTTGTTTTGAATTTCGCGCAAGGCTACTCGACAGTTATCGATTATATGCTTTTATTAGAATTGCAGTTAAATTAGTTATTAATGAAAAATAAAATTTCTTTCTTATTGTTCTTTATTTTTTTCGTAAATTTCATATAATCTAAATTCCACAAAGGAAAATTTTATCTTTCACAACTGTTTGTTTGTTTTTGAATTTTGGGCAAAGCTGCACAAGGGCTATCTGCGCTACCTATCCCTAATTTATTAGTGTAAAACTAGAGGGAAGGTAGTTAGACATCACCACTCACCGTTAACTCTTTTATCAAAGAATAGTGAGATTGGCATTATAATAGCCCCTATTGTTTGGTATGACGAGGATTCGAGCCCGCGACCTTCAAATTACGAGTTGAGCGCTCTAACCATCAGGCCATGCCCTGCCTTACTTCCTTTGAAGTTCACACTGAGTTATTTCTTTCAATTTGGCACCAGTCTAATGGGAAGTCAATTTGGACGAAGAAAATTATTTTGAAATTGCACTTGCTATTTATCAAAAAAAGATTTAAAAATTCATCTTATGCCACCTGCTGTCTATTATGTACCATCAACATTTGTAAGACTCGTGGTGTTTGTTCGTATTGTGTGATTTGAAATATGCTAAGAACGACACTTTGTCGTTGATAGAGCTTTGGAGACAATGACAGAAACATTCAAGTTGTTTTTTAATCGAGACAAATTGCACTATTCAAGTTCAAATTCAAACCATGAAAGAGTGCATTGAGATGAAGTTTCTTAAACATTTCGTATATAATAATGGAATTTAGATAAAATACGTTCGATAATAATTCTCAAACGCTGGGGCTAATCTACGTCAAAGTATAAACTGATAGCTTTGTGTCTTATTACCAGCACTTTGTCGTTTACTTTTATTCTCTGTACAGTTTTTGCACCTACTGAGGTTGGTGTGAACTTCCAATGAACAAATGACTACTATAAATGCACCTTTCAATCACTGATGTTCCAGTAAATACACAGTGACTGGTCCATCTAAGAACAGACTGTGCGTTACTTTGTTGACTTTTATGCTAGTGACGTGAGTCTCAGAAAAATTACTTCTCGAGTGTTGGTGATGTAGAGTGCGTGGCTGTAATTGATAATTCAAGTTTACTATTAAAGTTTGTTTCCTAGTTGGTATGTGCATACTTCTCTAGATTTTTAAAAGTGTATAATCTTGTATTATCTTAAAATAATTGAGAAGAGAACTATTTACGAACAAACTTCGATTTTGGTCTCATATTTCATAACATTCAAGCCACGGCAATAATGGGCCATTAATGTCAAACCTTTTCAATTTTATTATTGCAATCATAATTTATTTCGATTTTTCCAATATTATGATTCATTTGAAGTACTGTAATTTTCTCAAGTAGAAGCAAAATTAGCTCTTACATTTTAAATCTTTATATACTTAAAGATTAAAAGCGCTCGAATCATAATCTAAGGGTCGCGGGTTCGAATCCCCGTCCCACCAAACATGCTTTTAGCCATGGAAGTGTTATAATCCCACTATCTGCCTCCTTTTTAGTCTCAAACTACTAAATTAGGGGCGACTAACGCAGATAGCCCTCAAGGTTAAACTTTGTCTGTTGCACATATATACCAACTTTTAATAGCTGAAAAAATTCAAATCAAAGATTTCAGACTGATGTTTAAAAGTGATTTGTAAGCCTTTAATTTACTATAATAGGTCAAAAGTGTGACGTTTTAAACTTGTAAGTGCATTTTTGTATTTAATCTGCCTTGTGGATCGTGTTTGTACATGCCTGCACTTCACTGATGCTCGACTTAACTGTGCATTAATTATGGGATTTTATCAGGGAATAATAATAATCTTGTCATTCACAGCTACACTGTGTCAACATGTTCAGTAAATAATGGACTCGAATGAGGGTACTTGTAGTCAAGACATAATTACTTATTCTGTACAGAACTGCTCTATGGGTGATATTTATGATTACAGATTGGAGACGACATTCGTGCCTTCATAAAGGGAAGTTAGTAAAAATTGACCAAGATCACTGTTTCTCCTTAAACGTGGTCAGTCAGGAGAAGAGCTGGAGCAGACGGGTATTAAACAACTTTTTTGTCGAGCAGAGCCCGACATGGCCATGTGGGTAAGGCACTCGATTAGTAATTCGAGGGTCACGAGTTTGAATCTCTGTCACACCAAACACGCTCTCCCTTTCAGGCATAGGGGCGTTGGTGAAAGAGTAGTTCAAAAGTTAGCAGTGGGTGGTGATGACTAGCTGCCTTCCCTCTCGTCCTAAACTGCAAAATTAGAGAAGGCTAGTGCAGATAACCTTCGTGTAGCTTTGCGCGAAATTCAAAACAAACCCAACTGTCGAGCATATGGTATAACCACTGTTTTTTGCGTCACGGAATTCCAAGAATTTGTAAGAAAGAGTACTCTCTGCTTTTAGAGACTGACTCATCCTGTAGAAATTCATTAGGGTTCATTCGCCCTAATCTCTAGATATTGCCCCTCATTTCTAGAATAAGCGGGGCACTCAAATGGTGCTTTATTAGCCAAATCATTAGGTTGAAGCTACCATGTAGTTTGCTTCCTATGGTTTAGTCAATTATTTTACACAGAATAGTATGTGTTATGTGTTAGTAAGTTTAGAGTGGCAAATATCACGTGTAACATGTTATAATAAGTTGGACTCCTCGCAAATTAGGGCCATCAATGACAAAAGGTTGACCACTTCTTTCTCCTCAAGTCAGTGACTGGCGAGTGAATACATATAAAACCCATTTTCTTGTTCCAGGCTTTAGCACTTCCCAGGACAAAATACCATATTCTAGCGTGTCGAAATGTCTGAAAACACATTACACAGTACTAACGGTTAGAATGGACAATCTGGAAATATTGATAAATTGCCAATATGCACGCAGAATATTGATGACAAACCAAGGAGCCCAGCAGTGAAAATAATGGAAGTGGATACTGCACACTAATCACTGATGCCCTCCTCAAAGAAGATCACAACCATGCACTTGCGAAACCGTCTATCACCAAAGTAACCATTTTTTGTCAACAGACTATGATGTTAAACACCTCTGGAATAGCCTGGCGAGTTATAGAGTATCTTTAGGGGTATTCATTGTACTGTGGTGACAGAGGATAGATATTTAGTGCTATCTGTGAATGGACTACGGGATAAAATATTTCAGAAAAAGCGCTTCGCTTTGGCCAAGCATAAAGACGACGACTAACCTAGGTATACTCGTATGATTTATTGCAAAGCCAAATGCCTCAGAATAACAAGAACGACATTAGATATGGCTCTGATTATTGTCATAACCTTATAAAACTGGACATTGACAATGAAAGAACAATCACAGATGATTTGAACAAGCCTGGAGCTTCAGAGAAGTAAACATTTGGCTCTACCAAATTTGTAATGCTTTTGTTATCATACCTACACGTCTACATTTTTTATCATATTTATTAAAAACGTAGATACATTTCTTGATTTAGACTATCTTAAAAAAACTCCTATCTGGATCTCTTTTAACAAGAATTTTAAAAGTGTTACGTATTCGTTATCAGAGCCATTTAACGAACCTATTTTGCTTAGTTAAGCATACTAACGTACGAGCTAACCTTGTTGGGTTGTTGGTTGACATTTTCGTGTATATGCAACGCAGATTAGTCATTTGTAGTTAGTAGAAGCCATGGAAGTAATGTTTTCTTTACACGATAATTGTGGATTTTTGTCCAAGTTCAGAGATAGTGTAGTTCCCGTGCTGATCTTGTTAAGGCCGAATTTTTGACGCAGTCCAACCAAAAGTATAAAGAGTGTAATTATTGGAAATTGTTACCTAATCTTGTCTACGTTATATGAAACGTAACTTTCATATTAAAGTGATATCTCATATGATGTATGTTGTCTGCCTTTGCAGAACTTCGAAAGAAACTGTTTGTAGTTAAACAAAACAACAACAAAGCAACACAATGAGCTATCTGTATCAAGACATGGTTTCTGACGTTGTAAGTCTCTAGATAAAATTCGTTGCGGGACGAGCAAGAAATTAAAACTGTTTATTTATTAATTTTTTGCTGTGAACATCAGTACTTTTTTCCTTGTTTGTTTTAAGCAGTTTGAATGCTTGAACACTATTAAACCACGTGGCGAATTTTACATTTCCCTTAATCATTGCAGTGCCTCTAATACAAAGCTCTGATTATCTTGTTTTTGCTGACCAAAAGTGCATGCGTGTCCTAATCTAAATGAAAATACCACGTTAGATCATAAAGTCTTGTTTTCTATTGTCTGATTTAAAAGTCAAGTACCAGCAATTGAACTGTAAATGCTTTCTCTTCGACGTCCAATTGAAAGATTGGACATTCCGTATACGACTGTGAGCGTTTTGGTTTCAATGTTTTATTTGAAACTAAAGTGCCAGATGTTAAACTATTAATGTTTTTTTTTTCTCTCCAATATTTGATTCGATGCAAAACTAGGAATTAGACTGTGAAAGTTTTTGTTTTGAGTGCCTGAGTTTAAACTTGAATCCCGGCACTGGGGTGGCAACGTTTTGTTTTTATGAAAATCGTTTTTTTGTGTTTTATTTTTAATATTATGATTTCGATGTCTCTCTCATACAGAAATGAAAATACCTTGGTACAACCTGCATGAGTTTATCGTATATAAGAAAACGATAATAACAAGAAACGGTTGATGGTTATATAATGAAAAACGAATTCTGTGGACAACGAGATCAATACGTGTAATTATTCTATTAAGAAAAAAAAAAGATACCAAACGATTTGATTAAAACCAATTTCATATGAACTGAATATATAAAAGTAAGTTTACATGTGAAACTATAAATATCATAAGACTATTTGTGTTCGGGAGTACTTATTTCCGCGTTGTTGGATATATTGTGAAACAACGATGTACAAAGAAGGGAATGAGTTCCAGTTCTGGATGACGGAGGAAATGAAATCACCTCTAGTCCAGTTGATAGTCTAGTCATCGATCTGGTATTGATGGGGCAGCTTCACTAGTTCTGTGTATCGTAAGGCCAGTTGGGATAGTTTGATTGTTTAACACTCACGAAAAGACGTCTCATGTTCTCGTTTTCTTAGTCACTCCCTGCCCCTTGTGATTACCAGGGTTCATCAAGGGGTCAGTAATCGATTGTGGACACAACTAACCTCATCAAGAAGCAGACCGCCGTGAGGTTAGGCCTCGTTAACAGTGTGCAAGCCTGCCAACAGTTAATAAACACAGTGTTGAACTCATAAACAAATCACGACAAGCACAGCACGAAAATCGCACCTTTGCGACGCCAAAACAATAGCCAGTTATTCTCACACGAGACTGGGGCTATCTAACTCGCTTATGACCACCAAGGGGGTCATGATGGTCAGTCGCTAGTTACAAGTCTAACATCACGTTGCCCATACATGTCAACACTGACCATAGCATACTGGCTATTCACTTCATTATCAGTGGCCAATTTATTCTTTTACATTACAAGCTTATATCACCCGCAACATCCGCGGCTGAACAAGTCACCACAATGGGAAAATTGCTACTATAAAAAAAAGTTGGTAGAGAACTACTCTTTAGTATTGCTATAGAAACAAAGTTTCATACAAAAATTATTATAATGGTATATATGTAACTTATAAACCACGAGAAATCGAAATATGTGCAGGAATTTTCTTGGATTATTAAAAACTTGTTGAATTAAGTATATGAATAGTATATGTGAAAAAGAAAGTTGAAACCAAAACGTAAAGGTCTGGAACGTGTAAAAATGAATTACTTAAAAATGTTATGTAACATATGAATTGAAGTTAATTCAATCTATATCCTTCTTGAATTTTTTTTCCTACAAACAACTGTTAACACGTTTCATAAACTACTTAAAATAACAGTTATTTTAGTTAATAATAGCGTCTTGGTGGCTGAAGTCTGAGGGCTGATAACGTTACAAATCGGGTTTCGATACTCGTCGTGCACGCAGCACAAATATCGTTTAGTTTTGTATTTAAGAGCAAACAAACAATGGTTGTTAATGAGCAATAGCGTTGGGTTCTTTGTAATTTTAGATGCTACAACTAGGATCAGTTACATTATTATAGAATCTAATTAATACGAGGCTTAAAAATATGGCCATTCCTTTGATTCCAAATAGAAGAACATGCATACATTTACCCAATCAAATATTTGATATATATATTTATATATATGAGAAAAACTGTTGATTTAAAGTTTACTTAACATCGATTTTTACTCCGATGGAATCACCTAATTTTTGTTGTTGTTGTTGTTTTTTTTTTAATTAAACTACACAATGGGCTTTCTATTTTCTCCTCACCATGGGTATCGAAACCCGGTTTCTAACAGTCGGAGTCTGCAGACATGCCTCTGTGCCACTGGGTGAATCCTCATTTTTTGTTTTTTCTACAAATCGTTTGTTGTGAAAACCCAAGTTTAAAAGATGTATGAAACTTGTTTGGTTTATATCTATCCAAGATACAACTTAAGATATTTAAAGTCAGGTTCACTGCTTCGCATGGTCCCCCAGTGGCTCAGGGGTATGTTTGCGGACTTACACGCTAAAATACGGGTTTCGATACCCGTGGTGGGCAGAGCACAGATAGCCCATTGTGCAGCTTTGTGCTTAATTCTAAATAACAAAATGCTTCGCACGTAAGTTTTTGCACTCGATTAACTGAACTTGTATCAATATTGAAGCCAGATATTGTTTACTGATCGGCGTTCCCATGATTGTAAGTCTGATAATTTGTGGTTCGCGTACCATTGTCACAAAATATCACTTCGAGATTTGGGGCCGTTTATGTATTTTATGATTGAGTGTCAGTAACTAATATTCGGTGAGACAAGAATAGTCTAGGAGTTCACGGTGGGTCGTGCCCACTAATTAGCTACACGAACTGTACAGTTCAACAAGATATGCTTCCTTATATTTGTATACAATATCTACTTGTCTTTATATTCCACAAGACCTTCTTGTAAACTTAAGCTCTCTATCTGCTTACTTTTTCAATTAGAACAGTACTGCTTAACAGGATACTCTTCTTTATAATGGTGTACAACTGCTATTTGTTTTTATACACCATAGAAATTTGTTGAAACTTACATTCCCCACTGCATACTATATTAGTTTCGTAGTTGGGAATATAAGTCACAACAAAGTTTTATGGTGTATAAAGTCAAAAGTTCCACGCGTTATGACTTGGTGTAATCTATGCCATACAATTTCAATCTGTAGTTCTTTATAAAATTAGTATCGTTCACAGTTTTAACACTATAACTACCAACACAAGTTTTGGGAAATCTCAGATGTCTGGTTTCCTGGTAGAAAGATGAGAAGGTAAAGCGATATAACGAAAAACTCCAGTGAATCTGGTCTCAAATACGAATTATTTTTTGTGTACAAAATCACTTGTATTATTTTGTAAATATTATTTCTAGTCCTAGGTGTAAGGAACATTGGCACAGAAAGCATCTGAGTTTTATTATTATTTCAATTTTCATGCAAGCTCAAAATTCGTTACTAAAAGTCACAGTTCCTTATCATGGCGGTTAAGATAGGTAAAATATTTCGTCCTGTTTTACAATGGATAAATCTGGGTAGATTTTCAACTATTTGTAATTAAACTCATGTTTTTAGAAGTATCTGAAATCCCGTCTAATGATCATGGTAACTTTCGAATCTCTAACAATACAGAGAACCTCCTCTTGTATGATTTTCACTTAAACATAAATTTTTGGTAAGTATTACATACTTTCTACAACATAGCAGTGAAGAAAATTGGTACTTTTAGAGAAAAAAAAGAAAAGAAAAAAAAAGGCTGTGTTATTTTGTATACTGCACCTTATTTAATTTCTGCATAATTGCTTTGATAGTGTCAATTTTTGTTGATGTTCACAAGTTGAAATTTTAGTTACGGTTACTGTCCTTGGGCTAAACCTAGTTTTAGTATTCAACATTCTTAGTGTGTAACGATTTTTGTATAATGTCGCAGGCCATATTTTCCGACCGACGACAGGCTGAAGCTTTACCAACAAATTGACCTGATATGCACGGTCACACATCCTTCGCCGTATCTCCATCTCGGGGCCAAGCTCACGTGACAACTAGGGATCAAATAAATCAACCAAACGTACGTGCTATAGGATCAGCAATCCCTTAGCTAGACATAGCAGAAAATCAGCTTAATCAAAGGGTTGAAGATGGGCAAATAGAAGGACCAGGACCAAGCGTGCTACGGCGAGAATCAACGTACTATTTACCAGTACAGTCTCTGTCCTCCTTAATCTCCAAACATGCCCGAAATGACTCGTGGGATGAAACAGACGTGCTCTCCAAGGAATCAAGGAAAATAGTAGTGGATCTTCTGCAATAAGTCCCCTCCCCTCTCTCAGTCTATATAACATTAGTGTCTGAAAGCATACAGATACAATAGATCGATTTCCATGTCAAAAGTGAAGATAGTTTTATAAGACAATAACTAACAAAGGAACTTGAAGTTTCAGTTCAAGGTGTCTCTCTTACATACACACGTATATCCAATGACACAAAAAAGTCTGTGATTTATTTTAATTTAACATCAACTTATCTGCCTAAATTGTATTGATGTGTTATTTTAACTTGCATTCATTTGTAACTAATAACTTATTTACACCTTATTACACATTTACTACTTGTTTACACCCCAAATTCATATTATTCACTTATTCACTGCCTGCCATTAATCAGTTTCTTCTTAACTTTTTCAGCGGATTGATAATTGCATCGTTCCTATTGTTTTATTTACGACTTATTTACTGACAGATCTGCTTGTAATCCGATTCTATTTTATCACTTGAAACGTGAGTTTTGTAGCTTAAAATAAAAACGCAAATTATCAAATCAGTCTTCATATTTCATTTATTTTTCATTAACTTACTGTCTTGTTTTGCTCTCGCTATCGAAATTCAAAAAGAAAAAACAAGAATAAACGTGAAGATAAATAGATAGTTCTCATTCTGATCAAGGTCTTCGTACATTAACTTTGTCCTTGTCAGTTTCCATCCCTTCTGCCCTCTGTCGGCGGATGCTGCAAAAGAGCTGATAATTGTTGAAACCAAGAGAAAAGATCCGGAATTGGACTGGCTACGCCCACTGGTCAGGTATCTGCCTCCCACCTGGCACGTCATGTCTCGTGCTCACAGTAGAAAGGTATAAAGCTCTTTTTCTGTGCGGATATAGCTTAGACACGGAGTGCTACCGCATTTCATTAAGATGTAGATTTTCTGCGTTTGCTGGTAGTGGAAGTGCAAATTACTAACATAAAACTTTATCAACAGAGAAAAACGTCGCACATGTTGGATATCCAACTGAACTACCATTCTAAACACTCTATTAAAAACACCAACTAATACTTAGTTCAGTATATGTATATCCTGTATAATGTGGACGAACTTTGTAACAAGTTGAACTAAACTCTATGGATTTATCGGACAATGGAGACCACGAATGAACCTCACTCTTCAAACTTAGTAAAAAAATAAGACGTTGGTGTTTGTTTATATGCATACTTTGTGTGAATGTGCATACATACGTTACATTGTACTTTCTTACGAGCCGAATAAAGAAGTTCCCATTGTTCAGATACTTTTGCAAGAATACAAAATCGCAATATAGTTCTCTACATACGTATGTTATTAGCACGAACATCTTCTGTTATTCTTTTAGGGAGAAAAAAAAAAGAATTGAAAATTTAGCTTGGCTATGGAATTGTTTGTAATTTATAGTTGAGATAAATGGTTGTTTTTCGATAAAGCAAGATTTTGAAATTTAAAGTACTGTTTCAACCAAAAACTTATCTCTTGAATGCACACTTCAGTGTTATAATTTGCTTGTGGCACTTCCAAATTTAGCTTCGTAATATATGGTACTTAAAGAACCTTCAAAAAGGGGTCTAATTACGGTTCCACTGCAGTAATGTAAGGTATATGTATAAACTTTAAGATATGGTTCAAATATTATATTTATACAAGAATAAATAAATTTTCATATAACTATCGTGCTGTATCTAGTCACCAGTCTGTAAAAGAAATATAAAACATAAGGAATTCATCGCTAGTTCTGATACACAGTTCATGAACTATTGTTTCCTCTCAAGTTCATTGTTTTCAACACCTGTCACCATGCTATTCTGAGGTACCTTCCCCCATTTCTTCCAGCTTAAAGCAAAGCTATATTGAAAAGGTTGAAGGGAACTTTTTTTTTCTGTGTTGAAATGAGTAGACCACATCCATGCAGAAAAAACAACAACAACCCATCAGTCCCCTGAGGTCGGGTCAATTTTTTAGCAATCGATCACACTTGTCACAAAATTTCGGAGTTCTGGACAGAACTTCGATTTCTGTTAAACTGCACAGAACGCTATTCATTCGTCAGTCGGAATCTTTATTTCTCTTTCGGTTTATTCTATTATTCAGTTTTTCGCTATGTAGTTAGCTATTACAAAAAGTAAATATAAGTCAGCGTTAGTTGCAAAGAAATTAGTTTTATAGAATTAAATATAATGTATATGTACATAGATCATTGTAATGTTTCTTTCACTCTTCAATTCTCAGTACATTCATTTTCCTATCAATCTGTTTTTGGTATTACATATTTGAAGATTGGAGAAACGATGTGTTGTACACAGAATATGTATGGCCTTCGGCTGTCAGCGTACTCTTGTTACTTTAAGTTAATGTACTTTGTCTAACAGTCATTTTATAAATTCTGCACGCATTTTGATGAAGTTCATCTTAATCTTGTTTAAAAACTGTACCTCGGGTGGGTACAGAGATAAGTACTAAAATCCGGGGTTCAAGCCAACGTGGTGGACAGAGAGCAAATAGCCTATTGTGTGGCTTTGCCCTAAAATAACCAATTTAAAATCCACTATTTATATTTAGTATTCGAAACTTCTATTAATGATATACGGAGGTTTTAACTTGTCTTAAAAATCTGTCAAAAATATTGACGAATAGACAAGCCGGTTGTTGAAAAAGAAAAGCTGTGTTGAATCCCAAATTAAAAAAAAAAAGATTTTAGCTAATTTGGTACCTTTGTTATAACACAGCAACGTCCTATCAAGCACTAATAAACACTATGTATACAGCCACATTATTCTGAAAAAAATAACCTACCAGAAATAATATAAAATTATGTACGAAGTTTTAAAAATAAATGCTAAAGAGTAATAAACATGACAATTAATTTCAGTCCCCTTTTTAATTTAATGATGTATAAACTCAAATATTCGCAGCATCTAGGATAAAACTGCATCAACTGTGAGCTTAAACATGAGTACTTAAACACTCACGTTTCTTATCGATATTTTAAACGCTTGCCTATTGTCTATTCTGCATATAGATCGTTTAATGAAGCAAATAAATTATAAAAAAATATCCACATGAGCCTTTACTGCTGTTTTCTCCTCCTTGGGCGTTAGGGCGCTCGACTCGTAATCTGAAGGCCGTGGGTTCGAATCTCCGTCGCATCAAACATGACCGTTCTTTCAGTCGTGTGGTAGCTGTAATGTGATGGTCAATCCCAATATTCGTTGGTAAAAGAGTAGTCTAAGAGTTGGCGGTGAGCAGTGATGGCTAGTTGCCTTTCCTCTAGCCTTACACTGCTAAATTAGAGACGGCGAGCGCAGATAGCCCTCGTGTAGCTTTAAAAGAAATTTAAAACAAACCAAACCATAACCCTTCACGTAAGAAAGCGTAAGTTCACTGACTTACAACATAAAATCGAGGGTTCGATTCCCAACGATATATAAACACAAACATTCCAGGTATAATGAAAAATTGAATCTGAACATCTGGAATGTAACTGCTTATCTCTCTACGTGGATGACACGTAAACAGTGCATTGAGTACAGAACAGTGGATGGTGAGCATACAATAAAGTTATACAAAAAATGATAAAAATCAAACATAATTGATGTACACATGTGTAATGTAAGTGTGCAGACTTGGTCTGTGCATCAGTTGGAAAATATTTGAAAATGTTACTAATCCTGCAGCCCTCAATAGATAATTCGTAAACACCATGACGAACGATATTGTTATTTAGCCCCAAACTTCACAATGGGTTGTTCGCGCCATGCCCACCGGGGGGATCGAACTCCGGATTTGTTTTAGTGTTGCACATCCGCTAACACACCTAAGGACCCCAGTTACGACAGCTGTTCGTTTCTTCGTAAACTTCAAAGTGTTTCATAAATTTAATGCAATTTATTACACAGCTGCAGTCACATAACAGTGTCTCAAACTATACCTACGGTTAACACTTACTGAACATTTCTTTGCCTATCTCCCATTGACTTCTGTTTCCTGATTTAAAAAAAGCAAATAAATCAAACAAGTCGTACTAAGTCGACAATAATTACCACGGTTAAACAAACCATCAAAGTGCTCGCTGTTCGATTTTTCAAGTGTCGCATACAGAATTATCTTAAAGAGTCAACAATACTCCGAAACTGTGTGACTATTTAATTCTTTATAAATGGCGGTCATCATACTTCACACATTACCGTCTTCCACACCATGACTCGATTCACATTATTGGCGGGCCCGTTCAATTAAACGCTACATTAATATAATCATTTAAGAAAGCTCATGCAAGTTTTTTTTGTGATTTTTTTTTAAAGACCAGCGCAACTCAGTTTTTGCTTAAATTAAAGGTTTATCGGAATTGCTGCGCTTACGTCACAGGATATTTTGCTAAGCTGTGTTGAACACATGCTATTAAAATAGATCCATTACTTCAACCACTTTCACCTCTCTGCACACACGCACGCACAAACATACCTCTTTATATGGACGTATTATAAAATATATACATATTTATAAGATACTATTATATACACAGTCTGTCGTCGGTTCAACAGCTCTTTGAGACCACTATTATAACCCGTATACGTCATCAAAAAAGGCGAGGAACTTGTCTCGTTGTTTATAAAAAAAAATGAAAAAGGTTATTAAAGAAAGGTACTTATTACCGTGGCCTGTTTAACGTTAGCCCTTCATGCCTTGTCAAAAGTCTGCCAAGAAACAAAGGTCACGTGACCCACCCCACAATTTCTACAGTATTCCTAGGACGACCTCCAGGCACACTCCGATGACATTAAACTACGATTGAAAGGTCAGAAAATTACATAGGAACTATATATTAGCCAGTGGTCAGTAACACATGAATCACCGCATAGTGACAGAAAGCACCGTTGCTTAGGAAATCGTGTTTGTTAGGATAATTTTCTGTTTCGAAACGATGCACTGCTGTATTATTTTGGTGGTGAAGCCTCCGAGAGCGGCAGGATATGATGAGAGATAAGGACACTTTAAAGTCATCAACATGTTGTTTTTTTTCCATACTTAAGAACTTCAACAATATGCAACACACTAACAAGAAGGCAACAAACAAAAGCAGGCCCCTAACTAACCCCTGCGTGCTACACGTCACAATTACGTAGAGAATAAATGAATACATGATCATCAAAATTATCGTCTGAAGGTTACGTAGGCTCTTGAGGGTCAAAAATAATCTTCAATTCTGGTACGTTTATAATAGACCTTTAAATATATTACACCTTGCTGATTAATCTGATGTACCGAAGCATTGAGGACTACGCTAAAATAAATATATTCAACTGTATCTAAATGCATGCTCGTGTACACTTTTGAAGAAGGGGTTTATAACAAGAGAAACAATTCTATAATGATAATTTAAAGATTACTGGCGTAGCAAAAAAGAAGTCTGCGTAAATTACATAGAATTAGCAGCTCGTTTTGCTTTTACAAATTACACTTCCATAGGAATGAGCAATGAATCATAATCTTGCCTGAAGAAAATACTTACAAACGTCATTGAAAAGGTATTCTTGCTAAACCTAGAACCGCAGGACTGTGTATACCTCAAAGGAGGACCAATATAGCAAGATAATTCTATAATGATAATATAAATATTATTGGTAAATTAAATGTACATATATGACGTGTATAAATACGAGCAAGACTCGAATAAAGATACTGCTTGTAGACAATGCTTCTCATTCTAATTCAAAAAAATAATATTTTTAAAAATCCTGACAAACTAGAATGCTTGAAATGATCATTTCTTTTCTCACACGAATACATTTTTGCATCTCATGGTTTATAGAGAACAAGGCAACATATTTGAAATGTGTAACTGTCAGCAAGTTGTTTTTAAGCAAAATAGAATATAAAGGATTTTAAAAGATGTATTGTGTGTCATGACGAAAAATTTTACAAACAGCGAATTCTCATCGCGCTTTCAATCACTGATTATTATTCGTTAAGAAATTATACTCGTGGCCAATTAAGATATTTAAACATAACAGTTTCCTGTCTAAAATAAGGAATAACACAAGGTTTAACACCAATAGAAATATAAGGATTTCAACAAATAGAGTTTTCACACTGAGAGACATTGGTATAGAAAAAAAAAGGTGTTTACTCATAAACTCTAAATCAAAATGGCTTTCGATTAAAACAAAACAACAAAAAAATAAGACCTTTTAAGAGACATTATGAGACAATAGAACAGTAATAGGAGGTAAATGAAGGTTTACTTATTTAATAATTATAATTAAACACAGGGTATATTACCCGTATAACACAGTATTTTAAAGAATAATAAAAAAGTACCACCGCGGGACAATAGAACCTCAGAATTTAGTATAGGAAGTCAGTAAATTTACAGGTTGACCAACAAGAGGGGCCTGGCATGGCCAAGTGGTTATAGGGTGGTCGACTTGTAATTCTAGGGTCGTGGGTTCGAATCCCCGTCGCACCAAACATGCTCGCCCTTTCAGCCGTGAGGGCGTTATAATGTTATGGCCAATCCCACTATTCGTTGGTAAAAGAGTAGCCTAAGAATTGTGGGTGGATGGTGATGACTAGCTGCCTTCCGTCTAGTCTTACATTGCTAAACTAAGGAAGGCTTGTGCAGATAGCTCTCGCGTAGCTTTGCGCGAAATTCAAACCAAACCAATATGAGAACAGTGAACTTAAGTAGAAGACAAAAGGTCGATGAATGTAAAGAACATTTTCTGACTGAATTGATGTTCTCTAACAGTGATGACCAAAGTTTTAAGAAGAGCCTCATAAAACACTGAATTAAATTTCAACACGTCCTTCTACAAGAAGCACAAATTACTGACAAAATACTCACCAGTCATACCATCTATAAAAAATTCTTTTGAATACATATTGTTTTGTTTCGTTTTGAATCTTCAGTCAAAGCTACACGAAGGCTATCTGCACTAGCCGTCCCTAATTTATTAGTGTAAGGTTAGACGGAAGGCAGATACACTTCACCACCCACCGCCAATTCTGGGGCTTACTCTTTTGCCAACGAACAGTAGGATTGATCGTGACATTATGACGCCCCCGAGGCTGAAAAAGCGGACAAGTTTGATGTGATGGTGTTTGGAACCAGTAACCTTCAGATTGCGAGTCGAGCACCCTAACCACATGGCCAAACCGATATTAGAAGGATTCTGAGACGTCTAAACGTGAGAAACGAGAATGTGAATTCTAATATCCTTCCCAGAGGTGCAAGAAAAGTAAAAAGTACAAAATACAAGATTTCTGTATTAAATTCAACTCAAACAAGAAGCTGGTTGGTCTATTATCTCGTTCTTACCATTTTCCGCAGACATGCGGTTCTTGATGAAAGGAAACATTCATATATCACAAAATTTGAGTTATGTGTGACTAGGATAAAAAAATTTTCTGCACTAATCACGAAAGGTCAAATAGCTAATGATAATCACAAACAGTTTTTAAATATTCTTCTTGCATTACCATGTGATCAAATGGACTAGAAAACAGTTTCGCCAAGCGTGTTTCGAAAATCGGTAAATTTAGTAGTCAACAAAAAATAAATGTACCAAACTAGTGTTTGAAAAGAAAAATATAATCAACTTATGTTGTATATCCAACGGAATAAGGTTAAAGAACACGCAAAAAAATGGACCATTCAATGGTTGTGTGAAAGAGAAAAATACATATTATGCTAAGCCTTTTTTTTATTTTCAACCTCTGTAAAGGTCACATAAAACCAAGTTCCCCATGTGAATGAACCCTTTGATACTATTTATGTTGGCAATTTACTGTTTATCGACGAATATAGTACACTGAATTGTTTCCTTTGTCGTATCCATGTTTCTTTGTTCCTTTTTAATAAAATAATGTTAACAATATATGTCATCCTTTTTCGTAATACTCAATGTCTCAGAAGTGATTTCAAGTAACATATAGTAATAAATTGTAGACCACAGACTCTAGTTCCTGAGCTTTCCTTCTGAGACTGGCATCATTTGATTCAAAGACGTACATGTACACTGTCACAACATCATATCTACCTGTGCAGATATAACTGTTTTTGTTTTTTTAATTTCGCGCAAATCTACATGAGGGCTATCTGCGCTACCCGCCCCTAATTTAACAGTGTAAGACTAGAGGGAAGACAGCTAGTCATCAGCATCCATCGCCAACGCTTGGGCTACTCTTTTACCAACGAATAGTAGGATTGATCGTCACATTATATCACCCCCATGGTTGAAAGGGCAAACATTTTTGGTGCGATGGAGATTCGAACCCGCGACCCTTGGATTACAACTCGAACTCCTTAACCACCTGGGCATGCCGGACCTCATGTTTCAATTAATATATCCAGGTAACGTAACACTACGAACTAAACTCCCAGGTGAGCCATGAACAGGCTAAATGACTAGACAGAAATGTTTAAAGACCTGTTGGATGAAAGTTAGTTGTTGATCTACAAACAGTATATTTTTAACCATGTGTTACGATCCTTCCACATGCACAGGAAAACATGCCAAATGTTACGCAATATATGGTGTTTTCTTTATAATAACTTGTTAGCAGGAACACATTATACATTGTCATGTGTTTCTCGAAGAACCTACACAAAGGAACATGTAATTAAACTCTTCATGGCCAGTTTTTTTTTTTTAATTTTATATATCAAACAATATCCAACTGCCTGGATATCTTGTCACGGATCTCTTGCAGTAAGAAACTTTCATATTTTTTTTTCATTTCCCTTTCTCACTCTAGATAACGTTTAAACGACCTTTTATTGTTCTGCCGAAGCTCATTTTCTTCTGTGTTGCAAAGACGAAGACACATGAAGTGTGTTACTTTCAGTCAGAATGATCCCCGTGTCTGTAACGTGATTTTAAATGGTTTTCGAAAATAACCAGGGAACCGACATGGCTCATATGTCCAGCCTACGCAAAGTCACGTTCTTCCTGAAGTTGCCAGGCTGTTTGTGTCCATGCTCGTTTCTTCAAACTTTTCCGGATTTTCAGTGACGTTTCCGAATACGCGTAGACTCAATAATTATCAGAAGTTTCGCCACAGTAAAATAACTATATGTGTAAATGCGTAAATACAGCCACGTGCTTTTTGGATGCGAGAAGTATTCGTATATCTTTATTGTAGTTCTTTTTAAATGTACAAAATATTTCGCCTAATAGGAACACGTGATGTTAATCTATACGTTCTTTAACCTTCAGTATTTTTTACATAACCTTGCTAAGTCATAGCGAAATCTTCATATCTGTTCATATCCCGTAGCAACAGGGCTATATGTTATTCGGCTAACAGACCTATATAGTAACCAGATAACAATAAGCAGTAGTCTTGATACCTTTAAAGAAAGCACTATTAATGTAGGCTCGTAGTCAGGTTGTTTTTTGTTGTTTTTTTTAATTGGGCGAAGTTGATAACTAGGGAGCAAAAAATCCTGTTTCTTTAAAGAATCATTAAAATGTGAACCAAATTTATCTTTTCTGAATTAAATTTTATAAAAAAATGTATTTATTTTATTCTAACAATTTAAAAAAAATAGTTATTGTTATTAATAAAACAGCAGCAACAATTCGATTTTATATTTAATGGAGTCAAGAACAAAGATGAAAGGACCAGATTCCTGTGGTTATGGATCATTACAACACAGTAATAACTGGTGTTATGCGAGCCATCTGAATGTTGGTGTTAAGTAGTAATATAATTCATATAATACGACATCGTCAGAGTCTTCTAACAGAAAAACGTTAGAGTAATGCGGAACTAGTGAATGGTGGATTTATATAGTGACAAGAACAAGTCTTAAGGGATTGTTTTGTTAATGTTGTCTAGTAAAAATATATGAAATAAAATGGAACAACTCAGATTTTTCTTCAGGTAGGAGCTAAACTAAAATTGTTGACCATATTTTCTTTACGAGGGCAAAGTTCTGCAGATCATAGCCTCTTCAGGGGAGAAAAACCTACAGGTCATAGTCTGTTCAGGGTAGTAAAAATCTGCAGATCATAGCCTCTTCAAGGAATAAAGTTCTGCTAATTATAGCCTCTTCTGAGGTCTAAACGTCTACAGGAGGTAAGGTTCTGCAGATTACAGTCTATTTAGGAGGGTAAAATTCTATAGGTCATAGAGTCTTCAGTGAGTAAATCTCAGAGGTCTTAGTGACTTCAAAAGGCAAAACATAGTTTCTTCAGGAAGAGTTAAACTTTACAGGTCATAGCCTGGCATTTTCTCAAGGATAAAGTGCTACGGGTCATAGCATCGTGAGGTAAAACTTTGCAGGTTATAGTCTCTTTAGGAGGATAAAACTTTACAGGTTTAAACTTTAAATGTACAAAATATTTCACTCATGAGGTAAAGCTTTGCAGACAATAGCCTCTTCAAGAGGGCTAAACTCTACAGGTCACAGTTTTTCAGGAGTATGTTGTTGTTGTTTTGAATTAAGCACAAAGCTACACAATGGGCTATCTGTGCTCTGCCAAACACGGGTATCGAAACCCGGTTTTTAGCATTGTAAGTCCGCAGACATGCCGCTTAGCCACTGGGGGGGGGGCATTTTCAGGAGGAAAAAAAGTACTTATTAGAGTTTTGCCGAGAGATTAAAATTGCAAATTGTAATTTTTAGCGAGAGAGTAAATTTTTTATCAATCAGATACTTTTCAGTAGAATAAAGCTCATCAGAAATCATAGCTTCTTAATGAAGTTTAAGATCATATAACCGAAGTTTACTACCTCTGTGAACTTTAACATGTTGCACAACCTGCAAAGGAAAATTTCAGAGTAACAGTGTTATCAACCAGAGAAAGGCTTTCATAATTTTAATTTCGTGTGGAAAGAACACTGTCTTCACGACGAATAACATTTTAGACCTATTAACACTGGACACATGCATACATCACAAACAGTGCAAAGCTCTTTATTGAGTCATCCATAGAAAAGAAACGTTTAAGAACACTGGTCATGTAGTGCTTTAAATCGTGTGGATATAAATTAATTTAAATATAAAACTAGTTTTTAGTAAAGCCAGTTTTGTTCAATGTCTCGGCTGCAACCTGAATTTGATCGCATAGAAAACACAATGTAGTTTTTTCTAAAATATCTGAACTATTTCATTTTTATGTAAGGAACAAGCTGTAAAACACATAAATTATTTCAAAAACACGGAACTTGTTGAAAATTTATCCTTCACAATAAGACGAGTTTTCTTAACGAGACAGTTTAGAACTTCTTTTCTTTGTTTGTTTTAACCTTCAAAACTACAAAATAGTACAAAAAAGAATGCAGCATCAAACGGCCCGGCATGGTCAAGCGCGTTAAGGCGTGCGACTCGTAATCTGAGGGTCTCGGGTTAGCATTCGCGTCGCGCCATACATGCTCGCCCTCCCAGCCGTGGGGCGTTATAATGTTACGGTCAATTCCACTGTTGGTAAAACAGTAGCCCAAGAGTTGGCGGTGGGTGGTGATGACTAGCTGCCTTCCTTCTAGTCTTACACTGCTAAATTAGGGACGGCTAGCGCAGATAGCCCTCAAGTAGCTTTGTGCGATATTCCAAAAACAAAACAAAAGGAGCATCAAATATTAGCACAAAACACACACACATACACATACAGGGCTAACGGTGAAATAAAGATAAAAATAATTTAACATGTAAGATGTTCACGAAACAAACATATCGTGGTTAAAAACCACAAATTATTAACTAGATAAGATTCGCGCGGTACAATAATATTCCAAAAACTCGCTATAACTTCGCGATTATCAAGTGAAAGATAATGGTGTATTTCACTCCTGTCTTTTATAATTTGGCGTTCCACTTCAAAAACAATGTGAACTTTCCTGATATTTTTGCATACCATTACATACTTCCACAGTGATTATAAACAGCTAAAAATAAAGACGCTTTTTGTGAAGCGAAGGGTTACAGTAATTTAAAAAAAAAGTGCTTTTTAACTCCTAATTTCCATATTCAGTACGTGCACACTGAAACATATGAACAAAACAGTGTGAAGCATTAAAAAGGGCGTGTGGAGTTTAAACAAATAAATTAGCATAACGTTCACATACGATTTCTCTTGGATAAGAAATAAATTGCTATTAAACACTAACATAGATGCTATTTATTAGTCCAACTGTACCATGTATACACACAAAAATTTTGTTCAAGTTCAAAAACCATATTACAACTATTCTTCATGTCAGGAAATCCACTTACATTGAATATACTTTTAAATATTCTACAAATATATATCTTAAAACAGATATATTATGAAATGTGAAAACTTCTCTCGATATATTAAAGAAAAGGTTTTAGACGGTGGAACATGTAAATACCCCCCCCCCAAAAAAGCAAAATTAAGAAAATGTTAACGGAAACCGTGTAAAAATAAAGCATTATTTAAATAAACATACGAAAGAGTGCATATATATAAATATATATCTCAGCCATACTTACATGCTGTTAGGGTTAAAGTGTGATTATCGCATTATTTGTTTTATTGGGCAATATCATGTAACTTGTCAAGAAAAACATTTAAAAAAACAACTAAGTACGCAGCCCAAAGAAAACCCAAACTTTCACTCTAAACATAGTACAATACGAATAGAAAAGTAATCAAACATAAGTGCTTAATATTATAGTTTCAGATTCTGGTTACTTCTGGTTATGATGCAGGGTTTTGTATGTCTACTACATTTTACAATACAAGAATATTTTATTCAGTGCAGAATTACACGATCGTGCACGTGAATACATGAATTTTTGATATTATTACAACACATTGCTGTCTTGTGTCTTTCTATTGACTGAGAAAAATCGCTTATATACATACGCGCAGTGCGTTTCGGTTATAATTCTTAAAATTAATTATCACTGATAAAAAAAATAGATTATAAATAACACAAAAGCCACTATGTTTTCGGCAAGCGTAAAAATATCACTTTTTATTTGTGTGCGTGTTCTTCTTGTTTTATTTTGTTCTTGTATAAAGACTATTCATTCCGAGAGAGAAAGAAAAAAATTAAAGAAACGTTTTGAGGGGTTAACCTTTGATTTACACCCATAATTCGAGCGTGACTATTAGAGTAAGGGGAAACATACACAATCACTTCACGTACACAATTATGGAAGTAACATTAGAGTGAAAATTACACTGTCTAGTTTAAACTCTCTTTACACGCTAAAAACGAACAGTTTTGTTCACTTTGTTGGAATGCTATAACACTCACTCATTTCTTTGATAAAGATCTTGAAATGAAAAGCCCACTATGCCGGTTTTGGCGTGTAGCGTAATGCAGAACAGCTGACCTTTGACTGGAGATTCGATGGCAGGAGATGAGCCAAAATGGTGAATATGTCATGGTTTGTTCGTGAACCTGGCGGGTCCAGAAGTCCTTTATCTCAGTAAAGTGTCGAATGTCATGGTACAGACCCACATATCAGCAGTCCTCCTTCAAAGTGGGCGGAACCAGGTGAACGTCACTAATTTACTCAGCTATTCTCATCGTTCCTCTGGCAACCTGGCAGACATCACAGAGGCTGTTATTTACCTGGCTGCCGCAAACTACGAGCCTGAGCCCCACCGTGACAAGATGACCGAGGGACGGTGTTGAAGTCAGTCTCTGATGGTCCGGTTTTTCACGTGGGCCCCTCCTCCTTACAAGCAACGTCTAGCGCCGAAGGCTAAAGATTGTGGATTTCCCTAAACATAAACAGCCGCCATTTTCCATGACCCTGTCAAAACAGCATTACCGGGCACGATTTGTTTTTGTCTGCCATGTTGTAAGTGGTGGTTAGCATCGCGTAGCTAAGCCTTATCATAGTGTTCCGAGTCTCTTTACTTACCACACCTGTAAAGAATAATAATGGTCAAGGTCTCTTTGGCCCTAAGATAAATTAGCTAAGATGCGGCCTTTATCTACTTTTAGACCCCACATTTGATTCCATTGTAAAGAAATTGAATATCTGAACCAGTCATACGTTATCCATATTTTCCAACAAAACAGTAAAAACTTACACTAATAATTGATAAACCTAGTCACTGTCTTATACTTGATTATTAAAGTTATACAGAACAACTGTTATTTCCTGACATAATCTGTTTTTCCACAGGCACTATACCTCTGACAGAAATAATCAAGTTACAGTCCTGTTTCCTACTCCAATTTACCTTAATGGCAATCTGCTAACGTAACCGACAAAATACCATTATAATATATACATCCTTGTGCAAATTAATTGAAACAAATGGTCATTTTACAATATTTTCAGCATGGCGGCCGGTGTAGGCTCGCTGGATCCGCTGATTTCCTTTAATAGTTATTTTTGCACACAGACGGCGTCATTAGCTGTGTTTTGCAGTACAATCGATCTATTTTTGGGATATATGACGAAATTTTGAGGAATATTACGTCATTCGAAATTGCGTTAGAAGGCCAAGGATACCAGTCAAAAAACAACTTCTTACTAACTCAATAATGAAAAAACGGTATCAATGGGGTCTGAAATACAAGAACTGGATGCAAGAACAATGGAGGTAGGTGTTTTCAGTGATGAGACTCCTTTCTTCGTACTGGGTCAAAGAAGACTGCATGTTCACAGATCTCCAGGTGAGAAACTCCGAGAATCTCACATCAATCAGTTCGTAAAACATACCTTGAAGAAGATGTTTTGTGTTGTTGTTTTTTGTGGCGTCGGAGGCTTACATATCGTAGAAGGTATGATGCGAGGACCACAGTACATCGAAGTTTTGCAGAGAAGAGTCGTTCCAGAATTGAAAAAGATTTCCAGATGGATCTGGCATTTTTCAGCAAGATCTGGCTCTGTGCCAAATATCGAAACTTTTGAAGAATTTTATGACTACAACGCGAATAAAGGTGCTGGACTGGCTTGGAAACTCTCCGGAATCCTATTGAAAATCTTTGGGCGATTTGTAAAGAAAGACTTCGGGGAAAAGACTGTATTACGAAAGATAAGCTAATTGAGGCCATAATTGAGGTGTGATACCGCAATCCAAAAATTAGTTAAGATTGCATTCAACTCATGGACTTGATGCCAAAGCAGATTAATGATCTTCTGAAAAATAAAGGCGGTCATGTCCTATATTAATTTGTGAGTAATTTAAAAAATTGAAAAAAATCGTAATTTTCCGTCCTGTTTCAATTAATTTGCACAAGGGTGTACATGTGTGTGTGTTAAATTGAATATGTGTTTTAACATTAATTATTTTATTTGACAATATGAGTCTGCTCTACAAAAACATACGATTATACTCTGGTTCTGTATATGTTACGTGGAAACACGCATTCAGTGTTCATACTGACGAATAAAACGAGGTTATGACGACATATGACTTTATACTTTATTATGAAAAAGCTTAAAGAAACGAGACATGCTTAAGTCAAAACCCTCCGGTCAGCAGTCAAGATTTTTAGACACAGTCAAACTTGAGGTCTGTATGAATTTTATTGAGTGTGTGTAGGGGATATCCGTTTGTTCTTCTATCTGTACTATTGAAAAAGTATTAAAATTTCACGATTTGTCGTCTTTACCTATCACCAGGGGTCGCGATGGCTAGTTCAATAATTATTATGAGTCGAATTTTAGCCTACAGAGTTTCTTTTAAAATATTAAACCATTTTTGTATGATAACTTAGTTATGTGTTATAGCAGTTATATACCAATTCAATTCATATAGAGATTAGCCTTCTTCCAGACAGATCTACAGCTAAGTTTTATTTAAATGTCATTATAACAAGTAAACTCTAAAATTAAGCTATATTTACACTGATTGTATTGAATACTATTAGTCGTCAAAATGTTGTTGAAATATATATTGAAGTACAGTATGATATTCTCTGACCAAAGATCCAGCTTAACTAATCTATACTGAAACACTAGCTTGAGCGTTACAGGATATGTGTATATTCTTAGCATCCTACGCTCCAGTAACTCAGTGATGAGTCTGAATACATATAAGGCTAAAATCCGGGCTCTGCGGTAGGCACAGTACACATAGCCCATCGTGTAGCTTTACGCTTAACAACAAATAAACGTACTGAACAACATACATTGGCGACATTAACAAACAAAACATCACATATATTCTTATATTCATAGAATGTATAACACAGTTCTTTCATTAAAAATATTTATACGATAAATCGACTCTTTTTTTCACTGAAGCACCCATAAAACCGAAAACAAAGAACAGTTCAATTCAAATGTAATAATTAAATATGTGTGTGTATGTGTGAAGAAGGATGTCTTCATGCCCGATTTTCACATCTGAACGTGTTTTGGTTGGCCTCAATCTTAGTATACCCCTTGGAGAGTATCATAAGAGGATGGCTTTCGGTGTACCCTCCTATGTTATTTTCCAGGAGATTACTGTATACATAAAATCTTCTTTTAACGCCAATAGTTTGGACTAAACTAAATTAAATTTGGCATATACCCTTACATATTCTTCCTCAGGGATCGAATATTGGATCTTACTCCCTATCACACTTCCACGCCTAAAACTAAAAAAAAAATGGGTAAGAACAAAAAGTGATAGAATTTCTCATCCAATAACATCTCCGTCATCACAACAATACTGTTACTCCCACAGAATGGGTAAATACCAAGTGAGAACGTATGATGTAGTATGCATGTAACAGTTTTGGAATAATAAATATTTTTCTGACAGAACTATTACTAGGAAAATACACATTTTAAAAGACAGGGTTTTCCAGCGACCATATCCTCCTGAAAGAACTATTACTATAGAGAGCATGCACTTCTTACAGACAATGTCTTCCAACAACCATATACCCCCTGATAGAACTATTGCTATGGAGAAGATGCACTTGTAACATGTTTTCCATAGATTATATCGTCTCCTAACAAAACTTTAACCAGGAAAACATAATTTGTAACAATTTTCCAATGAAGATATTTCTATGGTAGAATCTGTTCTGTTATCTAACAGGACCAGTATCAATACATTTGTGTTATAACGGTACTCTACTGTGTAACATGTCTAAGAATCGAGCTGTAAGAGAACGTGCTCCTGTGATATGTTAAGACAGTACAACATCAAGACTACACGACAGGATTACTTCTCATTCAGTAGCAACTAAACACGACATTGATGACTGTAGGAAGCCTAAACATTCCAATAATGTACTGACTTCCAAATGTTATTAACTTGGGTTAGCAAATTACAAATGTTCTACATAAACTTTGTCTCATCAGCAAACTGACTTTATGGACTGACCTCAACTTCAAGGATCATTAGTTAATTTTACATTGAACAATAAAAACTTTTATGGTACAACTTTAAATTACAGCTAAACAGTTAGTTACACTTTCCTTAGTTACTCACTGTAAATCAACACAGGTTGTGTACTTCAGATCGAAAAGCTTTAATATCTACGAATATCGATATATATCCAATATCATCAACTGATTTTAGTTCTTTAATTATACGAGTAGAGTAATGTATGTATAAAACAATCCAAGCCAGTTTCAGAGGTAGTTGATAGAAAAACAAAACAAATAGACAAAACAAGATAGTCTCTGTAGTTATCTATCCGTTATAAACTAATTCACCAAGCTGCTGTAAATTTGAAAACGTTAAGAAGAATCAAAGTCTGAATGTTCAAAGTTTTACTAACATTTTCAGACCTCCTACAGACTCAGAATTAACTTTACTTAAAAGACAGGTTTGAGGGCATTGACCTTACAGTTTAATCTTCTCATCTTGTCACTTTCTGTGTGATAATTTCCTCAACGATCGCTTCAGTATTTTTCGAAGTTAAGGAACGAGTAATTCTAAACACACACAAGAAACCACAACTGAAATAGATATTAACACAAAGAGGTTTAGCATCCAGCGATACTATCCATCATTTACCAAAATTTTGTTCGGTCACGTGTATAGTAATATGTCAGGAGCAAAGAACTGATTATTTAAAGATGGCTTTGTCACTCCATAAATGGCATTTCATAGTTGAGAAACGTAGATTTATGGGTTTCTACACGTCATTGACGATGTATATAAATCATAAAGTGCCAGGAAAAGTAAGAACATCACATTTATTAGAACATTTGAAAATATTCAAGCTATAATTACCGAAAAGTGGATTCTTCTAACTTAGTGCCTTTACTGCACCTGTGCAAACTCTTTGTTAAGTGCTCACGGTTTCTAAGGTGACTATTGCGTTTGTAATTAATATTACAATATTAATCCTCTGTTGGATTAACCATATATTTTGTATTTGTTTTATACATAAATGAGGTAACTACGTTATACTGGCATATTGCGAAGACTTAAATTTAACATACGAAGAGAATATATATATTGTATATGTTGTCACAGGATGACCATCAATCAAGGATATATTCATGTTGTCAAGGTGTCTGTGTATGTATATTGGTAAAGAGAATCTCCTGTCATAATTCAAGCTTACCAATAACCACACATATTTGTCTTTTAAAGCTAGAATGTGTTCAGATTACATCGAAGACTGTACTGATACCCTGACACTTCTTATTCTAAATAGTATATTTCAGAAAACTAACGATAAATGTATTATTAATGCATTATTTTTTTACGAAATTACCAATAAGAATTTTTTGTAAATTTTGATCACTTATAATAAGTGCAAATTGAGAGAGTACAACAATTCATTGCCACTCCTTTCACTCATATCAATATCCACAAAACATGGATTTAACTGAACTAGTTATCGCAACACATGACGGTCCGAGTGTTATTGTATTTATTATAACTTGCAATAAGTATGCGGAATCTTGAGCCCTGAAGTGCCGTATGTTGATACGATTGTAAACGTAATGGAAAATAGGTCATAATAAAACTAAAATCTGTATTCTTAAATATGACAGTTTCAAATTTTTCTAGTTCACAGATCGCATTCATTTATACTATATCTTATATGTCATGGCCAGTGAAACGATCATCATAACATTATGTCATTAAAACGCAGAAGTTCGTTTCGTATATAGGCTAAGACTGAACCCGGTACGGCCGTTTCGTATTAATCAAGCATGGGGAGCAATATAAAGAAAACATACTCTACAGTAGGGGTTTCTATGTCGTGCACAACCCCCTGCTTGAGCTGTCACCAGGCTCACTCAAGGGGTTGGATGCAGCTAAGAAAGGAACAGACATGACCGACAAAATAAATCTTCTAAACCTGCAGTGAGGCACGACAGTGTAGTTATATTCAACTATATAATTAACTAGTTGATAAAGACAGTATCGGTAAGCAAACAAAATTTGTCGGCAAATAGGTCTTCTCATAGCGACTCAACAAAGAAGGCATGCTGCCAGTATAACCGGCCTGACCGGCGGTCTGCCGCTCCACGGCCAACTCAGTTCGCTGATTTGCGCCGTCGGAAACTTGAAATCCTTGATATCGTGATTGACTGGAAAATTATAGCCTTCAACGATTTCCTTAGCCGCCCCCTGGTGTTGTCTTATCTATGCATTAATATACTAATATTTACTGTATGTGTTATATACGTTTACTGGTATTTACGTATATGGGTTAGAATAGATTACCTCTGGTTTGATTGTGGTTGCATGATGCACAACTAAGTTTTTATAAAGTTGATAATAGAGCTCTATAGCTATAAACAGGCTTTGATGAAATAGAATAACTTTTAGGGGAGATAGTTTGTTTTGACATTTTTTGTGTGTGGAAGTATATCAACAGAATCAAACAGTTTCCACACACGCACCCCTCGCGTATTTAGAAAGAAAAAAAACAACAAAAAACTTAAAGCCTTCGTTCAAGAGATCGTTATAAATACTTATGACTTTAATCAGGTAATTAAGGTAATTTGATTTTTTTTTTATAAAATATGTTTATGTACATTTAAATATGCATATTTAATATCTAAATTAAAAGGGAATAATTTTTTTCTGACGATACGTTTTATATTAATTAGTAAAAATTCAGTAAACGGACACACCAGCTGCAGAAAATGAAATTTACGTTACTCGTGTTATATCTTATATACTTGTTTGTATTACGGTTTACTTTACTCAAGTCACATATAATATGCTTGTTTGTATTACGGTTTAATTACTCGAGCCACAGATGATATTTCAACTACTTCTCGTGTTAAAGAACACCAAAAACTTTACCACCCGATGGACTGGAGACAACTCTAGACATCAACAGTATTATCGATACTTAAACCTCATGGACGAGAGACAACTCTAGAAATTAACAATATTGTAGGTACTTAAACCACATGGACTGGAGACAACTCTAGAAATTAACAATATTGTAGGTACTTAAACCACATGGACTGGAGACAACTCTAGAAATTAACAGTATTGTAGGTACTTAAACCTCATTGACTGGAGACAATTCTAAAAATTAACAGTATTATCGGTACTTAAGCCTTGCTTTAACGAACTTCTCAGGTATGAACAGAACTTCGTTACATCAAAACATGTATTGGAAACTAAGGGTATGAACAAATGAATAGTTCGTTCTATCTGCCTCTTTAAGTACGTGTTCGCCTACGAGCTGCTCACAGATCAGTGTGAGATACACACACATGTATAACGTGTTGTTCTTAGGGGCGGCTTTGATACTTTCCGATTTAATATGTTTAACTTAATATTTTCTACACCTTCGTCATTAACAGTTTGGGTGTACGATGTGTATTAATACAATATCTACGTTGACACTTCACTGTCAACTAAACATCCTCGTTTCTCAATCATTCGCCTAACGGTCAATATTTGCTTTGTTAATTTTTTTTTTAATCCGCCAAACTGATTTATTGACATTAAATTAATTCAGAAACGGTTACTCACAGATATCAACAAGATATCTATTCACGTGTTTGCACTTACCAGAGAAACTGTTTCAAAATATACGTGTCCGTTGATATATCGACACAATCTATTTGTCTACAGATCCTACTGTGTTTATCTTAACTGCAGATATACAACAAAACAGAAGTATTATACTATAAGTGCAAATATTCCTTTGTGATATAAACTTTCAGTGAAATGTTTGTTGATACTGAACATCCATTTGTATATTATTCTTACGACGATAAACACATTTGTAGAGGCCTCTGCAAAACATACGATCTCTGAAATTTGGTTGAAATGGACTTTGTTAAGAGAATCTAGTTAGTAAGATATTGAAAAACAAAACGGAATCATTTATAGCTACAGCATTTGAAATTCTTTTTGGCATGGTTGGATTAAATTAATCTATGAGACCTTTGTTTCCAAATTTTGTTAGCTATCTTTTTATACGCCAGCAATACAAAGTGGGCTGAGTCGATTTTGTTACTCATAAGGAGCTCTACAAGTCTACCTTCAAGTTGAAATTCTTTTAGGCAGGATTAGAATACATTAATTGACAGGGTTTGATATCCTAAGTCCAAAACTGCAATTAGATCTCAAATCTGTCAAGATTAGCTGTAAGCTAAACGTTTGTGCTTGAAAAACTTAGAACCATTCTATGAGCCGCTATGTAGCAGCTGTTGTTCCTCTAAACTTGGAGGCAGTCTTTAGAACACCCGAATAAAATCTGCAGTAGTAGCAGCTGTTGTTCCTCTAAACTTGGAGGCAGTCTTTAGAACACCCGTATAAAATCTGCAGTAGTAGCAGCTGTTGTTCCTCTAAACTTGGAGGCAGTCTTTAGAACACCCGAATAAAATCTGCAATAGTAGCAGCTGTTGTTCCTCTAAACTTGGAGGCAGTCTTTAGAACACCCGAATAAAATCTGCAGTTGTAGCAGCTGTTGTTCCTCTAAACTTGGAGGCAGTCTTTAAAACACCCGAATAAAATCTGCAGTTGTAGCAGCTGTTGTTCCTCTAAACTTGGAGGCAGTCTTTAGAACACCCGAATAAAATCTGCAGTTGTAGCAGCTGTTGTACCTCTAAACTTGGAGGCAGTCTTTAGAACACCCGTATAAAATCTGCAGTTGTAGAGTGTGAAGTATAATAGAAGTTAACAAGAAAACTGAGGTGAAATGTTAAAGGGTTATAAATGCATATATATTATTTTGGGGGGTAATAATTGAGAGAAACGTTAACAGGTGTTGTTCTACGAGTAATCTTATTATTCAAGCTGAAAATAATCATGCCACGTGAGAATCAAAACTGATATAAAATCATGGTGGAAAGGCTTATTTAAACATTATCTGGCATTCGTATATATTGTGATACTACTCTAAACTGATCACTCTTAGGAAGAATATGTTTGTTTGATTTAGCACAAAGTCGTATTGAGTTATCCGCTATCTCAATAGCGTAGAATCGAACCCTATGTTTTTGAGTTACAAGTCCCTAAACTCATCGCTGACCCACAGTACTACCCAGTGTGGCGTGTTGTAACATGCGAGAATCAATGAACGTAGAGACCGATCACGTGCTCCAGGCAACACAATCAAGAATGGTTTTGTTCTGGAAACGAGGCCTAAAGGGTAAAGGCTCACAAAAATAAGACTTCTATTCATACAGGCAGTTCAACCATTTCGTATATTAAGCAGTTGGAGCTATTCCATACGAAGACATACCAGTCAAGTCGTGAGGGGACTTTTGTAATAGGCAGTAGAAACAGTTGTTCTCGTGATCTAGATAGGACATTAAAAAGTACAGGAATGAATGGTGTACTTTTGACAAGACAACTTTAAGATGAAGATATTTTTTGGCAATGGAAACTACGCTGCAGAGCTATATAAACACACAATCACCAGATAGAGCATAACAGAAAGTGGCGACATGAAGTGTAACGACTTTGTGAGATTCCAAAACCCTCTATACGTGTACACAGTATAGATATAAGCGTACTGCTATTCTGGCGCATTAAAGAAAAGACTGGTGACAAATAGAATAAAATTTTGCGTCTGGTTAAAGGAGAAGATCAAAAATTAATACATTTTGCTTTCATGTATGTATATGTATATATATATATATTTCTTTTACCATGTTTCTAAGTAGTCTTATCACTTTTTATTGTTCCATTCAAGACTAAACTGCTTTTCAATATTAAATGCAATGTATAATTGTCAGTTTCAGTGTTTTGTGTTTGTTGTTCACTGCAAAACTACGCAATGGGCTTTTTGCGCATTACCCTACATGGGTGTCTAACTCCGATTTTTAGCGCTTTGAGCCTTCAGACTTACCGCTATGGCAGTTATTCGTCAGCATGTGACTTGTCCTTTACAGTGAAGTGTGTGAATGTTACATTATTTACATTAATCTGTGACTTTACTTTGTTTTAATGCATGTTAGTTCATCTTGGTTGTTAACAGAAGTAAAGTGTCTGTCAGCTTGTACAGTATGTATATTTATGCATGTACACAAGCATGTAGTACATGTTTTACACAGAATTACACTGTAATATTGGAATGTAATTTTTTGGTTCCTCGTACACAAGCTATACTACCCTCGCATATTATTGAATAAACGATAATTTTATAAAAGTCTTATCTGAGATAAGATTACAGTATTTTGCTTTCAAATATTTTGAAATATACATGTCTGTGTTTTTTAACCACATCAGTAAAATCTCTTAAAGCTTTCTGTTTATTTATTTTTCCTACTATTATTATTGTTATTCCTGTTTCTATGGGCTAGGTTGATAGATAGGCATAGAGTTCATTTATCCACTTATTTATGCGAACTTTTAAGTTTGAGACGTAACGTACACGACATGAGCTGCACTGAAAAAATTGAGTTAGAAATACAGTTCGAGTTGTTCCCTATGACTTATGTACTATATACAGTTAGAGACAGAGGAGACGAATGGCTGAATTGCCCAAAATCGAACCCCCCTCTCTCTCTTTCTACAATGTGTTAGCAAAGAATGATGGTAATGAGTCGTTAGGCAAGCTTAATGGCAGGCTTTCCACGTCCATTAGAAACCGTCAGTCTGTTAGATATAAGAAGTGGTCAGTTCGGATGTATATATATATATATCTTGCGTGTTACTGAAGTGAATTCACTAGAGCTTTTCTTACCAAGTCCTTTTACACTGACTTCACAAAGGAAAAGAAATGGAAAGTTTTGAAGATTTGTACTTCGATATACAAATATAACTTATTTACCCTTGCTCGAATCTGAATACTCAAAACTACCAATGGGGCTAACAGATAAAGTAGTTTATTAAGCACATTTTCCTCAAATACTTACGCTTACGGGTCCTCGATTTCCCTATAGGTAAACATATGTGTCACAAAAAAACAACAACCGAAATACCATCAATATATTGTATTTAATCAACTAATTACTAAAGCCTCGTCCTGGGTATTTTATAGTAGAAATGAGTGGCCTCACCTGTTATATTCACTAAGTGTTATAACAGATAAACACAAAGAAATTCAACAGTTCCTGGATTATGTTTGAGGGTTAAGAATAAGCAATTTTGTATTTAGCGGGATTGTTTTATATGGTAGTATGCAAACTTTAGAAACGTGTACCGCAAAGTCATTCAATATTTTGATCCAAAACTACTATGTTTTTAATGCAGTGCTTTTGAGAAAAGATTGTAATTATAGCAGCAGGAGAGAAAAATTCTAAATGGACTTCTATTATAATAATGATACTTCCCCAGTGGCATAGCAATATGTCTGCTGGCTTACAACGTTAGAAACCGGGTTTCGATATCCGTGGTGGGCAGAGTACGGAGAGCCCATTGTGTAGCTTTGTACTTGATTACAAACAACTACAAAAACTTGCAGTAGTGACCATGGGGCACAGACAAGAGGTTAATATATAATCTGTGACATATATATGTATAACATGCAGAACGGAACGTTACACGTGGACTTAATGATCAGTTTTATAGCTAGACACGAAGTAGGAAGACTGATAATTGTTTTGACCAAAACATCAATAACTGAGACACAAATATCATAAAGGGAGAGCAATTATATTTAGTGTTGTTTGTTGTTAAGCGCAAACCTGAAGAATTAGCAGTCTGTGCTGTGACAATGCACCACACGGATCAAACCCAAAATCCTAGCGTGATAAGCCATAGAGTTTACTGCTGAGCCACCAGTGGATAAAAGAATGAGTCACCTTACAATAAAAAGTTTTTCTTAATTTTTTTTCCAGCATGCAAGTTTGCATGTGTGTCAGCGTTACAGAAAAAAACATTCTTTTTACAAAATGCCTGCTCACCAAACGTTGTTATCTGTGGTATATAAAGCTATAGCATTCTTTCAACAGTGATATTACACCTCTTCTGCATAACCATACCTTGCATAATGCTACAAGAGGCATTTTATTTTCTACTGATCATAAGCAGCGTACTGTCACCTGAAAAGCTTAAACTTATATTAACTGCCTCCATGTGTCAGGTAGCTTAGCCTGCACAAAACAGCAAAATGTTAATAAGTGAAAACGTAAATCTGGAGCCATAATTTCCAGGAACAATGGCGATTTACAAAACGTCAAAAGAAACATAAAAAAAACACTTAATCAATAAGAATATTTGTCCCTAGAAAACCTAATTGTCTATCCAGGTCACAAATGTTCAATTGTATATTATCTTATCTACTGTAACAGCTTCGGTAAGACCGGTAGAGTTGTATAATATCATTATCTGTTGTTTCTGTCCAGATCAAAACAAGTACAGTTGTATAATATCATTATCTGTTGTCTCTGTCCAGATCAAAACAAGTACAGTTGTATAATATCATTATCTGTTGTTTCTGTCCAGATCAAAACAAGTACAGTTGTATAATATCATTATCTGTTGTTTCTGTCCAGATAAAAACAAGTACAGTTGTATAATATCATTATCTGTTGTTTCTGTCCAGATAAAAACAAGTACAGTTGTATAATATCATTATCTGTTGTTTCTGTCCAGATCAAAACAAGTACAGTTGTATAATATCATTATCTGTTGTTTCTGTCCAGATAAAAACAAGTACAGTTGTATAATATCGTATCTGTTGACTCTGTCCAGATCAAAACAAGTACAGTTGTATAATATCGTATCTGTTGTCTCTGTCCAGATCAAAACAAGTACAGTTGTATAATATCGTATCTGTTGTCTCTGTCCAGATCAAAACAAGTACAGTTTTATAATATCGTATCTGTTGTCTCTGTCCAGATCAAAACAAGTACAGTTGTATAATATCGTATCTGTTGTCTCTGTCCAGATCAAAACAAGTACAGTTGTATAATATCGTATCTGTTGTCTCTGTCCAGATCAAAACAAGTACAGTTGTATAATATCGTATCTGTTGTCTCTGTCCAAATCAAAACAAGTACAGTTGTATAATATCGTATCTGTTGTCTCTGTCCAAATCAAAACAAGTGCAGTTGTATAATATCTATTAATTGTGTCTGTCCCGATAAGAAAAAGCAAAACAAAAATAAACTGACTAAATCATAAAACGTTTATGTTATATAGTTAGATAACAATTTTGTTCATCTAGGTCAGAATATGCCCGTTAAACAATAAATGTTGTATTTGTCCAGACTGGAATATGCACATTAAACAGTATATGGTAGTCATTGTGTTTCTCTAGATATTAGAGCACATATGCAATTAACCGTTATCTCATATCTCGTGTTTGTTAATAACAGAATACGTGCAAGACGCAATGGATTGTGACTGATGTGTTGCGTCACGTACGTTTACACTTTTTATCAGTCTGTCCAGATCAGAATACACCCAGTTAAAATGTTTTCTGTATATTTACGCGTTAACTTAAACAGGAATACATCTGTTATACATGCTTAGATGAAAACATGCACTATTATAAACAACATATTACGTCTGTTTATTTCTATAACTGAAAACGCAATAACATTATATGTTGTTCTGTCGCATTTGTCGAAGTCAGAAGACGTACTGAAAATAATGTATCTGCTGTGTTCATTCAGAACAGAACACACACAGTTAAACAGTACATTGTATCTGCTGTATTCACCAGATCAGGACATGCGCATTTAAACAGCATACTGTAATTTTACTGTTTGCCTAAATCATAAGACATAATATCAAATAGTACAAATAAAATTACTATTTCTTCAGATCAAAACACACAGTTAAACAGTGTATTGTACATATACCAATAAAACATCTATGTTCGTTCAAACAGACAAAGAATGTAGTACTAGTTGTATTTGTCTAGATTAAAACAAGTTTAGCAACATAAGGTATTAATTGTCTTTGTTCTAAAGTATAATGTTTAGATACAGTTATGAGTATAGGTGCATGTTTGAATGGCCTAATTTCAAACATAGTTTATTGAGGTACCATTCAACAGGAGCAGTGAAAAAGAGAAGGGAGGTTAGGCCTTATATCGTTACATTCTGTTACACATAGAGAATGGGAGTAAGCACAGCTGGTCTGACTTTGACTTCCTCTACAATTATACAGAATCAGTGAAAAACAGTTCTTACATCCTAATAATGTGTCATTTTGATGTTTAATTTGTGAAAATCTACCGAATCAGACATAAAAAATCTCTGTGTAAAATTAAAAAGAGATGGCCTAAGCTACCAGAAAAATTTATCGTGTCTAGTACTTGAAAACAAACAAGCATTGTTGGATGTTGTTACGTGGTGAAACAAAGAGGGAGCGTCAATGATTAATTACAACATTATGAAATATGTGAAAGGCCCCCTAACAATAAAAGATGGCTTGTTTTTTGTGAGTGCGATTTTCCATGGATTAAAGAACTTCTCCGCGCAGATGCAAATACGTTGTACTTGGCAAGCAAGAGTGCATTTGCAGTAGTTAAAAATAATTTAATTCTCTAATCACACACTCTTCAACAGAGAAACACTTAAATTCGAAAACAAACATGTAGATTTATAATTTCACAAGTTTTACTTAGAGACTATGATCTTGTCTCACTAACAGCTAGGGCTCTCAACTGATAACTCAACATATTTTATCAGTACAGTACTTAATTTCGTGAGGAAGTAGTTTAATTGTATCTGCCAGGTTTTGTGGCACGATCTCATTATTTCATCATTATTATTTGTTTTCTTCTCGATTTATTTAGTTAGCTTTCTTTAGATTAGAAATTCTTAACAGTTTTCTCAATAGCGTTAGCCCTAACCGCAACAAAAACAGATAGCTTTAAAACGCGTCTAAAGTAAACTTCAAACTGTCCACTATCATGTAGTTCACACACTTTCAGAATAAGAGATCACCCTCCACCTACAGTTCTTTCGTTAATAACTCCTAATAAAACTTTGACAAAACGTAAACCAATCTTACTTCTTCCCAGTCTGAATAGTCTACAAACTAAGAAGTCGTTGCCGCTAATGATACTAATAATATCAAGCCGGTAAGCGGTTAAGGCAATGTTAGTTCAAAGACATGGCTTCTCCAACCAGAAGGACCGTCCATCTCAGTCTGTCGTCAGGTCTTCGTAGTACTTCATTAATGACGGAGCTAGAGTGTGAAGACACTACGACCTAATTACGCCGAGACAAGGATCATTAGTTGCGGTAATTTTCTCTTGATCAGCTAATTCTCCTACTATTATCTTCGAACACCGCAGCCAGCTGTATGCTCAACAACAGAAGTACAGGAAGGTATATTTTCTACTCGTAGATAGCAAAGAACGAGTCTATTATTAACGTGTCGCCATCCTCGTCAAATTTTGTTCCCTTTCGAACGCAATGCTTTGAAAAAAATCCAATAAAGATCATTGTAAAGCAGATTTGCCCGAGGCTTTGATACCTAAAAATAAACAGGACAGCCCCTTGTCAACAATATAAGAACACAAAGTACCAACAAACAATGTCTGCTAATTCCCATACTTTTACAATGTACAAAGGAAGGTAAACGCTTCATATATAAACAGCCTCTTCTGAAGCTACAAATAAAAACTCAACAAAAGCTGCCAGGTCAAGAGTTTTAATTAGGCAGCCGTAGGTTACTGATCTCTATAATTACGGCCATAATTCAATACCGTCTTGCGACAAAAAACTCTCTCGGTCGACTAGCAGGGTAATATGGCGTACGGCGAGAATAACTAGGTCCGTATCACACCTACTGGTTAAATCCCCATTAGAGCGTTGTGATAATGGCGAGACTAGACTAAAGGCGCGAGCGGAGAAATGATCCGTTGAAAAGCTGACAAAATAGCTGGAACCCTGGAAGCCTACAACTCGAAGATTGCCCAGCCTAGACAAAGGTTTAGTCTCGAGTTAGGCTGCTTAATGGATGGGATTAAAACAGCCTCCTTAACTGCTAAAAAGCAGCGTTAAGTTTAGAAATAATCGGTCTTTCCTGTACGGTGGACCGAGCACAGTACGTCGTCAGTGGAAATCGTGCTGACCTCCCTAGCATATACACCAGTCCTATTGCAAGGCATTCTATAGTTGACTATGCCAGTTTTTTTTTACGAAAAATACTTCTTAAAAAAACGAATTACCTCTTCGTCATCAAAATAAACTATATGCTTGTATTGTCACTTATGTTAGTACAGCATCTGTTTGATTCCTTTACACAGCTGTTTCCATTTTTTTAAATACAAGCAAAAAACACGCACACAAACAAAATGTTTTACCTATCAATCAGGGTTCTTTGGCGATCAACCGTTTTTAAGCCTTACACAACAGTACAATACAACATTATAGATAAACAAAAAAGTAAACCATTTATGTTATTACTAAGGACATAAATGTGACGATAATTTGTTTCATATATAATTTTCTTTGTTCAAAAACGAATAATGCCTCTTATACAAGATTCCTCTGTATACACTACAAACTATTTTTGGTTAATCTTTCAAATAATTTCCTTACGAGAGGGAGACTTTCATCATATTAGACCTGTTGCTGCGTCAAATATTGACCATAGTTCAAATAAACTCACTACACACATACATTTGTAACTAGTGTGTGAGACTAAGAAAGACACTTTATATATATATATTTAGTTTAGGAGTCGAAGAAAGATTTTCTGAATGAATTTTCCGTCTACTGAAACAGTTCAAATAAAATTGCATAATTAGCATAATTGCCGTATTACATCATGCGTTTGTCCTTAGGTGGGACAACGGTAAGTCTTGGGGAATTGAAACCCCTCTCGGTGGACACAGCAGATAGCCCGATGTGACTCTGCTATACATACACACATACCATGCGTTAAAAATTAAATAAAACTTTCTATCCAATTTTAGAGAGCTTGTGTAACTTGTACCGTTGTTCCAAAGTATCACAGAAGTTAGAAGAGATAGTCTCTGAAATAAAAATAATTAAGATTCATTGTACATTATACCATAGTAATACACATCATTAAAATGTGAAAGCGTTTTAGTCTTAACTGTGAGTTAGTTGCATTTAATGTGATGGCCCCGCAGTAGTTTATATATACGTGTGTGTGTGTATTCTGATGACAGTAGATTCTACTCTAAGAATGAGATTCAATTTGTAAGTCAACAATGGTACGAATCAAAACAATCGGTGTGAATTTTCACACGCTAACATCAGTTGATGCAACACTACAAAGTAATTGTGCTGTACAGCTACATTTTCTATTACATAATCGATTACCGATTCCGGAAAATAGCCTCATATAATACATATAATTTACCATTTGATAAACAAATGATGCAGGATTATAACACGGATGTGCTTGTCATATAGTCCTCTAATTATTTATACAAAGTCCAACAAACACTACTGTATAATCGATGTGTTCCTCGGAACACAGTGGATGTATATCCTTCCTAACCACGAGCGCCTGCCAAGTAGGCCTAATGGAATTTCTGAGGTAATTAATTAGAAACCTCAAGTTTACAAAGAGAATTAAATACCTTTTCTTACTATGCAAACATTTATTCAACGAATGTTACTTGTAATAAAAATGTATAATCGTACAAATAATCATTTATACCTTTACTGAATTACATAAAACTATATGGCTATAATGATGAAAAATTAGACAAACATGAAAAGTACCTGGTATAATTCAAGCTATTACGAAAATTATTTTAATGAACAATAAATAAACGAAAACTAATCGATGTTACGAGAAATAATTGTAAAGTACAAGTATTTTGAATGCGTTGAAGGGTCATTGAAAAAAAAGTAGACAAGTCATAATTTAAATGCCCCGAGGAAACATTCAAAATATGTTTTAATGTTCAAAGTTGTTGCATAGTTTCAATCTACTTTTAAAAGAAAATACAGTAGTCGGTTGAACTATCAAAAGTTATCGCTCTGAAATATTCCAAACAACAAGCGCTTGTTCTCTTAAGTCTCGTAAATATGCAAATTAACCGTGAACTATGAACTGGAAAAGTTAGTTTTAGTTAACCTGATACTAGTTTACACAGTTATCAGAGTTATATACTTGCGGACTGAGTAAAGAAGCAACATGAAGTACTAATTATAAACAGGCGCGTAATGTAGCGGGCTCAAGTGACGTCATTAATCCCGCTACCCTTTCATACATCTTACATTAAAACATTATTAACTTATAAACTTTTAAATCTCATACAACTGTTCTGTTTAACGCACTCACTTTTCTACACTGTCGTGTTTTTAACTGAAAACTTAGCGATGCTTGATATTGTAACCCAGCTTGATGTGTAACCTAGCTAGTATTTTTCAATTTGGTAAAGAACGAGCTAAAACACCTAACATGTTCAAAAGCGGAAATTAGTACGACCAGCAAATGGGAAATTTGCACACAGTTATGAATAGCGACATAAGAAAACTTACACTCATGGTGACTTGGGCCAGGAAGGGCACAGTAGCTACAGTGACCAGAAATCTATGGCGGTTGGCAAAGACATCAGAAGAGAATGCACGGGGCCTACAGGCACCCACACTGTTAGCATGAGACACACGATACTGAGGTGAGCTAGTGGCGTACTTACCACCTCCATGACAAGAGTCGCTCGCTGTCCCAGTCCGCTGTCTGATTGGTCTCTGCTGCTCGTAAGGCGGCCGTCAGCCGCGCGTGCACATACTCCGCACCCAGCGTGGCCAGGTCCCGTACTGGACATAGTCTTCCCCGGGGCAGAGGGCTGGACGCCGAACGGTGGGTCCCCTAGTTAAGAGGAAAGAAGAGAGTTAAGAGAGATAAACGTTATCTATCGTAAAAAAACACTTCAATAGGTAAAGGAAGACGGAGGTTAATGTATGGATAAGGTGTGTGATCAAGACACCATGGTCAATCTACTTGTCTATCATAACTTCTTAAGCTCCTCCCACTGTACCTCCTACCTTAGCGACACTGAGGACACGTGCTTACTTACATGAGAACGACCTGGCGGCAGGCATCAACAGCAAGGACATGTTTCGCCACAAGAGGGCCTTCTTCCTGATGAACTAATAGTAACTAGTCAGGTTATATGTATTCACAATAAAGGTCATCTTGGTTTACACATAGACCCTAGAATGTCCTTTCTCTTACGACTAAAAGAGTTACTGGTTCTCGGGCAGAAAAAAACAACAAAACCAACAGCCTTCTAGCGACTTTCACCAACTAACACTGAATTCTCCACGTGCAACTGATCTAGTCTCGTGCTGCTGTGTTCACGTGAAGGGAGTTCCGTTGCTTGTCTGTTCTGTCTGCTGATGAACCCCAGCACGTTGTTCTTTCCCGCTCAAACACTTTCTCTTCTAGTGAACGCTAGCGCCACCGTGCGCCAAAAAGCTAAGACAATCGATGTGGTTGATTAAAAAATTTCCCTCTGTGCAAGCCACAATTAGGAAAAGTTTTCGTCGTTCCCTTATGTATGTATAATCGACTCTAACAATAGTATTCAACTGATTAGACCGCTTAACTTGGAGCGGAAAAACAGAACTCTTTAAAACCTCATATAACTCAATATTTAATAATTTTAAAGCTACTTAAAGCAATTTGTTTTTCTGAGATTTAAATCCTGAAGTGCGTTTTTGAAGGTGTTTATTTTGTCGATAAAATACATTTCAACTGTAACTTAGAACCAAGATTTTAAACAATGCGCAATGTGACATCACGTCGAGAGTTGAAAAGAGAACTGGCAGATAAAGTTGCCAACATTTAGAAACTAAATGAGGAATCGGTTTATGATGTTATTGAACTACTTACACTAGCTGTATAATATTATAAGCCAATCTTTGAAAACAAATATTTCTGAAAAAGAAACACCAAAAAAACAACAACACACAAGAACTCTCAAAATGTGATAGCGAGATTTTGATTCTCAGTTTAGGTATATATAAAGGTGGCAGTGATCATAAAATGTATGACTAAAGATATATTCAAGAGCATTGTGATGTGCTCTTTAACAAAAAAACAAAAAAAACACGATCTACTAAAAAGCGATTTTAATTGTTTACACTAAGCTTAAATTGCAACAGACATGGTGCACATCGGTACAAAGTAATAAAGGACGCACTTGGGTATCGGAAACAAAATGTGTGATGGATGTGAATCAGGCTTGTCAGGAAAAAGCCTATATTCGAAAAACAGAAATCAGAGGGGGTTGGGAGTATACTCCCCGGAAATGTTTTTACAACTTACAATAGTAGTTTGGGGTTAATTATGATGCAGCGTGAACCAACATAAATCATGGCAAAAACACAGGAAAATTAATGTTTAAATAAACAGTTCAGCGACCAACCTAACTTTGTTTTAATTTATATATTTGTTTCGTCTCAGAACCATTACAAGACCTTCATCTGTTTAAGGAAAATTAATGTTTAAATAAGCAGTTCAACGACCAACTTAACTTTGTTTTAATTTATATATTTGTTTCGTCTCAGAACCATTACAAGACCTTCATCTGTTTAAGGAAAATTAATGTTTAAATAAGCAGTTCAACGACCAACTTAACTTTGTTTTAATTTATATATTTGTTTCGTCTCAGAACCATTACAAGACCTTCATCTGTTTAAGGAAAATTAATGTTTAAATAAGCAGTTCAACGACCAACTTAACTTTGTTTTAATTTATATATTTGTTTCGTCTCAGAACCATTACAAGACCTTCATCTGTTTAAAGTAACCCGTGATTTAGGGTAAAATGTTCAATTTAAGTTAGGGGAAGTAGCATACAAATTTATAATGGAGGGCGCAGATCTCTATTGAAATTAAGGACCTGCCCAACCACCTTTTTCCAATGACAGCGTTAACAACCATGATTTATATAACTCAAATGTTTGAGTTTGACATGGCTTAGCAATAAATATAAATGCATACAGTATTGAATCATTGCTTCGCAATGTGCAGTTATACTACGAATAAAAATGGTTAAAAAATATTACTTTGCACAGTAGGTGTATTTTTTTGTTGCTTTAACAAATAAATTCGTGTCTTTCTTTCTTCTTCATATTTGTACCTCGCTAGTATAGCAGTAAGTCTACGGATTTACAACACTAAAATCAGGGCTAGATTCCCCTTGGTCGACTCAGCAGATAGCCCTATGTGGCTTTACTATACGAAAACACACACGTTTCATATTTAATTTTTGATTATCATGTTTTTGATTTCTTTCTGAAATACAGACACTAAAAATTACGTTCGCTACTTCCAGGTTTCAGCCAACAGAATTTTCACACGTAGACACAATGCTACGTTCTTCCAACAGGTGCGTGATTGAAAATGTCCAACCCGAGTGACTTTCAACAGAAGTTACTAGCCGTGTTGTTAACGTCTTTACTTATCACCGAAGTACCAAAGTAACATCGCTAGACCACCCTTCCTTGGTTGCAGCACGGAGATATGCGGGCGATGTTTATCAAGACACCGAGGTGAAATAGTGGCAGCTTACAACAGTTTATGCGATAGAGGAATGCAAGCCACACAAACGACAATCTCGGGTCTCACCAGAAGTATGACAAGTACATGATAAAACGTCACACAAACAACTTGTTGAACAAGCTATTACTGAAGCACGGGAGAACTCGCAAGAACGATCGACATAAACGAGATTTACATACCAGCGGAAAGAATAGCTGTCGCCGGTGGCTAAGCACTTGAGTTTTTTTTTTCTTTCTTTTTTTCTCCTAGTAATGACATGGCAGTGGCCCTTGCCATGTCAACAAGAAGCCGGTATGACAAGCATTACTGTATACATAGACATATAGGAAAATAACCCGAACGAGTAGAAACGGCACGAATGAGTCAAGCTGAGTTAATACAGGGCACGGCTGTCTCGGCTTGTCACGAGGCTGAAAAGTCTACAGCCGTGAAGTCAGTGGCCCAGCACGACAACTGTGACTCGTTCAGAGCAGCAATTCTCACCGCTATTGTGGCTTGACAATAGCTGGCAAAGCCGCGTTTTGTCACTGAACGAGCTCCATTAGGCCGAAAAGAGCGCATGAGGATTTAGGCGTGTCGAGATTGTTTACTCGGTGCGCCCCCCAGCGACAAAACTGGAATGTGACTGTCATACACTTGACAACAACGTATTTTAACTAGAAGAACTTAAGCACGTGTTCCCTAACCTTGACGTTTTTCTCTTTACCTTTGTTTACAAAGGGTTAAAGTTGAAGAAGACTCGACACCAATTTAAAAGGTCAATAGAGGACGTTCTACCTTGACAAAAGCTTTTCTGAAAGCCAGTTATTGTTATCTGCAGCTGGCTTCATTCTCAACAGCATCAAACAAATATACAAGTTAGAAAAATAAAGTTGTTTTTATGCGCTTTGTTAAGTCTTGATTTGTCGTCTTTCCTTATACCTGGTCTGTTTTACAGTTTGTTCACCTTTAGAATATTTCATAAACCTAACACAAACTATCTATAAGATTAATTAATGAGCAGAAGTTTAACGATAGTAAAATATCTGCCCTCTTTTTCATTCGTTTTGTATTAATGGTCAATTCGGTTCTTTATCAATGAGCAACGGCACGTTATATATGCCATTACTTTTGTTTTATTGGTATATATTATAGAAAAAAAAATTGCCTATGTACTTTATGGCATTAGATATAAAGCAGGCACGTCGGGGGGCGGGAGGAGTCGTAAATAAATAAAAGTTTGTACATAGAAATATATATATATATAGTATACCATACATATAAAATACAAATTAAATTATACGCTACGTACCAAAAATCGTAATTCATAAAATATTAAAAATGTTTTAGGTAATAATCAGTATTCAAATTATACAAATACATAAGAGAAGCTACCAACAGTGTAATGTTTAGAACTTACAAGAGAATTGCAGTACCTTCGTTTCATTTAGGCTGACATGGTCAGTTGATTGGGTAGAAAAGAACGAAATAAAAAATTACTGTCAACAAAAGATATGGGCAATAATATTCGGGTTCTAATTCGATAATAGTTGCGTAACTGCTTAAGATGGATATAAAAACTGTTGGTGGTGGAAACAGATATAGAAACTTCCAAAAGAATCCAGCCAGTTCTAATAGGAGGGGCTGACTAAATTATCTTTAGTGTCCCGGCATGACCAAGTGGTTAAGACACTCGAGTCGTAATCTGAGGGTCGCGGGTTCCAATCCCCGTCACACCAAACATGCTTGTTCTTTCAGCCGTGGGAGCGTTATAATGTTACGGCCGATTCCACTATTCGTTGGTAAAAGAGTAGCCCAAGAGTTGGCAATTGGTAGCGATGACTAGCTGCCTTCTAACTGGTCTTACACTGCTAAATTAGGGACGGCTAGCGCAGATAGCCATCGTGTACCTTTGCGTGAAATTAAAAAACAAGCAAAAATAATTACCTGTAATCTTTATTGAGTGTTTATAAGATGAAATTTCTTTTGTTCGTTTGTTGGATTTTAAGAACAGCAACACGAGGGCCATTTGTGTTAGGTGTAACTAATTTTGAAGTTACAGACTACAGAAAAGGCAGCTAGTCAACAATATTCACCGCAAACATTTGAGCTTCCTTTGTTATACCAAACAGTGGGGTTTGACAGTAGCTCTTACAACGCATCCACAACCTCAAAGTGCGAGAACCTTAGATGCACTATCCAGCATACTAATTCCTGGGCAACGCTCAGTCATCTTTAGTGGGCATATGAAATGTGATGAACTGTTTTTTATTTGTTTTTAACGTATTGTGCAGATGAATATGCTTTAATTCTTTAACTTGTCCCAAACCAGTCATTTAGATAAAACAATTTCATAGAATAGTGTTCCTTAAATTTCTCTGGTTGTGCCATTTTCTCATGGGAAATCGCTTATATAAATAACAATTGTATTAACTCTCTATAACAATATTAACCAATAAAAGTTATTCATATCACGTCTTCTCTCTTTTTCAGTTAATCTTGCTGAATATATTACCTGCTATTGAATGGCACCAAGTGAGAAAAGTGTCTCTTATTAGGTAGCTCAGACAGCCCTCGTGTAGCATTACGCTAAATTTAAATCAAACAATTTTTTTTTATTAGGAACATCCCACTTAAATTAAAAAGAAAAAAAAACAGGAAAGATTTGTTCTGAATTTCGCACAAAGTTACTCGAGGGCTATCTGTGCTAGCCGTCCCTATTTTAAAAACAGTGTAAAACTAGAGGGAAGGCAGCTGGTCATCACCACCCACCCCCAACTCTTGGGCTACTCTTTTACCAACGAATAGTGGGATTGAACATCACATTATAACGCTCCCACGGCTGAAAGGACAAGCATGTTTGACGCGACCCACAGATTACGAGTCGCACGCCTCAACACGCTTGTCTATGCCGGGCCAGCACGAATGAAATCTATCCATAACTATGACTAATTTTATCTTGGGAGAAAGATAGCGTACCATAACATTTAAAAATAAATTTGTTTGTTGGTAAATAGAAAAGATGTCTCGTATCACAGAACCATAAACAACTTTTTATAACTTGCATGAAACATCAGAGTGTGAACCAATTTCTATACTTCAGGTTAAAAAGAAAAACTTAGTTTAAGACACACACACAAAAGAAAAATAATTAAATTAGATAAAAAGCCAATACAGTAACAAACGAAAGATTCAATAATAGTAGTTTCCATTAGCCTAAAGGCCAGACCTTTGACCTATTTGGTCTAAAATGTAAACTGAAAGTTTTATTGTCATAGTTGAAAGACTGTTTTTAATATACGAATAAAAAAAAGTTTACCATGTGAAGTAGATATTACTGTATGAACAACAAATACATCATTTTTGTTTGGTTTGAATTTTTCGCAAAGCTACACAAAGGCTATCTGCGCTAACCGTCCCTAATTAGGTAGTGAAAGACTAGAGGGAAAACAACTAGTTATTATCACCCACCGCCAACTATCGGGCCACTCTTTTACCAACGAACAGCGAGGGATATAACATCACATTATAACGCCCATACGGTTGAAAGAGCGAGCATGTCTGATGAGACAGGGATTCGAACCCACCATCCATAGATCGCGAGTCAAACGCCTTAGCCACTTGGCCATTTCAGATTATAGCATAATAAGATTTTAATATCAAGTTGAAAATTTGTTAATAAATGTCGTTCTAAGGCTTTTATGTTGCGCATATAAAAATATTCGAGTCAGCAGCAACTGGAAAGACCTTCTGCGACGTCACGCTTTTATGGTCTTGCTACCGGGCTTTCAAGGAAACATTGATAATATTTTAAGCTATGTGATGTGTTCTCGGCCAATCAAGCAAATAATTCAATGTTAGAAGTAAAATATCGTTTATTGTCAGAGGAACAAAGAAAAAAAAAGTATTCAGCCACACCTTCCGTAGCATGCTAAAAGATGCAGTAGGATAATGTTAACTCCATTAGCTTTCTTATAGATAATAATATTTTTTTTTTACTTTGTTCTTTAACCGGAGTGAAAAATAATGTACATCAACTTATGTTTTCCGTTGACAATTTCCTACGAATCTCATATACATTCATGTGTCTCTGTGCGTAAATTCACATGTATAAAACAAACCAAGCGATTGACACCATAATATGATTCAATTTGAAAGCTGATAGATAAAACGAACTTCCGTGTTAAAAAATCGAATAAAAATCTAAAGCGCGAGACACTGACTGTTACACGGAAGCATTCAAAAACTGAACAGTGTATTGTTGCAGTATGGATAGAGTTTGAAAATAAAGACTGGTCAGCAGAAGACTGACGAACCAGAATGTAATTTGAAACGTAACTATAACATACATGCTTTTGCACCATGACAACAATTCCAAAACGGACAATGAACAGCAGGCTGAGATATCAAAAACTAATTTAAATACGGAAATTTATAGGAAACATATAAACATAATGTGGTTTGATAATACATACTGGGCATTAAGCGCCATGTTTTTTAAAACATGACATTTATAAAACAAATTGTCATACCATACATTGATATTGGAAATAAGGATTGGATATAGATTAGGATGGCGAAACAGGTCATAATTTAAAACCTGACATTTATAAAACAGATTGTCAAATCATGGATTAACATTGGAAGTATGGATTGGAATTAACTCAGTATGACGAACCAGAGTATCATACAATGGATTAACATTGGAAGTAAGGACTGAAATTAAATCAGGATGACGAACCAGATTGTCACACCATGAATTCAGTTTTAAAATAAAGGTTATTAATTGGGCTGGTGAAGTAGGCTTAATTTTAAACCTGAAATGGACACAATAAACTTTCACAACATAAATTCTGAAGAAATCTAAACACTGAGAAAAAATGTCTAATTTTAGAGCTACATTAACGTCTGACAAAGAGACATCAAACTGATTCACTATGGATTTATTTTAAACGTGAAAGGAAAGCAACAAGACTCCTCACTATACTTTAAGTTTCAAATCAGATAATTGATCAATACAGCATTGCCAGCAGTGTATAAACCAAAAGTGAAGTTCTTAATGTAAGTTAACATTTCTATGAGATCAAGAGGGTGCTAATTCTATTAGATTTATTGTTAACGTTACGTGCTTTGTCTTTTCGTTATCACTGGAGACAAATGATGTGAGATCTATCAAGTGATGTCACAGTTTAGCAAGAGTTTTTTTTTCCCCCTTCACTCGCATTAATAACATACATCGCAGGATTAGGCTAGATAGTAGAAAAAGAAAGTACCTACAATATTCCACTCTAAAATGTTTGGCTTGCATACACTGCTGACAGGTTCTACTATTCTTAAGCCTTCCTCCTCAGTTATAATACACGAGAACCCTATCTGCTCACGTTTGGGCAAGTCGGTTTTTATGAGACTAATATCATATCTAAAACCTTTCCACCTGCGAAAAATGAAATGTTGAAAATACCCCAAAATTTCACTAAAACTACTATAACTTCAAAACAGTTGTTGCGAGTTTTTAATCACAGAATGTTAATTCTTCCTTGAGAATGAGTTTGACACGTTTTATTTTCTATATTCATAAAAGTGTGTCAGATAAAAGAAGAGTTTAATCATATATATATATAAATATAATTTAAATCAGAAACATTCAGCTGAGACGGGTGTGAGCGTGTTACAGTCATGCATTAAAAATCTTCATTTCTTTGAATATTTATTTTGACGTATAATTATGATGTATAATGGTGAGTTAATTAAGGAAAATCAAACTGCTAAACGCTTTTCCTCATGAAGTGAAAATGTATAAACTTCAAAAATAAAGAAAATATTCATTCTTTTCATTATGAATGTTAAAAATGGTTAAATAAATATACTGGAAAAGCTACAGACTCTACATATAAGAGTTTAAGTTTGGAGAAGCAAAAAACAACTAAAATAAAAACTATAGAAGCATCAGAAAAAAAAATATAGAATAACAGATAATATTTTATGTGACTGTAATAAAATTACAATAGTACTGCCATACCACCCCCTTTATCGTGTAAAAATGAACCGCACCAAAGTACAATAATTTGTGCATAATTTCCACTGTGTTTTGATGCCATCTAACGAATCACAAAGTACCACATGTGTACAAAATCCGTAAAAGTACAAGTAGTCATGCCCGGTGAAAATAACGTCCATTCTTTTGTAACTTCAATCTATGAAATACAATAACAGAAATCAAAGTTCAAACATGTTAATAAAACTGTAAAGAAATTAATGAAACTGGTATTATTAATGATAGAACTGTGTGGTTGAGGTAGATAAAAGATACCACCTGAAAGTGATGGTAAACAGCATACGGAATTTTTACGAGATAGGCCAAGCTCTAGTAGAGATTATTCTATCGAACGTTTCGTAAATACGGGTGTGTAAATGTTACCTCGAATAGGGTAACATACACATCAACACAAAGTGATTCCAATGTACGTGTATAGAGTTCGAAAACCGTTACGAGAATAGGTAATAAAACCAGTATATTTAAACGGGCATCTAGCTACAAACAGTGGAATAAAAAGTTGTACTATTGTGAAAGATAAATCTAAGTTCGAATTTTTCGGCAACGATCAAAGACACATTTACTGTGAAGAGAAGAAGAGTTAGTATTGTAACTATTGTACAACATCAGCATGATGGAGAGTCATTATACACGTTTCAGGCCACATCTCGACATACGATGTCTGTTATCTACAGATGGCACTATGACTCCTGCCAAGTACAGGCAGATTCTGATTCACTCTGAAGATTCCTCACAAATTAAAACCATTCAGCAAGAATTCAGGTTCCAGCAAAACACTGATCTAAAGTATATATCAAATGTCGTGAAATAATATCTTGACGGTGAAGAGGCTCATGGAACGCTCATAATCATGGTTTAAAGTCCAGATGTAAATACTATTGAGAGTTTTAATGGCTTATGTAAAACTGAAAAGGGCGAAATATGACCAAACAACACAGATAAAATGTAGGTAGTAATATAATATACTTGAAACAATGGTACGTTGATAAACTAAATGGCATCATGACAAATAAGGTAACCCAAAGAAATCGCCAGAAAATACTAAAAATACAAAACAAAACTTACTAGCTTGACTTTTATGTTTTGTATATACGTTCACTCTCTAATTGCCAGCACCTGTTGTAGGTAATTTTATACGTATGTCATATTGTATGTATTGCACGTCAAATGAAAAAAGGTGAAAAATAATGCATTTTACAAATATTTCTTTTAAAAACTTATCTTACCAACCTGTTTTCTTTGTGTGACTCATTTAAGCGGTTTAGATAAAAGCCAACGTAAATAGAAGAGTTTGTTTGTTTTGAATTTCACGCAAAGCTACTCGAAGGGTTATCTACGCTAGCCGTCCCTAATTTAGTTGCGTAAGAGTAGACGGAAGGCAGCTAGTCATCACCACCCACCGCCAACTCTTGGGCTACTATTTTACCAGTTCATAAAGGGGACTTACCGAAACATAATAACGTCCCCAAGGCTGAAAGGGGAGAGTATGCTCAGTGTGACGGGAATTCGAACCCACGACTCTTAGATTACGAGTCAAGCGCCCCAACCACCTGGCCATGACGTGGCTTAATACAATATTACTCATATTCCAATGGGTCCTGTTTCCAGCGTACGTCGATTGTGCGGTTTAGGAAGTAATGTCATTTAATTTATTTTTTATCTTTGCTTGTTGTCAAGCGCAAAGGTACACAATGGATCATCTGTACCCAGTCCACCGCGGGCATCGAAACCCAATTTGTAACATTATAATCCTTTAAACTTACCGTTGAAGAGGGGTCATCTGATATACCATATATGTGTGTGTATATATGTATACACACTTCTGGCCAAAATCTTAAGGCCATTGAACATAAAGAAAAATGTTAACACTATGAAATTAGCCTAAATACTAGCTGGTCAAAAGTTTTAGACCATACTGAAACGAAGCATTAATCGGTAAACACGTAACGAAATTTAGTCATTCGTGTTCAAATGCCCAACAAGAGGTCTCATTAGTGAGTTGCACGGCCATCATTGCGAATAACTTCATACATTCGCTTTGGCATGGTCGAATAAATCGTTTCCAGAAGACTGGTTGGAATGTTATTCCAAGTGTTGAGGATGGCTTCACGAAGATCATGCACTGTTTGGAATCGAAGTCCATTTCTACAGACTACCCTTGCCACCCACTCCCAAACATTTTCAATGGGATTCGGTTCGGGCGAACACGCTGGATGGTCCGAAAGAATCACGTTATTCGCCATGAAAAAGTTCTTTGTCCTGCGGGAATTGTGGATTGCGGCATTGTCATGCTGAAAGATCCGGTCATTTTCACACAAACGAGGGCCTTCAGTCAATAAGGATGCTCTCTTCAACATGTCAGTGTAGCCAGCAGCTGTTTAACGCTCTGTATAACCTGAAACTCCATTATTCCATGGAAGGAAAATGCACCCCAGATCATGATGGAACTTCCTCCACTGCGTCGTGTAGAAAATGTTTCTGGTGTGATATCCTTATCGTACCAGTAACATTGGAAGCCATCTGGACCATCCAGGTTAAATTTTCACTCATCAGAGAACAAAACTTTCTTCCACGTTTTTTTGTCCCATGTTTGGTGCTTCTCACTAAAATTCAACCAAGCTTGCTTCGTGGTGTGGAAAAAGGTGTTGCCTTTGAAGACATTTAAGCTTTTTAAAGCTTTTTTCCCGTAGATGCCGTCTTATTGATCTTAAGCTGCATTTTGCGTCCAATTGGCTGGTGTCTTGCCGGACAACACGACGAATCCTCCTGCTCAACGCCGGCGAAATTTTCTTGAGCCGACCACTTGAAATTCTCGTTCCGTATCCCTCAGAGCCTTTTAAATTATTTGCAACAGCAGTTTTAATACACCGAATCTCACCAGCAATGGCACGTTAAGAGAAACCTTGCTTTTGCAGCTCGAAAATTCTGCCATGTTCAAACTCTGTCAACTTTTTAGCCTTTTCCATATTTTTACCCAATGTAACACAGGAGATGTCAGTGGGAAATGCTGACAACGCTAATGCTTGAACACAAATGACTAAATTTCGTTACGTGTTTACCGATTAATGCTTCGTTTCAGTATGTTCTTAAACTTTTGACCAGCTAGTATTTAGGCTAATTTCATGGTGTTTACATTTTTCCTATAAAATGCGAAAAAAGTTTTTTTATTTTCCCTTTTCTTATTTTCATCTTTTGAAGCTCTACTCAAATAAGTGGTTGAGCCTAAGAACGTAAACTGCATACTTTTTCTTCATGATCATTAGTCTTAATATATGAAATGAACTTAATAATTATGTAATTTCCTGTTTCGAGCTTCTTGCTGAAATATTTACAGAAATCATAAATTTGTTTACATTGTCTCCATGTGTTGTATTCCTACACAACTTCAAAAGTGAGTAAACAAATACAGTTTACTTTATTTTATGGATTTTAGTCTTCATTACATCTAGTGTGAGTAATAAACCTTAGTGTAAAACCACACGTTATAAAATGCTCTTTGCTATGCTAAGAAATTTCAAAAAGAAGAGATGATAATTCATTAATTTACAGAACTTCTGTTCACATGAGTGCAACCTGATCCCATGTTGATGAGTGTTTGGGGTTTTCAATTTATTTATTACATCTATTTATGTTGCTGATAATTCCGACAAACAAACTTTAAATAAACGAAATTTCTACACTCTAACTAATTTCTTGTAATGTTTAATCAAAACAGAATATAAATATGTACACATTAAGCACCCTTTGGAGAGAGGTGAAAAGGCTTTGTTGAATTCGTAGAGAAGCAAATTCACTTCGTGTTGTTTGAATTCTCAACGCTTCTGGTGTTGGTTTGAATAATTAATATTATTTAGTAAATTACTTCCAGGTATATATATGTCAACCTTGACATCTATTGTTGGCCGTTGAGCAGAAATAATGTAAATATATCATTCGATAAGTATCGGATAGTTATGAAGCCACAATCAAAAACTAAACGAAAAAACAAAAATTCATGCAGATACGTTTGTTTGTTTTGAATTTTGCGCAAAGCTATACGAGGGCTATCTGTACTAGCCGTCCCTAGTTTTGTAGTGTAAGACTAGAGGGAAGGCATCACATCCCATCGCCAACTCTCGGGCTACTCTTTTACCAACAAATAGTGGGACTGACCGTAACATTATAACGCCCCCATGGCTGAAGGGGCGAGCATTTTTGTTGCGGCGAACATGCAGATAAAGAAAATATATATTACAAAATAACGCACTTCTGATTCCTTTACTCTCCGGTAAATAACATTCGTTATTTCAATAACCTAAGTTCAAGGCTCCTAGTGACTCAAGAATAAGCGTATAGGTTTAAATTAAGCTCCGCAGTAGGTACAGAACAAATAGTCTAATGTGTAGCTTTGTGCATAGGCCCGGCATGGCCAAGCGTGTTAAGGCGTGCAACTCGTACTCTGAGGGTCGCGGGTTCGCATCCCTGTTGCGCCAAACATATTCGCCCTTTCAGCCGTGGGGGCGTTATAATAGGACGGTCAATCCCACTATTCGTTGATAAAAGAGTAGCCCAAGAGTGGGCGGTGGGTGGTGATAACTAGGTGCCTTCTCTCTAGTCTTATACTGCTAAATTAGGGACGGCTAGCGCAGACAGCTCTCGTGTAAACTTGCGCGAAATTCAAAAGAAATCGAACCCTTTATTATTATTATCATTGAATTTAAAATACGTATTTCAAACAACTGCCACTAGGGCAAATAAAGAAATGTATAAAAGCAAATGTAAGGCATTAACTATTTAATGTTCAAAATTAAAAATGTTTCGTACACCAATATTTGTGTTTCGTGTTCGGCATCGTGTTTCTAGGTCGTTGAGGTTTGTTTGTTTTGAATTTCGCGAAAAGCTACACGAGAGCTTTTTGTACTAGCTGTTCCTAAGTTAGCAATGTAAAACGAGAAGGTAGGCAGCTAGTCATCATCACCAGCCGCCAACTCTTGGGATACTTACTCTTTTACCAACGAATCGTGGGTTTGACCATCATATAATAACGCCCCAAAGTTTGATGGGACGAGTATGTTTGGCGTGATGGCGATTCGAACCCGCGACTCCCAGATTTCGAGTCCAGTCCACTCGACCATGCCAGGGCCTTTGTGGAGTAGGGAGAGTTAGACACATTTTCGATCTCTTCCTACAATATTTCTGTTTATGAGTTGTTTGTTTGAATTTCACGCAAAGCTACAAGAGAGCTATATGCGCTATTCGTCCTTAATTTATCCGTGCAAGACTAGAGGGAAAGAAGCTAATGATCACCACCCACCGCCAAACCTTGAACTACTCTTTTGTCCACAAATAGTGAGATTGATCGAACTTTATTATGTCCTTCCTCCTGCTAAACTGACAAGCATGTTTGGTGGAAGAAGGACCCGCGATCCTCACATGGCGAGCCGAGTGCCATGACGACCTGGCCGAATGGAAAAGACGAGTTGTATACCATAAATGATATATGATTTACTCTGGTAATAAGAGTCTCAATAAACCTGTGAATAAATTTAAAAAATGGAGATTACTTGTACCAGTTGGGCACGTTATAGAGAAAGGATTAATATAAGATTCAAAGAATGCTGACGTTGAAAATCCTTTAAACAATCATTCCGTTTGAATACTTTTGCAGACTAGCTCTTTCATTTATCTGCACAAGTGAAACGCAGCTTATAAGTGTGCAGAAAACAAATTCCGTATCATACCTGTTTCACCGTTTTTTGTATGTGATGTGACGTACGAATGATATACGATGATTTGAAATGGACTTCAGTTGTACGTATATACATTAGGGTAATCCATTTGGAATCATAAATACGTTTTTTTCCCTTCGTTTGTCTTGACTTCTTGAGTTTCTACAAATTTAAAAAAGTACCATTTACTCTTCTTTCTTGTGAAGATGTTTTCACTTACGTTGGAAATTCGTCAACAGGTCAAGTTAAAGATGAGATCTCTTGAGAGGTTTCTCTCTCCAGCCATCTAAAAAATACAATGAAGGAAACATAAACGACGTATACTCAACCGCCTGTGGTAGCTTCGGTTTTATCAAACGCATCCATAAATGCTAATGGTCTGCAAATTTACCACCATCTGTCAACCGTCATGGAAGCGTCTCGGGTCCTCCACTTGCGTCTACCGAGGATTAGTAGCAATCGAAGAAATCTGCAGATAGCTTGAGCCAGCTGACGCCGAGATTTCCCCATTGTTTAGAGGTTATTAATGAAGCTCAAAGAACCGCTGTAATAGCTGTAAAAACCTTCTCAGATCTTAAAAGAGAACTATCAGTGTGCTAGCGGCTGGGACTCTGTGACAGGCTCGGCCGAGCGTGCCGTCCATCTCCGTCACACGGCCCGCGTGCCCTGTGCCGCTCGCCTGTCACCGTGCCTCGATTAGCTGTGATAAACGGAGGCCTTCCGTCTAAATGGAGTAATCGTTTAAATCCCCAGTTTTTAATGCAATGTCATATCGCCAAAATACAGAACTCTGTCTCAGTGAAAAATCTGCTTTCGACGGAACATCCTCAGCTGATAACTTCTCCCTACACGGAGTCCCGGCTACTAAAACCTTTACATGAGAACTCTTCAGGGACTAATGGTAGCCGGCTTGTGCACAGTATTGACTGGCCTGTCGAAAGCAGTAGGGACTAGGAAGTTTACAAAATCCTTTCATTGATATCTTAAGACTGACAGACTTACGTGAAGAAATGTTGTTAGTTTCACTACCTACCCTTGAATAATTCCGCTGTCCATAACGTGTCAGTTGCATGAAATCCCACACCACCTGCTGGAGAGATGGACACACGAGTTATTATTCTAAACTGAAAATATTCTAAACAAAAACACACTGTAAATATAATGTAAAAAGAGTTTACTTGTTCAGTAACGTGATCATGTATCAATGTAAAACAAAGCATGTGATAACGAATATGTATAGCAGAAAACTAATGTAATATTACATTTATATGGCATATTTTAATTTATTAATTGAATCATAAATATAAATCAGCTTCACATATAATTTCATTGTAGACCAACCAAAACGATGTTTATTTCAGATATCAATGATATAAACATTCAAACTCATTAGTGTCCATACAGTTTGTTCATTAACAAAAACAATACAGATGAGTATTAATTGAGTCACCATTTGATTTTTAATCAACAAAATGTAAGCCTCGCGTAAAAATTCACAGATGTTCCTTGTGTGATTTGTAATCATATTTCAATACACCATTTACGAAAAACAAAGCAGAAAAGCGCTCAGATCCCACGCTCAATATATTGTTGTTTGTTTGAAATCAAGTTCTCCTATAGATGTTTTTTGTGAGAAGTGTCAAGAAATTACTTTTTTGAAGACAGTCTCAAGTGGAGAGCGACAGGATGAATGGAAGATGAGTAAAGGCAGACTAAAGTTTCAATGTGAGGAGACAAGAGACGTTGCCTGCAGACGTTCCAAGGCCGTCATAGGGCCATAACATTTCAAGACAATCGTTATCCGACTCTAAACGCTAGACACCATAGAATCATTGCAGCTGGACAACTCGCACAAGAGCTGTCAGCACTTACTGAAAGATCTCTATCGATACAGATAAGAGCCAAAACTCTTCATGATAGGTCAGACGCCCAGTGGTTTGTGTCTCGTTAACATGGCCTCAGAGACAGAGTCTATGTGTCACCAACACCTGGAATGGTATATAAAAAAAATAGTGCAATGTTCTCTTCATGGATGAGTGAAGATTCTTCCTGAAAACTAATTATCGAAAAAGACTGGTTTAGAGGGATGGAGGGAGAGATTCGATGCCATCCTTTAAATACTTTGGACTGAGAATTTACAGAGATGATGATGTCCTGGGTTTGAGTAGGTGTCAAAATAAAATGCCAAAAAGGTCAATACCTGTGGAAAGCATGTATCTCTTCACTGAGAAATCCTCCAATAGTATTTTGCTCTTTTTAGAGATCTTTTAGGTCCTGATTTATATCGCATACTGGTTGATCAGTAGCTTGAAAATGAAATTTTCGCTTGAATGGACTGGAGAACGAAATCACCGGATCTGAGCCCCGCAGGGTAAACCTGGGATGTTTTGCACAGGGTGATTTCCGATTATTAAACATACCTAAGAACTCTCCAAGAGCTCAAATGAATCCTCGTACAAGAGTGAAACATGTCTCTTTCCAGCTAATTTTATTTGCAAAATCAGATGATGCCGTGAAGCGTGTATTGCTGTAAAGGGTAGTATATTTTAGGCTTTTTTACTCCATAGTCATACCTCAGTGAAAAAAAACAAACCAGTAATGTATATGCATACGTTGTAAGACAGCTTACCTTTACCACACTTTTAACGGAATTTCATAAAGGTGGTTTCGAGAAATCAGTTCTTTTCTGTTTGTCCCTTATTTTTTTTAAATATTTGTGTAAATAAAAGTTTGTGAATTGTGCTTTAACGATTCGTTGTGATTTCACACTTCTTAAAGAACTCGGTAGTATATGTTTAAAGAAAGGTGAGGTATTGGGTGACGTAGTTTGCTCATGGAATGTATCAACTGAAATAGATCTCTGGATAAACCCTAGATAAATTAAAGCAGTAGTAGCTCTCTAGAATAAGCTGTAACAGTTTTATCTCTTTAGTAGCAATCCCCTGGTTCTGAAACTTACCCGCCTATAGGAAATTCGTATTCTTGTTGTTTTCGGCAAATTCATGAATTACTCTCGAATAATTTTCTTTCTCCAAATAGTTAAATTTCGCTTTTATACCTGATAACTCTTTCATTAACTGTAAATAAACTCTGAAAGCAATAATCAACTGCATATTTAGCGGACATAAACCACTCTTTTCGTTGTGAATTAGGTGGTTAGAGCACTCGACTCGCAATCTGCAGGTTCGATTACTCGTTCCATCGAACATGCAAAATCCCTTTTAGCCAAGGGGGCGTTATAATGTGAACTCAGTTTCACTATTCGTTGGTGAAAGAATATCCCAAGATTTGGCAGAGGATGGTGATGACTAGTTACCTTCCCTTTAGCCTTTCACTGCAAAATTTAAATAATTAAGTCTCTTAAAATAATATGGTAAAAATCATACTTTATGTATTTAAATTAAAGTGTTTTTTTTAAATATTTGAGGATATTAGTAATAGAAGAAGTAATGTTTAAGAGCTTGCAAATATTCTTAGACAGACAATAAGGAAACGAAGCTCGGTCAAACACAAATCTTGCTTTAAACTGTTAAAATTCATAATTCTGATGTACATATGATTCTTTCATCTCAAAAACTACAGTGGATTTTTATTAAGGTGTATTACTTTTTTCAGTTACACTCATTAAGATTAACGTTTACCAACATGGCCGACTTCTACAAATATTTTTTAAAATGTTCACATCATATCTGAAATGGTAATTTATAATCTAACAATCGTCAAGAAAACAAGGCCGAAGCATTATTCATATGCATAAAATCGTTTGCACTAGTGACTGGTTTTGATCAATCGGTTTCAAACGTTAGAGATATTGTACACATGTCAGTATCATGATAAGGTATCTTTTATCAATCTGAGCTACAGTCATTCCTCGTAGGATGTAGCTCTGAGAAAGTTTAGCAATGCTTAAATGGAATATTGTAAACTAAATCTAATTAAATAACAAATAATGTTTGCAACAAAGTGAAATAGATTAATATTTGTTACGATGTACGTATTTTATTTAACTAAAGATTAATCTATTTGAAACATCAATCGCAATTTGAAACAAGCGACTGTTGAACCATAAAAACTTGAATCTACCTTTCATCATTTATGGAAATATTCTTTATTCGTCTCTTGTACAAGTGTAATGTTTTATTATTGTATGATATATAATATTTTGCCATATTCAGTTACACATGCTTGCTTGTATGTTACACATAGTAGTGTATTTTAGGAGAGGTTTTAAATGAAGTGCAGACTAGGCCTCTGCCAATAAACTAAAAGAGGAAACCTAAAATCCAAGTTTCCTGGGCCTATAACTGAGTATAAGCAACCTGATGAACTGAAATTTTAATTTGTTTTAATTTATATTTCGTTTCATTAATTTTTTTTTAGTTGTGATCACACCAGTTTGAGTAATTATGTTTGATCAAGAGGACCAAAAGGCTAAAGGGTTGTGGTCTGGGTTAAGGTGATTTTGATGTACTTTAAATCTTGTAATTTAAAGAAGTACATTTCCTGGTTCCGTCCCGGTTTAGAATGTAGATTTTTCTGTGTAGCATAACCATGCAATATAAGTTTTATCAACTTATAGCAAACAAAGAAATAAACTAATAATGACAACCAGATAATATACACTTCAAATCCAATTAAGTTCACACTGGGTAAATATGTTATTGGAGTTTTAATTTCAGAAATTAAAATAAAGTCAGAAAGTATTCTGTATTATGATTATTTTTTTCCAAGTAAGTTGTTATCACTCTATTCGAAATTGTTTGTGAAATAAAAATGGTATTTTTGCAACGGTAGAAATAAGCATTGTTGGTTGAATGCTATTATTTTAAGGCCTAGATTAAGAAAAGAGCTTTATTTTGACTTATAGATTCTGTACAAAACCCTTTTGGGTATAAAAACAAGTCTTTAGGTTTAATTACGTAATATTTAAATTGCAGCAAGTTGAGTGTATAACAGGAAAATACAACTGCAATCAAAGATGTTTATTAAATTTAATGCATAATAATGATAGCGATCATGATTAAATGAAACAAACTTAGATGCTGCTCAACAGCATCAATGCTTTAAAAATCCAAGTCTAGGCCCAAAGTTAAGCCTAAATAGATGTAGGTATTTTTAGAATGACATCTATGTAAACGTTAGGCTTAACAATTTACGGTTTAGTAAAGAGAAATTCTCAGTTTCAGTTACCTCAACTTTTCATTTCTTTAGGTCTGATATACGTCATTCAGTATTAAAAAAAATGTAATTCGCTTTGATTTAAATAAAATGATACGTTACTCATTTAGTTGGGAAGATTTTTTATATCAGTTAAAATGATTTAACGTAAGTTGCTACTCATACTGTGATTAAATAATTGATTCTAGCGTCACATAACGCTCGTGGTTTCTCATAACATCAACTTTTATCTTAATTAGTACTGTTAAACACGAAATTATTATTATTTTCTTATTTCACATCAGCAGAAGTTCAATGTTATCGCATCAATGAACCTTTTATTACTTTCATGTTATATATTGAACGTAACTGTAGTAGATTTTATACATGCTTTTTACTGAAAATATATTCACGTTACTTTAAATAATTTCGATCTATCTCAAAAAAGTATTTAAATAAACTAAATTTGCTCAGCTTAATTGTTATTGTGCTATCTCAAAAATCGTCTGTTATATACTTGTCTATACAAAATTTCTTAGAGTACTACGGAAGAGATCACAAATTTATAACAGAACAACCTATGCCAACATTATCAGTACCCAGTGGATAATGCAATAACTTAGAACAACGACTATCGGATGAAAGGAAAAAATAAAATGACTTATACTTTTTTCATATTCACGTATCTACACATTTCACCAAGGCACTTATGTACGTCATAATACAAACATGAAACTTGTTTGATAAACAATCATAATTGTATTTATATCTCCACGTCACTTTGCTCCCTTGTCCTAACATTCCAGGGCATGTACAAAGCTGATAAAGTGTCGATATATTCGTAAAGCAGTTAGATCATTTTTAACCAACAAAAGGGAGATTAGCTAGCAAATGCAAGCCAAACTTCATGAAATACGAGCTTCATTTTTCTTAAAACCATGGGGAGCGCCCTGCTTTTTGTTTCTAGCCAATTCTTCCCTAGAGGGCACTTCAATCGAAGTAAGTCTGATATCAGCACAGGGGCAGAATGGTTAAGATATTTTTCATAACAAGGCAGCTCCTCTATTAAAGAGTCGGAACGAGACATCTTGAATCATAACATGATCTTGTCTGGATTTTCCAACAGAACACCTGACTCTGATACCTTTCACTTTCTGACAGAGTAATCTAATTTGAATAAAATATTGATGAATAGCCTTTAAAAACAAATTCGCTCTGTCACTGTTGAAGTAGCATTTTTCTGCATTGGGTTGATAAAAACTCCAAGCGAACAATTTCACAATATATTACAATGAATTTTACTTTTGTTTTATTTAGTTTCATTTAGTTATAAGCGAAAAAAAATCTAGTGAAAGTTTACCACAGAGAAAATCTTGGATTATGTCATATTTTGTTTAGAAAACCCAAGCCTGATAAAATTCATCAGCAATATTAGATACAATTCTAACAAATACTTGATCACAGTTTTTTAAAATTGTAGGTTTGTTTCATAAAGAGGAACTCATCTCATGAGAGTTATATATTATGGATATATATATACGTGTAGTCTCTACAGCTACATATGTACCGTTTTATAAAAGGGGCTTCAACGTGGTGACGAAATTAGGCATCCACAATAATTATGAATATTACCAATGACAAGTTTATCAAAAACAAAGAAAAAAACAAACTGGTTATTGGCATTGAACCTATTTGTTTGACAACAATAAAGATTCTGAAATTATATAGCGTTCAAGTACACTGATAATGGATTTGTTGTTGTTTTTTGAATTAAGCACAAAGCTACACAATGGGCAATCTGTGCTCTGCCCACCCCGGGTATCGAAACCCGGATTTCAGCGTGTAAGTCCGCAGAGCCACTGGGGGGCTTGATAATGGAACAATATTTACATGAGCTTATAGTCTGCATATGTACCGTAGAAAATAATTTCAAATATGTAGGAACAGCAAAATAAAGACAAGTGAACAAACAAAACAGCTCTTTTTATTTACAATGAATAACTGTTGGATTTTTAGTGTCGAAAATTTAACTGTCTTTTGAATAAAAAGAGGCTTTTCAAATATGTTTGCACACATCGCATTTTCATACTTCAAATCTATGTGTTTTATCAATTAAGAAATAAGGAAGAGAAACCTCCGACTCATGCCAAGTTATACTCGTGTCTGTTTCAAATACTGTACCAAAGTTATACACAATTCTATCCGTAGTACATATAATATTTACTCAAGTAGAAGGATTAGCGCATGACTACGACTTTTTGACATCCAGTTAATTAACAAATGCCATAATAAGACTAAAAACACTTAAAGGAAAATGTAGACAACTTGGTCGAATAAACTTTTCTACAGATATATTATAAACTAGTTATAGAAAGGTGAAATTAGTAACTACTTCAGCTACGACAAGGATTTGTGTTTTGAAAGAATAAATTCTGATCTGAAGAACTAAGTTATATTTTTTGACTAATCGTTCTTTCTTTTCTGCAGTTCGCAGTGTAATGTTATTTGAAACAGCATGATTCAATGCCTTTTTAATTTGCATTATAGTCGAATGGTTGTATCACGATATTGTGTCTTTGAGCAAAACATTTTTGTCCTCTTGTTCCAGTCTTCCGATCTGTATGGTGGGGTCAACCCTTGGTAAACTGGCATCATGTCCAGGGAATATAGGTTACCATTTCTACCCGCTTCTGATATTTGAAACCAGAGTTCCAAAGCACTGGCCCTACGTACCTTTAAAAGCAGTGATTCCCAACCTTTTATGGCCCTCGCATCTTTGCCCTAAAGAGCCATTAGCAACATCCCTGGTTGGGGATCCCTGTTCCAAAGGCACAGAAAGGTTTTACTTGTTATAATTAACTAACATTTAGACTTGTAAACACTTTTTTGTCACGGCAATGAGTCTATTTAAATGTAATGAAATTCTGCCAATATTAATGAGATTTTGATTCCGTTAAATTTGTTTAAATAAAAATAAATACGAAATAAAACTCAAAAAAGTTCAGAAAACTTAGAAAAAATTTAAAAATGAATGTGATGAAAATGTTTACAAATTACTAAACATTGCTCATGTTATTAGTGAATAAACTGAAACTTTTCATAATTGTGTGAAACTGGTCATTTCTTGAGACAAGGTTTCAGTGAAATAATGAAATAATGCACATAATGAGTGAATGTCTGGACTATTTATGAAGTAGTTAGATTTAAGTTTTGCAGTAAAAAAAAATAAAAATTCATTATAATAAAGTGGCCATGATGTAATTTCTGTAAAGTAGCTAAACGTTATATTTGAGGCATCATAGCGCTAGTGTTAAGGTTGCGAAAACAGCTACATGGAGAAAAACAAAGGAACTTAACTGTACATTAAAATGAACAATTAAGAAGGTTTTATTTTTGAATCTAGAAAGGTGGCAAATTTGTGTTGATTTGCGTATTATGCAGATTTTTAACCATCAAGCGCAAACTTTTTCTAAAATAAAGAAAACTATGTAAATAGCATAATTTATAACGAAAATAAAAAAGTGACACGCAGATGAGGCTTTAAGAGTTTGATATAATGTTATACGAATTTTACCTCCAAATAACCAATTTGATGAATTTTTTGTTCATTTATTCATTCTTTCGCAATGTAACATTAATTCTTTGTGTGCCAAATTGTGTATAATTTACAAAAAGTGACAAAGCTTATATTTTGAAAATCGTATACATAATATAAATGTAACAACCCGAGTATATACGAGGAGAGTTTGTCTTTAAACCAAAAGGTCAATGTGTATAACAATCTCGTTCCGAAGTTATTCGATATTATATTGATTTTATTTGAACAGTCAATGTTGCAGCATGATTCCACATACAGTTAACCCTGACTCTGGATATGGTTGGGGAGATTTGAGATCCCACAGGACAGAAAAATCGAACAGATTCGTTAGCATGCTATTTCAAGCTAGTGAGTCGTTGCAAAAACTATGCGATACCGTGCCAACAACAATAATAGCCAGGTGGTTAAGGCACACGACTCGTAATCCGAGGGTTGCGAGTTCGAACCGTCACACCAAACATGCTTGTCCGTTCAGCCGTGGGGTCGTTTTAACATGCCAGTCAATCCCATTATTCACTGATAAAAGAGTAGCCCACGAGTTAGCGATGGGAGGTGATGACCAGCTGCATAGACCTCCCTAACTTTGATTGTTTGTTTATTTGAATTTTGCGCAAAGCTACACGATCGCTGTCTGTGCTAGCCGTCCCTAATTTAGCAGTGTAAAACTAGAGGGAAAGCAGCTAGTCATTACCACCCACCGTCAACTCTTGGGCTACTCTTTTACCAATGAATAGTGGGACTGACCGTCCTATGATAACTTCCCTATGGCTGAAAGGGCGAGCATGTTTGGTGCGACAGGGATTCGAACCTCCGACCCTCAGATTACAAGTCGAACTCCTTAACCCACGTGATCATGCCGGGCCCTCTCATTTTGAATAAAGAGATTAGAGAAAGAGAAGGCAGCTATTTAACGGCGTAAAACTCTAACTCACATGACCGAATAGTCGTATGTGGCTGTTACTCTTATACCACCAAAGTGAGTAGCATGTTTGCACAACAACGCAACACCCACCATGGAGCACTGAATTCGTAATCCGGACACACTAACCAGCTAGGCCATGTCTGGCCCTATAGGTGTAAATTATAACTAGTTTTAGTTATTTACACTTGGTATTTAAATTATGCCTTTAAAATTATGAACACTTTTAATTTATTTTTTGTTACATTTACAAGTTTATTCCATCTTGAAATATGAAAAATACAACTGTTAAAATATTCGTTTTTGATGAGTCACGTAACAGAATTAGCCAAAGTATTACAAATTAATATGTATTTGTTTCTTTTTGAATTTTCGCAAAAAGCTACTCGAGGGCTATCTGCGTTAGCCGTCCTTAATTTAGTAGTGTAAGACTAGAGAGAAGGCAGCTAGTCATCACCACCTACCGCTAACTCTTGGGCTACTCTTTTATCAATGAATAGTGGGATTGACCAATACATTGTAACGCCCCCACGGCTGAAAGGGCGAGCATGTTTGGTGTTTCGGGGATTCGAACCCACGACCTTCAGATTACCGTAACCACCTGGCCATGCCGGGCTAGACAGAAAGGAATCTTGACCCTTAAGTTTGACCACCACCAAACACTATCTAAGGAAACGTGGTATGGTATATAAGACACCATCTGACATTAAACTCTTAGCAAAATGTAATGGTTTCCTTGATTGTACATTGAAAGAGTCTCTTTTAATAAAGTCTTATAAACCTTAAACAAACAGAAGTAAGTTTTGACCTTTGTATTTATTACTGTTATTATTTTCTTTCGATTTGGTGTTGTTAGTCATTTTAATTATTTTTTAACGTGCGTGCGATAACACTGAAATTACTATTATTAAGTTGGTTTTTAATTTTTGTGTGTGTTCTTTTCAGTTATCAGTACGTATTTTTATGTGACTCTTAACTCACGAGAAAGTCGTAAGCCGAAGCGTCAGGTTTCGATTAAAATCGTTTATTATTTTTTTCTTCTGGAAAGCGAGTATACGTTTTTTGTAAATATGGTTTTGGTTTGATATGTTTTGAATTTTTCGCAAAGCTACACGAGAGCTACCTGCGCTAGCCGTCCCTGATTTAGCAGTGTAAGAATAGAGGATTGACCGTCAATTATAACCACCCCACGGCTGAAAGGGGGAGCATGTTTTGTGTGACGGGGATTCGAATCCGCGACCCTCGGATTACGAGTCGAACGCCTCAACCCACCTGGCCATGCCGAACCCTATATATGGTTTTAATCTCCCAGTCTGCTCTGCAAAGTTTAAAAACTCATACATACTGTATTTTATTTGTTTAATATCTGGCACATACTGTATTTTTATTTGTTAAGAGCTGATACATACTGTATTTTATTTGTTTAAGAACTAATACATACATAATATTATTTGTTTAAAAACTGACAATACTTTATTTTATTTGTTTAATAACTGATACATACTGTATTTTATTTTCCACTAATTGAAGAAACAGACAAAACAGGGGATTAGAGAAATGATTTTGTTAAATTAATTTGTTAAGAAGGAAACAAAACGTCTTTAACTTACATGGGAATTAATAATGAAATACCAAGCAGTGATGTCGAGAAACCCACTTGTTGAGAATTTTCTATGCAAAAACGGCTCGTTTGGGTTGAGAAAATATTTTAAATAGAAGAGCGAACAACGTTTCGACCATCTTCGGTCATCGTCCGGTTCACAAAGAATAACGAAATACCTTTTAAAGTCGTATGACTCACCCCTTGTTTGATGATGTGATACGACAATAGAAAATAAGTGAAAACCAAGTGTCTAACTGCAAGGTGTTTATCACAATTTATTATAAATAAATCATGTAGGTAATTATTAAACTACTCTAAAAAACAAGTTAAAACACTATTTCTGATGCATATCAAACTATTTCAAACATTTTCAGTAAATGGTTTGTTGCTATTTATACGGACACAGCTTAGAGCCTAAAAATGATATAACAATGAGAAAAATATTATTATCTGACATTACCTTAATTCAAAATTATTGATTTCAATTGTAACAGAACTCGTAATTACTGCTGACCCTAAATGAACTCTGGGCATAGTGTTCGAAAATGTTCTAACAATATGACAGTGGTAAGATTTACAAGATTATAGCGCTAAAACCTGAAATTAGGTTTCCCGGAGTGAACACAACAGATAGCCCAAAGTGGCTTTGCTCTAAAACAAAACAAGTCTAATACAGCATTAGCAGTAATAAAATGGTTTTTACTTTCAGCATATTACATTTGAACTAGCCCTCCAGTGGTTTCATTGTATGTCTGCGGGCTTACAGCGCCAGAAATAGGGTTGCGATATGTGTTGCTCTGTGCTTAACTTCAAACAAACATTTAAACTAACCTAACCTAACGTTTCTAAAGTCACGAGAGAGAAAGAATGAAGGTGAGTACCTACAAAAGTGCTAGGGAAAAATTTGTTTGTTTTTGAATTTCGCGCAAAGCTACAAGAGGGGTATTTGCCCTAGCCGTCTCTAATTTAGCAGTGTAGGACTAGAGAACAATCAGTTAGTCATCTCCACTCACCGTCCACTCTTGAGCTACTCTTTTGTCAACGAATAGTGGGATTCGTCGTGATATTATAACACCCTAACGGCTGAAAGGGGGAGCAGGTTTGGTGTGACGTGACTAACGATCCTCAGATTACGAGTCGAGCGCCCAAACCATCTGGCCATGTCGGGCTATTAGGGGAGAGTTCTACAAGTATAATTAATAATGGGTTATCTCAAGATGAATATTTTTCAGCAATACAATTAAGAAAGATTCTGAAAACTGTTTAACTTGAGCTGAGAATTAAATGTGAAAAGAATAAATTTGAAAACTGAAGATACGAAATTAGTCTTAGAAATACGATTAGGCACCAAATATACTATAATTATTATATGTACAACTGTACACGTTTAAACCAATTATCATTGCAGTTAAAATCTTTGAAGAACTTGGAAGTATTTTTAAAAACTTCTGTCACAAAACTGGAGATGTCTCGTTCAGCCCTATACCTTGCATTTTGTAGTTTTGTTTGTTTTTAAGCCTTAAACATAACTCTTACAGCAATTTTTACTTTATTTGATTATTTTTATTGTTATTTATCATTTCCCACATTAAGCTCATAACGTAAATAAGAAGGGATTGTGCTTTAAATACAAATAAACGGAGATCAAAATTAATAATTGCTGCTAAATATTATAATAAGAGAGCAGATAAACGCAAGCTTAGCCTAGCATCAAGGACTTAAGCAAATTACTCTATCTACCACTTTATTAGAATCACAATTAGCAAGTAATCCATCCTTGGGGCTATTGGGCACACTTAAAAAAAAAAGTGTAAGAATAAACGGGGAAAGTTCACAGCAAGCACAGAGCTGTCTGAAACGAAAAAAACAACTTTCAAAATTTAAAAATTATTTATGGTCTCTGAGAAATAAACGAAACGATTGGCTACCTCCCGACATCCCATAAAATCAAAGGAAATGTTTGGATTGGTTTGATTTTAGCAAATATTAGAGTTATTTTAGTTCCAATGACGTTATTAATAAATTTAATTGCATAATTAGTGAGAATAAACATGTGTGTGGTTACTACAAGTACGTCTTCAATCACAATGTCCAAACCTCGTAAAGAAACACATTTATACATCAGAACATATTTACATAAGGACATCATCTTGTGTTTGTTCCTTCTCTTGTTTATTGGTTTTGGATATTTTCCACTACTCCACGTATACTTTGGAGAATAACATTTCAGTGTTTTACTGTACATACAGCTGGAGGATCACAATGTGAACACATTTCAATGTTATATTGTACATACAGCTGGAGGATCATAATGTAAACACAATTTTAATGTTTTATTGTAGATATAGCTGGAAAATTACAATATAAACACATGTTATTTATTTTTATATTTATATTCTATACATTGTATTGGCCTCCTCATGACTTTGGTCATACTTTTGCCGCGCAAAAATGGAAAACGGATTTCGAAACAGCTGATTTTTATTTTACGTACGAAAGTGTTATTCTATTTTAATATTTTTCCGCGCGAAAATGATTCCGAAACTTTAATGTTTTTCCTGCAAAAAAAAAACTTTAACGTAAGCCTAATTTTTATTAATAATCTTATTTAACATTGTGCGAACTCAGTAAATTAATCAATGTTGACTATTTTATCCTTACAAGTAATTGAAGTATTAGAAATAATAAAACTGAAGTATTGTGCAATAATTTACCGACAAAGTCAGAAGGATAAATAAATATATGTATTCAATGATTTGAAGACAATATAACACAAAACAGAAAACGCATTTTAGGAATATAATTAACCTATCAAATACATTTTAAAGTAGATATGCTTGTACTTTGACCAATATACCCTAGATATTATTACCTCATATTCTTTGATTTGTTCTATGGCTGTAAATTGGGCATGTTCTCAAAATGCAATAATAGACTATGTTTTTTTGGTACTTAAGTAGACTAGACAACGGACAAGACCCACCAAAAATGCCGAAATTTGTGAAATTGGTAAAAATTCCCTAAAACTATGAGCGATCACAAAACGCCACTTTTATAACTAGACGTTAATCTAATTTCATATATCACGCTGGTTGTTTTATTCCACGTCGTTACTCAACAAATTGAATCAAGAGTAAAGGGCATTTACTAGAAACACGAATTATGTGTGTATTACTTAATTTATAAAATAATTTAGAGAAACCACATTATAGTTGTTTTGTGTTGTTTTTTTCCCTTTAAAGTTTGGTTAAACTAGTCTTTGTGCAGTAAACGTAAATCAATCTATCTATCTTAACTGGCCCATCTGTTATAATGCATAACGTGTTTTAGTAAACACCTAAAGAGACTTACAATAAGTAATGGTGGGTGTTTATCTAGTATTCTCCGTCTGAGCATCTTTCCTTACTGCACTGAGTTCACGAAGACCATAGACGAGTGGCCACAGCAACTCAAACCATTCATGCATACATCTCATGCAAATCAAGCCTGGCGTCTGTCGCTGTTCTTCTGTTGAAAATACCTAATGATTCGAAACTTCCTGGTCGAAAGGGGGAGGGTGGTGAAAAGGACGAGGGAACGAGTTCGGAAAGACAGGGTGAAAGAAACTCAGCTTGGAGTAAAAAGATTCTAAATTCTTGTAACTTTGCATACCAATAACTTGCGTAAATGGTGCATGTGTCGTTAGTGTTTTTTTTTTCAATTTCTCAACTCTTTGCACTTACACAAACACACAACTGCTGTTGAAGTACAGGATCTATTGGATTCCAAATATATGCGCTTAACTACATCATTCTAGCAATATCGGTTAAGATGCAATCCCATCATATGTTTACCACAGTCTGTACTACTGGTAGTTGAGGTTAAAAGAATAAATTCGACTTTTATCTCATAACGATAACTACAGAATAAAGTTATACCTGTGCAGTGTTAAGTTGGTTGACCCCTTAACAGCGATTAAAATATTTATCAACATATTACTGCACATATCACAAAATATATTACTTAACATCTCAGCATTGTTTAAATGTTTTGATGTGCTAATTTTTGTTAAACACGTTAATTTCGCTTGTGTTTCAAATAATATAATTATTACAATAACGAGTTTCTCTCTTTTTCAAAACGCATATCCCCTTTTGGTTCGGTTTGTTTTGAATTTCGCGCAAAGTAACACGAGGACTATCTGCGCTAGCCGTCTCCAATTTACCAGTGTAAGACTAGGGGGAAAGCAACTAGTCATCACCACCCACCGCCAACTCTTGGGCTACTCTTTTCACCAACGAAAGGTGGAATTGACCGTCATATTATAAAGCCTCCACGGTATAAAGGGCGAGCATGTTTCGTGTGTCGGGATTCAAACCTGCGACCCTCAGATTACGAGTCGAGTGCCTTACCCGCCTGGCCATGCCAGGCCGTGAATGGTAGTAATTCGTGATTAGTTATACTACTCTATGGTAGTTTGGGGTATAGATGTGTGCTTAAGAAATATTTGCCCTGCTTCCTTAGCTAATTAGAAATCCAGTCTTTTATTCACAAAATTAATATTGGAAATCTTACATAATTACATCTTATGCTTCATAATGTTGAATATTGATTTATATTAATGATTTAATATTTTCAATATTTTGCTTTTTGTTGATAATTGTAATACTTCAAATAAAAAGTTTGAGAACATAACCCAAAACATTCCGTTTCACTGAATTTTTTCAATTGTGTGTTTTTTATATATTTACTTGTTTGTTTAGGCTATTTATGCTGTTTTTACAATGGGTATCAAGGTACGATGTTTAAATACATTATTCTAGAGACTCACCATTGTATCATTGGAGTGGGGGCTACTTATTTTTAAAGTGAATTTTTTTCAGGGGCAGTGTCAAACATTTTCAGCAACTGGTTGATTGCAGTTTATGCGAACATAGCCTATAGCATCATAGCCTGAAGGTATATGGTTCGCGTCTTGTTGCTACGAAAACGCGCCATAGGAGCTGTGGAAGCGTTATAGGTGTAATAATCGAATCCCACAAATCGATTAGAGTAGGATAAAAGACAGTAGTGACTTGTGCTGTTGACTAGTGTATTAATGTAAATATCTCTTCTGTAGCTTTGAGCATACATAAAAAAAATGCGTAAGGTCTTTTCGTTCAGTCATCGAAATTACAGTAATTATTTAATCTTACTTCGTCGACACGCTAAACATTTGGAATTCGCACGTTTTTTTCACTTATTATGTCAGCAGATATGTCTTCACATGCGCAAATAAGTAGTGCCATGCAAAGTAGATCCGTAAAGCCTCTATCAAGATATCAGGTGGATTTGCATCTTTAATATTTTTTCTTGATGACCGCAGAGTATAACGATACATAAAGAAAAGAAAAAAGAGGAATACACCGGAACCGGTAGATTTACCCAATCTATAGAACCAAGGTTAGATCTTAAAACGATTTCTCACCGGTAGATAAACATAGTTTGTAACTAAAAAATACAAGTTTTTGAAACCATAGATAAGTAGTTCTCAAACTTTGCTAACGTGAAAACCACTTTTAATTATTCGCCTTTTTGGTGGACCCCAAACCTATCGGCCCGGCATGGTCAGGTGGTTTGGGTGCTTGACGCGTAATCCGAGAGTTGCAGGTTCGAATACCCGTCACACCAAACATGCTCGCCCTTTCAGCCGTGGGGGCGTTATAATGTGACGGTAACTCTCACTATTTCATAGTAAAAGAGTAGCCCAAAAGTTTGCGGTGGGTGTTGATGACTAGCTGCCTTCCCTCTAGTCTTACACTGCTAAATTAGGGACGGCTAGCGCAGATAACCCTCGTGTAGCTATGCGCGAAATTCAAAAAACAAACTTATCGACATTTTTGTTCTGAAAAGAAATAATAAATCGTGTACTTGAACAGCTACTAAACGGCACAAATAGCCCTCGTGTAGCTTTGCGCAAAATTAAAAAACAAACAAACAAGGGTGTAATTTTCCGAAACCGATACAACTCAGCGACAAGTGGGAAATCGAATAGTTAGATTGGGGTTTGTATCTATTTGTCGCAATTTAAACCACTAAAATTCCTTGCATTATTCCAAAAGTGTTTAATTATTAATTATTCAAAATACAGAGTAGAAATAAGGCTAATTACTGTTTAGATACAATTAATGCCATGTGCGATTTTAATTCAAGGAATAGCACATTTCAGGAGGAGTAAGCCAAGTGTTCACTCACGGCCAGTTAGTGTGGCTAACTGGTATAAAGCATTTACGATGGATGGCTAGCTTAACCCCATGAAGGCCTGACGTAGCCTCATAGTTAGTATGACCATAATATAAATCTTGGGGTTTTTAGCCGGTATTTCGTTGTCCCAAACATACCTTTCACACTTATGGGTAGGTGTATTATTAATGTGACAATCAAATTTAACTATCTGATAACAGTAGTGCTGAGCATTGTTGACTCGCTGCCTTCCTCTACTGATTTTAGCCAATCAGTTCACGATCTGGAACTGTTATGCATCTCTGGGCAAACATTCTTAATAAACAATACTCTGACAACATGTTAGAATTTTCTTAAGCACAATCCTATCATCCAAATGAGTTCTATTTTTTGAAAATTGAGTTATTGCGTGTTCTTAAAAATCACACACATAACAATTCTTAACGTTTTAAGAACAGTTTTAAGCAGATAATATATCAAATACTATTATATCTTATATTATATAAAATTTAAGATTGATTGCGTCTTGTTAAAAATATTATGTTGACTGAACGATATTACTAATTATTTATTATTTTATAATCTCCCTTTAAATTTGTTTATATTTACTCTAGTCTCTAAACAAGTCCTTAAAAATTAGTAAAAAGTATCAATGTGCTTCAGAACATTTACAACTGATATTTGTTTTGAACACATCGAAAATCAAAATTAAACACTGGAAAGTTACTTTCTTTAAAGCAAAATATTTTTGATAAAGAAAGAAACAGAGATAACTCAAATTTTATTGTCAGTTTCAGTATAAGAACATAAATAGATTAAAACAAATTCTTGAAGCCTACAATAATAATATGAAAGTAAAGTAACCTTTCCAACTTCTTTCTGAAGGAAAGTGTTTCGATGGTATGTAAAGATATGTTTCTGTTCGTGAAGACAGTATCAGTTAATCGTTCGATGAAATGTGTCACTACATAAAATATATCCAAAAAAAAATAAGGTCGTTTTGTTAAACTGATTTTTCGACTTCACAAAGAATATCTTTGGTTTCCAGTTGATGCCAGGTATAGAATAAAATGATTTCATTTTACTGGCATACAGCTCAACGACATCGAGGGGTGGAAGTACTAGAGATATCGTTGTTACTTATCGTCTTGGTACGTAGTACTCCCCCCCCCCGCTACATAAGCAGATGAAGTAATTCTACAAACCAGTTACCACCCACACCCACCCACTTGCCGTACTTTGTTAACTTAGTATCGATAGGAACTATATTACAAACAATCCTTGAATTATCTAACCCTTGTGACCTCCTTAAGATAATGGAGAACATTGACCTGTACAGCGTGCAATGGTTAACAGTCCTACCATGGTTACAATACTTAATATACTTTTATTACTCTTAGTGCACTAAACGCTATTACTTTGATAGAATGTGAAGTTCAGTGTCATCTAGTGACGTTTTAAGTCAGAAGAAATCGCCGTACCAGATGTTTCCTCACATAAGGCGACTGCTGCCTAGAGTCGGCTAGTGTTTCTTTGTGATGTTTGTGAAGGCATGTCACTCCAAGTCACAGCTCGCGTAACGTGAGATGTGTGAAAGAGAGTAAAAGGGCACCCATGTCGCGTGGTGACTGGCACAGGTGGTGTAGAGGGCAACAATACTGTTAATGTGACATGTTTGGCCTGCCATGAAGACGACAAGCTATGATGGATGGGTTATCCGATATGCTTTAATGGTAACATTATGAAAGTCCTTTGACGCCGGAATTTCCACAGCAGGGGTCAGGAGCTCTTAAATGTTTATGAAACACATCCATGTAACTTTATTTGAAGAGACAGTTTAACAAAGTGACAGGAATACTTTTTAAATATTAATATCACATCAGCGTGTTAACGTTAATTACCGAAAAATTCGTGTCTCCTACACAGTTTAGTTTATATGGCTAAGCTCGAACGTTGTTAGGTTTAAACAAACTTCAAAGTTCAGCTTAAACTTTAGAGACTTCCCTCACACTTGTAGAACATTCGAGTCTTTGAGGCTTTTTTTGAAAGTTGATAAACTCTTAAAAAAGTTCCGCATCTAAAGGTGAGGGCCTTTGTTTGTTTGTAATTAAGCACAAACTGCACTATGGGCTATCTGTGTTCCTCCCATCGAGGGTATTGAAACTCGATTTCTAGACTTGTAAATACCCAGACATTCTAATTTTCCACTAGGGGACACAACGACCTTAGTCTTACTTATTTTATTATTAGTTGTAAAATAATCACCGTTTCAGCTTGAACATTTGCCATAAAGAAACTTTTTAGCAAGTAATTTTGTATTTCAAGGAAAGCTGATTGATATACATTGATATTGAAAATAAGAATTTAAAAATTATATTTCCTGTCAAGAAATTAAAGCTTTGAGTTTGGATTTCCAAACTTCCAAATATCAAGGAATACTTTAAACATAAAAGTTCCAAGTGAACAGCCCCCTGGTGACACAATGGTATGTCTGCAGGCTTATAACGCTAGAAACTATACCATTATTAGTGAAATTTTGAATATCTGATAAAATGATTTCATACATATATATAATCATCAAATAAGATGCGTAGCTATCTTCGATACAAGATATAGCATTAATTCTTAGTCATGATTGGCTGATAACGCGTCATATGGTAAGGAACATCTTTCAATGTTCATCAAATGATATGCTCGGGTTTAGATATGTACCAGGCAGACTTCCTGTATTTACAGGGCATATGGAAAGCCTCAAACAAAAATACCTTTCCTCAGTGCATCAGCTGTAAACCGGAAAGTTTATAACGCCAAAATATCCGGTTTCGATACTCACGTTGGACAGAACATAGATAGCTCATTGTGTAGTTTTAATTACTATTGCTAAACATGCACTTCACTAAAGTTCACCAAATGGCACACAATGATATATTTTTTTAGATCTCTAAACATTGTTTTCGAAAATAAACAACAAAAAAGCTTTAATTTCTCCCAGATCGATAGGTGTATCGATTTAAGAGTAACAAGGAGTTTGATGGATTCTCACATTATGTCTATCTAGATATACTATTGGTTTTACTTCTTAGTAATTATCTTGGTCATGCAACTGGGTAAAGTCTGTCAAACGCTTTGTAGCTGGCATTTTGTAGAGGATACCTCAGTACATACTGAGGAAGTTGTTATCATGATGTGAGGGTTGACTTCAAGGGACAGAAGTCAATACGAGTAAAAGGAAGACTGTAATTAGCGCCCTGTTTGTCCATCATTCGTTGCTCCTGATTCTCGCAGCTTGAGTGCACGCGACGTTCTGCATTCTAAGACGAGGCCCACGTGTCATGAAAGTGGCAACAGCTCGTCTTAAGCAAGCTGTGTTCAAGTGATATGATACGTCAGCCCTTCTCTTTCTCGTCTCGAATATGGCGAAAAAGGGGTAACAAGAAGGGTCAAAGGCATCTTAACGGCACAAATATGGATAGAGGATCATTTGTTCGTTTACAGTAGGAACGATTAATGTCGCTTCCACAGCTGCCCGGTCAAGACTGGACATCAGAGGAAGCTGATGAATTAAGTGCGCGTGCGGGAACTTGTCTAATAAGTTCGCAAGAAAACTGAATTGATTTTGTTTCTGTACAGTAGAACGGACATTACTTCGAATTTCCGTCTTGTGAGTAAAAATGAAAGAGATACGTGATGCTTTTGGTTTAGCATACGTAACAATCCTTGATGTTTTTAAACAGTACGATTTATTAAATTATCTGTTCGAAGGTTAAAAAAAAGAAAGATGTACTTGAAATGGTCAGTAGATACATTTGGTTATTTTTCTTAACTAGACAGTTATTTCAAGTTATGCACTAAAATACATCACATTCTCCTTTTTCGTAAATATGGACCAAACGTGTCTTATAGCGATTAGCAACCCGTTGCCTAAAGACGCGTTTTGACCTCGAGTGCATTATAAGAGTGATGGTCAAATCTCATTATTCTATCAGACAGGAACAGTTGGCAGTTGGTACTGTTTCCCTCTAGTCTAGAATGTCCTAGCCATGCTCCAGCTTCTCCGAAGAGAAAAGGTTAGCATGTTAGACCAAGGGGTCTAGAAAAAACATAACCTCGATTATAATTCAATTAAGTATTGCTTAGATGGAAGATTTAAAATAAATAAATAAAAAACATATTAAAGGGACACCGTGGAATCCTGGAAATAAACTAGGTGGGTCAACAACATTTACTTTTGACCAGTTTATCTCAGATGTGGGTAAAAAGTGGCATTATGACTGACTATTAGATGGAGGGATTAAAATAATTTGTTGGTGAGACCCGGACAATCCGTCTCCACCCACATCCTGCCAGTATAGAAGTTAAAAAATAGAAATGGCTATCGATAAATGGAATGCATTTGTTATTTTGTAGTTAAGCACAAAGCAACACAATGGGCTATCTGTGTTCTGCTCATCACGGGTATCGAAACCCGGATTCTAGCATCTTGAGTCCGCAGACATACTGTTATGCAACTGGAGGGAATGTAATGGGGATTTCGAAATTTATCTACAGAATTTCTTTTATTAGCTGTTCAATCCATGTGTTACTCGTCAGTAATATCATAAAGAATTTAACCAAATAAGTACTGTGACCAACATATATACAAGGCTGAAAAATACTAATGAAAACAAAGAGACAAAGAAGCAAACCTTCTCTGTAACACTACAGATTCAATTCAAAGATACAATCAGCAATACGACCCTAAGAATAAAGATTGTTTAAACTTTATAACTTTCTGTTATAATGCATAAATTGGAAACAATCATTCGTCATTTATTTAATTGTTTTTACTCCAATGGTTTATTGTAAACAGAATCACTGGAATAATTTTTTCCGGTTGCTATGAAATAAAAACTGAAATGAATTGAGATTCAAAGAAGACATGAATTTCAGGTGATCGACAGGTAAAGTAACAACGACCATCTACTGTACTCAAAGTGCATAAAAGGAGACCCGGCATGGTCATGTGGTTAGGGCGCTTGAGGGTCGTGTGCTCAAATATTCATCCAACCAAACAAGCTCATTCTTTCAGCCATGATAGTGTTATAATGTGACGGTAAATCCCACTATCTGTTCGTAAAAGAGTGACCCAAGAGTTGGCAGTGTGTACTGATGACTAGCTCCCTTCCCTCTAGTCTGTCACTAAATTATGGAAGACTAGAGCAATAACTCTCGTGTAGCTTTACGAACAATTCAAAAACCAGCGTAAAAAGATGAGTTTTAGTCAGAGGTAAGTGAAAGATTGTTTTTAAGGGAGTAGGGAAGGATTTGTTTCCACGAATTCCTTTTTTTTTCAAAATGGACCCGAGAACGTAACTTATTAAATTATGCAATGAAGTAATTGGTTATTAGCTTAGTTGTTGATGTATATGGCTCAAATTTTCATAAAAGGGCTAATTTGAGGGAGGCTATAGACCCCTTAGTTCTCTATTTTGTACGACTATAGTTTTAGTATTCAAATATATTGAATATTTAGATTCGGTTAGGGATATCACGTTTGTTTTCGTCTTAAATGTTTGATTCAGCTAGATCGTTTTCATGAAGTTCGAGAACTCTGGTATACTATTTAGGGTAATGGTTTCAAGTATTGATATTTCTGAGACTTATGTCCTACAGCTTAACTAAAATAGTAGCAGTAGAGATATCACAAATATCCATGGCAAATCTTTCAATATTAAAGGAAAGGGAAGTTCATGACTGTATTTTCGAAAAAATCTTTAGAGCTATTCGCGATATATAATCCGTATGTAATCTTTTAGCAAGTTCCATCAAACTGGTCCTATGAATCACTTTACATATGGCTGAGAAAGACTGTTGTAAACACAATTAAGAAAGTAAAGACTCGGATTTTACGAATCATGCTAGTTTCAGTTGGATGTTTGTGTTTTTCGTTTTAGAGGTGGTAAGTGGAAAAAGGTGTAAGTATGACGAGCTGTAGTGCGTAACGAAACTATACCTGATTTGTATGCAGTGTCTCATGTCGTCAAACGCGTTTTCATCACACTGCTACATCTAATAATGGCCAAGTTTCCTCTTGACGAAAACTCCTATGTTCATCTAGCGCATGCGTACTGACCTGTGAACTAGATTCTTCATCCAAGATTCTTCTTCTAAACCTTAAAGTCTGAATTTTGGCTGTTCAACGTTATTATTATTAATTAAATGATAAAAAAGTAAAAACTCTTACTCAATTTAACCGCTTAATTTTATAACCAGCTTCTCCTAGCGACCTACAGGAATAAATTATAAAACAGTACCTTCGGAAGGCATGTCCTCAAGTTATCCAATTTCATAAAACGTGACTATGGCGGACCATGTGATAAGTGAAGTCTAATTATATCCAATAAAATAGGCCTAATGGGCCGTCTTGCGGCGCCCCCTGTTGCGACAGAAACGAGTATACCGATCATAGCGTGTTGTGGTGTAAACATTGGCATCCCAGGGGCAAGAAAAGAAGAGTCAAGAGGTTACTTCTGTTAATTTCATTCAACTTACAGGGGGGTTAAGATTAAACTTGTGGTTCTTTATACAGCCTATTACATGGTGGGTATGCCAACGTCGTTATATGTGTTAACATTAAACCAGCCATCGCTTGTTTTGACGTTTTAGAAATTGACTATGATTACGAATTATCGTAGTCTACGTTCATAAATATTAAATTGCCCTCAGAACAACTAAAAAATAATGGTGTTGATTACATATTACTTTACTATTACTACACGGAATAATGATTAAAATACAGAATTTCAAAAACCAGTTCGCAGATAATTTATTAGCACAGGCATTGGTTTTCATTTTTTAACATAACATCTTGGTTATGACTTATAACAGTCTACTTAATGCCTTCTGGGCAGCTAGGAAAAAACAACAAAAAATGTCGAACATATACACTCTCCAGGCAGACATAGATAAATAAACAAACTATTAGACAAGATTGGCCTTTGTCTGTAACATTATTTTGTGACGTATTTATGAATGCCCCACATGATTTTAGCCAGTAAAATTGTCCGGTGCATTTTTGTACTCGCACAGAATAACAACGAAGTGACGATTATATAATACTTGTTGAATCACATTTATAATCGTTAATTATTTTCATCATTGCAAGAGATCAAGGTTTATAACTTGGCTCATACATAAAAAAAAGAAGAACGAAATAAAAACAAACAGCAGACTTGTGGATGATTAGGTAAAGCCTTTAGAGTGAAAACAAGAAATTTCTCAGAACGACGGTGTGTACGTGTTTTATTATTGCAAAGCCACAGCAGGCTACCTGCTGAGTCAACTGAGGAGAATTGAATCCTTGGTTTTAGAGTTATAAATCCGTAGACTTATCTCTGTACAAGCGGAGGACCCTCGGAACGAGGAAAAACAGACATCCTTAAGTTGAAGGGAATAAAATAGAAACTTAAAATATATATATATGCATAAGATAATTATTTTGGTTTAAAACATCTGTATATATAATTTCTTGTTTAAAAAAGAACAATAATTATTAAACTCTTGTGTTATTGAAACTTTTGTTTGTCATTAAGCCCAAAAGTACAAAATGAGCTATCTGTTTATCCAGTTTCTAGCAGTAGATACGTCACTGTACCACTGGGAGATCTTTCAGACTTATCGCTAAGCTACTGGGGTCTATATTTTAAAAGAAATACCCCATTTAGTAGCTTGCAACAGTTATAAGACTTCTCTCTTTCTGGTGAGTCAATGTTTTTGAAAGTGTTAGTATATTAATATACTGCTGGAGTATCTATCCCCTGGACGGAAGTTGTGTAAATTCACGATTAATGAGACGTGATCTTTGGACACGAAAAGTTGCTTCCCTTATTCGTAATTGTAAAAACAACAACAAAAAATTGAAATTCCCAAAATGCAAAACTGAGAATTTGTATGTATCTCCGCATGGACCTGACAAACCTTCATGCCAAAGTTGGTGAACATCCATCAAAAGGGTTGAAGTAGTAGAAAAACGCTTATAAAAATCGCAAAGCCTAAAACTGAAAATTTAGGTGTAACCCCACATGGATCTAACGTATTTCCATACCAATTTAGATGAAAATCTATTTACACCCTCCGAAGTAGCTACATGGACATAACAGACAGCACTGTTATATTTAAGTTGATACATGTATTTATATTCATATAACAAAAATATGTGGTCGTTTTAATATTTTTATTTTTTACATTTTATACGGTAATTCTTGTGCGCTGAATCTGAAAATAATATTCATTTTTCTTTACCAAATACAGAATTTTGGCAAAACGTCATAATGCAATACATAAAAGAAAGATCACAACTCGTAGTTTTGAGACTACACATACACATACACACACACAAAATAAAACGAAATCAGGATGAATGAGGATACATATTTTTTTGACATTAGTGTTCTTTCCTTTTCTTCAATTTGTTTGTATTTTTATTAACAAACATGATAATAAAAAATGTCTATTGGGAGAAACGATGGCCCGGCATGGCCAAAAGTGTTAAGGCGTGCGACTTGTAATCTTAGGGGCGCGGATTCGCATCCCCGTCGCGTCAAGCATGCACGCCCTTTCAGCCGTGGGGACGTTATAATGTGACGGTCAATCCCACTATTCGTTGGTAAAAGAGTAGCCCAAGAGTTGGCGGTGGGCGGTGATGACTAGCGACATTCCTTCTAGTCTTACACTGCTAAATTAGGGACGGCTAGCACAGATAGCCATCGAGTAGCTTTGTGCGAAATTGAAAAACAAACAGTTAGGATAAACGATGTAATAATTTGTCTGAATAAGTTTTTTCTTCTCGATTTGTGAAGAGATCTTTATCTAACAGAAAAAATGAACATTATTTTTTAAATCTGCGTGACTAAATTTTGAAAAATCCTCCCTTAAAACTAAAATAACTTTTATAAAATTTTAAATTCGCAGGGCTGTGTAATTATTATGGAGTAACAGTGTCACTGGTGTTTCTTTTTACAAGGTAGAGGTGTTATTTCTGTTTTGGCTCCACCTGGTTAGTACAGCTTCTTGTCACAATGTCAGTTTTTTTCTTTAGATAACTTGTGTGTGTGTGTTTGTTTTCTTATAGCAAAGCCATATCGGGCTATATGCTGAGTCTAACGAGGGGAATCGAACCCCTGATTTTAGGGTTGCAAATTCGTACACTTAGTGGGGGACCCTTAAATAACATAAAAAAAGAAATGTGTTTTGCTTTTGAAAATTTCTGTTTGGTATTTTGTAAGGAAAATAAATCGGAACCGAGAATCTAACTAAAGAAATATACTAACATTGATAAATATTTGTAACAATTGCAGTTTTATTCATAATGTGATAGTCATGTAATGAGGTTTTAAAAAGAAAGTGCTTTAATAAAAATACATTAGCTGTTAACTCTTCATAACTCAGATTCGATCCCATGCTATGTAACTCTAGGATTTTGTTGTTGGTTTTTTTTAATTTCGCACAAAGCTTCTCGAGGGCTATCTATGCTAGCCGTCCCTAATTCAGCAGTGTAAGACTATAGGGAAGGTAGCTAGTCATCACCACCCACCGCCAACTCTTGGGCTAATCTTTTACCAACGAATAGTGGGATTGACTGTCACATTATAACACCCCTGCGGCTGAAAGGGCAAGCATGTTTCGTGCGAAGGGGATGCGAACCCGCGACCCTCAGATTACGAATTGAACGCCTTAACAGGTTGGTCATGCCGGCCGTTAATCGAGAAATACTACGAGAAGAATCAGCACCTATCTTTGGTTCCATTCCAATGCCACGTGATTAAGCTCGAGGACAAGCTTTGTTTCTGTAGCGGGAAGTATGTAGCAATTAAAACTGTAGAAATGACCTTTGACAGCAGTGAATCTAGCTCAGCTGGCAAAGCATTCATTCGTTTGGCGTGGGAAAATTACTGACGTCGATATTGACCTCTGACACAACATATAAACATCTATGTTTTCTCCTGATAAAGTGCCTAATGTGTATAGGGATCAATGCGCAATTTGCAAACATCACTAAATACACCAAGTGGTGTAAAATATACATTAAGCACTAAAAGTAAAAGAAATGCACATTTTGTTGCAAAATACTACAATAGATGTTTTATAAAAAAACAACTCTGGCAATAAAATAAAGAAATGTAGAACTAAAGACAACAGCCTCTGTTATGGCAGAATATCACCGACAAAAAGTACTGTTATGTATGGCGATACCAGTCTTTATTGTCACGTCTTGTGCTCACGATTCGTGTAATTTGTTAAACAGAACAAAACCTTCGCGCCTATGGACGACCACAAACAATGAAAGAGGAATCTGTATTGAAAAGGGTTGAAGAGTTGACCTGCTGGGGTAGTGTAGGGCTGTCAGCGGGGGTTAGACCTGGGGAGAGGACAGACAAAGAAAAGGATAGGAAGAGAAACCGAGAAAACTGATCAACCGTCTCGTCGCCAACTGACGGTAAGCACACTAGCGGAGCGGCCTTTTCTAGTCTCTCGCTTCTTCGCAGGTGACCAGGACGTCGATTCAGTTGTCACAGTAGGGTGGCGCCTTTTCTCGCCTCCGACATAATAGAGTATTGTACGCGTAGTGCACGTCATCGTGCCACTTGGTCTCGCGGCCTCGTGGGGTGTAGTCTGAACATTGCGAGAAATGAGTCAAGTGTCATTATTTCGTCTCTCCAGAATAAACGCTCTCTCTAATGACTCACGTAACGCTTGTAGCTTTGAAGCCGCTAATAAATCAATAGAGCTACTAGAACGATATCTCTTCCCCCCAGTTAGCCTGTTTGCACGACATTAACGTTGTCGAGCTTGTCATCTTTACCCTGAGGCACGCTAGTCTTTTGACCTTATACGACAAGACCGCGTGGTGAGAGTTAGAGTGGATTTTTTTTTATCCAGTTTCGAGCTACGTATTTCTACCATTATTGCTATTTCAGGATGGTCTTAATAATAGAGACAATACAAAATGACAGTTTTAAACTTTTAATATCATCAGTTTTCCGAAAATAAAAATGATAATAAAATAATGTATTTCTTACTCTTATTTGTAATTGCAAAAATTACCAGAGTTACCATTAACAAGCCCCCCAGAGGTTCAGCGGTATGTCTGCGGACTTACACGCTAAAATCCGGGTTTCGATACCCGTGGTGGGCAGAGCACAGATAGCCCATTGTGTAGCTTTGTGCTTAATTCAAAACAACAACAACAACAACCATTAACAAATATTGTAATGTCAATATAAGGAAGGCCTCAGCCCAACCGCAATGGCTTAGCGGTAAGTCTGAAGGCTTATGATGTCTGAAAACTTGGGTTCGATTCTCATGGTTAGCTCAACACAGATGACCCATTGTGTATCCGCGTGCTTAACAGCAAGGAATTGTGGTTAGACCTTTAAATATTTTTTTTAAACTCAAACTTAAAATTTCGAAGCATTTTTCTTCAATAGAACGCGCAGCCCGGTATGGCCAGCTGGTTAAGATGCTCGACTCATAATCTGAGTGTCGCGGGCTCGAATCCCCGTCGTACCAAACATACTCGCCCCTTCAGTTGTGGGGTCGTTAAAATGTTTCAGTCAATCTCACTATTCTTTGGTAAAAGAGTAGCCCAAGAGTTGGCAGTGGATGATGGTGACTAGATGCTATATCTCTAGTTTGACACTGCTAAATTAGGGACGGCTAATGTAGATAGCCCTAGTGTAGTTATGCTCGAAATTCAAAAAGAAACAAACCAACCAAATAAAGTGTCATTGCTTTACAAATGTCATTAAAATATTTCCGCAATATACATACCAAAACTATATTAAATTACGGTTTAAATAACATTTTGTATTTTAATATATTTATCTGTTTAGTTTAAAGGTTTGGTTTTTAAAACGATCCATCATTGTCTCTCTTGATGACGGCTGATTTTAAAGGATTCCATTCAGTAATTGATACTGTTATTGAAGGAAGATTGGATGTCAGTTACTTAAACTATACGTACTGCGGCTGAAGTGTATTAGTAACCTATGATTATATGCTATTTCAATATTGGATAAACAGGATGGAACCAGTAAATCGGGAGGGGTAGAATTTACTTCTTATACTTTATAATTCATTCCTTCTCCTCTGTATATTGTATGTTCGAGCTTAATGGAATTTTTCTTCATATGTAGAGGTTTGTAGATTTATCAATTATACGAAAGACACGAGAATTTCGCATTTTACCCGCAACCATGTCTCTGTCAGAAGATGGATTAGCTAGCGTTATGAGCCTCTTCTATTTCCCAAATAATATCGCTTCTCTACTTCTCACTTCCTTATCTATCTATTCATTCACCCGACCATCATCTATCTATCTATCTTTCCCAGAATAAGACAAGTCAGGCAGCTGACATTGACAGCTACTGACAGAAGACTAGGATAGGCACGTCACGTCACGTATGATCTCATTTTAATAATTTGACACCTTATTTTCCCAAGAAGATGCAGAGATACGTAGTTTAGATCGTCTTCAGAATATCCAGCAATCTCCCCAAGAACTCTAGCAACCGTAATCTGTGACGTTATGTAAAGTTTAAAAAAACCTAACTTTGACGGGCCAATTTAGCCAAGAATAGCTTAATAAGAGTTAACAGATAGAAATGGTTAACATAACTATTCTCCTCGTATAGCTAATCAGAAGAAGTTAATGTAAATTATCAATTTTCAATATCTTTGTAGCGTTTCGTCCTAAACTTGAAGATCAGCGTCCTAATTATATTAATTTACAGATTTAAGTAAGACTCGTGAAAACTGACATCGTGCAGTCATTAAATATATAGTGTGAAATATAATTGAGAATGTGAAAATGTGAGCAAAAATAAAAATAAAAACGGTATTACCAATAGTTTCTAACCGGATATATTGTTAACTTGTGTAACCGTACATTTGGCGTGTTTCACTCTATAAAACATTTCTTAGAGGTCCTTGGGAGAAATGGTTCAAAAAAGGAAAAAGCGAAGCAGCGAATCGTTTATTGAAAACACCATTCTAGTCTTTGTTCTGTTTCACCAATATACGCCCATCTCGATCTCTTGCCATCATCGTTCTGCATTGTTTCTGAACTTACAAAAACACTCGACGTGAAATGATAGAGTCCAAAGAGCAATTTCACTTCGATTTTGGATGTCTTACATTTGTCACCAGTTCTGGTAGCATGTTCTAATACTCTCACTAAGAGGATCGCTTTCGATATATGTATATATAAAAAAGGCGTTGATAGAACCCGGCGGAAACTTTCAGGACAATCGGATATCAATAATAACTGTACTTGCAGGTGGCGCTCCAATTACCCGTGAAATACAAGTCGTCGGTCAATTTCTGTCAGCTCCCCGCTAGGTCCGAGCAGATGTTAGGACGGTGTTGATGAAACCGTGGAATTCTCATCATAGATAATAAATTATAGGACAGATATACAGGTGACACTGGCAGGCAAGCCGTGGATTTAGGTGAAAACACACGGTCAGAACATCGGCCACGGCTTACCGAGCTGCAAGCCAATTACTCTACTGACCCAATCGATGCGTACGCAATCACATTAAAACTGTGTTTGGGAGAGTTGCAGTAAAACCTCCGCTCAGCTTTATCCCTCTTCAATTTTTATTTGTGTGGTGGATATTATATATAAGTACGATATACACTTAGCTGAACATGAGAGGTAGGGGTAGCTAGAGATGTTGATCATACCTTATTTCCGGATTTTCTTTTTATATATACTGTTCTTTTTGTAACTTTTTTAGTTGGTTTCAAGTAACACTGCTCGTTTAAGTTTCGTAAAATGCATGTTTTAGAAGATTCTGGTTAGTTGAGAATATTACAAGATAACCAGATTTAGTGGGTATATTTTCCATGTAGATAAAACACTTATTTGGTCCTCTTCTTGAATACATGGAAATAGAACATTACTTATCATTTTCACCCACCAACTCAAACCTGGTCTTTAAAACACTTATTTGGTCCTGTTTCTTGTATGGTAACATTCTTGAATACATGGAAATAGAACATTACTTATCATTTTTACCCACCAACTCAAACCTGTCCCTTTAAACACTTATTTGGTCCTGTTCCTTGTGTGGAAACATTCTTGAACACATGGAAATAGAACATTACTTATCATTTTCACCCACCAACTCAAACTTGTTTTTCAGCAAGTGAAAACAACCATTAAACTTCTCCTTTTCAGTTTCTAACTAAATAATCAAAGTAGAATATCTTTTTATTCTCCTCTTTAAATGTGAAAATTTTGTACTGTAACAGAGAAAATGTGGTAACGAATTAAATTGTTTCTTTCCATCCGCTCATCTGATTGAACATGAATTTACATCTTTTTTTGTCTTAACCAAAGCGTCTTTTCTACCATGAAATAAGAACTTTATTTTTTATCCTTCTTCTATATCATACAGTGAATGATACTACCAAAGACAGAAGATAGAAAGTATAAATTCACCACGTCTTCGTCACATTCAATTCGAAAGAAAGGTGAAAGAACATAAATCATCTCTTCCTGTTCACGCGCATTTCATACTAAACAGAGCAGGAAAAAAAAATCACTTAATCACATGAGGTGTGTTTTTTTCGAAATAGAAAAGTGGAACATGAATCTATTACATTATTTCACATATTCTTCTAAAATATTATGCTAAACATGAAAGGTGGAGACAGCTATACCATAATGTCAACAGAATACTGGTTTGTCTGAAATATTCCTTTCTTTTGCGTCTCTCCGTCCATTAGTTCAGCAATAAATTTCATAGCGTCCAATACTAAAAATCGGTTCTGAATGGCGCTTGACTTGCATTGTTAAGGTCGCAAGTTCGAATCCCCGTCACACCAAACATGTTCGACCTTTCAGCAGTGGGGGTATTATTATGTTACGGCCAATTTCACAACTTGTGGGTGAAAGAGTAGCTTCAAAGTTGATGGTGGTGACTAGCTGCCTTTTCTCTAGTCTTTCTAGCTTTGCGTGAAATTCCAACCAACTCTAAAATTCAAGTTTCGATGCCTTTGGTAGGTAAAACACAAATGTTCGATTGTGCAGTTTTGCGTTTAAGAAATACACACAAAAACAAAGCATTTACATCCTTTGGTCAAAGGTCATATTTAATGATGTTATTCTTTTATTTTTTAATATAATATTTTGTTGCTTTTCGCTAAAACTATTATTGTCACACATCCATTTTCTAACACGATGCATCATTTACTTCAGCAAACGTCATTCTGTTTATAACTGAAGTATAAACATCAACATTGTTTCACTTCAAACATAATTAGACAATCAGGGAACACTTGCTTGGATTACATCCTTTCAAACATAATTAGACATTTAGATAATACTTGCTCGGTAACCGTGAAATGATATAGTTTTTGCTTTTTTTGTTTTTAGTTTCTAGTATTTACATTATGCTTCTGAAGAAAATTAAGTGAAATAGAAATGACTTAATTGTATTTCGAGATGAATCATATGGATGAATCCTTCTCCAAAATTAAAGCATGTCGAACTTAAAACGAGCAGTTTTTTTTCTCGCTACAGCTAAAACTGGTTAATGCTATTAGTAGGCCTAACGAAATAATGAAAGTCTATGTCAGGTTAAACACACGTATCAAAACCACCGACGGTTATGAAGCCGAGATGAATAGTTCTCTTCAAAGTTTGTTGAAGGGTTAACTAAGAGCTGTCTTTATCAGACAAATTTTAAGAGATCTGTTCCTCTGACAATAGCTCCTCAAAACACTGTGAGCATATAAATATGGGATTGGTTTCACCTACTCGGTTAAAACTTAAAGCGTTTTACTGTGGATGAATTTTAGAAATTACTTAAATCCACATCGTATATAGTGTACAGTTTAATGATATAATTTCCTCATAGCCTGAAACTCAGAGTGGCCAAGTTTCCAGTTTGATTCTCAGAAATAGAAGTTTGTCAGAGGCCACGCCACCTTCATAAAGAAACGCCGGCGTCGCTGAAACTAGTCTTTCAAAAAAATGTATGAGTGAAGAAGAATATGAGTTACAGGACAACACGTGCATTTCTAAAGGTAACAAGAAAGTATGTTAAGGCACAATACTTTTCTAGAGTTTCTGATGAATTGGATTACTCTTGTTGCAGAATGCGTTTCCTCGTCTTTAGCCATTAACTGCTTATCATGAAGAAAAGCACTAGAACTAACACTTTTTTAACACTAGCCATTACTTCTGAACAACCAACCAATCAAATTCTTGGTAGTGGCGAAAGCCTCAAAAGTCTCAAAGGAAACAAGTGTTTATGTTCTCAGCTATTATTTACTCTGTAGAGGACCTAGGTGAAGTTACAGTCACGCTATGACAAAACCATCACGAATCTTTAAAAAAAGGCTTTTCTCAAGAGGCCCAGGACGTTAGAGGCTGAAATAGGTTCTTGCTCTTGTGAGTCTCACCAGCTGTGAGACAAGAGAAGTCTTTGATGAGAAATTTCAGACCAAATATTTCTCCCAGCGTGTGTTCGGAAACAAAGTTATTGAACTCATTTTACACGTAAAAGACACAGGGGATGATTGGATGGTGTTCTTTCGCGGGTTTCGTGGAAGAGAAATAATAGATCTGATATAGGCAGCAACTGTGGGTGTGTGTCGCAGGTGCCGGGGCTGCGTGCCTCTTGTTAGAATTGAGTTGTGGACTGGACCAGATCAGAATTTTCTTTCGCTGATCTACAAAATCTAGATTTGGCGATCAATCGGTTTCAGATTGAAGCGTGTAATTTCACTGACAGCACAGAAGGCCGGCAATAGTTATCTCCCATAACTTGGAGAATATTCCTTCCAGTGGTGTTAGTGATGGTAGGTAACGGAGTAGGGGGAGGACCTACCCGTCAATTTTCTATCGGCAACAACATATGAAGCAATATTCCAAAACTAGAATAAAATTCTTTGATATACACGCTATTTTATCATTCTCGTTGAAATTGAACAAGTTTACGTTGAAGAGGAAAAGAATAGACAAAAAAAAAAAAGGTTTCGATCTCTCATAAGAAAATTATGAACATATTTTAGGACTATTTACCTAAAATAATTAAATAACGTTAAAACTATTTAAGGAATTTTGAAAATGTAGTTATAAATTTTGCCGCTTATTTATAATCTACACATAAATATATACAATTCAAAAGTGACTAGATGTCATGCTGATATTGATAATGACATATGATTATTTGTGACATGTTTAACCGTAAATACAGTATTTGTCATAAATCCTAAGCCTAGTAAGAAAGTCCCTTCCTATAGCACAGTGGTATGTTTGTGGACTTACAACGCTGGAAACCGCGTTTCGAAACCCGTGGTAAGGAAAAATCAGAAATTTTGTTTGGTTTGTTTGTTTTATAAAGGATCCATATTTGGCTATTTTCTGTATATACTGCAGCGAACGGAAAGCTGGATTTTAAAAATACAAGTCCATAAACTTACCGCTGTATCACCCAGGAAATAGAATTAAAAAAAATGCTGCCAGAATGGAAGCCACTTATATCTAAGCGCTGAAGGTGTATATCAATTATTGGTTATTTCTGTGTTACATTCATATATTGTTTCGTCGCGGAAAAATGCTTATTAACTATCAGGTGTCATTAAATGTGGATTGATTTAGTTTGAGTCACTGCTATAAACATTTTGTAATGAACATTCATTTATCACATACGTTTTATTTTAGCAGCTAAGTAAATGACCCTTGACTCGCAGTCACTGGTTTGTGGGTTTGAATCCCCGTCCGTTTGTTTTTATTTCGCGCAAAAATACACCAGGGTTATCTGCGCTAGCCGTCTTTAATTTAGCATTGTAAAACTAGAAGGAAGGCAATTAGTCATCATCACCCATCGCCAACTCTTGAGCTACTATTTTGCCAAAGACGAATAGGATTGACCATCACAATAACACCTCCACGGCGAATTGAGCGAGCATGTTTGGTGTTACGGGTAATCGAACCAGCCACCATAAGATTACGAGTCAGGTGCCTTAACTACCTGGCCATGCTGGGGCCCAGCAGTAAATGATCTGTAAAATGTTAGACCTTTCATCCAGACACTTTGCGTGTTACAGCATGGATAGCATTAAGACAAATGCGAAAATCATAATTTTAACTTAGTAGTGGATATAAAATAAAACACAGTACAGGATACTGTTAAATGTGATTAAAACTCAGCAGCAAATGAGTTAAAAATCTAATAATTTACTGTAGCTGTGAGTTAAAAATCTCATATTTTACTGTAGCTGTGAGGAGGGTGTCATTTACAAACTCTTACTATCAAGTTTTCCAGAACATCTCCGGTACTAAAAAAAAGAAATTCAAGATGTGCTAGGAGTTCGAATCAACAATAGAAAACTTTTATAAGAAATTTCCGTACGGAAAATTACAACCAAAAAAGCATGATATTTCATTTTTGAAAACAAAATAATAATTGGATGTGTTTTTTTTGGGGGGATAACTTGAAAAGAGTTTTTGGACGGAGAAAGATCATAGGAAGACCAGTCTGGATGTGATCGAGGGTCTAAACCGGAGCGGGACGTTCTCATGTTGCATAGTAGTAAATATTATCTGAAGTGTCTTTATCACAAAGAATGGAGAACATTACAACATCCTGATTTATCAAGTGACATCCAGTTGACAATCACTAATTGTCCCTAGCTTCAAATATTAGCAAGTTGGTGACCCGAAAGATATTGACCCATAGGATAAGAAGTGTTTAAAGAAGTGTCAAAGCTAACTTGATATATAAAAGCTACGAAATGACCTATCCAAACTACTAGCGTTAATCCACTTGAAAGTGTGTAGCACAAGCTGAAAACTAGCATTGGAAACAAATGTGTGAAATAATATATATATAGATTTATAGATTATATAGCAAAAATGAAAATAAATACCAGCTGATAGTCTTAGAAAAGGGCAGTCCCCATGATTGATCGTTGTAGTCATACGTTTAAGGCTAGAGAAAGACCTGCTGAATCAGTGGTTCCCAACCTGTGGTGCGCGTTCTCCTCGCGATAAGCGGGAGCCTTTAAAAACATTAAAAAGAAAATAAATCCCACGCCTTAAAATTGGAGGGTAGTCTTGGAGAATTATCAACGCATTCCACTAGTCAATATTCAATGTTTGCTTACTGTTTACTTACTAGCTGTAAAATAATTTTTAAATTTTCTTTTTATTAATGTGAATTACTGTCAATTATTTTAACAACTGCATTAGGGATATACCTCTCTGTCAATGGTCTGAGGATTCACAGTATTAAAAGTCTGGGAACCATCATATTAAATATTATTGTTTCATTTGTTATATTGTAAAATGAGCTTCTTATGCCTAATATTTGAACATTGTTTAGAAATATAAATTAAATAATGCATCACTTCTCTTTTGCAAATTCACAAAAAAAGATTTTCATGTTTATATCAAGACTTATGACAGCTATATCTTTCACATGTAAAGTAAAAATGAATCTTAGACAATATCTGTTTAAAACAGTTTTAAATTTTATGAAAGGCTATTGACTTGAGGACTGGTAAATATATTTTTTTCAATAACCTGAAAATAGTCCTCTAACGGGTCAGCGATAACTTCACGGACTTGACATCGTTAAAGCTGCCCAGCATAGCCAAGTGGGTTAAGGCATTCGACTCATAAGCCGAAGGTCTCGGGTTGGAATCCCCGTTGCACTAAGTATTCTCCCCCATTCAGCCGTGGTGGCGTTATAATGTGACGGTCAATCCCACTATTCGTTGGTAAAAGAGTAGCCTAAGAGTTGGCGGTGGATGATGATAACTAGCTGCCTTCTCTCTAGTCCTTCACTGCTAAATTAGGGACAGCTAGCGCAGATAGCCCTCGTGTAGCTTTGCGCAAATTTTAAAAACAAACAAATATCGTTAAACTCCGAGGTTGGACTCCAGCGTGAATTATGTGCAAATAACCTATTTTGTAGTTCTGCGTTAAAAATGACCCTCAAAAAATAAGTATAACTAATAGCAAACAATTTGGAAATGTAAGGGTTATTAAAAATAACTAGTAATAAACCGAATCGGAGAAATGATGGACTTTTTTTCAAACTGATCGTTTCGTCAACTTTTCTTAATCCTATAGTTATTTAGTACCTCAAAAGTTTACTTTATTTTCTTAACTGAAAAGCAAAAAAAAATTTCTGAAACACGGTTCAACTCGTGTTATATCAAGACACACTCATGGCCAGGAAGTCTCGTTTGTCTAAGTTTTCCTGAAAAACTTTTCCTAGAAGACCTCGAGTTATTTGGGCTTTCTACGGAACACGTGCATAAACATGTCATTTTTTTTAAGGTGCCGGAAGTAAAATATTGATAAAACTCAGGACTACTGGATACACCCCCACTTCTTTTGTTAAACCTTCTCTATGAGATTACATAGAGAGATTTTGACTTTGAAAAAAAAGAGAAAAGAAAAGGAGCGAGAAATAAGAATATTGTTGTTGTTTTAAATTAAACACAAAACTACTCAATGGGGTATCTGTGCTCTGTCCTCCACGGGTATCGAAACCCGGTTTTTAGCGTCGTAAGTCCGCAGACATACCGCCGAGCCACTGGGAGGCATGGTTAGTTGTTTTAGAATTAAGCACAAAGCTACACAATGGGCTATCTGTGCTCTGCCCACCACGGGTATCGAAACCCGGATTTTAGCGTGTAAGTCCGCAGACATACCGCTGAGCCACTGAAGGGGGGGCAATAAGAATGTAAATGATAACAATGTTCTAACTATCAGTTATGAATATATGTTAAATAATTATTTATTTATACTTGCTTTATAACAAAGGAAAAACCTTTAGAAATAAGCGTCAATAACAGATTTTTAGAACAAAACTTTGTAGATATTTACGTGCACGAGATATCTTAACTCTAAACAGAATATGTACAGTTTGGTGTTTATTTCCGGCAAAAATACATTTTATTATGAAATAAAAAATTTTATAGCGCGAATTATCAGCCATATCTCAATATTTTTTCATGTCCATTCGAGAAGTCACACGAAAAGATTTAAAAAAAATCATAATATTATATTTCTTTTATTTAGACAGACCTAATATAATTGGAACTTGAATGACAGTTGAACTCACGATTTTAAATAAACGTTGTGAAGAAACTTATTAGCTAAAACTTAAAAACCATTATTCTTTAAACATAGTGCCTACTTATAAAATATATATGTATGATTTAAGCTAATAAATACTTTCTTCTAAGAAAATATGACAGCTGATCCAAATTGTGCAGAATTGTGTAAAATCAAACTCAGTTTAAACCTGGCATGAATTAAACGAGATTACGTTTCAATGTGATCAACAAACTAGAACGAATTATTCGTTAACTGTGATACAGATATCATTTTAGACTACACAAAGCTTTGTTGGCATTTCTCACAAAGTTGTATGGGTCTGCAAAACCTATACCGCACATTTTTCCTAGAAACTTAACGTACTGGCCTGGCATGGCCGAGCGGGTTAAGGCGTGCACTCGTAATCCGAGGGTCGCGGGTTCGCGCCCGCGTCGCGCTAAACATGCTCGCCCTCCCAGCCGTGGGGGTGTATAATGTGACGGTCAATCCCACTATTCGTTGGTAAAAGAGTAGCCCAAGAGTTGGCGGTGGGTGGTGATGACTAGCTGCCTTCCCTCTAGTCTTACACTGCTAAATTAGGGACGGCTAGCACAGATAGCCCTCGAGTAGCTTTGTGCGAATTTCCAAAAACAAACAAACAAACTTAACGTACTGATAGCACTTGACCCCATTACGTACGAAATAATTTTAGTGTTAGATTCTAACTTGTTATTTTAAAATAAGTCACTGTCAATTAATCTCTGTGTGTGTGTGTTTTTCATATAGCATAACCACCAAGGGTTATCTGATCAGCCACCGATGGGAATCGAACGCCCGATTATAGCGTTGTAAATCCGGAAACATACCGCTGTACTAGTGAAGGGCTTCCAATTGAAAAAATCAACATTTTGTTACTATACCTGTCATGAATTCACAAATTATAGAACGACTTGTATTTTTTTATGAATAAATAACAACTGAGATTGGAATTCGAACCCAAGTCAGGTTTATTGGGCAGCTTTTCTAACTATTTGTATTATCGATCTTCAGTGACAGGGATCGGTCTTTATTTACATGAAAAAAACAACAACCGCGTTTTAAAGTTTACTTAGTGTAAAGCGATTAGAACAGCCGTGAAAATAAGATTTTATATAAAAATATAGTAAAATATTGTGTCTTATTATTGTTTGGAGAAGATGACTAGCAATAATGTATTTCTGTGATGTTTTCATGTGCCGTAAACATTCACTGATACCAGAATTACTCAGACATCTCTTTTCCAGTGCACTAAGAAATGAAGAGCTAAATAACGTTGGTTTGAAAACCGTGTATAATTACCTCATTTCTCGATATCAAACAGTTTATGTAGTTCTACTGAGTGAATGATACACACTATGGGTTTTACTTAACTCGTGTTAGTAGCATCCGTTTAAAAGCTAACGTTTTTCATGTAACTATCAACCAGGTGGCGTATCTTTTGTTATCAGTATGAACGTGCACCTTCTGATAAGCACGTGTTTTAGGTTTTGAACGTGCAGCCCCCGAAGTCCAGCTCTTGTTGTAACAAAGTGTGTATCCCACTACAGACAGCTTCACAGGGAACAATAATAAACTTCGTTTGCATAATTAACTACGTATATATGTATTCCTCAAATCTTCAATGTGCAATAATATTTCTACATATTAATGATTACTGCATGAGCTGCCTATTCCATGACATTCATATGGTATATGACAGACACGTTATTCAGTAACTTTATTTACTAGGTTAATTTTCAGTTCTGATTTATAATGTCGGCATTTAGTTTCGATCCCAGCTTACTGTGAAAAAAGGGCACGTCACAAGAAAGCTGTTACAACGCACATGTTAGACAAATTCCCTCTCTGCTTAATATATATTTTAAAGAGAGAGCGCTAAGCTAGGATATCATGAAAATATATAAAGGTGTTAAGCTTTGTTGCTATGAGATACCACATTTCGTTTCTGAGTCGAACAATAGTTTAACAGGTGTGTTTGGGTAAGTCTAAGGTACGTTAGTGAAGGTTCCCTCATCAATACGTTCGGACAGCGCACGCTGCTTTAACTAATCTAAAAGAACCACCTGTTTATTCTATAAACCACCAGATGGAACTAACTGAAGTTTGAATAGAAGATGCACGTGTAACTAATGCACAACTGTGTAAGAGCAACTACGATTTTTGGCACAAGGCTTAAAACACTGACGCTTATGTATCAAACTATTTAGTAGTCGGTACGAGTACTGCAAACACCAATAACAATGTATTATTCGACTTGCTTCCCTAAAGAGGTCAGGTGGTGTTTTTTAACATGTGTGACACGACGTTGTTTTCATTAAATTTTCGATTTGATGTAAACAAAATAGAGTAGAATACAATTAATTTATTTGGTTTTTTACAACAAAGTGCATTGAAAAATGTACTGATAGTATTTAATTCTTCAGGTTTATGATGCTTTATCTAATCTAATAAGAACAATATTCATGAAAGATAATTCTTCAGGTTCATAATTCTATATTCAATATTAATAAAATCCAGTCCTTCAGGTATATAAATCCCTACCTAATATACAGATAATAAACAATTCTTCAGATTTATAATGTTGTAACTAATGTACAGAAATAAAATTGATCATATCTGATTATTTATATTTATAATAACTTATGTAATATACAAGTACGATATGAATATTATTCAGTTTAATACCTTTATGTTCTATGTAATGTAATCGTAGTTTATCTTTAATTCTTAACTTTATCAATGTGTAGTTTGATAACACTCTTATCCTGATAAAAGTGTCAATGGTATATTTACTGCATGCACACCATTTACTGTAACTTCATTTTTATAACAGTGTAATTTCCTTGGGTTTAGAACGACTATTTAATGTATTCCTTTTGGCTTAGCCCTAAAAACTGTAGTAGTTTACTTAAGTGAATGAGGGTGACATGATAAGGGAAAAGGAAGTGAGTTTTGTTATTGACTAAAAATATTTCGTTTACATTTCTTTCACTCTTATCCAGCCAGGTTCACAAGAACTATTTGTTTAATTAATGTTGATAAACATCTTAAACAAGTCATAATTTCAACTATTTTTCAAAAGCTGAAAAATTTATATAATCATAACAAGCAGAGTTTTGCAACTTGTTTTCTGTGTTCAACAGGAAAGTAACGAAACTATTTATATACCTACAAAGCTTTAAGTTTTATCAAGAACTCGCGTCATCGAAATATAAATTAAACCACAATTTGAAACCCACAAACGTCACACAAAACCAAAACCTGCAGTACACAAATACTCACTCGCACACACATGTATCCATAAATTTGCTACGCACTGTTTGTCATAATGTTTAACAAATATTCACCCAAAACATATTACGTTAACTTATGGCCTACGGTAACAAGTATAATTGTTCAATTAAACTATAATATAGAAGCAAACTGATCACTGAGGACATTTTAAAAGTGTGTTCATAACTTACGTCACAAACATTACAAACTTTCTGAGATGTCTTATTTGCGTATATAATACGACAGTTATTCTTATTCATACGACCATGTAACTTCCTGTCCCATTGCACAAAATGTAACTTTAGAAGTGTTATTTCTTAATACACACGCACTGTTTTTAAATCTTGTTTTACTTAGCGACACAGTGGTACGTCTGCGGACTTAAGATGCTAGAGACTGGGTTTTGATCCCATGGTAGACAAAGCAAAGATAGACCATCTTGTGCTTAACCTCAAACAAACAAACGCAGCGATGAAAATATTGCAAGCCTAACAGAGAAATCTTAACTGTTAAACTTACTATATGATAATCACAGCCTAATTTCTGACAGTGAACTAACGAACTAGTTTTAAGGAAAGAAACAGTTAAAGTGCGTTATTATCTCATGAAGAGTTTTTTCTGTATTTACAACACGGGAAACAGAAAGACAGATATTCTCAGGCCAATAACTTTGTCGCTTCACGGTTATTATTACTGTCGTTTGAATATAGCAAGACTCAACTGTCTTCAAGACTTTCGTGTTACTCTGAAACTGGTTAATCTCAACATATAAAACTGCATTTTTTGGAACAATGCATCTATTGTGGTCTTTTAGACATATAATATCATAAAATAAAATCATTGTAACTGTTGAGGCAGCAAAAATATTCAAACATAAAATTATTGTAACTCTCCAATCAATAGTAAATGGTCTCAGAAAATTAATAATAGCTGGGTGTGTCCTAGTAGCTAGCATCTCTATTTCATTTGTAGGCGCGTTATAACAGTGATTATAAGTTCCGATATTTGGATAGTAGTAAACGTGTAGATGGCGGATGCTGCTGTCTAATTGCCCTAATTGTAATTAGCAACCCCAAATTAGGGTCTCTAATCTAGTCGTTAGGCTCATGTATGGCTTAAAGCGACGTTTAGATTAAAAATACCGAATACCCCGCAACCATTGTAAACTAATATCAGATGCTCCGTGTTACATATTAGTAACAATGCATCACAGATAGTAGAAAGTGTTTAAATATCATGTGAACAAAGGTTTGCTCTATACAGATGCGAACTAAACCAATATTATTATCCTTGTAATTGGATTTTCAGGTTTTATTTCTTATAGCGATAAATTGATTATTCTAAAGTTAAAATAGTTTTAAATATAAATATTTGCTAACACGCACAAAGAAAATTAAAACATTTTCTTGAACTTGTATGAAGTAAGTTGTCAAAGAATGCTGTGTTATCCTCCTATGAAATAAATTATCAAAGAGGGCTGTGTTAACCTCCTTATATTATGATCCACTGACAATCAAAAGGTATGTATTTCAATCATCTTGCAACCCAGCATAGCCAGGTGGTTAAGGGTCTCGACTAATAATCTGAGGGTCACGAGTTCGAAACTCCGTCGCATCAAACCTAGTCGCTCTTTCAGCCGTGGGGGCATTATAATATTAAGGTAAATCCCACTATTCGTTTGTAAAAGGGTAGTCCAAGAGTTAGCGGTGTGTGGTTATGACTAGCTGCTTTCCCTCTAGTTTTACACTGCTAAATTAGGGACGGCTAACGCAGATAGCCCTCGGGTAGCTTTGTGTGAAATTTAAACATACAAAGCCAATAATCTTATACAAATTATATATGTAATATATATATATAGTGCATAGTAATTCAAAAATAAATTGTTTCTCAAGGTTTTAGACTTTGATTCCACAAATTGGTGTTAGAAATATATGATGAGACGTTTGATTACTTATATTAAAAATAAATATAAACTTGTGATTAAGAATATTGAAATATTTTAAAGAAAAATGGCCAAATCGTTTTAACATTTTCATTGAAGCAGCTTGGACTAGCATTATGTTACAACTTTCGAAAGATGTCTTGATGAAAAGCGTTTGAAAACATTAAACGAAGTTATTACTGAAAACCTTTAATGGAAAGCTTTAAAAATATGGTTCTAACATCTTTAAAGTATTACTCCTAAACTCGTGTTTTATGTGATCTGAAAGTTTTATCCTGGATATTAGATCGGACCGAGATATGGCAATCTTAACAGAAGTATGTACATTGCAGCCTTCAGGTTTAAATAACATCATCTGTATAGATTCAGTAAAGCTGACCCAGGAACGAGAGTTTGGGTAAATATGGAATTTATAAATCTATCGCTCGCCAGACATAGAAATGTTTTTTACAGCATAACTTCTTGAAGGAGAAAAAATCAAAATCTGTCATTTTATGTTTTTTTGTTCTCTGTCAGTAAGTACGAATATATTCAAGCTTTAAACCTTCAGAGAATAAAACCACTATATACAGTAATTACAACTTCTATATAAAAAATTAAAAGGGAAAAACAGCATTATATGCAACTGGTGTCATAAAAACTTCGTAGTTAATTGACCTTAAGACCGCCTTAACAACCCACTTGTTATGATGGGAATGATCCAGAATTAATATTTGCTTCATGTTTGATGTGGTAATATTGGTTGAGGATTAACTTTTCAGCACATTTTCCTTTGTCTGTCTGTGTGAGGTTTAATGACTCTTCAACATACCTTCCTACCTCAGGTTTCAGTATACTTGTGTTTACAAGACAGTCATAACAAGATTGGCTGAGGATCGTGTTTCATCACACTTACCTTCATCACCTTAACATGATTGGATTAGCTAAGGATTATGTTTCAACACACTTACCTTCATCATCTTGTCATGATTGGATTAGCTAAGGATTAAGTTTCAACACACTTGCCTTTGTCTATTTGTTATTATAGAGTTGTCTGAAAATCAAATTTTCAAAATTACTATTGACAATTTAACTTACTTGTATTTGCTTGTTCTAAATGTGGCTGCGAATCGAGGTTTCATTACACACGTGTTTGCATGTCTTTCGCAGAGGTCTGGCTGAAGATCATGTTTCAGCACATCGATCTTTGTCATGATGGGATTGGCTGAAGAGTGACTTTTTAAAACACTTGGTTTTGTCTCTTTGTCATAGTTGGATTAATTAGATGAGAAACAGTTTTTAAACACAGTTTCCTTAGTCTGTTTGCCATGTTAAGGTTGGATAAGGATAAACATTATAAACACAATAGACTTTTTCTGTTTGTCATAGTAAGATTGGATACAGATAAACATTTTAAACGCATTTGCTTTAGTTTGTTTGCCATGGTAAGATTGGATAAAGATTAAAATTTCAAGAATCTTATTGAAGACCTTACAACACAAACTGTGTTACTTTTCGTTTCACAGCTTCCTCAGGAACATTCCACTAAAACACAAATAACGATAACAAGAAGTGACCTAGAAGTTTAGCCTTGTAAATCTGAAGGTGTACCACTGATTCACCAGAAGATTATTGTCCCCACTGTGACTTTAAACTATTTAAGAACTTGGTACAGCTGATATATATATATATTTCTCTACAAGTGCACATTCTCGTAATTACTGATTGGTACAGCTGATGTTACAAATATACATGTACAATGTTCAGGCAGTTATGACTATATATGCAAAATGGTGCTTGTTAACTTTCAGATGCTGCATTAATTTATTTTGACTTCCATCACGTAGAAAGAGAAGAAATTAAAATTATTACTCTGATAGCCTATTCTATCTATTAATTTATTTACTATAAAACGATATAAAATTTGCTGTTTCCAGAGTTGGAAACTGTTTGAAAGGTATATATATATATATATATACGGAAGTTTATACACATCTATGGTCTTCTAAAAGCTAAGAAAACGTTGATCTGGACTTTTAGTGGTTTCCAAAGTTTAAAATATTCTCACAGGAACAAAAAGACATTTAAATGGAATATTAACACCTATAACTACAAAGCTTAATTAAGAGCGATTCCACTGAACAATTTTAGTGTTTGCCAAATGTGATATTTATCAAATGAATCTCAAATTTATTGAAAATGAAAATTATTCACTTTATTATAGAACTTGATAGATAATGATACATATTTAAAGTTTAGGCCTATTTATAAATGAAAAATGGTAAGATGTGAAATAAGGACTTTCGTCCATTCGTATATTTTAAAAAAACGTGAAATAATTCAAATTTAGTTTTATTCACTCATTCGCTAAACATTTCATAAATATGCACAAGATAGTACAAGCATAACTACATTGATTCATAAGTGCATAGAATCACACATAGAATGTATTTAAGACTGTTTGTCCCACGCTAGAACAGCGGTAAGTCTGAGGATTACAACCATAAAACCAGGAGTTCGATTTCCCCTCGGCGGACACAGCATATAGCTCGATGTGCCTTTGCTATAAGGAAAAATACATACAATACTGCTTATTTAATATTAAACAGCTAAGTTATTTCAGAATTATAAGTCTGACAAAATTATTTTTTTAATTTTTCTTGAAACTGCCTTTCATAAGTTTGAGAGTTTATCGTACTAGAAATTGAATTTTAACATTCAAACTTCAAATATTATTCATTTTCTGATGGAAAGAAAAGATATATATAATGTTTACATTATTAAATTTCTTATTAGAAATTATTTTGTAGGAGAAACAACAATAAAAATAATGTTATTAATACAGTTATTGAAAAATTGGGTAATCCTTGACTTACCTCGTGAACTAAAAGGGGAACTACTGACAGAATAAGACGTAATATGAACGTCAGGAGGCACCCCAAAGTAAAACATAACATAACAAGAGAACATCGAACAAACACCCTTGAAAAAATAAAACTGAAAACCATGGCTAATTCGATTCCTCTCTTAAACTTATAGTTTGCTTTTCGTTCGTACAAAAACGCGCAATGCGTTTTGTGGGTGCGCTTGAACAATGAGAACAAAGTCCCACTAACCAGACATCAAGAATTGGTGGTAGATGTTAATGTATGTATGCCTTTCTTCTAGACTAACATCTCAGAATTAGGGATGACTGTGCGCAGTTAGCTTGTGTAACCTTGCGCGGAAGTTCTAAAATAACTTCTCTTCTTTCTCTTGTACAATGTTGAGCTCTACTGTTATATGGCGAATCACTTCTTAAGCTAATCATTATGGTAGAAAATAAAATCTTCTTAACAGGAGCCTAATCTGTCTTTTCCAAATCTTATCAGGTCCTTTCGTCCTAAATATTATTTTCAAAATAATCAAAGAAATAAGATCTATTATCCTATCGAGTTTTAGGACAATCTTGTAACCTTTGCTGAGGATAAGATGACGTCTTATCCTTCTTTCCTCAAAATAAAATAAGTTAATAGATATCAATCTATTCCTATTAATCAATTCTTCCATACCCAGAATCATCCAAGTAGTCTTCCCATGAGCCTTTTTCAAATATTAATATCCTTTCAGAGAAAATAAAACCAAGGTTATACAAATCATGGTTCACTAATGATTTTTTATACAGAGAAAATTACTTATTTTAGCTTGTAATCAATATGGTTAAAAATATACCCTAGAATTCTATTAGATTTATTACTAACTACAGAGCACTATCTCAGTGGCTTGCACGACTTGTCCATCGTTACTCCAAGACCACTTTCTTCAGTCTCGCTGTTCTAAGTAGGTACTAATCTATATTAAACGTGTGATTCAAATTATGATAACTCAATTTCATGACTTTGAATTTAATGTAAAACAACGACCACTAGTTACTCAACATAACGCCTCACTTTCACACACTATCTCCTCATCATAAGTTCGTTTTTAAGGTACAGCAAATTTGTAATCAGTTATGGTCACTATTCTAATCAGGAGTTACATGAAGGTCAAGTTAAATTCACAAAGCAAATAACCCAACCGATTTTGAAAGGTATAAGTTAGGTTTATTTTTATCTGCTTTATATTGAAAAGTGTTCCTAAGAACGAACAAATTTTAAATTATAGAATAAAGTAAAATCGTTCTAGTCAATTTGGAAGACACCGGATATCCTGAAAAAAAATTGCAGGGTCAAAAATGGTAACATACGAAAAATTCTACGTTTTGTTTATTCTAAACTGTTTGTTTGTTTTGGAATTTCACACAAATCTACTCGAGGGCTATCTGTGCCAGCCGTCCCTAATTTAGCAGTGTAAGACTAGAGGGAAAGCAGCTAGTCATCACCACCCACCGCCAACTTTTGGGCTACTCTTTTATCAACCAAAAGTGGGATTGACCGTTACATTATAACGCCCCCACGGCTGGGAGGGCGAGCATCTTTGGCGCGACCCTCAGATTACGAAGCGCACGCCTTAACGCGCTAGGCCATTTATTCTAAACTGTGGGGTTGAATGAGACGGTAAAGGAAAAAATAGGGACTTGTTTGTTAAAAGAAATAACTTAATAATTTACAGACAGATCTGTGTTCAAAATAACTTTAATTTGTCTAATTATAGAACATGTTCAGTCCAAGACATTTATTTAACACACTAAAAATCATTTCGTTTTCAAAAGAATGTATTAAGTTTAATTTTGAGAAATCTCCTTCCCGGTATTAATATCAATTCATGTCAGTGTTTAACACTACTCCACAGAACTTCTACAAATTTATTCTAACTTTGTCAAACTCCCTTATATAAATTCCATTTCAAAACATTATTTAACATCTTCTTTTAAATTCTACAAGTAATTCCTTCTCATCGCTATCCCTGTGAGACAGCAGTAAATGTATGGACTTACAACGCTAAGATATGGAGTTCGATTCCCTGTATAGACACAACAGGTAACCCCATGTGGCTTTACTTTAAAACAAACGATCAGTTTTTAAATCAAGACATTTTAAAGCTCTCTCTTTTATTAAAGAATGTTACATATTATCTGTAGTTTAGGTCATTTTTATCTCAAGTAATTTAACACAAAATAATGTTTCGTAGAATTATCTAGCCTCTCTAGTGAATAATTTAATTGAATACTCTCTTGTCATTTCGTCCAAAAATTTTAGAAATTATTTAGAAGACAAAGTATTATTCACAAAGCTTTTTTTAAAAATTTAAAATACTAAAATCAAAATAAATATTCGCCACAGTTTGTATTTATACAGTTTAAATAGTACATTCAGAATTTGACAAGTTACTCCGTTTATTAATTTGTTTTAATTAAAATATGATCTTGTTGCGTTCTTTGAACAGTTTATGTTTATTCCAAGTAAAAATTACACCATATGTTTCAGCGAATTTTTTATCAATTTGTTTTAAAAACTAGCTGACCATTGTCAATTTAAATAAGTTATAACTGTTTCAGTGTGTAATGTTTTTACCTCCATGCCACGTTAGGTCCTGTTCCGTCTGCCAAATTGCATCATGACAACAGTTCCACAGCATACTTTCTATTGCCAATTGTTCTGTCGTAAGACTCTCATTTCCAAAGCTCACCATTACTCCAAAATGTTTTTCATAAACTATCCAGTGTACGAAAACAAAAGTATCGATAGTCCTGTCGCATAGTCATTCAAAGAAGACTTATTCTGTAAGTATTCATACGGAATAGCATGAATACCTGTTTCATTCTATAGCTACTTCAGATATGAGGCTGTCTAACTGATATGTTGTGGAAGAAACTGGTGTACATGTGACTTGTATCTCATTTCCATGGATGGAAGTTCTTCAGTATGTTGCGTATTGTTATCTGTGGCAGGAGGACGAGTTTTGCCACTGACCTATATGTTTGTAGATTCTGACGTTTTATAAGACACCGCGCCTTACTTACTACGACTGGAGTACGAAGTACGACTTGTTGCAGGTCTTTTGCTGGATGAACACCAAGTTGATCCACATTCTCTTGTTTTCCAAAGACATTTAGTACATGAAATGTCCTTGTCTTGGAGATTACAAATCCCTGGTATAAATACATCATTGTGAATTAAATATGAATATTTTGTATCGAAAAAGGCCATTACATAAATTTTCGGTGACATAATACTACCTACGTAGCTCCACAGAACCCACTGACGAATTAGTTTTCAGATAGTAAATGAAACTTATCTGTTTGATGACGAATGCATGCAGTTTAAGGCACGCTTTTAGTTCTCAAGGTTTTGTAGGATAAACGTTAATTCAAATTTACCTTAATATTGGATACGGTGCTTAAGTCTATGGGCTAATTACAGTTTGGACAAATTTTTAAATTTCTTTATTTAAGTAATGTAATCGTATTTAAGCTTAAGGCTATTTGGTCTTCTTTTTTGTTATCTTGCTGAGCTTACATGTTATTTCGTGTCAGATAATTCAGTAATCCTCAATGAAAAATTCTCAATTTGGGCTAATCAAATTCTACAACTTCCAGATTAAAGCAGTACTTCGATCCATATCGTGCATGGATTAAATAATAATAAAAACAACATTTTTTTTATTCTTCTGTCTTATTCTACAAACTAGTGAGAACTTAAAATAAATTATTTTTGTCATTTGGTATCTTATATCAGGTCAAATTTTCTTTTTTTATGATTATCTATATTCTAATCACGGGCGAAAGTAGTCATATATATATTTTACATGCATTACGATGTAAAAGCTAAGCCAAATAAAGGTAGTTTTTGGTTTTTGCTACATGAAATACGAAAACAGAAGGCCTGAACCAATTTCACAGCTTGTCAACTCATAACTGTTGAAGACGGTGTTACTCACCCGTCTTTGCAATGTAAAAACAAATATTCGGAGTTTAGAGTTGTTTTATTTCCTTCATTTGCAGAACGGTTTCAATTCAAACCATTTCGCTTACTCACAAAGTCTGTAAAACCATTTTAGTTCACTAAAACTTCACTTTTTCTGGCTATTTTTTAAAAATACATTTGTTTGGTTTTCATTGAGCGCAAAACTAAACAATGAGCCATATTTGCTGTGGCCGTCGCGAGTATCGAAACCCATTTTTAGTGTTTCAGGGACTTATAGGTTAATATCAGTTGAAATATTATAATTCATTTTTCATTTTCATATTAGTCTGGTGCTTAACATGCCCAGAATGTGAATTTGAGGGTTCACGACTCGCGTCCCGTACTCATAGAAAAGTCACTCCTCGCTTTGTAGTCGTCAATCAGCAATAAGAGAAGATGTCAATACTTTTTAGTCACTAGAAGGAAGCCGAAGAATCGACAATGGATCCTGTTATCCAGTTACCTCCCGTCTAATTCATCAAGAGGAAATTTCGAAATGGAGAATGCTATTTGCAAGTAGTTCTCGTTTAGCTTTGCGTGATTATTTCGAAAAAAAAGAAGATAATTTTAAATAAATACTTTCACTTTTAATTATTTCGTAATGGTTCGGTACGGCCAAGTGGCTAAGGTGCTAGTCTCGTAATCTGAGGGTCGCGAGTTCGAATCTCCATCACACTAGACATTCTCAGCCTTTCAGTCGTGGAGATGTTAAAATGTGAGAGTCAATCCCACTATTCGTTGGTAAACGAGCAGCCCGGAGTTGGCGGTGGGTGGTGATAACTAGCTACTTTCCCTCTTCTCTTATACTATTAAATTATGGACGGCTAGCGCAGATAGCCATCGTGTAGCTTTGCAACTCAAAAAATATTAACCTCTTTGTACTCATAAGTCCAACTCAACTCTGGAAGAAATGCATGAAAACATGTTTTTAAATGTATTATGCTTTTTCTAATAACTAAATTAACGTTCAAAAAGGTAAATTATATAAAACATTCCTCCCAGTGGAGTAACGGTATTTTTGAAGACTTACAACACTAGAAACTGGGTTTTGATACCCGTGATGGGCAAACCATAGATATCCCATTGACGTATTCCTCCACAGTATATTTTTTTTGTGGAAATTATTCTTGAATAACATACGTTAAAAATAATTCTTTTATTATATTTCTGCGATTGAAGCTGATGCTAATTTCATATAGTTTCCAAGCGCCGAGTAAACCAATATCAGAGCATGTAATATTAATTTTCTATTGTTAAAACGCCCATCGAAGGAATATGGTTCATAAAAGTATTTAACTCTGTCTTTGCAAGTTGCATGTTAATCCCGTTTTGATATAGAATTTAGTTCTCTATTTTTCCAGACCAGAATTAGTAACAACTGTACTGCATATATTATATTATTTATATATCATAGTATGCTACACTTACGCATATCTTAAATAAATGCAATAGTTATTTTTCTCTTTAAAGTTATTTTATTTTCTCATACTCTTTACATATTTCACCTTCATTGTGGAATATCTGTGACACGTTTCAAAATGTCTCTCCATATATATATATATATAAATAAAGCTGTATATCTCCGGACTTGTACCGCTAGAAACCAGATTACGATTTTCGTGGTGGGCAATGCACACATGGCCCATTGTGTAGCTTTGTGCATAATCACAGACATCGTTAAAAGAAGTACAACGTTAAAATAAATACCCAATGAATAATTCATTAAAAAGAGGAGCCCTCCAGTGGTACAGTGTTATATACCTGCGGACTTACAACGCTATAAACCGGGTTTCAACACCCAAAATAAGGAAAGCACGGGTGGCCTATAGTGTAGCTTCGTGCTTAACTTCAAACAAACAATAAATAAGCAAAAGCAGGGACAGTCCTAAAAAAACTACATATTCTTGCGCCATCTTCAGATTTCCTTTTATTTTATTTATTCTTTAGGTAGACGTCAACTAAAGCTAATATCTAACAGATGCTATTCTCGGAAACAACTGTTTAACCATGAAGTTTACATATATATATATATATATATATAATTACGTATAGACTCAGGTAACTTCTATCAAATCCATTTACAGATATACGGATTATTCCAGATCATTAAATCACCTTTATATTACTTATATAACTAAAGCGCTAATTTCTGTTAAAGGTAATTTTCTTCAGTCCTCTTATATAAATTACACATTAATACCAATTATAAGTAACTTTCTTCAGTCCTTTTACGGCCCGGCATGATCAGGTGATTAAGGCACTCAACTCGTAATCTCAGGGTAACGGGTTCGAACCCCGTCACACCAAACATGCTCGCCCTTTCAGCCGTGGGGGGCGTTGTAAAGTGACGGTCAATCTTGCTACTTGTTGGTAAATTAGTAACCCAAGAGTTGGCAGTGGGTTGTAATGACTAATTGCCTTCCTTCTTATCTTACAATGCTAAATTAAAGACGGCTAGCGCAGATAGCCCTCGTGTAGCTTTGCGCGAAATTCAAACCAAACCAGTCCGTTAATAAAAATTATACACTAATTCCCGTTACAAGTAACTTCTTTAGTCCCCTTATACAAATTATACAATGAAACCCAGTTATAAGTAACTTTCTTCAGTCCGCTCGTATAACTTACAGGATATTCCATTTCCAAGAGTTCTTTCTTAAAATATATATAAAACCTTCAGAATACCCTCTATTAGGGGAACATACATCATTGACATCGAAGTCGTGTAACTTTCTAAATAAGAATATTAAAAATTATAAATGAACTAACTAAGAGTTAACTACAACAGAGGGTATTCTGGTTCACGGATCATTCTCGACATTTTGACAGTGAAATACTGCCATGGTTAGATTTATGGCTGAAAGAATATGTCACAGCCTTTTTGGAAGAAGGGTATTCATAAAACCAGATCGTTAATTGACATGTAACCGAAGGGCACATTATTTGGAAGAAGTAAAAGTATCTGGTGCTATTTAACAACGGTGTTTATGATAGCAATGTATTCCGGAACCACATCTCAATCCAACATGAAAGCAACGGACACTTCGGAACCACAATCTAATCTAATCCGATGCAATATTCTTATTCACTAAAGCGGATACTTTGGTTCTAATAATAAAACTATTTCAAGCACAAAACATTTGTAATAAATCTGGGCATGTCTACTAATACGTTTACAAGAATTTGAAGGAGACGCAACGGTTATTTTAATGAGGAGTAAAGATGGTCAGAGCAAGCGAAACTTGTGTGTGTCAAGTTTCCCACTGCTGCTTCAACTGACATTTGGGGCTGTTTAAACAGGTCTTAGAAGCTAACGCCTACATGCAGAAAATAACCTTTGGAAAGTTTATAACTATATGAGACGTTATGATCTTATAATTGAAATTTCTGAGTTATGAAGTAGTGTGCACACATGACCATCAAATTAAGCACTTTTAACAATCAGAAAGTAGTTCTAGGGTCAAACTGGACCTGAGACTTTCTTCTTATGAAGTGTAATTTACATATCAAGTTCCAGTTAAGAAGACACCTTTGTCACTCTTATATAAAGTTTGCACGTTGTCTCCGCTCCAAAATAAACTGTTTAATCTACTTACAGAAAACTTAGTTTAAAAAGTATTCGATTTTCGAAACTAATTAAAATTGTATGAATCCATACGGAAACACGCACACAAAATAGATGTGATCGCGAAAACATTCCGTTCAATTACTTTGAAAGCGCATACTAACAAGAAACATTTTAATTATTTCTTCATTGTTTGGAATCTCTGTTAAAAATTTCAATTTTACGAAACAGAAGTGTTTTAAAAAAACAACTGATTTTGTGAAGTCGTGTATATCGTTTGCACACCATGTTTTATTCTCATTTCAAAACATTATTTTATCATGTTTTGTTATTTATCAAAGCTACAGTTTGTTTGTTTTTGAATTTCGTACAAAGCTACTCGAGAGCTATCTGCGCCAGCCGTCATTGATTTAGCAGTGTAAGACTAGAGGGAAAGCAGCTGGTCATTACCACCCACCGCCAACTCTTGGGTTACTCTTTTACCAAAGAATAGTGGGATTGACCGTAACATTATAATGCCCCCACAACTGAAAGGGTGAGCATGTTTGGTATGACGGGGATTCGAACCCGCGACACTCAGATTACGAGTCGAGCGCCTTAACCACCTGGCCATGCCGGACCCAAAGCTACACCATATGTGCATGCAATTACACAAAATTCATGATATCAATAACTGCTGTACTTCAGTTACGCCGTGTAAAAATAATATCTAAAATGATCAGGTTAAGATTTTACACGTGCCTGATCCGTAATAGTATACGTATGTTTTCATTTACAGCGTTACAGATGTAGAAAGCTGATAGCTGCACTCGTGCATGAATAATATCACTTTATGAACAAGGTCACCGGTTCAACAGTTAAGTTGATTTATAATATTGCTTACGTATATAATTTATTCATTTATGAGCAGTTGAATTAAAGAAAACCTAAATCAGAGGCTTATAAATGAATAAGAGAAAAAATTATACATTAAATAGGAACTATAAACATTGCACAGTTTCAAACTCGCTTTCGAGATATGAGGCTACGGTTACTGGCTCGTAAGAAAAATGTTCCTCCCAACTGATATTGCCCCAAGATTAACTACATAAAGGATTACGTAAAGCTTACCGGCATCTGGTGGGAACTGGATTCCGCGGTATGATCCTAATAAACGCAGCCAGGGCAAGGCCAACATGCTTCGGCATGTGAGGCACCAATTCACTGTGTATGCCTTCAGGTATATAGATATCTATCTGGCTTCGTCCCCGGAAGTTGGTTCCGGTCAGTTCTATCTGAAACAAACACCGTAGCACGAGCGAAAGATCTACTCACATTGATACATTATAATACAGTTAAGTCACATAAAGAATTATTATTGTTTTTTAGATAACTAATATTTTAGTTTCTATATAAAGCTGGTGAATTACTATCTATGTGTCTGTCCAGTCCAAACTAAGATAAGTTAATTGTTGTAAAGTCTAACCGGAAATCACCATCTGTAAGCTCTTGTCCTAATTTTCATGTGTTGCTAAGTGACTTCATACAACACACTTCACATCGGAAGACTCGCAATGACGAGTGAATAAAAATTTGGATCCGGTGAAAAGTTTCTAGCTGTCACGTGCTCCTGCGCGCACGTGAAGACAAATCATATGCAATCAACATACCCGGAATTAGCTGCGTAAGCTGAAAAGATTCGTAACTCCACCTACCACTAGGTGTCGCCTATCATTGGTTAATTTGCACTCTTACTATTTTCTTTTCACTTTTTCTTCAACAGTTTGAGTGCTGAGAAGTATCTTATCTCACCTGGCAGGGGGCGCGTCTGATCAGAAGCCTCTTGAGAACAGTATTATCACGTGACTTTTACGTGAGAAAAGAGGGAAAGCTGGAATACGGTTTGAAGTTAACTGTACCAGCTATAATAAAGCCTAACATAAACAATACAGTTTATTGTTTGTAACTTGTACTATTCTCAGACGAATATGCCTTGTCTAACTACTTGACAAAGAAAGTAAAACATACTTAATTATTGTTGACAATCCAACTAAACATATTATTGCTACAAACAATGACCTACACCTTAAAACCCGCGTAGGATTTGTTTTTAGGACTTCACACTAATTTCTCAACATATATTATAAAGATTTTCGTGTTTGCTACGAGTCAGTATGGCTTCTGTGAAAAGTTTTACTTAATGTATAAACATCAGGATATAATGCTCAATACTTATATGCGGCCAAAAACATTAAAATTTTAGCGGTTATCAAAGGAGATCTCGACGTAATTCTGCGGGTCGTAATCTGAGGGTCGGGGATTCGAATCCCCGTCACACCAAACATGCTCGCCTTTTCAGCTGTGGGGGCGTTATAATGTAATGGTCAATCCCGCTATACGTTAGTAAAGAGTAGTCCAAGAATTGGCGGTGGATGGTGATGACTAGCTGCCTTCCCTCCAGTCTTACACTGCTAAATTAGAGACGGCTAGCGCAGATAGCCCTCGTGTAGCGTTGCGCGAAATTCAAACCAAACTGACGTATAAGGTGTCAACATAGAATGATATCGTGCTGCAGTCTTTATCCTATGATGGCCATTTTGCTCATTACATTACCTTAATTATGCATCTGTTTTGTTTTGTGTTTTTTAGAACCTTGCAAATAGAATGTCTACATGTGTTTAATGAACATCTTAGCAAAGTTATTTTGTATTTAATGAACCAAAAAAATGTAAAAATTACACCTGTGCTTCCATTAAGTGTTTGTCTGTTGGCCTCACAGCAATCTTCTTCCTCTGCTTCTGTTACTACATTCGTTTATATATATACATTTATGTGTATGTGTGTGTACTTTTATAGTAATTTTGAGCACTGATTCTTTGTTTGTTTTTATATCATAAGGGCGCCCTTTACTTACCGCGAATTCAAATGTGTTCAATTTGCATTTTATGTCATATACTAGCCTTAGAGTGATTTAGCCAATAAAAACTGTAAATGCTCAAACTCATAATTTAGCTTGTACATGACTGAAAAGACGCCATCTTGATTGTGAGTGTTACCTTCTTACAAAATGATGTAAAAATATTTAAATTTATTTATAAAGTAAAATTGTGTGACTATGTTTTATTGTAACAGAACACTTATCCACGTGTATGAAATACTTTAGTTAATGCTGCTCTGTGATTATGAACTCCCCTCTGCCACCATTGCCCTTATGAGTCATTTCCTTATAGTTATAAATCATACCGTTGTAAGAATTTACGGTTATAGGTAATGGTATTAATTTCGTTTTAACACAACGCTACAAATACAAGCCTTATTCGTGTTATGAGATGAAAAAAGCCACTGATACCAGCTATAATAGCCCTGATTCTGTCCTATTTTGTAACCAAATTTAATTTATAAACCAACGTCGTAGCTTCTAGCACGTGCGATATCCGAATCACTGAGGTGAAGGTAGCAGGACAATGGCGTCATGGCTAACGTCAGCCGTCAAGTGTAATTTATTTAACACAAATTTCAGAGGAAGTTTCGAGATGTATATTTGTTTAGATACAACAGCTGAATTGAATTTCGTGTCGCCATCACTTTGTCGGCCCGGCTATACAAAAACCAGACACTGTAGTAGCTGTGGATTTTGTTACTTTTCTGTGTTCTGTGATGAGGTTTATACTGTAAACATAATTATCTCTGAGTCATTCCACGTCTCAACCCTTGACGTGTAAGAATGCCTTATCGTGCTAAATTCATGGAATTACTGAAAACATTACATATAATAACATAGTAACCAATTATATTTGTTGCACCTTACTATACATCAAATATCCTTCAGCAATGATGCCTTTAAATCTATGGATTCGTGAAATTCAACCTTTAAGTTTGTGGATTCGTGAAATTCATTCGGTTATGGCTTTTAACTTTTTATATTAAATGAATAGATATAGATGTCTTAGATGTTTGTTGTTGTTGTTTTTGAATTAAGCACAAAGCTACACAATGGGCTATCTGTGCTTTGCCCACCACGTGTATCGAAACCCGGATTTTAGCGTGTAAGTCCGCAGACATACCGCTGAGCCACTGGGGGGCACTTGTCATAGAAAAACAGATCTATTGATAGTAATTCGTAAAACATTTTTATAACTATATACCAGTAACACTTTTTGTACATCTGGACAAATTAATTCTTCTGTTTGTTTATTTTCTTCTAGCAACGCCACATTGGGCTATATGCTGAGACCACCGAGGGGAATCAAACGCCTGATTTTAGCATTGTAAATCTGGAGACTTACCGCTGGACTAGCGGGGGGCAATTCTTCTGTTATTAAAAAAGAAAGAATACATTTTTAATCAGTAAACAATTTAAGTTGTAAATTTTCAATTAAAGTCACCCTAACATTTTAATTCGTGATTCCATCTTATGGTGAGCTATATTTTTTTAATGACAGTGCTGCTGTGTCTTCCAGGTATATAAATAAATAACGTAAGTTATATATACATGTATTAAACAAACCTTATTTTTTTTCACGTGCCTTTTCTGAAAACAAGCATTGCAAATTCTGTAAATATCTATCAAGCATGCTTATTACTGTGATATATCATTTAAAACATTCTAATCCTGTCGCTAACACTTAGTGTAAATAAAAGTTTATTTGTTTTTTTCTCACAGTGATTTCGTCTCTCTCGGTGGATCAGTGGTACGTTTATGAATTTGCAACTTTACAATTTGGGACTCGATTTTCCGAGGTGAACAAAGCGCAAATATCCCATTGTGTATCTTTGTTCTCAATTAATCCAACAGCAGAGCACTATTGTGCTATATGTTCTGGATTGGTTTGTATACGAATGATTAACTAACATAAAAGTTGTAACGATAGATGGTGTCACTTGGTAAATATTATGTTAAAATTGTTATATTTGGTAGTCTAGCCAGTCACATGGGAGTCCATTTATTTCTTTAATACTTACTGATTTCCGGTAGGAAGTTTTTGTTTTCTAATTGCAGTATTCTAGATACTTTTAATATTTAGTAATTTACAATATAATGTAAAGAATTATATGAAGTGCCACCTAGTGGTTATGTAAAATTAAAACAAGGGAGAGATGTTCTACGCTAATAATTACATAACTATACAAAACTTTACAAATTAAACCTCTGTTAACTTATTAAACATTGATGTTTTTCCATATTTTTTCGTACACAACTTATGTTAAGACGATTATGGATGTAAAACAATTGATTTCTACATTTTATAAAGACCAACACGACTAAATGGCGCCAATAAAATAATTCTCTTTAACACTGTGACAATTCCTGCATATTTTGCTCGACAGAGGGCGTTAATAATTAAACATGAGCTAAGCCTAACTTATAGTAGACTGTCACGTGGCAATTAATTGTACTTGCATAAAGAACACAGTAGAAACAAAAATGAATATTCCAACAACATCTGTTACTCACCATTAAATATTGATTATTTAGTTAATTCAACGCAACCAACACTGTTAACATTCATCTTCTTTGTATATTCGTTCTGATGATTGTTCTCATTCTTATAACACACTCTGTGGATGTGCTTATTTGTGTTGTTTTTTCTACAGAGCGCCTTAAATAATCAGTCACGCTATAGAAATTAATCACTTTTACTTAAAGCTAGTAACGTTGCTGTTTTCTGAAATGGTAGCGTATAAAGCTGTTATCTCCTTTCCAAGGTTAAAAACACAGAAGTAAATAAAATGGTTGACTTCATTCTTTGTCAGTCTTTCAAAAACAGATGAAATCGGCAAGTAGATGGTGAATTCTACTTACTTGCTACAACACTCCAGATTGGGGCGGAATAAGGTTAAACCAGCCACATGTGAATGTTATACAGTCTCGAGTTCGAAACCTCACGTCTCAGTCACATCCCTCCACTATGGCTAAACCTCATGCTCCGTACTGGGTCACTAGTACACATCGAGTATATTCCTGCCACTAAAGTTTCGTATAGAAAATAACAAGTTTATTGGACTGAGAAATTTTTTAAATACACTCAGTGGGAAAATCGTTAATTTTGAACAATATTTTAACGTTTGACGACTCTCTTCAAAATATTTCTTTCTGAGATTTAGCTTCAGATATCACGCGTTGTGGGTTTTTGAATAATTATGAAAATATAAGACTTGGTTCTATGTTAGTTTAAGCAAAGACTAGAGAAATTGAAGTTCACCCTATGTTTCCGAAACTATAAAGTTAGAAAAGTTATGAGATACGAACTCTTTGACGTCTGTGCAAGTAGGGAGGGGGTGTCGGGGTATGCCACACCCATGAAACAGAGCTCTCGGCTATCTGTCCGAAACGGCGGTGATAGATGGTCGACCACTGTTCGTTGTGGCCTAGCCGGCATACCGTGTAATTACCTAGCGATAAAATCACGGATACAAAGGGGATCTGGGCTGGCCACCCGGCGACACCGACCTGTGAGCAGCGGTGGAGAGGTCATAGGTGCACCATTCATCAGCAACACCATCGCCCCCAGCGCTGCATGCCGTCCCACCCCTCAAAATCCAACACTGAGATGGCCCGACCATATCAGACGGCAGCCTGCTGTTGGACAGCGCCACAGGTGGAGTCGTGAGGAGTCCACGTCCAGCGCAACTTAATCAGGCTCTTCCATCAAGAGAACAGAGTCTTTTCTTGTCTTTGAATGTCACGATCTACGGAGGAATGTAAGTTGAACGTGTGGCGGCTGTTAGCACACTAGTCGCTCTACACCTGCGGCAGCTTTTCCAACATGCACGCCCCATTACTCACAGGCTTACAACATTACGGTCATTAAGACGACTTAGGACAATATGATTACGCACAATAAATGAGGTATTTAAATAACGCACAGTAACAGCTTTACAGCCACAATATGAGGTTCCGATGTGTGACCTCGTTTTACCTCGGATATATTGCAAGATATATAACTACGGCTGCCATCATATTACATAAAGTACATTCCTTACAGGCCATTCACATATCCCAGCGGTTTACGATCTTATGATGATTCTTGAGACATCGAGATTAAGCCTTTTACAACGAAGTTATCAAACATGCGAATATATGGTGCACACAATGTTCGTATGCCTATCTGCTATTTATATATCCTTTTTCTAACTGTTTTAACTAATTCATTTGTGGTGCGTGGTAAAATAACCTGATGATTGATAATTATATATCATATTATCTATATTACTAAAATATATAGCGTAATGCAAAAACCGTAGGCACATTTTGGTTAACAAAGAGTTAAATGCTACACCAGTTGATACTAATCAATACAAACAAACAGATGAATTAAGCATAGATGCATTTTTAGAAGCTGATCTTAGTCCAAGAACAATTTACTTAATAAAAGCAAGACACACTGCCAACATTTTCACCAGATGTGTCACATTGTAATACAGAAATTGTTAACTTATTCACGGTACTGCCTTTCTCAAGTTTAATAATATATATGACTTTTATTTTTACGTTACACAGTTGAAGGTTTAGCTTCTATTGTTAAAAGGTAAGCAAATGTAATAAAAAATAGCTTTAATTTCAAGCTTGCTAGAAGGATAATTATTGTCATGACCATTCACGTGTTTTTTCTTGTTAAAATCACAGCAGCTGTTAAAAATCAGATAATTAATCAAGTTGACTTTTTACGATAATATACTTTGTGTGTACTTTGTGACATTTGCAATAAACCATTTCAATGACTTTTTTCACGTTTTCAATATTTTGCCTCGGACCTGGCTAGCTGTTCGGCTTGCTCATAATGTGAAAACGAGGCTCGAATCATATTTTCGAAAAAAACGTGTCCCACATTTTGGGGACGTAGGTGTGTTATAAAAGTAATTATCAGATTCAACTAAACAAGAGTGACTTAAGAGTTTAAGTGGTTGTCCTTGATTAACAGCTCTTTCTGCCTAGTCTTTTATTTGATAATCGTGATATGTATGTATAGACATTCTTGAGTGAAAACTCTGAAAGAAATGAAACAATATTTCAAGAATAAAAGTAAATAAAAACCTTCTGTTATAGAATAAACTTTCTTTGGTGTATTGTTTTCTATTCTGGCAAATTGTTTTACGTTATTACTTCTTTTGGCATATTGATTTGCCCTGCTATATGTTTCGATACATTGGTTTGCAGTTTTACCTGTTTTGACATATTTTTTTGTATTATTACCTGTTTTAACATTGTTTGTATTACTATCTGTTTTAACATATTTTTTTAATTATTACCTGTTTTGACATGGTTTGTATTACTACTTGTTTTGAGACATTTTTTGTATTATTACCTGTTTTGACACATTATTAGTATTATTACCTGTTTTGACACATTGTTAGTATTATTACCTGTTTTACAGATTTTTGTATTATTACCTGTTTTGACACATTTTTGTATTATTACCTGTTTTGACATTGTTTGTATTACTACCTGTTTTGACATAATACTTTGTATTATTACCTGTTTTGACACATTGTTAGTATTATTACCTATTTTGACACATTGTTAGTATTATTACGTATTTTGACCCAGTTTTTGTGTTATTATCTCTTTTGACACAGTTTTTGTAGTATTACCTGTTTTGACATTGTTTGTATTACTACTTGTTTTGATATAATACAGGGGTCACCAAACTACGGCCCTTGAGGTCATTTTGTCCGGTCCGTCAGCAGCTAGCCGCTTGGAAATAGAAAGTGACATTTCATCAAATGTCCGACTGTCATAACAAAATAAATCACACCGATGATCGCTTTAAGCTGGCAAACACAAGACGTTATGCTAAAAAGAAACAAGGCTTTCACACGCATTTTTAACCAATAGGAAAATTCTTCTTTCGTCCTTGCTGCCCGTTTATTCATATCGAGGCACGTATCTATGAAAGCATTAGGATTTCGAAAACAAATACGGACTTAACTCTCGTCCTATCGACTCGTCTTGTAAATTCAGCGGCCTAGGGTTACCGCTTTAGCAAGCTCATTTCTCTTATTAGTCGGGTTATGCGCTTTTCGTAACCCGTGTTTAGGTAAGTGTCGCGACAAACGTACGTTTCAATATATTTTGTTTGTGCGTTCCTGGATTAGTGCAATACTTTTCTCACAGCGTTCTGTGTTTTTCGTTTTCAGGTCCTGTTTTTTTTTTTCATCTATCGTTATGGCTGCTTTTAAAAGAAAAAAAAAGTGGACTCTGAGTGTCGTGAAGAATGGGGAGAAAAGTACTTCTTTGTGGAAACAAAAAACCAGAAAGCTACTTGTGTGATATGCACAGAAAGTGTTACCGTTTTGAAAGAGTACAATCTTCGGCGTCACTATGAAATAAAACATCTATCAACATATTTGAAATTTTCAGGAAAGTTCCGTTCTGAGAAATTTGAATCCATGAAGAATCTCTTCAAAAGAAAAGTTTGCTGAAAATGAATCTGTCACTCGTACAAATTACAAAATAGTGCATAGGATGGCAGAGCGAGGAAAACCTTTTACTGACGACAACTTTATCAAACAGTGTATGATGGAAGCTGCAAATGAGCTGTGTCCTGAAAAAGTCAATTTCTTTGAAAGTATCAGCCTTTCAGCAACTTCAGTTGTACTGAGAGCAGAAGAACTTGGAAAGAACATCGCATTACAGATACGCCAAAAAGCTAGAAACTTCCTATGGTATTCTCTAGCACTAGATGAGTCTACTGATCTCTCGAGTACGTCACAACTTCTTGTGTTCATTCGTGAAGTTAATTTGGAGTTTTAGATCACGGAACAGTTGGCATCAGTTTGCAGCATGCACGGAAGAACAACTGGAGAAGACATTTTCATGGAAGTACATAAAACTTTGCAAGACTATAACCTTCAGTGGAATAAACTTAGAGGTGTAACAGTTGATGGAAAAATAAACATGGCTGGAGTAAAGAAGAGTCTGGTGGGGCTGATCAGGAAACAGTTGGAAGATCTTCAACTTCCAAGCGCTCTGTTCATACACTGCATCATACATCAGCAAGCACTCTATGGAAAAGACTTAGATATTTCGTAAGTATTGAAACCAGTCATTTGTCCAGTAAACTTTCTGCCACATCTTGCCAAAAACAATACAAAAACAAAAACCAAACGGGAACAATGATGTTTTGGAGCAGTTCCAATTTCTTTCAAACTAAGTCGTTGTTATTGAAAATCGAGCCTCCTAAAATATATTTACGACAAATAAAATGTAGTAGTAAGTCTAAATAATCAAGCAAATATTACCATAGTAACCGATAATGTGTGCACAAAGAGGGGGTGAAAAAAGGGTTGCTTACGTCATTATACGAAATTTGTTGTCGTTTTAGGTGTCGTAAAAAGTTCTTTGTTAAAGCAACTTACAATATTTTTGTTAAACATTAAGTTGCACTGTTGTAATGGTATTTTAATAGCTTGTATGAATAAAAACAATAACAACAATAAAAACATGTAATTTAGATTTGGTATTTTCATTGTAAGCAAATTCATTTAAATGAAAATATATATATATCACCAGAACGCTCCACTGGAGGTAAATAATAAAACACATTTTTTTATATTACAACGTCCATATTTCTTGCATGCTAAACATTTTTCTTAGAGAACATTCCAAAATCAACATATGACAATGGAAATTAACATCAGTGAGTTGATTTTAAATTTCAAGTACCAAAAATATGTAGCGTCTCTTGCCAAGTCTTAGATGACTTGGCGGTTAGGGGTACTCGAATCGCAATCTGAGGGTCCCAGGTTATAATCCCATCCACGAACATGGTCGTCCCATTTGACTTCAATCCTACAATTTTCTTTAGTAAAGAGTAGCGGGAAAAGATGGCAGTGCGTTGTATAAGCTATCAGTATTTCTTCTAGTCTATTACTTCAATATTAAGGACTGTTAAAGCAGATTTCTCTGAGTCAATTTGCGCGAAATTCAAAACAAACACTTTTGCTGAAAAAAGAACAAATATTACAGAATACACTAATTACATCAGCACATAGAGTACCTAAAACCACTTCAGCAAAGTTCATGCATAATTACTCAAATACACAAAAAATACCAGATAGACTTGTACATAGTACAATCAAATATTTTGATAAAAAATTGGCGAAAAAATGAGTTGTTATGAGAACTAGATAGATATTGCATATATGATAAAAGAGACCTAAACACCACTCCCCGTTAAATTTCTACATTAGATCATTAAGATAAAATCATTTAAAATAATAATAATAATAGAATAGAGCTAAAATAAAACAGGCCACCTACGTTCTAGACTTATTAAAAATAATAATGAAAAGTCAAAGAGTAATATAAATGGACATTGTCCTAAAAAGGACCAAACTAAACTTATGATATCACTCCAGCCATTCAGTATTTACTCGAAATATATTAATCAGTCCATTCCAACAAAGTTATGGAAGGAGGAAGAGGTCTAGTGTACCTGACCCTCCTTGATATACAAATAAATATACCCAAGTACCAGAGAGAGAGAGAGAAGGATACCCTCCCAAGTATATAAGCCTAAACTCCGATAAAGATCACAGTTGTTGTTGTTGTTGTTGTTTTGAATTATGCACAAAGCTACACAACGGGCTATCTGTGCTCTGCCCACCACGGGTATCGAAACCCGGATTTTAGCGTGTAAGTCCGCAGACATACCGCTGAGCCACTGGGGGGCAAAGATCACAGACAGACAGGATGCATTAATGCATAACACCTGTGAAAACAATCACCAGAAACATTAACCACCGTAAATAAGCAAACAAGTTACAGGAATATTACCTGAAATCAGGCCGAGTTAATGGAAGGGACATCAAGAACGAACAGAGAGGTCCAGAAGTACACCTGACCCAATACAGCGACCTGTGATATTTGGTTTTAGACAGTTGTCTTATAGCAGACTTGATTACCCTCGAACTCGCATAAGAAACCGTTGAGTGATATTTTGTGCGCTCGCGTGTTTTAATTGGTTGTTGGGAAAGAACAATGTATTCAAATTATAATAAAAAGATATAAGTTAAACTGGACATATGCTTAATTTTTATTACAGTCATAGTTCATTTCCAAATTAGTAATTTAATAAGACAAATTACAAACCGAGTACTAGAAAAAACAATGAACATGAATTATCTTTCGATGAATTCCGTTACATGCCGTCGTTGTATAATTGACTTCTGCCATCAGTTGCATATAAAACCATACTTCAAAACACACTAAGGTATTATTAGAAATATAAGAATTAACAATGTTCTTAACTGATACTTAAGTTACGGTTTTTCACCTAATGACTGTTTGTTTACACTTCATTACTCCAAAGAAATATCACACGGTTTGGGTGGCGATAATAATAAAAGTACACATATACCCAGTAAATATATCTTTTCCCTGAAACGGTCTGTCTGAACACTATGTCTTCAACATTACTACCGTATCTAGATTATCAAGAATATAACAGTGACTAATGTCCAGTGCCACGAAGGCCTGTAGGCACAGTGTGGAAGCAGTGGTGGTAATTAATTGGCTATGATGGGGCTCCCTTTGTTCTACACGCCTTCCGGGTCTCTGAGTGACCACAATCGCATTAGGAAGATCTCACCTGCAGAAGAAGCGAGCACAGCTGGCGGGCGTTCGCGCTTCCCAGCAGTTCTTGAGGATCCCAGTTGGCCAAAAGGGGGCGTGCTGTGCGTGGTATCGTGCACTGAGTAAAAAATAGAGGGGGGGAGACACTCGATGGTTTTGCTACTTTTTATGTTACTCCTATGTTATTTTAACTGTAGGATGTTCTTCAATAAATTTTAAAAAGTACAGGTACCGTGAGGAACTACATGCAAGTTCACACTAAATAGTTCGATTCCAGCTAAGTATATTTGGTTCGAAGAATCACAAGGCACCTAAAATATGGAAGACCAAGATAATAACGTTGCGAATATTTCAGAAATTAGAAAAAAATAATGGTTGTACTAGAGGTTTGCTTTATCTGCTGATGAACATTTGTGTCTAATTAACTTTTTGCATAAATATGTGTGCACTAGCTACTCTTTTGCAACATATGTTAATTAAATGAATTAATTAAACTGTTATATATTTGTATTGAATTATAATAGAAAACACTTTGATAGATTGTTTAGGCGGAGTATTCGTAAGTAAACTGGAGTGAGCGGCAGTCGCCTGTTGTAAAATATACAAGAGTAGAGGACAATGTTTCGAAAGTTTTCTGTTCTCAGATCTCAACTGGAGTAAACGGGAGTTGCCTGTTATAAAATATACAAGAGCAGAGGACGATGTTTCGAAAGTCTTCTGTTCTCAGATTTCAACTTAGAAGATCTAAATTGGAGTAAACGAGAGTTGCCTGTTGTAAAATATACAAGAGCAGAAAACGATGTTTCGAAAGTCTTCTGTCCTTAGACTCAATTTAGAAGATTTAAACTGGAGTGAATGACATTTGCTAGTGGTAAAATATGCAAGAGCAAAGGACGACATTTCAAAAATCTTCGGTCCTCAGATCTCAACTAAGAAGAGTAACAATTGAAAAAAGAAAACGGTAATTTATTAAGGGTGACCTTGAAAATATTTTGATGTTTAAGTATAAAAAAGATATACGCGAATTATATACCAAATATAAGTATTATTGTCCCTTATATAACCTTATGACAGTCAAGAACTTTCCGTTTGTCTCACATCAGATTTTATTGCTACAATGGTGATTTCAGCTGTTGAAAAGTTCCAAGAATTGTTGGGTTCGATTCCAGGAGATTAAAAAATGCTCTGTTATGATGGAAGCATAGACACCCGTGGTAGAAATCATCACATACCTTGAGATTAGACGAGAAGGTAAACCTTATCCATGAAAGAGGATAAATGTGATAGTTTTAGTTGTTCAAAAAGTATGCTACTACCGCTAGCAAGAAGCTTAATGTCTCAGCTCAGATAATAAATTACCATCTGGGTGTGATAAAGGTACCATATTTGAATCTAAGTGATACAGACAAACAGATGAAGCTATATCAAGTAATACAAAGGACCCGAAAAGTTTTGAAAACTCTATATGTGATAAATGTTACACCATATACCAATTTTCAAATTTACCCTTCTGGATATTCATTCCAATGTATCTAACGGAGATATGGTGTTGAAGACATGCACAGTCTGAATATATCAAACACTAACTTACTGTTATGAAGAAGGCGTGTCCTAAGAATTAATGTGCATGACAGTGACATTAAGGGTACGCAGTTTTGCGTCCCTTTGCTACCCTCGAAAAACAAAGCAATAGCTACTTTTGATTAATTATCCTTCCTCTTGTATTTCACTTTAAAATTAGAGACGGCTAAATCAGATAACCTTTGTGTAACTTTGCGCAATTTTTTAAAGCAAACAAACAAACCTACTGTCCCTGTCCAGGGTATATTTTCTAGCAAATGTGATGCAAAAAAAAAAAAAAGTAATACTCTATTCCCGTGGTGCGTAAACTGTGGGGTACGCACATAAAGGGAGCGTGCAACTACGACTATACGAGTATGTAAGTTATACTTGAAAGAACAAATTTAAGGATACAGAAGTTGTAAAAACAACCGTACGAATATTACTATTATTAAGTATTACAGTAACATCATTTAACATGGAAAAATGACGGGAGGGGCGCAATAAAACGCATGTTGAAAAAGAGGGAAACCATAAAAACATTTACATACTGCTGCTCTAACCTTCTACTAGGGGTATTTTCCGTCACTTGTACGGTACCAGAATATAAGATACCCTCACCTGCTATTAAGAATGTTGCTCCCAACGTGCGGGTTACGGGAATATGTGATACCTTAACCTGCTGTAAATAATACTGTGTATTTCTTTTTATAACAAAGCCACAACTGGTTATCTTTTGAATCCACCGAGGGGAATCGAATTCCTGATTTTAGCGTTGTAAATCCATAGATTTGTCGCTGCACCTGCGGAGGACCAATAATATTGATTCTCAACGTGCGGGTTACCAGAAAAAAACAATACCCTAACCTGTTGTCAAGGGTATTATTCCCAACGTGCAGATTACGAGAATATACAATACCCTAGCCTGTTGCCAAGGCTATTGATTCTCAATGTAGACGTACTGGGAAAAGGCTAAGAGAGAAATGCTCTCAGTGACACGTGAGAGGGTATACATGTTATAATAGTATCTCATAAGCTCGTGCCATTGATCATCAAACCATCATTTTGCTACTCCCTTTTATTTTGTAAAAATATTTCAAGAACATAAAGAACATCTGAGGCTTTGGTCTTCACAATGTACGATGAAAATTAAACTTGGATAAATAACTATTGCTAATGTTGAGAAGTAACGAAAAAATCTTCTAAACTAATGTTGTGAAGTAACGTGCATCTCTTTTAAACTAATGCCACCCCCACCCACTGGCACAGCGGGATGTCTGCGAACTCACACTGCTAAAAATCAGGTTTCATAACTCGTGGTGTAAAGAGCACAGATATCCCATTGTGTAGCTTTGTATTTAATTCTAAAATAAACATATAAACAAACAAACTCTAAGGTAGCTTCCATTTTACATTATTCCCAATTTTGATCGGGACCAATTGTGAGTTTTCAATTTTCCACCATAAGGCCTAAGCTCACCACTCAGCAGAACAATGAGGCCTAAGCTCACCACTCAGAAGAACCACGAGGCCTAAGCTTACCACTCAGCAGAACCACGAGGCCTAAGCTTACCACTCAGAAGAACCACGAGGCCTAAGCTTACCACTCAGCAGAACCACGAGGCCTAAGCTTACCACTCAGAAGAACCACGAGGCCTAAGCTTACCACTCAGCAGAACCACGAGGCCTAAGCTTACCACTCAGAAGAACCACGAGGCCTAAGCTCACCACTCAGCAGAACCATGAGGCCTAAGCTTACCACTCAGCAGAATGCATTTGTGGTGCGAAACATAAAGGTGGTATTAATATTCACATTAACAATTAGTAACTCCGCTGGTGCAGCGGATAACTCTACGGATTTATAACACTAACATCAGGGGTTTGATTCCCCTCGGTCGACTCAGCAGATAGCCCAAGGTGGCTATGCTATAAGAAAACACACACATTAACCATTATTATTTGCGATTACTAGTCATTATAATTAATAGTTGTAATTTAATTTTTGCATATACTTCCAACAACAACAGAAAGAAAAACGACGAAATAACTGGATTTATAAACCCAAGGGGAGACAAAAACAAACAAACCAATGCAGGTAAATAAAAGACACTTCGTCAAAACACAAATTTTAAAATTTCTAATGATGAAACTGTAACAGGATTTAGGGACATGGTTAAGCCTCACAAAATTATAGTAATTATAATTATATTTATAAACATTAATAAGCCCACTTTTTTAACCTCATGAAGAGTTTCTGTTGGCCTGACAAATCACAAAATTACTGTTTAAACTGTTTCCTACATATTGCAAAGCCCGACATGGCCAGGTAGTTAAGGCACTCGTCTCGTTTGAGGATCGTGGGTTCGAATCCACGTCACACCAAATATGCTCGCCCTTTCAGCCGGAGGGCGTTATAAAGCGACAGTCAATCCCACTATTCGTTGGTGAAAGAGTAGCTCAAGAGTTGGCGCTGGGTGATGACTAACTGCTTTTTCTCTGCTCTAACATTGCTAAATTAGAGACAGCTAGCCCGGACAGCCCTCGTGTAGCTTTACGCGAAATTCAAAAACAAAGGATGTGTATAAATAACTCCTATTGCGGTTAAGCCTTAGAAAAGATACTGTTACGATTTTTCCCAACTCAGTAATTCCACGAAAGGTTAAGACCGTGAGTAGATTCGATTAGTAATTTCAGAATAATGGAAATATGGAGCTGGTCTTCTTAAAAATTCATTTGCTATTAGGTTGAAAAAAAAACTAATAATAATCAATGTCACTTTATAGAGTGATTACTGAGATAGTTAAATGTGTCAGCGCTTAGCAGGTGCTCTTCATGATTCATGATCATTTTACATGCTTAGAGCATAAAAATTAGGTTTCGATATTACCGTGGCGGACAAAACATAAATAGCTCATTGTGTAGCGTTACGCCTAACAGCAACAAGCCAACAAACTGACTCATAAGAATGGCAAACTCTAAGGTACAGCTAAATTTTTACATTGGTTTTAAACATATTATACAGACATTAATAAGTTATGTCAGCCGTGGGAACGTTATAATGTCACAATCAATCACACTATTCGTTGATAAAAGAATAATCTGAGAGTTGGCTGTGGGTGGTGTAGAACGTTAGCTTTCGCTCTAGCTTATCACAGCTCAATTAGAGTCAGTTAGCACAGAGAGTTCTCGAGTACATTTGTCCGGAATTCCAATAAAAACAAAACGAGCAATTTTCGTCGAAAGGCTCGTGAGAACTCATTAATTTTGAAGTCACAGTTCAACTACTATTCACTTACTGGAACAAATAATGAATGCAGAACTAATAACTGACCACTAGTATCATGTTTACATAAGAAAACTGACCGGGAAATAGCCAGAAACATACATGCTACTTCAAAAGTAGAAACTGACCAGTAGGTATCCTGGTTACATAAGAAAACTGACCGACAAATAGTCAGAAACACACATGCTACTTCAAAAGTAGTAACTGTCTAGTAGTGTCGTGTTTACAAAAGAAAACTAGCTGAGCAATAAAACACACATGTTACTTCAGATGGAAATTAAACTGACTCATATAAATACGCTAACAAGAAAGGAAAATGAAATGACCAATAAAAATATAATGACAGGAAAAAGTGAACTGAAGGTTTGTTTGTTTATTTCCGATATTCGCACAAAGTTACATAAGAGCTATCTGCCCCAGTCCTCTCTGTTTTTAGACTGAAAGACAAGAGGAAGGTAATATACTATTCACCAGGTACTGATAGCTCTCGGGATACTCTGATTAAAACTATGGTATTTCACAGTTTGGCACGCTAACCACTCGACCAGTGTTTTTCAAAGTGGGGGACCGCGAAAAAGTAGGCTGAAAACAAAGGTTTGAGATTTATTTTAATTCTAAATAAAGAATATGCCGATAAAAATTAGCTTAAATTAATTAAATGATTGGTTTGGTGTTTTACGGCACAAAGCAGCTAGGCTATCTGCGCCAAACATCCGATAACTAATTAAATGATACAGTTTGTCGAAAGGAGATGCTGTTGTTTTTACTACGGCAATATTTTTCAATCACCAGACTGAAGTTGTAGGGGTGGGAGCTTTAAACTTTTTTATTCACGTCAAGGGAGCTTCAGACTAAAACTAGGCCACGCTTGATCATTATTGTAAGTGTAGTAATAGTTAGAACTGGGCTCACCAATGAAAATACGAATACACATGAAACTGAACTTTTCAATCAGTTATGGCCCGGCATGGTCAGGTGGTTAAGACACTCGACTCGTGGGTTCGAATCTCCGTCACACCAAACATGCTCGCTCATTCAGTCGTGGGAGCGTTGTAATGTGACAGTTAATCCAACTATTCGTTGGTAAAAGAGTACCCCAAAAGTTGGCGGTGATGAATAGTTGCTTTCCTTCTTGTCTTACACTGCAAAATTAGGGACGGCTAGCGCAGATAGCTGTTACGTAGCTTTGCGTGAAATTCAAAACGATTAGTAAGTTATAATGACAATGAAATTAAAATATCTGTGTTATTGGGCCATTTTTCTACCAAAGGAAATAAGTTTTTATTTTTTTAATTTCGCACAAAGCTACTCGAGGGCTATCTGTGTTAGCCGTCTCTAATTTAGCAGTGTAAGACTAGAAGGAAGGCAGCTAGTCATCACCACCCATCGTCAACTCTTGGTCTACTCTTTTACCAACGAATAGTGGGATTGACCATAACATTATAACGCCCCCACGGCTGAAAGGGCGAGCATGTTTGGCGCGATTGGGATACGAACTCCCGACCCTCAAATTACGAGTCGCACGCCTTAACACGCTTGGCCATGCCAGGCCAAGGAAATAAGAAAAAAAATATTCAACTATTTCACTCATTACATTCAACCATAAATAAAAAATTTATCAAATGTGTTTTTGCTATTGCTGATTATATTCGTTAGTTTAAAATGTAATACAGTGTTAGGCTTCGCACTACAGCTGCCTGAGATATTTGTAATAGTAGTGCAATCGAATTTGATTTGGTGCAAGCCGCAGGACATGGTTTTATTTGTAAGTTTTGAAAGAGCATTGAAGAACTTTCTTCTCAATTTACGATTTAATTTGACAAAAATGTGATTCGAATAAAATCGGTTTCATAATAACCTTAACGATTCATCGCTGAAGGCACTCTCTCTCTTCTTTGTTATCACCGTTTAGCCAAATCAACAACGCGAATAAGGCAATAGGCTTGAACTATTGGAATCAATATCTATACCAATGCACCCTTGTTGAAATCTTAGCTTGGCTCAATCAACATCGTACTGTAAAACTACAAAGACTTAAGCAGGTGACTGTGTGTTTATTAGCGGGTTGTTCCCATTCCCTCAGGAGCACGAGGAACTTGTGCGTCCGTTGGGAAAAGAATAATTCTTTCCGGCCTTCAGCCAGTATTGTCCTTACAAGACTTAAACAATCCAATCATATAAGCCCGATGCCTCACCTGAGCCCACTTTATCGGCCCTGCGCTCGCGCCTAGATCCACGGGTCATGTATGCAGCGCGCGTGCAACGACGACCGAGGTCAAAGCTGTCAGTTTTCTTCTGCTTTGTGATAGTTTGCCGCCTTGTCAGGGCCAGCGGCCTTTTTTTCTCTGCTCAATTTATTTCTTCTATCGCCTTTTGTCTCTTAGTCTTATAAGTAGAGCGCGCCTGTTACGAAAACTCCGCCCTAAGGGCCCTTTTTTCTGTTGTTTTTCTTGTATTGTTCTTAAAACTAACACGAACTAGAACTTTCGATATATATGGATCTTTTTTTTTCTGCTATTTTCTGAAATAATTGGTCAAGAAACAACTATAAAACTAATTGAAATCACGAAACAAAAGAGGGGCATCTGCAAAGAAGTCTTGTCGGAGTGGGAGGTCCGAGTATCGAGTAGTTTGTACTGAAGTTAACCGGACTGGATAAATAACTAGTTAAACGTTCTTGGTGTATCAACGAAGTCAAAATGAAAGGACAGTAGAAACAGATTGTGTTGAAAACTTTGTGTTAATTTTTAATTTGTATATTTTGGTGTTGCTAGAAGTCAAACTAAGACATCTATAGTAAGAGAAGTGTTTATATGTAGTATTGATTATTTGAAACAAAACGAACTCTCAACTTTCATAAAACTGTTTATACCTAACATAAATTTTAAATTTTATTTTTAAGTGCTTTTAGGGTTTACGTTTATTTATCTGGTCCTTATTTTTGAGGGGGAAAGCCCTTGTTTTAGAGCAAAGTTATATATAAGTTATTTGCGCTCTGTCCACTGTGGAGAATCGAGCTCCGGATCTTAGCGTTCGTAATCTAACCGCTGACCCACCAGAGAACTATCTATTCAGAAGATAAAGTGTACACTCCGTGAATACACGATCAAGTGTCAGCCATAGCATATATCTCGTTTCTTGTAGTGTCTTCTAAAACTAAATCAGTTTATTTTAGCTTTATTTAAACTGGTTGATCATTTGGTCAAACATTTAACAACTTTACCAATTTTTTTGTTTTTTTCACATCTTTTTTAACAGTGACAAAACAAGACAATTATTTGATAGCTAAATTGCTCATGTAACGAAATACAGGAAAAATACACACTGTTGGGAGGAATTTTGTTAAAGTTACGGCGTATCTGGCGCCACCTACAGTATAGCTGTAGTAGTAGAGCTTGTTGCGTTAGAGGTACGGAAAAAAACAACTCTCATACGTATCTCTTTACGTCTGACTACACAGGTGGTTCGTTTATTTTAAGGCAAAGTCACCTTAAACTATCTACTGTGTCCATAACGAAAATCGAGCAACGGATTTGAGAGTTTTAAGTCCGTAAACTTACCGCTTAGTGTGGAATGTTTTTATGCGTTATCAAAGTTTTTTGTTTGATAGTAGTCGAGGCTAATTAGTATTGTGGTCGAACATTTTTCCGACTTAATTTTTATGTCTCTTAATCGCTGACAAATATGTATAATATTAAAGAGATATAAAGAAAAAATGTTTTTTTATGCTTCACTGATCTTAGTAACTCGATTTACTATCACGTTAAAATAAAATTCGACATTAACATCTGTTCTTAAGAAAACATAAAATTATTTTACGTAAATACAATTAATGTTCGTTAAATGTTTAATTTAACGTTTAACTGATATATTTACAGTATGACAACATATATAATAACTTAAGAATTGCTGTTTCAATGAGAGTGAAGTGATAGTTAAACATCCTTACGGCAGTGGAGAGAAAAGTTAATGCAACAAACCCCAGCTGTTAGGTTTGACCTCGAACGTGTGTGTCGGTTGTCTAATCCGGTAACTAAACAAGCCTTAAGAGCTCTCCAGGCATAAAAGGGTTAAAGACAGGCATTTCTAGCCATTTCCGTTGGGAATTATAGTCTATAAGTTGGCGCTAACGAAGTGAGTCCGGGAAGTTGGGTCTTCGTGCGTTTGTACTGTCGCTTTGTGATAAACATGGCTACCTATTTAGGTCTATCTTTGGTCAATGGAATATTGAAAGAATGGTATACGTGTAATTAAGTGAAAGAAACAAAACAAACATGCATCGAATCAGATGTAAAACTGGAATAGATATAGCATTATCAATTTGTGTGTGTGTGTGTGTGTGTCTGTGTTTTCTTAGTAGCAAAGCCACATCAGGCTATCTGCTGAGCCCATCAAAGGGAATCGAACCCTCAATTTTAGCGTCGTAAATCCGTAAAAGCATTATCAGTGAGTTTGTATGTTGTATCAAAATTTAATTTTAAGCTTTCAAATTATGCTGTTTTTCTTAAAATCTGGACCTTTCATTCAGTGGCGAGGATAAATAATATCACGTTAGTTTTAGTTCTAGTTTGTCGAGTTACTGCTTTAGTTGTGTGTCTTTTCCCTGGAAATGCAAAATACAAGTATTTTGAAAACGGCAATTAATGAATTAAATAATAGTTGTGAGTCAAATTTGCGGATAAACTAACGAAAGCGGCCCATAACGGCTCTCATTTTTTGACCAAAGAGAGATTTGAAGCGCCACCTGTTTATTTCTTCGACTGTTAAAACGTCAGAGGACTCAAATGTTTTAAACACGTTTAAATGACGTGTTAGATGGTAGACGAAAGTAGCTTAAACTCTTTTCCATAATGAAATATTTAAATTTTTTCTCATAGTTATGTTAGATTGAAAGGTTGTATTTTCATACTGTACTGTGTTTTTGTTCTTTCTCAAAGCTATATTACATTACACTTTGAAAATGGGATTTCTTTCTGAAACGAAAAATCATGTAGTTATTACTGTCATCTTATAAGTTTCTATAACTTTTGTTTTTGCAATAAAAATGACTTATGAATGTGCAGAAGATTTCCTATTTACAATATTGTGGAAATGTGTTTTTATACACGAAATATATAATCGTATCTTACACATCTCATGCCGTATTCAGTGCTGTGAAGTGTTTATTTATTTATAAGCTTGATAAAAAAAATCGTCTATTCATTTATTTACCTTACATAATTATTACGTACACTCGTACGATTCTAGATAATCGAAATGAAATAAAAACTGGGGTATATAATTGTCTAAACCCTGTGCTTCTAACCCTACTTTTGACACTTAAAATGTGTTCTAATGATAAGTAAGAATGTTAAAGAAAAGAAAAGCAAATTTTTTTCATTACGTAGATGAAAGATGTAATACATATAAATGAGAGTTTACTTAGATGGAATCGATTGTACACTGTATCACCTATTGACGAAATTTTCTCGTAAAATGTGATAAAACATCATGGCATATACGGCACTCGCATATATATATATATATATATATATATAATCTACGTTGTGTAGGTAACAAAGAAAATATTATTGAGAAAGTCCAAATTACATCACAGAAGAAATGCGAAAGGAAAAAAGAAAAAGATTGTGTTCTTTGTTGTTCATTACTACTTTCGCGCAACACTGAATTGAACAATTAAGGTAATGGTGGTGCGGTGGTGCTGACTACCAGGGGCAAAAACAGTAGCCAAGTCCCTGCCGTTGTGATTCTGCACTGGAGGGTTGTCCATTAGGCCACCTGTGCCTCTAATGGCTCCACTGTGTTCCACGTGGTATGGGAACACAACCAGCTTGAATGTTCATCATGTCTTATTGGAACACCGCAGCTGAATGGGCTTCCATCGTTTTTGTCCCGCTATTTTGTTAAACACTAGGCTTGTATTTAAAGAGAAAAAGAGAACAGTCGATCGTTTTGGAAGAGACTTGGAACCTCTTGACGATTGTTTCGCCCATACTTATTGCTCTTTGGCTTTTTCCAGGTACTAAGAAATGTCTTCAGAGTTTGCCAAAATGTGCAACGTTTACTGCAGTCTATCTCTTTGTTTATCCATCTATCTGTATATCTATCTTTTCAATTTTATCTGACAAGGGTTGAAAGGTCTCATTGTTGCAATTTTTTTAAAGAAGCATTATTTTGTAAATCGAAATATCTGCTTATAAATCTACTTCTGTCATTCCAAGATGACTCTTAATATGTTTCTGTGGTTTTCAGGTTTTTATGGTAATGCGTTTTTATCATTTGTGTGCCACCTTCACGACACCACTACTCGTTCTTATTTTTTTATAATGATCGTGACCCGGTGGATATTGTGTGTCGTACAGTGAATTCGAGAGTTCATGAATGATGTCTTCGTTGCCGTAGAATCGCGCTCCGCACTTTGGGCCATAGATGTGTTATAAGAGTAATCCAAAAGGTGGCGGTGGGTGCTGTTGAATAGTTGCTTTCTTTTTAGTGTATCACTTCAAAATTAAGGACTGATAGTATAGATGTCTTGCGATTCGTGAACATCCGAAACAAATAGGTATATTTTACGCCTTTCTACGTTTTTACTGTAGTGTGTTACTATTCCTTTACATCTGTCAGGTTTGTTTGTTTTGGAATTTCGCACAAAGCTACTCGAGGGCTATCTGTGCTAGCCGTCCCTAATTTAGTAGTGTAAGACTAGAGGGAAGGCAGCTAGTCATCACCACCCACCGCCAACTCTTGGGCTACTCTTTTACCAACGAATAGTAAGATTGACCGTCACATTATAACGCCTCACGGCTGAAAGGGCGAACATGTTTGGCGCGATCGGGATTCAAACCCGCGACCCTCAGATTACGACTCGCACGCCTTAACACACTTGGCCATGCCGGTCCCTACATCCGTTAGGATACATCCTTTTGTGTCGCATATGTCTTCATCCTTACTTTAATGCGTTGACAGTATATACGTACTACCTTCTGCATTTCTCTATCTTTATGGCAATGTCTTGTCTAACCGAATTTTTGTATACATTTCAGGGTATACAATTTTTTTTTAACTTTAAAATATATCCCTTCACAGTATTTTTTATCACATGTGAATTTCGCGATATTTTCCCAACTATTTTATAGATGTCGCTTCTACCACAATATATTTCTTTCCACAATATTTATACACTCGTGTTTAATAGCCTTATTTTTCATTAAAGAAACTCAACATAAGGAAGTTCTGATATCTCTTTCGTTTATGTTACACTTCGCTAATCACCCATTTAGAAAACGTGAATACTATTCGAGAGAAACTATACAGACGCAATGCTATTGTGTTAGATTTAAAGCTATGAGTATTCCAAATTTATCACATAACTCTCGTTTACAAGATCTTAAAATTCTGTGTTTAACTACTTTCTGTACAATATTGTACTTATATAACGCCATATTTATTGTTGTGGATAGAAATCTGCAAAGTTAGAGTTGTTCCAGCACAATTCTACACAACAGGAAATTTGCCCTCAGGCCAAGTTAGCTCGGATTTTAGCGTTGTAAGTTCGCAAACTTACTGCTAATCGATCAAGGAATTATTAGCTATATATATTGCGTCTGCCTATTCAGTAGTTCTTCTGTTAACAATATTGGCAAACAAAACACGGTTTAATTACATTGTTAAACTATCATTCTTCCATTATTCTTCAATAATATACAGCTGAACAATTTTAGTCTGATGGCTTATTCAAATGTGACCCCTGGTGGCAACTCAACATATTCATGTATCGCATACTAATACAGTCCACGTATAAATCGTAAATTCATACGTCAACACCTAGTTTCATGATCCTATTTCAATGGAAGCGGCGTCGCGGGAAGAACAGACAGGCTCTCCAAATCTTGTGCTATATATTTTAAAGTCCAGAATGAGTCTTTTAACCTTATAATCTCTACTGCCCTGTATCATTATGGTTGTTTCATGTGGTAATACAGATCATACATCAAGTACCAGAGTACCGGTTAAACCACGTGTTACTAATAAGTACCTGATGCAGACAATGCGTAGTTGGGTAATTCACCTTTCTATAACCTCCCCTTTTACTTTTCATTTTAATATCAAGCCCTCTCTCGAAATTCACCGTACTTTTCACCCTCCGTACATGAATGGATTTTCCAGTACGCATTCCTGGTTCTATTACAAGGAGTCATCACTGAATGGTTAATACTGTTTTATTTACTTTCCTTTTTCCTGCGCGTTTTACTTATGGGAACATTGGAATATTATTTCGACGGATTTGGTTACGATACGCGAGTTGTATTTAACGATAAGTATATTTATTCATCACGGATAAAAGATGTTTTAAAACTGTGTTACAGAGATAGTAAATATGTTTTATACTATGTTATTTCAATGTATGTCTACTTGTAAGTCAAGAACATAAGTGTGTTTTTTATAGATGAATAATATAAATGTTATTAAAAAAAGCACGTGTAGTAGCGAGAGTTGAAACGTGAAAATGCCGAAGGGCTTACATTTTACGTAATGAAAGGATGAAGATGAGTATTTTATATACTATGTTATGAAGATTCGAATATGTTAATTCATATATAATTTATATGGAACTTATACAATGTAACATAAAGGAACTTATATAACAACTTATGACGAATAATGTGAAATGTTTAAAATTCACGACGTGGACGTATTTTATAACACATAATGAAGGTGAATGTGTTTCATGTAATTCGTTTGGTTTGTTTTGAATTTTGCGTAAAGCTACACGAGGGTTATCTGCGCTAGCCGTCTCTAATTTTGCAATGTAAGACTAGAGGGAAGGCAGCTAGTCATCACCACCCACCGCCAACTCTTGAGCTACTCTTTTACCAAAGAATAGTTGGATTGATCGTCCCATTATAACAACCCTACGCCTGAAAGGGCGAGCATATTTGGTGTGACGGGGATTCGAACTCGTGACCCTCAGATTACCAGTGTAACACCTTTAACCACCTGGCTATGCCTGGTCAGTTTGTTTGGAATTAAACACAAAGCTACACAATGGACTATCTGTGGTCTGCTCACCACGAGTATCGAAACCCAGTTTTTAGCAGTGTGAGTCCAAAGACATATCGCTATGCTATTGTAGGAGGCGTGTCATGTTGTACACGATGAAGTTGGATGTGTTTTATTGTCTGTACTATGAAAATAAATGCTTTATGTAGGATTGGTGAAAGGGAAAGAGGTTTATGTCGTGTGCTTTAAAGACGTATTTCTTGTGCTATCCATTACGAAAGCACAAGGTCATTCAGGCCAGTGTCTGACCTCTTTTTCATGCATATATAGCTACAACTTATATTTTAAAACTCGCTTCTTGTAATTTAATCCATTACGCTATGTATGCAGAATTTGCAGTTAAATTAGATCAATATTCAATTTTATATTATGAAGAATTTCAAAAATTTTGGGTGGATCTAGGCCCCTCTAGAAATTGCATACCTTGCTTGCCGGTCGTGTGCTTTATACACGTCGTATGTAACAGTGTTTAGATAAGACAGTGGCATGGCCATTTAAAAATTGCTTTCTATAGCAGTTATTTCAAGTAGTCCATTGTGGTCACTGTTAATCTGTTTTATGTCCTATGGTATAAATACGAAAGTTTTATATTGTACATGATGAGGATGCGTGTACTTTATGTGAAACACATTAAAAATGAATGCGTTTTATGTCATGTATTATAAACATGAATGTGTTTTATATCGTATATTGTATAGATAAATGTCCCATGTCGTTCATGATAAACGTGTTTTATGTAATACGCGATGTATGGTAAAGGTAAAGATATATTTATTGAATGTAATATATGAAGTAGATGGATTATCTGTAGTGAGTTATCGATTCGTTGGTTCTTGTTCATCTTGATTATATTGTATATAACACATCACAAAAATGATTTGTTTAACATATATTACATTAAGCAAACTTTACATGTTTTATGCAGAGCACAATAAAGGTTATTTCTAGTTTCTAATGCTCGATGAAGGTTATACAGAATACGATAAAATTATTGTCTATGCATAGTGCATAGTGAATGTGTTTTATATCGTGTGTTATAAATGTGATTGTTTCATGTAGTACATGGTGAAGGTGTTGTATATGGTAAACGATGAAAGTAAGTCTATTTTCTAGTGTGCACAGTGAATGTGCATGTTTATATAGGTAAACATTTAGTTTTATGTTTAGTTTTGCCTGCTGAAGGGAGATATGTGTTACATTACTTCCTTAATACAAAAGTTCTGTAGTACATTACTTCATTAATATAAACATTATGCACTGCATGCTGAAAGTAGCTCTGTATTACATTACTTGAACAAAAAAATGTTCTGTAGTAAATGCTAACCTGTAGGTGTGTTACATTGACTTCAATATAAATGTTTTGTTACATATGCCAAATGTAGCTAAGTGTCATTTTACTTCATTAACACAAACATTTTGTAGTGCATGTTGAAGGTAGCTGTGTGCTACGTTGCTTCATTAATATAAATGTTTTGTTTTATATTCTGAGAGTATCCAGGCGTTACATTGCTTAAACTACTCTATTATTTTAAGTATTTTGTAGTGTCTGCTGATAGCCTTTGTGTTCAATGCGACACATTATTTGGCCAAAATAAATGCTTTGTTTGGTTTGTTTGTTTTGAACTTCGCGCAAAGCTACACGAGAGCTATCTGCGCTAATTCTTTTACCAACGAATAGTGCGATTGACAGTCACATTATAACGCCCCTACGGCTGAAAGGACGAGCATGTTTGGTATGAGGAGGATTCAAACCCGCGACCCTCGGATTACGAGTTGAGTGCCTTAACCACCTGGCCATACCGGGCCAAATGTTTTGTAGTACGCGCTGAAGAGCAATTAGTTCAAAGAACACAAAGTTGTAGAAACTATTTCTGAATACCATACAAGAATATTTTCAATGAAAACTCTATGGCCTTAGCTTTCAACAGTTATAAAACGTTTTAAAAGATCTGTTTTAGTCGTGTATAATCGTTTCAATTGACAGTTTAACTTTGCAACACAAACACAAAATTTATAAAATACTGATAAATAATAGGTCTTAAATTAGCCGCTTCTGTTAGTTCAGTTCCTGCTCCATTGACAGTAAATGAGCTTCAATCCACCTTCGCTCCTTAGATTTCATGGTAAATTTAGTTTTTCAATATATCCACAAACCGGGTCATTGCATGCCTGCCTGTCGAGAGTACAGATACAATTACGCAGTGTCAAGCCATTCTCTGTTTTTTTTCTCATTCTACACTCTGGAAGACAAAATGCCTCAGTAGAAGTGAAGCGAAATTTGTGCTTGTATAACAAAATTTTTTCTGAATAATTTACACAGTTTTTAGGAAAGGGGACAAAGTTAACCACCATTGAAATGACGAACACTTATATAGTCTCCAAGTGCATCAGGTATAATTTAGTTCATATTGTCCCAAAATTCTAAGACTAGATTGCTTGTGGGTACTTATCAATGAATGCATTTTATTATTAAGTTAAAATAGGAATTATGGCTTTTCTTCTTTAAGACAAAATCTCCAAGATACACCCAAACCTACAGATGATGTAAGATAAAAATTCGCAAATGTTACAAATGTAATGACTGTAGTTCTCTTAGTTTTGAAAGTTTTAATGAAACTTTTTTTAAAGTTCTTCTGCCCGTCAGATAAAAAGAAACAGGATATTTACATAATGAAAGAACTGGCCACCAGCAACAAGTTAAGAAATAACATTTGAGCGCCAATTATTTTGCGTTAATGAAACTATTCAATATTCATCAATCCTGACTATATAAACGAGTTCATTGCTGTTTAACAAACTCAGAGCAACAGTTGGTGTTCATTCTGGTGTTCATATGGGAATAATTTGTTTGTTTTTAGTCCACTTTCAAATTGCCAGGAAAACAAACCCTTAAAGTGATGTTACAACGTCCTGGATTTCAGAAGACAAAATTTCAAGCATTACATTTTGACAGCATAATGTCTTACACCTAATAAAATCAAATATATATTGTTATTCTCTCAGCGACAAAATAGACCAGCGATAAACTTTAAAATCCCGTCCTTGTCTGTGAAATAAATTTAAACAAAGTCGTCATCACCAACAAATTAAGTCTCAAGAACTTCCCTCTGAATATGCAAGACCCATTGGATATTTAGAGGGCGTATTGCTTAACAGTTGTTACGACTTACGAAAATACATGTCTAATTCAACTTACTACAATGTCGTTGTGTTCTTAGTCAATATAATCTTATATATTAGAAACCAGTGTTAAGTAATACTACTCAATTTAACCAGTTTCTGATATTATTTTTTTGTTCAAATAATTCTTTTCGACACCACTTTAGTCATATATGTGACCAGATCTACGTTGTTTAATATGTATTATGCCTGCTCTGTTATAAAATAAACACTAAAATGTAACCAGCACCTTGATACACTATCAGTGGAATTCATTTTAGAACTCCTAATTCTTTACACCATATTTATGTGTTCCTTTCTCTTACTCTTTGTTTTATCCAGTGACCGCTTTATAGACACTTTTAAATCGGATGGGTTATCTTGATAATAACAGACAATTTTTCTTAGAGAAGCCATGTTGCCTTTTTGACTATATAGCAGTTTTCAGTACTTGCACGTCTAATTAAACTTACAATACTTGACCATCTAGGCCAAGTTAAACATTCATTATTATAAATATATGTATATATATATACTTGTCATTTTGATAAAATGTAATTTTTTTTTTACTTATGAACTATCAAACTCGGTGATTAAGTCAGTTAATTTCAAATAGAACTACAAAATAAACTCCAAGTATTTACTCAAGAAATTAATCACTTTAAAACGAACTTCTATAAAAATATTTATTAGAGAATTCAGCACCTTGGATGAGCTCCAAATCAAGTGTTTACTAAAGAAATTGAACACTTCAGAATGAACTTCCAATCAGGTGTTTACTAAATAGTTCAAGTTTGTTTGTTTGAATTTCGCACAAAGCTACACGAGGGCTATCTGTGCTAGCCGTCCCTAATTTAGCAGTGTAAGACTAGAAGGAAGGCAGCTAGTCATCACCACCCACCGCCAACTCTTGGGCTACTCTTTTACCAACGAATAGTGGGATTGACCGTCACATTATAACGCACCCACGGCTGAAAGGGCGAGCATGTTTAGCGGGACGGAGATGCGAACCCGCGACTCTCGGATTACGAGTCGCACGCCTTAACACGCTTGGCCTTCTCGGGCCCCTAAATAGTTAAACACCTCAAAATGAACTTCCATGGAAGTGTTTACTAATGTTTTCAACACCTCAGAATGAACTTCCTTACGAGTGTTTACTTAAAGAGTTGAACATTCCAGAACAAACATTTATAATAGTGTTTATCCCAGAAAAATTACTCGAAGCAAGTCAGAAGACAAACTTAACTTTCATTCATCATTTCGTTTGCTTCACATACACAGCTTACTAAACTGTACAGCTGCTAGTAAAACGTTTTGCCATAAAGAAACCTTGGCTGAAACTTTCGTAAACGAACAGCGTTATCTTCTAGACATTAAACCTTTGTAGTTACTAAATAAAACAATGATAAAATATAAAAAAAAGTAAATTTCACTCTCAAAAACAAAAATGCCTTCTTTGTCTGTGAAAATGTACTGGCATGCCAACACTTTGGTCACTTTAATTGGTACGAAAATATAACTCGTATTGTGTTATTTAGCCACCAAACCAGTTTTGTGTAGCTAACTTGCATGAGCTTTCTATTGATTGACTGATTTTTATGTATTTGTTTTAGCGGGAATTACTTTGGATTTGTGTTCCCTGGCGTCCATGTAACCCGTCACTTAAGTTAAAACAAACAAAAAATTTTATTCAGCGAAGCCTTCGTGAAGATTAGTTCTTCTAATGTTATTTGCATACACAGATCTAGCGTCTCGGCCTTGGGGAGGAAGAACCGCAATGGCGTGCAGCGTCTGCGTTCTCTCAGGTTTTGGATAATTCGTTTAACGTCGAGGCAAGGTGCGTCTGGACTACGTTCTTCAGACGCTCAGGACGCGGGTAATTCGATTACTTGCTACCAGTCCGTAAGACATCTGCTATGAGCGCGTGGATTATGGCACTGATAGTGGTGTGATACGCACACTGGTTGTCAGGCATTTTCCAATCCCTGTGATGGAACAAAAGGAATCTCGCAATTAGGTCCAAAAGCTTGCCGCGTGCAAGAGTACTTCGTTTTGTTTTACATATAGCTGAGTACACACGTGGATATAAAGAAACAAATATCGTTTCAAGAAAAGGACATATTTATCAAATAAACGAACAAAAATTGGTGATCACTTCTTATACAAGCAGTCCTTAGGGCCCAATATTACTGGTGACGTCACAAGCGACGTGAACAGTTAATCTGTTGAAATCCCATAGCTTCATCAGGGTATTTCCCTAGAACAGGGAACTTACGACAATAGGGAGCCCCAAGTCTCATAAACAGTCGTACATTTATGGCTGTTTTTTTACTGCAAATGGCTTTCCTTTTTAAATAATCATTTGATAAGAAGCCAACAGCTCCATCTAGAACATAAAAACAAACTGTACTTCGTTTTGACGATTCTTTGTGCATGATCACAAAAGACATTTATTTGTTTGAATGGGATTTAAAGTTGATATTTCCATAGTAACAGCAATAACAAAACCACTCTCACCCGAACCAAGCCAGCGAAGACCAGTTTTCTTTCAAACTTTTATATGAATATTAATGTTTATATATTTATTTCCATAATTTTTCTTCTTTCAGAAAAACGTTTTCTCACAGTTATTACAATTGGGCGATCTTGTAAAAATGAAAGGTATTTATAATTTAAAATATCTTATAAGGAAATAACCTAATAAAGTCAGTTTTTCATCAATATTGAAAAAATAACTTATTTTTTGCATTAAAAAAGCACGAACTCTTTAAACTCTTAAAGTGACAGTATTTGTGATAAACATTTCCATCTGATGTGCAAATCATTTTTATTTGATTTACCAAAATTCAATTTGAACATCATTCGTATGTAATAAAGAAACAGTTACATATAATCATGAATTCATAAAAGTTCTGAAGAAATTGTTATCTAATTTCTAAAATTATAATAATAAACGAAACTGTGTGTAGGCTATCTGCTCAGCCTACCGAGGGAAATCGAACCGCTGATTTTAGCGTTGTAAATCCGGAGACATCCCGCTGTACTAGCGAGTTGCGATAAACAAAACATTCCAAAAACATAACGAATATTTTTTTCTAAGACAAATCTTGGATTTATCTCAGCTACTTCTGTTACTGTTCCCGACATGGACAGGTTGATCTGTAAAAGTCTGTTCAGTCCGACAAGAATTGATAGCGCGCACTGTTGAGTAACCACCTTCCCTAAAGGTAAAGAAACGTAACTGAATATCTTAGTCTAGTTAATACCATAGGCTGAAGTAATCTGTGGCTGCGATTATTTTTATTAAACATCTTTATGAAAATCCCTGGTTAAATTTCAACACCAATAATAAACACCCGTAAGGTGTGCATATTTTTTAGTTTATCAGCACTTTTAAGCTGAACCAGTATAATGTTTTTGGTTATTACTTTACTAAACATTTGAAATTTAGTCGCACTATTAAATTAAACTCACATGCAGTGAATTATTGTTACTCGGAATACACCCTGGGTTAATTAGTACCATTTGATTAAGCCCATTCGTATTACGTGGCTATAATTGTAAATACGATTTAAATTTACTCAAATTTCGTTTCATTAAAGTCTTTGTCCAGGTGATCATCGAATGACTAAAATTGAAAATATTTGAGTACTGTCAGAATAGTGAAACGCCCTCAATCTTTAAGCTAATACAAGTTTCGTCAAGAAAATACTCTGGTGCTGACTGAAATATTTTAATGTATTTAAGAAAAGTACATCACTATTGGATTATTTTATAATGATATTTTTGTACATACCACTTTTTTATATTATTGCGGAGAATAAACAGAAGTTTCATATCCACAAGCAACATATATATCACCATAGTCTAGCGGGTAATGTGCCCATACTATTGTTACAACCACATTGACATTAGTTTGTCAGTACCATGCTATACTTCTACTTTGTTTTCCATCATTATTTATATTTACTTATTTCTACAGAATTGACAAATTCATCTAATTACCATAATAAGTATCACATTGATTTAAGATACGTTTTGTTTCTTATTAGCAATATAGTACTTTCTTCCTTTGCCTCTTTCTCACATCTCCAGATCTTTTACTTTTCTTTCGTTGGGCTGTTTTTTATATTCCTTTTTCAACGCACGCCAAACATGTCACTTTCTTTCCTAACCGGAGCCCGGCATGGTCAGGTGGTTAAGGAGCTCGACTCGCAATCTGAAGGCCTCGGGTTCGAATGTTCGTCACACCAAACGTGTTCGCCTTTTTAGCTGTGAGGACGTTATAATGTGACGGCCAATCCCACTATTCGTTGGTAAAAAGTAGCCCAAGAGTTGGCGGTGGGAGTTGCCTTCCCTCTAGTGTTACACAGCTAAATTAGGGACGGCTAGCACAGCAAGCTCACACGTAGCTTTGCGCGAAATTCAAAACAAAAGAAACCAAAACTAATAAAGACCTTTAACTCATCAGAATATTATCGAAGTTAGATGTCAATTTTATTGACCAGCCGGTGTGGACATTACATTTCATATTTGTGAAAACAATTGAACACAGTGAGGAAAGTTTGTTTTGTGTGACAGAGATTCAAACCCGCGACCCTCGTATTACGAGTCAAGGGCTTTAACCACATGGCCCTGCCGGGCATTAGAGGTCTTTCATCCCCTTAGAGATTGATCAATATCCAATTAATTTTTCACTTTTCTCAAACCCCAAACAACGTATCTTACACCCACCCTGACAGTAAGTATTGGTATTTATTATTAGCATCGCCGTGAAAACACTCACCGCACCTTGGAGTCTTGGGTGTACTTACTATGAGATAAACGCTCAAATTGCACTATCTGGTTTATCAAGAATAGTCAAAGAGTAGGCGGTGAGTGTTGATGATCGTTTACCTTTCCTCTGATCTAAGAATACAAAGTTAGCGATGATTATGGATATGATTATGTATATGCAGATTGCAAGAAAATTCGAAACAGCAACAACAATAAAGATTAGCGAACTTTTGCTTTCCTTGAAGAGTTTTTGCATCAATAAAAAGTAGCGTGTTTGGAAAATGAAATATATAGAGAGACGAGAATAAACCATGTGATTTATTCATATTTGAGTTCCAAGTTGTATTTTATACTATCTCTGATACGCAAATTTAAGCCTAAATACTCTTCATCAGAAACAAATACAGACAAACGGGATCTGTAAGTCTTATTTCACATTTTGAAAATCGGAATTTTATCATATATTTGAAATACAAAATGCTCTATCTACTAAAAACATTATTTATTCTTCAAACAAAGCTAATTGAAATTTATCAGACATATTACACTCTCGAGATGTAAATAATATTTGAACAATCTTACCGCTTTTGCTCAAAACGAACACTTGGGTGAAAATTTTAATATTTTAGACAATGGCGTTCTTGCATGGCATATGTATCCCCCACCCCACCCCCACGCGTTCCTCTCTTCACCTCACTTCCCACCGCAAAAAATATTTACAGTGTATATATATATTAGTTTTAGTTAACAGTCTCCGGTAAACGTTTTGACGTTGAAATGAATAAAAATATGATAGATTACTTGAAAACCAAAGTCAAAATTCTCAACCAAGAATTTTTTTTTGGGAAATTAAAAGTAAACGAATATTAACCGATGATAAACTAACTTTTAATTCTCGTTTGCTTGTCAGAAAATTTCTAATCAGCACGGAACAGTCCGGTTGGTTCGATAATTTGCCGTTGGAGCTCCGTCTAGTGTAGCATCGACAGTCATTAACTTGACAAACGATATAGCTGTTGGGGTTTTTCAGTAAAGCTCAACCCGCGTGTCTTAGTTCTTCTAAAGTTTCCTTGCCAGATTATTGCTTTTTAAGCGACATATCAATGTTCATTGAGGCCTGTATGCTTGGCAAGATTTGGTTGTAGTTATCAACGTCGAAGTCTCGTAGGTCTCTTGGCATATTTGCTTTCCTCGGCTCACTTCACACACACACACGAAACCATCTTAGCTATATACAACACTGACGAAGGTGACATATTGCCCGCTTTCCTAAAAGAGGGGAGGGAGGGGCGCTTCTGTCGCCATAATGAACAGCCCTCGCGTTTTTAGACCATAATCTGCTAGAGAAAAATGACTTCCAGTGAAATCAGCCACGGAAAAGGCTTAAATGAAGTCATTTGCAACGCTCTTGCTTCGTCAAGGGACTGCAAGGAAGTCTTTCGCTCGAAAAACCCTTCTCCTCTCGGGACCAAAACCCTTTGATATTAGAGTAATGACCATGAAAGTGACAAATTTCATCCCTCGCTTGAACGCTAACCATGTGTTTTAAGCTCCAGTTAGGGAAGGAAACTGAATAAATATCACACTAGCAGCGCGAGCATTAGGGCGAGATCTGTTAATTCCGTAACATCTTATCGGAGCAGGTTATTTATGGTAGCAGTGTGTGTAATTACCGCTGAATTAAAGCGGCTACGGCGGTGAGTGAGCGTTCCGCTACGTGATCATGACACGAACGAAGAGATCGAGCATACCGTTTGTTCAAAACAGGCCTTAAGAAGGCTGGGGAATGTAACACATGTAAATTACTCCCACTTAGATCTGAAAAACTGAGTTGTTTTTCGCTCTTTTTTTTTCTTTTCTTGTTGCTTCCTTCGAGTCCATAAACATTAACGATTTCCCCCTGAAGCCGATAGAACGGGCGAGATTAAGATTTCGTTCTACCGGTTAATGTTGTGGAGAAAAAGAAAAAGAAAGAAAGAAGGAAAACTCAAATTTCCATTGGGGAGTAGGGGGGGATAAAAAGGATATATAAGCCTTTTTAACATTAACTTTTAGGTAAGCACTCTTTTATTTGGTGACTAACTTGAAAGTTTTTATGACTCTTTCTGATGCATAGCTAGATCAGTAGAGTCAACAGCCATTTGTGTTTCTGTATAAACGGCTTCAGTACAGATTTTATTGAGTATTAAAACATAAGGAGAAGCAACTTAGCCAAACGCAAAACAAAGATAGAAAAAAAACAACAACACATTTTTCATTGAGGTGTATCCTGTATCAGGCTCGAATCTTCTAATGTTATAGTACTTATGAAAAAAGGTTATCAAAATATATTTTAAACTATGGCTTGGTTCCTAACCTTCCATCGTAATATATTTATAGGTTAACTCATTTCAAACAGCATATCGTATAACTTTTTTCATTATCGTGACACTCGTACATGATGATCATTATGTATTTCCTACGTAACCAAATGTAAGTAACACTGGTTGCAACGGTATTTATTTTTAAGTTTACTCAGCAACGCTTGTTTTGTCAACAAGTTATTTAGGAAATGCAAATAGACGTCACAATTTTACATTTCTAATCAGTGGCGGAGAAAAAAAGAACGAATCTGCTAAATATAAATACTCGCTTTAAACATCACAGTGTGGACTCCTGAACGACCTACGAATTACTTCTTTTTCTCCTAACTCTAATCCTTCAAACAGCCAAAGGGTGTTTTCATTCAGTCCCTCTTTGAAGTTGACAATACTGAATAACAATATTAAGTTGTCAACTACAAAATATAGAAAGCTTTAATTGCAAATTGTTTCGATTTTGGTGAATTAAATATATTCATCGTGTATTTCCAAAGGCAAATTAAAAGAACGAATTTATCTACACACAATAAAATAGGAGAAAAGTTTGTTCTCAATATTTCTAGTTACGTATATAGCGTATCATGTCCAACAAAACGCTTGTTTACCTTTCTTGCATGACAGAAGAGTAATGCAGTAAAGACCACTGTACAGTAGTAAAGTAATATTTATCAGAGATAGATATTATGAAACAATTTGAACGATGAAAACATTTCTTCTTAGCTTTCTTCAGTTACATTAGTACGGTTATTCTCATATTTTACAATATGTCAGGACGGTTTTGAACTTGTCGCCATCCAGCTTTAATAGGAAATATTAAGATAAATGAGCTATTAAATTTAATCAAAATTTGCTAACCACCAAAAGAGTAAAAATAGAAAGTCATCTGTTCTTTTTCTATTTCTGTTCTCAACTTATTTTACATGAGCTCTACCATTAATGTTCCATTTGGTTTCCTGTTTTAGGGAGGACAGCACGTATGGTGAGGGGTTAAAAATGCTTTCTAACAGTGTTAGAGGTATTGTTATTTACCAATGAAGGAAAGAAAAGATAAGATTTAATGGCCACTTCAGTGACCACTTCTACGGTAGACGGAAGAATCAACTGGGTCATCAAGAAGCCGTGCGAGTAAAGTAGCCTCAATAAGTTTGTGTCTCGTGCTCTTTCTCTATTTGTCCAGCATATGTGCCTCTCTAAGATGATGGCTTTCTCACTGTTTTCTAGCATTTTCTTTGATTGCTTCGAGCATCACGGATGCCTGAAGAGGATCCCTGATATGATTAAGGAAGTACTCCGCCCCTGGAAGTCGGTTTTCTTGGACGTACCCTAGTTCCCATAACACCGCCTGTCAAACGTTAGCATACCACGACTTCAGTTAGCCATGAATAAAACATTGCCCAGTGAAGCTTGAGCTGAGACCCTCGCGCAAACCTGCAATAGCAGAAAAAAATGTAGAGCTCAAAACCGTCAGAACAATTGGCCGTGCTGTTGTTTTAAAGTGTTGTGAATGAAATTTTAAAGTCTTTACCCCATCTGTCATTCATGGTCCATTAAATACTCATGCGGCTTCGCAAACCCGACTGTAGTACGAGCGACACCGCTGAACGCGTGCCTGCACGCACAAGGTGTCGCAAGAGACGAGCCAACTGCGCTTTAGCGGGTAACACAGAGCTTCTCGCCACCTGATTACCCGGCGGCTCATCAAACTTGTTCGCTTTCTCTAGCAAAGCGCTAATGATATCTATTTGCATGACAACTGGGACAAGGAGGAGTTCTAAGAAAAATTCTATAATTGCATTACCTTTAAACAAGAGAACCACTTGGTATTAGGGTAGAATTTATTTTGTATCAGGGGAGAAATTTGCAGAGCTGGTGCACTTCCTTCAGTCTTTGCCAAGTGATTGGGTTCCTATGCAAATTCCGATAGAAATATCTCTAGCGCTTGCCCTCTATTCGTGAGCTTATGGCCGGCTTAAACACAGCATGTCAACTCGCCCATATAAATGTCTTTTGAATACAAAGTCAATGAGTAATTTGCGAACCTTCGAGGCTGAGCGTTATTTAGAGCCGAAAGACATTTTTCATGCCTCAGTTGGGAAGGCGCGCAGATGGTGGCGGTGAGCGTAGAGGCCATACTGGGAAATTAGAGGCTTTATATAGACATATATTATATGTTGTACTTGTTCAAACAAACAAAACAGAGCATTTTAGAATGTTATGGTTTATTTAAGTTGAAACGACAATCACCGAGAAAACAGCAAAGGTTCCAAATGCGTGTCTTTAGAAAAAGTGAAAAATAAACAACTATTAGATTGATTGAAATAAATAATTTTCACAGGAAATACCCATCTTCTTCTCATGTTATCCTTGTAGTTGTTGCTGTTTATCCAATATCCTTTTTATCTTATTTTGTAGATTTGGTTTGATAAACCTATGAAAGCAAAGTAGTCACAAAAACAACATTAATTTATTGGCATAACTCAAGCTTATAAATAACAAAAACTAGTTCTTAGCTCTTATGTGGTACGCTGGGTTACATTACTATATTACATGAATTAAAAGTGGATTTAAAGTAACAGGAGTAACACGAGTAACAGGACAGTACAACTACAAGTATCTAATAACACCGTTATATGAGATTCTCTATTGTGTATCAGAATTAATTCAGCTTTTGTTGTTGTTTACAGAGTTTAATTACAATTTCTGTGATTTTTAAAAAAAACACATTTTGTTACTTATAAATAGTGGCAGATACGGTATTCCGTTCTTATAAAAATCTTTTCTAGATAGGCTTCATTGTTAACTTTTCCCACTTTTATTGTTTCCTTACTTTTGTTTTTTTCTCGTGCTTTATCTTCCAGTTCTTGTCATTTGTCTAACTGTGGCTCATTACTTATCAATATCCTACTCGAACTATGCAAATTGTTTCGCTAACTCTCGCTGGTTTATAATTAGTGATTTGCAAAAATTCAGTTTCGTCTCCCAACTCTCAAAGTTTTAACTACTGATACATCTGTAAAAAATTCTCCCTCGTCTCTCAACTCCTGCTGGTTTTAGGTATATAGAAGGAATTAGCCATTCATTGATCATCTTGTCTCTTTCAGTTCTTCCTAATTTAGAAAGGATGAGTGGTTTACTGGTCTACTTACCTCTTTCGATTCTTCCCGATTTAGAAGGGGTGAGTGGTTTACTGATCTACTTACCTCTTTCGATTCTTCCCGATTTAGAAGGGGTGAGTGGTTTACTTATCTAATCACCTCTTTCAATTCTTCCTAATTTAAAAGAGGTGAGTGTTTAATGATCTACTTACTTGTTTCAATTCTTTCTGATTTAGAAGGGGTGAGTGGTTCACTGATCTTCTTACCTCTTTCAATTCTTCCCGATTTAAAAGGGGTAAGTGATTTACTGATCTACTTACCTATTTTAATTCTTCCCGATTTAGAAGGAGTGAGTGGTTTACTGATCTATTTATCTATTTCAATTATTTCTGATTTAGAAGATGTAAGTGGTTTACTGATCTTACCTCTTTCAATTCTTCCTGATTTAAAAGGGGTGAGTGGTTCACTGATCATCTTACCTCTTTCACTTCTTCCTGATTTACAGTTTTTTAACTTCATCAACTCTTGTCATAAACGATGTTTTATTACAACCACATTTAATCCTCTGAATTAATTCACAGTATTGTATCGTCAGTAGTGAATCGATAGTTATTACAATCTCTCTCAGCTCTCGAAATTTTTTAAACAGTAACTTACGTATAATTCTCTCTCATATTTTTTGTCTTAACTGCAAACAAATTATCTCACGTCTTTCTACTCTTGAAGTGTTATAACAACTGAAATATTTAAAAAAATTCTCTTTAATTTGCCATTTTCTCACTGTGCTATATTTAGTGATTTATTGTAAAACGATAAGTCTTGTTAAGTCTCTTGGCTGTTGTATGGTAATCATTTTATTCACAATAATTTTTCATGTCTCATGATTTTAGTATTAAAGTTTTACCGACTCATTCCCTTCCCCTTCTGAACTATTCTTATTTTATTTAACTATTGATCTATCAACAAATTATCTCTTGTCTCTGAGTCCTCACCGTTTTTATCAAATGAATTATCTACAAACATTATTTTTGTCTCTCAACTCTAGCTCTTGTATAACTAGCAATCTCTCAATGTATTTTGTTTCGTTTCTTAACTCTCAATTTCATAAAAAACGATTTATCTACTAATTCACTTCTGATTTTTAACTTTCGTTGTCAGCCCTGCATGGCCAAGCGCATTAAGGCGTGCGATTCATAATCTCAGGGTCGCGGGTTCGCATCCGCGTCGGGCCAAACATGCTCGCCCTTTCAGCCGTGGGGGCGTTATAATGTGACGATCAATCACATAATTCGTTGGTAAAGGAGTAGCTCAAGAGTTCGCGGTGGGTAGTGATGACTAGTTGCCTTCCCTCTAGTCTTACACTACTAAATTAGGGACGGTTAGTGCAGATAGCCGTCCTGTAGCTTTGCGCGAAATTAAAAAAAAACAAATAGAAACAAACTTTTGTTGTTTCATAACGATTAGTTTTATTTTCACTCTCAACACTTGCTATTCTCAACAGGTGATTTATTTTGATTAATATTATTTATTTCTCTGCGGTATGTTTGAGTGCTTGAAGCCGATGTCTCAGATTCGATCGCATTATTGGGCACTGCGCAGCTTTGTATTCATACAAAACCAACAAACTCTTCTTTGCATTATTTCGTGTTATTTTATAACCGTTGATTTGTGAACTAATTTTCTCTCACCTTTCACTGTTTTAATCAGTCACTTACTATAAATTTTGTTCCATAACTTCGCTGTTTCATAAGCAGAAATTTGCCTGCAAATTATCTCCAGTCTCTGGATTCTCGCTGTTCTATGGCTATTAATTTATCTATGAGTCGGAAATAACATTCATTTTCTAAACTCTTGTTTTTGAATAACCAGTAATTTATTAAGTTGTATTTCATGTCTAGTCTATATTTGTAATCACTGATTTTTCTAAAAACTAAAAAATTTTCTTCCTCTGTTATTCCTTACTCTTGTCATCAAATTATCTTCCTTGTATGGGAGATTTCGCTATAAAAATTATCTTCCTTTTTAAGGGATATTTCACTATTTATGAGCTATGGTAGTATACAAATAGCTTCCCTTTCTCATCTTTAGCCGATTTAACCAGAGACTTATCTTAAGTTTCTCTCAACACTAGCTGTTTCTAATAAAAGATTTATCAAAAAATTTTCTCCCAATACATAAATCTTGCTGCCGCATAACCAGTGATTCTTAAAATAATGTCCTTCCATCTCTCGGCTTTCATTCTTTTATATTAAGTGACTTATCAACAGACTTTATTTCGTCTTCTATTTCTCTTCTCTTTTATAACCAACGATTTAGTTATATTTATCTCCCAATACTCAACTCTAGCTACTTTATCACCAAGATTTTTTTCTGTAAATTATCTTTTTGTATTTAGCCATTATTGTTTAATAACCACGATTTATCAATAAATTATATTCTGTCTCTCATCTCCCAGTGTTTTACAAACAGTGATTTCCATAAGATAAAATTTTCTCTTGCTTTTCAATTGTTGATAATCGTATCTCGTTGTCATGCAATTTTCTGCTTTTCATTTCTCATAGCTAGTCATTTATTTACAAAGTAGAAAAGATATGACAATGCTTGGCTCAAATATAAGGCTATAAATAGGGGTGTGGGCTGTCCTTTCCACTATTTTAAGCCGTACGCATGAACCGTGCATTAGATGTCCCTCTGCTTCGCGAGAAATTAATTATAACTTTCGTCTGAAGTCGGCTTCGCGTATTTTATTACAGTTCAGATGATATATCATTTGTGGAACTTAATCGATACAAATGACTTGGCTGCCCAATTTGAAATGTTTATTCCATTTCTTCCTTCTCCTCTTGAGGGTAGGTGGTCCACCTACCTTTCTCTATCAATATCTCAATACTTGTGATGTTCTTTCAGTTACCACAATATAATCAGTCTACAATGTCTTTCACGTTTATTGCTATTTGCTAGTAGTATGTCTGCTATCTCTGTTACTTCTCTCTCCTCATAAGGTTTAGTTATCACTGTATAACCAATACACAGTGCTTTTCACGTTTATTGCTATTTCCTAGGAGTATGTCTGCTATCTCTGTTACTTCTCTCTCTTCATGAAGTTTAGTTACCACTGTATAACCAATACACAGTGCTTTTCACGTTTATTGCTATTTCCTAGGAGTATGTCTGCTATCTCTGTTACTTCTCTCTCTTCATGAGGTTTAGTTACCACTGTATAACCAATACACAGTGCTTTTCACGTTTATTGCTATTTCCTAGGAGTATGTCTGCTATCTCTGTTACTTCTCTCTCTTCATGAAGTTTAGTTACCACTGTATAACCAATACACAGTGCTTTTCACGTTTATTGCTATTTGCTAGTTGTATGTCTTCTATCTCTGTTACTTCTCTCTCCTCATAAGGTTCAGTTACCACTGTATAACCAATACACAGTGCTTTTCACGTTTATTGCTATTTCCTAGTAGTATGTCTGCTATCTCTGTTACTTCTCTCTCTTCATAAGGTTTAGTTACCACTGTATAACCAATACACAGTGCTTTTCACGTTTATTGCTATTTCCTAGTTGTATGTCTTCTATCTCTGTTACTTCTCTCTCTTCATGAAGTTTAGTTACCACTGTATAACCAATACACAGTGCTTTTCACGTTTATTGCTATTTCCTAGTAGTATGTCTGCTATCTCTGTTACTTCTCTCTCCTGATTTTCACGTTTATTGCTATTTCCTAGTAGTATGTCTGCTATCTCTGTTACTTCTCTCTCCTCATAAGGTTTAGTTACCACTGTATAACCAATACACAGTGCTTTTCACGTTTATTGCTATTTCCTAGGAGTATGTCTGCTATCTCTGTTACTTCTCTCTCTTCATGAGGTTTAGTTACCACTGTATAACCAATACATAGTGCTTTTCATGTTTATTGCTATTACTTAGTAGTATGTCTGCTATCTCTGTTACTTCTCTCTCCTCATAAGGTTTAGTTACCACTGTATAACCAATACACAGTGCTTTTCACGTTTATTGCTATTTCCTAGTAGTATGTCTGCTATCTCTGTTACTTCTCTCTCTTCATAAGGTTTAGTTACCACTGTATAACCAATACACAGTGCTTTTCACGTTTATTGCTATTTCCTAGTAGTATGTCTACTATCTCTGTTACTTCTCTCTCTTCATAAGGTTTAGTTTCCACTGTATAACCAATACACAGTGCTTTTCACGTTTATTGCTATTTGCTAGTTGTATGTCTTCTATCTCTGTTACTTCTCTCTCCTCATAAGGTTCAGTTACCACTGTATAACCAATACACAGTGCTTTTCACGTTTATTGCTATTTCCTAGTAGTATGTCTGCTATCTCTGTTACTTCTCTCTCTTCATAAGGTTTAGTTACCACTGTATAACCAATACACAGTGCTTTTCACGTTTATTGCTATTTCCTAGTTGTATGTCTTCTATCTCTGTTACTTCTCTCTCTTCATGAAGTTTAGTTACCACTGTATAACCAATACACAGTGCTTTTCACGTTTATTGCTATTTCCTAGTAGTATGTCTGCTATCTCTGTTACTTCTCTCTCCTGCTTTTCACGTTTATTGCTATTTGCTAGTTGTATGTCTACTATCTCTGTTACTTCTCTCTCCTCATAAGGTTCAGTTACCACTGTATAACCAATACACAGTGCTTTTCACGTTTATTGCTATTTCCTAGGAGTATGTCTGCTATCTCTGTTACTTCTCTCTCTTCATGAGGTTTAGTTACCACTGTATAACCAATACATAGTGCTTTTCATGTTTATTGCTATTACTTAGTAGTATGTCTGCTATCTCTGTTACTTCTCTCTCCTCATAAGGTTTAGTTATCACTGTATAACCAATACACAGTGCTTTTCACGTTTATTGCTATTTGCTAGTTGTATGTCTACTATCTCTGTTACTTCTCTCTCTTCATGAGGTTTAGTTACCACTGTATAACCAATACACAGTGTCTTTCACGTTTATTGCTTTTACAAGTTTTATAAGCGATGTTTTTAATGTTATAATCTAGATGTTAAACAGAAGGCGCATGATATTAAGATGAAGTAACTCATTGAACGTCTAATATATTTGGGAATATTAACGACCGAACGACTTTGCAAAATTTCTAGAAACTAAGCTACAAGTATGCATATATTTATGTTTATATAAATACGTAAATACATTTAGTTCAATGAGTGAATATTGTATTGAGTTAGTTGGTTTAATTTAGTGAATTACTTGGATAAGTTCTAGGTACTGCATATTTTTAGTTATTCAAATAAGTAGCTTTGAAAATTTTCCAGTGAATTTATAATTGCTTCTTTCCGAATAACGATATATTTCCGTTTGAACAGCATTTGTAAACTTAGGCCTACAAATTGTAACGAGCGTGAGACGTAAAGGTTATAATAAAGGATTTTGTTATCGTTACGTAAGCTCCACTTGAATAATACCGCCAGATATTTTGAAAGAACTTACAGAAAAAAGAACAACTTTAAAATAACTAGTGTCAGAAATTAGGTTATTTTGGCGAAAATAAATTATATTTTCGAATGTATTCGAAGTAAATTTTCAACTATTGTAGATGAATATTACGATATCACAAAAGGGAAGCGTAAGATTACCACAGATGATGAAATTATGATGGTGAAACGAGGTAAAAAAGAAAGTTACAGAAAATTAAATGAAGAACATGTAGGTAGCAGGCAGAAACTTAAAATTGTTGTAAGACATAGAAGGAAATATTCATATAAACATTCCGGAACAGGGTACAGAGGTAAGAAAAGACCTTAGCAAAGACACTTATCGTGAGATGAAGGATTCATTGGCACATTTACAGATCCTTAGTAGATGATGATTCGAGAACTAGGCTAAAGTAAAGTGGGAGTACGTATTTAAAGGTGACTACAGTTGGCATGGAAACCAAAATCCTTAAAGTCGTAGATAAATATTTGAACATAAAGTTTCAGGATCATCAGATCCAATAGTGTTGAATCATTGACTTCCTCTGACGATCATCTAAATTCTATAAAGGCAAATGAGTATCTAGAAAATTAGTTATACAAAACAGAAGAAACACACCACGAGCCAACAGTTGTTTCGAGCGAATATTGTCAGGAACTACGGACAAAAACTTGTTCAAACGGATACCAGAAAGAGGGAACTGTTATAACTGTGGGAAAACCAACCATTAGAGTCAAGTCTGTGAGAAATCAACAGATAGTAATACAACAAAGAAATTAGCTGGACTTATGGGCCAAAGTTAAGCTGAAATTACCCCATCCGTCTAAATCAGAAAAGAAGTTTACTGTTTAAAGAAACCAGAAGTGAAAAAAGATGAAACTGATGTGAACAGCTAGTAGAGGTAATGTTGTAATAAAAGAAAACTTCTCTATATCCCATAATGTATGGGAAATTGACATCGAGAAAGAGTGCATGTTAGAAACTGAGTTCATGCAAAAAACTTAAATGTGAGATTAAGTTGAATTAAAATAGCTTCACAGTCTACGACCCTGAAATCCAATTATGTTACCTCATAATTACTAGACCAGGGATTGAACTGTGACAACAACAACAACTAAGATATGCAGGCGTTGTAACATCGAGTAGTAGTATCACATCAAACAACATCAGAAGAAGATATCTTTAATAAAAACATATAGGAAATCAGATTTTAATTCCTCACATAAGGACATCTTACAAAAACCGTATGACCGATGTTGTAAAGGTATTAGAAATAACCAATGCTAAAGAGTACATCTGCCCACGAAATATCAAGACACCTTTTTCAACAAATCTCATGACTTAGACCAAACAAATAAAACATCTCACAAGACTGACCTTAATCTGAGGATGAATCTTCATTTTATGGCAAAAGACCTGAAAGCCACAAAGGAACAAAGAGTGATAGAAATGAGTAGTACATCATGGACATCATCAATTGTACTTATTAAAACAGGAATGAATCCGCAAAATTCTGCCTGGACTATCAGAAGGTAAATGAAGTTATAAAAATGACCCCTACACACTTCTAAGGATTTTGTGTAAGATGCATTAACTGGATGAAAAGAGTTTTCAACACCAAATCTTAAGAGTGGATATTGAAAAGTGCAAGATGCTAAAGCAAGTAGAAAGAGATAACTGCACAATATTTATTGTAGCAGTTTGTGTTATCATTTTTATTATGTAAATATAACGCTCCTGTTACATTTCAATATTTGATAGAACGTACACATTTACTTGAATGACGTAATCACACACGAGAGGTCTGGCATGGCCACGTGGATTAAGGCGTGCGACTCGTAATCTGAGGGTCGCGGGTTCGAATCCCCGTCACATCAAACATGCTCACCCTTTCAGTCGTGAGTGCATTATAATGTGACAGTCAATTCCACTATCTGTTGGTAAAAGAGTAGCCCAAAACTTGGCGATGGGTGGTGATGACTGTCTGCCTTCCCTCTAGTCTTACACTGTTAAATTAGGGACGGCTAGCGCAGATAGCCCTCGAGTAGCTTTGCGCGAAATTCAGAAAACAAACAAACAAACACACACGAGAAGACCTTAGATAATGCTCATGATGAGCTAAGTGTAGTTCAGGCTGGGTGAGAAAAGAGAAGCTTAAGGTCAGTCCCAAAAAGTGGAAGTTGTTCGTGGGTATATAGTCAGCACTAAGGGAATGTCTACAAATCCACTGAAGGTTCATTCTGTCCACAATCAGTCTGGTGAGGTAAAAGGATTTTTTGGCCTGTTGTCTTACTTGTCATCTGACGTTGCTCTTCCTCTACATAAATTACTTTAATGACAAACAAGTTTTGTTGAACTCCTAATTGTGAAAAGTCATTTTCCAAACTGAAGGAGGAATTAAACGCTACTCCTGTACCAGCATAAGAAACTCTGAAAGTGATTTTGCAATGGAAACAGTTTTGTCATAAGTACAGCAAAGAAAAACATGCGATTGTCCACTATAGGAAGACAATGAAAATTGCAGAAAGGAAGAACTTTACCTTTCTAAAAGAGATACTAAATGTTGTTAGAATCCTTAGATATTCCCATCATTATGTTCAAGACAAATGACGTTGCATGAATTGACTTATACATTTTTTTTGTAATCTAGTACATCAAACAGCAAGATTGTTCCAGAACCTTCAATATAATAATTTAAAATCATGTATCACCCTCAAGTAATGCCAGCTCTAGTTAGCTCTAGTATTGTTACTGAGATATTTCTATTTGAATGCCAATTATAAATTTAAGCCTACAAGCCAAATCAAGTGTACAAGCTTTGGAAAACGTTAAGGAAAATATGAATTAATTCATTATAGTAACGTGAGCTGGACCTAAATTGTTTTCAGCAAATAATTTAAAAGAACTTTTCTAAAACAAAAGAGCAAGTTACAGCAATTCCAATTTCTTTATAACCTTTGTTTATCCATACAGCCCATTTATTTCTGTTAATAGTACATAATTAGCCTCTTTGTGTTCACTAGCAATTTATCTATAAATATGTTTAATATTTCCAATCTTTCCATTTTGATAACATTATATAAACAACATACAAAGTTCATCTTTTCTTTTGATGTTTATATGAATGTAATAAATTTATAATTTTTCTCTGGTTTCTTTTTCTAATAATAATTTGTATTCGATTTCATATTTTTTGTTCAGTTATGAGTAATTTGCCTTCAATGTTAATCAACATTTTTTTCTATTTATTTAACAATAATTTCTGTACTATATGTTTTGTTGGAAACCAAATCTTGCTTTTTGTGATTTAATATAAAAGCTGTCCTATTTATTTTTGTTTTATTTACAAATAATATGTTTATTGAAATTCTTTCATCTCTCGACTATTTGTTTACAATTAGTAATTTATCGATGCTTTATGTCTCGTTTTTAAATATTTTTTTGAAAATTTATTGCCACATATTTTAAAGTTTTTGGCCGGTTTTTAGTTGCTGTTATTAAGCACAAACCTACACAGTTGGCTTTCTGTCCTGTGCCTACTACGGATTTCGCAAACCGGTGTTTAGCGATACCACTTCACAGACTTACCATCGAGCCACTTTGGGACCGTCTCTGAAGTATCGAGTCTTGTTTATTTAATTTTTTTTCGCTCTATTTTTCTCTTTCTTCAGATTTGCCAAACAATATTATCTAGTCGTTCCTCAAGTCTATTTATCAGTATAGCTCAGCTGTAAGCTTGTGAGTTCATATTACAATTTAGGTCTCGATCTGGCCCGGCATATCCAAGCGTGTAACATTTAGTAAGTTAGGGACGGCTAGCACAGATAGCCCTCATGTAACTTTGCCTCAAGATTCATAAAATAAACAAACATAGACTAGATAAACTTCTGATGATGACATAGTAAACGTTGAAACATGTAGACTACACATTTTACTTATTTGGGTTTGTTTCTTGTTTGAAGTTAAGCACATAAGCTGCAAACAGATCATCTGTGCTCTGTCCACCACGGCTGTCGATAAACCTGTTTCTAACGTTGTAAGTCCGCAGACATATTTCTGTGCTACTGGAGAGGGGGTCATTTGAAATTAAACTTTACAACTCACTTTCCTACAATCATCCATAAGATGAAATGAAAGAGGGGCTCAGTTCTCTATAATTATCTGTTAGAGAACTGAGCGAGACATAGAGGTTAGTGTGCTGGACCATGGACCCAAATGTTTTTGGAAAAATAGCGCACTTCGTCTTGAGTGTGTTACAAGAGTGACAGTCAAAAACCATCACTTCATTAGAGTAGCCCTAAAGATAGCAGAAGATACTTTTCTCTAGTCTACCAACAGGGACAACTACGAATAAACTTTGTTTAGTTTTACGCGAATTTCCGAAACAAATCTTTGACTCTTTCTACAGGTAAAGTATGACCTAAATATTTGACACCTTCTACAGAGAAAGCATGATCTAAATACTTGAAATTTTCTATAAACACTCCATGACTTAAATATATGACATCTTTTACAGACAAAACATGACCTAAATATTTGAAATTTTCTACAGACTTGTTTGTTTGTTTTGAAATTTCGCACAAAGCTACTCGAGGGCTATCTGTGCTAGCCGTCCCTAATTTAGCAGTGTAAGACTACAGGGAAGGCAGCTAGTCATTACCACCCACCGCCAACTCTTGGGCTACTCTTTTACCAACGAATAGTGGGATTGACCGTTTCATTATAACGCCCCCACGGCTGGGAGGGCGAGCATGTTTGGCCCGACGCGGATGCGAACCCGCGACTCTCAGATTATGAATCGCACGCCTTAATGCGCTTGGCCATGCAGGGCCTTTCTATAGACAACCCATGACTTAAATATATGACATGTTTTTTTAGACAAAGCATGACCTAAATATTTAAAATTTTCCATAGACATAGCATGACCTAAATATTTGATACCTTCTGTAGACAAATAATGACCTATCTGATGAGGCTAAACGACTAACCTGACATGAATAAAGTTAGTAGGCTCACTAAGATAAAGAGTCTTTCTAATATACAATACTTGTAGAATAATTAAACAGTTAGTTTTAACCATACTGCTTAAAACTGCAAAGAAAGTACATTTTACTGAAGAAAATATATAAAACCTGAAAGAATTCAATTATTTTCATTAAGTATAAAAATGGACCCTTATAAATACTTTTAAATCGTTACAGATTCCCAGAGGAGTGTACACTTAAGTATTCAGATTAAGCACTTTAATTACAAACATATTCATAAACACCATACCCACCATCAATCACAGCTTTTGTTACAAGTTGTTAGTTAGAAGGGAGCCAAGGATGTAGGTCTATTTCATTACCGATCTCAGACAGCGAAGGATGAAATATCACGCGTTCTGGACAAAAACATTTACAATTCATTAGCTTTTTTTAACAAACTGTATTAAATTAAGAAAGGCTAATCGACAAATATCATGTTTATGGCCGTGCCAGGAATACTTTTATATGTCTTAAATAAAACAGCATAAGTAGAAAATTGAATATATCTGAATTAACGTTAGAAAACTGGGTTTGCCTTCATACGCAATCAATCTCACACTATATACATATGCATGTGCGTAAATAAATATTTCTGTATTCTATACAAGAAAGTATCAGTGTTTACATCGAAACGTTTAAGTCTCAAACACCAGTTCTTCTACTAACGGGAAAGTTTCGAGGGTTAGCTTGAAAAGATTGATTTGCATAATATTTAATGAACACTCAAGGGTTGTGGATACGACCATAATTTCTTATTTAATTCGCTTGTTTCCCACAACTCTGTGCTTAAGCAAGCATTATGGGTAAATTGTTTAGTACTGTAGTTACAACTGTTATTTGTAAGCGTTCATAAAACTATACAGTTTGTTGTTTAAAGATAGAGAAATCAATGAAAACATGTTGGAAACCAATAACCCATGCTAAAGGTAAAAATAAAACCATATTATTTCGTTGTGACGTCAGAAACGGGGTTTGTAGCGTAAACTAATACTGCTTAGAAAAATTGAGGGAACATAGAATAGAATAAGTGTGGTATTGGAAAAGTAAAATGTCCTATAATAGAAAAGTGTAAGAAAGATGAGTGTAGAAACACAGCAAGTTTCGTCTTTGAATGAAAATGTTTAGAATACTTATTTCTTTATTAATGTGCTATATTACATGTCAGCTACAGGCTTTAAAAGAATGCAGAGGACAATCTATAGCCTTTGTTATTTAAAAGAGAATGCGTCCCTAGTTGTATTTCTTTGTAAGTAAAAACAACCAGACAAAACATAACCATATGGTAACACGACTTAAAAAAAAATCAGTATCAGTAATCAAGATTGATTGGTTTGTTGATGTTTTGTGCATCTTAGGCCGGCTGGGATGGGTTAACCTGAAGATGACCTGAGAAAATTCAATACTATAAGCCTTCAAACTTACTGCTGAACCACCGAGGTACGTTTAAGACAGCAGGACGTTGTGCATAAGGCACCCATAAATGTTTGTATGTTTAATGCCAGGCAGCAGAGACACATTATGGGCTACAAGATCGAGACCTGTTTGTTTTGTTTTTGAATTCCGCACAAAGCTACTCGAGGGTTATCTGCGCTAGCCGTCCCTAATTTAGCAGTGTAAGACTAGAAGGTAGGCAGCTAGTCATCACCACCCACCGCCAACTCTCGGGCTACTCTTTTACCAATGAATAGTGGGGTTGACCGTCATATTATAACGCCCATGCCGTCTGCTGAAAGGGCGAGCATGTTTGGTGTGACAGTGATTCGAACCTCAGATTACGAGTCGAGTGCTTTAATCACCTGGTTACGCCGGGCCAGATAGAGTAGTAAATCATAACAAATCAATTTTCGTCTTCTTTCAACAGCCTGTTGATGAGGGAGTGTGACAACAAAGTAACATTGAAGTATCAGAAAAGGACTGCAAAAACAAGGAACTTCTCAGCTCGACAAGAAAATGCGATAAATATAACAAAAGTGAAATTTAAATCAAAGACAAGATTAACATGAACCCGACGATGACCGAAGAAAGTCGAAACGTTGTTCACTCCACGTAAAATATTTTCTCAACCCAAACGAGCCGTTTTTACATATATATTTCACTACAAGTGGGTTTTCTCGACATCACTGATTAGAAGTTGATTCTAATATTTATATATATACTTATGTAAGTCATCACTCACATAAGTCTATTCTTTATGTTTCTATATATTTCTGTAAATAAACACTTACATAAGTTGATTTTACATATACGTATATATATTTCTTTAATTAAACATTTATGTGAGTTGATTCTTCGTGTGCTTTACGCATTTTTGTAAATAAATACAGATGAAAGTTGATTCTAAATTCTTATACATATTTCTGTAAATAAATACTTGTATAAGTTGATTCTCGGTGTTTATATATATTTCTGTAACGAAACACTTATTTAACTTGATTTTACGTGTTTATACATATATATTTCGGTAAATAAACACTTGCATAAGTCGATTCTGATATTTATATATATTTCTAGAAATTAATTTTTATATAAGTTTATTCTACGTGTTTATATATATATTTCTGTAAATAAAGACTTATATAAGTTGATTCTACATATTTATATGTATATTTCTGTAAATAAACACTTATATAAGCTGAATCTTTGAGCTGTTATATATTTTTGTAAATAAATACATATAAAAGTTGATTCTATACGTTTATATACATTACTATAAGTGAACACTCACATAAGTTCATTCAGAGTGTTTATACATATATAAATATCCATTAAGTAAAGCTTACATAAGTTGATTCTGCATGCTTACATATATATTTATGTAGATAAACACAACTATAAGTTGATTCTTTATGTTTCTATACACACACACACACACATATATATATATATCTGTAAATATACACTTATACAAATTAATTCTCCATATTTATATTTTCATTTCTGTGAACAAATACTTGCATAAGTCAATTTTATGTCTTGGTATATATACATTTCTGTAGATGAATAGTTATATAAGTTGATTCCACGTATTTGTATATACATATTTCTAAATAACTATTTGTGTAAGTTCATTGTAATATTTATACATGTATCTCTGTAAGTAAACTCTTACGTAAGTGTATTCTAATGTTTATACACAATTCTCTAAGCAAACAGTTACTTTAGTCGGTTTTACATATTTCTATATATTTCTGTAAATAAAAATTTATCTAGGTAGATTCTACATGTTTATATATATATTTCTGTAAATAAACATTTATGTCAATTAATTCTACACGTACATACATATATGTCTATAAATAAATACTTATATAAGTTTATTCTAATTATTGTAAATATATTTCTGTAATTAAACACTTTTATAAGTTGGTTCTTTGTGGTTTTTTATATATTTTTGTAAATGAATACTTGTGTAAGTTGATTCTACATTTTGATATATATATTTTAATAAACACTTATATAAGTTCATTCTACGTTTGTATATATATTTATTTCTGTAAATAAACACTTATATAAGATTATGCTATATGTTTACATGTATTTCAGTAAATAACTACTTGTATAAGTTCGTTGTAATGCTTATATATGTATTTATGTAAATAAACAGTTACATAAGTTGATTCCACATATTTGTATGTATAGTTTTCTAATTAAACATTTATATAACATGATTCTTCGTGTCTTTTACATATTTTTGTAAATAAACACATATAAAAGTCGATTCTTCCATGTTTATGCATATTTCTGTAAATAAAACTTACATAAGCTTATCCTACGTATCTTTATATAATTTTGTGCACAAATATTTGTATAAATTGATTTTATGTGTTTAAATGAAAATATATTTCTGTAAATAAACACTTACATAAGTTGATTCTACATGCTTATATATAATTTCTTAAAATAAACACTTATATAAGTTTATTCTACATATTGATGTATATATTTCTGTAAATGAATACTTGTATAAGTTGATTCTATATCTTTATATATACATATTTCTGTAGATAAACACTAGTAGAAGTTGATTCTATATATTTATGTATATTTCTGTAATTAATTACTTATATAAGGTGGTTCTTTGTGTTTTTTTATATATTATTATAAATAAATACTTATATAAGTTGATTCTACGTGTTTATATATATTTCTCTGAATAAACGTTTATATAAGTTGATTCTATATGTTTATATATATAATTCTTTAAATGAACACCGATGTAAGTTGATTCTAAATGTTTGTATACATATATTTCTGTAAATAAACACTTAGATGGGTCAGTTCTACATATTTATATGTATATATGTAAATGGACACTTGTAAAACTTGATTATGCGTGTTTATATGTATATTTCTTTAAATTAATATTTATATAAGTTGATTTTACGTGTTTATATATATTTCTGTCTATAAACACTTACATAAGTTGATTCTCTATGTTTATATATATATTCTAACTTTTGATCTCAGTAATGTTATATCAATAGATCTATTAGTTTTGTTAATGCTGTGGGGGTGTATAATGTACGGTTAATTCCACTATTCGTTGGTAAAAGAGTAGCCCAAGAGTAGGCGGTGGGTGGTGATGACTAGCTGCCTTCCCACTGCTAAAGCAGGGACGGCTAGCACAGATAACCCGCGAGTAGCTTTGTACGAAATTCTAAAACAAACAAACAAAAAAGGTTTTTTAAATATAGTTTATTTTTATTTTATGCTTTTTACAACTTTCTTTCTCATTGTAAAAGCGTTTAATACCTCATTTGTGTTATTTGTATAGTTTTTTGTTATTTGATAATTAATTATTCCCAATAGGTTAGTTAACGAATGCTACGGGTGTTTTGCGTGGATTCCAGAAACATTAAGTTACCTCCTTATAGGTTGTTAAAAATCACTTTCTTCTCACTTTGTAAAACACGTTTAGGGATATATGTTGAATGTTTTTTGTTGAATGTGAATATTCTCGCAAAATCTATATAACAGTTAGAGTTCCTAAAGTTAAGATCAAATTAACATTCGTTCTTTCAACCGTGTGCGCGTTATAAAGTCCCAGCCAATCCCACTATTCGTTGGCAAAAAGAGTAGTCCAGAAGTTTGCTGCGGGTGGTGTTCATTTGTCGCCTTATCTCTAGTGCGAGTGTGTGCTTTCTTATAGCTTACCCACATCGGGCTATCTGCTGAGTTTACCGAGAGGAATTGAGTCCCTGATTTTAACGTTGTAAATCCACAGACTTACTGCTGTACCAGCGGGGAACTTCTCTCTAGTATATTGCTGCTCAATTAGGGGAGGCGCTAGCGTGTAGGTATGCGCGAAATAAAAACACAACAACAACTAAACCTAATTCTGAACTGTTATATATATAGTAATCATAATTTTTAAGCCATAAACAAAACGCATTAACAAGAAATAAAATACACTGTATATTTTAAAAAAGGATCTTAGGATACAATCTGCAATTTGGAATTATAAAATTATCCCAAGTTTTGGAGGTGACTGAAGAAGTAGGACCCACATTGCAGTGGGGACATACCGTCTATCAGTCTTAACCTAGAATTTACTAGTATCACATAAAAAAATTAGAAATTAGGAAAGTGAGATGTGGGTACTCAAGCTCACAACCTCTCACATCTAGGGTTTCCCAAAGTGGTCGATGAGCCTTTCCTGTAGGTAAATAAAGTTCTAGGCTGAAAATGACCCCATTCATACTTGTTAAATTCCATACATCTTATTGGAAAACATCAAAACATCATTCTTTTCTACATGTTCTGTTTCCTACGGATCGTATTGTGATGAATAAAAGTTGATCAGATATCGGCATTTTTAACAATGAAGTTTCATTTAAGAATCTGAAGGTCTTACACATTCGTTAAAAGGTCGACAACTGTAAAAGGTGTGGGAAACCCTGATCTGAACTACAAGGGAAGGCAGTTAGCTGTTCAGCAGCACCCACTGCCAACTTCTGGAATACCCTAATTGAATAGTAACATTCACTATAAACTCAGATTACAGAGTCTGATTTTCGTTAGTTCGATGCGACTCTTGTACTTGAGGTCTACAGTTTGGAGCATTAACTACAAATGTCACGTCCAGACAAAAAGCCAGTTTTACTGATAAATTCGTTAACATTGATCATAACGACTCTTTTACAATAATAAACGGAAACTAGTCTATGTAATGCTTAATAAGAATGCCAACAAAATGACTGGTAATTTACATTTAATCTTCATAAATAAAATTATTTTCAAGAATTTGTTTCTTTTTGAAAATTCGAGAGCTATTTGTAGTAGCCATCCCTAATTCAGAAGCGACAGATTAGAGGAAAGGCAGTTGGTCAATACCTGCCAACTGTTAGTCTATTCTGTTATGGACTGAAAATGGCATTAGCCTTCGCTATAATGCGAAAAGAGCGAACATGTTCAGTGACAAGATTTGAATTCGCCATCCGCCGATTGCGAGTTCAGCGGCTTAACCGTCAAACGCACTTCCCGAGAAGTATTAATGACAAATGAATATTGCTTGTTTGCTTTGAATTTCGCGCAAAGTTACATGAGGGTTATTTGTGCTAGCTGTCCCTAATTTAGCAATGTAAGATTAGAAGGAAGGCAGCTAGTCATCACCATCTACCGCTAACTCTTGGGCTACTCTTTTGCTAACGAATAATGGGATTAACAGTTACATATAAACATACCCACGGCTGAAAGGACCAGCACTTTTAATGTGAGGGGGATTCAATCCCGAGACCCTCAGATTTTGAGTCGAGAGCCCTAATCACCCAGCCATGCCGAGCCTCAAACGAATATTAAATGCATGATTAAAGACACCAAACATGCTCGCCCTTTCAGCCGTGGGAGCGTTAAAATATGATGGCCAATCACACTATCTTTTGGTAAAAGGGTAGCCTAAGAGTTCACAGTGGTTAGTATCGACTAACTTCCTTCCCTCTCTTATGGATAACTAGCAGAAAGAGCCCTCTTGCAGCTTTGCGCGAAATATAAAACAAATGAAACCTGTTCAAATCACCGTAAACATGAATAACATACATAAACTGTTCTGTAAATAAAAAGTCTCATTAATTAGAACACGGGACCGAAAATTTTTACTTTTTTTCAATTTCGTGCAAAGCTACTCGAGGGCTATCTGCGTTGGGAAATGTTAAAGTTATGTACGCTGAGACCTGAAGAGTTTCAACTTCAATAACCCTCCAAATTTTTAAATTATTGATGTCACATTATTTTCTTTAATTAAGAAGTTAAACATTACCTTACGAAGTAATAACCATTCCGACAGACTTTTTTGCTACTGCATCCGTACACATATGTCAGATTACTCAAACTAGTGAGAAGTATTTCATTTATTCGGTTCTTCATTACTTAATAGGATATGCAGAACAGTGTCGAACAAAGTCCAATTATAAACGTTATTACAAAAGAAACTTTTACGAGTCTCCATAACGAAACAAAATTACAAAGATATTGCATCTTTCCGATCTTTATAAACAAAGAACTTTACTTTCAATAATACTACAAATAATAATTATTGTATAGATACATACCGTACATCTCTTTATTCCACCCTTATCCTAATACCTGTATCAAACAACTCTGCTGTGATGAAAATATTTATTGATTTGTGAAATTGTCCATTTTTACTTCATTGAATTTCACAGATACATTAGAGTAAATAAATTTAATAATAAAAATTAATTATAAACAGAATATAAAATAGTATTTTATAAAGAGAAGTTTTTAACCAAGAGCATTTTATAAACAGAAATTCCTATCCAGTAGTTATCTTATTAATAAAAATTTCTCTCACGTACTTTCTAACCAATGGTATTTTATAAACAGAATTTTCTATCCAGTGGTATTTTATAAACAGAAATTTATATCGAGCAGTATCTTATAAACAAAAGTTTTGATCTATAAGTAATTTATAAACAGAAGTTTCTAACCAATAGTATTTTATAAACAGAAATTTCTATCTGGTAGTTGCTCCCCGGTATGTCTGCGGAGCTACACCGCTAAAAAAGCGGGTTTCGATACCCGTGGTAGGCAGAGCACAAATAGCCCATTGTGTAGATGTGTGCTTAATTTAAAAAACACACACAACAACCTATCCGGTATTTATTTTATAAATAAAAATTTCTAACCATTACTATTTTATTAACAGAAGTTTTATCCAGTAGTATTTTATTAACAAAAATTTCTACCGAGTAGTATTTTATAAACAGAATTTTCAAATCAATAGTATTTTATAAACAGAAATTTCTATCCAGTAGTTATTTTATAAAGAAAACTTTTTATCCATTAGTATGTTATAAACAGAAGTTTTATCCAGTTGTAGTTTATAAACAGAAGTTTCTAACCAATAGTATTTTACAAAAAGAAGTTTCTAACCAATAGTATTTTACAAAAAGAAGTTTCTAACCAATAGTGTTTTATAAAAAGAAGCTTCTAACCAATATTGTTTTATAAAAAGAAGCTTCTAACCAATAATATATCACAAATTGTATCGTCGCACGCCTTTGACGAATATACATCAGGTTCCCGTTACTACTAGTTTCTCACTCAAATCTCAGTTCATTTTAAAACACAACTATACGTGCTACGAGTTTCTGTGAAAAGTAATTGTTTAAAATATAAGTAAACGTTGTCGGCCTACAATTAGAAGTTTAACGTTCAGTTGCAAAAGAAACGTCACATATAATTCGTCTATAAAGTGGAGAGTTTTCATAATACATCATAATTCATGCATATGCTGCAAGCTAGGTGGGATTCTTATTAGTTCGTGAGTTCTTTACTTTGAACTTGTTAAAAATAACAAACAAAAACGGATAACAGATTATACCGACCAACGGTCAATAGATATTTACATTGTAAGGGTGCAGTTTACAGATCTTATGTGTATGCGGTCGACTTTATAATTCGAAACAGTGTTTTGGGATTTTATTAAAAGGACAATTTAGCACTCATGTTTAAAACGATTAATAAGTCACTGACACTGTAGATTACAGCAATTTTGTGTGGATTAAGTTACTGTACCTTAATAAAGATTATTTAAATTAAGAAACATTTTATCATCTGTTTACACGTTTTATCTCAGTTGCGACTGGTTGATTTGAACCTGTTTACGATAGGTAGTTTCCTTAGATCCTGCGATGAACTCCAAATCATATTAGCTTTTGGGTTTTACACATGGCAATAAATGTTTAACTACGAATTGCATTAAAAAATTGTGAGATGAAAAACGTCTCCACTCAAACTCACGGAGGCGTCGCTGGGCACTGACACACGGGGCCTGTGCCCCAAATCCCAGTTGGTGTCTTGAAAAAATCAGAGTATACAACTTTGATCGATAATGTACTGATATAGGTCCGAGCTCCAAATCATTTAATTCTCTAGCGAAGCCTCTGCTAACGTTTTTAAAATTACCTTTCGATTAATATACTGGTGACTCAAAAAAAAAAAAAAAAAAAAAATGGCGCGAAAAACTTCTATTGCGTTATAATCAGCAGTGCACCAGTGCTTGACGTCAGATGAGACCTTCGAAACATTGGATATATTATGTTTAGAGAAAATATCTATATCCACGACTTCGTATTTCTAATAAAAATAATATTGATTTTGACTAAACCAATAGTTATTTTATTCTCCGTTAAAATCATCCCCAATATAAATCATACACAAATAACACTACAATACGCAGATAATAATTCCATGTTAAATATGTACACTAAAAAAAATAGGTGCAGATTTTCCAACGTTAAGACATAGTGACATTATTTTATTTTAGAGTACGTTAAAATAATACAGTAGCTTTGATGAATACAGATATAAATGAAGCAAACCTCATCTCTAACCGTATTAAAATAGCAATAAGACTGTAATTTGCTTGTATATATTCTTTTGCCAATTGCAATCAATAGTCAGTCTTTGGGCGAGGTCAACTTCCAATTTGGATAGCTACATTTGCTGGTGCTGCTCTCTAGTGAGCAAATAACAAGCTTATATCATAATTTTAAATATAACTTTATTTAAAATAGTTCAAATAAAGTCCTTTGTTTTTTTTTAAACTTCGCAAAAAGCTACACAAGGACTATCTGCGCTAGCAGTCCCTAATTTAGCAAACCCTAATTGTAATAAAAAATTTAAGAAACAGCAGGTTCACAACACTATTTTTGAGAAAATGTATGTGTCTGTATGTGTTTTATAGCAAAGCCACATCGGGCTATCTGTTGAATCCACAGAGAGGAATCGCACTCCTGATTTTAGCGTTGTTTGTCCGTAGACTTACCACTGTACCAGCGGGACATCGAGAAGTTTAGGTATTTATGAAAGCCAGTATTAAAATTAGAAATTGAGATCACATTTGATCAGATCTTGTTGAGTGTGTTACAAAGCCATATAGTTTTACACATTTCTTTATTATTTAGTAAAATATATAACAAATTAACAAAACCTTAAGGGGACCATTATGTTTTTGACCACACCCTACACGTATGCAATCTGGTTGTTTTTGGTTTTCTGGTGAGTGTTCTTTCGAAAGTAGTTCAGTCATTGAAATTGGTCGCGCAACCAAATACCACATTCAACCCAAGCACTTAGTTTGACACGTTATTTCAAATAGATACAACTAGGACATTCTGTTTTAATGTAATTTGCATGCAGACACACAAGTTACACTGTATAGTAGAGTCGGCTGACATGGATATAGTAAACTTTTATTTCAAATGCACAAAGCAAACTATAACATTTCTACTTCTTTAGGTTTTCGTCAAAAGATAGCTGTTACAAGAAATTAAACCGATATTTAACCAGCACTAAGGAACGGGTTTTTATAAGCATTATATTTTCACGAATTATATTTCAATAATGCCTATATTTTCTAAAATATATATTACAAAATTTATCTACTAATTATATTAAAAACATTATTTTCGTACTCTCTGTGGATGGGCGTAGCTTGGGGGTTATCGTATCGGGCTGCTGATCTTAAAGTCCGAAGTTCAGTCCGTAAAGCTGCTGAGTGCGGTTCTCCCAGTTTCAGCTCTGAGTAATTATTCTGTTCAAAGCCGAATAAAAAACAGCCCTTGTGGAAACAGGTACTGCTAACTAGCTACCTTCCCTCTTGTCAGTACTTCAAAATTACGGATGGTTATATTTAGATGCTGTGTTGAAGAAGAAAGTTCAAGCTGAAAACACTAAAATCTTACTGTTTCATATTACTCCCGAGTAATTTTAATATTCTTGACCAACATTAGCTGCAGGATCAAAAGTACACTGACTCTTAGTTTTTTCGTTTGTTTTCGTAGTCTGAAGACGTGTTACAGTGACACGAATTATTTTATTATCTGTTCCAATATGCTCATTTTTAAATTATTTTATTATACAACTTCATTTTATCATTACTACATACAAGTAGTATGTGGTACTACTGTTGAATCCACGTTTGATCAGATTACTAAAAACCATGATCCCCTATATCAGGGGAATCGTGAATTAACCATTTTACTCTTAATGATTCTATTTTATTTGGAAAACTGCAAAAAGTTTAGCGTTTGAAGTAACCACAAAATAATATTCAAAACAACTCGTGCTGTTTAAGTCGTGGATTTTAAGACCAATGTTTCTCTCTCTCTCCAAACTAGCATTCTTTCACGTGACTTGTGACTTCCACACATTCTATACGTTATTCTGCTCTGTTAAATGTAATCTACATAGGTCCAGCTACTGCGCATAGCCTCTGACTTAACCGACTAGACAGGAGAAAAAACATAATTGAACTCTTACGTTCACATTTTACTTGAAGATAAAAATCTTTTCAAAATCGAAATCCGTGTTATTTTATACTCCAGATTTGAAATATAAAACACCGTTTCACTCTTAATTATTCTATTTTATTTGGAAAACTACAAAAGGTTTAGCGTTTGAAGTAACCACAAATGCAACAAACCAACTAAAAAAATTAGTGTATTTTTGTATTCAAAGAAGCCGGAACTGGTGGCAGGGGACAGCTTCTCTCCCCTTTTCCCTATAATTTCACTGGGACAAAATGAGTAGCCTTATTTACCGTGAGAAACTGTGTAAATTAGGTTAACAACTCGTGCTATCGAATTTTGATTTGTGTTGGTTCTATTCCAGGTGTGCCGTGTTCCAGCAGGTAAAAAACCTGGCAGAGAATCCAAGGATTCATGTTCCATTACTACAAAACGTGCACCGTATTTTGGGGCCATGGGTGCATTATAATAGAGAGTTGGTCAAATCCTAATATGCTATCAGATAAATAGTAACCAAAGAGTTAGCAGTTGGTACTGTTGACTATTTGCCTTACTTTTAGTCCATCAGCTCAACCGTAAAAATTTTCGCTTTGTGCGAAAATTAGCAACAACATACCGGTTCCACCAACGTTTTGTGGTTCACAGATATGAAAAGATTTATTATATTTCCTCTCTTTAGTAGTGATTTGGTATATACTAGCTTTCTACATAAGAAAATATGGCTGTGGTTCTATATTTGCTCTTGGTGTTTCTTTCTTTGTAATACAGTGTTTGGTTTAGTCATTGTTTACTGACACGTGTTCTTCCTCACTCTATTTTATTTTGGTCTAATATGCGTGTCTTAACCCCAATTAAAAGCTTTTTAATCTGTAATCCAGGAACTTAGTAGTGGTTTTAAATTTTCTGAGGAATACATGATTTCGTACCCAACACATCTACGAAGGCTTAAAACAACAGGTGTTGTTCAAAGAACATTCTGGGTCCAAAAATTCTGTTCTCTCACTGGTTTATTCTTCACTCATTCTAAATAAAATAATTTACGATTAATGTGTAATTTGATGTTAACTTCGCTAGGGAGTGTGTGTTTTTCTTACAGCAAAGCCCCATCAGGTTATCTGCTAAGCGAGGGGAATCGAACCGCTGATTTTAGCGTTGTAAACCCGTAGACTCACAGCTGTACTGGAGAAAAGCCGCTAGGGAGAGCAGTGTTAAAGTTCTTTCATTGTACTTTGTTATTTTTATAAAATCCTTTGTTCTCGTGCTATATATCACAAACATCTCTTTATGGTCTTCCTTCACCTTCGAGATTTCGGGAACCATAACAACATATTTTATTTTCTTTGTAGTTCCGGTATCTACGACACGGACTTTTGTAGCTCTGACGCTCTTGACTTGGAACTTTCAGAACCAGCGTCATGTTAATACGTCTTCTGAGACATTTGTTGTAACATTTTTACCTTCATCTATTTATTTTGTTAAATCTGTAACATTTATACAGTTTAGATTGATACATCTACACTTATAACTACACAGATATTAGTTTAAAAACAACGAAATATTATAGTGATAAATTTCCCATAAAGGACTTAAAATAATGTTTAAATGTTCATAAAATTAAACTCACACTTAACTCCTTATCATACTTTATTTTTTTTTTGCAAAAGGTGTTCTCTCAGAAGGTAAACGTTAAGTTTACGTACTAAAATCCGGAGTTTGATTCCACTTGGTGGACAGGATGCAAATATGTCATTGTGTAGTTCTTCACTACAAGAACAAAACTACATATCTGTCAGCATCTAAACGTTTCTAGCAAATAATTACATTAATTAAGTTATATACATATTTCAAACATAGTTTTCAATGTAATTTAGGATGTCACTTCAGTGTACAATTAAAGACGAAATTAACTGAGAACTTTTTTATCTTTAATGGATACAATCTATCGAGACCCTGCATCCTTATTTATCAAAATAACGTCCGTTAACCTAGGTCTACTTTTCAGGCACTGTTGATTATTAATAGTTGTGATGTAAACAAATGTGCCGAATGTTGTAAATTTAATCCGGTCAGAACTGTTATCTCGCGTGCACACAGATGTAACTGAAGCCAACAGACAACGGTATTTCATCTGAAAGTTTAAGCTAACTGACATAGGACTAAGCTTTTATTCATCCACGAAGTAAAGCCTTCGGTGACAGAACCACTTTGTTTTAGAACCAAGTCGTAAGAACAAAAGCGATTGTCTATTTTTGCTGTTATCCATCATCTTCCAAAGTACTGCGGCCTGGTGGAAGGAATCCATAGAAGAATACTATTTGTCTGAGCCTGAGCTAGAATCACCCCGCCATCTATCGAGCGGAGGATCATCCTTCCAGGAAACTCCCACGCCATTAACCTCCCATTCAATCAGAAAGGGGTTGGCAGTTAGTTCATCCTACAGTTTAACTCTCGTCAGATCATGAACTGGAAACACAGTAGGATCTAGGTGACATAAGGGATTAAACAGCAATTTCGCTGCGTTCGTTTTATTTTTCACTGAAACAAACCAGTCTCCTGGATTAAATTTCCAACAGTTTGTTAAATAGAAATACAAGAAATAATAACATTATTTGTGAATAAAATAACGTTACTAAAACAATTAAAAAAACATACGTTCATTGATTATCAAAATAATGTTCCTAGTTCGTCTCGTTATAATTTGTCGTTCAAATATTTTATATGTTATATCTAGGAATTATAAGACATCATGCAAGGAAATAAGAATTACATATCCATACATTTTATATGAATATGTATATTTGTTCTTAGTTATATGCAAAGCTACATAATGGATTGTGATGAAAATATTTGAACTCGGGTTTTAGCGTTATAAGACTTCAAACTTATCGCTTGTACAACTGGGTAGTTTCTTTTATTTGAAATACAATCGATCAATTCAAAATCTAAAGCGATAACTTTCAATTAATTCATTACTAAATGCTAAGCAGAATGTTTATTTTTGAATTTCGCGCAAAATGTACGAAGGTTATCTGCACTAGCCGTCCCCAATTTAGCAGCGAAGACTAGAAGGAAGGCACTTAATCATCACCACCCACCACCAATTCTTGGGCTACTCTTTTACCAACGAATAGTGGGATTGACCGTAATATTGTAATACCCCCACGGCTGAAGTAACGTGCATGTTTAGTGTGACGGGGATGCGAACATACGACCATCAGATTACGAGTCGAGTGCCTTCACTAACTGGCCGAAAAGCAGAATGATCAAATTATTTATAATTTCCATCTATCCAATTTATCGTCTCAACCAGGTATCCTCAGCAGAATTAGGTTAGAATTACCATCATTAATTTGGTTAATATTACAGGTATTGAATTTTTGTCCAAGGAAGAAGTTTATAATCAGATATTTTAAACCAGTGGTACACAATGTACTTTTTTGGCGTTCCATTTTCCGGCACCCATTATAACCTACCAGTGTGTATAACTGAACGCCATTTCCCATGTCGATTATTAATATTTATTTACTAGCTGAAGTACCGTCCCTTAGATAGAAGTTACGTAAGTTTATCATTAATGAAAAGTTATGTTAGGACACCAAAAGTTTATTTTCTTAAATGTTTCCAACAAATTGTGTACAAAACACATAAACGCCCATAAAAAAGAAAAATGTCAAGTTGTTTGAAGTTCATCATTGAGCAACACAACCTGTGCTCTTCCCACCACGGATATCGAAACCCGATTTATAGCATTACAAGTCCGCAGACATGGCGTTGTGCTACTAGAAGGGGTGGATTTATTTGTGTATGCATTTTCTCATTAAAAAACAACAAACACTTTGAACTATCTTCTGTGTCCACCGAGGGGTATTGATTTCAGCATTGAAATCTGGAAACCTACCACCGAAGAAACCAAAATGTGAAACCGGAAACTTGTATCTACGCATAGGCCTAACAAGCCGTCACACCAAAATTTAAAATCCGTTAAAAAGGAGCGAAGTAGTAAAAAAAATGCTCATAATAAACGTAAAACTGAAAGTTGGTATCTTTCTACGAACCATGTGGACCACCATACCATATTTTATGAAGATCCATCACAGCCTGAGAGGTATTTAGATGGACAGATGGTACTATTTTATTTATATAGATTAGTATTAGTACTATAGTTTTTAATTTTGTACTTTCAGATATCCAATCCAAGTTAAAGTACTTGGAAAATATTTAAGTTAGATCTATGAAGCCCCAAAGGGGATTGAGAGACAAGTAGGGGCGGTCAGAAACAATCGTTTCTCTTCGCTCCGCACAAGGAATTAGATTCAATGTCTAAAAGAGCAGGGGATTTAACACAGAGAATTAGTTTGAAGAGAATTAAGATGTTAACTATTGCAATGGTATTGCCCCAGGAAAAGCTACGAAAAACATTCAGGTATAATTTACATGTTTCTATATATATCTATATATACTAATATTGCACCCTTCCCCACCAACTGTGGTCCCTTTGGGGGCTCGTCCCACACTTTTGAACGATAGAGTTTTGTTGTTGTTACATCTAAATACTGACTGACTACACTGAACTTTGCTGTTTTTGGTGCGTATTTTGTTTCATATAGAAGTTTCTTAGTCAGTAAATATCTAATTAGTTTAGTCAATAAAGTGTTATCTACTAAAAACGTTCTGAAAAATGCATCCTCAGAAGCGTGAAAACATTTTATCCTATTAATATATATTTTCTAGCTGTGAGCGATGTGTTCGTTTTCTTATAGCAAAGCTACATCGGGCGACCTGCTGAGTCCACCAAAGTTGTAAGTGAATTCAACAGTATTTCAAAGTTACGTTTGCTATGAGATATAACAAAACATTAAATTTGAATATCAAATATAAAGGGGAGATAAAGAGTGAATAAAACGCAAATTATATCAGTGGGCCTTTTCGAGGGCCCGTACAGGTAAATTTATATGGTTGTGGTAGATATATCAAATATTTATGAAAAATACAAAGCTTGTAAATACACTGGCAGTGGTCAAATGCTTTAATATTAATAGTTCTAATAGTGCTTTTTTTTTTCTTTTTCTTTTTTTTACTTGAACATAGCGTTAAACTTTTCAGACCAAATAAAGATACTGACTTAGTTTAGTAAATTAAATAAATTACGACCGATTTGATGATTCTCCTCCTGTCGGTGAGTCACCAGATTTGAAACTTTTCCAGATTACAAACATAAAATGGTAACTAACAGTTACCAATACTGTAAGTTTCTCATATGACTAAGTCTATTTCGATTCTCACATTACTACACCAAGTAATTATCAAAGATCTAGAAGGAACCACGTCACCACAGTTTTAGTTACTTAATAGATGAGATTATAGTATTGTAGCGTTATAACCTACACCAAAACAGTTCTGTTGTTAGAAACTACATGCGTGTACGGAAATGATCGCTGCACGTGCATATGTGTGCCATATATGACCAATAGTCGAAATCATTTTGTTAATTTGTCTAAATATGTATTAACTAAGTGAGAGGTGTGTTGGCGTTTCTCTCTCTAAAGGTAAAATCATACGAATCAAAGTTCATGGATGCTGAGACGCAACAGAAATATAAGGTAGAATAATGAAATTGTGTTAGCCTAATGCTGTGTACATGCAGCTGTTCTAAACTTGAGGAATATATCTTTAATGGGGTGCAACCTCTCGAAAAACGAATGTATAATAGTCGACTGAAATAGTTAAGTTTGAAAAACATTTTCTCAGTACGTTACGTACAGTTAGGTTTGTTTTGAATTTCGCGCAAAGTTACACAAGAGCTAACTGCACTAGCCATCCCTAATTAAGCAGTGTAAGACTAGAGGGAAGGCAACTAGCCATCACCACTCACCGCCAACTCCTTTACCAACGAATAGCGGGATTGATCGGACATTATAATGCCCCACGGCTGAAAGGGCGAGCATGTTTGGTGTGACGGGGATTCGAACTCGCCACCCTCGGATCACGAGTCGAGTGACTTAACAACCTGGCCATGCCGGGCCATTTACATAAAGATGCATTGAAACAAACCGTCGTTTTTAATTATGAGAACATAGACACTTTTCAAGATAATAGTTCATACCAACTTCATAAGTACTTATGTTACGCCAGTACACCAATACTAATTTCAAACAAAAAGTTTTAGCCACAAAGTATTTATTGTAAGTTTTTAAAATTACTTCTAATAATGTTAATCTATGTTTTTACAACGTGTTTCATCAGTTCCATTAAAATACAGATAGAACATGATTTTTTTGTTTCAGTTGTAATGTTTCAACAAACCTTCAGTCAGTTAAACTGGTATTAAAAACTATAACAATAGCAAGAAACCGAAAAATATATTTCAAAGTACTTCAGATAATTTTTAGTGTTTACTAACTAATAAAACAGCCACTCTTCGTTTTATTTCTAAAATTATACCACACTTACTTTTCAGTGAATCATAGTGAACAAAACAATGGGAGTAAAAAAAAGAGAAAAAAAGCCAAATTGACACAATTTAGATAATGAGACAGTCCCCGTCCATCTAAGTAAGAACATTTTGTCAATAACAACACCGGGTAATACTGGAAATTTTTCTGTTTGTGTACCGAGGACTGTCTCAAATAGTGGATAAATGGCAAAGATGGATTGTCAAGTCGACTCCTGGCCGTTAGTACACTCATCAGCGGTTGGTGCTTTCAAATATTCCCGAGACGGCCTCACTTACGAGAAACTTAATCCAATGATGGGAAAGCCATGAGTGCCGGCGTTCCAAGCGACAAAGAAAGATATGCTTCAAATTTGTCATGGAATTGTTGGATACATCTTATGACAGGAGGTGCTAATGGACAATTTATCGACAACCCAATGCACATGACGAATTGACGCTTTGTCTTTAATATCTACACTTAGGCTTGAGTGGTGGCCGTTCATCTTGTTGCTTCTAGAACAGCGTGGTTGTGTGTCTATGAAACTGACGAGCCTGCTTGATGGAAAGTGTTTGGTTATTCTACCCGAATGGCCCGAATTTATTTGTAACTCATGATTCTTCATATCAGCGAGGTCGTTTCAAGCAACAATTAACAAAGTGGAAGAAATTTTTGACTATCTCGCAAGCTACAAAGTGAATATTCGTATGAAAGTGTAAAAATCTTTACACATATACAGATATAGGAAAATACGTAAAAGTTTGGACAACGGAAATAAAACACACTGCACTCAAATTAACTGAATATCAAGAACTTTTATTACACTATGCATCGGAAAATCATTACATCAGAGCGTATAGGAGCCAATACAATTATTGTGTATAGAAGTGCCATCACAAAAAACAAGTTTCGATCGTACCTGGTGAAGTTCTATCTCAATATATATATAAACTGTGAACATAAAACTTTTAGTTAGAAGAAGAGTAAAACGATTTTCTTATTGTTTACCTACTGTTTAAATGTACATATCACAATATATATACAGGAAGAATCTAACCCTGATTTCGTCTACACAACTAAGTTGAAGTAAGGCGATTTCACACAAGTATCTGACATCACCGGACCAAGATTTATTAAAAATACCACAAACTTGCATGCATGGATTACTATAAAACGGTTTGACATTATGAAATAAAATAATTTAGTCAAGATCACTAGTAAAAACAGTGTCACAGTAATACACAACGTGCCCATTCCTACCAAGTTCGGTAGAGTATGTGGAGAAGATTACCACGTACGGTAGAGTCTGTAGAAAAAGATTACCACGTGCGATAGAGTCTGTAGAAAAAGATTACCACGTGCGGTAGAGTCTGTAGAAAAAGATGACCACGTGCGGTAGAGTCTGTAGAAAAAGATGACCACGTGCGGTAGAGTCTGTAGAGAAGACTACCAAGTGCGGTAGAGTCTGTAGAGAAGACTACCAAGTGGGGTAGAGTCTGTAGAGAAGATTACCACGTGCGGTAGAGTCTGCAGAGAATATTACCAAGTACGGTAGCCTGTAGAGAAGATTACCACGTGCGGTAGAGTCTGCAGAGAAGATTACCAAGTACGGTAGCCTGTAGAGAAGATTACCAAGTGCGGTAGAGTCTGTAGAGATTACCAAGTGCGGTAGAGTCTGTAGAGAAGATTATCAAGTGCGGTAGAGTCTGTAGAGAAGATTATCAAGTGCGGTAGAGTCTGTAGAGAAGATTATCAAGTGCGGTAGAGTCTGTAGAGAAGATTATCAAGTGCGGTAGAGTCTGTAGAGAAGATTATCAAGTGCGGTAGAGTCTGTAGAGAAGATTATCAAGTGCGGTAGAGTCTGTAGAGAAGATTATCAAGTGCGGTAGAGTCTGTAGAGAAGATTATCAAGTGCGGTAGAGTCTGTAGAGAAGATTATCAAGTGCGGTAGAGTCTGTAGAGAAGATTATCAAGTGCGGTAGAGTCTGTAGAGAAGATTACCAAGTGCGGTAGAGTCTGTAGAGAAGATTACCAAGTGCGGTAGAGTCTGTAGAGAAGATTACCAAGTGCGGTAGAGTCTGTAGAGAAGATTACCAAGTGCGGTAGAGTCTGTAGAGAAGATTACCAAGTGCGGTAGAGTCTGTAGAGAAGATTACCAAGTGCGGTAGAGTCTGTAGAGAAGATTACCAAGTGCGGTAGAGTCTGTAGAGAAGATTACCAAGTGCGGTAGAGTCTGTAGAGAAGATTACCAAGTGCGGTAGAGTCTGCAGAGAAGATTACCACGTGCGGTAGAGTCTGCAGAGAAGATTACCAAGTGCGATAGAGTCTGTAGAGAAGATTACCAAGTACGGTAGTCTGTAGAGAAGATTACCAAGTACGGTAGTCTGTAGAGAAGATTACCAAGTACGGTAGCCTGTAGAGAAGATTACTAAGCACGGTAGTCTGTAGAGAAGATCAATTTCTTATTTCATTAGTTATTTCGACTTTACTCTTTAACTTTTTATTATAATTTAATTTACTAATTGTGTTCATATTTTTGTACTTCTCTTCGTTTATTTTCACCAAACTGAAGAGTCACGTGCCTTTTCTTCATGCTGCAAGACAAGAAGGTAAGAGTGACTCGAACTCAGGGCGCACGTGTTTACGTACCAAATTACCCCGTTCATCCATCACGAATACGCGCTGAATTATTTCGCATTTATTTTGTGACGAATCACTAGCGAGCTGAAAATAACCCAGCGGGATCATTCATGTACCCTAAAAACACGAGACATAAGAAACGAGATAAGCCTAAATCATTGCTTTCAGTGAATGTACGACAACCAGTGATAAGCACAAACATCTTAACCGCTGATTAACTGTGATGGTGACCGGATGGAGGTTTGTCTTAAACATCTTGTTCTAAACCCAGGGAAGTTTGGGTCATTTCCCACTCGTAATGATTCATCACAAATTAAAATTGGAACAATTCAGCGTCTAATTGTGCCGAAAATAAAGGTATACAAATATAAATAAATGTCATGGACAATGATTAAACGTGGTAATTTGGTACGTCAGGTCTAGCATTGGCTTAACCACCTTATTAGACGTCATGCAAAGTTTAGTTTGAATATCGAACAAGGCTACACGATGGCTATTATCTATGCTAGCAGTCTCAAATTTAGCAGTAATAGATTACAGAGAAGGCAACTAGTCGACACTACCCACCGCCAACGTTTGGGCTACTATTTTACTAACGATTAATGAGGTTGACCGCCCAATAACGCCTACACGACAAAAAGAGCAAGCATGTGCAGTAATAAGTCCAGTACCCTGCACGCCACAACAGCACGAATTCAACAACCCACGTGACTTTTCAATTCCATAGAAGCTTTCTACCAATGTTGGTGAAAATAAACAAAAAGAAAAACACAATAACCTGAGTGAAACTAAATAATCAAAGTACGTACTAAAAAAAGCATTTATATTTACATAAACTAAATTACTACAAAACATTTCAAATTTGATTTAAAATGAGATTGAAATCCCACAAAAAATAAAACATCGGTATTCTTTATGGGCTTCCGTAAAGACGTGAGAAAGACAAACAGCGTTTACAACAAGTGCTTTTTCGCATATTCAAGTTACTTCTAAAACAAGTGAAAAATGGAATGGTGAACGATATCTTATGAAACTAGTTAGTTTTTTTTTCTCTACAAATAACTTTAAAAATAAGTTTAAATATGAATATTGGTAACAATAAAATAAATTGTTATCGCGTATATACTAATCACAAGATACACGAATTGACGGTTTTAAAAACCAAGTTAATAAAGTGATACGTAATGACCTTAAATAAACTATAGATTTTGCCTAAAAAATGTACATACAAGTTAAAAACGTATGAAACGTTGCGAAAGTACGGAACTTTTGAATGAGAATCGTTATAATGTGAATGGTGATGTAGGCTAAAAATCGTTATTGCTAGATCTAATACAAGTACAATATAAACTGCAAACTATCCCTAGTATGCGTGAAACTGTAAGACACCGTCTTTTAAGCTGATTATGAATACCAGCAAATATATGTAACGAAGTCAGTTTTCAACAGACAAAACTGATTCAAACACAGTTCTTCGGAGTCTTATCTTATGACGATATTACATCAGAAATGCTAATTTTGGTTCTTGAGCTAAACTTGCCTACTCATTAATTTAACGTTTTTGAGACAAAGATAAATAAGCATTATTTAAGCTATTTTCAAGACCCACCATTAACAGATGCAAGGACGGGTTGGGTGGGATGAGGCGGGAAGTGATTTCGTTTGCGTGAAGCATAAATCTACACCATGGACTACTGTATTCTGCCCACGGCAGGTATCAAAGACTGATTTTCAGCCTTTAAAGCCAGCAGACTTTCTGTTGAACCACTGGGGGGATCGTCCGAGTTGAATTGTTATTAAACCCAAAGATACACAATGGGCTACCTGTGCTCTGGCCACAGCGGGTGTCGAAAACCAAGTTTTAGCCTTTTCAGCCTACAGACTTATCGCGAAATCACGAGCGCTCCTTATAAGTGTACACATTAATCACATCAGACAGTATCCTTCATCTCTTTTGACGTTTTCAAAAGTGATGTGAAAGTTAGTAGTAGTTATCAGCACAAATCATACTGTGTCACTCCTTGTTAAAGTCAACAAGTGACCGCATTCACCCTCTGTGTGGATTCACTTAATGACTAAATCAAATATCAATTGCATTCTCAGCTAAAGAATCTTGTTTGGTTGGTTGGTTTAAATTCGTACAAAGCTAAGGAAGAGCTATCTTGTTTGCTCTCTCCTATTTGGAACGACACACAATAAGAAAGGTAGGTAGCTAGTCAACACCACCCATCGCTCATTTCTAGATTACTCTATTATTAAGAAAAAGTAGGACTGACCATCTCAGTACAATGCTCATGCGGCTGAAAGGACAAGCATGCTCGGTGATAGTGTTCAATTTCGTGACCCACAGATTGCGAATCAAGCGTACAAATCACCAGGACATGCGTTAAATAATCTCGGAAATTACTCAATAAGCATTTTTACATAAAATGCCATTAACATGTTTGTCATTGTGTCATTTATTTTATTTTTCGAGTAACAACACAATATTTACGTATTTCCCCCCATTTTGAATAGGTGACACTACAATTTCAATACAGTAGCCTTTAAAATCTAAATTAACTTTGCAAAAAATAAACACTAGGTGATAATGACCCGATTTAACTCGTCCTTAATATGTCTAAAGTCGTTGCCACGAAAACCATTCGTTTACCAAAGGAACTGTAAATCAATCATTAGTATAAAAGCGATTTCATAGAAAGAACATTCATTCATAAAATTGAAAACATTTTATGAAATATCAATGGCTCTCTTTACTCATACATGCCAGTTATCTCATTTTTATGATTTAAAACAACTCTACAATTAAATAGTTGGCGCTCTTTAAAATTGGTTGTTATAATGTTGAATATTCTCTAACTTTATTTTAAATTTACATGTTGTTCAGTTGCCAACAAGCTACCATTACTTAACACTCGTTAAAAACTTTTACTAGTCTGTATAATTTACAATTTCAGTACATCAGTTATTATCCGAGGTAAAACGTCAAGACAGACGGTGTCATTTCTTTTCTAATCTCTAGCTTTAAAACAAATTGCTTTAAACGAGCGACTCTCAGGTAAGTAGCCGGGCCTTATCATTAAGATGTAAAGAATTTAATTAAAACTCCAATAAATATTTAAAAAAAATCAAAACTTTTATAATTAATAGACCAACAATTATTTAACATTTTCAATTAAAAACAATCATTTTAACCTAATCTCGTAACATATTTCCTTAAATTTAAAACAAGGATTTTATCAGTAAAGATCCCTGATTGGTGGTAACACACACAAACACGAAGCATAAAATCAAACGGAAATCAATTATTCTTAACACAAATCTGACTTATTATAATGTTTAAAAACCTAAATACGCAAGTCAGAGGATTCGCTTGGAACAAAATTATGCACAGCAAATAACTTAAAACTAAATAAATTTTTTTCAGCTGAGCAACTTTTCGAGATTGACGATAAAGCTACCGGAAGTTATAAAAGAAAAGCTAAATAAAGCACTTAGATATGAAACAATAAGTTAATTAACGCCTTTATGACTGGAGCAAATAATTTATCGTACGAGTCGTACGTGGATATCAAAACTGTCACTAATTGTGGAAAAAGAAGGCCAAGGTGGCCTGTTGCCTCACATGCAAGTATGATAAATGTACTACTCTGATGTTTATAGGTATTGTTCCTAGTTGCACAATATTGAAGAGATATTAAAATATTTACGTAAATACAATAAAAGGAAGCCTACTTTCTAATAATATAAACCACAGCTCTTCAGAATGTTACGACAAAAATTACCAAAAACTCAACTGATCTTAAGTTTCTAATCTTAAGAAATAAAAGACGTTAAAATGTATTTTTATCCATATTTTTTCTTCAAGTTTTCAATATTTGCTTTTAGAAGTAATAGCAAGCAAAGTAAATGCGGTACCCGCTTCAAAATTACACACAGAAAAATCAAACTGTAGAATGTAAACTTTATTTGCTTACTTTTCCTTTGAAACAGTTTTTATTTCTAATAGGTGTGGGCTAAACCTCAAATGTTACTTACACAAATGTTTAGCCCACAAATCTTCTACTCTAATGAAAAACAAAATTATCGTCTACAACAATAACATCAAACAAATGTAAAAACAAACTTTGTTTCTTGGTGAAATGTAAAAATAACAAATCATTAGAAGTTGTCTTGTATTACTTGGATATATTTGAAAATGATTTTGTGTTATTATCTGTTTCTTACTAGTTTTCCAATATCTTTAAACACATGCAGTACTAGTAAGGAGCTTCTTATAACCTAAAGTAACTTTACTCTTAATTTAGGTACTGTTCTGAATTAAAATGCACACAAATTCCAACACACGGTACACATTCCTATGGTACTTAACTGCACACAGTGTTAGATATACAGAAATGTTTTGTATTTCATAGAATTACTCATATACTAGATACAATAATTGAATTCCACATAATACACCCAATGCTTATATCAGTTCATTTCACACTATTCTGTATTACACACATATATATCATCACATTATTCTATATCATACCTTGTCATTCACAACATGTGAACCATGTGTGTAAGAGTGTGTACATCAACTGATTAAACAATGCCTTGAATAAAAGGTGCAAAAAAGCCAACTTAAATGGTTAATTAGTAAAACTGAATGACACTTGTATATACCACTTAACTATCTCACAGTGCACATATAATACTGTTTAGTTTTTGTACCATAAATCCCATAAATTATAATGAGGAACAACCAGCTTTGTTTTAAGAGAAAGTATGACATGTGCATCTCATGTTAACTGCACAAATTCCATTATACCTTGCATAATTGCCGAAGAGTTTAGACTTGATAAAACAAATATATGTGTAGGTAAATCATGCTTAAAATAAAACATAGAAGCAATGTGTATCTGAATATGATTGTATATGTTGAAATTCTCTATATAGTTTGCTCCTTGTTCATGTATAGGTTTTCATGTTTTGGAATACAATACCTGGTATAGAAGATGATACATTCAGCTTCACGGTAGAATAATTATTCTTGTTCTTCACAACATATCCGTTTTACATACAACTGTCTATCTTGAAATTTACACAAACACATGTACTAAACAATTTCTTTTACACTGACTTTTAAATGGTTTAAATTATAATAAGTTATATATATATATATATATATCCACAATTTTTTTGTTTTGCTATTAATAACAATTTTTAAGGAACCTTATCTTCTTTAACAAAAACCAATTCATAACTAAACATAAGCTCCTTGCTAAACATTTCAAACTAGCTACAGGTCTTTCAGTAATTAATCCAATCTAGTCATTGTCCCTTAACTAAACAACCTAATTCGGCCATAACTTCTTCAGTAAATAAATCAACCAGGCCATAGCTAATTCATTAGCCAATTAAAACTAGCAATGGGTAATTCACTAACCAATAAAATCTATTCATAACTCCATCATCAGCCAATTATAACTAGCAATGGGTACTTCACTAACCAATAAAATCTATTCATAACTCCATCACAAGACACAATCCAGACATTAACCTTTTACTACTTGAAAGTTTACTTACTTAACTAGTAAACTAATAAGCTTTCCCTCTTTCATACAAAAAAAAAACTCTTTATAAACTCAAAAAAAAATTAAGAAAGACAAATTTACTGTTTGGTATAAGTTAGGAGGTGTCAATAGTGCATCTTCACATGATAGGAACTTGTTTAGTTGGAGTGTTAGTAAAGACATGTATTCTTCATTAAAACACCTTTACAAGAATTCAAATATCAACACTTAATACTGTATTTTAAAACATTAACTTTAATGCAAAAAATGAATATTCTCTTCTGCATAGACATTTTATTATCTGTTAAGATAAGACTTACGAGCAACTGTCTTTTAAAACTTGCTCATTTAAAACCTATGAGTAAAACCTATCTTTCCATAGGAAATTAGACTTGGCTCTAAAATGTAGTTTTAAAATAAAATATTTAGTATATTGTTCACAATTTAGATATTACAGTAATGTCTGAAAGGAACATGTTTAGGGCTAAAAAGTTATGCTAGTAAACTGTCACAGCTTTGCTATTAGAACTTAGATTTTAGAAATAAAAATGATGATTCAGCATATTTACAAGACTGTATGAATTCACTTGCCAGTACCATGAGTTTTTGTGATCCTCATATGAACTGCATGTTATACCCAGGCTAAGTATTAGAAAATGAGACAGCAACTTTACTAGATTGTGAAGGCAAAATTACAACTAGATGCACACCATCCAGCCTCTACGGTGCAATATTCCTGGTAGCTTGGTTAGAAATACCATACACAACTAGTTGCTCTTGGAAGCAATAACAAAATAGAAACCACATGAACTACATACATTTTTTTCTCCATAAGTAACACAAATATTACGTGTACTGGCTTCCACCACTTCACTAACTTTCTGCTTTTAAAACAAAATTTTTAATAAACTGTTTTCTTCAAATACATAGCTATCAAAAGTGATGTGCTGTAGACTTTGTAGTTCTATGTGCTGGTGACCTAGATATGCCAGTTTCCATCAAAAGTGAGCACCTCTTAACTTTTGTGAAACAATTAAAATAAAAACTGTAATTTAAATGAGTTTTGTTAATCAAAATTTGAAAAGAAAATGTTACTGAAGATATGTACATATAAATAGGTTGTACACACATTCACGAACATTTAACAAATGAACTAATTCATTATGACAGTTCCAGTTAATTTGCTGCTGGGAATAAAAACCATTTGCTAATGCTTTCAAAAATAACAGTCAAGGCCTGATCTAAAGTGCTTTGCAAACAAACTTTCTAACACGTTATTTATATTCCATATACAAGTTTTAGGTGACAATACTACACTGACACCAATGTGAAACTACTAGGGATAAGTGTTATACATAAGATCAGAAATAAATAAAATAAAAAAATAAATTAAGACAAAATAAATACCTAAAATAACTTCATTAAATTTCACAACATTTGAAGTGATGAGTTTGCTATTCAGTAGTACAGAATCCAGGTGCATTTTCTGTTGAAGATGTACTGCTAGTGAGGGAGAAGCATCTTCTTGGTACTGTGATAAACATAGTACTCTAAAGTTTACAAGGTGGCCTGTTGTCTCACACCCAAGTATGATAAACATAGTCCTGAGGTTTACAAGGTGGCCTGTTGCATCACATGTGAGTATGATAAATACAGTACTCTAAGTTTTATAAGGTGGCCTGTTGCCTCACATGCAACTGTGACAAATGCAGTATTTTCGGATTTACAAGGTGGTCTGTTGCCTGATACACAAGTGTGATAAACATTGTACACTGATGTTTACAAGGTAGCCTGGTGCCTCACATGCAAGTATGATAAACATAGTACTTTGATGTTTACAAAGTGGCTTGTTGCCTCATATGCAAGTATGATAAATGTAGTACTCTGAGGTTTACAAGGTGGTCTGTTGCCTCACTTGAAAGTACGATAAACATAGTATTCTTGAATTTACAAGGTGACCTGTTGCCTCACATGCAAGTACGATAAACATAGTATTCTCGAGTTTACAAGGTGGCCTGTTGCATCACGTACAAGTGATGCAGTTATTACATATGACTCACACATTATTAGGACTAAAGGCATATGGCAAGACAACATGCTACTCTATATTGTTATATCAATACATTCACAATAAAAATGAGTTTACATTTTATACTCTAATTTGTCCTGTAATGGTTTTTGAAATTTACTGTGAAATCAGTTTAGAGCCATAAAAGACAAAAGTGCACCTCAGGAAAATCTCAATACTATAATATCTATAGAGATCATTAGATACATGTTTATTTTCTTAACTTTAAACATAAGTAGTGTAAAATTAGGTAAAAAAATATCTGATAAAAATCGTACAATAAATAGTTCAAAAGAATTAGAATTGAGGTGATAACCTTGAAAGTCATCATATTGGGCAGGTATTCATACACAAGTATATTAAGGTGCTTTATAATATAGAAAGATATTAATCTAACCTGCATATTCTTATATTATTCTTGCTCTATGTGATCCTTGCTTGTTAATTCCACATATATACCATGCTTTACACATAAATCCAATTTTCACAGGCACAAAAAAGACTAAAAATAACTAGTGGTCTAGTTTAAACACACTAACTGATCTCTTATATTACAATACATTAAACAATTAAAAATTTAGAAAGCTAAGTTGCTCTGATCCTACCTACTGTATATCCTTTAGGTGTGTGTGACTAAACCAGTGCCTTTAGTGGATATGTGAAAACTTTGTCAGGGAATCATGATATAGCCAATGATGGAAAACTAACAGGCATTGAGTAAGAAATTATTATTCTGCCTTAGAGGCATGTATTAAACTTCTTTGTTCATTGTATGGCAGTATAATGCAGAAGATATGAAATATTCACGAAAGCTTTTCAGTAACAAAGCTATTCCTCCATCTGATCCATATGAACAGTTACAAGAAAAAACAAAAGTTGCCTACAGTTTTAAAAGAAAGTATGCTTATTACAAGAAAAATGAACATATTTATCCATTAACACAAATACTTTTAACTCCACTATATGTAACTTTTGATAAAAGATACATCATGGAGAAAATATGTTTTTATGGAAAACATAGTAAGTACAACATTAACTTTGATGGCTATTTCAAATAAAAAAGTTTAATCTGAGACATATACATCTTTTCAAGGATTACCCTTAAGTAACAGCAAGTAAAAATTACTTTTATCAATGAATAAAGCACCATTAAAAATTATGGGTTTTGTGAAACTTGTACATAAAGATTACCTTATTTTGTTATATGCTAGTGTTCTTATACTCCCCAGTCACATTCAATAACTGCACCATTTCTACATTTGGCAACAGTTTTTTTGTACACGCTAGAGGTGTAAGTATTTCTTCATGTCGATGAGATTTTTCTCCCCCACCAGTTATGCAAATTCAATATATATACATACATACATACATACATACACATACATATATATATATATACATATACATACATATATATATATACATATACATACACATACATATCTATCTATATATATACATACATATACATATATATATATACATACATATACACACACACACATATATATATACATACATACACATACACACCTTTCAGATTCTGTACCACAATATGACTAGATAAAAGTCAATTTAACTTAAATTTAATGCTTAGAATAACTTTAGTTGTACACAAGTTGATAGTTCTGTTGTGGTATCAAATGGCACAACTAGTAACAAGACAACCGTTAAATATATTTAAAGGAGTATTTTCCAGGCTCTGTTCTGCACAAGTCTTTTTAATATTCAATGGTACTGTTTAAAATAAAATTTTGTTCAAAATGTGAACAGAGCCACAAATTAACTACCAGATTTAAACAAGTTACTGAAACAACAGTATGAACTGAAAGCACTTTCAAAAGGGTTTAAAGAAAACATCTTACGCACTTACCAACATAAGCTCTTTCTACTGTAATTACAATTATGGTTTTGAGGAACATACAATACATATTGCATATTGAAAAGCACAATAAACCCTGATAAAACAAAACACATCTGACACACGTTATTGCTTAGAAAGTGTAAAATGGAATTTTTTTCACCCTTTTCACCATAACATCAGACACCAAAATTGAGAATCAGGAGTTTATTGCAGTTAACATTTTATAAAGATGTGATTTAAATGTATATTGACCTCTTTGCTACACTTTGTTCTAAGGCTTGCACTAAACCTCAAAGCATAATCGAGTGTTATATCACAGAATTCCTACCCGCACATTGATACTTATTAATTTCTTTAAACAGACCACCTACTATCAATACCCAGTGCCTTGTGTATTTAAATTTATATATCCACAGAATAGTGTATGAATAAATTATTATCCATGATTCTTTTTCATATGTGCAACTATTGATGTGTTTACTTAGGGTTCTATTCATATATGTTAAAACATAAATTGATTATCCAGGGAATTATATTTACTAGAATAAAATACCTATGATTTGCTGTGGGGTTCTAAAACTCCTATATAATTCACAGAGGTCCTTTTTATACTGATTAAATTTTTCCATTATCCTCAATTATTTCTAGGACTACCACAAAGGAGAGGGGAGAGCTACACATTAATACAAGTCCTGTGAGGATGCCTGCCCTTGTTACCATATTGCTAATTATACTATGTTGGTTCAAATAACTTATAAATGAATAGTTTTAAACACAATGTCCCAAAATCTTGAGGGGGGGAGGGGAACTAGAGGGGAAAAATCTGATGCTAAAGTAAGGTTCAGCAACCCTGAAAATCTACTCTTATACCCCATAATGCTGGATGACCTTTAGGGCACATTTTATCTCTCTTCTTGTATGGGAGGTATTTCACACAGAAAAGGACACCGTCATGCCACACCAAATTCACATGTCAACACAGGTCGTGCGACTTCCAATACCATAAGAGAAGTTTAAGAATAAACACACACTGCAAATTAACAAAGAATAGTAATTCAAATATACTAACTCCTTTGTTCAGGATTTTTACTTGTACATATTTACCAATAATAATTTGTTTAAGCAGAGTTCATCTTAATACAGTCTGACACAGTACATTCATGTTATGTGCACACTGAATGTGTGTATACAGCAACACACACACACACACAAATTATCCTGTATATTAAAACTTGCTTCTTCATAAATGATAATGGACTTTTTTTTGTCTTTTTACAGTCATGTATGAACAAATACAAGTTACTTTTTCTGAAACAACACTCCTCATGAAGTAAGGCAAATTAAAATCATTAATGAAAGATCTGTGGTACAATCACATAGTACCTAACTTAGCATTAACAGTTCATATAAATTAATACCTAATCGTGTATTAAGAGACTGTAATTATATCTGGTAATATCTTAGTTAGGCTTTAAGAGCTTGTAGTTGTATTAAATAATACATAAATATCTACGAAGGGCCTGCAGTCAGACATGGTAGTATTCCAGATAGGTTTTAAGAGTTGACAGTCATATTCAATAATATACAACTAATAATTAAGGAATTGTACTTCCATATTATTCAGATAAAAATAGTTTTAATGATACAATTTATAACTGCTTTCTTGTCATCCAAGTGATTTTGCTACATTTATTGTTGACTTTGTACAACAAAGAGAAAAAATATATTTAAAAAAGCAATGACTACATAAAACTGTTACTAAATTCTGGAAACAGACTAATTTCTTTCCCTGCAGGTGTTATAAATAAACATTCCTGAATCAATATAAGCTATTAATATATTACTAACAAATATACATTTAGAAATTATATGCATGTTTTAACAGTCAATCTCAGAATAATACTGAAGTGAGGTATCTCTTTTTTTATGAGTGGACCAGATTCTGACATATATAAATGTAAATTAATCCTAACAAGCCCTATCAAATGATTTAAATCTTACTTTTGAAAAAAACAAAAACTAAGACAGCTCTAGAAGGATTTAATTCCAAATTTAAACTCTGAAAAACACTCAAACTTATCACAATGAATTCTAGCTCTTATCTGATCTCACAAAATGTCATAGTGTGAACTGATTTTGAAAATGTTGATTGCAACAATTTAACATACTAATACAGCTAACTAATTAACACAAATGTGTATGTGAATCCTGCTTAAGATGACTTAGGTTAGAGTACCACTTTCTATTATCTACATAATTAAATCATTTAAACTGTTCCTTGAGTAACTTCCTTTGCTACAAGTTTTATGTGCAGTTAGGTAAGTTGTTTTTATATTTATATCTGTACTAAGTTCTTTCATCTTATTATTCTGTATGAGGTTTAAACAAGATGGATAAAAACAGTGTACAATGTCCTTACCCTTTTAAACTCTACTATTAAAACTGCAAAAACCACACTAGAAATATGACATTAACAGCTGGTTTCATTTGGGAATCCATGAGACAAAAAACAAATCCCACCATAAGATTCTGACCTCTTTGGTTTTTGCTCTTCTGTATTTGTACTTGAACTGTTGACGTGGCTAGATGAGTTCCACTTCTTGGACTTCTCGTTCCCAGTCTCACTCCTTAAGCCATTAGCCGAACCACATGATCCTGATCTTCTTCGCCTCTCTCCACTAAGGCTTTGGTAGTGAGTACCATCTTGTGAAGAAAGTTTGGCTGGAGCACTAATACCTTGCCTTTCCATGTGAAAATTATTAGAAACTTCACTGTCGGAGTCAGTCTGTATGCTGCACAGTTCTTCTAAACTTACAGTAAGGTTCTCAGAGTCTCTATGCAATCTTCGTTGGATCAAGCCCTCCATCAAGAAATAATCCTCGGCTTCTGCGCCTTTTAAGATTTCGGTTTCTACAGCCTGAGCCTGACTTGACGTTGTAGTGGTGCTGCGACTAAGGCTATTATGAGAAGGATGTAACAAATTTGTAAAGCAAGCAGCGTTTTCTAGATCATCTGTAATACTGGTGTACTCACCTCTAGTAGCTGCTAATGGTGGATGGGGTGAAGCAGGAAGAACATAAATGACAGGATCCTGATCAAATCGTCTTTGTGATCCAGAAGATGTGCTCCTTGCAAATTTTACACTAGTTTGAGGAGACAGTGAAATGTGAGAAGCTTGTTCTTCTACTTCAGATAACGAGAAACTGAGGCCCCTACGTAAAAGTCGGTTAGAACGAGTTATGGGCCTTTCGGACAATTCACCTAACGTATCATCTTGAGAAGGGGCAGGAGCTGGAACAGGAGCTGGCACTGAAGACTGCCTGGTTAGTTTACAGCCTGCTGTTTGTTGATTCTGTAGTCGTCTTTGTAATAAACTGTTTTTAGAGGTCGTTTTATTACCCACTTCAGTAAAAGGTAAAACTAAACTGATGCTTGAAGAGTCTTCATCAGTTTCTCCATTAGATATTTTTGAAGGACTTTCACTTTTCTCAGTATCCTGGCGCATAACAGTTTGTGACTTTTCTGTTTTAGTGGAATGACAGCCGTTAATATCTTCATCAATATTTGCAGTGATAGACTGATTTAATGTCTCTGGTTCCTCCTCATCAAGAAGTTTCCTACCAGGGTGAGTCTGTTGGGGTGCCTCTGTTTCATCCATCTGAGTGGCCATAAACCTGTGAATTACTGAGAGAGATGTAGAAGTCTGCTCTGCTAATTCTAACAACCTGGTTAGTCGAAAGTCCAAACTTTTGATAGAAGCACAGGTCTCTTTCTCTCTCTGAATTATATCTTCAACTTTTTGTGATATTACTTCTACCCTGAAAAAATTAAATGTTTTATAACACAAACATCTAAATTGATAAAATAAATTTCAAACCTCATGCATACAAAGATTGTCAATGAAAAAATAAAAGAAAGTCTGTATTTTCATTATATATTACTGTATTATAATACAAAAAGCTGCTACATAAAAATTACCTCTCTGTTGTGGATCGAACTTGCTCATCAGTTGACATCTGTTGTTTTCTTTCCTTTTCTCGAAAATATCCTTCTACACATTCTTCCTCAAAATCATGAATTTTTTCTACTTCATCTTCATCTAAAAATAGTTCTTGAGAAGAAAATCAACAGCACATGTTACATTTGTTTTGTAGAGGTTTATTTCTATACATCTTTAAATTTCAACAGCAAAAAATAGAACTTTTACAATTGTAAACAGGTTTGTATAAAACTGATTTAAATGCACCTAATGTTACATTTGCTTCTGCTACTTTCTGAACACACAATATATGTAAATGTTTCACTGACGTAATGATAAATTAATCTATTCTCTTTGGTTAAAACACAAAATAACTACCTTGTTAAAATATCAAAGGGAAGACCTTGTACCATTCTAAATACATCAGCTGAATTGGTCTTCCCTTATTATAATAAACAAAGAATCAGGCTGACTATGGTAAAGTCAAAGTACTTTTTGACAACATATTAAGCTTCAGTTTCAGTGACGAGTGTTACATAAAGTTTTATTAATTGAATAAGTACACAGATGGTATAAAACAAAGATCTCTAATTCTGACACACCTCAATGAAGATAACTTAAGAAAATCTAATATTACAGAAAAAGTGTGCAAAAGAAGTCACAAAATAAATCCATTTTTTTGTTACTTTTGTCATATTAATTTTAAGTTCATTTTCGTGTTTTTTCATTATTCACAGAATCATTAATCTGATCGTAATTAAGTCACATCACAGTGAAATTAGTTGTGAATAAATTGAAACTGATCCATCAGTGCCCAAGTATAACTTCTTAATAAAGTGGTTCAAATGTTAATGTTTTGTACATTTTTCCAATATACTTCACTCCTTTCATGTTTAAAAGCAATTACACATATAATTTATAACTACCTAAATGGTTTTTTATATTAAAAACTCAAACAGCATTCTGGTTTGTTTCTTTTTAAACTTATTTTCCAGTGACCTATACATAAAACTTGAGCATGTACATGAAAAATACAATTCAACTAATCTTAATTTCCAGACTAATTTTACATCGTTTTCTATTGTAAGTTATCATATTCATTTGTAAGCACTTCAACTGTAGACATTTGTTTCTTGGCTGAGAAATAGTGTCTCTAAAATTACAGTAATATGCATTGAACATTCTTCATAGTTTTGATTACAATAACTTTAGTATGTTTGAAAAGCAACTACTTCCAGAAAATATCTTAAAAAATGAATTCCTTAAACAGAAATTGTATTTCCATTAGTTCTTACCTCCTTTACACTACAGCTATTACTTGATTGTCAGGACCTTTTTCTATGCTTATCTAAGCACTAGTTTGATCTTTTTTAATTTGCTCCAACCTTTCATATCCCACTAGGTTAGTTTTGGTAATATTTATCTTGTGACATTCTCCAGCTATGTCAATAAGCCCTCTATCCTAACACTGTATATAAATACCTCATTCAGATAATGCTATCACTTTTTAAGATTGACTTAATCCTTGTTGCTAGCACTGGCTTTCAGAAGGGAGTGAGGGTGGGAGAGTGCGAAAGAGGCAAGTATTATTGGAAATATATTTTTGATTTAAGAAAATGTATTTTCTGAAACATACTTACCTCTGCTTACACTTATAGCTAGAATCTCACATTTATAATGTAGAGAGGCATAAATTATGGGTGTTCTAAAAGAAGACTGGTACCCTAGAGTAGAAACCATGTTACATCCAGAACAGATATGTTCTTCATTCAGAACCTAATTTCTGTATTGTGGGTGGGATTTTAACTGATTTATCAATACTTTAGACTAGGCACCAATGAAATAACTGATGCTCCACTACTCTGGGTTAGAATTAAAGGATTATGGTGTCCCTGTGTCCTACTGCAATATATATATGTACACACACACACACACACACACTTATGAATGGATCTCAATCAGTAGTCCACAGAGTGATGTGTTTCAAGCCACCAAAATCATGATGAGAAAGTTACAACACTGAAGTAAACAAACCCCCTCTTCAACCTGAAGAAGTCCAAAAGGCAAAACACTAGGCTTAGAATAATGGAATCCTGTATGCCATACTCAACCTGAGGATACAGAACTCAACCAGCCTCAAATTATGAACACTCATCTTCACTCCCCAATAATGTGAGCAAAGTAAATTACACTTTCTCTTGGAAATATGGGGAGGACTTCGAACAACTAAGTTCAACCTAGGACCAAGGATAAGACCAGTCTGCATTTGAAATTGCAAAAAAGCAGCGGGCCCTCTTTCATGAACAATGTGCTGAATCAATATTGATCAAAAAGAAGGGCCACGTTCAAACCACTATACAGCTGAGCATCAGAATCTTAAATAGTATTATGAGTAGTCTCTCATATAGGCTCGTGCCACTCGTACTGACACTGGGGAAAAACATCCAGAGACCCAAGTAAGAGAGTCCCCAGCTTCATCCTTTTCTCTAAGAGTGGAAGAATTCACTCTAATACTCTGGTGGAAAAAGATTCTGTCCCTAACTCCAGTGACTGAAAACCCAGTATGGTAAGAACTACCTAGTTCCACTAGTAGAATCTGGAAGATTATGCCCATTGGAGAATTCCAAGGAACATGCTCTGGAAACAGTGCAATAGGTGAATCAAGTTTCCTAAAATTTTAAAAAGTAAACCAAGCCTGATTTATTAAAATCAATGATCAGTAGGCATGGGTAGGGTCCCCTTATGCTTTATTCATAATAGTCCATGAGTGGCAGTCCAGTGTAAGATAGTAACACCTGGTTAGCCTCCAGATGGTATTATGTAACACTTCACTTCTAAAGAGCCTGTTACAAACCTGTATAAAGTATAATGAATTAGTGATTATTAGTGCATAATTGGTTTGATAAAAGCACACCTGCCTGATGCTCAGCAGCCATGATATATAAACCTTGAGATAAAGGAGATACATGACATAAGAATCAGATCACAAACAGGTGTTGAGAAATAACATGTATTGTAACCTTAATATACCCATTAGGTAACTGGAATGTTCATCTGAAACTAAGGACCCAAAGTGACAAGAGGAATCCAGACAGTAATGGGGACTCAGAATATTTGGTCAAAAGAATCAAACCATAGTTGATAAGGCCACCTTACACAGAGTGACTGTGGAAAATGCAAAAACCCCCATCAAAAAAAATGAGTTACGGCTGGTACTTCTGATTAATGTGAATTCAACCTTCTATCAGTACACTAGTACCAAGAGGCATGTGATTTCTGTTGATAATAGTTCATCTCAAGACTAAACAAAATTGAGACTGATACATGGCAACCTTAGAAATTAAACCCTAATGTCACATAAAACACTGTATAGCCTTGAATGCTTGAGCTTCTGGATAGTTGGACATATTGTATCAGATCATAGCAGTCACTGCAAAGATGGGCTAAGAAGTGGACACTCCAAAAGATACTTTACAAGAAAAAAAAATGGGTGTAACTTTCAATCTGGTACTATTGACAGCATTCATCAAGGGTTTGGAACTGATCATATTTAGTACTCTGGGTCACATATGAAGTGAAGGGAAAACTTAGATTCGTAATCCCATCTTGTCCTGATGAAATACATTCACTACTAAAGTGCAAAGGTGAAGTAATACAAAACAAAATGTCAGTAGTTGGGCAATCCAATGAGATCCCAACTTACCAATCAGAATTGCAAAATGAGAGCCAATCCAACAGAGCCTTATGATATGACACATTTTTGTCAGGAGAACCTGTCTAGATTGAAACAAGTGACCTGCTACCACAAGCATCACCCATGGAACATGGCAACCTAGCAGAGTGATCTAATGGGAATGGTCAAAAGAAAGGAAGTCCAAGGTTTGAAAACAAGGAAGCCTGGACCAAGTGTCTCATACATAAGAAACACAAGATACAATTAAAGGATTGTCAAATTTGAGCCAAACAATTTTTCCCTCAACCATTTTGCTTCAGGATTGGTACGATATACACTAGTTTGTTAAAACACATGTGCACATTAAGTATCTGCACTATAATTTTTGATACAGCATGAGTATCTTCAAAAAATTTAGTAGATGTTTAGTATACAAGTATTTTGTATTAAAAAAAAAACTTTTTTAATCTTTAGGAAAAAAAAGTTTTGTTACTAGTCTGAGTGCAAAATGATTTCATGTTATGATTAAAAATACTATTCTTCATCCCCAAAATCTAAAATATTATTTACATAATCTGAAACCTTCTAAATACATTTCAAATGTTTGTTTTTAGTAAGACTATTTTGTTATTTTCTGTATTCTAACTATGTGAGGTATGTCGCTTGACCAACCTTGTAAACATCATAAGAAAATTAGGAAATAAATATAATTTTTTTTGTACAATAATTACTATATTTTATAACATGAAAATACAAATGTTATGTCTCATAACACTATATATTTACAAATACATTAATTATTTTGTATTATATTGACTTTGCAGTCATGCCTAGCTAACATTACACAACTTGTACTGATGCTGTGTATGTGGGATCATGTTACCCATGGGAGCCATAGCGAAAGGGTTAATATGCCCAGACCACGAGTACTGCCTTTTAAAGAGCAAGAAGAAATAAAACATTGTGTATGGAAGCCTCTTCCTGACTGTTGACTTCTGCACCTCTTCCCTGAGGCAAGGCAGTTGTGAAGAGATGGAACTCAGGACAAGGTGACATTAGAAAAACCCATATCTTAGTAGTGTTCCAATTTAATAACCCCTCAAGATCAAAGAACAGTCCCAACTAAAGAAATTGGAGAATCCAGTGAATCAATGTTTACAATGTTTCAGTTGTATAAGGATCATTAAAAGGACTCATTGTGCTCTTATCCAAAAGACATGAGAGATTTGAGTGATGCTCACACTCACAAAAGAGAAAGAACCACCCATGGAGTGGGTAAAGGACATTTGAGTATAAGTAATGTTTTCTATTCCACAGTTTTGAACTGGATGGGAGTCAGCTGAGTCTGACTGAGAGACAAGAATAAAAATAAAAAATACTCAAGACTGATGACATACTGAATAGGAGCAAGAAAAGATGTTTCAACCTAAAATTAAAGCCTGCTTTGGTTGTTTCTAAAATTAAAATTAGAATGTAATGTAGTACAGCAGAACCTACCTGAAGATAATGCGAGTCTACTTACAAAAACCTGGAACTTCAGAAAAAAAAGAATGAATAATAAAAAAACAGCACCACTATGGCAATATGCAGATAGAAATTGACTAGAGTTAACTCAGACATCTATAATCCTTGAAAATATGATAACTTGGACAAGGGAATGAATAAGTAACTTGTGAAAAATTGAAGAATCTATGCACTGATGAAGATCAGAAAAAAAGATCAAAGAATGGAAACAAATCTCCTGCCTTTTAAAATCCAACAGGTTAGGTAAATAGTGTGAACTGAATGATTAATCTTGATTCAAGGATCTGTACTGCTCCCGGGTTCACTGTTAACGTTACATGTTCAGACATTTTGCATCAAGCACCCACAGACTCTTACGGCATACAATAATTACCAATCTCATTAGCAGTGATCCATACAAGCAGCAGAACCATAAGATATAAACAGAGTCTATATCTGGGTGTCAATGTACTGAAGGGTTGATGTCAGGGTTTGGACCTATATATAGGGGCAGAACTATAGCTTTTTCTCTAGGAGCCAATGAGACTCCAATGATAACAGGGATGAATGAAGAAACCAAAACCTAAACCAACATAAATGCCAACAATGGATCCAGTTCATCATTCATTAAATTGATGCTTCTGAGACTATTCTAACAATGCAAAGTAAAATAAAACAAAATGTTACATTTTAAAGTTGAAAGTCCATTGACTTGCCCTGTTCCATCAGGGGACATTGATTTATTCAGGTTAATTACAAACTCAGCCTTAGAGCCCTGTAATTTGAGGAGAAATTGCATTATTTAATAGTTATAAAATGCTTCCACTTGGTACTGGTAGGCTAAATTATAACGTTCTCACAACAGTGTTGGAAAAGGCATAACTGTCTCTTCATGTAACTGAGAAGTAAACCTCTCAGCATAAGTCACAATATCTATGAATGGAGAGTAAACTAAAAATTCAGTCCCAGGTCTTTTAGCAATCTATTAATGTGTAGGCTTAAAAGCAGTTAGGAAAAAGCCCAAACAATGATACTCTTCATGAAACAACAGCAGAAAACAAACCATTGGTAGCTTATCTGAAAGTGGCTTCTTTTTCGTTTAAATAGGTCATTTAAAGACTGTGTTGATTACTGTTGACTGAAATAACATTTTGTCAGGTAAATTTTTGTTAGAGCAAAGCAACATTAGATCACCACTGTATCCATCATAGGGAATCAAAGTCTGGACTCCAAAGCTGAGAGTCTATAAACTCACCAATGTCCCACAGGTAGACTTGAAATCCAACAGACTAAAAGAAGGCACAGAAAAAAGCAAATATAAATTCTCTCCAGATTGTTAAGGTTACAATTAAGGAACACCATAAAACCAAATATATGTCTCTATTTCACAATGGGCAAGATAATTTAAAGTCTCAACTGCGAATGATTCCCTAGCCCCACCCAAAATGTTACGCAATATCAGGTATCATAGGTGGAACAGGAAAGACCCAATTTTCCTCTCTAATGGAAATAATAATCCAGGAGTTTACACTGTAAATCAGATTTTCAATCTGAATTTATAATATACATTTTTTTTAAATAATTAGTATTATTACTATTGTTACGTAAATTAACTAGATAATGTTCAAAGTATCTCTGTAATACTGGAAAACTTGATAGTGACAATTTGTTCAAAAAAATTGATATCTGAATGAGTTGCTTAAATACAGGTATAAAGTGTCACAAGATGAGTAGAGTATAAGATTGTAGCAAGCAAGAAAAAAAAATCACACCAATGTTTAGCTGGGCAAAGGAAGAAACACTGTTAATTGAGTAACAGTTATAAGTGTGAGAGAAGGTAACTATTTTTTGGAAATAAATTACCAAATAGCATTTCTTTTGAAATTTAATTTCATAAACAATACAACATACACACAAGGGAAGTAAACTTACTTAGACCATGATCAAAATTTTCTCTGAGTCCTCTCCATCGACGGAAGCAAAATTTTAGAAGAAGTAAAATGTGAGAGATGAAAATAAGAGGAGGTGGGAGGACGGGTTTTTGTTCGTATTCCATGACAACTCGGAAACGCTGATATTTCCAAACCTGCTGGGATATGGCATTCACTTCAAAAAAGATGTTGCTGAGAAATAAATTAAATAAGAAAATCTTCAAAATTAATTCATTTTACGTTAAAACAACACTAATTCAGAAAAATTATTTGTTAGTTTGGAGCTAAATGAAAGTTGACTTTTAAATATTAGGCTAATTCAGTGTGAAAGGAATAATCACACATATTAATTAAAATAATTGAAACTACCTGATAAAATAATTTAGTTTTTTACTTTGATCGTATATTAATGAAGGTTAAAAACTTTTTTTCATCCTCCACTTATGCCTTTTTTTGTCATGATATATGGAAACATCCTTCCATGGTAAGGTGCAACATTTCAACACTTGTTAGTCCTATATTTTAGTTGTTTTCTTTTTTTTGGTCATCATTAATGTAATGCTTCCTTAGTTTTCCTCTACTTCTCCACCCTGTTGTAAATGATACGTTGGTAGCTACCATGGACTCATTGCCATTGTGTGAATCATATATATAATTGTGCACGTGGTTGTGTACCTTACTTCATACTCCTTGACTGGCCAAACTGACTACTGTGGACCGTGTGCAGTTTTGCCTGTTCAAAGCTTATCAGAATAGCCTAGGGTCAGCAGATCAAAGAAACAATAAAGTCTTTAAGAATAGTCATTTGTATATGTATATTTTTGGGGGCTATAAATCCTTTTTAACTTGCTATATAGTAACCTACATTAATCTAGGTGTGAATAAAATTAAGACATCTGATATATTACACAATCTGCTGTTTGGACACACCCTTGATGCATGCCAGGTGCTATTCTTATTCAAAATTCTTGTGTGATCCAGTAAATTGCCTTTTACTATAATATTCTAGTACAGTTCATAGTGAAGTCTGTTGACTTGATCATATACTTTAAACTAGTCAGTAAAAATTAATTAAGTTGTTGATTATATTCTATTGTCTTTTTGTTTCATTGTCATACTGGAAATATGGGATCGATAAAAATGCTTGCCATTGTGAGACCCTAATCTGTGTATTAGATATTTGTTTTTCACCTATTGATCTAAATATATTTTAAGGCTTTTGCACATATCTTTCCCTGTAGAAAAGTCCTTTTACACTTTTTCACTTCCTTTTTTTTTTCTCCAAAGGGTAAAATGATCCATATTTCCAATTATCTGGTGCTTTCTTGCTATAATACTTCAACATCTTTCAAATTTTAGGACATCTGTTTATCAACACATGCTTATTATAATTTTAAGGACTAAATTTTATTGCTTTCACAATTACAATACTAGGATATCAGAATCTTCATGTTCTGTATAACTTGGAACAAACTGCTTTGTTTCAGGAATGCTTTCTTTGCTGTCAGGGTCTAAAATGTTTGAAGCAATCTTCTTATCTTGAATTAATCATCACCTATTAAATCTTTAATTACTGACTGCTGTATTTTTAATTTACACATTTATGTAACATTTATTTCAGGAGTTTCTGATCTTCTCTAACTTCTTCCATGACATCCTTTTGGCTTCTTTTGCAACTCATTCAATTCTTTCTTCTGGGTATGCAGAAGATTACAATAGTCAACTTCTACTTGTATTTTCTTCCATTTTTTTGACTGCTTTCATCTCATTTATGGCTTTTTCCTCTCCTTCTCACCATACTGTATTTCTTTTTCTTATTCTACAGAACTCTTTTTAGTACCGATGTAGAGTCTTTGAATTTCTCCCATTCCTCACCAATGCTGCATGTCTCTTCAGGAAATCCCTCACATTCTGGCCTTTGCCCTATTCTGTACTTCCTCTTCATTAAGCTACCTGACTTTGACAATCTCCACTGATGATGTAACTTTCTCACTTTTCCTGCATTCTCTGTCTTTGTGTCCAGTACTTGTGATCTACGATTGATATTTATGTTTATGTTCTGAATAACCTTTGTGTCAATAACACGTTTTCTCATGGTCAATATAATCAGAATGTAGTCTAGTTGTCATGTCATTCTGAAACAACTCCATGTTTACTAAACAACTATTTAATTTTACTAATGATGTAAAAATGTGTTGATTATAAAAAGTCCTTGTTGATTGCACAGTTTCAGGAGCAACATTTCATTACAATTCCTTTTTGCTTGACTTTGTAGAGTCGTAAGTGTTCCTCCAATGGTAATTTTGTTGTTCCATTTTTCCCATTGAAATCATCCATGACAATTATGTCATCTTCCTGTCAAAGAATCTTTAATTGAACTTAACTGGGTAAGAGCTATTACATGGTGTACAGAAGTACATTTTTAATCCTTACTTTTATGAGTTTTTCTGATATACATGATATTCCTATATTTGCACATTACATTAAACCCACTCCATGTGTTTCTCTCCTCTCTTGGTTAATCCTGGTCTATGTTTGTGTAATCTCCAGGTATATTCCTGCTGCCTGACATCTTTCCTGGCAGTTTTATTTTTGTACTTTTTTTATTGTTCATTGTACACATGTTCCAAGTTGCTACTCTGATTCTTCAACATTGCTGTCAATTTATTTGCATCCTTTTGTTTTCTTCTAAGCATTCAGAAATCTACTGTTGACTTGTTGGGTGTGCTTCAGTTTGACCAAAATTTCCATTACCCACAATATTTTAAGCTGATGTGGTTACCACAGCAGCCTTGTTGGATATTTCTCATCATACGTCACCTCAAGACAATGGATGAGAAGACAGACTGGTTTATATCACATGGTATCTGTACATTACATTTTCTAAATTTATACACATTAAATATATATGATATGCACATAAATAGAATTCCATTTATATCTGAAAGTATGTACTGAGCAAATACAACATTTTAAAAATTCACAGCAAAGCATCAAATGGATTCATTTCATACAAGTGAAAAACTACTGTGACTAAGTAAAATAACTAATTAACTAAAAGTACAGCTTTATAATCCAATGTTAGAAATAGAATGGCAGAATGTTACAACTCTATGAAACTAAATATATTTAATAATAAAACAGTCCTATTGCAATTATGTACTACCAGGCATTACAAATATGCTGATATCTATGTAGATATCAAGTGAAAATATGAATGTAAAGGTAGTGCAGTACCCTAATTTCCAACAAAAAGTATCAAGTATCTACAGGACCCTTCATATTCTGGAAATATTAAGCTGGCTGGGAATAAATCTACGTTTCTATTGCTGTCTGAGATGACTGGATGAAGCAGCCATATAAAGTGATAAGATCTCAACTTAATCTATCTGGCTTTAAAGTACTGCTTATGAACAATATTTTACTCCTGGAACAGTCTGGAAGTACAACTACAATCAAGATAACACTTTGATATTGGGCAAGAGTGCCCAAATGTGATATTTTACAATCTTAGGTTATCTAATAACAATCAAGAGATATCTCCCCTACCCCAGTTCACATTAACTTGTACAAGTCCCTCTACATCTCTTGAAATGACTCCGTAAAGGCACAACAAAGAAAGACACTCAAAGCAGGTGTAAGCTTAACTGAAAATTTAATGTAGTATGTGGTATTTATCTCTGTTAGAACAAGTTTATATTTTATACATTATTTAGAAAGGTATCAACTCTAGCAAGTAAATTTGAAAATTAACCAGAATATATCTGAATGAAATATATAATATTTATCGCTATGCAACAGCGATATATAACACTTTTTATAACTTTCTAAGCACAAACTCTCTTTAGGTCAAGAGTATTATATTATTACATATGACACCAATTTATATTCAAATTATTTAACATCTCAAAATATACTATTATGTTACTACCATGAAGTAAATATCCTTTATAAATACTAAATAACACAGTACATCATTATCTTTAGTACAAAGATTTGCATCAGTTTAGATGCTTATCTAACAGTTAAACAATGTTATAAAATTTGTACCAAATGTAATCTCCAGTCTATATAGTTTGACAAGACAACATGATTGTTAATCTTATTTTAACATTATGAGAAGAAACAAAAGGTTCAAAGTATTTAACTGGCTCGGCTGTACTGATACCAAAGAGGTGAAGAGAAAAATAAAGATAACAGATATTCCACCATCAGGTACCAGTTGAGCACCATAAGTGGTGAAGTTAAACAGTTTATCATTAAAGTCAAGAACTTAACAGTCAGTCTATTACAAATAAAATATAAACCACTCTATAAATAAGATAACTCATACAAATTTAAGTCTACAAAAATAACACAAGAATCAAGCTTAAAAGATTTTTTCCAAAGTTGTAGAAATAGTTTCTGGCATGTGTCAAATACAAGTGTCATCACACTGGATGTAGTGTACATTTTAAAGCCCAAGCAATTTATTATAATGTTGCCAATAATACAGCACTTCAAAAATGACATAGATCATACCATGAAAGGGTTTTTGCTTAATTTACAGTGGTTGTAGTTGTAATGGTAAGCTAAACATCTGAAGAATTGAGAAAAATACCAGAAGAACTCTGTAAAATCAGACTGAAGAGCTGATGTTGTCCATGTACGGACTTGGTGTCAGGAACTTATCAAGACAAAGCATCCACCCATTTATAAAAATCAAAATACCAGTTATTCCATAGTGTACAAATAGGAATTTATGCTATAACATTCAGAGACATCTTCAACATACTTCTGTTTCTTGTGTTTGTTGAAATGAGATGCAAGAAGTTGTTCATACATATCTGATAGGTTTTGTAAAACAAGTAAACAGGAATGGGCAGCTCCGACCTCAGCAAACATAGTAAACAGATTTTATAAAATAAAAACAAAAAGGGGCAACACTGACCTCAGTATACTGCACACACACAAAAAGGCCCTGCACTGGAATGTTACACCAACAAGCAATAATCTATAAGTAGAACAATTACAAAGAAGATGGAATTTGCAGAAGGGTCTGTAAAAAACCTATGCATTATCCTTATATCACTGCCATACATAATGAACACGACACAAATTTTTAATCTTTATCTCCTTTATTATTTGACAAAAGTTTGGGTGTGTCTTTCTGCTTACTACAGATAAACTGAATCATCTGTCAACAAATCTAGTGTGTGCTAAGATCCCAGAAACCCCACGTCATTCCCCATAAATTAAACAGGTGTGCTAGCTTTTATTCTTTCAAACAAGAAGGCCTGAAAATCCTAAACGCTATACCGTCTTTTTCAAATTCACCGAGATAGTGCTACAAATACACTTTCTATGGGCTGAACATATTTTAATATCAGTAAGACTGTTAAAAACAAAACAAAAACTGTTCCACAATAGTATACTTAAAATGTAGAATGACAAAATAGTTTCTTACTTGAAAACTGCAATAAGTAAGTTGACCAGAAGGATGTTAGCAATTAATAAATAAATGGCCATTATTGCAGGGTTCAGCCACATCCCAGTTCGACAAGGAAACATGCCTTCCCCATCTCCACACTCAGCTGACAAATTAGTCAAGTGTAAAATTAACATTCTAGAATATTCAGTTAGTCACTGAAGTTGTAAACAGATAAAGAACCTCATATACTTTACAGTTAAATCATGAACAATTTATTACATATTATAATTTAAGTATAGAAGGACAAAATGTATTTATGATCTTTAAATTCTATTACTGATAATTTTTAACAAAAAATATTTTATTCAATACATAGCATCATTACATTACATACATAATTCATTAAAATACCCTTAATTCGTAAGAAAGAAATTAAAGAACACAAGTAAAGAATAATGTAATATGAGGTAAACCAATACCCTAAACCTCATGTCATAGAAAGGTAATTAGAAGTGAATAAAGAAATTTGAGTCCCAACTAATAGGTATGAAACTACTAATGCTATATTTTAAAACTATGATACTACAGTTCTAATACCAGTCACCAACAAAGACCAAAAGTAGGTAAAGAACTTACGATCTATACTGTCAGCATACACTTCTCCGTACAACATCCAATAGGGCATGTGGAAAATGTTTCGTGCTAGACGCCATGAAGGTTCTTCATAGGGGTATAGAATTGACTGGCGAGCTACTCCATAGCTCATAAGAACTACCAAAAGTAGCACCACAAAGTAGATCATATTCATCACCTAAATTGTAAAATTTTACAGAAACCTACTTATTTCCAATCAAAGAAATAAAAACAACACTGAATTTCTTTTTGTAATAAGAAAATTAAAAAAAAGGTATAATTTTATAAAGATGATCGTAATTAATATAATGCAAGAACCAACAATAGCTAATAGTTATCAAACCACATAAACAGTGTAAGAAATGTATTGTAACACTAGTTTGTTGTTGTTGTTAGCACACTTTATATAATATGAATTTACTGAAAGATTAGTATTTATTAAGAGATATAGTTGAAGACGAGAAGCTAAATAATGGTCGTTTGGTTTCAAGATAGTGTTTAACTCTTAAGACTTGCTTGAACTTTTCCAATAAGATATTGAACTCTATTTATACATCTAGAATAAGATGCAACAGAAAAAAATCCTTTAATGTCAAGTAACTTTTGAAAAACACCTATATCATGTTTATTTTACACATCAATGAATAATGCCCTAAAGTTCTAATAAAATCAGCATGATACAAGACAAGACATGTTTACGTTTCTCACTCTTAATGCTACATACTAAGTAATCAATAGACTAAAAACTTCTGGATGTGAAAAAATAGATGTTGAACACTGCATATATTAAAAATGATCATTCTATATCGTCAAATTAGTCATCATAATGTTTCATACAGTAACTATAAAAATATCTGGAAGAAAAACATTTCATTTTTAATAATATAGAGAAGTGTAGTACAATGATCTAGGAGTTGGTTATTCTAAAATTATTCAAACATCATAAAATCTAAGTGTTTCAGCACCATGTAATGTTTGTTGGGATTAAGATGTATATATATATACACAGTGGAATCCCTTTTGTTTACATAATCCCTAATTATGTACAGTGAAACCCCTCTAATCAGGGCAGTTTATCTGTCCTGAAGATGGCTGCTTTAGAGGGGTTCCACTGTAGTTTTAAAGCTACAGAGCCAAACAAAACAAATCATAGACTGAAAAAAAAATAAAGTTTATTCTATAAATAATATTTGTTTTAGTCTGAACAATTTCAACTGCTTTAAATATGGCTACTACCCACAAGTTATGACACACAGTTTAGCACTCATCCAACCAGTAGCTGTCATTATTAACCCTCTCAATACAGGCAACCCCCTGTTAAATCATTTACTGGGCAATTCACTGTCTTATATTCAAAGTTTAATTAAATATCTTTACTCTTAATGTATGTGAATAAAATTAACATCATAATGTATGTTATGATTCAAAGTTTTATGTTATCTAAGTTTCAGGTTCTTTCTTTCAAAACAAACCTTTAAAAACACTATTTAACCTTCAGACACTTTATTATGTGACCAACATGCTATGCATATTCTCCACTTTGACACTGCATATCTCAATAACAAAACAACTGTACTGTATGTGTATCTTTAGACAATAATTTATAAATATTGTGAAACCTTCGGTGGTGATATGCCCACCTTTGATACATTTGTTTAAGCTTAATAGCTTACATATAGAGGTTACATATGCATATATATTCTCATTAGAAATAGCTCACTGTACACTGGAATCCAACAATTAGCATACAGTTTCCATCAAGGGGCACATTTAACTGCTTGTAGTATTGCTGGCTGTAGTACTTGGTTATTTCTTACCTAAATATCTTATAGTTAGTGAACAGTTCTATTGCAGTTACATTTTACTTTTATACTTCAATCATATATTATTTATATTTTAAGATAAATAATACACAGGTTTATACACTTTGTAAATTTAAATACTTTGCATCAGTTCTCAAATCTTAAAAATGTTGCTAAAGGGTTACACATCACTGCTAGAAATACTGTAATATGCCTTAAGGGTACAATTGCCTTTGAAAACAAAGAAAAATAAAACATTAACAATTAACTATGTATGAAAAGAAAAAGTTTAAAATTTTTTTTATATATATATATATATAACCAAAAGAAAAATTTTAAAGGTGGAATATGCATGTACATTTTTATACTTTAGATTGGTGATAATAGGTAAGAGTTAGTGATATGGTAGAGAAAAATGAGAAATGAGATATAAACATTTACCTTAAAAAAAACTTTGGCGATCATTTTGGAGAATTCAGAGGTTATTCAAATAAAAAACAAAAACTGTAAGCTGAAAAAACGTATTTTTATATTTAAAATAAAAATCATCTTCAATTCAAACCATTCATTCTGTGAATGCAAATAACTACCATAAATAAATATATTTTTATTAGAAGGATGTTGTTAAAATAATGTCATTTTAGTGTGCAAGATATTTCTCATGTTTAACAGATTATTTCTATGTTTATGGGAAAATCCAAGCTACAAGACATATTGTTGCATAAATGTTGTTTCCCAGTCAAGGTGATTTAGAATGTATCCCCCACACTGTGAAAGGGTTAATTAACAAGTTTATATATTGTAGTATGGAATATGTACTACACTTTTCAAAAAAAGTAAATCTGAAACACAGATTTCTGGGTCAAAATCAAAATGACTATTAAACAGTACAGGCATAAACAAAATGACAAAAGACACCATAACCATACCAGTTCTTTTCTAATAGCACTAACATCTTACAATTAAATCACATTAATGAAATAAAGTGTTGAGACAAATCCTTCAGCGACACTACTCACCATTTTCCCTATCATAGTGACATATGGACCAAGATATTTGTTCACACTCAAAAAGTCTAAACTTCTGATGTACCAGTACATGATATCCATACTGTAGATAACTCGGCCTTCTTCATGAGTTGGGGGGTGGAAGCGTAATGCCATACCAACCAGAAAACATAAGATTAATGCTAGGTCACATGGGTTCCACTTCTTTTCTAACCACACCGAAACTTTCTGAGCTATTTTTACTGGCTCAGAACAAACGATCTATATCAAAAGAAACAATAGCATTATTAGTAAGTGGCTTGCAAAATACATTAGTTTTAGCAATAAAGTTTTTTTATTATAAAAAAATGCATGAGTCACTAAATACTGGCTTATAAGAAAGAGTACCATGTAAAAATGCACGAATAATACTTTAACCAATCTTTTATTATTTTATCACACAATTTTATCACTCACTGAGTTACGTTGCTCACCTTGTCTTTGGTAAAACAGATATTAACTGTTTAAAAATAGAGCCTGGATTTTTTTAAAAATTAATCATGAGGTAAAATAAAAGTATTTATGATGTGAATATACCTTCCAAACTTTAATTCAATACCCAAATGTTATGTGCATGATCTGTAATAAATGAAATAATAATAAACTGCACTTTTGCTGAAAAGAAAGATTGACATTGTCTCAAAAGTGCATCTGAAAACAATTTAAGTAATCTAAACCAATGAGAATTTAAAAGAAATACAATTAATTCAAAATGGCTGTCAAATGCATCAAGAAAGAAAAAGTTGAACAGTTTCAGTCTAGGTTAAACAATCTGCAAGAAAGACCAAATGATGCAACTTGTGGTATCATTTTGTACATCACTGACCAATGCAATAAACAGAGTAGAAAATGTTATAAATATTTCCATGTTAAAATATGCATGAATATATTTTAACCAATCTTTTATTATTTTATCACACAATTTTCACACTGATGGACTTCAATATTATCAAGTCCATTATTATAGATATTGTAAATATCTCTATCATACCTAAAAGGGTGAAGTTTAATTAAAGGTAACTACCATCCTTCTCCACAAAGTTATTTATATTCTGCCTGAATGGACTTTTTGTATCAATTAGAATATGGCAAACAGCAGAGTGCCTTATTCTTTATTTCACTATATTATGAAAATAGTATTATCAAGCTTAACACAACTATCCATTCAGTGAAATCTGATCAAACAGCTTGCCTTGAAAAAAAGAACATTAATGAATCATCTGCTAACTTCATATTGTAAAAACTCAGTAAAACATACAAAAGTATGTATACTGGTCTCAATGCAATAACAAGCAAAGTATAATGTAAATGAAAAAGAATATATTTGATACCAATAAAACAAATTAAGTACTAATAAAATAACTAACAAATGATATACATATATTTATGAATAATAGTTGTCTGCTTTACCACTATTTAATCTAAATCAAAAAAATGGGGAAAATATTATACCATGACAAATGATAAGCACAGTAATCATGATTGACATGTTGTAAATATGGGCAGTTTGACAGCCACTTCAATATTTAACACCTTAATGCTATGAACGAAAGTCCAATTAAGCAAGGAAGATGGTAGCAAAATACATGAAGCTAACAACTACTGAAATTGATGTTTAACAGTGAGTTTACAAATGAATATCTTACCACAGAGAGAACAACTTGCATGGTGTCACTGAAACTAGTAGAAGTAACCCCTTTCCCCAGTTACAGTGTTACTTTTCAAACCCCACATTGCTAGATACCTCAGATAGTTCTATAAAAACTTAATGTGTAAATTAAGAACCATCACTAAGCCACTCCAAACAAAATTTGATGTTTTGGATTAGGTCCTAAGCTGAATATAAATTTGTTTTACAACATGTGTCAAATAACACAATTTGAGTACTGCCAAGTTGCTTTACTTTGTCATGTTCATTTACCACTTCAACTAAAACAGGATTATGTTTTTCTGATATAAAATTTTTAAGTGGATGGATATATACCCGATAAAACAAATTCCTGGGATACAAGTACACAGAAGCACCAACAGGAGGATAAACTGTTACATTATTATTATTTGGATCTCTTGTTTGTTATGCATATCAGTCTTCCTCGCTACAATTGTATATTATATGGAGAATTTTCCAGTAAAATATACACTGTTCAAGTAATACTTAAGTCATAAAGTGACATGATTAGGAAATGGTATTTGTCATATTATCTTAATAAAAAGATCTGACAAAAACTAATTTCACAAGGTTAAAACAGCAGTTTACAATCAAGTTCGAATTTTTTACTTTCATAATATGATGCAACAGAATTCATGTTTAACCTATCTCAAATGTTAAGAAAGGCAAAAACCAATTACAGTTAGCAAAATTGATATGAATAGGAAATAATGAAAACATTTTTTCTCAAAATGTGTTTTGCAATTTGTACTTATGTTATGTAAGTTATGGTGAATTTCTGTGAAATCACTGATTTATTAACATAATGAGCTGAAGAAATAAATCAAATTTAGTTACATTAAGTGGTTTAATTAATGCTATTTAAGTTAACAAAACAAACAATATTGTAAAAATAGCAACTCTGAGATAAGTAGCTTGTGGAGAAAGATACATTTTCTTGGATCTTCTCCACACCTAGGAACAGAGGTGGATTACAGTATAGAAATCCTAACAAGATGGGATGAATTACATATATAGAAGCACATAAAGAATCTAGAGAACAAAACTGACTTACCTCTCGTATCTTCTCCACACCTAAGGTACAGAGATAAGCTATTACATACAATTCCTGCCAAGATGGGGTGGGTTGCATACGTACTAACACCACATAAGTGTAGAAGCACATGAAAACACCATAAGCTATCTACAGAACAAAATTCTATTAGTCAACTTGTAGAAATAAGTGAAGACATTACAAATGATATGCACCAGAATAAAAGATTTGAAATACAGAAATGAAGTAATAGTGAAGTTTACAGGGGGTTTACCATTGATGACAGATGTAAATCAAAATATATTTAGCAATGTAAGTCAAACATATAGGTGTTTAAAATGTGTTGTTTCAAGCAATTTAAACTGGAAAATTAAAGAAACTAAATAACAAATGTTAAGTTTGTTCCTTTTTTTATTTCCTGATAATATAGACAATTTAAACAAGTGTAAAAGTGTGTAAACAAGACCATAAATACAATATTTACTTGTATAAAGATACGCAAGAACATTACAAGATCAGAAACACTACACTTTGATGTAAATATAAAAGTGTACAAGTATATACAATTTAGAGCAAAAACCTAAACAAAGAACACTAAGAAAATAACTCTTGATCACAGTCAGATGCAGAAAACACACGAAGATATTATTAAATGTGTACACAAATAAAACCAAAACCAATACACACACATATAACACATGAAAACATGTTTATAACTAACTCAGATCGAAGTAGAAAACACAAGAATGTGCAAATACATAACTCAGATCAGAAACACTACACTTTTAATGTAAATATACACAAGGCCATGTGAATAAGTAACTTAGACCAGAAACACCACACATGCATATTGAAAAATACAAAAAGATTCTATATATTTTAAGTGAGAAATACTAGACTTAATAGTAAAAACACTTGAAGTGGTTTGTAATCAGGGTATAAACCCAAATGTTACACTTAATGGAAGACAATTTAATCATAAAAATCATACTTAGGTGTGAAACAAATATAAACTAGTCATATATTATGAATATAACACAAGTAAGAGCCTTTTAAAAATCTACCTTGAAATTGAATACACACATTGATATACTGGAAATAATTTAAATCTTCAATACAAACCTGCATAAAACCAAAATATATTAAAATAAACACACTCAACTAAAAATAAAAAATATTACAACATCAACACAAGGAATATTCAAACAAAGTATGGTAAAATATCATGGAGAAAAAGTTTGTTTTATGTTTTTCAAATTTTGCACAAAGCTACTCAAGGGCTATCTGTGCTAGCCGTCCCTAATTTAGCAGTGTAAAACTAGAGGGAAGGCAGCTAGTCATCACTACCCACCGCCAACTCTTGGGCTACTCTTTTACCAATAAATAGTGGGATTGACTGTCACAATATAACACCCCCACCCCCTCCTGGCTGAAAGGGTGAGCATGTTTGGTGTCGATTGCATGTCGGGCCATTGGAGTAAAAGACAAACAATAAACATGTATAAATATCCCAAAACTTGAACAATAAATTATTTATTCAATATACACAATGCCATACAGAATCACACTGACTTGTCGAAAGTCAACTATTGTTAGTCAAATTATAGGAACATGCAAATCACCGACTGTCCTATTTAGTTTTAAGTAACAATTATTTATACTGTCTTATCTGCTAATACAAACATTTTTAATTCACATCATAAAAAACAAACAAAAGCTTGTCTTAAAAATGTACTCACAGTATGTCCCCAAAACTTTGTGATAGGAGCTGCATAGAATTCATAAATTTTCTTCCCAAGCTTTAAAGGTCGCTGCTTTGTCTTCACGGTATGACCACTTAAATCACCATTTGGAAGGCTTTCCACATTGTATTTTCCATTTTCTAGGATAGCAAATCTCACATTAGAGCTGCAGTGTGAAACAGTGTGTGCAGCAAGGCTTGTAAGGGACTATGAAAGAGAGAGAAAAAAATAGTTATTCTTCCTTTAAAAGTAGCTTTTATCTTTTATGTGAATACTTTCTTACTATAATTTACAAGACTGGTATGTAAACTGAATACATTTGTGTTTAAGCAAACAGAAGTGGATTCTTTTACTGAATACTTTAAAAGAAGGAAGATAAAACCTTATGAGACTTGAGTAACTTTTTACAAAAATAGTTATGAATAACAAGTGTGGGTATTAATGTTAAATTTATCTAGTTTAGAATTATGAGAACTTGTTGAAAACAGTATTTACTCTGTGTCTAAAACTTTACCTGAATAACATTAGCAGTGCTAACATGATATTATAAAGACCTACTGTGAACATAAAGATGTTCTCTCACTCTGATATGTATGATAAGAAAACTTCACAGAAGTGTACCTAGTAACTGTTGTGCAATATTAAATTCTAATGAGGATTGAGGTAATACTGGCTGTGTTGCACAGTTTTACTAAAATAAAAAAGGATGGATATATCATAACAAGAGAGAGAAAAAGTTATATGTCCCTAAAAGAAAAGATCATTCTCATTACTTTTATAGTCTTTAAACAAGTCCTGTATTACCTTTGGTGCTACTATTATTAACATTAAACATTACTGATATCACCTGAACTAAGCAGTTACTAATCATTGCTGATTTAATAAGCCAACAAAAGAAATATTTTGTGACTGATATAATTACAGCTCAGATATCTCGATCTTTCACATAAAAGTCTAACATGATACTCTATATCACCTCAGTTTGTTTATACTATAAAATTTGGATATGATTATAGTAAATAATTGCTATGGAACATCACACATTATATATCTAAAGTGACATAAAAATACTCACATACCGTAAACTTTCTCCTGGAAGTCTAGGGTAAAACAATACAAATTCATAGGTCAGGTATCCAATAAACCACATGAACCAAACAGAGAAAAAAAATTATCTCCAAATCTATTGAATAAGTCTTAAAACAAACCTCAACTGTTATACTGTAACAAACATATGACTGCATATAAACATGCATACTTTATCAGGATTTAAAGGCGGTACATATTATCTAAAATAAAGTACTATTATTTTAAAATATTTATTTTGTAGCTGAATCACTTATGATTATTTTTAATTTTTTTGTACACAGCCCTAAGTTACTAAATATTGTCTTGCATCAATAACTATGAAAATCATATTACTGACAATGTTGCTACCTATACAGGTATGAGGGATTTCCAAGTGATATTTTTCTTCAAGAGTTAGTTTTTATTATTTACAGGTGCACTGAAGAAAAAGATCACCACCACATGGTGCTCACTGACTACATCAATCAATTTTCACGATATTGCCAGTATAACTGTACTAACCTCCATATTGTACGGATTCCCCAGAGGAGGGCGCTCTTCATGAGAGGTTGTATCAGATTCTGATTCTTCATCCTCTTCCTTGTTTAGCATGTGTTCTTCTTCTGTCTGAGGCATCAGCTGAAGTTCTTCTTTGGTTTTGAAATCCAGTGTCAGTATGGTGGGGGGAAATAACAAACCCAAAATCACCTGCAATACAAAACAGACTGTAAATCATTTATGCATAGAAAAAAAACAATTGCAAAATCACTTACAATACAAACAGGCTATAGATCTTTTATAGGTAGAATAAAATAATACAGAATCACTTAATACAAAATAACAGCCTAAAGAGATCATTTATAGCAAGAAAAATAACTACAAAATCACTTATAATACAAAATAACAGACTACAGATTACTTACAGGTGGAAATAACCCTAAACCACCAACAGTAGGTAAAAACGTTTACATTTTTATTGACGTCAAAGAGAATAAATGGTATAACATCAAAGGGGATTATCTAAATAAAAAAAATTCAATGTTCATAACATATAACAAGTCCAAGACTTGGGTAAAGAAACGTTAATGGTCAAAGATATCTACATATCTACTTCATTTGTAGTTTCAGGGTTATTTTAATTATTCAAACAGTTAAAAATATAGTTTTAACCAATAGCTGCAAAACTCCTTAAAAATATATTCCTTTTATCAGAAGCGTAAACATAGAAAAGGCAACAGTAATATATATACATATCAATAATATGCTTGAATATACCCAACCTCTAGACTTAAATGTACCAGCCTGTATAAAAGTATATGAAATTCAAAAATACTTTGACTTCATTTATTTCATTTTATTAAAACTACTCAATATGCTCTTTGTAGAGCAGCAGTGGAACACTCTTCAAACATCACCACAAAGATTACATTCCAAAAGTAACTGATATAATCAAATATTTGAAATTTTAAAATTATAATGAGCAAGTTGATATGAAAAATATTTACACGTGTGAATGTTAAATAGGTGTACCTTTAAGTTTGTGTTCTTTCTGGTTCGAAGACCTCCCATCCACAAGTCTGCTAATAACATCTGAGATGCAGTGTGGGCCAGCAAGGAGCTGTGTTTAGCATTAACAGCCATCCCTAAGCATGTCTGTTCACTCCAGTTTTGAAGCTCATATGTAAGCAGTTGGAGAGCAATGTCATTGTCCTGACGATAACAGTAATCTAGCAGATCAAGTGCTCGAGTTTCAAAGTCTCTAAATCAAACAGAAGAAGGAGATAATATTTTAAAACCTCTGTATTAACCTGTGTCTAGCCCAAGTTTCAGGGTCCTAGATTTTTAAGTATAGCCATAAAAATTTAAAAATAATAATAATCTCATGATGTCATAATCATATTAGATTACCAGTTAACACAGTGCAAGGAATTAATGAGTATGTTTCACATTCTGAGCATAGACTTGCAGAAAACAAACCTGGAATGACAGATGTTACAACCAAAATTTCAATATTTCATCACACACAATATGCACTTTCAAGGATAAAATTTCAAGATATTTTAACAGCCAAGTACAGACTTCATCAAATATCAGTTGTTAGTGTAACCATCAACAAGTTGGCAGCAGGTGATGTATTAACCCTGACTGGTGAGCATCTTTCAAGTGTCAGTGCACATTTCCATATCAAAATTCAAATAAAATTATAATTTAGTTCTATTTTAAAAATTTATATTCATTATTTTTATAATTTATGCAACACATTTTTAGTATAATCCACCCAGAAAAAAGAAATAAAACATTCAAAAGTGTTTTGTGCAGTTCTGAAGAGTCTCACTTTATGTAACGAACTTACGAATATTCTTAGAATTTTTCCAACCATCCCAAACCAAAAGTGTTTTTTGTTTTGCTAAGAAACTGTTATCCCTTGATAATAAAATTAACTAAGTCTTATTTATCTTTGATGTTTTGCTTACAGACTTCTGTCCCCCCCTTTTTATGACCTCACAGAATATGATATGACTACTGTTAATGAAGAAAGAGCTTTTAAAGTAGCTACAGGCAGTTTTAAAACCAGTTTTAACATATATATATATATTTGGAGAAATAGATCTAAATCAAAGAAAGGAATATTAGAGTTGTGGTTGAAATAGTTTGAAAATGGAAGATAAAATATCAATTCATAAGTTGGGAGAAAATAATTGGGCCCCATGGAAATTTCAAATGGAACATTTATTGAGAGGAAAAGGCCTATGGGGCCATGTGACTGAAACAGAAGCATTGGCAGAGACAGCCAATAATCAAACAAGGGCAGATTTTAACAGAAAAATGGAAAGAACATATATATATTAAATATAAACTGATGCTTGTGATAAATCTGTCAGTTTTCTCCTTGTTTTTTTGCAAGTTACACTCTGAAGTGAAGACTAATGCAATCAGCTAACCAAAATATCAGAGAAACAATGTTAACTATTATCAATTAAGCAGAAAACTGTAATTCATTAATCTTATAAGCTCTAAGACGAAAATAAGTATTTTTATACATTTGTCAAACAGTTCTTCAAAAGCATTTGGAATTTTTACATTGTAACAAATGATAGGAAGACTAAATTAAATTGTATGATGTCTTAATATTTTAACAGTTTTTTTTGCTCTGAAAAGAGAAAAAAATTAAGATATTTTTTTTATACAAAATTTAAACTTTCTTCAAAATGATTTGTTTAATTGTTTGTTCTGTCTGAATTTTGCACAAAACTACATAAGAGCTTTATGCACTAGTTATCCATAATTTAGCAGTGTAAGTCTAGAGGGAACACAACCACTGCCACTCTTGGACTACTCTTTTACCAACAAATAATGGAATTGACCATAACAATATAACACCCCCACAGTGGAAAGGGTAAGCATGTCTGGTATGATGGAGATTCAAACTTACTACCCTCAGATTACAAGTCAAGTGCCCTAACCACTTGGCTATGCTGAGACGTCTTGAAAATGGAAGATAAAATATCAATTCATAAGTTGGGAGAAAATAATTGGGCCCCATGGAAATTTCAAATGGAACATTTATTGAGAGGAAAAGGCCTATGGGGCTATGTGACTGAAACAGAAGTATTGGCAGAGACAGCCAATAATCAAACAAGGGCAGATTTCAAAAGGAAAATGGAAAGAACATTTTCAACAATTGTTCTGAATATTTAAGGTGCACAACTTCATCTTGTCACCTCATGCACAACTCCTAAGGAAGCATGGAATGTACTGCGTGCTCACTTTGATAGGAACATACCAGCCATAAACTTTTCCTGAAAAAGAAGTATTTTCGATGTGAGATAAAAGAAAGTATGATGGTCCAGGAACATTTAAAACAAATGAAGGAATAAATGGATCAGCTTGCTGCAGTTGGGGTGAAAATAGCAGAAGAGGATCAGATTGTTACCTTACTTGGTAGTCTGCCAGCTAACTATGATACAATTGTAACAGTCCTGGAAACCAAAACTGATGATATCTCATTAGAATTTGTGCAACAGGCACTGATTAATGAAGAACAAAAGAAGAAAAAGACCACATCAAATGAAACATCATCAACTGCATTAGCCACTCGTAGCAACTTCAAACCACATGGAACATAAGAAACAAAGAAAAGGGGTAACAGTTTCAAGTATTACAAGTGTGGCAGAGAGGGACATATAAAATGCAATTGTCCAACACTGAAAAAAATGGTCCACAAAGCTAAGAATGTGGATATTAATGTGGCAGAAGATTATACTGATGGACAAAATGGAGTTGCCTTTGTAACAAACCAAGACAAAGGAACAGGAAATGGGGAATGGTTGGTGGATTCTGGTGCATCTAGGTATATTACACACCAGAGGAACATATCAAATTATCACAAGTTTTGCACACTTGAGCAGGTTAGGATTGGTGATGGGAGAACTGTAGAAGCTCTTGGAGTTGGAAACTGTAAACTAGAAATGATATTTTAAGTCAGTAATTCAAAGCATGTCACAATGCAGAGTGTCCTTTATATACCAAAATTAGCTAACAATCTATTTTCAGCAGGAGCTGCTACTGAAAAACGAAATATTGTGCAGTTTGGAGTTAATCGCAGTTACATCTGAGGTAAATAAGGACAACTCCATGACATGGGTACAAAAAAGGATGATGGTCTATACAAACTGGACCATAAGACTAGTGTTATTGAGAATGCCTCAGCAGCCTCAAACAGCAGCATGAATGGCTTGGATATATGGCATCAACAACTAGGGCATATCAATGTTTCAGTTATAGAAGCTTGTCAGGAGTAGAAATGTAAGTGGAATCAAATTCCAGAAGTCTGGTGAAGCCAGTTTCTGTGAAGGATGCACTAAAGGTAAAATGCACAGGAAGCCATTTAAGTCAGTGGGAGAAATCAGATCAAAGAGAAGACTGCAACTGGCACACAGTGATGTCTGTGTTCCTATGCAAACTCTATCTACTGGAGGTAGCAGGTACTTTTATACATTTATTGATGATTACTCAAGATGCTGCAGAGTGTATTTCTTGAAACAGAAGTCAAAAGCCTTTGATAAATTCAAGGAATTTGAGAAGTTGTACTCAAATGAATGTGGAGAGTGCATAAAAACCCTGTGCACAGATAATGGTGGAGAGTATATATCAAATAAGTTCCAGCAATATTGGAAATCAAGAGGCATTCATCATGAGATGTCAGTAGCATATTGTCCAGTGGACAAGAGGTTCAAAAGTAGGCTGGTGGCTAAAGGTTACTCACAGAATTATGGTCTGGATTATAAGGAAAGCTTCTCCCCAGTGGTGCACTATGCATCAATTTGCTCCTTGATTGCATTTGCTGTGCAGAACAACTTGAAAATTCACCAGATGGATATCATAACTGCATTTCTGAATGGAAATCTGGATGAAGAGATAAACATGGAACAACCAAAAGGCTATGCTGTTCCAGGGAAGGAAAACCTTGTGTGTAAACTGAAAAAAATCACTGTATGGATTAAAACAGTCACTACACTGTTGGAACAAATCATTTCATGAACAGATGATGGAACTGGAATTTGTTCAGAGTTCAGCAGATCCACGTGTTTACGTACGGAAGGGTGAAAATCTAGCAATAGTTACAGTATATGCGGATATTATTTTGGTTGCTGACAGTGATTATGAAATAATCACTATAAAGGAAGCACTGAAGTAAAAATTTTGCATGAAAGACCTTGGAAAGCTCCATTACATCCTTGGACTCAGTGTTATTTAGAATGAAAAGAATGGCTGTGTATGGTTAAATTAAAGACAGTATATCCAAACTATGCTGGTGAAATTTGGAATGACTGAGTGTAAGGCAGTTGCAACTCCATCAGATGTAAACACGAAACTGCAAAAGGATGATGGTGTTAGCACTCAGGTAGACTGCAGTTTGTACCAGTCGTTGGTAGGCAGCCTTCTGTATGCTGCAATGGGAACAAGACCAGATATTGCATATGCAGTGGGAGCAATATCAAAATATTGTGCTCAGCCCAACACAGCACATTTGACAGCAGCAAAGAGAATCCTACGTTACTTGAAAGGAACAGCTGATCTTAGTCTAAAGTTTGAAAAGGTACAAGAAGATGTCATTACTGGTTACTCAGATGCAGATTTTGCTAGAGACCTGGATGATAGGAAGTCCACATCAGGAAATATCTTTGTTCAATCAGGAGCAGCTGTAAGTTGGATTAGCAGAAAGCAATCCATGGTGGCCCTGTCCACCTCAGAGGCAGAATATATAGCCTTGATTCTTGCAGCACAGGAAACAGTATGGTTGAAAAGACTACTGGAAGAAATAGGTTCCGAAAATGATGACTGTGTTCATATCATGGAAGATAACCAGGGAACAATCACCATGACACAGAATCCAGTGGGTCATGCAAGAACAAAACAACTGATATTTGTTACCACTTCATTCGCCAATGTGTGCAGAACGGATCAGTAAAACTGGAATATTGTCCCACAAACAGTATGACTGCTGACATTCTTACAAAATCACTTGCTAGAAATGCATTTGAAAAATTCAAAGATAATGGTGGACTGGCAACAATGGATAAATACACCAGATAATGTGACAATCATCATAACAGATTGACAGTAATTGTAAGTTTGTGTAAAACTTAAAATTACGTGGGAGTGTTAAGAATATTGAGATAAGTGCTGCCACCTGTAGTTAGGAATATATAGTTTTTTTGTACATGTGCTCTCAACGAATAAACACGTATCAACAGATAAAACAGAAAACATTTTGATGTAAGTGCATAGGAATATACACACGACATAAAACAAGAAAACTTAGAATTATGCCATGTTGACTACACAAGATAGACTGAGTAAATTCTACAAACACTTAACCAGATAACTTCTGACAAACAAGTAAAATAAGAGTCCTACTTCAATACAATGAAACTGTCACTAAATAGACTCAGGCCTGGAAATCAACAGTTTGTTGAAATATCTGGTGTAAGATGACTTGAAAATGGGAATCCTTTGAAATGTTACCACAAGAAGTGCGAGATCAAAATCAAGAGATATCTGATCCCAAGATTTGCAACTTACAGTTTCAAATATATTAAACACTCATGTTTTATTTGCTTATTGGATTTTGGGCAATTCTACTTGAGGGTTGTCTCTTTAATTATTCTTAACTTTGAAGCGACAGACAATGAAGGAAGGCAGCTAGTGAGCACCCATGCCAATTCTTGTCCAACTGAACAAAAGGATTTTACTGCCACTTTTATATCACACCAAAGCCTCAAAGTATGATCATCTTCTTTGTAACTAACAACACATGAATCATAGCATCTAACTCCACAGTCAGCCTTGTTAACAAACAGGCTGTGTTTGGCCTCACCTGTCTAAATATTAATTGTTTTTCTTCTTATCAATTAGATTTGTAGCACAGAGTTCATATAAGCTAATTAACCTCCAAAATCTGTATGCAATAAATTATTAGACATTGAAACTGATCATACTACTTTCAGAAAAATATCAGGACATTCACTGACATTACACATTAAGTGATGCCTGAATATTAAAAAGTCTGTTTATATTGTATAAGTATGGATTAACAATTAGATCTCAATCTACAAATGTCTGCAAGTAAATCTTATCTGTATTGTATATTACTGTAAGAATAAACTTTTGTTTCAATTAAAAAAAATAATAGATGTTATCCTAAAAATGAAATACTCTATCTTAACCCTTCTGTAACACACTTCACGTAATAATAAAGCAAGTTTTAAACATGATTTTCTGTAACTTTACACAAAATGTAATACAGACAATACTGAATTTGTCAATCCAAGATACAAAGTATTCATTTTGTAGTGATAACCCAAGTATATCTCATAGTTATTTGTAATTATGATACACTTGTTTAATCTTCTCACCATGGCTACCCTTCACTGAGCATGACACAAAGTTTAAGTGTCTTACATTCAAAATATTAAATTACTTATTATAAACTAGTATAGCATACAATCTTTGCTAATAATTCAAAGTTTAAGAATATACAAGTTTTAACTCTTCAAAGCATTTTCATAAAAAACATGAATTTCCCCCTGTAATGTTTTTTTTAGGTGTATTAGCCTCTCTATTTTATCCACCAGCTCCTGAAAAAGTATAAAATTAAATGTAAACTACTCACTGTAAAATTGCCATTGTGCAGACAAACCATAATATTTACAGGTATCAATTTTGTTTGGTTAAAGCTATTAATAGAAAATCAAAGGCCTCCCTAGCTCACAAACCTGTCACATCTTCTCTTTCAGGATTTGTTAATAGATCTTTATGTTTATTTATGTATTACATATAACCAATAGAAAATTGAGGTTTTCATCTTTTAAATGACACATTGTATATCACTGTGTTCTAAAGAAATAAACATCAGTTTCACTCAGTGTACAAGCTTCATTCCTGTGAGAAAGTTAACGACTAGCTTGGATGAATGTGTAATAGCTCTTATCACATAGTTAGAAAGCCAGAAAAATTGTTAAAATTAGGAGAAATTATCTACATTTTGCTTGTTGTTAGTTTGTATTCTTTGTTTTTTATTTAATTAAATAAAAATTATTCAGTGCATTAGTATACAAAAAGTAGGGTTAAGTGTGAAAAAACTGGGTAAGTACCTTATTTCTTGATTTTCATGTTTCTTCTTCATTTAACATAAAATAATTAAAATGCAAAGAAAGGTATTTATTTAAGTTAGTTAAGATTAGATTAGGCAAAATAAATAATAATACAATAAAATTGTTTAATGAGGCACACATGCAAACAGTTCATAGTAGTTCATGGGTAATGCAATTTAATTACTTAACATGAGCTGTACACTCCCAAAGCGATTTATAACTTATATTGGCATGGATAACAGTTAAACATGGATTAAATGGCAAAAAACAATAAATTTACTTAAAAGTTGATGCATACTGTTACTAAGAATAAACAAATATAGTTTCATGCTTCAATTTGAAGTCATTCTATAAAGAAAACAAAAGGGCTATTTACATTTTTTTTCTGGTGGTTACAAGGTTGGTTAAATTGACTGACACTGTATGAAGACAGGATAGAGGGAGTAACAGATAAAGTACAAAGTTTTACTGAAAAAAACGTTTAAATGTACATAGGAGGTTTTAGGAATTATACAAAGCTTTTTGAGAGGAGAAAAAGTATTTTAATCTTAAAATGAACATTTCCTTACAAATGGACTATTCAAAGCAAATATTCAATACACACATGGAAATCTTTATTTTAGTTTATTAAAAATACTTTACTAAAAAATAGGATTTTTTGTATGTGAAAGACAAGTAATGTTAACTGAAAGTCTGCCAAAGTTTTTGAAGATATATACACCATATTGAAAGATAGAAGTATTAAATCTATAAATACTTTAACTGAATACAAAGAAGTCACATGGTTGGATAAACTAACTGAACCTGTATTGAGAGAAATAAGCACTGTATTTAAACTGATACATACTTTTGTAATGTACAATATTTCTGAAAGTGCAGAAAATTTTTTTTTTCAAAAGATAAAAAAAAAGACAAAACTGACAAAAATGTTTAAATATATTCCAAACAGTCATATACTTATCATACTTAGCATATGCTTTAAGTTCTTCATAGATGTCACCTTCCATGTCATCCTCAGCTGCTTCACGTGCCATCTCGGTATTGAGTTTGTAAGCAACGATGGCCTAAATCAATATTCAAATGCTGAAATTAACCAATTACATGTTTTTGAGAAAAGCACAAAAACCTGCTGAATTATAACTGATTTTTTTTTTATAAAAGTTAATGTAAGGTTTATGTAACCAGTAATCAATACAATGGCACAAGATATAGGCAGAGGACTATATTAGCAGCTTGAGACATTACGGGAGATACTTTCAACCCTCTTAAGTCTTTATGTACACATTGGATAAATAAAAACATGAAATAGTTTGGAATTTTTATGTTGGAATTTTGCACAAAGCTACACGAGGGCTATTTGCACTAGCCAACCCAACTGACCAAAATATTCAGTGGCAAGTTTCTGTAAATTACATTCAAGGTATGTTATACAACATAAATAATAGGCATATTAATGATAGCATTTATTTTCCTCAAAATGTTAGATATTTCATAAAAATAAACATTGGTTTATGTAATACATTATACAGAGACTGAATACATTATAGTAAAATAATTTTGGAACCTCATCACATTATTATGGTACATATTATTACATCCTTTCAAGCTCTTTTTGATGGCTATATATCTTGACAAGTCTTGCACTATTTCTTAATTCCAAAAAGCCCTGTCATTTCATTTTACAAATGCTCAAGGAATGCAATGGTTAAACAGATGTCATGTGCATAGAACTTCTGTCACTTTTCCAAATTGAGATCCATCTTGTTTATGCTATTCATTCTTGCCTTGAACATGCAGACAGCATTTGCCACTGACTATTGAGTTCATAGATTCTCACTTGTTAGAAAATATCACACTTTGCTTACTAAAATTAATTTCAGTTCTCTTTCTGGATGGACTTGATGTCCAAAGTTAACACTTTGTTGAAGTTTCTTTGTTTTCTAATGTCATTAAGTACAATAGATATTTCCATCTTAAAGATTCGTAATCCCAGATCTGAGCACAAATGTATGATCTAAGTGTATGAATATTTTGTGTCAGAAAGGGCTGTTACACACCCTTTCTAAAACTGACAATTTTTTTTTTAGTGGCATCAATCACACTACATATGAAATATGATTTGCATATTTAATGCTGTTATAGTAAAATGTACTCAACCCTTTGTATAAAGTTTGATGAGAAAAGAAAATGAATTTTTTTTAAAGCACTTTCCTTACAAATGTCAAAATAATGTGTTTGTACCATGTACCTTACTTAAACTTCTTGTCTACTTTATACAGCATCAGAGGGTTTCACTGGGAAAAGATAAAATTATAAAAAAATAAAATGAATTGTGTCATTATGAGATGAAATAAAGTAGATTTCCTTTTGAATGATGAAACGCACCTGAACAGCAGTTAAAAAAAATGAAACAAAAACATTAACTATTAAAATAAAAATGAATAAAATATAATAAAGCATTTTACTATTGCTGCAAAATTAGATGTACATACTGTAAACTGAATTCTAATTTCCATGAAATTTTTCATTTTAAATTATGAAAAAGAAAGCAAAACTTAATATTATTAGAATGGTAACAGTAAAATTAAACTTTTTCAATCCTTAACATTACTAAGGGCATTTCATGACATACAAAAATATCTTTTGTTTTTAATTTAAAATTTACTTGCTCTCTAATTAGAGGGTGAGTTTACTAAACTATTTGTAAGGAAACTGTATAATTTTTATCTGTACCTTAACCAAGGCTTCTTCTCCATTTTGCCACATATACAATGCCATTTGGTGACGTTTGGTAAGTACAGCCCAGATGATGAGTTCATTGAAAGGATACTTAAACAGAGAGTTATTATAACTATAAGAATCTCCAAGATTAGTAGCTCCCTGATACTGAAAGGCCATTGTGTGGGTGAGAATAGGGCACTGAATAGTGAAAAATAGAATCACAAGCAGGCAACAAATCTTTATCTTGGTATAATTAATCCAAAATAGCAATAAAAACATTTTATCTTATTATCTTTATAAATTCTTATGCTCAGAGAAAGGAAATCACTTTTTATTTAGATAATCAAATAGTAGTAATGGTATAAAGAGAAATATACGAATATAAAAATAACATGATCAGAATCAGAAATTTCCACAATTCAAATACTTAGTTAATATTATATTTAATCTATCACAGAAGAGAGACTATCTGAATAATTTACAGATATATGTATCAGGCAAATTTATTCTTGAATTTACATGTATGTCACATCAGGAAGTTTACTTTCACAAAACTTTTGTACAAACTATTTGACAAATTTATTCACAAATTAAATAATGCATAATAAATGATACAGAGTTCAGGCTCTTGGTAACTGTTCACTTACCACATTTTTTTAAAGATATATGAAAACTTACTGTAGAAACTTTCTTCATCACGTTGTTATAGAGAAGACGAAACTTTCGTCTACAATATGACGACCTGTAAGCTCCTCCCATAAGCTTTTCAATTACCAAACCAATATCATACAAGGTATATCTGTACTCATGTGGTATGTTCTGCAGTACAGAAGACACAGTAATAAGATCCTATTGTTAATGTTCAAGATGTAGTTATTATATAAAATATTCTAAACTTTAACACTATAATTATCCCACAAGAGTTACTACCATTTGTACTAAACAGGTATGTTTTACACATTCAATACGTCAAAGAAAAGTTAAATCCTTTCTTTTTCCATTGTTTTTATTAACTGATTATGTTTTGAAGGAATATTGACTATAATTTCAAATTTATATGTACCTGCAAATAATATTGTTTAGTAAAATGTAAATCCATTTTGTACACAAAAAAACATGGAAGTGTTATAAAAGTACTTATGATCAAGATATATCTATGAATTAAAGCATCAGTCTAAATCAGACTCTGACAGTGTTAAAGTGTGAAACTAAAAACATTTGTCTACTGTATTGTTTGCATAACCTCTAAAACTTCCAAACTGTATTTATACCTTTTTTTCAATATCCCTGTATAATAATATATCTGATATTTACTCTCCTGTACCAAAAACTCAATAATGTGGAGTAAAATGAAAAGTTCATAACTCTGACATCAAATACATAAAATTACATAAAAGTTATGCCGTACGAACTTTGACCTCCACCTATGCACATAAGGTTAAACTATTTTCAAAGCTCCACAGGCCATTTTTCAGTATAAAAATGTCTTAAATAACCTTAATTGTTCTTCCAGAGTCAGTCACAATATATGTTTTAGATGTACTTTAAGTACACTGTGGGTACTTCTGAAGAAACATTAAGGTTAGTAAAGAAAAACTGTTTGTACCACTTTAATAAAGAACAGTAAATAAAACAAGTAACAATTCTGGGTTCACTTTTGAAGTGAAACCTTCAACTTTAGTTTGGATATATTTTGCAATTTCACTAACAGAAATAGTTGAATTTTATTAATTTTATTCAAGAATATCAGTTTCACAAGAAAAAAAACTTAGAACCTTCATTGTATAATATTAAAGCTGAATATACAAATATTAGTGAATGTCTTAAATTCCTTTTGCTACTTTATCATTCTTATTTTACACTATCAAGATTAAAACAAATAGTATTTAAAATAATGAATTCTGGAATTTGAAATAAAAACAGTAAATTTGGTTGAAAGTTATCAAAAATAACTATTGCATAGTGCTCTTATTTTAATGCATGTTTTGTTAGTATATGTATATATCTTTACTTAAATATTAGTTTTACATACAATTATTTAAGTTCATGGAGCAACTTACTTTTTTAACATCTCTTACCAGGTACTGTAAAGTGTTGGTAGGACCATATTTCTGAAGCACATGAGAAAAAACATCAATATAAATTATCAGGAATTTTTATTTTAGAGAATAAAAAATGAGGTTTCAGTTAGCAGTGTGTTCTGGATTGCAAAGTTTACATTCATGGGAATTTTTTTTTATTACTATTATAATAACTAGTTGTAAAAATATGAAATAATTACAAAATTAAGCCCAGGTTATGGTTCTGCTACTCTATAACATATGAAGATCTCAAGCTTTTATATTCAGAGTCATTTGATGTGACGAGCAGATTTACCCCATGAATTCACAAAAGATTAGAAGAAATCAAATTCCAAATTTTATTTTTGGTGGATAATTTTCTAGAATCAGCCTGATATGTTTTATGCACTAAAAGAGTTAAATTACTTAACTAGCTATTTCATATTGTGCTTTTAAGTGGTTTAAACAGGAAAATATATGAAAGATGCATCTTAAAACTAATATTAAATTCAATAAAAACACATTAATTGTTACTTTTAATAGCAATCCTACTAGTAATATCTGTACTGAAAAAACATACAAAATAAGAAGTCACAGCCTAATGTCTAACATTTTTTCTGTTTTTCACTTTACACAATTATGTGTCTAAATATGTAAAATATATTCTTGATTTTATACAAGATGAAATGAGCAGCAGACTGAAGCATACAGCTTTGTAAAATATACAAAATATAACATATTACAAATGTTCATTATGTTATGTGCAAGATTCAAATTTTAATTATTTTTACAATAACAAAAGAAATATTTGTTACACCTTCATTCTTAATGATTAAACAAAAATAATTATATTCAACGTAATGTGAAACCTGAGGAACACCAAAAAAGGTAATACTTCTAACATTTACAAAAACATATGCTTCATTAGCTAGAGATAGAAATATTATGTTTGATAAAACCTTACAGACTGAGACTTTACCTCACTTCCATTAGCTTTAAAGCTAGAAATATTGTATTTGCTAGAATCTTAATGACTGAGACTTAACCTCACTTCAGTAGTTTTAAAGATAGAAATATTGTATTTGTTAGAACCTTACTGACTTAGACTCAATCTTAATTCATTAGCTTTGAAGACAAAAATATCGTATTTGGTAGAAATTGACTGACTGAGACTCAACCTCTCTTTCTTCTCTTGAAATTATATCTCACGTGCAAACCACTTTGTGCTGCATAACTTACAAAGAACTATAATATAAATTGTTCTCCTCATTTACATCTACTGAGTTTATGACAGAAGACTACAGCGTAAACCACTATTTCAACAAATTACAATAAAAAACTTAAATATGAAATATTATTTCTGCTACAGCTAAAGTTTAACAGTTGATAAATATTTCTTACATGAAGAGTACCTCTGCTGTTGCTTAAACATACATGGTCACAACTTACCTTAAGTTTGATGAATATAATGAAAACACACTAGTCTACAATGTTAACTTCTATTCCTCCTATTCATGTGATGAATTCAAACAAAAACTGTAGTAGAAAATGTTATCCTACTTTTTATCTCTAGAAGTAATGAAACACTGGCATACAGTACTATCTGATTATATTTAGTTAATAACTATTAACTTTTGTTTTGTTTACATCTCTCCTTTTTTCTGCTTATAATCCACAATAGCTTTACCCATCTTGCTTATAAATATATTAATCCTTATACATGTGCATATATGAATCATATGCACTCCAAAATTTTCACAATTGTAAATTTTGATCTCTACACACAGAAATATTGGAAACCTACAACCAAATACTTACAGTATTATAGAGTTCTTCTAACCTAGGTATGGTCAGAAATTTCTGCATAGTTACACCATTTTCCTGAAGCAATTTGACAAAGTCTACTCTGTCTAACACCAGAGCATCCATCATTGCAATTTCTAAAGATCCTGGCTGATAACAGTAAAAAAACATTTTTCATTATTTGTGCTGTCCTTCTCTACTGTCATAACAACTCTTCTGTTGCATACTTTGAATATCTTATTCGTTTACAAAAATGTTCTCAGTGAATCAGTACCTTTTTAAACATAGATTTTTTAAAGCACATCTGCTCAGTACACAACTTTGTTCACAAAATGAAGAACTGATTATTATGCCAAACACCCATTTCAACTTTCAATATACATATAGCCCCCACTTAGCTTATTAATTAACATAATGCTCTTTTACAATATCAGATAACTCTGACACATAGACATCTACAGACATTTACAATTTTCATCTTGTAGTCTAATGTTGGTTATGTTACTGTGGAAGAGACAAAACAAACACTTTGAACAAATGAGAATATTTTTGGAACTTGTACAAAACTAACTTTGAAAAATTATTTCATTACAATCCACTGTACATGTACCAACAATATGTACTATAGATATCACACAATATCACATCAAGAAACACTCAGTTCCTACACAGTAGTTGTTAATGTACATTAATTACAAACATGAGGTTCAAAGTAGAAAACTCCGCAACATAAATAATGTTGCTGCACATCTCAATCCTGGATGATAAACTTGGTTACTATAAAATTTAATAATCATAACATTTAAAGCTATTTCAAAAAAGCTTTAAAATTTATACTTTCTAAATAATAAGAACATTAATCAAATCTCATAACTTTATAATGAATTACTTAAAAGTAAATAACAGAAGAAACAAAGTCCTAATAACTACTAATATCAACTAAAAATATCTGAGGTTTTCTCCAATGCACAGAAAGTGAAAAGAAAAAAACAATATTAGTCTAAGAAAACTTTAATATTAGGAAATATTTATCTACAAAACAATTGCTCCGATAAACTTGGGTATTCAGTGAAGGCTTCATTGACAATACACACCAACACAAACACTTATTTAGAGAAATGCACAGAATCCATATGGAGTCAGTTAGTAGTGACTTGTTTAATTCTATGACCTATCTTATATTATGTTACCTTTATATTGTAGGTTATGTTCCATAAATGCAGGAAAAAAAAAGGAAAGAAACTCACTGGCCATTCCTGCCCGTAAACAAAAATCTCTGATCGAGCAATATCTGCTCGATTCCATGTCAAGGCCAAACTTAGCTGATCTGGTGGAGGTAGGTGATGTCCTGCAAAGAGAAATAGCACTAGAAGGTCAGACTTACAGGTGTTTTTTTTATTAAAAGATACAGCAGTAGAAATTTAGAAATGGAGTAAATGTTCTATATGAAAAAATGCAAAAAAATACCAATTATAGATGTTTTCCAATGGCAAAGCATAGCAATAATGATCACAAGTTAAGTGGTTATTTGATGGAAGATATTTTAAGACAAAATCAAAGTTTAAACTTATTCACTGCTCATATAGAAACATCAGTAAACAGAATTATCATGTGGCATCCACTCTGGAGCTATATCAAAATGAGTAGTAATGAATATAGTTGGTGCACTTTGTAGAAACAGAGAAATAAAAATAGTTGTTAAAGATGTGCTGTGCCAGGAGACATGGATTACCCTTAAAGTCGGGGGGTCTTCAAACTATGACCTGCAGGCCAAATCTGGTTCATCCAGCCAGCCAACAGTTTATTAAAGTAATAATATAATTTTTAATGTTATAAAAACAAAAAATAAAACATAATTGAGCAAAAGCCAATCTAGGTGCAATACACTTTTCTATGTGCTGGAAAACATAATACAACTTAGTATCATCTCACTTATTGATCCCAGTGCCCTGAAGCAGCATGTTTCTTCCCTGCTTGCCTTATATACTTCAGTGTGTGTCAGCGAATGCTGCTGTTTACTTTACGTTAGAGTTCATAGTTATTCCTAGTTACTATATCAGGACAAGGGAAGACAAGAAAATTTGACTCTGAATGTCATGTGTTTAAAGAACAATGGAATGTGAAGTACTTTGTTAGAGAGTTGCCTAACAAAGAATTGTACTCAATATGCAACAAGACTAAAAAAATACAACATATGCAGACATCACTCAACCAAGCACTCAAACTATTCTCAGTCCAAATGATAGCAACATTCAAACAAATTTGAAACCTTGAAATGTAACTTATCATCAAAACAGTTTATATTTAAGAGGAAGAAAGCCAAGAATGAAGTTGCAACAAGAGCAAGTTTATGAGTGACACACTTGTGAGTCATGTGAGAAAAAACCAGTCACCAATGATGAGCTAATTAAATTGTGTATGGTTGAAGCAGTTGAAGAAATGTACCCTGAAAAATCAGGCTTATTTAAGACTATTAGCCTTTCGGTGAATACAGTTGCTCATAGAGGCAAGAACATTGGAAGTAATATTGAGTCTCAGCTGAAAGACAAGGCCATAAAGTTCAAGTGCTTTTCCATCATGCTTGATGAGACACCAGATGTGTCTGACCCTTCACAGTTGTCATTATTTATTCATGGAGTCAATATTAATTTTGAAGTGATTGAAGAATTAGCTTCTGTGCATAGTATGTATCAAACAATCACAGGTGAAAACATTTTCAGAGGTTAGAAAATCACTAACTCAGTACAACCTAAAATGGAAACAGCTGAAGTACATAACAACAGATGGTGGTAAAAATATGTGTGGTGCAGGAAAAGGTTTGGTTGGACAAATTTACAAAGCTGTTGAAAGTAAGGATTGTTTTAAGCCTTTGGTTAGTCACTGCATTATACATCAGCCAGCATCATGTGACATGGAACCTGTAATTTCAATAATGAACTTCATTTGCTCTTATTGACTCAATTAACAATGATTCCATAAATTTATGGCAGAAATAGAAATAACATATTCCAATCTGTCCTACCACACTTCAGTTTGACAGCTTAATGATTTTTTAATGATTAATTATAAATTATGATCCAATAACTATGTTAGCCAAAGAGGATTACTGCAGTCACTGTGAGCTCCATGTACAAAATTCAGACAATTTCAGTGCAGTAGATTTTAAAATGATGTCCATTTAGTTCAAAGCCCTTATTGATTCAAAGTTAATGTCAAGAAATCCAAACAATTATTTTAATGAAAGAAATAGTTATATTTTGTGTATTTCAAGATGGTTGGTGTTGGTATTAAGACTTCAATTAAAATAAAGTAGAAAACAACGTTTCTATCTTCTTGGGTCATCTTAACGTTAACAAAGAGTTTGCAACTGACCATTGCCAGGCACAAGTTACATTTGTTTGTTATTCCAAAATTCTTACAGCATATAACTTTTGTGTTACCCTGTACACATATTTTAAAACAGACATAATACAGGAAAGAACCTTATGAGCTTAAGAAAAAACTTAAAATTAAAAAAAATTTAATTTTTCAAAAACTTGAGTGTTAATACTTTTAAATAAGCAGATCCTGAAGATAAAGAAGAATTAGTCACACTGTTGGATAAACCAAACTGTAAATATTAAAATACTTAAAAACACAAATATAAAAAACATTCACCCAGTAACACAAAGTTATTTGTAACTATAAAAATTACAAAAAAAACAGTAAACGTGAAATAATAATTGAAGAAACTTAAATTCCCAAATTTTGTAGATGTACAAAAATTACCTTTCAGTAAAGCTGTTAGAATGGCTTGGTCAAGTTCTCTGCATGGTCCTTCACCCATTCTGAACACAGTGATCTAAAATATGCATTAAAACAGTTTATTTTAGGATAGATGAATGCAATCTTAAGTTCCCTCTATCGATAAATTACAATAACACAAATAATTCTGGATCAGTTTCTTCCAACTGTTACCACTTAATATATACTTTATTAAAATTAATATTCACATACCTTGTACACAATCTCCACTCTCCTCTTGATATTACATAATTTAGCTATCAGTAACAACTTCACTGATCACTTTAAATTTGGAAAATATTTTAATTTAGAAAACTCTCAACTAGAAATAAAAAAATCTAAAAAGCATTGTACAAAGAACAATTATATACTGCTTATGCATAAATGAAAATGCATATAATACTTTAAGTTATAGAAATATGTAATAGAAACTGTATAGAAGTTTTGGGTGAATGTTGTGCTTATATGGTGATCAAAGAGTTTCATATTAACGTATACTACAAAGAAAAAAGGTAATACTTAATCTATGATTAACAAATTGACTTTTAGAGCTAAAATTATTATTTTAATTTGCCCTTAAAATGCCTACTATTCACCATGGAAGTTCAACAAATGCAGTTATTATTTTCGTTAATATAATAAAGGGTTTTATTTTTCAACATCAAAACTCAAATGTAACAAAAGACAAAATTTGAATCACAACTCACAGTTTTTCATAAGATATCCCTATCAGCCATAACAAACATTTTACAGTTTATCAAACAAACACTTATCGCTGCACAGTGTTTATACGATATGAATCTTAGGTGACTGAACATACCAAAACTAATTTATCTTTAATGATGAAAAATCAATATAAACAATACCTCATTTTGAATCTGAAATGAACAAGTAAAGCAAAATTTGAAAAAGCATCTGCAATTTACAAGATATTTAGTTTTTCATCATAAATTATTTTGAAAATTCATGGATTTCAAATGGCCAATAATTGGATACTTTCAGTGTAACTGTTACACAATAGAGCAAATTAAAAAAATAAAAAAGGGGAAAACCTTATTAAATCTTAACAATCTTTTCTCTACCTTCCTTATACACCATTTCATAAATTAAAATAAGTACTAAAATTTGGATAAGTACCAAGTCTTTGCGTCGAACACAAGATACCAGCTCTTTGTAGACTTGCTCAGCTTGATCTTTGTTGAGGTGAAATGTTTTCTCAATTGTAGCAATCAACTGGTCCTTCATGTTGTCAATCATCATTCTGTTACAACCATAAAATTAAAGCCTTCAAATGACGTTTCCTGTATAGAAGTACTTTAAAAAATACATATGTAATCTGTTATACTTTGCAAATTATACTTAACATTTTTGGAACCTATTTGTCCATCTCAGTTATTTCACACTAAACTAACTTAAAAATAAATTAAAGTTATCCCTCATCATCCTCATACTTATCAAGCTTCTTCTTAGGCTCACTTAAAATTTACTGCCTCTACAACATCTGAAGGCAATCTATTCTAAAGGCCAACCACCCTCTTAGAAAAATAAAAACATCTTAGCTGAAGATAACTCAAACTCTGCCAAAATTTGTCCCCTAGTCCTACTATTCTCACTGTTAAATACAAAAAACAAGATGCATCAAACACTATCAAATCCAACTAGCCTATATACTCATCCTTACATATTGATCTAAGTCTAGCATTTAGCCCTAGTGACCTACCTATAATTTCATCTCCACAATTAATTCTTAGCAATGTCCTTGACACAATTAATTTCTGTACTTTCTGTCCTTGTACTTATTAATTAGCTCCTCTGAACTACCTTTCCTTACATCATTAGTTCACACTTGCACCACAAAAACTTCATCTCTGCTAGCCCCTTTATTATATTTCTTGCTTTGTCAGTTATATTCTCTACCTATGCCCCTGGGTAACATAATTTGATTCCTTTTTTTTAAATCACATATTCAATCTTTAATTCTCCAAATTAGTATTATCTACACAATATACAAAAAGAATGATCATAATTATTACTGTTTGCATGATTATCACAGACGTGATTTATAATTAATTTTATAATTTTTTTAGATCTAGGATTATTTACACATAACATCTAATGAAACCCACTCATCATCCTGGATATATTTCTGGGTGAAAGCCAAGAGGTCAGCAGCTCTTCCACTTCCATCACAAACAACTACAGGCACTGGGGGAGAATCTGTAACATATTCTAACACTGCACGAATGGTATTGAGTCCTCCTTCCACCACCACACACACAACAGGAACTCCACAACTCCTCATGTCACTACCTAATATTCGTAATGGAGTAATTAATCCTTCCTTTTTCAACACTCTTCTAAACTGCTTTTCAATTATTATATAAAAATATTCTAAATAAACTGAAAAATTAAGAAAAATACTGAAATTTCTGATACTATCAGTGTATTAACAAGAAAAACAACTGATGACAAATTGTTTATTTAAAAACAAAACAACTGTAGCACTAAGAAAAATATATAAATACATACAAAATACAAGTGATAACAAACCTAACACTACAAAAAAAAATACAAATCAATTTTAGCAAGTTTTCTACTGATCAATTTCTATACATCCTTCATTTGATGACATCATTCATGGTTCAAAGAAATGTCAAAAAATTAAGACAGCTATAAACTGTACCAGAAAGATTCAAATGACAAAACTGAAATTAGATCTACTTTTAAGTTTATTTTAGACATGTTCATACTTTTCAGTTATGTTGCTAAATGTTAGCATAACTTAATATAACAGTTTAGTCACTCTATAATGTTTGTTATATTTAATGAAAAAATATTTCATTTGATATCCATTCTCTCTTCATCTGTCATGTATATCCAATATTTACTGAAAGTTCTTCATATGATCCTAATACCTTATTAACATCATTAGTTACTTCTTTTATCAATAAAGGAAATATTCTTAAGATAATAAAAATACTACATACTATTTAACATTTACTAGTTGTACAGTAATTCCAGTAAAAACTTTTAATGAAATGTTTATTCCTTTATATTAAATCAAAACAATTATTACACACACACATAAACAACATTCAAGAAATTTTGGAATATTAATTCTTGTGGTTGAAAAGTAATTGCTCAAAGACGGTTAAAAAAGATAAACAGTGAAAACAACTTATGAAAGACTAACAGGTGATGACAAGTTTATGTTCACGTTTTATTAAATCTATAATTTTATGATGCATATGTAAACTGAACTATCATACAATACGCTGAGTTTCCAATCATCTGCTTTCTGCATAGCCAAACATTAACTTTAAGCTTGAGAACATACTAACCAATGCTTTCTATGTTTTTACATAAATCACGAAGATCTCAGCCTGAACAAACTTACGTGCATATATCTTTTGCTTAGATATGTACTTTTCAAGCTTCTTCCTCAGGGCAATTTCAGCCCCATACTTGCCCACTGATCCATTGTCAACCAATATGAAATATGAATGGTGGTTGTTTAGCACGGCAAGTCGGCTCTTTGGGGATGAAATGCTATGATAAGGAACCACTACCTAAGGTAAAAAAACAATATTAACCTCCTCTATTTGAGTCACTTTTTGAAATATGAGACATTTTAGTGAAAATTATCTACATATATTACTTAACTAAATGCTATATTTTGACTTATGAAAAATAATGCAATAAGCAAATAGCACTAGGAAGCATACAAAAATAGTCTTTAAAGATATAGTGCTAACTGATTATACACAGGACCATCATTTTAGTTTGATTTGTTGGGAGCTCAATTTAGTAGAAACAGGTCTAATAAACTGTAGTTACCCAACAAGTAAGATATTTAATCAGAACTATAATTTAATGGAAAATTTCATATTTTATTTTAATTAACAAAGAGTCAAATTTATGAAATGAAAAGAAATTTGGTGAAGGAACATTATTTACTGGTTTGAATTAGTGATTATAAACTTTGAATGTAATTCTTATTGTCTTTTGTTTTCTCATTGGCATTTTGAGAAGAAAAAACCAAACATAACGTTTAAGCCACTTCCAAATTAACATTGTTTATCCAATCATTTTAAAAGAGATAGATGAACTTTTTTCTGTCACATTTTTGCCTTCATGATTTATCCTACTTGTTTAATAAATGTATTTTAGGATCATAAAAACTTTTACCACACAAACCTGTTGAAAAACGTTTCTGATATATTTTTTTTAAAACATGAAACAACCTGTAAAAATTAAAAGATCCAATGCATTTTTTTAAACTCCATATAATAAAATGTTTCTCAGTAAACATCTTGTGTCTGTAAGAAAAAATTAATCTTTTTTTTATTTATATTCTTCATTCCAGTTTCATCTTTAAGCAGAAAAAATATATTTCAACAATGACCTAAAACAGCTTAACCTACATAATACAAAAACATTCCGTGGAACAGATTTGCATGAAGCTTTGCAAAAACATTTTTTTCCACACAAAAAGAATATATCTTTTCAAATACTAAATTTTTGGACCTTATAATTAAAACATTTAAAACTTGTTCATGCACAAAATTGTTTAGTGTTAAAAACAAAGCTATGCTGTCATTGTCAAAATGTAATTGAAAGGCAGTTTGTAATGGTATGAATGCTTAGATTCATCCAGTAAGCTACTGAGGGGTGCACAAAATCTAACTCTCATGAACTGGTAGACCACTTTTGCATAGAATCCCCCTCAAATATTAATAAAAAAAACCTTTGAACATTAAATAAAATTTTTAATATTTTACTTTATATATATATATATAGATATAAATTGTTCCAGAACAATGATAAATTTAACAACCAATCTCTGCATCAAGAAAAAAAAATGTAAATTAAATGCTACCTATCAAACAAAAACAAAAGAAATTAAAAACAATTTACATTTTAGAAAATAAAATACTTTACTACAAAAAAAATTCATGAGTGAAAGGTTTAGTATACAACTGTCAAGTGACAGACATTGGCAGGATAAAGTTCTGCGAGTGCAGTCAGTGAAATAGGGCCAGTTTGCCTGATCCAACTTCCACCAGGGCACACAGGGTGGGTGGCATCAACCATGACCAGTCTCTCTCAAGATTATAGAAAAATGATCATTGCCTTATGGATTATTGTCAACCTTCCATGAAAAATAGGAAAATAATGATGGGAAGCAAACTGATAGATCAATAGCAGTAAAGGACTGACTTGGCATATGGAAATAAGTAGAAACACCAGTACTGAAAAGAGAAAGTTTATGATTAGAGAGCATACACTTTGCATAGCCACTCCTCCTATCAATAGCAGCACTTCCCCATAGGGGATGATATCTATTAAAGTCCCCCAGGATGAAAAAGTGAGATGGTAACTGTTCAATGAGAGCATCAAGGTCTAACTGATCATATGTCTTTCCAGGTGATAGATAGAGAGAACAAACAGTGATGGTATGACCCAAGGAAACACGGATGGCTATGGCCTCCAAGGGTGTGTTGAGTGGCAAAGACAGGGTGGGCACACGCTGATTAACCAAGAGTGCCAGCCCTCTATGCACTCATCCATCACACAGCCTGTCATTTCTGTATAGAGAAAACTGCTAAAAGGTGACTGTTTCAACAGGTTTCAGAAATGTTTCCTGTAATGAGAGACAAACAGGATGGTAGAAAGCAATCAGTGTTTTGATGTCATTCAGATAAGAACGCAAACCTTGGCAGTTACATTGCATCAGGGTGGCAATTTTTATTTAAGTGTGGGCAAATTGGGCACAGAACCCTTCTGTTTACTGCCATGTCTTTTTTCCTCACTTTCCTTATTTAAGGGATGATTATGAACCTCCATGGATCCTGCCCTGGGTTGATAGAGCAGTTTTTGCTGTTGGAAAGGAATTTCAGAAACTGAGAACATGAACAAATGATTGTTTTGCATCTTAGAGTGAGAGAGGAAGATGGATCAAAGGAAATGCCTGTACCTGGAACTAAAGAATGTGGACTTTGGGTTTGGTGGAATGTATATAAGGGACAGAGATGGGTGTCAAAGTTAATTCATCAACTTTTTTAACCATGAAGATCAAAAGACTTTTCATTTGTTTGGAGAATGATTCTTTAGAAGGCACAGAGAGATCTGTCTGCACTCCTACAGTAGCTCTGAAATGAAGTGTAGCAGCATACGTCCAAGATGAGGTGAAGGACAGCAATATTCGAGCCTCGGGATAGGTAATGTTATGAATAATTTTCAAATGCTGCATCTCTTTTTCTTCACACCATTTAGGACAAGAATGAAAATAAGACAGGTGAGAGCCATTAAAATTGATGCAATGAGGGTCCATTTCACATTCATAGGCATTATGGTCCTTGCCACTGCAACAACCACATATCAAGGAACCACAGCATGACATCTTCCAGTGACTGAACCGTTGACACTGGAAACATAGGAGAGGGTTTGGAATGTATGGCCATACTCTGGAATTAAGATAACCTGCCTTGATTGTGGCAGATGGACATGGTGATGTAAATGTCAGAACAAGGACACTGGTCAGCACCATAATTCCATCTTTGCAAGTGAAGATACACCTCACTGCAGAAACTCCTTGGGTGGAGAAACCAGCAAAAATCTCCCTCTGATTCTGGGATATTCTTAAAATCCCTCTCAACAATAACTGCTCCTGATGAATTCAAAGCAGCATGAGGTGTAACCTCTAAAGGTATATCCTCAATAGACTTTGAATGCAACAGGAGTTTACTCTGTTGAGATGTGGGTTTCCACTAAAGTCACCAGATCAAAGCTTTTTTACTGACTTTGGAGAGCAAGCAAGTCCCTTCTGAATGAAAAAAGGAGACATTTGCCCTGAAGGTTTGTTAGAAAGTGAGTGCAATATAAAAAAAAATGAAGCTCAACAGGTGGTACACGGATGGTGAGGATTGCTGCTCAGAATCTTCAAGATGTGGTCGTTTACCTGTAGACTGTTTTTCACTATTTTAAGGAGGTATCCATAATAAACTGACCCCACCCGCCATGGAGCCCTACGAGGGGACACACTACAATGTCAAACAAGAACAGTATAGCAATGCCAGGGTTTCGTGAGCACTACACCCAAACACCAGCATCAGATATAATGTCCACAACACCTGTTGAGAACATCCAACACAGGTCTTTGGTTGACCCTAGCCTGAGTGGACCAGCCAAATGACCCAAGGGAGCCACCCCAGGGCTGGCCATCTATAGAAATTCAAGGCCAAAGTGGTATGTTAGGGTTGGACCCCTCAACCACCAGGATCCTCTCCTCCCCTTCACGATTTTCCATACACGGTAAACACGAGTGGTTGTTTAGATCCCAGAGAAAGTAAACTGAAAGAACAGAACCTTCACCACATACAGGAATCCACACCGAGGGTGGAAAGACAAAGGAAAAAATGAAAGGCATGGGACATGGCTGCTTGATATCCAGGTATCAAGGAGACTAAAAACCCCTTCTCAAAAAGCTGTAAAAAAGTTGGAGACACCAATAACTGTTGGATAAGAAGCTGGAACACCTGAACAAGGTTCGAGGTATGAAATTCTTCCACCTCCACTGATACACAGCCACAGGTGAATTATAAAAGGAATGAGCTAAGTGAAATGCCACCTGAAATGAGAAACTGGATCTTATCACCAGAAATTGGACAACACCCAGAAGTGAAGATGGAGGATGTCAAGTGCAGAATGTAGAACCAGCAACTGTGGTTGATGAAGGGGGTCAGGAAAAAAGGGGAGAGGTACAGCAGGCAACACTCATAACTAGAGAAAATAAGGAAATCATGATTGAACCAACCAGTAAGGAGTAATAATAAAAAATGTGCATGTGATTAGGAAGACTACCCAATGATGTAATCAGATAGGAGGATAAACATAAAGAAACTTGTTCAACCAATCCTGGCTGAAGGCATTTATAGCCAAAGCTTGAAGGTAAAGAAGTAGGGAACAAAACAAATGGACCTGTTGACTGAGGGAAGTTGCAAATTTACAGATGTGTGGAAAACCCCAATGACTGCAAAGCCACCAAGAAAACTAGATGGTGGATATACCATACTAATGGATAAATTTGGTCTGGTTAGTGAAGACATTCTACCATAAAGTTGAAAGTACCCAGTACACAGCATACTTTCAAATGTGTGATGATCATAAGCCCAAAAGAGAAGATCCAAGATAATAAAACAAAGGGTTCTTAACTGGGTGCTCCATTAGTGATTGGTATGAATCATCATTGTAGAATTATTGGAGTGGATCATGACCAACCAACCCCTGGAGACAGGAAGAAATGATATAAAGCCCAACAAAAATTAAGAAGTTCCAAGACAGTGATGTGAAGAGAACATTCCTCCAAAGACCAATGACCCAAAGTCACTTGATGGTTTAGGTTGATGCACACACTCCAACCCTGAAGGAATGCATTCATAAACAGTTGCACACCTGGTCAGAGAGAAGGAAGTGGGACACCCACCAATGGAAGAGCCTTGTCCAACCACCATCAGCAATAATCCACAAAGTAGGAAAGAAGGATATCAGAAAATACAAGGGATTCAAAGCAAGATTCAGTTGGTTGTGGAGGACCCATTGAAATGATTGTATATAAACATGACTGAGGGTTGTGAGAAGAGTCAAAGATCACATCCCTCTAAAGAAATAGAACCTTGCGAGCAGCAAAGTGAAGAAGCAAACAGGGCATTCAGAATTTTCAGTTCCAAAGAACAGAGAATGAGAGGAGAAAATTGGGCCCTATTGAGATGGGTGTTGAAGAAAACACCCAAATAAATTAGGTATTGAGTAGGATGAAGGAAGAAGTTCTCCCATGTAAACAACTAGTTCACCCATACAGCTTTTTGTAGGAGCTTAAAAAAGTATGACAAGCCTACTCCTGTTCAGAAGGAGATATAAGACAGCCATCCATGTAAAAGTGAAAGCGTATTCCAAAGATATGAAGATATAGTGTGATGGTTCATAACACTCTCAAGAAAATGTACAACACCAAAGCCAGCCTAAAGGGTAGGGCACAAAATTGGCAAATTACCCCATGATGGACAAACCAAATACAAAAACAAGAATGCTCCAATATGGGAATATGCAGGTAGGCAGTGGAGTTGTCTAACATAATCATCTAAAGACCCAGATAAAAAGACCACTGAAAAAGATATTGTGAACATATTGATTGAGACAGGACAGGTCAATGATCATTCTCCAGACACTGGTCTTTTCGGAAACCACAAACAGGCAGGAGTAAAAAACCCCAAAACTGCATACAGCAAGTGCAATAGGCTGTTGTGTGATGAGCTCTTGTACCACCATGGATAGAAACTGGCACAACAAGAGACCCCAAGTAAGAGGAAAAGAAACAGGCAAGCTGTATATGGGAGAAAGGGTAAAAAATGTATGATCAATCCTTCCAACAAGACTCCATGAACCTAAACAATGGAGAGAAAACGGCTATCCTGATGAATAAAGACCACCAGATATGCTCCTACCAGACACAAACCCACCAGGAAGTCACAGAAACCATTGTTGGTGTACCGTGCATCATGAAAAATAACCATTGGCACCACAAGAGGGAATAACAGGGCTGGGAAAGGAATAGTTAGTAGACTCCATTGGTGCCACACTTGACTCAAACAGGAACAAAAATGTACCACCAGATAAGAAAGAGTGAATTGTTGTTGGACTGAAGCTACTCTTGACTTCAAAGGCTCCAGAATCATGTCACACAAAACACCTAAAGAAATCTAGCTACTCAAATGTCCTGTAAATAAAGAGCTAGAAGACAGGTCCTCAACAATATGACAAAATAACCCATAAAATCATAGCAACAAAGAAACCACGTTTGCAGGGCCAGAACCAGAGACAACAAGTAAATTAATGTGGAAGTGAGGAGAAGAAGACATTCAGAAAACCATGAGTTCCTGTAAAAAATCTATGACAAAAGATGGGTCAAGGAGAGGTATTGAAGATGGAGTATTCAGAATAAAATGGAAATACAGGAGATTAGGAAAATAAATAGGAAATTCAGGACTAGCCCACTCCCTCAAAACAGGTAAAACCAAACCCCAATAACTGTTCATCCAATTATGAGTAGTTCACCCTATTATAAGAGAAAGTGGACTGATCCAAAATCAATGGGAAATGAGGCTTACTCATGCCATCATCCAGCTGGGAGAGGAAACTGTTAGCATGAACCTGAATATCAAGGGTGCAGAGGAAACTAATATGTTAAGAGAAAAAATCGCATTATTGGAAAAAAAATTGGATCATGAGAAACAGGAACAATAATAAACAAATAACAAACAAGATAAAAAACACATATCTAAGAAATAAATCCAAGAATGTCAACTTTGACAGAACAGAATCTTCACAAAGGGTTTAAAAAGGCACAGTGAACTTAAGAAAAAGTTGACAAGTGGTCTAAATCTTTCACAGCTTAATCTATATTGAAAAGCATGAGAGGAAAAAGGGTAACAGCAGGAGACAAAGGTTGTCCCAGAACAATGCTCAGTCTCCCTGTGAACAAACACTGATAAATCCTCAGATGGAACACCCACACCTGTGAGCTAGATTATGGCATATGACGAACAAAATGTACCCAATGTTATAATACTAACTTCAGAATTCATACTTGATACCAAACAAACAAGCAAAATATTTAGTGGCAACACACTAGTAAATCAAATACTTTTGAAATTAAAGTGGAAAATTCTTGAAATAAAGTTAAGTTAAATCACTACAAGAAACAATGTAACAAAGAGAAACAGAAGCACTGCCATATAAGAAGTGTGTTTCAGTAGTGGCACACAAGTTTAGTTTGTTTTGAATTGTGTGCAAAGCTACATGAGGGTTATATAAACTAGCTGCCCCAAATTTAGTAATGGAAGACTAGAGGGAAGGTTGCTAGTCATCACCACCCATTGCCAATGCTTGGACAACTCCTTTCCCAATGAACACTGGGATTGACAGTGATATTATAATGAGCCCATGGATGAAAGAATGAGTGTGTTTGGGTGGATCAGGATTTGAATCCAAGATTTTCAAAATGTGAGCTGAGCACTCTAATCACCTGGCCATGATGGGCCCACATGATAGTAATGCTTGTTTATTGGTTTGAGAGATGACTCATGATGAGTTGCTGAGAGACGTTAGAATTTTTGAAGGGAGAAGAAGGCTTGTGGCATGTGTTAAAAAAGGTTTGCATACAGAGGGCATGACAAGATAAGAAAAGCTAATTTTGTGACCAGAGTGATGTGCCATATCAAAATTCTCTGTTCTAGGGATTTACTTTGTGAAAATGTTCACTTTCAGTAAAAGTTACTATCTTAGGAGCATTCTCTGTGAAAGACATTCAACTTCTGTAAAAATCACTGTCTAGAACACTAAGTGGTAAATTAGGCTGAACCAGTACTTCAATTTGAAAAATTGTGAGTCTGATTTGAAGAAAAAACACAAAACTATATTCTTAGCAAATAATGTACTAATCACACGTATGTTGCTCACATTAGGTAACACGTTAATACAGAATTCATAAAAAGAACAAGTGACAATAGTAATGTTTCTTTAATTAATACTTACACTTGCCTGAAAAACTGTTATTGGTATATAAATAAAACTTAATACAGAGATCATTCAAAATTTAATTTAAACAATCATAAGAAAAACAACAGTACATATTAGCCAGTGAGTAAGAACATATCAGGTTACAATTACTTTACACAAAGAAACTAACATTTTATTCATAATTAAAAGAGAGAATGATTTGTTGATTTTTTGTGTTTCTAAGATATTTAGATTATCATAACAACATGGCCAGACCCTAGAATTTGATAAAAATGTGAACAGTAGAAACTCCCACTTTTCTATAATCAGACAAAAAGGGATAAAATTATTATACGCTTATCATTAGATGAAAGCACTGGAAAGAAGTGTGAATTTTAATATCAGAAGGAGAAAACAGAAATGTTACTATTATTTAGGGCTTTTTTAAGAGAAAACTATACAACAAAGCAGTGAAGTACTCAATTTTTTTTATATAACATGAGAGAATTCTTTGGTAATGAAATATGTTGCAAAACTAGAAAATTTTGCACGCTAAGTGGATTTTGCAGCAAACGTACAGTAAGTTAAGCTACATAATTTATATATTTGCATAAAGAAAACATTTTCCAAGTGGCTACAAGAAAAGGAAATACTCTTTTACGAATCTATCCAGATGTTACGTTCCCACTAAATTATGCTGTAATGACGTTCCTTAAAGTGGATTTGACAATGAATGCAATCTACCCCAAACACATCAAGATATATCACAAACATTTCGTGTGCTCTTTCAAAACCTTAATGGTCATTTTATTATCCATTATTTATGGACATCTAATAAGAAATAGAAAAAACAATAAAAATTTGTATAACGGTGCCCAAAGAACTTTAAATCTTTTCCAATAAAGTATTTTAAAAATGTTCACATGTGAAGGTAATAAGTTTTGAACTATACATATAAACTACGTTTATCAGTATAAAAGTATATTTAAATGTAACATTTAATATACGTTTACCCTTATTATGTGCATACTAATAATATAATTGCAAACTTACATTGAAGGTTGTTTAATTTTCTGATATTGATGCTGCTAACCAAAATGGCATCTTATGCTACAAATTAACAAAAGTAACAAGACTGATAACCCTTAAGTTCAGACACAGACATTCCTAACTTAGAACCATAAATGAAAGACACCTGTCACTTACTATGTGACTTCTCTAACATATAGAAGAAATGTGGGTTGTGTTCAGGGACATAGTGCAATGTAAGGCTGGCATATTATTTGACACCAATCTAATAAGCAAATTTCAATTTTTAAATAAGCATACTATTTTCAGATACAATGTGCATACACAAAGAGCACTGTGTCATAACTTGTGAAAGAACGTACATATTTGAAAATATTTGCACAGTTGTCGTTTTTGGGTCATAACTGTTTGTTACAGGGTCCCAAATAAATTGAAATCACATAACAAAATAAATAGAAATACCATAAATACTGGAATTAATCCTCTGATCACTGCTGGATTTCTTTAAATGTATTTTACATCAAAAATAAGCAATTTCAACCAATTTCTTTGGTAACCTGTTTACACTTAATTTTGTAAAAGGTGGATCTTAAGGTTACAAATTTTGATGCAACACATCCCACCACTAGCAAATGATATAGAAACAAATATGCAGATTAATAAAGTTACAAACACAATTTGAAAAATATATAAATGAATAATAACAATTAACACACACATTATCAAGTACAGTAAAAACATCTAAATTATTAGATTAATACAGTGCATTAAATGTAAAACAGTTTGATAACTTACATTTTTACCAATTAATTTTTTTCTGTTTTCTATGATTCCCCATGGTGCAATACCTATTGTAACAACTCGTCCATGAAGTCTTGGAGTTCTCTCATTCAAAAGTGCTTCTCCCACATGTCTCATAACACCTAAAATAAGTTAAAATAAATTCTGTATACTATTAATATCAAATTGAATGGCATTACAAATATACATCTAATGTCTAAAGTTTACAGAGGTAAAAAAGAATTTATAAAACTGATCAATGTCTTAAATGACTTTCACTGATGATATAATTTACAATTCTGCCTAGTTTATAGAACAAATATCAAAAATCAGAAACGTGTGTTATTTAAATCACAATTCAATGTATACTTGTACAATGATACCCAATGAATATCAGAAGTAAAGACGTTTACAAAAATGTTTAAAGACACCAACTAAAACAAGCAGTAAATACAAAAAAAGATTTTGTCAAAGAAAAACTAAAATAAGATCTCTAAAAGTGTTCTGTAAAACGAATCACACTTTAGCAGGAATATCTCTTCAGTAGCTCATTCAAACAAACCTGTATTTGTTCCAGCTGTAAATATCCAGGCACCTGTAGTTTTTGCAGCTTTCACAAATCCTTTTCTCAGAACCCGTTTCAACTTTGGTTGAAGTTCAAAATTAGCCTTTCCTCCATGAACACTGATGAGAAGCTTTGGTAGTTCTAGTTGCCACTCTCTGGTTAAAAGCTGAAGAACTAGCTCAGGTCTCGTGTCATGACTTAGACGAACATACTATAAGCACATACAAATTACTTAATCATTCGTAAAAATAACTTATTGTAAAAAAAGTAGCAAAAATTAATTTTTTTCTACCTCATGAAAAATTATATTCAAATATATTTAAAGTGAAGACACAAAACTGAGAAAAAATACTTTTCTCCTGAGACATTATGAAAAGTGTGTTGAGGAGGTTCCATTGAGGTCATAACTATTATGTAGGTAAACATAAATAGTTCAAATCACTTTAGTAGAATTATGCTTATGAACCAAAACACAATTACCCCACCTTCTCTTTCTTCAGTCTTGACCATCTACAATAATTTTCTAATATTTCATTAACAAAGTCCTTCTAAACAAACTATAATTTAAAACCTCTAAACTTAATTAACAGTGAATCACAAAACATAGCAAATAAATGTTACCAAAGATAACTACAGTTTATATCTAATATGATTTATTCTACACAAACTACGTATATGTGTGTGTATATATACACACACACACAGTATCCAAGCGTGCTCCACTCACAGCATGAATATTATTTTATCCTCACCTGAGCTTTAAGAGGATGAGGACTGCCTTGAAACTCAATGATACCAAAAGCATCAGTAGGGTAGGTTTGTGTATGTCGGGAAGGTGCCCAGTGGTCTCCATTCGATATTGCTGATGTTACACTGTATAAGCTTTGAGCACCTATGCTGTGTGATGCTTGGATGGTATGTGATTGCAATGTCTGTCCACATCCACACCTAGTGGATAGTTTTGAACAATATCTTGGTTAAAATTGAACTTAGAAAAGTATTAGGGTTTTTAGCCACTGTAATTTCATCAACAACTGCTTTTAAAATCTCTTATTTTGTTACAAATGTGCATCATTAGTGTTTTAGAGATTCATCATAAAAAATTATTTGTAATAAATACAAAATCAACAACATTTGAAATAAAAATTATATGTTACTCCTAAATTCCCATGGCTTTTACTTGCTCTGGGAACTTAATTTACTGAGTATAACATGAAAAGTGAAGTGACAGATTGCACTCATTAATGGAAACAATAGTCACCTCCATTTGTACAAAAACTGTAATCAGCAAAAAAGGTTTCTTTCAAGATTCGGCAAAACAATAAAAAGGATTAATTTGAAACACTGAAGATGCAGCAATAAAGACATATGGAAACACCAAAACTGATGACAACACAAATGAAACATTGAAACTCAAAAAATGTAGTAAAAAATATGATGATAAATATTAAAGTTAGTGAGATATAAAAACCTCCAGATTGTAGTAGAAACAGTGATAAATACTAGTCAAACACTAATTCCATAAGCTCAGGCAACTATGAGAAATATACTATTATGGTAAAAAAATTACCAAGATATCAAAATTCACACCTACCGCAGATGAAAAGTACCAAATAAAAATCACTGAAATTTCACATATTGCATTCACAATAATGAGAAACTTACAATCAAGACAAAGAACACTGAAAACTCACAATGTGCAGTAACAACAGTGTGAGGAAAAGAAATAATTAAGTTTAATGAAGTTGTTTTAAATTGTGGCAAGACTTATTTTCAGTTCGACTTTTATTTACTAAATCTAATAGATTTAACTCGTATCTACAGAACAAAAATTAAACAAGACTATAAAGATTCCTTAAGACTCAAACAAAATGCAAATCAAAAACCAATACACTATAAATTGATACGAAAGTGTGAAGAAAAACATTTTCATGTCCAAACATGTTTCCTCTTAAACAATTTATAGACATACAATTTCTTTGCTGTAAAAGATTTTATTTTAATAACAAAGGAACGTGAAATATCTAGTGCTGTGATGATAATTTTTTTATGATTTACAATTAAATTACAAAAGTATTTTTTGTTTTTGCTTGAAAAATGATGTCCTTCTGATAAGAGACTCAGAAAGCGATTTTGCTTGTTGAACATAATGCTACAAAACCACACAAACAAAATATGACGAAGAATTTTTCTCATACCTGCTGGTGTCCTTCCCTGAAGTAATGTACTTGATGCATTCTCTTTTTTGAAAATTGGCTTCAATCCATGAAGATGTCTGTGTCTGCATTACAACATACACTTAAATATACAAAAACAAACCTTCTTCATTGGAGAACAATAACACATCTACATAAATCTTTCATTAATGAATAAAACACTAATTTTTCAACAAAAAGTTTTATGTCAAATAACTGGTAAAAAATTTCAAAGAAAGACTTTTACCAGGTTGAAAAATTGAAGAGTATGAGTCTGCTGCTAGTCATTACATCTGATAAAGGCATATATAGAATCCTATAATATCTATTTCTCTCTGGTTATGATAAAAAACAGCACACACAAACACTAGTTTCATTTACTAGAACAGTGATACCAAAAGAATAATTCATTTTACACCCTTATTAGGCAAAAATGCAAAGCAAATATAATTTTTTTATTTAATATTACCATGAACTATTCAACAAGCCTATTGGCATAAAGTAATGAACATAATATGTTGGAACTACAGCAAAAACAATTTGGAAATTTAGTAAATTATTCTTCAGCTATAGTAACTTTATTACTACAATATTCCTGTGTCAAAATGATTAGAGTTACATGTTAATAGTTTACACAATGACTGGTTATCATCCAACCAATCAGAAAATGCAATATTGGTATTATGCCTTCAAAAGGTTGTTCTTGTTGGTAAATGAAAAGTTGCACAATGAGCTATCTTTGCTTTGTCCACCAGTGTTAAAAGCCACCAGATTTAACAGTGAATTACTGGGGAGCAACTCTAAAATACAAAACCCTCCTGTCTCCAGTAGTAATAATACAAATACATTCATGGCACCATATGGAGAACTGCAGCATGAAACGCGTGTACAAGTTAAAGGTTTGACTGGTCAAGAATATTCGATGCTAAACATGCAAGGTTCTAAAGGATTAATAATAATAGGGATGGTTGAAAAAGAAAACCAAAACTCTCTTAAAAGTGATGTTAAATATCATGGGTATTTTCCTCACGAGATAAGTGACACGTACAAATTTGTCCAATGACCTTGCTATAAATACAAATACTGTGTATTAATTAGTATACAAACATCAACTTGCGACAATGCACGAAGAGCGATAAAGCTTCACTTACTCCGAGGTGTTAATGACACAATATGTAGTTTACATTAAACTTGACACACATTTCATGAAAATCAGCTCATTCACTTCAGAATCGTTCATTCATTTGCATCGTATTTTGTATTTATGTTCAAAGTTGAAAACCAATATTAGTTTTATGGCGCGTTGCCAAGCGAGACAGCAATAAAATCTCCGTCCGTGTTTACCAGCTAGTTACATAAATTTAGTGAAATGTGGTCATTGCTGAATCTCCAAGATCACTGGTGTATATTAAACCATAAACCATCGAAACTAAAACGATTCTGTCACATTAAATTTGGAATATAGCGAAACAAGAAAAGATTACGGAATGGTTAATTTGTTAAGCCTCAAGACACCAGCAAAACAGACTTTTCGGGAAAGTTGATTTAAAACACTAACAAAACAAAAATGTGTTGATCTTACGTTTGTTGCTAAAACAAATTCTAATTTATTATTATTGTTATTTAGGATTACAGTGTAATATTTGTCTAAGTTTAAGAAAAAAACAACTTTATACTGCAGATGTTTATAAAATAACTTATTTTAACCAACGTTTCACCGTTGCGACTTAATCGGGATTAGTACATCTTGGTGAAATACTTTACCGTTAAGCTACTTCCCCACAAGACTTCTAATTTATAAAATTAACATAAAAAGACAATTTAACATTAAAAAGATAACAGTTACTACTGCAGCGACACAAGCATGAAAATGTTAGACTAACACACTAAACACGTTTTTTCTAACTTTTTATCAAAACATGGACACTCCTTTATAGTATGCATTTCAAATTTTGAAAGTATTTCTCGAAATTATATCACAATATAAAATTTGAAAACGAATATAAACGAGTATATATTTTACACATAAATATTGAATAATTTATTACTAATGAAAACATGCATCAATGCCAGAGAAAACAACCTTATTTTACAGAAGATAACTGATCGGGCATCACCCTGTGCATGACAGTCTCATCGAATAATAAAAAAAATATGTTTGTCCGTTTGAAGTTAATCACAAAGCAACACAATGGACTACCTGTGCTCTGCCCACCACAGGTATTAAAACTTGGATTCTAGCGTTGTATTACGCAAATATTTCGCTGTGCAACTAAGGGGTTTGTATACAAGTGCTAAAATGCCAAAATACACGTAGTATCAAAGCTCGCTAGTAAAAAGTTAAAAAGGAATACAACATTATAATGTGGACATTTAATCTAACCATAACACATGAACAGACTAATCACAGGTTAACAACGTGCTTTCGAAGCTGCGAGTAAGAAGATTATGTGAAAAGAAGGAAACAATCGCTGTGTTTAGGTATGATTTGTTAAAATTAGCAAAATATTTTATCTGTATCAAAACAACTTTTTCACAGAACTAACAAAAATCTAACACATGATGGAACAGTGCCCACTTCTCCCCATTAATCTATGATACATTATCTGTAATAAGCAACTTATAGCAATATATATCATTAATTTGATACAAGTGTATTAATAGGGTATTTATGAAAATGCACTGCTAGTTAAAAGTGCGAGAGTGATTTACAGGACTATTGTACCAATCTAGTATCAGCATCAAGATTAACAGTTTGCTACATATGGACATAGTCCATGAAAATGGTTGGACAAAGTATTTATCAAGTTAACTCTGGCCCTCTTATTAACAGTAATTAAAATAAACAAATCTATAGGAGGGGAAGAGGTCAAAAGTGAATCTGACATCCCTTCCTTAGAGTTTGGACCTAAAATACTGACATACATTTACTGATGATTGAAAACATTTTACACGGCACGTTGGTTTGAATAATTTCGAAAATTAATTTTGTTTATACAAGCAAAAAAATAAGGTTTAAAGCTTATTTATCTTAATTTAATGTGGTTCATAACAAAGATGTCAAAGATACCAATATTAGCTCTTGGTTTTAAAGACCATTACATTTAAATATACATTCCAAAATGTTTAAAGATATTTCTCGGGATATATGAACATTGCTTACTACGATTATTTTCCAACGCGCAAAATCGTATACTTTGAAATAACTACCTCACAAGCTATTTTAATATTCAAAACCGCACATGCACGTAACAAGTTATTCAATAAAAGTATTCGCAAGCAGTGCGCTTCAGCTTATATACTCTTCTAGCGTGTGTTTTTTCGTATAGCAAAGCCACAAAGGGCTATCTGCTCAGCCCACCGAGGGGAATCGAACCCCTGATTTTAGCGTTGTAAATCCGGAGACATACCGCTGTACTAGCGGGGGACTACTCTTCTAGCAACAGCTCCAAAACTTGTTTAAACACCTCCACTACTGTAATAAAATGTGATAAAGTTTCTTGTTGTTTGGTGTGAATTTCATGCACAGTGACACGAGGGCTACGTGCACCAGCCGTCCCTAATTTAGCATTGGACGATGGAAGGCAGCTTGTCATCACCACCCACCAACTCTTGGGCTGCTCTTTTACCAACGAATAATAAAATTGACTATTACATAATAAAGCCCATGCGGTTCAAAGGACGAGCATGTTTAATGTTAGGGGGATTAGAACCCCTGACCCTCAGTCGAATGCCTTAACCACCTGGACATGCCAGGCCGATACCAGGCATAAGAAATATTTTTACTAACACACGGTATTCACTACCAAAACTGAAACCTGCACATTTTATTAACCCTAAAATTACTATTTTATTTACGCCTTAAACCATTTTATGTTCTTGCCTGTCGCCACACCTGGTGTAATGAGGTGATTACTAAATAGGGCGAATTTTATTTGCATTTTTTTGTGGACAGTAATTTTATTCGCAAAAAAAACGCCTACAGAAAAATTACTGAACGCGAATGGCAAAGCAGAGACAGAGATTCTCCAATTGTTTTTTTTAATTTTCGTACTTTATTTGCATATTTGAATCCCTTCTACTCGTTCTCTTTCTTCTAATGTTTTTTTCTCACTAAACCATTTCAGACCTTTACGTAGTTTTGGAACAGTAAGTTTTAACATCAATAGTGTACTGAAGTTTTTGCAAAAAGGCAAGCTGCTGGACTTGCGTGTGTCGGCTGAATTAAGCTGAGAGTAATTGATCGAAAGAGCTCAGATGGTCTTGTCATTAACGTTGCCTGCTTCGTTATATCATTTTATTTTTCATTTTTGTTCGTTGTTTTTTGCAACAGTTTGCCACTGACTAGAGCCCTGTTTATATAAGACTATCATACTGTGTCTTGTATCATAAAACTGCGTCTTGAATTCATGCTTCTAACTTGAAAGAACAGTAAGTCAGAGACGCAGACTAAACGCAATTTTATCTTTGTTTGCAGTTAAGCACAAAGCCTCACAACAGGCTATTTGTTCTGTGTCCAGTAAGGGCATCAAACCCGTTTTTTAGCGTTATAATCATTCAAGACTTGCCGCTAGTCGATTGGTGGAAAGGGCACAATTTTAACTACTTTTTGCAAAAGTATATAATAACAAGGAAAAGTTTTGAAATATATTTTTACAATAGATAATTAGCTAATCTGTAGGACGTTGTTTGAAGTTAGACATCACGATAATAGAGACATTTCAACATCAAACATCCTATGAAAATACTGCTTTCTTCATGACGTAGAATAATGGACTTCATACCTTCATCGAAGTCAATGATATCGTCAAAATACAGAAGTTCGTAGATTTTAAGAGCACACAAACACCATCGTGCAGTTCCCGTATTTCTAGAGTTTCATCTCATTAATTAAACAATGTGGTTTATTTTATTTCAGACGCTCACCCAAAGTTACAAGATGGCATATGCGCTAGCCGTCTATAATTTTGAGCTGACAGACCTGAGAGAGGACGGATAGCCAATAGTTTCCACCGCCAACTCTAATTGAAAGCTGGAGTTAAATCGTCGTTCTTACAGTCAACCCATGGCTCCAAAGCATGGAGCATGACTATTTTTATTTCGTTCCAAAACGAAAGTGAGATGTTTTTCCTTTTTACTGTCGCCAATGGTTTAGGTATAACAAATTCGCTCATCTTTATAATATACCCTTCACAGGCTTGTTATTATTCGAAGGCTTATATATAGTTTTATATGTTTGTGTGTGCGCGTGTGGGCCGAATCCACGTACGCCTCCGTACAACTAAAAGCAGTTTTAGGTCATCAGATTTTATCTCGTAAAACAAAAGTGGCTCGCGTGCAGATGATACTACTTTCATAGAATGTATGGTTGTAATTCTAATCTCCATACGATAAAGATTATAAATGTGACTTCGAATGCTACGACATACTGCCATTACCAGATACATCAGTATCCTGTTGTACATTATTCTGGCAGAAACAGGATGTAGATATAAGAATTACTTACTTAACAGAAACTTGGAAGCCTACATTTTTTTTCGTACCAGTTAATTTTTGGGGGAACATTTCTGCAGTGAAAGCGTGTAACTGGATATCTCATAACTATCATTGTTTGGTTTATAAAATTCATGTATTTCATCAGTCACCGAAAGCAAAACCAGCTAACCAAATACATTTTAACTCTGTTTCATATAATTCTGTTTGAAACTTTACCGCATGAAAAATAGGTACTTCTTAAACGTAAAAATGCACTTTTAATTTTCTTAGGTAAGGGGCGTCTGCCCGTCTTTCACTGCAACGGACATCGTCTTTGCAACAGCGCAAACTTATTTACGTGCTTCTAGTCGCTATTTAGAAATTTTTCTTTTTTATATAATATCTATTGTTTGTGTTCGTGTTAACATTCGGGGAATTCCACTCCTCGTCAGTAACCTTGAGCAAGGGCAAATCTTAGAATTTCATCAGCTCTCAACAGGAAACACGTACATAATAAGTATTTACTCTGCATCTTAATTATTGATAACAAACGAGCATCAGGGACATGCAAGAACAAAATAGTAAAAAATTAAATATAAAGTACAGATTAAGGCCTAAGCTAAAGAATCATCTAAATTAATTACCAGCTAGTTCGCTGAGTGATAACGAATAAGCGATTGTGAAGATTTAGTCACATATCATCAAACCTCCTAAAGTTGTGTAGGCCATTAGTGTTGAAAAAAGAACTGTACATATCAGGCCTTACGAATTGTTTACATAACATAGCAACGTAAGGCCTAATATATTTATTCATTTCGCTCTCCCCTAAGCACTACTGATGAACCATGAATTCAGCCAAAACAGTCCACGACAGAATGGTTTGGTATATTTTGAATTTCGTGAAAAGCTACACACGAGGGATATCTGCGTTAGCCGTCCTTAATTTTGCAGTGTAAGACAAGAAGGAAGGCAGCTAGTAATCACCACCCACCGCCAACTCTTGTGCTACTTTTTACCAACAAATAGCGGGATTGACTGTCAGATTATAATGCCTCCACGGCTGAAAGTGTGAGCATGTTTTGCGTGACGCAGATTCGGACCCGAGACCCTCGGACTTCGAGTCGAGCACCTTAACCACCTGGCCATGCCGGGCCCCACTACAGAATAACCCATGAATCAAAGAAAAAAATTAAGGTTTCTTCGTTATTCACGGATTCTTTCTTCATTTTACCGGAATTACGTGTGTGGGCGAAGAAAAGAAAAACAATCACAAACAAACAACTATTTTTGTTATCGAAAATTACCATTTGTACCGCTAGGAAATCGTGAAGTTTTTTTTAATTTCGCGCAAAGCTACACGAGGGCTATCTGCGTTAGCCATCCCTAATTAGAAGCTAGTCATCACCACCCACCGCCAACTCTTGGGCTACTCTTTTATCAACGAATAGTGGGATTGACCTTCACTTATAACGTCCCCATGGCTGAAAAGTAGAGCATATTTGGTGTGACGGGAATTCGATCCCGGAACTATCAGATTACGAGTCGAACCTTAACCCACTTGGCCATGCCAGGCTACATTTATTGATGATAAAGTTAATTAAGAAAAATCTGTGTTTAAGAAAATTATTATTTTCTTACTCCATACACAGTCGTTTCTTCCTGCTATCTGCTTTCAGTCTATTTTGATATTCTGAATCGCGAGTATTTCTTACTATAACCCGAAATCGCAAAAAACACATTGGTAATAACTACTTTAAAATCTATATATATAAAAATACTCTCGTCTTATATGCGTAACGTGACCTTTTCTTTTCTAAACCAAATCTAATATTCATTTTATTCTAAAATATCTTATAAACAAACTTTGAAGCTGCAACACGCTACGAAACGACTTGGTTTTTAGATATTTGCATCACCACCGACTTATTTTAAAGAAATAAAGCACTTACATGCATAAATTGGGTTATTTCATCTTTTTTATCCTGCAACATTTCCATAATTCACAACTTAGCAGTGGCTCAATTGAAGCAACATGACTTATATTCCTGTCTCATCCCAAATTTCAATAAATAGCCTCTCGCTAGCGAAATAACACTAGGTGATGAACACAAAAACAAGACAGGTTTGTAAGGTCCCATACATATACATCTAAAATAGGTGGGTTATGCTCATTTGTGGTCATTTAAGGGAGTCAAAAGTTTATATAAACACATAATTGTAAGGATTTTATGGTCAATTACTTAACCTTATTTCGAATACTTGGATTTTGGTATAAAATATTTTCTACAGACAATACACACACTGACAAACAACGATGTGGGACTTGCCCATTTGTAGTAATTATGGGAGGGTCATGATGCCACAAAAAACACAACTATATGGGTTTCTGACAATTACCTGCCATATTTCAGCCAATTTACATAGGATTTGGTACAAAGTTTGGATTGAATTTTGCGCAAAGCTATACAAGGGCTTTCTGCACTGGCTGTCCCTAATTTAGTTGTGCAAGACTACATGGAAGGCAGCTAGTCATCATCATCACCCATCACCAATTTTTAGGCAACTCTTTCACCAATAAATTTAAATTCTTCTGCTAAATGATCCAGAAATTGGTGTTTGAGGGATTATGATATGAATTTAATCAAACATTCCTTCTAACTTTAACGTTTGGCATAAGCACAAGCCTTCTGAAATATTATGAAGCTGATAAGTGTGCAATACATGTAGAAAATATTTCAGGTGATCAAGTGTCTACCATGGACGAGAACACAAAGAAATACGTCGAACACTTAGGGACCAGAATAACATATGCCTATACGGTGTGATCAGCCACTCCCTCCACCCAGTTTTTAACATACGTTAGGTTAACAAGTACAGAAACAAGTTCTCAAAATGCGTTGAAGGAAGGCCTTCTCCAACTTCCATTATGGTGTGTGAGTGAGGTGGAAATGACAAGTTGCCAATTTCCTCAAAGAGATTTTAAAATTATCACTACATTTGGGATCAGTCTAAATCCCAAGAAAAGAACTACGAATCGAAGGAGAATAAATAGATGAATTCATGGCACTAAAAATCTTAATTACAGCATGAATATAAGTACATTCTATGGTACAGATGCAAAAGAGAAATTGTAATCTAAGAGCATGTGGTACAATCAGTGTCTTCACCACTTCAAGAGTGAAATGTGTCCATTCAAGTCTTAAAAGATAAAGAAACATAGCAACTGAATGATAAAATTCCGAAGATCTGCTTGACCGAAATATTTTTCTAGAGACAGGTAGATAGAGAACACAATATGGTCGCAAGACCAATGGAGACATGAACGGCAATTGGTCTCCAGTGGTACCCTGATCAGCACAGATGGTGTATTGTACCAGCAGTATTCTTCCTCCCTGAATTTACCACACAACCTGTCACTTCTGTATATTAAAAACTATTTAATGATAACATTAATTGCAAATCTTAAGAATGTTTCTTATACAAAGATGTATACAGAAAAAGAACCGACCAAGGCCTTAATATTATCTAAATTAGAACAAAATCCTTGACAGTTCCATTGTATCATTATGACTATTTTTATTTATACTCTGAAAATATAGGTGGGGAGTTTTTATTTTTTATTCTTGACCACTTTGCTTTATATTAGGTCTACTAACTTTCATGACTCTATAACATGTATGAAAATCAGGTGAGCGAGAGCTGGGCATAATATAAATGTACACCAGTGCTGACGGAAGTAGACCCGATCACTCATGGTGCTGATTCGTAAAAAAACAAAAAACAGATTCATCTACTTTTACGGAGGGAAGAAGTACCATAAAATGACCAGTGATTCTATGGGCAAGACAGAGAAATCTGCCTACACCCCTACTGGAACAGAAGAATAAGGCAGAGCAGACTCCATCTGCTCTATTCTGGATAAATATTATTACTGATAATCATTAACCAAGATCAAAAGCACAAGGTGCGGAAACTAGAGTAATTAACACTAACACTTTTGTAATCTTCGCCACCATATTGAGCATGTGTTAAATACGCATATCAAAATGTCTTTCATTCTCCAAAGTGCTTGATATTCAAAACAAAGATGATTTATAATATACTGACCGAGTTTTATGGCCACGTAACCTGCTTTAATTGTGGCAGAGAAAGTGATGATGTAAACATCAGAATAAGAACTTTAGTCAGTTTAAATATTCTATTCTTATGAATGGATACTCTTTGGTCAAAAAGCCAGTAAGTCTTGCCAAGTAGGTCCTTGTGTCAGTAGCACCTGGTTGACTTAAGCTAGAAAAATTGCTCGGAAGGAATGGGGGGGAGTAGCATCCAACGACTTCCATTTACAGGAAGTAAAGGGTAAAGCAGTGTGCTACAGTGCCACCTCTTAACTACCACAGTTCACTTCTCCCCTTTCACATGGAAAGCGCATGTGTGGATGTTTAGATCCCACATGAGGTAAACATTTTCAAGCAGAACATTCTTTTGGGTGTTCCACTGCCAGGAACAGGATTCACTTTTACCAGACTATCTATAATTACACAACATTACTGATAAATGTTAAGTTTTACCTATACCTACTTTCTTTTAAATCACTTGCACAAATGATTTTCAACAAACTTATGCTCATCTAATTGCCCGAATCTCAATCCATAAGTATTTGGCGAAATAACTTTTCAAGCACAGCATATAACAATTAGTCTATAGTTTCAATTGTTTCAAATATTTTTTAGATGAAATCATAATAAGAATTGACGATTACTTAAGTAATCGTCAGTATGACTGTATTGTCATATATCATATCACCAGCGAAGGCGATATATCTCCCGAGGCTTGTTAATTCTGGTGTTGTAATAATACAAGGAACGATGCATATGTCTACGACGTTATTCAATACAAAGCTAAACAGCTATAGAATGCAAAATAAAACACCTGAAACTTTATCACGAGACGAAAACCTCATGTTGTTCATTTGTTAGTCTCGCGTATTTAAGAAGAAAAAAAAAGCCAGTTCTCTTGATTGGATGGAATACATTTAGTATAGTGAGTTTTAACAGACAGTTCAATGTATAATAACTAGCAGGCATACTGTCCTATGGGCGACTGTTTGTGCTGGTAACTACTAATTGTCGTGTTCATACCTCATTGAAAAAAAAAGTCTGCCTCGAACCGGTGGACGAAAGTGTTCGGGTTGTGTTCCTTAGTCATATGGAACTCATTTTATCAAAATGATTCAATGTAGAGAGCTCAAAAGTTTCATGAAATGTACAGATACAAACATTAGCCTTTGTATGTTAAAAGTTGTACTGTTTATTGAATAAATAATTAAAAAATTACATCAATAAAGATGTAATGAAGCTCTCACGTTCGGTCCTGGTGATGGTAGTGTTCCTGACGTGAGGAGACAACCTTTGCTTAAAATCGTGTTGTGATAAAGAAATGGTTATTGAACATACCACATTTACTGTTCTAACTGCCCGAATCTTGAATACCCAAAGTATGAATTTTTTTTACGGATTTCTTTGTGATGTCATTCAACAGATGGCGCATGAGGCGTTACATACATTAGTACTGGCACACTTACATAGTTTGTTCAAACTTGTATTCAGGGTCGAAGGACAAAATAATTCCATCCTTTAATACATTTACAATTTTTTTAACAATACAACTAACAATGCAGCCTACATACGTATTGAGATTCTATGCACGCTCGGCACATCAAAGAATTAGAATTGAGTTATAAAGTGAAGTCGGGATTGATCGTATCACTACTTAGCACGATTGTAAACGAGAATATCGGAAGTGTGTTGAAATCATTAAAATGTTACACACGCAAATATACATACACATAAAACAGCTTTTTAAGTTAATTAAAAGCAAAAAAATCACTTTTAATGATAAACAGCACGTTCCTAGTTAAACTTAAAGATGACTAAAATCTTCATAAATTTTGTTTGAAAAAAATACGGGATTGGCAAGACAAAGGATAAGTTTATATTAACCTAGTAAAAGGGGGCATAACAGTTAAACTCAAGATTACGGGGTCGAAACATACACATTAACATTCGATAAACGTTTAACATTTAACAAAAACACACCTTAACTCAGAAACATCTTTACAGTAACATTTCAATAACATACAAACTAAACAATGCATTATAAAGACAGAATAAATTTATTTAGTCTCAGTAAAAATTAAGTAAATAAAAAAAACAGAATTGCTCGCTTTAAGATTTAAAAAAAGTTGTATATCCGAAATTCCCCACTAAAGGGACATTTTAATCACAGTTTGATTCCTCCATTTATAGACATTTAGCTATAAAATTAAGGGATCCTCAACAGCTATTTTGTCAGGGCGAATAAATGTTGGTGAGACAATTTTTTTGGAACAAACTATGGACAGTGGACTATCTGCACTTTTACCAGCGAAAATAATATGATTGTAACGTAAGTCCGTTAAATTACTGCTCGGGCAGAGACCCAACAAGATGGGTGCTACCACTGTTGTCAAGTGCAAAACCAGGCAATAGGCTGTCTGTACTATGCCTATCGTGGGTATGAAAATTGGATTGTAAGCGTTATAAGCCCTTATAAATACTGCTGAGCCACTGAGAGAGAGCTAAATAAAATATTAACCAAAAAACGGATGCATATACAAAGGCATCTTAGAAATCTACAGTCCTCATCTACAGCTGTCAAAGGAAATTAAACTTATTTTATCAAATTCTTTGATTGCTCACAACACGAGTTAGAGACATACCCTTACTATACAACTAGAAAACATGCGACTAAAGCAATTGTATAACCACAATGAAATATGCCTATTTAGATCGAATTTTGTTATCTTGTTTCATTGTTAAAGTTCATTTCATTAACGTGAAAACATCCACTGTTTTCTGTAATCGAAGTACAGATGCATTATTTATGCTAGACATGACATCTCAAGTTATCTATTTCTCATCTGGTACTCCGATACGTGCAGAAATCATGCCCTTGAGGAAATCAGTGTTGTCGACGTGTTATGGTGCAAATTTTCCAAAGAGTGTAAAGTTTATTTTCATTCGTAGTCAATGAACCAATAAGTAAACGAATCTCAATGAAAGTGTAATAGAAAGACAGATTCGAATTTTTCCAAGTCTTCTGATAGGCTTCAACGAGAATAGACAGCATAGAACATGGAACTCGTATTTATTTGATTCCAAATACGTAAAGGAATATACGATGTGACTTACGATTTGCCTAAAGAGGGTCCAGTACGATATACTAATTAAAGCAATTTTAACTAAGCAAATCAGTAAGTTACGTGACATTCACAGCCCAAACACAGTGGTTCTGACATTGTTCAGCATTTCGTGTATAGTATTAAACCACCGTAAATTTGGTAAAATTTGTAGCAGCCATTTTCGACGGTTAAAGTTCATTCACTCAGATCATAACTGGTTAGACCAGAGATTAAGAATTTCTATAATGGGGATATCCCTTTGATTTAATGATATTGGAAAATAAAAGAACATGGATCAACTCTGGAGGTCAGAACTACAAAAATAGCCTTATCGTAGTAAGAAAATATGGCAGACGCAGCGAATACTGATTTGTGTAATACGACTGTTGAACAAACACTGCGATATCTTTGTCCTCGAAAACTAGAGGGATTATGGAAAGCATTCAGGTAGAATTGGTAGGATTCGAAAATATATTTACTTGAAGATGTCTTGTAAAATAAAATCTTCCCTACAGAACTATTGTCAAGGTCCATGATCGTCAAACAAAGTATGACATTGACTATAACATGTTGCTTCACAATCGTTTTAATATAACGTACTAAACCTCTGTATAACCAAAATCAGGATAGTTCAATAGGTTATGTCATGCTACTGTTTCCTAGAACAGTATAGAAAACTTGCCCATCCTGTATAACCATTGTTTAATAATACCATGTTAATATTTTACAATACACAATTATTTCTTCGAATTTGTTTATTAAGGGTTAATGTATACCATGTTTACAACGATAGTAACTTTATATTGGTTCTAATCATTTTCTTCAATGGAACTTATTCCAACGCTTTCTTTAAGTAACTGCTAAGTTTCTACTGGTGTTCTGTTATCGAAAATCTCCTTGTTTGTTTGTTTGTTTTGGAATTTCGCACAAAGCTACTCGAGGGCTATCTGTGCTAGCCGTCCCTAATTTTGCAGTGTAAGACTAGAGGGAAGGCAGTTAGTCATCACCACCCACCGCTCACTCTTGGGCTACTCTTTTACCAACGAATAGTGGGATTGACCGTCACATTATAACACACTCACGGCTGAAAGAGCAAACATGTTTAGCGCGACGCGGGCGCGAACCCGCGACCCTCGGATTACGAAAAACTCCAGTTAATGTGCCACATTTTTTACTTCAATGAATGGAGTACATTTAGTTGTCCTTATGGATAATTTATTTTAAAAACAAGTTTCAATTTCAGAGTAATACAAAATTCTAAAACATTCGTAAACACTGAAACAAACGACGATGCATTTTAGACGGAAATAAACTGCATTTCAAGCGGAGTTAATTTTCGTTCGTGAGAAAAGGAGTGTACTACGCGCACGACCTTTACACGTGTCGTCTAGACACTATATCACTCTATGAATTGTAGTACCTGCACCGTAGTCGCAGGCCTACATAAATGCCGCAACAGAAATGTTCATCTAGATTAGCGTCGCAAAGATACTGAAACTGTAAGTGTAAATGGAATCGATTTTCGAGTGACTGCAGAGAAATATGAGAATCCTGAGTGTTTATCAGCTGCTTGTTTCGAGAAATTATATTACTGGACGAGACTGTAGAATTAGTTCTTCGATTTAACTTTAAAAGTTGCATGTTTTAGCTAAGATAAAACTGTTCTTACATCGTGGGCGACATAAGCATCGTCTCTGCTCACACATATCTTCACAGACATAAAGACAAACACCAGTTACTGAATCATTTTAAAATATGCTTTAACTTTCATTTACGAAAAAACAACACGAGATTCTTTCAGTGTCTTAACATTATTATTCTTGTTTTTGTTTTTTTCTGGTACGTTTGTTTGAATTTCGCGCAAAGCTACACAAGAGCTATATGCATTCGCGGTCCCATATTTAACAGCTAGTCATCACCACCCACCGCCAACTCTTGGGCTACTCTTCAACAAATAGTGGGATTGACTGTAACATTATAACGCCCCCACGGCTGAAAGGGCGAGTAAGTCTGGTGCGACGGGGATTCGAACCCACAACCTTCAGATTATGAGTCAAACACCTTAACCCACCTCACCTTTCTAGTACGTAATAACGTGGTCTGTATATATTTGATTTCTTTGATTTTTTACAATCAATCCAAGGTAATATTATGATAAAGTAATACACTGAAAGTTTAAATGTTAACTTACAGTAATTTTATATTTAAAAAAAAACAATATTTATTTTATGAGAACTTTAAAACGTAATTTAAATGTAAAATGTTTCAAGTTCCATAACTTATTTCTTCGTGTAATAACAATTTTTGTGATCCCAAAGAGTTGACGGAAAAGTTGGTGTTATCACAAGTACTTAAAAAAAATTTTGATATCCTTATGTACTGAAAGGAAAAATCGAAAACTCCACAACCTTCATAAAAAGTCCTTCATGGCATTCCATATCTCTGTAGTGTTAAGAAGTTTCCATATATTATTATTAGACCGCGAGTTGTTTATTATATATACACACACACACGTTAATTTAAATTTCTCTGTTCACAAGAGATCTCCAGGATAAGTACCATCATAACATACACTACATGACATAGTGAAATAAGAAATTCTGCCCTAACCATTGAAGTTACCCCTCTTGTCTTATAATAGACAAGCTGGTTTTACACGTCTTTTAAGGATGCTTTCAAGTATTTTTATTTGCAAACAATAACTAAACATACATTTTGTCGAAGAGACGAGTCGTATTTTACTTATCCATGGCTGCAGCATCTCTACGTGTTTAAGTTATTCAACTACGAAGTTAACTAACTTTTTGAAGGGCCCTTTTTTACTATTTAAAGTTGGTATGATCTAAAAGAAAGCAGGCGGTCATTTTTCATCCTATTCACCAGAAGAAAAAAATGAAATTTCAATAACTCTTACAATATTAACGAGTTTTTTTAATTAAGCTTAAAAGCTTAAAAATGAACAAACTAGTATACTTCGGTCTAGTTTCAGTTTAAAATAAACCACGTGAAACAAGAAGGGATATAGCCTCAGCTGGTTGAACATGACTGTTTTTATCTGCTTATGGAAAAATATAAATTTGTTTATAACAGTAAAAGTCAAGAATTACAGCTTTTAGAATTATGAAAAAATATTTTCTAAAAGCAATACACACACTAACAAACAACGATGTAGGGCCTGCCCATTTTTAGTAATTATGTGAAGGTCAAGATGCCATAACTGTATGGGTTTCTGACAATTACCCGCCCAATTTCGGACAATTTACTCAAGATTGATTTGAATTTCGCGCAAAGCTACACGAAGGCCATCTGCAATAACCATCCTTAACTTAGCAGTGTAAGACAAGAGGAAAGACAGCTTGGCAGCTATTTATCACCACCCACCGCCAACTCTTGGGCTAGTCTTTTACCAACGAATAATGAGATTGACCGTAACATTATAACGCCCCCACGGCTGAAAGGGCGAGCATGTTTCGTGCAACGGGGATTCGAACCCGCAACCCTGGTTACGAGTCGAGTGCCTTAACCACCTGATCATGCCAGGCCGTCAGTACAATGTATAATTACTTAAGTGTGAAAAATTTACGAATACAATTAATGCATGGCATGCGTCTGATATCAATTTGTTTGTATGTGTATATTTTTATTAATTAATCATGTTTAATAAATCACAATTTGAAAACTACTACAAGTTTTAATGACTTTTAAAATATATTATTTAAACATTTAGATGTGAAAAACTTTCAAGAATGTGAACGTTCGCTTTAAACTATATTGCCAATTACACCCTAAATACAGAAATTTTGTCAAAAATAATACGTAACAATACGACCATGTATTCAGTTACCAATCACACAGAACACAATACATTATCAGTGAACTGATATACGTACGAAAACGATTAAAAGTATATTCATACTTGTGATATGTTGTTGTTTTGAATTAAGCACAAAGCTACACAATGGGCTATCTGTGCTCTGCCCACCACGGGTATCGAAACCGATTTTTAGCGTGCAAGCCCGCAGACATACCGCTGAGCCACTGGGGGGCAGTGGTATTCTACAAATTTACCAAAGACAAATGACTGCTGAAAATATGCTCCTAATTTTCACGTACATTTTGAGAATATCCAAGACAATACCGAAATATACCAGCAATTTCACAGCCCTTCGAATTTGAACTTCATAAAAGTTCTTTTGGTTTTAATTATGAATTTTCCATAATTCAAGTACGCAGATTTCGAAAATAATATATTTATTTCACTTAAGGGTTTTTTACAAGTCAGGAAGAAACAAAAACTCTTACTACGATGTAATTATTTCGCTTTTTTAATTACATTTGGGTTCTAGAACGGTCGATAAGATTCGCGTCGCGATTGGTCAGTGTTTGTCAACATTTTAAACACAACAAAATGTCACCCAATTTCAATGAAAATGATTCACTTTTGTAATGACACATATGGCGTTTTGTAAAAAAGATCTGTACGTTATGGAGAAAAATGAATATTTTCAATTCAGCATATGGGAATTACTAAAACGTGAAAATCTGAAGACAATAAAATACCGCAGGCCTGTGTTCAGTCACGTACTAACGATTCGTATGTATCAACAAAATTATATAAAATACCAAAATGTATAAGACACGTAAAATATATTTAGTGGTATATAAATGAGTATTGCAATCCAGTACTAACTTACCACTGCAATATTCTTTCTTCTAATTGACTATTCACAGATGGTGATGCATCACTGTCTTGAACTCGAAATTGTTAATACCACTCGCAAATTTCTCAAATTTGAACACTTCATTGAAATTAACGTTTTATATCTAATATTATTGTTAAACGTTACATCTGTTCTGCATATATTTAGTTTTCTAGATTCCTTTAATTACTCAATTACCAGGGACGTGTTATTCATCTGCAGCCAGGTGTGACTTTAGTAACTGTTATTAAAGCCTATTCCTTTCTCGTCTTTTTGTTTCCTCCTGAAAATCATTCTGGTAGTTTAGAATACACTATCGTATGTTTCATATATTTACCGTGGTAATAACTCTACGCTTGTATCTTGATTCAACGACGGCAAATTTGTTTGTTTTGAATTTCGCGCAAAAATACACGAGGGCCATCCGTGATAATTATCCCTAATTTAGCAGTGTAAGACTAGAGGGAAGGCAACTAGTCATCACGACCCACTGCCAACTCTTGGGCTACTCTTTTACCAAAGAATAGTGGGATTGACCGTAACGTTATAATGCCTCCATGGCTGAAAGGGCAAGCATGTTTGGTGTGACGGGGATTTGAACCCGCGACCCTCAAAATCCAAATCGAGCGCCTTAACCACCTGTCCTTGCTAGGCTCAATAACAGCAGTCTGTGAAAATTATGTGACAAAGTTTATCATTACAAGGTCGGTAAAATATATCCCACAAGCATATCCACTGCTATCACTTAAAGAAACGGCTGACGTTAAGCTACCTACATAGTTAATTTTATATTTTTTTAAATCAAAAATATCACATATTTAACATTTGTGTCCTAGAGAAGCTAACATTAAGAATTACGTTTTATTCAGAAAGGTTTGGACTGGTTTCGTAGTGTTTCAAAAACTGTCACCATGTTTAAAACACTTTCCCTGAATATTAATTTATGCTTCTCGATATCAAACCTAGCCAAAAAATGAAGCTACTGCCAGCACCATCTGTTTTGGAAAGTGGCTATTGATCTTAGCAGTAATCGTGCACGTTGATAAACAATTTATTGAGGTTAACAACCTCGTGTCAACGAAAGAAAGGGCAAACAAGTGATTAAAAAAACAACTCTTTAATAAGATGGTTCTGGATCATCCTCTAATATGTCCAAACGTTTTTGAATAAAACTTATTGTATTTCATAAAGAATTCTGTTTCTTAAAGTTTCTGAATATCGGGGCTGTTTTATAACATCCCTATACAAACAGCTACTAGACATGTAAATACTATTTGTTGACATAATTATAATTTTAAACTGTATACATCTCTAGGGTGGCAACATATGTATGATATTTTAACTTTGTTCCTTCATAAATGAAAGTTCCTCACGATCTGAATTCAATACTATGATTCTTCGGTTTGAATAAACCACAAACAACAAATAATGATTGCAGCTATTATAGGTTAGTATCAGTCAGCTCCCACTAATGCATCTATACCATGACAAAGAGTTAATGTCTCAATATATCTTCGGTTGGGCTTCGCTTCATGACAGTTTGGAGGTGACGTATTCATGCTACATATGACTACGTTTTGTTGGATTGGTTTGTCGTACAACGTAAAACTAAACAACTGGCTATCCACGCCCTATTTGCCTCGGGGGAATCGAACGCTAGATTTTAACATTGCAAGTCTGTATATTTTCCGCGGATACAGCGGGGCAGCTCATTACAAAATAAAGCAATAATCATGATATGTCTGACACCTTTGAGATTAGCTTTTTCTTGTACTAAATAATATGGAATATACGACCTATCACTACGGCAGGCGTTAGTAATGGGATCATAGAAAACGTTATTCGATTTTATGTGATGCTTACTGTGCTTTGAAGTGCATCGTGCAATCTCGTGATTTCCAGCTGTACTGGCGACTAGCATAACAAATAACAACAAAAAAGAAAGTTCATTCACTTCTTAATAGATATAAATATAAATACTATTTAAAACTCGAAAGATTAGTCACCAAATGGTTAAAGGGTATATCAGAACTGGAATTCTTAACGTTGTAAGACACATTATGTTTCAACACGTTAAAAAACAAACAACTGTTTTCAAATGAATTGCAAAATGGATAGGTTGCCAAGTAATCTTTCGGAAGCATTTAACATTAATAATAATAAATTCAAAACGACCGTGTACAATGGACAGTTAATTAAATTCATGTTTTTACCACTGATGATTTCCATTACCAGTTACTTCATATTCCATTATCTTGTTTACAAAAGTCATTAAATGCATGAATACGAAAGTAACATTATACACACGAAACACTTATCATTCTCTCCTGACCATTTGATGTTGTTTGTTTGTAATTAAGCACAAAGCTACACAATGGGCCATATATACTCAGCCTACCACGAGTATCGAAACCCGGTTTCTAGTATTGCCAGACTGTGCTACTGGGGATCCTCAGTCATTTGAAGGCATTTCAAAAATACAGACAGGGAGCCACTGTACTGATCATCCTGTCGATGAAACCATTTATATACAACTTGGTTATGATGAGTGTGTTACAAATAATACGTCTGCGCCATTACGAGTATAATAAAGAGACAAGTCAATCAGAATAGCAATAATTTTTAAAATAATTGACAGCATATTTTAATTGTCACTTAACTAGCAATTTGAGGATTGCGGATTTGGATCCAGCCCTTTCAGCTGTGGTGACGTAGTAACGTGACGGCCAATCCAACTATTTTTTCGTAAAGAGTAAGACGAGAAGCCCATGTGTTGGCGGTGGGCGGTATTAACTAGCTACTTTTCCTCTGATCTATCACTTCAAAATTAGAGACAGTTAGAGTAGCCAGCACTCAACAAGCTTTGCGCAAAATTATAAATAACTGTCACTACTTTCTCACCATATCCGTTACTTAAAATGAATAAATGTTAACCTATTTCGTTATTCTACGAAAATTCAAGGCCCGGCATGGCCAAGCGTGTTAAGACGTTCGACTCTTAATCTGAGGGCCGCAGGTTCGAATCCCCGTCGCACCAAACATGCTTGCCCTCCCAGCCGTGAGGGCGTTATAACGTGACGGTCAATCCCACTATTCGTTGGTAAAAGAGTAGCCCAAGAGTTGGCACTAGATGGTGATGACTAGCTGTCTTCCCTCTAATTTCACACTGCTAAATTAGGGACGGCTAGCGCAGATAGCCGTCGAAAAGCTTTGCGCGAAATTCAAAAACAAAGCAAAACGAAAATTCAATATTCTATTACATTTTTCTTCTGGTAGGAATAACTGGAAGAAAGTAACCTAGATCTACGATACTTGTGGTTGTAAAAATCCTTGAGGCCGGGTTAATACGGTTCTGCTCACAAGAAATTGTGTGCATATGCGTAACATCTAATACATATTCAATATTTAAAATATTACATTTTATCATCATTAAGTAGTTGTTGTAACTAAGAAAGTTGATAACAGTGGTTGCCCTTTTATCGACGAAAAGTTTTGTAAACCTGATAAACAGATACGTGTACGTAACTTAATTATCCACTTGTAAACTGAGATGGCCTAAAAATTAGTGTATTCTTGTAGATGTTCTAATATACCTGGTTATATATTGTTTGAGTAAGGTGAGTTATGCAAAGTTTTGATGGTGCGAAATGAAATAGCTATAATCCGACGAAATGACTTGGACCACCCAACAGAAATTTCGCTGTTTAACGCCTTTTCTTTCGTCAGTTTGACGGAAAGAGTGAGGTGTGTTGATTACCAAATGGCTGACCGCAATGTAATGTTTTGATTCTCTTTCTTACTTGTAAACTGGAAAACTTACACAGAAGTTTGATGTTTGTAAGTATTATGAGTTAAATCATATTTTAATCTAAATCAACTTAATCATAAAGCCTTAATGGCCAGTTTCGATGTTATATCCCTCTTCACAGAAGTTCCAACAACAGAAACCTGCAAGATAGCCTTAGAACTCTATATCCGAGACCCTGACCCAATTATAAACATTCCCAGTAACCAGTTAGCTACCCTCATAGAATTCACCACAATAAAGACAAACTTCATGTTCAACAACCAAAACTATATACAAACAAATGGCCTAAGCATGGGCAACCCAGTATCACCAGTTCTAGCCAATATTTTTATGACACAAATTGAAACACAAGCAATTAATACAGCATTACATCCACCACTATACTGGTACAGATATGTAGATGACACGGTTGCGGGATTCAAATCTACAGAACACATACTTAATTTTTTTCAATCACATTAACTCTATACATCCCAACATTAACTTCACATGTGAACAGGAAGAAAGCAATCAAATATCATTTCTTAACCTCAAAATTATTAGAACCAACATTTGGCAAAAACTAGTAACAAAATATAACATTCCAGTTAATACTAAATTTATTCAAAAACCAGACACAAAACTGAGGTCTATACTACGTAAGAACTACACTGACAAACACCACATTATTTATAAAATACAATGTGATAACTGCCACGACTTCTATATTGGAGAAACAAGTAAAAAAATGGAAACCAGATTCAAAGAACATAAAAAGTCACCTTCACACGTTTTCAAACACTGCATGTCAAATGAACACAACATAACCATAGAAAACACTAAAATACTAAATAAAGAAACAAACATAAACAAACGCAAAATTAAAGAAGCTTTACAGCAACTTAAACCCAAAATAAACCAATATAAAGGAACGCCATTACACCTATATTAATATTATAGATAAAATTATATATTCAAACATCTAACCCCGCCCTCTACATTGCAACACTCAGTTACACAACCCCTTCCAAACATGGTCAGCTTTCTGTCAGTTTCCTCTTTCTTTGTGAACCTGACGATGACCGAAGAAGGTCGAAACGTTGTTCGCTCTTCTATTTAAAATATTTTCTCAACCCAAACGAGCCGTTTTTGCATAGAAAATATTTATGTTTTAGATGAATTTTTATTTTTGCGCTTCATTAAGACAACGGTTTGAGTAACTCCACTCTTCAATCTCACACAATCAAAAACTTATATCTGTCAATAAGGGATAGTTTTTAACGGTCAAAATAATTTATCGCACAATTATCGGTTCTTACTGGTCCACAACAATCCACTGGGCGTCTTAAAATGAATTATTTCAACTCATTCCACAAAAAGGACTAATTGCATCGAATTAATTATATATATTAGGCCGAGAAAAAAGCTAACAAATGCCTTCTTTCTAACAACGAACTTGCTAAAGACACTAAACTAGCATCTTAAAGTGAATTCTTTTAATTCATTGCAGAGAAAAGAGTTAGCTATCGAATCTATATAAATATAATAGTACTATCTGTTGAACGTCGTGTAACTGCTTCGCAGAATAAGGATTCATCAACACCAAAATTGGCACGAAGCTTCATAAAAGTCCATGCAAGGATACAAACAAATTTTCAGTTCAGCATTTTACTGTTTTTATGGGCGTTTTTTACCACTACTTCTTTCACTGTTAATGGCTCTTCACCAAATGTGGCATGAAGGTCGAGTCCATGGGAAAATCCACCCAGATTTTCAGTTTTATATTTTGTGGTTTCTCCGAGAGATTTTACGCTTTTATAATTACATGTAAGAGAAGCAATCAACTTTTCATGTCCTAAGATAACTTCTCATTAATCATGAATTTACACAACTTTCTTCCAGGGACAGGTACTCCAGCTAGATAAACATATATATAAGGCGGAGAAGAAATCGTTAGAAACAACCTAACAAATGCCTCGTTTCCACTAACGATGTGGCTATGTTTTCACATATATTTACTAAACCATTTGTGAATGTGTGTGTATTTAAAAAAGTTTAAATGGGGTAGAAATCCAGGTTTACCATTTTACACAAGCTAGAGTCACGAAATATAAATATGCACGTACATTTATATATGTGCACACACACACGAAAGACTTCCACTCACATGAAATATTACGAGTTAGATGAGTGAACAGTGTGAAAACCCAGGTTTAGTCATAATACTTCACAGAAATAAACACGTTTATTTAAATGATTTCAGGCACGAAAAACACAAGTTACACAGAGTTTAAAAAACAGAACATACAGGGCAGTGCAAAATTGATGCTTAATGTAATTTCATATAAAAAAGTTCAAAGTTTCCTTCTGTAATAACAAGTCTAAACCATATGCTTAGTAAATAATTTTTGTTGATACTCATGATCGTGTACACAGATTACAAACATATTCATACGCCTACAAATTATCTATATACCAGTAATACACTAATTTCACACTTTTTTCAACAGTAAAAAAATTTGCTCTTCTGCAATCAACAACCAATTTTAGTTTTTTCTTTATTAATATCTATCTGGTACAGAATTCTGCAATACACTGAAATAAAAGATAAAAGTGTCTTTGCTGTATTAAAATAATCGCGAAAATGGTAAATAAAATAGACTTAAATGCATGATTCTGGTGTGTGAAAATGAACTATACCACAGTGTAATCACATGTTGATAGTTTATACTACCAATCAAGGCCTACAAAAAATACTTTATTTCTTATTATAAGCTGAAAAAAGGGGGATAGGTGAGTACGCAGGCATTTCTTTAACATTTTTAACGTCCTCAGAAATAGAATAAGAAAAATATTCCTTTAATGTTGTTACATGATTTATGATATAAATGCAATTGTGATACATCAGATTGTACTGGATGCTAAGCACTGTCAGAAAACGTATGGTCACTACAGAACTAAAACATAAAAACATGAAACTCTTTAGGTTAGATTAAGTAAAATAAATACTAATATAATAGAACGTTTTCATGACGCACACACACACACACACAAGAAGATCGTGAGTAATGTAATTAGATAGTGTAATACAAGTCGCACGTTTCCTAAGTGCTACAAAAGTTATAAGCGCATATAGCCTAGTTGTTTGCAGTCATATAACGCCAAACTAACCAACCACCAAAAGTTATAATGACGTGAACAGTAGTTAGACGCCGTTTAAAGGGCAATACAAAAATAAAATTTAAGTATAAATAGATGAATAGTGTTACCAGTTTAAAGCTACTTAGAATAAATGAACGTAGTTTCATGTTAAAATTTGAAGTCAATCTAGAAAGAAAACAGAGCAGTGTAGATTCATTTCGTTATTTTGGCGGTTACAAGGTCGGTCAAATTGACCAACGGTGTATAAAGTACGTATTTATTATTTTGTCTGCCCAATGATAAAACTTTACTGAAAACAAACTTTTGAAATGTATTCAGGAGATATTAGAAATTAAGCAAATTAAATTTGAAAATTTTGAGATGGAAAACAGTGTTTTTAATCCAAACAGGAAAATAATTTTGAACCGAAAATGATTAAGAAAAATGGTACGATGTATTCTAGGACAAATCTTTAGTAAAAATACTTCACTAAAAATTGGGTGTTTTGTATGACAAAACCTTTTATTTGTACTGAAAGTCTCTCAAATCTTGTAAAGAGAGATGCACTATATTAAAAGTTAGTGGTGTTGAAATAATACCGAGTACAAAGTGGTCATGTGATTCATCAACTTGACAATACCTGTGATGAGAGATAATTAGTCTAAATCATTAACACACCACACGAATTAACCAATCAGAGACATGATTTTATCACCATCTTCTAAAATATGGCAATAGAATGAGGCAATAATTTAACAAAAATATAAAAAAATAATCGAAGGACGTTTTTATTTAGTTCGGAGCAATGTTACGCAGTGATCGGTGGGGCAACCGGAAAAAAAGCTACACGAGAGCTATATGCATCAATCACACAATTTAGCATCGAAAAACTAAAGAAAAGGAAGTTAATTATCGCCACCAACCGCCAATTTTTGGACTACTCTTTTGCCAAAGAATAGTAGAATTGATCGTCACGTTATAAGCTCTTAGATATAGATAAACGTACAGAATAAAATCAAGACAAATTTATACATATATAAATATGCAATACAAAATATACATTCAGCTTATAGCACAAAGCTTGCACTGATTGCTTATCGATTGTATGCGTAATAGCACGCTATATTTTTAACATCATGATAAATAAAAAACTTAAGATATTAACATTTCCTTGCTTATAAAACGCCTAAGGTTTAAACTCTGCGATATAAAATGAGCCTTCTACTAAAACTAAGTTGTAAAGTATCTTCACTGTTTTGAGATGTTTGAAACTTTTTATCTTAAAAAAATCAAATGAAACTAACAGTAAAATGCACCATCGTTACTATACGTTTTCACCCATTGATTTTATGTACGTTAAAGCAACCACTCAGAACCGACTGGCAGTTAACGAGTAGTGGTTTGAATTTTGCTGCGCCATTGAAAATTAATGGCACAGTTGTATTTATCTAAAGCTTCTCTTTGGGAAAAAAAATTCTAATGATTACAAAATGAAAGCAATTAACAAAATAATCCCAAAGTTTGAAGTTTCTTCTACTCAAGGCAGGAAAAGTTTCGGATTAATCAAAACGTATAATCATAAAACCTTACCATATTTACACGTACTGCTGAATTTAGTTATTTCAAAACAGAGCTCAGTTCTTTTGCCAGACCAAAAACGCGCAGTCCATAATCACTAGGCAAAAAAATAATCAAGTTATGTTAACACTGACAGACAAATGTTTTATTAGAGGTCGTGATCCCAGACGCACATTTGTTTTTTGTCAAAAAATTTAGCATTTTGAAATCGAACCTTTTTTCTGGATCGGTAGAAGTTATGGTATATTTTTACTTTAGTAACCTATTTTTATCAGAATGGTTGGTTGGCTGATTTGGTGTTTTATGGAACAAAGCAGCTATCTGTGCCAAACATCCAGTAAAAATTTAAAATTAAAGTAAAATTAGGAAATTTATAAAAGGAATTTAAGGTAAATTTAAAAAAGTAAAATAAGAACATAAAACCTATGTTTACATCTAGCCCACAGCATAAAGAAAAAACTACAATAAATCAAGTGGTAGAGGACTTTCTGTAGCATAACTGTAATTATCTGAACTCGCCAGGTAAGTACAAAAACCACCGTCAGTCAGCTGGAGTTAGGCTTTCCAGTCCTGGTTTCGAGTTAATTGACTTTACAACCAATTTCTAATTTCAAATCGAACTAGAATTACTAGATGAACTGATTTTTAAAAGGGTATCTCATTCAAAAAGTGTTATGCATAAATTAAAAAACTTAAATAGCATTAAAATATTAATGGCCTTTAAAAAACTGAAAACATTTCTAAGGTGGACAGTGTCACCTTAACCGATAATATTGTCGTTATAGGCAGACCTTGTGCCGTTGTCGAGAGTCATAACGACGACAAGAAAGTGAAATGTGGTTCACTGTGACCTGAGTATCACACAGACTACACAAGAGAAGACAATGAGTTTAAAACTGTGACCAATGCGTTGTCTGGTTAGAAAACTTCTTTCCGATCCTTAAGGAAGCTAGACGGCCAAAGTCCAATATAGGGTTTTATTTGAAAAAGCTTGTTGTTACGCTGCTCATTCCAAGTCGACTGCAAACTGCCACGGAATCAAGCCTTAAATACAAGACCATAGTCCATGTATGGAACAGGTACAGCAATGATTGTTCCAGAGTAAATAGATTTTGCTGCGGCGTTGGCGAGCTCGTTCCCACGAATACCAACATGACCTGGTATCCAGAGAAACTGATTTGAAGTAGATGTTAAAGATAATTGGGTCAGTCGGTTTTGAATATCAGCGAGAACAGGCTATGAGCTAACGTGAAGCGATTCCAGAACCAGTAGAGAACTAAGGGGGTCAAGTATAAATAGTGCAGTCTGAATACTGCTCAGCTTCTATGTGATCAAGGGCAAGAGAATGGCATACAGTTCAGCAGTGAATACAGAAACTGTAGAAAGGATTCTGTGCACAACCACTGAATCACAAAAACCATGGCTGAGCCCACACAGACACCTGATTTTAAATCATCTGTATAAATAAGAGTGGTAGGATGGTTCGAAAGATTTTCAGCAAATAACAGACAGTACTTCCATTCAGGAGTGTCTGCTTTTCTCAGATGATTTAAAGATAGGTCACACTGGGGGACCATAAGAAGCCATGGTGGGATGGGCTGACCAGAGGATACAGCAGTGTTATCCAAAGAGAGACCCAATTCATCCAACTGCACATGCATACAAAGGCCAAAAAGAGTAATGGAGATCGTCTATTCTGTAAATGGATGGTTCACCAAGGAAGGAAAACACAATCCCAGGTGGGATGCTTTGGCAAGGAACGAAGTTTCGAAGCATATAGTAAAGATAGTTGCAAATGGCAGAGGTGCAAAGAAAGTTACAGAGCAGAGTTGAAGTCCTTGATGATGAATAGGGTCCGGCATCTTTAAGGCTGAAGTCCTGGCAGACCCATAGACCAGTGATCCATAGTCGAGTTTCAAACGAATATATATTTAGCACATAACATCGATCTGTTTCCCAGGTGATGGAAGAGAGCTCAAAGAGGATGTCCACTACTCTTGTACATTTGACCTGTAGCTGCTTAATGTGTGATATAAAGGTCAACTTTCGGTCAAAGATAAGCCCCAAGAACTTTGTCTTAAAACCCACAGGCAGCACAACTTTGCCGATACGGAGTTCGGGATCAGAAGAATACGTCAGCGGAGGCAAAAGTGCATGGAAACGATGTCAGAGAGAGAGAAGTTTTAAAGCCACCTCTGTAAATGATTGAGGGCAATCTGTAGCTGCACTCAATATACTTCATGTTCGACGACTGACAAGAGATGTAAAAGTCGTCGACATAGAGCCCCTTTGTAATAGTAAGCGGAAGTTTTTCGATGATGGCATTATTCTTTATACCTAAGTGTGACACTCAAAACACAGCCCTGAGGAACTCCAAGCTTCTGTAGTAAAGAACGGGAAAATGTCGAACCAACACAAACTTGGAATCTCCTGTCCATTAAAATGTTTTAATAAAAATGAGCAATGGCTACGTAACCCATATATCGGAGGTCTCGCAAAATGCCATACCTCTATGTTGCATCATAAGCCTTCTCAACGTTAAAGAATACTGATACAAGATGTCGTTTGAGAAAGGCTTCTCTGATGGACGTTTCAAGTCTAATCAAGTAGTCCATGGTGGAGCAGTGTCATCGGAACCCACATTGGGTGAGCAAGAGGAAGTTGTTTCATTCAAAGAGCCAAACATGATGAGCATTAACTATCCTCTCTAAGGTTTTACAGAGACTGCTCATCAAAGCAATTGGACAATATTTTGTAGGAATCTTGCAATCCTTCCCAGACTTAGAGAAAGGTAGAACAACAGCCTGGCGCTAGGCATCAGAAAAAACATTATCCTGTCAGATTCAGTTAAAAACTAGCAGAAGAATAGTAAGAGAAGTAGAAGATAGATGGCGCAGCATTTTATAGCGTACATCTTCAGGTCCAGCCAATATACTGCCAGACAGATGAAGAGCCAGTTTCAGTTCCACCAGAGTAAAGGGACGATTATAGTCAGATACATTCAGTTTTTAAGGACACGTGTTTGCTCTGCATGAGTCTTGATGGCTAAGATGGAGGAAGAAGCAGAAGTGCTAGATACCTGGCAAAAGCTTTCACCTAGAGTATCAGCAATGCTACACGCATCAGCTATTTCCTGGTCATAAGAGAGAAAAATCGAGAGGAAGATGGAACAATACTGACCACTGACCTTTCAAATCTTATCCCATATGACTTTGGAACTGGTGGTAGAAGATATGCTGGTTTTGAACTTAATCCAAGATTCCTTCTGGCTTTGACGTCTTACCCACCGAGCATATACAGGGGCTTGTTGGAAAGCTATGTGATGCGAGAATGTGATATAACTACGAAAATTATCCAGGCCCGTTTTTGGGCCTTCTGTGCCTTGTAGCAGGCAGGATTCCACCATCGACGAGGATATCGTGGAAAACGTGTCGAGGTTTTATGAATACATTGAGCAGCTACCTGTACAATACAGTCAGTTACCGCTGCCACACAGTCGTCTATTGATGGCTGACAGACGATGGCAGGATCAAATTATGTGAGAGCAGTGAAAGAGAGCTAATTTGCTTAATCCAGCTTACACTGGGGAACGCGGGGGTCGGGTGGTATCAACTACGACCAATCTCTCCCAAAATAATAAAAAAATTATCACTGCCTCGTTGCTTACTGTCAACCCTCCAAAAAATGAAAGAATGGTAAAAGGAAATCAAATGAGAGGTCCATAGCAGTAAAGAATTAACTAGGTGCCTGAAAATATGTAGAAGAACCAGCATTGGAAAGAGAAAGGTTGTGATCAGAGAGTATACGCTTTATGGAGCAACATCTCCTATCAACATCAGCACTTTCCCAAAGAGAATGATGTCCATTAAAGTTCCCCAAGGTAAAAAAAGGAGGCGGTAACTGTTCAATGAGAGCATCAAGGTATGATTGATGCTATGTCTCTCCAGGTGACAAGTAGAGAAAACATATAGTAATGGTACAACCCAAGGAAATACGAATGGCTATGGCCTCCAAAATCGTGTCAAGTGGGCACATGATGATCATCTAACAATGCCATCCCTCCATGCACTCGTCCATCACAGAGCATGTCATTTCTTTACAAAGAAAACTGCCAAAAGATGATTGTATCGGCAGGTTTCAGAGATGTTTCCTGTAAGAAGAGACATACAAGATGATAGGAAACAATCAATGTTTTGATGTAATCCAGATCAGAACATAAACCTCGATAGTTCTATTGTATTAAGTTGGCTATTTTTATTTACGTGTAAATGAAGTAGATAGTGAACCCTTCTGTTTACCACATCTTTTTTCTTTACTATCTTTATTCGAGGGAGATTGATCGACCTACATGAATCCTGCCCTAAGTGATTTGGGCAGGTCTTTGATGTTGGAAGAGAATTCCAGCAAGTGAGGAAGTGAACGAACGAATGATCGTTTTGTATCGAATGGTGGGAGAAAACATATTCAAGGAAATTTCAGTGCCTAATACCAAAAGAAGGGGATCTTGGACATCATGGTCCTTGCCACTGCAAGAAACCACGACATAACGTGACCAAAGTGACTGAACTGCTGACACTAAAAACATCAGAGACGGTTTGGAATGTATGGCCGTACTCTGCAATTAAGATGACCAGCCTTGATGGTGGCAGGCAAACGTGGTAACGTAAATGTGAAAATGAGGACACTGGTCGGCATCATAATTCCATCTTTGCAAGTGGATATATGCCTCACTGCAGAAATTCCTTGGATGGAGAAACCAGTGAGGATCTCAGACTCTGGGATATTCTTCAAATGCCTCTCAACAATAACTCCTCATGATGAATTCAAAGTAGCATGAGGTGTAATCTCAATTGGTATATCCCCAATTGCCTTTAAATGCAACAGGAGTTCACTGTGTTGAGATGTGGATGTTTCCACCAATATGTCACAAGACCAAAGCTTCTTTACTGACAGAGAGCCAGTAAGACCCTCTAGTCCCTTCTGAATGAAAAAGGGAGGCATTTGCCCTAGAGGTTTGTCTAAAAATGAAATACAACAGATGATACAGATAGTGAGGATTGCTGCTCAGACTCTTCAAGACGTGATCATTTACCTATATACTGTTTTCTCACTATTTTACTGAGATTTTTAATTGTAGTATTCATAATAAAGAAAGGGAATTTTTGGTGCCCACTGATCCAAACCACCATGGAGCCCTACGGGACGCACTACAGTGTCAAACAAAGACACTGCAGCAACGCCAGGGTTTCGTGAACATATTACCCACACACCAACATCAAATACAATGTCCACAACCCATGTTGAAAACATTCAACAATGGTACTGGGTTGACCTTAACCCAAGTGGACCAGCCTATTGACCTAAGAGAGTCACCCCAAGGCTGCCCGTCTACAGGAATTCAAGGCCAAAATGGTGTGTTAAGGTTGGGCCCCTCAACCACCAGGATCCTTTCCTCCACTTCATGGGTTACCATGCACAGCAATCAAGTGGGTTGATGTTTATATCCCAGAGAAGGTAAACTGAAGGAGCAGAACCTTTCCTGATAAGTCCCCTCACCACATATACGAGTCCACACCGAGTCCACAAAGTAATACAAAGTTCATTGATTATTACATTACAATTATAATAATTTCAAACAAGATCAATTATTAGAGTAGGATTTTGAAGATGGTCTCTGCCCAAAAATAAAACAAACAAAAATAATTTATATTTTTGTGAAACATTATATAAATAAGAAGAAAAAGAAAGTAATAAAAAGAGCAAATATAATTTTATATTTGAATTTGATGAAACATTGTAGGAGGGTAGGTCTGAATTCTCATTTTTACTGTTAATTATAATAAAGGCCCTACCTTCCATAACAAGGGATTAAATACTAATGTGTAACACAACTACAGATTAAAGTGAGGGTGGTGGGTTGAATATTTTGTTGCAGGGTTCCAACTCCACTCGCTAACTCGGAAATACGTAACACCACCCCAGTAATTTCACTACTTTTAAAGCTACTACTACTAACTCTGTAGTGTCGATGACACTTTACACTGGGATCTGGTTGAGGTGTATAAAATAGAGAATTGAAATTATTGATGAATCATCTTTCTGCATACTTAATTGTGAGAATAATGAGACTAGAGGACACAAATATACATTTTGGCAAGATGAGAGTTATCTTCAGCTAAGACAGTTTAATTTTTCTGAAGAGGTGGGCTGGTATTTGTACCAGTTTGTCTTCAGATGTTGTGGAGGCAGTAAATTTAAGTGAGATGAGAAAGCTTGATACCTACATGAAATACAAGGGATAGCTTTTAGGTTTATTTTATTTTATAGTCTGAGTTTAGTTTACAGATGGAACAACCTAGATAGACCAGTAGGTCCCTTGTTATCCCTAAACATTACCTTAAGTGTTATGTTAAAAGGTCTTCATCAGCCTTTCAGGTATTTAGTGAAACAAGTCATTGAAAGTCTTCAACTTGTAAGAAAATGAGTTTTTCTTATAACAAATCCACATTATCCTATCTACTGTAGCCACTTAAGTGAATCAAACCTTTAATTTTAGCACTGTTGTTCCAGAGACTTAGTGCTGTTCCACTGAGGGACAGTTAAAAAAGAAAGAAAAAAACACCTGTTAGTCAAAAATGATCTAATATTTAATCACCACACCCTGCACCCCAATTATATTTGTACATGATACACTGAGTAGGAGAAAAATTCTTGTCTTGTCAAAACATGTAAATTAATGCTTGAATGAAATCACGTACATATTGACTCTCAAACTTCATTTTTTGACTTTGTTAGAATAACCATGTAAAGATTACTTGCTCAAAAATGGAGATATATCACCATATGGAGCCTTCCCCAATATGAAGAACTGTTGCTCAATCACCAATAAATAGTTGATCACAGGTAACAACTTCAGTAAATGACCATTACCTGTTACTTTTAGTTTGCAGAAATAGATCCTGTACACCAACCTAGTACGTTACAACTTATCTACCTGTAACATAGAAGAGTTTGGATTTATCTATTTGTAACACAGAAACTGGAATTCATCTACCTGTAACACAGAAGGCTTTGGATTTATCAACCTGAAATGTAGGAAGGTTTCAATTTGTCTGTCTGTTACACAGAAGTGTCTTCATTTATCTATTTTTAAAATCAGAAAGTTGTGAATTTACCTATTTGTAACACAGAAACACTGGAATTTATCTACCTGTAAAATAGGAAAGTTTGGATTTATCTACCTGTAACACAGAAGAGTTTGGATTTATCTACCTGTAACACAAGAGTTTGGATTTATCTACCTGTAACACAGAAGAGTTTGGATTTATCTACCTGTAACACAGAAGAGTTTGGATTTATCTACCTGTAACACAGAAGAGTTTGGATTTATCTACCTGTAACACAGGAAGGTTTGGATTTATCTACCTATAAGTTTGAATTTATCTACCTGTAACACAGAATAGTTTGGATTTATCTACCAGTAACATTGGAAAATTTGGATTTATAGGGAGAAGAGGTCCTGACCCTTCCAGGTTCATATGGATCTAAATCCCAAAGAAGAGAAACATGAAATAGCTACAGGTATGTCTAAGGGGTTAAACATTAAAACTTATTTAATCCAATGAAGGGAACAAAATGTTGTTTTTTTTACGTTTTCCTGAAAAAAAAGAAGTGTTTCAGTTGGCTATGTGACTGATATGAGATTATAAACGACATAAGCATGAGACTATATACAACAGAAGCAAATGTTCTTTTGGAAACCTAACAATAAGAATTGGCACTGAATTTAACAATTAAATAAGCTTATCAGCTGATGAGAAGAAATTTAAATACATTTTTAAAACAAGCTGTTAACTTACTGAATCTTTGAAATTTTTTGGAACGACATGTGATTAAGACAGTTTCTGGGAAGTCGGCAGATTATGTTATGCGAGATCCTGTCCAATTTCTCAGTCGCAGAAAAAGAAAAATCCTGTAATGTTTAGTGATAAACATTAATATATGCTACGTTCAAGGAAGTCCAAGAGTTGTTCTATGGGACAGATTAAAACTTTGAAGTGTCCTATTTTGTCTTTAATAAAGTATCTCAACACAATCCTAGTGATATAAACAGTGTTCTTTGCATTAGGCCAAAATCTAGTTAGATTATCCTCCAAAAAATTGTATATAAACTGATACAATAGCACATCAATATGACTGGTTGATCAGAAATGACCTATATTCCAAATAAGACACCACCACAACTTTCATATTTAGGATATTGTATTTATTTATTTTTTGCCTCTGGCTATCTAGATATGAAATTGTCAATCAGTGGTAGGTACAAAATCTTGAACGCTACAGGTGTTGAAGAAACACTGCTTTCAATTTTGACAACCACAAAAAATAGTCCAAACAAGATATAAACACACACAATCAACTGTGGACTCAGACAGGTCTCACCGACCATAACCCTCAAAAATGTTTTTGAATTGTTCAGATATAGGTGGTGTCCACAGATTAAATTATGGACCCACAAATAATTTTGGAATAATTCAGAAAAGTGCATCTAAAAGATCAGTGGGAATACCAGTAGATTCTTGGGTTCAACCAGACTTCTATCCATTCCTTACTGCTTGATTATTACTAATCACAATAGTGCCTGTTCTGAACTCCATGTCCAATACATGGACAGTATACTGCTTATTTCTACTGGCTACATAACACAAGGTTAATCTCCTCGTGCCTAGTCTAATAAACAGTTATATACAAATGTTTTCACAGGTTGATCATATTATACAAAATTGAGTACATTCAAACCAGTTGCCACTTGTATGCATGCCAGTTCTACTTCCAACACTGGAAAGTATAGATTATCAGTACTTTCCAGTGTTGGAAGTAGAACTGACACGTATACAAGTGGCAACTGGTTTGATGTCTATGACAGTAAGAGTACTATCCCTCAGTGCTTGAAGCACATGGAAAGTAAGCCAAGACAGTTGTGTATTATCAAACAACACTTTAGTAAAATAATAATGATTGAATATTGATTTTTAAGACAGTGTGTAAATGTAATTTTCAAGATCATACATACTAAATATTTGCTCTTTTGTGTATTTTTTAATTGATGTTTGAATAAATTGTCAAAGGAGTTCAAGACAGTTACAGGTGAAATTTGCTTTCAAGTTAAGAAAAATTACAATTGAATATTCATGAATGAAAATTACTTTCATGGTCTAATTAGCTAAATTAGTTCGTTGTGTGTATTTCTACTTCAATTAATATGCACATACATATATAATGACGTGATATGCTATGCAGCAAACTAGTTTAAAAGAGATGAAAGTCTGCTGCTAGTTAATCCTCATTTCTACTTATGATCAATAGCATTCAGATATAGAAATATGACAGGGACTACCAATTAAGATAGAAACATCCAATGAAAGTGCTCTAATTCTAAATACAGAAGTGAAATATTGACTGAGCCTGAGGTATTTCCACTGCTGTTCCAAACAATGGACTACTATTTTGAGTTTAAACAGATACAAACACTTTTACATAACTTAAAACAGCGTTAATATCTGTTTACATTAAATTAGAGTAGTCAAAATTGTTTTAATTCTTTTTGCTATTGGAAAAGTGAAACACAGAAAACAAAGGACAAAAGATATTATTTGAACTAGGTAGTAAGGTGTTTTGTTTTGAATTTTAGGCAAAGCCATATGAGGACCTTCTGTGCTAGCCACCCCTAATTTAGCAGTGCGAGACCAGATGGAAAGCAGCTAATCATCACCACCCACCACAATTCATGAGCTACTCTTTTATCAACAAATAGTGGGACTGACCATCATATTATTATGCATCCTTGACCAAAAGGACAAGCACGTTTGGTGTGATGGGGATTCGAACCCACAACCTTCAGATTACAAGTCAAGCACCCTAAGCATTTGGTCATGTCAGGCTGTAACAAGGTGGATTCCACAACATAGCACAGATATTAACATACATTATGAACATGGTCTCAATAAGTTTAATAGTTAATTTGCTCTTTACTGTAACTAAGTTAAAACTATTGGCTGAAGGGTCTACAGCAATGTGAAAATACAGAAAAAAGGAAATGATAGTAGTTATGAAACTGTATACATGTTGATACCTTACCCTGAGAAGAGTTCAACTTTTTGAATCTTATTTTTTAATTAATTTTGAAATAATATATTATTAAAATGTATGATACCTATTTCAAATTACTACAAATAAGCTTAAGTGGTAAAAAATGTTTATTAATTTGCCATTTCGTTCTTTCTGGGTATCAAAATCAGAATGCTTAAATGTTCAAGTTTTGATCAAGATCAAAATAAAAATAATATTTAATTAATGAAATGCAAATAATATTTGTAATCACAGATAAAATTATTGTAACACTTTAAGTGGTACTTGTAAATGAAAAAAAAAAGTTTCCATGTAAAAATATCCGGATATAATAATGAGTCAAGTGGAATTATTAGAAGAAATGCTGAAGCAATACTACTTTTACTATAAACACAGAAAAAATGTGGACAAATCCCTGGCATTGCCAAAGTTCTTCCTGGATGCTCTTACAGTTTATTAAAAGTAGCAAATTAATATTTATTAGAGATTAAGAAAAATTAACTACTAAAAAGCAGTACAGTTATTGTTTAAGTGTTCTTATTGTGGAAGTATAATACCATGAAAACAATGCAAGAATGTTACAAAAACACAAAGATAGGAAGATATTATTATGAATTGAGTAAAACTGTCAGTTTGAAATCTGTAGTATGTATACATATATTTTTTAAATTCAAACATTTTAATGGCTAACGTGAACACCTATGAACACTTTATATTTCCTTGAAAAGCAAGAACTAAAGGGTGATCTGGTAGAAAAAAGAAATGTTATCAGTCTTTGTATGTTTGAATACAATAAATATAATTTGTCAGAAATTCTTAGTAAAATAAATAGCAAACAAAATACATCTTGTAAATGTGACTTTCAGAGATTTACTATAGTCAGATAGTTCATACACACACACACACACACTCACATTTATATAATTCTTTCAGCAAATTTCAAGAATTAATTAATGTAATTTCATTTTGGAAACTGAGCAGAAGTATTGTTTTAAATAGATAAAATCTTACCAAAAATTTAGAAGAAACCTAAATGCTTAAGCAACTTTAAGTTTATACTTAAAATTATAATGTTGTTCACAGCAGTCTATCACACTCACTATATACCAGTGTGCAGTTATAGTATTCGAAAACACACTTGGCTCACAGCTAATTATGCATCACAACATTACAACATTTTTTAAGAAATGTTCACAAAGTTTGAAAACATCAAACTAAGCCATGAAGAAATTGACAGAACATAACTTTTGCAACTTGAAATAAAGAAAATATTTATAAATGACAAAATAAACAGTTGTGCAAAAATCTGTAATCCTAATTGTTTAAGTTTGGTTACAGGTTATTTCCTTTTTACATTAATGGAAACTCAGGAAAGAATTGTATGAACCACAAGGACAATTATGCTTAGCACAAAACAAGTGGTAGTTCTCAATTTGCACAAGACAAAATAGAGGGACAATCAGTAGAGCACACATCTTTGTCATGCAGCACTGATAATGTTTGGCTTTCCAAAACTATAAAAATGAGTCTACATGTCCATCATTTTCAACAGAGACAAACCATTTTGGGCAGAACAATGAGAAATAATATTCTATATATTTTTATCACGTTTCATCAAAATCCAATAATTTTTGACTGACTTGTAGAGTAAAAATTGTGTGAAAAATCAGTCCCCGTGTTGTGAGACAGGTATTTTTTTGAATTTTCATTATCTTGCTGTAACCTTGATCCTTCAAAAACTAATCACTCTAAGTTGGATCACAGTCCAAATATGCACAACTTTCATCTAAATCTGTTCAGACATTTGAGAAATCCTTCTGACAAACACACACACAAAGGTGAAATATAAACTCCATCCACCTTCAGTGAAGGAAGTAATTATAACTGAGGAACAAGCAATACTTGGAAATTTATTCAACCACATGGTTTGCCAGGTCTTCCAAGAATGCCATGACATTCATGTAAGACTAGTCTCATCACCAAAAAAAAGTATATGTTCCACTTTCCACACCTCAAAACACAATAGTTAATGATTAATCAAGAAAACTGACAACACATAGAGTCACTTTCACTATCCTTCACTGTTTGAAAATATAATTAAATGCAGATCATAACTAGTAGTATCCTAATTTTGTAAAACATCTAATTTATAATATATTATGTGAGCTATGTACATTATACACCCTTACTGACTTTCAACACATTCTTATGATTATTATGTATTACATATTGTAGTTTTCTCCATTAATACTGTGGTCCCCTGCAAACTGCTGGATTCAAGAAGTTAACTTCTTGACTTGCCAGAGTGATTTAAGAAAAAATTAATTAATAATAATAAACAATATGATATTAAATAACATAATATGAAAAAAATTTTACTGTAATTCTGACATGTAGTAACTTAAATAAAATTCATCAAAAAATTCTGTTCACCTAATGTACTTCACACTGAAACAGTTAAGTAATTTGGTGATATACATAATGGTTCAAATACTTTATCATGTCCCAATTGACCTGAAGAGCCTTGTAATACGTTTAAAGTGTCAGCATCACTAAATCTAAAAGATATGGTATCAACAATATTGTAAAGATTTCTATCATTGTGAAGTTATTTTTAATTAGTCTGATAAAGTAATACAAAGTCAAGTGTATTTAATGATAACAAAAGTATTTTATTTCTTTCATATGCAAATTACAAGTTCTACAGACTGTGCATGTTGATAGTGCTTACACACAAGTAAAAGTTAGGTTACTTATTACCTTTGTTTTCATCTGTACATCATAACTCAAATTTGGCTAACTTGTTCGATTGACAAGAAAACAATTTCTTTAACAACTAATCTCTCACTGATAACTGTCTTATTCACTGAATCTCTCTAATTCATTAACTAACTCACTAAGTGGATTACTCACTCACCGATTGACTGTGTTTCTATATAATATTTCCCCACCAAACCTCATCATAATTCAAGATGTCACATTATATCGACACTCTGAAAAAACATCTAGGCATTATAAATTATCATTACGTCATGCCAAACTACAACGAAAAAAGGCAAAGTTATCTATTAACAACACAGTCTCTAATAATATATCAATACAAAGGCAAAGTTATCTATTAACAACACAGTCTCTAATAATATATCAATACACATTCTTTGATTTCATTCAGAATTTTTTACAGATACAGTTTCCTTATTTTTTTTTAGTCAAACACAAAGTTTTCATTCTACAGTCAAATTAAACTTCGTTCAATTCAACATTACTCCATTGTATTTGTATCTACATATTAACTTTATCATGCTTGTCCCACAAAGCCATCCCTATTTTTGAATTAACAGACCAGATGGAAAATGGCCAATCACCAGTAACTCATGTCTGATTAAGCAGTGGGATCTGACTGTCACTACTGAAGTACATCACATCTACAAGAAGCATGAAACAATTTTGTGGCAGCATAACACAAACCTTGGATTACACAGTCCAGAAATGCAATCAGCAGACTAACTTTATCATTTAAGTAATGAGAAGATGCACACAAAGCTACACAATCGGCTTTTTGTGATTAGCCCTGTCAGATTTAGTACTGAGGGGTATGAGACAAAGCACAATTAAACTCAGTCGTTGCAAAATTTCAGTTTGAAAATGTCTATACCAATCACTGTTTCCTTGCAAAGAAATATAAAACATTTATATAAAATTGGTTTTCTGTTTTCTTTAATCTTTTTGGCATTCATAACCTCAGGAAACTGGTATAAACGATTCACTGAAATCTATTTTTCATGTTCACATTATTCATGATAGTAAAACAATTCAAAGGATATGTTCCACCTGACGAAGGTGGTAGGTTTCAAAATTAAAAGACATCTCAACCATATTTAGTATAAGCCTCTGTATGGGTAACAAATTATACTAGAATAATATTTTAGAAGCACCATCTGGTAGAAAAAACACAGTTATTATATTTCTTATTTAAAGCATTATATATAATTTGTTTTTTTACAAGCCTAATCTCATTGTAACATTATCTTGCGTCTGAACAAAACATTGCAAACAGTTTTAAGTACATTAATTTATACACGCACGTGTTATACGTTAAATACCGTAGGCCGTTGGACAAAACTTATTGTGATTATTTTATATGCAAAAACGGCTCGTTTGGGTTCAGAAAATATTTTAAATAGAAGAGCGAACAACGTTTCGACCTTCTTCGGTCATCGTCAGAAACGTTGTTCGCTCTTCTATTTAAAATATTTTCTGAACCCAAACGAGCCGTTTTTGCATATAAAATTCTCAACAAGTGGGTTTCTCGACATCACTGATTGTTATTGTGATTATTATAGAACGAAAATTTATAACACGCCTACCTTTTGTCAATAGAGAATTATAAACGCGAATAGTTTTGTGAAAAATATATCGTACTATAGTTAGAACTTTTAAAACACAAGTTACAAAAAAAAACAAAAAAACGTTGCAGCTTGCTCAAAAGAACATATTTAAGCTTCATGTTTTAATTCGGATGTTAGCTAAATGTCGCTTGAAAAAATTCTAAATCTAACGTATAGCAAACTCTGGTCAATCCAGAAAATAAAAAGACGAGAATAGATTATAAATACAATAATCACTGGAATGTTTCGGTTTTAGCGATCACTGGGAAAGCGAATAAGTACCGATTCGGTACAGTATTCGTTCAGTTCAGTGAAATATTTTGTTCAGTCTTAGCTACCGTATACATTGTTACTCAAATGATTCATCTTGAAATTGAACATTATACATAAAGGTGGCGATTTATCCATTTGAGCGTCATTTGTGAAGTTACTTTGGCCAATAAGTTACAACAATGTACAAACGATTAAAGTATACAGATGTATCAGTGAAGAAAAACTAATGCATAATGGATCTCGAATTATTTCCACCATATAAAATAAACGACTTTCCCTCATAAAAAGCGTCACAGACAAATATATATATTGTATTAGATACAGGTGTTGGAATATATCTTCGACTCCCAAGATAAAGGTTTGTTTCAAGAACAGTTTCACTGTAATGGGCTCTCCCTGTCGGACATTTCTTTCCCTCCACATCGCTCGTTTTGTTGATAAAAAAGAAAAAAAGTACAGATCTAAGGAGCCACACAAACTGTGATCTAAGGAAGTACAACACATACGTGCTAACACACACAAACACAGTAACAAATATATATAAATGATGCTATTACATCGATTTCCTATGCTGTATTGTTTGACTGTTAGCTCTGAATAAAAATTACAAAAATATTTAAATTATTATACATTTAATACACGCGTTTCTCAAACTGGGCTTCGCGAGTCACGTCCGAAATTTTGCGAAAATTGTTTAAAAAACATACAAAATAAAGAAAAAAGGTTTTGCGAGAAATGAAATTATATGCATTAAAACATTTAATTTTGGAATACAGCTTTTCATGTGTATTGAATTTTTTTTTAATTAGAAACACCTACTAGGATTGGAGGTCAAAGAAAAATTTAAATTCAAAGTGATCTTCAGGTTACTAAAGTGTAAGAATCGTTGACGTGTATGTGTTATGTATGTGTGCGTATACACACACACTTCATTTTAATGTCCGTGGTAGCATTACAGTTATTTATCAGTTCGTGCATGTAGAATCATTCTACGTGATACTCAATAAGATCTCAAGGAATCGATGTTAAAGTCCATGCGATACATCAACAAATACAACACAGAGTAAAACAGTGTACGTCACTTCCGCTCTAACTGAACAGCCAGTAGTACCGTACTGATTGTATAAAAAGAACAAAATCCTGATGAATATATTCCACATTTTCGTGTGTGTTTTATGAGATGGGAAGATACGCACTCCTCGTCCCATAAAAACCAGGTTTTTCAAAAATTTTTCTCTTCGCACAAGGTTTTCAAAAATTCTAACCCGCCGACCCCTCTGTAGTTGAGACTTCTAAACCACACGGATTTAAAATTTATTCCTCATATCTTCACCATACATAATTTGGTGCAAAAAATAAAATAAGCACCTTCTATTACACGTCGCACTTTACATACTTTGGGGTGGGGGGGAATGACACTTAAGTCGATTTTATGTTCCGTGAAATGTGTGTTTAACTATATTAAGATCAACTGGTTCCATGAAATAAAACACAAGAAAAAACGTACGAGTGTATCTCCTACATATTCTCACTTAATCAACGGTCACACTGAGACTTAATATTACGTTTTGCCCTTTCTAGCCTATGGACCTATAACATGAAAGACAGTTCCACTTGTTTTCACTCCCTCTTAATTTATTTTCAGCGTAGTTACACGTGCTTCAACTTTAAGTTACTTACTTGTACTGCGTTGAGCATGTTGGTTCACTCATACTTTTAGACACGCAACAAGTTAAAATAGATGTCGCGACCAATGCAAACACGTATGCAATAATCCCTTATACACACACACTCGTATGTACATATATATCGATATTACCCTAATAAAACATCAAACGAACGAGTGTTCATGCTTTTCCTTAACTTATATATTTGTAGGTAAGAAATATATCGATACACACAGAATGTTTTACATACATGTGCAAGTTTCCTTAGTCCAAATCTGTTCTGTTAAATGTATACATATAACATCTGAAATTATTTTTTCTGAAGTGACAACTCAGATTTGGTGGGACTTGAACCCTGTTCTTAAAAGGACAGATGTCTTAGTCAAGAAATTATAAAATATAAAATTGAGTTCACAGGAAAATGTCAGAGGCTGTAGCAAATATATAATGATGTTCAGGTGTTCAGTCTCGTTGCGTGGGAGCTTCAGTCACAATACAGAATGTACTGGGGAGACCTTGTGAAAAGGTTTTGGAACCAACTTCTTAAACTACCAACATCGTGAATGTTAACTCCCAGGTTTCACTTCTATATAAGATTGGGAGAATTTTTAATAGAAATACGTCAGTCTGCTTGTAAAAACTGAAAATATATTTATCTATAAGTAGTTTTAACTTATTGGAAGTTTCTATCTACATGTATATATAGCGTGACTCTTAGCTGACAAGAAAAAAGCCGTGATGAATTATTGTCATTAACATTCCTTTTGTTTAGCTCACAAATCTTCTCAATTTATCCTAAGTAATGACAAAGTGAAAACTGAAGAGCTTTATCATATATGTGGTAGCTTAGTTGGCTTCAGAATACCTCAGGTTATTCCAGCCAAATCCCATCAGACTACAGTTTGATTTTGGTAGCTTAGATGGCTTGAAAATACCTCAGGTTATTCAAGCCAAATCCCATCAGACTACAAATTTCCAACTTTACAAGACAGTTGACAAACAACCCTTACAGTTATTTTGACTTATTAGAATATATTGATTAACAAATACTATGAAACCACAGGCTTGTGAAAAAGCCTCCCCACTTTAATATAAAAAGCAATATTTTGACAAAGTAGCCAAAACGCCCACATCTTTTCTAATAATTTATGAAATAACGAACTCAGTCAGTTTCGTTTATTATTCCAGATACAATCCCTAGTATTGTATTGTTAACTGTCACGTGGCAGTTCTTCAGCTTTAACAAAATATATACTGTTATTAATGTTCATTTTAGTGTGGGTAGTAAATAGCTTATATTAGAAATAAATTATCTTGACTCGAAATAAATAAACGATAACGTTACTTCAGCAATATTTTACTCATTTATAAATCATTTAGAACATGAAAAGAAAATAACTTATAAAACTTCCATATACGAATGTATTGGTAGACAAAACTCTATATTAGGTGTGCATGTCTCATATAGCAGTCGATATGTTTACGTAACTAAATAAAGTTTTACCAACGGTGTGTTGCAAAGTCTGACAGTCCTGTCTATAATTTATCATATATATTACTAAAACTGTCTTATTTCAGTACTTCACACTTCAGCATGCTTTTTTCAAATTATCGGGTTTGATTAAATAAATAACAACTAACAAGGGAAGTAAAATAAAAAAGTTAGTATTTGTCTATTTTGTTATTGTTAATTTACGTTACTTTGCACAATGTTTTTGATAAAAGAAATCAAGGTCACCTTGTAGCCTCAGTTCTCATCTTACATCATTGAACCATTAATTTTCAGCAAAAATATTTTATATTGATTTTTTTTCTGTACAAAACACTTGTAATGTTTGCTAAAGGCAAATTTCGTATTTTATCTAACGATAAATCGATATAATTGTCTAACAACTTCATAATTTGATACGACGAATTGCTACCCGTATATGTTTAAAGCATTATCTATGATGCAAAACCACCAACCACATCATCTCTTACGGGAACAGGATGAAGAGAAAAATGACATTTTTTTAATTTTAAAAATATTCACAGAAGCTGTTCACATTTAAAAACGTAAAAATACATTTAGGAATTCTGAAATGGTATAACAGTTTAGTATACAACAAGATTATGAAACTACGTCTAAGAAACAATACAGATTTGGAAGAATCTTACTCTAAAAACATCAAGTCAAAATCTGGCCAAGAGCTTTAGTTTTTGTGCATAGCGCCATCATGCCTCGTGACTTATTCTATATAATTAAGTACACGTTCATACTGTGCATGACGTAATAACACTGAACAGTGATAAGTGCCAAACTGCCTAATACAAAGTGTTATATGAGATATGTTGATCTTGAATAAAAAGCAGCTTATTTCTGAGCCACCTTTGAACTGATTAACTTTTGTTACGTTTAGTACTAAATATTCTCAGATAAAGCAAATAGCAGGTACCCAGGAAACCAAGTGACACTATTCGTACTGCTTGCTTGTTTTTTTAAAGTGAAAACCAACACAAAGGACTATCTGTTGTTCCCACCACGTATATAAAAACCCAGTTTTAATATATCAGTTTTGAGATTCACGGTCGATCCACCCGAGGAAAGTCTCTACTGTTACTAAAAAATAAACAGGAAATTTGTGAAAAAGCCTCCCCACTTTAATATAAAAAGCAATATTTTGACAAAGTAGCCAAAACGCCCACATCTTTTCTAATAATTTATGAAATAACGAACTCAGTCAGTTTCGTTTATTGTTCCAGATACAATCCCTAGTTATGTTTTAGTAAAAAAACGAGAGAGAGAGAGAGAGATACCATTCGAATTGCATATCAAAACACATACAGGTTTTATTATATTAGAATTAAAAAATATGGATGTATATTGTGAACTACAACTATTTAAAACAATTAGACTTAATAAGTTTTTGCGTGGACATATTCGTGAATTTGAAACGAAAGAAAACCGTTTTAAAAAACCCGTACAAACTGAACTCACCATTTCAGTGTGAACGATGCTCGAACTCTTAACCTAACGGCTGCAGGTACTCAATTGAGGTAAAATCTGTAGCTTTTAGTGTATGTGTCTGTCTTTCCTTCTATAGGCCAAGGCTCAGTCCAATCACCAATTAGAACTTTACTTGAAGGCTGGGTAGTGGTCACACGCGAGACAAAACTCTCCGCTGCTCGCTGCATGGAAAGAAGGTGTATTTCTGAATTAGTCAATATACATTGTAGCTGTTTCAAATTCATCCTGTAACAGACATGCGTTATTCCAAGCTTGCTTTCAGTAACACACGTTACTATCGTAAAATAGCTGAACTAAGAAAGTATGCAACAGTTGAGAGACACTTCCATTTTATTCAAAGGTAAAGAAGGATCTGGAAAATACACGATATATGCAACTGGAATTAACAAAGCATACAACTTTAAAAAATGCGAATGATTGACTTAAAGTTACGAAACGTAGTCCCGAAAATTGCAGACTATTTGCTACTTGGTTTTATCATTAATAAAATTTCACTACACGCCAAAACACCTTTGTTTGTTAAACTTTCGCGCAAAGCTTATCTAGGCTTACCATTTCTCATTTTGAGGCGATAGCTAGAGGGAAACCAATTGGTCAACACTGCCCACTGCCAACTCTTGGGGTACTCTTATCAACGAATACTGGACCTTAATATCATAACGGCTAAAAAGGAGAGCCGCGTTTAGTGATGGAACTCTTAATCCGCGACCCACAGATTACGTGTTGAGTGCTCTAATCGCCAGGTCATTCTAGACCCAAATAGCTCACTTGCACCGTACTAACAAGTAGAAACAGTTTCCAACGCAACTGACGTTAGCTGACAGAAGCATAACACAACTAAGTTAATCAAAAACACGATAACAAGAGAAGGAGAAGACATACAATAAGGATATTAACTCTCACGTAAACGACCGATTTGAGAAAATTCGTCACACACACACACGAGTTAAGTGAACATCTACAAATAATTAATAAATTAAATTAAAAAAACAATCGTTTTAATTATTTTCTTACTAACACCAATTTCTAAAAATGCACTTAAAACATTATACCAGGAAAAGTTAAAACACAATATTTTACGATTAAGTCAGTTGGTAGCAGCGGTACCATGGACGAATTGAATGTAAGCACTTTTGTATTCTCTAAACGCATTTCACTTTTGTACCTACATTCACAGAACTTCATATAATAGCATAAATTAAGATTACTTAAAATTCAACATATCATTGATATATAGCAATTTAATTGTTAATTTACAAGATTCATTAAATACAAATTGCTTTGAAACTAACGATGAAATGGTTATCTTGAAATATATATGTTTATTTAACATATGGTACAAAAATCGGAGAGAAAAATCCAAGATATATTCTGGTGTGAAATGCTTACACCGGGAAGCAAATTAATTGGAGTAACTGAAGCCAATAGAATGTATTGTTGACTACTGCAAATATAAAGTATTATTTTTATAAAAATTTCTGAAAATATAATCCAAAATATAGTTAAATATCCGTAGACAACTAATATTGATAATAAATATAAATTTCCATACACGTCTGTAAAATTTCCACGAAGTCCATTAAGTTGATGAGTTTTATTATGCAAGTTATGAAACGTTGTTAATTAAGTTCCACATCAAAAATGCTGTACCATCGTTAGTTTAACAGACCTGTATTTGATAATAATGTAGTATCATGAATACAATATCAAATACGATGCAGAATAATTTTAGTTAATAATACAGGTTGACCTTTGGATTTTCAGTAACATTTTTTGTCAACTTTTAAAAAATTTGTGAGTTGTGAAAGATAGCAAGGAAAACAGAGGTTTTTAAAGGTGTAATTGAAAGACCTGTTACCGTTGTGTTCAATAAATCGTTAGTGACTCCTGTATGTTAAAAAAATATCATCACAATGTGACATACATGACATTCAGTATCATGTAATATAACATTCAATTTGGTACTCTTGCTACGGATTGAATGCTGAAACGTACCGAAACATTAGAAATCAACAGGATGAAAATTTCTGACAAACATTCACAGACATGTTTGTCCATATTATTTAACTTTTATCTGCCATCAGCCAGCACAATTTCATCTAATAGGTAAAGAAGAATCCGTCATAAACCATATGAAATAAAGTATGCAACAGTTGAGAAGCACTTCCACTTTAATATAGTGGAATTTATCACAAAATAACTGAAATAAGAAAGTATGTAACAACTTAAAAGCACTTGCACTTTATTTAGTCGGTAAAGTGGGATTTGTCACAAAATACCAAAAATAATAGTATGCAACAATTAAGAAGTATGTCCACTTTAATAAAGGATTTAGAAGGTTCACAACATACCCGCAATCGTTAACAATAACAAATATACAATTATATTAAAATGTGGGATAGATGTAGAGTTAAGAAATACATTTACGAAAATTACTCCGCTTGCTATCTGTGCTCTGCCCACCGCGGTTATCGAAACCTGATTTTTAGCGTTACAAGTTCTCAGACTTACCGCTGAACCACATGGGAGCGCTGAGGGTGAGTTCTTATATTGGATGGCAAGCTTCTTGGACAATATCTTATAGGAAATAATATACAGTATTGAAATATTTTAACACGCCTTTGATTTTGAATCGAAAATGGATAAATTGAGAATGAGAAAAACAACAAGGACACCAACATTTACGTGATTTTTATCACAAACCTCATGGGTTTTGTTGAATTTGTAATTTTGTGTTTATTAAAATGAAAGAAAATCTTTACAATTAATTATAATTTATACACCATATCCAGGTGAAATAACATTTATAGACTTGGTATAATCAAACAACTATTCAGAGGTTGAGTATATGGTAAAACGATTTTTAACCTCACTATGTTGTTGCAGTGTGGGTTGTAACGGCCAGTGATGCTCTTCTGACAACCGCGCATATTGAAGTAATGCTCCAGGTTCGCAACGTAATTTCCACTTACAAAAAAACACGCAATTCTCCGATATCCGCAATGCTTTCGATATTTCGATATTATAATTTCGCAGCGCCAATTTAAACTGTCCAATCGTAAACGACAAAAAACAAAAGTAGATGAGAAGCAAGTTCTCTCGATCGGTATTCTTACAAGAAAAAATAACACAATTACCCGTTTCATTCTCTAAATGCTTTAATTATGAGACTTTTCTTTCTAGATGGCCCTGTTTTTGCCAGTTATAAACACCGAACTTCCCATACCACGACAGGGCTATGTTTGTTACAGGTCTCTTTCTAAATGGTCTTGAGTCCCAAACTGATCCACGCTCCTTTGTTTTCCAATGGCATTAAGAATAAGATATTCCCACCACAGAAATTCCAAATACCCGATCTGAGCATATCTTGATGATTTGAGTGCATAAATAAATAGCGTCTGAAAGGGCTTTTGCATACCTTTACCAATAGGCAAAAACGATCAAATTTCAGGTTCGTCACACTACCTAACTGAATGTGAAAATGCAGTTCGGACACGTCATTTCACTGCAACTTTAATCGGGTGTGGCTGAAACGTAAGTTACTGACGTGTATATTCAAAGTCGTTTTAATATAACGTACTCAACCCTGTACATGTAAAATCTTACAAGTGGCACCTACCTCTCAAGCCGATTCGATATATGTAAATTCCCAGCTCAAATTTCAATTCAGCGCATACCTTCCCAAAATGCACCGTTTTAACATGGATACTAAGAAATTATCGGGTTTAATAAACTGAAGAATTTTAATATAACGTATTTAACCTTGTACGTACATGTAAAATATAATGGTTGGTATCAGTACTTCGAGCTAATTTCATATAATATATTCCAGTTTATACCTCATATAAAAGTATTGTTTTGTCACGTATATAAAGCAAGCTGTTTTCGGATTTATTAAAAGTATACTCTTTTAAGAGGGTTCAACATCCTGGTGAGCCGTTTCTTTCCATTATCAACTAAATTTTTTAAGCACAATACTGCTACACATTAGGTGTGCTGTGCCCACCGAAAATATCGTAATCCGATGTTTAGCGTTATAAGCCCCGAATCTCACTGCTGAACCAACGGGGGTAGCTGCACATTGAATGATAAACTAACAAACTTGTCATATGTTTTTGTTGTTGTTTTATTAGTATATATTTTGTAACGAAGGCAAACAAAACTTATCACCAAAATGTTTTTATACTTTTCTTGTATTTGTTATTGTCAAATATTACGTCTTGCGGCTTTACCACAATCTACACACACTGTATCGAAGAGTTTGGTCTATATTTTGTTTCAAATGTCAATGGTCGAGATCCTTAACATGAAACTGCTTTGATTTACACAATTCATTAAGGAAAATAGTAAGAAAGAGGCACTATTATAATATAATTTGACTTCCACATGCCACATATAATCTTGTAGCTTGCTGTTTTCCGTCAATATCAATGATTTACAAGTTTAAATTAACTTTGAAGTCATAAAAATATATACCGCTTTTTAGTCATTATCAGTACTAACGGCCTTTAAATTATTAATTTAATATATCCACTACCTATGTTCGGCAAAGTTAATAAAATTATGACTGGAAATATTAAACTTTGTTCAATGAGTTAACTCGACAGTTCACAAGTTCTGTAATTTCATTACGATAATGTTACTTTATTACCTACACAAAACACGAAAAGAATTATAAGAAAACAAGTTCGACGTGCCCAAAAGAACAGTTTAAATATATCGCAATACTTTCTCTAGTCATTTTCTGGGCCAAACATTCAAAAGTGAACATAACAGACATTGAACAAAATCTCTCCGAATGAAATAAATATAAAGAAAATGTATGGACTCGTCGATATGAAAATATAGTATATGAGAATAATAATAAATTAAACTGTGCTCATCTGTCAAATATTCTATTGTTCAACCAGAAATTTATACGTGATCTGACTACTAATAATGTAGATAACCACTAAACAGAAAACCTGAACTGAGATGATACCGTTGTACGACACGTCATGTCCCCACACTGGACTACAAGCAAACGTATAATCACATTGGTATGTACCTTGATACAAATATGAAACTTTGCACTACGTTCAACCTTAGTCACCGAACGTTTGCTGATCAGCGGAAGCAAATAATTAAGCAGTTGAAGGGTTTTACATCATAGTCTCGTTAATAAATGTTTTCATACAAGAAATTTAAAATATCCAAAATTTTCTCTTGAAAAAAATAATAATTGTAAAGTTTTTTTGTTTGTTTTTTACTTAATGGTAGGAGCAGAGAGTTTGGCAGGTTAGGAGTTATTTTCAGATTAGACAATTTTATTTTTCTAAAAAGGTTTAGCATCTGGAGTTTATGGGAAGATTGGTAAATATCTAAATGATAGGGCTGGTTTCCCTCATCAATTACATAAGAAAACGGACTGTAATAAGAGCCGTACACGTGAAAAGTAAATAATTCAAGTGGCATTTGCCTGTCAAAAATTCAGTCATGAATCAATTAAAGTAAATATATTATTTCTTTCATATCAGATATTTTTATATGAATTAGCACTATTGTTAGTAACACAACCCTATAATTCATCATTTGTTTTGATAAATACAAAACTATAAAATGTAATAAATATTCAACCATGGAACATAATTTAGTTACATAACTTTTGATAAAACGAGTTATACTCTTACAACTGTTAACACTTACTTTACATAGCTTGTACTAACTCATAATAATCACATATATATATACACATTTACTTTAATAGTTTGGGCTCAAAATTATAACTCCACATGAAGTTATTCAATTGTAATTAAAGTCTAAAACATGTTTTAGTCAAACAGCATGGTCAGTTGTATGTTAAAATACAAATTATAACAGTCATCCCTAATTTTGATGAGCAGGCTAGTGGGAAAACACCACTCACTCTTATGCTTGTCTTATCAGGCCAAAAACTAGGATCTGGCCATAACGTTTTTTATTTGATTTTTTTAAAATTTTATTTCATGATTTTTGTAAAAGAATGCAAACCACAGAATTACAGACCTGCAACACAAAGTAGTGGATCATACTCAGCCTGATCTACTGGTAAACAATCTATTTTCATGGCAGTCAATTTAATGCTAATTTCTAATTATCAGTTATCAGTAATAGTATGACACATTTAGTTTTCATGATGCTTATCTACAATGATCAGACATTCAGGCTTTGCTGAGAAAGTGAAGTTTTTGGTAGTTTGTCCCAGTGTGCCAAAAAAAGTTCTCAAGATGAACAAAGCATCCAGGTGTTACAAGACATGAAACTGTCAGTACATTAAATCACAAGTGTAACAAGCCTACATGACTTAGCTCATTATTGTTATACTAATTATACACTCTCCTGTTACCAAATTCTCTTGACAATTCATCTGTATGTAGGAAGAAGCCCAGGTCTACAAGGTTTTTAGTTAGTAGCAGTGTGATAAACCTACAATAGTTGATGAATGTGTGTCAATTGTTAAAAAATAGATGAAATTTTTCAATAAATGTAAAGCAAACTACATAAAATTATTTCAAATTTGTAATAACCATTTTGAAATTATGGGTATGGACTGGGTTCTCCCAGTTTTCTGGTTTGAAAATCTGGTAACCTCACATTAATCAATGTAACCACTGCTCAGAGGTAACTAAATGTATAATCCAGCTTAAGTGTTACATATTTATGTTGGGGATATGCTTGTTATCCACAGATGATGTAACATTTAGTAATTCTTTTACTATTTTATATTTTTACAAATAATTATATAATATAATTAACCCATTAATGAAATAAAACTATCTTAAATGGTGTCTACCCTATCTTTTTAAAATCTTGATCTTTCGTCCTCTTGTTCTATTCTTTTAAGAATATACAACAGAGTAATCAGAAAGTCCAAATATAATGTTTGAAAAATATTTTATTGAGCATTGTTGGCTTTGTGTGTGATTTCAGATCTAAATATTCTATACTGGCCAATACTGGTAAGATATTGATGGGATTGTGGTTGAAAATATCACCAACAGTAAAGTTTTCCAGATTATTCAAATGAATCTAACCATTAAAAGCTTTAGGTTTTTGGTGTATAGCACTGTCAGACGTTATTAAGTATTAATACTTCTTATTGTTGTAAAAAACAGAACAGTACATTTTACATATAACAACTTAAATTCTAATCTATAGCATTGATTTGCAGTTTTAAGTAGTTACTAAATAAATTTTGGTTGAATATATGTCATATAAAAATAAATACTGGCACATTTAAGTGTACCCTGTCAACAAACAAATGAGAATTACATCACTTGTAAGTACTTATTCAGGAAACTGACAGATGTTAAAATGACGTAAATACAAGGGTTTAAACAGGGAAACAAACAGTGGTAAGTCAAAGGATTAACAGTAAAAAAAAAAGGACACGTATTTAAAACCTCTATATTCCTAGTTTGGCATTCATCTTACATATTCTTGAATATTTATATATTTTTTCAGTCTAACAAGGTCTAACAAAATGCTTGAAATTGTCTTGTCATTTTGCAACTATGTTTGAAAATGTATTGTTCACCTTTAATGGTGTTGGCAAATCCTGTATAATCAATACATAGATGTTGGATGAAATACCATGTAAAAAGTATAACTATAACAATAGAAATAATTTAGAGACAAAAATGATATATTAGTATAGTGAAGAATAGAGAAATAAACATTAAAATAGTTTTTATGTATATAGATGCTCATACTATGACAAGGCATGCTTATTGATAGCCAGATAAAGATTACAGAACTGCCAAAAAAAAACTTCAAACTACTTATTACACCTTGAGACAGGCATATCACATTTTAATGTTAAGCCTATAAATAGAAAAGCTGTATGCTTTCAAAATTGGGAAAATAAAATACATATAAATTGATAAGTATATTATTCCCTTTTGAACTTATTTTGTAAATCTGAGTGTTTGAATTTTAATGCAAATAAATACATTTTATTTTCAAGAGAAAATGTTTCTTAAATGAATTTTTGTCACCAAATGACTAGTGTTTTGTACCTAGTACAATATCAACTATAACAATCATCTTACCCCAAACCATCTAATTTCTGGTTTACATCTTCTCTAGTTGACAATAAAATGGCAGGTTCTCTTATAACTTCTCATTAAAATGTTCAATTTATATTTGCTGTTCATTCTAAAGAGTAACCAAAAATTTTGTGGGTACAAAAACACACAGCAAGTTTAATAAAATCAAACTACATCTTCAGTTATTTATTTTTGGTTAAATAATAAAATCTATAACCAAGACATCATATACACACTGAAGATGAAATTACTTTAAAAAAGACCAACCTGTATATAGCTTAAAAGAGTATATTCAATATTTACAAACAAATATATTGAGATAACAAGCAAAAAGATTTCTAATTTTTGTCTGGCAAATGTAGTTATCAGTACTCCTCAGTAAAGTAACAAACGAAAATATCTTCCAAAATTAGGTCCACCAATACTGGTTAATTCCGTAGCTACAGTATCCGTATTTGGTACACTAAATGTATCACTGACAACTTGGTCACCGATGTATTCAGTGATGAGTGTTCAGTTTATATATTGCGAAAATTATCGATCAGCTTAACAAGTTTATTTAAGTTAGGAATACTACTACCATTCTCACACTATATTGAAACAGTTAGTGAACTTAGGCCTATATATATTATAACTTAATTTATAACTTGTGCAAAGTGAATCTATCCTGTGGTAAACTAATGCTAACAGTTAAATGAACTGAATCTGGTAATATTTTACCACTTAATTCAAAAGAACTTGTCCAGTCATAGAATACAATAGCAATGTATTACCTATAAAGTACAATGCTGAAATTTGACGAAATGAAATACAAAGACCTTACAAAAGCAGACTTCTACTAGTACTAGTAATTCTTTTCTACTGAACTTAATCACCGTGTTATAATTAATATTATCTTTCTATGTTAAAGCTTCACTAAGAGTAATAAAATTAATAATATTCCTTACCGTGAATGTTTTTTAAACATAAATAATGAAGTATTGAAGTAAAGAAAGCCATTAATTTTGAGACCAACATCTCCTTCTAAAACCTTTCCCACACCTGACAGACGGTATTCTGAATATTTTCTCCATAGGTGGCAGGTGCGTATTGGATATTATCAAAAAATACAATATAAATCCATGCAAAAGTCAAACGTGTTGCAGAAAATAAAGAAAATAATATAATAATAACACGGCAAAAAATAATACGGGATTAATTTTAGACTAAGAATCTTTGTCGACGTCAATATAGCGTACAAAACATCTCTGTAAATAAAGGTTTTAAACTCAGACATCACTTTTATTATTATTCACACGTGGTTAGAATAATATTATATTCCAAGTTACAGCATAACAGAGAATAGATTCCATAAATCATGAGTTTAAAACTTAAAAATAACAGACAATACTCTATTTAAGGTTGTGTTAATTTTCTAATAGGGTGGTCATCCTTTGTAAGAGTGTGTGTTTAGATGTGATAGAATGTATAACATTGAAGATGTTTAGATGTGGTTTAGTGTTTATTAATCAAAAAGCTACACAAAAACTATGTTAAGTTAACCACAGGTTTTAAAAACAAATAATATTTTCGTTGTAAGCTTGCAAACTTGTCACTGAGCCACGGGGGGGGGTAAATGTTTAAAAGAATAGACAATGAATATTTGTTATATCAAAGTAGGTTATAAAAATGGAGTTTCTACATTTAGTTTGTAGTTGTTGTTTTGAATAAAGCACAAAGCTAAACAATAGACTATCTGTGCTCTGCCCATCACAGATATCGAAAGTCAGCTTTGTAAGTCTACACACACACTGCTGTGTCATTGAGGGGTATTTAGTTTGTAATAGGTTATATTACAGAGTGGAGTAGCCTAAAATGCGTCAAATATCTCCTTGCTGTTCTTTTGAAATTAAATTAAACAGCGTTTATGCACTGGAAAAAATAGAGTTAAGTGTCATTATTTATAATAGAAAAGAAAATACTAAACAACGATAGTCATTTATAGCTACATTTTAATTTACTTTTATTAAAGTTAACTGACGATATTCTAAAAACAAACAAAACATTTGCTTAAGAAATCCAAGACTGATGATTTTGAGTTCTTTATTTATCCATATTTAACTGTTAACAAATTAGTCTATATTTCTATTACATTTTTTTTAGCTAATATACCAATTTAAAAATTTCTGTAGATATTTATCGTGTGTTTTCAATATAAAAAGTTAGTAAAGGAATCACTGAACTCTTCTCATCCCAGTCACTTACAGAACAATGTCATTCAATAAAGATATTAGATATTCTTTCACGTGTGAAAGATTGAAGTCACGTAGGATATACTTTGTAGAAAGCAAGTCAAGCGATGTCCAAAGAATACAACAGTGAGAGTAATTGCAATTCACTTTCGTGACACCTGCATCCTTAGGCGAATGGCATCAATGTTTTCCCGATGTAATGTCATGCTGTTATTGTTTTGTTGTGTGTGTCATGAACAATATTTCTCTGAATAAATCAAATATCGATTCAATCTGAGAACACTTTTTAGTAAAAATGCCTAAATGTAATTGTCCTTAATAGCTTTGATTGTTGTTTATGCGTGTGGAAATGAATATTATTTTACTGTGTGATACAATGTACCAGTTTCTTTCTTTGCTTCAAACTTAGTTGAAGTTAAGATAATTCAGACTTTGCTTCATATTATGACGAACCTTCAATTTTTCTGTGGATTCTAGTTACTGAAAAGAAAATTAGCGAATTTGAGAACAGTACAACGCAAGTAACAAGAGAAAAGCTGGGGTCTTGATCATGATATGTTATAGTACAGTGCCTGTTTCTCTCTTGATAAGTGTATTTCTTTGTGCTCTTCTAATATCTTGAACCAGTAAGTTGAAGTTTTGAATATGAGCAAAAAATAGTTATTATGCTTTGAAAAATTCATAAATGGGAGAAATAGTTAAATATCAGGGGAAGAACAAAATCAATAAGCCATTACTGGTGCACAAGAACCCAGCATCCTTTCTTTCTATGTCTATGATTATATTGAGAGAAATTTCACGGACCTTACAGCATTAGCAAGAGTCTGCTGTCCAAAAGAGAACTTCTTTTAGACTCAACAATTATTTCTGATGCATCTCCTTTCAACCCCTAAATAGTTTAGTAGTTTGGCAGAATTAGTAATACAAATTATCAAACTTTTTCTTGTAAAGTTAATTAATTTCATATTACCGGGCTAGAATAAACTCTTACGATATGCTATGATTGTTTATGTCATAAAAAAGCAGAAACCAACACTTATTTTCTGCTGAATATACTCATATTTGATTGGGAACGTTGCTTCTTAGTGATATGATGTACAGTCTTCTCCTATACAGCAGGTGTACTGGAGTTTCTGGAAGAGTATGTGGTGAGGCTAAATTCTGCATTGCCCAATTAACGTATATTTCCGTCCTAGTATTATGGAATGTCGGCATATGGTTAGATACAACTACAAAAAACATTTAAGAAATAGAAGTTTCGGCAAAAAAGATTGAATATGACTGTAGTAAATTTTGTGGCATGTAAGAAGCTCGGATCTGATTGGACAAGTCCTAATTTTCTTCTCAAATGGATATTCTGTTAAAATACAAGGTACAGCAGCTATATGGCACAAGAAGGCATGTGTAGCATATTGAAAGTTTAAATCATGCATTACAGATGAATCTATTGTGCACAGACTTGATCAGGAATAAGAAACTGAGACTGGCGAGTAAGATGACAATGAGAGTAGATTCTTATCATATGAACACAGCTGATGAATAATAAGATGCTTAAAGTATTTGGCAGGCTGTAAAATATGAGTAAAATTAAGAGGTGTTTGAAAAATATGTGCTATACCTGGGATTAAGGGCTTGATTAGCAGTTAAGATTTGAAAATAAAAGGAAGTAATATTTACTCATTTCCGAGCTGTATAACAGTGTTTCATGAAGAAATGTTTGTGCAACACTGCTACTCAATTATCAGAAAGTTAAGACAACTTGTTAATCACAAGAGTGACAGGACTAATGGACACTCTGACCCTTATTTTTTAAACTATTGGACATAACTTCGTGGAGAAATGTCTGGTGACAAACGCTTGATTATCACACGTTTAAGAGACTGTTAGTTAATACCCAGATGGGTGTATTATTAAGGCGTGATTAAGAATGACTTAGAATTATCATTAGGAGTTTCGACAACTTAAGGGAGAGAACATTGCAACTTTTGCTTTTGAGCTGTAGAGAGACTTTCTAAAGCAGAATACCATCTTATATTCTGTAGAAAATTCCCTCACTGTTTAGACAAATAGTGATGAAATTCAGCAGAGCAGATCCAAAGAAGCTGGCTAGATTTATTATACAGCGTACTTGAAGTGTATGTAACTTCTCAAAGAGCAGTGGGGAACTTGGTTTCTTTCTCACACAAAATATAAGTCGAGTTCTTATGGATTTGAGTGGAAGATCTGTATTTGTTTCCTTCCTCCCTGTGACACAGCGATATGTCTGCAGACTTGTACTGTTGGAAACCTGGTTTCGATACCCATGGTGAGCAGAGCACAGATATTCCTTTGTGTTGCTTCATGCCCAACTACAAAACAACGTATTTATTTTCCTTTGATGGATGGCTAGTTTTAGTTTCTTGTTGTGTAATTTTCATGTGATGGATGGCTTGTTTCGGTTACTTGTCTGTGTAATTTTCATGTGATGGATGGCTAGTTTTGGTTACTTGTGTGTGTAATTTTCATGTGATGAATGGTTTGTTTTGGTTACTTGTGTGTAAATCATGGTTTACAGTTCCCCCCCCTCCATTTCTTTCTAACTCAAACTGAGCTTCTGTTTGTATAATAAACAGAGAGTCGTAGAAGGAATGTAGCTGCATTCCAGTGTGAATTGTCATGTCAATGGCTACAGTAGAGAGCAGAATTGGATGTACATCAGATATAATACTCAATGACTCCTGAACACCACGATGTTCACAACTGAAAGGGCTACATTTTGCACAGCTGATGTGTACGTGCATACTTGTAAACCTATATCAATGACAATAGTTTACACACTCTCTCTCTCTAAAGAAAAGTTTAGAATAATTAACTGTTGTAGCTGAGCCATTATTAATTTAATCTAAACTTTTAGCTAAATTTTCGATAAATCAGCACGTGATTGAACTCATAATTAAATTCTGATTTTTATCTATCTAAGATCAAGTTCTTTACTGTTCTAGTTATCTCGTTTACAAATAGCTTTTTGATTAAGTTTACATTTGTGTATTGCCAAACCTCAGAAGCCCCTATTAAGCGTGAAGGGTGAATTGACTGAAAATTATCTGTATTGAAACTTTTCAGTTATCTCCAACTGCATGACTGTCCTCAAGACTCCTCAGCCAAGTAGAGTAAGAATTAATGAAGCTTTCTAGTTCGTTAGACATGTGGCTTCTAAACCCAACACTCCAGACGAGTGGAAAACAGACTATAGTCCCAGCTGGAGAAGCATTGGGAGATAACAAGTTGCCAAAGAGTGATCTCACCCTAACTGAGCCTAGTCCATAACGAGGTTTACTCTTGTAATCCAGCACCGATCGACTCTGCAGAAACTTTTATCTGATTCTTGAAGTATCCTTGTGTATAACCTTCACAGAACTCATCCAAGTATCCTAGGAACAACAGTTCAAACATCAGCAAATGGAAGTCCTAAAGTATCAAATGTCAATGTAGGAGCATCCATACCTGCCATCATATCACCTCATTTCCACCAAAAGGTCTCAGACCCAATTTGTGAGGCTAAAAAAAGTAGTTCTGTCAGAATTTTCCAAACCGACAAGAGAACGCTTTGTGGCTTAGCAGGTATTTGAATTAAAGTATCACTGTAAAGAAGAACCGGTTGGATAGAGACCTGGGAACTTTATAACCAAAAAGAAAACCGTTTATTGAAGAATAATGATAATCTTTAAAAACTAGAGAAACAGCTTTATAATTCTCACAACTATTTGGCTTGGGATTAAAATGTTCTAGCAAGAGCCCAAAAATAGTTTGTTTGTTTGTTTTGAATTTCACGCAAAGCTACACAAAAGCTATCTGCGCTTGCCGTCCCTAATTTAACAGTGAAATACTAGAGCCAGCCATCATCACTTACCGCCATTTTTTGGGTTACTCTTTTACCAACTAATAGTGGAATTGACCGTAACATTATAATACACCCACGGCTGAAAGTGTGAGCATGTTTGGTGGTGCGGGAATCCTAACCCGCAACTCTGATTGTAAGTGAAGCGCCCAAACTACCTTGCCATGCTGGGCCTGGAATATGTATTTGATGTGTAATGGAACATATGTGGGAAAGGCTTTATCAAGAAGTGTAGCTAATTGTTTATTTTGTTGTATTTCATGCAAAGTTACTTGAGGACTATCAGTGACAGCTGTCCCTAATTTTCAAATTGTAGACTAGAGTAAATATAACTGGTAAACACAACTCACCACTACTTCTTTAGTTAATCTTGTCAAATAGGACAAAAGACTTAACCATCACTTTTGTAATGCACCGTGACCTCTAAGTACAAGTCATGAATGTTTTTTGCTGGTAATGAGATATCAACCATATAATTGCAACTTCATAGATGGCTCATTACCTAATGCGACACTGTCGCTTATTTCAGCTAATAGTGCATAATCATGAGCATCAAAATGTGTTGAATATGTAATAGCGTTTGATTATAAAGTGTTGTCAACCCAAAAGATAACATAATACACAAATATTTCTTCATTCATTTTGTTTTTAAAAGTTATTATTTTCCAAATATTGTATGGAGGTACAGATGAAACACTAAAGTATGTTTGTTTTGTTTTTTGGGGTTCGCACTAAGCTACTCGAGAGTTATCTGTGCTACCCGTCCTTAATTTAGTAGTGTAAGACTAGAGGGAAGGCGGCTAGTCATCACCACCCACCGCCAACTCTTGGGCTACTCTTTTACCAACGAATAGTGAGATTAACCGTCACATTATAACACACCCACGGCTGAAAGAGCAAACATGTTTGGCGCGAAGGGGATGCGAACCAGCGACCCTCAGACTACGAATCTCACGCCTTAACACGCTTATCCATGCCGGGCCGAAACAGTAAAGAATTTCATGTTTAAATTTATGAAAGTAGTCCGTCTGGTGAGTGAGCTTCGAATATTTAATGTTCATCATAAAATAATAAAATTACTTCAATGAATTTTACAAAATATTTAAGCATTACACATTCACACTGAAAATTTGTTTAGAAAATATGATTGAATCAGTCATACATACATGCTTTAATTAAATTTTACTGAACCAGTTGAGAGTGATAATCTTTCAATTAAAAATATTTAAACTTGTGCTATAGAAGAAGACCATGTGTTTCTACCCCCTGGTTTAATACGTGACTTTCTTTTCAAAATTTCTGTGCATATTCTTTATTTTCACATGAAAACCTGGTCAGTGGAGCTATTTTGTTTTTCAACCTACTTAATCATTGATGTCGAAAAAACCCACTTGTAGAGAAAAATATATATGTAAAAACGGCTCGTAAAATTTTTTTCTCAACCCAAACGAGCCGTTTTCACATATATATTTTTCAACCTATTTGCTCACAGAACCGAGTTGCAACAGAGGGAGTATCGCGCTCAAGGAATGTCGCCGAACGCTACTCCAGGGAAAGGAAAGTGAGGGTGGGTGGGTGATGTCTTTAAATATGATGAGATCACAGTTTCAAAAATTGTCAACAAAGAGTGCGTCGTTAGGAACGCATTACAGGCGACCATTACGTTACAGTTCAACAAAGTCTCACCAGAGGTAGCAACTAGCTTATAGAAGCCTGAAATTACAGTTTGATACCGGTAATGCGGCATAATGGGTGATTACGTCATAAAGCAAATAACGTACTTTTGGGTCGCTATGACAGGCGGACATGACTCACACAATACATGGCTCAACAAGAATATAATCAATTAATTAAATCATCATAAAATCGGCGCTTAAAACTAATTAACAAAATAATTTATAATTAATTTATTCATCTATAATAAAATCATCATTTCAAGAACAGTGAATTCTAATTAATTAATAAATAATTAAATCATTCTATCATAAAGTAAAGAACGTGTTTTTAGGCTGTGATGAGAGGTAGTCATGACTCATCCATGTATTGTCTCGTCGACAATTATCTATTAATTAATTCATTTATAAGTAGTTAATTTTAGAAAGAACAGTGGTTTAAACACTCCACTAGTAATCTGGGAGTCGTGCGTTCAAGCCCCACTCGCATCAAATATGTTATTTCTCTCAACCATAGGAACGTTATAACGTTAGGGTCAGTTAATTTTAATAATTAAATCATCTATCACAAAATGGAAAACATATTTCTAGACGATCATGACTGATACAATACATCTCTGACCATATCCTTGAACTAGCTAGCCATTCACTGCAGAATAGGCTTAACCATTCTAATTCTTCAGTTTTCCAAAATCTGTATATTTTCTTTATCGAGACGGTCAATGGCCTTGCATAGTAATGACACTTTTTGGGCACTATGGCAAACATGAATTTGTATATATAATTTTCTAATTTGTCTATAAAGTGAAATAATTATATAATTATGATGCAAGTGGTGTTTTTTTGCTTATTTGAAAACAATTAAATTTAAATGGACATAACGTTTGGAAGTATGTAGAAAGAAACATGTAATGTTCTTTCAATGTGACGAATGAGCAAAGGTCATCAATTGAAATATTTCAAAGCATGACACTGTGTGACCACCCTCCAAACAATCTTGTCTTGACGTCAGTGTCCACACTGACTGTGTATGAACTTTTTAATTTTTAAACTTCTGTTTCCAGATTTTGTGAATGTGATTTGTATTAGTGTCTTAACTTTAGCCAATCTGAAAGTTCTAAATAACAGCCTTGATAATCTGTATGTGTGTGTGTGTTGGTGATTTTAATGTCTCGAAGCTTTACCTGTGATCACGTGTTGTCACAAACAACTGTAAAAATCGTAGACATCACATAGAGGTTTGTTAGTTTTATGAACTTACAAACGACATGTAGAAAGTTGTACATGTGTGTCGTGAAAGACAGTCTGAAAGTTGTGGTATAGTAAATAATAGTAATCAGAAAATGTGTGTATGTGTTTTTCGTATGGCAAAGCCACAAAGGGCTATCTGCTCAGCCCACCGAGAGGATTCGAACCCCTGATTTTAGCGTTGTAAATCCGGAGATATACCGCTGTACTAGCGGGGCAATAATCAGAAAGACTTTCATTTAGTCGCAGGAGTAAATATTAGTTACGTATGACCTGTGAAACAGCGTCGTACAGAACATTATCTGCAAAAAGCCATTAATAACTTAGAAATGTATTTCATACTTTTATAAGCTTTATGTACGTTTACCAGTGATTTGTGGCTATTTAGAAATGGATGAATACAATAAGTCAATAATCTATTATTTTGATGACAGATAATGTATTTTAACATAATTCAATTTAGATGTTGATGACTTATACTGTACTGTATATTTGTTAAAGTCCAACGGTAATAATAATGATTAATAATACGTGAAAGTTCGCCTTTGAAAACACGTATAAATTATTTTATCACAAATTAGTAAAAGTGATACTGTATAATAAAGTTTCATTCACGATGTCAATTGTTGCATAATATAAAATGTTTAATTGTGGTATGATATTGCTCTTTTTTTAGGGCAATTTAAACACACAATACATACACGTATTGTGTGAATGATAAACATGTTTACAGTTGTGTTACATTAAAAATTATGTGTGTTTTTTTACTTTTTATTGTATCACTGAAAATCTTTAAACGTTTGGCTGATAATTAAAATAATCAGTTCTAATTAAGCTATCATCTGTTTATGACATATAAATAGTAAAAAAATGTAATGCCCTTATTCATAATTTCGACTTTGTTTGGTTTGTTCTGAATTTTGCGCAAAGCTACTAGAGGGCTATCTGCATTAGCCGTCCCTAATTTAGCAGTGTAAGACTAGGAGGAAAACAACTAGTCATCTCTACCCACCGCCAATTCTTGGGCTACTATTTTACCAACGAATATAACTCTCCCAACGGCTGAAAGAACGAGCAAGTTTGATGTGACGAAGATTCGAACCTGTGAGCCGAGCTCCCTAACCATCTGGCCATGCTGGGCTTTTGACTTTGTGAAACATGAGATAAAATAACATATGTAAATTGTTTTGCCACAAATTAGTAAAAGTGTTATTGCACAATAAACGTTTTATTAACAATGTAAAATGCTGTATAAGGTATAAGTTTTAATTATTGTATGATATTTGCCTTTTTAGGGCGATTTAAGTGTATAGTCATGTACTGTATTTGTCAGATTGAGTAATATATAGTCCTTTTACTAAAGATAAGTAATAATTTCATACACAAATCCTTAATAATTTGAATGAGTAGGTTTTAATTATTGTATTGTCATTGTAGGATGATTAATAATAAGGATACGTAATGTCTTTTTTTAGGTCCTTTCCTTTGAAAATATGAGATAAAGTAACATGTGTAAATTGTTTTGTTGGATAAAGTCAAATTGGTAAGAATTATATTGTATAAAGTCAAATTAGTAAAAGTATAAGTTTTAATTATTATATCATATTACCCTTTTTAGAGAGATTTAAATCTATAGTCACGCATTGTATGCAAGATAAAAATGTTTATAATTGTCATCATGTTACATTGAACAATAGCCCCGGCATGGCCTGGTTTTCAAGGCGCTCGAGTCGTTATCCGAGGGTCGCAGGTTTGAATCCCCGTTACACCAAACATGCTCGTCCTTTCAGCCATGGGGACGTTATAATTTTACCGTCAATCCCACTATTACTTGGTAAAGAGTAGCCCAAGAGTTGACGGTGGGTTGTGATGACTAGTTGCCTTCTCTCTAGTCTTACACTGCAAAATTAGGCAGGGCTAGAGCAGATAGAGCCCTCGAGCAGCTTTGCGCGAAATTCAAAAGCCAAAAAACAAACATTAATTAATATGCCATGGGGAGGAAGAGGTCTAATGTACCTGACCCTTCTGGGTATTAACATCAACACCCAAATACCCACTCAGCGAAACTCGACCCTAATATGCTACGAAATTTAACAGCACTTGATTGATAATTAAAAGGGAAAGTTTTAATTAATATATATTGTTCTTTTAGGACAAGGAAGTTAATTAACTGACGAATTTGTGTGTTAAACATCCTATTAAAATGATTTAATTAATTAATTAACGGTTAATTATCGACATGATAAGACATATATTGTACGAGTCATGTACGTCCAAAAAGATGTTCACTACTTTGTGGAATGATAAATACATTGGCAGTTAACTAACAGATTAACATTCCATGTCCTTTTTTAGGACAGTTAATTGTAAATGATGTAATTAACTAATTTTAAATTAATTAGTGGTAAGCATATTTTAGAAGGATTTAATTAATTAACTATATTTTTGTTGAGACTTGTATTGTATGAGTCATGGCCACCTGTCATAGTGGCCAGAAACACGTTCTTTGCTTCATGACGCAATCATTCATCATAGCAGCACACTTCGTATCGAACTATAATTTCAGCTCTCCATAAATTAATTTGCGCTATCCGGTGACACTCTGTTGAGCTACGACAATATGACTGTCTGTCATTGCGGCCGAGCAACGCATTCAAAACTTTTGGATTATGGCTTCGCCATATTTGATGACATCACCCCTTTCTCTACCCCCACCCTGATGTAGTTAATCAGCGAAATGTGGCATCTTTTGGGCATGAAAATCTCTCCCTCACTAATAATCTGGGTCATTCAACTAGACATACAAGCACTGTCTCGTAGAAAGGATTACTGCAATACACGTAGTTATTTTATATAGAAAGCAACTGCCATCTTTTCTGTTAAAATGTCGGGTGATGCTCCAAGGATATTGGACATTTTTTGGTTATACTGAACCTCTATCACGTGGATGTCACCCTCTTCCTGAAATGTAATGCCATGCTTTAAAACCTGGGTTACAAAATTTTAATACTCCTCTAAACTTTAAACTTAGAATAACTTAACTTTGATTGTTTTACTAAAGATGTCTTGGTTTAACTTTCAATTTAGCTTTGAATTACAACTGTTAATGGTTGGAGCTCTTGCTTAGCTTAACTTAAAAAACTAGAAAGAGTGTATAACACTTATATGTGCTTTTAATTTTGATTGTCGTGAAGGAAAAAAAAAATACAATAGGAAAACATATATCTGTCTTTCTTTGTTTTAGACTCAGTCAAAACCATTAAAAGTAAGGTTTCAGCTCTGAAATACGTTTTATTCAAACCTTCATTTTTCTCAGTGTTCCAACCTGAATATTAAAGTGAAAATCCTTAAGTCTGAGAGCACAATAAACCAACCAACAAAGCATGATTCTTAATTAATTCGTGATTAAACTAGCTAACCAAGGTCACGTGTTAATTAAATCAGGATTAAGCCCGCGAACAGAAATTACGTCGTAAATATATCAGGATTAAACCAATTGACAAAATTATGTGGCAGATAATTGGCACAATAACTTCAAAAAAATAATAAAGTCTAAGAGTCCTAACGTCTACAAATTCGTGCATAAAGATTGACACGAGATGTTGCTATTGTAAATAACATAATTATTCGGACTCTTATTCTCATCTTATCATAATAGCAGATTCAAGAATTAACACATAGCAGTGTATAACTATACAACTACAATTGAGGTCAATTTATTCTATTTTTGTCTGTTAACATTCTACTATATTGTGTGTCTGTGCTATTATTACGTAGAATTCATACAAACGGCATCCCTGCTATCTTGTTTGTATTGGCCCTCTACTAGTACAGTGGTATTTCTCCGAATTTACAACGCTAAAATCGGGGGTTCGATTCCCCTCGGTGGGCTGAGCAGATTGCCCTTTGTGGCTTTGCTATAAGAAAAACACGAAACACATGATGTTTGTATTGTTTTCCAATCTGTACCTTTACTTTCTTTTTTGAAAAATTTTCTATTTACTTATAAAATATGATACTCGATAAGACTTTAATTTTTCACTGCCATGCTCGGGCATTATAACATTCCTCTCAATGTTGTATCCATAAACAATAACTTTTTATATGACTGACTACAGGCTCTTCTTGAATTGCATCAGTTGTTGCTTATTCTACATATTTTTGCAACACATGACATTATTTTAACACATTGACCAGATTATATCTTCATTACTTCACTCAGTTAAATAATATATTTAAAAATAAGGAGTAAAAAGAGACCCAGGTTCTACACTTCGTTATTTCTTTTTTTATATAATAAATAGTTTCGCACAACGTTGTTTTATTATAATAATTTTTAGCTAAATTCAACTTTGTTTGCTGATACATTTCTTGGATCAACTGCAGATAAGACCAGCTATTTACAACTGATCATTTTTGAAATTTACGTTTCATAATTTTTTTTAGTCTGAAGCTGTTCATAAATTAGTTTTGTTAAGACACGTTTTTTGAGTGTATTTTCCAATGAATGGAAAAAATAGCTTCGAAGACCGAGTTAATATTTAGTTTTCTGTTAAATGCTGATATTATTTGTTGTCTGCTAATGTGATATATTATTTTGAAGATGTATTAGAGAGATTAAGTTGAATTAGTTAAAGGAAATACATTTATTTAATGTATGTCACCAAGATTCTTACAACATACACTAAACATAATTTTAATTGCGGAATTAAACTAGCTCTCTGCTTATTATATGCTCTCTGGTATTTTATCTCCATTGAAAGTTGCCCTCTTGTGGTTTGTTTGTTTGTTTGTTTTTTAATTTCGCACAAAGCTACTCGAAAACTATCTGTGCTAGCCGTCCCCAATTTAAGACGAGAGGGAAGGCAGTTAGTCATCACCACCCACCGCCAACTCTTGGGTTACTCTTTTACCAACGAATAGTGGGATTGATCGTAACATTATAACACTCCTACGGCTGAAAGGGCAAGCATGTTTGGCGCAACGGGGATGCGAACCCGCGACCCTCAGATTATGAGTCGCACGCCTTAACACGCTTGGCCATGTTAAGCCCTGCCCTCTAGTGGCAGAGTACTTTGTTTGCAGACTTACACTTCTGGCAACCAACAGATCTGAGTCACGAGGTTAGCGTGTGTGTGAATATTTAGTGAATGTGTTTCTGTATATTACTATACTATCTTTGTTTTTCATATTTGTTATTTTGCGATTGAGATTTGCTGAGATACAAACATATTTTTTATTGAGGTATCTGTTTTTAAACAGATCTTCATTGGATTGAGTTTTGCCTTTTTTTAAGTGTAGATTTTTGTTATTCTAAGATAATTTTGAACTTAAAGTTTTATTTAGCCTAGTTTTACTTTCTCTAATTTTCATTTCTTGGTTTGCAGCTGAATGACAAACGTAAATTATTTCGTGTTATTTGTTTCCAAAAATAGTTTAAAAAGTTCTTTGTGTTATGATAGATCTATGCTTTGGTTTAAATTAGCTGGTTCTTTTGTATTAAAGGCCTGGCATGGCCTCGTAATCCGAGGGTTCGAATCCCCGTCGCCTCAAACAGGATCGCCCTTTTAGTCGTGGGGGCATTATAATGTGACGTTAAATTCCACTATTCCTTGGTAAAAAAGTAGCCCAAGAGTTGGCGCTGGGTGGTGATGATTAGCTGCCTTTTCTCTAGTCTTACACATTTAAATTAGTGACGACTAGCACAGATAGCCCTTGAGTAGCTTTGCACGAAATTCAAAACAATAAGCAAACCTTTGTACTAAATATTTAGTGGGTGAGATACAAAAAGTGTTGCTTTTTTAACGCACACTTTTTAATCTATTGTAAATTTGTTTTACAGTTTAACTGTAAAATAATGTTCAACATTCTTCTTTTGTTTTTCCACTGATTTACATTATTAGGTTCACAGATTTACTGTGTAGCTGAGCTTCTTCCCTTTAACTATTTGCAGAATATTAAAAGAACTTTCTAAGTTTAATTCTTTAAGTTATCTTTAACTTGTGCTTTGTCAGAGACAGAGAGAAACAGACTCACAGTTTACAATCAAGTATTCGTCAGATCTCCAGTTTTTGCTTCCCCTATGCATTTATTTTAACAAAATAAAAGTATTTGATAAAATTACCAATAATATAATGTTTTACTGGTCAAAGCTAAACCTACCCTTAGGTTCACGTACAAAATAGTAGATTTATAGCTTTTTTATAATTAATGTGACATATAAACGTGAGATTTATTCATTAGATAAATTGTACTGTGCATTTTATTTAGATTTCGTTTTCTTTAGAAAAAGAATACTGTGGAAATTATGATATTCTGTAATGACCTATTGACAGGCGTGGGATATGGATGTACCATGCATTTCTATTTTCTTATTTTGACAAAGTACCATTCTCAACTTGTCATTTATTCTGTACACATGTAGGTTTAACATTATCGGGAAAGTCATTAGCTTCATTTCTTTCTTACCGTCATTATTATTTCCTGAAAGTAATTCCTGATGTGTTAATTAGATGCATTACTATAATGATGCACGTTATGCAAAAGTGTTCTTCAGAGGTAGAGCAGATGGCGTTTCGTGGTTAATGCCTCATTCGCCTGTGATATAAATGAGAATGACCAGCACACACGTATATCGCTGTCACTCTGGACAAATCTGATGTTAACTGCAAAGTAAGGAAATTGGCTTCAGCCTGATCAGTATAAGATATAAAACCCAGTAGAAGTGATTGTTTTTCGTTTATTATCAGCAAGTACATACGCTTTCTTTGTGATTTGAATAATAATAATAAAAAATGTTCGTAAAATTTGTACATTTTTATCCTGTCACTTTCTTCCTCAAAGTCAGACAATTTAGAATAACTTCTCAATAAATGCCTTTTGAGCCCCCTGTTATTAAACAGACCTGTCCAATTTATATTAGGGAAACCGGTTTGACCTTTCTCACTCATAATTATTTTATTGTTAAGATATAGAGATTAATATGTTTAATTTATTGTAATTTGGTAGTTCAAAATTTGAGCAGTTTGGATATTATGGTTCGTTTTATTCGTTGTTTTCTATTTTGAGATACAGTACAAATGTAATCTTCATCTCCACTGGTTGGTAAACAGTTTAAAACTTAGTTCTAATAATATGGTGTCACACTAGTACAAAGTTTCATTATTGTGGCCTCTCGGTAGGACAATGGTTGGTCTACGAATTTACTATACTGAAGTTCAGAGTTCATTTTACTAGAGTGAACACAGCAGTTAGCCCAGTGAGCCTTTAGTATAAAATAACTAAATCTCATTGTAAAGTAGCGCCACCTCTAGGCCGATAGGGTAATTATATTTTCAACACTCCATTAATAAGATACAGACCCAAACCGATTTAACAATTGCGAGTAACGAGAGAACAATGAAAAACTTTGATTCTGAAAGTCCTTGAAGCTAGGCATGAATTCTAGAGTCTTTAGCTCTTGTATTTCTTCATATCTAAATGAAATTACAAGAGTTTGAAGTGCTAGAGTGTTCCTGCACATAACAGAAGAGAGAATGAAAAATTCGTGTCTTTCTTACGGTTTATTTATTTAATTTATGTTTTCTTCAATTACTTACAGCTTCTTTTTCCTCAATTCAATGCATAATGTCTCACACTCGAAAATAAAGAAATATTAAAACACTGAAAGGTTTTCACTGTGTGTGTGTGTGTTTTCAGAGCATAGCAATATGGGGCTATCTGCTGAGCCCACCGAGGAGAATCGAACCCCTGATTTTAGCGTTGTAAATCTATAAACATACCGCTATAGTAGCGAGGGGGGCGAAGTTTTCAGTACAAAAATGAAACCTTTAAGTTTTAATCATGAAAACTTTAAAAAAATTCATATTTAAAATCAGACTTCGAGTACTCTCTGTAAGTTTTTTTATGTGTGTGTATGTGCATGACATACCAATCACTGTTAGAAAATGCGTTAATTTATGATTCGCTTAAAATTTCAGTTTTGGTACATAAAAAAGGCAACTTTTACTGGGCTAACACACCATGTTGATTCAGTACGGCTAGATGGTTAAGGCATTTGCCTCGTAATATCAAGGTTGCGAATTCGCAACCCGCTTGTACCAAACATGTTCGCCCTTTCAGCGGTGTGAGCGTAATAATAGGACGTTCAACCCACTCTTCGTGGATAAAATAGTAGCCCAAAATCTGGCGGTGGGAGGTGATGACTAGCGGTATTTTCTTTAGTTTTACACTGCTAAATTAGGGACGGCTAGTGAAGATAGCCCTTGAGTAGCTTTGCGCGAAATTAAAAAAAACAAACAAACTCATAATAGATGTTCGTTATTACATGTGTTTGAAGATTTGTGAAGCTTGTTGTTGTTTAATTTAAAAGAAGGACGTGAAAATAATTTTGATTCATTTCGTTAGATTCTTGTGATATTTTAAGAGTTCGTGGTCGTTTATCCTCTCAATACAGAAGAAGCGAAAATTCCAGTAATGAAAGCGTTTCTTGTATTACTTAATGTATTTTGCAAGAAACAAATTTCCACCTCCTTAATATATTTCTAAATCATTTATGACTAAAACAGTTTTAAACAATAACAAGTGTTGTAAAAACTTTAAACTGTATAAAAACATTCACAAGTGCATTATTTTACCCATGAATCATAATACTGATGTTTAACAATAGAAGTTTGCTCATCCCCGTCGCGCCAAACATGCTCACTCCTTTAGCCGTGTGGGCGTTATTATGTGACGGTCAATCCCACTATTCGTTGGTACAAGAGTAGCCTAAGAGTTGGCGGTGGGTGGTGATGACTAGCTGCCTTCCCTCTAGTCTTACACTGCTAAATTAGGGACGGCTAGCGCTGATAGTCCTCGGGTAGTTTTGTGCGAAATTCAAAAACAAAAAAACAAACAGAACTTTGCCCGTAAGTAGGAACGTAAGCAAAGCTATAGTTGAGCTACGATGAACACTTATATTTGAAGATATTGAAATTTATGGGTATAAGAGGTTCCTAATCACGGAGGTGTTGGATAACAAAGTTTTTACAACTTTACCACAAAAGGCTTATTTAATATCATTATTTTTTATCATCTTTGTTATTTAGGTTCACAAATTTTCAACAGTTAAATATCATCAAAATGTTTTAGAAAGAGCATATTTAGGAAATGTTTAACAAAGAAGGAATGGGACGCGAGCAGGAAATGGAAAAAGCTCGAGCATACGTGTAAAGTAAAACAAATAACAGCAATAGTATTTATTTTTACATAAAAAATATACATTGCTATTTTACTATATGCTTGTTTGTTTTTTTAATTTTGCGTAAAGTTGGCCGTCCCTAATTTAGCAGTGTAAAACTAAAGAAAATTCAGCTAGCCATCACCACCCACCACCAACTCTTGAGCTACTCTTTTACTAACGAATAGTGGGACTGACCGACACATTATAACGCCACCACGGCTGAATGGGCGAGAATACTTAGTGCAACGGGGATTCCAACCCGAGACCTTCAGATTACGAGGCGAACGTCTTAACCCACCTCGCCATGCCGGACCTCATCTAATTATGTGCCTGACCGGTTTGTATAATTTGACTGCTTGAACAAAGAAAGGCAGACGCGTTTTTGTCAGATGAAGATAAAAGTCTAACATATCTCTTCCTTCTTATATATGTATTGAAGAAGAGGTTAACCTTGACTTATGGTAACTTGTACAAGTACGGTGGCTAGAGCATTCGACTCGAATTTATGGGTTTCAATCGCCGCCTCTAAACATATTCATTCTATCATTTCTAAGAGTCAATTACATATTTCACTGGTAAAACACTATTCCAAGAGTTGGTAGTGGCTGGAGTTAACTAGCTACCTTCCCTCCAGTCTTTCAGTACTAAATTAGAGACGGCTACACAGCCACCACTTAAAAGCTGCTCGAAAATCATTTATGATGCATTAGTATCCATGATGCCCAATAATCATAGAGGTCTCGTGACTCAAACAAGAGAAAAACCTGTATAAACTACTGTATCACCGTTCACTTGGACATGGCTTACATTCCAAGCAAGTGACAACACAGAAATGTGATCAAGTAAGTATAGACTGTGTAATATAACCTTAGCTTAAGGCGATATTTAATAAAAATTTCCGACTACTCACATCCTATTAACAAAGCCATTAATTAAATGCAAAATACCTGTACAAAAATTTACCATAATATACCTGAATAGAGATATATCTATATCTTATGAAAAGCGATTTTTCAGCTGTTGTACGTATAATAGTTTTTCTGAACATCTAAGAGGTTATATTTTATTTTTTAAAATACTTCATGACGATTTAATTAATTTTTTATCAGTAACAAATTCTCGTTCGCAGACATGCCACTGTGGGGCCTACATGTAAGCTGAAGGAAAACAATTAAGTTTTGGAGGATTGATAGATTTACATTAAATGTTCTGTCCTCGTTGGCTCAGTTAAAAATCTGGTTTTGACACTCGTGTTGGACACAACACAATTAGTGAAAATTTGTGCTTAATAACAAAAATAAAAAACGTTCTATTTAAGTTACTGTTTATCATATATCATTAATAACAATATGATATGGTTTGCGATGATCATCATCATGTTAATGGCATTCAATAATACATGTTGCTGGTGGAGAAATGAAACTCTTAGTGTTTAAGTGTGAATTACAACGAGGTATTCCAGAGTAAATGTAACTGTTGAGAGAACATTAATGTAATGAGAAGAAAATGACTTTGAATGATGTTTGTGTTGGAAGATACCCATGAAAACTTAGTATTCTGTCCAGAACATTCATTATTATATGTTACAAGCGAAATGTCTCTTCAAACAAAATTTATATATAAGAAGATGGCAACACACTCTACTTGGAATCTCGGCATGGCCATGTGGTTAAGACAGGCACTCGACTCGTAATCTGAGGGTCGCGGGTTCGAATTACCGTCACATCAAACATGCTCGCCCTTTCAGCAGTGGGGGCAATATAATGTGACGGTCAATCCAACTATTCTTTGGTAAAAAAGTAACTCAAGAGTTGGTGGTGGGTATTGATGACTAGATGCCTTCCTTACAGTCTTACACTGCTAAATTAGGGACGGCTAACGAAGATAGCCCTCGTGTAGCTTTGCTCGAAATTAAAAACAAGCTATTTGGAATACCTTTTAATTCTCATCATATTTGGATAAAAAACCTTGCAATGTTTTTTTTTCATTATTATACAAAGTTTGAGTATGTTGTCATAAGTACAGTTGTATTTATTATAGGAATGGTTCAGATATGAAACCTGTACATTTCAAACTGAAATTTCGAATACATTACAAATGGCATGTACAGAAAACTTTATAGGGATTTTATGCACGTTGTTGAGCAGTAAATAATACAACTACAGAGTAACAAGTCACCAAAGCACTTGAGAAAATTGGTAAAGTATAAACAATTTTCACGATACACATTTCTTATGATAAAATGCAATAAACTAACATTTACATAACTCTGTTTATCGTATTTGCTAAGAATTCGTTAAGGTATAGAAACTTATTATGCTTGTGATGGCCCCCAGTGGCTCAGCGGTATGTCTGCGGACTTACAACGCTAAAAACCGAGTTTTCGATATCTGTGGTGGGCAGAACACAGATAGCCCATTGTGTAGCTTTGTGCTCAATTAAAAAACAATAACAACAGTTATGCTTGTAATAAACTTGTATTAGAATATATTCAGAGTTACAAAAGTTGTGCAAAAGCTATAGATTTCTAGTAAAAAAACAAGAAATGGTTCACACCAAAACCATTGAAATAAGTATTGGTAAAAAATGCATACTTTATTATTTAAGTTCCTGCAGTGTACATATGATATTTCTAATAATTCGGCAACAAATTAGAATAACTGTTACGTTTTGTCATTCAAACTTCTACAGGTCAGAAATTTGTACTTGTTAAAACAACTAAATTATTTTACGAGTTTGTGTCATTTTAGAAAATATTTTAGAGAAGAAATTGGTTTCAACCTATATAAAATTTTTGTGCTGCACTTCTACTATTCGTTTTCGAAGGAAACTTCGACCATCGTGTTCTTTATTCTAAAAAGTCTGGATTGGCTAAATTAAGATTGGGAGGGGTACTTTCTATTCAGTCACATAATAATTGATGCCTCTAACTTTATGAGATATGTAATAAATCAGTTAATCAGCACTAGTGAATATTTACAAATTACAAACCTCGTCGTATAGTTTCTATTAGCTCCACTAACTCAAACATACTAAGAAAAATTAGGTTATGTAACCTTTGGTGATAGAATTCCTGATTTTTTTAACAATGTGTTCTGGTAATCAGATATCTCCGTTTCGAACTAATCACTATGAGCATAGCTTCAAAGCTGAATAACAATGTGTTCTGGTAATCAGATATCTCCGTTTCGAACTAACCACTATGAGCATAGCTTCAAAGCTGAATAACAATGTGTTCTGGTAATCAGATATCTCCGTTTCGAACTAACCACTATGAGCATAGCTTCAAAGCTGAATAACAATGTGTTCTGGTAATCAGATATCTCCGTTTCGAACTAATCACTATGAGCATAGCTTCAAAACTGAATAACAATGTGTTCTGGTAATCAGATATCTCCGTTTCGAACTAATCACTATGAGCATAGCTTCAAAGCTGAATAACAATGTGTTCTGGTAATCAGATATCTCCGTTTCGAACTAACCACTATGAGCATAGCTTCAAAGCTGAAACTGCTTCATCTACTACAATCTGATTTATCGCCATCAACAGACTTCAAGACCAAATCTTTGTAAGTGATATTATTCCTTTTAAGAGTTATTTTAAATAAATAACTATTGCTAAATATTTCGCATCCTACGTGACAATGACTACCTGAACATGAATTTCTTTTAACAAGAATCAATGAAACCATAATTAATAAAATTAAGACCTTTATCCAACAGTGAAACTGAAGTTGTTGTTTTTTTTGCAATATTAGTTTATTTAAGGTCAGATGAAATGTTAAAAACACAGAAATCATTGTATATGAGTTTTATTCTCATGGTGACATTAATGTCCAAAGTTATCAGTGAAAAGAGCATCTCCTTTGGCTGCATTCATCTGAAGGAGGACAACAAAATAGGTGGCTAACACTCCAAGGATGGTAAGAATGAAGTTCCTGTTGACTATGAAGAATTTCCATCCAGTGATGCCAATTTGTGGTGCCGTTAATTTGGAATAAAGTAACATAGCTTGGTAACATACATCTCTGTCACGAGTTGGGCGTTGAATGGTGATCCTATGGACAGTAGATATGGACTTGTGAGCCTCTTCACACACTCGAGAAGCAGCGTAAGTAGTGATAAAAAAAAATAAGGACATATGAACTAAGTTAAGTAAATCCAAAACTTCTGCAGAAATGTAAGTTTCTTTGTGGTTAGAACTCTCAATTTTCATGAAGAAATACATTTCAACACATATATCTATTATGATAGCCCCATACCACGTGAATACCACAAAGTTATAGATGTTGTCTTGTTCCTTTACTAAATCTGATAGTGTGTTGTGAAGTTTTCGGAAATCGCGAAGCGATTCGGGTTTAACTTCGTTTCTGTCTGTGGCTCTCAAGATTTCATTTAAGTGGACGAAATTTGAAGTGAGAACAAAGCAAATAAACACAAAGTAAAATGCTTCAAAAATAAGAACTCCGATAACAAAGATATCGTATATAAAAGAATTTAGAAGCAAGAAAGAAATGAGAAACCCATATGAGAATCGGTCGTAGGAAACGCCATAGAGATCAGTTTTTACAAAACGACGTAGGTCACTTGAATCCACGATAACACTTAATATGAAAATCAGAAACTGGAATAAAATTACACTGATTGTAATCACTATTACCGAAACACGAAAATTCTTTCTTTGATTATTAGGTCTATGGGTAACATCCCACGTATCCAAGTTGTCTAGGATCTTTGCGATTCTTTTCTTTTGACGAGCGGTGTTTAGTACCATGATTAGAGCAGAACATGAATCAGTTAAGTGTGTAATTGCATACCAAACCGTCGAATTCGAACTGAACAAGCCTTTAAGTGTCAAAGCTAGGTGGTGAAAACTGTACGTAGTTAAAATTATCAAGATAAGCCACATGAAATACCTCGATCGTTGTTTCTCACCTTTTTGCAAAGATAAGCCCAGAAATGATTTCATCGTTAACAAAGGATGACAACAATAGGTGACAGGTTTCTCAATTTCCATACGAACTTCATAACTTTTGATCTTCTGAAGGTTATCTTGTCTGATGTTACTAAGGTTACCAAGAAAACTGGAAGGGTTCTCAGATGTCAAAAATCCTCTTACTCTGATGTCTTTCCTTTCCATGACTTGAGAAAAAGATACTAGTTCAGCTGCTGGCAGAGATTAAAGAAACAAAAATGAGAGCAGTTTTCGAACACTTCAAACATTTAGTGTTGCATCAGATTCAAAGGTTCTGCTATTTTATTCGAATCCGTCTATTGTGGATAACAAAAGTTAATTATTCTCAACACTCTGTTGCTATAGGAACAATTTCCATAGAAACTACCAGAGAAACATATCATTATTAGCTTTTCGCTTGTTTTTATTTCTTTCTGCTTTTTTTTTTGAAAAACCCTCATTTATTCGCTTTCGTTTATTGATTTGTAACGGGATAATTGTATCAGTATTAAAAGTGGTTTAGCATCAAAGTTTTAACAAATACGACACGAGATAGTCTGTGGACTATTGTTTGAAATGATTAATCAAATATGTTAAAATTATGATTGAGACAGAAAATAGCATTCATATAACATTTTAAACATTTTTTTATTTTAAAAATAAAACTAGAATTTTGTCTGAGCTGCACAAAAAACTACAATAAAATATTTTTGTGTTTCAAAATATATATTATTCATTTAATCACTTTGTAAAATTACAATCTCGAGTATTTGTTTGTTTATTGTTAAACCATGGACTCTTTGTAATGTGCTCATCACTGGTATCAAAACCAGGTTTTTAGTGTTATAAATAAATCGGCACTGTGGGATAAAAATGTCTATAGGTTAACATCCGGACTGTAAGGTTGAGATGTTATAATGTTTAGCATGTTTGAATGTTAAGCATAGCAACATCTCGACCCTTCAGTCCAAATGTTAAACATAGTAACATCTTGACCCTGCATTTTGGATGTTACTATGTTCTTCTTACTTCAAAACTCAATAATGTCATTAAAAAGAAAGAAAAAAGAGTTGTAAAATTAATTATAATTCGTATTATAATGTAATGTCACACAAAACATCGACCTATAGACTATGCTTTACTGGCGTATGGTAACCAGTAGAATTACTGGTTACGCTATTAGATGCTGAAAGCTGGCGAATTATTAGAAATAAGTGATTGATTGATAAAACTTACATTTAACTGTGTTTACTTTTCTTTTTCCACAGTTTATTGATTTCTAATGCTTCACCAGTTTTGAGCTGTCCAAACAGTAATTTTTCAACTATGTTCCTGCATATAGAAATAGCTTTTCAGATAAAATTTTCTCTCACAGTGCAGCTGAACTCACGAGTTATGGTATTAAATGAAAGGTTTCTTGAGCAGTGGCATATGAAAGACAAAATGCAGATCTGTACTGCCACTTTTACATGATTTTGAATCCGCAATGGACAAATTAAGACATTTACAGTAAATATAAATTTTATCCAAAAAATTAATTACGGTTACTGTTTGAAACGAATTTCGTAACATTAATTAAAAATATTTTTCAAGAGTATCGTTTGTTTGTTTCGGAATTTCACTCAAAAGCTATCTACGTTAATGATCCTTAATTTTGAACTGGTTGACAAAAGGGACACAACCAAGAGGGACAGCACACAACACCAACTCTAATCAAATTGAGGAATTTACCAATCATTTTTATAGAGTTTGTCCTCTCCCTCAGTGGCACAGCAATACGTCTGCAGACTTACAACACTAGATGCAGTAAGCTCATTGTGTAGTTTTGTGCTCAATTTTAAAGCAATAGTTGCATGTGAAAATACATGAAAAATATTTTTCATCATTAGCTTTTTTTTGTAATTACGCACAAATCTATATAGTGGGCTCTCTGTACACTGCTCACTACAAGTATAAAAATCCGGTTTCTAGCGGTTTAAGTCCAAAGACATACCACTGTACCATTGAAGGGCTTTCTGCCATCAAAAACATGGATAATATCATTACCAATATACATATTTATGAAGGCTAAGCATGGCCAGGTGGTTAAGGCATTCAACTCTTAATCTGAGTGTCACAGGTTCGAATCTCCGCCACACCAAATATGCTCGCCCTTTCAGTCGTGGGGAATTTTAATGTGACGGTCAATCCCACTATTCGTTGGTAAAAGAGTAGCCCAAAAGTTGGCGGTGGGTGGTGATGACTAGTTGCCTTTCTTCTAGTCTTACACTGCTAAATTAGGGACAGCTAGTGCAAATAGCCCTCGAGTAGCTTTGTACGAAAATCAAAACAAATTTTCTTGTCTGTTAGAATATAGTACAGTAATCACTGTGCTTGTTCGAATTTTTTCTGTATTATCATTTCCCACAAAGATTTGTGCAAGTTATAATGAGCTGAGGTTTGTTTCTTTTGTACGTTTAATAGGAATGATAGTTAACGTAGATAATATAGAATTGTGAGACATCGTATTAGAATTGTTCATTTTGACTTTTCTTTCCTAATAATACAACGTTAATTTTACCCATTTTAAAGAATGCAGATACAAAATAACAATCTGTAATAGCATGTACGGCACGAAATAGTTTTGTTATTCTATTACTGAGAAACTTTCGTGCACAGAAATATGTCTTTCGAGATCATCAGTTTCTGTAACCCTCTTAATTATTATAAATAATTTGTTAGTGTGAAGACGTGTGGGAAAACAATGTATTGTCAGCATAATAATATTTGCATCTGATGATTTTATTGTTACTTTTTCTTGCACACCACGTGCTACAAAACCTGTGTTGGCTTGTACAGCGTGGAAGATCATCCTGGTGTCAGATTCTTCTTGTTTGGAAAATATTACAATATTAAAAACAATGATTTCTCCATTGGTGAGCCCACCTGCCAGGTGAATCATGCGTTCTCGATGATGAACAAACTCAGAAGCATTTTGGCACATTTTCACACATACAATCAATCAGTGTTACTTTGTTTGTTGAAAGTACCATAAACTTTCGTCAAAGGGGAACTGAACTCTTACGGGTCATCTAATACCTTCTCGTTCCACTGGCATCAGCGAGCCTATGACTTTCAATGAATACTTACAATCATACGGATCAAAAACATCAAGTAAAGTGTGCCTTGTACTATGACCATTGTACTGTGGGTGAAGTATATGTTTGTGTGCAGGGTCTTTAAACCTTTACCATTGACCTAGAAGGGAATAGAGCTCTATAATACCATTTATGGTGCACACACTAAGATTAAGACTTGTTTAAACAGGCACAGGATATTCAGTCAATGGAACAATTTTTTCAAGCATATGCTACACAATTATTCTCATATATCCATCTTCGCGGAATATGGCTGTTGGAACCGTCATGTTAGAAAGACTTACCATTTGTAGAGGAAGAGTGATGTCTTGACATATCTCTAGAACTCCGTAAACACAATTTCTGTAATTTAGGCTGCTAATCTTATTCTTCCCTTGAGCTAACACTTCGGTTTTCTTTTTCATGTTACGACACATGTAAGCTAGATACGGGGCTAAAAAACTTCTTTATCCATCAGAAACAAAAATACCTTCAACTGAATTGAAGCAGTTATTCTTTCCACTACTCCGTAGCTGTGAAGAAAGATGTTTAGACCTCAAAATTGGTGTTGGCACCACTTGAAAAATTCAACAGCTTCATATGTGGATGATTGTCTGTGTTGAATATAAATCATATTTTTCTCCAAGTGGTTGATTAGTGCCTTGGTGTGATTTTTATTTCTTTTCGTTTCTGATGGTTGTGTGTTTTTCATCTTCAAAACTGCAAATCAAGGCGCAAACGCAAAGTTTTGTTTTTCAAACCATTAGTACATATGATGAATCTTTGTAGTCTTCCGTCTTTTGAAACATCGTCCTCTACACTTCTGTCTCCACAACAGGCAGTTACCGTCCATTCTACAAAGTTTCATCATGAATACTCTGCCCAAACAATCCATCAAAGAATACATTAGTAGATATATTCTGAAGTCTTCTGTTTGAGTACCTCTTGAGATATAACAACGTTGTTTGTTTTTACGGGAGGCAAGAATCAACTAAAAATGTCATACATATAATTTTAATGTTGTTTGCATATGAAAACCCGTCATGGCACCCTTTGATATATGATACATATAAATTAAAGGATCTTGTTTATCTCGAAGGGAACTTTAGGGTTGGTCTATTCCCATATTATTCTCATTACTTTAGCACAAACAAAAATAAAACAACAAATATTCGTTTAAAGACCCTAATTAATATTTTGGCATATCTTTTGCATTTTTGTGCAGTTGGGTGCTTGAATATGAAAATTCCTTGACCTTGCCAGTCGAATATAAAGTAAACTATCTTATAGATTTATTATAGCAAAATTTGTGAGGCTCGGCATAACCAGGTAGGTTAAGGCGTGCGACTCGTAATCTGAGGGTCGCGGGTTCACATCTCTGTCGCGCCAAACATGCTCGCCCTTTCAGTCGTGGGAGCGTACAACTGTGACGGTCATTTCCACTATTTGTTGGCAAAAGAGTAGCCCAAGAGTTGGCAGTGGGTGGTGATGACTAGCTGCCTTCCTACTACTCTTACACTGTTGAATTAGGGACGGCTAGCACAGATAGTCCTCGTGAAGCTTTCCGCTAAATTCAAAAACAAACATAGAAAAATTAGTCAACAGGGTTAAGATTGACAGTTATACCTATTCGCACCAGGTTTCGTTAGAAAAATGTAAATTAATTTTTGTTACTCAATACATGAGCCCCCATGAACAAGTCATGTACTAAAGTCAACGTTTAATGCCAGGTTTGTTTGTTTTTAAGCGCAAAGCTTCGTAACAGGCCACCTGAGCTCCGTGTATGTGTGTGTTTTTTCTTATTGTTCGTTTGTTTTGAATTTTGCACAAAGCTACTCGAGGGCTATCTGTGCTAGCCGTCCCTAATTTAGTACTGTAAGACTAGAGGGAAGGCAGCTAGTCATCACCACCCAACGCCAACTCTTTTACCAACAAATAGTTGGATTGACCATACCATTATAATGCTCCAACGACTGAAAGGACGAGCATGTTTGACGCGACTCTAAGATTACGAGTCGCACGCCTTAATACGCTTGGCTGTGTCGGGCCATTTTCTTATAGCAAAACCACAATGGGCTATCTGATGAATCCACAGCCTGTGCTCCGTCCACCACATGTACTGTAACCAGGTTTCTAGTGTTATAAGTCCGCAGTGCCACTGATAGCAATTATGTTTAATACTGAGAAGACATTTAGTGATATTTATGACCACAAAAAGGGAAGCTGTTTGGTGAAATATTTATCACTTAATTTTCGCTTTCGTACAGTGCACGCTCCGAGTACAGAGGTAAGTCTACGGATTAACAACACTAAACTCAGCGGGTCGCTTCCCTTCCCTGGCCTCAGCAGGTATCCTAATGTGGCTTTGCTGTAAGAAAACAAGTTACATTTGTTTCTTTCAACTGTTAAATTAGTACTATTTTGTTTGTTAAACATTTAAAAGCAAACTGCAAGAATTTTACTCAAAATATGAGATACAAGAGGCCAGTTAAAAATGTTTTTACCATGATCAGTAATAACTGTAATGCTGTATTCTGTATGATGATTTTTACATATCGGTTGGTTATATTAGTAGACAGTGAGGACGTAACCTCGAAGATGCATTTGGATGTCTTTTATTTTTTTTATTCTTTCCTTCGTATATTTCATGATAAATATTTTGTTTAGTTACTATGAGTGTAAATGACAACAACTGTTTATCTATGGATTTGAAAGTTTAAAACAACAAAGCACACACTGATACACAATCAAAATAATAATAATAGAAGACAAACGCACGCAGTCCATTAAATATTTATTGTGGGTATTGTGATTCCGTGAATGGTAAACCAAAGTTTTTCTTGTTTTGAGATAATTGTTATAATCAGGATACGCTCAATACTTTGACATCGTCTGCACTGTTGTCTTACGTTCATGTCTTTTAAAGATTTAACGTTGATGTTGCATTTCTCGATATACCATAATTTATAGAAGTATTAAATAACAGTTGTAATGAATGATAAAACCAAAATTATAAAGCAGGATAGAGATCCGAGAGAACCTTACCTAATTATGAACATCTTCGCGACATCACCTAGGGAAATTTCTTTAAAAACAATACCTAAATTTTTTGCAACAGTATAGTTGGGATAATAAAGGTTTACAAGCGTTTGTAAGGCGTTCAAGTTTCTGTATTGACTACCAATTTACAAGGAATCATTTGTCGTAGTTTGATGGTACAAGGTAATACTTTCAGTCCGTTTTGTGTTTTAGTATTTATAGTCCGTAATACTTTACAGATTATATATATACTAGTTGGGGACAAGTGCTTCTAGAATATGACCAAGTTTAGAGAGTATTCAGAAGAAAATCAATCCTTGAATTATTCGAGAAAAAACACAATAAGACTGAACAGGTATTCTATGGGATTTTTCAAGTCCTGTGTGGATTGAAGGAAGAACTGAAAGCAATGATTCGTTATATATCAACAATAGAAGATAAAGTTACTCCAGCCACCACTGAGACTAACAAAATACCAGGTATCAAAGATAAGCATGTCATTGAAAGCTTGGATCCAATTACTTTAGCTTTTTACCCTCAACTGGCGGTACTGTCATTTTTAGGAATATCTTTTGTAAGAGATACAAATGAGGAGAGATGTCGCCCTGGATGGTGGAGTGTCTTTATTCTATTCATCCTGTGTGTTTATTGTTTTCATCACCTGGCGTTGCTTATCAATAACTTCGATAACGCTAACAGCTTAGTTTGGTTCGCTGCATCCAATTTCTTGGACTCCTTATGCTGTACCATCACCGCTATTACATTTACATATCACAGCACAAGACTACATAAGTTTATTGACACGCTAGATTGGTGGGATGTCTTTGGACTTCCCACAAGATGTCGACAAAAACTGCGGATTTGGGTTATGGTTACGACTATATTAGGAGGCTTCTTTGTCATTGGAAACAGTACCATTCTCTTCGTGATGCACGGCGAAGATCTCCAAGTTTATTTGCAAACCCACTTGTACGGAGTTTCTGATAAACTTCTCACAAAGCAGCTACAGTACGTGATTGCCTTTGTCGACGCTCTGCTGTTCTGTATCCTGATACGAGGAATCAATACATTCACAGGACTATTTTATATCTTTGTCTGTCGAGTTATCGCTTCGAATTTTTCTACTTTGAACGACACATTGAAAGCTGCTGTACTGAAGAATAACATCACACCAAATGCTGTTCGGCGATTTAGAAAACTTCACACCGAACTCGCAGATCTGGTCATAACTATCGATGACATTGTAAACTTTATCCTTCTTTGTTGGTACTCAACTATACTGTTTGATTTATGTATCGATATCTATTATTTCTTTATCTTTGAAAGCAAAACACGCGATGACCAAGCACAGAATACAACGGCAGAAGTACTCGATCTTTATAGATTTACGTACTCACTGGTTTTCTTTTTGTCTACTAGCTTTTCTGCAGCTAATGTAACCGAAGAAGCCCACGCTTCTCTGCCTTTAGTACACAAACTAACAGACGAACAGGCCATCATCGATTGGGAACTCCAGGATCAAACTCTGCTGCTCAGTGCTCAACTCATCGCCCCAGAAGTAGGGTTTACCGGATGGCATTTCTTCTATGTAGACCGCAGCTTTATTCTTAGTGTAACTGGAGTAGTAATTAGTTTTTGTGTTGTTATAGTACAGATGAATACATCACCTACCTCATCGACTGAACCAACACATTAAAAACCTAATGGAACAGATAATTGTTAAAACTATATTGCACTTAAGTATAGCTTAAAATGGCTATTGACGTTAGGCCAGCTACTGGGCTTATTGCTAATTAGTACAAGCCCATCAACTGGAGCAGCACATTAAGTACCTGATGGAACAGACTTTGACTTAGATACAGTTATTAAAAACATTGCACCTAAGTATAGTTCAAAATGGTTATTGACGTTAGGCCAGCTACTAGGCTTATTGCTAATTAGTACACATTTAAATATTTAAAAAGAATCTCAAGAAAACTGCTATATCATAACAGAAACAGGTAATATTAACATTTCTATTAATTTTCAACATAATTACCTCCAGAAGTTCCTAGAAAAAACATGAAATTTGACATTTTGAAACGAAAAGACAATTTAATAAGATGTAATCATTGTTTTATGAGATTTGAAAATCAAGATTTTCAAGTGTTTTAAATACGAGGTTAGTAATGTCTTTACCATTTACATTCATAAAACTATATAGACGTCCATGTATTTACTATATAAGAACAATTTAGCTGCAGTAGTAGCTTTAAATAGCATCTCAAAGTAACCGGACATTCTTGAGTTTGATTACCTAATCAATTATGAAAATAAGCTTTGTTTATACCTAAAAATTAATGTTCACAAAATATTCTTAAAACTTTGGTATAATTATAACAGCTGTTACTATTTTAAGTGAAATACACCGTAACAGTTACTAGCAACTTTATTAGAATTACTACTGCGAATGACTGGTTCTGTGAAATTTGTAGAGGAATATTTATGTCGTACACCTCAATAATAAATAGCTCTTTCTGCAAGAAACAATGTGTTACGTCTCAAATATTTACCAATTAAGCAACTTTACTGCACGGTTATGGAAAAAAAAATTACACGTTATTTAGTATTACATTAAAAGTAAAAAAAATCCCATAATTATTATCGATAACAACTAGTAGTTGAGTTACCAAAAAAAAGTTTATGTAAATAAAATCTATCTTCAAATAAATTGAAACATTACACAAGTATAATTTTCGGTAAGGTTTATTTTTGACATTTAAATAATATCAACCGTGAGAAACATAAACAATAAATGAGTGATAAAAGTTTATTAACATATCACCAAACAATTTGAGACAATTGGTATATTGGTGTTAATCTGCAACTTCAAAATGGTTTTTCAGACTGTGGCCACATAAGCCATGTTACTTCCAGATCAAAGCTGTGTCTTAGTGTTTAATCCATGAAACCAATTCCATTGTGATTTTAATAATTAAAACAATACATGAAGCCAATTTCATTGTGGTCTTAGTACTTAGTACATGAACCTATTCCCATGTGAATAAATTTAGTGAAAAAACTTAGATCATAGAAGTGCTATTAAATATAATGAGGTCAGCATTACTACAGACACCTTTGTGTGATTAGGAATAACAGTTCAAAGGTCATATTTTATTTTTTTTATGTTTCAGAATTTTAAAGCTAATTTTAATTATGCAAATGTTTATTCTTTCATGGTTTCCTAAAACGTATTTTAATGTCATTTAAAAATATTTCACATACATCTGTAACTGATGTCCTTCTTAGAATTATTTGAAAACAATCCAAAACCTGCTTCCTGGATAATTAATCCACTAAAATTAATAAAATCTAAAGTTAGCAACTTCAGGTAATAGTTTTTTTAAAACAATCAAATGTGCAAATGGCAAAGTGTTTTAGTTCAAGTCTAAGTCAAAAATTTTCATTTGCGTATCTGCAATGAATATGATTTCTTAATCCAATTCCTACCATTAGCCATAACACTCGTCTTAAAGCTAAAGGTAAATCTATTGTTTTTGAAGTACACTAGATTAATAGTGCACTAAACATTCTTGATCACAAGAAATCCCCTTGAAATAAAAATGTATCTCAGAATGGCTGGTATGGGTATTGATGAGAAGAGAACAACATTTCGACCTTCCTAGGTCATCTTCGGGTTAATACCCATACCAGCCATTCTGAGATACAGTGCACTAAATATTTTAATGTGTACTATGTTCTTTGAGAATTGTGAAAACACAAAAACAAAAAGTTAAGTTTAAAACAAAAATTGTAAGTTTATTTTGATGACATTTTTGTGTTTTTCCATGCTGGTCCCAAATCTAACAGTTTCCTAAGTACGATATCAGCCTGTAATTATCAAAAGATACAAAATGCCATAACACTCACACCACTGAAAATCACTATAATTTTAATTATACATGTTTTGTTCCAATAGAGTTGATGCATTATTAGTTTTATATTCAAAATAAAGGAACTTGATACATTTTCTACAAATCAGTAAAATATTTAGCTGTCTCTAAGCTTCTTAACATCAGTCAACTGTTTTTTTGCTTTTCTTAAAAGTCCAGTTTTTATTCTTCTGTAAATTTTCCCAAAGGACTGAATTATCTTCAATAACTTCAGTAAAATGAGCAAATTTGATAAGTAGTCACCTGATAAAATGCATAGAAAAATTGTTTGAGTTTCATTCTTTGTACACAACACAATTTTACATTCAATTTTAATCAAAGAAATCACTGTAGGATATTTTTATGTACCTGTGGTAACACTAACTCATCTAATCCATGATCCATTTTTAAAATTCACTTGTGGTTAAGGTAACTTAAAAAAAAACCTTTAACCACATTAAAACACTGCAAGTAATTTTGCATGATTCGTTTATGAAAAGGATACACTTCATATTTGTAAAAACTGTACAGTAATAATATATTCAAACTGAAACCATATATTTCCTAAAATATTACTACAAAACTAAATAATTTTTTAAAAGCAAGTAAATGGCAGTATCACATTTCATCAAATCAACAACTAAGAAAATGAGAAAAACCCAACTGAGATGATTTGTTAAAAATAAATTTGTTTTTTGAATTTATCATTAATCATCTTGGCACATAGTTTTTCCACTTGTTATTGTGCTTATTTGATGAATTGTAATGTGTTGCTGTCATCTATTTGCTTACATAAAATAATTTGTTTATGTAGTAATATTTTATATTATTACAACTTGTATACAAACTTGTAATTATTACAAATGTTCAGTATATCCATTTCATAACCAAATTACAAACAATTTCCTAGAGTACTTTACTGTAACTAAATGTGTTTTTGTGGCTTAAGGAAACTTATGAGTACCAAGTCTCTTTAAAAAATCACAGTTCTTGATGGGCAATTACTTAGTAGTCGACTGAAAAAACATTTAGTTATAAAAATTAAGATGTCTGTTTAGAAAACAGTAAAATTAATTTACCACATTAAACATGAATCAACACACTTTAATTAAATTTATCTTACACAAGATTATATACTTTGAAAAGTATCAAAACTAAATGAATCTATGCATAAAGACACAAAAGACACTACTGATAACCGAGTGTAACAGTTTTGTAATATTTTCTAAAAAAAGAAAACTTATGTGTTATTATCATTTAACACATGATAGTTATTATTTAACTGCATTTTGTGTGTGTTATTGTTTATCACTTCTAGAACAGATTTGATAACTGTGAAAAACCAAGTATTTGGCTGTCAAACAGGTGCTATATTGTCAAGTGTCTTGCAAACAGCCACAGGTCTGACACTAAATATTATTAAAATGAATATTCATCACTACTTTTATTCTAACATTTTAATGAACTATATAATGAAAAGTTATTCTACCACTTTAACTAAAATGTCCAATTCAAACCTAGAAAAGTCAGGCAAATAACAAATTTTGGATTTTCTAACATCTTTTGGCCAATTATTGAAAATATATTCTCATCAACAACTTTCAGTCATTCATTTCATTTAGACAAGAGTGCAAATGATCTGTAACCAAACTAACTTTATAATTACTTCATTTGTTAACATTAAAAACATTATACATTGTTTTATTTCACTCGCAAGCTACATGTTCTTATTTTAGTAAATAATGTGCTTCTAAACAAGCTAGTTTTTGTAACTGACAGGTAAATATTCAACATCACTTTATAAAACAAAAGTGCATGTTGAAGTAACAGATCACAACCAACTTCGATTTTAATACACAATAAATTCTGCAACTCATGGGAGCAACAGTGGATTTTCTAACTTTTCTCACCTACATATTTATTACAGTTTCTGTTAAGAATCACTAAAACATTAATATAAACGTGAATAAGAGTTATCCTTTACCCTTAATGTTAAAGTGCAACTGAATGTACATGATTTCCAAAAGCAAAGAAATTTTGAGAATAAGATACTGTTTATAAAACACTGATTTAGACAGAAACTTGAGTTAAAGACATCAGGCATTAAGTCTAATAACTTTAATTGCAATGTTTTATCCCATTTACTATGTATAAAATGCTTCAGCTTTTATTTAACTATCTATGGCAAATTATCATAATTTGACACTAAAATATTTGATCCACCGAACTCTTAGCAATGCCAGCAGAAGCTTTATACAGTTATGTGTTTGGAATTAAATTAATGCACTTGTATTTAGGCAAGTTATAAAGAAACTTAAAATGATTGTTATATTCAATGTTAGGATTTAGCACAGACATTAGTTTCACTATCTACTATGTTGAACACTTACAGTTTATACAAGTTAATTTTCACACATGCTCTACAGATTAATTTGTGTTCTAACATTATTGAAATTACGAAATCAAAAACAACGTTCGACAATTTAAGTAAATAAGATGTATCTTGTACAATTTGTTTTATGGATACTCAATATGTAAAAAGATAGATCTCTTTTTTTGTTAAATAATCATAACTAAACTGGTATTCATTATTTTTTTTCACTATCTAATTTTTTTTTAAATGTTCAAAACTTATCAACCTTAAGATTCAAATTGCACTGAAGGTTTTCTTAGTGAAAACAAAGTGCTGGGTAAACATATAAGAGCTTAATATCTGTCTTGCTAGATATCTCTTGTTACCATTAATTCAGAATGTGTGTTTGCTAGGTTAAAAAATGTTATAAGACTTTATATATACTTTTAAAACAGTATAAGAAAATTTATTTTAGGTTAAGATGACACACACACAAAAACCATTACCTCCTAAAAGATATTTATTTACTAAGGTACTGGTCAATTTTTTCAGTCATCTCAGGCACAGCCTTAAATAGGTCAGCAACCAGCCCCAAATCTGCCACCTGGAAGATTGGAGCTTCTGGGTCTTTATTAATGGCCACAATGGTTTTAGAGTCTTTCATTCCAGCAAGATGTTGAATAGCTCCAGAGATACCCACAGCTATATACAGTTCCTATTAAAATATTAGCCTGATGAGAATCTGTAAAGTTTTACAAATCACATCAAAATATGATTTAGTTATTTATTTTTACAAGATCTGAACAATTAACAGTGCAGGCAGTATTCTAATAGCAATCAAAATGCTAGTGGTATCTTTGTGATCATTTCAATAATTGAAACACCAGCAGCATGTAGGCAGTCATTACAGTACATGAAACACTAGATGACAAAGTGATATTCAACACCTTCACTACAGGTCGTAGGTTAAAGGCCATGTCATTCCATTTGTTAACTTTCATTCCAAACTTTATGGAACACTATTTTATAAATTTATGTCAATAATTTTGGAATCAAATTGTAGTTTATAATTCAAACTTTGATATATATTAGTTCATTTCTTAATTTAAAAGTAAATATTAAAAGAACACATCTAAATATAGGTTTTAGTGAGTCATGTGATATGTTGAATGCAGCACTGTTTAAAATTAGATGTTTAGTGATGTTAAAGTGCTAAGTCTTTAACTTTGTACAAATTAGGAACTCAAATCACTAATACCGATCAGCTAGAATATAAAATAACAATCTCACATCTTTTTAGTTTGCTGAGATATAATTTATGTACTGAATCAAACATGGTGGCCTCCTTCACATCTATTCATTTTTTGAAAATGTTCCTTATATACTCTTACTACAGTATATGACATGCAAATAACCAATTATCAGCTTAGTGTGTCCCCAGAGTGGTTTACTCAGCCATTTTAATCTGTAAAAAAATCTATCATGTTCTTTCAATCCAAGTTTCTAGAAGGTAGTTAGTGTTTGTTTTTAGCCTGCTCATAGTTTTACGTTTTTTAAAATCTAAATACGTTCGTTACTAAGCTTGATAAATTATAGTGGAATTCTATGGTGTCAATGTAGTTATTTATGACTTTTTGGTTATTCAACTGTGTGTGCGTGTATATATAACCTAAAAATATTTTGTTTCACATCTTCCATGTGTAAAATTTTTAAAAAAGGCTTAATGTCCAGTAGCAACTGAGTACAAATGTTATAGCAGGAAGATGTTGTTTGCTTTAATTCTTGATTTATTGTCCTATATTTTAATAAAAATAAGTTTAATAATTTATTTCTTAATAATAATAACCTGTATACATATATATATGTGTGTGTGTGTATATATATAACAATAATTGAAATGTGATTGTATATGACAACAAAATTCTAGTCCACTAAAACATAGCCATGACAGGTAAGACTACAGGTCAGTTTTATATTCTGGATACATAGCATGAATGCATCATTGCAAGTTATACTATGTTAGCTAGACATGACTGGAAGGGCAATGAAATAAAAAATAAATATTTATGTAAATATATAGCATTATGAGCCACAAGTTACTTAGACTGAACATTTATGTTTTCATCTTACATTACGAAGTCATTCTACCATGAAAAAGGCATAATTTATATTTAATTTTTTTTTTTTATGTATGTGCAAGGTTAATCAAGTGAAAGACCCACATGGAGTTAAGAAAATAATAAAATATAGTGTCTTGTTGAAAACAAACATTTGAAAAGTATTTAGGAGATACTAGAGATTATGCAAATAATACTTGAGATTTTTGGAATGAAGAATAGTTTTCTTAATCACAACATGAAATTCCTTTGCACTCCAATTAATAACAAAAAAAAACTATCTTCACAAACAAATATTTAGTAAAAATATTTTATTAAAAGTGATTTTTGTATACAAAGAAACTGTAATATGACTAAAAGTCTAAAAGTAATGTGAAGATACTCATGCTGTATCAAAAGTTATGGTGAAAATACTTACCGTGTACAAATGTGCAAAAAAACCTCATGTCCATTATACCAAGCTTGAAGCAAAAGGGTTAAATAATTGAAGCACTAGCAGTGTATATAATCACTTTAATAATTAAAAACTAGCATAGTGTATATAGTCACTCACTCTTTCATCCTGGATATCCTTTACTACACTTGAGAGAAAATTTTAGTGTCTTACATTAAGAATTGTATTATTTTTTACATCATACTAATTAGCACAGCATAAAGTCTTGGCTTACAATCCACATCTTAATAGTCAAATTGACTGATCCTGTTTTAAGTTACGATAGAAAAAATAACAAATAAAATAAGTTTTACTGAAAAAAAAAAAGGTTTGTATATAAAAGACCTTAGAGATTATACAAAGGAAGACTGAAATTGTTAAAATGAGGAAAATTATTTTTAATCTTTGCATGAAAATTACTTTGCACATGGACTATTCAAACCTGATACTCAACACATTAATGGAAACATTTTTACTTTAGTTCGTTAAAAATACTTTATAAAAAATATGATTCTTTTATGTGAAAGACTTATAATGTTAACTAAAAGACTGCCAAATTTTGTGAAAATATACAAACTGTATTGAAAGTTAGAAGTATTAAATCTATAAATACTTTAAATTGGTACAAAGAGGTCATGTAAGCAGTCAAATTAATTGATCCCAAATTGAAAGAGTTATTAAATGAAACACTAGTAGAGTGTAAGTGGTCATTTTAATAACTGAAAAATTGGCAGATGGCAATTATACTTTTACTAAACTGTAATGCTAGTAAAATGTATACAGTTATTTAATAACTGAGGATTATTAGAGTACAAATGACACTTTTTAAATACCCGACTTACTAATAATATACAGTCATCTTGTTACTATTCACTATAACCAAATAATACATAACATATGCTAAGAGAACAGTGGAAATAACTTACTGGTGCAACAATTTTACCAGTCTGACCAACTTGAAGGTCATTTGGCACAAATCCAGCATCAACAGCAGCTCGAGATGCACCAACAGCTGCACTCATTTTATCAGCCAGATCATAAAGAAGTTTAAAGTTGTCTCCACTTTTCAAACCTCTTCCTGGGAGGTTGGCAAGTAGCATCATGAAAATCATTCTTTAATACAACCACAAAAACATGCAAATACAAACTCATTTTTGCCATTGTTTCTTAATTTTCAAGTAAGTCAAACACAGAAGTATGATAATTTTTATTAACAAAAAAAACACTTCAAGTACTAAAGATACTATATTAAGCTCAGCAACTAGAAAAGACTAAGGAACACAACAATACTGAATTATGCATAATGGTGTTCCTAACCAGTGTACTATGAGGAAATAAGAGTCAGAGCATTTATCATAAAAAACTGCCATGAATTAAGAGTGAAATAGTACAACGAGTAATTGTGGAGAAAACATTCTGATAATAGAAAAAACAGTAAAATTTTTTTGTTCTTGAAGAGTCTGAAAAATACACTCATAAAACATAAAATCACAATTGCACATGCATTAAATAATATTACACCTAATGTAACAGTCTCTTAATGTATCATTAACAAAACCACTTACCCCCAGACACAACAGTCTTGGCACTAGTAAGCTCTGGTCGTTCACTTTTACTGAGTTCCTGACTAATCCATTTTGTTAGTTCCCAACTAAGGTCAGATTGAGGTGCTATATAATTATAACACTGATTTTAGTTACGAGTTGAGCTAGTTGCTTCCTAAAACTATATGTTTCAAATTTTATATAATAAATATGCAAATTCAGTCAAAGTAAAGCAACTCTTTGTTGTAACAAATACCTTTAAAACATTTCTCTTAACATTTCTTAAAATCTCATTGTAGTACAACTTTTTAACAAAGAATAAAGTATCATAAAACTGGCAATAAAACCAATATTCCACATTAATTTGTATTTATAACAGCTGAAACTAAAATAAACAGTCAGAAAATTAATCAACATTAAATATTTCTAGCAGTAAATATTGCAAAATGGAAAACCAAGTACCAGGTTTCACTTCCCAAGTCTGACTGTTAATTGGCTGTTTAATTACAAAATTCCTAGATTTAAGTTTAAGAAGTGTATATTTAATGCAATGATAAATATCACACTAGATGCACTTCCACAGAATCCTCAAAAGTATCTGTTTCAGAGTAAATAAAGCCAAAATTAGAATAAACATATATTTTTATTTATTGTTTTTGAGGTTCATGTGTCATGATGTATTGTAACCTACAAAGTATATAATTCTTCTCATAATTCATGCCATACACATTTTACTGTCTTCATTACAGTACAAGTTGCAGCATTAAGCATCCCTCATGTGACAACATTTTAGATTCTACTGTCTGACTGAAAGACAGTACACTACTGTATGGTTGTGCAACTGGTTAAAACAGGTGACCCTTCCAGACAGCCTTTGATCTTCTTATGGGGAAGTGAAATTAAATGAAGCATTTTTGGCTCTCAACAAGAAATTGAAATATAAACACAAATACTAAACTAACATTTTCAAAATATTATGTAGAAACACATGAAAAACTATTTCTTCAAATCTATATTTCTGTTTTAAATTTTTATATTTAGAGTTTAAAGAGATTAATAATTTATTATATAAGTCACTGTTCAGGCCACATTTAAAGCACTGTTTTCAGTCTTGAGCCTTTTTACCTTATAAAAGACACTGAACTGTTTGAACATGTTTATAGGATGGGCTAATGGAATAATATCTGTGATAAAAGGTTATCAAAAAAAGACAGGTTAAGATCTTTGAAAATGTTTTCTCTGGAAAAAGGATTACAGGGGATCTGGATTGAGGTATTTAAGATTCTTAAAGGGACAGTTTTGATGCATCATTTTTTTCCATACTTAATGGTAGGACTAAGGGACCAAAGTACAAATATAGCCATGGTTGTAGTCATTTTACCTACAACAGTTTTTGTTTTGTTTTTCTAACAAGGAAAGGGTTGCTATCAATTATGGTGGATGTAGTACCTTTAAGAAAGTTAAAGTTTATAAATATTTTAGTGATATGGGTTAGGTTTGAGTTTTTTATTTTAATTTGAAAGTTTAGTTTACTAATGAAACAGTCTATATGGAACAAGAGGTCCCTTAACGACTTACATTTCATATTATGTAATGTGAAAATTGAATATATATAATTAGTTTTTGTTTTTATAACCAAAAACATAAGCTTAAGAACCCACATCATTATCAACTAAACCTTTTAATTATTTATATACTTTGTGTAAATTTACCATTTTCAGTTGGAGCTTCTGATGAGACAAATGGACAAGCTTCAAAACACGTGCCTCGGACAGAGATGACTTTCACTGGATCTTTGGCCCTGATGGTGGTGATTGCATTACCTGTTTATAGAGTTAAAAATACAAAAACAACCAGCAAATTTGTTTAACTCAGCTTTTTAACAGAAGTAATATCTTAAAATTAAAAAATGTATTTATTTTTGTCTAACTTATTTTCTCCTCTTGGCTAAAACAGTAAATTAACATTTTATCAGAGATATCAATGTGGCTTTATCTTGTGGACAGTAACTGTCTGTTTTTTAGTTTTTTACTTTTAAATTTGAAGCCACATTTATGGTGAAAGCAAGATGCAGATGTTACACACTCAAACTATTATCCATTAACAAAGGCAGTTTTATAATAGAGTAAAAGCAAAGCAATAGAACTTTCATAACATCCTTACTCCTCTTTCAAAAAATTATATTTTGATTTTAAAGATACATTTTTAGATAAACTGATACAAAAACTGTAAAAAAATGATATCAAAAGGTTTGTGGTATAAACTTTTTTATGGTTATTCATAATTTTTCGTTCAATAATGGTATTATAACAGTTACCTCAGGGTTCAAAAATCCAAAAGAAAATATATTCTTATATAACAGAATATCCAATATATTATTTGTTTAAAAACATCCTCACCTGCATAGATGGCTCGTACAAAGGTATCAGGACTTTTGATGTCTAAGATATCTGAGATTGGAGAAACGTCCAACTTTGCTCCAATACGAGGTATCAAACTCTGCAGTATAATCAAAATAGAAATGCAAAAACTGATACAGCTTGAAATATCTTTTAACAAGCTGAAATATATACTTGAAAGTTAAGATAAATGTAAATACACAAAGATGAGATGTACAATAGGGTAAAGCAATAAAATGTATTTTTCAATATGTTGGACTTTTAGATCACTCTAGGAACACTAATCTGCTTTCTTCTCATACTAGAATATCTCTAAATCACATCCATCTTTACACCAAAGGACCAGAAAGATGTTCAAATTTAATGAACCAAGCATTCATTTTAATACTTTTGGCTTAACATGCCTAAATATTGCACAAATGAACCAGCTGAAAACTTAATACACTAACAGTTTGTAATTTTCCACACATTACTACAAATGTGGTATGAACAAAGGTTATACTGCTGATCTGCTAACTTAAAAGAACCAAAATAAGTATTTAAAAGTGCAACCAGGACATGGTCAAGTAAAATACAACAATATACCAAGCAGTCAGTTAATACGTTACTACAGCTTTCCAAGAAACATATCCAGAATATTGACACTACGTGAAGTTGTATATCCTGCTAATAGTTACTAAAACATTACTGTAATGTGTAAATTTTAGTTTTCATCACACTAAGCCTCACCTATATGACTGATTAACATACCTTTTTTGTTTTTGTTAAACATGTAACACATGAAAATGGTTAACATATTCAGGCATACATTGTAGAGTTCAGAAGATCAAATGAACAGTAACAAGTTAAAAGTAACACATTTACAAACTACACAATATCCATAAATCACATAAACTTGAAGTAACTTAAAAAGTGGTATACAAAAACACGTGAAACAGAAATATACCTTTCCAAATGCATCAGCACCAGCAAAAATGTGAGTGAAACTGAACTGCTTCTGGCATGTCAAAACAAGAGAAGTTACTCTTTCTGGGGAAAAAAAAACAGTCTGTGAAGTTTCTGATATAATTCATTATTGTTTACAATTCCATCGAATATTATGCAAAATACAAAGACTCTGAGACAAAGAAAAAAAAGAAAGAGAAAATTTTGATGTAAGTTATCTTTACATTGAAGTCTCCATAAAGAATATTAGAGAGACATTTGTCAACAATTTGAAGTTCTACACTGTTTACTTTAGAACATATTCTTACCATTCAACCAACACAGCTTTCAACATATACAAAGAATACCCATAGAAAATAATTTAGTCCAAGGGTGTAATTTCTACTTATTTGGACATGAATTTTCATACATAACAAATCTTACAATAAAGCTTTACATGAAAGTCCTTCTAAGCAGATATTCTTTAATATAATTATCAAGGTTTTCTTGACACTATGGAGCAAACTTATCCACCAGAACACAGGTGAAAAGAATTCTATCTCAATAAGGTATACTACCTGGGTTTATAAGAAAAGTAGCTGAACTCATCAGTGGGTTAATTTTTAATTTCAATTTATACAAGTAGCTTACTTTCATCTGAATTTAATGGCTTAATAATTTATTTCTAAACATTTGACTAAAATAAACCTGTACATGTAACAAATGTGACTTCTTGATAAAATTGTCAGAAAACACAAAAACACACATTTTTGTATTTGCAGGTAACATTTGTCATCTTAATACAGTTTCCTTCTGGTTCTCTCTTATAGCTGTTACTGAAGTAAATGTTATGGTACTAAACTTAGTGTAGTCTTTCAAAGAAGACTTGTAGATAAAGATTTTTTTTAAAAATTTAATAAATGTCTTACATGTTAGAAAAATTGGCTTTTATTGGTGAAGTTCAATACAACAAATGCTGCATAGTCAAAGGAAAACTCATAATAAATCTGTGAGTTGTCTCTAATATGTGAGAATCAAGTACAAAGCTTCCAGACTCCAAGAAGTCATTTGATAATACAATATCAAATAACATGCGTATACAATCACACATTTCCAAAGATATTCTGTTCTAACCATTTTCCTCTAATACCATATTAAATTTGAGCAAAAAGTGATATAAATGAAAGATCTGATTACATAAAACACTAATGCTGCTCCTCTTAGTACTGCTAATACTATACTTTCTAACTTACATACACACCTAAACTTCAGAGAAAAAGGTGTAGTCACACATATGCATAACTACTAAATCTGTATTGTCCAAGTTAAACAAGCTTATAATTCTTACCTGGCAATGTACCCTCTAAAAGCGAGTCTTCTGCTATTAGTATCTTGCCAACACCTTCAGCTTTACACAATTCTGATACAACCTGTAACATAAGCCCAGTAAGAAGTAAAACAACTTCTGAAATAGGAAATCACAAGGACTAAAAACTATTTGTTTATGATACAGAACATCAATGTTAACAGATAATTATAAATGTTACAAATGTGTTTGTTATTACATACACGATCAACCTCTTACAGCAATAAAACTTTGGCAGTGAGAAAATGTACAGTTTAAAAAATATTAATATACAATCTAAATTTTAGCATGTGCAGCCTAATACAATCATGTTCGTCACTGTAAAACAATTCTTTGTTTGCCATAAGTCAAAAATAATAACTTCAACATCTTTTTTTTCTCAGATGATAAAATTAAAAAAATTTAAAACCAAGAAAGAATCCAGAGGTTTAAATTGAGTTGTTTTTGATTAACCTTTTGAGAATGATCAAGACTCCAATACTTATAATTGATACCATCTTACTTTACTCAAAATGAAATACGTTGGTGTTATAAACCAAATTTGAATATTTTAATTCAAATGTTTGCTAGAAAGAACCAATCATGATGCTGATGTAATATATCTAGGATGCTCATGAAATTAAAAATTTTTCATGTGAAGAAGGCCTCGTACAGAAGCCAAAACATAAATTACATTTTCTTTCAATAGGTAGCTGCAGCCCACAAGGTTTCAAATCTACACATTTACTATACTTTTACATTTGTTTTGTGCAGATTTATCACGTAAAATCTCACATATCTTTCTCCTTTATTTAGAAATAGATAACGTAAAGTTTTAGTACAATATTCAGGGATTTGAATTCAGTTTTCAGACTACCTTTTTTGTGATGTTCACATAACTTTCAAAGTTCTGTGTTAACTTTATCACATTAAAATTACGTTGTGACATTTTGTATACAACAATAGTTACTAGAAAGGCTCAATATGACTGAAATGTATTCATATATCACATACAATGAGTCTTAGGTTTTAAAAAAGGAGAGCATTTACTGTAATGCAGCTGACTAAATAAGAAACCTCAATATTTGTTCATAGGATCTGCTAAAATTAATTCACTCATTGTTGCTGTAATCAAGAATATCATTAGTTCAGCACAGACAATAGCAGCAACAAGGTCAAGGTTTTTAAATACTTCTCATACAGTAATTTAGATTCTTCATCTGAAGATAACAATGATGATAAAATAGTTAATAAAAGGCCTCAAGAAGTTCTGCAATTTTGTACAATTCTGTTCTTTCCACACACTTTCTAATCTATGTTTAGCTTTCTCATTATAGGCTCAATCCCACAGACCAACCTCATAACTACCTTGTACTTGTTATAGTTTCAATACTATAACTTTTAATACAGGAGACTTTTGGGAAACAAGTATTTTGTACACAAAAAATTAGATTTTTTTAACAAAGTATTTATGTTAAGGATTTGTCATGAATTATATGGCTACATACCACCCTGAGCACTATGTGATTTTTAGATTAAGACTTCAACCTATTTTTCTCCTCAAAAATCTCATACTTGCTTAATCTCTTAATCTGTTTTCTTTATCTTAACTTTCTATAGTCAATTTGACTGACCTTGTAACCATTAAAAAGAAGTTTAAACAAATCTAATTTACCTCCCTTTTTCAAATGACTTCAAATTGTAATATGTAACTACATTTGTTTATCTTAAATAGCTTTACACTCATAACAGTATACATACATTTATACTTACATTTTATTCTCTTACTACCATTTGAGCCCAGACTACTCAAGATTCATGCCATTGCAAGCTGTAAATTATTTGGGGAATGTGAAGCTCACATTCCTCTATTAACCTTATCTTGACAGGCCATTAAATTTGTTGACTTCCATTCAAAATTTTATTAAACTATTATTTCATTAATTTATGTCAATAAGTTTGGTATCAAACTGTACATAATTCAAATTTTAGTATTATTCATCATTCAATTACTTAATTTTAAAAGTAATTATTAAAAGCACACGCCTAAATACTAATTTTTTTGAGTCATGTTAAACTGAATACAGCATTGATTCAAATTAGAGGTTTGTGATGTCAAAATACTAGGTCTATAGTTTTGCACAAATTAGGGACTAGAATTATCAATATTGATATGTTGGAATATAAAATATGTTCCTCATATCTTTTCATTTGCTAAGATATGGCTTATGCACTAAATCAAACACTGTGGTCTTATTCAACTTTTTCAATTTTTGGAAAAAAGTTCTTTATACACACTTATTTCTAAATAGTTATAATGTATAATAATTGAAATGTGACTGTATATTACAAAATACTAACCCACGAAAACATGGCCAATACAAGGTCACTTTGTAAAGACTAAAGGTCAGTTTTATATTGGATATGATAATATAAGTGCATGTGTACTGTGTCAATAAAAGTTCTGTAATGTTAGCAGGCCACAACCAGTATATCAATATAATAAAAATAATAAATATATAATGCTGAGACTTAAGTTATTTAAATTAAGCATTTGTTATAATCTGCAGTAATTCTAGAATGATAAAAAAGCATAATTTATATTTATTTCCTAATTTTTATGGTGGTTGCTTGACATAATTAGGGTAGACTCTAAGTGGTTCAGAAAATAAAAGAAAATATAAAGTCTCACTAAAACAATGTTTGAAATGTATTTAGGAGGTTTTAGAGATTACACAAATAATATCCTAGATTTTTTAATGAATAAGAAGTTTTAATCATGACTTGAAAATCACTTCATACTTGGACTACTAACAAAAGAAACTCAATATTTTCATAAACAAATCTTGAGTAAAAATACTTAATTAAAAAAGCTGATTTTCAGTGTACAAAAAAACTTGCAGTCTTTACCAAACATCTTCCAAATATTTGTGAAGATACACATATTGCAACAAATTAGTATAAATGTATGCAAATGTGTATATGAACTCAAGTATATTATACAGAATCCACTGTGAAGGATTTAAATTACAATATGAAAAAGCTATTTGCAAGGTTTCCCCATGAAATATTTTTAGTATAATTTTTTTCCTTTAACATAAAAGGTTTATTATTTTTACATGAAGTTACTTTTAATAAAGAATAAAGAACACATAAATGTAAAAACGGCTCGTTTCGATTGAGAAAATTTTTTTATGTAGAGGAGTGAACAATGTTTCAACCTTCTTCGGTCATTGTCAGGTTCACAAAAAAAGAGAGCGGTAACTGACCGGAAGCTAACCACATGTTTTAAAGTGATTGAGTAACTGAGTATTGGAATGTAGAGGGCAGGCTTAGATGTTTGAATATATAATTTTATATTATTTATTTTATAATTATTATTTATTATATTACTTTTTAATATAGATATAAAGATGTTCCTTTGTATTGGTATATTTTGGACTTAAGTTGTTGTATAAGTAAGACTTCTTTAATTTTGCATCTATTTAGATTTGTTTCTTTATTTATTATTTGAGTGTTTTCTATGGTTATGTTGTGTTTATTTGACTTGCAGTGTTCAAAAACTTGTGAAGGTGACTTTTTATGTTCTTTAAATCTGGTTTCCATTTTTCAACTTGTTTCTCCAATATAGAAGTTGTGGCAGTTATCACATTGTATTTTATAAATAATATTGGTCTGGTGTTTGTTTGTGTAGTTTTTACATAGAAGACCTCAGTTTTATGATGGTTTTTGAATAAATTTAGTATTAACTGGAATGTCAATTTGTTGCTAGTTTTTGTCAAATGTTGGTTATTTGTCTGCTGATGTTGGGAATATATGGTATACAGCAGTGTATGGTTTTGTGATTTTTTGATTCATGAGATGTATTTACTGTTGTTAGTTGGCTTTGCTTTTTGTCATGGTGTGTGCGTATAATGTTTTCTATGGTTTGTGGAGGAAACTTATTGATGTTGATGAAGTATTGCTTTATTTTGTCTAATTCATCGTTAATTTTATCTGGTGAGCATAGTTTTATGGTTGTGTTTATTTGGTTTATCAGTATGTTGAGTTTTTGTTTTGTTTATGTGCTGAGTCCCAAGGAATGTATAATCCAGTATGGGTGATTTTTTGGTGGATTTCTGTTTTGAATCAACACCAATAATTTTCTTCCATAAACCGTAGAAAACATTATATGCACACACCTAGACAGAAAGCAAAATCAACTAACAAAAGTAAATATATCCAACAAATTAAAAAATCACGAAACTATATACTGTTGCATACCATATATTCCCAACATCAGCAGAAAAATAACCAGCATTTGGCAAAAATTAATAACAAAATATGACATTCCAATTAATACCAAATTTATTTAAAAACCAGGCACAAAACTAAGGTCATACTATGTAAAAACTACACTAACAAACACAACACCAACATTTTTTTATAAAATACAACAATAAATTATATAAAATAAAAAAGTTCCACAACTATCACACCTTTACTGACTTTCTATCTATCTGATAACAGCTGTTAAAACTTCATCTAAGCTAATCAACATGTTTCCTGTAGGAATCATGCTTGAACTGATAGCAAAATGAACAATGTAATATAGTACATCACTCAATGGATAAAAATCTTAATGTTCTAATGTTATTTACAGAAAACAATGTAATATACTGTGAAAATCTTAATGTTCTAGTGTTAAAAATAATATAGTATTGAATGGTATAGAGAATTATTGGCAATTTCTGAACAAGAGGATGTGACAGGTAAGTGTGGCAAGAGGGATCTGGTTGTCTATTTCATGACTCTGAAAGCAAATAAGATTGAAAGCTATGAAAATTATACTTTGTCTGAGTGATGATAAGTAATTTACATTAAATTTCATATTTTCTAGATGGGTGATAAATAAACTAGAGAAAAGGAGGTGCCTGAAGAGCAAATGTCACATTTTTCACACTGGAGCAGATTTTAGATTTTTTGTTGTTTAATACTGCCCTATAAAAGTAAGAACTTAAAACTTACACAATATTAAAAAATGAATTATTAATTATGTTATGTTTATTGGTATAACACAGAAACAATGCAGTTTATTTAAATTTTTAACACAATTATAATGTGCAAAGAAACACATCCACAGAGGGTAAAAATACATCAAAAGGCATGCAGGTTACTCAAACTTTTTTGGTAAAGCTGAGTAGCATTACAGAAATTTAGAATGTCAAAAATGCAATGAACAATGTTGAAGTGTATCAGTTGCAGACTGCTTCATACGATGTAACAACAGTTCACCATATCCAACTGAGCATCTGAAGAAAGTCAAGACTGAACTTAAACTCTTCTTAAACTAACCAGGGGTTCATCGATGACAAGTAAGTAGTTCAGAACTGAAGATTTAAAATTCTTCTTCAGTCTTTTACGGAACACACAAAACTTTTACAGAATAACAGTTTTGCTCTTTCAAATGTTTAGCCAGTAAAAATGGATTTGGAGTGTGATTTACATAGCAGCAAACCACCAATTTGTTTGCTCAGTTTGCTGTTGTCTTTACACAAAAGATTTAAAATTAAAAAAAAAAAAATACTGCAGCAAATTTCTGTTGCATTTAAAATTCTCCCAGCTGCTGTCTGTCTTACGGACATATCTGCAGCTATCTTACTTTTTAATAGAAGATCTACTGAACAATTCCAAAGCTTATAAAAAGTTACAGAGATTTGCTGAATTGCTAAGTGAAGCTGAAATGGCCAATGAAGAGTTATCATCAATTGTTTCTTTGCTGCCAACACCACCACAACAGAGACTGCCAAGAGATTCGCATCTAGCAGAGGTGAGCCAACAATAGGCAGTTGTGAAAGTGAATTAAAGAAGTATATCTTCAAATTCAAGGAAGAAAGTTACATTGATACAAATGCTGTTATTTCAGAATCAAGATAATCTATCAAACAATATTCAAATTAGGAAAAGACCTGTGTGTAGCACCTACTTCTCAAATTTTTCTGTTTGTGGTGATTTAACAGCTGTAAAACAACCACAATTTTCTGAAGTCCCTTTACACTTTACTTAAACTATTATGACACTGTTCCACAAAGTATCTCAAGAAATATGGTTGGAATGTTAAAACTGTAACTTAGTTTTATTGTTTATGGAACCACAAGTTCACTTCTGTATGCAATGGTGCAACACTGATATGCCAAAACTAAAACATCTTCAATTCCTAATTCAGTTAAATGAAACAACATAACAACTTGAAATAAACACTAAGTAGTAGCTAAATAATAATCCTTGAAACTAAAATGAAAATCTGGAACTAAAAAACAAATAAATCCACATTAACATCACTTACAGAAGCAAGAGTTTTTCCTGCAACCAGACACGTGACATCTCCTCCAATCTTTTTGGCTGCAGTGATGGCATTTAGTGTGATGGGAACAAGTTTTTCATCTTTATGTTCTGCTATGACCAGGGAACTGTTGAATCTACTGATAACAGCTGTAATGTTCTATAAAAAGTCAATGAACTCTTTTCAGGATCTTATGATACATTAACATCTGTGCAAAAAATTACATTAATATTATTGTTTAGAAGTAGAGAACCTTTTCTGCATACTAACAAGGTATATACATGCAACAGCAATGTACACATCTTCCACTAAAGTTTTCCTGTTTAAGTTCAACACCAACAGGATAAAGGGTTCTACCTGAACAAAATCAATAAAGAACACTTGTTTCAACAGCTTAAAAACCTTGATTATGTTCTAGTGCTTTTAACGTGAGATAACAATATAATCCTGTTACTCTGAGTTAAAACAAATTTCAAAAATGCTTACATGGTAAATTTTGGAGACAAATTGCCATCAAAAATGATAGAGGTTACAACATTATGAGTTCAATAAACTGGTTGATCCATTAAAGGTGTAAGATTCATATCACCCAATGCTCAGGACAAGATTTAACATTACACTTAGTACTTTTGAGGGGAAAGTATTTCTTTTTTCAGCTGATGGAAAAACATTCCAGGCACATTTATAAGGAGCCAAACAAATTCCTAAAAATTATAAATTGCACAGGTCCAACATACATAAACATTTTAAAATGTGTACCTCTACATCTAAAATCCAAACTGTATAATTCATATTTTTTTAAATTCACAAACCCTAAATTTTTAACCTAAACAATAACAAATGTACTGCTTTTTGTCTACACTAAAAACCCAGAAAATTTGACTACCAGTTACAGAAAAAGCAGTTCCTGTTTGGGATATTTAACATGCTACATCCTAATAATCAAATGTTAAAAACTGTAAAATACAATGATAAATATATTTAAAGACTTTAAATACAAAATGCAGTATACACCATTTGGACAAAACTGAACTGCCAATTGCATTGTATTAATGGATATACACCAGTTTAATTGAAAAAGAGCCCATGGATAGTGTTATGTCTAATATACAAAAATTTTGAAAAATTAAAAATAAACAAGTAGCAATTTCTTCATGGTTTTTACTGAAGTATTTGTAATGGTTTTATTAAACAGCCCACTTTTGATTCGATAACATTTTTATTTTGCAAAAGTTGTAGAAAATATATGTAATTTTCTAAAAAGAGGAAAATTTGATATGCAGAATTTTTCGTGTGTATGCATGTGATATATAATTACTAACACTTGGATACATGTAGTTTATTCATTTCACACTAAAAAATCAAATTGCTGACAACATACACAGAATATAACAAAACTGATCTTCCAGATCTTATGAATCACTTTTTAAAAACATATATATGTACTAGCAGCACATATGTGCCCCACCTACACAGTAGTTTAGGGTTAATACCATGATAAACAACACAGTTCTGACTAAGGTACCAAACTTTTAACACTTATTTTTTAGGGCAAACACATGGTTGTCAAGCAGACAAAAATGCATGACAACTGTACATGGAAACATTAAGCAGACCTTTGAGTGATGTCAAACCTAAATAAAACAATATAATTCAAACTAGTTACAAGGCTAAAGAAAATAATATTCTGAGAAATGGCATGTTTTAGATGTTTCTTTTTCTTAACATGCAACCATTCTGTATCACACACAGCAGAACAGAACCATGAACATTATAATGATAATCAAAAACAAAAGCACAAATAAACTTAAGTTTATAAGCAAGTCACAGTTGTATAGGGAAACAAAAATTCATGATTTTAATTTTTATTTATAATGCAAAATACATAAAACATAATTGTAAATCATTTTCAAGTGAATACTTCTGCCTATAAGCAAAGCAAAGCTTTAATTTTTTGCTAAAAAACACTACTTTAATTTTTAAATAATAAACCTTACTTTGTTCATTGCTATTAACTGGTTATCACTAGCCTACTAGTAACTTTAATTCAGTGGAAGAAAAGTCTTTCATAATTACAATTTTGATTATTTGGACAGCGCGAGGTGAATTACTGAAACAATGTCCAAATAACAGTATGTTAAGGTTCGTATATAATTTACAACACTAAAACCTTAGAGTAAGATTTAACTGATTCTTAATCGTTACTGTCTCACACTGATAGCGTTTGACGAAATTCGTAAATAATTGTAATGTCCATACGTATTACTATAAAACGAGATAACTTATGAAACACTAGGCCTAATAATTAAAATTACTTCACTTCTTTTACCTGAGTTAGTCTCCTCGAAAAAGTTTGTCTTAGGCCTACAGAAAATATGTTCATTTTCGATAAATGTTAGTTTTCTGTACACTAAATTGCGTATTTTAAAATTTTATTATATGTGACACTTTTATTTGAGATATTAAAAAGTCAAAACTGCTATTAGTATTATAACGTGCAAATTAAAAATTAATAAAAGTTCCCAATATATAAAACCACACTCGCTACATATTCTCCCGTAGTATCAAAATCTATACTTTGACCTCACAGAATCTGGCACGTGAATGCCCTTAAATAAAAATAAATTATTTCTTTTAGATTTCCTTACACTTTTATTTCTCTATGCTAAAACAGACAGTGAAGCTAAAATCAAAATCCTAAGACAAATGCACACCAGTTGCACATATCCTTTAATTACTATATAATTGTTGTTGTTTTGGAATTAAGCACAAAGCTACACAATAGGCTAACTGTGCTCTGCCCACCACGGGTATCGAAACTCGGATTTTAGCGTCTAAGTCCGCAGACATACCGCTGAGCCACTGGTGGGCTAAATACTATATAAATAACGGTTTGCTATATTCTGTAAAACTTAGCAAAAATCCAATGATTCAGTTTGTTTCGAATATTTGCACAAAGCTACACTTTATCTTTTTGCACAGCTGTCACTTATCGTCAATTTTTGAACAATTCTAATCGTAATCTTAAAATTAACCGTTACTCTTAATACGCCCCACATCTCCATGGTTGATTTCCTGATTAATATTATATTTAATATATTATATGCCACATTATTTTATTAGTTAGTGATACTCTTTGTTTTAGCGCAAACCCAGACAACAGATTATCTATAATGCTCACCTCAATAATCAAGCTTTATATTTTAGTTTTACACGCTATATTATTAAATCTGAACAGAATAGCTCTGTAATCTTGTGGTAAAGAACACTAATACTTTAACACTAAAAAACATGTATATTTTAAGGGAGCATTTAAAATTTAAAGGTAAGGCACTGATGAAACACACCATTGTGTTTGGAATTTTCAACTCGAATGCCACTTAAGCTAAACAGGCCGGCATGGACAAGCGTGTTAAGACGTGCGACTCGTAATCTGAGGGTCGCGGATTCGCATTCCCGTCGCGTCAAACATGCTCGCCCTTTTAGCCGTGGAGGCGTTATAATGTGACGATCAATCTCATTATTCGTTGGTAAAAGAGTAGCCCAAGAGTTGGCGGTATGTGGTGATTGATGACTAGCTGCCTTCCCTCTAGTCTTACACTGCTAAATTAGGGACGGCTAGCACAGATAGCCCTCGAGTAGCTTTGTGCGAAATTCAAACACAAACAAACAAACTTAAACAAAACAGCCAGATCAGAGTTCCTAACACTGACCAAAAGAAGGCAAACATTCAGTCAGCAACAATCATTGCCACTGAAACTGTAGTGCAACGTAGAGAGAAGAAAATTACAAACACTGTAATTTGAAGGCTTAACTATAAATAAATGTTAAAGAGGGACGAACTATGTAGAGCGTGTTCAGCCGGATCAGGTCAGGAATCTTGAGCTTTCAATACGCAGTATAACCATTTGACCAAATTCAACTCAAAAAAGGTGACTGAAAAGAAAACTATAAATTCATTTTTGTTGCAGCGAGATTTGAAGCAGTCAATAAAATAAATTAAACTGATCAATGATTTATTTGAGAGATTTCTAAAAAATATTATAATTTGCAAAACGTTGTAATAGAGAAAAATAAAAATTTTACAGTTTGCAAAAAAAATAAAATAACTCGAAACCTTCAAAAAGGATAAAACATGACTTTGTTTTAAGCGTCAAGCTACAAGATGGATCACCTTTGCAACGTCCACTACAGGTATAGAAGTTCCAGGAAGGGGATATAACACAATTTATAAAATTTAAAAAAATAGTTACACATAACTCTTTCTATTTCTCATAAATAGCTAAAATATAATTCTTATTGTTCAAGATGCTAAATTTCAAATAAATGCTCATATGACTTATGAATAATGCTTTTAAGCTGATTGGAAAACGACATTCTCGATGCTACGGTTTGTTTGTTTGTTTTCTGAAGCCGTCCCTAATTTAGCAGTGTAAGACTAGAGGGAAGGCAGCTAGTCATCACCACCCAGCGCCAACTCTTGGGCTACTCTTGTACCAACGAAAAGTGGTATTGACCGTCACATTATAACGTCCCCACGGCTGGGAGGGCGAGCATGTTTGGCGCGACTCGGCCGCAAACCCGCAATCCTCAGATTACGAAGCGTACGCCTTAACACGCTAGGCCATGCCAGGCCGCCCCCCAATGGCTCAGCGGTATGTCTGCGGACTAACACGCTAAAATCCGGGTTTCGATACCCGTGATGGGCAGAGCACAGATAGCCCATTGTGTAGCTTTGTGCTTAATTCAAAACAACAAAACAACAACATGCCAGGCCCATCGATGCTATGGATAGTTTCAAAGTATATCACTGCGTATGTTATGATCAGCAATGCTCAGAACGTAATTAAGTTTAGAAAATATTAAAAGAACAAATTAATTTATAAATACTTCTCTGCACTTTCTTAAAATGAAAAATGGACACTTAACACTGCTTCACAGTTGGTTAAATTAATATCGACTTTTCTTGTTAAAGATGTCTGAATGTGAATTTGTGAAATATAAAATTAAATGAATATTAGTAACCTTTTACAAACAATAAAAATATGTGTGTTGACGAGAAACCAGCATGAAGTAAAAATATATCTAAGAACGGGTTGTATAGGTATTAACACTTTTACAAATGAAGCAAGTAACAACGTTTCGACCCTTTTGGTTCATCTTCAGATTAACGAAATTAAGATGACTTAAGATGACCTGCTAACTAGTTTGCAAGTAGTATTATAAGTTCTAAATAGTTCTGAACTTATGCCAAAATGACATAAGCATTCATTTTACTTATATATATAAAAATGGCTGGTATTATGGACAGAGAAAGCACCAGTAGAGGAGCAAACAACATTTCGACCTTCTTCGGTAATCGTCAGACTCACAAAGAAAGAATCTAACCTTAATCAATTTAATCATATCCCTCTTCAGAGAACTCCCAACAACTGAAGCCTGCAAGACAGCTTCAGAACTATATCTATATCTGAGACCCTAACCCATCAATAGACATTCCCAGTAACCAATTAGCAATCCTTATAGAATTTACCACGATGAAAACAAACTTCATGTTCAACCATCACAATACCATATAAAAACAAATGGCCTAAGCATAGGCAATCCAGTATTACCAGTTCTAGCCAATATTTTTATGACACAAGTTGAAACACAAGCAATTAACACAGCATTACAAACACCACTACGCTGGTACAAATATGTAGATGATACGATTGCGGGATTCACATTTACAGAACACACACTTAATTTTTTTCAATCACATTAACTTTATATGTGAACGGAAGAAAGCAATTAAACATCATTTCTTAACCTCAAAATTACCAGAACAGATACACAATTTAAAACAGAAATCTACCGAAAAATCACCCATGTTGGACTCTAGATTCCTTGGGACTCAGCAAAAACTCAACATACTAAGAAACCAAACAAACACAGCCATAAAACTATGCTCAGCAGATAAAATTAACGATGAATTAGACAAAATAAAACAATGCTTCATCAACATCAATAAGTTTCCTCCAAAAACCGTAGAAAACATTATATGCACACACCGAGACAAAAAGAAAAGCCAACCAACAAAAGTAAATATATCTCACGAGTCAAAAAGTCACGAAACCATATACTGCTGCATACCATATATTTCTGACATCAGCATAAAAATAAACAAATCTGGCAAAATCTAACAACAACATATGACATTTCAGTTAATACCAAATTTATTTCAAAAACAGGCATAAAACTAAGATCCCTACTATGTAAAAACTACACAAACAAACACAACACCAACATTATTTATAAAATACAATGTGATAATTGCCACAACTTTTATATTGGAGAAACAAGTAGAAAAATGGAAACCAGATTCAAAAAAACACAAAAAAGTCACCTTCACAAGTTTTCAAACACTGCAAATCAAATAAACACAACATAACCATAGAAAACACTCAAATAATAAATAAAGAAATAAACAAACGCAAAATTCAAAAACTCTTTCTTTTTCAACAACTCAAGTCCAAAATAAACCAATACAAAGTAACGCCTTAAAACCTATATTAATAAATATATCCAGCATATAACACCGCCCTCTACATTCCTACACTCAATTACACAACCACCTTAAAACATGTGGTCAGCTACCGGTCAGTAACCCTTTCTTTCTTTGTGAACCTGACGATGACCGAAGAAGGTTGAAATGTTGTTTGCTCCTCTACTAGTACATACCATACTCTATCCATACCAGCCGTTTTTAGATAAATAATTTTCTGTACAAATGGGTTTTCTTCTCATCACGGATTAATCTTATTTGCCGCAAATCTTCATAACTATTATGAATTTCATGCAAAGTTGTGCGAGTGCTATTTGTGCTAGCCATCCCTAATTTGGCAGTGAAAAACTGGAGGGAAGGCAGCTCGTCACTACACCCATTTCCAGTGACGAGAGAGACTGACCGTCACCTACAAACGCTCCCACAGCTGAAAGGGCAAGCATATTTGGTGGAACGAGGATTCGAACTCGTTACCCTCAAATTGCAAGTTACGCTTCCTAATCACCTGGCCATGCCAAGCCTACTCCATAAAGTGAAGTGATTTAATTTTTGAATTTCTGGCGAATTTACACCAGGGATATCTGAGTTAGCCGTCCCTCATTTAGCATAGTAAAACTACAAGGAAGGCATCTAGTTAGCACCACCCACCGCCAACTCTTGGGCTACTCTTTTATTAACGAATAGTCGGTTTGATCGTCACATTATAACGTTTCCACGACTGAAAGGGCGAGCATGTTTGGTGTGACGGGGATTCGAACCCGCAACCCTCAGATTATGAGTCGAGTGTCTTAACCATCTGGCCATGCCGGGCCGAGCGACTTAGTAATTTCTACTATTTTGAGTTCCATACTTAATATGTAATTTCTCAAACTAGCAGTGAAGGAACAATGTTAATTTTAAGTTGTTTATTATTATAAATTTCTCAATTTTTATTTACCATAAACTACAACACTAGAAACCAGATGTCGATACTCTTAGTGGGCAGAGCACAGATAGCCCGCTCTGTAACTTTGTACTTGAGTTTAAATAAACAAACTTTATCACAAAATAACTTGTGAGCCATTGTGAGAAGAGTGGACACATTTTAGGGATAGTGAACACAATCTTTACTGCAGACAGACACAACAAAATCGAACTTTCTTATACAAATGGATGATTGTTCTAATGGATTAATTTCTACAATTTCAGATGTTTTTTTTCCTTTCGAGTTGAATCTCTGCAGAACCAACTATGATGAGAACCAAACAAAACTGAACTTCTCTAAAAACAAGGTTTTTGGTTCGCATGAAACTTTGATATCTTTGTCTCGATGACATTGCCACGTGATCAGTTGCTTTCTCATAGTATTTGATGAGATAAATCGATAACGTTTCTTCAACTAACAAAAAAACATTGACATATATTTTGCATGTACAGTAAATTATATCTGCTACAAAAAGAATAAAATGTGGGTTTTCTTACAATAAAATCACATCAAGATATCTTGATTGTAAATCCGAAGACTTATGTTGTCCCAATAGAAGATAAAGAAGAAGAGAGAACTCCAATGGTTTTCTGAACTAGTGTTTTTATGCCAAAAAGGGATTGCGAAAAAAAACATGAAGATCGCCATGCCACTAAAGATGGTAAAAAAGTACAAAATGAACAGAACTTGCATAGTATGCTGATTGATTAAATGGAAATCGGCTAGACAACCACCACCTTCAACTCATGAGCTTCGATTTGAGTTTCACTCTTATAGTACGCCTAAAACTCAAAAGTGCTGAGGGCATTTCTGCAACACGGGCTACAAACAATAGACTGTCAGATTCACTATATAACCCTCAAATTACGATCGGTCCTAACTGAAGTTTGAAGAGGTTAATAAGCATATATAAACCTTTCAGAATCAAACATAGAATTAATGCAAGCAATAATCTTTTGAGAACACTTGTATGTACAGTATTGGAAATAACCGAGAAAACAGTAGATAAGACGGGTATAAATTTTAATGTTCCTCATTATTGAACAAAAGTGTGTTGTATCAGACTACAGTCACGTGTTTCTACTTTACGCTATATTTTGCTGTCTCAATCAAGAAATGCACCAGTATAATTATTATAAAACTACAGACAGTTACATTATTTTTATTAGTGACGCGATAATGAACTTATGACTCTCAGGATAGAACATTCCTATAACAAATGTATATGAACCAAGTTTTGGCTGGCAAAGGTTACCCCGTGAGGCAGACTGAGGAGGAATTTTATGCATAATGTTGAAAATTCTAAAAACATTATGCGTGACAAGTAGGATTTTTCATAGAAATGATTGAGGCTGAAAGTCCAAATCATTCAAAACTTGTGTTAGATAACTCAGTATATGCTCTTTGTTTTACACGCAGTAACCCAGTGGGAATTTTTCTTATAACCAAATTGTAAGTACAGGTGTGAACGTTAACTTGAAAACAGCATGACATACATCAGTGCAAAGTGACCTCAGTGAATGTATGTCTGATGAAAAACTACTGTTTCAGAGACATAGCTTAACCAAAAGGATGGAACGAATATCAGACTTTAAACAAAAAGATGGCTAAAGATATTGGAGGGTGTTATTTTTTTATAATTAATTTAATTTCCGATTATCTGCTGACAATTATCGATTTTTTATGTCAGCAAAAAGATCGGTATTACGATTGACGCACTGTAACTACTATGGAGCATAGTGGGGATTCTGTACGTGTCTGAGGCTACAGTTCAAGCAAAGATGTCAGCGATCTACATTAAACTGATGGCAACCTCACTGCCGTAATACACAGGCAAAATCTTTTTCATCACGTCCGTCCCTAAGAAACGCGATTCATCGGATGAAGTCTTAAACATACACCAAGTTGGTGAGATGATATTTTGACAGTAAATAAACTGACAGACTACTCATAATATGTTCCTGATAAAAACTTTATTGGGGTTGTACCGACTTATGTTAAAAAATGGGAAGGGCAGAAGGTAATAAAACAACTTGGAAGAATTATGAAATTTAATATAGGAAATCTAAAGTGCCCCCCAGTGGCTCAGCGGTATGTCTGTGGACTTACACGCTAAAATCAGGGTTTCGATACCCGTGGTGGACAGAGCACAGATAGCCCATTGTGTAGCTTTGTGCTTAATTCAAAACAATTCTTGTGAAAGAAATATTCCACAAACTTTCATTGATTAATTGTATGGCAGCATGAAAACAACGTTTAATATTCTGTAAAAACAAAAGAACTTATACACAAAATATTTTTATATTGAATAACTTATTTACTTTTATTTTGTATTATCTATGATAATGTTTTCTACCATTGATAAATTTACCAAATAGTTGGCATAACTCGTTATTTGAGACTTTTAAGTATGTGTACTGCTTGTGTTTCCATAATATTTTCCACAACAGTAAGAGAATAAGTAAATAAATTATTCTAAGTAAATCTAAACTACTGTTACATAGCTAAACAAATGCATAACAAATAAAGGAATTTTCTGGAGAAATTACGCGCAAATAAAACAGTAACCAAGCAATTTCAGTAATATTTATGAAATATTTCCGAAATCTGCGAGCCACTTTACTGCGGTGATTTAAAAGAAAAGTCATAAAACTGTTATCATAAAGTTTCTTTAAACTGTTTAGATGACATATTTTTTTCTGATTTTTTTCAAAAAACGTTTTAAGTATTTCCACATGAGGTTTTGATAGAACAGTCATTATGATATAAAAGTTTATCTGTGCGGCAAATAATTGACTGTAATTATATATGAGGCTACAATTTGACGATGATTGTTAAGTGAAAATATAATAAATATATAGTTATTACAGGAGAATTAATATACATTGAAAATATATTCCATTCCTTAAACACGTATTGTTTAAGGAGGCAATACTGTACTGGTTCAAATAATTATACAGCCATGTGATAATTCGAGGTTATTATTATCTTTATCCTGGCTATATATATATATATATATATATATATATATATATGCAGATATACTTGTGTATGTATACAAACACCGGATCTGTTTTCCAATTACAGTGTTGTTGTTTTTTTACATTTTTCTTAAACCTATCATTGAAACAATGAGATCATATAAAAGTTATGCAGTTTTTACAATACAGTGTGTTTCGAGTTACAAGTAGTTTATAACTCGTACAGAGGGTAGGACAAGAGCAAAACTGTTCAATAGTTCGCTTTATAGCGAGGCTTGTATCCAACTTTACTGTTTATGTTTGTTTATAAACTTCGCGCAAAGCTACACGAGGGCTATTTACTCTAACCGTCCCTAAATTGAGCAGTGTAAGGCTAGAGGGAAGGCAGCTTGTCATCATCACCCATCGCCAACTCTTGGGCTACTCTTTTACCAACAAATAGTGGGATTGACCGTCACTTTATAACGCCACCATGTACTTTTGAGCGAAATTCAAAAATAAACATTCGTGTCTTCGCGTGGCACTTTAAAGATAACATACCAAATAAGTGCCTTAAAATGTAGCACTATAACAGTAACGTTTCGGTGGATGTCTTGAAACGAGGCACTTTAATAATAACACAGAAAAGTAATGTCTTGAGACATTTTAGTGATAACATACCAGATTAATGACTTGAAAATAAGCGAAACTAAAACAAGTAGATATCAGTTTCTTGTATACCAACGAAGTTTTATTTCTTTTACAACTTGAAATAAATAATTTACATTCTACTCAAGTTTTTATGAAACGTTCGAACAGTTTAAACACTAAGTCCACAATTATGTATTAAATCTTTGTCGTCAAGCTTTTCTCTGTACATATTGTTCCATCATTTAAAATACAAAAATAATACAACCATAAATAATATTTATTTATTTATTTATTTCCAAAGGCCACATACACGTTACTTCAAATATAAACTTTTATTAAAACGTTAAAAACTTAACAGATTCATTCAAATGATAATACAAAATTCTAATGATCAGTTTAATCTCAATAACAACGTATACTGACCTCCCTCGATTCGAGGATAAGAAACGTGACTATTAAAGTCACGTAGCATACATATGAATAGCGTGGAAACAAGTTTTAACTCCATGTTAAACACTGATAATGCGAATAATTTCAGTTAGATGTTGTTTCTTATTTAACGCAAAGCTGCACAAAGGATTATCTGTTCTCTGCTCACCCCGGAATCGAAACCAGGTTTGAAGCAGTGAAAGTCCACAGACTTACCTCTGTGCCGCTAGAGTTAGATATTTAAACAATACTTTTTCTTTTTTAATCTGTGTCGATAGAGGGCACTCAGTTAGATATTTAAACAATACTTTTTCTTTTTTAAGACCTTTTTATCTATTTTAACTTTTCTCATTGACTGCGACTTTAGTTGCATCCCGTTATACAACTAACACTTCTTCAGTTCATGTTTATTTATTATTTTTAATATTATCTAAGTAAACATAAAGCAACGAAAATGTTATTAGTTCGATCCATTAAGAAAAAAGAACTTGATTTTCATATTAGTTCTAACCATTCTAGTGAACGTTTGCTTAATGTTGTAAACTTTTTCGAAATAAGGATTTTAAAAATGAAAAGAAGGTTAATACATGATAATAAATCTTAGGTTTAGACAAAAGTAAAAATGCAAATATATATATATATATATATATAAAGCTTAGAAGTAAAATGTTATAGGCAAAATGTCTGAGTTCTTTATATATACATATAAAATCAAAACGCATACAAACTTTTACCTACCGATACAAATAACAAAACACTTTAATGACCTTCAATTGTTTGTTTTTTGTTTTATAATAACATTATTCAAATGCTATATTTCAACTAAACATAAGAACCTTGAATTAGTTAAATAGTTTTCAAAATGCAATTCTTACATAAATTATACAAATTTAAATACACTTATAAACAAATTATTGTTAAACACACTTCTTTTTTATCTCCTTATCGTTTTTTAATGAAAACTTTATATTATTAATTACTTTTACCTGAGGCGGAGGTTATGTTTTCACCCCCTTGTATGTGTGTGTGTTTGTCAGTAAGATTTCTCAAAAGCGACTGAATGGATTTGGACGAAAGTTAGCACACATTTGCACTGTTACTCAGATTAAAAGTGATTAGTTTTTGGAGTGTCGAGATCACTAAAATGCAAAAAAATCCAATATATTTTCCTCTATAACTCAGTCAAAAATTACAGGATTTTGATAAAATTTGGTAAATTTAAGTAAAATATTATTCTTCATTGTCCTGTCTAAAATGGTCCGTGTCCGTCTTTAATTTTTTGAGGGCCTGATGTGACTGATCAACGCTGCGTGGCAGAGGTAAGCGTGACACTACTGAGTTTCTTCTAGTTTGCTTTTTTTGTTGCAGAAAATAAGTTTATTTTCATATGCACTGTTAAAACAAATAGTAGATAAAAAATAACCGAAAGACGTTTCCAAATGTTTATAGGTTACTGAACAAGCCTAAAAAATGAGGATTGTTAGGGAAAAAGTTTTGATTTGTGAAAGAAAAAACATTTGTGGTTATTTAATTTGAGTTATGTAAAAATTACAAAAACAACAACAAAGAAATGTATTTTCATTAATAATTCGTTTCATTGTAATTCTAAAAACATATCATTCTAAATGTGTAAGTTTTTGTGAAGCTTATCGTATATTGGTGAATTAGGTAATTTAAGACTAAAGATAAATCTACATAAATTCCATGTTAGATGACCCGAAATAACCGAAATATATGCCAACATACATTTTAATGAATGTATTTTGAGCAAATTTAAAAAAAAGTATTGTGTTACAAAACACAAAAAATTGAGTTTTGAAAAATAATTGATAAACTATTTTGGATCAAATTTGAATAGAGGTAAGAATATGGAATCTTATAAGCCTTTAAATTTACCAATGAGCCGCTAGGGGGCAATACTACAGTAACTTGGACAGGAGTAAAAGTACAGTGTGTCCAAAAGGTCTGAAACCATAGGTGATTTGCAACATTTTTAAAATTAATTTCACACCTTGATTGAATGACACTTTCTCAAGACAATGGATGTCAGACGTGGTCACCAGGAATGGGACCGCAGTCTTCTGACATGACCCTCATGGATTTCTTTTCATGAATGTTCTCAGGTAATGGGTTTTCAGGAATATTGAACATCTGAAACAACAAATATCCTCCACGGTGCTAAAAAAGAATTGAAATAACTTCTATAAACTTGTTTCGAATTGCACGGACAGCATGTGTTGCACATTACGTACAATTCCTTGACGAATTGTCTTTGGCTATAGACTTTCCAAACAACCTGTTGTCGAGTGAATTAGTTGGAACTTTATAACGGTAGAAACTATTACTAAAACCACAAAATACAAACAATAAATAATATGCACATCTGTATTAAATTGTTAAAATTATGATAATGAACTACGTTTGTACAATAGAAGAAAGTATAATCAAAATAAACTTTTAAACGAATGACAAAAAGCACAAATAAATAAAGAAAAATATATTTGATGAGCTTCGACTAATTTATTTTTGAATATATTTTAATGTGTTTAGTTTATATAAACCTTGTATTCCATGTTTGTACATTTTGAAAACTGTGTATTTAATTCAGGCCATTTATTTTTAGACGAACAGCGATATTTAAATGTTTTATTGCATATTTTCTCTAAAACTGCATCCTGGTGAGTGATTTTGAAGTCACGAAATTGGTAGAGAAAAATAATAAAGATGAAAACCAAGACTTTCAAGGACTTGAGTTTTGTTATATTATATATACATATATAAAGTCAAACTGTTCATCATTTGAAACTATTCACTTCTGAAAAGGAGTCTATGAAACAGTAACAGTATTGCAAAACAAAGGGGAAATTTCACCTACTTCTTAACGCTAGTGCTTTGATTCATGGTCTAGCTTTTTCCAGTAGTATTGTAGTAGTGTTAAAAACGTACTTTGTTTTTTAGCTAGAAATATTATGTAAGTTCTGATGGACCGAGTTTGTTATTGTCTTTCATCTTAGAACGGAAGTCTTAGATTCTCAGTTTCCGCCAGTGAGTCACGTTAGCTCATTGTAAGAACTTACTGCATTTTTTCACTTGATTTTGCTTCAGTTTTAACAGTCGTCGTGCCCTCTTTTGTCGAAATCTTCGAACGAAACTGTTGCGGTCAAGAAGCAGACGACTTTCGTTGTGGCGGTAGTTTCCATCCGAGCTGCCCATTATTATATACTCTCTTCGCACTTTTAGCTTAGGACATCGGCACTTTTCCAAAGACCACGCATACTCTCGAGCCGAAATGGCAACCGTGTTCTTATAGGACTGTATAACTTGCAACTCGTAGCGAATATCGCCATTGACATATGAATAGCTGAGTACTCGGACTCTGAGAACTAGAAAATAAGATTAGATAATAAACAGATCCTTCTAAAGTACTGGTAAATGAAAACCAAAAAAATAGCACTAATGGAGATCTTGAAACTGTATGGAGTCTATTAATCTCTAAAAGCTGACATGAAAAATAACCACACAGTTTGATTGTGGTTTGTTTTTTTCGGACACCATTAGCGTTTTGACTTAAACGTTTTATGAATTTCGAAAAGTTAACATAAACAATTAGACAGCAGGTAGGTTCCTCCTAAAACATAATGCCCCCCAGTGGCTCAGCGGTATGTCTGCGGACTTACACGCTAAAATCCGGGTTTCGATACCCGTGGTGGGCAGAGCACAGATAGCCCATTGTGTAGGTTTGTGCTTAATTAAAAACAACAACAACAACCTAAAACATTACAACTAAAGTGAAAATAAAACTCTAGAAATAAATATTTCAAGTTGAAAATAAAATTTTTCAAATCAAACCTTGGAAGTCATTCCATAGAAGACAAAACTAAAAATATGAACTTTCCTCATAAAAGTAATGAACTGTTTCAAATATTCGAGTTTATGTTGAGCATCAATGATGTAAATGCTATTTTAAAAACATATGTAGATACAACTGCAGATCGTCTGCTACTCTTCTTTAACTCCCTCTAACAACTTTAATTATTAAATAAAATCGGTTGTTCGTTTTAATTTTGCAGTATATTTGGTACAGTTCAAGTAGCAAAATATCTTGGCTTTAAACATATCAACCAAAAGCACCTGACACATACACATGCAAAAGACAAACAAAAGTTATGTTTTGCGATACATATATAAGGTTGTATTGATTGGTTAATATCGTTCGAATCTAATAGAGTTGGCGCCAGTCTTTAGAGGTTTATTTAACAGCATATGAATCTTGACGACACACTTTTCTGAAAATGTAGCAAAATTTCCTAAAGTTATGAAAAGAAAGACAGAAAAGTCAATAGAATATTTGAACGAAATGTCTGCTATATATTCGAATAAGAAAGTGCACTTACCAAAGTCGCTGGTACAAAAGTGCTTTGTTTGTCTGTAAACTTTCTTACAGGGTAGACAGGCACCTGAGGATGAAGAAAGAAGTCGTTATTTGTATTTGATTTTATTGTGAACAATCAAGACACTAGCAACTTTAACATTATCAGTAATAGTAACGTGAAACCGAACAGTTATGTTAAAAACATGTTCTATGAACAATAAACATAAAATTTAATAACTTTTTTCTCAGGCCTGCAATGCCAGCTTTTCTCCTGCTTTGGAACACCACTCGTATTTTCCTTTCTATACATATAATATATGACAGCGCCATCAATCATTAAGGTTACCAACTATTAAATTTAGATTACTTCAAGTCTTGACATACTAACTGTTCACAGAACGTGATTCATTTAGAAGTCAAGTTGCTGGCATTTGCTTCGTATATCATTTTGTTCTTAATATAGAAAAAAAACACGCAAAGCTGTTACTGAGGTGCATTAAAGATACCAAAAGTAATGACGTAACAGTAGTCAAAGTTACGATATCATTGATTAGATCAGAAACGAGAAAGTCCATAAAGTTCCCGGAGGTGATAATGTTATAGTAACAGATAAAATCCTAAATGGTGTTTACAGGCTTTCGTAGAAAGGAATATTAATTCACAATTATTTATTAATTTGACGTAGTTTATACATCACACAGTATTAGTATAATATTTGATATCGACGCGCATGAGTGACAAAGCTCAAAAAGTGTCCAAACATCTCTGCGATTGAAAGGTCAAACAACACTTAATATGTCCACACTTACCACATTGTTATCCGATACTGCATGCCACAACTGTTGTTTAATATTAGTCTAGATTAGAATAACCAAATTATAAAAAAAAATATCAGCTTATGTGTGTGTGTGTGTGACGGGAATATTTTGTTTTAACCTCTACTATTAATAGGACATTAAAACGGTCAGTGAAGTTTGTTTTTGAATTGTGAGCAAAGCTAAACGAGGGCTACCAGCGTTAATCGTCCCCAATTTAGCAGTGTAAGACAAGAGGGAAGGCAGCTAGTCATCACCACCCACAAACAACTCTTGGGTTACTGTTTTATCAACGAATAGTGGGATTAACCGTTACATTATAACGTCCCCACGGCTGAAAGGACGAGTATGTTTGATGCGACCGGTATTCGAACCCGCGACCCTCAGATTACGAGCCGAACGCCTTAACTCACCTGGCCATGCGGGGCTTTTATTATATCTTAAGAATACCATATTTTACATTTTAAAATCTACTAATGCGTATATTTGTTTATTTATATAAAATCTGGACATTCGGTATGACAAACAAGTAGTTATTGAAGTGAGAATTGGATAAAACAAGCATAATAAAGAATAACGTAACCATAAGTTTACTAACAAAAATAACAAGTTGGGGGAAAAATTATTTTCCCCAATGAGTTGCTAAATGAGCAACTATTTATTACACATAATGTTTTTATTTACGTATAGGTGTGTGTGTATAATGTAAGGTTTGAAGAATTTTACTATGTGCAATAGTTTTGAACCTTACTGAACATTATTTATTGTAAAAAACACACCAATTTATTTAAGTTATTTATCTTTCTTTTAGTTCCCCGATGGGACAGTGGTAAGTCTTCGAATTTACGATGCTAAAATCAGAATTTGATTTCCCTCGGTGGACACAGAGGATATGTACAAGATAAAAACACACTCCCTCGTTTAACCAAATTAGTTGTGCCTCCCAGGGGCACAGTGATAAGTCTTTGGATTTATGACACTAAAAATCGATGATCAATATCCGTAGTAAGCACAGAAGAAAGAGCCCTTTGTGGAACTTTGTGCCTAAAAATAAATAAGAAACCTACGTTATTTTTAATGTTAAATACACACTGAGTGAAACCAAGATATGTCTTCTTCATATTTTATGAAAAATTCTCGATAGTGAAATGTGCTATCCGCACTGTGCCCATCACATCGAAACCGAAATTTCAGCGTTATTATTCTGAAGACTTATCTAGGGAGCTAGAGCCATATGATATGAAAATGAACAACTGACCCTCAAGAGTTTCATTACCAACCACATTTAGTGCTTGGATGGAGGTACGTATTTATTTGATAGTTTAGTTTGGTAAAAGTTACCGTGTTATTTGCACTTAGCACGTTGTGAGCTTTAAGAAAACCAGGATGATTGTTTGAAGTTAAGCACAAAGCTACACTATGAATTATCTGTGCTCTGCTCATCACGGTTATCGAAACCAGTTTTCTAAGTTGTAATTCTGCGGACATACCGCTAAGCCACGTGGGGGTAAACTAGGGAGAAATATGTGTGATTCTCGCGATTTCCTACGCGTTGTCTTCAGATACAAGTTGGGTATTATTGTATTGAAGCTGTTTGATTCTACATCAAAATATTTCTTACTTTTGAATGTAAAATGTGGTGAGTGAGTTCTCTTAAGAGGTGTTATCGTTGTTTTCCCTTCTGGAACTGTTGTTGGAGTCAGGGTATTTGTTTTGTTTCGGTTCACTTTTTCCCATTTGTTAGAAATCCTGGAAAACTGAAAATTAGTAAAACGCGTTGAGTCTTTGTTATTTGCTTTTATAAAGTTATTCGTTTTCGGATTGATAAATTTCTTGTAACCATGGCGACCGGGAATCGGGGTTGTGTTTGTTAAAAATCCTTGGTAACGACCAGGATGATGCGTCATTCTTGTCACACTAGAAGAGACTCCTCGGTAATTATAGTGATTATATTGTTTTGTTTTCTTCTTCGTAGGAGTTTTAATTCGTCGATCAGGACGTGACGTCGCTTTTATTGCGAGTCCGGCCGATAATCTTTTATTTTCATATCGATCACGATGTGGCGCTGTTGTCGTTGTAGGAGTCTTAATATTTCGAAAATGGCCGTGATACGGACTCCACGTTGTAACTGATAAGGATGTTACTGTGCGAAAACCAGAACGATCAGAACGCGATGTGTTACGTACTGGTGAAGTTGTATAAGTTCTGTATCTATGACGACGAGAATTACTTTTAACTGAATTGGTTATAGATCTTGAATCATTTTGATGAGGTTTGGGTGATAAGGAGACAATATTTTGTGATGATGGAGCTTGGGGGAATTTCCTCTGTTTGAGGGGATAGTACTCTTTGGACAGCCAGTATTCGTAGCTTATACCTGGATTCGATTCTTTGAGCAGTACCTGTGATAGAGAAAAGTTAATTTAGTATATTAAAATTAGTATATATTCAAAGCTGAATTTACTAGATCATTCACTTTGTATTACTAAAATGAGTTACACTATAAACAAGTTGTAGCTCTTGAAAAATGGGTTGAATAATATAAAATTACTGCAATCTTGAATTACTTGTGTATCAAATTAGATCTGTAGTAATAAGGATTCCTGATAATAAAAATAATTGGTTGTTACCATTACGTAAAGATTTTGATTTATTGGGCCTGGAATGGTGATTGTTTCGACACTCTCTTTGGTTCGGTTATAAATCGCCACTGAATCAGCCACGGGATAACTTCCTGGCCAATCAATCAGCCAGTTTCCATTGATAATAAATGTCCCTTTTTCATCCGCTAGGGCTGTACCAATGATCAGAAGAAAAAAAATGTATTAATAACAAGTGAAAACGAATTTACCTTTCCCGAAGTGTAAATTGTTACTAAGTCAAATACACGCTTATCTACAGTTGTTTATGAACTGTTAATAGAAGACCGAATTTATTAATGAATAGACTAAATGTTTTGTTTTAAATGTACTTTAAGCAACGATCTAAATTTTCAAAAAGCCACAGTTTAAGAGATGAACATTTTTTCCTGTTTACTTTAACTTAAAAATAAAAGTTGAAACAAATTATAAAATATTTTGTGGACTTTTATGTTGAATTTATATTAACAGAACTGGATATGATAAATTAAAACATCTTAGTGGCATACGGTCTTACCTAGTAAGTTTTTACTGCTGTCTGAGATTAAGATATTGGTAGCCCTAGCAGGTATCATAGCAACATCACTGTATCCAAGTCCAAAACCTGAGGACAAAAATCATTACAAAAAACAAACAGTAGCTCATAGATAAACAAAAGTGTTTTTTTTAAACGTGTTGTTAAATAATTGATAGTTATGGTGTTTTTTATACTGTGTTTTATGTTACAATAGAGTATATTTGAAACCTTTTACTGATGAGAAAACAAAATGTCCGAAAATGTTCTCTTAATCTCAATTAATAAATATAAATATAGGCACAGCAATAATAGTTTTTATATTTTTTCAGGTATAAATAAACCTAAATTTATAGAAAATTATTGGCACAAAACATTGCGTGTCTTACCTTAATGTTTAATTGTAGATAACTTATAAAATAATAACGAAATTAAAGAGAAAACAGAACTAAACTTTACAAAGGTCATGCAACTGTTTAGTTTTTAACTTCATAATTTCCATAAAAACGGATTGCAGTTGTGTCGATCCAAGAATATAATTATACTTTTTAAATACAATTTATATAATTTACTACAAGACAGTTTTAAAGTTCGCCATGTTCTCTTAATTCGCAGGCCCGGCATAGCCAGGTGGGTTAAGGCGTTCGACTCGTGATCTGAGAGTCGCAGGTTTACATCCCGGTCGCACCAAACATGCTTGTCCTTTCAGCCGTGGGGGCGTTATAATGTGACGGTCAATACCACTATTCGTTGGTAAAAGAGTAGCCCAAGAGTTGGCGGTGGGTGGTGATGACTAACTGCCTTCCCTCTAGTCTTACACTGTTAAATTAGGGACGGCTAGCCTACATAGCCCTCGAGTAGCTTTGTGCGAAATTAAAAACAAAAACAAACTTAATTCGCACTCACGTGCATGACCACCACAGTTAACTGTTCACGACATACGACCATTAGATAGTTTCTCAACCAAAACACTACGAACGAGGATCGCAAAATAATTTTGAAGCAACAAGGTGACTGAGTAACAAGAACTAGCATTATTAACTGTAATTTTTAGGGCTGACTGAACCATTCCAGGGAATGTGAAAACAATAAAATGATTTTACTAGCAATATTTAGGGGAACATAGGAGTATGCTGAAAAGTAGAATAACAAAAACACACCATTAGTTCAGGGAAAGTGTACTAAAGGAATAGAACAAGATGTAACATCTCCATTAGTTTGGGGTACGTGTACTATTTGTTTGTTTGTTCTAGAATTTCGCACAAAGCTACTCGAGGGTTATCTGTGCTAGCCGTCCCTAATTTTGCAGTGGAAGACTAGAGGGAAGGCAGCGAGTCATCACCACCTACCGCTAACTCTTTTACCCACGAATAGTGGGATTGACTGTAACATTATACGCCCACATGGCTGGGAGGGCGAGCATATTTAGCGCGACGCGGGCGCGAACCCGCGAATTAAGAGTCGCACGCCTTACGCGCTTGGCCATGCCAGACCTCGTGCACTAAGGGAATAGAAAAACAAAATGTAACATGTCCATGAGTTTAGGGCACGTGTACGAAGGGAATAGAATAACAAGATGTAACATCTGCTTTAGTTTAGGGTACGTGTACTAAGGGAATAGAATAACAAGATGTAACATCTCCATTAGTTTAGGGTACGTGTACTAAATAAATAGAATAACAAGATGTAACATCTCCATTAGTTTAGGGTATGTGTACTAAATAAATAGAATAACAAGATGTAACATCTCCATTAGTTTAGAGTATGTGTACTAAAGAAATAGAATAACAAGATGTAACATCTCCATTAGTTTAGGGTACGTGTACTAAATAAATAGAATAACAAGATGTAACATCTCCATTAGTTTAGGGTATGTGTACTAAATAAATAGAATAACAAGATGTAACATCTCCATTAGTTTAGGGTACGTGTACTAAATAAATAGAATAACAAGATGTAACATCTCCATTAGTTTAGGGTATGTGTACTAAATAAATAGAATAACAAGATGTAACATCTCCATTAGTTTAGAGTATGTGTACTAAAGAAATAAAATAACAGTGTAACATCTCCATTAGTTTATGGAAAGTGTATTAAAGAAATAGAATAACAAGATGTAACATGTCCATTAGTTTAGAGTATGTGTACTAAAGAAATAAAATAACAAAATGTAACATCTCCATTAGTTTATGGAAAGTGTATTAAAGAAATAGAATAACAAAATGTAACATGTCCATTAGTTTATGGAAAGTGTATTAAAGAAATAGAATAACAAAATGTAACATGTCCATTAGTTTATGGAAAGTGTACTAGAGAAATAAAACAAGAACTGACATAGCTAACACCACTAGTTTAGGAGAAGAGCGTGTTAATGGTTCAATCAAAACAAATACATTTGAAAAAAATTACTTTTATTTTAGAAAAGACGGAAAGAAACTGAATTTAAGGCCAAATTTTCATGATTGGGAAGCTATTAAGTCTCTAGATGTCACACATTTATTTACTTGAGTTTTCCTTGATTGTAGAGAAAGATTTAAAGCACAAGCTATAACGTAGGCATTTCACAGAATACTTTTTTGTTGTTGTTGTTTAGAATTAAGCACAAAGCTGCACAATGGGCTATCTGTGCTCTGCCCACCACGGGTATAGAAACCAGGATTTTAGCGTGTATGTCCGTAGACATACCGCTGAGCCACTTGGGGGCGTTCACAGAATACACAACACATTGTTTGTTTATTTTGAATTTCGCGTAAAGTTACACGAGGGCTATTTGTCCTACTCGTCCCTAATTTAGTAGTGTAAGACTAAAGGGAAGGCAGCTAGTCATCACCACCCATTGCCAATGCTTGGACTACTATTTTACCAACGAATAGTGGGATTGACCGTCACTTTATAACGCCCCCATGTACCTTTGAGTGAGGAGTCGAACCCGCAACCCTCAGATTACGAGTCAAGCACCTCTAAACACCCGGCCATGCCGGTACCAATATCTAGGAAAAGAAGGTTTGTAACATTTTCATTACTTTAAGTATTTCTTTCTTTAAAATGTTTTATAAGTTGTATTGATTTGTAGACAAGATAAATATTAATCATCAAATACTTTGGTGGAAAAGTTTCAAAACAACGCTTTGTATAATAATCTAAACGGAAGAAATATATTTTTAAAGTTGATGATAAAAATTACTTAAATAACAAAAGCTCTTGTAACATTAAACTCGAGTCGATAAAAATTAACAAACCATCCATGAGTAGTTAAATTGCGTTTTTACGTAAAAATTTTCTGTGTTTACGTTTTCTTATGGCAAATCCACATCAGGCTAACTCCTGATTCTAGCACTGTAAATCCGAAGACTTACTGCTGTCTCATCGGGTGACAAAAATTTCTCAATATTGGGTTATTTTAAACATAACATAACACCGGAATAAAAAAAAATTGGTTTTCTCACCACTATACAATGAAGAGTTTTTTAGGACACTGGAAATGTGACCTAAGGACTTCTGACCATAGAATACATCTTTGTAATGGATGCATGTAAGATTTCGACCTCCACAAATCCCACATTTGTCAATGGTTCTGTAAGACCCAACTCGGCCATCGCATCCTATCGGCTGAACATAAAATAATATACACTGCGTTTAACAAGGGGATTTATAAATTATAATCATTGTTAACTAATCTGTTTTATAAGATGTAAAATATTTTATGGACTATTTCATTCTAATTCACGACTTAGCTTTGCTAGAAAACGAAAACATTGAGATGCTTGGTCATTTATAGTTAAAATTGATCCTTCAGTCGCATTGCAATGATAACACTACTTCACTCGAGTTCATGACTGACGTGCTTTCTTTGAAATCAAATAAGCTATTAACCTCAAAATACACATACGTATAACAGTAATCAAACAAAATTACAATACCTACCATACAACGACCATTCACACAGACATTCTTTCCACCAGGCTTACATTTTGTCCCGTCTATAACTTTTCCAAAGCTGTATACCAGGTGATGTCCTTTTGCTTGACATTTCAATTCACAAGGGTTACCACCTGTAAAAAAGGGTATATATATATATATATATATATATATATATATACAAACTTTAGTTATTACACTGTTACTCTGAAAATGCAATTTTGTTTTTCTAGCAAAGATACACAAGGGCTACTTATACTAGGCGCTCATAATTTGGAAGTGACATACAAGACAGAGAAATTAGATAGTCATCACCAACCATCGATAACTCTTGGGTTACTCTTGATAGAGCAAATAGTTGGATTTTACGGTTATCATTAATACGCACCTATGGCTTCAAATTGCGAAACGCAATTCTTTTTTCCTTGCTGTAAAGTGACGCAAGCTACAGAAAATCAGACCTACAGTCAGGCACGCTGACTACTGATTTGCGATCAGCCCTATTTTCAAAAGAGGACATACGAGTACACACGTTCACCTTATTTTGAAAAACATTATGTGTTAATATAATATTGAAGTGCATGACAGCTTTATATTGGCATGCATTTGAATTTGAACTGCTGAATTGTGAATAAGCAGGTTCTTCATAATTATACATTTATTTGTTGTTAATTAGTTGTATCCTCTTATGACAAAATAAATGACAAAAATGATTATCTTGGATTGTTTGCTAAAAATAACGCACACATTTATATATTTGTATTAAATAGTTAAACTAAATGCTATTTTCTTCACTCAAAAAATACTATTTTGGTTTTCCTGTTGCAAAAGCAATTGTTAACAGCGTTTCTTGGCGTGATGCCAATTTGTATTGAACTTTGGTAGATCATAGTTTTATGTACGATACTCCCTAGTGTGTCTAAGTTTGTTTTTTGTTTTTGAATTTCGCACAAAGCTAAATAAGGGCTAACAGCGCTAGCCGTTTCTAATTTAACATTGTAAGACTAGAGGGAAGCCAGCTAGTCATCACCACCCATAAATAACTCTTGGGTTAATCTTTTACCAACGAATAGTGGGATTGACCGTAACATTATAACGCCCTCACAGCTGAAAGGGTGAGCATGTTTGGTGCTACGAAGATTCGAACCCGTGACTACGTCATCAAGATATCTTTCATGTAAGATTTTCTAAAAACAAATCTAATTCTTAGCTTACTTTCATAAATAAATCTATTTAGAAGGGGCTTTCGCTTCCATCACAACCACACCAGCTTGGCTAAGTTAAAAAAAAATTGAGTGTCCTCTACTACTTTAATTAAGTTTATTATTCGTTGTTTTAACCCGAGTTACCATTGGTCAACCGTTTGTACAAGATAATCTTTTTTGAATACAGTATAAGCACCAGTATAGTTTCTAATTATAAACATATTAAAGAAACATATCCTAACACGATATTACACACTCGAAAAGCACGTGAATTACAAACAAATATTTAAACCAGAAACAGTTTGGTTGTGAAAAAGAAACAAAGCACTTCAATGTGATTATGTATGTGTGTTTGTATCGATAAAACATCATCGGAATAACAGTTGACTCATACTTGTGATATCGTTACTAAAACTGACAAACATGGTAATAAAAAATTTTTTAACCGATTGTGGAGTTTACTTTGTTCAACAAATAGTTTCAAACTAATGAATCAAATAATACTGACTACCTTGGCAGTATCCTGGTATCAATTCATTCAGTCGTTGTATGAATGAAAAATATTTTATTACTGGACCGCGATTTTTTTTACAACTAAGTAGTTTTTGGTTTGGATTGTACATATATAGTTTATCGAATATTTCAAAATATTTCTTACGTCCAAGATCAGCCAACCATTCTCTGATAAAGTGACCCGCCACCTTGCGGTTGTTATAACTGGAACATTGTATTTGTCTGAAATCCGTCGCGTTCTGGTTACAAGCCTATTCAATAGAAAAACGGGCCATCAAAAACTTCAGTTGTTTCAGCAATCTCAAAGTACAACAAGTTCAATAAAGTCTGTGAGATTTTTAAGAGTTTTAAAATGTGAACACTGCCGCCAACGGGGCGGGGCCTGAGTGGAAATGTCCATGGGGCTCGAGCGAATGAAACCTGGTAAAACGTGCAAAGCACCTTTAAGCTGTACGTTTATTTAATCGTTAAACACATGGATTTGGCTTTTCTTTGCATATAGATACTTGATGCATTAAGAATGAGATGAAATAACAATTTTAGTAACAACATATATTTGATATTTTTATAGACTTCATAGACATTTGTTGTTGCTTTATTAATGTTTTAATATTGTGAGCTAAAAACGGCTGTTGCTATAATTTTACCTTGTTTATGAGCTTGTTGCTGTTCTAAAAACGGCTGTTGCTATAATTTTACCTTGTTTATGAGCTTGTTGCTGTTCTAAAAACGGCTGTTGCTATAATTTTGCCTTGTTTATGAGCTTGTTGCTGTTCTAAAAACGGCTGTTGCTATAATTTTACCTTGCTTATGAGCTTGTTGCTGTTTTAATTTAGAATCTCGTTTTTATCAAGTTCTTCACAATGTTAAAAAAGAGAGTCCTGTGAAGATGTTTGCCCCAAGGCTCGTGCTGGCTCTGGACACTCTTGAAGATGAAACATCACGTGACATCTCACAGCTTATCACGGATGTGAAATAATTGAATATCTATTTTTAAATGTAAAAATGTATCACAATATGACCAATGTTTCTTTCGTAAGAGTACTTATCCCTGGAATTAAAAAATCTTCCCTTACACAAACAAATTTGACTACATCATGCCTAATAGTTCCAATCTATTCATCAAGAGACACTAGTTCAACAGACCCTAATATCCAAGCATGGGAACCCTGTAATTCAGAATTGCTTATAACAGCAGCCTGCCACCTAAATTGTTACTCTTTAAGCGAATAAAATATTCTACTGACATAATTATAAAGCTTTCATAGCCAAAACTACGCGTTCAGCGGCGTATATCGTCCAGCTCGACAGACTAACCACTAGGCCATGCTCGTCCCTTAGCGGCAAGAAAAAGTGGGATTTTCATGAAGACTAGAGTTTTAAGAAAATACTTTTATTTACTCAAACCAGCAGTTACCCGATCAGTTTCTTTTCCTTATAAACAAAACAGTTGTATGATCTAATGAAAAGACTTTTTATTTGAATTAAAGAAACACATTTGCCTAACGTGGAAAATACTTTCGTTTGGTGTGTTGTGAATTTCGTACAAAACAGCAAGAGGTCTATCCGCGTTGGAAGTCGCTGATTCAGCAGGAAAAGACGAGAGCAGTTAGTCATCACCACTCATCGCCAACTCTTGGGCTACTATTTTACCACCGACCAGTGGGATTGACCGAATATATAACACTCCTACGGCTGAAAGAGCGATTATATTTTGTGGGATGAGAATTTGAATCCGCAACCCTCGGATTGGGAGACAAGCGCCTGGTCATTCCAGGCCCCCATTTATTTAATAAAGTTACTTGAAATTCTTGTCTGTCTTTTGGTATCGAAGGAAAGATAGTGACTACTAAATTTTGTCTTCTCTTACTTTTACCATGCAGACTTTATATTCTGAAGTATCACCAAAACACATCTGTGGAAGTCCTCGTAAGTAGTTGCCCACCCTGAAAAACAAAAAATAAAACAAATTAAAACTGTTGTTAAATATAAATATTGTTATTATTTTTGTGATATGTTTCAGGGCTAGTGATAGACTAGAAAAAAGAAAAACAACAAAGTTAACTAATCGGAATACTAAAATATATCCAGTAAAATAATTATATACAAAATTAATTCACATATAGCCCAACGATAGAAAAACAGTTTCATACAGCCTGTACCGAATACCAATAAATAATTCAACCAATTATACCATATAAGCAAAGTCAATCTTGTGAACCAAATGCGTAAATTTACAGGTATACTGTACATTTAATGTGATCACAGCAATAATCTGTTAAAACAGAGTGTCACTGCTGAATGTGTTTCACCTACTGATAATACTGCACATTGTATTAGGTCGTCCAGAAATAAATGTTGTTTTTGAAATGCTAAGTTTGGAAAAGTATAAACCAGTGTTTTAAGGCATGCTTTAACTAATGTAAGCACTATTTACTTCAACACACTTTTGCCAACGTGTAACTATGCTGTTTATGCCCCTGATGTAGAAATCAGAGTTTCCATGGTCAATAATCTCCCTGAAAGCTTCTATTCCAGCTGCCTGGTTTCGAAAGCGTTTATTGTTCAAAAGTTATCAAAGTTCTTGAAAAAATTAAAATATGTATGGGAAAAGTCTAGGTAATTAGGTGGATGAGACAGAGCCTCGATTATCAATTCGTTCAATCTTTCGAGCGTCATCCTTGACAGGTCTCATAACGCTTGTTTTGTTGATCTTTAGTCTGCTCATGCGAAACCCACTTATTCAATTTTTTCGTCTTTCCAATCGCACTTAGGTGGTTTATAATGCTTGATTTGCTTGTGCCTAGCTTTACTTCAAGCTCACGTACTTTTGTGCGAGGCTCTGTCTCAACTGCTTCTCTTACACGTTTTCATCTAAGAATGACTTCCTTCCACGACCTTCGTGGTCTTCAAGACTTTCATCTTCATGTCGAAACCTTTGAAACCAATGCCGAACTGTACGTTCAATAACAGATCCATGGCCGAATGCCTGGTTGATGTTCTATGTAGTTTTGGTAGCTCTTCGTCCAAGTTTGAAGTCGTGGAAGAAAATTAGAAGAAAGTCCTTCTTGTTCATGCTGCATCAGGGATTGCGAAACTTACTATGAATAAGGTTGAAACAGCAGACGATTAAGACACCTTGTAAGCGACAAACGTTGGATTAAACCAACCAACGAATGACAAGTTACTCAATATTCAACTTCTAAATGCCATCTTGAGAATTCTGACATTTATTTTTGGACAACCTAATAACTAGAGCTAAGAACTATTAAATCAGTATCTGTACCTAATATGCTTTTATCAGTGATAAAAAATACGTCTGTCTCCTTTGCACCAAGTTTTTTTGTTAACTGCAGGACATTCAGTGAGCGAGGAATTCCAAAATAGCTCTGAACATTCGAACGTTTGTCAAACGGTATTCGTACAGTGTCAGACTTTAATCTTGTTAATAGAAACTGTTGTCAGCACTTTTCTGGTTAGTAATCATTAAATGTCTTTCACATAAAAAATTAGATTTTCTGGTTTGTACAATTCCCATTGATTAAAAATTGTTATATTGTAAACAACATACGAAGCATACCTTAAACAAAACTTGTTGTATTAACAACACACACAAAACATAGATTAAAAAACATCTTTTGTGTTAAAAACATACAAAACATACGATAGACAAAGTTTGGTGTATTAACAACACGTACAAAACATGTCTTAAACAATATTTTTATATTAACAATACACGCAAAGTATAAGTTACACAAAAATCTGTTGTATTAAGAACACACAAGAAACATACATCAAACAAAATCTGTTGTATTAAGAACACACAAGAAACATACATCAAACAAAATCTGTTGTATTAAGAACACACAAGAAACATACATCAAACAAAATCTGTTGTATTAAGAACACACAAGAAACATACATCAAACAAAATCTGTTGTATTAAGAACACACAAAAAACATACATCAAACAAAATCTGTTGTATTAAGAACACACAAGAAACATACATCAAACAAAATCTGTTGTATTAAGAACACACAAGAAACATAAATCAAACAAAATCTGTTGTATTAAGAACACACAAGAAACATACATCAAACAAAATCTGTTGTATTAAGAACAAACAAGAAACATACATCAAACAAAATTTGTTGTATTAAGAACACACAAGAAGCATACATCAAACAAAATCTGTTGTATTAAGAACACACAAGAAACATACATCAAACAAAATTTGTTGTCTTAAGAACACACAAGAAACATACATCAAACAAAATTTGTTGTCTTAAGAACACACAAAAAACATACATCAAACAAAATTTGTTGTATTAAGAACACAAGCAAAACATACGTTAAATAATATATGTTGTGTTCAAAACACACACAATACATACATTTTACGTAGAAGTTTCTTCAGTAATTGGAGTCGACCATTATGAATGAGTGCAGGTTACACATATCGGTTGAATTGCTTAAATAAAATGTGCCGAGTTTCTAGTGTACGACAGATGTTACAATAGATTAAGTTTGAAACAAAATATAAACAAACGACTTATTAGAAAAGTAGCCACCGCGTAACTCCACACTCACCACCAGGAAGACTGTGTTCAATCAGGAATGCTGTTGTTAAGCGCGTGACTAATAATAACACTCTGTCTTGTAACTTTTTGCTGCAGTTAAAGGTCTGTATTTATTATTTAATCGCACTATTAGTGTTACTCTGTTTTTACTTTGCTATTACATACGTTGTTACAATTTATAGGTATGTTTAACTAATTAACAGTTTTATGTTTAAAAGTCTACGACCATAAACCTGCTCCGAACGGTGACTGTGAAATAAAGACATGTTTGCTCAAGTTAACTGCAGTCCTTTTAACTATAAAGAAAAGAAAGGTTTCCAATGAAAAATAAAATAGTAGTTACAGTGAGATAGTCAGGTAATTATGCAACATCGTTTGGTAATGCGTTTCAAGCTTTCAAAGGTCATAATCTACCTTTATATACGGCCCTAGTTAATTTATCAGATACATTTATAACTAAAATAATGATACGTTTAAAGTTTTGTAGATAAAAACTTTCTCTAATTGTTTAAATGGTGCCAGCATATTTGTAGCTCACAGCTTCTTTTATTTGTTGATATGGTTTTAGCAATTGAAATTTCCTTCAAACTGGATTTCGAGAGTTTCCCAAAGAGGCGGGCCCGTCATGGCCAGGTGGGTAAAGGCGTGCAACTCGCAATCTGAGGGTCGTGGGTTTGCATCCCCGTCGCGCCAAAAATGCTCGTCCTTTTAGCCGTTGGGGCGTTACAATGTGACAGCTAATCCCACTATTCGTTGGTAAAAGAGTAGCGCAAGAGTTGGCGGTGGGTGGTGATGACTAGCTGCCTTCCTTCTAGTCTTACACTGCTAAATTAGGGATGGCTAACATAGATAGCCCTCTAGTAGCTTTGCGAGAAATTAAAAAAACAAAACAAACAAAAAAGGCTCAATTCCATTGAAATCTGACGAATGTGGCGACCAAATTAGATGTCCAAAGTCTTTTTCATATTCTTTGAAAAAATCCAACTATTTCAGCCGTTCAAATTGGTGCATTTTCTTCCTGAAACAGATGTGCTTCTTTGGAAGTAACTGGTTAACCATAGGACGAACCTTCCTTGTTAGCAATAAAACTTAAGTAACTAATTGTGGTCACCTGCCTTTTCGTGAGATCAATGCTCTGAACAAACAAAAAACTTCACATAGTATCACTCAGATTTAATATGGATGTCTCAAACATTCAGAATTATAAGGTTCTCTTGATATTCACCACATGCAAAAAATGTCTCATAGATAATGTGTAAAAGGGGATTCATCTGATTGAATCACATTTTTCTTCTGTCTTCGGCTCTATTGTTATGATAGTAATACAATTTTATTCAGTTACTTTTGTATTTTGTTAATGCTATTAGATGTTTATTAATGGCAAATACTTCATGGTAACTCATCTTGTGAAGATACCTTTAAGTTGTTTTGGGAAATTTGTTGTTGTGGGCTAGTATTAAATTCTACGTACTCTCCAGATGCTTTGGTTTCCTGTGTTTGTTTTTTCACTCGTGTTATTCTCGTCTGTGGCAGTCTGTCTTTGTTTCTCAACCCCTTTCATGTTCGGATGATGTGGTTTTATTTTTCAATATTCATCCTGACACTGTCCCTCGAGCGTGGCCTACTACTAAGTATGATGGACTATAAACCCGTGGTTTCGTCATTCGTATCTAAATACCTAAATAACAAACACACCCGTGTATAAACAGCCTCTCTGTTGACAGCGGGTTTTGTTGACTAGTTTTCTTCTCTGTAACTTACCATTTAAAAAGTAAGAACTGTCACCGCAATTAACAGTAGCTTTGTTCGAATATCCGAATACAAACAAACATATACTGTTCCTTGGGACAACTTTATTACTTTAGGTGTTTATGTCATTAGTGTTCACCTATAATCGTGTATCTTTGGGAATTTTACAGATCTTTTCAGCTTTGTATTTTAGAATGTTTCTTTGAAACATTATTCGTATACAAACAAATTCGATTGTACAGAAGAATTTAATGGTCAGTTATCATAAGGCCACATTATGCTCTTTGGGAGACACCAAAAATAATATAATCCACACAATTTTGAAATGTGTTGAATTAGAAAACTATCCTTAGCTCTTTTAATTTTCAAGGAAACAAAAGACTGATGGGAGAGTTACTTGCCATATTTTAATTAGAAAATAGCTTCAACCTAATGATGACCAAAAAAAAGGTAAAGTTTGCCTGCTAATGGAAATTAAATGATTATAAAGAATGTTCTGTTTGAAAGAAGATTAAAGCAAGAGTTCTCAAGCTATTTCCATAAATCATCAAAACTGGAAAATTATCTTTTAATAAGTTAATAAAAAAAACTCTGTAGAAAAGATAAAATTATGAAGATTATTCAGCAAATAAAATCAGTAAAGCAACACAAAATAAACGAAGCCTTTGTTACTCATGTATATACATACTTTTGTCCTACACACACTCACAACTTAACCGTTTTAATGTAAAATAAAACACCAATCATTAGAAAAAAATATTCTTTAGCCATATAATTCTTCAAGATATATACTTGAAACCTGAAATAAAAAGTTTTTTTCCATCTAGCCTCAGTAAATCGGATTTGATTTCATTGTTTTTAATCATCGCAATTTCTGGGGATTAACGTGAAAAGGATTTCAAAAGTAACACAAAGTGGACTGTTTTGGTATATTTTTATATATATGTAAGAAGGCTAACACGCATTAAATATATAATAATAACTGTCGCCATATTTAGTCTAGTGGCATTATCTTAAAGCCAGGTGAAGCACAATAAAAATGGATTATAACAAATGGACAGTGATTAATGAGATGTTTCACCTGGTAGGGATATTTTAAATTCTTGCAAATTTTATATTGTGAGTTATTTATTGGAATTTCCCAACTATTAAAATTTTTCTTGTATTTGACATTTCTATAGTATTTCTAGGTGTTCGTCTGAAATTTACATGAATAAAGATGTTTATGGAGAACTGCAACTTATGAGATTACATTTACTGTTATAGTTAAACACAATATTGTTTAATTAAATAATAGTTTCAAATGCTTGATGTAATACTAGCAAGGAAACGTAACTTATCGTTTGCTCCTTACTTTTGAAATACATAAAAAAATATTCACAAAACAACACAAGATGCTACTCTGAACACTCGTCAAAATGAATAAAAAAAACCCATCAATTACCAAGAATTTTTCCTCATTTGATTGCAACTAAATGCGCAACTTTGCTGATAAAAGTACCAAAGAAAGCCAATTTTATGCAATTTTGTTTTGCTTTTTTTTCAGAAAAAATGATAAATATTTACGCCAGAGGTCTAAAAAGCTGTCAGATGATAACCCGATTGCCTTATGAACTTCACTCAGCTCTGTACTTTCCGTCTTTCTCTTATTGCGTTCGTGACAGACATTGTACACAGAAATAAAAAAGTGATTTATATGTTGCCACACTGCAGAATCACGGGCATAATTACACTGTTGGCATTTCAAAATCGGGTCCTCAGGTTACAAAAAAACAACAACAAAAACAACCTAAATTGTGTTTTAAAAAATGATAATGAACCAGTTTTTAATCGTAATTACCGACCTTCTTCTGCACACTCGTGTACGCTGGCTTACTCCGCCATCACATGTTTTACTGCACTCTGACCACGCAGACCACCTGGACCATGAGGTGTAAACCCTTCCGTGAGGTTGCCAATCCCGTCGCCAGGTGTCGCTCCTATCATTACTATCTCTAAAGCCGACTCTTACTTCAGGCTGTAGGCTCTGTAAGTAAAATTAGTTAATCAAAGTATTTCATTAGCTAAACTCTATTTCTTAAATGGTGGTTAAGGCACTCGACTCCTAATCTGAGGGTCGCGGATTCACATCCCCGTTGCGCCAAACATGCTCGCCCTTTTAGTCGTGGCGACATTAAAATGTGATGTTCAATCTCACTATTCGTTAGTAAAAGGGTTGTCCAACAGTTCGCAATGAGTAGTAATGACTAGCTGCCTTCCATTTAGTGTTACACTGTTAAATTAGGGACCGCTAGCGCAGATAGCCCTCGCGTAGCTTTGTGCGAAATTTAAAGGAAACCAAACCAAACATACAAGTTAATAGTTATGAATACATCGCATTAAACAAATGTTTCTTCTCCAGGTCCTTCTCAACTAGTCCATGAGATGTTTTAAATTATAGTATTTTTAAGAATATCATTGCAGACCTATTTTTGTCCATCATAGGTCTTTGCTCAGGAAAGACCTTCTTTCAGTAGCTCGGCTCTTCAACTTAATTGAACCAAGATGATACCGAAAAATCTTCTAAAATTATTAAATCTGAAATTCTTTGGAGATAAAAATCGTTTTCAACTGCAGGTAATTCACTATTTTTCACACAAATGGTTTGAAACCTACAGTGATAAATGGCGTAAGAGATGGGATAACCAAATAATGAATTAATTCATCCTAGTCATTATAAATAAGAACTACACATTAAACTAACTGTATCGCTCATTGGTCCAATCTTTAGTTTTGATAAGTTAATGAGAAGAACTAAGAGAAGGGTCAGGAAAGCATTTGCAACCTAACATAATTTTCATCAGAAATAATGTGGTCTATCTATTTATAGGTGTTTGGGTATATATATTTGTATACCCAGGAGTGTCAAATACACTAGACTTCCTCCTACTTCCATTACTTTCTTTAAATGGATTGATTAATACTGAAGTAATAACATAACTTTAAATCTGGTCCTTTTCAGGGCGCGTGTTAAGGCGTTCGACTCGTAATCTGAGGGTCGCGGGTTTCTAGTGTTTGAGTAGTAGTTGATTTTGATTGTTGATGGATTTTGTTTGTTTGTGGCTTGTTCATGTTTGCATTTTTAAGTTCGTGTAAGTGTGCTTAACTGATTTGTATTTTGGTATCCTTTATAATTTGCCGTGTGTTTTCCCCACAATTAGAGCATTTATGTTTGGTGCATTGTGACATGTGGTGGTTCTCCCCACAGCACACACAACGCGCAGTTGTTTGGTATGCTGCTGCTACATGTCCAAACCTGTGTCATTGGTAACACTGTGTAACAACCACTGATGGTGTTTTGTTGGTTCTACCGTGTATTTGTGGTGCCACATTGTTATACATTATAACTGGGTTATGTCTTGGGTATTGTGTGCAACTACTTTAATTAAATTTGTTGCTTTTTTTGTTATGTTTGAAATTATGTGTTTCACTGATATGTGTTTTATGGTTTGCTCACTTAGTGCAAATAGTGTGGTTTGGTTTGAATTTTGCACAAAGTTACACAAGCCGTACATAATTTAGTAGTGAAAGAGAAGGCACGTAATCATCAATAACCACCTCCAACTCGTGGGCTGCTCTTTTTACCAATGAACAGTGGAATTAAACGTCACTTTATAATGTCTCCACGGCTGAAAGACAAAATATTTGGCGAAACAGGAATTCAAACTTGCAACCCTCAGATTGCGAGTATAGCGCTCTAACCACCAGGTTTCTTTTGGTAAAAAGTGAAATGTTTTGTAACCATCTAGTTATGCCGGACCCAGTTACTGGGACTATTGGTACTATTTCTTCGCCACCTTTTAACATTTAACACTTATCATCAAATTTGAAATTGTAATAGTCCATATAATGTTTATTTGCTGTAAGCGCAAAGACACACAGTGGACTATCTATAGTCTAACCACCGTGGGTATCGAAACCAAAATTTTAACGTTGCGAGTCCTCTTATTTACAACTGAGCAACAGGGGCTTCACAGAATGTCTAAAAATGATGTTCTTAAACTCATAATCTCAATTAAAATGAATATGATAAGGTGGTTAGAATTTTTATGTAATTAAGTCACAATAAATAATTGTCGATATGTGATGTTCAGGGGATTAGTTTGTTTTGATTTTCGCGCAAAGCTACTCGAGGGCTATTTGCGCTAGCCGTCCCTAATTTAGCAGTGTAAGACTACAGGAAAGGCAGCTAGTCATCACCACCCACCGCCAACTCTTGGGCTACGTTCATACCAACGAATAGTTTGATTGACCGTAATATTATTACGCTTCCACAGCTGAAAGGGCGAGCCTGTTTGGTGTGACAGAGATTCGAATCCGCGACTCTCAGATTACGAGTCGAGTGCCTTAACCCACCCAACCATGCCAGGCCCTCCTAAGTGTTAACGTTGAATCTGTAATTTAATTGTTTTTAGCCTTGGATCATCGAAGAAGAATTTGAAGTTATAACTTGTCCCTTAACACTCACTTTATGATGTATAAATTACCATTAAAATGCTCATATATTTTGTCGTATATCTGTATATTCTTGTAGAATGATAACATCACCATAAAAATGAAAAAAGTTACTCATTCCAGTTTCCACATCATGTCTTTGTAGCGTGAGAAAAATGTTGTAATTCATCTTTAAACAAAGGAATACCATGTTACACGAGTCATTCTGATTGAAGATAAACACGGGGGCTGGCTGGTGAGTTTCAAGTGTGATAAATTCTTTTTATCAAAACGTACCTTTATACAGTACTTAAACGACTATTGTGTCCATAAAACCTTGTTCACGTTCCGCGAGTGGAATCATTAATTATTCTGAATTGATGGTGTAAAAACACTGCATCTCTCAGGCGTGACAAACAACACAGATACCTCCACACCCAACACTGTTGATTCTCATGTATCATAACGGTTGTTTATTTAAGCTGTCGTATACGAAATGTTGTAGTAATGCTAGAAATACTCCCCCGCTTCATTATATCTTTTGGTAGTGAAAGTAAAAATATCACTTCTCTCTTGTAGATGTTATTAGTGTCAGTTTCAAGACACATGTTCGTGAAACAGCCCAAGTTGCTGCATCTGATATAAGAATTCACATTTGATGAAGAGAAGTTTACTGTTTTAAGAAAGTAAAGTTAGGAAAAGGCTTCAATGGGCAGTACAAAAAGATATATAACAAATTTACAACGTTTACACAAGTTCTTGTCGTCATCAAATACGTTGCAGATCAGTATCGTTTAGTGACTGATCTGACGCGTCTGTTCATCACAAAATTTCGTTGTGCTTGTAGATTTCTTCTCGCGGTTTAATACCAAGTTGCTTTGGTTCACGGCGTGTCACGTATTGTTGTATTCACTTGATTCGAGTGGTTTGAATTGGAGGCAAGCTGGTGGTCTAATTCTTATTTACGTTTTAATTAGCATTTCAGTTCTTGATATTTGAAACTTTTAAAAGTTTTTCGTTGCACGTTTTGGACAATACAAGTAAGTTGATTTAGGTTTTTGGATAACTTGAACTTGACAAAGTTAGGAATTGGCTATTCAGACATTGTCTGAAAAAGGAAATATCGTTTGGACGAATTTTACATTAATGCTGCGAACTCTGAAGACATTTGCACGGTATGACAGGTTTGTAGTGATGGACAAATGAAGGAATATACTAGAAAGGTATTCGTAAGGTAATAAATACAAACGATTAGATTTACAGAGCCTCGAGTAGTCGCATTGACTAGTTTCATGAGGAAGAACTCACTTTAGAAAATAAAGTTTGGAAAAGTCTTGAATATGTATTTATAAGAAATGTACACCGTTTAGATAACCTAACCTCGTCATCAGGCTACACCAAAGGAATCTGATAATGAAAATAACTTGTCGAAACCACGTACACTTGTGACAAAACGTTTTCACTAAAAATATATGTAAAAACGGCTCTCTTGGGTTGAGAAATTTTTTTACGTAGAGGAGCGAACAACGTTTCGACCTTCTTCGGTCATCATCAGGTTTATCTTTTTCGTTCCTCTACGTAAAATAATTTTTCAGCCCAAGAGAGCCGTTTTTACATATATTTTTCCTCTACAAGTGGGTTTTCTAGACATCACTGATTAAAACGTTTTCACTGCCCATTCAAGCCGTCTCCATGAATATTGCCTGAAACGCTCTTAGCACGTATATAGCATTTTAATCACGATATTAAACCAGACTAAGTGAACAGCTTATATAACATGTCCAAGTTTATCACTTTCATTCATTTTTAGACCATCTTACGTTTTCCAAAGAAACATTTTTTAAGGTTCTATTTTGTTTTCCATCCTCATTCTGTGCTTCGTTCGTTTCTATGCACAAGAAACCCATGTTTTGTCCATATCCAATCACGAGAAACCTTACATTTTATGAGTCTCAACTTATTCCAACAATGGAATATTTCAAGCTGAGGACGAAGTGAAAGAAAAACCCACCTTCGTCAAATAATAAAAAAGAAAGATTGTAGTGTTCTACCCCGACCAGCGAACCCAGTCTACTGGTGTCCTGGGAGTGGTACCAGCAACGCTACCAGCCGGGACCCGACGCCTGCAGGTTTACCCGGGAACAACGCCCGATGAACTTTGTATTCTAGTAGCCATGAATAAAGCCAATGGATAATAACTTTGCCCAAGGCTGTGTTCGTTCGTCATTATTATTATGCTCATATACACTCGTGCTTACATAGCTACGTCTATTATTAAGATACTGCTATGCCTCAGACGTTTTTTTTACAGTATATTGTAATGCAGGTATCTTGCAAGAAAAAAAAAGATATAAAAAAATTGAGTTCTTTTCCAATCCGAAAGCATAAAAAATTACAAACACGTTTTCTAAATCTTGACGATTATTTAAAGATTTTATCGTGATACCTTTACAAATATATTAAAATAGATTTTGAGCTAGGAAATGTCAGAAATCTCTGGAAACCTTGCAAATGAGATGATTTTTTTTTAAATAAAAGAACAACAAAAATGTCTGGAACGCACAAAAACCATATAATTTGTTAAGACAAGGTATAGCATACCCTAAGGACTCTTTTTTTCTCTCTCTTTTATTTTTAATGTGACAAGGGAGTAGGTCTATCAGTGTGTAGCCATGATTTTTTTAAGAAAGAGGTAAGCCCATAAATTAATGATTTGTTCTGTAAAGAAATTGTTTTTTGTATGTTTTTGAATTTCGCGCAAAGCTACACGAGGGATATCTATACTAGCTGTCCCTAATTTAGCAGTGTAAGACTAGAGGGAAGGCAGCTAGTCATTACACTCACCGCCAACTCAAGGGTTACTCTTTTACCAACGAATAGTGGAATTGACCGTCAGATTATAATGACCTTACAGCTGAAAAGGCAAGCATGTTTGATGTGAAAACGCTTTCTCAGTGCATTATGTTTCAAGATAATAATAACAATAAAGATAAAGTAATAATTAAATTAATGATAAAGGCTTAGAAACACAATGAAATAATATACGAACATATCTCAACTGTACTTTACTTCGTGGCATTTTAATTACATGTTTAAGTGTCAGAATATTGGCTCAGGATCCGAACGTTGGAAGTTACTATGTTAAAGAAAATATTTTAATGGCTCAAACCATGCGTAAAGAAATGTTGGGTGTAACAATTAAATAGTATTACTTTATAGGTGATTTAAATGTATTACAATTTGCACACAATTTAAAGAGCCCTGTTGGCACTTAACCAAACCAAATACTGTGATAATGTTCTTGTTTTTTAAGCCGGAAGTAGAACATGGAGATATGTTTTGTAACAAGTTTATGACTTTTTTTCTTCAGTGTTAAAAGCGTGTATTATAAAATGAAAATTTCGAGAAGTTTCTGAAAAATAAAAACAAAGCCAAACTTGATAATAATAGAATCAATAATATTAACTTTATTTTGTCTTGTTCCGTTAGGTTTCATATTTTTCGGTTTAATGTGTGACACGTGAATTCATTTCTTGGTAGTGGCTGGTTTCAGAGCCAAAATAATCAAAAACAGGCAAGAAAGAAAGCCCTGGATTTTCTGTTTTTGAAAATAAATTATCATTTGCTAATTATTTTAAAATGTTGTTTAGTTGATAAATTCCTAAATATTGTTAAAATAATCTCATTCTTTGAAAGAAACGTTAAACATACAATAAATAAAATCACTATCTTTTAACGATTAATTTTAGAAGAAAATTATAACTATATTTACGAAAATTTTTTAAATAAGATGTCCAAAATTTGTATTTTAAGATTGGAAAAAGACAACGACAAAAACAAAGTGTAAAAATAATGAGTTTGTAGATAAGCACAAAGCTGCACAATTTGCTCTGCCCTCTAATAGTATCGAATCGCTGTAAGTCTGCCGCTTTGCCAGTAGGGGGCTTCTTTGGATAATATTACAGAAATATTTACCTAAAGATACTACTTACAATCATCTTTACGATATAGTCCTTTGTTTATAATGAATTACGAAATGGGAAAATAGCATACAAATAGTTATCTTTAATGGTCAACGAATAAGGCGAATTTCGTAAATTCTCCATTAAAATAATTATTTATGGAAAACATACACCCATACGTATACAATATTCAGTTGCTAAAATACTCATTACAAATTGAGGGTTCTGCATCGAGACCAAATCATTTTTTTTATGTCAGAAATAATTTCAAGGATTTATATATAATTAAATATACATATTTATATATAATTACTTTTGTAAAAACTTTAAAAAGTTTTTTTAATTGAGAACAAACACAATTTAAATACAACAACCACTACAACATACATGAATCTATAAAACCTATACAAGTATATTTAACTTCTTGTTATCAGAATAGTTTCTGCAGAAATAGCCAACTCAAAAATATTTAAAAGAACTAACGATTTTTTTTAAATTAGTTATGTGTATTGAACAACAAACCTTACTTTAAGTAATCAAAATTTCCTTCATTTCAACCTTCTATAAAAAACAGCAATTAAAAATACCTAACACGTTGACTATTTCAACCCAATTTTAATCAAATTAAATTTAGTTGCATTACAAAATTACTGTACCTAAAAATAAGTTTTTAAACTTATAATATGTCATAAACTTTTAAAAAGAAATATTATATATATACATATCTGTGTATACAAGAGTGGTAATAATTATGGAATAAATAAATAAAATTGGTTTAAAATACGAATATTAAGTGATTCTTTCCAGTCTATTGTACGAAAATGAACTGCACTGGAGTACAGTCACGTATAGATAGTGTATACTGTTTGTTTTGAATTACGGGCAAAGCTACACGAGGGCTATTTGTGTTAGCCGTCCCTAATTTAGCAGTGTAAGACTACAGGGAAGGCAGCTAGTCATCACCACCCACCGCCAACTCTTGGGCTCCTTTTCTACCAAAGAATAGTGGGATTTATCCTCACATTATAATTTCTCTACAGCTGAAAGAGCGTGCATGTTTGGCGGAACAGGAATTCGAACTTGCGACCCTCAGACTGCGATTCTAGCGCCCTAACCACCAGATTTCATTAGGTTAAGACTGAAATGTTTTGTAATCATCTGGACATGCCGGACCTAGTTACTGGGACTATTGTTTCTATTTCTTCGCCACATTTTGACATTTAACATTTTAACATCAAAACTTAAACTGTAATAGTCCATAGAATGTTTATTTGCCGTTAAGCGCATAGATACACAGTGGACTATCTACGGTCTAACCATTGTAGGTATCTAAACCAAAATTTTAACGTTGCGAGTTTTCTTATTTACAACTGAGCAACAGGGGCTTCACAGAATGTCTAAAAATGATGCTCTTAAACTCATAATCTCAATTAAAATGAATATGATAAAGTGGTTCGATTTTTTGTGTAATTAAGTCACAATAAATAATCATCGATATGTTCAGAGAATTGGTTTGTTTTGACTTTCGCGTAAAGCTACTCAAGGGCTATATAAGACTGTATAAGGCATTATAAGACTAGAAAGAAGGCAGCTTGTTATCGTCATCCACCACCAACTGTTGGGCTATTCTTCAACAACGGATAATGGGATTGATCGTTACACTATAACGCTCCCACGGCTGAAAGGGCGAGCACGTTTGGTGTGACGGGGATTCGAACCCGCAACCCTCGAATTACGACTCGAGTGCCTAAACCACCTGGCCATGCCGGGTCTAAAAGCAAGGGTAGTCATACTTTTACCAGCAGATATGTGTGCTTGAACGAAATTTTGAATTCCAGAATATTTGTTTGTTTCTAAATCTGCCTTTGCGCAAAGCCATAAAAACACTATTTGCATAACCAACCCTAATTTTAAACAGATAGAGGGAAAACAGTTACACAGTACCCAGTTTTAACGTCTTGTCTGGCAGAGTAGTGGAATTTAACTGCCACCCTCATATATAGTCCACAAACGACCCCAAGCAACGAACACAGATTTCTAGCAACGGAATGTGAGACATGGACTCTAGGACTTACAGATCAACCATGTTAACCATCATACTATGTCCGTACCCTATTCCACAAAGAGCTGCATAAAGCTGCATTCTGTAGAAATAAATGAAATTAGTACTATTCGTAATAGCATAAAATAAATATTGTTGCTAATAAAACTGGTAAAATATAAAGCATAAACTCTTCAAATCAATGTTAAGTAACTAGGGGTATGCACTATACATGATACGAAATAATCCAGTAGTAATCTTGTCAATGACCTTGTTGTGATCTCTAGAACATTAAGATTCACATTAGCACAGAGTGACCTCAGTGGATATGGAGCTTCTCTAAAACACTGCTAAGAAGATATAACTAAACCAATCGGCGGCATGAGTATTAGAATCCAAACAGTTGGACCAGCAGTGCTATGGAAGGGTGCTTACAGATGAACCAGTTTGTTTGGTAGAGAGAAGAATGGTATTGCATCAAACATATATCATATTTAGTGAAATACGCAGGGAGACAAACTGAATGAGGCTACACCTCAACCAATGGTACTGGAGTTATACCCAAAACTTATAGCATCCTGAAAGGTACAAGAAGTTTCGAATCTGCCTTATTTCCTCGGAAACAAGAACCGTTTGGCAGGAATCCATCTTTCCTAAAGTGCAGTAATTTCTGTCATGCAGCACATTTAGTGAAACGATACCTGGAGGAAAGAAGATGCCAGCACAAAACCCTAATGTCAATATTAGTGCAGTTGAAAGGCTTATGTAGGAATTACGAAGGTGAAACGGCAGCTAAATATCTTGGATGAATTATGGAAAGTAATACAAAACACAACTCTACATTGGTGAACTTATGTTAGCATAAAAACAAGGTGTAGTGCTTTGTTGAAAATAAACAGAAAATACTAGTGGATTTGTAGAACGTACTGTCTTTTATTCGGTACTTTCTGTAATACTGCATTATATTACTGACAAGTTGATCATCCAGCTCCAATGATCTTGTGACTCCTCTATCTGTAATATGTATGTTTCTATAATTATTCCCAATACTACATTATAAATATGTAGTTTGTTGTAACCATAAACAAGCCAAAACAAAAATGAAAAGCACTACATTATATGAAAGAATCCTAGGGTACAGACTATAATGTGGGATGCAGAAAGTATCCTACGTTTTAGAAGTGACTGAGAAAGTAGAACCCACATTTCGGTGGGGATACACTGTCTACCAGTCTTAACCTATATTCGCATAAAGAACTGAACTATAAAATATAAATTAAAATTAAAATATTACAAATCAGAAACGCTACCCAGTTATGGAGTATTGTGATGATACACCAATGAGTCATCGTTTCAAACGCATACAAACATATACAAAGCAACTGCAGAATAATCACAGACAGAGAAAGAAAGTGTTACCTAGTCGGTCTAAAAATGGACGTGTTAGGTTACACTGTTAGATTATACCACCAAGTTTTATCATGTGTATGTTTCAGGAACCACTTAAATATGATAAATCTATATTAATCTGACCCTTCCAAGACAAGACATAAAATGAGACGGCTGGATTCTTGGCTTTTAGCCACCCAGTGGCTCAGCGGTATGTCTGCGGACTAACACGCTAAAATCCGGGTTTCGATACCGTTGTTGGCAGAGCACAGATAGCTCATTGTGTAGCTTTGTGCTTAATTCAAAAACAACAAAACAACATTAGATTGCCCCCCAGTGGCTCAGCCGTATGTCTGCGGACTTACACGCTAAAATCCGGGTTTCGATACTCGTGGTGGGCAGAGTACAAATAGCCCATTGTATAGCTTTGTGCTTAATTCAAAACAACAACAAAATCTTGGCTTTTAATAATTCAAATATAGAAATAAATATACTAAATACAAACAAACGCATTAAATTCAAAATCTATTATTTTAATTTTCTTCTCGAGGCGTTTCGTAAACTGTGTATGCCATTAACACTATTCGTATTTATTGTGAGGTGAGAGAAAGCTGACATAGAAGACAAAATAAATCTCTTTATGTTATTATACGTATGGATTTGATCAGATGCTGGAGTTTAATATTAAGCAAATTTGGTCTTAAAATGTTTTAATTATTTCTAGATCAAGAAAATAAGTTCAATGAAAATAAGATCACAGAGATTTTTTAATAAAAAAAACACTAAGATATATATTCTTCTCTCCATTTTTTCTTCTTTACTTATTAAATCGCCATAATTAAGTCAGTAAATTAATGGGAATTCTCATCATATGACACTCGTTTATAGATCGAACTCAAACAATTATGTTCTCAAAATGTTTGATTATTTCAACAAAAAATGAAAAAAATATGGAAATTTATCAATCGCTAGATATTCAACAAAACAAAAATATATTTAAGACAGACGTAGCTAGCTTAACTTAGTACAGTGATAAAACTAGCTTAACTTATCACAGTGATAAAACTAGCTTAACTTATCACAGTGATAAAACTAGCTTAACTTAGTACAGTGATAAAACTAGCTTAACTTATCACAGTGATAAAACTAGCTTAACTTAGTACAGTGATAAAACTAGCTTAACTTATCACAGTGATAAAACTAGCTTAACTTATCACAGTGATAAAACTAGCTTAACTTATCACAGTAATAAAACTAGCTTAACTTAGTACAGTGATAAAACTAGCTTAACTTATCACAATAATCAAACTCGCATAACATACTACAGTAACGAAACTAGCTTAACAGAGTACAGGGATAAAACTAGCTTAACTTATCACAGTGATGAAACTAGCTTAAAATATTGCAGTGATGAAACTAGCTCAACATATTACAGTGATGAAACTAGCTTAACATATTATAGTAATGAAACTAGCTTAACTCATTACAGTGATGAAGCTATCATAACATATTACTGTGATAAAACTAGCTTAACTTATCACAGTGATGAAACTAACTTATATTACAGTGATAAAACTAGCTTAACTTATTACAGTGATGAAACTAGCTTAACATATTACAAGGATGAAACTAGCTTAACATAGTACAGTAATGAAGCCAGCTTAACATATTACAGTGATGAAAGTAGCTTAACATATTATAGTGTTGAAACTAGATTAACATATTACAGTAATGAAGCTGTCTTAACATATTACAGTGATAAAGCTAGTTTAATACATCACAGGTTAGCAAGCTGGTTTAACACATCACAGAGATGAAACTAGTCTAACATATTACAACAGATCAAGTTTCTTACCTCTGTTTTAGAGTAGGTCAATGACACTAGAAATAGAAGTGAACACAATAGCCATGTGATAATTGTATTCATTTCTTCGTTAAACCTGGAATACGATGAAAATTGACTGTTTTAAAAATATTGATACTATAAAATATTTTAATAAGTACTTATTGTTTAGTTAGTGAATTAATTAATTATATTTTTTAACTATAAAGAGAAATAAAATGCATATTAATAATAATATTTACTGATACGGTGTTTACAAATCCTGGTATAGTTTCTGCTAACCATCTGTCTTGTATCTTGTTTACATTTATTTTGACTAAAAATAAATGTAAACAAAATGGCGGAGAAAAGTGGATGTCTGGCTGTGTAACCTTGCTTCTTCACCGTCTTTAAGAGCAGCTGTATCTCATACTTACTACTAAACACATTAATATTCGCAAAGCGATCGGATTGATTAAAAACCTTTAAAAACGTAACTACAACGCCTGCATTCAAAACAAATCTGTTTTGTCATTTATATTTTATATCTCATTTGCATTTTCAACCTCAACGATGTCTTGTGAGACACAAGAACCGAATGAGCAGATCAAAAACCTCTAGGTTTCAGACATAGCTGTCGCTATTCGAGGACTGCCTGTACTAATCGTCCCTAATTTAGATGCCAACTCTCTCTTCGTTAGCCTGAAGATGACCTGAGAAGGTCGAAACGTTTACAGAATTAAAGATATGCGTATAGTATGCACATCCACAAAGCTTGCAAATTTCATTAACTTTATTAGTTCTTGTAAGGTAGTTAAACACGATCGCAAAAATAAACCACCAGCTAATAAAAGTTTGTTTGTTTGTTCTTATGCATAGAACTTCATCATTGGTCATAAGTCGAGACACTCAAAAGAATTTGCAGTTTTTGTTAGTCCATATAGAGAAGTAAGCTGGGTTTACGGACTTAATTCAACGTTCTTTCAGGTTCATTTCTTGTTAGTTGTTGAATGGAAAGCTGCATCGCGGGCGGTCCATACTTGGCCCACCACGAGCGTCGAAACACAATTTTTATCGGTGTGAGCTCTCAGGCGTATTGTTGAGCTTGTGGAGAGAACACCCTCATAAGAAAATATCCTATCTGTTTTTTAGCACAGATGACTTCCATAAATATGAAAGTATGTTGAAAACATTAACTCTACTAGCAGTTATATTAGTTTATTTGTTGCTGGTGCACATTATGGCCAGGTGGTCAGGGCGCTCGACTCTTAATCTGAGGGTCGCAGGTCTCAACCATCGTTACAGCAAACATGCTCGCCCTTTCAGTCGTGGTGGTGTTATAATATGACAATCAATTCCACTATGCATTTGTGAAAAAGTTGGTCAATAGCTGGTGATAACTAGCTGCTCTTCCTCTGGTCCTACACTGCTAAATTGGACGACTGGCACAGATAGTTCTAGTGGGGGTTTTCACGAAATTGGAAAAAACAGACTTTGTTGTTGTTGTTTTTTCTATGAACCTTTTGATCAAACAACTCTCAGGAAAGTCGCAAAAATCACGACAGGGTTTCATTTCGTCATTAGGTTTAACTCTGTAATATCCAATCAGAAACAACTACTCTCCATTTTAGTGCAAAAACACAAATTTCATTAATTTTGTTAACACTTGTAAGTATGTAAATAAATGTAGCCCAGAAGCATTGCAATAAGTGAACCTTCAGCTAACAAAATTTTTTTTGTCCTTTCATAAGTACAAAACCTCATCACGGCCTATATGTGCTGTGTCCACCACGGGTATCGAAACCTGATCCTTTGCGTTATAAGTCTTTAGATCTACCGCTAAGCCACCGTGAGCACTAGCAAAAATAAACACAAAATTCACTACGAGTAAATTAGAACAAAATCTACCTACTTGGAAATATACACGTTCTACCATAAAGTATTACTTTAATTCAAATTTGAATGTACTGAAAGACTAGTTTACTCTTACGTGTTGCAAATAAGTGTAGCAATGCACCTGTTCGCAAAGTACGTTGAATATATTTAAATGAGCTATAGTGGAACCCCTCTAAAGCAGCCACCTTCGGGACTGAGACAAACTGGTCTGATTAAAGGGGTTCCATTGTACATAATTAAGAATTATGAAAACAAAAAAAGGAACTGTGATTGAATGACCGCTTTCAAGGAAAGACTGAATCTGAGAGGTGGCCGCTTAGAGGGATTCCACTGTACAACGTCAAGGCGGCCATACATTTGCTTTAATAAGTCTGATGAAATTAATTTGTTTATATCTAGTTAAGTTCAAGGTTAAACATGTTTTAACACATAAGCAATTTATATGTATGCGTTTAGAGACATATTAGTTGTATAATCTTGACTAGCAAGGCAGGTTTCAGCCATGATGATATATAGGTCGTAAGAACAAATATTACAATATAAAATTCGGTATTTCTTGATCATGGGACGTTTGTGCTCTAAACCCAATGTCAGCATTTAGCTTGGGCTCATAATGAAAGGAATCCACGGTGTCACGAAACTGCTTAGTTGCATCCAAAGATGACTTTGTTTGTGCAGTAATCTTGTAGTGCATTAGATAACGGGTTACAAGGACCTGCAAATTTAATCTCATAAAGTTGTTTTGGCTTTAGTGACAAATTTTTTATAATTTAGCGACACAGATTTCGAAAAGATAATTTATTTTTGCTGCCACGTAAAATTTTAGAAATCAGAAAGAAAAAAGTTACTTATATCGAATTTACAACAAACTTACTACAAATATAACAACATATCTGGATCATTTACACAATTTTTGTTGCCATAGCTATAAATAACTAATATTGAAAGCAAAAAATAATGTCAAAGTACATTTACAAACAAATATTCAGAATTAACAAGTCACGCAGCTTTTTAACCGTTTATATATTATCGGTGCGTTTCTCATGGGTTCTTGAACCATCGATAAGACTCTCGAGTCGCGATTGGTCTAGAGAAATCTCTAGCCATTGGTTGTTAACATTTTAAGCACAATAGAATGCGATCCGATCTCAGTGAAAATGATTCACTTCTGTAAAAGTACATGTGTATGAAACATCTGCATGTAATGGAAAAAAAATGATATAATTTTCTGATTCAGCGTACAGAAACCGCTGTAAAACATGTGAAAATTTCAAGATAATAAAGCCACAGCAGGCATGTGTTATTAATGAGAGGATTTTCCAGTGTCACGATGCTGCTTAGTTTCGTACAAAGGTCACTTTGTTCGCAGACATCTTGTAGTACATTAGGTTATAGGTTATTTTCATTTTGCTTGTTTAAATATTTGTGCAAAGTAACACGACGACTTTCTGCGCTAGCCGTTCCTAATTTAGCAGTGAAAGAGTAGAGGAAATATAGTTAGTCATTACGACACACCTTCAATTCTTGGAATATTTTTTACCAACGAATAGTGGTATTAACTGTAACATTATAACGCTCTCATGGTTGAAAAGACGAATATGTTTGGTAGGCGGATTTTAAACCTGCTACCCGTAGATTGCGAGTAAAGCGTCCTCACCACGTGGCCAGGTTATTTTTGAAGTTGTGTTAAGTGTGTAGTTAATTAGAATTCTGATAAGACTCACCTTCCTCTAAAATAGACAATGTTCTAGGAAGAGAGTTGCTCACATTTGTAACTTGATGCTTTTACTGGAGAACACGACCTATTGTTATAAATTTACAATGTAACAAACCTATTAACGAAAGAATGATAAACCTTGGAGTAGGGAAAAAAATAAGTTGAATCCATTTATATAGAATTATTTAAACTACTGCTCTTCGCGAAAGTCATTGAAAATCACTCATTCTCCTGTACTCATATCTCCTAAATCATGAAAATATATTTCGTGTGCACAATATTGTGCACAATCCTGGATTATCCAGTAGGCAGACAAAGTAGGTGCTTATGGCACCAACAAAATATGATAAATATTTTTTGAAAGAATTTGATATTTGATATTTCATAGAAGGAATGGAAGTAGTTGTCATGGAAAAATGCAAACTTTGTTCGACTTCCTTACACGTAACTACATACTTTTCTTCCATTTTTGTTTTATTTTTATAATTTATCTTCAACTAAACCAGGTCTGCATTAGTCAGTATAAAATTTATGAAGTTGTATGTGTGTTTTCAATGTACGTTGTGTATAATTCTGTGATTCAGCAACACTTGCGTCAGTGAAATTATGCTACTCATGTCTGTGGGAGTATGGAAATGGTGAAAGTAATTGATGTCATGTTTGATGTATATATGTTAAAAATGGTGTTTGTTGTGTATGGAAATGGTGAAAGTAATTGATGTCATGTTTGATGTATATATGTTAAAAATGGTGTTTGTTGTGTAATTTTTTGTTGTCTTTTTTTCAGAAAACTGAGATAACAGGAAGGACGAAACGTAATCAGCTGAGTGGGACACAGAAACGTAAACTGGCGGAAGAAAAAACAAAAAGTAGTAAAATTATTCAAAACTTTCAAACCTGGCATCATTTTTCAAAGTGAATCCATCAGAAGCAACATCTCTCCGTTGTATAGACATCGTTTCAAAACCTGTAGGTATTTCAGAAGTTTTCCTCTCTTCTGGGGGTGAAAAATACGCAATTCCAGAAAACGTGGATAGGTCAGAAACTGTAACTGATCATCGAACTCCTGGTGGCAAAACAGATTCTGTTACATAAGGTGTGCATGTTTCAGAGATTAAACTTTCTCATGCTGTAAATAATAGGAGAAAAGATCCTAGTATGTGGGTTGATTTCAGTACTGAGGATGCAACTTACTGGATAGATCGTGGACAAAATAACTGTGAATACCACACTGATCCATTTGAGAAAACACATCGGACTTTTACCAATGGTAAATAAACACAGATTTTGTTCACATAAAATATTTTTCGACATGAAGTGGAACGGCTCCTGTTGTTACCATCAGTAGGGTCTGTTTACTGTTTTGTTTGCAAACTGTTTGCACCTGAACCACCAACATTCCGGTTTGATGCTGCAGATGAATTTAATGACCGGTGGAATGCTGTTTGAAGGAAACAACATGGAAATAGCAGTAGAGATTCCACGCTAGCATATTTAAATTGAAGATAGGGCTTTTGATTGAGACAAAAATTAGAAGAACAAATTAAAGGGTAGCATGAGCATTGGTAACATGTCTTGCAGAGTGTTGTTGCTGAACGTGGTCTGCCTTTTCAAGAATGAAATTGACATGTGGATCATTGCAAAATGGAAATTTCTTGGGATTGTTGGACCTTGTAGCTCAGTTTGACCCACTTTTAGCAGACCATATCTCAAAATATGGGAATGTGATGAGTTATTTGGTCTAATGAGTGACAAAGTTCGTTTAGTTATTGTGAGTCCCCCGCTAATACAGCGGTAAATTTTCTGATTTACAACTATAAAATCAGGTGTTCGATATCCCTGGTGGATCCAAGAGATAGTCCAATGTGGCTTTGCTTTAAGAAAACACACACATACTCAGCTACTGTTGATCAAACAGATGCTGCTGGATACTTCTGTCGTCTCTCCACCTGATCTTTCACATATTCATCAAGTGAGAATTATACTAAGATAAGTTTGTGATGCTAGAAAAAACACATAGTTTCAAGAAGTCTTGATACGAATGAAATAAAAATCCTATAACCCAAGCCCTTTCAAAAGATGGACTTTTCTTCTTCAGGGGCAAACTGTGAGACATGTATCTTCCACAGATAGAAAACCAGTTGAATAATTTATAACATTCCTTAATTTGAAAAGGCACAATGGTGAAGAAATAGCAAATGAAATACTGCATTATATGTGCCAAGTTTGTAAAACAAACTTCTCAAAGTGCAAAAGTCAATCTTACGACAAAACTGCCAACATGTCAGGGTATTATAAAGGAATGCAATGGAAGATTTTAGAACAGGACAAATACGTCATATTCATACTATGTGCTACACACTCTCACAATCTTGTTGGCAGCAGTGTTGTTAATTGTTGTTCCTTGGCAGTGAGTTTCTCTCAACAATCCAATTACTTTGTACATGTTTCTCTGCCTCAACACACCAATGGACAGTTCTGAAAACATATTTGGCCAATAATAATGTGTTGAAGTCTCTTTCTGTTACTCGCTGGGAGGCACATGCAGTGGCAAAAAGTGCAATTCTGGAGTTCTACTCAAAGATCGTAGATGTATTGGAAAGTACAGCTGAAGACGAATCAAAAAAGGAAGAAACTATGCAATAGGCAGAAAACATTGCAAAAAAGATGCAAGAACTAGAGCTTACATTCATGTTGGTCATGTTGAATGGAATGTTACTACACTTTCACAGCACAAGTCAAGACTTTCAAGAAAATAAAGTGGATTTGAAAGCACGTGCACACCTCTATCAATCACTAGCAGACCACTTACACACTTTGAGGAATGATTTCGAAAGATATGAAGAAACATCAAAAGATACCTTGTCTGGCACTGAAGTACCACTGAATTGCAGTCTTGCAAGCGAATCAGGAAATAACAAGCAAATGATGGAAGTGCATCATTGAATCCTAGAGACCAATTCCTCGTATCTAATGACTACACGTTTGATAAACATCGAGTTCAAAAGACGCGGAAAGAAGAAGTGTTTCAAAGAGTACCAAGTGGAGTTTCCTTTCTAAACGATATGAAAACATTTGATAAACAATCCCAAAAGCTAGTTGACTTGAACGTGAATCTCTGTGGAGTACTGGAGTAATACTGTTAGATGTTTAATGAAACAGAGAAAACGGAATTCAGTCACATTGATCTTCGTGGCACCCATGTGAAAGACAGGACGCAATACATATTTACAAAATTAGATATTGCACGAGGTATTTTTCTGACATTGTTGATTACTAACAGCTTCACAGAACGCTCTTATTCTCAGCTGAAAAGAATAAAAAACTCAGAGAATAACAATGTGTCAGGACAGACTTAATTCATTTTCCCCCACTGTGTATAAAAGGGGATATACTTCGTAGACTCAGCTCCAATCAAATTATTCAGGATTTTGCAATCAGAAAATATAGAAAGAAGCTATTTTACTTTTATTATACTTATGAGTTTTGTTTCATTTCGAAAGATAAACATTTCTTTTGCGGTTTAGTATTGTTTTTTTATTTTAAATTATACATACATGGAGTACCCTAATCTTTTCAGTGTTCAGGGTCTATAAAGATCTTAATTCGGCCCTGCGTGCAGTATTTAAATTATTGTTTTCTGACTGATGGATAATACTCTGATTGGTTGATAACGTATATTTTTAACTCTTTATAAGTGAAAAATATTATTAAAAATTTTGCTTCGAAACATGTAAATGTATAAGATATTTAGTTAGGATTTCATTGTTATAGATAAATGGGTGATAATTCTCATTTCACGTCAATACATTTCAACTACGAGTATTCACTTCCCTAAAAGACGGTGTCACAGAAAGAAAAAATAAGTACTACACACACATATATATTTATCTTATAACATACATGTAAATGTTTAGGAAGTTTTTTCTCTAACCTAAAATCAAGTCCAACTTTCCCATAGAGGGCGTTTACTGAACCTAATTTTGAGATTGTTTGGCTATGTGGCCCTTCCTTAATCTACTCTGACAACCCATAAAGACGTCAGATTCAATTTGGATCATATTCCGTATCTTAAAGAATACTAATAGTAAACATAAATCGAACTTCGTTATTTATTCGTAAGATGATAAACTTCAATGAACCTGACCGAGACCTACACGCTTTAAATAAAATATAGCAATAAATATTCTGTAGTGACAGGAATGAAAAGGTGTGCATATTATTCGGTAACGTTATTACGAATGCATCAGTATCGAATCTAATGACTGGTCTAACTGCATCATGTTCTTTCTCGTGGCTTAACTTTTGTTCAACTAACATATTTTGCTTCAAAGGAAATATATCCAATAGGTTTCTTACCATGTTCATATACCTCATATTAGTTTCATTTAATTTTATGTTTTTTTCTGATGGACATCAATATTATTGTTTCAGCAGAAAGTAAGTTTGATTTTTCTGTTAATGTGATAAATGTTACACACTTATTGCACATTTCACACACAGTTTTCTCTCTCTCTCTGTCGTTCTTTAGGTCATGTATGTTTGTTTGTTTTTGAATTTCGCACAAAGCTACTCGAGGGTTATCTGTGCTAGCCGTCGCTAATTTAGCAGTGTAAGACCAGAGGGAAGGCAGCTAGTCATCACCACCCACCGCCAACTTGTGGGCTACTTTTGTACCAACGAATAGTGGGATTGACTGTAACATTATGACGCCTCCACGGCTAAAAGGACGAGTATGTTTGGTGCAACCGGACTTTGAACCCACGACACTCAGATTACGAGTCGAACGCCTTAATCCACCTGGCAATGCTGAGCCTTAGGTCATGTAACCTGAGAAAGGAGCAGGTTTACTCTGGACCTCTACCATTCTCCTTAACTGTCAGTTTACTTCTTAAATATTTTAGATGAAGTCCGCATCTGATATTACTACGATACGTAGTTTCAATAGGAATTGCTACCAGTACATTCCAAACACACGATTTTTAATAGCTGGAGCTGCTGGTAGTCGATTTTGCAAAGATACTGTATGACGCTTGTTTGTATTATAATTTCACGCAAAACTGCGTAAAGAGATATCCATCCGGGATATTGAACTGATAAACTAAGAGCACTTCACTCTCCAACCTTTGGGCTACTCTTGTCTAATCAAATAGCGAAATTTGATGACGCTTTCCCGGCAAAGGATTGTGAGGCCTCGAATTTACAGTCCAAACACATTAAAGACCAAGCAAATCGAGACCCGCAGTATTTGAAATCGTAATGATAAAACAGTAACTAATGTGTAACTCAAAAAAATGAATTAAATCGTTAATGCTATATCTACACTTCTATTTAAAAAGTTATTTAATTATAAGGGTAAAAACGTTTTATGTTGTCTTAGAAACAATGACGTAGTCATGTCTCCACAATTTGACACAGGGAAAGAGGATCCGAAACACAAAACATGGACCAGTTACTTTTTACACTGTTTGGGGAGCCCCTTTGGTAATTATGCCACGCCCTAGAAATGTTTCTTCTATCTATTATTGTATTTATTGCTGTAGGTTTTGTAACATGTTTTTAGAAAGTTGTGGTGACTAGCACGTGTGACATGACTCCTGTGAGTCATATTTTAAACTTTGGGTCTACTTCAAAAGAACCCATTCTCTAAAGATTTAATTATAAAACTATTAAAAACAATGTAAATGCAGATGACAATGATGTAATTTACAACCTTAGATTTTTAACTGTTCAAATTTTATGTAAACTGCTATTTACTTTCATGGTTCAAAAATGAGTGACACTCACATTAGAAGTTTGTGGAAATGAAAACATAAATAGCTAGATTTTGGTTAAAAATGGTTGTCATGTTAATGCTTACCACGAACTTTCTTGATTCAGCATTACATAAACAAAACTATCAAAAAGCATGAAGTTCCGTAATGTTGACAAACAAAACCTACCAACATGGGTCCGTTACACACAACACGACAAACATTATCCACTTGCACGTTTTCTAAGTATCGTAAAATCTAATTCTCAGGATTAGTCCTAAGTATTTAAAACTGAGGCAGATACAATCCTATGTCTGGAGTTAATAATATCTTCGCTTTTCACTTCGTGAGTGTATGGTGTTTTAGTTTAAGTATGTTGAATAATGTGATGAGTCTTAAAGCATATATGTATATATATATATATACACCTTTCGGGAGCTCTAACCGAGTCCTTTAATTCTGCAAAAATAAAGAATACCGTGAAGAAAGGCCTAAGTTTAGATCATTAATGGAAGCTACACAAAGCGGAAATCTTTACACTTTGGGAAGATGCCAAAATTGTCAACACATCTTAGATAGCGTAAGCAGTTCACACAGATGGTGTCTTATGTTTGACTGAAAGATATGCTACGGACCCATCCGAAGGGCAGTTCGGGGTAAAGTAGCTATATATATATGATTATTAAATAGAGAGAACAAGAGGCTCATTATAGTTTCGGGCCAATTGAGAGATCAGTTATGTTATTCACTTTAAATGGAATTTGTGAACATTTTGAGGAAACGATGATCGCGTTGGCAAGTAAACATTATTCATCTAAATCTCTTATTTCACTAGTTTCCTTGTTTACTAGCAGTAGTGAGTAGCACAACCTTCAAGTGTTAGCTAAAACTTGATTAACTTTTCCCATATTAGGTCTGACACTCTTTTCGACAGTTAAATATAAGAGGATGTGATTTACGTGCGTGTTTGGCAGAGAGCCAAAAAGGAACAAGTTGTACACGTGTTGTGGCGTCTGGGACGTTCGGGTCAGGTATTGCGGAACACTAGTTGTTTTGTATAGCTTTCCATAGAATCCTTTCGCACAGGAGTTGTTTATGACACAACGAAATCGTGGCATCTCAACTGATGGAAACGTGACCGGGCTATAACAGCCACTTTTTCAACTGCTTTAGGCAAGACAAAACGAAACCTGGGTTTCCTCTGAGGGGATGAAAATAAGCAATAAAAGAAAAATGTAAACGTCTTTATGTACCAGACTACTCACAGATACGTTTCCCGTATTTTATTTGTCTATGTAAACAAAATCTTCAAAACACATTGTTCGAAATAAAACAAACAAACAAAAGTTTTCCACACACACACACATGGTATATTTGTTCTTCTGTATTTCTTAAAACGCTTTTTGCCCCCCGCTAGTACAGCGGTATGTCTCTGGAATCACAACGCTAAAATCAGGGGTTCGATTCCCCTCGGTGGGCTGAGCAGATAGCCCGATGTGGCTTTGCTATAACAAAAACACACACACATCAAACGCTTTTTACTTTTCAAGATTAAGGTAAGAAAACTATTAAAGATGGATGTTATCCAATAAAGAGCGTTTTCATGGGCGCCAGCAGAAAATTTTCTAGGGGAGGTAAAGTGATGTGAAACTGTAAACTGAATAAAAAAATGCATATAATGATTGAATAAATAAACAATTGCGTTTCTTATTTACCAGGGCAGGCACGTGCACTCTCTTGTCCCTCATGAGCGGACGACGGTGGATACTTCTATTTTGGAGCTAATAGTTGTACAGATGCCGTGTGGTAGTTTAACGCAAATTCTATCTTTCCAGGATTTTTAAAATAATTTTGATTAGAAAATACTATTTTATTTTGTTGTTTCAATTATATAAACCGATGATATTTGACTAGCCAAATACTTAATGATTTTTCGGATAACATGAGGAGCTTCCTAAGATTTGTTTGTTTGGAATTAAACACAAATCTCTACACTGGGCTACCTGTGCTCTGTCCACCACGGGTATCAAAAGCCAGTTTCTAGCGGTGTGAGTCCGCAGACATACCTTTGTGCCGCTGGGGGCGGACTTCCTGAGGCTAAGTGTGAAGTATTATGTCAAATACAAAGGTATTTATTTATTTAGTGATTTCTATTTTAGTCGTCCCATCCTCTCGTGTATAGAGGACAAATTTCTATACGTTGACGGCCCCGGCATGGCCAAGTGATTAAGGTACTCGACCAGTAATCCGAGGGTCACACCAAATATGCTCGTCCTTTCAGCCGTGTGGGCATTATAATGCGACGGTAAGAACCACTAGTCGGTGGTAAAAGAGTAGCCCAAGAGTTGGCGGTGGATGGTGATCACCAGCTGCCTTCTCTCTAGTCTTACACTGCTAAATTAGGGACGACTAGCGCACATAGCCCTCGAGTAGATTTGTGCAAAATTCAAAAACAAACAAAACAATCTATACGTTAAGCTATAAATTTTATTTACTATCCCTACATTTTACAATTCATTAATAAATCACTTTAATTACTCTATTTGTTTAAATGTATGGCTGTAGTCAAATATTGGTTATAGTCTCTTACGTAATCCTGCCTTTAAATTATATTCTGTTTAACTTTCGTTCTTGTAACCCACCTGATGATACTAATAAACCCGTTTAAAACTTTATGTGTTAAATTAAACAAAAGTTTTACCATACACAATCGATAATTAACTGAGGGTTAGCGGGTTCAAATCCCCGTCGCACCAAACATGCTCGCCCTCCCAGCCGTGGGGGCATTATAATGTGACGGTCAATTCTACTATTCGTTGGTAAAAGAGTAGTCCAAGAATTGGTGGTGGGTGGTGATGACTAGCCTTCCCTTTAGTCTTACAGTATTAAATTAGGGACGTCTAGCGCATATAGCCCTCGTGTAGCTTTGCGCGAAATTCAGAACAAACCAAACCACAATCGATAAAAACGTGTATGAATTTTGCAAACATATCCATTTTCTAATATTTAATATCACAATATTTTTTTAAAAATACTTTAAAATATGAAATGTGTTGATTTTAAAAGCTATTGTTTAATGAACGGTGGACATAGTACATAACAGAAAATGATACTTCACCATGCATGCCACATCAAATTATATTTCGGTGGTAAGTTTCAAAGATAATGGTGTTTATCGACTGTGTTAATGCGCATCTGGTAAGTCACGGGTTCTTTTACTATTAAATTATGCTGTAGTCGAAAGTACAGAAAAAAATCATTGCTATAAAACCATATTTTACACATGAATAAAAAAGTATTTACTTCTAAATTCAGTGTCCGTAATATGGTATTTTCTGGACACTTTCTAAGAGCTATTGTTCTCTTGCTATAAAATTCAATGACGTATTTATGAAACTAATATTTTACTGTATTGGTGTTTTCTTAGCTTTATTGTTTCAGAAACCCATTGTTGTACTTATAGAACGAGTGCACACTTAGAACTTAAGTAAAAGAAAGGTCAAATTTCTTTCGTTAGATATACGTTTATCATAACAAGTCCAGTTTCGTAATGAGAAGAATGTGAAGGATTTATTTATATAGAACATGATTTTACAGCCGTATAATTAGTGAATTCTTCAAAAGAACCGCGCTTGTAAGAAATAGCTGGTGGTAAAATATACACGGTGATGAAGTGGTTGAACGACCTGTCTGAAAATCTTGGTTGTGGGCGATTTGGTGATCTTGATGCGAGATGTTGCTTTATTTTACAGAGACTGTTGATACTGTATTATAAATAACTTATGTTTTCACATGGTTCATTCAGTTCCCTTCATTTGTGTGGTTATTATCTTGTCCGTCCTGATTATGCTCCTGGCCCTAGGTGGAACATATCTAGATGTTACTGACCCCTTGCTTTCCCTGGAAAGGACTAGCGAAAATATTTCTTGCATCCAAGGAACAATTTTGACAGTTAATCCCAAGTAACATCTTTACTCATATTCGAACTATTTAAATTTATTTGCGCAGTAATATACGGCTAAAAAAAACTGACAATAGATATTATTAAAAGTCCTAAGGTTTCTGTTTAAAATTCTAACGTTGCGTTTAAATATTTAACTTTAGTGTTTAAAAATCTATTGTTCTATTTACATTTTTAGCGTAAACTTGTAGTTTAAGTATAAAAAGATAGAATTTAATCATTATATTTGTGTGTGTCTATGTGAGGTTTGAGACGTTGTGAATATAAGCACTCAACACTGCACCATTAACTAATTTTCCATCACTGGTAACTGGTTTATCAACTGCTTTTTGGTTTGTTTTTGGAATTTCATGCAAAGCTACTCGAGGGCTATCTGCGCTAGCCGTTCCTAATTTAGTAGTGTAGGACTGGAAAGAAGGCAGCTAGTCATCACCATCCACCGGCAACTCGTGAGCTACTCTTTTACCAACGAATAGTGAGATTGACCGTCACATTATAATGCCCCCACGGCTAAAAGAGCGAGTATGTTTGGCGCGACGGGGATGCGAACCCGCCACCATCAGATTACGAGTCGCACGCTTTAACACGCTTGGCTAGCAACAAAGTATCAGGTCATCCCGTAAGTGATGCTATTTTGAGAGATAGGATAAGTTCAAATGCATATTCTTTGGCTAAATGAAGTTATTCTTAGAGTCATTTAAGTTATATGGGATGACTTGATAGTATTAAGTGTAAGCTAATTCATTTCTTTACTAATTTTTGTTTTATTTATTTTAGAAGCCCTAATTATCATGGAGATGTCAGAACATCACAAAAGAAATATAATGTTTTATGAGTACAGAAAAGGAAAAAGCTATCGATGCTACTCGAAGCGTTTAAGAAATGTACAGCAATGACATACTGAATGTGAGGAAGTTTCAAAGATGGTTCAATGAGTTTGGAGTTGGTGACTTCAGTTTGACAGATGCAACTCACACTGGATACCCTGTTGAGTTTGATAATGACCTGTTTCTAGCAACACTTCAGGAGGGTTGTGCTACAACTGTTGAAGCATTAGCCCAGAAACTCAGTTCATCTCCTTCCACTGCTCCTTGATATTTGCAATAAATTGGTACAGTTTTAAAGTTGGGAAAATGGGTACCACGTGAGTTGTCAGCTAATAATAATCTGAGAGAAGGGGCAGACAACTGCACACCTCTTCACTCTCGTGAACTTGAAGCTTCGTTTGTGAACCGTCTTGTGACTGGAGATGAGAAATGAGCCCTCTATTAAAATGTTAAGCGCTGCCGACAGTGAGTTAGTGCTGGAAAATCAATTACACTACAATAAAAAGCGAATCTGTACTCTAGGAAGGTTTTGCTTAGTGTTTGGTGGGATAAAAGTGGTGTAACACACTTTGAGTTGTTGCAGCCAAACAAGACAATCACTACTGACAATCAGCAGCTGGATCGACTGAATACTGCACTCAAAAAAAAAAAGGAAAAAAAAAAGAAAAAGAAAAAGAAAAGAGACTTTCTTTGGTGAATCTGACATGGGTTGTTCTCTACAATGACAATGGACGTCCTCACACCACTAGAATTACTTACATAAAATTTGAAAAGCTTGGATGGGAGAAACTTCCCCATCGCTTATCCTGATCTTGCTTCTTCAGATTATCATATTTTCAGAAGCTTGCAACATCATCTGAAGAAAAAACATTTTACTTTTATGGATGAGTTAAAAAATAACCTTTGTATCTTTTTCTCACAAAACCACCTGATTTGTATAAGTGTGGTATTGAAAGTATCTCGAGACGCTGGCAGACTTTTACTGAAAGTGATGAAAAATATGTGATCGATTAAAGTTGTTATATGGGTTCTTTTTTGTCTTTTAAATGTCAGTGTTACAAACGGCATTACTTATGGGATGACTTGATAATTTGCTGGAAGAGATTAAATTAAAAATTTTTGAGTAACAGCGGTAAGCTTAGATATTTCAGGGCTAAAGTGTGAGGTTCGATTCCTCACATGAGGATACAGCATGGCAACAATGTGGTTTCGCTCCAAAACAAACAAACGCAAATGTATGGTAGGAAACAAATATAAAATAGCTTAAAGATGTTATTTTCTTAACAACTTAAATTTTCCTTTAATTTGCCATTAGAGTTGTGGCCTGGCATGGTCAAGCGCGTAAGGTGTGCGACTCGTAATCCGAGGGTCGCAGGTTCGCGCTAGACATGCTCGCTTTCCTAGCCGTGGGGGCGTATAATGTGACGGTCAATCCCACTATTCGTTGGTAAAAGAGTAGCCCAAGAGTTGGCGGTGGATGGTGATGACTAGCTGCCTTCCCTCTAGTCTTACACTGCTAAATTAGGGACGGCTAGCACAGATAGCCCTCGAATAGCTTTATGCGAAATTCAAAAACAACAACAGCCTTTAGAGTTATTTTAATATTATTTATCTAAAGAGCTTTGGTTTTGATTTCGTTTGAAACGCATGTGTCAGATACCGTAATGAAACTAAAACCATGGACTGAAATGTGTAAGATTGTTGGCTAATCAGAACGTTTAACGGCGTCATGTGTTGGTTTTCTAATCATTCATGTTAGTGATAATGTTGATTTAATTAATTTTATTTTTCTAGTAAACTATTTTTTTTCTAATTATCTATTATATATCAATAAAATATTATACTGACTTGTTAGTTTCAGGCTTTCGCTGAGATCGTGTTGTTTGTTTTGTTTTGAATTTCGTGTCATTAAAGCCAAGACTCAGATGGCAGTCTGACACTGACGTCGAAACTAATTACGAGCTTCAATGCCAAAATTACCAGGAAAGCTGTCTTTATCAGTCGAGTCATACATAAAGGATAAACGCATTAAATAATCGGGACGATAATGTAAGTTTTTTCAACCAGCACATTAAATTAGATGCCAATGACAATCAAATCATGCTTCAGCTGTGAGTATCAATATTGTTACCATTATTACTAACTTGGTAAGATTATGATAAACATTTAATTATTTTAACACCCGTAACGTAAATATAATTTCATTTAGTTTTCTTTCTTTTCACAGACTGGGGATTTAACTAAAGAGACAAGTAGTTTGATCAGAGATGTTATCTTCTTCTTCTTAAGCTGCCAATAGATGGCGCTTTTATAAACTTAAAAAAAAAGTGTAAGACTAACTTACCCTTACTGATAAATCAAGGTAGAAATAAGATGACCTCTAACGAAAATTAGCACGAACTATCATTTAAAGCCATCGCCATCACTGTTTTTTGTGATTGTTTTTTTATTTCTTGCTAAAGTGAGTCGTTCGCGAGAGCACGGGCGCCAGGTTTATCTCTCATGCTATTCGCGTGGGCTTAATAAACCTCGGTGACGAATATCCAAAGCGTCAGCAGAGGTTTATAGAATGGCCATAGTTGTTACTAAAAGTTTTAAATCAATTGAATGAATATAAATATAATAAATCAATCTTAACTTATTTCATAATTATCTGAGTCATTATACTGCTTCAACTTATAAATATAGTAAATTTTCGACCCACTGCCGACCCATCTTTCATTAATATTTGATACCATGTTTTTTATTTATGAGATATTGATACTTCATGTAGTGTCAATATATAATTTGGTAGCCCAAGTGAAGTCTTTATGGTTTTACTGCATTGCCATATAAGTCTAAACTTACTAAGATAACTCAACCTACCCTCCCTCTTTTATGGGTTTGTTTTTTCTAAACACATAACAGGCAATAACCTATCTGCGCTCTGTCCACCACAAGAATAAAACCCGGATTTTAGTTTTGTAATCCTTTTAACTATACAGATTCCAAACTTTCTTACCATAAAGTGTTCCCCCCTCAAGAATATTCCGAATCCCGAATGACACTCCACCCATCCAGTGAACATACAGATACCAAATACTTTCATATTTTCGTATATTTGCTACACTACCCCCTCTAACCCTTTCACGTGTTATCCAGTTTATGAAACAGAGCGTTAACCTACCGTTAACGTATGTTTAAGGTAGCACGTTCTTGCTCAGTTTACCCTCCTACTAATGAATTACTCTCGAAAATTGTAATCCTTCCTCACTTGTCAGTCGAATTAAACTGATACCTTACACATCACCATAATAAGTTCCAAACAAGCAGTAACTGATTAAACTCTAGTGTTGACGAAACACTAGAATTATATGAATAACGCTTTTGGAAATTATGTGTGGCAAATAAAGTAAATAGTATTTTAAATAAATATGACGTACAGATCTTATAATTATTTATTGGTTTTTATCATTATTTACTTTCAATGTTAAATGCTAGTTTGCTTTAGTTCCAGTTTAGTTTGAAATTAAGCACAAATTCTGATGGCTTTGCTCTAATGATGAAAACCTTTTTTATGTATTTTCACATGAAACTATTGCTTTATTTGTTTGTTTATAATTAAGCACAAACCTACCTAATGAGTTATCTGTGTGCTTTGCTCACCACGAGTATTGAAACCTAGATTCTAGTGTTGTAAGTTTGCTGTGACACTGGAGACCTCCCCTTTCATCTGAGTAGTTTTAATCGCTACTAATTACATGATGCCTAATGCCTCTGGGCCGATCGTGGCCTAACTATGAATTGGAGAATTCAAGGTTCGCATACCGTTGCAGTAGAGACACGTTCCACGCCTTGGGCCATTGAGCGCATTGTAAGATTGATGGTCACATGACACTAATGATTAGAGTAGCCCATGAGTTGAAGGTCAGTGCTGTGTTCACTCTGAATTGTCGGTTTAAAATTAAGGATTACTAATACAAATAATTCTTGTGTAGTTTTGCTCGAGTTTCCAAAAACAAAATAAAATAACAAACTCTAATACTTCTCACTGTGCGTTAGCAGAAAATCTTAGATATACAATACTAAAATTTATGTTTGATTCCTGCTGTAGGCAAAGCGCAGATAGCTTAAGTGTAGCTTTGCGCCAAAAACATAAAAGACGAGACAGAAAAATAATTTTTATTCTAAAATCAAATTTATTGACTTTGGGAGCTAAACGTTAAGCAGAAAACTTGAAGTATAAGAAAAGACAAATAATGATTATTAATATAAGCTTCTGAGTTACAATAAAGAAACGTGTAAGTTACAGCTTTTGAATATAATGTCTTTTGAATAATCTTAAGTAAACTAAATTTCATTTCTACTTATGTCGAAGACTGCGATCGGAACAAACAAAACTAAAGTGTCAGAGAACTTTATTTAATCTAAAGTTAATCTATAATTTTAAAACCTTTCTGAAGTCTGTATCCCAGAACGGCTGTTATGGGTATTAAGACTTTTATTGACAAGGAGAGAACAACGTTTTGACATTCCTAGGTCATCTTCTAGTCATCAAGAATTGGTTTCTAAAGTCTTTTCAGTGTTTAGTGTAACTTTTTTGGTTACCATCTGCAGAAAACGGGTATTATTGAAACTAATAGAAATATCCTCTCCCCATTCAAATATAAGCAACAAAATAACCCAAGCAATCTTCCCCTTCCCCCAGCAAAAGAGCGGTAAAGAGTAGTCCAAGAGTTGGCAGTGGGTGTCGATGACTAGATGCCTTCCCTCTTGTCTTACAGTGTTAACTTAGGGATAGCTAGCGCAGATAGTCCTCGTGTAGCTTTGAGCGAAATTCAAAAAGCAAAAGCAAATAAACGTAGTTGTCCTTACAGAGGAAGAGGTCAAGTGCACCTGACCCTCCTGGGTATGCACATATATACCCAAACAACGAAAAAGAGAGTCATCCTTAAGTTTGAACTATACCGTGGAATGCAGAGGATTTGTATTTTTTGTAGTTTGTGTAATTGTTTTTGTGTTATGTTTATCCAGGCAGGAGATGCTTGTTCTATTACATGTCGAATGTATGTTTTGTAGATTCTGATTATATTATCAGGTGATGTACCTTGATTTTTACCTGGCAGACTTCTTGCAAAAGAATTTTCCAGATTCCAGTCAGGATATTGTTACTATGCTGTAACCACGTTAATTTGGTATCGTAAGTTAATCCTAAAAAGTTAGCATGAGTAGCAGTCTGTAAAAGTGATCCGTTCACGTATAACTTGGGTGGATCTTTTTTTCAGTTTATTTAATCTGGTGAATAATATTACTTGGGATTTTGGAATATTTATTTTTATTTTATATTTCTGGCAGTATTCTTCTATATTATTCAGGACTGGTTGGAGGTTTGTTGCTGCTATTGAAGGAGTGGGGTCACTTTTCCAGACCGCTAAATCGTCAGCAAACTGTGATGCTAAACCTACATTTAGGTCCGACAGTGGCATATTACTCACATACATGATAAATAAGATAGGGCTAACTACCCCTCCTTGTGGGACTCCTGCCTCAGGTGAAAAGGACCCTGAGTGGGTCACATTCACATTTACTTTACACGTTCTATTGTCCACAAAGTTAGATAGCCAGCGAATAATTCCTTGGGGTAAATCCATATCCGTTAACCGGTGGCGTAATCCGTTATGCCACGCCGTAAAAAAACGCTTTCTCAATGTCGTGAAAGCAAGCTACAGTGCATTCATTTTTGTTAAAGCTGTCTGTAATTGTTTCTGTTTATCTGATTAGGTGGTTTGTAGTTTGTCTATATTTTGTAAATCAGTTTTGAATTTCGGGTAATTTTGAATTTACTTCTAAGTATATAGATAGTCGGTTACTAATTATTCTTTCTAAAATTTTGCTGACACAACTGGTTAAGCTAACTGGGCAGTAGTTGTTTGGTTTATTCGCTGGCTTTCCTTCTTTCTGGAACATTAATATTATTGCTTCCTTCCAAGAAACGGGGATATATCCAGCTGATAGTGATAAGTTAAATAAAACTGTTAGGTGTTCATATAATCTCTGAGTACCTAGTTTAGGAGGACAGCTTGTATACCATCTTCTCCAGGAGCTTTGCTTTTTGTATTTTTGATAGCTTTTAGCACTTCCGTTACTGTTATATCTTTTATTAGTTGATGATTGCTCCAGTCTATTGTTTTCTCTGGCTTTATTAATGTGTTTACTAGGAATTTTGGCATGTGTATGGTTTTGTTCTGTTTAATGAAGTTATTGACTTTATTGTAGAAGTATCTGTTCATGTCTGGTTTGTGGTGTGTTTTGAACATGTTTTGAAGATGGTTTTTAAATATATCTGCTTTTTCTAGGTTAGTGTGAGCTGTTTTGCCATGTAATTCGAGTGATGGGTTCTCTTTGTTTGTTTTTCCTGTGTTAGTATATCTTTTCAAGTGTGTCCAGAATTGTTTTGGATCTGTTTTCTGATTTAATTATGAGCAGAAAGTGTCCCAACTGTCTTGTTTTTATTGTCTGATTTTATGTCTTATTTTATTTCTTATACTGTTTATTTGTGATACTAGTGCTAGGTTTCGATTTTGTATTATTGTCTGCGTAATTTTCTTCTTTCTTTTATTAGGTGTGTTATTTCTTGTTGTGGTTGCCATATGTGTGTTGTTGTTGAGTATTTTTGTTTTGTGTATTGAGCTGTTGGCTTTAGGCACTCAGAGATTATATGGATTCAGGTTTTCAGAGACAATGTTGTGAAAGACTGTTTCGAAATAATAATCAGTGATGCCGAGAAAACCCACAAGTAGAGAAATATATATGCAAAAACGGCTCGTTTGGGTGACAATGACCGAAGAAGGTCGAAACGTTGTTTGCTCTTCTGTGTAAAATAGTTTCTCAACCCAAACGAGCCGTTTTTGCATATATATGAAAGACTGTTTGTTTGTTTAGAATTTCGCGCAAAGCTACACAAGGGTTATCTGCGCTAGCCGTACCTTATTTACCAGTGTAAGTCTAGAGGGAAAGCAACTAGTCATCACCACCCACCGCCAACTCTTGGACTACTCTTTTACCAATGAATAGTGGAATTTACTGTTAGATTATAACACTACGATTCATAGCTTACATGTAGATATTGGTCGCTACAGCAGAATGTTCTTAACTGCCTTATTGCTGAGCACGTTCGTACTGGTGAATCCTCTATAGGAATATTGCCTGAAGGAAACCATCCCTCCAGGAGCCCACCTTTTCGTCTATGCTAATAAATACAGTTGTTTAGCATGCTGCTAATTGTGAAAAAAAGAGAGAGGGTGAATAGACATCAATTATTGTTGCTCCGAGAGATGTGTTACTTGTATTTTAGGGCTGTTAATCCGAAAAAAACAACAAAAAACGTGGTGTTTCTAGCTGATTATATTCCTTTTAGTGTGGGTTTGTGTGTTTTCTTATAGCAAAGCCACATCGGGGTATCTGTTCATTGTTTACTTAAGAGGGCCATTAAAGCGATCTTACAACTCGTGTATTTTGTTAATAAAAAAAGAAGTTTTTTGTTGTTTTTTTTACTTTAACTCAATTGGCTAATATGGCGTGAACAAAGTGAATCACGGACTTGTGTAGATAGTAAAACATCAGATTTTTCACTGGGTGAGGGGCATATAGCCCCCACAGGGCTGACCTCGCACCAGGAGCTACCGTTAAAAAGTGATGTGGGGTGTGAGCATCATTATATATGTTTGTAACATAATTTCACGCGTGCACTGCGTAAACGGAAACTGTTTTTTCACTAAGTAGAGTTTCAACAATATATTTCGGAATAATTTACGTAAATGTTTGTTTTACGTGAAAACACAAACGAACAGATTTGTTACGTATTTATAACTATATAGGCCTAGTTGCACTTGTGATAAATGTACCTTTTCTTCTTCTTCAATTATCGACCAAAACGTGACTCAGAAATACAGCTAAGTCTTCAAAATAGAAACTTTCCTCCCATTAATCCGTCTTGCAAAGATACACAACTGTCAGCAGATGATATATCCAAAGTACTGGGTGATTATAAAGAAACTATTTATTTAAAATGATTATATCTTTAGAATTTCGTGTCTTAAAGAAGCACTACAAGGACCACGTGCTTGAGACAGCACAGTCTGGACACCAGAATTTGGTTTGGTTTGTTTTGAATTTTGAGCAAAGCTACATGAGGGCTATCTGCGCTAGCCGTCCCTAATTTAGTAATGTAAGACTAGATGGAAGGCAGCTAGTCATCGCCACCCACCGCCAACTCTTGGGCTACTCTCTTACCAATAAATAGTGGGATTTACCATTACATTATAATGCTCCCCAGCTGAGAGAGCGATCATGGTTGGTGCGACGGGGACTCGTATCCGCGATCCTTAGATTACGAGTCGAGTTCCTTAACCATTTGGCCAGGATATTAGGGTATTTCAAAACTATATCGCCTTTCCCTCAACATATTGTTGTTTAATTTCCTTTTGTTCTGAATTCTGACCTTGACAGGTGATGCTCGGAGTAATTTAATTTAGGGGTAGACTTTGTATGCTGATCCAGAATAGCAGAAAGTCATAAGATTTAATCCTTATTTTGACATACAAATAAGTGCATACAGCTGTCAAAGTTAGGACTAACTTTGGATCGCCATTTAAGTATGTGCATTATGTGTTTATCATTTGTATTGTACGTATATATAAATATATTTTTATTGGAATGTCCAAAACGGATACCCACAGACCTGTGAAGTTAGCTGGAGATATTTTGCAGCTATAACCGAAACCGTTTAAGGACTAGCCCTGCTGACGTAATAGCAGTAAAAAAAAGTTATTGTTTTAAAAATCCTTGAATTGTTATACCAGAAATGTCGTCCTTTTTTAGTGTATTAGTTATATATATACTAATAATCGATCGTAATCAATAGAGTGAATTGTCGGTTTTTCGCTTAAGAATTCGAGGAATGGTTATTCAGCGTGTAAATTATTTGGAATCATTGTCGATTTCTATTATTTAATAATAATTTTGCTATGCGTTCTTTCCATGTAATAGCCTTACACAAATAATAGCATGCTTATATATTTTCCTTTCTATTTTTATGCTCTTTTTGTAATTATGTCAGAGGTTAAAACAGTCTTCACTTTTAGTGGACTGAAAGTTACATTTAACTTTAGGAATTTTTCTCTCATCAAAAGTGATTCTATCTCTTTAACTTTTAATTATTTTACTGTCAATATACGTTTCCAAATGGGGTATAGCATGCCCATGTAGTAAGGGCGCTCGACTCGTAATCTGAGGTCCACAATTAAATAAAAAAAGAATTATTAAACAACCACATTCTCGACAATCTGACTATTGTTGTTGTGCTTTTAACGCAAAGCTCAAAATGGGTTGCCTGCACATCGTCTACTGTAATGAACTGGTTCCCGGGTTTTAGCATTGTAATAAGTCCGTAAACTTGCAGCTGACTTACCTTGGGGCCAAATATTTATGCTTATATATGTAGCAGACATTAGCTTCTCAAAACTACATGGTAAGACCCGGCATGGCTAGGTGGTTAAGGCACTCGACTCGTAATCTGAAGGTCGTGGAATTGAATCCCCGTCGCACCAAACATGTTTGCCCTTTCAGCCGTGAAGGTGTTATAATTTGACGATCAATCTCACTATTCGTTGGGAAAATAGTAGCCCAAAAGTTGGCGGTGGGTAGTAATGACTAGCTGCCCTCCGTCTAGTCTTACATCGATAAATTAGGGACGACTAACAGAGGTAGCCCTCGAGAAGCTTTGCCGAAGTTCAAAACAAACAAACTACAATGTATTATTTCAAAACTTATCCCATAACTCCTCAAGTGAATAACAATGTACAATTTTAACCTTGTGACCTTGGATTCAAGCCAAATAGATTTAAGATATTTCAGCTAACTACCTGTTAATTATAACGCTGTTTCTATTATTATTATTTTGAAATAATCGTCAGAAAGAAAACAGTCAATCACCAGTACCCCGAACCACGCTACAGGATTGACTGTCACTCTTTCAACTTACCACAAAACAGACAAAAGGAATATTTTAGTGACGCAGATACGGACTCTGCTCGTCACTTACCACAAAACAGACAGAAAGAATATTTTAGTGACGCAGATGCGGACTCTGCTCGTTAGCTACGAAACAATCCAGAGTTCAACTACAAAGCCAAAGTTGTCTGTTCATTTGCTTTGTTTTTGAATTTCGCACAAAGCTACTCGAGGACTGTCTGCGTTAGCCATCCCTAACTTAGCAGTGTAAGACTAGAGGGAAGGCAGCTAGTCATCACCACCTACCGTTAACTCTTGAGCTACTCTTTAACCAACGAATAGTGGGATTGACCGTCACTTTATAACACCCCCACGGCTGTTTGGTGTGATGAAGATTTGAACTCGCGTCCCTCAGATTAGGAATCGCACGCCTTAACCCACCTAAACATCCCGGACCGCCAACGTTGCGAGGTCACATTTAAATAACCAAAGTTTGAAGTAAATATAAGCTTCCAGCATTATATTACCAAACTGGCCAATGTACTTTTTTTAAAACCCAATAATCTGGATAAACAACTACGAAAAGCGATTTCATTACTATATTTCTGTTTGCATAAAATCTAAAGTTTTTATAATTTCACGTTAATGAAACATACATACAATATATATAGAAAGCCATTCATACAAATATAACTGCATTATTACATTAAAATAATATTTCGAGATATTTAATCGAGAACAGTACGATGACGGCTTCGATCAATTCCCATGCAATCTCAGGCAATTTTTTTAAAAAATTAACTTGACTGACCCGGCATGGCCAGGTGGGTTAAGGCACTCGACTCATAATCTGAGGGTCGCGGGTTAGAATCCCCGTCACACCAAGCATACTCCCCCTTTCAGCTGTGGGGTGTTGTAATGTTACGGTCAATTCCACTATTCGCTGCTAAAAGAATAGCCGTAGAGTTGGCGGTGGGTGGTGATTACTCGCTACCTTCCCTCTAGTCTTAGACTGCAAAATTAGGGACGGCTAGCGCAGATAGCCCTCGTGTAGCTTTCGCAAAATTCAAAATCAAACCCAAAATTTAACCTTTGCCCCCACCTGTCGAAACGCTGGGGGTTCAGAGTTTACTTTTATTTAACGATATCTACCTTTTATTTTATCCTACGTGTTTTTATCACGAATACTGAAAACTGTATATTTAAAATAAACACATATTTTGTTTTTTTTATGGACTTTGCACGAATCTAAACGAGGGCTACCTGCGCTAGCCGTGCCTAAATGTGAAATGACAGACTACAGACAAGACAGCTAGTCAAGACCACCCACAGCCAGCTCTTAAGAAATTCTTGTCAAACCGAACAGCAGAATCTCACCGTTTCGCACGGCAATATACGTCGTACGAGAGGCGAACCACGGAACCTCATCTCCACAGCCCAGGATGTTAAACACTGAGAGCCTCGCTCGGTCCAAGATAAATATTGATTTGATTTTGGTTGACACTTTGCTGAAAAATTTGAAAACGTTTATAAACATACGACAGATTGTGAATTGTCATCCGCAAGATTGGATTTTTCAGTGGGTTAGGGAAGAATAATTACTTATTTCCCTTTACAAAATCGCAGAAATACAAAAAAATGATATATTTCAGTTGTATGGTGATTTTTATAAATAAAATTCCCTGTTCATACGCATTGTAAAAGAGTGTAATTAAAAAATAAACAACTGTTTGTCAACGTTTTCTAAATCATCACATTGTCTTAATGTTGAATACACACATGTCGGTTATCTAAAAAAAGACTTCACTGATTATTTATGTGTAAGCACTGACTAATACATTTTTAGTTTAGGTTTGTTTGTAGTTAAGTACAAATGTGCACAGTGGATTATCTGTGCTTTGCCAACCACGGATGTTAAAACCCGGTTTCTAGCGGTGTAACTGTGCAGACATACCGCTACGTCAGTGGGGAAAAATGTTCGTTTTAGGACTAATTTCATCCTGTATTATTTTCAGTGAATAATAAACCCTGACAAACTTTTTAGACAAACGTAATTTTCCACTTTTCAGTTGAAAATTCCTTTACGCCTGTTTGTTTGTTTTGTTGTTAAGCGCAAAGCTACACAATGGGATATTCGTGCTATGTCCACCGCAGTTATCGAAGCCAGCTATTTAGCATTGTAGGCCTTCGACTTTGCCGATGTGCCACCAGGAACCTGCATTTATGAGAACGTATTATGTTATAGGAAAAAAGAAAACACGAGTTAAACGCATAAAATTGGGATTTCCATACACATGTACTAATTGCAAATATATTTCAGTTTACAATAGGTTTCTAAGTTGATAAATTTAGTTTACAATAAATAACATTCCTATTGTTAAATCCTCAAGATGAAGTTCTTTTTATATATTTTCAAGCAGAATCAAAAACGTATGCATATTCTGGTACGCGCGTCTTAGCTTATACAAATATATTTTAGTTTATAATAATTAATATTATAATCAGTAATTGTAAATGTTCAGTATTAATTTCGTTTCCATATTCTCGTGGAGAATAAAAACTTATGAACATCCTTACCTGACTTGTTTCTTTAAAATACGGTGGTGACTATTTCATCGATAAAAACGACCGCTAAGTTCTTAAAGAAGTTATATTTATAAATGATTGAAAAACATATAACTCATTTTAGGAAGAAAAAAGTTATACTGGTCATTATACTAGATTTCCAGTAACTTCACGTTGAATTAGCTGTTTAATGTCTTAGAGAAAGATATCGTTGTTTACGTCTCCTTGTACCTAAAGAATACAAAAATATAATGCCATATCATAAACGATGTAGACTAAACTCTCCAATTCTTGCGGGCGTAATAACGAGAAAACAACATTGGCACTGTGCAAATTCGTTTTCCCATGACAAAAATATTTTCGCGCCATCTCTTAGTAATAATACAAACTATTGTAGAAAAATGAACTTTATTCTAATTTAAATTTAATTCTGGTATAGGAAATTACAGACACAGCAGAAATGCTAGAATTTGAAAGCGGGAAAAAACAGGCAGAATAAAGAAATTTATAAAGTTTTAAAAGAACAGAAAGGGGCTTATTAGCCCATCAAGGATGTCTCTTTCAGTTCCCAACTACAACCGCCTCATGCATACTTCCAATGTTCTCTTGAACTCAGTTAAGCTTTCTGCTTCCATCACTCTTGAAGGCAGCTCATTCTAAAAGCCAACCACCGTGTTTAAAAAGTAATACTATCTAAACTGCAGGCGACTCTTACACTGCCGAAATTTGAATTTATACTCCATGGTCCTATTGTTTTCATTACTAAACACAAATGGTTTCATAGGTCAATATCACCAATACCCTAAATCATCTTCAATCACTTCAATCAGATCTTCTTTGACCATTCTTCTTTCGATGAGAAACAAGTTTACAAATGTGAGTGTCTGCTCATAGAACAATCCAACCATCCCAAGGATCATCCTAGTGATACTTCTCTGAATCTTCTCCAACAATTAAATGTCCTTCTCGAGGAAAGGGGCCCAAAACTGTACACAGTACTCTAAACGAAGTTTTACAAGTGATATACACAGTAATGCAATGATATATTTCTTATATTTAATATTTCTATAGATGTTACTCAAACTCCTATTGGCCCTATTGCTAGCTACAATACATTGTTTAGATGAAGTAAGTAACTTTTCGACTTCAACACGAAGCTATCTTTTTCAGGCTATATCAGACTGCTTTACGTGACTCTGAAATGCGTCTTCAACCACACTCCTCAAAACCTTTCCAACTAGTGATGTAAGATTAACTGGCCTACAATTGCTTGTATGATGTTTATCACCTAATATCAGTTAAATTTCAATCTTTTAATATTATTCCACTACTTAATGATATATACAAATATTAGCTAAGCAGTTCACAAATAAAAATTTTCATTGAAACTCTAGGATAAAAGTTGTCTAGTCCAGGGAACTTATCATCTTTTAGGTTTCTCAACTTTTCTCGTTTAACTTCAGAACTTAAAATAATATATTTTAAATCGGTATTTTTACATACATTACGTACACTGGTTGAGGCATAATATTTGTATTTTTACATACATTACATACACTGGTTGAGGCATAATACTTGTATCTTAGTACGTAAAAAAATGAAGAAAACATATAATTTAATGAGTTTGTCACCTCTTCATCTACTGAGATATGCTCCCCACTATCATATTTAGGAGACCTGATTCCCATCTTAACATTTTGCTTGCCCATCACACACCTAAAGAATTCTTAGTTGTTTAACTTACCCTCTCAGTTAAACATCTTTCATATACAGTGTTTTCCCTTTTTACCCTTTTAACTATCTTAATTTCCTATAGTTCTCCAATTCCTTATTATTTCCAGTACATATAAATTTCTTGAATTTATTATGTTTATCCCTAATATTATCTCTTAAATCTTTACTAAACCACACTAGTTTATTCCACTCAACAAAACAAACGAAAAACCAACTCAATCCTAATGACCTTCCTGGTATCTCATCCCAACAATTCATTCAACAACATCCCTGACAAAAAAAGCTTTGATCCCTTTCCTTAAATGTTCTTATCAATGTTTTATAATTATCAATAATTTCCCCAGACCCATCTTTCCTTACATTATTAGTCCTAACAGGTATCACAAAACCTGCATTGCCACAAGCACCCTCAACCTTCATCAGTACACCTTGTGTCTGTTTGGACCCAGACAATAAATATTTTTTAAATATATTCTCATTGACCATTTATATAGTTATTTATTTTTAATGTAATTGTCATATTATCATTTTCTGACACAAAAATATTAAAACTATCGATTTTTTGCAGTCGAATATCGTTTGTGAATAAAAAGTTGCATGGGGTCCTTGTTTACCCTAAGTAATAAACAGATTTGGAGCTCTGTGTCTTCATCAGACATTGTGTGTATGGACTCACAGAGGTTATCCATTGTGATCAACAGTGACTGTGTATTTAGATCTCTCCTGAAGTGAAGTAATGCGCACAACCTACTTCCGAGACATCTCTAGAATCATCGTTCAATGCAGAAAGACATCAGATTTGCCTTTGTACATTAGGATTGCTTGACACAAGACAGCATGCTGGTCAAGGTGTTCCAGCAACAACAACAAGAATAAAACAAAAACGATGTTATTTTTGCCAAAGAATCGCGGACAGGAAAGTCCGTCAAACCTGTACAGCATGTGGAAACCATGTTTGTGCTGATCGCTCCACACCCAGTGTACAGTGTGATGAGTGTTTGTAAAATGACCGGTAAAAGATATGAAAAACAGTTTATGTTCACTCAGAATAAGTTTTGCTTCCATGTTGTTCAAAATTTGGCATTAGTTTAGTTCTGAAACAAAGTTTGATGTAGTTCGATTCCAAGCACATTTTCGTACAATTTGATGTTTTTTGTTACAAGAAATCTGTTTCTTCGTTCAGTATTTCATTAGTTTTAATTGTGAGATATCAATTATAGAAGAAGTGGCCATGTATTGTTGAAATATTTGTCAATGATGACAATGTTTTGTCTGAATATGAGAAAATGGATATTAATAAATTTCATATTCTGTAATAATAAATCACGTATACACTTATGGTACAAAGTCTTTCTTACATTTTATCTGTACAATCCTATGAGAAGCCAGCATGCTAACTTTTCAACATCTAAATCATAGCTTCAACATTATGATCGTTAATACACGCGGAGTCCGTATGGACCCCAGCTGTACTGAAAAATGGATATATTAACGTGTACTGAAGAGAGTTAACTATCTCTCTAGCAATAGAAATTCGTGTTTATTCACTTTCTTTGTTCTTCGCTAATTTTGAATGTAATCAAACAAAAACGTTTTAATTCGCGTATCAAAAAACACGTGTTTTCTACTCGTATTGATAGGGGCTCTGTTAGATAGAAAACACGTGTTTTTTCTTTCATCGTAATTTTTACGAACTTCGATTTTATATCAAAGATGCTCTTCGGCATTTAACTGGATTATCTCGAACTAATAATTCTCTTTAGGACTGCACTTCTCAAACATAAGTACGAGATAATACAATTATATGCTGAAGAGCATCTTTGACATGAGATTGAAGTTCGTAAAAATTACTATGAAAGCAAATGCAATAATTTTATCACTTTATATATTGTTGTGTCCTTAACTAGTTGACACATTTCAGCATCAGTGCGAATATTTATATAAATGATAATACTGTGTGATAAATAAAAGAATGATACACAAATTACGTCAGCTTTGCTATTCTTATCTGTCTGAGCAACATTTAAGAGTTATATACCGAAACACATTAATTTGAAAACGTGTAGGTGATTGTTTGAGTGTCAAACTGCACAATGGGCTATTTACAGAATGTCTATGGACAGTTGATTAGGGAAATCGACTCGAATTCCCGTCGCACCAAAATGTTAGCCCTTTCATCCATGGGGACGTTATAATGTAACGGTCAATACCACTATTTGTTGGTAAAAGAGTATCCCAAGAATTGGCGACGGGTGGTGATGACTGCTGCCTTCCCTCTAGTCTTACACTGTTAAGTTAAGGACGGCTATCAACTGCGTACAACTTTGTCTGAAATTAAGAACAAATAAACAAATAGAATATTTATCGTAATAACCAAATTCTCAATGTTAATGTTGGCGCTCAAGTTTCTAACCGAAGGGCTGGTGGATTTAATTAAAGAAAGTCATGTTAATTTAGTAATAACAAATAAACTATTAAAAATGAGAACAGGTAAAAGGACAAACGTTGCCAGAAACCATAAAACAAAAAAATAAAACTGTTTGAAATTTATTTATTTATTTCACTTTCTAATGTAAGTTTGGATGACAGGAGAGACCAATTTCTAGGTTTGCTTTTAGTTTGTTTTTAATTTCGCGCGAAGCTACACGAGGATTATCTGCGCTACCCGTCTCTAATTTAGCAGTGTAAGACTGGATAGAAGGAAGCTAGCAATCACCACCCACCGCCAACTCTTAGACTACTCTTTTAGCAGCGAATAGTAGGATTGACCGTCACATTATAATACCTCCACGGCTGAAATGTATGTTTAATGCGACGGGAATTCGAACCCGCGATCCTCAGATTACGAGTCGTACGATTTAACCCACCAGACCATGCCGGGCCTTACTTCTAGGTAACTGAAGAATATTACCATAGGGTATATGTGGTGTACATTCTTTGACACCTTTCTATTCAGTTCACATTCAAGGAAGAAGGATGGGCTACAGTTGACTATATGCAGTTAGGGCAGATAATTTCTGTTTTTTTCATTTACTTAACCGTCTGTTTCTTACACATTTTTGTCTTCTGCTACCACCATTTTAAATTATTTAGGCTTACCTGTTGGTTAATTATTTTCACTTGATTTTATTATTAGGCAACTATCTACCCAGTGATTGAGCAATGTAGTTAAGAATGTTCAGGGTATAAGCAACTGAATCTGTTATTTCACAGCAGATTCTAATCTGCGTTGTTGGTGTATAATTATCTTCAAAGGTATTTGAATGTTAAACTTACCCTTAGTACGTTGTCGGTTCGACATTTTAAGATTGTGTTCAATTATATAAAATAACTCTATTCGTATATTCCGGTAGGACAGCAATGAGACTACAGACTTACAACGCTAAAATCCGGGGCTCAATTCCCCGCAGTGAAAAAAAACAAATACTTCAATGTGACTGTTTATTTCTAAACCGCTTGAAAAGGTGGATTTTGCACGTGGTCTCGTTGTTAAGTGTTTGAAGTTATTTAATATTCTGGTTTTGTAGCTATATAATAATGGAACGTTTAAAGCACTTTTGGCGAAACAACCACGAAGAACGGAATCACGTTATTTAGGAAATACATTATGATTTCTGGAATATTCGATGATAAACTTTAGTAAAAGATCTTCCCATTAACACGATAATCGTACACTTTTGTTGTTATATCGTGTTTAAACTTGTTTCAAGCGCCATTGTTTATTTTACGTTCTCCTCTCCGCCTAAAAATCGAGTTTCACTAACCCATTCAGATTGTTCGAGATAAACAACAAACAGAAGCAAACACATGATTTGCAAATTTTGGCTTTGGATGCTCTCTTACTCCTAGAACGAAACTCTTTGCTTGGTCACTGTGAATTTAAACTTGTTTAACGTTCTGGAAGCTATATTTTATTTATTGATAACACTGCCTGTTTTGATTATCATGGGTGAAATGCTATTATTTTAACACGTGCTACATTTTTTAAGCTTCTTCTTCTCTTATTCGCCTCCTCTTAATGGGGGATTCCCCCTCCTTGGACTCATTTCATTATGGTTGTTGATCTTAGCCTTAGAGAATTTCTAATAAATGGAGTCGCATTTGAAAATTACCTGTTTCTTAGAATTTCAACTAACTACTTGAGAATTTATATAAAAGATTCATATAACTCTTCCACTGGCCACACTGCTCGTGCATTATGTCTCGTATTTTTGTCTTATCACTCGGATGGTTTCGTTGCTGAACATTGAGTGGTCGATACTCTTACGCCATTTGCTCAACTTGTTAGTTTTCAGACCCTTCAAGCAATCTTGTTATATTAAATCTTTTTGAGCGGCTGTTATCACTCGAGTTTGCTGTAGGAATATCGGGTTCTCTGTAACTGTTTTAACCATTCTGGTTGAAAACTGAGTTGTTTCTGGATATGCCCCCAGTGGCTCAGCGGTATGTCTGCGGACTTACACGCTAAAACCCGGGTTTCGATATCCGTGGTGGGCAGAGCACAGATAGCCCATTGTGTAGCTTTGTGCTTCATACAAAACAACAACAAAACAAGTTTCTGGATACCTGGTCGTGTTAGTGTCCACTGAAATAATCGGGCTGTTAAGGTTTCAAAAGCAGCCCTATCTTCTGATTCTCTGCTTCCTAGTGTTCACCTGTGGGATAGTGGGAAGTCTTCGAACTTACGATGCCAAAATTAGGCTAGATTTTTCTCGGTGCACACAGCCCGATATAGCTTTACTATATCAAAAAAACACACACAAATTTTCACTCAACAGCCCTTTCATTAAGCATTTCATACTATTCAAAACCGCCTTACAAAATCTGATATAATTTGACCAAGGTATTCATCTAACTCAGAGGTGGAACGACATTTGTAATTTGTTTCTTATCCCATTACTAAAATTGTACTATTCTAGGAAATTGACATAAAGATGTTGTTAAGCCTCGGCTGTAAATTATTACTTGTTGATTTAGTTGCATTCTATACAAAGCTGATCACGTTGCTTAGCCATATTGTTCTTTCTGCAGACCATTCAATATGTGCATATTTCGTGTCTCATATATACTTAGGGATGCCAGAGTCTCAAATACTCTGTAACCCAGATCTTCCTTTTATTTCCATACTTTATCCTGCTATAAATAATTAATGTGTTTTTAACAATTTTTTTCTGATATAATTAGTACCGTATTTTCACTTCTCCATTTAGTTGTGTGTCTAGCATGGGCAGGTGGTTGGGACGCTCAACTCAGAATCTGCGAGTGCGCGAGTTTGAATCTCCGACCCATCAAGCAGGCTTTCCTTGCTGGAAGCCAGCCGTTGGGTCGTTATAACGTGCCAATCAACCCATCATTCGTCAGTAAAAAGGTGACCCAAGATTTGGTAGTGGGTGATGATAAATAGCTGCCTTCACTCTAGTCTATCACTGTTAAATTATGGACGGTTAACATAGATAACCTGCGTGTAGCTATGCGGGAAATTCATAACAAACTTTCATAACAAAGCCATGTGGGTACAGAGAGTCTTCAACACAGATCCACTCCTTTATGAACTAGTTGTTCACCTGACACAAGTCCATTGAGAGCAGTTTGGATTTTTTTTCATTTTATACCTGCTAGGTTTTGTTCTGATTCTCGTGGTTTTACTTGGAAGAATACCGATAAAAGCTAAAGCTGTAACGATTTAAAATAATTTTGGGCACTAAGGTTTTAGTTTTTTTTTCACACACATACAAATGTACATGTATGTATTCTGAACAAACGAGAAGGAATGTCGACAAATATTTGCTTATCAAAAGTTTGATAATCAAATAGATAACTTAAATTAAATGTATAAATAAAAACTTAACGAGCAGACGAACATTTTGGAATCTCTTACAGAACTAAAATGTTCTTGTAAGTTGACTTTTGTAAAAACAGAGCGAGACAATATGCCACAGTTATTAATATTTGGCAACATAAATAATGGCTGTCCCTCTCCAAATCGAACATCAAAATAAAACTACATTTATGACTATCAGATGGCAGCACAAATAGGTAAGCTTTGTTAAAATTTCCACTTAACTGATTGCTAGAAGATTAAAAGATTTATTCAAACGTAAGACTGTAATCAAAGTAGACATAAAAAATTACAATATTTCCTAACTATCTGTGGAACTCTTAGGTAGACTTCTAGCGAAGTCAGTGAAAAAAATCCATAATAACGAAAATCACAGCCAAGTTCACACTTCAGAAGATGAGACAACGAAATTTGATGTTATAGAAGGTGGCTTCAGAATATATTCAACTATCATTGACGTCGTGTCCTTAGACCAACGGTGAACACGCACCTTTTCCAATGCTTTCTACACACTATTCTGTTAATCACAAGTCCAAGTACAATTATTTTTTTAAATATGTTAAAAATAGTTGTCTGTACTGAAAAGCAACAAATTAAACAAACATCGAACATTTAATCATATGAAGACTGAAATGTTCCCCCTTTATTACTGGTATTATTATTATTAACAACCAATGATAACAAAATAGCTTTTTGTTCTGGCTGTGTCGTCCCCCCTCCTTCACGCCCGGCATGGTCAAGCATGTGAAGGAGTTCGACTCGTAATCCGAGGGTCGCGGGTTCGAATCCCGGTCGCACCTATTATGCTTTCTCTTTCAGCCGTGGGGCGTTACAATGTAACAGTCAACCCCACTATTAGTTAGTAAAAGAGTAGCTCAAGAGTTATCGGTGTGTGATGATGACTAGCTGCCTTCCCTCTAGTCCAGTGCTTTTCAACCTTTTTGCAGGCGCGGATCTCCCGAGGAGCTCATTTTTTCTTGCGAATCCCCTTGTACATGAATATATATATATATATATAAGATTTTTTCAATGAAATAAAAACGGTTTATATACACAAAAACACAATACAGTACCATCTAAATTTGTTTATTCAAGAGAATTACTAATTAATGTGAAATTTGTCCTTGGTGATTTTTGAACAGAACTGGATAGTTTGGCCTGGTTTTAGAAAGACATACACGCATCTCTTCTTCAAGTGCTAGTAATTTATTTCTTTTCTTACTTTTAATGTTCGTCATGGTGGAAAATCCTATTTCACACAGGTATGATGTAGAAAACTGCAGGAGAATGCGCAGAGCCATATTCGAGATTGATGGATATTCTTTTGCAGTTAAAATCCAAAATGAGTCCAGATCAAGTTCAGTGTGCTTCATTCTAAGTGTCCGGTCATTTGAAATACCTGCCAACTCTTCCTCGTCGGTCAAACTGAAATCCACGTTCAAAGATTCAACAAATGGATTTCTAATCCAACCATACTCTTCAAGCGATATTGAAGGGAAATATTGAAGGTTGCTGGTTTCAGATGTGAACGACGAGTTATCTCGACAAGATGCACTAATTACATTGATACAGTGTACTACTGTACCTACATTGATGTGATACTACATATTGATACACATTGATACTACATTAATTGCACATTGTACATCTGTCGGTCTTGCGGATCCCCTGGGCGAACTTCGCGGATCCCCAGGGATCCGCGGATCACGGGTTGAAAACCACTGCTCTAGTCTCACACTGCTAAATTAGGAAGGACTAGCGCACATAGCCCTCGAGTAGCTCTGCGCGAAATTCAAAACAAACAAATCGTCCCTTCCCCGAAGAAAAAAACCGAAAAACAATTAGATGAATGTTTCCCCTCATAACTACTTACAGTTTAAAGGAGCAGAAAACTTCTAAATATTCATTTTGCTATGATAAATTATAATTTTATTTTATTTTTTGAAACAAACATACTGAACTGATTGAGTGATTAAGTCGTTTCAGTAAATGAGTGAATCAAAGTGTACAAATGAGTTTCAAAAGACATCGAATTCACATACTTTATATATCCGGCTTTACTACAAGCTTAAGTATTAATAATGTACTTCTCGAGAAATTTTACATAACTCTTGGCCCCCACTGACACAGCGGTATATCTGCGGACTTGCAACGCAATGAATCGAGTTTCGATACCCGTGGTGGGCAGAGCACGGACAGCCCAATTTCTACTTTTGTGCTTAACTTCAAAACAAACAAACAGTCGCGGCTCTTCATTGGATGGTGTACATAGCTTAACTAAAGTGAATTTAGACCCATTATTCACTCGCACAGTCCTGGAAAATGGTTCGTAAAAACATGTATTCAAAATTTTTATTTAAGAAAACAAAAAATCTCGCAAGCATATGTTACTCGATTAACCTCTAATGTAATACACATATATCTAAGGTACATAGCTCTGTTCTTTCACCATGTTTTAACCAAATCTTTATCTATTCTATTCGTAAAACTAGGACGTAAAAATTCCATTTATAGTTTATAGTTTTTTCTAATTTTGTCAGTATGCATTAGTCCCCCCCATTTCATTAGATTTAAAATACAACTATCCTGAAGCTAGTCATTCTGTAGATTTTCAATCCAGGGAACTTTAATCACGCGTTTCCTCAGTAAAAGCTAATTAGTCTTGCGAACTTGGTTTTCTAAAAGCAATCAGTCCTAGTTCGAGTCCGTGGAAAAACACAAAATATTCTCCTTACTTTAATAAGTAGGTGCGTTATAATGGTGACAGCAATCTCTTAGCGTAGACTGTGAATGGTAGGGTGTTATTGGACAGATTGTCTGCTCCCTTCCCCGTTGAATAATTCTAAACTAGCTCCCTGCGCTGGTACAGCCGTATGTCTCCGGATTTACAACGCTAAAATCAAGGGTTAGATTCCCGTCGGTGAGTTCAGCAGATAGCCTAATGTGGCTTTACTATAAGAAAACAAACACAGTTAAAAACTAGGGACATCGGCTGCTTGCCTTAGTAACTTTACCATAAGAACACACACACACAACTTGGTTGACAAAAGGTATTTCAGTGTAGCCTTTACCGGGCTATAAAACTACACGTATCACACTTCTGAAAATATTATTTTTACAGAGGCTTATCTAAACTCGAGCTATAAGAACCAAGGTAAATCATGTTGCATGCATGGTTACCCCTGGAAAATCTGAATAGATCTTTTTACGTGGCATTATCTAAGCAGGAGTTAGTTAGTAAAATAAACCACTTTGCGTCTTATTTTTAAGTGGAAAAAGGTGTCTGAAAAGAGTAACGGAACAGGTAGGCAGAACATAGATAGCCTATTGTGTAGCTTTGTGCTTAGCTCCAAGCAAACAGATTAAGCAACACCTGAACATATCTTAACAGGATAATGCAGCAATGCAAACATTAAAAAGATGTTTATCTTGTTCAAGTCAGGACTTTTCCACCATTTTCTTAAAGCCAGAACTGAAAAGAAAGTTATAAGTAGATGAGCCATCAGTATTTGACTCTGCATATTTTTACGTAGCGTTATTTAAGTTTCGTGTTTATAGAGTTATATGTTTCTAGTTATATATAGAATCAGAAAGTTATATCATCTCTTAGGTATTAGTGGAGACATAATCGAGTGTTATGTTGTGGTAATTGGTTTAGCGGGTGTGTACCATGAATAAACACCAGTATCTATTAAACGTAGACCAAAGTGTTTTTGAGTTGGTAATTGTTAGAATTTGTAGCAGAGTTGGAGTAAAATTATAGCAAGTCACTCAGCTTCTGAAAACAAAGTAACCTTGCATGAAATACGAAAGCAAATAGATAAAATTTTGTTGACCCTAAATGAGTTTAGCCCAAAGAAAGTTTGTTTCGAATTACGCGCAAACCTGGACGAGGATTATTTGTGCTAGCCGCCCCTAATTTAGCCATGGAAGGCTACTCGAGATGCAACTAATCATCACCAACTCTTGGGCTACTCTTTTACCAACAAATAATGGTATTGGCTGAAACATTATAACGCTCCAACGACTGAAAGGGCGAGCATGTATGGTGGGACAGGGATTCGAACCCGTGACCCTCAGATTGCGAGCTATACCGGCTCTGACCCACAGGTGAAAAATAGTTCTATCCTCGGTATTAGTTTTTAAAACTAATATAAAAAGTACCGTACAAGCCACTAAATATGTAAACATTGCTTTTAAGGAATTGTTGTTTACAGGATTGGAAGCAACTTTATCTAAACAATTCAGAAACCGACAAGAGCGCGCATGAAATGAAATAACAGATTTTTTTATCTTAACAAATTAATATAGTTATCATACTGTATATTAAACAAGTAAGATGTTAATTAAAACAATATAATAAATATGTTGATAAAGTATCCTTAATAGTGACTTAAATAATTTTCGAAAATAACTGTGAGTCCACTCAAACGACTGAGGGTCTGACTTGACTAGGTGGTTAAAACGCTCGACTCCTAACCTGAGAGTCGTGGGTTTAAATCCTCGTCACACCAAGCATGCTCGCCCTTTCAGCTGTGGGGGCGTTATAATGTAACAGCCAATCCCACAATTCGTTGGTAAAAAAATAGCCCAAGAGTTGGTAGTGGGTGGTGATGCCTAGCTGCCTTCCCTCTAGTCTTACACAACAAAATTTGGGACGGTTAGCGCAGATAGCCCTCGGGTAGCTTTGCGCGAAATTCAAAATAAACCAAACGATTGGGTTTCAATGATAACATGATTAAACATAGTACGGAGCGCTAAGCATTTTTCCGTCCGTTGATTAACGTAACGGAGTATAGCATTAGGTAATTTAGCTCAAAACAAAGCTAACGTATTCAAATTGTTTATTAAGAAATAACTTCAACTGTTTTACATACTTAATTTGTTTTAAAGAAACTTTTGCTGTAAATTAATTTTTTAATAAACAACTTTATAAATTGAGTTGTATTTGAATATTTGTTTAATTATGTTTCAAGACTTCCATTAATACTGTTTGTAAAAACAATACTGTTGTTGTACCTTTCTCACGGGATTAGCACATTTACGTCTTGTATTCTCTATTGTTCCTAATTATTGTTATATTCTTCTACCTAATAATGACGCAGGTAGAAGGTTGCAATGTTTAATGTCCAGATTTATATCTGTGTGAGTATTTCTCTATAGTAAACATTCCACAAGCTGGAGTTATGAGACACCGTACTTTTTGTTACTATCAGAGACCTTTTTCTCATATACTAGTTTTCCTGCCGAAAAATCCGTGGTCGATATATTAATTCGAAGATGCTGTCGAAATGTACTATTAACATTTTCATTCACAAAAGAAATAAATGTTGTTTTCAAGAAAACTGGTCACGAACCCTCGGATTTATAATGGAGGTATATTAACCTCTAGGCCATGTGAGGATAGGACATTAAACAATTAACAATTAACATTCTCTAAGGTTACGCCGTCTAAGTACAAATTCCTGAGAAACGTGTACCCTCTTCTTTGAAGTCTGTGACATCTAGCAATATAAAGTGTATAAAATAGCACTAGAGAAGAATTATAGGACAAAAATACATACGTATGAGGAATAATATCCAATGAAAAACCTTCGTACACAGCTATTTAATGTAAAAAGAAACTAAATCAAATCGTTTTTAAAACGAGTTGACCCGGCATGGCCAGGTGGTTAAGGCACTCGACTCGTAATCCGAGGGTCACAGGTTCAAATCCCCGTTACACCAAACATGCTCGCTCTTTCAGCTGTGGGGGCGATATAAAGTGACAGTCAATCCCACTATTCGTTGTTAAAAGAGTAGCTCAAGAGTTGGCGGTGGGTGATGATGACTACCTGCCTTCCCTCTAGTCTTACACTGGTAAATTATGAACGGCTAGCCCAGACAGTCGTCTTGTAGCTTTGCGTGGAATTAAAAAAAAAAAATTGAAACGAGTTTGGACATTCAACTCATTATGACTGAAAGTATTTACTTTATGTGGTGATATTTCTGACTAAAGACCAAGTCATACGATCTGAAGATGTTTATAAAGTGAGACTAATTTTCATGCACCTTGTCTTACAAAAGAGAGAAGTATCATCATAATACACAACCTTTCTGAGATGTGCTGAAGGATAATATAATGTAAATTTACCCGCGTCTCCTCAGCGACTCATCCTGCGTTAATAACAGGGAAATGTTATATAATCTGACGAGAGACACAGCTGCCAAATTGGCTTAGTTGTATAATTAATTTAGCTAAAATAAAGCAAGACGTGGGATTCGAGGAACAAGAATCTATGATGCAAAGTGTAAAAAAAATATTTAAAAAAATAAAAATACCTTCTTATCAGAACTGTCATATAGTTGGACCTATGAATAAAGTTGACATTACAGAGCGAGAAAACATTTGAACTTCTGTTAAACTTCAATTTCGTAGAAATAGAAACCGTGGCAAGCGATAGAAGTAAAATGATATTTTGCCCAGAAGACCTGGAATACGCTGACTTAAAACGTCTTCCTTTAAAACTAGAACAACTGGCCCGTTGAGTAACGTAAAGTTTATAAATATTTATTATTTTCAACATAAATGGTACCTTTCGCAGCCTAAGGCCAAGTCAAAGAACCATAGCTCATGAGAAATTATATTTCATTTAGAACTATACTGATCAAGGAAAAGGCAGTCACCTTGTAGCACCTGCTGTGACGTGCTTATATCTGAAAGATAGTAGTGTGTGCTCAGCAGCATATTATTGAACTTTGGGCCTCATGTCAGCAGCCCGAAACGCTAATCGTAGACTACGTTCGATTGCACTTTGTAGAACTTCAAGACAGTTGGACCAAGGAAAATAAAACGGGTCACACGCTTTTGAAATTAAACGAAAAACGTACGACGGAAAAAGTTGATTTGTACCAGCAAGGATTTCAAAATGAATAAACGACATGTTTTCAATAATTAAACATCCTGAATTCGATTCCACACTCTGGACAGAGTACAGATAACTCATTGGGTGGCTTTACCTTGAGAAAAACAACAATAATTAACTAAAAATGTACTGAATTTACACATACATATTTACTTAATGCGTATCTATTATAAGAGAAAAAATATTTAATTCAGTTTATAAATAAAATACATGGTTTGTTTAGTACTTTAAAGCATAGCTGAAACAGGTAACATGATGTGTGACTGCCACAACTTAGAAAGAACTATAATGCAAATCGTTTAACGAATATGATGTTTTAATGATCCCTTCAAACAAGTAAAGAGGAAAAACTTTACAAAAACGAATTAAACGTAGGAATGGCTGATGTTTATCTTTCAAGAATAATATAAACAAGATAGTAGGGATGGCATTTGCAGCATTCCCACACGATACTAGAGGCACACAGTGTAGAAGAATGTTAACAGACAGAAGTAGGATAAATTAAACTCATTTGCAGTTGAATAGTTAAATATATATATACATATTTCTATATGTTAATTTCTTCCTGTGTTATTATGTAAAGATGATGCAAATGCAATCCCTACTGTTTTGTTTGTATTGTTTCTGGAGGATTTATATTAGCCATCCCTACTGTTTTGTTTGTATTGTTTTTGAAGGATTGATATTAGTCTTTCCTTTTGTTTTGTTTGTATTTTTTCTGAAGGATTGATATTAGCCATCCCTACTGGTTTATTTGTATTGATTTTAAAGGATTGACATCAATCATCCCTACTGGTTTATTTGTATTGATTTTAAAGGATTGATATCAACCATTCCTACTATTTCGTTTGTATTGTTTTTGAAGGATTTATATTAGCCATCCCTAATAGTTTATTTGTATTGATTTTAAAGGATTGATATTAGCCATCCCTACTGGTTTATTTGTATTGATTTTAAAGGATTGATATCAATCATCCCTACTGTTTTGTTTGTATTGTTTTTAAAGGATTGATATTAGCCATCCTTACATTTACTGCGTTTTTAAAGTTTTCCTCTTTACTTGTTTTTCAATGCAATGTTTTGATAGACACAGGAATTATATTTACAACCATGTTATAAATACAATGAGGTTCCGATTGTAATATCTATTGTTTATTTATTATTTGCTGATAATTCTTGTTTCACCTTGTACTTAAGCTTTGTAAAGGGGTAATGACAACATCGTTTATGCTAGAATTATTGTTTATTTAAACTCTTACTTTTAATAATATTCATAAAAGGGGATACACATTGGAAACTACATGACTTCAGTGAATTTAGTTCACACCTTTGTTTCGGAACAAGAAATACAAACCTTTATTTTGATGTTTACAGATGTTCCCAAAACTTGCGCCTTAGTCATTACACAAATGTTGCTATAAAAAGAAACACTATGTAGTATTGTAAAGTTCTGATGACCTGTTTAGAAGATATATAAAATACAATTTCGATGAATAGTCCGAACCATCTTCGCATAAATAGTACTGCCACCTGTCGGATACCTTACAGTATTAATAATAATACAGTGCTTTGAAATCAGTTAATGCTGTTGTTGTGTTCTTTTAGCGTAAAACCTCACAACAAACTATTTGTGCTATGGCTATTACGGAAACTCGAACCCTGAATTTCAGAGTTGTAAATCGATGAAATTACCTCTGACCCACCCACAAAAAAATTTGAAATAATAATACTGTTGTAGAAGATGATGAATTTTTATATTTTCAACCTGTACAGTGACTAATGCGATAATTGAGCTAAAAGGTCAAGTCAGAGACTTCAAGAGTCATATAATGACATTTCTAATTTAGAACTGCTGATCAGAGAAAGGGCAATAATTTGGAAGCTACCTCCACCTGTCAGGTTTCTTTAATACCGAACAGTGGGATGATGGTTTGATTGATAATGCCCCAAGAACTAATAAAGTGAAGCGTGTTCAGGAACTTGTTGCGAGCTCGAACTTCGGACACTTCACTAGTCAGTAACCACCCCCAGCGTCAGGTCAGATTAGTTGATGTTATTCTTACATATTTTCACCATGTTAAACTTTGTTTAAATTATTATACCACTTAAAAATTGTCATGTTCATGGTTGAAATACGGTTTGAGTAAGATTGCAAGAAGTATAAGTTTGATTCAATTCGATAAAGGTTGATGCAAATACTTAACACGAACTGAAATCCATGTTTCGTATTTTTAGGTGTTACTGCTTGAAGTCTAAGTCATCCTATATTTTGGTTTACTTGTAATAAACTGAGATGTTATTCGTGAGTCATTGCAAATACAATATGGCGACAAACATTTTAATATTTACCATTTGAACAGGAATTCGTGAGTTCTCACTTGTCATTTAAACAGATTTTAGATTGCACATGATCCCAGTTAGAGCTTACCTGGAAAAAATATGTACACTGAATGGTGTTCGTATTTATCTGTCTTACTAAAGTTTAATTTCAAGATTTGCTCGTGTTCATGAATAGGCTAAAACATAAAACAAGTACAGTTTTTCTCTATGTGTCGTGATAATAAACTGAATATTACATTTTCAGTTCGTATGCTGAGATTTTATAGCGAGTTTATTACATGAAGAAATAGTACCAATTATCTCATCTTCCATAATGATTGATTCCCAGAATACATGATAGTGAGTTTTATCACGGTATGATGCATGTTTGTTACTTTGCTTTCGTATTTTATTCACTGACATAAAAATATAAATACCGTCTGTATGTATCAGACTAATTAACCTGGTGCACACCACTTCTTCAGACTAATTCACTTTTACGCTCACGTATTTATGTAGAGTGCAAGTACAGAGATACTATGATAAGGCATTATTGTATTAATTTAAATGGAGAGTCTGAGTAAATAGCGTAAAGAAGGACATTTTATTAAGTTTAATTTATGTTTTTCACTTTTGTCTAATCGTCATCTTCAGGAGAATAAAAAAAAATGATTGTATTTGTTTTTATCTAGTGATGTCATCCGCAGTGGATATCACAGTTTTAATGTGAAATTATATCTGCTTTTTTAAAATAAATGTTTATTGAATTTCGCATAAAACTGTTCGAGAACAATTTGCACTAGCTATCCCTAATATACAATGATAGACTAAAGAGAAGGAATCTTTGTTTGTTTTGAATTTCGTGTAAAGCTACTCAAGGACTATCTGTGCTAGCCATTTCTAATTTAGCAGTGTAAAACTAGAGGGAAGGCAGCTAGTCATCATCACCCACCGCCAACTCTTACTAACTAACAGTGGGGTTGACCGTCACATTATAACGCCCAATGAGTGAAAGGGCGTGCGTGTGTGGTGCGACGGGGATTTGAACCTGCAACCCTCAGATTACAGGTCGAACGCTTTAACCTACCTGCCCATGCTGAGCCGCAGAGAATTTATCTAATGAACAACATTGATAGCTCTTGGGTTTATTTTTATCAATGAATATTGGGATTGAGTGTCACAATTTAACGCCCTCGCACTTGAAATCATGTCTGGTCTTTTAGCAGATGTATGGAATGTGTTGTGTGTAATCCAAACAAACACATATGACTGTATGTTCCATGATGTTTACAAGTTCTGAAGCCTTCTGGTGAGTTAAAACTCAGTTTCCCGACGAAAACGAAACGTCGTCCTAGAGTTTATCTTAACTTTGTATCTCTGTTTAACCATAAAATTAATGATAGGATTAATTGGCTTTCTAAAATATGCTTTTTTTTTCTAAACTATTTCTGCGCCAAATTACTTTTGGCTGCAGGACGTTATTGGCTGCATATTAGCCACAGAGAGATATGTAAAGAAAAACACCATCAACCTGTAGTTGTCGGTATGATTGTGCCATCAACCTGTAGTTGTCGGTATAATTGTTCGGTTGCTGTGAGGTATTGGTTGATCCAATTTCGCTGAAGTTTGTAAAGGAGCTCAAGAGACTCAGATTAATCTTAAAGAATGAATTTGAATGAATGACCAATCGATAAAACGGCTCAAGTTTGAGAGTTATTTGAGTATTACCTCCTAAATACCTGGAATAAATGTTCAACTGAGTGAAGTTGTCGGTAGCAAAATACAGGAAGCCGATACCGAACGAAACTGGCATGTAATACCGCACCTAGCAGAAGTACCTTTGCAATGAGCGAACAATTCGTGAACTATGACACAAAATAATGGAATAGTGAGACCCATGCTCAAATTATAGCATTGTTTTTGCTACCCAGCGTTGCAGGGTGGCGCGTTAGAGTTGTAGTTAAAACCAGTAATTACCATACTGATTCCTTGTATATCTTACAAACAAAATGAGTTTCTAACAGTTCTGTACAATGAGTGTTGTGAAAGACAAAATCTCAAAATTACCTAACATGACACAACCAATCATTAGTGAACTACCAACATAAAAACCAATCGGAAATTTAACTCTTTAACCCCATAGTGTTTGGCTCGTTCTGCAGGAGTATTTTTGTGATCTCCTACTAATTATCACCATAACTTATAAAATTTCCGGCCTATTTATAAAAGGTGGATAACAGCATGGCTTGGATTAATTTTTAGCTAAAAAGACATGAATGTTAACGGATGTTTTTATAACCGTCTGTTGGATAAATCGGGATTTTCGGTCGGACACTAGTTTGAGTTTCACGGGTTAAAAGAAAAACTAGTAACCATTATCGACTAGTAAGTGCCTGAAAAAGTAGTCAGAAAAGACGCAAAACTAATAAACGTTTACCTGCACTAGGACTAAAAAACTTACATCGTAACCAATTGATTCATTTACACGAAATTTATATACAAGAAACTTTTAATTATTGTCAATCTGTTAACTGTCTATTCGCATACTTAGCTTAGTTAACAAAACTTCATATACACAAAATCTTTAGTTAGAGTCAATCTGTTAACTGACTATTCGTTTATTTAACTTTGTTAAATAAAATTTACCAAAAACATCATCATGTAGTTAAGAGAAGCTAAATAAAAAAAACATTTAGCAACACTTTGAGATAACATTGGACATTTTATGACTATACCAACATATCGTTTGTGATATTATTATGTCCCCCCCCGTAAGTATAGAGACGGATTGTAATTCCTATGGTTGTTTTTATTCTTTTCAACTATTAGAGATGTTTGCCACTCGTGTATTCCTATATTTCTGGATAGATTGTCTTGTGACTTAAAGAAAAGTGATGTACCTTCTTTCAATGAACATTTTACCACTTTAACATTTAGTAAACTCCGTTCCGACTTTTGTGAGCTAAAGCTCAAATGTTAAAAGAAAAGAAACCCCCAAACAACATACTATGGCATATAATATTCTCATATTTCCATCAGCTCAGATCAGACTCTGGATCAATGTACCTTTTGATAATTCTCTCACACACCCCAATAGACAGAGCAAAACAGACAAATTTGAGATTTGTGTCTTTCTCTTGATAGGGCCCGGCATGGCAGGTGTGTTAAAGTGTTCGATTCGTAATCCGAGGGTCGCGGGTTCGAATCCCGCTCGCACCAAACATGCTCGCCATTTCAGCCGTGGGGGCTTTGTAATGTGACGGTCAATCGCACTATTCGTTGGTAAAAGAGTAGCCTAGGAGTTTGAGGTAGGTGGTAATGACTAGTTGGCTTCCCTCGAGTCTTACACTGCTAAATTATGAACGGCTAACGCAGATAGCCCTCGTGTAGCTTTGCGCAAAATTCAAAAACAAAAAACAAACAATTTTCTTGATTTTTACAGGGAGCAGAGGTAAAAGAAATCGCAGAATTGTTTTTCGTTACTGTCTCATTGTATTTTCACTAATATCGATAGGACTTTGTAAAAAAACAACAACAACCTTACCACAACTTCCACAGACTGAAACTGAAATATACAAGATTTGTTTCTTTCTTGTGATTTTACAAAAGTCAGGCTTAAAATATTTAGGATTTTTTGCCCTTCATTCATCTATATTTCGACCAGTGTAAGAAAGATTTTGCACACAAATGCCTTACAGCTATCCAAAACGGGTATATATGGGATTGGCATTTTATTGTGGTACCGCAGGGAACAAAGGTAAAAAACAAAAGTCATAATGTATATAATTGTGAACTCTGAATTTAGAGACGTTGTCTACATGAGTAAATGTCGCAAGGAGTTGTTAGTAATGTTGCTTTTTTCACACAGCGCATGAAATTACACATTCCGTGTTATTATTGGATATTTTATGTTGAAGTAAACCTCTTATTTACCTCAAGTTTGAACTGTGTTCGGTGTAAATTCCTCTGAAGTGTATATGTTGTAGTGTATGGCTCTTCATCTGCCTTGTTTACTATTTTCTCTTGAATTCTGCTGTATTCCAAGAACCTGTCTTATCGATTAAGGTGAACTGGAAGACATATTGAATTCGCTTGTGAATGTTTGCCTTCCAAGTTTCAAGCTTTAATTCTCTAATAAAGGAGTAATATTTTTTTTGCCGTGATTACTAATCACATTTGTGTATAAAAAGACCAGTACTTGAAATGTTTTGAATGGATACTTTTACAAATGTTCTGTTTATGGCGCACGAACGATGAAAGCTACAAATGATTTAGCATGACATTTCTGTTGGGCAGCTGAGCAGGTCGAAGAAGTCTGAGTTGAAAAAAAAACAGGGTTTCTTCTCTGTGTAGTGTTTTATAAATAAAATATTCCAAAAATTCGTGTATAATATTTAAACGTAACAACATTTTTACGAGAACTGAAGTATCTAATAAAACAAATAATTTGGAATAACAACCTTTAGATGTGAAATAAACAGAGCAGTATTGACTTGTCGGGTCAAGCTTGCTTTCTTCCTCCTCAAAAGTGTTTTGTTCTCATTGATATCTCCTTTAAATATAATGCATCTTTTAGTGACGTGAAAACGTTCCTATTTCATGTTTCTTTGTTTTACAGAAAAAAACGAAACAAAAAACACTGTCGATCCTTCTAACTATATATTTACTTATCATTTTATGTATTGGACTTAATCACGTATTAGTTATTTTACTATTCAATATCTACTACCGTTACGTGATTTGGCAATGAAATAAACATCAGACCAATGAGAATAAAGCTTGGTAGAATAAGTAAACGTGCCTCGGTCTCGTGATTATATATGCCATGTGTTTTGACGTTATGACAGCACGTCTCAATTAGATAGCGCCATCTATTATAAAAACAAATGAAATTTGTTCAATTAAACATCACCGTTTTTCAGAAACTCATTTTTCAATTTCCTTAAAGTTCCTAAAAGCTAAGCTTATTTAAAATTCGATATAATGTTGCGTCAAAGCTTTTTTACCGAGCACGAAATACATTTGTTAAAGTTATTAAAATTTTAAATTTAGGTGCGATATTACTCATTTATACATACATTTTTGAAGTAATGTGAGACAAAATGAAACTTAAAACTCGCTCTCTCTTAGCACACACGAAAATGGTTTCAATTAAATAGAGAGCTATTTCGCTGCTATAAAAGGTAACACCGTAACTGTAGTACAACTATGTTTTATACAAATAAGGTATGCCTTTTCAAATTGTTTTAAATATACTTAAATTAGTTTAAACTCAAAAGTTTCGCCCGCTAGTGCTGCAATAAGTCTATGGACTTCCAATGCTAAAAGAAGCGGTTCGATTCCCTTTCCCCCGGTGAGCTTAGCAGATAGCCCGATGTGGCTTTGCTATAAGAAAAACACCCACATTTTAAGTTAAGAACGATAATAATATTTGCTCAGTTTAAAAATTATTTTCATGCAATTGTTTGTGCATTATGCTGCCAGAAAGCCCGTGTACCAGAGGTGTAACAGTCATACTTTATAAAATGAAACTTAATTAAAATTAGGATATACATATCCTTCAGTAAACATTTTCGTCTTGCGCAGTGAAAGTATGCGACACTTTAAGCAGTCTGTTTGAGGTGTATTGTTGAAGAAAATGAACACTGGTTATCATGAAGACGTCCTTACATATTTCATTTCATTTATTAAAACGCCAAAAAATAAAAGAACGACTTCCACACTTCAAACAATTATAAAATAACTTTTATTTTAGCCACGTTTCACCTTTGCGACTTATTCAACATCAAAGGTATGATATGTATTTGGCCCTGAATAACTCACTAAACGGAATATTTGTGTAGTAGCTATCTTTTTAGGGGAGGAGGAAGAAAGAAGGGGGCCTGTGTTTCATATATTTAACAATAATTCTGTTTCTTGATTTACTAATCTTCGCGCCTGAAGTGACACAGCAGTATGTCTGTGGATTCACACCGATAAACACTGGATTTTAATGTCATGAAGGGCAGAGCACAAATAGCCCATTGTGTAGTTTTGTTAATTCCAATCAAGTTATTAACCCAATTCGAATTCATGCATAAAGGTTTGACTCATTAATTAAAAAGAAAACAACGTTGTAAGCATCTTTTTCTAACGAACTTTCTTTTAAAACACACCTTGGCAACTTGGAATCTCGACTGTATCTAAAAGTGATTTTGTTTCAAGTACGGTCGATATACTTATGTCCAGTTAAGCAGTAAGCTTCAGACACATTTTATATTTTCCTATCGTGATCGCTGGGACTTCCGTCTTTGAAATTTGAACTAAAAATTCCACAATTCCGGTTATGCAAGCGTGAAATGATAAAGTATACAGGAAATGTCTGTAATACGAACATGCTGATAGTAATTGAAGTGTATATCATGCGAATAAACCATATGAGTTACGAAAATAACGGTGTTACTTTTATTGCAAAGAAGTTTCAGGTACTGAAAACTGACGTCAGTTGGTTACTTTTGTTGTTGTTTAAATCAAGCACAAAGCTACACAATGGGCTATCTGTGCTCTGCCCACCACGGGTATCGAAACCCGGAATTTAGCGTGGAAGTCCGCAGACATACCGCTGAGCCACTGGGGGGCCGGTTGGTTACTTCCATACGTTTTGTCAAATGTTCAAGTTTTGCAAATTATGTGAAAATTGCACTAGATGATGTTAAACGAACGGATCAAATATTATAATGCGTATACGTCGAGATTACAGTAATGTACTTTTTAAATGCTAGAATGTTAATACTAGATAGACAATCTTGAGTTGAAGGAAGACGCGTATAACGTGGCACTAATATATCATAACTCACTTAAGAAAATCATATTCGATGAATTTTCAACTAAAGTGCTAACATCAAATGAATTACCACATTTAAGTAGATGTATATGCGTGCAAACAAGTTGTTGTGCGATTTATATAAAGTCTTAACAAAGTCTTATGCAAACAATCTTATCATTTTCCCAATAGAGGTTCTGGTGGAGTTTCCTTGTTACTATGGCAACATCGTTTCCATTGGCAACGGAGGCACCCATTCAAGTGTTGTAGCACTATTGGAATTACTGCTTGCGCAATGTGTCTCGAGTTCTGCCTATTGGTGACGTAATGAGCGAACAGCAATGAGACCCTACGAGATCAAAATGGCCGAAGGTTACTGACCATTTTGCTGATGACCGAGTGGACCTACCAAAAGTTTCAAACGCAAATGAAGCACCAACACTTGAAAAGGTAAGATAGACAGTCACGTTTTGTACTTCAATATTGATAAACGATAGACAAGAGCGTCGTAGTTTTCCTCTAAATAAGCCGCCAGCATTCAAATACGTACTTATCATGTGTCACTCGAAGTTCAAGCCACTGCTTGGGTTTTGGTCATAGTAAAAGCTTGTAGAAGTCTTAGGAAACTAATGTGACACACCATGCCGCCTACTTAATAATTCATAATTATTGACATATAATAAACTGAAAAAAATAGTAATTTTAATTTTTGATCCACAAGGAAATCAATATCGTGATAATGGTGCGAACTTACACGCAAATAGTTAATTAATTTCATTCTTTAGTATCATTTAACCTTGCATAAGTTCAAACAGTTTCATTGTTTAGTATCATTTAACCTTGCATAAGTTCATTCAATTTCATTCTTTAGTATCATTTAACCTTCCATAAGTTCAATCAATTTTATTGTTTGGTATCATTTAACTTTGCATAAGTTCATTCAATTTCACTGTTTAGCATAATTTAACTTTGTATAAGTTTGCTATAACTTATGTTGGCATTAAGTAAACTATTCGATCATTATCGATTATCCTGCTTATTATTTTGTAAATTTTTGTTTGTATTAAATTATAACCTTTATTCAAATGTATAACCTAAACATAACTTTAGTAATAGGTTAGATTTAACTGATGCATGTATTTCGTTTTTGTAATTGTTGCTGCAACGACCCCCCCCCAAGAGAAACTTGTTCTTTTTTGAAAGTAATTAGAAGTAAACAAGTGAATACCGGTCTCTTTTAAATAAGTGGGTGGATTTTATTAATATCTTATGCTATGAACTTTTTATATACGACTTCAAATAACTATAAACATAATTTATGTTTATTTATTCATATTAATGTACGACTTACATTGTTCTACGTAAAGGTTTTAGAAAAGAAATTTATATAAATTGATTCCCTAGTGTTGCTAACAGGACATCACTGTGTGAAAGTTTTGATGGTTCATGTTTCACCGATATTCTAGTGAAAAAAAAACACACACACCCAAAACTGATGACTTGGTTTGTTTTTATTTATTTATCTCCTGGGGGTTAAACCGATTTACAAAATTATCAGTGTTCTTGCGCTAGGTTAAAAAGAAATAAAAAGAAGATATGAATGTATTTCAAGAGACAGATTTTTCATATTACAGTGAACAGTTTAATTATTTGTACATCAAGCCTGTAACTTAAGTAACTGAAAATAGCTATGTTACTTTACGTTTCCTTGAATTATACTGCACTACAAAATGAAACTTTTTTTTTTATTGTACTCGAGAAATGTTCAATGGTTAATGTTGGCCAAGGTGGCTAACCAGAATTTTACCATTTATGAAACCTTTATCAGCTTACTAATAACAGTTATCACGTGAGCTCAAAAGTCCATTTAAATCCCCTATCGATTATAACATCTGAAGCCAAACAACAAGAACTACCATATGAGTGAAACCTAGCCAAAAACAAAACAAAACAAAAAATGATTTTCTCCATGCACTAAGATGTACGTTTTTCTATCTCAGAGCTTGGAGTAAGCATCTGTTTAATGTCGTTCCGAAACAAATAATTTGCATTATTCATAGGTTCGTAATAATATGATTAATGGTTCTAAAAATACCAATAAAAATAAAATGATATTTCTAATTTGTATCTCTCTCCCTGATGTTCATACCAGCCAGACATAGCCAGGTGGTAAGGCGTTTAATACAGCAGTGTTACTTTTTAAAGATTCCTTTTCATTCGTTTTACCGGGTTATGACCTAACGGTCATGTTCTTCTCTCCATTTACCTACTACTATGCCCGGTATGGCCAAATGGGTAGGGTGCTCGACTCGCAATCTGTGAGTCGCGGGTTCAAATCTCCGTCCCACAAAACATCAATCCCATTATTCGTCAATAAAATCATAGCCCACCAGTCGACTGTGTGTGGAGGAGATGACTAGCTGTCTTCCCTCTAGATAGACCTCGTGTAGCATTTTGTGAAATTCAAAGCACACCAATAAAAGTGGTTTTTATCTTAGGCAAAAATATTTGTAAGTAACCAACTATCTTCCCTTTAAGTTTTCTCTGTTAAATTAGGGATGGCTAAAGCAGATAACTCTCGTGTAGTTTTACTAGAAATTCAAAACAAACACACACTTGACATTTCCACCAGATAGACTGGTCTGTAGAGTTAAAATTGACCACGCTACACTCCCAAATTCAACGAAACTTAAACCTGAGTTTGGCTGTGGTTAAACCAGCCTCCGATTGGCACTGCGGAATCGTTGAGGACAGCGCTAGAATCTGGGTTTTGTTAGCCGTGGTGGGTAGAGCACAGACGGCCATTCTGTTGCTTTATGCTTGACTTTAAACAAACAAACTTCAGCTGTACCTACACACCATTTCGTGCTATTTCATTCCCCATCAACACAAAAAAAATTGAGATTGTACATTATACAGCCAAGATATTTATCAAAACTTAACTTTCATCGCCAGGTGCACATCTGGCCCGACGGTTAAGGCATTTGACTCGTAATCTGAGAGTTGCGGGTTCGAATTCTTTTGACACCAAACCTGCACGGCCTTTCAGCCATGATGAAGTTATGATGTGACGGTCAATCCTACTATTCGTTGGTGAAAGACTAGCCCAAGAGTTGGCGGTGGGTGGTGATGACCAGCTGCCTTCCCTTCAGTCTTACACTCCTAAATTAGGGACAGCTAGCGCAGATACATCTAGGTGAAATACAATATGATCATTGTGTAAGTTTTTAAATTGTAATATTAATCACACATTAATTTGGAATTTTGTACCACCGTGAAGGGCAAGTACTTCTCTTCAAATTTTCCAAAGTTTATTAGATTTTGGAGTGAGGTAAGTAATGGAGTATTAAGACATGTCTTTTTTGTTTGTTTTTCATGGAACATCTATAATTAAATCTCTCACTGAAAGAATTGTTTGTATATAAATGTGGCAGAAAGGCTTAAAGAATCCGAGAACTATTCATTTTTTATGAACATTCTGTTTTTAACCTGCGAAAAAAAGATAAAAGCATCAAAAATCTTCCGCAACAGATCTAATATGAAACATGGGTCAGCCCACAGAAAACTGGGAAATATGAAGACCATTAGAATGACCATTGCCGTGAATGTTTTGTTGTTTTTTGGTTTTTGTTAGTCTGAAGATGCCCATTATTTTTATTATCATAATTCAGATTATAATTCTGTTGTTAGCGCATGGGTCTCTGCAGGGGGGGATCAAAAGGGGACACTTGCCACTGTAAAGTGGGAAACATATTTTTTTCTTTATTCATTCAGCATATGTGTACGAATTTGTTATTTAAAGCAAAGTTTCACACTACTTTCACTCCACAAAAAATTTCTGCGAACTCCCATTGATGTCAGGATATGGGTCGAACGGCCTGGGTTCGAAACGTAATACCACTGAATGCACCCCTCAATTCTAACTATTAGAGCGTTATAAAAATAACAACTAATCCTGTTGTTCGCTCAGAGAAAAGAACAAACCCATCTTAGTGGTGAATAGTGCTGGATGACTGCTTTTCCTCTGTGCTGAAGTTTAAAATTACAGAAAACTACATATGACACCAAAGTCTTTTGATCTGGTCGGCTAGACTGAAAAACTTCCATTCTATATGTTTCTTTTTTTAGTTAAAAAGTTACTTTTAGGGCCACAAGAAACAACATTAAGTCTTCGAGGCATTCCTGTGACTAGCCACCGAGATACGGGATCTCAGTGATTGGTAGCTTTTACCAAAACTATTAGAAAGAATAGTTATCTGGTGAACTTACAGGGTTAATATCAACCTCCGTGATTGTCTGGTCGTTATTTGATTATTCCACAGATGGTTTTAATGACAAGAAGCCCATAACTTCTTTGTGTGCGTTTTATATAGCAAAGCCACATCCGGCTATCTGCTGAGTCTACCGAGGGAACTCGAATCCCTGACTTTGGCGTTGATAAAACAGAACGCATAATTACAGGTTAGAGTTATTTTTTTCTATTCGGTTTGTATGTAAAGAAACTCACTTATTTTACCTGCTAAATTGTTGCCTATCGAGACAATAGTATCTCTAAGCATTTATAACGCTAAGATAAGGAGTTCGATTTCTCTCGATGGAAACAGCAGATAGCCAGTTGTGGTTATGCTATAAAACATGTGCATAAATGGATGTCAGGAACTTCCATGATTTGGGTGTTTTATATTTCAAAGAAATCGACTTTCAAAAATTCGAGTTTTAATTGAGCAAAAAAATGGTCATATAAGTAAACTGTCAATTTGTTATAAGCACAAGTACACAAATAGCGCTGCCTATGCCGTGTCCAATGCAGGGGTCATCACGTGATGCGAGCATGTTAAGCATTATTTTATAATCAGAGATCTGCTTATTTTTACGTGTTAGTTTATTGTTTATTTCAATAATGTAACATAAAAAAGGAAAAACGATTCTTTAAAAACACCCTTACACGTAAACTGCCTAGAGTTAACTAATATACTGTTATCTCTAGTTAAATACATAAATTAGTGTGTGTGTTTTCTTTTAGCAAAGCCACATCGGGCTATCTACTGAGCCCATCGAGGGTAATCGAACCCCTGATTTTAGCGTTGTAAATCCGTAGACTTACTGCTGTACTAGCGGGGGACTAGATTAGTGTCTAGAGGTAAATATACAGTGTAATGTTTGTAGTTAAATATACATATTAGTGTCTAAAGGTAAATACACAGTGTAATGTTTGTGGTTAAATATATATATTAGTGTCTGGAGGTAAATACACAGTGTAATGTTTGTAGTTAAATATACATATTAGTGTCTGGAGGTAAATACACAGATTCATGTTTAGGTTAAGTAGATATGTGGAGATAAATACACAAGATCACAGTTATAGATAAATACACAGAGTCGTACTGAAAGTAAAACACTGAAATACATTGTATTATATGTATTAAGGAGTTTGACATTCACGAGTTTGAATAGTTTTCTCAAGTTTTGATCAAGTTTAAAATGAAAACATAAATATAGACTAGAATCAATATCACATTGTATTGTGATCTAATATGTCATTAACAATTTTAAACTTAACTGTCAGGTAATATTGAAATACTGTCACAATATAAGAGAAAATGTCTCAGGTTCAATTAATATAAGTAACAGTAGCATTTTCTTGACGAAAATAAACGAATAACTATTTGAAATAATACCCAGACAAGAGGGCTTGTATTGTTTCGTAATGCAAATAATTTAAAGAAATTACGTAGCTATTTATATTGTAGGTGCAGTGATTATATAATAAAAAAGCGTGCACTGTTATCAGTTGTTATTCTATCTAAACGTAAAAAGATATTTTAATGACTTTAATGGTACTTGTAACTTAGATCAGGAATAGATATTATTATCTTATTTCAGTCATCAGACGAACTATTTATAAATATTAATTTATATTTTCAAATTTTAAATATTACTTGATAATGGGAAGTATAATTTTGCAGTATCAAAGTCGCAATTCAGTTAGTAGCAGGATTTCAATGTGATTTGTGCGTGCTTGAACACGTCATAAAGTTATAAAGCTTTATCAGTTTTAAAAAACAAAATAACAAGGCCTGGCATTGCCACGTGGTTAAGGCACTCGACTCGTAATCCGAGGGTTGAGGGTTCGAAGTCCCATCACATCAACCATCTTCGCCCTTTCAACCGTGGGAAACTTATAATGTGAAGGTTAATCCTATTTTTCGTTGGTAGAAAAGTAACCCAAAAGTTGGCAGTGGGTTGTGATGTCCAGCTGTCTTCCTTCTAGTGTTATGTTGCTTAATTACAGACGGTTAACACAGATAGGCCTCGCGTAACTTTGCGCGAAATTCAAAACGAACCAGTAAAAAAAACACAACAAAATAAAGGCATTGAAATTTTATAAATACATTTTACACATGAAGCCCTGGTATAGAAAAAGATGTAATAAATGCTACCAAATGTACACATCTCTCACATTAAGTAAAAAAGAAAGAAATATATGTTATAATGATTTCCCAAATGTTAGTTGGTTAGTGATATTTAATGGTACATTGTTTAACCAATGTCAACATTTGTCAAAATATTAGCTTATCAATGGATTCAAAAACTTGTATATATATTTTGTGCTTTTTATTTCGGAAATTGTCTTTTCTGTATTTATTTTTATATATATGACAAAATATAGTCTTACAATTTGTAACCATTTTATTTTACTTCACCGAATATCTTCGTTCCTGCAGTTGTAGGGATATTCTAATGTGACGGTCAATCTTGCTACTCGTGGGTAAAAGTAATCCAAGAATTAACGATAGATGGTGCTGACTAGCGGTCTTTCATCTTGTCTTAATTGGAGACGACTAGCGTGCAGATGGCTCTCAGGGAGCTTTAGTCTAAATTAACCAAATAAATAAATAAATTTTATATCACTACTGTCAAGGAAATTATCAATAAACCTTTAATAAAACCACAAGTTTTGAATTAGTCTAAAGCGACTACTCTTACCTGAATAGCAAGACTGACACTTGCTCTTATAATTCACCCACAGATGAAAGTGTGAATCGTGTTTTAAAGCACCACGTCTCGACCCTATATTCTTGAGACAATGGTACGATAAGTTAACCACTAGGCTTCCCTCGTGTCAGTGACCTGTGAGAGACGTCTCTTTTTCTGGAAGGCAGAAAATTATCTCTGGGAGATACACTGGTTGGAGAGGGCTCTCAGGAACTTTTCATTAGAAAATGTTATTCTAATTTTCAGGAACAAAAATCAATCCTTTAAAATAATTTTTTTTAGCCGTATTCAGATACTCGTATAAAGTTCGCGACAGCTCTTTAGTTGAAAAGTTAAGAATCTCACAAAATGTTTATTGTAACTGGATTTTCTAGCATAGTGTTTCTCAACTACCAGTTGGTAAAATGGCGTTTCTCAGTCACAACCACCTTGCTGGTCTGTGGGTTTTCAAGGGAAAAAAAATCAACGAGAACAAAATACTGAAATAACACTGTGAAAATTTGTACTTGCATTTTTAATTGTCTGCGACAGTTTAGAGAGCTAGCGAGCCGCCAGCCCTTGGTCTCGGAGAAGCTGAAAAACGCTTCTCTGGTAAATGTTGTTTCAGTAGAGCCTTAAGCAGGTTTTAGATTGTTGATCGACTGAAACGAAGGAAGTCTTCGGTACTGAAGCCGAAACGTCTTTTACTTTTCTTTCAACATGCAATTGGAGTCCATTAAAACTGATAAACCTACTACTCTGGCGGTAACTCAAAATCTGCGGTGTAAATTCCTCTAAACGTAAGGTTAAGAATAGCAGAAAATATCTGAAGTAGATTCTCTAATGACTTAATAAATTGTGTAGTAGATGTTTATAGTATTTTAATTTATTAAAAAAAAGCCAAGCATTTGATTGTTAGATAATCTTCTTACTAATAAAAATGTATCTTCTTTTCTTCTTCCCTTTCAATTTTGCGAAGATAGGCCTGAAATATTCTAGTGGTTAGAACAGATGTTTTTATTCATAGAGCATCTATACTCTTGCTGTGGGAGTGTGTTTACACATAGGAAATGAACTTACACGTAGCGCAATATTCATAAAATTCCAGTGACCGCTAATCTGACAGTAATCTGAAACCCGGCTAAAGCTGTCAAAAGTTGAACAACCCACTCCCAACACAATAAATAGTAGGGGTAGTAATAAATTTAATATCTATTAAGATTTCAGTTTAATAAAGCATTTTAATTTTAAAAAAATAATTTCAACTCTAAAAAAATTGCTGTAAGATCTTCTAGCTTATTTGTGTCCAAATAACAATGTTGACTTTTTACAACCAATAGCTCATACCCTGTAGGCCTGGCATGGCCTATCGCGTTAAGGCGTGCGCTTCGTAATTTGAGGGTCGCGGGTTCGAATCACGGTCGCACCCATTGTGCTTTCTCTTTCAGCCGTGGGGCGTTATAACGTGACGATCAATCCCACTTTTCGTTGGTAAAAGAATAGCCCAAGAGTTGGCGGTGGGTGGTGATGACAAGCTGCCTTCCCTCTAGAAACAAATCATAACCTGTATATCATTTTAATGATATCTGATAAATGTTATTCTTAATGTTGATACTTTAATATGTATCACTTTTAATGCTTTTTGTTTTTTGACATGGAGAATGAAATACTGGGAGTTAAACAACCAGGAATTAAATTATCTAGAAACAAAACATCGATAATCATTCTGTGAGAATGGATTTGCATATAGAAAATAGACTTACACGACGCTACAAAACACTTATCACACATGTTCTATTTCGTGGAGGTAAATTTTCGATGGTCTTAATATCAGTTAAACAACCGGCAGATGTAATAACTATAGAACCTTTTTTTCAAACAAATAAATTGAATGAAAAAAACATCAACACACGAAATGTTTATATGAGAAATGTATGATTTAACAGTAGATCTATAGAAACGTTTCTATTTAGTAATGCATGCCACACGGCTCTGCATGGCCAGGTGGTTAAGGCACTCGACTCATAATTTGAGGGTCGTGGGTTCGAATCCCCGTCACACCAAACGTGCTCGCCCTTTCAGCCGTGGGGGCGTAATCAAGTTACGGTCAATCGTTGGTAAAAGAGTATCTCAAGAGTTGGCAGTGGGTGGTGATGACTAGCTGCCTTCCTTCTAGTCGTACATTGCTACATTAGGAACGGATAGCGCAGATAGCCCTCTGGTAAATTTGCGCAAAATTCAGAACAAGCCAAACCAAAATGCATGTCATATCACAAAATGGTGTAGGATTTGAGCTCACAGAGAAAGATTTGTGTTTCTTCGTAATTAGAGATGTCAAGCATATGGAGAACAAAAACGGAAACGCTTATGCAACACAAAGATAGTGAGAAATTATGCAAAGAACTTAAGATTTTTTGTTTGTTTTTTCAAAAATTGTTAAAAAACTATTCTTGGTTTTTTTAATTTGCGTGTAAAAAACAGCAACACTTCACCTAAAGATACAAGAACTGTATCCAAACTTTTGTGCGTGTTATTGAAGGCTGGCGACTTGACAATGCTCTTGACTTTCGCGCCCTCTAGAAGAAATTTGATTAATAACGCACTTAAAATTCGCTATAAATCAAGTACATTTTATCGTATCTTCAATTATTTTTATAGAAAATAAAGCATAGTGGCTTCTAGGTTACTCGAAAATAGACTTCGCATGTTACGAAAAATAAGTTCAAAAAGCATCATTTTTTATGTCTCGAATGAACCAAAATTTAAATTCATTTTCGTATTAATTTATATTCCTATAATTTTTGTTACTTTATCATTGCAGTTATTGATTTGCCTCCCGCTAGTACAGTGGTGTGTCTTGGGATTTACAACGCTAAAATCAGGGGTTTGATTCACCTCGGTGGGCTGAGCAGATAGCCCTTTGTGGCTTTGCTACACGAAAAACACACACGCAATTATTGATTCACCTGGTGGTGTACCTTGGCATGAATATTTTATCTATATTGTTTTATAATTGTGCAGTAAAATTAATTATTACTAACAGCATTCCATTTCCGAACCAAAACGTTTCAGAAGCCATTATCCAAAATATTACGACACCTCTAACTGAGAAAACAATTATCCACCAAAAACACAATGTTGATTTATATCCATATGATGTCTTCCTAGATTTCTAACACTAAATTTCAGAGATTATAACATTAAAATTTAGAAGTCTATCCCATTGTAAGAATAATACAGATACTGAGAAGTTGTATAGTTTACAATAAACACACGCACACGATAACAATGTTGAATTTACAATTTCAATCCATAATAATTTTGTAGGATTTTCAAATATAATAAGCCATGTATTGAACGTCAATTTTGTAGCGCACTTTCACCCCTAAAATATGGACAGTGTTTTTAAAGCAACGAGGCGCGAGCCTAAGATCCTCGAATCCATATTCTGGACATTCTAATTACTAGATTACGCCCGTTCAAGATGTATAAGAGGTTTAATTCTCGTGTCCACTAGGCTTAAAAATGGACTACAAGAACGTTTTATTATAATGTCCAGCACTTCTGAAGAGATATTAAATTTCCATGTCTGATTGTCGTAAGAATGGGCTGTAACAACGGTTTATTTATTGTAATGTCTATCATTCGAGACCGCAAGTTGCCTACATGGTTTAATCAGTATATTTCGTTCTACATTTTCCCCTTAACTACGTTATAATATTACTTACTGTATATGCGTGTTTAACTGATTCGCGAGCAAACATTTGTTATTTTTAGTTGGCAGATGGTAATGTATTCGCTCAAATGAAGTCCCATAATGCATAATACATATTTGAAAACGTTACGATAAGTAACTATGTCCAATTCTAAAAGAAATCCGCAGTAGTCCAATAGCAGACATGAGAATTTATAAATCAAATTTTGGGGTTCCATCCTCACAAAGAACACAGCCCAGATAGAATATTGTGTGGTTTTACGTTAAAACAAACGCATAAACCCTTCCAAAAAGATGTTTTAAAATTGGTTTAGCTGTTTGAAACTGAATTCCTCTCAACTGTTTGAAACGAATATAGGCTTATAGATTGTCACTGTTAGGAGTATTATGGCCCGAGCTGGTTAAATATGTATTATAAATAATCGCATGGTTATTCAAGTTGGACAAAATATAACAGTATTTGTCATACAGAAAACTGTACATTTTTTTTTTACCATCTGGATTTAAGAGAACATTGACACCCAGAGGCGTCAGAATTGGATGCGTAAAGGGTTTTGTAGCACTTCAACTTTTACATACTTGACTTACATACCAACTGGAAAGCATATTATTACATTAATTTTCTGGGGTGCATCCATCCAGGCACCTCTAGGTGGAACTTCCTTTGTCAGCACGGAGCTGCTTTTAGCAACTCCTCATGTTTTCAATTTCTCGTTGTAAAATCTGTATGTCTAGCCAAGCATCCGCACTTTGCAATTTCGTTCTACATCACTGCCGCCAGTATTTTGCATTTCTTATAATATAATGATTTAGTTCTTTGGTTTCTATATACTAAGCCTCTTAAAAAATTATTCTTAATACTTTCTCACATTAAGCGTGCTTCTGAAAAAGCCTAAAACGTTGAGCATATATGTTATAAGAAGTGTATTTTTAAATATACTTTTGGAAATGCAAATCGCATTTTCATTTCAATAAAAGTTCTTTATTTCAGACCTCGCTTTGAGCCAACACAGTTAGAAAATGTTTGAGGTTCGAAGCAGTGTAATGAACAGATTTTAGAAAAAAATAATTCTAAAGACGCCAATCATGTGTTAGCTAGTTTTAGAGCAAAGCAACTGTGGACTATTTACGGGGTATCGAAGCCCGGACTTTAGTAGCATTGCAAGTCTGTACCGTACGACGAGCATTAATTCATGAAAGTGGATTGTTTTTAGGCTGTAGTTAACCAACAGATCTAATGTTTGTGATGAAAATCACTTTGTACTGCGTATGTCTTCTTTTTAACTCAACTTAATTTGTCAATCAAAAAATTTTAATTGTTTGTTTGTTTGTTTTTTACACAAAGCTATTCAAGGGCTATCTGTACTAGCTGTCCCTAATTTAGCAGTGTAAGACTAGAGGGAAGGCAACTAGTCATCACAACCCACCGCCAACTCTTGAGCTACTCTTTTACCAATGAATAGTGGGAATGACCATGACATTATAACGCCCCCACGGCTAAAAGGGCGAACATGTTTGGTGCAAGCGGGATTCGAAATCACGACCCTTAATCATAGTATATTTGATTTTATTGAACACTATAGCAACATAAGAAAATATTTCTTCACACGACTGTCATCTTTCACTCACTAGACGAATTTCATTTCATACAATAGATATCTCTCTCGTATTTCTTCCCTGGGGGGTAATTTGTTCTTACATCGATGCGTATTTTAATTCCAGATTTCCGTATAACAAATAAATTAATGCTGAAATTATGTTTTTTTAATAATTCGTTTTCACAAATTATTGGGGTTTTCACTAGTGTGTTCAATAAAAGGTATTATACCAATAATAAAGTTGTAATTGTCATTTTATGGTTTCTCATAGGTTTTGATTTTTAAAGGTTTCTTTCCTTTAGTTTCACTGATTATTTTGTTAACCGTTTTTTTCCGGGTAACCTTATATACAGATATACCCTTTTCATTTTTCAAATTCATCATTTAAAGTGTTAGAAATTTAGACATCAAGAAAGATAGAAATGTATATGTTTATATTATTTGGACATATTGACTATGTTTCTTAGGTTCCAGCTGAAATGTGATTTTCACTTTGTTGTTTATTTATCCTTCAAATCCCGTTCATTTCCTTGTAATATAGTAGTGGTTTTCCTTGTTCTCTATTGTCCAAAAATATTGGGTTAAAAATTGTTAATAAATTCTTTATCAATGCTAGAGTTAAAAAAACCACAGAATGTTATGTATTCAGTTAAATGCAAAGTACTGAAAATGGTTATGGTATTTCTTTTTCTGAATTTTATTCACAACGAAATAGTCCTTACAGATCTTGATAAGTTATTCCCACGCAAAGGCACTGATCTAGCAAAACAGGACATTAAACTTGTTTAATTACAAGTAGGTCCCCAACTAAGACAGCGGTAAGTCTCCGGATTTACAACGCTAAAATCCAGGGTTTGATTCCCCGCAGTGGATACAACAGATAGCGAGATATGGCTTTGCTATAAGAAAAACAAACGAATTTCAAACAGATCTTCACAGTGAGAAAATATGTAGATTTGATGAAGTTGGGGTCATGAATAGTCATTAGAAAATTTATTTTGCCTTGTTATATTCTATGAAATTGAATAGTTCTGTTCTGCACGTCTTGGTGATTAGAGTGCTCGTAAGCAACTTGTAGGTCACGAGTTCGAATTCAGTCTCTGAATACGATCGCTCTTTAGCCGTGGGAGCGTTATAATATGATGGTTAATCCCAATGTTCGGTGGTAAAGAATGAACTACGTGCTTGAGGTGTATGGTTTTGACTGTCTGCCTTCCCTTTAGTCAGTCTATCACTTTAAAATTAGAGACACCTAGAACAGCTAACTTTCTAGTGACGTTGCTCGAAATGTAACAAAGAAACTAATTTGTACATCAAAACTTATAATGTTTGCGTTTAGGCCTAACATTCAATGACTGACGAAAATGAAAAGTACTTTATTTGTGACCATGCTTTCAAATATGTTGAAATGACCAAAATTAAATATCTTGCTAGATTGCATTGCATTCTCAACAAGTTGATATTTTACTCACTAAATTAGAAATTGCAACAGTTGACACAACCGACGTAATTATTTACATTAAGTGCTGTTATTATATCAAGTTGAAGCCTGCATATATAAAAAAGACAAATGGTTTTTCACATCATTTGAACATATCATTTATAAAGCAATAACCCCAAAGCGATGAACAACATAAACATTCTACTGTTTTACATTTGAATGGAATACGGAACTATTAATATTACTTTACAAAATATAAACCCATTTCATCATTGGTTATATGATTAACAAATTATTGCTAGAAAAACAATAACAAATAAAATATCGTTCTGAGAAAATGCTATAAAACGTCATGTTTTCGATGCATTTTTCATATAAAGTGCTTGTCATTAAGCCTCGCTTAATGTTCTAATTGTAAGGGTTTTATTTTGAAATTTGATTTAGATCAATACAGCAAAGAGGTGCCGAATGAGTGCGCTTGATGCTTTCAGGTTGTTGGTTGTCTGTAAATAAGCACAAAGCTAAACAATGGACTATAAGTGCTCTGCTTGCCACGGGTATCAAAACCCGAATTTTAGCGTTGGAAGTCCGCAGATATGTTGCTCTGCAACTGGAGAGCGACGCTTTTAAGGAATGAGTTATTTTGATTACCTTTATTTAGCCCTTTTACTGTAGAGCAGTGATTTTATTGAAATAGATGACGTGATACATCATCATTCAGACCTGTTGTTACAGCGAAATAAAGTACACAGTTTGGATTTTGAGCTGCTCTTTGGTTTTTCTGACTTTGTGGTCAGTTTCAATCAGTTTTTGTATTACTTTCACATGTCTGTGATTCACATAAGGATTAACTGTGTGGAAAGAAGGAAACAATAAAATAAGTATAAACGCAAGATGATACAGAATTATATCAGTGGAGTAACCTTTAACAACATAATCAGTCCAGCGGGAGTCAGATATGCGTTAAAATTTCCTTCTTCAGGACAGAAAACTAGACGATTAAGTCGAGCGAGAATCCCAAATGTTACTTTCCCTTCTTCAGGACAGAAGTTAAATTATTACTTGATTAGGAGTCACTCACATTCTTGTTCAAACTTCTTCATAAGCTAACTTTACTGATGTTTAACTTACAATGGTACAGTTCACACTCATCGTTAGCAAGACAATAACTCGGTTCATTGTACAACACATAACCTTCCTCTATGATATTCTAACCTTCCTTCTACTTCGAAATGTTAACTTTATAAGCATTGTGTCCATACTTAAATAGATAATTAATGTAATTGATAATCTTATAAAACTATTTAAATCACATTAATAGCAACGACGACAGAGTAATCATATTAAAATCAACAACACTTCTACCTGGTGATTGTAATTAACAAGCAAAGAAAACGTCTAGGTTCATGCAATGAATTATCAATTATAAACCTAATTATTAAATGAAATATGTATTTTTTTCAATACACAGAAAGTCGTACTTTTTTGAATGACTCGTATGTATCGATTCGTTGAATAAAGACCTAATTTTCACTCTTAATTAATATTAATAACACATTTTCATGTTAGTTCTTTAACATGTTTTTGAGCTCTGACTGCGTCTTGTTTGTTTTTTTCAATAAACACCTTTAAAGGTAATTCGAAACAAGATATTTCAGGGTATCAACGTGGGGAGAGGATGTTAATCTTGGATTACATTTCACTTTGAATGAGTGCATAATTAAATTGCTCTAGGCCTGACTGCACTGGCCGAACTTTTAAAATATGTAACACGTTTAGAAGTACTGGACACGTATTTACTATCCGACGTAATAAGTTCTAAAACCAAGGCTACGGTGTGTTGTGGTGAATGTTAAAATGGTTCTACCAAGATATATATATATATATATATATATGAAAGGTGATACGAAACTTGCACGCCGTTAACTCGCAGTCGCGTTCAGTCTGTTGCTAGGTGATGAGGTTTTGCTCATTTTCGTAGAGTCTTTATACATCAGGTAATGAAAAAAACTGGAGTTTTTTTTTGTACTGGAAATTAGAAATATTTCTGACAACGACTCGAATATTATTTTGCGTGTTTGCAGAATCAAATCAAAATTTTGTCTGTAAAAACTAGATTTATGCATGTAATCAATGCTTGTGTTCTAACAGACAAATTTACAAAGAAAAATGCTTTCCCCTCAGTTCATTGCAGAGTTCGATACATTGGTGCTGTTTATGTGTCACGTTGTAAATGTATTTAGGTTGAAATTAACTTTTGACATGAAAGACAAAACCACTGGAGGCATTATCTACACCTAAATCCCAGCATGGCCAGGTGGTTAGGGCGCTCTACCAGTAATCTGAGGGTCGCAGGTTTTGATCCCCGTAACGCCACCTTGCTCACCCTTTCAACCATGGGGACGTTATTATGTGCGGTCAATCCCACTTTTCGTTGGTAAAAGAGTAGCTCAAGAGTTGGCAGTGGATGGTGATGACCAGTTGCCTTCCCTCTAGTCTTGCACAACTAAATTTAGGGACAGCTAGCGCAGATAGCCCCCTTGTAGCTGTGCGCGAAATTCAAAACAAACAAACAAATTATTTATACTGCCCCCTTCCTGGTATTAAATGTAATCATTGAAATGATTTTTTTTTTCAGTGCTGAGTCTTAAACACTCGTAATGATCTAGTTAGTAGTATTAATAATAGAAGTACTGACCAACACTATTGAACTAAAACTAAACAGTTGTGTCGAACATAAAGTTAGAAAGAGGAACATATTAAATATCGGAATACTCCAAATACGTTTTTGGGTATTTCAGCGTTAAGCTTGAGGGGTTTTAACGATAAACCTCGTCCCTACGATAGGGATAATCCATTTTGCAGTCCTGCACCTAGATAAACATATCGTTTTAAATCAAAACATTTCAATGTTTTTATGTACTATGTTTTTGTCAATTATTCATACCAAGTATTGTGAACAATATTTTATAGGTTTCAGCATTGGTACTTAATTACAGCTTGAAACAAAAACAGCAAAAAACGTCGACGTGTTTCTTTGTTATTCCTTTAACTCCATTTGTAATGAACACGTAACATTAAAGTTGTGTACGTTATAACTGCATTGTATTGTTTTAGTGTACATAATCAACTGGGATAAAAAATTAAAAAAACGTACTCATGTTAAAAATATTATTATTGTTGTTACATTTGAATATCAAACAAAGTATGCAACATGAAAACATAGTTTTTTTTTAGTATACGTTCTAAAAATAAACAAATATATAAGAAGCAAAATATTTTGAAATCGAGATTCGGTTTCCAGAAGGAACAGATCCACTTGACACTATCGTGCATTGTTATAAGAAAAATTTACAAAAGATGATAAATAACAATAATAATAATAAAACTCTGCTCATTGATTCACGTTCCGCGTTTACTTCTTTCACTGACGTGTGTATCGACGAAAAGCACTGAGCACTTTCACGTAAATAGTTCTCTTCATAACCGTGTGTGTTTCCCGTTATATGGATGACTAATCTTGTGAATCCTTATAACGATGAGAAAATGAAGTCATTGTGACCACGATAGAGTTTTAATTTTCAAGTCACTGAGATCACCATAGAGTCCCTCCTTTTCAAGTTATAATGACAACTATATTTATATAGTCAACAGATAACCCAATGTGGCTTTGCTATCAGAAAATATACGCCCCATTTTCGGTCATTCTGAACACTGTAAAATACAAATTTTCAAGTTATTATGGCAACTATAAAGTATTTTTTTTCAACATAGATGTAATGCGTTTGACATATTATCTACTTTCACTCATGAGTTCTAAGAACTTTTTACCTGGTTCTCTTCCGTTGATGCAATGGTTATTGGACTTGTTTGTGCAACAAGATCAGTTTACTTGTACGCTTTTTTGTTTTTGAATTATAGTAAAGTTAATTAAAACAAGATAACAGTAATAAAAAATAAGTAATTAATCTTAAATTTAAATAAATAATAACATAGTACTAATTCTTACCCTAAAACCTAATTTGTAAATGACATAAATAAAATTAATGATAATTACAGTTTACTTACTTTATCTAATTTACACCATAACAAAATTGTTCATGAAATAACTGTTGATATAAATGCCTTTTGTAGCTTACCGCCTCAGTGGTATTGTAAACATAATCTGGGATAACTACTGACTACCAGAACATTTTTAAAAAACTTTGCTCTAACAATAATTACATAAATTAAGGTTAATATGGCACAATTCAATAATGAACTGCATGTAGTAATCCGTTGAAAGCCCGACCTAGCGGCGTGGTAAAGGCGTTCAACTTGTAATCCGAGGATCGCGGGTTCGAATCACCGTCGCACCAAATATTCTCATTCTTTTACCTGTGTGGGAGTTATGTAAATCCACCTGTTCGGTGGTAAAATAGCAGGCGAAAGGTAGTGCTGACGAGCCGTCTTTCTTCTAGTTGTACACTGCAGAATTAGAGATGACCGGCGCAGATAGTTCTCGTGTAACTTTTCGCGAAATTAAAAAAAAAAATCCGTTAAAACTTTCATCTACTGAGAATTAAACTGACTATAACCTACTACTAATATCTAATGAGGATTGTTGAAAACTTCTAAAGAGAACTCAGCATTATTCTTTGCTAAACAACAAGAAATTTTGAGAAGATTGGAATAAAAAACATTTAGAGATGTTGTTCTGCCTCTGTTTACTACGTATAAATTGTTTTTAAAGAACAAGGAACTGTATATTTGAAATTAATTACACACTATGTAGTTTTAATTTTACTGTACAACGGGCAACGTTTGATTATCAATGTTAATCAAGAGTATAGAACAAGTTATTCGGGTATTCATTATGAATTATTTATGGTTGCGTGTATTTGTGGAAAGATTTCATTAAAGAGGATGTAAACAAATATTTTATTCGGTTTGTAAAACCGATTGCTTGTGAACATTTACACTTTAGAATTAATGTATAGTTTCAAAATAGTGGAGATTTCATTGTCTAAACAATTAACAACGTTGTGTTATTGAACTGGTCTAAATACTTTGCAACCGAAACCAGTTGGTACTTTGTGCTGGTGTTTTATACTTAAAAATACATGAGGAACAAAGAAAGTAAAATAAACAAGGTAATTAATTTATCCGTGTTGTTTCTAGCAATTACTTCTTATTGTAGATATAAATATAAAAGAAAAAGTAAAAAAGAACAATAATAAAAATATAAAGAACTCATGTATGTGCATTTATTTGTTTTCTGTTTGATATCTCCTGTATAAATTTATAAAAGAAACAAGTATTAATTTTATTATTTTCGTATTAAGCAATTCATATGTGAAGTGTAGGCTTGAGAACGAAGGATATCAATTAACACAAGCATTAATCCTTATGTGGTTGTTGTTTTCTAATACTTATGTACCGATGTAGAGAGCTAAGTGAAACGCCTTTGCGATTTATTGTACATTATTTGTATATGAGTGGAAGGGCCGTGAAGCCTTATAAGTGTTGTGAGTGTTGGTATAATAAGTGTAAAGTAAAAAAGTAGTGTGGGATCACGTTACCTAAAATCAAGCAAATAAAAATTATCATAACTGTGAAAATGCCTATTAAATTTTAAACTTAAATCGTTTCTGAATTACTTTATTTTCTGTCAATGTTTCTAACAAAATAAACTATCCTTTTTAATCGATGGAGTCTCTGAATTAGGAAATGAATAAATATTTTTCCGGTTTAGCTGTCTATATATTTCACTTAATGGCTACAGTGCATAGACTAAGAAAAATATTAGGTTATACTTTTATTGTTGAGCAACATGATATAAAATCCATGTTGAAGCGTAAAGTCACCAAAACGTACTGGTGTTTTATATATATAACAGAAGCTGTTAATCCAACCCATTTTTTCCAAAAATTATTATATGAATATGGCAAGAATTCATTTCACGAATGATCTTAACTTTGACTGACTCACAAAGGAAGTTAACAACGTTTGATTGCCTCAGCAACACTTCTCTCCTTCTTTGTTGGTAATGCTTTATTTTACAAAATTTATTTAATTCAGTTAACCATGAAATGTGGGGTTAAGGTATGCTATGGGTTGGGGTGGTTGCTCCATCACTTGTGACGGGATCTACAGTTGTATTCTAATGTTAAACAGTCCAAGGGATGGATTCTCTTTAATATCAAAATAAAGATTTGTTTAAGTACAGCTTTAAGAGACTCTACACAGTTTATTATGTTTCACTCTGTGCTAAAACCTGTAGACTTGTGTATTCTATATATAGTGATATCGATCAGCCAGCGGTATTGTCTCTTGTTCGTGCTTCCATTATCGCTCTTTGATTTACCTATGAGCTGAACTTTTTCTGGATAACATGTTCTAACTGCTTTCCTTTCTTCATGAGTCTAGAATGATGCAGTACAGTTGTCTGTGTTGTTGTGTTGTTTACTGGCCTTTCTTTCCCTGTATTCAAGAAGCCGTTTAATAATACTTAATGATTTTAAATGGATTTTCTTTAAAATACTTTATCTGTCTAAATGTTTGTCTCTCTGTCAGTCCACATATTGGTAGCTGTAATTGATTTTACAAAAAAAATGGTTATTTAGGAACTGAATTCTTATAAATATATATACGTTTTTATCTCTGTCTTCTATAAGCCACCTTTCCCCGGTGAAACAGCGGTATGTTTGCGGACTTACAACGCAAGAAATTTGGTTTCAATACCTGTGATAAGTAGATCAAAGATATTCCGTTATGTAACTTTGTGTTTAACTTCAAACAAACAAAAATGAAGCCCTCAAAATAAAAATCGAAACGTCATCCACATGTAGAATTCAGACAAAGTGATCACACAAAATATTTGTTATCAGTGCCATTTTTTTAAATAGTTATTTGAACTGTAAATCATACTGGAAGTCATACTGAGGTGATTTGTAAGGGATGTTACGTATTATAATTTATCTTGGACGAGTCTCCGATTTATTACGTTACATACGTTTCCTATTACCATTTCAAATAACCGGAAATTTAAATTGGAAATTAGAAGTTAATTAAATGTTAATATTTATCAAATTTGTGATATTTGCTAACAAGATTGATACACACAAGTTTGGTTTTTAATATAAATATATTTTAATATGAAATCAATAATACAATTTATAATACGATTATTGAAACCGTTATTACAAATAATGATTTATATGCAACACTTTTACACATTTACAGACAACACTGAGTCTTATGTTCAGTCTAGAACTGAATATTTTATCGACAAGCATATTAAACCTCAGTCGATATTGTTACACCTCGCTTAAGCTAGCTAGCTCGGTTGGCCTGACACCGTTTAAAAACTGACTTTTACCAACGAAGATATTTAATGTACACTTAGAAATACTTCAGTCCAAAGTTAATTCAATGAAGTTAAAAGGGGTTGTAATGTTCGAAATCTAAACAATTCTGTATTTTTCTGATTAATAAGCGTTAATAACAATCGTAGCTTCTGAGGCACACTGACTATAGTTGACCAATAATATTCTATTACTGTGTTTTGGATAGCTGCTTTTATACAAATCACACAAAATTCTAGAACGTTTATCGTTTTCGAAGATGTTAGCGTTATCGCAAAACAAATATCTTTTATTCTTACTCCCGTAAATCTTTTACAGATTAAGAGAACTGGCGGAACTTGCACAATACACATCCAAAGATATATGTCACAAGCACACAAAAGAAAAAAAACTATGATGAAACAAATGTAGGTTTTAGAATTAACGTGTAATGTTAAATCCGTTACAGGGAACACTCATTTGATATTTTGAAATATTTCTTTTTAATGAGCAGTAGAATTCATGTAGAGATTAAAATTACATAAGGAATGAAAACTAGTGTTATAGTGCCTTTTTAATGTTAAAATCCTGCAGTAATACAGAAGATTAAGTGCTTTGTTAGAAAGCGATCTGAATATGTAAATTACCAAAATCACTTGTCGACAACCACATAAAGTATGAAATTATGATGTAGCTGATTTTATCAAAATTACATCTTGTCGCTGCTTGGCACTTCGTATGTACCGTGATACTACCTAAAACTTGTCGTTTTTTGGAAAGATATATAATAGCTCTTTCCTTCATGAAATTTCATATACTTTAATCATAAAAAAGGAGATCTAGATTTTACAAGACGAAAATATCCCTTTTGCTTAATTGCATTGAAAAACAGAGGAATATGGATCAATTAGGTGTACCAGATCCGCCCAGAAAGCGACCTGCAATGTGACAATCAACGAACACAGAAGCCATGTCCCAGCCAACGCTACGCAACATAATCAAGAAGGATCTTTGCCTGGAAAAGTCTTGCAAGCACATATTCTTCCACGACATAACTAGGAAAGGAAAAACCACCTGTAGAAAATTATATGAACGATGCCAGGTTGAGGAAAACTGGTAGTATACGTTGACCCATTTATAACTGGAACAAGTCTCGTGCCATTTTCTTGCTTATCAATACGTGACAAAAGTCTAAAAGTGGTATACAGCATGTCACGAATGTTTTGCAAAGAGATTCATAATCACTATTGGATACTGTGTCATAAACATAGCAGAAAAGTGAGTATAAAAGTCAAGGTGATTTCTAATTACTACCAAACTAATACTATAGACACTCTGCTTCAAAGAAACGACAGCTTTCTATGAAAATTCTCCCCAGAGGCACAGCGGTGTATCTGTAAACTTACAAAGCTAAAATCCAGGATCGACTCTCGTGGTGAGCAAAACATAGATATCCCATTGTGTATGTTTGTGTTTAATTACAAACATATTCTATGGAAACAAGGCTAACAGGATTTTGGTGACCAAGATTAGGCTTTCAGTGATACCTCCATTCAGCCATAGGATACCTCAACCACCCAGAGGATTAAATGCATATCCATACTATTTTATGTGAAGCCATACTGATTACGTCGCTGCAAGCAATGTTTATGAATGTTTTCTTCGATTTTTTTTGTACTCTAAACAGATTATGGAAAATAAGCGGGGAGGAGTAATATGCTTTGGACATGATAGTTGTCTTATGATGGAAACTTTTGCAATGTAAACTAGACTTTAAGATTGTTTTCAAGATTTACAATCGTCATGTGAAGCATGAAGGGACGTGGCGACATAAAACTGTAGTGAAGTAATAAGGTTACAAAATCATTTTGATATAATGTACTCAACTCCCTGTAGAAATGTTATTATTCAAAAGTCACGGTTTTGTAAGAAAAGTAGCTTAAACAATGTAAAGAATAGAGACGTAATTTTTCACGTCTACTTGACGTAGGATTGAAAGTGTAAACCACGTATCAGATTTTGTTTTATAAAACGTTAAAACCATGCAAATAGTAAAAATATTATTCTTCAATCATCTCTCGTAGTAAGGTTAAAGGTTAAAATCATGAAAAAGCTATAAACTGCGTTGTTCAGTTATCATTTGTCGTAAGAATAAAAATACAGAGGACAGGAATATAAAAGGCTAGACTTTTTGTAACTGTTGTTACGACGTTTTTAACAATACAGAAGGAAAAAAATAAGATTCTTTATCTTCTCGTACAAATATTATCGATTGTTCAGAAACTCTCATGATGCTTTGGAAATTAAGCTCCAATACAACACGAAATGTTTCGTGTCTGACGTTACTTCAGAGAGCTAGTGCGTATAGGGTATGTTAGTAAACTACCTTCAGTCCTCTTTCGTACCTAATACTTGGCAAAGATCTTCCAGTTCATACATTAGCTCTCGTCTTGATTGTTTGTTCTTATGTATAATTGAAAAGATGGGAGAAAGTGAAGCCATTGAATAATTTAATCGATTTGTTTGTTTAAAAATATATCTTCAATACTTTTAAAATCTTCATCGTGAGATAATTGTGTCTAGTTCAGTAAATTAATTTTCACAAAAAATATAACATTAATTCAAGAATTTTATTTTATTAAAAACGTTTTTTGGTACTCTTCATTAAAATTGAAAATATCTAATATTCTGCTGCAAAAGATTTTCAAATAACCTTGTTGGAGGTTTGAAAAGCCCCCTAGTGGCTCAGCGGTATGTCTGCGGACTTGTACGCTAAAATCCGGGTATCGATACCCGTGGTGGGCAGAGCATAGATAGTCCAATGTGTAGCTTCGTGCTTAATTAAAAATAACAGGTTTGAAAAATAACAAGTGAAATAACTGTTTCTCTCTGTCGAGCAGAGACTCCCAATTCTTGGTGTTTTCATGTGTTTTTTATTATTCATGATGTAACATAATTTTATGGACGTGCAGAGGTTTAAAAGGCCGAATGAAAACACAAAATTCTCATTAATTTTATTAGAGTATTTTTACTGTTTTTCAAATAGTAGACCTGAAACAAAATAAAAGTGTCTTTATATATAGTTTGAAGTAACTGTTAATGAAAATTGAAACACACATAGAATTAAAGTAACTTTTATGTAGTTTTACGCGTAAATTATGAAATCAACAAACAAAAGTGTTAGCGAATGTGTTAAATGCATCTTTGGGAGGAAAATACATTTAATGTTACAATGAATTATTCTTAATGGTGATCTTTCGGTCAATGGATATTTGTTTGTTCGAGAATCAGTCTTTTGCATATCCATCACCAGGTAGCACCAAAACTGTTCAGCACTTAGGAATGAGAAGTTTGTCGCCAAAAACAAGTCGTGTCTTTTATATTTTGGAAACACTTATCTATGATATATTTTTTTCCTTTCGTCTTAGGTTTGTATTAGGAAAGTCTTAGAAAAATATTGTATTTCCCAAAAACGCGGGGAATGGATATCTGTTAACATTGTATTTTTTATATAAAAATAAAATAAACTTTATGACAAAGGTGAGAGAAATTATTTATTATCTCAAACCAGCCGCTCCTAGCTCGGTAACAGTAGGTCAGTGGTAAAAATAATAGCGAAAATAGAACCCTGTAATAAATGCACTGGTAGCAAAAAATTACCAGTTACTTATAGACTCTATTGTAATTTGTTCTATTATCATTCTACGATCAGCTCTTATCTTTATATTACAATTTTTCCTTACCTTATTTGGTCTTGCATGGCCATGTATTAGAGCGTTCAACTCGTAATCTAAGGTCTGCGGGTTCAATTCCCATCACACCAAACATGTTAGCCCTTTCAGCCGAGGGGGCGTTATAATTTGACGGCCAATCCCTCTATTCGTTGATAAGAGAGTAGTCGAAAAGGTGTGGTTGATTGGTGATGACTAGCTGGTATTTCACTGATAAACTTGTAACGGCAAATGGAAAGAGCACTTGTGTAACTTTGCGCAAAATTCAAAAAACAAATTTACCTAATTTAGATTATTTTGCGCTTATCAATGGAGAGCTTTTTCTAGTGTATACAGTTAGCATAAATGCATCTTTGGAAAATTTTGAGTAAAATTATTAATACTGGAATAATTTGTTTAAAGGAAGGAATCATGTTAATTACTTATGACACTTGTATAAATGTAATGCATAGAATAGTAATACATAACAACGTTTTTCTTTTCGCTCTAAATAGTAACATTACCGAGCTTACTTGGCCCTCCAATGATATTTTTGCGTGAAAATATTATAAATTATTAATCTAATAGTTTTATTTATCCAAAGTACTCCAATATTAGTTATTTTACTAGAAATTTTGTGAAAATTTTCAAAGATACATTTTTGCCAACACTTTACATTACCCATAAATTAAAATAAGCTCTCCATTGATAAGCACCGAGAAAAAGAAAAGACAAAATCTTTGTTATACATTTCTAAGCTTTATTGCCAAAAAAAACTTAAATAAATAACGTAGAATTAAAATTACCTTACGTCAAACACGAAGAGCCTTTCTTTTAAACTGTCGTACACCGCAAAGTGTTATCTTAGAGTATAATCAATCCCAAACTGTAGCCTCGTTCTCGTGTCTACTTTCCACGTGACGTAGTAGTATACTGAGTTTGAAAATGTGAGAATGGGAAAAGATGGTGATAACCCTTGCTTGTATCACATAACCAGGACAAAAATATTAAAACAAAAAACTTGTGAGGACAGTAAAATAAAAGAACACAAGTTAGTTTTTCTAACCCTTCTGTATACATCTTCTGCTTTATCGACTTTTTTGTATCGTGTTCTTCCGTTACCATAGAAATATTGTTAACTTTTGACTTCTTTATACCGTGTTCTACTGTTACAATCGCAGCATTAATAACAATGGTTTGGTTGACTTACTAGCACACCCAGCTTGTGTGCTTCCCCACAATGGCTATCCTAGACGTATATGTACCGAGGGGTGCTTACATAAACGTTGTTTTCTATGTTTCAAGTTATGTTTTTGATAAGTTATTTTTATTACTTAGCCCTCACCTCATTGTTGTATGATCTTATTTATTGTGATCACTAAAAAATAAATGTATTTCTTCCTGTTTGTTTTAATATAGAATATGTGTTGATCGTTCCTGCAGACATGGACTGACTTTTGAAGTCACTTGTGTTGTGCACTCCCTTTAGGCTACTTTTCTAAAATCTATTTTTTATGCTTTGTTATGTTACTTATACGTTTAGTTTATAAAATCCACAGTTGTGTTATTTTCCGAGACCCATTTTAAGTCTTTATTTATACCAGTGGTCGATCACGTTATACAGTAAAGTTATTTCAGGTCATTTCTGTCCTTAAAGAGGCATCGTGGGTCGTTCTCATTTTGACAGCCATGATTATATTGCCTGACATCTAATACCCTTTGAAATAATCTTCTGATAAGGAAATCAAGTATTAGACCACAAGTCTTGGCAAACCTTCCACGGACCCTCTATTATACGTTAACGTCTGATAAATACCATATTTAAAAGGCCAAAGGATCAAAAGTTCATTTGAGTGTTTAATCGGAGGACCTGACAAGCATTTGTGCAAGCAGGACTAATGTGTCTCCAGTTATCGTGGACGTTGTTGTGTCCTGTGAATTCCAGTTTGTGCCCTCTCTTCAATCTCAGATCCTATTTATTACCTTTTAAACATTACTGAGAGATATAATCAACTTCCTTGCAATAGATTCTTTATATCGGATAACTCGCTTTCATGAACACAGTTTTCACTATGCTATTTAGTGTTTTTGCTATAAATAGGATTTGAACATAATTTAGGAACACATGTACGAGTTCTTTCAATTTCACAGACATCTCTGAATGCTGTCTTCTTCGAGTTATCGGGCTATATACTATTTATCTTCACAATATTTAACAATTTTGCTGTCCGAATACTTTTTATCCCAAAGGACAGTGACGTATAACCCCTCCAGCCATAGTGAAGGGTTCGCAATGTTGAATGGTCAAAGTTTTACTTTCATGAGATATATAGCTGTTAAACATGGCAACACACCACTGCATTAGCATAAGTAAATCCCTCTAATAAATTCGACTAACACTCTGTACCTTAATCGATAACAGTGGTTTGTTATATACGTGTTTTTATGTGATTCTGTAGGTTATGAGCCAGAGTAAAACACTGCATTTAGTTTGTAAGTCTGTGTTCTATGTTAGTTTGATGTATGCGGAGCAAAACAAACTAAAAGATAAAGATAAAGGGCATCCCTTTTGTAGCCCCACATTAATCTATTATCATTTCAACGTCTTATATGTCTGAAATATTTTCTACTTATTCGTTTGTTTGTAATTAAGCATAAAGCTGCACAACGGGCTACTTAACACAACAATCAAAACTTTTTTTTCTAGCGTTGTAAGCCTGCAGAACATCCGCTTTATCATTGGAAGGCTTTCTATTTATTTCCAGTTAGGAAAGTTTCTGTTTTAATCCCTACTTTAGTGTGTTGTGCAACTAATCCTTTGTGTAAAGTTTGCATTCTGTTTTACAGGGTTTTTTTAGTCTGAGATTCCACAAGACCTCAGACATCTCGAATGAAACACCTAATGATTTAATAGAAGTGTTAAATAATAGCCAGTGTTAGGTACTTTACTTGCATTGTGATATTTCCTTTCAAAAACATATCACACATAAACCACGTTAAGTGGTCGTATTTATTATAATAAACAAACACTATCCCTACAAATATTGCTTTGTCCGATTTCTGGAAGGTTTAAAAATAGTAATTCTGCTTCTACTTAGGCCTTCTTGCACACTGGTTTAGAGAGTCACTGCTGCATAAAATTTATAGAAAAACTAATTTCGTTCCGATGAAGTCTTATTTAATGAAGTTCGAATTAAACATGAGTGAAACCTCTTTATTTTGCTAGTTGTATTTACTACATTTTACTAGCTGTATTTGCTAAGTTTCAATTGTTATATGAATTTTTTAAATTAACCACAAAGCTACACAAGAGGCTATCGAAACCTGGTTTTTAGTGATGTAAGTTAGCAGACATTCTGCTACGCCACTGGAGGTCTTTATATATACTACACTTTATCACTTCTATTTACTACATTTCATCAGTTAAATTGAATACAATTTACCAGTTATATTAACTACATTTCATCAATTATATTTACAACAAAATACCAGTTGTATTTACATTTTATCAGTTATATTTACTACAATTTAATGGCTGTATTTATAACATTTCATCATAATATTGACTACAATTTACTAATCCTATTAACTATATTTCATCAGTTATATTTACTACAATTTACTAGTTGTATTTACTACATTTCATCATAATATTGACTACAATTTACTAATCCTATTAACTATATTTCATCAGTTATATTTACTACAATTTACTAGTTGTATTTACCACATTTCATCAGTTATATTGACAACAATTTACAAGTTGTATCAACTATATTTCATCAGTTATATTTACTACAATTTACTAGTTCTATTTACTACAATTTAATGGTTGTATTTATAACATTTCATCAGTTATGTTGTCTACAATTTACTAGTTCAATTAACTACATTTCATCAGTTATATTTACTACAATGTTCGAGTTGTATTTACTACATTTCATCAATTATATTGACTACAATTAATTAGTTGTCTTTACTACATTTCATCAGTTATATTAACTGCAATTTAATTATTCTATTTACTACATTTCATCAACTATAATGACTACAATTTACTTCTGGTATTAACTACATTTCATCAGTTATATTGATTACAATTTAATTTATGTATTTACTACATTTCATCAATTATATTGACCACATATTACTAGTTGTATTTACTATATTTCATCAGTTATATTGACTACAATTTACTAGTATATTTTATCAGTTATATTGACTACAATTTACTAGTTGTATTTACTATATTTCATCAGTTATATTGACTTCAATTTACTTATTGCATTTACTATATTTAATCACTTATATTGACAACAATTTACTAATTGTATTTACTATATTTCATTAGTAATATTTACTACAATTTACTAGTTGTATTTACTACATTTCATTAGTTATATTTACTACAATTTACTAGCTGTATTCACTACGTTTCATCAGTTATATTTACTACAATTTACTAGTTGTATTTACTAAATTTCATCAGTTATATTGACTACAATTTACCAGTTGTATTAACTTTCTTCAATCAGTTATATTTACTACAATTTACCAGTTGTATTAATTTTCTTCAATCAGTTATATTGACTAGAATATACTAGTTTTATTTTTTTTTACAATTTACCAGTTGTATTTACTACATTTTATCAGTTATATTAACTACAATTTTATTGTTAAATTTACAATATTTTATCATTTATATTGACTACAATTTAATGGTTTTATTTACTACATTTCATCAGTTATATTAACTACAATTTACAAGTTGTATTTGCAACATATCATCAATTATATTTACAACAATTTAGTAATTGTATGAACTACATTATATCAATTATATTTACTATAATCAATGGTTGTATGTACTGTATTTCATCAGCTATATTCATTACAATTCACTAGTTATACGTACTACATTTCATCAGTTATATTGAAAAAGATTCAATGGTTGTATTTACGACATTTCGTCAATTATATTCACTACGATTTACCAACAGAATTAATTATATTTCATCAGTTCTACTAACTAGAATTTACTAGGTGTATTTATAATATTTTACTAGTTCTATTCACTACATTTCATCAGTTATATTATTCACAATGTAATGGTTATATTTACTACAATTTATAAGTTGTATTAACAACATTTCATTAGTTATATTTAGTACAATGTAATGGTTGTATTTACTACATTTGATCAGTTATATTAACTACAATTTAATGATTGTATTTACTACATTTTATCAATTATATTGACTTCAATTAATTAGTTTCACTTACTACATTTCATCGGTTATATTAATTACAATTTACTAGTTGTATTTATTACATTTTTAAAGACACATTATTTGCAATTTAATAGTTGTATTTGATACATTTCATCAGTTATATTAACTACAATTTACTACTTATACTTACTAAAATGTAATAGTTGAATTTATAACATTTCATCAGTTATATTGACTATAATTTACGAGTTGTATTAACTATATTTCATCAGTTATATTGACTATAATTTACGAGTTGTATTAACTATATTTCATCAGTTATATTTATTACAAATTACCAGTTGTATTTACAATATTTCATCATTTATAGTTATTCCAATTTACTAATTTATTACAGTTTACTAACTGTTTTAACTGCATTATATCATTCATATTTACTATAATTGAATAGTTGTATTTACTACATTTCATCAGTTATATTTGTTACAATTTACTAGTTGTATTTATTACATTTTATCAGTTAATTTATTTCAATTTACTAACTGCATTAACTACATTTCATGACTTATATTGACTACAATTTAATGGTTTTATGAATTACATATCATCAGCTACATTTACAACAAAAATTACTTGTTGTATTTACTTCATTTTATCAGTTATATTAACGACAATTTAATTGTTGTATTTATTACATATCATCAAGTATATTTACAACAGTTTACCAGTTGTATTTCTACATTTCATCAATTATATTTACAAGAAATTATTAATTATACTTACTACATTTTATCAGTTACATTAACTACAATTTAGTGGTTGTATTTATTACATTTTATCAATTATATTGACAACAATTTACCAGTTATATCTACTACATTTCATCAGTTATATTGCCAACAATTTAATGGTTGTATTTACTACATATCATCAACTATATTTACGAGAAGAAAGTAACTGTATTAACTATATTTCGTAAGTTATATTTACTACATTTTATATGATGTATTTACATCAATTTACTAGTTATATTTATAACAATTTACTAGTTGTATTTACTACATTTTTAAAGACATACTATCTGCAATTTAATGGTTGTATTTGATACATTTCATCTGTTATATTAACTACAATTTACTAGTTATACTTACTAAAATGTAGTGGTTGAATTTATAACATTTCATGAGTAGTATTGACTACAATTTACAAGTGATATTAACTACATTTCATCAGTTATATTTTTTACAATTTAATGGTTCTATTTACTACAATGCACTTGTTGTATTTACTACAATTTATCAGTTATATTTATTACAGTTTATTATATTTATTTACTTCATTTCATCATTATCTTGACAGCAATTTACGAGTTGCACTAACAATATATCTTCATCTGTATTTATTACAAGTTACTCGTTGTTTTTACTACAATTTACTAGTTGTATTTACTACAATGTATTAGTTGTATTTATTACATTTCACCAATCATATTGACTACAATTTAATGGTTGTTTTCACTACATATCGTCAGTTATATTGATAACAATTAACGAGTTATATTCACAACATTTTATCAGTTATATTTAGTACAATGTAATGGTTGTATTTACTACATTTAATTTGCTATATTGACTAGAACTTAATGGTTGTATTTACTAAATTTATCAATTATACAATTAATTAGTTTTATTTACTTCATTTCATCGGTTATGTTAATTACAATTTACTAATTGTACGTACTACATTTTTGAAGTTATATTATCTACAATTTAATGGTTGTATTTGTTCCATTTCATCAGGATATTGACTACAATTTACTAGTTGTATTTGCTATTACTTCATGAGTTATATTGATTACAATTTACTGGTTGTATCAACTATTTTTAATCAGTTAAAATTACTACATTTTATCAGTCTTATTTACTACAATGCACTCGTATTTGATACATTGAATTGGATCAGTTATATTGAGTGCAATTTTCTAGTTCTATTTACTACATTTTATCAGTTATATTTATTACAATTTACTACATATATATAGTTCATTTCATCAGTTATATTAACTACAATTTAATGGTTGTATTTAGTAAGTTTCGTCAGTTATATTTACGCAATGTAATGGTTGTTATTATTACATTTCATCAGATATATTGATTAAAATTTACTAGCTGTATTAATTATTTTTCATCAGTTACATTTCTTGCAATTTATTTGTTGTGTTTACTGCAATTTACAAGTTGTATTTACTACATTTCATCAGTTATATTAAACACAATTTAATGGTTGTATTAACTATATTTCATCAATTATATTGACTACATTTCATGAGTTATATTGAGTACAATTTACTAGTTGAATGTACTGCATTTCATCAGTTATATTTACTGCAATTCTATTTGTGTATTTGCTACATTTCTTAAGTTATATTTACTACAACTTATAAGTTGTATTTACCACATTTTTAAAGCTATATTAACTATAATTTAATAGTTCTATTAAATATATTTTATCAATTATATTTACTACAATTTATTATTTGTATTTACTACATTTTATCAGTTATATGTACTACAATTTAATGGTTGTATTAATAAAATTTCATCAATTATATTGATTTTAATTTACTTGTTGTATTAACCATATATCATCAGTAACATTTACTACAATTTACTAGTTGCATTTACTATTTTATCAATTATATTTACTACAAGTTACTAGTTGTATTAATTATATTTCATCAGTTATATTTACTACAATTTACTAGTTGTATTAATTATATTTCATCAGTTATATTTACTACAATTTACTAATTGTATTTACCACATTTCTTCAGTTATAATGACAACAACTTACTAATTGTATTCACAACATTTCATCAGTTATATTTAAATAATTTTAAGGTTCTATTTACTACATTTCATCAGTTATATTGATTACAATGTAATAGTCGTATTATTTATATTTCATCAGTTATATTTACTAAAATTTACTAGTTGTATTTACTGCAATTCACTAGTTTAATTTACTAAATTGTCTCTGTTATATTGACTTCAATTTTTAGTTGTATTAACAACTCTTCATCAGTTACATTTACTACAAGTTTATGGTTGTATTTACCACATTTCGTCAGGAATATTTAATACAATTTAATGGTTGTTATTATCAGATTTCATCAGGATATTGTCTGCAATTTAGTAGTTGTATTTACTATAATTTCATGAGTTATGTTGATTACAATTTACTAGTTGTATCAATTATTTTTAATTAGTTAAAATTACTACATTTCATCAATCATATTTACTACAATGCGCTTGTATTTGATACAATGAATCGGATCAGTTATATTGATTGCAATTTTCTGGTTCTATTTACTACATTTTATCAGTTATATTTACTACAATTAACTACATATATTTAGCTCATTTAATCAATTATATTGACTACGATTTAATGGTTGTAATTAGTAAGTTTCATTAGTTATATTTACGCAATTTAATGGTTGTTATAACATTTCATCAGGTTTATTGATTACAATCTACTAGCTGTATTAACTATGTTTCATCAGTTATATTTCTTGTAATTTACTTGTTGTATTTACTACATTTCATCAGTTCTATTTACTAGATGTATTTTTTACATTTAATCAGTTATATTTATTACAATTTGCTTTATATATTTACTTTATTTCATCAGTTGTATTAACTACAATGTCATGGTTGTATTTATTACATTTTATCAATTATATTGACAACAATTTACTAGTTGTATTAACTAGATTTTTCAGTTATATTTACTTCAATTTACCAGTTGTATTTACTACAATTCATCTGTTATATTTACTAGAATTTACCAGTTGTATTTACTAATTTTATCAGTTGTATTAAATACAATTTAATGGTTGTATTTATTATATTTCATCAATTGTATTGATAACAAATAAATAGTTGTATTTACTACATTTCATCAGTTATGTTTACTATAATTTGCTTGTGCTATTTATTACAATTTACTAGTTGTATTTTCTACATTTCATCAGTTATATTGACTACAATTTACAAGTTGTATTTAATGTATTTCATCGGCTATAATGAATACAATTTACTTGTTGTGTTTACCACATTTCATCAATCATAATGACTGCAATTTAATGGTTCAATTTATTATTTTTCATCAGTTATATTTACCACTATTTAATTTTTGTATTTACTACATATCATTAGTTATATTTACTAGAATTTACAAGTTTTAATTTTTTTTCGATTTACTAGTTTAATTTATTAGATTCATCATTTATATTGACGACAATTTAATGGTTGAGTCAAGTACATTTCATCAGTTTTATTTATTACAATTTACTTTTTGTATTTACAACAATTTCTAGTTCTATTTACTAAATTTCATTAGTTATATACACTAGAACTTACTTGTAGTATTTATTATATTATGTCTTATACTGACTAAAATGTCTAGTTGTATTAAGTACTTTTTTCAGTTATTGTTACTGCAATTTAATGGTGCTATTTACGACATTTATCAGATATATTGACTGTATTTTACTGGTTGTATTTTTACATTTCATTAAATGTATTTATTGCAATTTACTAGTTATATTTACTACATTTTTTCAATTATTTTGACAACAATTTGATCGCAGTATTAACTACATTGTTTCAGTTATATTTACAACAATGAACTAGTTGCATTTACTACATTTCTTCAAAAATATTAAATAAAATTTAATGGTTGTATTTACTGCATTTCATCAGTTATATTAACGACAATTTAATTGTTGTATTTATTACATTTCATCAATTATGTTAACACCAATTTACTACTCATTTTTACAGCATTTCATCAGTTATATTGACCACAATTTAGTATTTGCAACGTTTGATGAATCATATTGACTACAATGTAATTGTTGTGTACACTACACTTCATCAGTTGTTATATTAACTACAATGTACTTGTTGTATTTAGTACATTTAATCAGATCATTTTTATTGACTGCAATTTTCTTGTTGTATTTACTACATCTTATCAGTTATATTTATTAATTACAATTTACTATATATATATTTACTTCATTTTAATATCATTTGACCATAATTTAATGGTTGTATTTACAAACTTTCAGCATTTATATTTACTATAACTTACCAGTTGTATTTAATATATTTCATCAGTTATATTTACTACAATTTAATGGTTCTTATTATAACAATTCATATCGAATACAATTTACTTGTTGCATTAACTATGTTTCATCAGTTATATTTATTACAATTTACTCGTTGTATTTACTATAATTTATTAGTTGTATTTAGTACATTTCATAATTTATATTGACTACAATTTTCTAGTTGTGTTAACCACATTTTATCAGTTATGTTTACTACAATTTACTTGTTGTATTTTCTTCATTTCATCAGTTATATTTACTATAATTTACTAGTTGTACTTACATTTTACTTGTTTTATTTACCACATTTCATCAGTTATATTTACTATAATTTAATGGTTGTATTTACTACATTTCATCAATTGTAAAAATAAAAACTTACTAGTTCTAATAACTACATTTCATCAGTTATATTTACTGCAATTTACTTGTTGTATTTACTACATTTGATCTGTTATATTTACTGCAATTTACTAATTGAATTTACTACATTTTACAATTTATTAATTTTGAATTTTACCAGTTATTATTACTAGATTTCACTAATTATATTTTCTGCATTATATTAATTGTATCTACTCACCCTACACTTAGAACATTAAAAGTAAAGTATTAAAATCACCATATTGTAAAATCTTAAACAAAAATTTTAATTTAGATTAATATTATTATTGGATTAAATTTTACTTAGGACAATAGTATAGATTATAAACAAATCAAATAACCATTCTTCAATGGCAAAAATAAAGGTATAGATCACATACTAATTCGTCGTTTTTAATTCCATTATGAAATAAGAATAAGATGTAACACTCTAAACCTATTTAATAAACTAATGGTAATTTATTGGAAGTAGCCCATTAGAGAAATTGTGAGAGCGATTAAAAGAGAAAGTTAAAATAAGAAATCTAATCATGAAGACTAAAGAGAATACCTGTTAAAAATAGCTTATTAGGAAAATTATAATGGATTACGAGAGTAGTAGAAACTTAATGCACTGGTAGAGATTAAAGGAAGTACATTTTAACCGTAGCTTTTTAGAGAGTTTATGATAATTTAAGTAGTGGTTAGAACCTAAGCTAAGAGACTGAAGGAGTTGTCTGTTGTTAACAGCTCCGTAATGAGTTAGTAATTAAAATATGATTAAAATTCCAGGCCAAAAAGTAAACCAGTGATAACGAATAATTAAAAATAATAAAAACTATATACGTAAGCCGGCAACGAAACCAGGATTAAATAATTTTTAATAAGGGTTTAGTAGTGAGATTAAGCTTTATAAAAAGGATTATGATAATCTATCTAGATTAATATAGTAAACTGTACATATCACTAGTAAACAGATTAATGTAATATTTTGGTTATACTATGGTAATAAGCGGTAAAGAGTGTTAGTTATACTGAATATTTTAGTAAGTAGATTTTCAAAAAATCTCTTGGTCTGGGTGAAGTGGTGAAATTAGGAGAATAAACTATAATCAAATTTCAAATGAACAGATTAAGACAATCTTATGATATTAGGGGTTGAATTAAGAGAACGAACAGAAGGGATTAAAGCATTAGATATCTTTTTTTGTTTTGTTCTTTCCTCGTAACAGCACGGTAAACTGCCCTGTTTTCTTACTTACTTTTCCCTTTCTCTGTCTTTTTGTGTTTTTCTTATAGCAAAGCCATATGTCTTATACTGCTCAGCCCACCGAGGGGAATCGAACCCCTGATTTTTGCGTTGTAAATCCGGAGACATACCGCTGTACTAGAGGAGGACCCCTTTCTGTAGGGTATTTCAACAAATATGAATTACTTACACACAGATTTAAAAAAACCCAACAAAGATCACCTTTTGTTCCAGAATTACGTGAGAATTTTAGGAAAAAATTGTACTAAAAGTTATAAGAAACAGATATTATTATTTTGAATTAAGCACAAAGCTACACAATGGGCTATCTGTGCTCTGCCCACCACGGGTATCGAAACCCGGATTTTAGTGTGCAAGTCCACAGACCTACCGCTGAGCCACTGGGGGGCATAAGAAACAGAATAAGAAAAATCGTTTATATATTCTCAGCAATGAAGTTAAACGAATAAGCTGTACTTTATGCTCTAGTACGAAAATATTTACTAACTAAATGGTGAAGACAAATGCATAAATTTATTTAGATAGCAATTTTTTGCATATCTAAGTTATAATAAAGAAATTGATCATGCAAACGACTTGTAAACGTTAACAACTTTATAAATTGTTCTCAACTTCTGGTAGAAAAGACAAATGATTTGTTCGTAGTACGTACTACTAAACCTAAACTACATAAAATATACCTTGTGTTACGTCATGATAATTTTTTTTCGAAATAGAAGGAGTCATAAAAGTTAAAATGCACGTACCCAGATAGACTAGTTCAATTACTGCTTTCCCATTACGATTTTTGTGATGGTGGTGCAAGGGGGCAATGAAGGTATGTGTGACATGAAACCTTATAAGTGTAGTAAGTGTTAGTATAATAAGTCTAAAGTGAAGACACAGTTTGCTATCACTAAGCTTAGAGGCAAATACATAACATTTGCCATGAATATAAAAATATCGATTCAGTTTTAAACTAAACTAATTCTTAAGTTAAGCTATTTTACCTGTTATATCACAAAAAAAACCTATTTAATCAATGGAGACTCTAAATTAAGAAATCAAAATTTTTTTTCCAGTTTTGTAATTTACACATTTCATTATATAATTTGATTATATAGACTAACAACAATATCAGGTTATACTTTTGTTGCTAAGTAACATGCCATAAAATCCACTGTTGGAACGAAATTTTAGCAAAACGTACTGGTTTTCTATATGCATTAGAAGTTGTTAATATAACCGATTTTTACCAATAATTATTCTATAAATACATCACGAGTTCACCTCATTAATGATCTTAATTTTGATCGGCTCACAAAGGAACTAACCAACGTTTGACTGCCTCAACTGCACTTTTTCTTCCTCTTTGTTTGTCAAGCTTCATTTCGCAAAATGTATTTATTTCAGTTAGCTATGAAATGTGAGGTTAGAGCATATTATGGGGTGAGGAGGGGTTGTTTTTACCCCGTCAGTTTTAACGGGCTATACATTAGTATTCTAATGAAGAAAACTTAACTAAAAACTAACAGAGAAATAGGTGTAATCCATTTGGATTATTAACTAGGTACTAATATTAAAACAGTGTATTATATTGAGTACCCTGATTAAGAGATCACGGACAAAATCTGTTAATCTCTAACACAGATGATATGGTCATGACTTTTAGCAGTAAAAAGTAAAACATTGTTAACAGATACCTGTCGATAAAACGTTAATAGCGGCTTATTAAATAAAATAAATTGTACTCAAGACACGAACAGAAACAATCGAGTGAATTATTGGTTCCAGTCGAGTACTTAGTAAAAGTAACTTATCTTGTAGGCTCTGGGACAACATAATAAATGTTGCTTCATGTTCATAATTTCTGAGAGGTGGGGTTGACGTTATATTTTTAATTTTTGCATCTGTAAACACGGATAATCAGCTATTGATATTGTTCAGTAACGAAGGTAAATTACTAAGCTACATTCGAAATTTCAGCACAGAGATTTAAAGTATCTCGTTATATAAGACTGGTAAGATAGCGTTATGATAACAATGGTAGAAATTATTATACATAGCAGCATAAATTAATACAACTGTCTTGGTGGGGACCGATTTCTTCCTCGTTAATAGTGGAAGGCTAGTGTTCCCACACACCAAGAATATATTGGTAGTAGCATCCAGTAATAGCTATAATTATTGAAACAAACAAACAAGCGACTTACGTACAAGAGTCATGAACAATGATAAATGACAACAAGATGGTGAACTTACTAACCATGGAAAACATTATCATAGAAAATACAGAAGAAAAGCGATTAACTTGAACAATAAACAATATATGCTTTACAAAAAGCATTTATCTTGTTTTCCTGTTGCCATGTAGTTCTTTAACGTACTATTATTGAATGCTGTTTCAGATATTCTTCCAGTGTCACTTTTAACAATTCAATCATATTGTTTGGTCGTTTCTATTGTTAGTTTTATGTAATATCCTTCAACCTCAAGAATGTTCATTTTGGACTTTGTGTAGGACGAGCTATGGTTGTAAGAGTTTCAATTGGTCACTTTACCAAATAGGATAGCTTCCAAAATATTTGCTATATGCTTGGGATCATTCTCTCTCTGGTATATGGATTCATACCCAATGAGTAGTTTTCCTCAGGGAATGGAATAATGGATCAAAATTTGCACGTACTTGGCAGCAGTCAAGTTGCCACCATTTTCGTGCAACTTCGGAATTATACTGGTCAACGTCATGATAACTGTTAATGTACATTTACTAGCTTCCATTCTTCTCTTTGCCGTCGAACTGTCGTCGGTTTTAACTGAACAATTGCAAGTAGAATTCAACTTTAAATAGTCCATCTACTAAGTTTATTCACTCCAGTACTTGTGGTTCTAATTCTTTTCCAACTATTTGATTTTGTTACGTCTACTCAGTAAATACCTCCATTAAAATCACTTTGTACTTATATGTATGCTAGAATCCTCGAAGTAACATTCATACCTGTATTTACAATAAGATGTACACTGTGCTTCTTCTATTTTCTAAAGATCATACTTTGAAATGTTTAACATTATCTTTAGAGATGATTGGGGCACTCGACTTGCAATCTGAGGGTCGCAAGTTTGAATCCCCTATGTTAACTATAAGGGCATTACAATGTGACAGTAAATCCTGATACTTGTTGGTAAAAGAGCAGCGCAATAGTTGTTGGTGGGGGTTCGAACCAGCTACGTTCCCTCTAATCTATCACTGATAAATTAGGGATGGCCAGCGCAGATAGCCCTCGTGTAGCTTTGTGCAGTTTTCTAAACATGAAGTTTTGTCACCTTTTTTTGTTTGTTTCATAGAATATATATGACTATTTAAAACTTTGATTTTTAGCTTCCTTTCATGCAAAACTTCTGTCCTGAGAGCCATGACTGAAATGATACGACTATCACTAAGCATAGTATGAAGTTGTGCTCTTGTAGACTTTATAATAGTGTAGCATTTTCTGGTTGGAAAGAGCGACAACCAACTACAATGTGAACTACCAGCCCGTGACTGTACTCTGGTGTGGTTCATTTAAACAGACGGTGGGATAACATTCTTGGCGTATTTACCTCTAGTACTCTTTTTCTGCATCGTTTCCATAACTTTTCCCAATAGCCAATATTACATACATACTTGTAGATGACATTTATGATATAGTCAACAAATAGGCCAATATTTGATCTAGTAGGCTCAAAATTATAGTCACAAATATTAGAAACTTTTATCTGGGAATGTCTTACTCAAGCCTCTGATCAAAACGTTTCACCTAAACAAGCTCAAATAAGTGGATAAAGCCTTCTGATTATTCTTCTATTCAAGTTCCACGGCTGCTTAGTTGTGAGTTTACGAAAGCAGAACTCTTAAGAACCGGGATTCTCTTCGTCTCACCAGAGAAAGTATAACTAACCAATAATGTAACTTTGTGCTGAAACAACACCAACAATATCCCATTTGAAACTTATTTTTAAAAAAATCATCATTGATTGAAGGACACGTGCATCTGTAATCAACTGTACTTGGAGCGATTTTCAAACCATGTGTTTTACAAAAGGTTGTCTCGATAATTTGTGTTTCAACTGTGTTCGTTAGCGCCACCTATTGAATAAACAAGAATATACATAAGAGATTTGTTCATTGATTTCAGAGGTTCTTAGGAAGATGTGTTTTTGGCCAATACCCATTGTGCTGAAACAGCTTTTTAGCCTGATAAATGACCAGCAGAGCCAACAATCGTCTGAATTTGATTTAGTTTTTAATCCACGCTAAAGTAACGGTGGACCTCGTGTAAGCAAAATAGTCTTCGTTTTTGCTGATTCATTTAAGTTTGTAAGTCTAAGTATTACGTGATATTGTTACGAGATATCTTTCAGTGGGGAAAATAACTAAATATGCAAATAGTTTTAGTAACAAACATGTTATATTAATTATTGAAAAGAAAATATGTTTCTCATGTAACAAATGCCACACATGAAGAAACAATCCTAGTAATTTTCCAAGGAAAACGTTTTATAACGCTTGAATACTTTTTGTGATTTATTGATCGTGCCTTTTATATATCAGGACTCAAAGATAATTACAAAAAAAATGTGATGTTGAAGTACCTTAGGTTCTCTCACACGAAACCTGAGTTTGCATGAGTTGTGCTTTTTCGGTTCTTTGTTGGGTTTGTTTGGAATTTCGCGCAAAGCCACACGAGGGCTATCTGCGCTAGCCGTCCCTAGTTTAGCAGTTTAAGACTAAAGGTAATGCAGCTAGTCATCACCACCCACTGCCAACTCTTTTACCAACAAATAGTGGGATTGACTGTAACATATGACGCCCCCACGATTGAAAGGGCGAGTATGTTTGATGTGACAGTAATTCGAACCCGCGACCTTCAGATTACGAATCGAGTGCCTACCTTAACCACCTGGCCACGCCGGGCCTCTTTGTTGGGAAGCTGTGTTCGTGTAGCTGATTCTTTGTTGGGTTATATTTGTGTCGGTTGTGTTCTTTAAATCTATAAATCTCTACTGAGATGAGCATAGGTTCTTTATTTATATGCATGACATATATATATATATATTATTAATTTTTATTTTTCTGAAATGACGTTGCTTACTAATCAGAGAAACTAGCAAAGAAGTGAATGTTATAAAGTTATATACAGCATTCTAAATAATGTCAAATGGGTTCTGAAGCTTTTGTTTCTGAAGAGTGGATTACATGAAAATGACATGTAATTGTTATAAACAAGTAGGTTTTTAATGGGTCGTGCTTAATACTACACAGACGAACTGAGGATACGTATCTATAAGTTGTCTGTTATTCTGTTAATGTCCGATGAAGTACACAAGTTGGTAAACAATGGAATATAATCTTCAACGGTTAACATTTCTTGTTTGTTATTCAGAAGGTTTAAAAGTTAGGGTTTGTTTGGATCTTTTTATACGGGTTGGTTTCATAAATCACGGAATAAAATAACGATTTTAATACTAAGTATCTTCGGTGTTGTTTCACAGTTTCAAATAATAGACAAGAGGGCAGGCAATAATTAGTCAGCAACGTTCACTGTCAGCTCTAATTGAATAGTTGCATTTGACTGTCACTCTTAAAACACACCCACGGACTGAACGTTTGGACTGCAAAATTGCAGTAATGGGACGTCGACCTGCAGATCTGTATTTTGGTATGTTCACCATGAGGTCACACCCAACCCTTCAGCCTCAAGATCGGACGTGGTCCAGTGATCAGCATACCAGTTTGTGGATCGGTAGGCCTTAAGTACGTATGTCGTTAAACGTGCGCTGTTCTATCAGTTGTAGGACCGGCATAATGAGGTGGTTAAGACACTCGACTCGTAACCTGAGGGTAAAGGGTTCGAATCCCCGTCCAACTGACCATACTCACCCTTTCAGTCGTGGAGACATTATAATGTAACGATGAATCCACTATTCGTTGGTAAAAAAGTAGCCCAAGAGATGACAGTGGGTAGTGATGAGTAATTGTCTTCCCTCTGGTTTTACACTGCTACAATAAGGACAGCTAGTGCAAATAGTCTTTATCTACCTTTGCGCCAAATTCAAAAAGAAAGAAACAAAAATCAGTTGTGGGAACGTTAAAGAAAAAGACAATCAAGTCTACAATCGGTGGAAAGTAGCCGTGAAGGCGGCTGGTACTGCTCTCTAATTGTTTTGCTCTGACTAGCTTTGTTTGTTTGAAGTTAAACACAAAGTTACACAATGGGCTATCCGTGCTCTGCCCACCACAGTTATCGAATCCCGGTTTCTAGCATCGTAAGTCCATAGACATACCGCTGTGGTACCGTGGGAACTCCTTATTATAAGTTCTAAGTTAAGAATTGGTACTTCAAAATTTGAAATCTCTGTTTGTTTGTAAGTTTCAGAGCAAAGCTACATTGAGCTATTTGCTGTGACCACTGGTCCTGGAATTTGGCGCTGTGAGCTCGTACATTTACCGCTGTTCATCCCACAGGCGATCTCTTATCAGGCCGTTTAATCCAAGAAAACCTAACCATTTAGATTGAAAGTTTCAGATACGCTCTAGCCAACACATCGAAGAATTGTGTTTGTAGTTGAAAGACACAACATACTTTTCTTGTTTATATTTGTGCGTATTTAAATACGTGTCTAGCGAATACCCGACTGACCAAGAACCTTCGTTTAGACAAGCTTTAATATCTATACACAAACTTTCTTATGTGATATAACACTTGTTGAAAGTTTAAAATCCAAGGCAATATTAAAATTAAAACGTACGACTTTACGAATGTCTCATCGTTATCATTATGTTGTAAGTGCTCATAAATATAGAAACACATGAACTCATGAAAGTGATTCATAGTTTGTTAGATTCAATTGAATTTTAAAACCTAAAATGCCCAATTAAATTATTGTAAACAGTATAGCATGTAGAAATTTTAAAAAAATGGTTAGAAGAGATATACCAGTAGTTAATTAAGAACAGGATGATAGTTATTACTCAAATTTAGAACACACATACACATAATTGTCAGTCCGAGGGAAAATAGAAGAGAAAGTTTTGGTTTTACATACCTGTTCTTACGTTTAAACTAATAAATTAGGAGTAAGACAGCAGAACATACTGCTAACATTTGAGCTACCTTCGTCTGACTAAATAGTAGTTTTGATAGTTACACTTATGACACGCTAATGGCTTCAAAGATTGGGATGCGATTTTGCAGTAATGGGACATGAATATTGTACCTTTGAATTCATATTCCGGGTTTGCTAATCACTGGGCTACGCCTGGCCCATGGAGTATGCATAGGCGGTCTTACCTATTTGGCAAACTGGGCAATTTTCCAGTGGGACCTCACACATGGAAAGTTCCTCGATGTTATTCCTTTTAATTTACTTCTGTGTTTTATTTTCATTGTGGGGCTGTATTTGTTGAATTCTACCCGAGTCTCCAGAATGGCTAAAACTGTCCATGGAAGTATGCCTAAATCCTACATACATTTGAGCTTAATCTGTGGTTAGCACTTAATGATATGCACGTTTGTTTCCTGGAATATAATTTACGTTTGTTGCCAGAAACCATTGAAATGTTATATGTACAGTGTTCCCTCGCCACTTCGCGGGCTCGGCTGACCCCCATATATATATATAATTATATACATATATATAAAATAATAAACATTAAATCTAAAATATAGCATTAAATACCATTAAAATATTAAAAATAAATATAATTAATAGTGTAAAGAGAAAAAAACAGGTCTATTTTGAGATATAAACATATATTTGAGTTTATAACAGCGTAAAAATGGAAACAGAACCAACTGGAAAGGCTATAGATGTACGCATTGTGCGTCTGCGAAGGCTACGCAAGATCAGCTTCATGGCGTAGCGATGTGCAAGACGGGCTATGATTGGTGCAGAAATGAAAGATGGCCAATGACAGCTACCCATTTTGATTGCCTGTGATTGCCTTCCACAGAAGAGGAAGTGGTGTCCCCCGAAAAGACACCACCTGCTGAAGATATGTAATTTTTAATTTTAAGGCTTAATATCTTAATAATTGTTCTTATTATTTCAGCAATAATGAAAAGTATTGTAATGGGAGAGTTAAATAGTTGTACAGGGAGGGTTTTAAAAGTCTAAATGCACATAAATATATACGTAAAAATCGGCGATCCCACTTCGCGGAAAATCTCCTTTCGCGGGGGGTTTTGGAATGCATCTACCGCGATACACGAGGGAACACTGTACTTGATATTCAATAAAATGTGTGATTATTCTAACTGTATGCTTTTGTTTCCTTTGCTAAATATTTATTATTACCATTTGTTTTATTTTTTTGAATTCCATACAAAGTTACACGAGGGCTATCTGCGCTAACAGTCCTTAATTAAGCAGTTTAAGACTAGACGGAAGGCAGCTAGTTATCACCGCCCACCGCCAACGTCTGGGCTAGTCTTTTACAGACGGATTGTGGGATTGATAATTATTATAACGCCCCCATGGTTGAAAGGGCGAGCATGTTAAGTGTGACGATGATCCGAATCCGCGACTCTCATATTACGAATCGAGCCCCCTAACCATCTGGCTATGCCAGACCTTATTATTATAGAGTCAGTCTAATGACATAATTAGATAATTTTTAGGACTCAACATATGTAAAATGAGAGAAATGTCGAACGATAGTGAACTTAAATGTTAAGTAACCAAACATTGTGGAATAAATGGATTTAAAGAAAAAAATGTCAATTTTCTTACAACTGTTAATTTGTTTGTTTCTTTGTTTTGAATTTTGCGCAAAACTTCATGAGAGCTATCTGCGCTACAGCTGTTACTAAGTTAGAATGTTAAATAGCCGAAGACTGTGTAATAAATAGATTGAATAAAACAAATTGCAGTTGTTAAACAGCTGTTAATATGTTAGAAAGTTTAGTAGTTGCAGAATGTATAATAAACATATTCAATGGAAAAGTGACGATTGTTACAGTTATTAACGATGCAGTTTTAAGAAATAAAACACGGAACAAAATGGGATGAATGACGTATATTTATCAATAAGATGTAGTGTGCTTAGCTGCATGTCGAAAAGTATATTAACAAAAACACTTTTTTATATATAATTATTCAACAAGAACATAACTTGTATGTCGTAATAAGCAACGTAAGTAGTTGCTTAAGTATTTACTGTCGTATTAATGCGAGTGTTTTAAATTACTAGAACTAATTACGTGAAAATAAAAGCTAGTCATATTTCTGCCAACAAGGTTGCCTGTTTTTCAACTCCACGTGGGCGTCTTCTGGTCATGAATAATCGGATGGTTTTCTATAGGGGGTTTACGCCCATCAGCATAACGTGTTGCAGCATATAACTGTCTTTAATAGTGTGTGTGTGTGTGTGTGTGTGTGTGTGTGCCCGTTTTATGCACGTGCACCATTCCCTTTTATTCTTGGAGCTAATGGAGGGTTTGACAGGTAAAAACAAACAGTTTCTACATACAACAGCCACCTAGCGATAGTTTGTTTGTGATGAATCTCACAGGGCAAACGTTCTATTTAGGGAGAAACAACAGGGAATTGATGTCCCTAAAAGGTGGAGTCCTATAGACTGCCCACATATGATGCAATGGATATTAAAATATTAAAGAAAACGCTAATGGTTTAACAGAAACTATCATGATCTCCACATGCAAAGATGATTCAAAATAACTACTTTTGTGTACATGTGTTGTTTATTGTTTATGTTTTTGATTGAAGTATACGTATGAAGTCGCAAAACTAGCTTTTGGTGGGAAAACAAAGGGTTAAGTAGTTATCTACTGTTGTGCTCTTTACGAAAGAAATTAAGAGAGTTTTAGCAAAGTATTGTACTGTCAGTTGTTCAGTGTGTGCTACGTACTTTGTAGTTAACCAATTACTTATAGAAACGAATAATCAGCTTTTATATTAATAAGTGCCTAAAACTTTGTGTTGCTGCCAACCTAAATGTTAACTGGGACGATTAAACTTCTTTGTTTTTGGTAAGTCAATGCTCTAATCCATGTTATGTCAGGTGAGAAGCACAGAATGTTTAAGAACTGTTATAATTTTTCATCTAGTTAGTTTTATTTTAAGATAATCCATTAACTATTGTGTTAGTGATAAAATTATAAACAAAATATTTGAGTAATTATGAAGTGAAATTATTTTTTGAGTGTTTCGATATTGTAGTCTATACTCTTCTCATTTTCCAAACAAAGCTCTTCAAACATATCACGAGACCTGCATATCACTACAGCTGACTAAAGGTGAAAATAACAGAATAGGTGTAATAAAGCTGAAAGGGCATATTTTATAGTTTTAAGAAGCTGAAAATAGAAAAAAGTTATAATGTATTCATTACAACAGTAGTGATTTTAGTAATTGAAATTCACGATCTGAAAGCAATTTGGACGTCCTTTTAAAAATCAGATGTTACTTCATGAGATTAAGTAAACGGTTTCATGTCAGAATGAAAACGTAGAGTCAAATCTTACACTGAATTCTCAGATACAGGAGTATTACAAAACAAATTGTTTACTCTCAAAGCGCCCAGGGATAAAAGAGCTTCTTACATTGTGTAATAATGAACAATAGTAATAATAATTAAAACCTCAGAAGGAACTCGAACATTAGGCCTTAAAGAAAGAATTGTTTGTGTTTATTAAATATAAAGAACTAAAGTGACACTGAACTTCAATCATATTTTACTCTAATGAAAAGTTCGCGACTAATTTTGTGGATAGCTTTTTTTTTTGAAGTGTGAAAGATCTAAAAATACAGAACATCAGGTGTTGAAAATGTTTGTTTTTTTGTTTTTATACGAATGTTTCAAAATTGATCAAATTTTGCGTCAAAAAATGTAAAATATTTTAAATAGAATAAATCGTGTTTGTTTTTAATTACATCGCTATTCAAAGCTTTAAGTAATTTATGTTTTAACTCATGAACTATCTAAAAATCTGTCTTGATTTGCCGGTTTGGTTGCTAGAGTTTCTTCCTTATTACCAAAAATTCTCGCTTCTTCAGCCGTGGGAACGTTATAACATGAGGTCAATCCCACTATTTGTTGATATCGGAGTAGCAAAAATTTACTGCGAGTGATGTTGACTAGCTGCCTTCTGTGTGATTTATCACGGATATATTATATATTATGGACGACTAACGCAAATTGCCCTCTTGTAACCTTGCACAAATTTAAAAAACAGAAGAGTTTTATTTTTTATCCCATGAAGTGTGATAATACCTAATAACTAAAAATGTCCGTTGTAGTAAAATCCATAAGCTGTTGTTGAATGTGCAAAAAAATACTGATTGGAGAAAGATCTTCAATTGGAAAAATTAACTATAATAAATAAAACTGTATAAAGAAACCGATTTCTTTAAATATTCTAGAATATTATATCGCACCAATTTCTAAGTGAAAGTTTATAAGTTATTCTGATCGAAACAAATAACAAACTTATTCGGATATATATGTAAGTTTTCTCGAAGATTTTTAATCATTATGACGAAAGATCCTAGAAAAACTGTTTATATATAAATTTACATAGGAAATAGTATTACTTCTCATTACCAGAAAGTGGTCACAAATAGTAATATTTTACTTCGATATATTTATTTTTATAGTGCTATAAGTCGTTAAAAAATGCCATTTCAGGGATAGTGGCAGTACTGGATAACATGAAATATGCTGATGGTAACATTCTCAGCACAAGAGATGCAAAAAATGAAATTACCACAGAAACAAATTACCACCTAGCTAGTGGTCGTTTCGAAATTCAAAAACACCTGTTTATGAGATGGAAATAATGCTGTGATTTGAATTGTCCTAAAAGTGTAGTATTATTATTTGCAATTGTGTTCACCTTATATAGCTCAATGAAATGTGATTCTGAGATGTCCTAGGTTTAATCTAGAAATGTAAAAATAAGATATTCACATCCTTAACAAAGGTTTTCTTAAGAAACTGTTTCATATTATATTTAATTTGGTATGGTAAATAAAGTTACAGGTAAACATTCTAAGATATTAACCCTTGAATTAACAAAAGTTTTTTCCTAGGGAATTGTTTTTATATCATAATTTGTTTGGTATCGTTAAAAAAGTTACAGTTAAACATTTTAAGACATTAATTATCGAAATAACAGAAGATTTAAAAACTGTTTTGTATTATAATTTATTTGGTTCTTTGGAATGAAGCACAAAGCTACACAATGGGCTATCTGTCCTCTGCTCATCGCCGGTATCGAAACCTGGTTTCTAGCGGTGTGAGTCTGCAGACGTGCCGTTGTGCCATTGAGAGGTAATTTGCTTGGTATCGTGAATAAAGTTACAAGTAACAATTCTAACGTATTAACCCTTGGATTAACAAAAGGTTTTCTTAAGAAAGTGTTTCATATTCTAATTTGTTTAGTGTCGTGAATAAAGTTACAGATAACAGTTCTAAGATAACATCCCTCGGATTAACCAAAGTTGGGGATTCCTATCGGCTTTTCTCACATATTTTTGAACTGTAACACATCAGATGTTAAAGAAACAGCTAGTATCTAGTGAAATTTTTATTGTCTCCCCCCAAGTTTCGCTACTGAATTCAATAGTAGAGTTAACAAAATTAAGTGTTAATTCAAAACAAAATAAACAATGTGTTCTTAAGTATTGGTACACATGCATACTCGTTTCCAGTTTATCACATTAATAAAACTATATATGTGTTTGTTTGTTATCGAGCATACAGATACAGAATGGGGTAGCTGAGATGTGTACACAGCAGGCATCGATACCTGATTTGTTGCCTTTTAATCTCTCAAACGTGTCACTGAAGTACCGGAGCAAATATAAATGTATGTGTTTAAATACATGTTTATGTCTATAAATGTAAAATAATTGGAGTATAAGAGTGTACAGAGAACTGTCCATGTACATAGCTACATTTTTATGTTTGCTGAATTTCCCGCAAAGTTACTCGAGGATCATCTGCACTAACTTAGAAGTGATAAGAGTAGAGGGAAGGCGGATAGGCAACGCCGTCCAACACCAACTCTTTACCAACGAACAGTGGAATTAACCGTGACATTATAACTCTCCTATGGCTAAAAAAGTTAGCTATTCGGTGAGGGAATTTGAACCCGCGACTAAGCAAATTGCGAATCGAGTGCCCTCATCACTAGCTCATGCTAGGCCTACACTAACATGTGCATATCAATATATATATTACGTAAGCAAAAACCCAAAAACGGCGGTTCGTATTGTAGCTGTTTAAACTTACCTACAAAGGGATAAGTAATTTCAAGACGCAGTTCTTTATAACTATAAGATAACGGTGTCTCCCAGACCTAATAAAGAGTAACCTCTTTTATTTTATGTCAAGATAACAATGAGATTTAATCTTTACATTGATAGCGAGAAAACAGTAAGTCTTTAGATAAGTTAACAGATCTCTGTGTTTGCTTCAGGATAAAGACATATTGGCTATCTACTGTGTCTACAACGAGGAATTGAAATATAGGTTCTTGCATTGTGAGACCATAAACTCACCATTGTCCCATCTGGGATTCGTTAATAAAAAGCACACTAATCACAATCACACTATTATATTAGCTCAAACTTCATTAACAGGACTATCTTTTTCTCTAATATATCTTTCTTTGCTAATATTCGAAGAAATGCTGTTAATTAAATCTTGCTTTGTGTATTTCTTTTGAAGAGCAAATTCACACTAAGTGCGAATACTTTTATGGCAGTTTTGAGGCAGGGAATAAACACAAACATCACTTTTTTTTCTTTTTTTTACTAATTTGGTATTTTCCTTCCCTTGGATAATGTAAATTTGGCCTGTGACGCTATGAGCATCAAATCACCATTTTATTTCGCACGGATGTCTAAGAATAATTATTACGTATTTTCATTTGCCATATCTGTATGTTGTTTTGAGGAATACACATTTTATCTTAGTTCAGATTATTAAAATTTGGGGAAAAGTGCCCCATGTTTAAAAATACAGTACACTGTAGTTTTTAGAGAAAACTATGTGTTATCTAAAGAGAAGGACTTGGAAAATAAATTGTATAGCCGTAGAACGATAAAATATTTTGCGAAACTACTTTGTTGTGCGGAATACTACTGTTTTGGTGATTAATTCAAACGAATTTAAGACTAAACAACACCAGAGGTGAAAAAATATTTAATACATAAAATTTGCAGACGAATAGTTTCGATTTTAGGGTTAGATTTGACTCTAATAGACCAAATATTGCATTCAAGTTACTTTGACATTAATGATTTTATTCAATGACGTCACATTTTTAATAAGCGTAAGTAACGAAACATTGTGTGGTTAGAAAATGAATTATTTGAATTTTTTTTTGTTTTTCTAACAATAAAAGTCCATTTTAAGAAGCAAGGTTCAAATAGTTCATTATTAGGATCTTTAGCGTAAATGTGGTATGTTAATCGTAAGAAATCGAACCCCGGATTTTAGCTCTGTAAGTCTAGAGGCTTGCTCACCAGAAGACAAGAAGATATTAGTTATAATTAACAAATTTAAGTACAACAAAGAAATTTAGGAGTTAAGTGACTGTTTATATTTGTAGAAACTTGAAAACAGATATTATAATGAGTTAAAATCATTTTGTAAAACTATGCTATATATATAAGTATGTCTTTAAAAGGTAGGTACAATGTAATAAAAGTGCAATTAGATAATACACTTTGATGCAGTGTATGCAACTATTAATTTTCTGTAAGCTATACTTGGAAAAAGCATCATCAAAACATGAGTGTATTGACAATGTTCGTTTCAGAGAATTCCGTGTTTTATGTTTAGTTTCGTATTCTTACTTCTACCAGTTATCACCGGTTTGAATTAGACAAAAAGAATAACAAACTATATCCTGGGTAAGCAAAAACACATTTAAAACGAGAGAGCGTTTATGAACAGAACTTTATGAGAAGGTGTTTTCTTTATGTTGTTTCACCTATTTAAACTATCGCTTTACCTATTCAAATTATTTATTGTTTTACTTATTCACGTCACCAAATGTTTCTATAGCTTACCAAATGTGAGAGACTTAGGCTTTTGTGTTAAAAACACTGTTGTTATTTTTTAGAACTCTTTTATTTTTACCATATTTATAAGCTTCTCGAAAATACTGTCATGTGATTTTATAGAACATTTTGCACAGAACAGTTAATTTATTTGAGGTTATTTTGTGTGTGTTTTTAATTAACGAAGTTGCGATAACTTTTTGCGACGAAAATAAATTGACAGAAGTAGGAAATGTAGATCTATTTCAAATGTATGGTATTCTGAACAGTTGCAAGAGCTTTATATACATACTTAAAGATCAAAATATAATTAACCAAGACTTATTTTTACATATGTATTACGTTTTGCTAAATTACGCGGTAGTACCATCCTAGTTTTATTTGAAAGTAAGTGTTCTATAATCATTGGGCATTGCTTGTGTCATTTCACTATTTTATTTTTTAACCTCGTGTATGCTTTTTTGTTTCTTGCGTTTTCTAAGAATTATATGAATATTCTAGTAATACGGAAATAAGTAATAAATAAGTAATGTGCAGGAATACCACGTGTTTCCTGTTACCTTATCTAATATAAATATTTACAAGACTGTTTATACAGTCTTATTTCAAAATGTCACTTATAGAAGCATAAAGTTTCTCTCGCCCATGTTACCTAATGAATTGAGCCATACATTTGGGATATCTTATGCACTTCTCATGAAAAAAAATTCCCGTAAGGTGGAACACACTATGTGGAAATATACCGGGATATTTTCCACTGGCAAGTAAGGATAAGCCTAATGGGCACGATCCTTAACATGGATGGCATTACAGAAATTTCTATATAATTTCATGCTCTCTCAGTTCTCTCGTGCCGAAGCCCTCAGTAGGGCTAGTGTACTTTCCTAAGTCAACTATATTTCTTCATAAGCCTCTTACCAAATTCTTAGGAGAGTTTTATGATATAATAAAAGTTGCGCTTTTTAACTCGTGCACTTATTTAACTTTGATTTATATTTATTAAATATAGATTTATTTTCATGGTGTTTTAACTTGTATCCAGTCTTTTTCTTCTCTTCGAATTAAGTCGAGTTTGGAAATTCCACATTTTTTTCCGTAATACATTTCCTGGCAGACCTACTATTATTTTTTTAGAATTTACCCGATTACTCTAAGATAGAACAGTACTTGAAAATAAAAGTCATTACAATAAACAAATTTCAACTCTGTTTATCTTTAGTCGCTAAGTGTTTTTGTTTGAGTCATATCAAAGCAAAACCATCTATTCGACCATTACACGAATTTTTTACTTTATCCGCTTCAGTGAATTCTTTCAAATTTCAAATAAGATCTTAAATAAGAGTATTTATGTAATACATAGAATAAAGAAAAAAACCTTGGACATTTCAGATTTTCTAATTGGATACATGAAACTTCATGTTCAACTTCAAACAGTTCATTTCTTTATTCCGTGCACAAAACAGACAAATTTTTTAATATCCCGTTCATGAAGAAGGTTTTAAATGCTATTTTAGATACCCGTTTTACCATGTATTTTTGAGAGTATATTTTACTGAATAAGTTATAGGGTAGTTTGAAGTTAAACAAGCCTAGTTCATTCAGTTTTCAAATATTTGCGTCTTTGTAAGTAGTTAGGAAATTTAAAAAATGGAGACCTTTAAATTTTCTTATCTGTTGGGCTTCATGAATAATTTAACAGGTTAGAGTAACTATAGCAACACTGTTTGATATTTTGTATTATCGTTTGGAAGAGGCAGTTTTAGTGGTCTAAATGATCAGTTGTTTATTATTTTCTTCGTTAACGCTTGTTTCAAAATAAGACACTTGTTTGCTATAATTAATTTACACGTTCGAGGAGTTTAAGGTAAACACGAATAGTTAATAAATTTATTATTGTTACTTGGTGAATAACTCAAGATATAAGCGCATTTTTACTGTGACTTGTTATTATTTATATTACGCATTAAATGAAAATGTAAACTAAGTAATTTTAAACACTTCAAGTAACGTAGGAAGCTTATACGATTTTTTTACAAAGCAACTCTTTTCTGAATTTTGATATCAAACACTTTACAGCATTTTATATTTCAAAATGGAGAGAGTATTAAGTTTATAACTTTAGACATAAAACATTGTGTTTCATACATTTCACTGATACAGTGGTTAGCATGCAGGGCTGTGGACCTGCAAGCCCAACGTTCCCGTCACTTTACCGAAAAATTAAAAATAAGGATAGATCGCGTTCCGCACTTTTAAGCTATAGGTACCTAATTATAGTGATTGTAAGATTCTATCATTGGTTCTGTAAAAAGTAGCTCAAAAATGGACGATGAGTACTGTTGGCTACTTGCCTTGTCAGATTAATCAGATCCACATCAGGGATCGCAGATAGTTTGTTGTTGTTTTTTGTGCAGCTTTATGAGAATATCTGAAAACAAACAAACAGTCACAGAATTTTTTGCGTGTTAAAAAAGCTTTGAATTCGTTTTCCAAGTGCAGTCCCACCAAATATTAATATATTAAAATTGTTTTATTTATTTACATTTTGTAGAACGCCTTGTTACAAATCTTTAGAATGCTGGGCAGAAAGAAAAAGAAAAACCTAAACTTCTCACGAACAAGCTGAATTACGTTTTAAGTTATTGATATTTTATTACCGCTTAAAAATATCTATTAATCTTATTTCAGTGAAATGAGTGCAAGTACACGTGATAACGTGTGTGATTATAGACAGATCACATCGAATACAGAAACAGCCAGTGAACTATTTCGATTACTTATAGATGGCGTTCAAAACTTTTTGAATGCAAATAATTCTCTCAAGCACAGGCGACTAACTTCCTTCCTGTTGCTTTCGAGATGGGTTACGCTTAGTTGATTACTTTAACGCGGAATGTTCACATTGGTATGCGCTGTTCAAGCAAATACACATGTGAAGTGTCGTAACCTCCTACTGCCAGTTTGACTTTCATATGTAATATTAATGTTCGATCGCAAACCTCTGGCCAGCTAGAATACGTTACAAAAAAACCTCCTCTCTTTCCCATCTATTTTCAAGCCTCATTGTTACAATTTATTCACTCATCTAACCTATTTCCTATTTTTGTTGTTTAGGTTTCGAGAATTACATTCCTTCTTAAGAAAATATTACAATATCAGTTGCAATTAATTTATTTGAAGGTAATTTTGGGAAATATTAAATACTATTTCTATAAACAATTTATTGCAAATTCTCTGTGAATATATTTATATGATTTTATGACTTCGACTTTTCATAGACAAGGTAAGTGGAAAACCAGTTAACGTATTAATAGTATAATAATAAAGCCCCTGAATTCCTGAAGGAACAGAGGGCCGCAAACACTGCGGTTTCAGTAACAGGCTGGTTTTTAAGGGAGCAGGTTGTTAGCCTGCTGCACAACCTCCAATTCGGAGGACAATTACTCAGCCCACTGAGGGAAATCGAACCATTGATTTTAGCGTAGTACATCCCGCTGTACTAGCGGGAGGCAGTTAACGTAATAAGTCAGTAGTACTACGTGAACAACGTTAGTCGCATTAAACCAAAGGATACAAGTAAAGCAGGTGGATGATGGATTTGAGTACAAAAATATAGATTAGTTCAAACTGTGATTGCATATGAAGTTTTACAACCTTCCAGAAGTGCTTTTAAAATTATACATATAACCGTAAAATGTTTATTTTGAAAGTAATTAATACATTTCGTTTTTTCAATATCTTAGCTTTTTACACGGTCACATTGAAACAGATTGTATTTCAAGAGTCCTCATGGTTGAGAGCTTACGACTGTTTTCTTGAAGAACTAACCTTCTAAAATTTGTTACCAATCAAGGTTAAGTTTGAAAACCCTATTACATCAAAATTACTTTTCTAAAAATTAATTTTAAAATCTGTCTTGTTTTTACAAAGAGTGCTATCAACCCAACCAAAATTAGTTTGTTTGTTTGTTTGTTTTTGAATTTCGCGCAACGCTACTCGAGAGCTCTCTGAGGTAGCCGTCCCTAATTTATCAGTATAAGACTAGAGGGAAGGCAGCTAGTTATCACCACACACCGCCAACTCTTGGGCTACTCTTTTACCAACTAATAGTGGGATTGATCGTTACATAACAACACTCCAATGGCTGAAAGGGCGAACATGTTTGGTGTGACGGGGATTCAAATCTGCCACCCTCGGATTACGAATCGCACGCCTTAACCCACCTGGCCATGCCGGGCCACCCAACCAAGATTACGTCTGAAAACTGTGTTATATACTAGTCTTATGTTGAACTATGCACCTACTTGGAAGTGTTTTTTTTTAATATTTTAATACATCGTAATGTTATATATCCAAATAGGTCAGTGGTAAGTTTTCAAACTGAAAACGACAAATCCAGAGTTCGGCTTCCCATGGTGGACAGTGAAGATAGATCACTATGAAGCTTTGCGCTAAGACTAAAAACGAATGTAATATTGCAGTGACAAAAGCAGGTAAATGAATTCTTGGATATCATCAGACAAAAATCACGAAATCAAAAGACAAAGAGGAACGACAAAAGAAGCATTCTAAAGATGACTACTATATTCCTCAACAAGAAGTTGACAGTGTTACAATGCTATGTTCATTCAATTCTTCTTTATGGTTCCGAATATTGGACAATATTACCAACAATGAAGAAACGAATCCATATAGTAAAAATGTGGTTCCTAAGGTGAATGCTTAAAATGTCATGAAACACACATAAAAATAATAAAGTCGTTCTAAAGAAGGCCAAGACCAAATGAATATTGACAGAAAAATTAACAAAGAGACTGGGTAACTTTATTGGACATATCATGAGAAAAAGATGGATTGAAAATATCATTATAACAAGAAATATCTCAAGAAAAAAAGTAAAGGAAAAGAGAGATAAACACTACTGTTAACAATTACCAAGGACCAATGAATCACCACTACAGAAATGACAAGAGCAACCGGAGACCAGTGGAAGACCATTGGTACCAACGTCCTAGATGGACATGGTACCTAAAGAGGGAGAGAATATTGTAGAGTTTCTTCTTATATTTGGAGACGTATTAACTAATACTAGAGGTAATCTATAAACATCAGATATGAATGATTTGGAGTATCTGTCATTGCTATAACATTTTGTCTTTTTTTTTTACCTTAAATATTTTCTTGAGGGCTTCTGGAAATATTTTTCAGGGAACTCACCACTACCTAGTTCCTGTCATGGCGAGAAGGTTAGGGCGCTCAACTAGTAATCTGATAGTCGCAGGTTCGAATCCCCGTCACACCAAACACGCTACCCTTTTCAGCCATGGGGGTGTTATAATGCATTGTGAATTCGTCAGTAAAAGATTAACCCAAGATTTGGCAGTGGGTGATGATGATTAGCTGCCTTCCCTCTGATTTTACACTGTAAAATTAGAAACGGCTAGCGCAGATAGCCCTCGTGTAGCTTTGTGCTAAATTCAAGACAAACAAACTAACAGTTAAATATTCACAAATTAACTGGAAGACATGATAAAAAGGAGCTAATTGCTGTTTGTTTAGAAATGGATCAATATATAACCCTTTGTAGAATGGACGGTAACTGCCTGCTGTGAAGACATAAGTGTAGAGGACGACGTTTTGAAAGTCTTTCTTAACACTCTAATTCCTTGTTACCTTCAGCACTTCTGGAAAACTTGATTTTCTTACTGTTTGATCCTCTACCACCTTCACACACATCTCGCTTACAACGTCTATTGCAAATACTACTGATACTTAGCAAATGCATTTTGTTATTCGAGGTTCTATGTAATGGTGTGTCAATGGTTCATGGTAGAACTGTTATGCGAAAAATATAAAGAAATTAAATGTACATGTATTAGGTTTTAAAATGTCAAACAAAGACCTAACCTTCTGTATAGTTCTCCTCTCATGAACGATTAATTCAACAAAATTAATACATTGAGTGTGTGTGTTTTTGTGTGTTTTTCTTATAGCAAAGCCACATCGGGCTATCTGCTCAGCTCACCGAGGGGAATCAACCCCCTGATTTTAGTGTTGTAAATCCGGAGAATACATTGAGTGAATTTATTACATTCCTCGAATTTAAGAAAATCATGATTTGAAAATTGGAAGGGTCATGTATTCTTTGATAGATTGTTTTGACAGAGTACTCGTGATGAAACTTTAATAGAATGGACAGCAACTGCCTGTTGTGGAGATAGAAGTGTAGAGTACGACGTTTCGAAAGTCTTCCGCCTTTCGTCTTCGTAACAATTTATATTTATGAAATAAAAAAATTCTTAATAAAACAAAAATTAATTTTCACTGAGAAGTACTTCAGTCAGAGTTTTAAAATGAGATTTCAGCTTTCAAGATACAATTACCTTACATTTTACTTCGTTTACCGATCACAACTGTATTGTTGTATCTAACAGTCATGAATCAATAAAAATCCTTTATGTCATGTAGCCAGGAAAGTTATTACTGTTGTCAAACATGTTTGATAAACGCAAATAAACAGAAGGAACCATAACAATCCCGGATCAAATAACAGTTAAAATATTTGTTTGTAAGGCTTATATGATCAATAATATTAAAAATAAACAAAGATCTAGGAATAAAAGCCCACGATCGAAATCGATAAGACGAACCCTCTGTTAGAGCACGCAAGTTAAGACAATTACTAAACTAAGCGTTAAACAGTTAACAAAGCCAACACAGGCTTAACTTGTCGTCTCCAGGTAATACCTTAGTCCCGCCCTTACCACTAAATCACCGAAAACAAAAGACTCCTTGAAAACGATTTAACAATATCCAGAATTCTCTGGAGTGAGCTCAACACGTTTGTTTTAGTGAACACAGTTGTTTAGAATAAAGCGTCTTCAAAAGTTCAATTTCTTTTTCCAATTTTGAAAGAAAGAAGACACTTTTGTAGAATAATTCATTTTAATCAGATAAAACTGTTTATTTCTTTGAACATTTTAACAACATTTAGTTCAATTTCAATAATTTTTGACATAATAACCAAGAAATTGTTATCACATTTACGTAAGTTCTTTAGGGTTTGTAATAAAATGAAAAGACAAAATTTTCTGTGTTGACGAGTAATGAAAAGGTAATTAAGGTTTGAAAATATAATAAAATAAGATAATAAAATGATGTAAAATTAAAAATAAGAATAAAAGAATGAATTAGTTTTACACTGATGTGCAGGGTACAAACCAAGAATATTTAAATTATTTATTGGGTGGGGGGTACTCATTCGGTTGTTGTCCAGCACAAAGCTACTCAAAGAACTATCTGTACTCTGCCCAAGACGGATATCTAAACCCGATTTCTAGCGGTATAAATCCGCGGATATGCCTCTATGTCACTGGAGGGAGGAAAAGGGAAAACATTTCTTCACATGAATGGATGGATTTTTTTTCTAATCAAACTCTTTTGGAAATTGAGAATTATAAAGCAACAGATTGACACGTCCTTTCTGTTCATAGTGGGTGCTCAAAAATTATGTTAATTTGGACACCCTATGCTTAGTAATAGAAAAACGTTATTTTTGTGATATACGTAGGAGCAAAAAAATCTTCAGTTAGTTTGTATCTGAGAAGTTATTTCATTAAGATGTTTCAGTGGTAAATCTGAGGGATTATAGTGCTAAAATATGTGGTGGGCACAACACAAATAGTTCATTGTGGAGGTTTGTATCTCAGAACGGCTGGTATGGATACTAATATTTTTTACTAATAAAGGAGAGATCAACGGTTCCCCGCTGGTACAGCGATAAGTCTACAACTGACAACGCTGAAATCAGGAGTTTGATTCCACTCGGTTGACTCAGCAGATACCGCAATGTAGTTTCGCTATAAATAAAAAACAAACACACACAAAGAACAACGTTTTGGCCTTCCTAGGCTAACCTAAAGATGACCGAGAAAGATCGAAATGTTGTTCTCTGCTTCATTAGTAAAAGTGTTAATACCCATACCAGCCGTCCTGAGATACATTTTTATTTCAAGTGGGTTTCTTGTCATCAATAATTGTGTGGTTTTATGTTTTCCAACAAATAAACAAAGAATTCTGCTAATTATAACAATGAGATTTAGTCGGTTAAATGTCTCATTAAACAAAAAATAAATAAGAATTTCACAACAAGGAAATCCAATTAATGGTTAGTTGTTATTTTGGTTGTTGTTTACAAATTAGTTACAATAATTTTGTTTATGTAATCTGTGGAAATCCTCTGTGTGTGTCCACATATGTATAATATGTAAATACAAATGTCGCGCTGACCGGGAAATGGATATATGTTTCTTCGGCGGTGTTTCAGAACAGTCTGACTGTTCGATTATCTGCTTATTTGTTCGAAGACCAAATCCTTCAAAATCGCCTACACTATTAGTTTTTTTCAGAATTTGTTACGAAGTTGAGAGTGTCAATGTATCGAATGTCTTGGAAAATAGGAGTAACAGCTGTATATTTTTGTTGGTACATGATATCAATGGTTTCTCTGTGACACATGTTCCTTTGTGAACATTTTATTGTTGTAAACAAGATGTAAACGTTTCAAGATGTAAAAGGAAATAAACTTTTTATTTCTTTAAAAAAACATGTGTAATTGTAAATTGGAATACACATATTTTAAGGATGCTTAACTCAATAGTTTGTTTGTTTTTATTTTGCTCAAAGTTACACGAGAGCTATTTGTTCTAACCGTCCCTAATTTAGCACTGTAAGACTAGACGGAAGGCACCGCCAACTCTTTAGCTACTCTTTTACCAACGAATAGTGGGATTGACGGTCACATTATAATGCCCCCATGGCTAAAAGGGTGAGCATGTTTCGTGCGGCTGGGATTTGAACCCGCGATCCTACGATTACGAGTCGAGTGCTTTAACCACCTGGCCGTAACGGGCCTTAATTCAATAGAACTACAAAGAGATGCGGTAAAACATATTGTATTAATGGCTTTAACATGACTTATGATGACAATAGTTGGCGAAAAAAATAAAGAGTTCCTCTTATTAAAAACCCTCATGTCTATGTACTTAAAATTCCACTTTCAAATCACCCTGATTAAATTCGGTCAGAAGTGGATCATATATGGTCCAACAGTTCCGGCTCAAGATGATCCGAATCAAAAGCAACAACTTCTATTAGTTTTCATCCCAGTCCTAAGAATGTGTAGTCAAGAATCTAGTCAAACAGAACAGTGACTGAACAAAATATTTTGGTCAGGTATCGGTGTCAAACAAAAGAACCGGACATATGTGGAGTATATGTTTGATTTCCTTCACCTCCAAGTTATATAGTTATATAGCCGGACTTACTGCAAGTCCTACAAAGCGGGATTTGATAACTCGTGAGGGGCACAGCACAGACAACCACTATGTAGCTTTGCGCTTAACAACAAACAAATAATATGTTTCGTGATGATGAGAAAACTTCGCTTCTCTACATAGAGCTTTCTCTATCCATAACAGCCGTTTTTGCATAAATAATGTGTTTGATGTACTTCGCGTATCATATGTTGTATTTTTGGTCTAGTTACGTGTTAAAAGCATGCAATGCGATAGAATTGTAAATAATTTCTCAATGTATGCGTAATTTATAAACTCGTAAAATGGGCATCACGCCATTTTTTTATTTTTTTTTGAGAAACAGAAGAGATAAACCATTTAAGACTGGGTACATTAAAACATACAATAACGTTTTACAATGTTTGTTTTAGGGAAGTTAAATAAAGTTGTCATCATAAAGGCTATGAGTAAAAACATATGCCAAGAATCTGCTATTACATCGTCAATATTTCACGACGGAAACACATCACAAACGGTTTTAAGTTTTGATAACGACAATGAAGTTTACTTTGAAATGCATAGGATGGGACAAAAGTTGTTATGCGATTGGTGTTAAAGAAAAATATCACGACAATCTGTTTGATTCAGAATTTACCAAACTCAATTGAATTATTATTTGCTTTAGAGTAATATTTAGAAATGAAACTAAGCTCTGAAAGAAATAAACATGTAGTCACTTTCACACCAGTCTTTTTGGTAATGGTGTGTAGAATACATTAAAAGTTTCTGATATAAAAGTTCTCACTCTACGTGAGGTAGTAAGCGGCACTTTCGTTTCGGGTCCAGCATCCTCAGGTGGTTAGAGCGCTCGACTCGTAATTTTAAGGTCGCGGATTCGAATCACCAACACGCCAAAACATACTCCCTCTAAGTCTTGGCTAGTCTAACACTGCTATATTAGAAATGGCTAGCGCAGATAGATCTTGTATAGCAATTAGTATCTAGATCTTCAATGTTTCTAAGCAGATCCACACAGTAAAATGTTTTATATAGGAAAGGTGATACGACTACATTGATATACCTATACAAGATATGAAATGCTCAATAACTAATATCATTTATTTTCCCTACATTAAATTTAAAAAAAAAAATGTTTTTATTGACAATATTATAATTTTGTTTAAATCACTATTTTCAAATTTGTATAAACGTTTCATATATTGATTATAAAGTAATTTAAATTTTTTAAATAAACTTTCTGCCAGTATCTAAAAACCATGACACATTACATGATGACCCATCTGATGATTTGTGGCACATTACGTGATGACCCACCTGATGTTTGTGACACATTACATGATGATCTGCCTGATGATTTGTGCTCAGGTGTTGGATGTTTGTATCGTGGCTGCGATTCTTCTTCTCCTTTTTCTCGTGAATTTACATTTAGTTATATTTCATCTAAGGTTTGTATGTGCTATTTAAGATTCGCTCATTATGTGTCTTCCTTTTTAATACTTAGTTTTCCCAAACAAGTTTACTCTGTATATTAAGCCCTTGAGATAAATTGGACATTAGATACAAAGTGGGCAAAATGAAAATATCTTATTGGATGAAAATGTGTTTATCTTATTTGTTACTTATAACGCTACTTGTCACACCATTAAAACCCGCTCTCCAGTGGCTCAGCGGTATGTCTACAGGCTTACAACGCTAAAAACCGTGTTTCGATACACGTGGTGGACAGAGCACAGATAGCCCATTGTGTAGCTTTGTGCTTAATTCAAAACAACAACAACATTAAAAACCCCTCATTCACCTGAAGAATAGCAGTGAACAAGTGGGAAACGAGTGAGCTTTGGGTCACGTTTGAAATCCATTAAAAACCGGTATACATCATCGTACACTTAAAAGAAGCTGTTGGTTCTTTTGCGTTTGATGGACCCGGTATGGCCAGGTGGTTAAGGCACTCGACTCGTAATCTGAGGGTCGCGGGATCGAATCCCCTTTACATCAAACATGATCGACTTTTCAGCCGTGGAGGCGTTTAATGTGGCGGTTAATCCCGCTATTCATTAGTAAAAGAGTAGCCCAAGAGTTGGCGGTGAGTGGTAATGACTAGTTGTCTTCTCTTTCGTCTTACACTACTAAATTAGAGACGGATAGCGCAGATAGCGCTTGTGTAGCTTTTCACGAAATTCTGAAAACAAACAAACTGGATTGGCGTTTCGTGACTGGGCGTTTTGGAAGGATCAGGTTTTTGGCGAACCTATTTCTCCCCCCTTGATTATTGTTAACATAATAACATTATTGTTATTTTGACAAACACTACTAAATAATATTATTGCAGAGATGCCAACTATTTCAAATGACTGAGCGTAATGATTGTAGACAGAGCTCTTTATCATTTGTGGCTACTAGGCCTGACCAATGTCTCTAAGCTGTTTATTATTATATTATTATTATAACTATTATTATTTATTACTGCTATAGATTGCTCATTTATGACTGTGTTTTGTGAATTTAACAAATAAATTTAAAAACAGTTCTTTTGGAATTATGTCTTTTATTTAGTTCAGAGTAACAATCACACTGGTAAAACAACATTGTACATGCACAAACAGTAAGCAGAGAAAACCTTTGTGTAAGGACTAGTTTATATCATGTTTATGGCACTTATTGTAATAGTTTTTCAACCTTTGCTTTCGTGAGAATTTCTCTGGATGGTTGAAAGTTAAAACAACATTGTCCATTTGACTGCATACACATCTTGTGTTATAATACTGTTCAAAACTGAGGTGCTCAAGTTTGGTCTGAACTTGCTTTTGTTTTTAGGCACTAAACTAAATATCTTTTCACTGTCAGCATTAGAATGGAAGATTGTAAAAATTCCAAGCATTACCCTACACAGAATGTCATACTTCTGGTCACTATCCTTAACTGTAGACAGCTGAACCCAAAACTTGTCAACATTCAACTGAAGGACTGTTTCTGAGAAAGTATCAATTTGATAGTTAAAATATTGCTCTTCCAACTAGTCAATAGTGTCGTGGTTATGTGTATTGACAAGGACAGGATACCTGTCTGTGAAGAAGCGTGGAGAAGAGAAATCTTTACTGACTTTCAGTTTTGGATCAGCAACCTCTGCGTGAATCAGAAGTTCATCATTTAGAGGGAAATGTTTCATCATGTAATTTGTAGCTGCAATATAGTATTTCTTGACACTGGTGTAGAAGCTGATCAGGTCCAGGTCCTTTTCATATTTAACAATGTATTCCGTGACAGCGTTTTCAATAAAAACTACGTCATCAGATTTGTGTAAGGATTCATTGTTGTAGTCAAGTTCAGTGATGTTGCCTTCAAGATGTTCTGACTTGATGTATCTGACAAGTATATTTTTAACTTGTGTAATTAGAGTTTTATGCATAATGTGTATGCAAGGTTCTTCTCTTTGCAATATCAAATTGGTTTGCTGAAATAGAGGAATTGCAGACTGAAGAAAAAGACAAAATAGCAAGTTGATTTTGATGTCCAACAAACTATTAACTTATCTAACTTGCTATGCGCATAACTTTTCTTGGTTACTTTTTTGCAAGCTTTTGTTTTCTTGTCTTTTTTATTGATTGCCTCTTCTTTAGTTCAAGGTCAGAGTGTTTAAACATTTACTGAGTTGTATCAAATGTTTCTTTGTCTACTTTTGGAATCTGTTGTCTTGTGTCCCTGTGTGGCTGACAGGATGTCTTGACTGTGTCCCTGTGTGGTTGAGAGGGTGTTTTGACTATGTCCCTGTGTGGCTGAGAGTATATCCTGACTGTTAAAGTATTGCTGCCTGACTGAGCTGCACGTTTAGATCCTTTTGAATCTAGTTTTTCCTTTTCACAGTGAAAATACTTCTTCAATGGCTTTCACATGTCCAATATTCTGTTCAGACACACCCAAGTGATAGCCATTTTGTGTTAACAAGTTGTAAAATTTTTCTTGTTTCTTTGTCATACAATCCTTGAAGCTCTTTGAAATGTTGTTTTCTGTTAGCACTTTTCTCCAGAAAATAGTAGATATCTCTCAATATATCAGACACTGGGCAGGGCAGTTCTCTGGAAGCTTTCTGGGCAGCAATATTCATCAGGTTACAGGCACAACCCATGAAGTAAATAATAGGCTTTCGTCTTGAGATGTGTCTCATCACACCTTAACCTATACCAGATATAACAGAGGCATTGTCTGAAGAAAAACTAAGACAGTTTTCCCATGGAATTTCATCTTTGTCAGTTTGTGGTCCAAAAGCTTGAACATATTCTCTCCCGTTAAAGTTCTTTCCATTCTACCATTGTCAAAAGAGAACAAAAAAATTTTCCAAGCAAAGGGTAAAGATATCGTACAATCACTGGATACAGTTTGGAATCATCCATGTCTGTGGATCCATCTGAGGCTAAACTGTAAACACTGTTAGTAAGTATGCTTGAAATCATTTTGTCATCTTCACAACCCAACATTTGTACAATTACTGTAGTTTTTGTTCTAGCACAGCCATATCTTTTCCCAGAGTCTGGGAACATTTTTCTCAATAAATGTCCTGCATGATCGGCTACAGCTTGGGGTAAATTATGAGCAATGACGAATTGCGTGAACATCACATTTGCATTTATGGTTTCATATTTTGAATTTTTATTCATAAATCTTATCTACATCGTTTTTGTCTTCGCCTTAGCCTTTTGTTGGTGAGATACCGATTTTGTATGTTTGGAACAATCGTTTATCACGCCATGCGCCACAGAAAAATCGATGTGACAAACTGTACAAAACGCATGACTATCACTGACTTTTGATGCAATGACCGGATATTTTGTACTATACTCTTTCCTAAATTTTTGATTCACAGTTTTAGTCCTTTTAGATTTGCCAGAAACAAAACAATCTGATGAACGAGGCCTCTTTTTTCCAACTTGTGAACGATCGCATTGACGTTTCTATGCCGCTTAGAAAACAAGAAATACTCATCTACGCGAGCGCTGATTGGCTGACAAGCACTGATGACCTGACTATGGACTCCCTCACGTACCCAGTATGGAAAAGCACCGCACTCAAACTAATGGTAGACGTCAGAGAAACAAATATTTTTTATTATTTCAAGCACAAACATGATTATCGCAAGTTGCCATCTAGACTATGTCTTTTATTTATTATCAAAATTTATTTGTGTCTCACTAGAAATTTTCTTTTCACCTCTTTCAAGCCCTAGGGGAACAATTTATCACTTTATTGTATAGGCCTATATAGCATATAATAATTTGGGAGTTGCAACAAGTCGTAATATTTGTCTGTATGAGCATATAATCGTAATGTATACACCAAACTCGTAATGGTTGGCATCTCTGTTATTGTATCAAGTTTGTGCTGTGTACCTCATCTTGGTGACATGTATGTCTAACGAAAAAAGCACAAGACAGTACCTCATCTCTCCAATTAAGACTGGCTAATCGTGTTCGTTGGAGAAGCTGGATGTCTTTGAACATGATGTGTGTGTTCTAAAATTACCAGTTTTCAAAACATTGATATAAAATGTACAAAAGGTTTGCTCATTTTGGCTAATTTGCGCAATGTAACCCGAGGAATTTCCTCACTAGTTGTTCTTAATTTTGAAGGAACAGAATAGAAAGTAAGAAGCTAGTTGACACCACCCACCTTCAACTCTTGGGTAACCCTATTACCAACGAACAGTAGGACTGTCAGATATTTTGTAACGCTCTCACGACTGAAAGAGCGAACATATTCAGTGACGAGATTTGAAAATGTGACTCACAAGGTGGGAATCGAGCGCCCTTACAATCAGTCCTATATAAAGGGTGTTTAAGATTTGGTTTTGTGAATGGATTTAGAGAAACAGTGTCCTGCTATTTAGAGTGTTTTTTGAAAACAGAAACAATAAAAAATATGTGTAAATACTTTTGCACGAAATATACTGTTATTAAATTTTTTGCAAACTGTGAAAATAAGTCTGGAAAGTCCACAAAAATAAAATATGTGGCATCTTAAAGTTTCACAAATAAATATGAAAGTATTACAAAAATGCATTGCCATACTTTGTCTTATGTTCTTACATGTGTATCTTGAGATGGAAAAAAAATTGGTTATTTTGAATTAATAAGAGTGATAAAGACGCCGCTAGGCACTATCATACGAGGCCTAAATTCTGATAGTGCCAGGAATCCTCATTTTTTGCCTTTAAAAATCAAAATAAGAAAAATACATGATGGATGTCGAACTGAAATATAAAAAAAAATCCTAAACAAGCCCCGAATATTTTGAAGCACATAACGATGCCTTTGAGGAGTGACGTCGTAGATTAATAAAATGTCACTTACTTTATTATTTGGTAAAACTAGGTCGTCGGAAGTGTTAAGTTTTGCATGACAACATGTTCAAATAACAAACACGAGTGAATACTGAAAGTAGATCAAGGCTATCGCACCATTTTTAGAAACTAAGCACAGAAATGAGAAAACGCCTATTTAATCTTAAAAAAACATAACCGCATACTCAATGTTCGAAGAAACAGAAACAAAGAAATATTCCGAATTATATTTCTGAGGCAAAAGGTAAGATAAATGATGTACACCAAATATTTTTTTCGTAGCCACTTATTTTTACACTAAACAAATATTTAATGTGCTCCTGTAAACGTTAAATCAATATTTATAATACATACTTCACTGATCAAAATCTGCAGGCCTGGCACTCGACTCGTAATGTGACGGTCGCGGGTTCGAATCTCCGTTGCACCAAGCATGCTCGCTCTTTCAGCCGTGGGGCGTTATAATGTTACGGTGAATCCCACTATTCGTTAGTAAAGAGTAGCCCAAGAGTTTGCGGTGAGTGGTGACGACTAGCTGCTTTCCCTCTAATCTTACACTGCTAAATTAGCCTGCTAGCGCAATGAGACGAAGAATAGTTTTTACGCTACGACAAAGTAGTTTCAAAGGATACTCAAAGGTTATTGTTGTCTGTGATTTGTTCACGGCAGAGTATGCTTTCCACAGCCTAATAATGTTTTTATGACTATAGGAGTTCATACCTTTACGCAAACTAGGTTTAATTAATTAAAGAAAAATAGCTTAGAACACATTAATATTTATCAATCTTGTGATCCATTTTTTGCTTCCGGTAAAATAATGTGTGATAGCATTTAACATATAATGTATTTATTGCACTTGAGGTAAAAATCACATTAAACCTGTCAACTTAAATAATGCTTCATTAGCTTTCGGCGTTCAAAACTTCTAATTTTTGTATTTACAGAAACACGTTACTTTCATGTTATTTTCAACAACAATGCACGTATAAGGATTTAGTGAGAAGAAAGGGGAAAACGCTGTGAAAGGAATTTTAAACATGAACCATTGTACAAGAAACCGTTTTGTTTGTTTTTATGTTTTGACCAAAGTCACACGTGGGCTATCTGCGATACGCGTCCCTAGACTAGAGGGAAGGCAGCTAGTCATCACCATCCATCGCCAACTTCTCTGACTAATCTTTTACGAATAAATAGTGGGATTGACCGAAACATTATAACACCCTCACAGCTGGTTTCACGTGGGTTCGAACCCACAACCATTCGAATTACGAGTTAAGTACCTTAACCAGCTGGCCATGGCGGGCATACAACGAATTGGAGAAAATGTGTGTGTGTTTTTTAATAGCAAAGCCACATTTGGATATCTGCTGAGTCAACCAAGGATAATCGAACCCCTGATTTTAGTGTTGTATATCCGTAGACTTATTGCTGCATCAGCAGAGAACTGAAGAAAATTTACCAAAAATAAATAAACGACATGTTAATATTAAGCACAGTAGTGCATAGTATATAGGAATGAGCCGAGAAATAAAATGACTGCATTCAGTCTGTTACTCTATAAGGCTTACAAATAACTGGTAAAGTTAAATTATGGTCTTATATGAGCAAACATTTGCCATTACCAAATGTTTAACGGTTTCTATAGCAGTTATATTATTTTCTTCTTATGCCAATTTTTGCTTGGAAATAGTAGAAAGGAAAAATATTACTTAGCAGGGAGTTCAGTTTATAATCACTTGTTATATCCATGCTTCATAAATAACAGTTGTATTTCTGGTCGATAGATGGTAGCACAATTTGTTCTTATATAATGACCGTTTGGGACATTTTGTTCATTATATATTTACCAGAACAACTTTGGTAAGTATAACTGAATGAAGAATACTCTAAAAATATTCAAAGTATCATGAAAATCAAGTATATACGCTTCTGACACATTTGTGTACATATTACTGATGTCTGATTTTGAAAACATTAGTTTTATAATATTAAAAATAATACATTATATAGCAGTCTACTTTTCCTAAATGTTTCAGTGAAGCCAAGCCACTAATTCATGGCCCGAGATTTCTCCACATTAATTAACATAAATACAGCATGTGGTGGAGTCAATTGTATGCACATGCAGTGAGTTTCAAATTTTCAATTCTGTAAATATCTTTTTAATGTCAGTCGAGCATTCTGGAGTACTTGTGTCGTTCTGAAGGAATCATTCCAAATTGAGAGAAACTGATATATTACAAACAATATAGCATCAGTGAATTATAAAAATAAAACAAATGATCACCTATTAACCTACCCAATGAAATTGTTTAAAAAGGGAGAAGAAACAAGTAATAACAAATGCAAAAGTGAAGTAAGACGTAAGGCTTATGGTATTAAATAGTGCAAAAACAATATCGGAATGAATACACAAAACCGTACAAAAGTTGTACATAAGAACTAAGTCAATCTTACAAGCTCAGGCATGGCATGGCCAAGCGCGTTAAGGCGTGCGACTCCTAATCTGAGCGTCGCGGGTTTACATCCCCTTCGCGCCAAACATGCTCGCCCTTTCAGCCGTGGGAGCGTTATAATGTAACGGTCAATTCCACTATTTGTTGGTAAAAGAGTAACCCAAGAGTTGGCGGTGGGTGGTGATGGCTAGCTACTTTCCCTCTTGTCTTACACTGCTAAATTAGGTATGGCTAGCACAGATAGCCCTCGAGTATCTTTGTGCGAAATTCGAAAACAGTCAAACAAACTTACAATCTTATGGTTTTAAGTTACTACAGGACTGTACAACACTATTCAATTTAAATTATTTTTTTCAAACCTGAATTCATGAAGTTGATAGAAATATAACATTTAGTTGTAGGTAAAAGTTATTCTTGGAAAGATTTTTCAAGTTATACAGTTATTTTTGTGTAGTTTCACATATTCATTTCTAGTTTCTTTACTATTGCCCTCCTTTCATCATACTCATATTTGAAAAAAATGTTTTATAACTGTTTATATTAAAATAACTCAGTCACAATACTTAACCTGACTATGTTAAGGAGTTCTGTCATAACGAGTTATATTTGTAAAGTACGTTTGTTATGAAGTGTTGTCAATAAGTTTTGGCATGATAGTTATGAAGATCATCAGATATATTGGAAAACTGGACGTCACAAACAACTAACTTCAGCTTTTACTACAGTCGATATTCGTGTCTCTTGATAAACTTCAATCCTCGATCCTATACAAATCTTCTATAGTATTCGTCGGCTGTTATGCATCTCTCTGTATAAATGCGAATACTCTTCCATTCAAATTTTTCTCTGCCCAATATTCTAACGCCATGTACGAGAGAACGAGTTCCTGTTGTTAATGTATTGGAATATTTTAGTGTGATTAGAAAAGTAATTCTAACTTTAATCGTATTTTAGCTCAAGTATTCCTTTCTATCTATTTATTTAGCTACTTGTGATGAGCTATTTACATTTTAGATAATTCACTTATAGATATGTATAAACAGAACACGAGATATAAACAATGTACCAATATTACTTCACAAAAATTCATGCACGATTACCCTGGTAACATATTACAGGTTACATCAGTGTTGAACAACAGAGAATCACTATTTGAGAGCAATTTACATTGAACTATCTCCCATGCCTAATGCAAGAATCAAACCACAGACTTCACTATTGTAAGTTCGTAGACTCACCTATGTCCCACCGTGAAGATTTAAGTTTGTATTCTTTTTTATGTCCTCCATTTAGAATTTATTTTTCAAAAGCAGAATCTTGCTTTCTTGTGTCAAAGGTTAACTAGTCTATTCGAACTGTGCGGGTTAGACTTCCTTCAAGAGTGTAATAATCTCACTCTTTCATCCGTCTTTCCGGTTGTTGATATGTTGATACTATGTTTGCTTTGAAAAACACCTTACGTTCTGTTCGGAACCTTAAGGAATATGACACAATGTCCAGCACCCGCTTTATGTGTAAGGCCGACCTTTTGTCGACAGATGGCAGGAAATAAGACATGAGATACTTAAAAACAAGTCTCAAAAGAGTACTTGTGTGGTAAAGAACAATTAATCAAAGGAAGGGTACTCATTCACAGTCGCCATTAACGACAAGTGAATCACAGTCACCATTAACCAGAAGTGAATCACAGCCGCTACTTTCGGAGCTGTCTAATTTATTTTACTCCGTTAAATATTCGAAACGACAAGAACAGGCAAGCAACTGAGAGAGCTGTAGGCAGATGTTATTAAACTGTGCAATGTACAGAAAAACAGGTTTCACCTTTTTAAGTACATGATAATTAATTCACATATTTACTTATTTTACGTATACGTATATATATATGCATATAATTGCAATAACTTTATGTATGTTATTATCCACTGGAAAAATGACAAATCGATCGTTTTTATTCCCACTACAAACTTGTTACACAGAGTATTCAATAATTAAATCATCACTCTGGCTTTCATGAAATATTCACAAAGCTCTTAACATGTCATAATTCAACTATATGGTTGTTTTTGTTTTATTTTGTTCATCAATAAACTATACGAAATGTAGCGCCATCATTACTTATCTGTGTAAAAAACAAAAATAAAGCATTATATCACCTAACAGCTAAACCTATGCACTATGAAGGTAAAGTAATATATATATATAAACACAATTTCCATTAAGCATTCTCCATTAGTGTTGCCTCCATTAGTAAGATAGGTACTTCCTGCTTCTACCTGTTTAATTCGCACTACAAATTTTATCGCAATTCATCGGAAGTTAAGTATAATAAAAAAAAATATTACGCGGTCACAACAAGCCTATCAGCTGATTATTCTGTGGCAATATAGATGAGATGCACGTGCGGGATCCCTTCGACTCGCCCAACAGAATGGAATAGGCTCTGCTACCTGTGATGTTATTCCATTACCCTGTTGAATAAAATATGAAACCTAGCCGCAGCTGGTTTGTGGAAAATACTGACACACATATACTGGCGTCATCGAGACAAGAGAAATTAGAATTCAACCATTCTTTTGTCGTGCGTGATACCAAGAGGAATCAATGTAGTAACAAACGGGACGTTGAGCATATGGGTTTCATGGATAACCACGTTGGTGCTGAAATGATTGTCGCGAGATGTGATATTAACACACTGCTTGAATGATTTGTTTATTGCAACCCTATTGCAGCTGGTCCTCAAAGAGGTGCAATAAAGAACACCTTGGCACATTTCTTTAGAGGAATCTAAAACCAAAGGTATTCAGTAAATCATTTATTATTTGTTTGTTTTTATTGCTCCTTGAATTTCACTCAACACAGCCCTTACGTTATTCGAAAATGAGCGAGTTGGGGATATATCTCCAGACTTACTATCATCAAACTTTAGTTTGTTTTCTCCTTGAAATATTTCACTTAAGAATGATGAATATTTTGTAAAGCTTACTTTAATGTTTCCCTAAACGCATAGGAGAACATTGTTCATTTAAACATAAAGATATATAATGAAAATTTGTAAAATCATCATGAGATAAGACTGGTGCAGAGAAAACTGAAAAATAAATACATAATCAGATTTTCTTGTTTGGAATTAAGCACAAAGCTACACAATAAACTATATGTGCTCTGCCTACTACGGGTATCGAAACCCGGTTTCTACCGGTGTGGAACCACAGACATGTTGCTATGCCGCTGGAGAGCATATCTTAAGATCTTTTCAAAATACTACAAATACTTTAGATCGAATGTAATGCCTATAATAAAATTTGCCTTTAAAAGTATTACCCAATGTTATGTAATTACGTTTTTAGTATGCAAGATACTGTCTAGACAACTTGAAAGTAAACAAGTGTAAGGTTTGTTTGATTTAATTTCACGTGAAGCATCACGAGAGCTAATTGTACTAGCTGTTCTTAATTTAGCAGTGTAACACTACAAGGAAGGCAACTAGTCATTAGCACCAACCGACAACTCTTGGGCTACAAACGAAGAGTGGGATTGACCGTGACATTATAACGCCCCCACGGATAAAAGGGCAAACATATTTGGTGTGACGGGAATTTGAGCCCGCGATCCTCAAATTACGCCCGAATCACATGGCCATACCGGGCCTTTTCTAGCTACAGACAGCAAAGGTGGGAAAATTATGTGGGACATTTGGGTTAAAGTACCCACATCTGCTCATATTTTGTTTTAATTTTTGTTAATCATGTGTGGCCAATAAATTTGAACTGGATAGACGGTGTAACCAATTTGGATCTTACTTCTGCCAGCACCTCTGAAAACCAGGGCACATTACATTATGGTTCCATCTGATAGTTTGTGCCCTAGTGCTGTTTCTGACGGTTTCTTATCAGTCATTCAGATCGGTTTGTTTGAATTTCTGAATTTCGCACAAAGCTTTGAGCGAAAGCTACACGAGGGTTCTCTGCGCTAGCTGTCCCTAATTTAGTAGTGTAAGATTAGAGACAAGGCAGCTAGTCATTATCTTGGGCTACTCTTTTACCAACGAATAGTGAGATTGGCTGTAACTTATAACGCCCACGCGGCTGAAAGGGCGAGCATGTTTGGTGTGACGGGGATTCGAACTAGCAACTCTCAGATAACGAGTCGAACGCCTTAACCCACCTGGCCATGCCGGGCCCGATAAACACAATAAAACTATGAAATTATTCAAACTTTGCTCTACGCAATACACAATCATAAACAATCTTATGTAGCGAATAAAGTGAGGCATTTTGATTACAGTAGTTTCATGCACTAATTTCATGAAATGTGATTTTATCGTATAACATTTTGAAACTTACATAATTTAATATTGACGTTTGGGTAATTTAATAAATTAAATAATAACTATTTTAAACGTATTTCGTGAAAAATTGCTATGAATCTTATGAACATAAACAAACATATTAATTTCAGTGACTCAAAGGAAACCAAGTGGTCCTAATGTATTTGATAAAGAAAACGTAAACTGTAGGTGTTTGAGTTCCACATCCACTTTAGTTTGTTTATTTCAAACATAAAATTAGGGTTGTATGAAAATAGTATTTAAAGTATTTCTTCAACCTTCCACGAGACACTGTTCAAGAGCGTATGTGCGTGTTTTCTTATAACGAAGCCACATCGGTCTACATGCTGAGCCCACCGAGGGGAATCGAACCTCTGACTTTAGGGTTGTAAATCCGTAGACATACCGTTTTACTAGCGGGGACTCTTTTCCACACGCTTTTGGTTAAAAACCAGAAATCGTCAGGTAAACCTGAAAGATGACTAACAAAAGTTCATTATTTATATATATAAGCACAAGAATTAGTTACCGCAGTTTAGACGATGAAAGCTGGCAAAGCATTGATCTAAAATACGAAGTTGACAAGTAAAAGGAATATGAAAAATATATCTTCAATTTACGTGATTTCTATCAGAAATGTTTCTCCTGTTGGTTTCCAATGCTTGACACTGAGTCAATAATTACCTTATTGATACATATACCTGTATGATACCTTTCATACATGCAGCAAAATCCACTCTGACATAAGATTTATCCACATTCAAATATTTTACTTCGTTAAAAATAAAAGAAGAAAATTATAAACACGAGATTTTAAATGGAATAATAAATAATTTGGGAGTTATAATATTGCAAGTTACATAATTATTTTTCAGAGTAATATTTAAAAAGTTTGTGTATTTTTTTCACAGCACAGCCATTTCGAGCTATCCACTGTGTCCACTGAGGAAAATCGAATCCCTGAATTTAGGGTTGTAAATCCACTGTCCTCGTGGGGAACTATTAATGTAGTATCAGCTGAATAACCTGTGTCTGTGTGAGGAACATTATTTGGGGGGGGGGATAGGAATACCTCTGAAAGTGTCCCTGAGATATTTGAGACCAGTCTTAAAATGAATAAATCACCTGAGAGCAACTGAAACGATAAGATGGCTGATAACAAGGAAGAAAATTAGAGTAAGGCTGATAATTAGTTAACATATCTTTCACATTCCCATTGGTGAAAAGACCAACAACTGAGATTTTTCCAAGGAGGGAACAATTTAAGTTTGTTTCGGCTATTTTATCACATAAAAACCCCACTGTTTTCAATATGATTAAAATTTGAGAGAAAAATACCACTTAGATTTGGGGAAAGCGAGGAGCGAGTTAAATTTTTATACTTAATAGAAGATCAGAGTAGAAATGGAAATGGATTGCTCTCTTAGTATGTCATAAAAATATCATTTGTAATCCAAGCTATCGCAGACATAGCTGATACAGGACTGATATGTAGTTAAAGAGAAAGTTTGCTTTACCTAATTTAGAGGCCCGGCATGGCCAGGTGATTAAGGTACTCGACTCGTAATCTGAGGGTCGCGGTTTCGAATCCCCATCACACCAAACTTGCTCGCCCTTTCAGCCGAGGGGGCGTTATAATTTGACAGTAAATCCTACTATTCGTTGGCAAAATAGTTGCTCAAGAGTTGACGGTGGATGGTGATGACTATCTGCCTTCCCTCTAGTCTTACACTGGTAAATTAGGAACGGCTAGTGCAGATAGCCCTCTTGTAGCTTTGCGCGAAATGCAAACCAAAACTAATTTAGAATTCTCTTTGATTTATTGTGTGAACAGCGCTGAAAAGTGTGTACAGTAATCTGCAAATAATAAAGAAAGACAATGTTCCATTTTGTCTAAAAGAAATGTAGAACATAAACAGATATTTTATCGTTTTATTGGTCTTTCATTGTATTCATTTGTTCATGGAAGGAACTATTCATTGATCCATATGATCTTTCTTTTCAATTTGATCGATGTAATCATCAGTTGTTGTTTTTTCACTATTGATCAAAATAGAAACTACTTGTATAATGTTCTTGACCCCACACATTGACTCAACCATTGCAGGTTTGACTGACGAAATGACACCGTTGGAATGTACACTGCATAGTCACATCACTATCACCAATTGTTGAGTCAGTTTTTAAACAATAAATTTATCATTACTTCGATTGGTTGATTAAAATTAAGCAGGCTACACAATGGGCTATCTGTGCACTGCTCACTACAGGTATCGAAACCTGGATTCTAGCGGTGTGACACCAGACATACAGTTTCGCCATTATTATTTCAATCAATGTCTTATGCAGTTAAAGTATAAGGGCTCGAGACAAGGGACCAACAAAGTTTAGTGTTTAGCATATTTGCAACTGAGCTCTATAAAACAAAACTGACAAGAGCGAAGATAGAAAATGCTCTTCTTTCTCAACATATCGCATTTTCTATCAGTTTTATTGAATATTCTTATTGTTTAATAATTTATTGTGTTATAAGTGGTATATAACAATGTAAAGTGACATGGTGTTACAATATCATCATAACATAATTAATTATTGTGATCCATTCTCGTTTATAAACACGTGGTATAGTCTGAACTCATAGTTTACTCTGAATTAGAAAAGTACACAGTGTTGTGACTTGTTGATTAATGTTTTAAATTACTGGTGTAGAACATTGTTCAAGAATGCAAGTCAATAATTTCAAGTAATGTTGGCTATAAAAAAATAAGCGATCATCGTGTAATTTTGAACAATTCGTCCTTTTTAACACCTTGGCGTTATAAAATAACCAGTTTGAACCAGTTATCCAGCGTGTTATTGTCTGTTTGTTTTATTCTTTGTTTTTCTTAGAATTTTTCCCGCAAAGCTACAAAAGGGTTATAGGCGCATAGCCATTCCTAATTTGGAACAAAAGGATTAGAGCCAAAGCAGATAGCCAATTGCATCCAGTGAGGTACTGTTACAGAATCGGACAGTGGAATTTAACAGTCGTTTTTATAGCATAGCCCTCAAGTGGCACAGCGGCGTGTCTTTTGTATCAAAATGCAATCTATCGCATGCAAATATAACGAGACAGATTTTTTTCAAAAATACAGCTAAACGTATCCTGAATCGTAGTCTTAACTACGGGATACAAACAACACAAAATATTGTTTCAGATGAATAAACAAAGCCTAGTTTTAAGTTCCAGATATAAACAGCTTAGAAGGTTCTCTGGTAATGATGAATTTGGTAAAAATATGAAGATAGGCTATAGGTTCTTTGTCACATGCGCTTGTCTCAGTTTGTCCATTACAGTTTTCAATCCAACAAAACAAGAGGGTTAAAATCAGTGATGTCGAGAAAACCCACTTGTATGTAAAATATTTTCTCAACCCAATTTTTGCATATATAAGAGGCCTGAAACTAAATACAAAGCAACAAGATGTTTAAACTAAGTTAGTCTGAAACAAGTCCAGATTTATTGATCTCGTTAAAAACACACAAAAAATTAGTTTTTCTAACCTCGTGTCTTTATCTTGAAAAGAGGAATTGGGACGATTTCATTTTATTTTATCAATGAGTTATTTTTTATTTGATTTATTTACTTTTGCTTTGAAAGTGTTTCTTTTCTGTGTAGAATAGTGTTAAATTTATCAATACATATATTTGGTTGAGTTGCTTTATGATGTGCAACTTGGAAAAACTTGGAATACAAGACATGCCTCCATCTCTGTATTTGCCTTACATCAAAATGGTTGGTTGAACCTTTGTTTGTTTGGACAAAAGAATCAAAATGTAAATTAATATTGTGATATTTGAGCTTTGAGAACGTCTGAGTGTTTAATCAGACGTAAAACAAGTCTTATTTTGAACATCAATATTGTTGAGCCGGAAGTTAAATACCTTCTCGGTATAAAACATTTACACCTTTTTTTAAAACATTATAGGCCTGACATGGCCAAGCGTGTTAAGGCGTGCGACTCCTAATCTGTGGGTCGCGGGTTCGCATCCCCTTCGCGCCAAACATGTTTGCTCTTTCAGCCGTGGGGGCGTTCAATCTCACTGTTCGTTGGTAAACGAGTAGCCCAAGACTTGGGCTAAATTACTGACGGCTAGCACAGATATTCTTCGAGTAGCTTTGTGCGAAATTTAAAAAAACAACATAAATGAAACCTTATAATGTTTTGTTCAATAAATACACGCTAATAAAAATTAGGTAGAAATAGTCATATGTTCTAGAAAAACAAGACTTATATTAATGTTTTCCAGTTATTTATTTCGAATATGTTTTCTTTTCTTGTTAAGTTACCTTTATGTGAATCCTTGTTTCTTTACATCAAGATGTCTGCACCAAATGAACCAATTTCATGTTCATTGTTACTCGCTAATGAAGATAAGTCTGCATGCATTGAAACAGTTGTTAAATCACAAAGCTAAACAACAGGATATTTGCGTTCTTTCCATTGCGAGTAACCGAAACCCGCAATTAGGTATTGTAAGTTTCTAGGCTTATTGTTGATCCACCTGGATGATGGGCTGAAGCCTTAAAGTGGGGAGCATTTTTTGGAGTAATAGTTCTATATGTGGATATTACATCTTGGTACATGTTGCAGTAAAAAGAAATAAAAGTGTACTTCACAATTCCCAGAAAACTAACTCTGAGACCATAAGAAGGATTCATAGTTAGTGAATCATGTATGATAATTAGTTTAAAGGTGTTATGATAGAGAGTCTGGGAAATTTTAAATCGTAAGAGGGAAGGCTAAATTAGCTTCATAAAGACCTAAAGGGTAAAACAAGGATAAATAGCACGCGTTTAAATTAACAAATAGGGTGGATTATTGACAGAATACAGAAAAAAAAATGAAATATAAAAATATATGATAACAGTTAGAAGACAATGTTAAAACTAAAACAAGAATTTCTTTTAAAACATTTAAAACACCATGACAAGACAAATTATTTCCGATATGTTTTAAAGGAAGTCAAAGATCAGATGTATGAGCCCTTTCCTTTGATCTATGATAGATTACTAGACAGTGGATGGGTGTTTGAGAACTTCTAATATTACTTGTGCTATTATAAAAGAGTTTTAAGGTTTTCCTGAAAAGCATAAAACCTTTATTCTTTGGTCTATAGTGGAAATAAGTTCAAGAAATTCTAATACAGTAAAACTGAAACAATTTAATGAAACACTGTACTAAACAATTAATGCATCTATTATTCTCCTAATAATGCGTATTTCATATATATGCATGAACAATACTTTTGAATTTTTTCAAGTTCTAATTCTAGAACAGTCCAAATCTAGTTGAGGTCATGCACTAAATTCAACCAGATGTATTATTTTTGTAGTATGAGTATTCAAGGAATCCATCTGTTGTTTTTCAGATTAGCTGCATGATGACCTATTTTCTTATTGGTCAAATGTAAATATAATTGTCAGTGTTTTTAGCTTTTATGGGGAGATTTATTTGGATACTTAGATTCCCATCCCCTCTCCAGTGTTGGATTCTAAGCTATGACACCATTACGTTACTTTTGTTGAATCGTATGATTCTTTATTAGTTTTATCAGTGAGGCTTCCAACGATACTTTCCACACAACAACCGAGGATAAGGTAGTTTTGTTGTATTTTATGCAAAGCACTCTATGACTGTTTACGCTAACCTCTGTAAATTAGATGTAATAAGCTGGAGTGAACGAAGATGGTCAGTGCCACCCACCGAAATTGTCCGGGCTACTCGTGGCTGAAAGGGTGAGCACGTTCGGTGATGGGTTTTTTTTCAGCCTTCCAAAATGATTCCTCAACTTTTTGAACACCCTTTGTTTCCAAACCCAGATACCTGCCATGTTCAAATAAACATATTATTTCATTTGTCTTTCTCCTGATCGTGTGAGTTAATTGCTAATAGAATTTAAATGAAAATACCTCTTTTGAATACATAATCCTACCGACGACCCTGAAATAAGACTCAAAAAAGGGCTTTGTTTGGAGAGGCAAAGAAACAGGTTATTTTGAGTTGATAAAGCGTGTTGTGCCAGTGTGTTAATCTTCAAGCTCAGTTAGTAGAGCACTTACTTGTAGCGCGAGCAGTCTCGGATTTAATCCTACATTCATGAGACGTAAAAAATCAAAATCTACACAAGAATAACTGGCATAATAAAATTATCATACTATGCATTTTGTATACGTGAAAACCTGAGAGAAGTAATATTTGCATACTAAAATATAATGTGAAAAAACGCTAAAGGGAAACATTTTCTTATTTCTTATCGTCTTATTAAGACGATGATACGTATTACCTGAATGACAGCAAGGATGTAGGTTTGTCGTGCTTAGATTTTCATAAGAATATTTAATCAAGAATTATTTAAGAAAATCACAACAGTGGGTGTTCATGAAAGATTGTAAGTGGGATTGTAGAATAGTTGTTTTTAGTTGAGTCCGTCAGAAGTCAATCCAAAGGACTTTTACTTATTTACATTAATGATATTGACAGAGACAAAATTAGTAAACTAGCTAAGCTTCAGAATAGCTTTCAACTTTTGAACATTTCTAGCAGTTTTGAGGTATTTCAGAACAACTTGGATCAATTAGTTATTTGGATAAATAGTTGGCATCTGATCTTTAATTACAGTGAGTGCGAGATAATGGACTTGAGTTATCATACTTTAGCTCAAATCTTTACTATAAGTGGGAGCTTACTCAAGAGTGTAACAAAATAAGAGATATGATTAGGTGATGGATGTCATTCAAGCCATCCAAACAGTGTTTTGTCGCTTGTGGCAACCCAGTAGAACTTGAATTTGTATTTGTAGCACGTTGATTACAAGTAAAAATATGTAATTATTTATTTATTCACACGACTACTTAAGTTTGACTAACAATTATGTGTACAGTTTTGGTTTCCTTATAAAAATATATATATAGTGGAAAGGAATCACAAGAGAACTACTGGAATCATATCAAACATAGTTTAAGATTTCTTAATTATGTAACTTGTAAAGAGCAACATGTAATATTATTAAAGTAGAAGAATAATACGTATAATCTATATGAATCTATAGGATAAGAGATGTTTGTTTATTTGTGCTATACTTTAAAACAATAATGTAAGAGTACACAAGTGTAGCACTTATAAAAAGACAGGCAAGGTACCAGTTGAGGCTGTTTTTGTTTTCTATCGATATCATTAACTTATGGAGTGTGTTGCATTCGGTAGTGGTGGATTCTAGCGCTTTACGAGAAATTAATAATGAAACTAATAATTTCTTTAAAATGAAATGGATTTAACGCTTAGTTTTTCAAGAGTTGGTGTGCAAGGACAGCTTTTAAACCACCAGATGTTCCCTTGTTGCAAATTTCAAATAAAATATTTACCATCACTAGATGGCAGTACAATAGATTAAAGACTAATAAACATATAGCTTTTAGCATCAGTGTTGCAACATCAGATGCTTAAGCAATACATTATCATTGTTATAGCTTTTAACATAATATAATATATGTGTTTAGCAAGTGCCATGTAACATCAGTATTAGAAAGTATATGCGTGTGTGTGTGTGTGTATACATATATGAATATGCTTATATTTTGTTTGATTTATTGGAAAGTACCTAACGTTTATATGTGAATATTATATTCTAGAAAAGCAGTATATTCCGTCTAAAGTTGATTTACGGATCTCCAAATTACTGAAATCATAAAATAAATAACAATTGGATCTTACCATAATCTAATAATTGTACCAGTGGTAGCGTAAAATAGGAAATAATGACACTAAAAATGGCGCCGATACTAATAGTGACGGGTTAAAAAATAGCACCTGCGATAAAGCAAAATGTAAAGAAAGCAAAGTTTGTTCTTAAAAAAAAAGTCAAAATATAAAAACTAAAAATGTATCTTTGTGATTTTTAGTATGCTTAGTAAAAATATTTCCATCTTGTATTACTACTGGAACCTTTTTTTTTCCTTGTAGACTTTTTCAAAATAGATTTATAACATGAAAAGTTATTTATTATAAGATTCGTCTGTACATAAGGTTCACTTTACGAGTGGATGCCATAATTCAAGCTTTCTTGCATGCTGGGGTATTGAATATCGACACAATTATTATACTGGAGATGTGATCAAGCTATAATAAGGTAACTTCTCTGTAACCAAGTTTTACCGTAATACTGTCGTATTTAGTATGAATTATCACACTCACTTTCTACTGTTACATAATGGCAGCCATTATGTTGTTTTTGAATAGCAATATGCGATAGCGTTGTCTCTATACTAAAACTGTCTTTGTTCTAAGATTTAGTACTTTTTACCCACAAAAGGCAGATGCTCCCAGAACAGTTATCTTGAAAACTGCCTTTTCCAAGTGCATGTTAATAGTGTACTTTCCCGCAAAAAAATATCGTTTCTGTTCCTTGTGGCTGTTGACCTTCTTCACTTGTTACTTAAAGTTAGAAACCTCAGTATAAAATCACCTCTTAAACTTCTCTTCCCAACCCATCCTCTATCAGAACATGGGTTCCTCCAGATCGATACAGCTTGCTCCATCCGTGTGTCTGCACAACGGCTAGTAGAATGATCCTTTGCTTCGACACAGGCAGTTTGGACAAGCTTTCTCATTGCTGTGTTCGACCAGTTATGCTCAACTGTTCTACTGTATAGAACTTCTGGTTTAGTTTACCATCAGTGAGTTCCTGAAGTCATCATTTTCTTAAAATCTGGCTATCACCAGAGTTTTACTTCTGCGTTGATATCGACTGATATGTCATAGGGTATCCTTTTTATAAAACTAAAAGAAAATCGTCACTGCGCTTATCAACAGGTCATTCAGTTTTCGTGAGTTTGAGACATTGGATACTAAAAGACAGATTCGATCACGGGTAGTTCGAACGAAGCTTCTCAATATGGCGGAGTCAGCAGTTGAATGTTAAGACTAACGTCAACAGTACCAGACGTCTGGGGAACTCTTGTTTAGACCACCAATAGAAATCTTCTTTTCTTATCTGACGTCCCGGCTCATCTGTGAAGTCAAAGGGCATTTGTGAGATAAGTGTTAGCCGATCCCGCCAAATATCGTAGTATGGCGGCTGTCGCTAGCGTATGACGTCATCAGGCTGGTGCAGCGTATGAATTAGTAACGGAGTTTTTCTGATGACGGGTTGGTGTTGGTTTTGTGAATGTCCATACCCAACTTTCTTACGGACCTTACAATGTTAGGCCGTACAATCCTCATTGTTGTGTCGCCCATACCAACAAGGTAAGAAATGCGGCACCAAAAATTAGTATATAATTGTAGTTGATTTTTTTTTCAAGTTAGATCCATTAAACTTAACGTGTATTAATTCACTTCAACTTCCCCTGTAGTTTAACAATATTTTTAATGTTACTTTAAACAACATTTTAAAAGTACTTCCTTTAACTTAAAGCATCATTAACCACAATTCCAGCTGCTTCTGTAAATATTCATAATTCTTTAAAAGTTGATTTAACTCTTGACACTTTTAAATGACACTTTAGGTGTTAAGAATTAATAATAACTATAAAAATTAAACTTTGAGGAAGTAAACCGATTAAACTTTTAATAATACAGCTAAAATGCTGCTAAATTCAGAATTGTATAAAGAATAACTATTTCTGAGTAGTTTATAGTCCTGAAGAATGACTGCAAACAGTTCGAAAATTTAGATGTAAAATAAAAAATCTTTATACGTTTCTGAACGTATTGAAATTGTTCTAATTTCAACAATATCATTGTTGATTTGTATGTCAGGAGATACATTTTTACTTCAGATGGATTTCTCGTCATCAAGAATCATTGTTGATTGTTGTCTTCATGAACTATATTCTTCTTACTGCTCCTACAGATCTTGATAAAAACAACTTCAGTGTTGTGACTATGAATTATTGGCCAGGTATTTGTTTGTAGTCTTTTCATTGTACTTTCAGTATTATACCTTCAGCTAAAGATCTAAAAATATGCAAATGAATGCTGAAACTTGAAAAATGTGATTAAAAATCTTGTATATCGTAAATCATGAGAGCAATGCAGTAACTCTTTAACTAGAACAAGTTTACCTCTTAAATAATACTACCTGAATATCCACACACATTATCATTTATCGCCAAATATCGCGACTGTGCTCTTCAGACGAATACTCGCAGATGTTAAAATAGTTTAACACGGTTCAATGAAATATTAACAACAATATTTGCAATTTTTGAAACTGTTTAGTTGGAACAAATGTTAAACAGGACATTTGATCACAGCTAGTTTGATAAATACAAAAAGTATTAGTTTTTCCTTTTTATTAACGATGAAGAAATAATATGAAAAATTGGAAAAGTTAACATATAAATATCACCCAAATAAAAAGATAGATTTTTATCACATATAATATCTAAAAATATAACGAAACATCGACAAGTACGTATAACACACATTCATATTTATTCATAAGGCCCTCCTACAAACTCTAGATTGTTACATAATGTAACAACACACGTTGTCGATTATTACAGCGATAACCAATATTTCACAGTCAAAGCTGAAACTTGTTCGGGGATCATCATTTTCTTTACATCATCTGCGAATATAGTAAAATATATTATAATTTAAACTCATTATTTGAACTTAATACTCGTTTTTAATATTGAGAACTACCCTTGTTTTATGTTATAGTTTTCAGTTTACCATGAAATTTAATTTCAGTTTTAATTTACTGTCAGAAAGTATTTCAAGAAAGACAAATTTTTTTCATAGACACGTTTTGTTAGGCCATACCATTACCCAGTGGCAGAATGCTATAACTGCGAACTTATAACACTAGAAACCGGGTTTCAGTACCGTCGTTGCACAAATAGCTTATCGAATGCTGAACTTCGAACAACCACGTGTTTTTTGGGTGTTTGTTCACCGTTTTTAGTGACTTAATTTAAATTAATCCATCTTTTCTATATTTCTAATTTCGAGTGCAATACGTATTTAAAACTTTGCAACCTGATTTACCTGAAAATTATTAACTTCCTGCTCAAATCCTTATTAACAGTTTGAACACCAGATGTCATCAAGAATTTGATTAGTTCCAGCAAACTGCTGCTATGCCAATGCTATATAAATAATTTCAATAATACAGAGACAAACAAAATATTTTACGAAAATCACTGAAATTAAGACATACATATATATAATAATTTGAAGTTAAAAAGACCTGTTTTTAAAGTGCGTGTATTTATCACGTTTGTCTTTTCATAAATATTAATAGGTTCTTAATTTGTTTAAGTATTTCAATTATTCTGAAATTTAGCAAGTAAGAAAGTTACGACTCAGATCATATGGCGGGTTAAATTGTTTCTATAACAAACAAAGGATGTGCTTTGATCACCTGGATTTCTATGTAATATATATATGTGTGTGTGTGTTATTTTGTACCAGATTTATATATTTGTACTGTTAATGTACTCACGTAATTGTTACGAAGAAACCAATGAAACCTACATTCTGTTGAAACAACTTGAAAATCGTAACAATATGGTTCTTTCTTCTTTTTTGACATAAAAGGCTTAGCTGATGCGTGTGACAGAGAAGGTTGTTTCGAGAAATTTCACCAATAGAAAATAATAAAAAACTCATTAAAATGTTTTCCATTATTTCCACACAATTCTTATAAATCTCGTAAAATATTAGTTCAAACCTGAAAAGCCTCTTGTTGTTTTTTATATTAACGCATTAGTGGATTATTTCTTCCTAGAAGAATGATTTTTTTTACTAAATTCGGCAGTATTCAAGCTTTTAACTTTTACGAGTTTGAAGACTTACTTTAAAAGATACTGTATTCACTCAACGTGAACAAAGAGTGGACATAAATAGTTATACATTTGTTTATCAACACTATATATCTTTCACTCATTTATTTTCCTTCCCCTATTTTTATTTTTCTGTTTAGGGCAATACTGTTTTCATGAGGTGTTGATTTTTTTTTCAGTATACCCCATTAGGCACTTATTCTTGATAAACCATATTGTTTGAATTAAACCAGTAACATGGAATGGCATTACAACCATAAGCCTAACATATACGTGTTCGAAGAACCGTATTAACTTTAACTGTTACACAACATTGGAGTAGTACACGCTCGAATATCATTCATTTTCAGTGACCCCTGGAGAAGCTGTAAAAGTGAAACATTTGATTATTAAGCGTTATATCTACTGTTGTTTGATCGTCAGCATTATAATACCTGTTATTAAAAAGTTGTGCTCATCAGTGTTCGAAAATCTATAGCACCTTATATTACATATAAACATGTATGTTGGCTCGGTTCCAGTTCCATATGCAAAGATATCGAATTACACCACACTTTCGAATTTTAGTTTTTGCGTTTAAACAATCGTTGTAATGATATAAATCACCACATTACACCAAATGTCAAACACGTTACATATTTAAATGAATGATTCAGGAAACTTTAATATTTTTTAATATCCAATCATCGGATCTTCTACGCGTTGAGTAGAGCAATTCAGTAACTTTAGGCTTGTTGTAAATGTTCATAAGAAGAAAATAAGTGTGTTTATCGTGAGAAATTTTATTCATTTAACTACGCTCTCAAACTGTGTTGTAGCCATACGTGAGAAAAGTTATAAGTTTAAGAAAATTTAAGTTGTCTGTTATAACCACATATATCGGGTTTGGTTTGTTTTAAATTTCGCGCAAAGCTACTCGAGGGCTATCTGCGGCTAGCCGTCCCTAATTTAGCAGTGTAAGACTAGAGAAAAGGCAGCTAGTCATCACCATCCACCACCAACTCTTTGGCTACTATTTTACCAACGAATAGTGGGATCTACCGACACATAAAAATGTTCCACGGCTGAAAGGGCGAGCATGTTTGGTGTGACAGGAATTTGAACCTACGTCCCTCGGATTGCGAGTCGAGTGCCTTAACAATTTTTCCATGCTGGGCCTTATATATTGGATCGTTTAAATGTTAAAATAATAAATTCGGTTGCTTTTAACTGTCTTATAACCATATGTCAGACTTATTACAGAGTGGCTATTTTCATTTTTAAAAAAATATCGTTGCACGTGGTCTGCGGTGGCCCAGTTAGTGGGGGTAGTTAAAATATTTTATGTTTTTTAAAAGAGAATTTGTCAATAGTTTTAAAAAGCCTAATGTCACTTAACATTTAACTTTTTTATCTATTCTGAGTTTCATAATTAACTCAGAATATTTTCTTTGAATATGTTAATAATAATTAATATAATTGATTTATACTGTAATATAATTTATCAAAAGAAATGTTACGTGTTTAAGCTATTATTTCTAAACCCTTAAAGTGTATATTATAACCATATCAGCCTATGTTAGTGTTTAAAAAAAACTTACAGTATGTTTTCAGTCCATCTTGCAATCAATTACACGTCAACTTTCACATCGATAAACATATTCTTACCATCACACTCTATCTTTACCACACGATATTTAATTAAAATCGTTAGTTACATGAAAAATAATTGCAATTTTCACAAATCATTTGGTGGTGACACATTTGAAAAATACATCTACATATTCCTTTTGTTGATGGGATATATATATAACAAGAGACCTTTAGGTTTAAGCTATTATTATTTATGTAAGTGTGATTGTTGTTCGTTTTTGAATTTCGAGTAAGGCTACACGAAGGCTATAGATACTAGTCGTTCCTAATTTAGCATTGTAAAACTAGAAGGAAGGCATCACCCACCACCATCTCTTGGGCTACTCTTTTCCCAACTAAAAGTGGGATTGACGATTACATTATAACGCCCTCACGGCTGAAAAGACGAGCATGTTGGTGTGATGGAGATTTGAACCTACAACCCTCAAATTATGAGTCAAGCGTCCTAACCATCTGTCCATGATGGACCACGTGTGTGTGTTGGTGTGGAAATATGATATACATTTCCGTGCATTACCACTAGCATGTGTAGAATTATCATGTGCTTTTAATATAGAAATGGAATTATTTATTTACTTTAGTCTCATTTTTTTATTTTGGGACATTGTGAATTTCTAATAAAGCAATTAGCAAATATTGAAATGGGTTTTAGCTCTGGAAACTAATGGATTGCTTGTTTGTTTTTGAATTTCGCACAAAGCTACTCAATGACTATCTGTGCTAGTCGTCCCTAGTTTAGCAGTATAAGATTAGAGGGAAAGCAGCTAGTCGTCACCACTCAACGCCAACCCTTGGGCTACTCTTTTATCAACAAATAGTGTGATTGACAGTCACGTTATAATGCCCCCACAGCTGAAAGGGCGAACATGTTTCGTGTGACGGAGATCCGAACTCGCGACCCTCAGATTACGAGTCAAACGCCTTAACCCACGTGGCCATGTTGGGCCTGAAACTAATGGAACAGTACGAAGTTGACATTAAAGACGTGATATGGTTTCCTTCTCCCGAATAGTCTATTGTAATGTATCCTCCTATTTACTAGTGCAATTCGAATGTTTTTACCCCGCCTTTGCGATCACATACTTATAACCTTTTTCCTACAAACCAAGGGTGGCCTATTGGTGAACGTGCCCGACTGTTAATCCGTGCCGGCTCTGCAAGAAAAATAAAGCAAAATTAGTGCTTTGCTTTACTACAGTAACCCAAGTGTTGAACAAAATTAGTGCTCTGCTTTATTACAGTAACCCATGTGTTGGATAAAATTAGTGCTCTGCTTTATTACAGTAACCCAAGTGTTGAACAAAATTAGTGCTCTGCTTTATTACAGTAACCCAAGTGTTGGACAAAATTATTGCACTGTTCGATTACAGTAACTCAAGTGTTGGACAGAATTAGTGCTCTGCTTTATTACAGTAACCCAAGTGTTGGCGATAGGTCAAAATTATGGACGACTTGCACAGAAGTCCTTGGGTAGTTTTGTAAGAATGTCCAAATCAAACAATATAGCACTTTTTGTTTTTTAGGTTTAAAGCTGGTATTTAAACTTTAAGTGGACAATTACGATATAAAGGATTTATTATAAAAAAATACAATACAATATTTTTATTATTATGTTAAGTGTTATAAAACATCAAATAATCCCGAAGAAAATGAAAAAACAGAGCTGTGTGGATGCTATTGTCCACACTTTTAATGTATTACCATAACGCGACTCCCCCACCTGGAGGGTCATCTGTGCAGTCTGAAGATTTATAATGCTAAAAACATTATTTTTATACCTACAATGGACAAAGCATTGATAGTACATTGTGTACAGCGGCGTAACTATGTCCCCACAATCAGTGATGTCGAGAAAACCCACTTGTAAAGAAATATATATGTCTCTACAACTTAAGAGGTGAGTCAAAAGGGGGCATAAATTGTAACTGCAGTTACAGGGAAATAAATATAAGGGACGCAATTGCTTTTTATGCGGGTGAAACATTTTTTTATCGTTTCGTCATTGATCGTGCGCTTAACAACAACTAAAACTCAAACATGATAGTTTTCCCAGTATCGTAGAAGATTCAAAAACCAGAATATACTCTGTTGAGGTTATTTGAGGAATTAAACTGATAAACATTCCAAACGTAATAGAAACTGTTTAAGTATCTTTTATTCCCTTTAATTTGTGTTTCATGTACGTTCGTGTTTATAAAAAAAAATTAAACATCGAAATTAAACCATTTAGAAATAATTAGATATTATCTCAAAGTATCGGTGCACTTACAAAGGTCAACCAACTGCAAATGGGAAAGCTAAGTAGCTGATAAAAATAATTCAGAGCAAGCTCACACTAGCCGAGTATATCCAGGTAAACTCTGCATCAAATGGCAAATTGACCTGAGATCGTTGAAGCGAAGAGTGGCAAGCACTGTACTTTCGTGTAACCACGCCCTTTTTATATTGTTCAAAATAACATCGAAATTTTGCCGGTCAACGAGATTCACACGGTTACTGTGTTTTACGCCATCTATCGGTAATGATATTTATAATACTTTTGAAATTATGGTGCTAATTTTGACTTCAGTTTAAATACACAACATTCATAAAATCTGCTTTTGCCAAGGAGAATCGAGGAAAGCTATTTTTTATTTAATTATTTAAGTTTTGTAAAAGCATACAACATACGGTTATGATGAATGGCTCATTACTTACATATATACATATGTGCAACTTGGATACCAGTATTGTCTACATATGTGCAACTTGGTGACGACACTTATGTACATATATGCAGCTTGATGACCAATGTTGTGTATATATATATATACATGTGCAACTTAGTGACTAATATTGTGTACATATGTGAAACTTGGTGACCAGTTTTGTGGACATATGTGCAACTTGGTGACGAAACTTGTGTACATATGTGCAACTTGGTGACTTATGTTGTGTATATATGTGAAGTTGGTGACCTATGTTATATACATCCGTGCAACTTGATTTAACAAGGTTCTAACCATGAGTATTAATTGGTTGTCTAATAGTTTGAATATGGATAACTGAGATAGTTACCAAACACGTCACTTCAGCGACTGATGCAGTGACAATACGTGCACTATGAATGATCAGTACAGTAATCAATCTTGTTCACTTGTATATTTTTCACAGGCAGAAGTGAGATTGATCAGTGATCGTTGGTATAACTTGGCTGACTTAAGTGGTGATCACACATGTAAGTGGGGTTCATCGATGTTGTGAATATAACTGTAGCTTGTTTGACTAAAGTTAAATTGGGTTGACCAGTGTTGTGGCCGTTAGGATAACTTGGTTGATTACACTTCAGGCAATACACGTGATATGAATGAACAATCATAAAAGTAACTTGGTTGGCTCATGAAGTAATCATACGTGCAATTTAGTTGACTTTTGTAGTGGCGTTACGTATAATTTGTTGAGTGGTACGGTGGTAATTAATATAACTTGGTCACTTAAGGTAATCACCTTACGCGTGACTTAATTGACTGAAGTTGTGAATATATATGTAATTAAGTTTACTGAGTAGTAATTATACATGTAATTTGAGTGACTGATAGACTCATAGCTTACTACACCGATCTGGTAACCATGAATAGGGCTTTGATTAATATAATTATCGAATTACAACTTTATTGTCTGGGGTATCGACCGTTTATGTCAATCGCTCGATTAGTATTGTAACTATATAGTAACCATTGCTGAAACTTATCGACTAATATAATGATAACACATCTAACTTAAGTTGAAACTTTGTTCAAACTAGGGTATCATGAACCACAGAATCGGTTCATAGTAGAAATCTCACATTTGTTCTTCTTTATTGCCATATAATTCTATTCCTTCAGCCTACGGCAAAAATGTTTGTGAGTAATGTAATAAAACCTGAGCAGTATTATTAAACGTGTCATTGCGCGTTGTGTAATGTAGGTTTGAAGCTTGTTCGACTACCTTGCAAATAACAGCTACTTTCGTTTTAGTGTAGTCTGTTGTTTATAAGGAGTCTCATAATCTACTACATGCATACGTGTATAGCTGCTTACAGGCCGAGGATATAATTTAATGCTTATGTGGTAGGTATGACATATATGTACCAAAGCTATTGTTAACTTACTTTTGCGACTGTATTGATGTTTATGTAAAGGTTCCTGCCCTTTTGGACACAGGACGTTGCTGAGGGAATCACAGTTTTGTTGTTGTTTATTTCAGGATCACTTTTGGTCATATTACATGAACGTCTAAGACGTTATACAAACGTTCAGGCTGTCTCCTACAACAGAAATATTTAAGCAAGAATTTTTAATATATATAGCATCAAGTTCAGTTTCAAATATCGGATCGGCAATCACGGGTGATAGCTGATAGTAAGTGTCGAATTATAGACAACACTGCGTGATTCGTGACTACGAATTTCATAACGAGGATAGGAATCTTAATCTTTATTAAAAATATAGAACCGAGGCTGGTATCTTATAGTGATGATGAAATCGAAGAAAAAGTAAACAAATAAGTTAGTTGTTGTTGTTTTTACTTTTTCTTGCAAGATTGTTTCAAGTTGAAAATGGGAGGAAATAGTAACAAGATGGAAGTTTCTTCATAAACTGAAACCAACTGCTTTTAGCTTTAAATAAAAAGGCTTAACGTAGAAACAAGTTTATTCTTGTTATAGAATTCGCATTCTGCTCTCTCTTTCAGCATGTGCGAAGTGAGAATTCAAACAAAGCAAAATAATACCAACACAAAACTGGTTTTAAATAAAAGTCTCGTAGAAACCAGACAGTACAGAAAGAATAAAACATTTGTAAAATCAAACAGTCAAGAAATAGCATAATACCGAAAAAGCATAAGAAAAATCGAAAACTTAACGATCTCTGTAAAGAATTACAGAGGTGCCAATTAAAAAATAGAAAAAATAAATACAAACTTGAATGTGTAAAAGGCAGTACAAAAAAGAGAGAAAAACGTAAAAATAGCAATCCAAAGACTTCAGACAAAGTACAAAATAAATTCATCGACGTCAGAATTTAAGAAACAGTTTGTTTGTTTTGAATTAAGCACAAAGCTACACAATGGGCTATCTGTGCTCTGCCCACCACGGGTATCGAAACCCGGGTTTTAGCGTGCAAGTCCGCAGACATACCGCTGAGCCACTGGGGGGTTTAGGAAACAGAGAATAAACAATTTAAGGCTAAAAGGTGAACATTAAAAAATAACACAAGTAAAACAAGCATACGTCATAATTATTGGAAATAATGGAAAATGAACAGAATTCAAGAAACAACTGAATTTAAAGCAGGTCATGATTGAAACTCAATACACACAGAATACCAAACACATGTGGAAGTGATCATAAGGATAAAAAATATTATATATCATTTTCACATGTGTCTGGTATCCAGGTTTTCTTGGTAGCTGATTTCAGACATATGTGTCTGCTGTTTTATTGTATTTTTATTTTAGATTTCAGCCAACAGTGAAGAAACATCAGGATACCAGACGCACCTGGAAGTGGTCATAAAGACAAATTATTAGATAACAACTGTTGCCTGAAATCAACGATCAAGAAACAGCGCAATGTCAAACACACGTTAAAGTGATCAGTCAGACAATAATATTAGATGATAGATATACGCTATATCATGTTTCAAGAAATAGTAGACTAGATAACAGATAAGTCCTGAAACAGGCACATAGCACCAGAGAGAAAATGCATTAAGATTATTCCATAGGTAGCGCACGCTAACATTTTTGTTTGGTTTTTTTTTTTTTTTTTAATTTCGCACAAAGTTATTCGAGTTTTTTCTCTGCTAGCCGTCCCTAATTTAGCAGTGTAAGATTAGAAGGAAGGCAGCTAGTCATCACCACCCACCGCCAACTCTTGGGCTACTCTTTTGCCAACGAATAGTTGGATTGACCGTCACATTATAGCGCCCCCACGGCTGAAAGGGCGAGCATGTTTGTGGCGAAAGGGATGCGAACCCACGACCCTCGGATTACGGGTCGCACGCCTTAATACGCTTGGCCATGCCGGGCCAACATTTTTGTACCGAACGTATAAAAATTTGGATGCGGAATGTGAATTTGTCTTTACTTCTTTGAAACCTGTTTACCTGACGTGTATAGAAGAATCAGGAAGATCCAACATCAAGTCAGTTCACAGCAGTTGAAGCATTTGGTTGTTGTCTTTCTTTTGTGGTTGTTTGTATAGCTATAACAAGTTGAAAGTAATTGTTTTCACATCGAAACTCGTTTCGGCTGTTTCGTTTGCTTATTTATGAAATACACAGAAGAGCTTTCACCACGTTGAAGTGGAAACTATTTACACGCGATTTCTCTTACTAAACATGCAAACTCTCGAAACACCCAAACTGCAGCTTTATCCTAGTTCCGAAACATATAACAAAATGGTATTTCAGTGTTAAGGAACTTATGCGAACGTTTTAAGGAGCGTGTCAATTGTGTAATACTTTGGAACGTTTTTCCAGTGATTGTATTATCTGGACACGTAGATTTCTAGACATAGTATATTGACAAAAGTGTATATTTAATATGCATTTCAACTCATTATTAATCATTAAAAAGACGATAAACACAAATTCATGATTTTATTTTATCAAATATATATTCAAACTATATGAAGAAGACAAATTATTGTTAGCCATATCCACCAAACATAACTACAGGGTGGTCGCTGGAAAAGCGGAAAATTTGTCAAACAGCTATTTATTTTTACAAAGAATAACTTTTACAAAGTTTTTAAAGGCATATGTTATATTACACTCATAGATGCTCAAAATTATTAAAATCATGCATTTTATTCATGATGTAAAGAAATCAAAATAGAAATGCGTAAGCACGCATTTTATTCATGATCTCATCTGACCCTCAAATTTTCCACTTTTCTAGCGACCACCCTGTATTAACTAGTTTCTTTACACTAAAAAAAGAAATGGATAGGTTCGAACCTTGAACTCTTTGCTTGTAGTTACATTTAAAGAACGATAAATAGATCGACACGAACTATAAAGTCTTTGTTAGGATTTCTTTTATACAGAATATAAAATAGACCAGTGTGAACCATGACCTCTTCGGTTACAAGTACTTCTATCTAACAATATATAGTTTGTAATAACCAAATTCATATTTTTATTAATTATTCTTTGTTGTATTTGTCAAAAGAAAACGACGTACTTTGAAATTAAAACCGTTTCTTATTTCATTTTTTGTTTTTCACTTCGACGAGCGGACTTCTTAAAAAAACATTAATTGCTTTTGTTTAGCGTAAAGTTTCGCGATAGGATGCCTGTGCTTATGTAGGAGAAAGGGATCAAACCCCCAGAATATAAGACTGTAATTTCTTAAACTTACCATTGACCCATCGGGGGATTTGTGGAGAGTGAATTCAGCCAACTGGAAGTTTCTTTTTCCCTGTGACTGTACAAACTTTCTCAAAACGTTCGATATTGCATATAAAATTAACATCGTTCCTTTAAATCTGATTCTCTTAAACGTCTTTTAGATTAAATGACTTAGATATTGTCCAGTATGGAAGTTTTCCTTTTATGTCAATATTTTTCAAACTCTGTGGGCTTGGACATCAGGTTGTCTTGTAACATTTCTTATAAAAAATAAGATAATATTTTAGCGTCGTGTACAACATATGGAGAAATGTTAACTTCCTACTTTGTTGAATAGATAAAACATTCAATATTTGAATACTAGACACATTACGGCACTAACTCTTATTTTGTCATGATTCCATGACATATATAGTAACCTTGCAGCTAATTTCGAGGGTTGTGATTCATGAAGGGAGGCTAAATTCGATCCCCGCATGAGAATTGGTTATTTGTTTAAACAACTTCCTGTTTGACGGTATCTACCGAAATGTAAAAACAAAATGGTGATATATACATATAGTTCCATGAATGGTGATTATGATTGAGACATTTTTTTGTGAGTCTTTCTCATATTCACAGACAAATTGTTAAAGTACCATATTTAATCCCACTGAGTCGAGAAACAATTTGATCAGAATATAAAAGGAACTCTTTCACGTCACAACTAACATAGCAGCAAATTCTTCCATCATATTACATCGGAAGGTTAGAGGTAATATTAATTCTGTTTATTACACATTAATGTAGATATCCAAAAGTCCTTGACCTCTCTCCTCCATAACACTGACAGACAGAAATTATAATTTACCTCTTGTAGCCCTGAAACACTAATGCTGTAGCTTTATACGGGAAGCAAGGGACTCTTAAACCTGAATTAAGGAAAACAATTTTCAATTCCCAAAAGAGATGTTAAAGAAAGGTCAACCTTGGTGTGTTGAATAACACATTAAAGCCAGGAGAAGTACCTTGTCCAAGGAAAAGGAAATGTTTGAAACAAACACATCCATACTGCTTTGGATGTAAGTAGCAGTATGCAGTAAATAAATAATGACAATTAAAATATGGCCAGAATCGGAAGGTTCAAGGTTCGAGCCGTAATATGCCATTCTGCATTTTATGCTGTGGAGTGTTTGTAATGAGTATAATCAGTACTGCTATTTAGTTAACAGTATCCGTTGGCAGCTGGTGGTGCTGAGTGGTATCCCAGGTTGTTGTTAGCATTCATAAATTAACGACGACCATGCCTGGACCTTTAGATCATTAGCATGGCCACTGTGCCAACGTGTGGCATAAAATGTTGTTCAGATCAAACATTCCAAGTACCAAGCGACTTCATTAGTTAAAACACAATGTACACAGTTCCTTGAATATATGTTTTAAAAAGTCAAGAGTAATAGAACTGAAGTCACTGTAGCGATTTGGGGCGTTAAATGTCTCACACAAATACTTGTTTCTCAACACAGGGTATTAATAGGTTGTTTTAAAAGAAAGAGAGCCCTAGCGACAATAGTTTCTATACATTTCTAAAGTTTCTCTATTGACGATAATTTAAAAGTCGAACTTCGAATATTAAAGAATTAAATACAGTAAAAATATATATATATTCTTTAATTATATATGTTACCGATCAGTGACTGCTCTAATAGCTTTAACTTACGCAACAATAGAAATACAAAAACGATCGTTAAGTGAAATTGATGGCAGCACGCTAGCGAGGGTTGCTGCTGACGTCACAGGCCCATTCTGATCAAGTCCTGGTACCAATCGATGTAATCTGTATCAGAAAAATAATGGTACTACACCTGCAATTGATGTTTGGGATTTTAAATCAATAAGTACGTTAAAAAGCCCCAGTAAACTAAAACAACATCTGATGGGGAGAAAGCTGAAAACTACGAATCCCCAACATATAAAACAGTGTATTTTATGTAATGTTTATAAATATGAACATACACATTAAACTAAGTACTTATATTTTTTTCTAATAAGAAAGTTGTTTTTGCATGATTAAACGTGCAATGACAATTACACAACAAAGAAGCTGCATTAACCATAAAAAGATTTGTTTCGTCATTTTCTCCCGTGACGCATCAGAATTTTCGTCATTGTGAGTACCTCCCAATTCCCAATGTGTCTATTTATTCACAGTTACAATAGTACTTCTCTGTTAGTTGATTATACATTAAAGTAGAAACAGAATTGTTTAAACATCGTTTCTTCTTAACCAATACTAATCGTTTTTCTTTCGTGCGATTCGGGAACCCATTAAAACATTTTGCGTACAAAGAACCAAAGAGTTAACTGCCTTTCCAAGGTACAACATTTTGTCGGGAATTTTTAAGCAGGTCCGTAAACAATATATTAAATGTATCGACAAAACTCTATTGATATTAACGTCTCGCTACAAATATTGCTAGCCCCACATATACGAATACCTTATATGGCCCCTTTGATAATATTGGCACAATAAATTCAGTTACCTGTAATTGAAAAAATCCTTGAATTCTATTGAATATTGTTTTGGACACAAAATACATGAATTAGTTGTATCATCAACGGTCCGTTTCTACTGCTCACGTTTTCTCACCCCAATATTTATATCCACCAAAGTATTCAATAATTTGAGGAAGCTAAAAATGATAGACAGGTTTCATCTGTTTATGATTTTATTTCGATAATATATTTCTTACTTAGCTATATGGCTCCTTATCTTTACCTATAGAGTTACCTGCTTTCTCCTCTATCCACTATTTATCTTCATATCGAGTTATCGGCGCTTTCAACCACGTTTCTGTCTGCCTGTCATATTATTTTAAGAACATAATCATATACTACCAGTCAAAGTACACGTAGAGATTCCTATATTATAAGACTGCATTTTGAAGGTGTTAGTTTGTATAAAGTTGCATATGTTTCCTATTATACATTTAACAACAAACAAACAACCTTTTCTTCTTATATTTAATATATTTTAATAACTTTGAATTGTTCTAAATATTTATACATATATACATCAGTTTAAAGAATGCACCTAGTATTCGTCATCATATAGGATTTTCTGCAATCTAATTAGCTTCTGTAAAGTCATATACAAATAGAGTGGTGCTTATTAAAGTGCCCAAAGTATCTGTTAAAACGCCATTTAAATGTGTAAGTAATAAAACACAAGTAGGTGTTACACAGTTGTATCAATTACTGCTAAATATTTTTGTTGTACTATTGGATATTAAGAAAGTTGGTACCTTTTTAAAGTGATTAGACAATAACTATACTGAATATCTTTGTAAACGGCTTCCTAGTGGCGCAACGGTATGTCTGGGGACTTATAACGCTAGAATCAGCGGTTCGATACCCGTAGGCAGATTACAAATAGCCGGTAGTGTAGTTCTATGCTTAAGAACAACAATCCTGTGTATTTTTTATTCTCTCCGTATATTATGATATGTGAAATGTCTTCAAAGATAGCGTTTCAGTATTCGTAACAGCATTTTATTGTGTTTAACTGACACTTTAACTTACCAAAGTAAAAAAGTAAAACGAAGTTTAACCAGTTTGGACATGGTACATAACAAGTATTACCAATGTTGCTTTGAAACTGAAATATTGTGAATTTACTAGTTATGTGAAGGTAGTTTCATATCTTACGAGTTATGAACGTTTCTTTACAAAGAGTGATGAGTTACGTATCCCAGCGAAACATACTTTCATGTTATATTTCAAAAGTCATACATACAAACACCTAAAACTTAATTATATTTTTAAATGTATATACAGTGCAGTTACATATTTAAATAATGTGTATACATGTGCGTAATTATCCAGTTTTACCAAACTTACGATACCTTTTGCGTATCTTCACTAAGCCTAAGTTCAAATTGGGCTCTGCTTACTTCGAATGCAGCAACAACAAATACTTAAGTTTGCTTATACTGAACACAAGCAAAGAACATCTTTGTTTGATGTATCTTATTTCTGTTTCACGGATACGTTTTGTCTCCTCCCATCTATTGTACCACCCACTTTCCAAGTGTGGCATCGTCCATCTATTGATCGAAAACTAGTCTCTCACTCTTTCATCTCTGTTTGTGATGAGTTGTCCGCCACTGAAACTTCTTTTTATCAAGGATTTTCCTCGAATAGAAAGTTGTGATCCTTTTACAAACATTAGCTTAAGTGAACTTCCTTCTTACAAAAGGATATATAACATCTTTATAAAGTTACTTCCTCCTTCTCATTGTTTCCATGGCTTATTAAAAGGATAACTGGTACGAATGTTAACCTGTATCGATATACACAGACACACACATACACATATATATACGTATAACACAATTAATGCAAGAAAAAATTCTCCATAACACGGTTTGATTCTGTTTTCATATGGAAATAGCTTGATATGGTAATAAATTACTTTCTAATAACTGTTTATTCTTTTTGATGGAATATGGCATTTGTTGACTTTACCCGTTTTATTTGCTTCTTTTGTAAAGTCAAACTCCCAGTAATTAGTTTTTATCTTGATTAATTATATAATGTAAACTCTGCATCGCATGACAGATCGATATCAGGTGTAAATACGAATACATTACAAAGTTAAATACACTGAATTTTTTTTTTTAATTTAAAAAGTTAATGTCAGATGAGAACCGGTTTTCTTGTATTTTATTTTTTAGTAGCGCCTTCCTCAAGCAGTCTCATACGAATTGATTTTTTATAATTACCTTCCATTTCCCAAATCAGTGTCCTTCTGGACATTCTGTTATTAAGTATACATTAGAGAAGTCGCGCTGATTACACAGCAGTCAAATTTATCATGTCGAACAATACATAAAAGAAATTATTCCAAGTTCTTTTAATCACCCAAACCAGTTCAAAACTGTTGCCCAAATGAACAAAAGTGGTTGCTTTATTTATGCTAACAACTGCTTCCATTCATGTCAGGCCCTGAGTTATTTCAAAACGGAATAAAACATTGTAAAAGTATGTCATGAGTTAAGGAGTTATATTTGCTTATGTAGATCGAATTCACACTGACAGTGTCATATATGGCATGATAAGTGGTTTCGTGAATGCCTGACATTCCACAATGAGCCATAGGAAATACATTTTAAGCTCACTCAATGAAGCCAAGTAAAAAAAAAGGATAAACATTATAAACACACATTTATAGACAAAATATGTTGAGTTACAGCCAACAGCAGAAGGAATGCACTTTGAATGAGAATTTTTGTCTTAGTGTATGTTTTAAAGCACACAAATTAGATGTTTTAAGTCTAATAAAAAAACCAGACATTAAAAAATTGTTTTTTCTAACAATACAGAAAATAAAGGGAAGAAACAGAACGTCATTGTTTAGTCAACAATACTTACTTTTTAGTCTTACGCAGTGGTAAGTATAAAACACGTTTATGTTGCTAAGCCTTCCCACAGCTATTTGTGTATCCTATGGTTGATTGTTGTTCTTCAAAAGGCGATGTTCTTCAGCTTCTCGAAGCTTTATGTCATTATGTCAAACATTTCTCGTGTCTAATAAAACAGATCTGTAATCTGAATTCAATCAGGTGTTATTAGTAGTGAAAAACTGCTTTAGCACATTCATCTTCAAGGTGTTGTTGGTAGTACAAAAACTGGTCTATTGTGGATGTCTATTACAGCGCAAGAATTAGCTTCGTTGAAAGGATAAACCGCTAATCAAACAGGAAGAATTGGTTTATTGTAAATAATATGCTGTTGTCCAAGCATACCAAGGTGTTGATTGTATCAGCGCTGACTGGTCCAGGGTTGATAAGATGTTTATGGTAAAACTGGAACTGGTTTAGTGCAGACAAAGTGTTAATGGAGTGAATAAAACTTATTTGTAGCGTAGAATAAATATTTGTGTCGCTAAAATTTTATTATAGCACAATAACTAATCAAGTGCGTTAAGCTTTATTGATTTAAAAGAGGCCTAATATGAATCAGGAGTCGATTAATGAGAAATAACTGATTCAGCTTACATGAAACGTTAATTATAAAATAAGGACCATGCTAGTGTAAACTTATAATTATTGATGAAGTATTGATTAATGGACTGTATAACTTCTGTAAGTAAATGAAGAGTTAATTATAAGACCAGAACTAGTCTAGCATATATAAGAAATTGAGGATACAACAGGAATTATCAAAGAATATTGTTATAAGAAACGGAAATTGTCGGGCGTAGATTATGTATGAATCATAGATTAATTTTTGTTGTTGATAAGAACATAAATTGATTTATAATAGATATTGTTCTTGTTATAAGATTAGGGTAGACTAGTGAATGTGTTAATTACAAGACAAGAACTCATCGAGTCCAGAAAGGTTGGTTGTTACAGAATAATAACAGATATCGCGTGTGTGCAAAGTTGGTTACAGAAAAAGAAATAACCAATATTAAAAAAGATTATCATTATATGGCAAGACTCTGTCTACGATATAAACGATGCATTATTGGTTAGAAATTTTCTTAGTTTAAATATAGCATACTTATTATAGAACAAGAAATACACTACTGTAAATACAACGAATTGACTGTACAACTAGAAATGACCTATTATGGATATAACGTATGGATATAGAATAAGAATAAGAATTGGTTTAGCGCAGATACAACGAGTTGACGATAGCACAAAAAATGGTCTAGTGCAGATAAAACGTATTGATTGTAGAACAAGAAATGGCACTGTATAGGACGAATGTGTTGTTTAGAGACTGAAAACGTATATTAGATATAACGTGTTGTTTGTAGGACAAGAACTAGTGTAGTTAAGATAATGTGTTGATCTTAGTAGAATAACTGGCCTAATGTAAACACAATATATTGATTTTAGAACAAAAACTAGTTTAGTGTAGATATAACATGGTTCAGTGCATATATAATACCTTGTTTTTAGCAAACATTTTTCTAGTATAAATATAACATGTTGGTTATAGTACAAAACTGGTCTAATGTAAGTATAACATGTTGATTATAGTAGAACACTGGTCTAGAGTAAATATAACATGTTGGTTATAGTACAAAACTGGTCTAATGTAAGTATAACATGTTGATTATAGTAGAACACTGGTCTAGAGTAAATATAACATGTTGATTGTTGAACAAAGATAGACTAATGTGGATATAATATGATAGTTCTAGATTTATTGCGTTTGTTTAGAACCATTATTGCTTTAATGTTGATATAACTAAATCATTTTGTGGTACCAACAGCACGTGATGTCTAATTAAGCAATTTCATGTCCTAAAAACAACACGTTTTATCTACACATAAGTAGTTCCTGTGCTGTCAAAAACGTGTTTAATCTAGACTACAACAGTTCTTATTTCCAAAATCAACATGCTACATGATGACTGTAAAACAATTCCTGTTAAACAGTCAACATGTAGCAGCTACACTAGACCATTTCTTGTTCTATCAGTAATAAATTGCAGATAAAATAGATTATTTCTTGTTCTATCATTAACACATTGTAACTACACCAGACCATTTCTTGTTTTATCAATAATGAATGGTAGCTACCTTAAACCATTTCTTGTTCTATCAGTAACACATTGCAACAACACTTGTCCATTTCTTGTTCTATCAGTAATGAATTGCAGCTAAAATAGACCATTTCTTGTTCTATCAATATGACTTGTACCTATACTAAACCATTTCTTGTTCTATCAGTAACACATTGTAACTACACTAAACAGTTTCTTGTTCTATCAGTAACAAATTGCAGCTAAGATAAACCATTTTTTGTTCTATTAGTAACCCATTGTAACTACACTAAACCATTTCTTGTTCTATCAGTAATAAATTGTAGCTAAAATAGACCATTTCTTGTTCTATCAGTAACCCACTGTAACTACATTAGACCATTTCTTATTCTATCAGTAATAAATTGCAGCTAAAATAGACCATTTCTTGTTCTATCATTAACCTATTGTAACTATACTAGACCATTTCTTGTTTTATCAATAATGACTTGTAGCTACACTAGACCATTTATTGTTCTATTAATAATGAGTTGTAACTACACTAAACAATTTCTTGTTCTATCAGTAACACATCGTAACTACACTGGACAATTTCTTATTCTATCGGTAATAAATTGTAGCTAAAATAGACCATTTCTTGTTCTACCAGTAATGAATTGCAGCTAAAATAGACCATTTCTTGTTCTACCAGTAATGAATTGCAGCTAAAATAGACCATTTCTTGTTCTATCGGTAACCCATTGTAACTACACTATACCATTTTTTGTTCTTTTAATAATGATTGTAGCTACACTAAACAATTTCTCTTATTCTATCTTAAACACATTGTAACTACACCCCTCCATTTCTTGTTCTATCAGTAATACCTGCAATAGACCGTTTATTGTTCTATAATCAACATATCTATCATACCTCCTAAATAAGGTAATAGTAAAAAGAGCAAAGAGTTGAAATAATAATAGGACAAAAATTTAGTCTACAGTACTTAATTAAGGTCCTCTTGATAAAAAAAAGCGTAGATTAATATAGTTAAAGTACTAATTAATAGTAAGGAACTGATTTGACTTATTAAGGCGTTAATTATAGACCAAGGACTAGTTTAAAGAACTTAAGGTTTTTGTGTGTTTGTTTAAGTTAGAGAACAGCTGAACTACTCTGAATAAAGTATTGACTAACGCTGAGGAACGTATTTGACTTAATAGGATATTAATTGATGAAAAATACTTGAGTACTTAAGGATTCGTTTTTATAAAAGATCTAAAATAGTACATGTACAATGTTTATTAATGGTGAAAACTAATTTAGCTTGTTAAAATGCTTATTATAGAACAAATATTAAGCTAGTACATATAAAGCTCATATTATAGACCATAACCAAAATGTGGATAATGGAATAATTAGGCTAGTATGTGTGAGGCATTGAATATGGAAGAAGAAATGACCTGACTGAATAAAGTGTTGATTATGAAACAAGAATTGGTCTAGAGTAGACGTTACTGTTAGCTACATATAGAATATTATGCTAACCCATGAAATAACTATAGCAATTGGTAAGGGAGTTGTTTTTATTATCAGATGTTGATAAGTCGATACTGGGTAGATAAAATGTTGCTCAGTCAATTGTAAATGAGTCTAGAGCTGAAAAAGAATGAATTTAAAAAAATCAGTTTACTTGGATAAAATTATAATTTTAATTTTGGTGGACTTGAAATACGGTATCTTTACAATAATTTGTTAACATTATGCTGTTTATTACTCAATAAACTGTTAAATAAGAGCTTTTTTTACATAAATGAAAATAAAGGTGTGTCGTAGCTAGGTGGTTATGAAACAACTAATTCAGGACGAATAAAATTTCTGTGTAACAAAATCTCAATGAAGAACTAGTATATTGCAGATAAGATGTGAAACGTGTGCTTATTCACAATGGATAACGGCCTTTGCGTAAGAATCGTGAATAAATTTACGTAGATAATTTAAGACAAGTAAAACAATATTCGAACAGTCAATATACTAAGTAATGTTGTTTTCTTACATCGATAACGTGATTAAAGTGTGACTAGTTGATGTTGTTGCTTTGTTTCTTTCTTTTTTTATTTAGCGCAAAATTTTATCTATTGGCTATCTTCATCGCAGGAAATCGAACCCTAAATTTTAACATTTTAAGTCCTGAACTTATCCGCTTATGTCCCCCGGTGTATCGGCGGTAAGTTCAGAACTATAAATGTTAAAATCTAGGATCCGATTTTCCGCGATAAAAAGAGGCAATCTCAAAACTTTGCGCGAAACAAAAAAAGATAATAAACAAAGCAACATAAAGTGCTAGCACAAATAAATTTGTTGTTTTGTTTCGAGGTGTAGTGTAGACTATTCGTGATGGGTTTAGTTGGAACATAATATTGTTATATTCGTGGTTACTGGAAGCACAGGCCCGGCATGGCCAGGTGGTTAAGGCACTCGACTCGTAATCTGAGGGTCGTGGATTCGAATTCCTGACACACCAAACATGCTCACCCTTTTAGTCGTAGGGGTTTTATAATGTAATGGTCAATCCCACAATTCGTTGGTAAAAGAGTAGCCCAAGAGTCGACGGTGGGTGGTGATGACTAGCTGTCTTCCCTCTAGTGTTACGTAGCTAAATTAGAGATGGTTAGCATGGATTGGCCTCGAGTAACTTTGCGCGAAATTCAAAACAAACAAAGGAGATGTTAGTGTGGCTTAGTCTAATATAAATTTTGTTGACATTTTTACTTGAAAAAATAATTTTATATTCCTGTTTATACGAGCTTAGTTTAGCAGAAACAAAGCTGGTTTTTCATTTTATTCTATTTTAAGTATTATTTAAGTTTTTGTATGAAGCACTTTACTTTTGTAATCTTAAAGCTACAACAAAGTGTCAAGATTATGTGTCGTGGACGATCGGAAGTGACGCCATTACTGTAAAAATGTGATATTTGAATCGAAATCTTTGAACAGTGATTAAAAAAAAATGAAATATGGTCTTTTCGTGTGGCTTAGTTTCTGAAAGTTAAACGCATCAGTTGATAGATATATTGATACCACCAAGAAAGGTTAGCATACAAAACAAACTATCATTAACTGATAATGGTAGTGAAGAAATTTGCATACAGGGTCTGCCTATTTTACCAAGGCAGAAATATAGAAAAGTAATGTTTCATTTGTTTAACATTAATATTTTGACTGCTACACATTTCACATGAATGAGAACGAGAACATATACATAAAAAAACCCAGTAAAACCTGTTTAAGGTGGAATCGCACAGGACCGAGTAAAATTACCGGCTTGAACAGTGAACATACATTTCCTTCATTATATATAATGTTTTAGCAGAACGCTCTACTTGCTTGACTCAAGAGAAGTAAGACGTTTGCGAATAAAGTTGTTATACTGTTTATGCTATATTTATTAAAATAAGAACAAAAATAGACATTCAAAATATACATAAGTACACAAAATATTTATCAAATCTATTTGAAGAAAGTGTCTAATTTCAACTGTTTCGTTTTATTTAATAAACTTTCTGATGCGGCTAAAAGAGAACGCCAATTTTACGGCTTTTTCATGAAGTTATTTTTCCCCTTTATTATTGCGTACAATTTGATAGCATCAAAATAACTTAACACTTACGATTAAGTAGGAATTTCTACTTTCTCACTATCGCTTCCATTTTGTTCATCTTCTGAATCTGCCAAACTGTTACCATCTTGTGATTCTATTATAGATTTTAAATCAGTTTCATCAGTTTCTGTTAAAACATTCTTGTCGACGTTCACAAAACTTTCCGTTTTAACAGAATCATCTGCATCAATCTTTTCAATCAAAGTTTGAATTTCACTAGAATCGTCATGACAAACAACTTCTCCACAATCTCCGCTATTATCAAGAATAAATCCACAGCTTCAAAAGCACTTTATTACGCATTTGATTGAATGACTTAAAAATGCAATTGCATCTAACACATCAATTTTCAGTCGTCCGTGTTTGCAATAATATGCTGAAGCATCAATTTTCTGTATTTCAATTTTATACACTGTATAATTCCATTATCTAGCAGCTGTAGAATTGATGTTGTATATGGAGGTAGAAAGACTAAACGAACATTTGAAAGTTGAACTTTTGGGTGACAAGTTGCATTATCTAGGAAAAGTAGAATATTCCTATTTTCTTGTTCCATTCTTTTGTTTAATTTATTCAAACATTCCTTGGATATAGCACGTGTCATCCACGCTTTATTATTCGCTTTCGATTCCACAGAAAGTTGATTTTTCCTTAAATTCTTGAAACAGCGCAGATTTTCCACTTTTCCTTATCATCCACTGTTTCTCTAGTTTTCCGTCAGCAAATGCGACCAAAATTACGGTCAATCGTTCTTTCGAATAGCGACCTCTGGAATAATGACGACAGAAGAAAAAGAACAGAATATATTTAATCAATACTTACTGTAACAAAATATCCGAGAATTTATTAATATTTAAAAAATATATTAATTAAATAAGAAATTAATATTTAATCAAAAACATTTTTTTCTGCCTTACTTAGGTTTTAATCCTACTCATTGATAGATGATGTAAGTGAAATATAGTTTTCCGTTCCGCCATGTAGTAAAATCTTAAGATGATAATGCAAAATTTTAATACTTCTGGCTTATACAAGTTTCTGCCCTATGCAGTTTCTGGCTTAGACAGGTTTTACTGTAGTTATTTAGGCCTAGTTATCACAATAAATAACGCAGACAAATAACAAAATACTATAAATAAAGGCAACCTAGTGGTAAATACAAATAACAATAGTAACTTTGATTAAACTGGCCACAACTACTTACAAAAGCTTCCAGAAATAATAATATCATTTTAACCTTTCACGTGATATGAATTTGATGCCTCCCTTCATGCAATTATTTGAAGCTCGCATAATTAACTTCGAATAAACTGCTTACGTTAATACATACACTTGTTACTAAATCTTAATATGGACAGTTTATGAAGCTAAAATAAGTTAAGCAGTCACTGCACTGTTATAAATTTAGAACGAGAAATGCTTTGAAAATTTTATTACAACCCGTCAGCAGTTAGTTACAAAGAAATTACTGCGAGTGTACTACAAAACTGCAGAAATATTAAGGTCAGTGCTTCTAATACGTAATTTGATAACGTATAGCTTTGTTAAACGGAACAGTTTTTCAAAAATCTTATGCACTTTACATATTTTTAACAGGAACCATATTACAAAAGAAATTAATATGTAATTTTTCTAAATTAGAAGAAAGGCTTCTCAACAAAAAAGAAATGTTTCCTTTCCCTACGGTCCGCATGGTCAGTTGGGTTAAGGCGTTCGACTCGTAATTTGAAGGTTGCGGGTTCGAATCCCCATCTCACCAAATATGCTCGCCCTTTCAGACGTGGGAGCATTATGATGTGATGGTCAATCTCACTATTCGTTGGTAAAAGAGTTGGCAATGGGTGGCAATGACTAGCTGCCTTCCCTCTAGTCTTACACTGCTAAATTAGGGACGGCGAGCGGAGATAGTCCTCGAGTAGCTTTGCGCGAAATTCAGAAAAAACAAAGATTCCTTCTCTTTAGTCTGTCATTGTATATTAGGGATAGCTAGCGCAAATAGCCCTCGAATAGTTTTATGCGAAATTCAATAAACATTTATTTTTTAAAAAGCAGATATAATTTCAGATTAAAATTGTGATATCCACTGCGGATGGCATCACGAGATAAAAACAAATACAATCTTTTTTTTTAATTCAAACAAACTAAGCAAGTCCCTTCCGTACAAAGTTATCAACAGTTTATAATAACTTTTAAAGGTTTCCCGGGTGAATAGAATATTGTAACTTAAGCACTAGATATTTGTTGTTTATTTTTGTTAGTGAATTAATAGATTCTGATCTCCATTACACGTGTTGTGTTTAAATATTATTTTAAGAATTTAGACTGTTGTAAAAAGGCATGTTAGGGTTGGTTGGTTTGGTGTTATATGGCGCATGTTAGGGACTTTATCAAAATTATTTGACGTTCTAACCTATGTTACCTTTTGTTTAAAACCTTTCGCTGCTGATGGGGTGCATGTATTGCATCTCATTAAGTCCTCTACCCTTGTCATAACTCGCAATATAAAGAAATGATCAAAAGTATTCCACATAAAATACGTAGTAGTAACTATTGGTTTGTTTAATTTCAATGTGGTGATGTTTTTGTCTAATCTATGTTTGTGTTACTAATATGTTCTCATGGACAAAATCTATAACAATTTGGTACATAAATGGTTAGAACAGTAAGTTTAAGTAAGAAACGTCTCTGCAGTGCTCGCAAATATTATATTTTTCATGAACGTTCTTAGAAATATTTAATTTACCCTCGTGACGATACGAAACTCTTGATGAATATTCAGGCAGTCTTCGTAATTGAAACTGCTCACTAGAGAGAGACTTGTGAAGAAAGTCTTTGAAGACAAATCTACAAAGTAATACAGAGGGAAAGAGCGGCGTGTCGAAAGTCTTCCGTTTTTTATGTTCAAGTCCTCTAAAACAGTCTTCACAAATCTCACACTGAACTCGTACGTATCTGCCACCCATTTCACATATATTTGTTCATCACGACTTGTGAGGTTTACTCTTGAAACACGTTTAAGTCTTCTTCAATATTAACTGTTCGTAATGTTGTAGGTTTGAGAAACAAGTGTATCACGTACTCTTTTAGAATATAATAGCGCACTCCTAAGAGATAATAAAGTTTGAGAAAAGGTAAAAAACAGACATTAAAATTATTCATCTACTGAATATTAACTGTCGGTGTTAGATCATAACACGCTTAGGTTGGTTAATGAAAGTAAGAACAGATAACACTGCACAACAATTTTTTAAAGTTTTGCTTTCTGAAAAGTGTTTGCTGATTGTGACAGGTACCTGGTGGGTATGCACAAATATAGTTTTGGTTTTGCTTCATCACGTAGGAACTCTGAGAAATAGACAGTTAACTGTTTACCAGCAATAACGTATTTAATTGCGTTTATGTTTCTAATACGCTATTAAGTTTAACATAATTAAAAGTGTTTTGCTCCTGAATTTCGTTTGTATTCAATGTCCGGTGCATCGCGTTGCAGCGTCCAACAGTAGTCAGCAAACGTTGGTGGATTCCAGTTGCCCTGATATCGTTTTTCCATTGTCGCAATGTCCTGGTGAAAATGAAGATTTCGAAGAAAGTGTACGTGATGGGCAAATTTGGGTGTGATTTTCGTGATCAGCAGCTAAAAATCTATAAGGAACACCAACAATGTTCAAGAAGCAAAAACTTTGTTGTGCAGTATAATTATACAAAGTTTGAAAATATAAAGTGTTGAGTTCACGTAAATAATGCATTTTTTTCTTTCTGCTTTGTTAAATAGCATTTTGTGAAAATACAGTTTAGAAACACTAATAAATTACTGTTCAACTTTAATATAAGCACATTACACGAACCAAAATTAATAACATATTTTGTAATGTTTGGAAAGAGTAAAGTATAACTTAGGACTTGTAAGCAAAGTTGTAATAAAAAAGTCCGAGTTCGCCTCTCATGCCTCATTGACCTAATTTCAAAAAATAAAAGAAAAACAGTTAAGTTCCAAATATTTTAACTTTGTTAAATGAAAGTTTAAGCTGACGGTGCATAGCTTATGAGAAAACTGTTTACGAAAATATCTTATTAGAATAGGCCTCGTGGAACTAAAGATAATTGGTAATGAAGCAAGAAAATTGGTTTTTTGGTTATCATATAGGTATGGTAAACTCCGGTTGGAATATGTGTGCTTGAATTTGTTTGTGAATTCGGTTAGAATGCTAAGACATATTACAAAATATAAAACATTTACTCAGATGGCAAATTAAAAGTGGGAACTTCAGCCCCTTTGCATATGCTAGTCTTACTTTAGTCCATGGCAATACGTTATTTTATCCGTGCTGTAGTCGGTTCAGTGTTGCAGTATATACGGGCTGTTAGGAAGCATGCAGACAAATGTATTGGCTTTATTATCGAAATTTTATCAGCTAAAAACCATTAATCTTTCAGCTACTTACCTACACAAGACCACTTCAACCATTAACATAATCAGTAGTTTATCTGAACTGGTCAACTTTTATTATCAACATTTCAACTATGAAAGGACCATTTATAATAATGCCATACAAATGACCAGTTAAAATATTCCCGTGTAAAACGCTTTACCTGCGAGCAAAAGATTTTACCAGTCTAAAATAAATCTATATCAAGTACTTTACCTATGAGCGAAGAGAAGTCCAAAAAAGACCTGTATCAAGCACTTCATCTATGCAAAGACCAGTCTGCAATTGTTTTATAAAGCATTTTGCTTATATAAAAATAAGTTTGAATAGTTATATAATACACGGTCTATGCAAACACTAGTCCTATTAGCCTAATAAAGAAGGTGCTAAAACAGTCTAAAATAGTACTATAAAACAACTCACATGTACACAGACCAGCTAAAATAAACTTACCTTAAACGCTTCATGTATGTAAAGATCAGTCTAAGATATACATTCCTATGAAAAGATTTTCCTTTACAAAGATCAACCTAAAAATAGACATATAACACACTTTATACATGCAAGAGAAACCAGTCTAACACTTTAGTAAAATAAAAACAGTCACTCACTTTAGTAACTCGTTGTAGCTCATGGTTGCGTCTGATAATATATAACAGTGAAAATTGGGTTTCGATACCCGCAATAGACAGAAGTCAGGTAGCCCCTTTGTGCATCATTGTGCTTAACAACAATCTACTGTAACACATTCATACTATTCTCTTCCCTGTAACGATACCTTAATTAGCTGTACAAAACTACCACCCAATAATGACGAAATCAATAATCTACACTATCTATTCATGTCAAGCCAACCTCTGTAATAATACATTATGCACCTTAGATGTCATTTGTGAGCAATGAATCTTATAGTTTACCTAATAATTTATCAACAGTAAACTAATATTACTGCAATCCTTCTGTTCCTAATACACATGGTCTCACAGCAATTCACATATTTGCAGTTTCTACTCCATACAATTTTTTATTCAAACTAATCCCACTTCTTACACCGAAGATACTATTCTTATTTTAATCTATTCATCTTTAAACATAACCTTGAAAAAAAAACATTAACTCTCATCTCACGTCAACACAATACTACACAGAACCTATTACTATGAGCATCTTAAGTAACAATGTGTGTAGTGATATGCACTTTTACATAACGTGTCATTGTATATCTCACTCTGCACAATGATATTTATTGTTACATAAAATGTCATTATATATCTGGCTCTGCGTAGTGATATGTATTGCTACTTAACACGACTTTAAGTATGAACTCTGATTCACACACAGTGTATCATGCTAATCACTAGGTCACACTCGGTCCGTACTGTGCTTCAAGTTTTGTTGTTAATAAGAATCACGCTGCTACATAACATGTCACTATATATATCTCACTTTGTGCAGTTATATATATTGCTACATAATATATCACTCTCTGTCGTGATATGTATTGTTACATAATGTGTCAGTATATATCTCACTCTGTTTAGTTGTATGTATTGTTATCTAACATTTCATTATATATATATATATATATATATATCACTAAACAGAGTAAGATATATGTGATATGTCATGTAACAATATATATTACTGCACAGAGCCAGATATATAGTTGCACGTTATATAACAATACATATCACTGCACAGAGTGAGATTAATATAGTGATATATTATGTAACAGGATATATATAGCTACACAGTGAGATATATAATAACATGTTATGTAACAATATATAACTACACAAAGTGAGATATATAGTGACATGTTATGTAACAATACATATAACTACATTCATGTTATGTACCAGCGTGATTCATATTAACAACAAAACTCGTAACACAGTACTGACAGAGCGTGACCTGGTGATTAGCATGATACACTGTGTGTGAATTAAAGGGTTCGTAGTTGGAGTCCTGTTTTTGTTTTATAGGAATTAATCAAATTTGCAAGAGTGGACAGTGAATATTATTGATTGGCTGCCTTCACTGTAGTCGTTCAACTCAAAATTACAGAGGATTTATACAGATAACCCTTTGGTAGCTTTACGCCAGTATCAGAAACCAACAAACCAACTACACGAATCCAGTTATTTCTTCACACCTTATATAGGATTGTGACTTCCTGCTAACAACTTATTATATGTTTCTTTGTGTTACACATAATCAAAATATATACGCATAAACTTTGTATATAATTATTGTTTTAGCATGAAAAGTCTGAGACGCGCATGCTCAACACGTGATGGGTGACTTTAAAGTTATGGCATCATAATGGCTTATTTGTGTGTGTTTTTTTTCTAATAAGTTACCAGCCAATGTCGTGTTCTCACACATGTTGTGCTTTAGATCTTATAAACGTTTGCGACATTGATTAAACATCAATAACGTCTTTGGTAAGTAGGGCTGAAAGACAAGGAAAAGTTTTGATAAGGTTCTGTTTCGCGACACTTATTTCTTGAATAAGCGTGTCGGTAATTAATAATTTATTGCTTGAGTTACAAACCCGTCAGATAAACACAGAGTAATAAAAGCTGTAGCAAAGCATCAGAACGTATTTCTGGAATTAAGCCATTCATTCATACGTCTAACTTGATTGTCACCGACACAAGCACGTGATAACTTAATTAAAAATCGTATATTGTGCTCAGTGATACACAAGTACAACATTTAATATAACATCAAGGAATTAAAATTCGCTCTGTAAATCAATAGTAAGAAACTTTATTCTTTATGCTCACAAAATCAACTGCAAAAGAACATAAAAGAAAAAAAAACATTATTTCATGTTATTCCCACTTAAAACAGCAACTGCGAATCAAGTTAGATAAGACAAGAGCTCATATAATTAAAGCTACCATAAAACTCTTATTATAAGTTCTCTGGAAAAATACAACAAAGTACATTAAGACACGCTAGAAAAAAGAAATCGATAGAACTTATTGGTTTGTACCACGTGATATCTCCACTCGTGACGTATTACTTTTGTCAGTGACGTGCAGTCTTGTTTTTACTTAATGAGCATACAGATCACTGAGCGAATATAATTCAACACGTTCCTGTGTGTGTTGTAAAAGTTTAAGAAAACGTGCTTCATTTTCAACAACATATCTTCGTTATTATGTTGTAAACGGTAATTCATTTACAATTAAGTTAACGGTTAAAAAGAATCAGAACTCTTGCGAAAGTCGAGTTGGGATTTTTTATAAACTAGTGTTTGTTTGTTTTTTTAATTTTGCGCAAAGCTACTCAAGAGCTATCTACGTTATCCGTCGCTGATTTAGCAGTGTAAGACTAGAGGGAAGGCAGCTAGTCATCACCGCCACCCACCGCCATCTCTCGGGCTACTCATTTACCAACGAATAATGTGATTGATCGTAACTTATAACACTCCCACGGCTGTAAGGACAAGTATGTTAGGTGCAACCGGAATTCGAACCCGCGACCCTCAGATTATGAGTCGAACGCCTTAACCCACCTAACCATGCCGAGTCGTCAATTTATGGTCAGGTATTTAATACTTTATATGAATTAAATATTTCTATGTTTTTTTAAATTCCTTACTTATCTCCAATGTTGCTCACAGAACTCAATAAATCTACAAATGTTTTATTGGAACTTCCCCTCCCTCATACAAAAAATCTTATCTCAAGTTTGTAATCGCATTTTCTCCTCCATAGTCCATCACAGTAAATATGTTAGTAATACAGAGTCCATAACAGTAAATATGGTAGTAATACAGTCTATGACAGTAAATATGTTAGTAATACAGGGTGTATCACAGTAAATATGCTAGTAATACAGAACCCATTTCAGTAAATATGTTAGTAATACAGAATCCATCACAGTAAATATGTTAGTAATATCACCGTGTAGTATGTACCGTGAATGTATCCTGTCTCGTTTTTTACATAAAAATAAAGAGTTCGAGAAAATTTTACCCCCAAGAGAGAGAAAGAAAAAAAAACAAAGCAGAGCTAAAGAGAGAGACCACCTTTCGTGCTTGTAATTTGTGTTCCTGGGTATTTAATACAAGCGTTACGTTTAAATATAGCATTCTGCATGCCAATTACCAGTACTTAACGGTATTATTTTATATATATATATAGTAACATAACCAACGTTATAGCTATCATGGTAAAGTAGGAACAGTCTGAGTACCTGGTATATAATTACCAATAATACGAATACAGTATATTGACATATAGATTTCAACGGCAACAAGCCAAGTAGATTGAGCAATCTGAGTACTATAGTTTCACTAAAACGATTAGATGAGCAGTTGTTATCCAATAAGCACGCAATCACACACTTAAATCACAAAAAACACAGTGACACAGGCACATACACGTGCACGTTTCATCAGTCCTACATTAATTAAACTTTATCTATGATGGTCCTATCGGTCAATATACAACCCAACTCGAATCTGTACTCGTAAAAACGGAACAAAATCAGCTAGACTCTCTTAATGAGTCACCTGAGATGTGTTTGTTTATTATGTTCTTTTTCAGAAATTTCGTTGAGCTTTGAATGAAAAACTTAATGTTTGTGGATGGTGGAAGGGTTTAGCAAAGTATCAGTGAAAATCAAAAAGTGGATATGGTGTGCACACTGACACGACTAGAATGATCACATGATGTATTGGCTAAGGCCACTTCCCCGAAATTGTCTGGGTTCCTTCTTAACTACAAGAACATATAAGTGTAATTAGAGAACAGTGCGAAACTGTATAAAAAACAAGATATACACAATACTGTGTGAAGTAGCTTATAACAAAGTTTAAATCTACGTTAACGAAACAATATCATATTTGACGATGTGAACCTGACGATGACCGAAGAAGGTCGAAACGTTGTTCGCTCTTCTATTTGAAGTGTTTTCTGGGCCCAGAACAGCCGTTTTTGCATATAAAAATATCATATTTAAATTTTTCCGCCTTCAGTGTAAACTTACACTTTGTTGTATAATTGTATTTTGTATCTAGTGACGACGAGATCTCTATACAATTAGGTCCAGTCAGAGAAAGAAAAAATCCAGAAATATCTTCCCAGTGGTTTTTATTACCAGGGAGTCCATAAGAACAACAAAATATTGTGAACAAACTTTATCGAAACAGTACAAACATTAACAGCTCTTTCAGCTGTTTGTACAAATTTATCCAAAAACAACTTCAAAAGAGGAACATATACTATCATTCCAAAAGCTATATTATTACGATGGATAAGGGGGCTGCATACACATTATTTCCTGGGGTCCCTGATGGCTCCAGATGCCCAACTCATACCGTCAAACTGAACGAACAACAAATGTTACGGAGTAAACCAGACGAAAATGTATAAGTGTAGTTTGTGCCAATTTCGTGAGTAATTTATACACCAAAATTGGTGTAAGGATTAATAATACAGTGGTGCATGTTTATTTTAACATCAGATATTTATTGGTATTGTTATTTATCTTCACTTCGATTAGCTTTATTCATAATTCAGAAAAATAAAAGTGAGCCTGCAGACGATTCAGCTGACGGACAACTGAACTTAGAAATAACTGTAACGTCATGTTTTGTGTGTTCGCTATTTACTGTAACTATAGTTTAATAACCGCCTCTCTTCTTTACTTGTTATAAAATAACATCGAAATAATTATACAGATCAGTAGTTTAGCGCTAAACAACCGTGAATTCGAGGATCTATATTTGGCGTTCTGTTGCTACATGAACAAAACCCGTACTCTTGGTATGAGTGAATTCTACCAGAAGCGGTCAAATTCTAGTATTCCGTCAGGGCTGACGGAGGACGCTTTGACTAGCTGGCTTCCATCTTGTTTATCAGTTCAAAGAATAAGGACCACTACCACATGTAGTCGTTGTATAATTTTGTACAAATATCAAATCTCATAAGCTTTTGGTTTCTTTTCATCTGTCCTTATGTTAAATACCAAAAGTAATTCAAGTACATTAGCCATAGTTCTGGCACTGCAGAAAAATCTTGCCGGTGAGTATAGCCAATCCAAAGATTTTCTGGGCCACGTGCTTTTGTTACATGCCATTCGAGGACGTATTTAGTGCAGAGCTACATCTTGATAACGTAAGTTCCAGAGGAAAATCGATCTTTGTGTAGCTCTCTTCTTGATCTCCCAACATTATTGCGCAAGCACTGAACAACAAATATAGAACTTGCACACATATTAACCACCCCACAAATCTCGCTCCCCCAACTAGCATTAATTAAAAAAAAACCTATTGGATACAGCTTGGCACTAACATTATTTAACGTCGAATTAAAAAACAACAGAAGTGGGAATTATTTGGTTACGAATACGACACAGTTTCAACACCCAATGAGCTATGACTTAATCAGTGCTGTGAGCGCATGGTATGACGTCATACTCAGTTTTAAAATTTGTTTCCCTTTGTGACAGCGGTAAGTCTACGTATTTACAACGCTAAAATAAGGGGTTCGATTTCTCTCGGTAGACACAGCAGACAGATCAATGTGGCTTTGCTGTAAGAAAAACTCACACGCACGTTGCTTAAATCTTACTTTAAAAATTATACATTTGTAAAATTTATCTTTTGATGTTTTACACTAAGATATCAAATAAACCTCATTATTTTGTGTTTTCGTTGTCGATGAGCAATCTACTTCTCGAAAAAATTTATTAGGAAAAAGTACTGATAGTATCTGCTTCGCTTTTTCTTCCAACTGGAAAATTTTAATAAGTTTTAAATTAGCCAGTGACAAGTAATCTCATACAGATGGAAGATGATTTTTGACAAAAATCCCAACTGGCGTAAAGCCAGTGTTGGTGTAGCTGCATTTGCTCTTCAGTCCCAGAGATAGTATGCAGTTTCGTTGCTGTAACGTGAAAGGTAGGCGATTTAAACAATGCTTTTAAATAATATCTGTAGTTCTCAATTGTTTCTTGGATTCTGTTTATTTGCGCACTTACTGGATCACGTCATGAAATCCAAGCATTTTACTCACCTTTTCTCTCAGAAGGAACAGAAAGATGTGCGCGCTTACAAGCTACTTTGTCCCCCGCTAATACAGCGGTAAGTCTACGAATTTACAACGCTAAAATCGGGAGTTCGATTTTCCCCAGTGGACTCAGTAGATAGCCTCGTGTGGTTTTGCTATAATAAAACACACACATTCAAACTACTTTTCCCGCCTAATTCTTATTTCATTTGTAAATATATATATATATATGCTAACAAATGTAAGTATTTCTTAAATTAACTGCGTTATAATAAAATATTTTATTTTATATTTAGTTATAAGTTCAATTACCTATACCTTATCGATAACATTTTAAATTTGTTTTACAATAAGACTCTATAGCTTTAGTTGGGTTTCTAGCTCCCTATAAAAAAAAGAAAAACAATTAATATTTCAATGTACAGGTTTGTTTGTTTTGAATTTCGCACAAAGCTACTCGAGAGCTATCTGATAGTTGTCCCTAAAAATACCAGTGTAAGACTAGAGAGTAGGTGGCTAGTCATCACCACCCACCGCCAACTCTTGGACTACTCTTTTACCAACGAATACTGGAATTGATCATCACCACCCACGGCCAACTCTTGGGTTACTCTTTTACCAACGAATACTGGAATTGATCGAAACATTATAACGACCCCACGGCTGAAAGGTATATTTGGTGAGTCGGGGATTTCAATGTTCAACTCTGCAATATGCTAAATGGAACAGCCTGTAAAACTAAAACAGCAAGTGACGTTTTCTAAATAATGCTTCTTTGGAGTCGTATTTACCAAAAAAGAAATTGAAAGGTCAAGGCAGTAATAAGCCGATCTTTAGTTTTTAAAGTATGAATTAAGAGACGAATAAAAAAAAACTACAATGAGTGTTTCTTTTTTTATGTGTTTTAACATAATTTATTCCGACATTTGTGAATTAATTTCTTTCTCGAGTAAATTATGACAATCATGTGTATATGTATGTATACGCAGTTCATACATTATTCTTTAACATTTCTACATCTTGATACTAAGTATTACAAAAACGCAAATTTATATCCTTGTCTTATGATTTATATTTTATATAATTGTAAAATAGCTCCGGGCTTTGATATTATCTAAAAAAACTCATTTTTTTTTCTGCCTGTTTGTCTAGTAAATACACAAGTAATTTTGACGACAATTATCGTGGTACTACAACACTTTAATTATCTTGAGATACATAACAAGCATTACCAAATTATAATTATTTCGTAGAGTGTAATCTAGATTTCTTATTATTTACATATCTTGGTATAACACTGTAATTCTCTTAAAATAACTGAAAATGTTGCGAAATTATAACTGTTTTCTATAGTGTAATCTAATTTAGTTATTATTTCTATATCGTGGTATAACATTATAGTTATCTTAAAATAGTTAAAAACATTGCAAAGTTATAATTGTTTTCTAGAGTTAATCCAACTTAATTATCACTTGGTAACCCTTTCTTATATGATTTGTGTTTGTTTTTTACACCAAACCATACTTCACTGTTACTGGAGTATGGAACAGTATGATTTTGCGTTTACTAGCTTTGTTTCGCATGTTAATTGAAAGGTTTTATGGAAAGCGATACTTTATTAAGTGCACACAATGTGTTGTTCTAATTTATTCGATACCCTTGCTGACAGCCAGTTAATAAAGTAAATTAGTAACAGAGTTGGGATCACCTGTTGGTTTTTAATTGGTTACTCTAGAAATGACCGCTAGGAGACGCAGTGACAAGTTGGGAGGGATTTATTAACGTTTAAGATCAGAAAATATTGTCGTTATCGTGGCTTCGAGTACTGCTAATGATAGCATAAAATTAATGGCCCCCTAATTGTTGGAATATGAGATTTATCTAAGTTTTTACGTAGCTTTATGGTTTTGTGAAAGACTTGTGATATATATATATATATACTACGATACGTGCGCGCGTGTGTATATATGCCGCTTCCCTCATTTTTCAATAAACATTAACATTTACGAACGCCATTTCTAGAAACAGTAAAATCGACTTCACCCTAATATTGGTAGACATTAAATGTAAAAACATAAAAACTGCCGTCACTACTTAGTTTCATATCCGACACATTTCTACTATAAATTACAGTTATGAATAATTTCACAGGTTTTACACATAAGGGCTACATAGAATGTAAGACCAATTTGCTACAGTGATAAGCTATAAGTTAAATCGATTTTTTTCTAATATATTGCTGATATGAGCCTCGCTTTTATTGTTTTGGACATTTCGTACATTCATCTATGCTACATGTGCCTATTTAATATGCAGCTATCGACAAAATTAGGCCTAATAATAAAAGCGCTTTTATCTTTGCCCTCACTGTTTTGTAATTATACAATTAGATTTAATCTTAGATACGAAATTTCATGTTTATGGTATGTAAATCTAATGCACTAATACAAGCGGTCAAAGACATTTTGAATGCAGAATGACCAGTATACGTAATCCATAAGCTTACAACTTTTTATTTCAGAGCTTTTCAATGGAGCTATCTGTCATTCTTATAATATTTATTTATTGGGATATGATAAAAATGGAAGTTATATAAGCTTTTGCTGGAGAAAAGGAAAGTTATCCTGACGAAATTAGTGTTACTTGGAATAGGATATATGTTCCATAAATTAAATTTTTCATATCAAAAGGCCTGGCATGGCCGAACGCGTTAAGGCGTGCACTCGTAATCCGAGGATCGCGGGTTCGCGCCCGCGTCGAACTAAACATGCTTGCCCTCCCAGCCGTGGGGGTGTATAATGTGACGGTCAATCCCACTATTCGTTAATAAAAGAGTAGCCCAAGAGTTGGCGGTGGGTGGTGATAACTAGCTGCCTTCCCTCTCGTCTTACACTGCTAAATTAGGGACGGCTAGCACAGATAGCCCTCGAGTAGCTTTGTGCGAAATTCCAAAACAAACAAATCATATCAAAAAGGAGTACAATTAGGGCCCGTCATAGCCAGGTGGATAAAGCACTCGACTCGTAATCCGAGAGTCGCGTGTTCGAATCCTCGTCACACCAAATATGCTCGTTCTTTCAGCTGTGAGACGTTATAATGTGACGGTAAATCCCACTATTCGCGAAATTCAAAATCCCCCACGAATACAATTAAGCTTGAAATTTAACTCCAAGCTGAGAAGATGTTAAATAGAGATTGTTTTATTCGTGTGTTTTTAATTTTGCGCAAAGCTACACCAGGGATATATGCGCTAGCCGTCCCTAATTTTGCAGTGTAAGACTAGAGAGAAGGCAACTAGTCATCACCATCCACTGATAACTCTTAGGCTACTCTTTTACCAATGAATGGTGGAATTGACCGTCACATTATAACGCCCCCACGACTGAAAGGTTGGACATATGTGGTGAGACCCTCAGATTATGAGTCGTGCGCCTTAACATCTGACCACGCCAGGCCAGCAAACGATAATGTGACTGTATTTAACCATGTATTAACTTTACGTAATGCTCAACAGAATTCAGATTACGCTTTATGGAGTAAATATAAAGGAAAGACTGCTATAGTTAGTTTTTAGTCAGAAAATGAATTCCCATCAAGGAAGTAATGAGGAAAAAAGAAAAGAAAAAATAACCGCTTTAAAATTATCATGAACCATGCTGGCTTAAATACATAAGAGATTACTATGGCTTACGAAAATATTAATATTTTTGGCTTGAATGAAAAGTTGTAGTTATATGGTAGGAATAAATAAAGTTTTATTTTAAATTTTGTATTAATATTTTCTTTTTTTAAAATGCACGTGACTGACACATTTTTCTACAATATTCTACTTCAGAATCTCGTTTCTATTTTTCCAGCACCCGAATTTGTAATCTAAAATTTTGATAGCCTATTCTTTAAGCCCTGACTGCGGAAGAAATGCATCTTACACTTGTAACATAAACCTAAAATAATATGGTGTGATTGCCTGCATATGTTAATAAATTCTTTGCATATTATAGCCCCAGTGGCTTAGCAGCAAGTCTGAAGGTTGTAACACTAAAAATCGAAACCCGTGAAAGGCACAACGCAGATGGCCCTTTGCGTAAATTTAAAACAATACAAAGAAACAAATTTTAGTTTCGATTAATTTGTAGTTTATTGTCTTTGTTAATAAAATACCGATCTATTTGTCAGGTAGCCCGGAATGGCCAAGCGTATTATGGCATGCGACTCGTAATCTGAGGGTCGCGGGTTAGCATCCCGTTAGAGCACTTATGAGCATTTGGTTTTTTATGTTTTTGCGCTCATATCTCACATTTTATCTTCACTCATACACATTACTTTTATCAGGGCTATGAACCTCTGGGCAAAATTATCAGCCCGATTAATTCAGATCAGATTCCAGGAAATGTTTATTAAAATCCGTCAACAAAGTTACATAACCAGTAGCAATTCTGTTATAAATCTAGTAGCAGTTCTGTTATAAAAGTAACAACTGTGTAACGTTCAATTTAACGTAAATTTAAATAAATATATAACGTCCCCTAAAAAATAACAAACAGTATACACAAATTATAATAAAATAAAAAGAAAGAAGCAGTTGTGAGTGAGACTACCTCAGTGACATTAAAGTCAGTATATTAAAAAACTGACAAATAAATGCTTTGAAACACATATATGCATTTCTGATGCATCCAGATTTGTATAGATGGACTATAATAAAATATAAGTAAACACACTGTACATAATAATGTTGGCTAAATAAGGAACTTGTTAACTAAAATGGTGATATACTTAAGAGGAAAATATCAGTTTAAAAATTAAATCAAATGTTCACAACCTACAGTCATTGATTACAACCCAACTGGCTACCAAATACTTCGTAAACCATTACAATATTAACTTATAAAATCACCCTAATTGTGCTAAATTACTGAATACTTTCTACTGGCAAGATCTCTTCATGCTGATTCTGAAAGAAATAGCTTATTAAAGGTACATTCTTTAGAGAAAATTCAGTACAATATATATATCAACACTTACTAGATGTAACTTATATTATATTCCATTCCACGACATGACCAGTTGGTGAGGGAGCTAGAGTCGTAATTCCTGGGTCGTAGGTTCGAATCCCCGTTCCACCGAACATGCTTACCATTTCAGCCGTGTAAAAGTTATAATGGTACAATAAAGATGATTATTCATTGGTTAAAGCGTAGCTCAAGAGCGAGCGGTGAGTAGTGATGACTAACTGCCCTCCATCTTGTCTTACGATGCTGAATTAGAGACGCTAGCGCAAATAGTCCTTGTTTTGCTTTGCGTGAAATTAAAAATGAAATAAACAAACAATTTCTCGGTATCAAACACAAAATAAATAATAAAAGAGATAACTAGAAAGGAACAGCAAGAAAAACATTAAATAAATGAAATCTAGTTACGTATCGATTGAGTGAAATTAATAATATCCTTGTTGAAATAAGAGCTGATTTAAAACTATCGATCTTAAAACAAAATTTCATGAGAGGTCCTTTCATGATCGATATCATACTGCATATCTAACTTCTCACAAATTAATATTGCTTTTGCTTCCTTCTCTCTCTTTCGATAATGAAAGATTTTTTTTCAATAAAACGTGCTTATTTAATCGTGTAGAATACTGTTAACATCAGTGAGTACCGCCAGGGCAGACGATACATACATTAGCATCAATATGAAATAATGAAATAGGCTTAAAATTCTAATCAAAAATGACGGAAAATATAATGTACACTCTCCATTACATGTTTTCTTCTTTTTAACACGTTTTTTGTGCCTTTGGTGAAATTTAGCTTCCGTGCGACAAACAGTGTTTTGTGTGTGTGTGTGTGTGTGTGATTGCTGTAAATATTAGATTTTTCTCCATAAACACCATGGAATATTGAGTAGTAGAAACAGATTGTGGGTTATATACCTCATTCATGTTTTGTTTTATATTCACAGTTTTGCGCACAAGACTCGCTAACATACAAGGATCTTCTAAATTACTAGATAATTACACATAATGTGTACAATTAGCAAGCAAATTTTATAACGTATTCGTAAATTGGGGCTAAGAATAGTTACTTGGATAGAGCTTCAAAGATATTTTAAGCTGTTATCCTGTCTCTATCAGGCCTATTAGAAAAGTCTTAGTAAATCTTCGTGGCAAAATAAAGCTTGGAAAGGCAGTCTTGCTTACAGACCATTGTACTTTTGCTGAAACGTTGGCAAAATATTTGTTTGTTTGTTTTAATTTTGCTCAAAGCTATCTGTGCTAACAGTCCCTATTTTAGCAGTGTAAGACTAGAGGGAAAATAATTAGTCATCACCACTCACCGCCTACTCTTGGGCTACTGTTTTACCAACGAATAATGGGATTGACCGTCACATTATAACGCCCCCACGGCTGAAAGGGCAAGCATGCTTGGTGCGACTGGGATTCGAACCCGCGACCCTCAGATGACGAGTCAAACGCCTTAACCCACCTGGCCATACCAGACCAAAATATTTTGATAAGTCTCAAAAATAACCCCTTCAGTTCTAAAATCCTTGGGCCTGGCATGGCCAAGCGCGTAAGGCGTGCAACTCGTAATCCGAGGGTCGCGGGTTCGCGCCCGCGTCGCGCTAAACGTGCTCGCCCTCCCAGCCGTGGGGGCGTATGAGTGACGGTCAATCCCAGTTGGCGGTGGGTGGTGATGACTAGCTGCCTTCCCTCTGGTCTTACACTACTAAATTAGGGACGGCTAGCACAGATAGCCCTCGAGTACCTTTGTGCGAAATTCCAAAAACAAAACAAACAAACAATCAAAATGACGCACGTAACAACTATTTTTATGGTCACTGTAGCTTCTCTGATGTGTAACAATCATCGGACATTTAATCATACTGAAACAAGTTGCTCAGTAGGTGGATCATAAGTGTATAGCTATTTCACATCTGTTAAGGAGTAGTATATGTCTGTGTTTATTACCCATAGCCAACTGTTCTGAAAGCTGTGTTATGTTTTATTTGCATTTTCTTTTTCCATATGTTCATTTTTTTCAAAAGTAAACAGGAAATCCTAAAATTAGTTATTATTTCAGAATTCAATTTGGTTGCAATTTCTCGGTCTATACAAGTTGTGGCTTATCTTTAGTTTCTGTATATTTGTGGTTTTTTTTAAACTTCAGAATACATAGTATAAAAATGTAGTTCTTTATTAATTCACGTAACTTCTTCTGGTTTGGTATTAAACCTCTGAACAAGTAAACAGAAAATACCACATGTGCTAAGTTATTGACAGCGGAATTTTTGTTTTATATATTTAGTTAATGGATTTAGTTTAAACATACAAACTGAGTATTTCGAAATATATCTGTGGGTATGTGTATACTGTCAAGAAACCTTCAGTTCGACAACAAAATTTATTTTTCGTAATAAATATAAATATATGTTATCATCGAGTTTTTCACACGGAGTCTGTTTCACATAATTTTCAAATATTCTAGTGTTTAACTTGCAACTATTCAATTAATTGTTTTAATTTAACATTTTAGACATTTTAACAATCTGGAGACATGCTATTTAATAAGTTGTTTTGAAAATCTACAGAACTAAAGTATTTTAATGAGAAATCAATTAAATTGTCATATATAAATGTTTCACATTAACTCCTAGCATAAATTGTCATATATAACTGTTGCACATTAGCTCTTAGCATAAACTGTCGTGTGTAACTGTTGAATATTAACTCTTTTAGCATAAATTATCATATATAACTGTTCAGTGTTAATTGTTTTAACTATCGATTAGCCTTTACCTCAATAGTTTTAAACATCATATCATATTTTTATTCCCATTTGCCATGTTATTTGAAAATTGTTTTAAAATAAAATATTTGATTTTTTCTAACAAACTTTGTTTGTTTGTTAAGCATCCCTCGAGGGAACAGCAGTAACTCTTCGGATTTACAACCCTAAAATCAGGGGTTCGATCCACCCTCGATAGACACAGCAGAAAGCCCGTTGTGGCTTTGCTACAAGAAAACACGCAGAACGTCGAAACACTTAATCATTTGTCATCAGTTTATAAACTGCAATTTTTTAAATCTAATATTATATATTATGTTAAAATAACCAAATTTTATATTTTCTGTGAAATCACGTCTAACTGGAAATATATTCATCTTCAATAGCAACTAATAATTCATGACTGACCGTTGTTGGAATCTTAAAATTCACTACCACCTAAAATTGTTCATTAATAATATTTAATTAGCAATTATTTATACCCTTATAATACATTTTCATTTGTTCCATAGCAGTTATTGAGCTCGGGAACTTTATTAACAGATTAAACTTTTAGGATCCGCAAAGTTTTATTAATAACATATCAAGAAAATTAGTTAAACTCTGGTAATTTACTGCCATCAGTTAAATCAGTGTTAGAACCTTCAGTTTATTATGATTAATATTTACTGAGAGTCATTAAACTTTCGTAATTTACTGCCATCAGTTAAACCAGTGTTAGAATCTTCAGCTTATTATGATTAATATTTACTGAGAGTTATTAAGCTCTGGTAATTTACTGACATCAGTTAAACTTCAGCTTATTATGATTAGTATTTACTGAGATTTGTTAAACTTTGATATTTTACCTCGATGTGCTGAATCGCAATCTTCCCAGTGGCTCACTAGTAACTTTAAAGACTTATAGCACTCAAAAAAGAGTATCAAACCTGTGGTGGACATAGCACACATACCCTCCTGTGCATCTTTGCGTTCAGCAACAAATAAATACGCCGTTAAATAACGGTTAAAATCAATAATGGTTCACTACCAGAATTTTACCGACATATATGTTGAACTTGGTATCTTATTGTTATACATTGAACCATAATTGTGACTTACAACCGTTCAGTGGCAGTGTACCATCGACGACTTGCTAATTTTATCTTTTATTGTCATTGTTATTGTTTTGAATTAAGCACAAAGCTACACAATGGGCTATCTGTGCTCTGCCCACCACAGGTATCGAAACCCGGATTTTAGCGTGTAAATCCGCAGACATACCGCTGAGCCACTGGGGGGGCTCTTTTGTTGTCATCTTCTGACGTGGTTTCAATTAACACAGTTATAACCTATGGTAACTTATTTATAAGCATATAACGAAGGACTTTAATATCTTATTAGAATCTTTTGTTTGTTTGTTACATTGTGAAACGCAGATTTATCATGAATACCTGAGTTAATACACGACAGAAACAATTAAAACATTTGCATTTCATAACCACAACTTGCAGCTGAGATATTTCAAGACTGTAGAACTGTCTTTCAATGACGTAAATATATGGCGAGAATTGAAATTGTTCGAAGTTTGCAAATTAACAACTTTCACATCGTTAAATGTTTAGTTTCAGTTACAATGTGATAGTTTTAGTTGTTTCTGCAGTTTGATGTTCCAGTTAAATTATATAGTTTTAATGAAGACTATTTTTTGCTTCGTCCATTTAGGATTTTCAATCATTAATCTGTAAAGTATTGTTTCAAACCTGTATTTGAGTAAAAAAGAAAAAAATATTTTTTTATATAATGTTATGAATAGCTATGTACATAGGATATAATATTATATTTGTACGACAGAGGTTAATTACAGTGTGTAATAATGGTGTTTCATGTCCAATATTACTCTTGGAATTACTTCCTTTGGTGTAGATCACGTTCAGTGTAAGAACCATGGTTACTTGTTAACTGCCAGATTCTGTACTTTTCAGTTTTAACAACTTCCTTAAAAAAATAGTGAAGTATTCTGAAATCACGGACTATTTACAAACGTTCAACAGCCTTTAATATATACAGACTTCGGCCTCCATAAATATGTTTAACCAGATTAAAGGCCCAAAACTCCATTGCATCTGTGTGTGTGTTTTCTTATAGCAAAGCCACATGGGGCTATCTGCTGAGCTCACCGAGGGGAATCGAACCACTGATGTTATCGTTGTAAATCCGTAGACATACTGCTGTACTGGCGGGGGGCGGTTGCATCAGTGTCTGCAGAGTGGAGAAATATTTGGTTCGATGGAATTGATGTGATTCTGGTTTTTTTCTGACTATATTGTTTCATGAAAACCGTAATAATTTGGAAGAATGTGATCCTTAGTCAACTTAAAATGCGATTTTATTATCCTGAAAATGATATCAGATAAAAGTTATTTTGTTCCATTTCAATAAATGTTGACACTTGTTTGCTGGATGGGGTTTTCACGTTTTGTTCGTCTCAGCCACTATGAGGTGATGGTAGTTTGAGATGCAGTGATGTAGCTAGTTGGTTAGTCACCTTAAGTTGTAGGTCATAAAATAGAAGAACATCCTCTTTTCTTAGCGTCCATTCATCTTTCTCTGATTCTATTATTCTGAAGTGTTCACTGTTCGGTTTTTCGTTTCAGTGTTTGCTCAGGTGGTTGTAAATTTCAGAGTTATTGAAAGGATTGTTATGCACATGCTCCTTAACTCTAAAACAGTGGCCATCATCAATTGATACTGTTACCTACAACATTCCCTCTGTTTAAAGGCTAATTTCGGTAGCTAAGGTTCGAGTCGTTGACCCAATATAGATTTACTTTCTGTAGAGTTGGAGTTTGGTCTCAGAACTCTTTGCTGTCATAAATTGTTGTTTGTCGGGCAAGTTTGTTTGTTGTTTTTTTTCCTTTTCCATGAAGATTTTGGAGGCTTCTGTCTTTGAAATATCGTTTAGCAATATATCTATACAATATTTTCTTAAGAAAGGCTGTTTTTTCCCTCTAACCATAAGTCAGTTCTTGACGACATTACAATACTGAATGGCCAGTAATGTGCAGATAACCAAGTATAAAGATAGTGTAGTTGGCATCTGTGGTGCCAGGATCTCACTCCTCTAACAGTACACTAAAACAGTTAGAAATCACTCTTATACAGACCGATTACTTTCCCCGTGTGATTACTATACGTGAATTTTCGGAATATACTATAAAACGACCAAAGTAAGGCATTTTGCTGATTAAAACCGAAGTGTTATATTTAACTGAGAAAATATTTTTAAAAATAAAAGCTTTTGACCTTGTTATTATTAACTATAATTTCATCACAGCTACAGAGAGTACCTTATATGCAGGTACTGATCCCATGTCTTATGAAAGATCATCTGTCCCCCGCTGGGACAGCGGTAAATCTTCGGACTTACAACGCTAAAATCAGGGGTTCGATTTCCCTAGGTGAACAAAACCGATAGCTCGATGTGGCTTTGCTATAAAAAAAAAACACTTACGAAGACTATCTGGATTTAATAGTTTGCTGGTTCTAACCGAACTACAGTCTCTATGAGCAACTATTGCTATAAACTGCAAACAACTCCTTATTGACAGTTGTCCCTCAGAGGAACAGCGGTAAGTTGACGGACTTAAACGCTAAAATTCGATGTTGAATTATCTGCGATGGGCACAGCAGATATCTAAATGTAGTTATGCTATAAAACGATCAATCTAACAATTCTTGAGCGACGGTCTTGCAGAAAGCAGTTCAGGTTTAATAAATTGTTAACTATTGTTTAGCTACTATTTCTATAAACAACCTTTCTTATGAGCTAAAGACACTATTTATAACTACTGAATTATTTATTCTTGCAAAACTCTATCGCGATTAAATAGCTTATAAACAACAACTGTTTTCAACTTTTGTCTACAACTGTTGAATTATATTAGTATTTCGATAATTTCTGAGTCACGGTCCCTGTGGATAAATATCAAGATTTAACATTGTTCTGAATATTTATAAACATAAATATATATATGAACAACTTATGAGCTTTAGTATTACTCACTGTTAAACAGCAGTTATTAAAATTATAAGTCCGTGCTGGTAACAATTTTCAATAGTTGTAATCCCATAATATTTTATAAACATCTCAAATAAAATTGTATATACCCATTTCATTGTCTCTGTGATCAGCATTTCTATTTTGAGTAATAAAATGTATTAACCTTACTTTTGCTTCTTTAATAAGCTTTTACTTACTGGAAATTTCACAAAAACGAAACAGATACTACAAGCGAAGTGAGCGTATGAAAGTTCTGTACAAACAGAGAAAAACAAATCTTTATTCAACTGAAATAAATATCTGGTATTAATCGCAGAAACGTTCCTGAGGCTGTAAAATAGGTTAGTCGTATATGAGAGACAATTGTTTGACTTTTTTGTTTTCACTGTGTTTACTACGCGAAAACTAAAAAACACGGAAATGCCTTTTTCTTTGGACGATAAAAAAAATACTCTGAGTTTTAGTAAACATGAGACACTGGAAGGTTTAGTGAATCAAAATCAGTTGACCTTTGTTCCTGTTCACGTCAGTGTGAATAAAGTGAAAGTAATTCCCAGCTGGATGATGTTTCGTCTCTATTTCTCATGAGGTAAGGGGGCGTTCGTCTCGTCACAACCAGCTTACACGAGAAAGAAATGTTGGTTTTGGACCATGTTTGAAACTTGTTCATGATGAATGCAAGCAGTGGAAACAACGTCTAAAATCAACAGTACACCCTCGGATTTTTAAAAATAATTATTTTATCACTGAGTTCTGAAACTCTTGCTGTATAAGTATTCACAGCTTATGTTATAGTTTGTGAAATGTTTGATGTAAGTTTAAACTAAAATTTCTTTGGGCAATGTGACGAAAATGCTACCATGAATAGAGTTTGGAAACCAGACTCAAGTTTTAATTTCAGTTAGGATACATGTTACGGTTTCTTCGAATAAGTTATGTTCATAGCAGACGGGGCTCAGCATGGCCAGGTGGTTAAGGCATTCCACTCATAATATGAGGGTCGCGGATTCGATTCCCCGTTACACCAGACATGGTCGCTCTTTCAATTGTGGGGGCGTTATAATGTGACAGTTAATCCTACTATTTGTTAGTTAAAGAGTAGCTCAAGAATTGGTGACGGGTAGTGATGACTAAATGCTTTCCATCTAGTCTTACACTGCTAAATTAGAGATAGATAGCGCAGATAGCCTTCGTATAGCTTTGCGTGAAATTCAATTGTTAACTAGCCAGAGTTTTGTTTTTCTGTAACCGAATCCACGTGACTAAACACTTAGCTGCTCACTTGGTACACGCTTACCAACATCTACGATTATGAGATGAGAAATATGTTTATGAATTTTGTTTATCACATTTCACACCATCAGAGTTTATTATATTGTAGTTCTATTTACAATATAAACGTTTAAAAATCTAGATAAATTGCATCAAATCGAAGACAAAATTAAGTTTAAAACGCAACATGTTAAAACATTTTCATTAAAACCATGTGGCATGTGTGTTAATAATTTGCTTTCAATGAAAGTACCTTAAAATTGTGGGGTTTTACACCTATGTTTGTCGAGTGTACCAGGAAAAAGGTTTAATGTAGTTTTTCTTACGCCTGTAAATGCCCCTAAGTGGCACAGCATTGTGTTTGCAGGCTCATACTGCTGGAAACCTGGTTTCGATACCCGTGGTGAGCAGAGCACAGATAGCCCATTGTGTAGCTTTGTGGTTAATTCCAAACAATCCAACAAAACCTCTGTTAATACATCGAAATTGAATTCAGTACTTTTATTCACAGTACTTAAAAATACGTTATACGATGAATCTTGGAAACTGAGAATAATAGATTGCATGAAACAAAATAACGCATGCAACAAGAACTTTGGTAACATTAAAATTTGCACATACTCATAACAAAAGTTCCATTCGAACTAAATCACAATTTAATTGAACCGTAGCACCCTCTACCGGAAAATTGTAAAATTAAGTGCAATTGACATTTATCAGCTACACCAAAAAAAGTTTCTTTCGAAGCTAGATCACAATTATTTTGTACGTGTGTTCGACTAAATAAATCTGATATTTTATACCACCGTGTTCTATGGTGTTATCATGATAAATGAGATTAAATATTCTGAAAACCAATACGTTTGTAAAATTTTGAAGTAATAGTTTTTATGTTATACTTAGAAATGTGAGCACAAAAGGAAATAACTTACTTTTATTTTATACATTTCGTGTAAACGGGAGATACAGTTAAGTTTTATACATTAAAAGATAAAGAAGTGTAGGAAATCAACAGGTTTAATATTCATAACAAAAGATTACTTATGTCGAAGAAAATTTTGGACGTTTTATTGTTAAATTAGGTACGGCTAGCGCAGATGGCCTTGGTATAGCTTTGCGCGAAATTAAAAAAACAACAACATTATTTTCACTTTGTCCACTTTGAATTTCAAATCACAAGTATGTAAGACGTCATTTCCAACATACCTTCCAATAAAAAGAGAGAAAAAACATTTATATATAATTTTAAGCGTAAGAGAGAACATAAAAAGTCTCATCCTGAATATCATTTTGAATGTTACAAAATACGGAAACATCGAATCGCTTAAAACCGTACACTACTAACTATTTTTTAAAATATTCACTTGATAAATTGTGGATATACGAAGATAACAATCGAACTAAACTTTTCGAAGTGTTTTTGTTCTCCAACTTATGATACATAAATGATAATCGTGAACTGATTCAGTTAAAGATGTATTGATGTGGTTACGATAGAATGTTTTTTTTCTCTGTTCCCGCTGCGGGTATCGAAACCCGTTTTCTAAAGTTATAAGTCAATATACTTGCCTCTGTGTTCTTGGGAGAATGGAGTATGATACAATGTACATATCAAAATTAGAGTATTCGTATAATTTAAAGGTGAAGGTTTTGTGATATAATGGTTTATGTTCTTTTCGACATTTCGAGTTTTTGTAATTAATTCATAATGAGTAACTTTAACTGAAACGTTGCACGAAAAGTGACTTTTAGCAGATAACATCTGTACTGTTTTAATGAAAATTGTGAATTTGCATTTAAAATTTTCTTTATCAAAGTTCAGACTTCGTGATTTATACAGCGAGAGTCCATTCAAAGAAAACATATTTAAATGTGATTCTTGACTTTGAGGAAAACACTAGGATTTATTTACTTATGTTTGCATTGCCAGTGGCCAATGTCTAACTTATGTAGACAGTCTTAAAACGGCTATGTAATCAGAGCAACGTATAATTACTGAATAATTATGTCTTACAATACCACTTCTTTGGAAATAATAGTGTGTAAAAAATAGTGTTTCCGCCTTTAACAATGAGAATTTTGTTTCATTGTTCAGTCGAAGTGTGAGCATATTTTGTTTTTCTTTATTCATTCTACTTTAAGATACAGTAGGTGCACGCCACCGTATCTTGGCTACATTATATAAACAAGACTAAATGCTCCAACAAGGTAACGCATCACTGACAATCCAGCGTAGAGAGAACCGGTTAAATTAAATAGTCTCTGTTTCCTTAGTTTGATCCTTCATAAATAATTCAGTTTCCAACAGAAATGTGCGATATAATTCTCCTCGTAAAACAAAGTGACCGTAATTGAAATGGCGTTTGGATAAAGGTCGAAACAACGCACAGATCGAAAACAGAAGAGCTTTGAGTTTGCGTTGAGTTGTTAGTGTGTGCGTCATGTTGCTCGAATCCTTGTAAATTCCCTTCTTGTATATATGTTACTCCTTTTTCACTCGAGCTTTGTTTAAATATAGTTTCTGCTACATAACGTTCACCAGTCATCTTCTCCTGGAAACCTAGTTCCAGTTAAAATATTAAACATCTCATGAAAACTTCTTTCATCAGATGTATTGGGCTGTGAAATCATAAGAAAGTGTAATGTTGGATGTAAAATACAGGTATTTTTTTACACACACATATATATATATGTACATGTATGTGTGTAAATATGGACATATGTTAATGTAAGTATATATATATATAAATCAGAAAGTTCTTGTAAAAGCATGTTGAAATACCGTTTTCATTTTGTTAAAGGTTTAACTTTTTTTTATAAACCTCAGTTGTTGTTTTTTAAATAACAAAGGAACATTTTATACTCTATATTCAGCCATTACAGAAGATCAGAAGCTAAGCAGGATCTTTGATACCAGTTAGTTACTATATTTGTCGCTTGGTGTTAAAAATAATTGATAAGTTATTTAAAATATGACACTAAAGATTATTTATTGTTTATGGACTTTTATTTTGATTATTAATCTTACTGGATTTATCATTTATCAGTGTATTTGTTTAAATGTAGCATACAACTTTATTTAATTGAGATCTAACTCTGGATACACTTTCTATACAGCAACATTTCTTTGTCTAAAAGTGTAGTTAAATATTCTGGCATTTTGCCCTTCTGGATTCCTCGTATGTGTTACAATAACCCAACACTAACTGTATGCATTAACACACGGTTAAAATACTATATACGAGGGCTATATCTAAAGTCACCTTTTAAAATTCACACCCTCAGCATGTGAATTTAATTATTTTTTTTATAAACCTCAGTTTTTTTTAAATAATAAAGGAACATTTTATATACAAACGTTTTTTACTCTATATTCAGCCATTACAGAAGATCGGAAGCTAAGCAGGATCTTTGATACCAGTTTGTTACTATATGTCTCAAATGTCTCAGATTTTTGGTAAAGATTACCTGACAGTTTAAAAACCTACCATGAGGGCTAAGTTTCCAACATCATATTCTACAAAGAGAATCTCAAAAGAACTCTCGTTTCAATACTCTTTCCATATCCTTTAATATATTGGTCTGTCTTGATTTTCTGTCAGACAAAATCTTCGTAAATACTTACATGTAGGCTGTATGTGATATCTTCTTCTCTGATACTTTGTTTCCTGTTGCTGAATATTCCCAGCCAGGATGTGTCGACATGAAATCAAGAACCACCACCCAGTTTTCTACCAAACATAAAACCATAACTAAGCATCTTATAGATCTCCAAATTCTGGCAAAAAATTTCCAATAGTATTTTTTCACTAGGCAAGTGTTAGTAAATCAATCAGAATTGAAATTGAAAATAATGCTTGCAAAACCTAACTTCACCTCGAACTTCATTTGCGGATGGCCCGGCATGGCCAGGTGGGCTAAGGCGTTCGACTCGTAATATGAGGGTTGTGGGTTCGAATTCCGGTCACACCAAACATGTTCGCCCTTTCAGCCGTGGAGGCGTTATAATGTTATGGTCAATCCCACTATTCGTTGGTAAAAGAGTAGCCCAAGAGTTGGCGGTGGGTGGTGATGACTAGCTGCCTTCCCTCTAGTCTTACACTACTAAATTAGGGACGGCTAGCGCAGATAGCCCTCGAGTAGCTTTGAGCAAAATTCAAAAATAAAATAAACAAACTATCATTTGCGGACACATAAACAAATTATGATTTACAGTTATTAAATCGTGTGCAAATGTTAGTAAATCAGTCAGAACTGAAATTGAAAATAATGTTTGCAAAAACTAACTTTATCTCGCAACTTCATTTCCGGACATATGAATAAATTATGATTTACAGTAATTTTCGTCATTAAATTGTGTGGCAGGAGTCATACACACAGATATATATATATTTAGTGCAAAATGACTCAGACTAATTTTACTTTACTCCACGGTTTAACATTTTCAGGACACAATTAACAAGTCTGCTTCATTGTTAATTGAGAACAGTGGGCCATACTCCCAGTTAAGAGCAAAGAGATAGAGTTGTAAAAAACACTCTTCGGGATCCATCATCTACTTTGACTATAATTTAAAGAAAGCTTGTATTAAAAATACATTGATAGTTACTACTGCAAAATTACTCACTGTATTTTATATGCAAAAACGGCTCGTTTGGGTTGAGAAAATATTTTACATGGAAGAGCGAACAACGTTTCAACCTTCTTCGGTCATCGTCAGGTTTACAAGAAGAAGGTCGAAACGTTGTTCGCTCTTCTATTTAAAATATTTTCTCAACCCAAACGAGCCGTTTTTGCATATAAAATTCTCAACAAGTGAGTTTCTCGACATCACTGATTGTTACTCACTGTCTGATGTATATGTCTAAAGACAAAATGTGTGTAACTCACTGCCTGATATTTATGCCTAAAGACTAAATGTGTGTATATTTGCACCTTAATTCCTCCTCGCCTATTGGACCAAATCTCAATCAAAATTTGTATGTAACTACTATGAACTATGAAGAGTGTTCTAAGTGGTCAAAATTGAACTTAACCATATTTCTATTATTTAAAGCCCATTTGCTTTAAGAGTCAATCTTAAACACTCTTGGCGGGATGATACTTTGCACAATGTTGATTACTTTAAAAGATATTCAAAATCACAGTATGAACGTTGCTGGATTGTTTCTCAAACAACCATTACTGTATCATGGTCAATGAGATTTAGGATTTTCAAGGGTGGGATTACCTCAAATCGTTATTTGTTAGTAGATGGAAAGCTAATAGCAAATGTTATCTATGAAAAAGCTTTGTTATTGCTTTAAAATTTTGAGATAAAGTTTACTTTCAACATATTACAGTGAAATGCATGACTGATGTAAAACTGACATTATTTTAATTGAGTTTAAACATTCCCTGTCAGTTGGTCGGTATTTCAGTTGGTATGTTCATGTAAGGTGATTGTGAACAAAGTGACTTTTGGACTAAATTGAGCACTAGAGATTTCTCTTGTTGTGTGTTCAAGCTAAATATTGACACCATGTTCAAGAAGTACTGATTTTTATAGTGTAATATATATTATAATGAGCTGTGTATCATCATGGCTAAAATATGTCTTGTTGAGCTAAAATCATTGCCTGTAAACCATGTAAGCACGAACGACTCTAAGAAAAATATATTAATAGCAACATGTTGTACATGTTTATCATCACGTTACACTTGAATGTTGCTGACATATTCACGTTAGTTTCATCAAGTTTACAATATTAGTTTTGTGACAGACTTTGTGTGGTACAGATACACATATTCAAAGTACTTTGCAAATCGGTGCTTTCCTACTTTTGATCACGATGAACATTTTATATCGAATTAAAATATAACCTTTTGACATAAGGTATGACGAACAGTTGAAATTAGCTTGCAAAAGGATTTCTTTCTAATTTACACGTATGATCACTGTTTAAATTTGTTAGCTGGCAATTTACTTGAAATAACTGTCGAAGTCGTTGCAAGTATATAATTATCAATTATTAATTACTCCAAATTATAGAGTGAAAAATTTTAACATGATATAATAAAAATTCGTTGTGATATTTGCAATTTTTGAAGAGCTCTGTGATTCAGAGGTTTACAGGGAGGATAAATAAATAGAATAAAACTGCTACGACAGTTCGTGTGCACATCATACCTTAAAATGTTTTGGGGTTGGGAAGTCATGTCTTCTAATAAACTTAAATAAGATGTCTTCCTTAAAGGGTATTGAATAAAATTCATCTTACTCCTTTTAGACTATAGTATTCAAATACTGAGGTTAATATTACATGTGATATATAAAAACTCGATAAAACTTAAATGGTTTTAAAATGTAGAGACCCATAGAGGTAAGGAAATGTCAAAAGAACATATGTCCACTGAGTTTACATTTTTTTTCTCTCTCTCTCTCACTAAAGCCCCTCACTGGCTCAGCGGTATGTCTGCGGACTTACACGCTAAAATCCGGGTTTCGATACCCGTGGTGAGCAGAGCACAGATAGCCCATTGTGTAGCTTTGTGCTTAATTCCAAAACAACCAACAACCAACTTTCACTAAATGTGCCAAAACCCAACCCACATTAGAGAGTTCTGCTTTCTATTGGCCACCGCCCCTCTCTAAAATATAATTTCAGAATTTTTTAAAATTATCTAAATTGTAACTCTAAGCGACGTGAAAATATGTTGGTTTTTCTGCTCCCCAGCTAACTCTTTGCTGCCTTATGCCCCCCCCCTTTTCCAAATAAAGAATAGCATAGAAATATTACTGTCTACAATGGATAAATTATTTATGATGCTTTCAAAAATAAAAATATTTGTCTCTTACATCATGTATTTCACTGTTCTTCGCTTTGCGATATTTACATGTCTAAAATACGAGCAAGGAGAATGATTTGTCTCCTTAAAATTTAACAAAATGGACGATGATATTTTAATTTATATTGGCTATATAAGTTTAGCCTGGCTTAGTCATTGCTGAAAATACGCGTTGTGAATATTTTAACAAGGGTTTTGCCGAAGTATCACTTAGATTAAAATGAATTAAATACTATAATTATACACGATTGTTTCGTGTGTAACTTTAAACAATACATCTTGTAAGTCATTAAATAACTGATGGTGTATAACTTTGAAGAATTCACAAAGTTTTAGTGTGTGTTTTTTTCTTACGGTTTAGAAATTTTGTTCATTTGTACGACGTTTCGATCACGTTGTCAGGATACACTAAGTTTAGGCTAAATTGTGACCCAACCTATTCTTTCAAATAAAGGTTTATTTACCAGTGAACAACCAGTTCGTCTATAGGTTTCTAACCACTTATAAAGGGCAATTTTTTTCGTTGTGTGTGCGTATCAGAAATTTAGTTAAATTACTAGTAGTCTCAAGAAATAGTAATTAACAGAAATACAATAATGCCTTAGTATTTTTAGTGGTAAGTTCGTTGCATTTAACTAGCAAGTCTTCGTTAATTTTGTTTATTAACACCTGGTTAAAGTTTCAGAATGGTGTTTTTTTTCCTTCTGTTGTCATGCCCTTAAGATAGGTTTATAGTGTTTTTATATCCACGTGCCTAGCTTGTGTCCTCTTTTGCCAATGTGAAAACGTCGGGTAGGTTTTGAGGTATTTTGTAAATGTTTCCTGGAGGGCTCTGTTTATTGTAAACTTTTCTTAGCATGCGGTTGATTTTTATTCCTGGAGTGAGCAGGAATTGGGTTGTTCAGTCGCATTGATTTCTGTGAGAAGTATGTTAAACTTTTGTAGGAAGAGAATGGGTTTTATAATTAGGTTTGATGAGAACGGGTGTTGTGGGTTTATTTGTCCGTTAATATTGCCTTGTCTGTGTTATTTAATTCATTTACGACTTATATTGCTGTTTTTGGCAGTAACTGGTCAGGGTTAGTGAAACATTATATTCTGTTAGGGGTTTCCTCATCAATGCACGTGCTGATGTTAGACACGCGCATCTTTACCATATACTTCTGTTATTCCGCTCATTGTGTAACTTGCATAACATTTCCTAATCGTATTATTAAAAAAATGTTCGAAAAGGATAAAGAATACAATTAGCACGTAACAAAATATACAAAATAAAATAAAAAATTCAAACAGCACATCAAAATGTAACAGCATACATCACGAGTAGCTTTGAACAAATGTATAAACGTTTAACTATTACATTATTACTTCACGAATATCTGACGTAAATGTAATTTATATCCAATAATTGCAGTTAATTTTACCAATAATGCATTTTACGCGTGTCAACTTTTCCCGCAAATAAACAATTAATTTAACAATAACAATTAAATGTATTAACGTTGTTTTTTTGTTGTTTCATAAATAGAAAAAGAATAAATTAATAAAAAGTCTTAACGCCATATATCAATAATATTAATTATTATTTGTGAGTTAATTATCCAATGTAGTTTATATATTATGTAGGTACTAAGTTGTGAAATCAAAGACAGTAAGAGACTGTTAGGCTTTTCCTTTTTCGTCCATGTAAATGTACAGTCCTACTAACTTTTGCATAAATCATTTTAATGCCTAATTTGTTCTGTTGTGAAAATTAGTTAAAATTTTTAAAAAGCTTTCTGTAACAGCGAAACAATAAGCAACAACCATTGCAATCAGTGTCTTAACTTTCATATAAAAACTGCCGATGAGTACAAGAGAATTTTGAGTTTACTGAGAGTTTAAATGAATAAATGTTTTTTTGTTATAAAGTCACGTAATTTCTAACCGTTTTAATATATACGTATTTATGTTTGTAATTAATTTCAAAACAATGTTGTTGTTTTCTTGCATATTCTTACATTTGTCTGTTTCCGAAATACGTTTTGTGAACCAAACTATCACGTGTGTTTTGCTTATTGTTTATACTTTTTAGAAATACGTAATTTGGGTATCTTTCAGGTTGTGTCGCTGTCCCCTCGTCTGAGGCTCGTTAGGTCGTGTCGATATGAGCTCCGCTGAGTCGGAGGAACAGTCAGATGAGGAGCAGCCCATATTCCGTCCCTTTACAAGGGAGTCCTTGGCAGCCATTGAAGCTCGTATCGCAGAGGAGGCCGCCAGGAAGAAGGAGCTAGCTCAGAGAGCGGAGGAGGGGGTGACAGGTGGAGGCTTGGGAGACGCCGAGTTGTACATTCCCACCCATGCGGAGGAGATCCTCAAGCCTGATCCATTGTTAGAGGTTTCCATGCCCCTGCCTAAGACACTGCATTCAGAGTTGCCCCCAGAACTGATTGCTACTCCTATTGAGGACATAGATCCTTACTACGAAAACAAAATGGTAATTAATGTATCTTTTAATTCATAGTGTTGCAATTATATATATTTATATGTTGGGCTCGGCAGGGCCAGGTGGATTAAGGTGTTCAACTCATAATATGAGGGTCGCTGATTCGAATCCCCGTCGCACCAAATATGCTCACCCTTTCAGTCGTGGGGGCGTTATAATGTTACGGTCAATCCCACTATTCGCTGGTAGAAGAGTAGCCCAAGAATTGGCAATGGGCGGTAATTATTATCTGCTTTCCCTTTAGTCGTACGCTGCTAGAGTAGGGACGGCTAGCGCAGATAGTCCTCATGTCACTTTGCGCGAAATTTAAAAAGAAACAAACAAAAAAACAAATGTGTATGTTGTTATTTTTATGTGCTTTTCGTTCAGTTCTAGGTTTCTAATTTTTCTTTTGAATAGAAGGTATCAGGCGTGTCAGTTACGTTACGTCTTTAATAATTTAAACATTTCACTACTCTGTTATAGAAACATGAATTTAGGAATTAATACAAGTCATTAGAAAGAAAAAATTACATTATTAAATGAAGTGTTCCATTATCATAGTGATTTATATTATGCATTGTAAAATAAAATAATAGGCTGTAAATTAACTAACACTCTCCTATTAGTGGATGTTCTAGTAATATTTCTCTACATAGAAATTAGCTCGTTCGCTCACGTTAAAGTATGTAAATAGTAAAAAATAAATATTCAAATTCTTTTATAAATTACAGTAAGCTACTGGAAATAATTATGTTGGTATACGGTGGGAAAACTCGTCCTTGTATTACAGTAAAAATACATTTTGTAAGAATATGAAGTAAATTACTCTTTATTTGCATAGTAATTGATGAACAGATAGAGGAGGGAAAACGTACATCGCTGAAAGTCGTCTGTTGCTTTTATTATTCAACTAGACGGTAAAAAATGAATTTTTTATCCTATTACAATAATGGAAATCCGTTACATCACAACTTTTTTGGTTCATTAAACCTGGTTAGCTGACCTGGCTTTACAGTAGATTTTAGGTACCAAATTATTGCCCCAAACAATTTTATTTATTCTAAAAGTAACTTTCTGGTACAAAAGAAGAATTACGTTTGTTAATTTTTTTGTATGTAATTTTACATCTCGCATTTAGTATTAAACAAGGCCAAATGAAACAAAATTAAGATATAATGTAAGGCGAAATAATCAAGTGTTTTCTGCATAATTATAAATTAATACACCATTATTTTTATTATTTAAAATACGTGAAACATGCTGATTAAATCGTGCTTGTACATTTAGACCTATTTTGTCTGATTTCTATGTTGTAATCAGACCATGTTTTGGAATATAGTCACGTGATGAGTTTGTTTGCGCACAGCTACCAAAGGGCTACGTGCCCCTTAATTTGTAGCGATAGACAAACGGGAACACCGCTAATACATCTCCCACCGTCAACTCTTGAGCTATTCTTTACGAACAAATAACGCGAATAAGTGTCAAATTTTAAAAATTCCACGGCTGAAAGGGCAAGCCTCTTCAGTTATAAGGTTCAAACCCTCGACTTTCAGCTTGGAAGTCCACATTTCGTTACCATTAGGTTGTGCTCAGATGATCACAACAGTCATTCGTAGATGCGATGTTAACTGTGTAGTGGAGCCCCCAGTGTCTTAGCGGTATGTCTGCGGACTTACACGCTAAAATCCGGGTTTCGATACCCGTGGTGGGCAGAGCACAGATAGCCCATTGTGTAGCTTTGTGCTTAATTCAAAACAACGTCTAGTGGAAGTAACTGTTACATTTTCTAGCGGCTTCTCAACACGTGTGTTTCTAAGGGCTGTCGGAATGAATGCGTTGAAATCTGATGGCTTTTTATGCAGGTCACTAAAGAATCCAACCAGGTTGGATTAAAATACTTCCATCAATAGATAATTTAGTTGTATTTAATTATAAATATTTTGGATTATGTTACTGGGAGATATTAGTCGAGTAATTATACAAAATATGATTATGATTGCTGAAGAGAATTTTTATCTTCATGACTCATATATATTTGTCTTGTAAACAAGCTTTTAAATCTTACAAAATGGTGTATGAACAATAACAGCGTTTGTTCTTATTTTTTTAGTTGTTGTTATTTTCTCGTACTTATATGGTGCGTTCTATGAACTGCAGTTAATTTTCGAAATGGCCAGGTGGTTAGGGCGTTCTACTGGGTATCTTAGGGTCGTGGGTTCGAATCTCCGTCATACCAACATGCTTGCCCTATTAGCCATAGAGACATTATAATAAAACGATCAATCCCACTATTCATTTAATCTTAAACTTCTAAATTATAGACGGCTATCGCAAATAGCTCTAATGTAGCTTAGTGCGAAATTCAAAAACAAACAAACAATTTTCGAAAACCTCAAAAACTTAAAATATTTGGTCTGATATTCAAACTAAAGTTTTTATAGTGCTCTGGGTCTTTCTCTTATTTTATTTAATTTATGAATATTGTAATATTTAAGTGTTAGTACAGCAGTCTCAGATAAGAACGCAAACAGATTGGTTGTTGTTAAACACAAAGTGATGCAGCAGTTAATTGTCTACGCTCTGCCAAATACAGGTATCGAAACTCGATTTTTAGCAGTGGTTAAATGGGAAGCAGACACAAACAGATTGTCTACATCGTGAGTTTCAGGTCTTCATTTACTAAATTCTTATTAATGCAGATACTTCTCGAGACAAACTTGTAATATCAAGAGACAACCCTTTAACGGCACTCGTAAAACCACTAAGGTTTAATTACAATTTATAAGAACGATTTGCGCGTGCTGTACTTGTCACGCAGGTGCAAGTTGTAATACCACAGACGACACATTTAAAATCTGTATATATTTGGATTACGGCAAATTCTTGGAAAATCAGTGTCGCCACGTGCAGCTTTATGGTATCGCATTCCTTTCCGAGGAAGGATATTTGATATAGCAAAGAAACTTAACGACAGAGGAACACCAGCCTTAAAGTTACTATCTATAGCTTAGTGAATAACAATGACAAGGAAGATAAATATACCCGTAAGTGGATGTTAAATCTGTACATCTAGAATTGCTACTACCATTTCAAATCCAGGCCCGGCGTTGCTAGGTGGTTAAGGCATTCTACTCGTAATCCGATATTCGAATCCCCGTTACACCAAACATGCTCGCCCTTTCAGTCGTGGGAACGTTATATGTGAGGGCCAATCCCACTATTCGTTGGTAAAAGAGTAGCCAAAGAGTTGGTGATGGGCGATGATGACTAGCTGCTTTCCCTCTAGTCTTAAATTGCTAAATTAGGGACGGCTTATAGCTTTGCGCAAAATTCAAAAACGAACAAACAAACAATACTTATATCCTAACTGTACACAAGATAGTGCACAAAACTCTTTCTTTGTAACTAAGTATAAATTCGAGTGCATGAGATAAAAGACAGAAAACTGTACAAAAGATTTACTATTGAACACAAGTTGAAACGTATTGTGCATGTTTGTTGAAATTTGTACAAAGCTACACCACGAAGGATATCTGCACGAGTCGTTCTTAATATTGAAGTGATTAGACGGAGGAGCAGGTTGCTAAGCAATACTTCCAACCAATCCTTTAATAACTCTTCTCATAACGGATAGTGGAACGTTACCATTACTCTTATAATGCACCTACGGCATAAATTTTAATGTGTGTGAACCGCGGAATCTTCCTCTGTTGGGTCAGTCTACGGACGTACTACACAAAAACGAAGCAAATCAAGGCTTGATTCGCCGAGATGGACAGAAAATGGACCCCTCGTAATGTAACTTAGCATTAACGGAAGAACAGCAACAGTAACCATGGGACCTAAGATCTGCAGAGTTCAGCACGCTAACCACAAAGTCACACTATTCTTACAACAAAGTACAAATAATATAAATAAAGCTTTTCGTGTGGGTTTATGGGTATCTTAGGTTTCACATATAATGAAACGTGTAAACTTCAAAAAGTACACTGTAATGCAAGCATGGGCTCTGGTTGCTCTCTAAGAAACTCTTCACACAAGTCATGCAATATGAAAGGCCTGTAGTGCATGGCCATAATACCACGAGATTAGAATTCTGGAGTGCATGGCCAGAACACAACGAAATGAAAGACCTGCATTGCATGGCCAGAACACCAAGAAGGTGGCTTTACAAGATAAAGCATCAGGTCGCACGTATAATTCAATGGCGCTCTTACAAATCATAAGGGAAGGAAGTGGTGTTCATGCTATTCCCTTCTCCGAGGCCCGGCATGGTCGAACGCGTTAAGGCATGCGCTCGTAATCTGAGGGTCAGGGGTTCGCATCCGAGTCGCGCTAAACATGCTCGCCCTCCCAGCCGTGGAGGAGTTATAATGTGACGGTCAATCCCATGTTTCGTTGGTAAAAGAGTAGCCCAAGAGTTGGCGGTGGGTGGTGATGACTAGCTGCCTTCCCTCTGGTCTTACACTGCTAAATTAGGGACGGCTAGCACAGATAGCCCTCGAGTAGCTTTGTGCGAAAATTTAAAACAAACAAAAACAAAACCCTTCTCCAACATATCTGTGGCGTCACAGTTTTAGTTTGCTTGAACGTTGACTTACAATCTCAGGAGCCGATATACACATACAGTGTTTGATTGACAATATTTGTGGTTTAGGACTGACTTGTTGTCTATCAAAGAAGCTTGTGGCAATAAAAATTGCTCTATGAGTTAGTAACACATAACCATGACGCTCAAAGTAATTATAATAAACATTGGAACAGGTAGTTCCAAGGGCAACATGGAACATGAAATATAGTTCTTATAAGTTGACATAAGCACTTCTAAGGGCAACATAGGATATGAAACATAGTTCTCATAAGATGAATGTTGACTTTTTAGCACAAAGCTGCATCGTGGGCTGTTTACGCTACGTCCACCAGAGAAATTGAACCTCGGAGTTTAGCATTGACAATCAAGAAATACATCGTTAACCCAATGAGGCATTTAACCCTTAATGTTACACAGAGTTAAATCAGCCAAGGGAATTGATAAAATAATAAAAACCTTATTATATTATTATTGTAAATTTGTTTAAGCTTTGTTTTTGAAACGCAATTTTTAACTGTTTTATTTTTCTTCCTTACTTTAATAGAGAGTTAATGTTAACTTATAAAAAATTAAACTATTTTAGGAGGAATTTGCATCAGTTTTCCTGAACATATTTATTTGAATTGTTTTTTGGGGTTACATCAAACGGGCTTAGTGTGAATTGGAGGCCAGTTTAGAAAATATGTGATTTTTCATATTGCAAATGTTAGAGATTTTCAACTTTACAGTAAAAAATTATGAAACTCTCCTTTGCATAAATTCGCTTTTCTAAAAAAAATGTACAGTATCTTTGAAAAAAATTGCAATTACTGAGCTAAATAATTATCCCCTACACTAATCCCAGTTTACTTATTCTCCCTCTATAAATTGAACTGAGGCCTGGCATGGCCGAGCGCGTTAAGGCGTGCACTCGTAATCCGAGGGTCGCGGGTTCGCGCCCGAGTCGCGCTAAAACATGCTCGCCCTCCCAGCCGTGGGGGTGTATAATGTGACGGTCAATCCCACTATTCGTTTGTAAAAGAGTAGCCCAAGAGTTGGCGGTGGGTGGTGATGACTAGCTGCCTTCCCTCTAGTCTTACACTGCTAAATTAGGGACGGCTAGCACAGATAGCCCTCGAGTAGCTTTGTGCGAAATTCCAAAACAAACAATAAATTGAACTGTGCGGAGCAAAATTATTGTATGAAACTTCTGAATAAGAAAATAACTGTAACGAAAAGCAAAAACAGGACTAAAATGAATAACATAAAAATCTTCAAGTACTTATATTATTTAGGTTTGTATAATGATAAAAATACTTCTTATTTACGAAGATCAAATTAACCATAAAAATACTGGTATAGTTATACATATAAAGAAACATTTTAAATTGAATATCATGACAACATCACTCTAACATAGTAAAATCAGAATAACCTCTTTAAAGACAATGGCGATCTTCATCTTTTGATTGGCTAAGCAGACAAAGGAGAGGTATATATTGAAGTTGATCAACGTCAGAGAAGTTTTGAGACTTTTCCCTCAAAGCTACACAAGGACCAATCACAAGTAGCTATGCCTACTCTTCTCCAGTTTTCCCACCCACCAAAATTTTCAGGCATTGGATCTATAGATTCCAACCTCTGTATTTGGATTTATTGATTTCTGACATGACCCGTTTGTAACGATAGTTTGTCTGAGTCAACTTTTCTTCTTGTTTTCCACCTCTGCGTATCCGGACTTGCCTTGCCTCCACCTCTTCATCCTTCACGCCTTGTTCAGATTTTTCTTATCCTTGTGGTCAAAACCTTGACCCTTTTCAATAATTTACAATTGACATTTAGGAACGTTAATCCATACGATCTAAATTCAACAACACCTCGAACAAAGAGAAGGAAGATTGCTTAATCTTCGAATATTCCTGGTTATTAATTATTTCTTTAGAATTTTTTCTCATCCAAATAACTACCAGAGAGATAGATAGCTGTGCCTAATTTTGAACTGAAATACTAGAGGGAACTTTGCTATTCAACATCACTCACTGCCAACTCGTGAGTTAATCTTGCCACACTGACTAGTGAGATTTGGCTGTTACTTTGGTAACACATCAACAATATCAAAGTGTTTTGCCCTTTTTGTAGACGGAATGTGAACCATAAACCATTTCGCTACTCCAGGCTTTCAATCAATCAAGTAGGATATATTTCGTTCCCATAAACTGGTTAAACAACAAGACATTATTAAATGATTTAGGTTTTTTTTAAGAACGAAAATGAATGTGAAATAAGTTACAGTAAGGCAATAAAAAGTGTGTTAACAATATAGATATGGTAAACACAAATAAACACATAAAACACAAAAAAATATTGCTGCTTTTATTAACATAGTACCCGTACTCTATTTTTTTTATGATTATTTCAGTCCGCTCCATCAAATTAATCCGTTAAACAATTCGGTGGAGATATTCTGGGAAAATCGTCAATAATAAATGAACTTTTCATGCCACCACTGTTTCATAACATAAATGTATATCAATTTCATTAATGCAGAGGGCGTTGCAAGAACATGTGCAAAACTCTTCTGCTTTTTTTAACCACACAATTATGTCAATATTTTAGTTGATATTCTCGAGTATATATGACTATTAATGTGATATACTCTCATCAGGAAAACAACAACAACAATAAAAAAACAGAACCACCTCCCTAGTGGGGAATTCGGGCGATTATTTGAGTAATCATTTATGATGTTGCATTTATTCGGCAAGTGTTGATTAAAGTGTAAAATTTATCATTTTTAGTTAGAAAGGCCATCTATGTTTATTACACTTGCTGAAAAAAATATTATTTGAAGTTACAAATAAGTAAAATGAACACATTAATTGAAAGGAAAACTGGATAATTTTAACACTAGTGTTATGCTTCAGGTAGTATCTCATTGAAATTCGCAGAAAACAAAAAGTGATAATTTGACAACAATTTTCAGATCAACAGGTCAACAGAAATAAACGGTGTAGTTTAATTTTTGTCCGGTAGGGTGCTGTTATATATAAAACAGATCAAAATTCAGATACGATGATAATCAATAGCCCTTTAAGTATATTTGATCATTGCAGCTATAAGATACTTTTATATATATATTAGCATTATTTTTCAATATTTGGCATTTTAAAGTGTTATTTCTGGAAAAGAAAAAATAAATTACTACTGTTAAAAGCTATACATACATATATCAGAATTTTCTCATAATTTATCGTAATGCCAAATGAACAATTTTGAGTGTTCACACTAGCTTTTCAACATGAAACATCTTGTCACACAACCTCATGGCATTTCCAGATATCTACGCAGTATAATTATGACGAGGCTTAAAATACGAGGAATATAAGAGATAAATTTCGGTTGTTTGTTTTTGAATATCACGTAAAACTACACGAGGGCTATCTGTGCTAGCCGTCCCTAATTTAGGAGTGTAACACTAGAGAGAAGCCGGCTAGTCATCACAACTCACCGCCAACTCTTAGGCTACGCTTTTACAAATAAAAAGTGTGATTGACTGTCGTATTATAACGCCCCCACGGCTGAAAAAGCGAGCATACTTGGTGTAACAGGTGAATTTGGACGAGATAAGAAGCGTTTTCTAATATATGGGTATATTATATTCGTTTCAAATGTTCTGTGATGCATAAAATGAATTTCATTTCATTTGAGGTCATAAACGTCAAACTGAATGACAACTTTATTATCACGCTTTTCTTGTTTTTTGTTTATTCCCATGTGTGTATGATAATAAATGACATAAAATAGATCTATGTATTAACCTTGTTTAAGATAAACTTAAAAAGACTTCGTGATTATTATAATCCTTTAAAATAAAATTAAACCATTGATTAATACAGTATATGTATAAATGGAAACAAAGTAGACAAAACAAAAGTGCTTTGACAGAGTGGTCATTCATAGTGACCTTTATGGTCACACAGATTTTTACAAGTCGCTGCCGAAGAGGCCTGTTGTATAAACAATAATTATGGTTCCTTGCTACACGATTTCCCTTTCGCATAGGAAGCTAAACGAAGCGAAAGAACCTCTCATTTTCGTAGCTACAGTACGATTTTGGACAACAGCTAGTAACGTTAAGTAAATTATGACAGTCTATCTGTGCTGTGAACACAGCTTATATCGAAATCCGATTTGTAACCTTTTAGGCCTTCGATGTTCTGCTGAGCCATCGAGAAGTGGGATGAACCCCAAACCATATATTTTCTTCACTTATAAATATATTTAGGCCCGGTATAGCCAGGTGGGTTAAGGCACTCGACCGAGGGTCGCGAGTTCGAATCCCTGTCGCACCAAACATGCTCGCCCTTTCAGCCGTGTGTGCGTTATAATGTGACGGTCAATTCCACTGTTCGTTAGTAAAAGAGTAGCCTAAGAGTTGGCGGTGGGTGGTGATGACTAGCTGCCTTCCCTCTAGTCTTACATTGCTAAATTAGGAACGGCTAGCGCAGATAGCCTTTTTGTAGCTTTGCGCTAAATTAAAAAAAACAACTAACTATAAAAACACGTTTAATATATATAATTTTAAAGGCCTGGCATGGCCGAGCGCGTTAGGCGTGCGACTCCTAACCCGAGGGTCGCGAGTTCGAATCCCTGTCGCACCAAACATGCTCGCCCTTTCAGCCGTGTGTGCGTTATAATGTGACGGTCAATCCCACTATTCGTTGGTAAAAGAGTAGCCCAAGAGTTGGCGGTGGGTGATGATGACTAGCTGCCTTCCCTCTAGTCTTACACTGCTAAATTAGGGATGGCTAGCACAGATAGCCCTCGTGTAGCTTTGTGCGAAATTCCAAAAACAAACAAACAAACAATAGAATTTTAAATTATGCACTTAAACTCAAACAGATTGGTTAGAAATAATTTTTAGCCCAACTGTGAGGTCTAAATGTATTAAGTAACCAATCAGCTGTTGTAGGAATCGTCTAAGTGAAGAATGGTATTGGACTTTCACTCTTATAGCGCATCCGAGGATCCAAAAGACAGAGCGCATTTTTTAGGCAGCGGTACTCCAATTACGTCACGCCAAGTGCTCTTGGAACCTGATTCTCTGACCCTCGGACCTCTTTCTTTGCTCTTACTGTGATACAGTATTATTGAAATTTATAATTAATTATCCTGTGCATCTAACTCGACTCTAACTCATTGTTTGTAAATTAGTGTCTCCAAGATTTATTCCGAACTCTCAGCCAAGCTGAGACGATAATAGCAATCTCCACTTAGAGACGGTTTGTTATGTGAATAAAAATAGGAAGGTAAATGTCGTGTATGTTTTGCTTGTACACACACTTTGTACTCTTTCTGAATGTAACAATTATAGCCAACCAGCTGGATGTAAGTCTTCCACTGTGTTATTTGAAATGAAAGGTGTATCAGGGCCCTGTACTTACTCGTCAAGTTTACTTTTTACTTGTGGAGCTAAAAAAAATGTTGCCAATAGGTTAGCTTCATCAAGTCAACATTCGTTTTTATTTTGATATGAATGTCTAAAAAAAATGGTTTGAATTTCGCGCAAAGATATATGAGGGTTATCTGCGCCAACCATCCTTAATTTATCAGTGAAAGACTACTGGAAAGGAAGGTAGTCATCACCATCCAGTGCCAACTCGTCTTCCGCTGGTACAGCGGTAAGTCTGGAGATTCGCAACGCTACAATTAGGGGTTCGTTTCTTCTTTGTGGACTCAGCAGATAGCCTAATGTGGCTTTGCTATAAGAAAAACAAACACAGACGCACACTGCCTACTCGTAGTCTACTCTTTTACCCAAAAATAGTGAGTTTCTTTGTTGTTTTTAATTTCGCGGAAAGCTACACGAGTGAGTGCCATTTGTACTAGTCGTCCCTAAATTAACAGCGTAAGACTAGAGGGAGGGGGACTAGTTATCACCACCCATCGCCAATTATTGAGCTACTCTTTTCACAAACGAATAGACTAATTGACAGTAACATTATAACGCCTCACGGCTGAAAGGGCGAGCATGTTTGGTGTGATAGGGAATCGAGCCTACTACTCTCAGATTACGAGTCGAGTGCCTTAACCATCTGGCCATGCAGGCTGAAAGGGCGTGCATGTTTGGTGGGACGGTGAATCAAACCTTCAAACCTGAAATTGTAAATCAAGCTCCATAACCACCTGGCCATGCCACGACCGTAAAGCTAAGAGACATATAACTTTTTTTGTGAATTATTTTAATTTAACGTATGTGCACGGTATTTGTACGGCCACTTACATCATAGAGAGTTAATGTTCTTGCTGCCTGGAGTTTTTTTCATTTACGTTAATATTTAATATCAAACTAATGCAGGTAAACACGATGTCATTTATGTAATGAAAACATAGAAGAATACAAGCGTGCCCTAATAACGCTGACGTATTTGTTGTTTGGGTGCGGCACGGTGTGATGCGCAAATGGAGTATGGCGTTGAAACCAAACAGACGCCAATGGAAACATATTTTGTTTTGTTTTTTGTGCAAGATGCTCACCTTAATAATTACAAATTCTTGACAGGTTCAAGCTGAAATCAATGTAATAGACTAGAGAAAGGTAGCTAGTGAACATTACACACAGCAAACTCTTGGGCTGCTCTTTTACCTACGAATAGCGATATTTATTGTAACATTATAACGCCGTCAGGGTGAGCGTGTTTGGTGGGTTGGGGATTCGAGCCTGCGACCCACAGATAACGAGTCAAACACCCCTAATCACCAGACCGTGCCAGAACTGAAGTAAAAACGATAAGCAGTGTTCTTGAATTAAAAGTTCTCAAAGTACCCATCAGTTTGTTATTAATATTATTTATAACTTACTATTCTCACTCTCAGTATTTCTTTCTATAGAAAATTTTGACAGTTTTTTATAAGATTTCTTGACCACGTAGTGAGATATTTATCTAATATTACTCGTGTACTATCTTTCTTTTCAAACACGATATTTTGCGATATTTCATTAAAATTAGGGTGTCATTATTATTTAAAAATTCAGAAAACTGTTACATTCATTTAGAGATGCGATTACTTTTAACACCGTTGTTTGATGAACATTACATCCATTTTCCACGTGTTGAGCTCCCAATAAAGAAAAATTTAGAGAAAACAGGGAATTTTACATATTTACAAGAAGTTTACGTCTATTATTTAATTTTAAAATTGTTCGTCAAGCAATAAACGGAAACAGGATTGTTTCTAACCAACGACAACAACAAAAAGACAGGAACTTTCCGTTACATTTTAGAAATTTTGGTTATCTCTCTTGACACAAAAAAAAGGTAAGATACCAACAAAATACCTTTCTAGTGTTAACTTTTATTTGTTTACATTTTTAATAAGAAAGAAAATATGTTACTTTTACAGTGATCTCTTTGTTTTACTTTTACAGACATTTGTAGTTATCAGTAAAGGTAAAGATATCTTCCGGTTCAGTAGTACCAACGCCCTATGGATTCTAAGTCCTTTTAATCCCATCCGTCGTGTTGCCATCTATGTGCTCGTCCATCCTCTTTTTAGCTTTATGGTCATTGTCACCATCCTCGTTAACTGTGTTCTCATGACCCTGCCCAATAACGAAAAAATAGAGCAGTCAGAGTAAGTGTCATATTTATTATTATTTCTTTCCAATAGTTTTCTAATTACTTAAAATTGCTTTATTTTATAACGTGCTTCGTCAAACCTTTCTCGTTGTTTGTACTCTGAAACGTCATCAAAACAAAATAAGTCTTGCTGATGTCTGGCCAGGTGATCCAAAATGCATATAAATGTAAAAGTAAATAATTTATCCAAACAAAAATGTAACTCAGTCATAATTTCATACCTTAACATTTTTTTTATTTTCTGTATTTAATATAAAAAATACTTAAAAAGTCTGAAGAAAAATAATCAGGAATTATTAAGAGTTTTGTTGAAAAAATATACATCGTTAAGTCCTGTGTCAAGAGTGGAAAGTGCTGTTCTTAAGGATCATTAGAACATGTGATGCAAGTCCAAAATATCACAGTAAGAGCATGTTCCATACAGACAGATGTTTTACTGTACTATAGCTTAAAATATATAAAAATAAATAACGTTTCCGGTGTGCAAAGTAAAATTTAAAACAGTCGATATAAAGCGGTTTCAATATATGAAAATGAATTTTAATAAGTTATCTTTATTCGTTATAAATATTACTTCAATCAAGAAAGATTTCCTCCGATTTACATGTTCCTAGGAGAAAAAAACAAACGTACTTATATCTATTCTCATAAACAGATATCAAGAGAGAAAATATGAATTTTATTTTTTTCTGTCTAGAATCATCTTCACCACAATCTATACCATTGAATCAGTTGTTAAGGTAATTGCTCGTGGTTTTATACTTGAAAGTTTTACATATCTCCGAGATCCCTGGAACTGGTTGGATTTTATCGTGATAACATTAGCGTAAGTGCTCGATTATAAGTGTTGCTTTTGTTGTTGTTGTTCATAAACTTGTTTAAGAGAACATCAATATAATTTATACTCGTTTCAACTGCTTTATAAACTGCGAATCTGTTTTTAGGTGTTTTTAAAGTTAACTGTAGTAGTGTAAAACAAGCAATAATTTTATAACAGTTATCTTTTTGTCTTCACTTATGTATTATTTTATTTTGTATTCATGTAAATTATATTCGTATTTATATAACTTTTTAACTTATTGTTTTGTGATGGCGAATTCGCAATTTGCTTGTTTCATTTTATCTCATATCTGAGTATATGCTCAGCAACTTATTAATCAAACTACTCGAATTAGAAAAAAAAAAGTATCCGAATAAATAATGTTCGCAGTCAAAAACATATTCAGAATTGTATCATAAGGTATCCTCAAGGAAGGAGAACTGACGATTTCCAAAGACGTGATTCATCATTCTTGTTTTTTAAATATTGCTTGCGAATTGTCAGATTTTAATACGTAATGTATTTCCTATAAAGAAAACGAAATTTCGTATTAATACACGTGAAATATTTATTTAGTTACAACTCCGAACCGTCTCAAATTAATTGTTGAGTCATACATTACAAATATATTCACAATTTCTCGAATTTTTAAAGCATATGATTGTTCATTTACAAATTGTTATTTACATTGTAAATTCTTCATTTTGTTATTTCAAAAAAATAATACTTCAATATAGCAGGACCCGGCATGGCCAGGTGGGCTAAGGCGTTCGACTCGTAATCTGAGGGTCGCGGGTTTGCATCCCCGTCGCGACAAACATGCTCGCCCTTTCAGCCGCGGGAGCATTATAATGGTACGGTCAATCCCACCATTCGTTGGTAAAAGAGTAGCCCAAGAGTTGGCGGTAAGTGGTGATGACTAGCTACCTTCCCTCTAGTCTTACACTGCTAAATTAGCGTCGGCTAGTGCAAATAGCCCTCGTGAAGCTTTGCGTGAAATTCAAAAACAAACGAACAATACAGCATCATTGCCAGCTAATGCAACCTTATAATTGTTTGACCAAAGCTAAGGGTTTATTTTTATCTGGAATTTTTGTAGTATTCGGATTTAGAACGAAACTAAGAAAAACCGTGGACATTCTGTTTTATTTTATAACTTTCGTGTTTTAATAATATTACTCCTTCATAACAGTACATTATTTAATCTTTTTCATCCAATTAATAATTTAAAATTGCTCTTCAAACATTATAAAATTAAGCAAAATAACAGTAAAATTTCCCGTTCTATTGCATAGGAACTGAATTCGCGGGGTGATTTTATAACGCCGTTATCTACAGAGAAATTGTTTGTTTGTTTGTTTTTAAATTTCTCACAAAGCTACTCGAGGGCTATCTGTGCTAGCCGTCTTTAATTTAGTAGTGTAAGACTAGAGGAAAGGCAGCTAGTCATCACCACCCACCGCCAACTCTTGGGCTACTCTTTTACCAACGAACAGTGGGATTAACTGTCACATTTTAACGCCCCCACACGGCTGAGAGGGCGAGCATGTTTGGCGAGACAGGGATGCGAACCCGCGACCCTCAGATTACGAGTCTAACGCCTTAGCCTACCTGGCCATGCCCGGTCCTACAGAGAAATAGTTGCTTTGTTTCGTCTTAGAGTTAGATTATACAAGTTTACGAAATTCCCTCCAAATCTCAACAGGTATTTGACAATGGGTGTCGAACTAGGAAACCTCAGTGCTCTCAGAACGTTCCGTGTGCTTAGAGCCTTAAAAACAGTAGCTATTATTCCAGGTACTTTCCTTTCCATATCTGTTTCTCTAACTTACCCTTTAAATTAAATTTTAGTATTCAAAGTCTGAATAAATAATGGCTTAGCTTGTTCTTATTTAACATAATATTTTTATCAGTGATGTCGAGAAACCCACTTGTTGAGAATTTTTATATGCAAAAACAACGGTCATCGTGAACCTGACGATGACCGAAGAAGGTCGAAACGTTGTTCGCTCTTCTATTTGAAGTGTTTTCTGGGCCCAGAAGAGCCGTTTTTGCATATAAAAATAATATTTTTATGTTTTTGGATTCTGTGTTATTTGGAATAGACGATACAAAATAAATAAAAACATGACCGTATTCCAGTGAAAAATTAATGGGGCTTCATTCAACACTCAAGAATCAAAAATCAATAGCCAATGAGAGAGATAGAGGGCTAGGTGTACCTGATTCTCCAGATCACATGATTAAACGACAACCAAATAAAACTATCTACAGGGTGGTCGCTAGAAAAGCGGAAAATTTGAGGGTCAGATGAGATCATGAATAAAATGCGTGCTTACTCATTTCTATTTTGATTTCTTTACATCATGAATAAAATGCATGATTTTAATAATTTTGAGCATCTATGAGTGTAATATAACATATGCCTTTAAAAAACCTTGTAAAAGTTATTCTTTGTAAAAATAAATAGCTGTTTGACAAATTTTCCGCTTCTCTAGCGACCACCCTGTATAATTTCTACGAGGAGGAAGAGGTCCAAGGTGAATCTTCCTGTAGATATAAATAACACTAGACTGGAAGCCACGTGATTTTCGATATATGCAAGTGGCTACTGCAACTATGTGTTGAACGTTAAAAGCCCGCCATTCAAACTAACAATGGCAAAGAGATCTCATTTCACAACTTATGGTCGTTTTCCTTTTAAACCAGGCGTTTGGATAATTTTATTATTTGATTTTGATAAGTTTATTAAACCAAAAAGATCTAAACCCAATTTTAACTTAGAAATTAGTTCAAGTATCGTTAATAAAATAAACATATTTGGCATGTTATATCAAGGATGCATTGAACTTCGGCCCAGAGAGAAGAAAGCTAAGGATTAAAATATGTTTTCTTCCTCGTTTTATCTAATTACTACAGAATGCTCGTTTTCCTTCCCTCCCTTCACATAGGACTTGGCTTGGCTTGGCATGGCCAAATGGGTAGAGTGCTCAACTCGCAGTCTCTGGGTTTGAATCCTCGACTTACTCTTTCAATCGTGAGGGAGTTATAATGTAACAGTCAATCCCACTATTCGTTCGTAAAAGCTCGAGACCTGGCAATGGATACTGGTGTTTTTCTTCCCTCTAGTCTTTCACTGACAACTCAGGGACGTCTAGTGCGTATAGCCCTCGTGTAGCTCTGCGCGAAATTCATAACAAACCAAACCACCGACGACTTGATCTTTCTGGACCTGAGTCCCTTTCTTCCAAATCGTCTCTGTAAGATCTTATAGAGCCTTATAAAGGCTTAAAGTGTAAGAAAAACTTTGTTACAACCATTTAACTTATATTGCAGCTAAACTAATTTACATAACCATTCTATTATTGTAAAGAAAAAATTAATAAATAATTCTTCAGGGATTCTATAGATTTATCCTCTGGGTGAAAGCCAGTTTAAAATATTTTACTAATATTATTAATCTGTAATCAAAACATAATATTTTTTGGATGAAATGCTGACATTTCCTTCATTTGAACAGTTGCTACTTTGCCATAAAGACTAAATATCATTCACCATGGTGAGATTCACCTTTGAATGCAACAAAGTCAGGTTACTTAATTATGCAAAACATTTTATTATACATGAAAATCATATTTTGATTAAACTTAGTTGCCGTACATTCACTTAGGTTTCATCATGAATACCATACCTAAACAATTTATCAAAAAAATATCATGTATTAGCCGCGTCGTACAAGACATGTCTAGTTTAAAGCATAAAAAGAACGTTTACATTTTGTCTGATAAATTTAACCCATGCTGACATCCGAAAAATATGACAAATTATGTAAACTTCCATGTGCAAATAAAGTTGCAAGTTTTAAATATTTTAAATTTATGGTAAAAGCTCAAGTAACGTATAATATAAAAACAAGTGAGATCATTCACATTTCATTAGTCCTGTATTGTTTCATCTGCACACCCCCTAGTGGCTGAGCGGTATGTCTGCGGACTTACACTCTAAAATCCGGGTTTCGATACCCGTGGTGGGCAGAGCACAGATAGCCCATTGTGTAACTTTGTGCTTAATTCCAAACAACAACAACAATTCATTTGCACACCATAATATATGTTCAATATTTCCTGTATGTAACTGTACGTCTTTTTTTACCGTTTGCATACCCAAATTTTCGTGACTACTACGGTTTCCCATCATGAACACTTCAATACAGTGCATAATGCTTTTTATGCAACTTGTACAAACTTACAATTGTGAAATAATTTTAGTCTACCAGCATTTTTACTAGCAAATCAAACTATTAAAATATAAATCTAATCTTCCCTCAACACGTTTTTTTTTAGAAAAGAGCCATATATGTAATATATGTCACAGAATAATTTAACAAATATTACAAACATGATTAATTAGAGAAATACCAAGGCACAAGCTTAACTTTTCCAACTATGTACAGTAAATTATAATTAATTAGTTTCAAGAACACTGCAGGAACTTATTTACCTACAGCGCAATCAACAATTTTCACCATTAAACGTGCATTTCATAATTATATGAAAAAAACAAGCATCTACTCCTTTTGACCCCTCCCCTGCGGACGTTCATGATTACATTATCAATTTTGTTTTGTGGTATTTTTTAGTTCATACAAATAAACTATTTTGAACCACTTGTTCCGAATACGAATTATTTATCACAACAACACTGACAACTCAAGGTGCCACCTGCAGAAATTCAATCCCTTGTGTAATTCTGAGGATGAGTCTATTCAAAGTATCAAGCCTATGTTTTAATATTTTCCCGAATAAACCATAATGTCACTGACCGGGCTATGAGTTGTCTTGATCCATACATATTAACCCAATTTTCCTCTCATCCACTGACTGAAGTGGTATATTTAATAAACTTCTACCTTGACACTCAGTGATAGGATCAAAGGTGCATGTATACAGAACTTTTATCTATAAACAGTGTATATTTTGGCGGCGTGTTTATATATCATGACTGACCAGCAAACGATATTAGAATGCCGTAGATAATAATTTCAACTTTTTAAAAGAATTTATTATTATCAGCACTAAATCAAATTATGTTTTTGGATTGAGTATGCCATCTAAAAAGTACTTATTTATATACTTTGAAACTAAATGTAAACATCCAAGCCAGATCGATTTCACTACCATGTCCACATCAATGTTGCCCTCTATAGCTTAATATATATATATTTTTAAAAAGTTTCCCAGTGTTACAGCGATATATATGTCTTTGGACGTAAAAGCTTAAAATCAGGATTCTATATCTGTGGGCAAAGTACAGATAACCTTTTGTGTAACTTTGTGCTTTACTACAAACAGACACGCATATTTTAAAAAAATTAGTTTCATTTACTTGTGAAATGTAACACTCTCCGCTTTCGACTCCGTGTTAAATTCTGTGTATAACAGTTAATGGCATAATACTGTGTTCCCTTCGTTCTTTCGTGTCGTGATTAAGAGGGAAGACTGTCACTCTCAGCCACTTTATATTATCCGCTAATTTCAAATTCGGTACAAACCGATTGTGGTTGCTTGCGCACTTTCGCCAGAATGACTGGCCAGTCTAGTGTTATTGGTATCTGTGAACCTGACCCTCTTACATATAAACAAAACATGTAATACGAAAAAAACGAATGTAATATATTTTTATTATATACATGTCACGTATTAAAACTTTATCAATAAATATTACATTAAAACATTTAAACTAGTCTAACATCTAACCATTTTCATTTAGTTAGGTAATTTCGACTCAGTAAGTTAATTCTGTGACCTTAACCTAGGGTTAATTAATGCTAAAGAATTGATACTTGTAATGATGTGATTGATCTTGCATAAAATAAGAATAACATAAACAATGACGATTACCATTAGACTACCAATCCAGTGTAGATGCAATGTAACATTATAGTAGCAGTATTTCTAAAAACTATTTTTATTTTAAGGTAGGAAAAACAAAATAGATTGGAACTTGTAAGAATATTTTGGGATTGTCAAGAATACCTAAGGGGGCATCATTTAAGTTAATCGGGAGATCTCACACCCCTGTTTCATATCAGCTTTTTATTTTCTGAAAAGAGTTAATTATATATATAGGATATGTAGTTTGTGTTGTTTCAATGCATATTAAGTAATACAGGTTTATTTGATGAATTTTGTTCAAAGTTACTTTTTCCACTGTTATCAACCTGATATTTTACACCTGCTGAAAGAATATATTCTATAAAGTTTTACCATTTTAAATCAAAAGTGATACCTCAATTAACTAAATAACTCAGAAACTCTTTTAAAGCAATGTTGATTTGTGATATCAGTAAAAGCGTTTTAAATAAGATAGAATATGTAATTTTGATGATGCTACAGGTTAATTTTAGGAATTATTGGTGATTGAAATATGTGTTTGTAACTTAGCCATATCTTTACCACAGGATCCTTTGTAATATTTCCTACATTTCAAAAATCTATACAGAATTGTAAGTATGTGAAATAAAGCTTGTAGCCTAAAGTATTTTACCAGTAAGTAAATATCTTTTAAGTGGTAACTTACTGGTCAGTTTTTTTAATTCTTTAATTTTAATAATCAATATTGCTTAGGTCTAAAGACCATTGTTGGTGCAGTGATAGAGTCAGTGAAGAATCTTAAGGATGTGATTATTCTGACAGTCTTCTCTTTATCTGTTTTTGCCTTATTGGGATTACAAATATATATGGGTGTCCTGACTCAAAAATGTGTTGAAATTCCACCTGCCAACCTATCTCATGCTGAATATGCAATTTTTATAAATAATGAAAGTAAGTACTGTCTACGATGTTTATTTGGTGAGTTTCTGCACTGTTTTCTTTGTGCTGATTAGTTTCATATTTGTTATTCCTGTAACAGATTTGTAGAATATATACATATAAATTACTTTTGAGATATAAAACACAATTTAACTTTTTCTCAGAAGTGTATTACATATATATATAATAGTTTGTAATAATGCTTCATTTGGGAACTATTAGAAGTATTTAGAATAACATTTACTCCCAAATTTAAGTCAGGCTAACACCCAAAAGATTCTCTGTTACAATATTTCTAAAAGTGGCATGCATTTTTAGCAGGTCCCTAACAACACGGCTAAAGAATGCACATGTAGAATCATTCTACACACTGGTAAAATATTTTTCATTTAAATTTTATATATTTTCTACTTTTCTGGAGGGACTCTACAGAACAAAATTATATATCTTTTACCACTATCTAAGTAAGTTTAATACCTTGTATCATAAAGTTATCGTCATCATTTTTCATAGATCTTGCAATCAATGTTTTAATCTAATACTACAGTTGGACTAATGTAACAAGTCGGGTACTTCAAGGCTAAATAATGTTAGGACATTTGTTCTGTTTTGATTTACACAAATGACACAGATGAAGGAAGGGTAAATAAGTTATTTAAATTTGCTACTGGTTATATGATCTTTACTGTTGCTGGCTATGAATACACTGCTGTTGTTTTAAAAATGATTTGAATTTCATGGTGTGGTGAGAGAATAAATGGCAGATGGGTTTTAATTATAATAAAATTTTAATCGTTTGTTTCATTTCCAAGGGCCATTTGGATTAGTTATAATTTATTTTCCACTATAACCTTACTCAACGGTATATATAGAACCCTATTTTTCTTATATTCAACCCTGATATCTAAAGTACTCTTCCAGTCTTCTTTCAAACCTTTTCTAATGTTGCAGTTTCAATTACAGAAATTAGAGACAAACCACAAGTACCAGACAAGATGGATTTTTTTTCAGTGCTTTAAAGAAGGTCAGAGATCAGATAAGAAAACCTCAATCTGTCATATTTACTATCTCAATACCAGGCAGGCATTTGAGGATTGAATAGTTGCTAAAGTTGTTTCTATGTTTCAAGGGAGCAAAAGAACTGCCATGAAAATTACTAGATGGGCCTCATTTGGAATACTCTACACAGTTTTGTTCTTATGTATAAAAATATATTGCCTTTTTGAAAAGGTTTCATAGGAAGTTTAATAAGATGACTGTGGGCATGGGAGGGTTATCTTATAGGTTAAGATCTCAACTTATTTTATCTCTTGAAAAATGAAAGGTAAGAGATGATCTCTTTTAAATTTAAAGATGTGAGTTAGATTAATATGATAAGGAACCCTGTTTGTATTGTGAGAAGGCACAAGTATTTAAAGAAAACAGACTAGCATTCTCTTAATAATAGGGAATTTGCACAAACATTCTTGTAAAATTTCTTTAATTATAGACTGGGAATTTGAAAATCATTGATGTATGATTAACTGGTTGGTAATTACTTAAGACATTGTCTATTTCATTTTCCTCTTTTAAAAATTAGTGAGACATTGGCCAATCTCCAGTCAACCAGCATCTTGCCAATTATAATTGATTTATTAGAAACTAAGGTTAATGATACATAAGTCTGCTTTTATATTTCATTCTGAATAGATAAATTACTTGGTTGGTCGTATTGTCTGTTGTGAGATTTTGTATAAAAGTTTTGTGTTAGAAGTTTGTTAAGTAATTGTTGAGGCGTCGTTTCTTAACTTTAATGTATGGTTTCATTGATGTAATCCTCCAGTTACTACTCAACAAGTGAAACTGTCTTCTAAAGTGGACAACATTTTATGTCTGTGTACCTAATCAAAAGAATCTCAATATCTATTAAGTGGAAGCTCAAACAAAAATAAAGATGTACACTTTGGATTTTCAAGATTAAGATAAATATAAAAATATCTGATGTACGTGCAACAACCATTTTTTTATTGTAGAACACAACTTTCATTAGGACTGTACATGACAGTGATTACATCTTTATATAATTTTTTAAAGGTAGTACTAATAAACTTGAGTTCTTAAAAAGATATTTTTTCAATAAATGGCATCATTTTTTACATATATAAACCATCATTTACAGTTTAATACTATAATTAGTAATTACTAGGACAAAAATCTGCATGTAGGGTGGTATTTCGGCTAGTAAATATATTGAAAATAGTGAGCTCTATACAGTTAGCCATATACGTATTCGTAAATATACTGTGAAGTTATTTCATCTATCAGTTAGTAATTACATTAAAGCTAAGATTTAACAATACTTTTGCATAAACAAGTTATTGGAATAAGATGATTAATGGGATTATACTTAAGCAAATAAGTATGACTGCAGCTATGTGTATATATATATATATATATGTATGTATGTGTATATTACCCCCTCTATTTCCACTTAGTTTGAAAACTGCGTTTATGACAATAATACAAAGTGCAATTATGTAACGACTTCTACTAGAAAAAGTGTTCAAAATATTCAGTAAAAAATATACATTATTAATAATTAGTCTGAATTATGAATAACAGAAAGCCACAAAATGCCTCTATGACCTTCTCCCTACGTTCATTAGTTCGGTATTCCTACTCGTGACAGTGTTTTCAGTCTCTGTATTGCTCTGTGTGAGATATAATACTCATTCAACATTGGGAATATGAAGGTTACATGTCACGTGTTCAAGGTTTTTTTTAAGTACTAAATGAGTTTTTACAAGTATGGAAACCTATTTTTACACCAAAAACATACAAAAGATATGTCCCTGTGAGTCTATTCTTCTGTCATACATGTGAGATAAATTTATTCCAGGTTTTTTTAATTTGAGGAATGTAATTGCTAATGACAAATCAATACATGTAGTATAATAACTGCTATGTTAATAACATAACTTATTGAAGGTTCCTATGAATGAACTGAACATAATTACAAAGGATATTAATGTTAATTCTTATACTATTGTGAGACCAGTTCTTAGAATGCTTTCTGTAATGTCTCTTCTATAACTAGTCCATTTAAGAAAGTAAGATCAACTTCATGTGACCTGATAATTTGCTTCATCAAGGATACATCTCCATTCAATAAAACTAAACCATTTAACTCAATTTAAATGTAGCCCTTCCCAACCATGTGTTAATAGAACTAAAGTTTTACTGAAACTAACAACAGGCATTGCCAAATTGTATTAAATATTCAAGAAAAATAATTCTTTCAAAGGGCAAATAATTATCTGGCTTTAAAAGCAAGATTTTAAGTCAGTCTTCAGAGCTAATTTTTTTGAAAACAGGATTCATTAAAATAACTGTGCACTCTTTACCATACCAAGATCATTACTGTAATAAGGAAATCAAAACTATGCACAATACCATAAAATAGTCCTTTCAATAACCTTCTTGCTCTTAGAATCAAAATATTTATAACCGTATTCAAGAATTTTTAACATTATCTTCACTCATTAAAATGTCTACAGCTTTTCAAATAAGAAACACTATCTCTACAAAATCATATTTTCCCAGAATTTTAGGATAATTGTTAGAATTTATCAGTGGATATATTACTGCTTTGGTATTTATTTTAGTCATTAATGTTATGTTTTCCCAAAACTAATAAAGAAGGGATAAATATTTTTTGTTTTCTAAAACCATTCTGAGTATTATTTACTAAATGTCACTTTTCTAGAGAAAATTTCCTTAATCTGCGACAGTAGATTTCAACATCTTAATTGGTAATAAGATTTCAAACTTAATTGTCCTGTGATTTCTGGAGTGTAACTTTTGCCCTCTTATTTCTTGAAATCGGACTAGCATTCACAGTCATTCAGTAATGAAACTTGTATTCATTATTTCTGAAATGAACATCTTTAAAATTTGGGGCAAATCTACTTATGGTCAGAGGTTTTTCTCTTGAAAAGTATTCAAAATATCTTTAAAACTGCTTTCTTTTGAACATCAATAGAACTAAAGAAAATATGTTTTCCACCTTTAAACAAATTAATCAAATAGAATATTACTCTTTCCCTTTCATTAGCAAAGACACCAGTAAAAAAGTTGTTTGATATGTAAACTATATGCCTTTCTTTTATGATACAGGTCCCATATAATCTTTTGAAAATTAAAACTGTCTTTACTCAATTTTTATAATTTGTAAGCATAAAAATTTAATAATTTTCCAATCAAACACTTTTTTATTACCAGGAATCATGGGAGCATTTGGAATTTTATAAAAAAATTAAAATTTTACATTTAATTTATTTATTATATGTTTTATCACAAAACATCTCTTTAAATCATATATTATTGGATTCAATTTGAAAATTCGTTAAGAGAGAATATCCATATGATCCATGGGAATAAAAACAGGGAACATATTAAGTACATCCTCATAATAACCAAAGGCCTTATTGTGTGTTCAACACAACATTATGTTTTGAACTAAGAGATATCTGACATGGTACAACGTCTTGCCACATAAAGCTTTCTCAATTATGCTTTGCTCTCTAAACATTGCTAAAAATATTTTTTGTTTACAGTGCATCAGTCTTTTACACCCCTTACTTTCATACCATTTTAGAACATGTTTATTATGTGACAACCCTCCACCAATCATATTGCACCATCTATAATAGTGCAGCCAGATTTCTTTACTATTACAGCACAATTTTCACTTTCTCAATTGACATTCTGATGCACAGACATATGTTTTAATTCATTCTTCATGTAACTACAGAATGTTGATTGTGCTTGATTTATATCAAATTTATATCAGTTTCAATTTTAAGTTTTGATTTCCATTGTTTCTACTTGTTTGTTTTATACATAATTTTGTTTCTGAAATTCTGAGTTGTTCATATTAATTTGAGATTTAACATTGCAAATGATGAAACTCTCCTGTGAGTAGACAACAGTTCTTGTGAGTTTCCAGTTCTAAGGGTCAGTGATGTCTGTTAAGTAGTTTATGTCTTACTTTTAGCCTTCAGTTTTTTTTCCTTTCACATTACGATTCTGTTGTGAGGAAGGATGTAACTAATCTACTGATGTTTTATGCCCAGATGGACCACGCTTCACATACTCTGTAGTATCCCAAAGTGTTTCTTCCAGATGTCTTTACATGGGTGGACCACCCTTGGCCTAATTTTATGTATCTAAAGTGCTTTTCTCTGGGTTTTGATAGGCAAACCACACTTGATGATCTCATTATTTTACCTCTTGGATATTTTCACCCAGGTGGACAGCATTTGGCCTATTCATTTACAATTTGTGGTCCTTTAATCCCTGTCATGTATACTTATGTTCAGTTATCAGACACTTTACTGTGACTAACTAATGCTTGCTACATATGTGGATGAATTACTCCTTATCTATTGATAATGGGTTGATTTTGAGCTACTCAACAATATTTCTTAAAACAACTTATTAAAAGCACCTTCCCTTAAGTTTTTTTCCTACTGGAAGGATTGCCCTTGTTTCTCACAATATTGTTGACAAGGCATTTCCACAATATATTTTGTTGGGTTTGACAGCAGTTTACATGCTCCAGTGTTCCCCAGGACTCTACCCTGGCAAATATTTGTTTAGACCCATTGTCAATTACACACCAGACATTCCATTTTTGTCCACACTGTGCTGTTTGATGTTATAATTATACTACACTTCTGCACAGAATGATGTTGTATGTCTCTTTCTTAAGGCTATGGCACCTACCTATTATATTCTGCCCTATATGTACTATTGGGTTTGTTATTGGTCAAAGAGCGTAATAGTTCCAGAAACAGTGCTATACCCCACAGATGTGCCTTTTTTTTTCTTATTAGGGCACACCTGTTCTTTCAAGATGGTTGCTCTTTGCTTCATTGAATATTGTTGTGATTTCACCTGCCCTTCCACCTTTGTAATGTGGGATTCTATCTTTGGAAGATAGCGTTTTCTTACATTAAAAATGTATTTCAGATAGGTACTTACCTCAACTCACCCTTCCTTCCAGTTGATATACTGGTGTTTCTAGATGGTACCTGCCAATTCTCAAAAGTGAGGATTGTGCCAGAATAGTAGAGATGGTACAGAATGATTTATAATTTGAAAGATTTCTAAGTGTTTAATTACACAAATTTTTATTAGATAAAAGAAAGCTCATTCAAAAATCGTGATTATTGACCAACTAAAAATTCTTGCTCACTATTGACAATCAATTAGTAGAGCACACCAAAGTAAGGAAAAGCAATAATGATCTATATAACACTGCTTGTTCCTGTGATTACAGGATCTGTTATTTTGACCAACATTGTAACTACCATATAACCATGAAACCACACATGCTATAACTCTGTATGTTCTTAGTGAATTTTCATGAACTTTGACAGTCTTTGAGTGCATATTACATGTTCATTGCACACACAAAAAATTGAGTTTTTAAAGTTTAAATTTACCAAAAATTTGTTCACGAATTTGCAAAGTCTTTAATGAGTCAGTGAAAGATTATTTTTGTGCTAAGAATAAAAACACTTCTTTTTCATTATTTATATTTCATTTGCATGACCCTCAGAATTTTTCAAATGAATATCAATTTTTTGTAAAACATTATACATTATTTTTTCCCAACACTTAGAGTAGCAAAATAATCAACTTAATGTGAAATAAATGGTTTAAAGTATGAAATAAATTTATTAATTCTTTTTTTTTATAGCGACTACAGTTTGTAACAGAAAGCTACAGTTATGTATCCTAACAGCAGCATCTTATAGCCTTTTCACATCTGCTTTCCTTTCTTTCATTTTATCACTGTACTTTGAATCCTGTGTGCAAATGAAAGATGTCACAGTGGTAAAGCAAGCTTAGGGTAAACAGATGTACTTGTTAAAGTCAGACAGTGTACATACTCAGAGTCTCATAATTGACTGATTTCAAAAAATGTTTTTCATTGAACTTTTGTTATCTAGCCTAGGATGTTTCTAGCTTTGTTTGTGCTCATGTGCTGTGCTCAATAACTCTATTTTTTGTCACTGCCCTAGAAATAATTCATTTAGCTTTTAGGTTTATATTTTTTATATGACAAAATATTTGTCACACACTAGAATATAATGGCTCAAACCTACGTTTATTTTTTTCTGGCTTTCTAATTAATCTATAAATAGGTTTAAAAAATCCATTACTGCTCAAAGCTCTGACTTTATTCAATACACATCAACCTTTTTTTTTTTTTTTGCAAACTACCATTTCTGTCTGCTAAAACTAAACAAACAAACTTAAGACTCCTGTAGATGACGATATGTTATTTCTGTTTATTGTAAATATGTCCGTCAGACACGTAGGAATATGTGAATAATTGGTTTGAAATGCATGAAAAGGTTGGAAAGTTTCTTTGGTGCATTCTACAAATGTATTGATAAATTTTTAATTCATCCTTTGAATAGTTTGTGTTTATAATGGACTATTTTATTAAATATTTCCTTTTGAAATCCATAAATTACAATTTAAGTAAAATTAAAATTTGGATTATAAACTAAGTTATAACTAAATTTTGAATGTGATTTTGTAAAAATAGGTCATGACATGTGCACTTGGACCCATGCATATTCGTGGGATTAGTCTAAGTGGGTGAATTTAATTAAAATTTCACAAAACATTTTTGATTTTTACAGCATTTTGGTATGAAGAAGATGGAAATTATCCGCTTTGTGGAAACACTAGTGGTACAAAGTAAGTTAATCAGTATTTTCCATACTTATAGCAAGAAATTGTTTTTACAGCAGGAACACCGAGCTAAACACGTGTTAAAATTATATAACATTTAGGACTTTTATTATAAGTGCATGCTCATACAGCAAAAAGTAAAAGGATTACAATTTTTTTACCTCATAATTATGTAATGATAAACATTCAGCAAAGATTATTCAATTACAGTGACAATCGATGTAATAGCTATGCAGTAGGCATATTATTTTAGGATATTCACAATCTGTATACAATTTAAAAAACAAGGAAAGCTCTACTAATAAAAGAACAAAAACAGCAATTGCACATGTATAAGTGTTACATAACCTACATAAAAATGAATCATTAATTAAATATTACCCAAAATGAGTTCAGTGAAGGAGATTTGATGAGTATTTTGTTAACTTCTACTTCCCTTTCTAATACTCAGTTTTCACGCTTTCACTTTTTCTTACAACCTTCCTTCATCACTTCACCATACAGGGATTTTCTGGAGAGGTTTATTTTTTTTATACATTGGTCTGTGTTTCTTCTTTTGCTCTACAAACATTCTGGAATTAGGTTTTTTCCTAACTAATTTATGCCCCTTATGTTTGTCTCCTTTATCTTTGTTAGGCTACATTTCTTTACCAGAATCTAGCTTCAGTCTTTATTGTCTGCTTTGGCTTCTCATCTTTTTCAACTTCACTATTCTGTTCCATTTTCTAGGCCTGCTAAATTCATGTCTCCCATTTCAACATCCCGACTTTCTCCTTCCTGTCTCAGAAGTTAGTTTTTTCCTTATTTTAAAATGTGTTCCTGTTTGATGCTCATCTCTGAAAATTCTCTTAGTTGCCATTTCCATTTATGGTGCACTTTCTTCTTGCCTCATCTAAGAATGAAATTAACTCAAGTGAAAGTGCTTACGGGATGCTACTGTGCAGACAGACTGTATCACCTTTATATTGATGGAGGGCTATCATTACATGATGATGACATCATGCTTTCTTATATAAGTATAAAACTAAATTAAAAATAAAGTTAAAAGAAACTAATTTATCACCAAGGGTTCTAGAGTGATGGTACTTGGATATGATTGGCTTATTTATTGCAAAGAAGATACACTGTCAGAATATTAAAATTATTAGTTAAAGATACTCAAAATATGAATTAACTGATATAATAAATCTACAAGTGTAATTTTTAATAAATGAATATTGATTCACAAATTATTTTGAAAAACTTAAATTATCAGAAAACAATTAAACATTTAGTTTGATTTTCTGTTGGAATTTTTAATACATAGTTAATCTTGTAGATATTAATATAAAAAGTAATGACAGGTTTTTGACTTAATAGGTTTGTTATATTTTCAGAAAATATTTTATTGCTGTTGTTAATTTGATAAATTTTTAGATTAACATATTTTACTTTTTAATTAATTTTATTTTAAAGATGACAAATTCATAAAAGTATGTCAAAATATAATGTTTTTTAGAAGTAATAATTTGAGTTCAATGTGTTGTTAATAGCTGCTAGTTTGTTAACTTTTTAATTAGTTGCAAAAGATTTTCTCTTCATGGAAGATGCAAAAATGTTTTTTTCCAGAAATGTGATTATCATGTTTTCATACTTTACTTGTAAGGTGTCTAATAACTGTTAATAATATGTTTTGGACTTTTGTTCATGTGTATTATATTTATTTTATACTAATACAACGATTATAACAAAAAATGGTATAATTAAATGAGTTGAAGGGTGAAGGAAGATAATTCTGTTTCATAGTACTTCCAGATATGAAAAATATTGTAGTGTGGTTATAAAGGACGGAAATAATATAGAATAAATAATAAGTTATGATTATTTCCTTAAAAGCAACCTTTAGCTTTAATTGTTTAGAAATATATCCCCATACTACCAATCTTCCTGCTTTCACCAAGTTCAATACTTTTGCTAACTTATTTTATTACCTTTGAGTTTGAAAAATAAATTTTTATCAAAGTTAACAATAGTTTTTTTTTGTTTTTTACAGAACCTGCCCAGAAGGATATGAATGTCTTCAAGGTCTTGGAAAAAATCCCAACTATGGTTATACAAACTTTGACAACTTTGGGTGGGCTCTTTTATCAGCATTCAGACTCATGACCCAAGACTGTTGGGAAGTTTTATATCAAATGGTAAGCAAGGAATATTGCTTTTAAATTTCATTGTAGAAACCCTGTATGTAAATTTCTAAATGAAATTATAAATATTTATATCAGACAGTTTTCATTATTCCCTGTTAAATGATTTTAGCGATTTCACTAGGTATTTCATCTTACATAAAATTAAACTTACATATTGACTGATATTGTTTTTGTAACTGGTATATGTAAATATACTTGGTTTAATGTTCATATTCTGTTTTAAAGCACAGTCTGACTTCTGAAGTTTGAAATAAAAAAATGTGAAAGTGTATTCATTATTTCTGTAGATAAAATATTATTTATTTAATAAGATGTACATTTACCACATTGACATATGCAGTTTTTTTTTATTTAGGTCTAGATGTGGGCTAGTTATTACATACAGGGCTTTGGATTAGAAGGTCAGATATTGAAGCTTATAAGTTGCTTAACTTGCCCTATACATGCAGTTGTCCAAACATTGTAAGAATGATACTCAATTCTATTTTTAATTTGAGAGTACTGCTGTAATCATAAGTTGATGTGTACTGGCTGCTGCTTCTGTCTCTCTGAGCAACAGTTCCAAATTAGAAGTGGCTGTGTAGCCCACATGCTACATAAGGTGTTGTTCAGGCAAAAATGACCAGATACCATTTCTTTACATTTTCAGAATGTACAAATACATGTAATTTTAAGTGTCTTTACACAAAATAATCTATTTATGTTGGAGTTTGTAAAGCATATTCTAAGTACTAAATCACATGTATTGTTGATTTTTAGGTGCTAAAATCTGCAGGCCCTTGGCACATGCTCTTCTTTGTTCTGATCATTTTTCTTGGGTCATTTTATTTGGTCAACCTTATCCTAGCTATTGTTGCCATGTCCTATGATGATCTACAGAAGGCAGAAGAAAAAGAAGCAGCTGCTGAAGAGGCTGCAATAGCTGCAGAAGAAGCAGAGAGAATAGTAAGATTGATATTTAAGTAACTGAAATCAAAAGTATTAATATGGAGGTATGAGGAGAGATGAAATATGTATGTGTATGTATATAATCTAAAGTAGATTTACCAGTAAAACACGAACATACAAAATTTAGAATTTAGTTACTTGTTGAATTGTCAACCAAAAACTTTTAAACTCTTTGCTAAAATTAATAACAGATATGGCATTGCTGTGATTAGCATGGACATAAATTTTAGTCCTGGTTACTACAGGAAACTAGTTTGGCCTGCATAAAACACTCTATGACTATGAGCATTGCAAAAAAAAGGATATATAGAGAGATTGAGTGCATTGTATTAAAACAATTTTGGATGGCTTCTGCATTGTTATTCATGTTAACACCTATGATCATTGTCTATCTGACATACTTGCATCTTGAAAGTAACCATGCAATGTCTTCCATACCCATCTAACATACAAGCACTGTAATTTCCCAGTGCCTGTTTCAACACATCTGATCACACAGATACTTCATCAGTTTGTTTTTGCATGGAATAACATGAATATGTTTTATTTTTCCAATCAATTGACGTGTTCAACAGTTGAACAGATATAATGTGGAAGTAGATGTAGACCTTCCTTAATTATGTTCTATACTGTTAACTGTAGCAAATGAATAATTGTAACCATGGATCTTTGTGCTCATAGATTCTCATCTAATACAAGATGCCAGACTTTTTGTTCATGACGAACATGTGATTTCTTTCAAGTCTTTCATGGGATAGTCATTGTCCCCGAATTGATTCATATTCCTTTGTTTACCAATTCCGTTAAGTATAAGGAATATGCCCTTTTTGTAAATTTAAATTATTATATCTAATGGCATCATTACCATCTGGGTTTATGAATATTTTGAATCAGAGATAGTTTTTATGTACCCTTCCAAAAACTATCGGTTTTTGGTGGCATCACATTACTTACAAAATGCCAGATGATGTCAAAATATGGTTCTAATGCATGCCATTTAAGCACAGCTCTATATACATTCCTTGGTTGTTTTGTGATTTGCTGAACTGCACATATAAAAAAATTGTTTTAATATACTTAATCCTATGTATAACAGTAAAAATATCAATATCATAAATGTATGTGTTATTTTTTAGCATTTTCAGAATTACTTCAGTTAGCTTGGAACCAGTGTGTCGATATTTATTACATATTTAATAACTGGTGTGCTTGATGATGGACCTTTTCTTTCACACAGATAATTTAAGTGATTTATGGAAAGACGAGTGTTTCTTTAAAACAAACAAAATCAAAAGATAGCGGACTTTTTAAATAAATGAACTTTGATTAAAGTTTCAGGAAAAAAGAAGTATATATAACTTTGCAATGCATCAAATATTTCACCTACATAAGGTAAGGAACCACATTTTTAAAAATAAAGTTAGGTAGAATATCAAAGTATGTATAGGAGTTCATATACTTTTTTCATCAAATTTGATTCTGTTCAACAGAAATTTGTATTTGATTTTTTCTGCATATCCAAATAATAATGCAACAACTCTCCACTAACAGGAGCACAACACAACACCATCATAACCAGCATTCTTTCCACATTTGCACTCCTCAATCACTTGTTGTCATCAGTACTCTGCAGATGTGCTTGTTTCTGCTTGCATCTTTAACATTTTTCTTCATATTACAGACTAGTTTTACTGTACGACTTTTTATTTATTTATTTACATGGGTCTTTTTGTGGATCCTACTCTGTGGCAAGTGATACCTAACCTGTAACCATACTCAATATCAGTTATATTGTAGCTCTTCCAACCATGGACCTGATGTACAATTCCAGATGTTGCAAAGTATTACTTGTGTGTCTCCATTGATTCATCATTTATGCTTATACAGTTATGTTGCAGGATAAGGTTATGACCACCTACAGATGGGGTATTCTGTACGACTGCTAATAATTTTTCTAATGGCCATTGTGTCATAAATATGTTTGTATTAGATTGTAAACTCATAGACACACATGAGTAAAAAAGACAGGAGTTGCTTAGTGGTTTTGAGACTCTACTTACTGCAAACCAGTTGTGCTTTTACAGATGCTACCTGCTATTGGTTGATTGGCTCCATCAGCATAGTAGCTTTGCCTTTTTGATGGTGTAGCCATCCAGACTCTCAAATGCATTTTCCCCTCATTTTTTCAAGAAGTGTATGGTTATCTTTACTACTAGCTGCTGGGGTGAATAACCACCGAGGCATGCCCTCCTGAATGATGCATTCTACCACTCAGCTGGGCATAGGGGAGTGGTATTCTGTGGATGTCAGTGGTATATTGTACTTCCTACTGTAGTACTGATGTACAGTTCTAGATGTCACCTGTCGTAGTTGTAGCACTACACTTTATTAATATATCTTTATCTGTTAGATTGTTTTTACCCACATGGCATTCCTCCTTCATATTATTTTATGGATGTAAATATGGCTCTGTCACTACTAGTTATGTTGATTGCATGGCACCCTTCCTACTACAGACCTGATGTACAATTCCAGATATACCAAGTTTTGGTTACAAATATATATATTACAGTTTGCTCCTCAGGCCGAGATATTTATTTTATCTACCATCCTTTAGATGTGGTTCTCAGAAAGCTAGGTTTGGTTGGAAATAGGAAGAGCCATACCCAGTGGCACTAGGTTTTGGATCAGAGGGGCTTTGTTCCTTCCAACCATTTCTTGGATATCACTTTGTGGTTGATCAGGTGTTGGTTGGGTAGGAAATGTGCACACATGGTGATAGATTTTAGTGAAAAAACTTGCATTCCCTACTAATTTCTATTTCAAGGTAAAAAAATCAGGTGATCTTTTGCCTATTTAGAAACTGTTACACAGTTCCATATAGCACCAGGTATTGGATAAAGTCAAACTACTACTACGCCTTGGCCTCTTAACACCCAGGGATCCCATTAATCAGTCATACATATTATGGGATTTCTTCATTATTTTTTGCCTTTTATGTTTGGAACACTGTTATGAAAGAGTGAAGAGTATACCTTGATCTGATATGGGGGATGTCTCTTACTTAAGTGTAATATTTTCTTTTTTGGTTCCACACCTCATGATCTCTCTTTAGGCACTTTCTGAAGGAGGATAATTTTTCACCAGCTTTCCACCATTTTAACTTGGGATTCCAGCTATTATGTGAGCTGAAGGTAAGATATCAAATTGGATATCAAATTTTCATAAACTGAAAATGCATTTGTGTTAAATACTTACCTTTTTTCACATTTCCCACTCTGCATCCACATTTCTGGTGATATATGTTATAGATCTTCTGACAAATATCAAAGTGATTAATGAGTGCAAATATGGAGAGGGTGCTGATGATAAGAGGGGTTTATTATGCTTCTCTGTGAAGAGCTGTTGCATAATCATTTGTAAGTGGATATTGCAGAAGTGGGAGGTAGAAATGGAAATCTGTTGTGAACATTGGAACCTTTCACTAGTAGAGGGCAATACTAATTGAAAGGAGGTAAGTATCTATCAGAAATACGTTTTCAGTTTACTTCTGTGTTCTTGGCTGTGCCTTTAACCTGAGTCATGATAGAAATTACAATCAAAGTTAAAATATTTTTAGTCAAAACAAGGTAGAAGAATTACTAGATGTAAAGTAAATGAGTTGTGATTCTACTGACCATCTTAAAGTTTATAAATATGTAGAATCAATTTTCATAATAGTCTCAGAAGAATACTCTCTAAAATATCAAAAAAGGAAGACAACAACTTTTTATGTAGCAAGTTATTATCTTGGGTCAATTGACTGTATTTGATGTATGTTGATAAAGGACGAAATATCTGTCTGTAAACTCATTTTTTACATCTGATTGTGATTATTTTCTTCCAACTTGTTTTTTAAGACTGTTAAGAAAATTAATTTTACATATTTTTAAAGTTTAAGATGGTCAGAAGAATCACAACTAAGATTATTTAGTATTAAAATTTAACAACACCAATAATTTTTAAGTTTGAAATAAGTGATGATTATTCCCATAAAAACAGCTGTAGAACAGCATTTTTGGCATTTACATTGTAACTGACATAAATATATTATAAAACAAAATTAAATATCAAGATCCTATGAAGTGTTATTTTTTGTTTCCTAGCATTTGTTATACTCTAATTTCATACATTTAAAAATTTCCTGAGTACTTTAGATCATTTTACAACTGTTTGTTGTTTTGCTATCATCTCTGTTGTAGTCTTATGTACAGTGTTTACTGAATACGTAAAAAAATTAATAAGTTACAGAAAACTGATGTTGTCTTTAATGTTTACAACTAAAAATATTTTTAAAAACTTGTTTTATAGGTGGAAGAAGAAGGAGGAAACGAAGAAAAACCTGGAGGGTCTGTAGTCAAGAGTCCTTCAGATTTTTCTTGTAGGTCTTATGAACTTTTTGTGGGACAGGATAAAATGACAGAAGAAAAGGATATGAAGGAAAGAGCTAGTATTAAAAGTGCTGAGGGTGATAGTGTTTGTGAACAAAAGTCATGGTTAAGTGGAAAGGTTCGAAAGGTCAGTGTCATTCATTTCAAAATTGTTTTTACACTTTTTTACGTGCTTGCAAAGTTTCTGTGATTCATTATAAATATTTAATGAATTGTGGGCCTTCAGAAAATTCAGTAAGTTCTACTTATTAAATATTTATTTTCAGCTAATACCAAAGAGTCTTCTAATCAAGTCTTTGTTTTTAAACATATTAGTTTTAATAGAAATAAATATTCACCCTTGGTGTTTAAGAAAATAAAAAATTGTAGTTTAAGAAATATTAATTTTATGCTTTAAATTTCATCTTTAGATTATTTTAATAAATATTTTAACCTACCTATAAAGGTCTGTAACATGTTATATATGTCAGTTTTAGACATCTACTTTTCTTTACTTATTTTCTTGTGTAAAATTCCATAATAGCAGTTTTATATTAATTTTTTTATTTTAAGAAAATTATCGAAACTTTTCTAATGCTGTCTTGTTTTTTTTCAACAGCAGTGCCAGGATTGGTTTACTCAATCAAATTGTAGTTTTTGTTCCCTTGTTGTTCGTATAGTATAATTTTCCTTTAAAGTTACACATATATATATATGTATATGATTGTTGTTGTTTATTTATCTGTAATATTCAGGTGTACTAGTAACTGCATTTTCCCTAGATTTCAGAGAATTATACAATGTAGGAGTTTTCTCTTTTTTTTATCCATTTATTGCTTCCTAGGGTCATAGATACCATACAGAGTTTTAATGAATTATATAGATCTAGGTTTTCCTGGTCTTTTTTATTTCATAGATTGCTACATTTAGAGAATGTATTAGTTGACTTGAACCCAGTAGAATTTTTAGCTTGTTTTCATTGTTCATGTGCCTAGCAATTGTTGATTTAATATTTTTTAAAGGACAAGAAATTGTAACTGCCTAGCATTTAAAACACAGGCTCAAAAGCTGTAAGCATAGTGCTATTATTTAAAAAAAATAAGACAAACCATTAGAAACGTGTTTGATATTACAAAAGTTGAATTATCAACACTTTGATTCATGGTATCATCATACTTAACAGCTTCCATTACATATATATATATTTGAGCTGTTAAATGTCTGAATCATGTTTCTCATGATATCATAATTGAATTTTTATACACACTTACATAAATGAAAATTATTGGTTATTTTGTCTATTTTATTGTGAAACACATCTTATATATATGCCTCACTGAAAGAGTGAAGTGTGATAAAAATTCACATTACATAAATGAATGTGAAACAGTTTGTTATTATCCAGTTATGTGCATAAATAATGTAATTGTTAAATTCCTTACACTTACGGATATGCCAAAAAAATGTATTCTTGTATTATAGAACATCAGAAAAAATAAATTATATTTTGTTGACATAATTTTGTATCTATGGCACAACCATCAAAAGGTAATACTTATCTTTACAGATGACATGTTTTGTCAATATATGCTCCCTGCATAAATCAATGAAAACCATCTTTAATTTTTATGAGGTCAACCAAATTTGTATTCAGATACTTTTTTCTTTGTACCTATTATTATTAAAATAAAGTACATTTGTACTATTTGAATTCATTTCAGTGTGGTAACTTTGAAACTGTTGAACTTTAACAGTAGAAAATTGGCCAGACTATGCATGCAAAACTTGTACAGATTGGTTACACAAAAAATGTATATAAAAGTATGTTAGATGGGTAATGATAAGAACTGTTATGAAGTATTTGAAAAGGCACAAGACAGTGAAAACAATTTAGTAGGATATATGTAGTAATCTTAGTCAAGTAGTGGCCTGAAATTTATGTTACATTCAACTTTCTGAAGTTCAGCCTAGTTCTTCATGAGAGTTACTAACTTCCAAGGTCACAGGTAAATACACAGTAATATTTTTTTTTTAATTATTTACTGTCTGTACATATATATATCTATATAATTTTGATATATTTTTTCTTTACTCAATTGTTTGTGTTTTAACAACTCTTTATGTAGCTACACTAACATACTAGTGTACCCTGTGCTGTAACTAGCTATATTGTGTTTTTCATGGGTCTTACTGTAAAGAATTAAAATGTTTAGAATACAAATATATATATTTTTTTTGTAAAATATTCAATATTCAAGAACTTAACTAACTTGTTTGTTTATAACCATAACTTTTAATTCATTCAGACTTCAGATAAGAAGCAACAAGCTTAACAAGCACAGTAAAGCACATTGTTTGATACAGTAGCATTGTACACCATGCACTCAGCACTTAGAATTGACAAGTACAGCAGGGTTTACAATATTGTAGCTTGTGCTATTGGCTGAATATGTACATATGTATATAAGATATATATATATATATATTTATATATATATATTGTTTTTTGCATGCTTTTCTACAAAATTTTATGGCTTACATATTTTAATTCCTCTTTTTCTAATATGATTTTTAAAATTGTAAATTACATCTTATTGTATGGCATTAATAAATAGTTCTTCACTATTTTCTCTGCTATTTTCTTTAAACCCTGTTGTTCTTTCTTAAGGCACCTTAACCTCTTCTTTTGGGCAGATACTGAATGAAGTGGCCTTCGTGGCAAAAATTACAACACATCACGTGTTGATGAGGATATGCTGAAGGTGTTTGAGTGTATAGTGGGCAGGCTAAATACGTTTCTTCATGTATGTCAAGTTTTCTGTAATTGTGATTACTTGACTGCAATATGGCAAAGGTCCTTTCACTTTTTAGGCAAGCCTCAGTCTTCCTGGCTCACCTTTCAACCTTAGGAGAGGAAGCAGAGGGAGCCAGTTTAATTGGCGTAGTAGTGGTCGTCGTTATGGAGACAGAAAACCCTTAGTGCTTCAAACTTACATGGATGCACAAGAGCATCTTCCCTATGCAGATGATAGTAATGCTGTAACACCCATGTCTGAGGAAAATGGTGCCATAGTAATTCCTGTTTTTCCCAATCTGAACTCTAGACATTCCAGTTATACCTCCCACTCATCACGCTTATCTTATACCTCCCATGGTGACATTTTTGCAAAAGGTTTGACAAAGGAAAGTCAGCTCAGATCTCGCTCAAGGAATCTCCAAGGCCTTTATCATGAGGTTCTTTGCACTTTTCACTTAAATTTTGCATCATTATTTTACAACTTAATTATAACTTAAAAAATTAAAAATAAGGGTCACTTAACCTTGTTGTAAGTTAACCTAGAAGTAATATTAGAATATCTGCAAATGATGTGTGATAACTTAGGATATATTTTTTAATAATCATTAACATTGCAAATTTACGTGTTTTATTCAACATGTTTTTTTAATACAAAAATAATATTATTAGCAAATGCTTTCATATATTGTTTTGGGCCATTCATTCAAATCTGCCAAATGCTTTCTTTACTCACACTATATATGCATGTTTGGAGTTCTACTGCTCTTCTGGTATTTTCACTGCATATTACATACACAGTTGTTGTTGTTTTTTTCTGCACCAGTACAAACACTCATAATGTTAAGCTATTTGAATTAGTTTATGAAATTTTCATTTTTTATGCCTTACATGTGAAATAAATATAAAAAAATGTTTTATTGTGACAGTATCTTAAAAATGTAATATTAATAAGCTAAACACTGTTAGTAGTGTCCAGAACAAGAACTATTTAACTTTTGACAGCTAAAATTTTATTTATTTCTTTTGTTTGTTATTTTTAATATTGTAATTATAAAATAATTCTTTTGTATCTTCTAATTCACTAGAATGTGTTTATCAGTAATGTAGTGTATAGTGAAATAGAATTATTGAAGCTGTAAGGTTATTGTCATGTTTTTCTTACCAGTTTTTTATATTTTATTTGTGTAAGAATAGTCCATTTAATACATTTTTATGTAGTAAAGTGACAAAATAAGATGATTCAGGTAACTTTTAAATCTAATAAAAGAAAGAGTCTAACCAAAAAATGATTGATTGTTTAGATTTGTTAAATAATGATTTACTTTGAAAATAATCTACATCCTAAAAACATACATGGAATCAAGTATGTTATATTTAAACAATTTTGAATATGCAAATCAATAAGTCACATAACAACCACAACTGATATAAATTCATGGTTGAGTGGCCTTAAGCAGAACATTTGATATTGCTTGGTGTTCTAGTGGTAGTTTGATGCCACAGAAAATCGTTCACTCTTGGAAAGGGTATGTAACAGCTCTTCTTAATGCAGAATATTTAAATGCTGAAGTTATTTATAAAGATATGTATAGATTGGATATTAAGAATTTCCAAGGTGAAGATATCCCTTGTACCTGATGGTATTAGAAAACAAAGTAATGTGGATTAACTTTGGAAATTGTGACCATCCAGAAAGAGACCCAGAACAAGTTATGGTATTTATACCATTTATACCCCAGTCATGGTAAGCAAAATGTCTTATAATTTGTAAAAATCTGTAAACATAGAGGTTACTGACAAAAGCCATCAAAGTGTCCCAGACAAGAGTGCACGACATAGCCAAGAAGGAAATGAGGCCAAATTGGATATGGGCTAACAGAAATAAAGCTTTCATTCATACCTTCTATTCAACTTTTAGTACATCAAGAAACTGCTTGAAATAAGTATTCATGTATATACAGTGCATACAAAGAAATAACAGGCAAACTACCAGATGTTGTGCCTGAGAATTTTTGTGCAACTGGGTTGCTGAAACAGCACTGAGAAACAATCATTATTGTATTTCAGATGGATTGTGGAAAGCTTTGGAGAGTTATAGCACGCTTTAGACATGACAGCCTTATAATGGAGACAATGCAACTTTTACTGCAAGGCTATTACCAAGATTTTTAAATAGAGAATAACCAGATATGGTGCCATAGACAATAACAATTTGGAGAGACCCAAATTGTTTTAATATATTTTACTCAATATTTTTACTTCATGAGTTTTATATAAGTTTCTGAATTAAGGTAACAAAATTTAATGTTGTGTACAATTACATCCTATTACATTTAGGATGTAGTGATGATTTTATGTTTTCAAATCAAAATAATGGTAGTGGTTAGTGGTACAACTATAATTCAGTTCTTATTTATACTATATAGAAAAGAGGTATACTTGGTAAACAAGCCTTGAAGCAATTCATTTGCTGTTGAAGATTACTGCAGTGAAACAGATTTAAGTTAAAGCATTTCAAGTGTGCATATGTGTTCCTAGACCTATACACAGGTATTTAAACCTCTAGGCTCACTAACAGTTTTCAACATGTATTGATAACATCTGAATATGAAGCACAAGGTATTTCTGGGATTTTATTTCAACAGAAAAATTGAATTTGCATTCTTGAAATACCATTTGCAAGATTATCAGTGCTAGAGGTTTTCAAATTTCTTCGTTGTTTTTTTTTCTCATACCTCCTTTCACACCATAGCTTTTCTCAATCTTTTACTACCTTCTAATACATTGAAAAGAAAGTTTTCTTACTTTACACACTGACTTTTATACCCCACTGGTTCAAGCTGCTCATTTAGTGTGCATGGAACAAGTGATGACAACCCTTCACTAATAGGAGCATTACACAGACTCCTAGAGCAGTTGGCTTCCTTTGTACTACTTTATCTGAATGTCACTTTCTCACTTGGTGCCATATCAAGTGGACATATTTCTCATTTGCTTTCAGTTTTCAAATTTTGTTCTCTCACCATTTTGTATTTTGTCCATCTTTGTTATTTTTTTGAATGACTTTACAGTTTCTTGCATTTGTTTGTGTTACTGTCTTTCATTACTATTTTCTCATAATTTGTTGAAAATTCTAAATTCAATGTTTATGGTTACTACTCTGACTTCTGAAGTTAATGTGAACATGAACGTGCCTGTTATCCAGGTATTGGGGTCAATGTTGTTTGTCACGGAGATGCAAGCCTTGGTTTGTTAGGGGAATGTGGATTACTCCCTTTACCTTTATCACTCATTTCCTACATCATCTAGCTGTATCTGTTTTTGGTAAATATCATTTATCACCTATGGCTCAACACACACAGGCTCAACTCTACCTTGAGTAAGTCTTTTATTTTTTATGTTTCCTTTAGGGCCTCCTATTTTTCAAATATATATATATATATAAGTCCCACTTGGTGGTGAGTGTTGTGTGGTGAGGTATGCTTTCCTCTAACCCTGGATTGAACACATTTAAAGTTATAATGCACACTGTTATGTTCTACAGCATCACTAACAATTTACCCAGTTGTAGAAATATATCTATATTATAATTTATTAGTATATTCCATTTTGATATGACAGTAGTGGACCTTCACTCATCTACCTTGAGTAAGTCTTTTATTTCTTATGTTTCCTTTAGGGCCTCCTATTTTTCAAATATATATATATATATATGTATATTTAAGTCCCACTTGGTAGTGAGTGTTGGGTGGTGAGGTATGCTTTCCTCAGTATGATAGTGACTATCATGAGTAGAAAAAAGGAGGATTGCTACCCATCCTTGCTGCCCCATCAATTGAAAAAAATCAGGAGTTAACTGCTTCTCAAAAAAGGAGTTTGCAGCCACCCATTGCATTTTCTCCAGTGTGACATTTCTCCAGATTCCCTAACACCTCCCCATTCCTCGAGTGAAGTTTGGGAGGTCCATTTCCTAGGTACTGGAATGGTGGACCATATCACTCTGCTCAGTTGAGAAAAAGGCAAAGCTTGGAACTTTTCTTCCTACTACCTTTTGGATGTTTCTTTCCAGGTGTGCTGTTGAGGGTGGAAGCTGGACCAGCCAGTACTGTATCCTTTTAATACTGGGGTCAGAAAGATAACGTTCTGTTTTGGCAGTTTATACCAGTAGATGTTCCACCTTCTTGGTAATTATGATTGTAAGTTGTTTCTTTTCTCTGCTTGTATGGTTGGGCTTGGGGAACTTTATCTGCTTGATAATACCTGTTGTAGAATGTTCTTATTGTTGAGCAAGCATTCCATATCCTTTTCCTGATACTCTTATTGTTGGGTTAATATAATTATTTTTCTCCTCATAATGCCGAACACTGACTGATTACCTGTTCTTATGGTTACATTGAGGCTTTGACACAACTCCATAAGTCTGAGTTTGGTTTTTTGTACATCCTGTCTCTTGTGGTTGAGTTGGAAGTTTATCTGTTGGATGCTGTTTGCTTACTTCCTCATCGTATTTCTAGTTGTGTGCTGTATCGCATTCTGTTTAAGGGGGTTGCTGGGTTTGCATATGTCTATTTATCATGTTCCACTTGCCTTGGCTATCATACACTGTTTATGATGGTTTTGGTCATACGTGAGGTCTTTTGCCTTGTAATACCAAGAACAAGATGTGGACCATCGTATGTATTGCTGTGGTTGAGTAGATACCCAGCAAAGTCTACCTCCATCTACATAATTCCAATAATTTGCTGTTGGTTTTCCATTTCACTGTGTGGGTTTGGAATTACCTGTTAGTCTTTTTCTTTATACTACTTGTGACTCTTAACTTACCCAAGTCACTTTGTTTCTGTTCTTGTTTGTACACCTGAAGGTGGAGTGGAACTTATGTTGATTTTATTTTCACCTGATATATCATTTTCTGAGGTTTTTCTTTGCTCACTCCAGGCCCTGATGCTGCCAATTTTGCAACATTTCACTACTTTGAGGATGAAGAGCATATCTACTTTGGAAGTGGTGTAGGTGTGCTCCCACTTTATTACAGAGCACCCCTGATTAATTCTCTTCAGACAATTACTGCAAGAGTCTTTTGTTTTATCTTACACTGGCCCCTCTACCTTCTCAATGTGAGATTATTGCTGTGATGTGAGAGTGTAGGTATGTATCATACTGGAACTTATTATTCTCTTAAACTGAAAATAGATTTCCAGTCAGTACTTACCTCATCTCACACTCTTTCCATATTTCCTCCTCACTTCTGATGTTCTTCTACTTGTGTGCATAATCTTGAAAGTGAGGTTCACATAAAGTAGTACAGAGGGAACCACCTGCTCTAGGAGAGGATGTTGTGCTCCTGTTGGTGGAGTGTTGTCAGTGCTCTATACATGATGAACCAGCAACTGGAACTTGTAGGGTATAAAAGTTAATGTGTCAAGCATGAAAAAAAATGTTTAATGCATCAGAGAATAGAGTGGAAGAATGAGAAAAGCTATTGAGTGAGAGATGGTAAATATTTTTTCAGAAAGTCTCTTTTCAGTGTAAAAAAAGTGTTAATGATTGGTATGTGCTTATTTTTGCAAATAATTTTATCTTCACAATATTAAATATAAGATGTGCCATATGAAAATCATAATTATATGCTATATTTAAACATTTAACTGAGTTATTTCTACTTTCTATTTTTATTGCAGCCTTTATGCTTACCTTGTACATAATACCAATGACAAATCATATTTTCAAGCTGAGAAACCTAAATTAGATTATTATGTCTCTGCAGAAAGATATATTGATTTTATTATGTTTCTTATAATAAATGCTTTTTAACTGACTGCCATTCCTTCATTTCTTGACGGACTGATTTGAAACTTGGCTGGATCATACATTGATTCAAGACAACTTTTTAATTTTTGAAATTTAAGCTTTTTTAAAGGATTTTATGGTGTCAAATGTCAACCAACCCTAATATGTATATTTGAGCTCCTGTGTGGTCATATTTGCAGTAACAAAGACGAAAATTGGCACAAATATAAATTTTCATTTGTCCAACACATTTATGTACAAAAATAAAATGTATGTGACCATTGTTTGTTTGTTTGTTGTTGATTTTTTGGAGGAGGAGGTGAGTCAAAGCTTACAAAAAAAAACATAATTTAAGGGATTCACCCATAAATGTTTGGCCTCTGTAATTGTAGTTTTCATTCCTTCACAAATGCATAAAAGTTTCCTGCCTGTAAATGTTTATTCTAAACTGAAATTTTACTGCTCAAAAAACAGCAGAGATGTTTCATTCTTTTTCTCACCTAAAGTGTTCTCTTCATAAGGTCAAAAAATTGTTTTTAAATTCTTATTTTAACATCAAATAAAGTAACTGTGATTATATGTTTATCATTATTTCCACTCAAAGTTTAATATGTACTAATTATGCAAAAATTTAAAGACAAACTAGGTTGTTTGGCTACCTATTTTAACTTTTAATTTTACTTTGATAATACTATAAAAATAACCTATATTTTATTTTCCTGTCCTAGTTTTAAATTTGGTTTTATTAGTTTGAGAAAAAAACAGAGTTAATATTGAGATAATAAGTTTTATTTGAATAAATATAACCACAAGTAGTGTTGTAAATTATGTATTTAAAAATTAATTGAAAAAAAGTTTAAAAATGAGTGATGCCAGACTGTTTTGTTGTGACAGAAAAAATATTAATTCAGTGATTATTAATCTTACTTTGTGTAGTTAAATTCATGTTAGCAGATTATCATTTTAAGTGATTTAATAAAAAAGGCTGAACAAACAGCCTTGTGTCATGAGGTACTGTGAATATAAATTTTGTCTTAAAATAGTTAAACCAACTTTAATATACCCATTTCTGTTTTAAGGTTAGCAGTACACTACAAGGTACTTGGAAAGTGGTTTTTTTTAAAAACTGTATTCATATTTGAAACAAAAATGATTTAAATTCATAAAAATAACATGCGTACAATTTTGTCAATTTAATTGCATAAACATTTTTATTGATAAATCTTCAAACACTCTTGTATGTTTGTAAATAGAATAACTTTAGAATTTTCATGGGTGCATTGATCAGTTGGTATATTTTTACGTATTTTATTTGTTACATACTGATGTTTTGAGACATTTTACTCTATATATCTATAGTAAAAATTATTTGCCATATTTTTACTGAAAAACTAAAGCAAAGACAATCTTTACTTTTTGGATTCCATTTAGAAATACATAATAAAAAATTTAGTTAAATTTATGGGTTACATTTGTGCTCAAGTGTTTGAATGAATGGCCTTTTACTGTAGCAAAAATATCTTTAAAAATATTACAAAAAGATATAATTTGTAAGTGGGTAAAAGTTTTGAAAATTGTCTGTCTATAAGTCATGTGCAAACTATTGTAAAGTTAATAACTTACTTTTAACTTATAGTTTTTTGAGAAAATGTTTGTAATAGATTTAATGATGCTCAAATCAAGTGAAATTAGTGATTACATGAGTAATATTTTAATGAACATTGTGTATTTGCATTTTAAATTTAAATAATTTGTTTTTAAATATTATTATGATTTTGATGACAACTGTAATAAGTTGGAATTAATTTTATTGCATGAAAATGATATATATTCTTTTTTTAAAATTAACATGACTTATTTCAAGCTATAATAAATCCATCTCTCATATTTTATCAAAATGTCTCATATTTTTAAAGAATACTTATGGATTGGAGAAAATAATTAAAAATCATTATACTGTTGTTGTTGGTTTATTTACTAAATACTTAACATTTCTTTATAAAACAAATCAGGATGCTACAATGGAGGGTGATGACTGCTTGGCTAAAAATAAACATCAAGAAAACCCATTTGTAGAACCCTGTCAACACCAAACTTTGGTAGATATGAAAGGTTAGGATAAAATATTTTGTATTCATATTCTGAAATATTTTCAATTCTTAATTTTCATAAGAGAGCATCTTTCTGATTTGTTTTCATCAACATGTCTTTGTTGTGTTTATTCAACGTACTAAATTATGAATACAAAAATGTCACTTTGTGAACAATTTAACTTTTAATTTTTTTAGGTAAAGGTTTGCAGCATGATTAAAAATCTTTGTATAATAAATTTTCTGTTTAAAATGTGTAAGAATTATTCTGAATCTTAGCTTGGTTAATTTTCTTTTTTTGTTAACAAGAGCTGGATTATTATTCTGAAATCCCATAATCATGCAGTGCAAATAAACTAAATTTAAACTAATGAAAGTTTAAATATGTGCTCACATATTTTAATGTAACTCTAAATGCACATATTTAATTTTTGATGATTTGTTGCCATAAGCTTTTCTCTTACTATTTCCAGTATATTGTGATATGTCTTACAAGCTCTTGTTCTCACACTTTTCTTGGAGCTACAATATCCTTTTGCATCATTATCCACTTCTTTAATACACTGTGTATTTCATTTTATGTTGCTTAATATGGAAGTCATATCTGGAATGTAATGGTAGACCCAGATGTTAGTCATACTTTTCTGCTAAAGATCTTTTATATTTATTTAATCATGATTAGCCAGGGACACTGAAGGCAGCATCCTTCACAAACCAGAGATTTCTCCATTTATTTTGACATTTCATTCTGTTAATATGGTCATCTTGAACATTTTTCCTGAGGATTTTCATTTTCTTTCGTGTGCTGCCTACTTTTTACTTGTTTTTCTACTTTACTTCATGGGTGACATCATTTTGCTTCTTTCCTCAGGCTTCCTCATTCCTTTAACAAATATTTCTTGTGATTTTGCAAAGGATGCAACTTGGCCCAATTATATTTAATATATCAGCCGCCAAATCTTTGGCCAATATTTATTTGGTCCTCAGTTGATGCAGAACTTGTTACTCTTAAAGCATTACTTCTTCTCTCCCCTTTTCTTTTTACTCCTATTCATTTCTCATTTTCCAGTTAAAATATTTTTAAGCCTTAGTTATGTCAAAAGCTCATTTGTTTTTCTTAAGCCTTTTAGATGCTTGAAGTTTTTATTTCTGCACTGATCTATCTGCACAAGCATGTTATTTGAGTTCTTGAGGTCATTGGTTGTTATTTGCAGATACTTATCATGAATGATTTAATTTCGTTACAGGATATTTTAATATTCCTAATTACAACTATTTAAGATTATTAAGAGTTACTTTTAGTCAAGAAGGATTTTAAAAACTATATGAATTGTGAGCTATTCTTTCCGATTTAATATTACACTTTGAGTTATATTAAAACTTAGATTTCTTTATTTTAGTTCTATTGCATCAACCATTCAGTTGTTAGTACCACCTACCCAACTTATGTTATAACTTTTTTTATGTTGATTCTTCTCTGATTTTACTGGTCATTATATCCAGAAGTCAATTATTCTACTTTTATTATTAGTTTGTCTTTATCTCTCATTGTTTTATGTTATTTTTTCTTAGTTATTTCTATTTGTTTATAATGCACCAAAACGTTTCTAGGTAGTTTGTATTCTTGTTTTTATTTGACCTCTACAGAACAGCTTTCCAATTAGATACCCTTTGTAACTCTGGACAGGTATTTTTACTCCCACCTTTTCTTAAGTTTAATTTGGTGTGCCCTATTTTCCGTACAAAGTTATGTTATCATTAAGGTAATTCTCTAAAGAACGTTGTCATATAAATGTGTACTTGGATAAGTTACGATAGCATCTCCTAACTCAGGAAAGTTTAAAAATTAGTTTACAAGACAAGTCACAAAATAAAGTATTAACTTCTTTTCATTTTGAAATTTAAATTAATAACATGCAGTTAACAAAATTCTACAAAATACATTAAGTCAACTGATAAAGGCAATGAGTGACAAGTTCATTTGTTTGATAAACCATGTTTATTACCATTGTCAAAGTTTTAAACTTGGGATAGAGCTCAAATAGATATTGATATTTTTATAATGTTGGATGGTTCTTTTACACTTTTTGTTACAATTCTTTATTTTTATCATTTATCTATTTAATCTGTTTTGGCACACTTGCAGTAGTATTTGTAATGTCAATAAATAAAACATTGAAACGTTAGAAACACAATACAAATTATTACTTAATACCTAAAGAGAGATTGATTATCCAAATGATGATAAATATCGACAGATTTCGAACAAAATAAGGAAATTTCTCTAGGGAAACTGTTTCAATGCTGTAATGAATGTATCTCTCATTGATATGATTGTTGAATTTAGAAAATTATTTAACTCAAATTATTTATATTTATGTAATATACTTTCTGAAGTAGCTTTAAAATAACATGTTTTTCAGAAACACCAAATACAAATCAGTATTAAAAATAAGCTGAGAGAACATTTTTGCAGTAAATTGATGGAGCTTTAATGTGTGGAAAACATTTCCTGCACTTTTTCTTCCCATAAATTATATTATCCTGGTGTAAATATATATAATTCATGGTTTTTTTCTAGGACAAAAATCATCCTAAAAATGCTTAGGTATTGTATGTTTTGCTTATGTTTTTTCCCTTTTGAAATTAGATGTGATGGTTCTGAATGACATCATAGAACAAGCTGCTGGAAGGCAAAGCAAAGCTAATGAAAGAGGTAAATATCATGCCCATTCTAGGGCATGATCCTTAGCTGTAGCTGCCACTGGTGGTTCCTTGCCTGCTTTCTCCATCTGGCCTGGTTACAAGTAATACCCTAAACAGTGTTTAGGAATGCTATACAACTGCTTTTCTCCCATAAAAGCAATTTTATTAATATATATTTTGTGTTAGGTAGAAGTAACAGAAGACGTCAGCAGAATATTTCTGCATGTTTGCTGTGAGGGTTGACTTAAATATTAACTCTTATCATTCAGAATGTGGATGGTGACATGGCCATGCATGATAAACAGTCCTTGTTGATAGCATGAATTTTTTCATTAATTACTTTAAGTCTTTGAGAAAACATAAAGCATGTACATTTTTACTGTATGTTATTTTGTAAATTAGTTTAAATGTGAAATTGTTGTAGGCATTTTTTTTAGAAACTATCACTAGAGTTCATAGTGAAATTTTGTATATTTAAGACCATGGAAAAAAACAACTGACTGAAAAAATATATTAATACTCTTCCTTACTTAAATAATGTAATTCATAAAATAGAATTAAAAGTTAAAAAAATTCTGTATCCAAGTGATCTACTATCATACAGATTTGAAAGTATGTTTCATTTCCTTCAGTTAAAATAACTTATTGTTGGTTGCATTATTTTCTCGTGTTAATCTGATTAGATTGGTATTAATGGACAAGGTGCTAATAATTCATTCAAATTATATCAATTGAAAAACTTACAGCTTTACCTTGTAGCTTTCTAATTTTTTTTTTTTTTAAGTTTATGATAGATGGTCAAATGTGTCATTACAAATTCAAGTGTTGAATAACACACATACCATCACTTACTACAGTGTTAAGGATCAAGAGGACAACCAACAACGCTGATGTCAACTATGTCCTCAGTTCTCAAACAAAATTATTAAAGACATTTTAATTTTTTCTTAAGTTTCTTAGTTTAATTCTTTGTAGATTCTCACACATTATACAAAATCATTGCACTAGGCAGGCAGCAATACTTCCAGTTAATTGAAAGTTTTTACAGCATAAAACAATGTCTAGGCATAAAAAATGTCATTATGAAACATCTTTCACGTAAGTAGATAAATACTCATTCTAAAAGGGATGTCCTGATGTTATAAGATTTGATTAATATAATTTACTTAACTCACAACCATTGAAAACCGGATGAGAGGTATAATTTGTTAAACCAATGTATGCTTAAAATGAGCACATGAAAGATGGAACAAAACCTGTCTTTAAAGTATATGGTGTTTGTTTGTTTAGTGAGATATTATACAAGAAGTACTTATGTAAGATAAGTATAGTATGTTTATGTCTGACCTATGTCTAAAATCAGTAAATATGTATAAAAAATCTATAAATCAGATGCACTTTTGCAGGGTCCCTAAAATATTCTGTTTCAAGAGTGAATGAAATCAAACTTAATAGTAATAAATATTTTTATATCTTGATTTTCATGACCATAATTCTTCTTGGAATTCATGGTATGATCACATTTTATTGATGTTGTGACAGTATAAATTGCAATGTTAAGTATCCCTTATCTGACATCACTTTAGTATCTACTGATTGACAGACAACATACTCGCATGAATGGTTAAAACAGGTTACTCCTCCAGGTAGCTTTCAACCATTTTTCAAGTAAACGAGATGAAGATATGCATATCATGTAAAATAGTTAATAACTCATAATTAACTATATTTTCATATGCACAGAGCTTCAGATATAGTTACAATTGCAGAGTGATATTTTTGTCGAATTTTTTATTTTGAAATGCAAATGAAATATATTTCAGTGACTCTAGACCTTAATTCTATGTGCATAACTGAAGATGAGTTAAATCCATCACAGACAATAAAATCCACATACATACATGCACATGTAAGAAGCTCTCTTTAACAGATTTTAAGCCCTACAAGGCCAGGTGGTTAGGGCACTTAACTCATAATCTGAGAATCGTGGGTTCCAATCCCTATCACACCAAACATGATTGCCCTTTAAGCCATGGGGGCATTGTAATGTGATGGTCAATCCCACTATTTGTTGGAAAAAGAGTAACCCAAGAGTTGGCAGTGGGTGGTGATGACTAGCTGCCTTTTCTGTAGTCCTACACTGCTAAATTAAGGACAGCTAGTGCAGATAGCCCTTGTGTAGCTTTGCACAAAATTCAAAACAAACAAACCTTAATAGAGTAGCATCCAGTCAAGCAATCCAGTGAAAGTAATATAATTTGTCTTGTTTAAAAGTTAAATAAAACAACTTTCTTTCCATGGTCTCCAAGTAAATTTTCGTGTAGTATGAAAGTAATTGGTATATGTGCATATCTATACCTCAAAAAAATAATGAATTTATATTTGAAAATTGAGTTAAAGAATTTCAAAGATGTTTTTCTGACTGGTTTTGAGATAAAAAAAATGGACAATCTGTTGTTTTTTGCCTCCTCCCCCCAGACACACATGCACACACTGATACAGTGGTATGGCTTTGAACTTATAGTGCTTTAAGCTAGATTTCAATACCTACGGTGAGCAAATCAGGAATAGCCAGTTGTGTATCTCTTTACTTAACAAACAAACTGTTGGTTCTTTTGAAACTTTATATTTTTTGATGTGTAATATCATAGTGTCTGTGCAATTTTTGCACAGTTTGGTAGTTAGTTTCTGCAGAAAGATCAAGCAACATACAACTGAAAGTGATTATCAGATTAGTGAACAGGTTTATCAAAATCTGTTTTAGGATATACAATAGTATTGAAAAAATTTACGTTAGATCCATAATATAAAATAATTTGATGATTAACAAGACAAAATCTACCTAAATGTATCACCGTATTATGGCAGTTTCATAATTCATGAAAAAAAAGGAAAGAGATTTTAAGCAACTTCATTTCAAAATTAATTTAGATTTGAAGATATCAAAAGGTAGAAAAAATTTATGATAGGAATTAACATTTATATTGCAAACTCCTCACTTGTCATTTGGGTGTGTAAGGTAATTGTGCTGACCTGTGCATTTGAAATGACTTCTAATAAGAAACGAATTAAAGGTCAAAACTTATTTGTATTGAATAAGTATAGATTTATTTTAATTTGACAGTGCTTACTACTGAAATGTAAGTGTTATTTTACAAGAAATAATTATGTTGAAATAATACAAAAGAGCTAGAAATGTATTGAATGATCATTAGTGTATAAAAAAACATTTATAAGATAAATATCCTAATAGTAATAGAAAATAGGCATTGTGGACAAATACTGAATCAGTGTTTGTGTATTTAATAACAGTATCTTGTGCATTCATCACATTATCAAAATAGCATACCTTTCAATAAAATAAATAAAATGGTTATCATAAACTTGCTATAAGAAACGACTTACAAATAGACAAAATATTAATTTTTTTTGTGTGAGAAAACTTTACTGAAGATGAAAAAAACAGACATTTGAAAAAAAAAACTCGTGGGTATTAAAAATTCAGAAATTTAATGTAATTCTTGTATCTTTAACGTATCAAAGAATAGTATATTTGTTTTAGTAATTTGTATAATTTTATTTTTTCTTTGCCTGTAAGTGCATGGGAACCACCATAGAAATGTTTGAGAGTAGAATAGCAAAAATCTCCCACAGGATCAGCTACTGTCATACTTAAACATTATTCAGTGTCTATCTATTATTTTCCTACAGAGAAGGAGGAACAAGAGAAGGTCAAGCTTAGAGAACGTTGCGTGGCACAGTGCTTGAAATGTGTAGACATCTTCTGTGTTTGGGACTGTTGCTGGTGTTGGATACGCTTCCAAGAGTTTGTCTCTCTCATTGTCTTCGATCCCTTCATGGAGCTGTTTATCACATTATGTATTGTAGTCAACACCCTCTTCATGGCAATGGATCATGATAATATGGACACAGAATTTGAAAACGTCTTAAAAAAGGGAAACTATGTAAGTGCGTGCAGTTATGCTGCATTGGTACCAGTTATGCAACTTTTCATTGGGAAATTTTAAAATAAAATTGTACTGGAGCTACTTCACTTGTACAAACCCCTTTTTTCATTTTACTTTATTATTTTCAATTGTTTGATTTAATTTTTTAAAAATACAACATATTTCATGACTTCATAATGTTTTAAATTTCAGTGCACCTCTTTTGAAAATGGACAGGTTTCTAGTTTTTGTATGGAATTGTTTATGTGAGCATATAAACACTTTCAACTTGGATTGAGATGATTTTATACATAAACAACTTTTTAGTTTTGGAGATTATTACTTTGGTTTTTTAACTTTTTATTTGTATAGTTTTTTTATACCCTATATTTTTTGTTCAGCCATTTTGAATTTTAGGTGTTCATACTAGAGCTAAAGTGTATTAAAACAAGATATTAAGAATTTGTGTTTTGTAATAATGCATTAGTTTTATATAGTATAATCATAAGATGCAAAAAAGGGGGAAAAATCTTTGAACATTTTAAATTACTTAGGAAGGAAAATAAAAAGTTGCATAACTGGTGTTTCTGGAACATTGCAAGAGTGCCGTGCTCGTCAGTTACACATATAATATTTGTTGAATTGGTCTTAAAATCACAGAGAATGTTTCAAAAGAAAAACTAGAGTCAACAGATGATAAACATTAACACATACACATAATAATGTAAACTGATTAACTGGTGGTGATATTTCACCATTCTTTTCTCATTATTCTGAATTCTCTGATTGTAAACTACAGTTTCTCTGTGAGTGACTGCATGACTTCTGTAAAGCTTTGTTTGCCTTGGCTTTCAAGAGCATGGCACCCTGTATTCACTTGTGTTCCACGCACTTTTCGTTGATATGCTGCAACAATATGGCTTTTCAGTTCCATTAAGCTCTCTGTCTTTTAATCTTATCAAAAGCACCTTTTGCATTGCAGTGTGTATAAAGCACTTGTTAAGTGGTTGTTGTGTCTGTGGTTCTTTGTTTGGACTGCCTATATAGATCAACCTGCCTGGTCTTAATTGATTGCACACATCTGTGAGTGCTGAATGGATTCAAGAAATAATTGGTGAGTTAAAACCTGAAGGTAAGGATGATGCACAGACTGGGTTTATTTTTTTATATATTTTTTTATGTCTATTGTTTAGGTAAAATAAAATTCTTTGGTTCCATTATAGTTTATCACATTAGTTGTACATCTCATTTAGAGTATAATTTCAGTAACTTCCAATGACAAAACTAATTATTACCCTTTATTTATATAATAATCAAATATAGTTCATGGTTTGCTTCAGTTGATTAATCTGAAAATGAAATATAAAAAAGTTTGATCACAATGAGAATTTACATTTAACATTTAATTAATTTTCAACTAATTTTTAATTAATTTTGCTATACAAGTTAATAGAGCATTTCCAGCTAACATTACATTTTTTTGAAGATTTAAAATAACGTGTTATATAAAATATAATTCATCTAAAAACCAAACAAAAGAGTATTTGTGCTTTAGTTTTCTTTTTTAGCCCTAAACTGTAATAGCTTCATTTAAAAAAAATAAAAAGTTTAGATTATAATTTTATCAAAATTATAGTATAAATTATATTCTACCTAAACTTTTCCCATCTTATTTTAATTTTTGTTGCAAAAGAATACCTACTTCAGGAGAACTTTAGGCAAAGTAGATTTGAGAACTTTAAGGAACTACAACTGCCTGATGAATGAAAAAGGAATAGCATTTACCTTCTTTACTGATGCAATATTCAAGACTTTGAGAGTGACTCAGTGTAGAAGCTGAAACTTATCTCATTTTCATTCAGCAGGTAGTTGCAGCTCCTTAAAGTACTCAAACTTGAAAGAATGCCTAGCTTTAATTAGATTATTTTCAGACTGAAATATTATACTTAAACTTTAAGATGAATCTGCATTGCTCAGACTTTATGTTGTGTATAAAAATGTTTATACAGGCCTCTGTTCAAACTATATAGTAACAGAAGGAGTGTGACATTTATGGTGATCACTGTGTATATAACTTAGGTGTAACATTCTATAGTCTAAGTAAATACTATTATTCTGTAAGATGTGCTCTCAATAAGGTTCTGACAAGTGTCAGCAAATATTATGTTAACAGTTTAATAAAAAATACTTAAGTGACAAGCATTTAAGTTATTTAGTTGTTAGGATGTTCAAACTTTCAGAAGATTGAATATACTGAGCTGTAGTTATATCAAAGGCATAGTTATGGTAAAACCATTATAACTATTATAACATATAGAATACTTCACATGTATAGATGTTGCATACACAAATTATTATTGTTTTAAGGATTAGCAATAACAAAAAACTATTATTTTTGCCCTATTTCGTTTTTTGTTTTTTTTTCTGAAACAGACTGTTTATGTTATCATTTTGAAACATTTATGTTTGCTTAATAACAGGATCTAACCAGATAACTTTCTGTATACAAATGTGTTGTAAACTAGACTTTTCCAGTGGGATGAGAGTACCAACCAGTTATATAGACTAGTAGGTTAAAACCATTTTGTTAGTTAGAAGTCTTGTAGCTGTATATGAGGACTGTTACTTTATTTTAAGTGTTAAATGAGTTAAGAATTGCTTGTGTATATACTTGTAAAAAGTTTGTGAAAACTAAAGATCACAGTTTAAAGACTTAGTCATTTGATTCAGGTTAAAGCACAATTTAGGTATCAGGTAACTTTAGGAAGAACGTGGTCTTGAACTTTGTTTTTATTTTAAGTGGAGTATTAATAAAAGGCTTTGGCATTTTTATCAGTTTCATAAAGAAAATAGGAGCAGTAAATGTCATTATCAGGAAATATTTATTTTTGATAAACTGATTGGCATGTAACACTGCAATAGAAGAGCTTCATTCAAATTTATTAAGTCACCTTACTTTGATTTTTAACAAAACATTTATTTAAAGATAAAAGAAACTTTAATCAGCAAAGTTCAAGAATCATACTTACATGTGATTGATAAAAATATCATTTCAGATAAAAATTAATGAAAATTATTTCTGTGAACTCTTAAGTAGTTGCAAACTTTTGGATGTTATATCCAAGTAAAATTTCTTACAAATAGAAATACCTTTTTCTTTTTCACAAATTATTAAATTTTAACTACACTTTTGATGCATTTTGCAAAGAACACTTTCATCACGTTTGGTAAAAATACATCATTTGTATAATGTTTCTTCAGTGATTATTTCTGTGGAGCTCTGAGTTCAGTATTATTTTCTGTGTGAGTAATAAAAAAATGGTACATGTACAGATATTAACTGGTATAATTACTTCAAGGTTTGGCCTCGCATGGCCAGATGGTCAAAGCACTTGACTTGTAATTCGAGGGTTGCTGGTTCGAATTCCTGTTGCATCACACTTGCTTGCCCTTTTAGCCATGGGGGCATCATAATGTGACAATCAATCCCACTATTCACTCGTAAAAGAGTAGCCCAAGAGTTGGCAGTGAGTTGTGATGAGTAGCTGCCTTCCCTCTAGTCTTACACTGCTAAATTAGGCACAGCTAGCCCTCATTCAGGTTTCCGTGATGATGAGAAAACTCACTTGTAGAGAAAATTACATATGTAAAAATGGCTAGTATGGGTAGAGAAAGCACTGTGTAAAAGAACAAACAACATTTTGACCTTCTTCGGTCAGGTTCACAATGATTGAAGAAGGTCAAAACGTTGTTCGCTCCTCTTTGTAGTACTTTCTCTATCCATACCAGCCATTTTTATGCATATAATTTTCTCATGTAGCTTTGTAAGAAATTCAAAAAGCAAACAAACAACTTCAAAGTTTCATGTAAAATAACAAAAAACTTGAAATTTCAGTATTGATGAGAATATCCATTTCATGTTAAAAGATTTCACTTTTTATTATATTTTGTAAGAAACTAATTTTTGTGGTGCTTGATAAAGCTGTGTTAATTTTTATCTAACAAAATATAAATGTATGGATAAAATATTTAATTATAAGAACTCGTTAAAATATTTAATATGTTCACAAACCTGTGTGGCATGTTTTAACAATTATTGTTAAATGCTAAAATGAATATGCATGCAAAGGTATATAAGAATTAGATTATAAAAATTCATTTACATATTACTACTTACCACATCAACTTCTGCATGCCAATACTTTCAAACATGTGTCGATGTTATTCTGCTGTTTTATCCTCATTATGTTATCTACATGTTTTTTACTTTTTAACCGTGTATGAAAAACTGGATTCTTCTCTTATAACTTACCGTATTAGCATTGACTGAGAAATTTCATAAACTGGTCTAAACCAGTTTGTAGTCATAATTAAAAATGTAGAAATTATCACTTTGTAACTTACTTGACAAGCTCATTAAAATTGAAACATAAAAAAAATATTGACTCGAGCCTTATGTTTATTAAGCAGTTTTGTTTTGTTTTCTTTTCATGATTGGTGCTCAAACAAAGATGCTGTCACAGTTATTTCTAACTAATTCTCTAATTTAGTAGTTTTGAAATGTATTTGTTCATGGGCCATCTGGATTTCATTTTAGTATTGGCAAATTACACTATGATCTATTCATTATACTGCCTCTTCTTTTCCATAACCATGCAATCTTTCCACAGACTTCCAGAAGGGACATAGTGGATCAAAGATTCAGGGCCACCACCTTTGTTCTGTTGATTGCTATGTTTAAAAATATTAATTTGAGCTTAACATTTACTAAACTATATTATTTTCATTATTGCTACTCAAACAAATATCATAATTATTTCTAAATGAACCTACATTTCTTTCAATAGTTATATTGTAGTATCTGAACTGGTTTTGACCTTGAAATCTATGTTCATAATAAATAAAATTTTATTTGATAAAAAATACAGATACAATGTAGAAAAAAGTGTGAAAACGTGATAAAAGTTCTGAAGAATTTTAAGCACATACTATAATAAGAATCACAAGACAGAATGATTAGAAATCTAGCCTTTTCTAAATGTTATTTGCATTATGAATTGGTTACATGTGATGATTAAAATATATAAAGTTTTACAATTTAAGTAACCATAATTGTTAATTATAACTATAATTTGATGTGTGTTGTTTAATTTTGTATCATATATTGTTATAAAATGTTGGTGCCATGCAATACAAAGAATAAGAGTTGTTCAAAAAATGTCTTGCTGGGAAACAAAAAAATATTTTAGGAACAAATCACACAGTTTAAGTTATGCTTTGGAGGTTATCTTTACAATTAATTTTTTAATTAATAGTGGTATCGAATAATTATAGAATGTATTGTTTCATCATTAATCACTGTATTGACATTATAGTATTATAAAATAGTTTACCTACATTTATCCATTCATTTCCAGCCAATGAGCACATGGCAAATGCACTCATGAGTTTCAGTATACTGACACTAGAAATGCATGTCTTTTTTAAAATGTGTTAGCAAATTCAAATTGGTCAGACTTACAGAGATACTGTTGTTGATGTGTTGTGTTTATGTAAATTAAAACAGTATTTTTCAATAAAGTGCAAACTCTAAAAGTGTTTTTCACATTTATAATGCTTAGTGATTTTGAGATGTACATTTTTTGAAACTTAAGCTTTAAGAGTGTCTTTGGAAAAGTAAGTTTTTTTTTATTAGTTATACCTGTAATGACATCTAGGTTCTCTTGAGAGAAGGCTAGTTATGCACCCCAACAATCTTGGAAGCAGTCAATCCTCTGAATGAGAGAATTAGTGGATGACAACAATTCAGGTTACAGAATTTATTTAAAATTCTACTGTCTAGTGGATTCAATACTTCCAAGGCTCTTGGTGCCCATAATCAACCATTTCTCATCATGAAAACACAACCTAAATCATCTGTCAAAGAATGTTTGTGCTCTCTTCTTCTTTTTTTCAGTTCTTCACTGCAACATTTGCTATCGAAGCTGGTTTGAAACTTATAGCTGTCAGTCCAAAAACATACTTTAGAGAAGGTTGGAACATATTTGATTTTATCATTGTTGCTCTCTCTTTGTTGGAACTGACTCTAGAAGGTGTACAAGGGTTGTCTGTACTTCGATCTTTTCGGTTGGCAAGTAACAACTTTGTTGCCATAATTTTGATCTTATATACAAGTTTGAATTATGTGATACTTTTGTATTTATTCATTACCTTGCAACAGTTTTAGATATGGTACTTATACAAATATTGAGCTGTAGTTATAAGTTTCTGTTATTCAAGTACTATGATCCTAGAAGAATTGTCACGTTTATATAGTTGCTTATTTTTCACTGTTTTACAGAACCTTATGGTGACAGATTTCTGCTGCAGAAAATGTGTGTAAAAGTTTATTGATAAAATTTAAGTAACAAAGTGTACTAAAATAACTGATAATGTTGATTCATAATTATTTGTTTATGATCAGTTGAATTTCAACTACTTAATTATGGAAATATTATATATGTTATTTATAAAATACATTTTTTAAGTATCATTTATGTAAGGCTTATATCTTGAAAGAAAAACCTTAATATATGTGCATGCATGCACACACACACACACACACATATTCAAACAATTTTAGATAATTAATAAACTTTATTGAATTTTGGTAGTCAGCATATTTATATATATAGTAAAAAGGTGCGCTAATTATATCATTGCACTGAATACAGGGTATTGTGAAAATTTTCCTAAAAAGAATCTGGAAATTGTGACAATTAATTATTTCATGTATATGAATGCATACTAGCGAAAAATTTTATTGACATTCCCATATGCTGGGTATGAGTCAGGACATGAATTTCTTCCAGTGATTTGTACATTCATCACATAGGTCTTTTTTTTTATCCCATGAATTTGTATGATTTAATTATTTAAAACTGGCAAAATTCTTTTGAATATTAAATAGTTAACGTGGGTGATGAATGACCACCAGGTTGTAGTTTTACAAGATTATTTTCATTCTATGAGTGAATTTATTGCAATTACAATGACTATTTTTTTCTTTAGCTACGAGTTTTTAAGCTTGCCAAATCTTGGCCAACATTGAACCTTTTGATATCAATCATGGGAAAGACAGTAGGAGCATTAGGAAACTTAACCTTTGTTCTTGGAATCATCATCTTCATATTTGCTGTTATGGGAATGCAACTCTTTGGGAAGAACTACGATGAAAAGAAATATTTGTAAGATTTTGAGAAACTAACTGTAAATATTAGATATTTTTTCTAATTCATAAGAGTATTTCATGAATCCAACATATTGTACAAGAGTTTTATAATTTACAAATTCAAATTATACATCATGAAACTGAAGACTGTAACATAATTTTTTTGAGTGGTTGGATGCAAGAAATGTTTCTAACTTATAACTTGGACAAATATCTGTTGTTGTTTTTGTTTGAATTTTAAATACATTAATATTATTTTTAATGTCAGAAATTGTAAATTTCCAATGTACTCTAGATTTTGGCTTATCACTTATGCATGAAATAATTACAATTCCATAATAAATTCTTAAGTACTTGTCTGTCATTTATGTATTGTAGTTAAAACTTTCTCTTAAAGTATTTAGGAAGTTGAGCCTATGGAAAAATCATTTTGAATACAGTGACTATATTTGATACTTTATTTCATTCATACTTTAGTGGATTAGGTGTTCCAGTCATCTATGTGAACACTAAATGTTTAGAAATTATTTTTAACAGCACTTCCCCAACTTTTTTCATGGAACAACCATTTGCTAGAAATACTTTCTTTGCTGCAGTTATGCATTTATCAAAACCTGAGAAATTGTAATAGTAGTAATAGTAATAACAATCCTTTATGAAGTTTTTCATCAGTAAAATAGCTGAGGATACAACAACATATGAAATGTTATAAAATGTATATTACAACAGCTGAAAGATATGGAAAGAGATCTGTGACTTAACATTTCTAAACAAGCTATGCACTTGATTTAATGAGTGTAGTTTCCTCAAGAGTGGTTAAGGACTTGTTAGTCTTGCTAATGTTTCTGTTGCCACATCTTTCAGTCAGTTACACTTTATGTTGCACTAGTAAGGAAAATAAGAGGTTGCAGAAGTATTGAAATATAATGTCATGAAAAGAATTCCCTTTAATTTATTTACATTAGGTAAAATGTAACAACAGATAAAATTTCATTTTTTTCAGTAAATAGTACAGAAAAATAAATATTTTCTGTTTGTAACCCCAGCTCAAACTTTCAGCAACTCCTCTTGGGTTGAGACCCCCCATTTTATTAGAAGTTAAACAAGTAAATAGTATGATTTTGGAATAATATATTTTTGCAAATAAATTTTATCTAGTAGCATTAAATTATTAAGTAACATTAAATGTATTTAAACTGAAAAAGCATATAATGTTGTATTTGGTCGAACTGTCATGGAATGTTAAGAAATATGTAGAATTTCATTTGTTACACTGTTAGTGAAAAGTAGAGTGATGAATATGTGATGTTAGAGAAAAATGTGTTTAGTTTGTAAATCCTACTTGTGCTCTAGGTTTCATGATCAGCAGGTTCCTCGCTGGAATTTCCGAGACTTTATGCATTCCTTCATGATTGTTTTCAGAGTGTTGTGTGGAGAATGGATTGAATCCATGTGGGATTGTATGCTGGTCTCAGACTGGCCTTGTATTCCTTTCTTTTTAGCAACTGTTGTCATTGGCAACTTGGTGGTAAGTAATTGTACAGAAATAACTCAATAAATGAGGAATAAAAAGTAATTAGCAATGGAACTCAGATTGGTCTGCAGAATCACAGAATATCTGGAGGAAAATATATGTGTACATAAAATATACCTGTTTTTGAAACACACTTACCTCCTTTCACACTATCTTGATGAAAGGTTTTTTCTTTGCCCATCTTAGCATTGGTATGAATTATACCTCACTTGCTCCTTATCATTATACCCCACCATATCATCCCTAGTGATTTTAATCTCCTGACTCTCTACTCCTATGTTGTGTGCCTTTTGTACTAGCTCTGTGTATAAGTTCCTCCTTATCACTTTTTACTCATTTTTATTCAGAGAAGTTACAACAGTGGTCTTGTGTGATTACTGCAAGTTATTACTACGTTTTTCACATTTTCTTTTTGTTTTCATATCAACCTGCTTTAGTAGGTCTGGGGTTTATTTACTGTACTAAAATTCTTTTGGAGACACTTTCAAATATGAATATACATGTTCACATGTCAGACACAGAGTCACGTGATGCTTGTCCTCTCCATTGTCTGGTGTTGGAGGCAGGGCCACTGTCTACAAAGGACATGCATTTCTTCATATGCAAAGTTTTACATGTTGTCTGATGTTTTGCTTCTGGTAGCTATGAACCTGGGTTTACATAGGATCAGTGGCAGACCAGTTAGAATTTAGACACTATATTTCCAGCACCTTCCTTTGCTAAGTCAGCTAATCTTGAGCCTCAGACAGACATTCTGTCTCCTGCACCATTTTTACAGTCTGGATGCCAGGTTTGTAAAGTTTTGGGCATTTCTCCTGTAATTTCCAAATCTTTATTTGGTAAAAATAATTTATCTGACTATCTGATCCTTTACATTTACAAGACATTGCTGTGCATGAGAATTTATAATCATTTGAGAGAGGTGCTCTCATGCCTTGCCTCATCATTTATTAGATCAGCCTCCATTGACTTCCCAACACTTGGAGAATCCTTATTCCAAATCTCAGAGATTAGGTTTTCTACTTCTTGTTTGGGGCTGTAGACAAGATATTATAGTTTGCCTTAATCAGTATCAGTTTCCTGAATTCGTCTGTTTTAGAACAATTTTGTGTTTTTATCATCTTTGCAACTGTCGTCTGAGGCCTATCAAAGAGTTCTAGCATAATTTTCAGTTGGTTTTAGTCATTTATTGAATTCTTATTTGGTTATGTTATTAGTCTCTGCTTTTTCTTTAGTATCTTTGTTAGTCTGTTGTTGGGATCTTTTGAAGAAAGATGCCTTGGAGGGAGTTTGCCTTCCTGCTTCAGCTCCTAGATATTTCAGAGAAGCTTCTTTTCTCAGACAGTATTTTTTGCTGTTATTCCAAATTTTATGGTATCTCAAGTGAATGTGGCCAATCTCCACTTTTCTTTTTCTACTCTAACATCTTGACTGACCTAAAGGTCTTCTACAGAATGATTTCCTGTATATTCCATTTGAGCCTCCAGACCTCCATCTTTAGCACCACAATCTATTGGAATACAAGAGTTATTCTGACCTTATCAGCTGTAATCCAACTCTATGGTGGAGCACAGACAATGGTATTAGTGACTATCTTGTTGGATTAAATTCTTTGGGGTCTCGAGTCAGAGTTTGTATCAGTAGGAAATACCTTCATTACAGGTCATTTGGTTGCTCAAATTCTCTGGAGAAGATTAGTCTTCAGTTTACATCTCTTTCTCCATTGCATTTTGTGCAGTTTGGTTTTCCACTCCTCAAGAACCCTCTTCCATCCAGAATCTTTAGTACAAAGAGGTCATAGAGCTAGCTCACTCCTCTCTTGAGGATTTTTACTTCTGGTTGTTTGTAGTATTGAAAAAGACAAACGATTAATGACCTGTCATCAACCTTTCTCATCTCAGTCACTTCCTTGTTTACAGTTTTATCATTTTTTTTCTTTCAGTGACTTTTCACCTGGTATATGGATGACCAAATTTTATGTTGTTGATGCCTACTTATGAATTACTTTCTCAGAGTATTCACAATGTTACCTCATTTTCATGCACAACAACCAGGATTTTTAGTTTCATGTTTTTTCTATAACCTCATATTTGCTGCACGTTTTTCTTACCAAATAGATCCTTTTCACATCATTTTCATTTATTGGGCATTCATGGTTGTATGTGACTTCTTCCCCCTTCCTGCCACTTGGCTAAACTTCACACTCAAATTCTGGTATCATAATCTGGGTTTCTTATAAAAAAAAAAAAAAAAAAAGGAGAAGGCTATTCTTATTCCTGCATAATACCTCATCCATTTAAAGGTGTTTTTTTCAGTTCCAGGCTAAGTTGGGCACGACCTTTTTCTTTATTCCTTCAGGACATGGTTTGATTTGAATTTTGTGCAAAGCTACATGAGGACTATCTGAACTGGCTGTTCCTCAAATTTAGCAGTGAAAGACAAGAGGGAAAGCAGGTTGTCATCAACATCTACTGCTAACTCTTGGGCTGCTCTTTTACTAAGAACAGTAGGATGGACCATCATATTATAAAGCCTTCACAGCTAAAAGGGGTGAACATATTTGGTGGGATGGAGATTTGAACCCACTATCATTAGTTTGTGTCAAATGTCATATTCAGGCCATGGAATGAGTTGTTCTCAAATACAGTTGTGTCTTTCTTCACCAGTGCATGGATTTTTATTTATTTTGGGGATATAAGCATCTTGGAATTATACATCCCTCACATTTTGATGTTTCAGTAGTTCTTATGGGACAAGTGAAATATTTGAACAGATGTGTTGAATTGTCTGGTGGCTCTGTTAGCTTCCAGTTTCTTATATCTTGACTTGTAATTGGATATCTGGAAAACACAACAGCTGGTTTCCCTCTATCACCCAGTGTCCAGAGATACATCTTTTTACAAGTGCTTTTCTTCAGAGCTTGGGCTATTGTATAGAGAATATGGAATTCAAAGACCTTTGAACAAAAGAGGAAACTTCACATCAATGTATTAGAACTTCTAGCAGTTCAACGAGCTGACTCTGGGTCTCAAATAATTGCAAGGGTCAGTGGTAATGCTTTACTGAAACAGTTCCTTAGTCATCTCAGAAGTTTTAAAACAAGGGAGCAATCATTCCAGATCTCTTTGAACTTTGAATCTTATCTTTTAGGCACACAAACATCAGATTGTTTTCTTTGTTTGTAATGTTTCAAGTGTAATGAATTTATTGATCAACCAGTTACCTCATCCTAACAGATATTTTCCCATGGAATGGATGTTTTATCCTTAAGTTTACACTGGATCTTCTCTCATCTCAGAACACCTCAGATCAATAATTTTTCCACACACTGAAATGTCTATCTCTTGTCCTTCTAGTCACCTATACCCTCACCTGCTGGCTTTGGGCACAGATGCTCTCAGCTAGGAGCTGAGGGATTTTTATCTTTAAACATCTTCTTTAATTTATCTGTTATTCAAGGTTCTTGTATTTATTCACCCCACATCCTGTTGAGTTCTTCTGATGGCACCACATTAGGTGGTTCAGCCTTGGTTTCCACTCCCTCAGTTTCAGTTTCTCTCCAGTCATCTTTTTTATGTCATCCTTTGTCAGACATTTTTCATTCAGCAGTTGACATTTCTCAACTTCATGCATGGCTTTTATGTGATCTATCACAAGACATCAGAGATTGACTTCTTGAGTGGCATTCTTATTAATATGGTCCATTCTGCATTATTCTTTGGAAGTTTATCAGTGGAAATGTTCAACTTATCAGTGGTCTCTCAGACATCGTTTTGATCCTTCTTGTCCCAATCTGCTACATATCTATTGCTTTGTATAAGGCTACTTTATTTGCTACTTTTTGTTCTTGCAAGAGAAGAACAGTGTTTGACTCCTCAGTTTTGCCATTACTTCTGAAATATTTTCAGGTTATCCACCCTTTGGATGTTGAGATGTGTTTGGACTTCATGTTCACATGACTCTATCATTTCGCTTATGAGTTGTATCCAGACTGGTCTTTTCTATTCAAAACTTCATCAGCTAGAGAATGAGATCAGGCTTTTCCTACTATTCATTTTCCTTGCATTTCACATGTGACATCTCAGATCCAGATCATTTCTTATGCCTGGTTCTGGATTTCAAACATTATGTAACAGGCACTGAAGCATTTCAGGGCTGCTCATGTCACAATTTATTTATTCATTGAGATAATCCTCTGTCATGTGACCTATCCTCTGTCACCTTGATGGGTTGGATTTATCAAGTGGTTTCTATGGCTTACTTCAAGGTTTCACTGGAGTTGCAGACACTTCTTCAAGTCTCATCTCATCAGAATCAACATATCTCAATGAGTCTGGAAGCTCACTTGTGTGTACCACTGGAAGAAATTGTAAATGCTGGTATGTAGGCCACTCCTTACACCCTTCTATCACACTATTTAATGATTTAGCAGTTTCTCGAGCCTTCTTGTGACAAAAATGAGTGACTTCATTTCTTTTATGTTATTCTATTCCTTTTCAGGGACCCTCTCATCATTATCATTTGCATCTCACAAATCCACATTAGGTACTATTAGATTGACAAATAAAATACCTAGTAGCATCGAGCTATATTAAAATAGGTTCTTTCATAAGACCACCTTGTTACTTTCTGGTTGGTACATACTTATTCAATACTATACATAATATATAATACTGGGCCACTGCCTCATGGACTATCAAGAATAAAATGGATAATCATAGATTTGGATAATCTATGTTGGCCCCTGGATTAAATTGGGGTTGATTTGTTTTTGAAAATATGGAATGCGGTTCACCTATTACACCATCTCCATAGCAACAACCTGCAGGATTTTCCAAGCATATTTTCACCCCATTTTTAAATAATGGAGTATGGGAGTTCTTACATTCTAAGTTTCAGGTCATTGGGGTAGTGAACAGAGGTCTCATTTATTTATTCCACTCAAGGAGGAGAGAGCACAATTGTATATCCTCCCACCAATAACCCTGGATGTTTTTCCTGAATGGCCAGTGAGAGCAGGATTGGCCTATGTGGGGGAGACTCCTCTTAATTTTGGTTCAGAAATTACACTTTTTATCCAGTTATTCATGGAAGAGGATACTCAATTTCTTATAATTCTGCATGCAGAGCATCAAGTCTTTGATTCATTGGTTGAATTTTTTGTTTCACATACTCCTCATAATTCCAGGGTTAGGGATGTTGCCTTGCCTCTCAGTTTGAGGAGTTAGGATTTAGGTTTGTAATCTCAACCTGAATGATCTCTGTTTTCTTCAGGCTAAGTGAGGTGTCAGTGGGCCCTGTAATTACAATTTCAATTTGATTCATTCTGTGCTTCTTCAGGTTGAGGGAAAGACTTATCCACTTTGTCATAACTTGCTTTATCTTTGTAATTCTGGTGGCTCACATGCAACATTCTGTAACTTCCATGTTGGGTTTATGGACCCATAATTCCAAGTTTGTTTGTTTGCATCTTGTGCTTCTTCAGGTTAGGGTGAGTGTTTGTCCACATTTTGGTTGCTTACCATCTCTTTGTAATTCTGATGATCAACATCCAACACTCTGTAATTTTCAGGTTGTGTTCCCTTAATATCATAATACTATAATACAGTTGTGTATCACACAATGGTTGCCATGTCCTAACCACTGCAGCTTGGATTTATACCTCTAACAAAGAAATGGGAGAACATGTCTGCAATATTGGGGCCGAGACAACCCTCGTGAATACATATAATATTTCTAGACCAAATGCATCTGCTATTAGAGGAGAAATTAGTTTTGGAATAGATGTTCCTCCTTACATATTTCTTCTCATAATGTTATAGTTTGGATACTGTGGCTGGTTAGCCTTTACCATTCATATTCTGGGCAAAGAACAAACATGTTCTAAAAGTAGTGTGGTGTGCTATATTTTATTCTGTACACTTTTTCTACATAGATACTTTGTGGTTCTTTTACTCACTGGCCACTCACTGGGGTTCTAGGTAAAGTGTGAGAGGAGGTGGTATTTGGAAGGTCACATTTTCCTATACCAAAAAAAGGTGGTGAAAACATATTTCCTCTGATACTTACCTTCTCTCATACTATTCCACCCTTCCTCCCCAAAATATTTTGGGCTTGAGTCTAATACTTCTGGCAGTCTTGAAAAAAATAGATGAATAAGAAGTAATAAAAGAGTTTATATACATACATGATGTACAGGGCATATTTACATAGGTAGAGAAAGTCAAATGATTAAACTTGCTAAGGATGATACAGTGTGGTATGAAGACTGAAGCAAGTGAGGTATAATTCATGTCAATGCTTAGATGGGCAGAGAAGATAAACTTTTATTAAGATAAAACTAAGATGTGATGGGAGATAAGTATTACTAGAAATACATTTTAGGTATAGGAAAATGTAAACTTTCAAAATTTATGTTTAAATACAAAACTATTTTAAACACATCACAACTTTATTAACTGACTGAAGACTAAACATTTTGAATAGATCATTGTCTTATTTTGACATCATTCCTAGAATATTATATGCTGAATATGGAATGAATGATTTTTTATACCTCACTATCTCATAATGTTTAAAATTTATCAAGAGAATGCTTTACTTTATTCTAAATTATCAACATACAATTTAACAAAGTATAATTACTCTATTACAACTAATTGATAAAACAGTTTTTATTTTTTTATTCCATGACTGGTGATAGCTATGTTGGAAATAAAAGGAACATTATTGTGTACTCTGATTTGTATGTTGTTCACATACACCTAATTTTGTTTTGTTCTCATAGGAATCTGTAATATGATTTAATATGTATTTAACAAAACATTTTTTTTAAAGAAAATGATATGTTAATTTGTTATCAAAGAAAATAACCTTTCTATAAAAAGAATTTTGTAAGGAAAATGCAATTTGATTTTGTTGCTGTGTCATATGATATCTTGAATTTATATTTAATATTCTAATAATATAGAAGGTTATTTATATATTTATTTTTCTTTTGGTAAGGTTCTCAATCTTTTCCTGGCTCTCTTGCTTTCTTCATTTGGTGCCTCAAATCTCTCTCAACCAACCTCAGATAGTGCAGATACCAAAAAATTACAAGAGGCTATAGATAGATTCCACAGAGCAACAGCATGGATAAAACTTCAGATGTTAAGACTATTGAAGGTTTGTTTTAATATATTTTCCAATGTTTACATCGTATATTTCTTTATTTTATATTACTTTTAAATAGGTTTTAATGAAAAGTTTATGATAAACCACTGGTCACCGAGTGTGAAAAAAGTTTTTTTATTACATTTTTTTTAATCTTTTGTTTTCATTAGTTCTGCAGGAATTCCTAATAACTGTTATGCAATCTGTTTTATTATCTAAACTCTTTTATTTTTTATTCATTAAAATTAATTTTTGATCTATTCAGAAGTAACAATTTTCTATGAATCCAGAGTTTAAGACCAAAATCGAGGAATCAAATAGCAGACCAGACAACAGATATTCGAGAGGAGATTGAAGATTGTCCTCCAAGAGGAGGATTATTGTTTGATGGCCAGGTGCTCATGAGAGAGAAAAAAATTGCAAAAGAACAAACAGAATTGGATATCATTGTTGGAGATGGCTTGGAAGTAGCACTTCATGGTATATTCTATCTATCTATTTTGTAAATAAGATATTATAATGCAATTTAACTTGTTTCCATGTTTGTACATGAATACCTAATAACGTAGAATGATTTTTTTCATTTAAAATTTCCTGAAACAAATCCTGTAAAAAATTATAACTGTTACAATTTCTAAAATTATTCATGGTTTACAGTTAAATTGATGTATATCAAGTTAATTAAGTTTTTCCTCTAAAAAACTGTTACTACAGTACAAGTATTGTTTTTATGATATTCATCTGTTCCAAGTCGTTAAGATTTACTAAAAGATTTTAGACGTTGCATTAATTTTATTTCCTTAGTTTCTAATTGAATAAAACAATTAAGCATATCGTCATTCAGAAATGTAGTTTCAAATGGATGTTATGTTTAATCTCTTGAATAATTTTTGTGTCTTGGTATGCTGTTCTGATTCCACAAATAGATAGCCAAGCTGTAAAAGTTAGGATGAACAACAAGCCAATAATGAATTCTGTCCCTTTAGACTCCAAGAATGAATACAGGGATAACAACAGAGTGAAGGTATTTTTTTCTGTTCTCATTATATGTGCTCATTTGAATTATTTAATAACTACTTTATGTACACTACTTCTGTAATTTTTAGAACAGAATATTAATTTTGAGTGGACTGTTGTTTTGTGAAATATTTTATCCCTTTAGATTTAAGTGCTCTGATTTGATGCAATTGTAATATAGTTTGATTTATTAGATTATGAAGAGAAAAAAAACCAACTGGATGAAATAGTTGAGAGCTTCAGAAAATTTCTACAAATTATGTAGTTTTTGCAAACAAAATATTTCGTGAATTTGTAGCTTTTATATTTTGAAAAAAAAAATAATTATGATATGTATATATGCTTTTTTTAAAACAAGTAAATATGCATACCTTTGTTGTAAAGTTTAATTACTGATTTTTATGTCTTCCTATATACTTTTACACTCGCCTGTAAAATGATTGTTATAAATCAGTAAATTATACTTTTCTTTTGAATAAAAAACACCACACAGTTTCACCATGTTTATGATCACTAATATACAACAAAGAAAATTTTTTAATCAATCCAACTTTAAGAAAAGTGTTAGAAAATTTCATTCAATTTAGATAATAAGTTTTAAACTAAATTTTATACATTTATTCAGTTACTTAGGCCAGTAATGTCCAGCAAACAGTTGCCTTTTTGGTAGAATGAAATTTGCTATAGTCAGTTACAAAACTGTTTAACTAAGCTTTTCTCATCTTGTTACAGGAACGTTTCTTTTCCCATAAAATATGATGTTGCAGTATGATAAAAAATATAAGATGATAAAACAAGCTTAAAATAAACTGAGACTAAGTGTAACAGTTGTTTGTAAGCATCTTTTCTTCTGGCAACATATTATTGTGCTAAGTTTTAAGTATTTTTTCCAACTTTTTCATGAACCTATACTAAACAAGAATCCACGTTAGCTTATCCATTTGAAAAGAAGAGAAAAAGAACTTTCATGATATGCTTAGAGCACTAGCTTATGACTTTTGAAAACTGATATATATGTAATTACATTTACATCAAATCATGGAAAACAGTAACATTTTTTTCAAGTTACAAGGTCAAGTGAACATTATTTTCTAAGAAAACTATTTTTAATTTCCTCCTATGAGCTATGATCGAGTGCAGTATTGCACTCAGAAGAAATTCAGGAAGTCCACAAAGGGTAATGATTTAATTTTGCAGTGCACTGAAACTCACAATCAAAATTTGCAACTGTTTTATTTATTTTAAATTAAAAACCAAATATATAAAGTTTTTATATAATAAATTCCAACTTTGAAGTACTTAATTTTTAATGTTTGGGAGAATGACTTTGAGTTTTTCTTCTAAAATATTTTTAGCTCAGTAGTGTAGTTTTATTTGTGAGGTGGAATCCATCCATATGAGTTTGATAGAGTCATGTTATTTTGTACTTGTATCTAATAAGACAGGGGTTCCCAACCAGTGGGTCTTGGCAGGGGTGTCGCGAAGCCTCGGCAGGGGAGTCGTGTAGCCTTGTTAGAAGTAGCTTGGGATAACATTAATTTTATTTCATCAATTACATTTTCAAGTTGTGAGTGCCAAAAGGTTGGGAATCCCTGTAATAAGAGATCAGAACTGTATTTTTTATTTTAAAAAAATTCATACCACCTTTTTAATGTTTTTCATACTTTTAAAATTCAATGTAGTGTTAGAACTATATTCTTTAACAGTTCGTTATTTCATAATACACAATTATATCTTTTCTTCAAAGCTGTGAAGACATAGGTTAACAATTACTATTAAAACACTTTCCACTTGGCTTACAATTACTCTATTATTTTGGATTTCTTTTTTATGTTACTTTTTCAATATGAAAAGCACAACTGTCTATCAAAGATGGACAACAGCTAATTGTAAGAACTTGTTTTATTTTATTGTAGGAAAATGAAAGTTCGGGCAACAAAGTACATCCTTTAAGAGAAGAAGTGTTTGGTGAGAAAGCCAATCATAGTCACATTGACTGGAGGGGTGAAATTCTTGTTGTCAGTAAGCCAGATATAGGAGTCTCTTCATCAGTAAGTAGTGATGATGAGAAAAAAGACAGCAGCAAAGAAGAGGAAGATGAAAATCAAGGTTAATTTTTTTTTCACCACAGATATTTGGAAAACTGAAAAAATAATGTATATAATTCTTTGAAACTGTTTTTACAGTGTAATTTAATTTTAAACTATTGGTGTTGATAGCTTAATTAAAGGATTGATTAAACTGTACTGGTGACTAATAAATATATATTTTTTTATGTTTATTAATAAGTGAGCTATTAATTCATCAAGCTTTAATATTTCTTTTTTTCTATGGATATCAGTGTTTTTTTGTCCAACTGTGTATTTTTAACATGTTTTGAAAAATAGTTTTCTTTGTAACAATGAAACAAGTATTCCATTAACTGACAACTCATGTATGTTTATAGCCAAAACTTTTTTTTTTTTCTCAAAAATCTGTTATTGGTGAGTTTGTTTTCTTAAGGAAATAATGTTTATTAACTGAATATAAAAATATATTTGAAAATATTTTTAAGTATAAGTGAAAACAATTCTGTTTAGATGACATTGTACTCAGTAATATTGATTAGAAATTGGAAAAATACTAAATGTAACAGTGATATGGAGTTATTCTAGTAGGTGCAGATTAATATAAGAGTCACTTTCAATTTGTTCGTGAGTTCAGAATTACTAGAAAATAATAAGATTATCATTGGTATAACTTTGGTCATTATTTTATATAAAACAATATTTATTTTCAAACATATATACAATTTATCCTTTGAAATCAGCAAGATATTAATACCACACATCCCTAATTTTGTATTTTTATTACATCTTTATTTATCACTACACATTTGGCAAACAAAAAACCTTTAGGGTAACATTGTCAGGAAAAATAAGTGAAAGTATATAGGATATTTTTAAATACTTGTTTTATCAATAAAGTTATTATAATGCATTCTACACCATTATCAAAAATGAAAATATTTTGCATGCATTTCATCATATCAAGAATTATTTTACTTAAACTTTTCAAAATCTCTATCTGTCCTTCAGCAAATATATGTTTTCCACTCCCTTCTCATAGCATTTTTACAATGGAATATAGTTTCAAGTTCTGTTTTTAATGTACAATTGTTTAAACTGATTTTCAGTTAAAATACATCAGGGAAGTACTGATTCATTTGTATTGTATGCACCAAATCACATTCTTTATAATACTTAACAGTTCTTCATGGAGAAGACATTAATTAGCAATACACCATACATTATAATATGTAAGTTGTACAAATTTAATACAAATTATGAAAATTCATATTTGTAAAACTTTAATTTTTAGATTAACTGAATAATATATAGACTGAAAGTTCATTTCTGGATTTTACAGCAACACATGAGCATTGTTGAACTTGAAAATCCTCACATATAGTTAAAAAAAATACTTTTTCAAATTGCATGTATGATATTTTTAATGCACTGGTATTATCAACAAAACAGAATTAACCCAAGTTTTCTAAACAAACTTTCTGAAACCAACATAATGAGTTAATACTATTTCAAAATAAAATAATTCTTGATTTAAAGAACTTTCTGTTATATTGCACCATCTGCACAACACTGTGCTGATTTTGAACACTTCCACAAAGCAGATCAATAATTATGCATACTTGCAAAAATGTATTTGACCATTTTCAAGAATTTTGAACAGCAGGACATCCCTCACCATTATACATGAAAGCATGGGTATTTGAGATGTATTAACACCTGCAGGACATCCCATAGCATGACACGTGAAAGTATGGGTATTTTAAGATGTATTAACACCTGCAGGACATCCCTCAGCATGACATGTGAAAGTATGAGTATTTGAGACAAATTAACATCTACAGAACTCCCATAACCACAACACGGAAAAGCATGGGTATTTGAGACATGTTAACACTTGCATGTTAAATTATATCTTTGAATGAGAAAACTCGTTACTTTGCAGTGACATCAATTGAAAGACACATTGTCAAACATAAAGAGCTAAATGGTACTTCATGTACTGTGTAGAGCTTTCATGTTTAAAATAACATCAAACAATTGAATAGCATTGTTACAGATCTAAATTTTGAAAAACTGTTACTTAAGAAAGGGATACTGATACACCTATATTTTTTACTTATAAACTGAAATAATCATATTCTAGTAAAAATAGTCACAAATTCTGTATGACACTTGGTTGATTAAACTGAACAGATATTAATTAATCAAAAATAATAATACAAAATCATAATGGTAATATATTAATTATTGGAATAGCTAGAAATAATAATGTTGAGTAGTTGATTTGTTGTTTAATTGCAGATTTGATCATTGGCTATTGGATGGTTAGAATAATATGAAAGTCCAAAACACTGGATAATTATTTGAATGATATTAATTAATTTAATTGTAATTTCTGTTAGCGGATAGTTATAATAAACAGGAACACTAATCGATTCTTTCTGTCTATAAAGTTATTTAATCATAATTTTGATTAAATGGTAATTATACTTGACACTAATCATGATCTAATTAATGCTCATTAGTAATCATTTAATCAAATTAATTTTTCAACTCTACATTAAGATTGTCCTCAAATAGAGGAAAACATAACTGGTTTTGAAATTTATACGCTTTTGATGGTATTTTGAATCTGAGTATTTTTGGAAGAGATGAAAATTAAGATACTTCTAAATATTTTCAATTTAAGTCTGTTTCGCTGTAATTTAGTTAATTCTGTGAATCCACTTCCCTTTTACATATAAAAGTTAAAGAACTAATTCACCAAGCTGGTTAGATTAACTTGTAATTGCAACTTTTATAATTACTCTAACCCACAGAAACTCTAGAAGATGGTGAAGATATGGACATTGATAAATTTGAAACTTCGGATGAAGATGCAATAATTGCTGAAGATCCTGCCGACTGTTGCCCTGATTATTGTTATACAAGATTTCCTTGTTGTGTTGGTGATGATGACTCTCCTTTCTGGCAATTTTATAGGAGATTGCGAGCCAGAAGCTATTGGATAGTAGAAAACAAGTACTTTGAAACAGTTGTAATCACAATGATAATGCTGAGTAGTCTTGCTCTGGTATGTTTCAAGAGTTAATTTTTAAATGGGACAAAAAGCTTAAAAATGTAAACTTCACCTTGTGTTTACTAAACATGAGCTGTAAGCTAATTTCAAAACTCTCCATGAGATGAAAGATAATTTTGATATGAATATTATATTTAATATTTGAATTTTACTTGGCACTTGACAACTGACTATGTTATATCAAAAATGTATGAAACAGATATGCACTATATCAAAATAAATAATTATATGTGCATATAATGTGCATTGCGAGTAAAACTGTGTATACAAGCATACGTTATTTACATGTACATATGGTTAAACTGAAAATTTTACTTTCCAAGATCAAGAAAGTATAATAAGTCACCTGGTACATTTTTATTATATGTTGTTGTTTCTTAAGTTTATTTTTTTCTTTAAATATACTTCTGTTTCAATTAAAAATAATTTTAATTATTAGATAAAGGCTGTATAATCAGTACAATAAAATATTTCACAGCAGTTAACTTTTTATTTTATGAGATTGTTAACTTTAAACTATTTATGTGTACACATGTATTTGTAGGAAACATGATGGAAATCAATTGCATGTTGAATGAAATTATACCTTTATTTTATAAAAAATTATTCCTCAAATGACGTATTAATAATTTTCTAAATTTAAATTTGTATATGTAATTGTCATATGGTACATTATATATGTTTTATTATGTTTAAAATTGTTAAACAGAATTATTGCCATAATTTTTCTTGAAACAGCATGTTTTTTTGTTGTTTTTTTAACACATGATAAGGTTAGGCCTCTATTTTGCTTCTGAAAAGTATAGTAATACTCAGATCAGAGCAATTGGTTGTTGTTTGTTGTTGTATATACATATACACATATATATACAGAACACTAATCAGTGATGCCGAGAAAACCGACTTGCAGAGAAATATATATGCAAAAAAAGAGCCGTTTTTGCATATATACATGGAACACTGATGTCACAGTACTAAATAACGTTTATCAAGTGTTCTATAACTATATATGATTTCTTACATTTACTGTTTAAGTTGTTCTGCATTAATAAATATGGTTGTTTGTGAAACTTGTATGAGAAAAACTTACCATGATAAAACTAAACTTCTTTTACAGTTATTGTTCAAGCAGTTCTGTTGCTTCTTTCAGTTGTTGCTGATATAAGTTTTAAAGAAGAATCATTGCATTTCCAAATCTTAAATTTATCCTTGTAAATTTTTACAGTATGCAAGCTTTTCTTCCTTACAGTCAAATACATTTAGTCTAATAATTAAATAATAAATAAAAAGCCAAGTGTAATTCTAGTCTCATTAAATTATAGGAGTATATTCATTACAGGTTGTTAACAGAAAGTGATTTTTGTCTGTAATTAGGGAAAATTCTCCATTTTAAATAACATATTTTTCTTCATAATCATTTTTCATTTGTTTTTCACTGTTTATCTTGGAGGAAAAAGAAAACAGTCACTTAAAAAAAATGTGATTAGAGTTACGTACCTGTAGTATTCGTTTGGAGGGAAACTGATATTTTTCACTTAAGAAGAACTGTTTATGAAATATTACAACATTATTTTCTTATCCACAGGCTCTAGAAGATGTACACTTGAAGAATCAACCTACACTTAAAGAAGTTTTGGTCATTGTTGACAAGTTCTTTACAGTCATCTTTCTTTTTGAAATGTTACTTAAATGGTTGGCATTTGGTTTCAGAAAGTACTTTACTAATGCTTGGTGCTGGTTGGACTTTACAATTGTGTTGGTAAGAAAACTTCTTCTGTTTTTATCCTTGTTACTCTTAAAAAGTTACCCTCTACTAATAATATTCTTAATACCATGTACACTTTTTTCACTGAAATTTAACTCTTTGTAACTTATGTAGGCTTACTTGTACAGTATTACAATTTTGTGGAGAATGTAAGGGTTTGAACTATGGGTTAATATATTAAAAGTTGTAGAAAACTACCAGTTGTCACAATAACATTATATCAAATAAAACTCAACAATGCAAGTTTATAACCATTCTAACTTACTCTAAATTTTTAACACACTATTCAAACAGCAATATATATTTGTATCAAAGATTTTACTTTACTTTAATATCATAATTTGAAATACAAATTGCATATATAACAGTAACATTAAGATTGAACAATGCACATTTATCAATTTTACATGGTGAAGCATTTGACTTTTTTATTTAGATGTTTTTTAATATTAAATGTACAAAATGCTTTTATAAATTATAAGTTCTGCTTGTTTATCGGAGGCTTCAGATACTTTCATTTCCATTAAAAAATTGACTTGTGATAAAAAATACTTGATTACGTGTGGTAATACTGTTGTCAACTTTTCTTACAATGGCAAAAAAATCAAACATTTTAAAGTTAAATTTATGAATAATAACTGCAGAGTTGAAATTCAATTACTTTTGAAATTGTCCTCCTAAAAAATTTTTTTTCTGAATTTCAGTGTTTACAATCGGAGGATCAAACTGAGATTTTATGTGTCATTTTCGTTCGTAAATTTAAACTAAGTTAAAAGTTTTCTGTACTTTTGTAGAATGAAATCAATAATGCAGTATAATTTATTAGTTTTAAAAGTATAGCATGTGATTCTTTTATACAATATATGTATATATATACTCACACACACATCCATCGTGAAGTCTTGTAGACATTAAACTTGGCACTGACACATATTTCTTTCAAATATCTGGAATATTTTTTGTATGTGATTATTGTTGCTTGATAGCTTTTTTACTGTTGTTTTAAAAATAAAACTGAGTGTTTTCAGGTTTAAAGTTCAAATAATATATCATCAGCAATTTAATTTTCACCCTTCTTTGGAGTCCTATTTCCTGAGAGAAGACAGTGACCATATTTTCATCGATCCCCATCACATTCTGTATGGAATACCAACAAACTAATCCCTGTGTGTGTTTTTTTTTCTTTTCTTTTGCTTCCCGTCCACTGCCACTACTTTTTGATCCAACACATCTCAGGTGTCCATGTTTAATCTGGCCGTTGGTTTAGTAGGCTACGCCAACATTCCTGCATTTAAAACTATGCGAACTCTGCGGGCCCTGCGCCCTCTGCGGGCGATGTCACGGCTGGAAGGGATGAGAGTAAGTAATTTATTGCTCTTTGGATTGATGTTTGTTGCCTGAAGCAGTTGTGTAGTTAATGGAAGATCGTCTTGTGAAACACCAACTTGCACGTAACTGGAAGCCTGTGCTTTAAAGAAGACATGCCTTACATAGTTAGAGAAGATATTCCTAGAGTTGGCTTTCTTAGCTGACTACTCATGGAATTACTGCTACAGATATTGTGTTTGCTTGTGTGTGGAATTGATGTTGATGCCCAGTCTAGTCCAGCTTGCTGTGGACCAAGCCCCTGACATGAGGATGGAATATCTTGTCACTTTTGTCTTTTTTCTGTCACACAAACAACCAGCTTCATTTCGTCAGGTATATTTGTATATGTATACAAGGCAATGTATATTGAGTTAAACTACCCTAATTTCCATGTCTATGGTAGTGCCTCTTTACCTATCATAGTACACTGTTTCATAAACATTCAAACTTCATTTGATTCTTGTTAATCACGTGTATACAAATGTTTAACTGCCTACCTGATGACAATAAGTGGCTGTTTTGTGACACATAAAAGGCAATATGGAGCTTAATATAGCTGGAGTTTAACGTTTTATCTCCTATTTGCTCCATTAAAGACTATTAGAGTAAGTATCAGTAAAAGACTTTAAAGAAGGTGACTTTCTACCCTGTCAGGTCTCTCTGGTCAATCTTACAGCTACTGCAGCAGGGGGGGGAAAAGTTCAAGCCTTCAAGACTATGAGAACCCTGCGTGCTCTGCGACCTTTGAGAGCCCTTTCACGCTCTCAAGGAATGAGGGTAAGTTTAGATGTTGTTCAGTTAGGGTTTACACTTACAACAAAAACATGGAAGTTGCTTGACAGCCATCACGGGTTTTTGTTATACACATATTACAGTAACTTCGCTATTTTCTTTATGTTTGAAACGAAAATTATAGGAAATGTACTACAATTCACTTTTAAGGGAAATCATTTTGATCACAATAATGCAAGATAATTATATGTTACATTGGAAGCAGATTACATGAATGTTTCTACGGATTCCCATCTAGAAGGATGACCTAGTTTACTCAAAAAGGAGTTGAAGTATTTTGCAAATGAAAAAAAAAAATTACAATTCTGATGGATGAAAACATATTCCTTTTTTAATAACAGGGTGGTATGGAAAACCGTTTTATTTGTTTTGTTTACAGGGTGGTATAGAAATCTTACCGTTTTCTTTGTTAACAAGATGATAGAGAAACTGTTTTAACTTACTATTGGCTTTGTTTGGTTAATTTGTGCAATTAATTCAAAGCACTTTCCAGATATTATATGAAAAATAACCAAGGTTTTAGCATTTGTTAACATCATCACTTTGCATGCAGTTTTATTTTTGTTTTGAACTTCTTTTTTTTTATTGCAAGTAAATACAGAATTTGATGATTTTGTGCAGTTTTTCTTATGTTTTTAAAGATTCTGTATATATTCGACACCTCATCTCACAGGAAACATTTCTAGGTAAGCATTTGAATTTTATTTTAAGATTCAGCCACAATAACCCCGTTGAAGCACTTGCAAGGTAAGCTTGTTTATTTGTTTTAATGTTTGTGGTGCATGGGCATGCTACCTTTTGTTGGTTGAAGTATTAAACAAGTGTCAAAAGTATGAAACTGAAATACATTTTGACACTTATTTTTGGCTTTTAAAAAAATAATATTTAAACAATAATATTAATTATTTTCACATTAAAACAAATTAAAAGATACATAACTATAAATATAACGTTTGAAATCTGTGATTATTAGCTTTAATTAAAAACTGTATTATATTTTATTTGCTTCTTAAACTTACTATTTGCAACTAAAATGTATTTGTTTTGACTACTGAGTAATATATACTATAGTGATAACCATTTTCATAAATATTTATCTAGTTGTTTTTATATACTTAGAAGCTATATTCTACTTTAAAAACTTGCATGTCTTTATTAAGCATATCTATCACAAAAAAATATTAATAGCCTCCACTTTTGCCAAACTATCTCTGCAGTTTCTATTCTGGTAAGAAATGAAAACTTTCTATCTGCTCTTTCATTTTCAACTTTCCAATATCTTCCTCTTTTTGCATGTTGTAAAAGTTGAAGTTTCATGACATCAAAATCTTTGTAAAATCATTAGATTTTGGTTTTGAAGAAATTGTTCTGTTTTTTACTTATTATGTATATGCAGAACTAAAATATAAATTAATTTTGTTAATTGTGGTTTTTTGGATTAAGATTGTTTTCAATTCGATTGCATTTGCTTCTGGCTTTGTTGTTCATTGAAGTAGATATCTCAATACTAAATGTTTTTCTTTCTGTCATTTTGGAATTTTGTTCGAGAGATACAGAACTTATTGTTTTTTTAATATGTGTCACATCTAACTAATTTGTACACTACAGTTGTAATATGTAATATTGTCTACAGTTTTGGTGCTTTTTAATATTAACAGATAAAAAGGTAAAAATTGACATGATATAAAGGAACTGAATCAGGAAAAGACACTTTATAAAAAAATATATTCTCAGAAATTTTCAATTTTGAATTGGGAATACTAGTACAGCTATTCATGTGATAAAAACATCTTAAAATTTATGAAATTCAACGTTAGTAGAATTTTTTTTATCCAAATTCATTTTGTTTTATAATTCACAGTGAATACAGACACACCAACACTCACACGTCAATTGTTCTTTCTTCTAACTTTCCTGTTTATTTTACAAATTAAAAATATGTATATATATATATATATGTATAGATAGATAGATATAGGTATTTTAAAATTTATATCTTTGACTCATATTTGAACCAAACATCTTTCACTTACTAGGCAAGTGTCTCCACCTCCTGAATAAAAGAATAGAGCCACTAATGCTTTCTAATAAAGAACTACTTAATGACACAAGCTATAAAATACATATATGCTTATGAAATTAAAAGTCTGCTAGTGATGTGTTATTGTTTTTTTTCTCCATCAGGTAGTGGTCAATGCCCTAATTCAAGCTATCCCTGCCATTTTCAACGTGTTACTGGTTTGTCTGATCTTTTGGCTCATTTTCTCAATCATGGGAGTTCAGATGTTTGGTGGAAAGTTCTATCAATGTGTAGATGCCAATGGCACTCGAATAAACAGTACATATGTGCCTAATGTTGATGCATGTACAGCTAAAAATCTGACCTGGGAAAATCCACTGATTAATTTTGACAATGTACTAAATGCATATCTTGCTCTTTTCCAAATAGTGAGTTGAAAAGATATGTACTATCAAACACTTTTGTTTTATTTTATTTGTATTATTGTGAACACTTAGAATTACTGAGGTATGGTTTGTGTTCTACATTACAGCTATGTTATGGTTTGTGTAGTTCATTACAGTTAAGTTATGATTTGTGTAATACATAACAGCTAAGCTTAAGATGAATTTATGGACGTTATTTGAATATGTTTATTTCTAATATTTTCAAACAATAATGTTGTAAAGTGTGTGAAAAATAACAAATACTGTGTATTCCTTAAATACGATCTATACAGAAAAATAAAGACTTAGTTATTCTTGATATTTACTCACAATTTTACATTTAATTTATAAATAATAAATATATATATCTTTAATTTTTCATCATGGTTATTAGATGTTGTTTGTTTAACTTTGTACAGTTATGTATGTGTTTAGCATGCTCACTTTTTTTTTACTTCAAAAACTAGAGTGTTGCAATTTGATTAAAATTCTACAGAATCATCATTTCTTGATACGTAATTTTGATTACTGTACTTCAAAATTAATTTATGTATTAAGAGCTAATTGTCATTTGGTAAATTAATTTGATGAATTATGTTATAAAACCTGAAGGTTCTTATAATTAACTTTAATTTTCAACTATTGACCAGTGAATACAAACGTAGTTCATGTTTACATCAAATAATTTGTCCATTTAGTAGTTATGTAACACCCAGATCAAATACTTGAAATAAATTGGGCAATAATACTTTAGAAACGTACATAAAGGGCAATTTTGTTTTATGGAAATTTATTCTGAAAACTTGAATTAAACAAACTGTTAAATGCAGACTTGTTTCAAACTTTTTTCACTTTATTGGCAGTATTCAAGTACTTTAATTACCAGTTTTACTAGGCTTTGTCTAAATTCATTAATAATAAGATTAATCATTTTCTAAAATTTATTTTCAGGCCACTTTCAAAGGTTGGGTAGGGATAATGAACAGTGCGATTGACTCTAAGAGTGTAAGTATAAATAAATATACCATAAACAGCTATAACCAATCATCACCTATTCTAAATTATAAAATATTAAAAAAAATCAAAATGTGTTCTTTAATGTTCTTTTCTTGTTTAATCAACTAAATAAATCGCTTATTCAACTTTAACAACTTAAAACTACATTTAACAAAAATATGGCTTGTGTGTCTTGGAAATTATTGTAAGAATTTAGTACTTTCTTGCCAAATAAAATGTGTTTAAGGTAGTTGGTACTAATTCATCTAAAAAAAATTATAAATTTTACAAGACGTTTATATAATTATTGGTAATGAGAAAGTACAGCTTTTGCTAAGATTTTTCTCACATTTAATTAAAAGAAAAGAAATTTCAAATAAGGGAAATTAGGGAACTTCTGTCTGTTTTTGGTTTTATTGAGAAATTGTGTGCCTCAAAAATAAAGAGCACATACATACACATATAGAATCATTCACTAATCAGTGATGTTGAGAAAACCCATTTGTAGAAAAAAATATATGTGTAAAAACGGCTCATTTGGGTTGAGAAATTTTTTTTATGTAGAGGAGCGAACAGCGTTTCTACCTTCTTTTTTTTTCTGTGAATCTGATAATGACCGAAGAAGGTCGAAACGTTGTTTGCTCCTCTATGTAAAAAAAAGTTTCTCAAACCAAACAAGCCGTTTTTACGTATATAGAAACGTTTACTAAATTATTTGATTATTGAAATAAAATATTAATGTCAAAAAAACAAAGATATTTTACATATACCTATATAGACTCTGCTTTTGGAGTAGGATGTGTAAACCTTTATCTGTAATTATTATACTAGGAAAAGGGCTTACAACCTGATGATGAAGTCAACATCTACATGTACCTTTACTTTGTCTTCTTTATCATCTTTGGTTCATTTTTTACACTGAATCTTTTCATTGGAGTAATCATTGACAATTTCAACGAACAGAAGAAAAAGATAAGTTTAACTAAGAATTTCCTGTTTTCTCATCAGTAGGAAAATGTATTGTTCGAAATTGAGTTCTTTGATGTAAATCATCATTTTTTAATTTAGAATGTGATAATAAAGCATGTTCTTCCAAGCAATATGTTAAAAATGAAAACTAAAAGCTCTTAAAACTATTAGCAGTAATTAGGTACATTTGTTGGTGCTGTTTGTAGTAGGAGTATAAAAGTGGTATTCACTAAAAGAACACATAAATATGTGTCAGTATAATAATTCAATTTGCATAATTAAAATTTAAGTCGTTTACAGTAGAAGCACTGTGTATAGTGTAAAAAAAACAAAAAGTTAATTTTTAATATTCAATACTCTTGAATAAGTCAGTAATAAAAATGTGGAAAAACAGGAGTATTTTTAAGTAAAATTTTTAGACTGTTTAAAAAACAAGTGTAATAATTTTTGAGTAAATGTCTAAATTTACTGGTGCCTTACTTCCAGTTATTTATATTTTACGCAGGAGGGTCTCTGGAAATGTTTATGACAGAAGATCAGAAAAAATATTACAATGCTATGAAAAAGATGGGCTCAAAGAAACCAATGAAAGCTATACCTCGTCCTCAAGTAAGAAAAGAAACTTTTTAACATCAATACTCAGAGTATAACATCTGGCACGATCTCATATGAGTAATGTCATATTTGGTTTGGTCACCATAGTCTTCTAATGTGGTTTCCAGTTGAGGCTACTACACTTCATCAACATAACTAATGTATTTTTTTATAGTTTAAAACTAACTGTTATATTTGACAAAATAATGAACAATAATGTCTAATTATCATTGTCTTTGTGACAGCTTATATCTTCATTAGCCTGCTGAAAGTATACAGACATTAGTTAAAAAGGGTTGAATTAATGCTGCTATTTTGAGGCATGCTGCCAGCTAGGTTCTGTATTAGTTCAGTTTTATTTCACAACTGTTTTATTAAATCTATCAGTTGATAAGAATTAAAAGACTGTTACAACCTTTACACTTAAATTCTATCCATAGGTGGTCTCAAAGATGTTCTATAAAGATAAAATCTAAGCCATTAAGATTTTCACACACTCATACATATATATATATATATATACTTTGGAACCAAAAATAAAGCAACAACTTTTTGGAAAAACAAACATACCTTCTGAATGAAATCCTCCACTGTGGTTACTGGTATTTCATTATGATTGCTCAGTATTCATGAATGTTTAGATTTGAAGATAGGCCTCAGTATGACATCCATACTACAGTCCTTCATTTATTCAACTACCTGCTTTCATATTTGGTTTCTACTACAAAGAACAGAATTAATTGACTTTTATTATGCAATTAATTTGTGACCAGCCATGAACATTCCTATGATAAGAAGCTTCACATAAAGGAAAATATTGTTGGATATATTTAAAAGGATGCATAGTTTGCATAGCTCAGCCCTTTTGAAGCACATGCATTCATGGAAAGCATGTTTCTTTGAATTCACAAATGATACCCATTCACATTTAGTGACACTGAATTAGTAAACTTTTGTTAATTTATTGCATACATAATTCTTCGTACTTTCTTTAAATTTCTAACAACTGGATATTTGTCATGCTTAGAGAGAACGTATACAGACCTGTTTGTTTTTCAGATGTACTGTCATATTACTAGTATCTTTAGTCTCAAGTACATATGACTATATTATTTGACAGTTTTCTACATTCTAAACATCTCGTTATTTCTTCTCTGAAACATGTAAGTTAGAACTTCACAATCAATTTGACACTAATAAACTATTTTTTCATCTTCTTTGTATTTATCATAAAGGAGTTGGTTGTCCAAATATTTTAAAGCTTGTCATCACAATTGTTACTTAGTGAACTTACCATCACAATGTTTTTTCTTATTCCTTACAGTTTAAACCTCAAGCTGTTATTTTTGATTTGATCACCAATACCAAGTTTGACATGGCTATCATGATCTTCATCATGTTGAATATGATTATAATGGGCTTGGATCACTATCACCAAACAGATATGTTTGGCCTTATTGTGGAAAGACTAAACATTTTCTTTATCGCAGTTTTCACTGCTGAATGTGTGCTAAAGATTTTTGCCTTGCGATGGCATTACTTCAAGGAACCATGGAATGTATTTGATTTTGTTGTGGTAACACTTTCAATCTTAGGTGGGTATGACTTTGAAAAAGAATTTACTTTGAAGTATAATTTTATATACCTTCTCTTTAACTGCCTAACAAGCAGAGCTTTCCTTAAAATATCTTAATGTCGAAATTTGGCCACCAAAATAAGCCTTAGGCTAAAATTGGGCATTTGTTGTTTTTTAATACAATGACAAGCAAACAAAAATTTTAATTTTATTGAATGGTAGCAAGAAATTTTTCATTGAATTATTATTTATTATTGTGTTATTTTTTTATATAGCCAACATAACAAATTTTATTGAAAAGCTGTTTTATTATTTTCAGTTGAGAATTTTGAAAATCCAGCTCTAAAGAGATAGCAAGATGTTGTCTTTAGTGAATATAAAACCACTATGATCTATTCTGTGTATTCCACACTTCAAACAAACTTTAAAGTGATTGTAGTGTTACTGGTTAATGTTATTGAAATATAAACTAAATTATTTAAATCTATAGGCTTCTGAATAATTTTGTAGATGTATAAGTTTGTGATTAAGATTTTCATTGCATACCACAAACAAATAAAAGTTTGCACATTGCAAATGACTTTGGCTTTATAATGTTTTCGTTGTTTTTAATTGGTAAGATATTTTCGTTCATTTTGGTCAAATTTCAATAATGTTAAAAGTATTGTTCCTTACCAATATTTCAGGAATTTAAATTTGATCAATATCTACTTTTCACTATATATTTTTTTTTCAGGTGTTGGACTTAAGGACCTGATTGCTGCATACTTTGTCTCTCCTACACTTCTACGTGTAGTTCGAGTTGTTAAAGTAGGCCGGGTGCTTAGGTTGGTGAAGGGAGCTCGAGGGATCCGGACCCTACTTTTTGCCTTAGCCATGTCTTTGCCTGCCCTTTTCAACATCTGTCTTCTTCTTTTCCTTGTAATGTTTATTTATGCCATTTTTGGTATGTCCTTCTTTATGAATGTTAAACACCGATATGGAATTGATGATAACTTCAACTTTGAAACCTTTGGTCAGTCAATGATTATTCTTTTCCAAATGTCCACCTCAGCAGGTTGGGATGGTGTCCTATCAGCTCTAATGGATGAGAGTGATTGTGACCCCAGAACCAGTACCTCAGAAGGAAATTGTGGTAACAGGAGCATTGCAGTTGCATACCTTATTTCGTATTTAATTATTAGCTTTCTAATTATTATTAATATGTACATAGCTGTTATCTTGGAAAATTATAGTCAGGCCCAGGAGGAAGTTGAAGAAGGCCTGACTGATGATGATTATGACATGTACTATGAAATATGGCAGAAATTTGATCCTCTAGGCTCACAGTACATTCCTTATGAAAAGTTATCTGACTTCATGGATGCCCTCGAGTTTCCCCTTAGACAACCCAAACCTAACAAGTACAAAATTATTCGAATGGATATCCCTATCTGTGAGGGAGAGCAAGTGTACTGTGTTGACATATTAGATGCCCTTACAAAGGAATTCTTTGCTACAAAGGGCCATGTAATAGAAGAAACTGCAGAATTAGCAGAAGCAGTCCCAGCCAAGGATGATAGAAAGTTCGGACAAGTGAGTAGTACCTTGTGGCGGCAACGTGAGGAGTACTGTGCACGTGTGATTCAGCAAGCATTAAGACATTTTACAGAGGTAAAGAAGCAAGATTCAGACCAAATGCAAACTGCCATTGCTAGTGAAAGGTATGACCATGTGACTAATGACCACAAAATTATGGTTCATTCACGGTCACCCAGTGAATCAAGTCATTCCACAGATGTGTGATAAGCACTACATTATATAGGTGAAGATATTTTGGACAGGCAGGTAGCCAACTGATGAACTATGTCATTATCAAGCTATATTTTTGTATTCTTTATGCAGAAGAGACCAGACCATTCTGCTTACAACAAATTGGTTGATTAGTACGATAACAATGGTTTTCCACTTGTTATTTTTCTAAAGAATATTAGTTAAAGTTTCAACATCTTTACTGTGTACATATGCAAGTCTTAAGAATCAAACCCTATTTAACAGGCATTATTTGTTGAAATTCAAACATAATTTGTGTTTTGTTCTAGAATGGACTTGAAGGTATGCTTCCAAGAAATTGTCGCTGGGATGTCTAATCAACTGGCCATTGTGGTTTTATTGAAAACAATGTTATTGTACAGGATTTTAAAAAAATATATTAATTGTACATCTCATTTGCCTAATTACATTCCAGCCCAATTTAAATAGGTCTTTATTCCTTTTATCTCTTAGTCTTATTTTACAGTACGTAAGTGCTAAGCCAGGCTCTCTGGCCTAATTGAGTTTTTTACATTAATAGTCTTCACCATATCAGAAAGTTGTTTCTTCATTTCTTAAGACATTTTATGATTCTTCTTAGCTTCTTGTACTGCTTCTCTTAATGAATAATCATAAAGACAAACAATATGAAAGCATTGGTTCTACTTTTAATAAAGTTATTTGCCCATCTTTTTTTTGTTCTTTATTGGGCAATTTCAGCTGTACAGTAAGTCATCATTTACATTAAGTCTTCATAATGCTAACAACGCATAAGTAAAGAAAGTATAAAACTTTTAGAAAGGATAAATTGTATTTATTACTAATCATTCCACCTGATTTATCTACTATGCCACCCATTCTCTGCTTTAGACCAACCAGCCCAAGAAACTAATGATTAAGAGCTGTTTTATAACTTGTTGTACCTAATCATAATATATGGTCTGTCCTGTATAATAAGTTACCCTGTTAAATATGTATATCTATTTAAATAAAGAAATATCTATATAAAGAGAAAGTACTTCCAAGAACTGCTCCCTAGCTTTGCTAATGGGAGTTAAGTGATACTAAAGTGGTCTCAGGTGTCAGAGTCGAGATATGGGGGCAAGACTGCTTCACAAGGGCCATTTTGTTTCTCATGTGCCTTCACAGGTTGTCATTTTCCATGAGACTCATCTTGCATCTCAGTGATTGTGCATGTGCAATCAATTTTTTTGAGCATCAGTGATGATCCTTGTCTGTTTTGGTGCAATGTGTTAGTTTCATTACTCAAAGTTTATCTTTGTTCATGTTATCCCATAAGGTACTGCGGTGCTTTGATCATGTCTTACACTTTGTTAAAAGCAAATAATTTAGCCTTTCTAATATTACTATGCATGAAATTGAAAGCACCAGCTTCCCTTGTGTTATAGTATGAAAATGTACTGTAAACAGTCTTTTCATTAAGCTTTCATTTTGTTTCTAAAAGGAATTTAGCTGATCACTACAGCTTTTAATCTGTATTAGTTGGATTTGTTATTTTATGTTAGGAACCCTATTGCTGTAAGAAACTGCAAAGAATCAAAGAACAATATTACAAATTTTGAGAAAGAAATCAGCCAGTGGTTCACATTAATGTTGCTCCCAACCCCTTTCCCAGTTCTTTACTCAATTCAGCCTTTTCAAGATGTTTTTACATTGTAAAACGTTTTGAACTTCACAGTTTGTACTATGTTCCCTGTACATACATCATTGAATAAATTTTGATAATTTACCACATGAATTTATAAAAAAATATTGCTGATTCTTTTCTTTCTGGTAGGAAATGTATTAAGGGATGTTTTTAAAAGAACGAATTTATGTAACTTTTACTTTTCACTATTTCAAAATACATGTTTTCCTAACTCAACAAGCAGCAACAAAATATAAAAGGGAAAATCCAAAAAAATGTTTATTCCTTTAATTGCTTTAAACTTTTCTAATAAATCAGATTTTTAAACTCTAGATCTGCAATGAAATTCATTTGGAAATGCACTAACACTTACAAGGAAAGTTCTTATAGATTTTACAAGCTCTTCATAGAACATTTTGTCAAAGCAGGTGACACAAATGGGTAAGCAAAATGACACCCAATATTTGAATATTCAATTGTTAACAGAACACAAGTCTAGTTATGTTGTTATGCTTTATATTTTTCACTTTTTTTAGGGTAGAATTATCAGAGTAAATTTAATTTGAAAATATCATCACTGCTGTCTTTTTTGCGTATTTTTAGAGAATTCTCAGAAACGGGAATCTCTCTTTGCCCCCATCTGTGAAAAATAATTAAAAATAAACATAGAAAAATTTGATGCTTTAAATATGAGTGAAGATAATGGAAAATAATCTCATCATGTAAGGTGGAGTATATTTTTTTCCAGGAAGAAGAGATTTTATAAAACACAGAAGTCTACCTAATAAGGCAAAAACATTTCAAATAGCATGACTTTTTTGTTGTTGCAATTTATGCTATGAGTGAATAACCATACACCCATAATCTATGATTGGTTAAACAACCCATATTAGTAGAAGTTAAGTTTACAATATAAAATAAAAACTTTGCAAGTATTTTGGTTGAAATATCTGATAAACTCTGAAGGGGCTTAAGAGATAATCAAGGATACTCTGAAACTTAAGTTACACATCACTAACACAACTTAATTATGTGAATTATAAGAAAATGTACGTTAAACTTGGATTTCAGTTAAAAAAGTTAAAAGTTGGTTAATAATTTATTGTTATCAACAGAGTAGCTTTATTAAGCAGTTGGTTCAGGTTAAGATTATAAAGTATGCAAATTAGTACACTCAACCACACAGCAGACAGTAAAGCCTCAAGCAGTGAGCAGGAAGTTGCTGTGAAGAAGTTGAAGGCTTCTCGTTGTGATGAAAACACACAAGTTCAAAGAAATACATGATATGTAATTAGTATTTGATAATGACATGAAAATGATAGTTCCAGAAAATTAAAATCAATTTTCAATATACAAAATATTTTAAAAGCATGACATGAATAGGTATTGGCTAGAGTCTGGCAACATTGATTACAGTGTTTAAGTTGATTTATTTCTTAGTTTAATAAAAAATTCATGGACTGGACCCTTTTCAGAGCTGGAATTATAAGATCAGATTCCATTAAGTTTACTAGTGCCAAGTAAATTTATAAATCATAGCCACTGTAATTTTCTCTCAAAAGTAATGTCAATAACATTAGAAAGGAACATTATAAAACTTAGGTTTCATCTTAAGAAAACACTTGAAACATATTGTAAGATGTCTGTACACAATGACATGTCATGTTTTGAGAAAAATAAGAACATGCAATGTTTCTAGATCAGAAGGGTAGCGATACACAGGTAAAATAACCATGCATAAGGAGTTTGAAGATTTGAATGTAAACGTAAGACTAAATGTAGAAAAAACCCATTTAAATCTGATGAATACAAATACCATTTATATTTCACATTGCTACAAGTTGTAAAAATGGAAATTAAGGAAAAATTGACAATTTTGTATGTGTGAAATTATAGGGGGTTTAGTACACTATAGATATGATTTTGGAGTAGTAAATGAAAGGCCTTGTCAGTAAATTCTTGTAAACAGTTAGTATCAAAATTAGACAAAAGCAGTAAAGAGTAACTAAGAAATAAACAGTTGGTGAAGAACAATAAATAACTGTAACAAGTGTATTTGTTGTGACAAAATAAGATAGAAAATTAACTGTTTGGTTTTTGTAGGAGAACAGAGCAGCAGTGTCACTCATGATGAGATATTATATATAGATTAGAAAAAAATAGAAAACCTGGAAGAGAAAATAAAAGTTTTGTATGTTTTAAATATTCATATAAGACTAAATAAAGGCTAGTATTACATAGTTTTAATGGAAGAAAAGCATCTGGTCACCAGTACCTATCCCAAAGCCCAAATGTTGGACTGTAATATAATTGTAGAAGTTCACTATCTCTCTCATAATTTGGTGGTTAAGTTAGCATGCTCAACTCATAATCTGAGGGTTGCAAGTTGAATCCACATCACATAAAACATGCTTGCTGTCTCAACTGTGGGAGTAATACAATGTGACAGTCAATTCCACTATTTGCTGGTAAGAGTAGCACTAGAGTTGGCAGTGGGTGGTGATGACCAGCTGTCTTCCTTCTAGTCTTACATTGCTAAATTAGGAATGGCTAGTGCAAATAGCCCTCATGTAGCTTTGCAGCAAATTAAAAAAATAAACAATCCATTATAACACACCCACAAGACAAAACTGTAGAAAACATTTTAATTTTTTATCAGACTGGGCTGCATATCATTGACACACAAGGCCACATCCATCTCGCAAAAAGTAGCTTATGAATGTTTAATTAATTGTAATTATATCAATCTCAATACTTCTCTGCAGTCCAAATAACTTGTTTGTTTTGTTCCTCAACCATAAATAACTATAATATGGTGCATACAATCATCCCCTCCTACAGTTTGACCTGTTAAATTGTTTTATTGCATCACAGGCTTACAAATTTTGTGTTTGTTCTTGTGTTCGTACCAATCGAATTACATAATTAGGCCTAGATGTAGGCTTTTTCAGTAGCTGAAATGTACATCTTTAATATAGGCATGCTTCTAAACTTTTTGATCCAAGCGATAGTTTGAAAGTATCAGTCAGTAGGCCTAAGTATACATGCAAGTATCGTGGCAACAAGATCACTCTGTGACTGCATGTTTACAGCTTTCAGGTTCACGTATTCAGAGATTACCAATTTACAAATTGAACAGTCCACATTAGTGGTTGTAAAAATCATCCCTCCCATCAGGTGTAAAGAATCTATGCCCCTGTTTGGAAGCATGAAGACTTAAAATTACTAAAGTGATATTGAGTTGATTTCAACTAGGCACGAGTTGGTCAGGAGTTTTGAGTGTGGGTAATGAAATAGAATGTGCTATAAAATGAGGAGAAATTAATTATCATTTGAAGTTTCTCAGTGTGAAAAGGAAAATAGCTACTTTTTGAGACTTTCATTTAGCTGTGTTTGTTATTTTCATGTTAATTTGGATAGGTTAGTTAAGAGATGGACTGTGAACAATTTTAAATATATGGCATTTTGGGCAGTCTTTATATAAAGCTTATATATTCATGTAAGTTTGTATGGAAAGATCCACAATTTGTACGTAAATTATAATATTTTTGTTTGGTGCATTATGATACTCTACGTTGACTGGAACCTCTGAGATCTTAAGCATGAAATATTGTTGGTATTTTAAAAACAGTAGTCAACTAATTATATCTTAAAACTATACAAGTTTTGAGGGTTTTTTAATGAACAAATTATATATTTCTGCATACAGCATAATGAAGTTTTAACATTTTCAGTTCAAAAATGTTTACAATTTAATTAAACCTTGAAATTATTTTTTATCATAAAAATCAATCCTTGATTTCTGTAAAGCACTATATTCTGCCAAAGACATATTAGAAAAGTACAAGTATTAATACAATAGCAGAATTCAATACCTTAATTTTGAAAATATTCTATATCATTTTTTATACTATTTAACTTTATGTGTGTAGAATAACATTTTAGTTATTTCTTTCCTCACTAGAAGTTCCCTTTAAATCAGACCAATATTAGAGGAAGAATATTTAGTTTCAATATTTTCTAATTACAAGTTTTCAGGTAGCTGACAACTATAATAATACAAATTGTAAGCTCTCAAATGTATGAACAACTAAACACAATATTTTGGAAAGTAATAAACTTTGTATATATCCTATGTTATATATATATAACGATCAAGTGTGCTTGTTTGCACCCTAACCCCTCCAAGACCCTCTCAACCAAAATGTTGTGTGTAAATACTATGAGGATTATCCTTAGAGGGTAAAATTAGACTTACTTTTTTTTTTTTTTTAATAAGTTCGTTAATTATTCCCAACCTATTCAGTAAATCTCAAACAATATTGGTAGGTTGATGTTTTAAACAATGTTGAATTTTCTAAAGGAATTCAAGGCCTAAGTATGATCGTTTCTGAGTTGCAGAATGTTCAAGGATGGGTTCACCTCAAAATTATTTATTAACAGATGGAAAGCTAACTGCAAATGTTATTTATGAAGAAGCTTTGTAATAATTTTAAAAACTTTGAGATGAATTTATTTTCAACTTAATACTTTGAAATATGTGATTGATGTTAAATTTACACTGTTTCAATTATGTTTAAACATTCCCCATCAGGTGATGAGCATTTTAGCTTGTAAATAAATAAAAATAGCAAAAGATAAAACAAAAGTATATTATATACAGAAATATTATGTAGGTTACTTAAAATTTATAAACATTTTCATTGTGATCATTATATAATTTTTGAAATAATAATACCCTTAGTCACAAATCTATTAATTTTTAAGCTCTTCTACCCCACATTTTAACAATAATTAACCTTTTTTAAAAGGAAAAAAAAGTACTTCTCTACAATTTAAGCAAAACTACCTTTGACACTTAATGAAAATAATTGTATTTATATACAAAACTCATAAATTTTCCTAAGCTTTTACACTGGAACTTAACAAATACAGTCCCTTTAAAAGAACATAAATAGTTTTTTTTAGAATAGTTGTGGTGTGTATGGAGAATATTTTTGTGATTGTTGCATGATGTACAGATGTTTTTGTATTTCATTGTCCTTTTTCTAATTGTTCAGTTATTTTGTGGTTGCAAGGTTCTTTTTGAGAGATTCACTCTGATCTTCAGGAGAGATGCTCATTTCTGTGCTGAAGGAGACAACATTCACTTGTAGAGGTTAAGACTTTGTGTCACTTCTTGATTATGCAAGTTTAATTTGAATTAAAACTAATTAACCATCTTCTTAATGTCATTTTTTTTCCTACAATGCAGATGATTGTTTTCACACTTTCTTTTAATGTTTATTTTATCTTACTGATTTCCACACCATTTTATTTTGTATCTTTTTTTCACAAATCATTACATATTTTCTTCTACATGTTAGATGCACAAACCTTGCAATCTGTGAAGTTTGGGTAACTGTGTGAAGAGATAGCTGTGAATTAACACAGTCATAGATCAAGGTAAATTTCTCAGTGTACATATATATAAACATAATAGCTTTTCTTTTGTTATAATGGATGTTTTCTAAAGTTCAGTGTTGGTTTTTATTGCATTATAGTTTTTATTTTACTTTCTACAAATAATTGTTTTAACTGCTCCTACCAGATAGTTTTTGCGTATTCTAAAGAACTGTCGATATGAAAACAGCAGCAGTAATATCTTAACTGTATTTCATATAAATGTGCTTGTTTTGTTTTGTGAGAACAAAGTTACTTGTTTCTGCAGGGTTTCTGCATTAGCTACACCTAAGTTTGAAGAAACAGATTAAATAAAAAGCAGATAGTACTGTCAACTATAATCAGACCAAATTGCTGGATTTGTCTGTTACTCTTATCAAGCTATACAAGGCTCCAAATTTAATAGTAAGATTTGTTCCTGTGGTCAGTCCATTTGTAGAGGTAGAATTTTAGCTGTCACTACAGTTTGTAAATATTGTTAGTTATGTCACATTATCTTTCTTTTGATAAGGCTACCTTATGTACTGTATCTTCAGCATAACCATACTAACAATTTAATAATCATTAGTATAAAAATTCCAACAGTACTGTGATTGATAAAGTTAACAATCCTTCATATATATGACTACCTGTCACATTAATTCTATGAAATATGATCATGGTTCGACAGCTGAAGATTTCATCTGCTATTTACTTTCTTGCTCCACATTTGATTTCTTATACCTGGATCAATCTTATTGAAAACATCAATATGAAGTTTCAACATGTACAGATCCAACTTGTTTAACCAGATATTGAATTAATGCTTCTACTAAGTCTTTACAATTACAAACAACCTAATAAACCACAAAAAAGTATATTATTCTAATTTGTAAGCTAAAACTTAAAGTGGGGTTGTAATGCTTTAGTCACCAATTCATTTTCTTCCTTAATTGTCATAATTCAAAATTTTAAACTAACTGTGACAGACTGATATCGGGCTTATGCAATACCCTTAATTTACAAAAAATGTTGTACTATATTAAAACGTACTTCTGTTTTTTATCCATTAATTCTGCAGTTTCTTCTTAATAATGATATCCATATTTTACATAGTTTATAAAGTTGATGAAATCAGTATACTTTATGAAATAGAACCTTTACGTATGAAGAAACTACAATGAAAAACATAATATGACATAAGATTTAGAACTTATCAACGGATCTAATTAAGTTCTGCTCACTTAAGCCATAAAAACTGTTATTAGTTATACCATATGTAACCTTAAATTAAAAAAAAAAAAGAGTCCAATCATTTCCTATAGTAAATAAAATGAAACCAGATTTTGCTATATTATGGTCAACTACACCCAAAAAGCAGTACTATACTGACTATTTGTTTCTTTAGTTAATCATTCTATTTAAAAAATAATAGATATCATATTCAAAGTTTATTTTTGTCATTAAATACAGAATTCAGTGAAATACAAGTGTGAAAAATTTTGTAACGATAAGTTGTAAAAATGTACAATTTGCTATTTCAAGCACTTCTTTAATTTGCACAACTTTTTAAACATTGTTAAGTGTAAGTTTTCACACTAAGTTAGTTAAATAACATGTTTCATGGTGTTTTCTTTCACATTTCATGTCTCAATAAATTAAAAACTGACAAATGAACCATCTGACTGTGTGAAGCATTTTATTGAACATACAATGCATCTTTTGTTTGGAAATAAATACATTGAAAGGAAGATAATAATTAAACTGGATGAACTTCATATTTTAAAAAATGATTTCTTGAAATGGGTTTTGTATACACGACTTTGGAAAGCAACATAAAAGCATATATAATCTAAAGCTAGCTCAGTTTCAAAGCTAATTATATTTTCCACAATCCAGAAAAGACAAGCCTCTACAGAGACTTCAAGGTAGACAGGGAGAAGTTATTACCATATGAAAGTAAAAACATACACTAAAGAAAAGGACCAAAATCCTATGTACATAATTTTCATTATGAATCAAAGGATAAAAACAGTCCTATACAACTATTCTATACAATATCACATTTTAAAGGTTGAAAAAGTCACTGGGATCCTCTGTGAGCAGAACAGCCACTTCATAATGGTCCATCTAACTGGGCCAAACAACCCCAAGATAAAATGTGCGTAGCAGCAAGAGTCTATGAGATTCTAACAGGTTCAGAAGACATTAAATCTTGGCAACATAAATATAAAATATGGAAAGAAACTGACTAATGACCAAAGGTACAAGAAATAGCAATTGTATCATATCTACAATACAAAAGATTGCATGATTACATTACAATAAAGTCAGGAATTTCATGCTCAACAGTGAATATAGGTTTCCAACAGCCAAGTGATTTACATAGAATATAAATAGCACTGTCACTTAAATTCAAGTTTGCTAACATTTTCATTCTACTTATAAATCATAATACTGTGTTTTTCACTGAGTATTTACCAGAAACATAATAAGATGAACTTCTGTGTAGTTATTTTCTTCATTATGCTATAATTTGACAAATGTTTTATTTGAAGCACAACAAAGCTTAAAATAAAAATGAGTCTGTCACATCAAATCAGACTTTCATTTAAACAACACAACTTTCATTAGCAAAGAAGCAATTTATCCTCAAACATAAATTACATAATCTTGAATCTGATCCCAAGGTCTCTTTATACTTGAAAAATACATGATCTTGGACATGATCCCAAGTACTTTTATAGTTGAAAAATACATGATGTTGGACCCAATTTTAAGGATCTCTTACACTGAGAATGTACAATTTTATGTTTAGACATAAGTTGTTGTTTTTTTTTTACAGGAAATAATATAAGATCTTGGACCCTGGTCCAAATATATTTATCTATGAATTAATGCATATCTTTAACACAGATCCATGGATCTATCATTTCTTTTTACTGAAATATAATACACAATCATGGACCCAGATCACAAGATCTTTTTTTACACTAGATATGAAAATTTTGGACCCAAAAACCCATTACTCAGGAAATAAAAATTAAACCCATATACCCTCAGATACAGAGTTGAGAAAAAGTACTGTTGATTTATTAAAATACCGATATCATATAAAATCCTTTTAATCTGTTCTCTTCAACAAACATAATATTCATACTAATAAAAAAAATTAAAAAATGTGTTTCAAAACTGGGCTGAATTTAGCCCCTCCTCCTCCAAAAGCTTTGTTTTGTTTTTAATTTGTGGTATATCACCATATGCTTGAAAACAAAATTACATGTTTATCTTATGGACATTTTCAAAAGCTATAAATATCTGTTATGCATAATACCCCTTTTCTTCTAAGTTTATTTAATAAATACAGGAAGCCAAATCAAAAACAGTTTTCAGTTCAATCATGTTTGTAATTTATAACTTAAAAAAGGAAATATTTTCACTCTGAAATGTGTGACACAACTTCACAGCATGACAGACAAAGAAAGGCTAGTGTTTTGACACCATAAACATTTTAACACATCTGTATACCTCAGTTTAACTGCTCAGCTCTGACTGACTGGGGTGTCTTCCCAGTAACAGCCTTCAAGTACACTGTATAGTCTGTATACAGCCAGTTAAGGATGAATGATTACAAGAAATCAGTAACAAGACTGCTAGTAGCCTAAAACTTTATGCACTGCCACTGTAAACCTGTATATTAATAAATCTAAATACTAATTGTAGTAGCATTGCAATTAAGACAAGGTATTTTTTCACAGTTTTCAATCTAAGGGACTACATCTTTTTAATCAGTTTTGGCATTACACAGTTGTAGAATATAAATATTTATAGATAGTTAAAAACCCTTTCTACTTGTTACTGGTACAAAGAGAACAAAAGGAATGGCACAACTGGATTACATATTCAACAATGAAAGACCATTTATCAGAAGTTTCATAAGCTTCATCATAAAAATGTAATGGGAGGGGAAAGTTGGTTGTACAACAGAATCAGTTAAACAGCTTACTAGCAGTTATGTCATCCAGTGCCAAAGGTGCAACTAGTGGTATACTACACTTACCATAGAAAAGATATAGAGTCATATGTGATAAGAACTTCAATGACACTATTTGAAAAGGTAATATAGTGGCCCCACCTCAGAATTTTTACACTTAACCTCATGTGTCCAGGAAAAATTCCAACTATACAACTTCAATAAAGATATCAGGAAACCTACTCTTAATCAAGCATGTTACCACTAAAATTTAAACTGCAACTAACCTGTACACTTTAAATTAAAAATAAGTACTAAAAAAAGAAAAAAACAACAGTAATGTAAAACAATGCAATAGAAATGTGACCCTACCAAATTTGGAGAAAATAAATAATGTTTATAAAGTCCAAGGATCAATCAATTTTTCCTGCAGCAATCATCTATCAGCTATACATGCTTTATGAACCTTATTAAAAATTTCAGTGTTTTTATTACTAGCTTTGACTTGTGCCTTCATTAACATATTCAAATAAAATAAGTTTTCTCAAATAATTTATTGATAAAAAAAGATTATTGAATTGAACTCCCTAAAGCATACTAACTCATATTATGTTTTTCTACTTCAACTAGAACAAAGTGTTTGTAGAATTAAAGTCGTCTTGACTGAAAATGAATAATTGGGAATTACCAAAATATTAGATAAACTTCACACTTATACTAATTCTTAAGTTTTTAAAAATTCATGTAAAAACATAATCCTTATAATACACATTGTAAAAAAGAGCATATTTTTGTTACTTACACACATCTTTAAAATTAATACAAAAATATCTATCATATTTGTTTGGCAAAACTTAAAGAAACATGGAAAATTGTCCCACAAATCTGTGGATCATATGGAGTTTACTAGGAGACTCTTAAAGTGAAGACTTATCTTCATATGATATGGTGATTTGTCTTCAATAATTTATCCAGGGTCTATTTATTGTCATACATAAATTTCATAATTTTAAGCTTATAAAACTGTGTTTATGTATGCATGGCTCCAAGAAAAGTATACAAGGTCAAGAAAGATAACAAAGATTCCTCGTGTGTTGAAGCTTGTTCAGATTCTTATGAAACTATGTTGAAATCCCAATAGAATATTTTATACGACTTACTTCCAGATACATTTATCTTAACAAACTTCAATAACATACAAACACACACACACAAATAAAGATTGAAACATATTTCAGTTTTCAAGAAAACAACCAGAGATATCTTTTAACATATCAAGGTCTCTTTCACCAATTATTTCCTACCTTTCATAAGGATGGTCTATGGTGATATTTTCTATTTTCCTATTTAACAAGATTACTTGTTTCGTTATACCCTGTGATTAAATCTCAGAGGTCAGGTAACTACAAGCTGCATCATTTTTTACATTAATGTTGGAGAAATATGACAAGATGGACTTGGCGAGAGTAAATAAGTCTCTAGAACAGCTGTTTTTGGAACTTTTATTATTATTATTACTATTACTAAATCACACAATGTATACTGGCAGAAACTGGATTATTGAAAACAAAGAAATTTCTAATCAAAATGTAATAGTGTGGCTTTTAAAAGAATCAAGCTTGTTTTAAATGCCTCTCTGTTTTATTATTACAAAATAAACAAGTTTCCAAGACTGTAATGCATATGTTTATCAACTGAACAAAACAATTACAACAAGAAATAACCTGTCTTAAAAATTCAAATTATATTAATTTATAAAAAGTTTCAGTGAACAAGTTACATTATTTAATAAAGAAATTTTAAAATATGATTAACTAATAAAACAACTTAACAGGTATGAAGCGTATGGTTCCCTCAATCTTCCTTTTAAAGCCAACTTTAAAAAGCCTTCAACCCCTCCCCTCAAAACCATTTGTAAATCTATCCAAATTTTCTTAATTCATTATTCCTTATAAGCTACATATTGTATGATTTGCATTCCTTTGAGAAAAAACGGTTGTACACTTTATCAAAAACAAATGATGTCTATTCAATCAGTGGTAATATATTTTTAAGTATAATACAACATTTCCACCTTTCATTACTGATTTCAACAGTAAATCCATCCTGAGTATATTAGCATTGAATCAATCTCTACATCAATAGCAAAACATACATTCTGTATAAAAATTACCAGTCAAATGTGACAAAAGTAACAACAAATATATCCTTTATAATGTAACCAATCTCTAGTTCATTATTACTATCGTAACACACAAATCCTGCATAATACAACCATTCATTTAGTCACTATTACCACTGCAACAAATACATATCATATAAGTCATTCAATCATCTTAGCTAATAATATAACAATAAATATATCCTGCATAATATGGCCATTCAATCATTATTTGATACCATAGAATCTGATACAGCCTGTATAGTATAGACATTTAATACACTGTTACCATAGCAACAAATATGGTGATTTACTCATTTATAATACTAAATATAAGGTGCACCACATATATATCTATCAAACTAGATTCAAACAATAAAACTCTGCAGACTCTTGGTAAGGATTAAGTTTTTTGCTATCCATAATTCTATCTGTGTACTACTGTACTTTTGGACCACCCACAAGTGTATATATCCCACACCATAAACTGGAATACTGAAAAATATTGACATAAAAATCAAGTAAAAACTGTATCTTTTACAAATCAAATAAACATGAAAACTGTTTAATAACAAAAAATTTAGAAAAATACTTGAAGTTCACAAAAATTAATCATTCTATCCTAACACGATATTCAAATAATAAATAATGTCCTAAAGAATCAATGATCTAATTTTATTAGTTAAATCATAAATACTCTTTATGGTTTAAATAATCAGATTCAATGACAGTGAAGAGGACAAGGTGCCTCCCAACCACACAAAATTCCTTTGCAATTATCCCAAACACTTACTGCTCTTTTTATACCAAAACCTAAAACACACTATTCAGTCACGTTCGAAAACCAAACACCTTTCCTCCTATGTCCCATTTGTAAATGTAAATATGTACAAACCAAAAACCAATGACAAATAGCAAGTAATCAAAGAATCTCAAAAGTAAACATTTCTGTAGTTTGTATTTTGTTTTAAACATGAAAGTATTTCAATTGGTTCACATCCAAATGTAATGTTAATCATTATTATGTTGGTCACCAGATCTGTTCCCTTACTTAGCCTCTTTAGCCATGGGAAGCTGGCTCTGTCAATAATGATGACATGAATCTTAGAAACAGACTTAATTTGTAACTGTGGTAGATATCTTTATCTGCATAGCTTCATTATGAAGCTGTTATCAATTCAACATGATAGTTTCTTAAAAGTGCTTTTCAAATATTTAAAGACAAAAAACACACAATGTTTGGTCTTTAAATACACTTACTAATAATTACAATACATAATAATCTGTAAATATCTAGAAGCATTTTTTTTCATCTTTCATATCAAAATGATCAATTTCAACAAGTATGGCTATGTTTTACAAAAAGAGGACTAGTAAATAAGCTGCAACATTATTAGTTGAACTTTTTAATTATATACAATGGGAGAAGAGAGAGAAAAACTGTTGGAAAACAAGTGCAAAAAAATAAATACAGATCTTTACTTGATGCACAGAAAAAGTCAATTCATACTTTTCCCCTGGTATCACATATAACTATACTTTTAGTAATTGAAAATCCACAAGCATATTTTCTATTTCTCACTGGTTCCAAAAGCTACATTTCACATTAAGTATGAACCTACAAATATCACTTCTATTCATCAAAATAAAATTTAAATTAAAGACACTCTTAAACTTACAACAAAGTAATTTCTTAATTACAACAAAAAAAGCAAAATATTCTATCTAGAACTTCTCTCATCACTATGGTATTCTATATGATTGCTAAAACATTCTTCAAAGTAGCTTTTTCAGCGAGACAATTTCAAATCCTTATAATTTTATAATGCATAGTTTGCATCTATTAGAAAAGTTCTAGTAGTTTTAAAGGTTCAAATTTTTTTTTAAGTTAATAAAGAGATTTTTATCGCTGAAAATTAACTTGAATTGGAAAATAATCCCAAAAGGATGACATAAAGAGTAATTTTTTCTTTCTTAATGTTTTTCAGAAGTTTTTATGGAAAAGTGAGTACATTTCCTGGAACTATGATAAAATATTTTACTCCTAGAACAAGTGATTACATTTGTTCATCTGACAATTAAACTAACAAATGTCTAACTGTGGTATAACTTGTTGACTGCAATAACCTTTCAAACACTTGCATGGAATTTACTATACAGTATACAACTGAAACAGCTCAGCCCACAAATTAGACCATATTTGCTTTTTTTTTTAAATTAGCTAAACATACAAAAAAAGACTATGAAACAGGTATATTTTTGGCTTTGTAAAGACAGTTTAAAGATATTTTTTACATATTATCAGAAGAAATAATGATTTTAGGAAACCTGTTATTCAAAGCATATCGCTTTTATGAATATTTTACTATGAGTAGTGATGAAAAGTGAAACAGAACATAAACGATACAGGAAAATAACTGAAACAAGAAAATGAAAAACAATATACAATAACTTTTTAAGCATAGAAATAAAAGACTAGCTATCCTTGGTCTTCAGAGAGAGTTTAAGCTAGCTAGCTTATATTATCCTGTAAAATTAGCATTAATAGAAACTTACTCATACCTAAGGATTATACAAACACTGTGAAGATAATGAATATTAAAATATCAAATTCTTATAAATAATTAATCTGAAAATGTACAGAAATCAATCACGTGAAATATGCAAAAAATTTCAAAGATTATTTCATAACAAGAATAATTAAACCTATTAGTAAATCTGATACTGTTTTTTATTGAAAGTAAACCAGTACCAATCCAAAGACATTGTAAACCAGTGCCTCTTTATGAACAACAAATGGAAGGGGAAAAATGATACTTCAAAAAACTTTTTTCTTCCTCAAGTCAAGTTGGGATGAGTGTGTAAGTTAATGAAGAGCTTAAAGAGCTGATTCATGAACATAACAATTGTTGTTGTTTTTTGTGATGAACTATCCTGTCAGACATCCTATTCAAGTTTCTGTTGCCAATGATAAGCAGTAATGTCTGGACCTTAGAGGATTTTCTGGAAGCCTACCTTTATGTAAAGTGCAGTACCAAACAACAAAGCCATCATACAAAACACAGACACAACACACACAGATATATATATATATATATATAACTATATATGTGAGTATTATTAATTTTTTGTAACCATATTCTGTTAAAAGAAGTCTCTAACAAGAAGACTTTACAACTTTAGTATCACAGTACTATTGTAAATGTGTTAAAACAATGGTATGATTTTTCTGAATTTGTTATTGAAGCCAATTACTGCTAAGAGTACTTTTAGAAGAACATTTCACATTATCTCATCAGAACTACTAAACAAACAACAAAACACAGTGTTAATAACTAGTAACAAATTATTTTTAAAAGTATAGTTTGAAAATAGTGAGGAACAACTGCAAATTAAAAAACTAATAAAAGTGAATTACAAGTGAAGAAAAAAAATAGTTCAATGAAGGTGAGCTGGTACATTGGAAAGTCTAGATGTCTTTTTACTGATGTAAACACGAGAAATAGAAAACATGACTTTGGGTAACAGTTTAAATGAAACACATGAAGACTTTGAAAACAGACACAGGTTTACAAACACTACAGACTAATACAGGGGCTACTTCTATTTACAAGGCAGTACATCTGCATCACAACATTAACATCAACCACTGAAGGCAGTAAAAGTATATTATATTCAACTCACAAAAAAACTAAATATTACTTGAATTACCCAAACATTATAACATTATCAGACTCTGGAATCTCAAATACTGGTGATACTTTGATTCACATCTTCTAAGGACCAACAGGTGACTTTGGGCTTTGTACTACACATTTTTACACATCAGATCATTCACATTATGATTAAAATTATGAGGAAACATCACCAAGTTTGTTAGGCTGAGATTCAGCTAGCTAACTTTGTTCTACATCTATTCAAATAAAACACATCTAACCATCTTCACATGAACAAAGCAATTTTGATTATACTTTCTTATCAACTATAAGATTTTTTTTTCTTAAGTTTTAAAACTGTGATTTTGAGTTGTACTATTGGCTTCTCACAGCCTGCCAGATAATTTATGTCATCAGCTTTAGAGGTGAAAAGAAATCAGTAGTTCACAAATTATGGCTTATAAGCTGCTGCTGCTATTTCATATATAATCCATAAAGATTAGATTTATTAGGGAAAAGACAATAAAAAATGAAGTTTACAAACACTAACTCGGGTAAGGCAGGATACTGTTATACATACAGATGTACACCCGCTGATCAAACAGATAAAAATAATACAGGGTCAACATTCCTTTTGGAAGAAGAAAATTAACAAGAAACAAGCCAACTGCTTATACATGGAATGTCTGAAGATCTATGAGGTATATTCTCCAATAAAGGAACAAGCAACAGAAATAATTTAGGAACAAAGAGCAACTTTGCTACCAAAAAAACATAAGCAGAGCACCACTCACTCACCACACTAAGTTAACCAATGACCCAAACAAGATTCCTGTTGGAGCATACAACTAGCAATGGGCTTGAAATTCAAGTAACTGGCAGTACACAGAAGGAACCTTCCTGGGGCTGGCTGTGCTGTTCTTCAATTGCTTCCTTTCATTCACTATCTCAGCATTTCCATGTACACTTGCTTGTGCTTGGACAGCATTTCTGTGACTGTGATTAACTTTCTCAATGTAACCTAAAAAATAAGATGAAAATTCTACCTAAGTTAATATATTAATTGCTTAAATATCAAATCTGTGATTGTAAGTAATTTTCATAAAGTGGCAAAGAAAATTAGATGAAAGTTCTCCTGAGTTAACATAATTGTTTAAATATCCAATCCTTTCCATGACCTTGTGAAAAAAATCGAAGTTCTACCTGAGTTAACATGCTTATTACTTTAATATCAAAACTGACTGTAATTAACTTCATTAGATTATGCATCTGTGTAAATCTGTGTTAGGTATAGATTCTATTCATCTAAAAAAGAAAACAGAAATTTTAGCCCTCAGTGACTTCAAGGTGAGTGAAAAAAACAAACAAACAAAATATTAACCATAATATTTTGTTTTTTCATCTGTTTACCAATGCTAAAAATTTCTGAAAATTGCTAATTATACAGAACTGATAAATAAAACTTAATACTTGTGAAATACAGAATATTTTAATTTCTAATTTTGTGATAAAAAAGTGATAAATGGCACTTTGAAAGTATATTCAATATCCCAGAAAAAAAAGAAACTATTTACTTTTCAGCAATGTTAAACACACACGTACAAATTAAAACATTAAACTGATTCAAAAACACTAGTGAACGACAATTTAACATGATCAATGCAACACTTGTCCTAAACTAGGAAATCTTCAAAGTAAGATATTCCTTACAGAATTTTGACTGAGATTCTGAAGCTTTGCTTTCTCTGTGGCACAGATATGATGAATAGTTGCTAAGTCACGTGCTGGGTCTCCTGATATTGTCTCCTCAGGGTCAGGTCTTTCTGGTACATTCTATTAGAGATAAATACAACAGCTTAAAAAAAAAGAAATTACAAAATGCTGAAGCATTTTTATAAACACTGACCACTCAATTCCTCAGTGTTCTAATTTTCTAACTACATTGCATCACATGGTTAAAAGAGATAAAAAGTACACCAGGTAAAGCTGAAGTAGATTTACTGTCATGCTTTTTTTTTTATAATTTCAAAGCTACGCTGATAAATCACAAAAGTAGAATATTTAGGTCATTAGAAGACAAAGGTTAACATTTTTTGTATAGTATCATTTCCAATTGTACAAACTGAAGTATCATAAATTAGATGAGAAGTCTAAAAGTTATAACTTATAAAGAGAGGAAAAAATTACGATCAGTATGATTTTTTAATGCTATAAAGTGAAATATAACTAATTTATAACAGAAATCTATAAATTAACGGTAAAACAAACAGATTAAACTAAATATACACTTGTACCACAAGCAAAAAAAATTAATTGTTCTACTCAAGGATGAGTCATTAAGAAATTTAATCATTCTATTTTTGTTCTTAGTCACAAGTATGTTTTATGGGTAATTAATCATTCTATTTTTGTTCTTAGTCACAAGTATGTTTTATGGGTAATTAATCATTCTATTTTTGTTCTTAGTCACAAGTATGTTTTATGGGTAATTAATCATTCTATTTTTGTTCTTAGTCACAAGTATGTTTTATGGGTAATTAATCATTCTATTTTTGTTCTTAGTCACAAGTATGTTTTATGGGTAATTAATCATTCTATTTTTATTCGTACTTACAAATATGTTCTAAGGAAAGTCATAACTTACCTATACTGAAAATATAGTTTTGATTGATACTTGCCTTCTCTCCCATAAATAGCTTTTCTCACTCAGTGCTGCCCTCTATATGCAAATTAGTTTTTTATGTATGTCACAAGCCTTTTACCTTCCCTCCATTGGAATTAATTCCAATGCATCTCTCATTCAAATCATCATGAAACAATCCTCTACCAATAAGAGTGCAACTCACTATCATAATGCATATGACTTCCTCTATTCAATTCTACCTAACTATCACTTGGAGCTTTGGCAGAAAATGGGAACACTACTGTTAAGTGAGGAGGAAAGGTAGGAGATGCGAGAGAGGTACATATCTTTCAGATACATTACATTACCTCCACCCACATAACTAGCTTAAATCCCATACTGAATAGATCAAATTAGTGACAAAAGGAAGTTAAAGAAGCATCCTTCAAAACTGTCCAAAGGACACTCCTCGAAATGAGAAAGTCAAGTTTAAAGATCTAATATGGGAGGTCACACTACCTCTGAACCAGGTATACTCTTCACTTTGTCACTAATTTGATCTATTCAGTATGGGATTTAAGCTAGTTTTGTGGATGGAGGTAATGTAATGTGTCTGAAAGATACGTACCTCTCTCGCATCTCCTACCTTTCCACATGGGTGGAAAATGAGAGGAGCACATCCAAGTGGGAAAAACTACAGCTGGACAGAGAGAGACCCAACCATGCAATATTTATGAAACTAAGTCCCATAAATTTTAAGTGGATAAAAGCAATGGATGAGCCCCTAGGTGTGAAGTAGCTAGGAAGCAACAGACTGTACATGATAAGTCAACTACATCCAAAACCTATGCTACTGGGAACATACATCCACACAGAGATAGAATGAAGATCATGTTGTCATTAAATCAACTACAATCCAAAACCTAGCCATCTACAAAGCTGGTAAAGAGGATCATATCATCATCATGTCAGGTTTGAGAGCTTGGAGGGAATTTACCCCCCCCCAACCTCTTGAATAGAGGGCATATTATAAGATAAATTAATATGTCAATTCAGGAGACCAACAACCAGTATCAAAAGTATGCCTACATGATATAAATCAATTCTCTCAAAAGAGAAATTGACTGGAAAAAACTCCATAGCAATACATCCTTGGAATGGAATAAAAATATATCAAGGGACAGCATAAGAGAATGAATTGTAACAATCCACAGTACCTCCGATGTGACGTCTAACACCTAAAATGTATAAGTGATGGAAAAGATAAACATCCATAAGACATGAGTGAAGACTTATGTTGAGTGGTTCTACTCTAAAACCAAAACCTAGCCATTAGGACCTGACTTCCATGTAGGGGTAGAGAGAGAGACTGAAGAGTAGGTTGTGGAAAAGTAAACTGGAGCTAGAAAAGTCACAGAAACTGCAGCTCAACCAGCTGGAAAGGAGCAATCAGAAGAACTTGACAAAGAGCAGTATGGATGACTAAACTCACCCAATGAAGAAGTCTAATAAGAAAATAAACATATAGGTATTTGTTGGTCCAATCCTAACCAAAAGCATAGAAAGCCAGGGTGAGAAAATGAGAGATCAGAGACCAAAACAGAAGTTATATGTTGTTAGCAACGTGGCAAGTGGATCGATGTGAGGAGTACCCCAATGATAGAAAAGCAATGGGAAAACAGGAAGACTGGGAGACCACTACATTGGATAGGTTTTGTCTGGACAAAATAAAAAACCAAAAATCTAACACATGTAAACATAAGGATTGAGAATGGGTGCCATAAGCAACCATGGTAGCATTGTTGGAGTGAATCATTATTAGACAATGCCTGAACAGATAGAGAAAATAAACCAAAGCCTGACATACAGCTAGGAGCTCCAATGTTGATATGATAAGACCTCCTGATTGCAGATTTTAAAGCCTCCTGTTTATCGCACCATGTCCCCTCAATCCTTGATGAAGTGCATCCAGAACAATATGTAAATCTGGATGAAGAAGAATAGGCAAAACACCTGCCAACATGTTGGTCTTGTCCAAACCCCACTGCAGATCACAGACTAGGGTATGAGGAAGGCTAATAAGAGCCATCAAAAGATTCCATTGGTCAAGAAGAGCCCACATATGAGCATTACTGAAAGGGTTAAGGTTACCATAGAAGATCACATCCCACAAAAGTGTTAGAACCTTGTAAGCAGTAGGAGTGTGAAGAATTGGAAGCTCCATCAAAAGAAGTCAATGAAAAGAAGGTATGTCCTGACTGAAATGGGTGTAAAAATAACACCTAGATAAATCAGACATGGAATAGGTTAAATGAATGACTTCTCCAATTTGATTAACCAACCAACCAACTCAAACTGCCTCCATGAGCAGCTGATGAGTGTGCCAAGTGGATTCTTGATTAATACGAGTTAACAGTAGCCAGCCATCTATATAATAATAAAAGTTCAACCCAAGAACATGTAGGTGCCTAGCCAAAACCAGACCACCCAACAAAAAATATAAGAAGCCGAAGCAAGCTCAAAGGATAATGCAAGAAACTGATAAATCACTCCACAATCAACATATCAGAGTTATAATCATGACTGCAAAATATCAGGATATACATACAAGCATTTGTGACATCTATCTTGGTCATTCACAAACCATGAAAAAAATCTCACCTCAAGGTGAGAAATAAATCCATGGTAAAATTGGACAGACTGATGAAATGATTGGTGCAGGACAAATCTATGACAGGTTGTCAGTCTCTGGTCTTCTTGTGTACAAAAAAGGTGTTTGATGGCTTGTTGAGAAAAAAGATCTTGTGCTGCCTCTGGTAGACACTGGCTAGTGATAAAATATTCCTGGAGCAGATGGACTGAAATGGGTACCTGAGGTTATGGAAATGGGATTTTTTTTTTTCTTATAGCAAAGCCACATCAGGCTATCAGCTGAGTCCTCCGAGGGGAATCGAACCCCTGAGTTTAATGTTGTAAATCCATAGACTTACTGCTGTACTAGCGGGAGGGCTAGAGTGTTTTTCTTACAGCAAAGCCACATCAGGCTATTTGCTCAGCCCACTGAGGGGAATCAAACCCCCGATTTTAGCATTGTAATCCGGAGACATATCGCTGTACTAGTGAGGGGCTGGAAATGGGAAAATACACTGGACAACTCCCTTTGATAAAACCTGAATAACCCACTGATCTGTGGGAACAAATCTGCACAATCTAGCTCCCACTAGACTGGAATCCACTAATACTGTTAGTGTCATGCCCATCTGCATTGAGTAAAACAATAAGAAGAGAAACCCCGCGGAAGAAGAAAGGATAAGTGCTGAGAAGGACTAGGATGGGAAACAGAAATAGAAGCTTGTCATGGTTCTGACTGTAACAATAGAGCAACCAAAGATGAAAGGTCAGAGTGATAATGCATAGATTATACACGATTCCAAAGTCTCAGATACAAGGTCCAAAACTTACCACGAAAGGAAACAGGTTGTGTAAGTTCCTGAGATAAGTGGGTGGCAAATGAACCTGGAACAAGGCTACATCTCAGAAACAATAGATAAACCATATCATGTATAAAGCAAGAGTCAAAAATGACAAACAATTCAACGTGGAGATAATAAGAGAGAATCTGTTCCTAGAAAAACCCTCAAGATCTCTTTGTACTCCCTTGGAAAGGAGAAAGGTGGTAGATATATACCAGAAAAGTGTAGTAAGAGTGAGACAAAGGCTTAAACCGGGCATGAATTAAATGCACAGGAAAAATCAGAGACCACTCCTTAAACAAGTAAAACAGACCCCAAATGCTGAGGGTCTATAAATAGACAGTCAGCTTGATGATAAGCCAAAGCAAATTGATGGTAGAACTAAATAAGGAGAGGACAAATTGTCATGTAACAATCAAGGAAGGAGATCACAGGAAATTGGGAAAATTGATAAAATATCACATACCTGAGAATTATGTCTATAAATTCCAAATTAGGCCTCGCTGATTCTGCAGGTGGGGCACAGGAAGACATGACAAAGTCTATCAAAATCTTCCTCAGCCCAAACAGGTTTGGATTATTCAGGAGGAAGTATGGAAAATTAAAAATAAAGTGGATAACCCACACAACAATCAATTACTTCATCAAAAATTGCAGATAAATCCAATTACAGGTCATACCCTCTTGCAGCTTGTAGAAGGTTGCTTGTACAAGCTGTGATCCCCAGAGTGGTAACATCAATCAATTCAAATTATGATACAAAAAAAAATGTTTAATAGATAAATGCAAATGTGCAAGAAAAAAAAAGGCATCAGCAGTGTGACACTAAATAATTGATAAAGAAATGATTTGACAAATGTATATCACACAAAAAACATAAAATGTCTGAACACAAGCACTGCCAAATGAGAAGCGATGGATAATCAGTGATGACAAAAAACCCACTTGTAGAGAAAAATATACATGTAAAAACAGCTAGTTTGGGTTGAGAACATTATTTTATGCAGAGAAGCAAGCAACATTTCGACCTTCTTCGTTCATCATCAGGTTCACAAAGAAAGAAATAGGTAACTAAGCGATAGCTGACCACATGTTTGAAATGAACTGTGTAATTGAGTGTAGGAATGTAGAGGGTGTGCTTAGATGTTTGATTACATTTATTAATATAGGTATAAAGGTCTTCCTTTGTATTGGTTTATTTTGGGCTTGAGTTGTTGTGTAGGTAAGGCTTCTTTAATTTTGCATTTGTTTATGTCTGTTTCTTTATTTAATATTTGGGTGTTTTATATGGTCATGTTGTGTTTATTTGATTTGCAGTGTTCGTAAACGTGTGAAGGTGACTTTTCGTGTTCTTTGAATCTGGTTTCCATTTTTCCACTTGTTTCTCCAATATACAAGTCGTGGCAGTTATCACATTGTATTTTATAAATAATGTTGGTGTGGTGTTTGTTGGTGTAGTTTTTACATAGAAGACCTCAGCTTTATGATGGTTTTTGAATAAATTTGGTATTAACTGGAATGTCATTTTGTTGCTAGTTTTTGTCAAATGTTGGTTACTTTTCTGCTGATGTCGGGAATATATGGTATGAAGCAGTATATAGTTTCGTAATTTTTTAATTTGTGAGATATATTTACTTTTGTTGGTTGATTTAACTTTCTGTCAATGTGTGTGCGTATTATGTTTTCTACGGTTTGTGGAGGAAACTTATTGATGTTGATGAAGTATTGTTTTATTTTGTCTAATTTTATATGGTAAGCATATTTTTATGGCTGTGTTTATTTGGTTTCTTAGTATGTTGAGTTTTTGTTTTATTTCATGTGCTGAGTCTCAAGGAATGTATCGTCCAGTATGGGTGATTTTTCGGTGGATTTCTGTTTTAAATTGTGTATTAGTTCTTGTAATTTTGAGATTAAGAAATGATATTTGATTTCTTTCTTCTTTTTCACATGTGAAGTTAATGTTGGGATATATAGAGTTAATGTGATTGAAAAAATTAAGTGTGAGTTCTGTAGATGTGAATCCCGCAATCGTGTCATCTACATATCTGTACCAGTATAGTGGGGAATGTAATGCTGTATTAATTGCTTGTGTTTCAACTTGTGTCATAAAAATATTAGCTAGAACTAGTGTTACTGAGTTGCCCATATTCAGGCCATTTGTTTGTAAATAGTTGTGGTTGGTGAACATGAAGTTTGTCTTCATCGTGGTGAATTCTATGAGGGTTGCTGGGTAGTTAGATAGAATTGAATAGATGGAGTAACATGCATACTGAGGGTGCACTGCATTCTTATTAATGAAAAATTGTTGCACAGAGATGCTCTGGAATAAATCAATTCCAATGAAGGAAAGGTAAAAGGCTTGTGGCATATGAAAGAAATGTTTTTACATACAGAGGGAAACAATGAATGAGAATAGCTATTTATGTGAGCTTTTTTTCTTACTCACCGATATGTCATCAAGGAACTTAATCATTCTGTTTTTGTTCTTCAAAATGAAAGGGTTAATAACTTCCATCCAAGGCTCCTGTTCCAAAAAATTAAATCATATTTAAAAGGAAAAAAAAAAAAATTCATGAAATAACATTCAGCAATAACCTTATTATAAAATGTGTACAAGGGTTTAAAAGTTGAGAGTTTATTACTGAAGAAAGAAAATAAACTTGTTTTCCTTTTTTATTTAAAATTATAGCTAAATGATGATGAAATTATCTCTTGTAATAATAATTTTACAGATATAAAAAATGGAGTACAATAATTTCAAAATTCTACTTCCTCTAGTCATATTATTCAAGCAATGAAATCAAAGTTTTTTATTTTAATATTAGTAATAACATCTTTTTTTACAAATTTGCAATGCTACTAACAGATTTTGTAAGTCAAATTTCAGAATGTTATATAAAAAGTTGCAACACTGTTTAACAAATATACATTAAAAAAGACATTTACATTTGGCCATTACAATTTTGTGTAAATAGCAGCAAATATATCGGAGTGTCCTGGTATTCAAAAAATAAAATATTACTTAAACTGTTATGTTCTAAAATTCTTAGTGCCTAAAAAAAACCACAAAAGATATATTCTGAAGTTTCTTATGTTCAAAAAGTAAAACTATGGTTATATATCTCAAGCATAGGATACTACTACTTTTAAGTAAATATTTATAAAAACTCTTGTCAAATTTTATTAATGATCTACATACCTTAGCACCAAATTCTACAAGGTTGGCTAGGTTCTGGAGACACTTGGCTACCAGTATAAGACTACGCGCAGCTGTCTCTGAAGGAGTATCTTAACAGAAGGAAAAATAAAAAGTTATAACAGAATATGTTGAAAACGATCAGTTTATGTACAAGTAAAATCAATTAAATGAATAAAATTTAATTTTTATTGGTACCTAACTGAAGCATTTTTATATTTAGACTATGTTTAATACTTCAATATTCATAAGAGGTCATGCAACACGTCTTAACAGCCTCTGCAAACGTTTCAACTGTGCACTAAAAATAATCCGTTTTATTTTAAATAACTGATTTTGAAACTAATATATTTCCAGTTATATACTGGAATAGTAAATAATCATACACATATCCAAAAATACTTTTCTCTACAAGTACAAACATTTATTTATAGAAAAATAAACAAAACCAAATATAAAGTAAGTTGTTTATCACACTTAGAGATGCAAATCCATACACTCACTGGATGTTACTCTTTGTTAGTGACCTAAATGAGGAAACTTCAAAACTACAATTCTCAGCTGATCACTGTACAATATTTGCAATGTAAGCAAATATGTTTTATATCAAAATAAGAAATAAAAAATACTCTGAATAACATAAATAATTTTATTTAATTACAAGTTTTGTCCTTCTCAAGGTTTTATTTTATTTTCTGGAGGTTCACAAAACTGGCATGAACACAACAGACCAGGGTGAATTTGCTTGATATTCAAAATTTTTCTTTGCACTTACGAATATAAACACAGCATACAATATATATAAAGTGTGTCAACTACACTCACACTAATTTAGTAAAAACACCTACCATTAATTAGGTTGAACTGTCTTGGATTCAGAATGGCTGGACAGAGCAATCGTAGAAAAACAAAACAACTGAAAATGGTAGAATCATTCACAATTAAATCAAAGAAATCACAAATATCCATGGAAACAGAACTGAGTAACCATTAAATAAAAAACCCACAAATAACTACATAAAGTATTTACAAAATATACAAAATTAATATAATATATCTATTGAAAGTAGAATCAATCAACATAATACTTCTTACATTATAATTACAAATAGAGAATAACAAAAGTACATTTTAACTTTATAAACCAAAATAAAGCCATCACAATATCACTTGATATGTCTATATGTAATAGTGGCATGCAAAACACTACCATCCTAAAATGTTTAAATTATTATTTGTTTTGGATATTGGATATTTAGTGATACAAGGGCTGTTTGCACTAACTATCCCTAATTTTCAACTGACAGAATAGAAGGAAGGCAACCAGCCAACAGCATTCACCACTAACTCTGAGGTTAATTTTGTTTAAGAGTGAGATTTCATCACCACTCTCTTTACATATCCACTACCCAATGTGCAGTTTTGTTTTACTGGGATATAAACCATGGATCATCAAATTCCCACAATGGCATACTGAGTACTAGGCCACATCTGGCCCATTCTTGTAAAGAGAAGTGTAATAATTATTATTACCAATACTTCAGTGATTAAATGTTAAATTTGAAAATTAATCATATTTGTACAACAACTGATATATTTAACACCATTCACAAAAACCCTACCTTACAACACGGGTTTTAACCAATGGATCATTCGGCCATTTGGCCATTACACTTTTCTGTAAACAGCTGCAAATATATCGGAGTGTCCTAGTATTAAAAAAATAAAACATTACTTGAACTGTTATGTTCTGAGTTTACTAGTGCCTAAAAAAAAACACAAGAGATATATTCTGAAGTTTCTTGTGTTCAAAAAGTAAAACTATGGTTATATAACCAGAAGTAAATCATAAGGTACACAATGTAATACAGCTAGCAAAATTACAATGATGATGAAAACAAGTACAATTAAAAACAATGATAATAAAAGTTCATTTATTCTGAATAACACACAAAATGCAAGGTAAGAAAAACATTTGAATGCCTCAGTATCACAGCATTAGAAAAAAAAATTACAACATCATTTTGTGAAAACGATGACAAGTTACTCACAAAAAATAAGGCTTGATCGGACTTAAAAAGTAAACTTCTAAAAGCTTTTAAATGGCCAAAGAAACTAATCTTTATACAATTAAACTACAATTTAAATTTGCTTTCTCTCCTAAACTCAAGCTTAGTTTTACTTTCTGTGAAAAAACATATTTTTTATTGATAAACAGTATCACAAATTTCAAAATATAATTTAAGAAAACAGATAGAAAATGGTTGCCTACTTTGGACAAGAATCCACTGCAGCAAAGATGGATTCAATGATTTCATCTAAGAGACTTAATAAATGTTCAGCATTTGTGCATGCTTCAGATGGACTTTCTAGCTTGCTGGGATTCAGCTATGAAACAAGAATTCATTAATTTTAATACATTTTGATGGCAGCTTCGTGATGCTTTTCTTAAGTTACTATATGCTCAATCAAAACAAAACCTACCATTATATTTTATATAAAAAATTCACAGAGTTTTAAAAGGGTAAAATGCCATTTTGATTGAAGTAAAATTAATAAGCTGTTAAAAACCAATAATAATAACTCAAAGGTTTTAAAGCACATTATTGTCACCATTTATATTTTATGTGAACAATTTTTACAGTGTGAACAATTCATATAAATCACAAAGATACCTTCTACATCAAAGTAAAAACATACTGATAAATGTATATTGTTAAAGAATAATTCTGTGCTCTTAAATAAACTACCATCCATCATGCTTGGAATTTGATCTCTGTTTAATACTTAATTTTCCTTTATTATTTGAATTTTAGGTTTAAAAGTTTTTGTTTATTATCAATGCCCTCATATTCTCCTTTACCTTCAACTAAACTTATTGTACCTTAACTACTTCTACCACTCAAACTCACATTATATTAATTCCTTACATCGCTCATTTCTGAAGTTAAACGTTTCTTCTCTCGCTTCCATTTCTTAATGCATTTACTTATTTATTTCTCAACTTCTGTTCATTAATTTTAGTTGCTTTCCCACTTCCATTCTTATGTTCTTTACTTGGCTTTCCACAACTCCATTACCAACTTGTATTCATTAATTGGCTTCTCCTAGTTTCTTCTAGCCTGTATTTTTCCACTTTATTTTCCACAACTAAAACTTTTTTTGTTACACATTATTCCCTATAACTACTTAAAATTTAATTGTTACTAAATTTAATTTTCCTGTTACTAAATTAGGTTCTAAAATACTAATAATTATAAATTTTAATTCACTTTTACATTTTCTATTGGATTCTGTTGTACTCATGTTCAACATGTTTTTGTACTTTCTCGTCTTCAAGTCTAATTTTGGTAGTTTATTTGATCACATGATTTACAATTACAATCAACCAACACAAATGTCAAACTGTAACTTTATTCTGGTCACTATTAGTAGGTCTACATACTGCATCATACTAAACAATTCTATACCTATTCATGTTGCAATGCAAGTGTAAATAATTGACAAAAACAAGGAAAGATTATGAATTAACTCATTTTCTACTGAAAACAGATAAAGGTCTCTGGTAATAATCAAAAGAATTAACTGAAACAATGAAGTTTTTGTTTTCATGTAAGACTCATTTTATTAAGGACTCTGCAACTAACAAGTCCATGGGACCATGAAACATTTAGTGCATAAATAGTTTAGACAAAAAAATGTTTAAAAAGCTGATAGGTGGATCCAACTCAGAAAATCTAGGGTAAACTGATCTTTAAACTCACACCACACAACTGCTTTATTTCCTTTTCTCTTGTTTACTTCCATACTAAATTTAATATTTCACTTTCTATTCTAATTTATCTTATAGTTTAGTTTTTTGTGAATGACTTAACTTCCAAACTTACTTCACAAGACTGTCTACTCTCCATCACTTTTTGAATAGATTCCTGAAGGGCCTGCTGTAAGAAGTGGTGTGCAGTGGACCTCATGTACTGATCCATTAATGTGGTTGTCAGTGATGCAACCCGAAACAATGTTGAGGTCTCATCTGCTCATTATCGTTGTTAAAACCAATCAAAAAGTACAATAAGTAGTAACAAAATATTTAAAACAAAACTAAAAACTTCCACTGATACAAGGCTAGATCAAATGTTACACAACCTGTTATCACTTTAATAATAACAATACTTTAGTTCAAATCCTTCATTTCAAAATACCACAAAAATAAAAACTACATTATCTACAATACAAAGTAATTACAAATCTAACTAAAGGTATGAAACCAAATTTCATATTTTCCTTTGTAGAAATTGCTACTTTTTCACAAAGAATTTTATGTATGACTTATTTGTGACTTTTTCGGCAGTCTGGTGATTGTCTATATTAAATTATTTATTCATCAACATTTTCACAGTAGAAATAAAATACCAAACTATATTCAATATTTATTACAATAACTATTTAAACAGGTAACAGGTGGAGAAAACAATGTTTTGAGTCTGCCAGTATTTGTAAACGAATGCTCCCCCTGTCAACATCCATTCTTCCCAACAATTTTTATTTACAGAATTTTTAGCACTTGTTTATCCTTAGTACTTACTTAAGAAGTTCATCAAAACTGGTCATTATCTATCCCACAAGAAATAAGTTTGCACTACCACAAAAACAGACAATTCTCCATTCAAAAAACAAAGTAATAATATAGCATGTCAGTTCATTCTCAGCTTAGAATTTTACTTTATTAATTTTGTTTAACAATATTAAATACATCTGGATACATGCTAAAGGAAACAGATAATTTTTAGATATAACCAAAGGAAGTTTCCAGGCATGAATATGTTAATTTGGAAGAAATCTTGGTATTACTGAAGTGCAAAAGTTTTAATATATTTTATTTATTTAAGACACTTAATGTCACAGGGAAATTCTGTTAAATTTTATTTCATTAATTTTATTCATAAGATTACTAACCTTCATGCTCTATCTCTCTGTCATTCATTGTCTTAAGTAGCATTGCTTCTTTTTTTTCAAACCTGAAAACTCGCAAAATTGCTGTAGCTAAAGGTGTTCTGTCACGATGACATATATCAGCTAAAACACTGATAATCTCTAGGTCTTCCTCAAGAAGCAACTACAAAGAACATACACAAATGTAGTCAAGCAGCTCTACACAACGTGGCATAAAAAGTTATGTAAGTATAAAAGTTACAGAACTTGACTGAGATTCTAGCTAAGGATCTTAAATGTTACTAATAGTGGTATCACTTCCCTAATTTAAAAAAAGTTTTAACGGAAAAAATATATACATGTATAGATTTTGTGCAAATTAGTATATATCAGGTCATTCCATAAGCGATGTCTTAAAAGTTAATACAGAAAATGCATCATCATTTCTGTCTTTGTAGAAGACTTTAATGACTAAAACATGCAGTAGGATGTGAATAAAAATGTTCAGACAAAAGAAACTAATCTAACTCTACTTTTTAAGATCATTAATCAAACAAACCCTTATGAAGATGGGCATGTCTGAGGAGCACATTAGGCATATAATGCTTTATGAGTTAAAAACCTATTGAGTTTAATGATGACTTGCTGCTGACTGCACTTGATGAATATTGTGCTGTAAAAGTTGAAGAACTAATATAGAAGCTTAATTCAACCCATTCACCAGTTCACCATCATCTAAACATCTGTACTTCTCTGCACTCTCGTGAACATAGCTCACTTTTTTTGGACAGGTTAATGACTGGAGATGAAAAATGGATATTTTATAAAAATGTTAAGCACTGCAGACAATGAATCAGTGCAGGTAAACTTGACACAATCCAAAACAGACTTCCACCCTAGGAAAGTCTCATTAAGCATTTGGTGGGATATTGTTGGTGTGATCCAATTTGAGTTACTGCCACAAAATGTAACGATGACATCAGACTTTTACTGACAACAGTTAGAGCACTTGAATGTTGCTCTGAAAGAAAAAAAAGGACTGCTTTGATCAATCATAAAAGTGTTGTGTTAAACCAGGATAATGCATGGCCCCATGCAGCAAGGATCACATCTGCAAAGATTGAAGAGATAGACTGGAGGTAAATCTTCTACACCCTCCTTGTTCTCCAGACCTTGCCCCATCTGATTACCATCTACTTCAAAGTTTGCAGAACTAAAGTTATGACAGAAAATGTTCATACCCCTGATGGTGAGTAGTTTTTTCCTCATAACTTAAAAAATATTAGGATTAGGATAATGAAAGTGTAGTATATTATAAATATTATACTAACACACATCTACATAAATTTTTATGTAAATTGAACAACAATTAAACTGTTTATAAACAAATAACCAAAGATAGGAAGAGCAGAAAGTGTTCATACGTCTACTTTAATGGTCAGTTGTGTAGCCTTTCAGGTAAATTACTGGGTGCAATCTTTCCTCATACCCCTCCATGATCGTTTGACAGTACTGGATTGGTATTTTCTTCCATTCTTCTTCACAGAAGGCCGCCTCCAACTCTTGCAAGTTTTTCAGACAATGCTGATGAACCCTGGTCTTCAACTCATGCCAAACGTTTTCAATTGAGTTGAGATCGGGTAACTGCGATGGCCAGTCCAGAATGCTTATATGGTTCCTCTGCAACCAGGATTGCACATATTTTGATGTGTACTTAGGATCATTGTCATGCTGTAAGATCCAATAATGCCCAAGCCGCAAGTTTAGAGCATCATTCTTGATGTAAGTGCCTAATACATCAACATACTCTTGTTTTTCATGATTCCGTTGACAAGGTGAAGGCCACCTACACCAGAAGAGCTGAAGCATGATCAAGCCACCTACATGTTTAACTGTAGGGACAGTGTTCTTTGGAAGATTTCGTTCCCCCCTTCTTACAGAAAATATAGAGAACATCATTGTGGCTGAAAACCTTGATTTTAGTCTCGTCTGACCAAAGAATACTATCTACATGCTTTCTTGCATGCCTCAATCATGCTTCTATATGAACAGGCTTTAAATATGGAGTTCTACGAAGTCAGCATGCTTTGAACCCAGAAGAACATAACAAGTTCATAACTGTAGAGGTGCTTACTTCAACCCCAGTTTCCCTTACCAGTTTCTATATGTCATTATGTGTTAAACGAGGATTCGTACTAGTTTCTCTGAGAACCTTCCTCTTTGCTTTCTCTGTCATTATCTGCTTAGTCATCATATGTAGAACCAATAAACAGTTTTGGGAATTAGTTATCATATAAAAGTTAGCATCTTAACACAATCTATCAGGCCAACTTTCAAGTAATGTCCAGTTTTAGGTTCAAAACAAGAGAAGGGATTTCAAATGCTTTTAATGTTATTTAATCAGTAATGTGCTTTCCATTATTATTAATTGCTTCCTGCCAGTGATCCACAAGCTTCTGAATGCCATTTCTATAAAATTCTTGAGGTTTGGAAGAAAAGAATGTAGAGATTGTAGTTTTGACATCTTCATTTGTTTCAAGCTCTTTTTCCATCAAGATACAGCTACAACAAAGAGTGTTTGTACCCCAGCGTTGCAAGTAGTTTTTTGCTCATAACTTAAAAAGTATCACGATTAGGCTAATAGACACATAATATATTATAAATATTACACTAACACATATCTACATAAATTTTTATGTAAATTAAAAGACAAATAAACTGTTTATAAACAAATAACCAAAAATAGGAGGTGCAGAAAGTGTTCGTACATTTCAGAACGTGAAAAAACTGATATTCCCGTAAAATTTTGTTTAGTTTGGCAAATAAACTACATAATACCATTCCAGAACTAGATACTGGTTTCTTAATTATTAGAATTTAGCCAGCAAAAAATTTACTTCCAGCAATTTAGAGCTTTCTCTGTCATTATCCATTTGGTGGGATATTGTTGGTGTGATCCAATTTGAGTTACTGCCACAAAATGTAACGATGACGTAGTAAATTTTTAAAAAAATATAAAAATTTACAAAAAATATTATTAAAGATGTATCGAAAATTTTTCATCATTTTTTTTTATACTAGAAGAAAAATCAGAACATTTGTTTGTTTTAAAGCAGAGCCACATTGCTTTATCTGTTGTGTCCAAAGAAGAGAATTGAACCCAGGATTTTAGCATTGTAAGTCTGTAGACTTCCCACTGTCCAATTGAGGGAGAAGTGTGGGCTGTATTTTATAACTAAACTTATTATTTATAAACCCTGCATATTTCAACCCCAAAGTAATATACATAAAACAGATCTATACATCCAAGAATGTTAAAATAATATGCTATTTGAAGACAAAAAGAGAATTAGTTTTTACAAACAACATTTTTCTCTTGTTGTTAATTCTTCTCATATTATATTTGATTACTGGTCATATAAGAGTAATCACAGCACCATTACATACAAAAAAACAACAACTTTAGACAATTATAAGTGGTAACTGCAGCAAAATGGAAGTATATGCTTTTATATATATATATACATATACACATAGTCCAACCTACTTCTTTTAAAGCATCGTACTCTCGCTGTGGCATAATAACTTCATGCACATAACGAGTTCTGACTCTGAGAGAGCCCCAGTCTTCAAGGACTGGGGCACTGAGTCCACTAAGAGGGTACCAATCTTCAACTTCTTCTCCACTGACTAGGGTACTAAGGTCTACAGACATTTCCGCTAAATGCAAAATACATAATCTGTTTATAACAGCAAATCTGCATATGAAATGGATCTTTGCATACAATATAAATTTAAGTATATAATAAAAAAACTTAAAACACGTTACAAACATTTACCTTCATAGGAACCAAATATTTTTAGAGTTAATAAAAACAATTCTATATATTTGCATGTATGGGGACTAAAAACTTTCACCTTTAACTTTTTCTACATTATGAACTTTTTTCAACCAGGTACTTGTAATCTTTTAAAGTGCGTCGTGAAGTTCAAAGCTATATAACAAACTATTTGTGCTGTGGCTAAACTGTGAGTCTCAAAAGCTGATTTATAGTATTATAAGCCCTTAGATATATAATATAGTCAGTGAGAGGGAGCTGTATTTTCAGGCTAATTTGATTTCCCTTGAGATCACAAGATATTTATTATGAAGTAACTGTGTTTTTTGAGCTCATAAGAAAACTAAAAAAACTAGATACAATTATATAAAAATACAATAAACATTCTTCATTCAAATGCAGTGTGTATACCAGTTTCACATAACTTGGTTTATTTAAATCTAGATTAACTTTCCCTACAGGCTTTCTTCATTAAGATAGTGTTCCAGACTGACTAAACCTTACATTACATAATTAAAGCAGAAATGTCAGGCTTACACAGTTCACATAGTGCCATCTATGTGATTGATCATTAACACTTTAAAAGATGGGAAATTGTAACCTCGAGGAATCACCTGACCTATCATTGGAGAAAACTACTGTTAATTCCCACGTACTAAATGCAACTTTGCACAAAAATCTCCCATGGGCTTACCAGATTTTGCCTTAAAGGAATGGCAAAGAATATAAGAAATAAAGTGAAAGCAGCTCAATAGTTTTCTTAATCATGTGTTATGTGAAGAACGCACACACACCTGAGTAGCTAAAAATGTTTGAAAACTCCTATATTAAAATAAATATGAAGAAAATGTATGGCATTCCTGCATTCTATAAACAATTACACATCTACAAGGGCATTTTTATAGTTGTTAATGAGTGGATTAAAATATTAGCCTGTACCACACCAGCTAAGAAGTGCTGGGTGGATTGGTGTTAGTTTTGTATTTGAAAATGGCTGAGTGTACATTTTTTAATACATACATCTATTTATTATTTGTAATTTGAAAAAAAATTGAGGCTATGTACTTTTACAATGACAAATGTAAACTCAAAGAGGCTCCACTTATATAAGAACTCAAATGAAAATTGAACCAAAATATAGGAACACCTTTATACTTACATTAATTAATCATTAACTGTTATACTTCAACTATCTTGTACCAGCTCGTGTCCAGTTTCAAACTTTGTCAACCTGAACACGACTTAAGGTCAGAACATTGTTTATTTTAATTAAAGTTTGTAACTGTAAACTGTGTTTTAAAGCCAAAGTTACTGATATACACTGATAAAGTTGTTTAATTGCTTTTTGAAGGAAACTCTGTTAAAATGTAATAAAATTCTTACTATGACTTCCATTTGCCTATGATTAATGTAGTGAAAGTGTTTTTTCATTTACTTTAGTATTGTTTTAAAACATGTTCAAGTTGTTTCGTAAACTTTTTTCTTATAAAATGTTCACATCAACTGTTTTTACGTGTTGTATATAACTTTTCTTGGTCATCTTTAATTTTCTTCGTTTTAATTAACAGCTCACAGTTTTTGTCTTTAACTTTTGTTATATTGCCATTAGTACATTTTTTTAAATTGCATTTTTTTTTATCTTGTGCAATAATTTTTTCTCATATATTGTATTACATAGAATTTCCTGCGTGAGTTTGCCATTAACTGACAGGCTCGTTTCTGGCTTCAAAAATGAGTTTTCTTGAAACTCTCTCTAAAAAAATAAAATTAGAGATTTATCTCAAAAAGTCTAGTTTCTTTACTTTATCATCTTAGCAATTTGTTTTCACACACACAAATATGTTAGTGGAAAAAACAAAAAACCTGACTTACTACAGGAGCTACAAGAACAAACACATAAAGATACTAACATGAACAGATGCTGAAAAAGAAAGAGTAAAAAGGTACAATTACAATGACAACATATAAGAATAGATATTTTGAGTACAACTATATTAGTTGTTTCAATACTACATGTTGAATATAAAAGTTTCTCCTACTTACCGATTTCTATGTCACTTGACCTTTTAGCTTTATTATACAGCGTGATACAAAATGTTCTAATGTCGGATGGAATGTCTCTGCACAAGAAATGTGAAATAAAGCATCTTACTGTTCATCATACTAAATACATTTGATAAGTAACAGTTACAAATTCATACAGATTTAGATAAGATATTTTTAACACCTGCTATTATGCAACTCTGGGTGGGATCAATAGAAATAAAAGAGGAATTCAAGTTAAAGTCTAATTCTAAATTATCAAGTCTAAAAAATTTGCACTCTTGATGTTCTATATTCCATAAAAGTTACTTATGGAATACAACAGACCATACAACATAGGTGCCTTCTGATCCATTAAAACCCCAGAAGTTTACAATTTTTTGAAATACTTTTCTTACAAGGAATCCTAAAACTATTAGTCATGACCCCACAAACTATTTGGCACAAACATTTTTAAAATCTGTTTAAAATGTCAATACAGGATGATTTTAAAGTCAATTTGAGGTTGCAAAAATCTCTATTTTCTTTGACTAAAGTGCTGTAAGTATTAGCAATAAATCAACTTTTTGAAACTTTATAAAGTATCAAGAAAAGTTATAGAAACATAGAAGGCCATAAATACGACTCACTAAGTAGTTTTCAATATCAAGTATATAGGAATGGTTTGTTTTGAATTTTACACAAAGCTACTTGTGGGATGTTTGCATTAGCTATCCCATCACCAACTCCTAAGCTACATCAGAATCAATAAATAGTGGTACTGACAATCGCATAATAAAACTCCTATGTCTAAAAGAACAAGTATCTTCTGCATCTGAAGTTTGAACCTGTGACGTGTGGATTGCAGGATGAGTACCGTAACCAACAGTTCATGCCAAGCCCTGTATATTCTTCTTTAATATTTTGATTTCTGCATTTATGAGTATCACAAAATTAAAACAAGTATGCACGTTTAGTTTTATTGAAAATCTATGAAGGATAAGATAAAGTAATCAAAATTGATTTATGTACTAATTTGGATTTATGCCTGTTACTGAATGAAAACATTTTTATCAAAAACCCATTAGTTCATGTTTGACATTCTCTGCCAAAATATTCACATTTCAAAATGCTTCAGTGTGTTTTTCCTAAAAATACCTTAAATACAAAGATTTTGTCTGGCTAAATAAAACTATACAGTATTACCACTGACTTCATGAGGAAAAAACAGCACAATATACAATTCTTACAACAATATCCTATGGTCAGTATTTAGAATTCTTATATCTTCTCAATGAAATTATTTTAAAGCATTCAAAATGTTTAATAAATTGATACCTACACCATAAAAAAAGAAGTAAAAGTTAAGGAATTCCAGTTTCTAACATTGTAGTCGTTTTTGCTGTTGTTTTCTGGATGTATAGCATTTAGAGCTATGTAAGCACATTTACATGAAATAGATCATTGATATAGTTAGTATATAAAATACACAGATAAAAGATAAGCAACTGTTCTTACTCAAGAAGGAAATCCTCTTCCCAGATGGGGTCAGGGGGACACTTGACCTGTGTGCGGCAAACTTTGACCTTGTCCAAGGATATTATACAAAATGGATGTGGAACGAGGCGGACAGGTAGACGATGAGCTTCTAGAAGAGTTAGATGTAAACTTCGAACTTCTGAGACGTTGTGACTAGGTGCTCGTCCTTGTTGATGTGGTGCACATAGTGGCTTAATGCTTTGAAGCCATTGCTAAGTGTTGAAAACAAAAGCTTTATAAAATTATTTTACTCAAAAAAATTATGAATGATTCTGAAATGAGATTTTCTTTTCACTATTCAATTTCAGTTCTCTCTTAAATTCAGAACTAAGTACATGCCTTATCAAAACAAACAAAAACAGGACCATAGAAGGTCGAAACGTTGTTCGCTCTTCTATTTAAAATATTTTCTGAACCCAAACGAGCCGTTTTTGCATATAGAAAAAATTATATACTGAGCATGCAGTTGTTTGGTAACAATAATAATAAGTCTTACCAGAGCAATGTCAGGAGAACTAGCACAGAGGTAATATGTTGTGCTGATGCATGGTAAAGCTTTTTCAACAAGCTGGAAACAATTGGGTCTAAAAAATACAGCATAAATCATGCACCATTTCTGTTTCTATCAGATAATATTTTATAGATACTGACACTATTAGATAACAAAAAAATTAAAAAGCCTAAAATCACCAAAGGTAACACGTTTAAACTATTGTTTTCTCTTTAATTAGTCATATCATATAAATATCTTTACACTTTCCTAAAAGAACATTTACACTTAAAATCACATTGTATGGTGGTTCAAATGATAATAACGTCAAGTGACTCGTACAACTCAATTTACCTGTATTAATTATAACTAAAACCAGTTTAAAACAAAGCTCATATGAATATTAACTAGCCCTTTCTTTTCTCTCTTTCAATCAGTCTCTGTTGTTGGACTTACACTGCAACAAATAGATGGGCATTAAGATTTCAACACTGTTTAGCTGTATGAATCATACTAATAACTGACACGAGTTTTATACAGCTTGTACAGTCAGTTTGTTTAGTAGCACTAGCTATTTAACTCATGAAAGTATTGAATATCTCAAACTTGTTTCAATATTTAAAACTTATCTTTAGTTAGTCACATTAATATGACTGGTATTAATGTTTATAACTGACTAAATATCAACATTTTACACTTAGAAAAATTATTCTGCATTTTTAATAATGTAAATTTCTCAAGAACATCTTGAGATATTACTGAAATTGTGACTGAAAATACAGTCAATAGTGCAGATACTCAATTAATGATTCAGTGCTAATTAATCACTACATAATTTTACTATTCTCATGAAATAATTTATGATTTTCAGTTATTATAATGAGTTAAATCCCTGGACATCAAGAAAATTATCCCATTAAATTTCTGAATCTCAACAACTGTTTTTTATAGCAAACATGTATTACCTACTGATACATCTTACAGTATCCAAATGTGTCCCCATGAGAGTCAAATAGAGGTTGATTACAGTAAGAAATGAGGCGATAATTACAAAACACCTTCACTTGCAGTATGTACCACTTTATGTGTTTATGTCAGTACTTATGACAATGACACTTACTTGCAGTAGGTAATATAATGCCAGATTAAGGCATAAGCTAAGATACATCTCATGAAACCTCTTAATTTCCTCTAAAAAAACAACTAACATCAGTTCCTCTTTTTTTACTTTTAATCACACAAGGCCTCTTAAACATGACGTTGCTTAAGGCTACAAAATTTCATAATCTGGCACTAACCTAATTTTGGTTTATGACAATCTTTCTGGCAATGACCTTCATAGTAGAGATTTAAGTATAAGCTATAACAAATATCAAGAAGTTATCAAAGTGGTTTAAGCCACAATCATGTCAAGTCACAGTGTTCCAGAGTGAAAATACATAGAAATATCAGCATTATTATGCAGTTAAGAAAGCAATAAATATTGTGTATTCTATAAGCGAGTCATTACTTTGAACAAAATGCTGATTTATGTGAACTTAATGACATAGCATGTCACTCTAAATTGTGGAATTTATATAATTATTGATGGTGTATACGATAATTTACTGTTTATGTCTACAACCTGCAGGTTTGTAGTTTTAAACAATTATTCAGTAAAAAAATTAAAAGGTAAAGTAAATTATTTTGTGTGTGTGTTTGTATTTACTGTATACAAACACTTGTACCCCTTAGCACAACACAATAAAAATTATGCTTAATATTTTCTGTTAATGCATATTTAAGTTCATGAAGGACAGCAAAGAAAAAGTCACAAAGTCTGTCAAATTATTCCTGTTGTTTTCAGAGGAAGTCAAAATTTATGCACCCTTAAAAATTGAAAAAAATCATTCATTTTTCCTGAGAATCAACTCTTTAATAAACTCATAAAATAGTATGAACTATTTTTTTTATCAAACTGCAGAATCTTTTTGCCCAAAATAAATGAGCATTATTGTCCATTCATTATGACAATGTAATAGTTAAGGCTACAAGTATTACTTGAGATAGGCATAATTTAAAGGTTTATCATTTTATATTTCTATCAAAATATGTTAAATTATTCCAGCTGACTTTTTATCTACTTTTTTTGACCAGTGAAATTTAAAAGAAGAGTCAAAAAACAACATTTTGTTGGAACATTTCTAAAAAAAAACACTTTCAAAATAATGTTGTTTACAGACTAAAGACTATTTTACAATCTGCTTTATATAAATATTCAGCTGGGACTGTTTGATTATTAAAACAAAAATCTTTTACATTCAAAAATTGTTCTGAAACTTAATCAAACATAATTTGCTAAAAGTAAAGTCCAAAATATACTTCAAAGAATTTGTACTACTGAAAATATTTTTTAATTACAATGAACATTAAAGTATTCATAACTAAAAACTTAGGAACAAATTATCCTTTCTTTTCCAGTCATGTTTCCTTTATTTGCATTTTCAATGAGTACAAACATTTTGATTGTTACTTGGAACGACTTGAAAAAATATACAACACTGATCTTGGAAATCCTTGATATGAAAAAACTAATATTTTATGAGAAATCAAACATCTCTTATTTAATAAAGGGTCCCACAACATATTAACTATTATAAGTACATTTCACATTTTCTTCTTCAAGATGAATATGACCTTAACAGTATAAACAACATCTAAACAGGTAGTTACTGAATGACATAAATGACATGCTTCAAAGACTGAATCTGTCTAAAACTTATTACAAATGCATAAAAATAACCAGTTCTCATGAACAAGTCAAATTGCTGCTTACCTTTCAAATAAACTATCATGAACCATGTATAAATAGGTGTAGCTGAGATCAATCAATCCCTTTGGTTTTGTTCTCTTCAAGGGAAAAAAAATTGATATTAAAAATAAGTTTTCCAGTAAATAATAAAGTTAATGCTTCAACATAAAAGATATTTAAAATTAAGAAATTATTGTTGTTTTTTAATATAATTTCACACATAGCTACTCTTTAAGAATTTTGTTCTATATAATGGTTTTATAACATAAATTTTTACACCCTTAATTTGACAAAAGATACACAAAGTTACAACAATTTTCAATAATCAATATTAAATCTATAGGATAATAAAGAGAAAACCAATTAACTATTCAATAAACAAATATATTTCAAAATATTAACAATTATTAAAAAGACAAAATTTAATTGACTGTTTAACTTCTGAATTAATAATAAGAGTGTAGTTTACTATATAATTAAGTTAATAGCTTATTATTTTATTAGTTAACATATTTCTAAGTCAAAAATGTATTTTCAATAATATTTATTCCCCATTGACAAGTTAAGCACTGTATTTTTTCTTGCTTGCTACAGTTTTTATATCTCAATCAAATGTCTTGGTCAATATCCTCTCCACCTATGTCAATGTGCTCTAGGGAAACTAGACGATACAAGGGACTGCAGTGGCAATGTACTAAAAACTGAAGGGACCACATGCCTGTAAAATAACATATCACAACAGATAGTAATTAACCCTATCCACCCTGGTATTTTCTACTGCACATCACACAAAGTTTTAGTGTCTTATATTCAAAATATTATGAAACTACTTTCTGTTTATGTTATTCCAATTAGAATAGGAAGAAATCTTAGCTAATAACCCCCATAGTTGAATAGTATGCAAGTTTTAAATTCTTAATTCTACAAGGTAATAGTTTTAAAAGCCCTGAATTTCCTTGCCTTGTATGATACACAACACATTTTTTTCTTAGCATATCATCATCCCTATTTCACCCACCACTCCTTGAAAAAGTACAAAACTTAACATAAATTATTCTCTATAAAATTTTCATTGCTCAGATAAACCATATTCATTATAATCTTCAACTTTGTCTAGTTACAAAGCTGTCAACTTGAAAATCAGACCCCTCTTGCCACTCCCACCTGTCACATCCCCTCTTTCGTAATTCATTAATAGTTTATTCTTATGTTTCATCATGCATTTCCTATAACCAATACAAACTCAAGGTTTGTACCTATCAAATGATGTATTGTTCAGCATTATGTTTTGATTGGGTAAATGTAATTTTCACTTAGAGCATGAACAACTTCCCCAGAAGAAAGTTAACGGTCAGAATGGATGAATTTGCAACAGCTGCTGTCACAGAGTTGGAAAACCAACAAATTAAAAGAGGTACAGAAATTTGTCTGCTTTTTGTATGTTATTAGTCTGTATTGTTCAGAGTATTATTTAAATAAATAAAAAATTATTAATTGCAATACTAGGAGCGAGCAGTATAAAAAAGATTAGGGTTAACTCTCTTTGACAACCGAGAGCAAAAAAAAATATTTGATATTTATTTAACTTCTAATTTTTCATGTTTATTCTTTACATATACCAAAGTACAAAAATAAGGATATTTCAAGTTGGTTAAAATTAGATTAAGTAAAATAAATAATAATGATAAAATAAAGATGTTTCACGAGACATGCACAAGAGCTGCATGTACTAGTTATAGAAGTTCGTGGATAGTTTAATTCCACAGTATAACATAAGCTGCACGTTCCTGGAGTGATTTAAAACTTAAAAGTACACAGGCAGTAGTCAGTCATGGTGCAAATGTCAATGAAAGAATAAAATTGAATTATAAATAGATGTATGCTGTTACAAGCTCGGAGATAATTACCATAAATTAATGTGGTTTTTATATCACAATGTAAAGTCATTATAGAAAGATGAAAAGGATAATTTCGGTCAGTCAGATTTACCATTTCTTTTTTTGAGTTCGGTTAGAAAAAATAACAACATTATCAGGATGAGGTGTTTTTATACAATACCAGGATAAAGGACACATTGACATAGGTGGAGAAAATATCACCAGAGGCATTTTAGAGTGATATAAAAGACTGGAGAAAGTGAGAAAAAATCCAGTGTGTAGATGAGCAAAGCTGATGCTCTGAAGATTGAACAATAGGTACAGTGTCAGCTGAGAGTATGTTTTGAAATAAATATATAGGATTTAAAAAACTGTATCGTGAATACAGTTTGGACATAGTCAAGAAAAATTAATAATGGTCTTTAAGGATAGCAGACTTCTTTCAGATTTTGAAAGAACTAAACTGACTGTGAAGCCCTGTCATTATTTTATTGCTTTTACTATCTCCTGCTGATGTTATTTTTACTTAACCTTTAAATAAAGTTAATTAGGTTTTTCTTCTCTAATTTAATCACAATACAACATTTTGATAATCAGTATTTAAAATTCATGTTTTCTTCAGTTTATAGTGCAATTAATTTTGCTTCAAGTTTACAATGAGTTTTGTCTTTCTCTCATTTCACTTAAAAAAGTCATTACACTTGTTCTTCTGTTTTCTATGTTCTTGATTTTGTAAAGATTAGGTAACTATGTGCTAACTATAATCTTAAAAATCACCAAAGAGGATATGTGATAGTTAATGGTTCACTGATACAAGAACTTTATATGTAAAAGAAAACATTAAATTTACAAGCCATGGAAAGCTAGGACATTAAGGACTTAACTCCCTTCTTTATACTTAATTATTTCTAGTTTCACTAAAAAAATAAAGAACTCACTGTAGGGGAAACATTGGGACACCCAACAAAAATTTGCAAAATCCTAAGTAAAGTGACAAAGTAAATTTATAGCTTTATGTAAATTTAACAATAAACTTAAAACATGCATTAAAATGTATACAGTGCATTGAAAATGTACAGTTGATAAAACCTTGATATCAATGGACTGGTTAATACATTAAAAATATATAAGCTGATTTTTAATATATAACTAACCACATTTCTTATGTAAAACATAAGTTTCAAAATCACCTACCTTAGGGTTTTCATAATAGATTAATTGTTGTTCCTTAGCTTGAAGTTCAAAGTAAAGGTTTTTCCATTTTTTGTTGCTTTGACCTAAAGTTCACAAATAAATTTCAATTTCATGAAAAATTTGCAAATAAACTACAAATTTTTAGAACATATTTACCATACAATCACTTGAATTCAAACCCACAATCCTGCTTTATTTATTTACAGATTGAAACATGACATTGTTGTATTTGAGACATAATAGTTTAGCTGGTTAAGATATCTGCAAGCCAGACCACAGGTTCATATTTTTACTACTCACATATCATATCTTCAAGAAAACTACAAGAATCATATAATCTCATACCAATGTTTATCAATGATGTAACAGAAATTTCAAAATATTACATAAAAAGGTACACTGGTAATACTACAAAGTATCATAAAAATACTAAATTTTTAGTTACTTTTTTATTCAGATAATCAGAATGCCATACCACTGTTCTTTGGCAGTAATGTACTAACACAACAAAACTATTACATAGAAATGTGCATCAATAATACTACAAAGTATCAAAGAAAAACCAATATAATTTTTTTATTTACTTTTTTTATTCAGATAACCAGTCATGCGAATGTCCTTGTTGCGTTTAGCTGCTCCGGACTCTCGGTTTTCTCTCAGAGTGGCGTAAATATCTTGTGATTTTCGCTGAACTTCTTGAGCTTTGCTTAATCCTCGTGATTCACATGGTGTCTGAAAATATGTGCAGTTAATATTAAAATTATACATCATAATAACAAATCAAAGATAGCAGATGACGGATTCCAAAGTTTACCATCAGGATCTAATTAAATGTGCTTGCTTTATAAATTATCCAATGTGTTCAGGTAAGTTTGATAAAGTATATTATTCAAATTAGTAATAATAAAAGCATTTGAATACTTTTATAAAACAGATATCAAAAACGTCAGGATACCATTTTATTAACTGTCTAAAATATTTACAGCTGTTTTGATGGACGTCTAATAAATGCAGCTTATAGAAAAGAAAAAGTTAAATGTTGTAAGGTATTCTACATCTAGCTGGTTTTTAAAGAAACAAGGCACAACTTCTTAGTGTACACAATGCCTTCACAACATGCTGTGTGTTAATTTGTCAAAATGGTCTTTCACAAAATTAAAAAAAAAAAAATTTCACACATAAAGCTAATGTCTTATTTATATAACTTTTTAAAGAAACCCTTTAGAAAGTTTGTGGAACTGTTTATTGAATATTTTCTTTTGATTAAACAAAGAAAAAGTTATGCTTAACATCATATTATCTCACCGTAACCATAAAGTAGCCTAAAGGTCAGATGAGTAATATGACTTATCAAAATATAAACACATATTAGAAACTATGTCAACAATTTATTACTTGCAATTATTTCTTGCTTTGAGCAAAAGCACAAAAAACATTGTGTTGCACTTTCCTAATGTGCAAACATGCAGTGATAATGCAATAAAACTCCATTCTTTACACCTATGCAATAATCTACCATTGGTATCAGCATTCCTCACAACTTGCTCCTCTCAAATGCTTGTGAATACAATTTTAATGCTAATGTCATTGAAAGCATAAACACTAGGAAAGTTTCTGGAACATTACAAGTGTAACTATATAAAATGAAACTGGAATCTTACAGTAAAGTATGACACATTAGCCATTTGTTCTCACTTTGTATTTATTTATAATTACTCTATATTTTTATCTAATTTTTTTTTCTGAAACCACATATGCATCTATATTGACAGTACTAAAGAAAAATATTGACTATCTTTAAACTTATTTGACTAAAACATTTTCTTTCTGATGTCACAAGCAAAAACAAAAGTGCTAAAACAAACATACTGTTTGGTACCAACTGTCAGTTGTATTAACATGTTTTAAATTCATATTTTGATGTTTTTTATGCTTTTTTTTTTCTAAACTGCTAGTGTCTCTTTTAACTTTCAACCAAGCTTTTTATAATTATGATTTATGTAAGAACAGGTGAACAACTGTTTAGAAAAGGAATTAAAACCTCATGGCCAACACATGCACATTCCTCAGTCACTTAACCATGTTCTATATTAAGTTGAAGACTTTGTATTTTCATCAAGCACAATATGAAAAGGATTACCTTTAGAACTGGATCACCTAAAGTGTGTCCTTCAACTATCTGCTCACTTTTATATCTATTAATGACTGCCTCCAAGCTGTAGGGACACAGATATGAATATGTGAATCAGATAAATAACTATGAGATGCCAAATGATGCAAATTTACCTATAAATGACAAATAACAAATTAATGAACATGTAAAATCATATCTAAACACTTTCATTTCAAACAATTTTAAGGATATCTGTGAAGTTTAATGGTTATCAAAATCACATATTTCAATCTAAAACAGACCAAGCTTAGTAGCTTTTATACCACATTCTCATGTCATAGTTATTTGAAACTATCACTTCAGGATGATACTTTAAGCCTTCTTCCAGTATTTGTCTACACTTTACTCTTACAGTTTGTGACTACCAAGTTTAATTTAATTGGATCACTAGAAAACACATCATTATTATGTTATTATAATCAGTTTAATCATCATTCATGCCTGTGTACAGCATGTGATTGCCACAACATTCAAGTAAAGTTTTAGGCTACATTATGGTAATCACATCTTACTATAAAACACCATACTAATCAGTTTGATGATAAGTGATGTGTTACCCTGTTTACTGGTTAATTCTGTACACTAACCTAATTACTTGGAATGTTTTCCTACAAGTCAATGTGTACCATTGGTTATTAAGTGTTCTACACTGCCAAATGACATCTGTCAAACATGGGTTAATTAATCATCCTTAGTTTTTTTGTCAGATCTACATGAATTGTAGCTTCAATAATTTTTAATAACCAAACAAAAACAGTATTCCACAACAATGGCAGCAGGAGAAGTAAAAACAGAAAATTCTCCCATCTTCCAATACAACTTTAAATTTCTTTACAGTTACCATTAGAACATGCAATACTTCTGAGAGTTATTCCATAGATTTCTTTTTCACTACCCTCAGCAACTATAGTACTGAATTAAATATGCTTATTACAATTAAATTTTGTTGTATTTGCTGTTGTATGTTATGCCAAATTGTACTTCAAGTACTCAACATATGACACATTAAACTTGCTTTTTATATACACTTGTTTGGAGGGAAGGAGATCAATTTCATATTCCAATTCTATTGCTTCCCAAATTTTTTTAAAAAAGCATAAAATTCACAAAGACGATTTTTAATGTATAAAACAAAGGAACTGATAATATATTTAAAGTAATTATGAACATCAATGAATAATACTAAATACTCATCTATAACTCAAAGTCTTTAAAAGTAACAATGAAGTTTGTAATTTTATTTTAAAATATTTAAAATAGATACTTTAAGATCAAATAGCAAACAAAAGAGTAATTCATGTTTAATTTGTTTGTTTGCTGTTAAGCACAGAGCTATTCAATGTGCTATCTGTGCTATGCCCATATATGAGTATTGAAACACAGCGTTTACTGGTGTCACCCCTCAGACTTATCCTTGTTTAATTTCAAAAGAATGTCATAAAATGCATTGTTACAGTGGAGAGAAAGAATATGAAACATGGAAAAAATTAATTGTAACAAGTTGAGGTCCATAAGCACACCTTAATGACATACATAAATGAGGAGATTCAGAAAACAAAGCTTAAAAAATATATCAACATTTTCAAAGCCTAAATTTATCACAGTTTTTCTGACTGGTACAGAGAGAACATAAAATTTAAGCTGTTACAGCTAAATAAAGATGAGATATAAACTCATACATTTAAATCAGTATATGTGACTCTGAAAAAAACTGCTACAACTTCACAATAGCTTTATTATTTTTCCAGGAAAGAAATGTTCAAATGGAAATGTATAAATGATTTTCCCTATAAACAAGTTTTTTTTTGGAAAATAATGTCTTTCTACAATGTTTTTTTATGACAGTTAGATACAGAAAGGCATTATCTGGTCCTTTCTGTTTCTCATATTACGATGCTTCTAACAAAAAAGTAACAACATTAACTAAGTGGCAGGTGTGGCATTCTTTTAAGACACACAAATAAAGAGGAAATTTTAAAATGAAAGATACACAAACCGTAGTTACAGTTACACAAATCATTTTTACTGAATATATCATCCCATAAGTATGTAATCTATCACACCAATAAGTTTTATTCAATGTTGCAATTTTTCTAGCAAACTAGAAATAGATGAAATGTTTTCAAGTTTTAAGTTCAAATTTATATTAATTTAAGGCATATATTAATATTCACGAAATCATTTCTATAAACAAGTTTAAACTCTGTGAAAATATTTTGCTTTGGTGACACAAGTTCTTATTTCATTCATTGTAACCATATGAAAATGTCAAATATACTTATACATTAACTGAATAGTATGCTACACATTTTTCTTGAATATTAAATATAAACACTCATTTATAAAATTTAAGACATTTACCTGCAAACCCAATAAGCATCTCAATTGTACTCTTAAACTAAAAGACAATGGTGAGATGATTATTATTATGCAGAATAAATATTAATTTGATAAAAAACCCATGGTCACAAAAAGCTTTGTGATAATAAACACCAACCAACTAACCACAAAAAAAGTTTGTGAACACACAATTAGTATTTGATTAACATATCACTCTAGGATACGAAAGTCAACCTTTTTACCTGTCAAAGCATCTTCCTCCCATTAAATATCTGTTCCCTCGGTGTTCTATACGAAACCTCTGAATGGTATTGTTGATGTGGAAAAACAAAGAATAGTTCCCAGGGGAATTATCAGAAGGCCGAACTAGAAAGCTGCCTGGTCCCACTTCAGGAAATTCAATAAGAAATTTAAACCAAAATGAGGTATCCATTAAACATTACATCATCATATACCTGTAGAGTTAAAGGATTGAATAAACAGCTTTCTAGGCCACTTTAAACATGCTAAAACAATTTTTGTAATAAAAATTAACTGATAAGGCATATCCAAATCAGTGTTAACTCAATTAAATAACAATATTACAACTAGCTTAATGTGATGCAAGAAAGAACTTACAAACAAAACAATAATTTATTTTGAAAAGATTAATAAGGAATAAAGGATACTGAAATCTTCTATTCGTGCAATAGATTTTTCAGTAGAAATAAGAAAAAAAAACGTTTATGTAGCTATGAAACATTTTAGCTTATTTAAATGGTAGTGGCCACAATAAATATTAAGCTATAGATTTGTGAACATTAATATGAGAAATGTACATCTTAACACTACTCATCATCTTCCTGTCTACATTTTCAGTACAGTTCACTCTTAATTATTCTGCAACTAATAACTTAATCTTCTCCTAAACATCACCTTCTTCTACATACATACATGCAGTTGATTACTGAGCAGAACAGTAGAAAGATTAAAACTCAAGTAAATGTTGCAACAATTTCACACTCACAAAAGAACTGTTCATCACCTTGTCAAGTCTACTGGAGTAAAATGTTTGTCATGGAAACCTCTACATCACTCATTATACTGCAATACTAGCAGCTGTTTGCTCTTAACTCTCACTCACTAATTTAAAACTATTGTTATGTTACTACACTAAGGTTCTATGTGAGCCTGGGTGTTTATCAAGAAACCCTAAGTTTCTGTGTAACCCTGGTTAAGAAGCACTGCTCTATCATGAAAGAGCTAACAAAGTATGAACAAAAAAATAATCAGTAAAATTAATACAAACAACCTGAATAAGGAGAAAAAAATTAATTTGTTTGGGAAGAAATTTCCTAATAAAGACAAGTAATATATTAGGTGTTATAAACTATCAGCAATAATATATCTACTTTATAAGCCAACATTTTTATTATTTTCAATTGTGCAACCTCACCTAATTTTTTGGCATTCTATATAGTAATCCAGGTTAAATGTTTTTAAAAGGATGTAGGTTTAAATTCTTGAAGTCTGTTGCATAATCACATTTAAACTAAACTTATTTTTAGCATCAAATTTAATTTTTATTTTATTTTAGTAAAAATTTAAAATAATTTTAAGTATGTCTATCTATATCCAGTAAAAGAATATAAAAACTGGTAAGCTGCTATCCCATAAAGTACAACTACATGAGTCAAGACTAACTACTTTATCACTTTGGCCACATTTTCATAAATTAAACCAATACTCCAATATCATGGTTAACTACTATTTGGACTAAAATTTGTTTAAATGAATATTAACAAAGGAAAAAAAAAAACATACTTTTTGCAAGTTTTTCAACAGCAGCTTCTTTTGTAATATTTCCATGAAACCACGGGTAGATTTCATTAGCATCGACATTTTCCTCCTAGAGAAACATTAAATTACAAGTAATGAAAGTGCTAAAACCAAATTACAACTTGTAAATGTAATATCACAAAGTTTCATTTCTTAAACAATAAATACAAGATCAATTCATTTACTCAAAGGAATTAGAATGTATATCAAAATTCTTCAATAAACTTTACGTTTATTTTGACTCAGCACTTCAGACACCAACAGCCATGCTTACTCTATTATGATGTAATTTAATAACTTTTCATTAAATATAATTTTATCAATTACACTTTTCTTAGAGATTCTTCTTTGTAGTTACACCTTTGTGCAAATTAATTGAAACAAATGGTCATTTTACAATATTTTCAGAATGGCAGCTTGTATAGACTCGCTGGACCTGCTGATTTCCTTTAATAGTCATTTTTTCAAACAATGGAATCATTAGCTGTGTTTTGCAGTATGATCAATCTATTTTTGGGATATGTGACAAAATTTTGAGGAAATTGCTTTACAAGGGCAAGGAGACCAGTCAAAAAACAACTTCTTACCAACTCAATGAAAAAACCAGTATCAATGGGGTCTGAAATACAAGAACTGGATGCAAGAACAATGGAAGAAGGTGTTATTCAGTGAAAGGACTCATTTCTTCATACAGGGTCAAAGAAGTCTGCATGTTCGCAAATCTCCAGGTGAGAAACTGAGAATCTCACACCAATCAGTTCCTAAAACATCCCTTGAAGAAGATGTTTTGGGGCTTTTTCAGCTACTATGGCATCAGAGGCTTACATATCTTAGAAAGTATGATGTGAGGACCATATTACATCAAAGTTTTGCAAAGAAGAGTCCTTCAGCAATTGAAAAAAAGATATTCAGATGGATATGGCATTTTTCAGCAAGAACTGACTCCATGCCAAACATCAAAACTTGTGAAGAATTTTATGACTACAACTCAAATAAAGGTACTGGACTGGCTTGGAAACTCTCCGGACTTAAATCTTATTGAAAATCTTTGGGCGATTTGTAAAGAAAAACTTTGGGGAAAAGACTGTACTATGAAAGATAAGCTAAATGAGGCCATAATTGAGGTGTGGTACTGCTATCCAAAAATCAGTAAAGATTGCAGTCAACTCGTGGACTTGATGCCAAAGCGGATTATTGATCTTCTGAAAAATAAAGGTGGCCACATCATGTATTAATTTGAGTAAATTTTGGATTCTCAGAAATAAAATGCAAAAAACTGAAAAAATTGTTATTTTCCATTTTGTTTCAATTAATTTGCACAAGAGTGTAGGAATACAGATGACAGAAAAATATTATATTAAACTAAATCACTTGCACAATAAAACTCATAGAATTTAGAATGCACTTTAATGTATAGCACCCTCAAACAATAGTATGTAACTCCAATTTCAAGCTGAAGCACTTAACCCAATGCAAAGCATAAAACAAGGTGTGACAACAGAGGCACTTCTCCCCCAAAATTATATTTGCTATATAATTTATGCCACTTGAAATAAACATTAAAAATCAAAATGATCTAAGTAAATACAGTTGATATATTTCCAAAATTAGTAGCCCTTTCAATTCTTTCAAGACAGGCTCCGTCCTAGAGGCAACCATAGGCCTATTTGTATTTGTGTATAATTTTAATACAATGTGTGTATCTTCAAAAAAATGGGGCAGATTTTTTAGTACAAATTACAAGTATTCTGTACACAAAAAAACAGTTTTTAATGAAGTATTTTTACTAAAGATTTGTCAATGAACATACCGAATATTCATTTTCAATAGTTTGTGTGCAAAGTGATTTTCACGTTAAGATTAAAAATAATTTTTCTTCATCTCATAAACCCCATATTTGACTAATGTATTCCATATAACCTCCTGAGTACATTTCAAATTTTTGTTTTAATTAAATCTTTATATTTTATCTGTTATTTTCTCGACCCTAACTCTTTCCAAAATGGCTTCAAATTGTAACATGAAACAACATTCATTTATCCCAAATAGCTTTTGACTCATAATGGTATAATCTATTTATAATTAAATTTGATTGTTTTATTGCCCCTTAAACCACGTCTCAAGTATTATTTGTACTATGATAAGTTGTTTGTTTGTTTTGAATTTCACACAAAGCTACTCAAGGGCTATCTGTGGTAGCCATCCCTAATTTAACAGTGTAAGACTGGAGGGAAGGCAGCTAGTCATCACCATCCACTGCCAACTCTTGGGCTACTCTTTTACCAACAAATAGTGGGATTGACCATCACATTATAATGATGCCATGGCTGAAAGGGCGAGCATGTTTGGTGTGATGGGAATTCAAACTCGTGACCCTCAGATTACAAGTTGAACACCTCGCCATGCTGGATCTCATTATAAGTTGTAAATACATTGGAAAACATGAAGGTTATTCACATTATTAAATTACACTACTGACAAGCTACTTGAGTGTCTTATGAAATATTTTTATTGCATTATTATTTATTTTTACCAATCTAACTTTAACAAACCTAAAGAAACCACATTTGTTAACATTAGTTACTTTTTCAATAATAAAATAAGGAATAAACATGAAAAGCAAGAAACAAAGTTCACACTCAGACTTTTTTCTTGCTGTTGACATTCAATGACAACCCTAATTTTTATAGTAATGGTAGTAATGCACTAAATATTTTTTATTCAATTAGATAATGCATGAAAGAACAAAGATTAATAGCATACATAAAGTTGACAATTTCTTTTAACTCTTATAAATTTTCTGGCTTTCAATGTGAAAAGAGCTATTTAAATTTAATTCATCCAAGCTAGTCATTATATTTCCCATGGGAATGAAGGTTGTAGTAAAAGTGAAATTGACAATTCTCCATTCAGAAAATAACATTATGCAATACAAAAGTTAACAGATAAAAAACTACCTATTGGTGACAGGTAATATAACGTTGAACCTACAATAGTATGGTTAACAAATCCTGAAAGAGAGGATGTGACAGATGGGCATGGCAAGATGTATCCGATTTCTAGTTGATAGCTCTATACTGAAGTCTATAAAAATTATAGTTTGTGTGAGAGATGATCATTTTATAGTACATTTAATTTTGTACTTATTGGAGGGGTGGTAGATAAAACAGAGAATATGCTTCATGTGCCAGATTAATGGAAACTCAAAATTTTTTTGAAATATTGCCAAATTAAATTAAGAACTTAAAACTTGTACAATATTAAGATATGTGTTATTAGCTAAGATTTTACACTATACTAACTGTTACAACATAAACAAAATGTAGATTAATATAACCTTGAATGTAAGTCATTAAAGCATATTAATATGTGCAGTAAAGGACACCTGTAGAGACAGGGTTAAGAATAAAAAAATATAATGAAAATATTGCATGTTAGATCAATAACACAATCAGTAATATCATTCTTTTAACAGACAAATTTGTCTTATTGGAATAGTTTGACAAATATATCTACTGTATATAATTTTACACCTCATGCAGGTTTTGTTTCCCTAACCACGCGTTTTATTGTCCAATTTCATTATCTAAAAAACAACATATACGTATTTATTATATGTATATGCACTTTCATAGTCTATTTTTGTACCATAATTTTCATTGTTTTAATTTAAATTAACAGTCAGTGTAAATGTTTTCAGTACCCATCCCATAAACTTGTATTATGATTCTTGGAGGTCAAATAATCCTGAATTTTAAACATTATTATATGTAAGCACTTAGAAGACAAATCTGTTTTAAATATTTAAGAAACATGAATAAAAATAAAGAAATGTTACACATTATGCTGTTTTAACTTAATTAAAATATACCTTTAAAAAATAAACTAAACGAAATCACCACTGAATATGATGAAATTAAACCTTACCATTTATATTCAGACACATAACTGCTAGTAATTCAATAATCATAAATAGAAGCTAAAAGAAAACAAACCAACTTCTCATTTCTGTTTTACGAAGTTTCTTGCAACACTACACACATTTATCATCTATAGTCATTCCCAATTTTGAAATAATAACTTAAAAGAGAAGGCAGCCAATCAACACTAAAAACAACAAATTCTTGGATTATTCTAATCAAATAGGGGATTTGACTAACACTCTTGTACTAAAACTTCAAATTGCCAAATACATTTTTTTTTACCAGTAACCTCAGATACACAGTTTGCCAAGTTTAATATTGGGCCATACTTGGCCCCTTTTTGTTTCTCTAAGCAAAGCAAATAACACATTCTTATGCACATTCTTGTTCACAGAGTAATACACTGGTAAATAAGCCCTGATATTTTTCCCACTGGTATATTAACAACATTCATAAAATTCAGCAACTAGATAAACATTAAATGAAAGACACGCTTCATGAACAGCTGAAAAAGTTACAACTTACCAAACATGACATTATTAACTTCACTCTCATATACATTAAGTTACTATTCATGAGCACTTTACCAACAAATATCAGTCATAAACTTAGCAAAACATGCATTAATAACCTCACTCTCATATACATTAAGTAACTATTCATGAGCACCTTACCAATAAATATTAGTCATAAACTTAGCAAAACATGCATTAATAACCTCACTCTCATATACATTAAGTAACTATTCATGAGCGCTTTACCAACAAATAACAAAGTCATAAACTTAGCAAAACATATATTACTAACCTCACTATCACAAGAGACCTCCAACAAAGATCAACAAAATTTTAAACTTACCAATTCTTCTACAAGTTCCTCAAATACCAAACCACTTTCTTGTGTTCTGTGAAGAGTTGCCCACAGCCAGCCATCACCAATATCATTATGTATGGTGAATATATCTCCTTTCTGAAAACTATGAATGTAAATAGTAATTCTTTAGACCTTTCAAACAACAAAGGATAAAAGAATGCTACATCAAAATATATGGTTTGAAACCAGTTAGTGATAAATTATGCTGAGTTGTCAAACAATATTCTCTTTAACTTTAGACTTTGTGATCCTACTAAAACAATCATAAGATTAACTTTTATTAAAAACATGCTAAAAAGTTAAATTCATCTTTTGCCATCAACACCAATTGGTTGATCACTGTAAGGAATCCCTGTTTGGCTGGTTTATTTCTCTCAACTAAAACTAACCACTGAAAATGATGATGGATTGCATATTGTTTCAATTGCATGAAAACAAAGAATTCTTCACTGCAGAAACTTAAATTGAATTCTAAATACAAGTTTGGCTGTACAAAAATAAATAAAACATGTCATTGTTAAGGTGTGAATGCCTTTTAGAAGATAGTAAAAGATGAATATTATTAATCATACTTGTCATAATACATAAGGATTATGCCTATTATATTTTTAAATACTACATTCTCTGTCTAATACATTAAAAACTTTCAATTAGAAGTGCTTCACCACAGTATGCCAACCACATTATTTTTTGCCACATCTACTGATTGTAACAAATTTCACTTTCATAACTGTCACAATTTTAAAAATAACAGCTCTCAAAATATACCATTAATCAATCATCTTCAGGACAGATAGGATACGACAGTATTACAAATACTTAAAAGCACTATCTCAGTTACTTCATGTAGACATAAAAGAAATATAATACACATTCAAACAGACATATAAAAAAAAGAATGACTCAGTGAATTAGACCTTATTTGTTATAATTTTAAAATTGTCCTTGCTACTGAAATTGTTGCCAAAGTTTGTGAACTTCATTCAAAGAAGCTTCATTTCCCTGCCTCTTAACTATTAACATTGCTCATTGTGAACCTCATTTTTAAACCCTGCTAATGAATATGACCTTGCATAATTCTGTCTTAAGATAACTAGACAAGAAGATTCTTGAATATAATCTGGACTCACTGCATTCAACCAAATTGTTAATATTCACCTGTAACATTCAGAGCTTGAACATTCAAAAATTTATCCTAAAAATGTAAAGCTTGAAAATTATTAAAGTAATTCAGCAATGAATATTAAGATATTATTGTGATATTCAATAGGTAAGGAAGATAAAATCATTTTTTTGGGGTCAGTGACATAAAACTATAGATGTTTGTTTTCTCCATGTTATTAGATAGCAGCTAAATTAAAATGATTTTATTTATTTGTAAACATAATTCAAAAACAAATCACAGTTGATTGATTAGTAAACTCATTTTGTTCTCATTTTACTTCATTAAAACAGCAAACTATAACATAAATTTACATGTAACACTGCTTAATTTCAATCTTACATTAGAGTCAGTTTTCTGTGGTATTTATAATCCTCATTTTTGATTATAAAAATATTTTAAGCAGCAAACTTTCATCAAAATGGAAATCTATTAAATAAATTTATGACAACCATTACTGATAACTAAATGTTATAAAATTACGTGTTAATCATGTCATTAGTTTTAATGAAAGTGTTTTGTCTTTTTTCACATTCCTTTATACCTTTATTTCAAAACAATTTACATTCTTAATATTCTTGAACAGAAGAAAGAGGCAAGTGACCATTGAAATGAATATAAATAATTTCCAAAAGTAGACTTTTGAAGAATAATACAGTTATATAACCTCAAATCATGGTACATACCTGATTTCATCTGTGTCAGGCATTTTGCTATAGGGCAATATTGCAACAACTCTTTTTCTATCATTTACAGGCTGCAAGGATAGAAATAGTATCCATAAATGCTGAAGGTCTTTCCATTAAAACCATATCATTTCATAATAATTTAATAAGTATTTACTAACCAAAAATCATCACCACCCAGCAGAATACATTCTGAAACCTGTGTTTATATAAACACAAAAACAAAACATAAAGTGTTTTGACTCGTATAAATTTAATTTAAACCAAACAGATAGAATGGTTTATTTTCAAATATGAACTACTTCCAAGTGTAATACATCAAAAATAGTAATACTGAAAGCTAAAAAGAAAATCTAAAGCCAAGTTCTACCTATCATGACCATCTTTATATCTTGAAGAATAAGCTTTTTTATTTTGCCCATTTAATAACAAGTGAATTAAAGTGAGTTTCTCTTTACTCTTTTATAAAATTCTTCAAACAAATTGGTCCTGAAGATTTGTTTCAATAATATCTGAACCAAATGATTGACACATGGTCAGCTACTACAGCACCAACATCAAAATCATGTCAAGTTCTATTATTGAATGACAAAGTAAACAAATTCTGCAAATCTAATATGTTATAATTGTTTACACAACCATCAATGTTCTAACTGATTTCAAAATATTGCTTTTTATATATGAGAAATTAACACACTGTTAAACGTCTCATGAATGAGCAAAAAAAAAACAAAGAGAAGCATTACATAACAAGTGCTGAGTTCAAAGCAAGACATTGTTTCTATGTCCGAGTACATCGATCACAAATAAGTTTCATGATAAAAATTTAACAATAGGTTGCAGAAGAAAAAAAAACACATTGAAATGATTACAATAACTTAACTTTACATAAATACTTTTGAAAAGGCAAACCATTCACTGCGACTTTGTTTCTTGAACTTTATTTCTAAAATGTTTTAGCATCTTCACTGTATTTTCCCAAACAGTTACCTCTGGAGGGGCCACAGGATGTACAAGTCGCTCCTTTTTTAAAAGGTCAGACCAGCTGGTGTAGTAACCAATCAGATCAGACAATGAATCAAACTGCCGACCACCAATATAGTAATCTCCACAAACAGCTGTAATTCTACGTGAAAATCAAAATGCTGTTTTTAATACATATGTATGAATTGATCAAACTAGCACAAATAATGTGGGCAGATAAATGTAAGTGTATGCTACTAAAACAAAGAAAAAATCTAGTGTGTATGTAAGGTTTACTTTAAATAGCATTCAAATTTCAAAATTAGACATATAACTAACATAAGATTTCAACAGTTTGTAATTTACAGTGATTTTATTCAAGAAAACTGTGCAGTAAAAGATAATAAAAATATGGATTTAAACTCTTTTTGCTGTGAGAGTACAGATTCTTTAAAAATGGATTTCAAAGGAAATACTTATGTACCACACAGCTTATTTCATAAACTTATTTTTCCTGTATATATTAAAAGTATCACATAAAACAGACTAATTACAACCCTATACTTTTTTAAAACAAAAACAGAATTTTATTTCATAAGGAAATGAAAATTAATAAAATATCTCTAAATACTGCACCAATTTTTTTCTTCTACAGATAATAGCATGTTTTAGAATTCTGAGTTTAGAATAATCTCACCAGACAAAAAGAAGATTCTTTCTTAATCAGCACAATTTTAAAAATAACAGCTCTCAAAATATACCATTGTTCAATCATCTCCCTTTGAAGAGGGATTTACATTTATAGAAAGGTCTCTTTGAAGACAATCAAACAAGCTACCAACCTAGAGCAAAATTAAAAATTAACTGGATAATAATAAAGGTCATTATGTCTTGCAATATGACGTAAAAACTGATAAAAACTCATGTTGGCTGCGTAGATATCAACACAAGTTTTGATTCCACATATTGTTGTAATCACAAGTACAACACATTAAAGTCAAATTGCACTAAGACCACAAGACAGTGTCCAATAAATAGAATCTGGAGATGACATAGTATTTGGTTAATGAGTCAACATTCAACAGGATTTGCTAATTGATGGAATCTACATGAATTCCAAAATTCTCTCACAAAAGATAATGGATAATGTGTTTGTGAACAACCTATAGAAATCTTTCTGAGTAATGCAATCTAGTGAAGCCCATAACAACAAACAAAAACCAGGGAAGAGAGACAGATTTCAAGTTTAAAGAGAATTGAACTGGGTGTAATCACAAGCAGATAAGATGGTTGAAAATTCATTTAAAGGGTATAATGTTAACTTTTTCCTGTGTCAAAAATGTATTTCCTATAATACCTACTTTCATACACACTTTAGCTTTATCCTGAAGAAAGTTTTTCTTCTCTGCTCATCTAAGTACTTATATGAATTTTAATTCATTTACTCCAAACCTTACACCCCACTATATTGCCCACAGCAATTTCTTAAATCTAGGAATCAGCAGAAATGGAAAAAATCCCTTTAAGCCTTGCTCATGATCATCCATGAGAGGCAGTCCAGTAATTCATTTCTCTTTATATTATAACTGTTTACCAACCAGAGATACCACCTCATCTTAAAAGAGCTCACTGCTACCAAGAAATTTCTTTTATTGATCAACTTTTAGCTAGTGCAAATTTGGTAGTAAGCATATATTACTGGGCAACACCTGCCATGGAGTAGGATCCAAAGGAAAAAGATGATAAAGTCTCTGAAAACAGAACAGAAAAAAACACAAAAGTAATGAATGCACTCACCTCTCTTACAAATGAGCCAGGGCACAGAGAAAAGCCACTTGAGATAACCAAAACACTTCCTAAAAGGCAACCACCATATTATGTAAATAATGAGATATAGGAGTATTAGATCAGGTTCACATAACAGTCTGTACACTAACACAACTGAGCCACTAAAGACATATGAGATATGGCAAAGTTGATGAGATGAGACCAAAAGAAGTCTCAAATTATCTGGGAAACTTGTGTAAGGTTAATAAGACAAACAGTGGCATTAGTCCTAGAACACCAAACAGGAAGAAAAGGATCTAACCTCTGAGAATCTAAATATGGTCTTCCAAGTAATGGAAAACTAAAGCATGACAGCACCCTCACTCAACTTATTAGCATATTTCCAAACATGTACAGAATGTCTGGAATAGGTGGAAAGACTAGGTAATCAGCCAAGTAACTTCTTCCCATCAAGAGGAGGATGGTGATAAACCAAAGGAAAAATGCTCAAGACATTACCAATTTGATGTACTTGGTGCAAAAACTATATAGTCATGGAATGAAGTACTCAAAGCCACAAGAATCACAATGAGAAAATCAACAATTCCAAAGAGGCCAAACTCTCTTCTCAACCCGAAGAAGTTTGAAAGACAACACTGCTGGCTTGGAATGATGGAATTGTGTATGTTTTACTCAACCGTAAAAAAACAAAACCCATCTATAATCATGAACACTAATCCTCACTCTCTAACTGATTGGGCAAGAAGCATTCTACCTACCCTGGAATTATGGAGAGGGTGTGGAACACTGTGCTCAGCCAAAGAACTATAGAATGAGACCACTTCATGTTTAGAATTATGAGAAGATAGTGGACCTTCTTCCTTAAAAAATATACTAAACTGGCATCAATCAAGAAGAAGCATCATGCACATCTACCTGGATAACTTGAACCAGTATTACAACTAGGCACCTGCAAAAGATGGTGCCACTTCTCCTGTCATCTGGGAAAAACTTCCATAGACTGGCATAGGAGAAACCCCAATTTCATCTTCTTTTCCAAAAGTGGAGGAACACACTCTAACACTGGAGGAAAAGCTTCTGTTTACCACTCCAGTGAATGGAAACTGGGCATGGTAAGGACTCTCTTGCTTCACTAGTACAATCTGAGAGGTATTGTGCATTAGGGAATCCTGATGAACAGTGCTCTGGAAAGAGTACAATAGGTGAACCAAGTTTCCTACGTTTTTAAAAGCAAACTGACCCTGATTTATTCAATCTGATGATCAGCAAGAACGAGCAGAATCCTATTTAGCATCACTCACGATAGTCTAGGAGTGGCAGTGCACAATAATATGGTAATGCCATCTGGTAAGCATCTAGATGGTCTCATGGAACACCTTATTTTTAGAGAGACTGTTTGCAATCATTAGCAAGAATAATCAAATTGGTTGCCAATGCAGAATTTGATCAGTAAAAATCACATCTGTTTGGGTAACACTTGCCACAGAGTGGGATCCACAAAAAGAAAAATGTAAGGGACCCTGGAAAATAAAGAAACAAGATGATGAAAGTAAACTTCCTTCTCATAATCTAGCAGATGTTAAAACAGCCATGGGGATAGTGGAAAAACCCCATACGAAAGTTGCCAGATTATGTAAAGATTGTGAGAGAAAAGCATAAGAAGAGGTCCAAATAACAGCTCAAGAAATGTCTCGGTATAGAATGTGGGATTGAGGGTGCCTTAATAAAAAAAGCCAAAACAGAATATGCAGAGGTGGATTTACTTGAAGATACTTTAGAAGAGAAAATCATGGTTAGGGCAGCCAATCTAAGGTTAGCAATAACTCATAAATAGAGAATCAAAACATAGCTAGAACTCCAAGCAACAGATGAACTGGGAAAAAGGCATAGACATACAATCTCATCTGATAAGGATTAATCTACTAAGATCAAATCTAATAGAAATCTCATAATGGAGAATCCATTTGGTCAAAAGCAAATGAGGACTGAGATTGACAGTCTGCTAAGAAAACAGCAAGTCAGGAGGCTTATATGATTGGAATAAGACCTGTACTGAAAGAACCAAACTTCAAAAACAGCCTTTAGAGCACGTCTCCATGACAGTAAACTGAAGAGTCCACTGTGGAATTGATGAAACGTCTCATCAGGATATACCGGAACAAGAGATCTATACCTTACACAACTGCCAGGTGGACAACAAGATCTAAATAAATGATGCAGAATGAAGATTTGTCATCCATTCATAAACCCTGGATTACCTGGCCTGTAATATTCACACCTCACCCTTGAAGGGAAGTAACTGTGGAGATAAACTTGAAACAGAGGGTCAGTAGACATTTAAACACACACATACATACGTATATATCAATATACAGGGTGTTTCAAAAAATATATACACACTTTGAACAATTATAACTCACTCAAACTTTCTTTTTCACGAGTGCAACTGATTTAAAGTAATGGCAGAAGCAACACAAAGATTTGAGAAAAGGAAATTTATTTTAAAGTGCTACTGTAAGTGCGAGAATGTAGCTGAAGTGCAAAGACAGTTTAGAAAGGAATTTCAAACAGATCCACCAATGCAACTCACCATTACTTGCACCAGAGATAAGTTTGAAACAAATGGAACTGTTCAAGATGCTCATAAAGGGCATTCTGGAAGATAGCTATCATCCACCAGTCCCACATGACAAGCAGAGCTGTTGGAAAGTCTCCACTGATCTACAAGAAAATCTGTTTGGTATACAATCTCTGCAACAGGAATCCCAAAATCGAGCATCCATTGCATGTTGAAGCTTGTTCATTGGAAAAGTGTTATTTCAGCATCAGTCCATGCCCTCAACAAAAATGATCCTGACCAGAGTTAAATTTTGTGAGTGGTACCTGTCAAAATCTGCAGAGAATGCATAATTTCCAAACAAGAATGTCTGGAGCAATGAAGCCATATTTAAGTTAAATGGCTCAGTTATTTGCCAAAATTTCACCTACTGGGCACCTCAGAACTCACATGTTATGATTTAACACCACATAAACTTACCAGGGGTTACAGTATGGTGTGGATTACCAGCACTGGGTGTAATTGAACTATTCTTCTTTAAAAGCACAGTCACTGGTCCTATTTATCTGAACTTGCTGCAAGAATCTGTCATGCCACATGTTCAAGAGCAATTTGGAGATGAGTTTTATTTCCAGCGAGATTGAGCACCTCCTCACTACCATCGTAACGTGAGGACCTATCTTGATGAAAATTTGCTAAACAGATGGACTGGACAAAGAGATAGCACCAAATTTCCCCTACATTCACCAGACCTCACACCTCTGGACTTTTTTTTTTTTAATGGGGATACGTCAAAGATAAGGTTTAGAGCATAAAAACCTGCAATGATCAATGAGCAGAGAGTAGCAATTGAAAAATAATGCACCCAAATACTAAATGAAATATGTAAAGTTTGAAATTCCATTTTTCAGAGTTATCAGCATCAGTTCGAAAACCTGCAACAACTCAAAAGATTCTACACTTGTCTTCTTAAACTTGGATCATAAAACCTAGATATTTCTTAATAAACATTGTATTTATAATCATTCAAAGTGTGTATACATTTGTTTGGGACACTCCGTATATATATACACACACACGCACATTCTAATTGTAGGGTTGATTCTAAAGACACTGGTCCTATAGAAAGAGACTGAAAGATCCATTAGTCATCCTGGGACTACTGAAAGGATAGCATGTGTCCTTATCCAAAGAAATCAGAGATTTGAGGGAAGCCCACAAATGCAAAGAGATAGAACTATTCCTTAAGTAAAAACCTAACTTCCCATTCCATAGCCTCAGTCTGGAGTGGAAGTTGATGAACTGGGCTTAAATCATGGAGAAAACTTTTAAAACTCAGCAAAAAAAAAGATGTGGTGCTGATGTTACATCACTGAACTGCAAAATCTGATCCCTGTACAGGAAACATATTCAAAGGCAAAATGAATTCACTATAAGAATATGGAGAAATGCCTCAGCAAACTCGCTCTTCGACATCCAGACTGTGATCATGAGAAGATCAAAGAATGGGTTAAGAAAAAATAATAAATATCCACCAATTTTCCCTCATCCCAGGCACTACAAGGAAACAGAAACACCCTGAAAAAATGAGATCAACCATCACTACTACCCCCATAACCAGTAACTCTGATGGGGGTGGAAATATCACAAGTTGAGAGGATAATGGAGGTGGTGAACTGAATGAAAAATCAACTTCAATACGAGAACCTGAAGTACCGAAATATCTTCAGTGAAGGAATATCAGGTATCCATCAGCAGTAGTAACTCACTATAAATGAACCCACACACACACATACACTTAAGCAGATAACAATACCATTGTTGTCAGTCAGTTCAAATGGAGGACCCCTGAAATTAAGGTCAGCAACTAGAGCCAAAGATGGTCTGGAGATCAACATCAACAAATGGTAAACAGATAATGCCAAGTCATGATGCAGGTACCACTTGAATACTCACAAACATAAATTGAAATAAAACACTCCTGAGCCAAATTTATGTCTTCTTCTTCCAAAGGATATAAACACAGATAGCCTTAACTGAGAGTATCCCTTCTCCAACTATAAAGAGATGCTCGATAACAAAGGAAGGATAGAAGAGGTTGAATTAGCCACCATGCTAACAATGGTAAAACAGGAATTCATACCCACAAATATCATTTGCATTTTTTTAAAGAAATTATAATTACAAATTCATGAGATGGTGCAAAAATTGCAGTTCATGAGGGACAGCATTTCATCAGAGAAAATTGTGACCAGCATTTTGTCGAGAAAAAGTGATAACATTATCTAAGTTAGGTGCTTGTAAATTAGGTGTTGCCAAAAGCAAAGAAATGAGCAAAAACGACTGGAGCATAACAAACCAATGCTTAGACAGGAAAAGCCAACAATGTTTTGGAGTTCAAAATTTCCTTTAAAAGTTAAATACTATTGTGATGAGATCTTGTTAATGTATAACATAAGAGTTTAAACTTATGTTTGGATTATTATTTCTCACTTCTGGAATGGGTAGAATTAAGATAAAAATTTGAAAGGCTCTACTGTCAATACTAGTGGATAAAATATAAAGCTTTCAAGTAATGGAAGTATTTCATATACAAATGATTCTTTATTGAGAAATTTTTGCATGTAGGTGTAACTCAATAAGGCTTAAAAAACAAGAAACTTCTGAACACCTACCTAAAAATACACATCATATAATGCTATACATTCCAAATACTTCCATATAATAATGTTTTGAAGCCACCCTACCTAAAATGATTGATTCCAGTATGACCTAAATATGAGAGAACATATGATCCAGGTTTACGGTCACTCTCTCGAACTAGATAACTGGCCAGTTTGTTTGTCACCTGAAGCCGTTGTTCAGCTGTGTGACGATCAAGACGTCCATGATACCATCTAAAAAAATAACAATTTATATTTAATTACACTTTTCATAGTATTCTCATCATAAAAAATGGTGAATATCAAACAATTGTAATACAACTTGTAAATTTACAGCAAAATGTTAAGCAAAACTTTGTGGAAAAATTCCCTCAAATTTGTTCTATTAGTCCTTGAAGCATCAATTAAAATATTTTTGAAGAAAAAAAAGAATAAAAAATTATCTTAAAGTGTCTAGAGTCAGTTCACAGCTACAAAAATATAAAAAGCTTTCATTCCATAGTATGGAGCTAATCAAGGCTTTCTGACAATTCTAATGGGTGCATGGAAATTTGTAGAAGGAACAAATATTTTATGAAAATCAACATATAAACAAAAGATATGGTTACAAATGTAAAAATTTTCATAACAAATTGTAATGACTTTACTTGATCCACAGCAAAGCGCCAAGGTTAATTTATTAAATATATTGTCGATAGAGCCACTGAATCCATGAGAGATTTCAACAACAACAGAAGCATAGCTCATTTTTCAATTTTCTGTTCTTCATTATTAACTTTTCAAAAATAAGCTTAAGGGCTTGATGAAACAATGCACCTATCTCTAATTAAGTTGATCAGATGAGAGATAATGTATGCCAGTACCCCAAATGTTGTGAAAAATTTTACACCATCTCGCAAAGAACAACCAAAATGGCATGTACAATAAATAAAAGTGAAACATATATCAAAGAATTCCCATCTTAGACAAAATGCTAAAATGGAGCTAATCGTGTCTACAGTCCAAAACTGCTATTTCTAACTAATGGTAACACAAAAATAAGCTTTCAACTTACTTTTATATATTCTACAAAAAGGAGCATTCTTTCCATTGAATATACCCTTTAACCAACTCAAACACAGCCTTTCTCATTCATACACACACCTAACAGCTTAAGCTGAAAGTAAAAGTACATATTATATCAATAAATCAGTCATATTAAAAACAGTGACACAACTACTTGTGCTAAAGAACAGATCTGTATCTTGGGTATTGACACTTATTATAGTTGGAGCTCCAGTATCTAGCATTACCATTCCTCCATTCGACTTCAATAGGGACCTTACTGAAGTCCAACTAGTTTTAAATAACTTAAGTCAAATTTCTTAACTTTATGCTCTATGTTTTGACAAAAAGGATTAACCACACACTCAGTAATCTGTTCTTTGCAATAACAAAAGAGGTGTGGACACATTCTGTGAAAAGCCAGGTGTAATGATCTCAGTAGAAAGAGAGCAAGTAGGAAAGGTATGAAGCTAAACAAAGGTGAACATTTTATTTACCAAAGAAAGATATTGGAAGAACTAGCTGATTATCTAATTGAAATGTTGCATTGTGATATAAAATGAATTGAAGAACAAAGGAAACTGCACTAATTACATGAAAGTTGTACTTAAATAAGATACACTTTAGTTGAAAATTTAACTTAAACTTACCAATAAATTAAAAGACACACACACACACACACACAACCAAAAGACTTAAGAATGTAAATACCAAAAGGAATTTAAGACTTTTAAAATTCAGTCTTTTCAAGTCAGAGATGAACCTGGTTGAAAATGCAAAAATTTCTCTCAAAGTTCAAATTCTTTCTGTAGTTAATCAGATTAAAAATTTAGAAATATCTCTGACCCATGCAACAATTACACAAAATTCCACATACACAAAGTACAGCAAAACACAATATAAATATTCCATCAAACAATATAATTTTTTTATGACTTGATCCAGCTACAAAGAGTACACGTAACATGAAGGATTGAATTCACATCAGAACTTGACAAAACATGTCATGTTCCAAATTAACCCCTTTTGCAGGATGTAAAGTAGAACAACAAATCTTGATAGCCAAACATTCCATCACCTGCAGGTGAAGACATAATGGATGAGTGAGGGTGATACACAAATTGAAAACACACTGCCAGAGAAACCAAATATTGCATGAAGATAATCAAATAACCTGAAAATTTTAAAAAGACATCCCAACTGAACAGCCTCCTACAAAAGAATTAGGGTAGATACAAATGGACCAATAGAAGCCAACCATTCATGAAAAAATGGAATTTCAGACTCAGGCCAAGAAGGTGGCAACTGAAAGCCCTCATCAATCAACTAAATACATAAGGAACAAAACTAGAAAACTCAAATATAATGAACAAAACATGGAGGGCAGGGTAAACATAATGTGAAGGAAGACATCTAATGCATTTACCTTGGGTATTCACAGACTGGGTGAAAAAGACCACTGAGGAGAAAAGAAATTTTTCACCTGGAACTATAGAACAGCCACAAATCAGTTAAGAGACAATAGGTCAATTATCAAATATCAGTTCTTAATCTTATCAGGGATCACAAAAAAGTGAAAGTAAAAAACATAGAGAAGGATACTGAAAACAAATGGGGTCAGAGGGAAGGAAAAAGAAAGGAAAAGAGGAGAAGAAAAATGGAGTAAAAGACTGTGGGTGAAAAGCTAAAGAACCTACCTGTTTGTGGAAAACTGGGCAAAGTGAGAAAGACTGTTTCTGTACTGATAGGATAGTTGTCAACAAAATATGCAATGAACCTCACAGAAGGTATTACTAATGAAAGATAGAAAGAAGATGAAAACCACAATGGGAAGGATAGAGGTGAACTGACCTTGAAAAAAAAATGATTTGAAGGGAAAAGTTGGGAAAGACAACAAACCAGGAAAGATAAAGATGATTATTACTAGGCTGTTTCAGCATGGATCTCTAAAGCATCAGGAAAATTATCAAAAACATCTGGGGAAGAAAGGGAATCTGAAAAAGATCAAACATAAAAAGAAGTAAGAAGTAAACAGATGTAAATTAGTAAAAACACATCCAAGCCTTCAAGCTCCAGCAGCAGAAGTGTCAAGTAAGCAGGAACAGAGCAGAAATGGTATGGGGCAGATATTGCAAAGAGAAAGAAAAGTGTCTCCCCAGAAAAATCATCTGGTGCACAATGAGCTGTAGGGATGATAGGTAACATAGGATGGTAGTAAGAGAAAGGCAAAAAACAAGAAAACTGAATTCTCGAAAGTGAAATAGAAGACAAGAAATCTACTTCCTGAGCAGGCAAAATAAGTTACAAAAACTGAGAACCTAGAAAAGGAAAGAAATAATGAATTTAAACCAGAACAAAGAAATTGTTTGAAAAAAGAATTGGCATGTCGGGGAATAGGGGGTATAGTAAATAATCTTGATTATTAGTTTTATGGAGAAAAGAATGGGAAGAATCATAAGACATTAGCAAATAGAAAAGATCATACCTGAGAAATCATATCCTGAAATAAAATCAACAATTGAGGATTGTTCTTAACTGATAAAGTTGTACCCAAAGCAAAATTAGTTGGAAAGAACAGTTGATCAAATTCATTTTTCTCCTGTTCAATCTCAAACTGAGAGAAAGGGAAACTGACTGAACAGACAAAAGGAGAAGGCTCAGTATGCATGAGAGATCCCAGAACCTGATACATAACAACTGCAACATCCTTGATAGTTAACCAGCTTCGAAAAGACATAGTAGAAACAGGTCCTTTGTTTTTAACATCATCACATTCCCAAGACAAAATAGAAGACAACCACACTTGAGGATTCGTAAACAATTCAATGCTCTTGAAATAAAAGACAAGGTGAAACAAAAACTAAAGCTTTGTTCGTGTTCACAAATCACAGCAAATTGAAAACATACAAGAAAATTTAACATGTCTATTCAATTTAATACCAAGGAAAAAATGGAGTTATCTCAAGCACAAGTGCTAAGGTGAAATTATTGTGCATGGATGTTCTATGTTCCTCCTATTAATGGAAAGTCATTGTTGCCTGAAGACATCATTATGCACCACTTCAGTTCATGTTAAATATGTTAATTTAGGTGGGAGTTTGGTCAAGGCTAATAGCATGCAAATCTATTTAGTAGATAGATGCATAAGGAATATAGTTATTCTGTGTTTATTTGTTTCTAAATCTTGCACAAAGCTACACGAGGGCTATTTGCGCTAGCCATCCCTAATTTAGCACTGTAAGACTAGAGGGAAGGCAGCTAGTTATCACCACCTACCACCAACTCTTGGGCTACTCTTTTACCAACAAATATTATAATACTTCCACAGCTGAAAGGGCAATCATATTTGGTGCAATGGTGATTTGAACCCACATCGTCTGATGGTTGTGAAGTGAAAGTTAACTAAAGGATTAATTTTTTTTTCAGTCCAAAATATGTTATATTTAATTAGTAAAGTCAATTTCAAGAGAAACCTCACTTCCTCACAATTCTACTGCTTTTCAGCTACACTTTGACAGTCCCAAAGTACATTTAATGAAATTTATCACAGCTGTATAACTGTGCAAATAAACTATCAAGGTAAAAGCATGTAACAAATAAATAACAATCATAATGCACATGTGATAGGAATCTGAATATCACAAGTAATTCTTTTTTCCATATAAATGTTTTCATCAGACCTGATAAATTTCTAATTTTTATATTTTCATTGCTTTTATGTCAAAAAGTAAAAAAATATAAAACATGAAATCTAATATTAACATTAAGACTCAGTTTTTTTCAACAATGGGCAAAACACTCTAACACCATGTTTTGTAAAAATGTTGGTATTCCAAATAATATTTATAATTATTTTTCATACACATCATAGAAAATAATTACCACAAATTAAAAATAAAACATCCTAAAACTACTATAATCTATCTGGACTTCTAAGTGCAGAAATTAATTTCTAACTAAACTATAAACAGTTTAAAGAAGTTCCATTATCTGGTTGATCTGAACACCACAAAGGTAAACAATGAAACTGAGACTACACATTTTCTGAACTAGCAATTAAAGAAATCAGCTTCCTAATGAAATTTGTAAGGAACTATCTTTTCTATCAGTTGTAAATTATCCAGTGGCAAATGTCAAGAGAGAACAGTAAAATTTCTTGAAAGACAGGATGAAATAAAAGAAGCATGGCATGTGGGTATCACTTTTTTTGTTCATAACATAATAAGGCAAGAAACTTGATTGCTATAAATTTATATTATGGCTTAGAAATGTGTATGCATGTAACTGGTCTTATACTCTCAGAAGATAACACGGAAATCTAAAATCACATGATACAGAGAAGTAAATATTAAAAATATAGAGCTTGTATCATATTAAAATATGATTTGTAAACAACATTTTATTGTCCAGTTAAATGATACATAAATTAATTAGATTTTAAATGCAATTTTGTAAACATGTTGTAACATTTTATCTTCCATCATTCCACAAGATAAAACATATAGCCTAGCCAACTAATAAATAAATATTTACTGTAAAATATTATTAAGGGTTATAAGTGTACCTGCCAGTTTGGCTACCAGTTTTAATTTCAGTCCTCTAAGTCACCCACTCAATCCTTTCTTAGCTAAACCTGTTTTTTCACAACTAAGGTGTTTTTGATCAAATATCATGACTTTGTTATCAATACACACCAACAAATAATAGTAACTAAGAAAGCAGCACTCAACAGTTACCAACATCAGCTTTAAAATCTCAACCCTATTATTTGGAACAGACCTTTATGGAATGATCCAGATTCTTTAAAAAAAAAAAAAAAATCCCAATAACTTTATAATAAACACTTGGCAACTATAAAACAGTTTCTTGTATTCATTCATATGTACTTGGTACAGCTGCATCATGCATCATTTACATCAACTACTTAAATATCATGTGACTCTGAATGCTCTTTAATTAGGCAATTTTCATAAAATTATAAGTTTGTGCTGAAAAGTTAGAAAAGAATAATAACTCTCCATTTATTATGATTCATTTTAAAACATCAGATTGGAAACTGTTAATTTAGTTTGCTTGACCTAACCAATACTTATGTATTTACACGTGCTTTCACCCTATAGTTTTACTGCTCTAGGTCAGCTATCTTTAATTAAATTAAGAAAAACTTAAACTGACCACCCATACCCTTAAGTAAACCTGTAGTAAAAACTGTAGACCAATAGTTCATGTGACTTTTTGCATAGGTACAAGTAAAAACTTTGGTCAAAACTGAGCAGTTTTGTTGAATAACTTTGTACATGTGGCTTATATTTAGACCTAGTCTGACACCTAATTGTAGTTGTAAAGATACATCAGTTAATTAAATTGAAAAAACAAATCCAGGAAAGTTAAGTAACTTTTTCTATGAAATAAAGTTTCTGTTTGTTTAACTTAAGGAAATTAATAACATAATTGAAAGAAATTCAGTAATGATCCAAGAGTACAGTAGAACACATATTTTGAAAATATGGGATAGTTTAGACTGACAAACTATCATTTTGTTAAAAACACACAGTGTGTGTTACAAATTGTTTTCACTGCATGACATACTACCATGTCTTGATAAAATGTAAGGATAACTTACTGATCCCTTTAAACTATCCCAACTGTTAAATTAAAGTTTAAAATCCAAAAAAAACAAAACCCAAATACTGCATCATGTTTTTATCACCCAACTCAAGAAAGAATGTCAAGTTGTTGGAAATGTTCAGAAAAGATCCATGAGATGATTCCAGGTTTGGAATTGTTAATGTATTGAAAAAGGTTGAAATATTTTTGTTGGATAGAAAAATGCTAGGCTGGGAGGCATTGAGATCTTTTAAGACTGTTAAAATGTAGAATTCAAACGTCCAGATGATGCTTTCACAAAAATTTATACTGGTATCAAGATGTTTTCATAATAGAGCGGACAAACTATAACATGAAAGTTAAAAATGACAATGAACTGGTTGGTCCATCTTGGCTGTCCCATCCACAAAGTTAAATTATAACTCCAAAACAGCTCTTACCATTGAAATATTTATTCATCCTCCACCTCACCTGAAAGCAACTCATTCCAAATGCCTACCAACTTACTGACAAAAATAGCTGTTACAACTGAAAATGACTTCCACTCTGCTAAAACATATGTGTCTCCTAGTACCAAAAAGATAATTCATCAATATTATCAAATCCACAATCTTAAACATCTTAATCAGATCCACTCTTAACTATTCTTTTTTCAAGAGAATGCTATTTCAGGAATTTTAACATACAATAATTTTCTATCTCAAGTATACTTCTAGTAGCTCTCCTCTGAACCCTTTCTAACAATTCAATGTATATCCTAAGGTAAGAAGTCCAACTCAACACAATAATCCAAATGAGATCTAATCAGTGACCTATACAACGAAATTATGACCACTTTAGATTTAATACTCAGTATTTCTGCAGATACAACCTAAAATCCTATTTATTCTATTATTAGCAACAGAACACTTCTTGAATGATTTAACAGACAAATGAAACAACACAACACTGATCTTACACTTCTTATAATTAAAACTCAACATTTATTCCCACAAATCATCAAATACATTCCTTTGTAAAACAACAGCACCTTCATCATGGCCAGAAACACGACAGACATTAGTACCATTAACAAATTTGGCAATTTATTTACCACTTTTCATCTTTATCATTAAAGGAAATAAAAAGGAGAATAACTCCTAATACTAAGCCTTAAAGCATCCTACTTGTGTCAATAATTCAGTTTGACTGAACTACAATTATGAAACCCACTGCTTCTTTCCATGCCAGTTTTCTATCTGATCTTAGGTATTTATCAATTGGATTTTTCTGATGAAAACTGTTTTAGCTAGTTCACTGATTGATCACACTTTCAACAACAACAACAACAACAACAAAACCACAAAGATCTTGGGAGTTTCTACATCAAATTTTCTGATATTTATTTGTAATGATTCCACCACCACTCTCAAAACCTGAGATGATAAAACAGCTATAAGATAACTACAGATGTTTGCTTCTCTAAAATCTGCCATCTTTAACTTCTCCAATTACTAAACTGAAGGGGCATTTTTAGCATAACCAAAAGCAAAAATAAACAGATAAATTTATAAAAATATACTTATTCAATTTTCACAGTACATTAAATGGTGTATCAAAATTTATTTTTATTTTAATTAACAATATGAATATAGTGGATAGCAGAAATATGATAGCCTGAATGGATGAAATAACTTTTGCTACATTCTGGAAATGAAAAACTTCCACCAGGTTTGTAACTAATTTCTTTTTAGTTTTTGGTCACTAATTTATCAAGACCAGAAGCTTTAGACATTTTTATTATTCCAAAACAACCCTTTGGTCTATTGTAGCAAACCGAAAATGTAATCAAATGTACCTTTAAAGAGATTTAAACAGAAATGAACTTTTAATAAACTATGTATGGTAATTTTGTATCATAATATGTTCCTCTAAATGACAAAACTATCAATAACAATGGTTAAATTCTACAATGTTATCCAAACATTTCATGTTTACTGAGGTTTTATGACACATTTAATATTCTGCAGCCCACAACTAACAATACTTGTTATTTTTAAACCAAACAAAACTGCCATGTGCAACCTTAAATATCAGTGACGAAACAGGAGGTAACAAATGCATACATGTGTCTAGATTATACTGTTCTGGACAACTGAATGCTAATCCTGCATGTTATTTTCTCACAACAAAAGTAAAAGGCACAACAAATCTTTTCATTGGCATATAAGATCAAATTAGTTGCTTCTCCAAACTCTGATGCTGAGCTCTTCCAAATAACATAATGTATCTATTTCAAAACTTTCAGTACAAGGTGACAGAAACTGCTAAAAGTTCAGAATTGTGTACATTTAGGTTCCTAACCAAAACAACATAATAAAGAAAATATCAATAACCTCTTCTCGCGATAGAATAAATTGTACAACCCTAAAAACTATGCACCGGCAGCATGGCACGGTATACAGATATATGATACACACTGTAGTACTACTGGTAGTATAAGTTACTTACTTATATTAGCAAAACACTTACTGGGTCTTAGGTGGTGCCGTAAGAGAAATGTTAACATTTTCCTCAAAAATATCGGTTTCTCCGGAAAAGGGGTCAAATTCATCTAGCATACTACCCTCTTGAACGTCTTCTTGGCTACCTGGAAGAGCCTGTGCTTGTCTTCGCGCTCGACTTTGAGCGAGCTCTTCTTTAAGATCCGCCATCTTTAACTTCTCCGATTAGTAAATTGAAGGGGCATTTTTAGCATTTCCAAAAGTAAAAATAAACAGATAAATGTATAAAAATATACTTATTCATTATTCACAGTATATTAAGAAACGTATCAAAATGTACTTTAATTAAATAATTAATAATTACACGTAGCATACCACAGGTGATTTCCGAGAAATTATAGATTACTCCAAGTGTTTTTTGTTTTTATTTTTTCTTTATATTTGTAGTAACGTAAAATACCGTTTCTACAGGACCTTACGTGATTCTATGAAAGATGGCGGCACTCAGTTTGGCTATAAACATTCGTGGATTATTATCAGGACAATTTTGGTTAGCAAATATTACAGAAAAGAGAATTAAACCTACGTCTTTAACAAAAATTTATAAATCATGCTTATCAGAAAGTATGTTTAAAACTTGTAATAGTCACAAAAGTTTTAGTTCTACCGTTACAAGTAAAAAGTACATAACGAAAAGGCCGTGTAATATCATTACTATTAGGCTTAATACTAATAATAACACTAGAATGAATTGCGTCAGACAACTATATAGCTCTGTTAATAGTTTAGCTTTTGAAAATATCTATTTTAGAAAATTAGAAAATAATAAATATAAACAAAAGTGCGATAATATTCTTGGAGAACATTATGTCAAAGCCATAGCATCCAAAAGTGCTCAAACATATCTGAAATTCCAACAAAACACAAACTGGTCAACATTTTCAAGTACAGCATGTCAGGTGAATTATAAGCACTCTTTATTAGCAACATGTAATGGAATGGTTTTAAAACAGTCACAGAGGAATTACTGTAGAAAGACTGATGATGATGACGATAATAAATCAAATGATGAAAAGAAGGAAGATTCAGATGCTGTTGAAGAAAAGCAGAGTAATGATACAAACACTTCAACAGTTATCCAAGAAATGCCACATGTAGTTCAGCCTTATGGATCATCTCCACAAGGTGGAGCATTGGCAGCTATGACAGTCCCTGAAGTGTGGCCACAGGTCCCTGTTATTGCCATAAGTCGAAATCCGGTTTTTCCAAGATTTATTAAGATCATTGAGGTTGGTACATTGATAGTGTTATATTTAATAAAGTATGAATATGTGGAGAGACAAAGTTTAGTGTCACTTCTGTAGCCCCAAATTTGTATGTTAATTTTTTATTTACAGTTCAAAGTGAGATTCCTAAATTAGCTGTAGTGGAGAATTGTATTACTGAGTTACTGTTGGTAACAGGTTAATCTTCATTATATTTGTTGTGCAAATGCCATGATGTAGTGTTTTTTTCTTTTACCCTGCTAGAGTCATAACCTTTCTTGCTTTACAGATTTGATTCAATATTAATGATATTTTCAAACACAAAAATATTATGACTTACATTCTTTTGTAGTTGTAAAATAGAGGAAATTTGAAAAGCTGTTTAATTCAACACTCATAAGAAGTGTAACTTTTAGGTGATATTTGCTAATGAACTACAGAAAGAGACTCAAGATTTTATCTTGTTAAGTCACAGGTCTTATTGAATTTATTGCTTGCTTATATATATTTCACAAATTGTAAGATAATACTTCATCTCCACACATGAACAGTTTGATTCTTCGTTTATCTGCATTTCAGACTTGTGTTCCACTACCCTTGAGATAACTTCCAACTAACAACCATGTGTTTAACATGAATTGCACCAGTGCATGATTTCATAGCATTCCATCTATAAGACAGTGATACATCTTTCTTGTGCATTAACTACTCTTAATTATCAGCTCTCAAAATAGCTTTATTATTTTCTTAGTAATTGTCTAGGACAGGTATGTTTTAAATTATTAATCAGTTATGTGAATTTGCAATAGTTTAGATTTTAAATTTTGTTTTTATTTTTCAGGTTTCTTCTATAAGTAAGGAAATACAATATAATAATTTCATTTTGCTTACATATTATGAATTCTAAATCATGGGAGCTTCTGCAAGGTTCTTTTGCTTTTGGGAACAGTGGCTTCCCTCATACTACTCATTCATTAAGGCTACACGTGCATCTTCCAGTTGAATTTGCAAGACCAATGGAACTTCTCCCAGGATCTGTTGCCCTCAAGTGTTCACCACCATTCTCTTCTTGAGGATTTGTCTCTGTATCTTCTCTTTTCTGCACACATATATTTCTCCATCATATTACAGATGCTACTCTTCCAAGGTAAGGTGGATCTTCCCTGAATGACTGCATGTGCTTCAGAAAAGCATTTGCTGCATGTCAGCATCATTGAAATTCTTGCTTTCAAATTGACATTTTCCAATTTCCTCCATCTCCTCAGATGATCATGACCCACTCCAACAAGTTCAGTTCTTTTTATATCAATCATAAAGAGAACCTGTTCGAAGACTGTTTCCATGTTTATTTCTGTTGGGTTTGTTTCACAGCTTATCATGCACAAGGAGCTCTAAACTTGGTGGCAGATCACACTTCCTGGCTAGAATTGGAATAATCTCTTCATCTGCAGTGTTTTTGTTATGTTTGCATATTTGGGAATGTCTTCATCACTATTTACACCAGACACACTCTCTTCAGTTTTTCAACCTTTGGCCTTGGCAATCAGTACCCTCAGTCATAACTGGTTTCACTTTTTTTCTTTATACCAGTTCTCTCTTGTGTTTTTACTTTAATATGCTTCACTCCTTGTCAGATTCTGTTCTTGGTACCTCTTTAGCCAGCATAATCCTAATTTCCTTTGCTTTTTCAACTGGCATCTGGGGTCTCTCTTTTGTGGGCCCATTCCTTTATTCCCTTGCTCCATTTACATTTCTCTGCATCGTGTTAATTAACTATTTCTCTGCATCGTGTTAATTAACTATTTCTCTCTGTTGTGTACCACTTTAAATGGTCCTTGGATGAGATTCTTCAGACTGGCATGTGAGGAATCTGCACACATTCACCTTGCTTTATCTTCATCTACTAGCTGTTTCATTTCCTGCAGAATTTTAACTCCTTCCACTTGCTTTTTCAGTAAAACTACATGCTCTTTTTGTGAGGGGAAGTACACTTTTTTTTTAAGCATCATTCTCCCTTTTCTATAATCCTGCTAGTTGGCTATTGTTATCTCACAGGATATTCTCATTTTCCAAAAGCTTCATTTAGCCATGGGTAATGGAAAGTGTTCATCTGTTCTTCTCTGGCTCTTCCAGTGGCCATTATTGAGATGAGATGCTTTGCAAATTCTCATGGCATTGAAATTATTCAATCCAATTCCATAAACTATCAAAGAAAAAAATAGCACGAGGAGAATGTGTGTCCATTTCCTTTAAATTTGCCAACTTTTAAAAGTATGATTTTTGTGGTCTTTCATTAAAGAGTCTCCAGTAAAATATTTACCTTGCAGACATCCTATGAAGCTTTGATCATTTCTCTAGGTTTTCTCTCCACAACTTCTTCCCTTTCTATTGAAGTGGAGCATGGAAAACCTTTGCCACTTAAAATTTTCTTGCTGTTGAGGTGGTGAACCATTAAAAGTTCCTCAGTGCTTGTATTCATCATCAGTGGAAAGTTGGGCAGTTGAAACATTGTATTTTTAGTATGAGTCACCCCTCAGACAGTTAGTTTGCCATCCTCTTGCCGTGAATCTGTCAAAATAAGGCACATATCATTCAGACATACCCTGACCTACTAACCATGTGTGTCAAGGTGCTCAGTTGGTCATGATCTGGTTCTACCCATCCTTGTGACATTTGAGGCTTTTTCGTTTCTTTGCTGGGTTTTTTTTTCAGTTCTATTCCAGGCAAAGAGTAGACTGATACAGACAAGATGTGGTCTTCAACAAGTGAGTTTCTATCATCAGATGTCACAACTTTATAGGCTTTCCCTTTGAACATCTTCTGAATGGAGAGAGTTCATCTAGGTTTATTGTTTTCATATGCCCCTTCATGATTTCAGTGTGCGATTCCAGCTATTCTGTGTATGGAGGAGAGTTGTCATCTTAGAAATTAACACATTTCTTACCTGTAAATGTAATTCTGATACAATACTTTCCTCTTCTCACAAAATAGCAATTGTCATTCATTGCTGCCCTTTGTATGTGAACCTTTTTATTAAGCATGCTACAAGCCTTCCTCCCCTCCCCCATTGGAACTGAATGATTCAAGCATGTGTCTCATGCAAATCTTCATGCATCACTTCTCTACCAAAAGGAGCAGAGTATACTCATATGATGCACATGACTTCCTCTCTGCACTTTCACTAAACTGTTGCTTCTCATTTGGTAGCACTTGCATTCAGGCATCTTTTTTTTTTCTTGACTTGGTTAGTGTTTTAAATTGAATTAGTTATCAAAATGGTTTAATATAATATATATTAAGCATTTAGGTTCTATTACCCTTATTCTAGTCACATTTATTTCTCACTTCAAACACTTTTGTTTGCTGATAAAACATGAATTCCAAAGCTATTGTCTCCACTTTGGATGTTTCACATTTGACAGGCACATAACCACAGGCTTCGTGTGTTGGCAACTGACCAGGAAATTTGTCTACGTTTACTTGCATGGAGATTGAATGTTATATGGAGATAAAGGTTGATCCTCAACATTAGGAAAGTGGGAAAGCTGTTTCTGCCTCCTGAATTTCTCATACCTTTCCATACACATCCTGATGATTGTGTTTGACTTGTTTTTTTTTCAACTTTATTTCTTAAACATTTGATGTTTTATTCCTTGCTTCTTTATTTTGTGACCCATATCCTTCATTACTACATGAATATGCCTCTCAGTCCTCTTTGTTTTCTTCTCCTATCCCTTGATATTAAGGTTCATACTGAAAAACTTACCTCTCTATTGGGCAATGGTGTTAGCATGTCTTATACCTTATAAACTTCAAATCAGCCTGCCCTTGCATATCATGGAGCTTACTGTCCATATCTTGATGAACAAGTGTTGGGTTTATTTTTACCTGATTGGGGAGCAGACCCCAAATTGGTCTCTTCCGTGCTCAGTTTTCCTACTATGTTCAGTGCGTGCCTTTTATTGTTATGTTACATGCACACCATCCTTCCATAGCTCCTTCTCTTTATCCCATAACAACCCTTTTCATCCAAAAATATCTCCCCTTTTACCCTCACCAGTTTGGTTTGTCAGTTGATCCAATTATCTTATTCCTCCTTATCCCTCTTCTCATTATGCTTTGTTCTATGTTACCTCTCATCAAGTCCAAAACCTCATTTTTTTCTTCATTTTTCAAATTCATAGACCTTTAGAAGAAATTTCTCAATTGAGCAAGTGGACCAACCCTAACATGTTTATCTCCTTTATTTACATTATATCTTGGTTTCAGATTTCTCAGGTTTTCATTATCCACCTGTGGTTGTATTTTACACTACAGTGTAACACTGACACTTGGTAAGTCTTTACTCATATTTTCTTTTCTTTCAGTCTTCATACCTTTATTACATGGATCCCACTTTGTGGTGAATGGTGCATGAAAAGTATTATTTAAATCTAGATCTGCACTGTATGTCATGTTGACTAGCACTTTCCTTTCCATGGCTTTGCATACTCACCTTTCAGAGGTGGTGTTTCACAAGATTGCTTGTGAATAACCTTATGATATTTGCTTCATAAATTGGCTTGTCCCAGACTGTACAACTCATGGACTTCATACGTAAAGCAGAAGAAGATAGCTGGTCATTTCTGCCATGCTTTTATTAAATAAATTGATGTGATCTTTTCTTCAAAATAGTTTTATAACCCCCAGTTGCAGTATCTTAGGTGTTGACATTCATCCAAGCTCTCCAAAGAATTTTAGCTCCCTTTTTCGTCTTGTGAAGTATAGAAGCCCCTACAACTTATAAGTTTCAAACCATTGGGGTGGTCAACTAAGGAAGTACCCTGCTTGATATAACAATTCTTTTCAGAGTAGTGTTATTCTGCCAATGTAGACAATGTAATATTCTCCAATTTTCAATTAGCCCTACAGTGGAGTTCACTTTTTGGATTGAGAGACCTCATTCCATCCTTACATGTCAATACCCCACAAGCTGGCTTTGGATTTCAAGTGAATCAATCAGTGTAAGTTGTCACACAGGTTTTTGGGTTGTCTATGTTCCTCCCTTGATTTCTTTCTCATTTATTGTGAGTCACCACATATTTGGGATTGTTTTGGTTCTCTCCTTGACTCTCCATTGTTCTCTCTTATTACATGGATGTTATTACCCTTCAGATAGTTGATACCTGTTCTTAGTCACAGGAGTTGATTACATGAAACAGATTTCCTTTTGATACCAGGCGTCAAATTTCCTAATTGGTATCCCAGATCTAATCCTGTTTCATACTCAGGACTTGGAGTGGTTCTAAATTCCATTGTTTGAAGTGAAGATGGTATGGTTGTCATCCTACCCTTGCATGGTTTTTGGTACCTCACAAGGAAGTTTTGGATAAAGTTCACTTACCCGGTATGGTCTGCCACACCATAGCCTCTATTTACCATCGGACACATCCTTGTTTATCTCCTTTTTTTATTGTGAGATTTACTTACTGTATCTTTTTTCCACTTAGGAACACTTTCCTACTATATTCTTTCTCACTTGCATGTGCTCCTCTCATTTTCAATCCTGATTTCTCATGCATTACATAAATGGGCAAAGAGCATATCTGGCTCAGAAGTGTTGCAGTTCCTATTGTAAGATATGACTCTCTCATCTACCAAGGTATGTTTTGAAATCTTTAATTAGAAGAAGAAATCAGTGCAAGATTCTAGCTAGTCATGTGAGGAGAAGGATGTACTGTATTGGAAGTTATTTTCCTACAGTGAAAATGTATTTTTAATAGGTATTTACCTCTTCTCACACTTCTCCACCCTTCCTCCCTACTCACTTTTGGTGCTTCCATCATCTGGCAGAGTTTGAAGTTATAATTGGGTAGAGGCAAATAGAAGAATTTGCATGCATCATGCGAGTGTACTATGCTTCTATTGGTAGAAAAATGATTTATGATGATTTGCATGATAGACACATTGCAATCATTTGATTCCAGTGGGACTGGATTACAGAAGACTTGTTGCATCTGTAATAAAAATGTTTATGCATAGAACAGCAGTAAACTATAGCTAATCTTGTGAGCAGAGGAAGTACCTATCAGAAATACATTTTCAGTATAGGAAAATTATAACTTCTGATAGGTGTTTACTTCCATATACCCTCCAACCTGTATTTTTTTGTTGCACTTTTTTTCTGTTTCATCTATGAAGAAAGTTAATTTGAGCTTAAGGGGAGCTGCTGTGCAAGATGGTCGTGTCACCATCCTATTGGTAGAGTTATTGTTGTATGACAATGTAATCATGCAGTTGCACTGTTCATATTAAACACATTATTTGCAGGTGGGAGTTAGCCCAAGGCTAACAGTGTGCAAGTCTCGTATGGACCAGCATATGAGTTACTATGCTGTTCTGTGTATGTAGGTAAATATCTATCAAAAATACAGTTTTCAGGTGACAAAAATTAACGTTAATTCATTAAAATTGCAATTCAGAATGTAACAAAAAACTTTCTTTTCAAACAGTGCTTCAATGAAATGTTGATTTTTATTTGAGGTATTCATAAATCACTTACTAATGTAGGTCAATATGTTAATAGATCTAAGGAAACTTGAGTATCTGTAAGAAGTTTTGAACTATTAGAAGGATTAAGAGGCCTTATTCTTATTTGCAAATAGGTTATGATATTTCAAATAATACAACACTAATTCTTCTTCAAAACTAAATGTTTTTGATACAAAAGCTTTTCTGTGTACTTACTCATTTATATTTGTTATAGGTAAAAGATATTTTTTTGTGTAAAAGGTTTCAAACCCAGATTTGATGGAAATCATTAGAAGAAAAGTGAGGCTGAATCAACCATATGCTGGAGTGTTTATGAAAAAGGATGAGAGGTTTGTGTTTCATGTTATTGTTTTTTTGTAATATTTGAGATTATTTTTCTAGTAAGAATAAGTTTGTGATATTCCAGGATCTGATGGGAATGCTTTATGTAAAATGAAATTTGTGTTCTAATTTGTAGATACAAGTTATTTTTATCTATCAAGGAATATTTGTATTATTTACAGTGAGTTATGTTTGCATTTCATAAAATTTAATGGTCATTTAAATATTTTATGGTAATTATCTTTGCTTAGTGAGGAATATGCACATTTTTGTTTCAAAATCTGTTCTCTTGGTGTTTAATAAACCTAAATCTTTAATCTTTATTGGCAGTTGTCTTAACTTTTTTAATAAATATATGTGCTTGTATATTTCAACATCTTTTATATAAAACATCTTTAATATTTTTTTAATGTTTTTTTAAACTTCTGGAGAAAAGAAAAAACCAGAAGATTAATGTACTAAAATATACTGGATCATATTTTACAGGTTAGTAAATAAGTTCAGTTTTGATCAAACTACAAACTAGATATTCAGTAAAATGTAACTTGATAAAAAAACATGAACATGATAACAAGAATTTATTAAACCTTTGGGAATCCTCACAATGCTATCATCAGTAACATAGAGGAACAAAACAAACAAACAATATTTGTAATTACAACATAAATATATACATAAAGGTAAACAATTTAAATATAAGATAAGAAAATGCAGCACAAGTGAATTAGGTAAATTACAGTAACTTTAAATGTAGAGAACACTGTATTATTCAGGGATGGAAGGATAGGTTTTATGTATTATGTCTCTTTTATAAGTTCAGTGTCAATAATGTTTGATTGTTGAGAGAATTTTAAAGTTGGAGAGTGAAATTGGATGTTCTGTTTCTGTAATGATAGATAGTAGTGGAGTTGGGAGAGTTTGTAACTTTTTTTCCAATTTTTATGGATATGTCCATTTGTTCATGTTTCCACACACTTGTAAGTAGATGATGTGAACAATGGGCAGTCAGCAAATGATTTTTATAAAGGAAAAATTTTTTCAGTCTGAAATTCAGTTTCATAATAACTTTCTGGTCAATGTGGGGATAATAAATGGTACATAATGTTCTTAACTGCTGCATGATTTTGTTGTAATTACAAATATTGTTTGTTTGTTTTGTACCTACCAATTACTGATGAAAGAATTGTGACGATTCAAAAATGTTTAATAAGTGCTTTTGTTATTACATTCATGTTTAGTTTTACCATTACAATTAAACTTTTGTATAACTTGTAAAAAATCATTTGTAAAAAATGAACTGATAATTATCTCATACTACAACCAGAAATAAGTTTGCATATGTACCAAGCCTTAAACTCCCATTCCTGCATAGGTTAATATGTAATGCACCAGTATATGATGCAGTCAGATTTAAACTACACCTTTCCACAATCAGGAGAGCTACAGTTACATTCACAGTAGACCATATGAACATTCATTCCCTAAAAAATAGCTCATTCATTTATTCGGCAGTGCTTTGTTCAGAATTTGTTGGGTTTTTTTATACATCTTATTTCAATATTTAGTTACAAAATCATCTTATTGTCTTATGCTTGTACTTAAGTTCAACATATATATATATATACACTCATACACACGCGTATATTTTTTATTATTAACACTTTTGCTATTGGTCATGGATTGAAGGCCATGTCATTGCATTTGTTGACTTTCAATATTGACAATCTAGAATATAAAATAAGAATCTCTCATCTTTTTTATTTTGCTGAGATATGGCTTGTCCACTGAATCAAACATGGTGACTCCATTCAGCTATTTCTGTTTTGTTTTTTTTTAAACAGTCTTTTATATACACTAGGAGGTCTCAAAATAAACAGAAATCTAATTAAGCCATGGACATTTTTTTATTCTCATTTGTAGAGGAATATACAGATTATTAACATTTTTTTGTTTTTAGGACCATTAGAACAGAAAGAAGTATTTTCAGAAGTATCTAAAATATCATGTAAGGCTAAAATTGAAGGAAAAAAGTAATTTAACAGTTATTAGCTATAAGAGAAATATAATTTAAATTTTTAAAATAGTTATTGATTTTTTACATAGAAAATATTGTAAATTACAGAAAAATTCACTGAAAATATAGTTTTGAACAATATATGTTTTTTGACAAGATTATTTATGTTCTTCTTGCAATTGTCTTTGCTAAAAAGTTACCTTTGATGGTGGACCATCTTGCCTTTTTTCCTCATTTGGGGTTCCTATTACATAGTCCTGAACAAGCTTAATAAATTTTTCAGCAAAGTTGTTTATCACTTTCAACTGTTTAACTTCTTTGCAGAATTCTTTGTAAGTTTCACATTTCTCATCTTAAAATTGTGATTTGTCTTCAGTTTCCCAAGTTTCTTGTTGATTTCTTTCTATTCTGAAATGTTCAAAATGAAGATAAGACTCAGGTGAAAGTAGATCAGACAGTTTCTTACCTGATTCTATGTGAATTATTTGTAAGACTAGGTTTCTTCTGAGAAAATTCATCCAATTTCTTCACTGTATTTGTGTCAAAGTGAAGGACAACATTAACACTCTGAATTTGACTTAATATGTCTTCTCTGATGCCCATAGTTTCAGATTCTATAATTTCCCATTTCTTTCTTAGAGCATTTGATCATGAAAGATTGACATTATTAATGTCAACTCCATTGGATTCCAAGATAGTACTTACGAGTTCAAAGGTAGGTCACCCCCCGATTCCAGCCTTAGTGGTAATTGGAACAACACATTCCACGACCTGATTGATAGAGGTCTCCAAAATGATTTTATCATTATTATTTGATTTTTTCTTTTAGGAGGACGATATTCTTCACTGTACCTGCCACTTTCATCAGTACTTTTGTCTGGTGTTTACTTAAACTGGTCTCCTACTCTTCTTTTTAATTTTAAAAAATTAGACTTGTTACTTTCTCCTGTTTTCACTATTTTATTCCTTCCTATAAGATTTTTATTCTCTTATTTTCACTATTTTTTATCTCAAATATTTTGTCACATTCCGACATCACTACTTTTTTCCCTCTTTGCAATATTGTAAAAAAAAAAAGTTCATCCTTGTCTTCACTAGACCTAAACCTGTTATTTCTTTATTATATGAACTGTATCTTTGGTCTCAATGTCAAATAATTTGCCTGCTTTGTCCAGGAATGCAAATTTTTGGAGAAAATGTCACAATGCAGTTTTGTCTCAGGATTGTTTGCTGTCTACTTCTCTCTTGGATTTATGTAATACCCCTTTTTTTCAGCAGTATATTTTGAGCATATATCTGAGTCTTTGGAATAATGTATGGAATCTGTACATCAACACTTTACCCTTTCATCGTTTGTAGCTCGCTTGTCACAGTCAGAACCACAACAAGCCCTATTCCCATTTCCTGTCCATATCAACCCTTACCTGTTCCTTCTTCCAGTGACTTCTGATTTTGTCACTTGTTCAGCATAGATGAACACAATGCCAACTATACTGGTGACTGTTAGGTAAGTTTCAGTTTAGTGGTGGTTCAGTTGTATAAATTGATTCCCCATGACCAATCTTTCACCATACATCAGTGGGCTATTCAGGTTTTATCAGAGGAACTTGTTTTCCAATTTATTTACCCTCCTCCCATATCTAAGGAACTCATTTCCTTCCATCTGCCTTGGGATCCCATCACCAGCTATCATCTGTTAGAGGCAGTACTTGATATTTTATCTTCAGAGGCCATCATACCTGTTCTTCATTTTTCTTCAGATTTTTTATTTCATTCTGCTTGTTTTTTGCAAGAAAATTGAAGACTTGTGGCCTGTAATGGATTTGTCCAATTTTAATCACATTATCAATCTCTATTGTATTGCCATAGATATATTTCTCACCAATATGGATGTCAAAACTGCTTACTTACGTATCCCGATATCCTGCAGTCATGAACATATTTTCAATTTGTTCATCATGGGGTGAGATTTATCACTTTCTTGCACTACCCCTCAGGTTTGCTTTAGCCTGTATGTCTTTTGTTAGGCAGTCTGAATCTTTGCTCTTCACCTAAATATTCTCAGGTTGAGCTTTCATCATTGTGTAGATGAGTTTGGAGTACTTCTCACATAAATTTCTTTACCACATCCCTCAACCACAAATTAACTTTGTTTTATGTTCCAGTCCCTCATTCTCTTACCCTGACTGGTGACGTTTTTCATCAAGATTGGACAAAAAAATACTCACATATTTATTCTCCTATTCAACTTCATCACCAGGTAGTTTCAGTCATTAATATCACTTCGTGTCAAGTCCTTCTGATTGCACCTTACTGGCTGGCTTAGCCATGGTTTCCTGCAGCCTCTCCAGCTTACCCCTACACTACTACTTCTTTACTAGACTCGATCATAGGCACTTCATCTGGCTCTTCATGTCTTCCATTTTAACTTGTTTTTTTATCCTGTTCTTGAGAAGAAGATTGTGCTTTTCCTGACTATTAGCTTCATTTCTGGTTTATTCCATTCAGCGTTCCTCCATCACAGTTTATCAACATTAATCAATTATGTTCTGCAGTTGATCTGCACTGTTCCTTTTAATGTGGATTTGCATGGCTTTTGTATCAGGGATCTTCTGTCTCCTTAGTTTAGGGTTAATTATTGGTTTGTCACACACTTTGCTTTTTACAATAACATACTGTAATTACCTCTCCTTGTCTTTCTTTTTTGATGCGTTCCTTCCAGATTTGCCTTCTGGACTAAGATGATGATGTGATCCTTCACTGTCTGATTTTGCCTTTTTTTGAACCACTTTATCCATGCTCTTTGTTTCATCTTTCCTTGAAAACTTATTTCCTTCTCTTAACCTGTAGATATTAGAATTCAGATTTATTTGCTTTTGGTGTTTCCCATGATACACATAAATTCTCCTTATTGTAGACTGTTCCTTTCTCTCCATAATCTTGGCAGCTAGGGAGAGTAACTCCCTGTTTTCATTAATTTCCCTTCCTTGCATTTACCACCTTTATCCTTGATCTGATTGGATACACTTCTATGTCTTGTATGTGCTATTTGCTGTTATACTGCCCACATGGCTTCTTTCTATGGTACCCTTTCCTGCCTTTTTATTCCTTGGCAATCTTTTTCTGTTCATGAACTTTCTCCTTCCATCCTCATCAGTTTGGTTCAACTTTTGAGTTGACTGGCTGATTCCTCTCTCTTGTCTTTTGTATTTTGTTCCAAGTATTTTCTTATCAAATTTGAAACATAACACTTTCTCTTGCATCTCATTTTTTTGTACATTGGAAAAAGTTCTTCAGTCAAGTATGTGGATTACTTCTAATATGTTCAGCTTTTGCTGTTTGCACAAGATTTTGATTTCTTCATCTTCAGGATATTATCTTCCACCTGTAACCATTCTTCACTCTTCAGTATGATTTTTGCTGAGTAAGTTATGTTTTATTCTTAATTACTGCCTTTTCAGAGGTCTCATTTCACATTTTATTGTTATTGTTAATTGTTTGGATCCAGCCCTTTGAAAAGTGGTGCATGATCAGATATTCTTTAACCATTCTATTCTTCACTTTCAAGTTATATTGCTTTACTTTTTAATGGCCACACAACACATTGTTAGGTTCTTCCTCACAATAAAAACTGCTTCACTATTTTTTTTATTTTGGACCATTCCCACTCATGGACTAAATGGGTAAAGCAAAAACAGTTGTTCGTGCATTATATTGAATAAATTGGTATAATCTTTTTTTAAAAATAGGGTTTTGTGGTCACCAACTGCTACTTCCAGTTCTAACATTTCCCCAGACTCTCCACCATAGTCCTTTAGTGTTATTGGTCACTCTGGAAATACGTTGGATTGAGTTCTTTCCCTTTCACTATGCTTCAGTATATCTTATCCTGACGATTATAGTTGGCTTGTTATGGATGTGATCCTCTTTCCTACCCCAAAATAGTTGTAAGTTCCCATTAGCCTGGGATTTGGATTGTAGTCTGCTTCCTGATGGTATGTTTATTTTTCCTTACCTCTGCATGGATGTAGGTTTTCTGCTGTATGTGTTTTGATGTAATTGATTTGCTGTGTATGGCTCATCATGCCTTAGCCACTCTATACCTAGGGACATATTCATTGCTTTTACCCACTTTTACAGTTTATAGGACTGAATTTCCTAAATATTGCATGGTTCAGGTCACTATCTAGCCATAGTTCTCTCCCATTTGAATTTGTTTCTCTCGTTTTTTTGTCCACATATAAATAACAGATCAAAATAAGTGCTCAAAAATTACGTTTTTGGATAATTGTCCTTAAGAAAATTTTATGTTCATCCTGATATTATTGCTGTCCAAAGGTTTCTCTAATTCCACTGCTGAAAGGATGGTATATGCAATATCATACAAAAGTAGGTTAAGTTCAGTATTGAACTGTAACATTGTTACATTTTTGTGGGTCATGTGTATTTGATTTTTATTAATACAGTTATTTCTTTTTTTCTGTGATAGTTTTTAAACTAATGTTTTCATTAAAATGATACAACAGTAATAGTACAATAAAATCTGAGTTATGAATATTTGACTTTATTGGAGAAATAATTGATATTTATTTTATTGTATATTCATGAACAAAACCTGGTGGTTATATTTGTATAGTGATTAAAGTTAGTGAATTAAATATTTAATATGCCAATCTCAGTAAATTATTTTGTTCGAAGAAATATTATGAATTAAAACAATTATAACATTTTTATGTTATAATAACTTCTCACACTTCTTGTTCATGTGTTTTAACAACAAATGCTACAGATTCTGTTCTTATTTCCAGTAATGAAGTTGAAGTTGTTGAAAATCTGTCTGACTTGTACCATGTAGGAACGTTTGTACAGATACATGAACTGCAAGATCTAGGAGATAAGTTGCGCATGATTGTCATGGCATACAGAAGGTAAGTAAAAAAGTCAAAATAGTTAGTTTTACTGGAGTCAGTGAATTCATCAAAATGCACTGATATTTATTTCAAACTCATAAACCTCTCTTTCTCTCTTTTTTTTCTTTATATAAATTTTTTTTCATGTAAAATTGATTTGTAATTAGAAATTAGTATATACCAATACATGTAAAGATCAGGTAAGATCTGATAAATTATAGACTTGTGTGTATGGAAACATTAATACTTAAATGCATTAAGTAGGAATAAAAGCACAGAATTTATGAAAAAAATATATCAGTGAATATCCATAATTTAAAAAAATATCGAAGTGGTTTGATATAAAAATTAAAGCTGTTTTTGATAAAATGTTTAATAACAAGAAACATACATTTAGGTGATTATTAAATTAATAAAGGGCTACTTTTTGTTTGCCACATATTTTCATCTCTTTATTGTATACATATGTAAATATACAGTTTTCACTTGTTGTCTGATTATAAATTGCACAATAAGAATTATACATTTGAGATGTTTGTATTTTTTTATGAGATCACTGTATAACTTTAATTATATGAAGTTTTGTATACACATACATAATTGATAGATTGAGTCTGTTATTCTGATTAATTGTATTTCCAAACAATAACATTTGAAAATTAATTTGAGATTAATTCATAATAGAAAATAAAATTAATCCTTTTATAACCACTTTTGAGTTTGGCTTAAAAACTGTTGCATTGTTGTATACAGATATTGAAAGGAAGTATTTTTCACTTTCATCGTAATTCCTTCAGAAAATTAATCACGCCTTTATTAGGACTTATTTAACAAATTACGTATGTAATATATAAATTTATACATATTTATAACAAATTGCATATGTGATATATGAGTTTATACGTATTTTCATTTTATTTAAGAATTTCCTGGAAATATCCGGATGTTTTCTCACTTCTTTTTTCTGGACCTAGAGAAATGTTTATTTTGAACTGTAGGAATCCTGACAGATGCATATGTGTGAAAAGTGCAATACCTTTATAATTTGTAGAAATATAACAATAGCCTGACCCTTTTTGTTTTCTTCTGAAAATTGAAGATATTCAGATAGCTGTTCACACCTCATTTTTATCTACATTAATTTTATATGAAGAATAAGATATTACTTAAACAGGATTTTTGAGTGTTCTGACAGGTTCCGTGTAAAAAGCATCAGAACGTGATTTCATTTCTGTTTCATATTTGCTGCATATATAGAGTTTTCTTTTGGTTCAACATTATTATCCATCTAAGCTTGACCTAAAGTAATCAAAATCCAATAGAAAAAAAATATTTACATGTAGTATTTTGGACACCTGTCTATTTGTCAGCAATGCTTAGTACCAAGATGTCAATGAAATATCTAGACTTATGATCTCATGTCTCCTTAGAGGAAAATGAGCCAAATTAAAGCTGTTTGGGAGGAAGAGATAGAGTTTTGAGATTTCTAAACAGAGTATATCCATTTTAATTCCAATGAAATGCTCCAATTCTACATTTCAGGTAGTTTTTGTAAGCTTTTTGAGGCCATTATTAAGATGTATTTTTCCTCCACAAAAATCTACTTTTATGTACAATGTTTCATAAATTTTGATTTTGTAGGTTACTGTGTAACCAGAACACTACATATTATGTACAAATTTCCTGGAAATATTATGGAGAAAATTTAATTTTGAAGTGTAGGAATCTTGACAGATGCTTATAATACATACATATTCAAAGTGCAGTACTTGTGTGTTTTGTACAGATTTTTGTCAATATGAAAATATTTAGAAATCATGTTACACAAAAACCATATGACCAAATTGATTCAGAAACTCAACTAGCATTTGCAAGTTCTTTAAAACATGATTATAATTATAGAAGATAATCAGTTACAATATTTATTAAACTGAGAAAAGTGGTTGATATATTTGTTGAAAATATTACATTGTTCTTCTCGTTACTACACTTCATAGTTAATACAAATTCTAAAATTTCTACCTGCATATAAATTGAAAATGCCCTTTATAAATGTGCAATAGAGTATACTTATGAAAATTTATATTGCTTGTGAGTTGAAAATATTACATTGTTCTTCTCCTTACTACACTTTGTAGTTAATACAAATCATAAAATTTCTTCCTGCATATAAATTGAAAATGCCCTTTATAAATGTGCAATAGAGTATACTTATGAAAATTTATATTGCTTGTGAGTTTTGGTAAGATTTTATAAGATTTTAGTTCATTCTTTATGTAGTACAATTGGGTAAATTTTTGTCACTGAAATGTTCTCTGATTGACCAACTAAGTAAGATTATATTTTTGGGAGCTTACAGAAAATATTTCAATTAACTTTACTACAAAAACGTCCTTTGTCTTACTGTGGAAACTTTGGAAATTTACAGTGTTTAATATTCATTCTAAAGGAACAGGAAAAACAGTTTAATTTTTTCAAATTCAAAAGAGATCTCTATCCTCAAATCCTCTCAAAAAATAAATTTCATAGATCACTAATGATTTTTGGTTTCAATATTCTTTTCAGTTTAACTCAAATATCATATACTTACTTACCATCATCCATCACAGCAATAATATTTAGGTTGTCTCATCATTGATTTTCTATAATATTCCAGTTCTTTCTGTACAATATATGTTTTGTCTTTAACTTTTTAAAAGTTGGAAGCTTTTTGGGATTGTCAACAATACACAACAATACAATTGTTTAACAATACAAAATAGAGTAAATAACTTAACCAAAAAGTAATCCTTCTAAAATTATATTGTATGTAGGCTTTTTAAAGTTCATAACAGTAGCTTTTAATGTTCTTGTGTATTTGATGATTTTTTTTCCATTTCCGTATATATTTTGTTTGTATATGCTGGTAATGTTTTAAACAGTAACTTTTATATTGTTAATTTAACTTTATTTAGCAGTTATGCCGTTAAGTTATTTATTGTTAAAAAATTATTTTGTATTCCAGAATACGTATTCTAAAGCAGCTTTTTGAAGGTATGTATACAAGAACATGTTTATACATTGAATTATGGTATGGATTATTGAGATTTTAACAATTTTAATGCAGAATTATTACAAGATAGTAATGATCATAGAAACATATCACAAAACGTACTTGGTAATACAAAGGTTCTGTTAAAGGTAACTGAGAAAAACTTTATTTTCCAATTCAAGCTTTGTAATTTAAAAGTTAAAAATTAGGTTACTTGATGAGAAAAGATGTTATTGTTTTTCTTCGTGTGTTTCTCATATGAATATTAAAGAATTACTCTAGTATTTCTTATTATGTTTATAGTTGCAATTTCTTTTTAACATTTATGTCTAAACTGAATTTTTTAAATAAAGAAACTGAAGAAGAAAAACAAAAGAAGAAACGAAGACGACCAAGACGCCAAAATAATAAAGTAGAAGAGGAAGTCATCCAGGATGATGTAAAAAATGATGAAGTTGTAACATCATCTCGAGTTTTATTTGCAGAAGTTGAGAATGTAGTACATGAAAAATTTGAAATGACTGAAGAAGTAAAGGTATGACTAGAATGTACTTTTATTGTTCTTTCTTGTTTGAATTTTCTTTACCATTATTAAATTTTACAAAGTGAAGATGCCTTTTTTTTTTTTACCACAATACTCAGAGCTTTCTTATTCTTTTCAACTTTGTTAAGTTTGAATTAAACCTATGACAATTTCTGGTTAAGGTTTTCTTTTCCAGTTTAAAATTATTACTCAGAAAGTTTTATCTCGTCCTGCTAATATTTCCAACACAATACAATATTTTCATTATGCTATAATGGAACTCTTGCTCATATGACACTGAAAAAACTTTTTTATTATGCAATATGCAACCTCAAACATCAAATTTTATCCTTTGTGCATGTATATTTGTAATAGGGGTCACAGTTTTCTTGTTTCACCTCTGTTTCCTGTCACTGAGAAGATCATTTTTCTCCATTCTTGGGGTGCAGATATAATGTCACGAATACATCACATGTGGATGTAATGTACTGGAACCATGGGTAGTTACAAATTATCTTTCTACTTACAAAGTAGTATAACTGATCTTCCAAAAAAGTAACTTTTAGACTAAACAGCTAAATCTAAAAACATCATTATGATTACTTGAAACTCACCGTGACAAAGAATGTGAAGGTTTTGAACCCAAAATAAATGTTATTTACTTTTATTACATAAGTATAAATGTGAATCTTCTTGTATTACTAATTTGCTCTTGTCTAAATGATTTAGGAGCTTATTCTTTTTTGGAGAGGGAATTTTCTCAAACTGCTTATTTTTTTTGCATAATCATTAAAGAGACACACACATGTTGAATAACTTTCTTATTCCTCAATAAATTTTTAAAACACACAAACCTGGAGAAAGATTATATCATTGAAACATGACCTTATCAGATCATGCACTTATTCACTTGTTACTTTGCTACAATATTATAGGTAATTAGTATAGAAAGCATTTTTATATACATTTATAAGTGTTTAACTCTCTCTCAACATGGGCTCTTTCAATTTGAATGACCATGTGACCTTTTTGTACTCATTTAAAGTCTTTAGAGTTTAAATACTTCTAGCTTTTAATGAAGTGTATGTATATCTTCACAAAATTTGCCAGGCTATCAATTAACATTACAAGTTTTTCACGTGCAGAAATCGTATTTTTTAGTAAAGTATTTTTATTAAACTAAAATAAAGTTTTGTTCATGAATATATTAAGTATTTGTTTTGAATAGTTCATGTGCAAAGTAATTTTCACATTAAGATCAGAAATACTTTTCCTTATGTCAAAAATTTGTTGTTTTTTGTACAATTCCTAAAACCTAAATGAATTTCAAATGTTTTTTTTCCTGTAAAACTTTACATTTTATCTGTTATTTGCTTTACCCTAACTCAGAATCAGTTGGTCAATTTGACCAGCTTCATAACCACCAAAAAAAAATTGAAATGAGTCTAAATTATCCTTTTTTTGTGTTACTGGAATTACTTCAAATTGTAACATGAAACTACATTCATTGATCCTAAGTTGCTTTATGCTTGTAACAGAGTAAATCTATTTATAATTAAATTTTCTTGTTTTATTTTCTTTTGAACCTTGTCTAATTATTATCCATGCTGTTATAAGTTGTGAAACACTGGGGCCACAATTGGCTGTCATTACACTATCGAATTACATTACCCACAAGTTGCTTCAAGGTTTTCGTGTGCTTCATGAAACATTTTTAGTATATTATTATTTATTTCACCTAATTTAATCTTAATTAACCTAAAGGATCCCTATTTTTACATTTTAGTTGCTTTTATAATGATAAGTAAAGAACAAATATGAAAAAAATAAGAAATAAACTTTTTACCTGAGTCTTCTTTTCTTATCTGTCAACTTTCAATGATATTTAATGATGTATTAAAGAACATCAACAAATAACATGAAAAAGTAGACAATTTCCCTTAACTCTCAAATTTTTCTGGCCTTCTAACAATGCAACAAATTTCCTTTTTATTCATCCAAGCTGGTTGTTAAGTGTCTCACTGGAAGGTTGCTTGTACTCTGAGTGAACTTGACTATTATCTGCTCAAAACACAATGTTATGTAACATGTCATTTAATAGATGAAAACATTGACTTTCTACCTGTTAAATGTAATATATGATTAAATGTAAGAGAGAACTATTAACTTATCCAGAAAGAGAGGCATGACAGGTGGGTGTGGCAGGGAGGGTCTGATTTTTTATTGATAGCTTTGTGCCTTCTTGTTATCCCAGTAATTTCTTTAATGCATTGAATGAAAGCTTCTACAACATCATTTCACATTGTTATCTCCAGCCTCTTTTCATGGCTTGAATAATGTCATTGTACCACTGATTCATAGTTTGTCCCTGTTCAAAGCCAACATAAAATTTTGTTCAACTTTTCCCATGCTTCCAGGCCACTACTTTTCCATCACATTTTAAAAGAGCTCCCTTCTGCTGGTGTAAGAAGAGGCCATTAAAGAAGAAAAACAATCTATCTTGAGCTGATCGAAAACTTGTACTTTTCAATTGTTTCTATGTGAATAACTGTAAATTTAGAGCATGCTTTCTGGACCATAAATCTCCCTGTCAGGGATTTTGCATATGGTCTTCTTTTCTTATGTCCTTGAACACCTTCAGGTTTATCTTTTTAGTTAGATTTGACATTGTCCTTTCTGCCATGTCAGTGACCACTAAAAATTCAACCTGACCCTTATCATTGTAGAAAAGATTGGCATTCTTTGTTCTTTGACAACTGCTGTTCATGAAACAGTGTTTACAAACCTTGTCTTTAAAATAAAGGAATTCTTTTTTAAAGTACAAACTTTGTAGCTTCATTATCTCTTGACTGGTTTGAGATCTAATTTAGAGTTTTGAACTCAGAAAACCCTTTCAATTGGTGTATTTGACCTTGCCCAAGGTCTCATAGATTAATTTACTCTAATTGTTCCTAAAATAATTTCAATTTGAATATAGGCTGATCCTGATGAGGAATAAAAAAAACAACTCTAATATGCACAAGCCACGTACTTGGTTTAGCCCGAACACAAAATTATAACTAATAAAAATGAAAATAATCTCATCAATTTATTTATTTTAGTCCTATCTAAAAGAATTTCAGCTGCTGCAGCTCTTGAGGATGCTCTTATGTTTTATGACAATTATGATAGATGCTTGTAGTGTCGTAGTTGTTGTGAAACTCAATGGCAAAGTGGATGGACTTGTGAGTTATCAAGAAGAGCCTATTCATTGCTGCTGTGTTTTGAGTAATGTCAGTGACTTTAATTGATTTGATTTTTTGCTCCAGAGTTTGATCAACAGAGAGAATAGTAAATTGGTTTCCTGACTTTGTGATAACAAAATATCAATTATTTTTCCTTACAGACAGTCCTTTACTGGACAAAATTAATATCATTTCAGATCAGCCATACTGCTTAATCCTAGTCCTTTATTAATACATTATTTCCTTCTGAGATTCTTTACTTAAAGCAGAACTGAATAATTAAATGGACAACACTTCAAAGTGCTACTAGCTGTTGCAAATGATATTCATCATCCTCTCTGTGTTTAGTAATAAACAGGTAAATTGTTGTTAATGTGAAAACCTGTGACCTCTGCAAGTCTAGGAAAATTATTATCTTAAAAATAGCACTTTTATTTGTTTTACAAATATAATATTTAGAATTTTAACACTCAGAACTTATGAATAGATGTAGAACATCACTTTACATGTCAATATATGTGGAATATTTTAAGTATTTTGCAAGAAATGATAAAAGCTGATAAATGAAAAACCTTCGGATAACTAACTTTTGATACAAAAAGTCATTAGTTTTTTAATTTTTTAAAACAATTGATATGAAATCTAAAATGGGAAAAGTAAAAAGAATATGGAAATTTATTCTTGTGTGATTTTCATCACACCTAATTCACAAAATCAGAAGAATCTTTGTTTTGTATCAGCCCAATTTTTATTTTCTAATCACTAAATTATAAGGCTACCACAGATGCATTTTATTGAACAATTTGTTTTTTCTGTTTGAAGCTTTATAGGTGTTGAAATATTAACATGTACAAATCACACATTAATTCTTAACATAGAGTTCTTTATAGCTGATATCTGTTGAAACAAAAACTGTGTAAAAACTGTAGCATATCTGTGTATTTATTTTTTTTTACAATAATGCTTATAATAGAGTTTAATTTGTATATGCTCTGTGTTTTTCTTAATTTCAGGCTTTAACCCAAGAAATAGTTAAAACCATTAGAGATATAATTGCGTTGAATTCTCTGTATCGAGAGTCCATTCAACAGATGATACAAGCAGGGCAACGTGTTGTAGACAATCCTGTGTACTTGTCTGATCTAGGTAGGTTGTAAAATATAAAAATAATCTTGTTTTCTTAGTCCAGTAGATTTTATGTACAAGCCTTTCAAGGTTTTTTCTGAGCACAACATATTTTATGTGTAACAATAAATAGTACACTTTATAATTTTCTTTATTAACAAAAAAACTTTTAAGGAAACTTAGAGGATGCAAAAATGCATTATATAATTATAATATATATATATTATATATATTATATAATATGAAAAAAACTATACTTTGTCTCAAAATTCACAAATGTTATTTGCATAATCTTGTTATTTTCTATACTCTAACTATGAGGGGTCTGTCAGTTGACCAACCTTGTAACCATCATAAACATAATAGAAAATAAATATAAATTGTTTTTTTTATGCTGGAATGACTATGTATTATAACACAAAAATAGAAATGTTTAGTCCAAGTTGCTTTAGTCTTATAATGCTGTGTATGTGTATTTATTCATTTTTTGTTATATTGACCTTCCAGTTATGCCTAGCTAACATTACAGTACTTGCATTAACACATTGCATGTGCACTTATGTTACATATTCAATATTTTAAAACTGACCTTTAGCCTTCCCTGTTTTTTAGTAGACTAGTACTTTGTAATATATAGTCACATTTCATTTATTATACATTATATATGAATATAGATTATTACTATGTAGAAATAAATTATTAAAATTGATTTTTCTAAAATATAGAATAAATATGGAGATAAAGAAGTAAAGTAAACAATTATCTCTTCCAGCTACAACCTTTGAACTCTTGCTGCTGAACATATGTTACTAAGCCTTTTAAAATTTCACACATGGAGGATTTTAAACAAAATTTGTTTAGGCTTTAAATATACAGTTGAATAACCAAAAAAATCATAAATAACTATTCTGATACCATAGAATTCCACTATAATTTATTAGGCTTAGTAACTAAGATGGATTTAGGTCTAAAAAAATATGAAACTTCAAGCAGACTAAAGACATGACCCAACTTCTTAAAATCTTGGTTTAAAAGAACATGGTAGCCTTTTTACGGATTAAAATAGCTGAGAAAACTACTAGGGGATGTTTTAAATTGTAGAATGGTCATTCACATTATACATTGAAGTAAGTGTATATAAGGGGCTATTGTTAAAGATGGAAAAAAGTGAATGGACCACTGTGTTTGATTCAGTACATAGGCCATATATTAGCAAAATAAAGTTATAACATTCTTCTTTTACATTATAGCTTTTTAAGATTAATAATTTGAGTCCTAATTTGTACAAAACCATGGATTTGTTATTTTGACATTACAAACATCTACTTTTAAACAATGCTGCACTCAACACACCAAGTGACTCACTAAAATCAGTATTTAGGTGTGTTCTTTTAATATTTATTTTTAAATTAAGAAATGAACTAATATGTATAATATTGAAGTTTGAATTATAAACTACAGTTTAGTTGACATAAATTCATAAAATAGTAGTTTAATAAGACTTTGAATGCAAGTCAACAAACAAAATGACATGGCCTTTGACCCCTAACTCATTGTGAAAGGATTAAAGCCTACTATTATATTTCATTCCAAAAATAAAAACCATTTTGTGAAATTCTTTGAAATTTGACAGAAGCATTCCTAAAAATGTTTAGTTTCAGAAAAGAAACATAATATTTAATTTTTACATATATTTCCTGTTGAAATAAAAATTCATTATTTTGTGTTTTTATATGTACACGGACACTAAATAATTCACCTCAAAGATGATTTTGTATATGAAGTATAAAAATACTATTTTTAATTGTAAGGTTTTCATATTTTATTTGCTTAATCTCTAGAACTTCATAAAAGGATATCAAAAGAGTTTTTTTTTTAAATTAAGATAAATATTTGTGTTGTATTTTCCATTTTATTTACCATATCATAAAATATAATGTAATGAAATGTTTAAAATTAATAAATGGAAATATGTACATACCTAGAATATTCATATTTTCTTGTATATGTAATTTTGTACCATTATGTCTTTTATTTTTCATTTTCCTTTCAAATTATTCATCTTTTCTTGTTTATGCTCATATGTCAACTGATACCATAAGGGTTTGTGAAATTATTTTGATAAGACTGTCCACAGAGATGCCTTGCCAAAACAAAATGGCACTTATACATTTTGTTTATTACCTGTCACAATCCAGGCAACAAGTTAAGCTTAGAAAAATCATTAAACTGTTTAGATATGATTTTTAAGACATACAAGATACATAATTAACTAAATTTTAAAAATAAGACCTAATAAAAAATAAACTGTCTCTAATTATAGCATATTTCGGCAAAAAGCTACTTAAAGTGTTAAATTCAGTCAAGCAGGCAGAAATACTCACAGCAGTTACATGTAAACCATGAGTAAAACTGCATGCCCTATTCAAATTAACTGTTGGTGGTATATAGTGTAAACTGAACTCTATCAACTATATATACTTATATCAACTAATCACAGGGATGTTGTAGAATGTAAGACAAAGAACAGAATTTGGGCATTCCAACCATCAAGTGTTTGAAAATGTATATCTGATTCCCAGAGAATGTAGCTGCAGACTTTTTGTCTCATGTATCAGTGGGTCAGTTGCCTGTACATTAGCATCTACATACTCAAGTACATTGTCAGCTTATGTAGCTAAGAGTTAAATGCTGTTAAAGTTGAGAATTTTCATTGCATGTTGATCATGTGACACAAAAACTGCATTTTAAGTATGATTTTTAAATGTTTCCTTTGAAACAGAAAATAAAACTCAGATGACTTAGAAATTACAGTTATAATATACATTATAACATTAATTTCATTTATATATATTTATATTAAAATGGTTTGATTATATTTTGAATGTAATACAGTACCATATACAGAAAGAAATTTTAAAACAGTGCTGGGTGCCATTAGGTTCATGGTAACAGATGTTTAAGTACTCAAAGTAACATAAAATCACCATTGTGAAATACCACTTTTAAATGGATTTTTGTTCAACTTTTGTCAAAAATACAGAAAAGTTGCTTTGATGTGTAAGATAATTTCAGACCTTTGTATATTTCTTTTCAAAGGGTCAAACAGTTTTTGGAAAAAAATGTCTTAGATGTTAAATATAGCTTTCTGTTTTATTGTACAAAATGTCCTTATTGAAATATATCAGCATTATGTAACACGTAAGGCCAAACTGCATGAGATGTAGATTTTGATACAACCTGAATATTTGTAATCACCATTTGCCTTGAAGGACTTTGTTTTCAATCCTTAAATTCCATATGGTAATTAAGTGAGTTATCCTGGAGTTATGTTGAAAATTCCATTTGTCAACAAAATATATTTTTGTGATTAAGGCTAAAGTAGTTATTGTTTACGTATATTAATCATCGTTATCGCCATTGTAAACAGTGTGTTATTATCAGGTAATAAAGTATTCTTCCTAAGTTTCTCATACTGACAGCTAATACTAAACATGCTCAAAATTTGAAAGAAAGTGATGTTATATAGTACTAGGTTTCAGGTGATAATATCATAGTTAATACTAATATTGTGTATTTTTTGTAATGATTTCTTTCCCTAATTAAGTAGGTATGCTATGCTACTTATTACTAATGTTTGGTACATAGAAAATACTGTGTATTTTTATATTATGAAATAAATTACAGTGAAGTATTACAGAGATTATTAGTTTTCAATTTTACCTATATAATTTTGTGTTTATTTAATGTTGTGTGATATAGGTGCAGCTTTAACAGGAGCCGAACCTCAAGAATTGCAACAAGTTTTAGAAGAAACAAATGTAAGAAGTTACATATCTGCCAGTTCTTTTAAAATAACAAGTAAAGTTTTCTCATATACAATAAATAATGTTGTGTTAATAAAAATAATAAATGAAATTCTGATATGTGATTATTTAAATAACATTTATAAAATTTACAACTCACCAGCTTAATGTGGTTCATACAGAAAACAGTTAATGACATAAATCAGTGTAGACTACCACTATGTCTGTCATATCCCAACCAGTGTAATGAGCCCTGGTACTGATGAAAAGGCTTCATCAGTGCTGAATATAACAGGTATAGTGTGGTTAACTTATGATTATTTTTCGTTGTTGAATTAGCTTGTCAGTTTTAAGTACTCATTGGTTGCATTAAGTAGGTGAAACATTTTTCATGAAAAAATGGGAACTGTTAATTCAGGACCATCCTGTTACATTTAGCAATTGATAATTTTTTAATATTTCCTTAAACAATAACATATTGTATCTGTTTCTCTATATTCCCATGAAAGCTTTAAGTAGAGATTTTCTTCAGTAACTTGTGATGTATATGACTTTCACCTGTAATTACTCAAAAATCCAGTACAATTTATTACTTAGCTAATCTGTTTATCTGTACTCTTATATATCATTAAAATACTTTTTATGAAAACAACCTCTTGGGTGTATATTGACCCAGAACTTCAGATTCAGTAAAGTGGGTTGAAATTCCTGCAATAAAATAATTCTTGCTCTTTGAACTATGGGTGCAAAATGAAAGGCAATTTCTTAGTGTGAAGAAGGTGCTTTATACTGTCTGCCTTCTATCTGTTCGTCATTTAATATGTAGAAATTATGGTAGATATTCTCAGTAGTTTTACCATACAGACAAAAACACTAAAGAAGCAGACAACCTCACATACATTAAAACAATTCATTATGCAATATGAAAATTGTACTAAAAATGTAATAGGAATGTGGTAAAAGTTCATCTAGTTGAATCACTTCCCAGTTTTTGAAAAATATTCTTTTGTGACTTATAAGATGATATAAAGTGCTTTGTGTGTATATAAGGAAAAACATTATGCTAACTTTGAATCTTCCTAGTAAATACTCTCTGATCTTCTATTTCTGAGCAATTTTGGCTTTTTAAAAATAGGATAATTTTGTTTGTCCATTTCTAAAAATTATATCCACTTGTAATTTAAATTGTCTGTAGCTTTGAAGCTGCTCATTATGAAAATCTTTTAAGTTAAAAAGACACAGTTTTTACTGATAAGCAGTGCTCCACTGGTACAGCAAGTCTACAGATTTACAATGCTAGAATCGGGGCTCAGTTCCCTTTGGTGGACTCAGCAGATAGGCTGATGTGACTTTGATATAAGAAAAAAAAACACACACACTGATAAGCATGTGATAAAAACAATGTAATTAACTTTATCTGCATATTAAAATTTGTAGAATAAATTCAGTTTTCTTTTTCTCAGGTTCCAAAACGTCTTCTTCTAGCTCTGTCTATGTTGAAGAAAGAATATGAATTGAGTAAACTTCAGCAGAAAATTGGAAAAGAGGTACAGTGTTTATATTGTAAGCAATTCTAAGACGTGACACTTATGCTCAAAATTTTTCATGTCTCTTTAAAAACATTCTAAGTTTCTTTAAAAAAATATCAAAATAATCTTTGATTGTTGTTAGTTGCTGTTTTTGTTTTTCTCCTTGACCTATGGTAAATTTCCTAAGAACAAGCAAGGTGATAAACTAGTTTGACCAAGTAACCTATTAGAATAGTGTTTTCTCTAATTTATGAATCATACAAAAATGTTTGTATAACAATATTTGTTGCTTTCCAAAACTTTTGCAAAATGCTGTTCAATTACATTCTTCATTTGTTACATAACACTTGATGTTTGAATTTTATAAAAAGTTCATTTAGATTTTGAAAATATGTTTGATGTCTGGTTATTATTACTGTGGTTTATGGTGGCGATGTTTTTGTTGGCTGTTGGATATTGCATTAAACATTTAACAAAAAACAAATATTTAATGCTTCTATAAACTAAGTATGTTAAGAAAAAGAGCATTAAGTAATTATTTTATTAATTATTAACTTTACGAGATCTCATACTAAATGTTCACCAGGTGGAAGAGAAGGTGAAAGCACAACACAGAAAGTACATGTTGCATGAACAACTGAAGGCTATCAAGAAGGAATTGGGGCTTGAGAAAGATGATAAAGATGCTATTGCAGACAAATTCAGACAGAAACTGAAAGTAAGTTTTCATATAATAAAAAAATTAAAATTAGTGAGGAAGTTAAAAAAATGTGGACACAGTAAGTCCTTAGCTAAGATAATATGTTGAGATGATAGGATAAATAAAAAGTCTGATAAAAAAATATGGTTTTTGTAAAGGATGATAAATACTATACTCCATTAATTTTCAATGTGATACATGAGAAATTAGATTGGATAAAAAGTCAACATTTTAAGAGGAAAAGGAAGGAAATAATTCATTGCACATGAATACTATAAAATGCTGCAAGTTATTTAATATGAAAATATGTTGGCAGATAGACTAACAGTTATGAAAACTTGGCTGTGAAATAACATTTTTAAAAACAGGTGATAAAGTAAAGTTTTCTGTTAGGTTGTGTGATAAGATTTGACAAAAGTACAGTCTGACATGAAAAATGTATTTCTCTGTTATTGTAATTTTTGGATGTTTCATTTTCTCTTCATAAACATAACTGTGAAAGTAGTTAATGCCTACATATGTTTGTTTATGTTATTATACAATAAAATTTCCCCACCCCTTCCTAAAATATTTGTGTCTGGATGTTCACAAGTGTATAAAGCATGATGTTACAAAAGCTGCAAATCTGATATATGAAAATATAGCTACTTCAGAATCGAGAATTGTAATTGGCACTTTTTTATAACTTCCATTTATTAGGTATTTGTCTACAAAATATTTTGATTTTGATGTTTAATATTCTAATGATTGAATTATTTATTGCAAACTCTTGTATAATACCGTAGAATAAGTAAGGAATTTTTTTTTAGGAAACTGTTGCTTTTTCTTTTTTGTTTAAAAACGTACTCGTTCAACAACAAAAATTTATAATTAAATGCAGTCCATTTGATAATTTTTGTGTTTAAATTAATTCTATCAGACTAAATAGCAGCATCTATTAGCCATAATAAGTCTCATAAATGTGACACATATCCTATATTTATGAATCTATGAATTTTTAAGAATTCACTGAATTTGTTGATAACATAATAAATCAGATGTGATGTAAAAGGTGTTATCCATTAGTCCTAAGTAAAAAAAAAAATCCTTTAAACAAGTATTGAAACAAAAAAAAATATAAAATTATTATACCAATTTCTGTGAATCCTGAGCAAAATCATTTCAATCATGCATACTGTGTATTGGAACTATCAAAACAATATTGGGTAATGAGATAATATTTTATCATAATAAGACTGGTAATACTGTCTGATGTGACATAAAATATTATTAATCTTATTTTAATGTAATTTTCACAATCTGTTACTCGTTAAAATAAATGTTGCATTATGAAAAACAGGCTGTGTTATTTTACACAGACTTGCATTTATTAAATAACATAAGAATTTAGTGCATTTGTGTGGCTCAACAAAATCTGTCAATGGCTGTATATGTTGAACATCATTTTCAAGCCCTCAGATGAAGTGAATGTTATATAGGCTTCTAAAAGTTTAAGATAACAAAAGTATCAACATCTGTTAAATATTTCAAAATGTAAAAATAATACTTTCAAGTAGTTTGTTGTAACTGTGCTTTGTATTTTCTAAGGAATTAACAGTCCCAGCACATGTGATGGAAGTGATTGAAGAAGAACTAAATAAGCTTGCATTTCTGGATAACCATTCTTCAGAATTTAGGTAGTATCATCATTTAATAAGTCTTATGTTCTTCATACCATCTTGTTAGGCCTAATTGCTTTATTACCTAACTTGGTTGCAACAAAGAAACATCATAATGTGTTATAGTTGTAATATTAGTGAATTACATTACTAACTTCATAGAGTATTTCCCAAAAGATAGAATTTTATAAAGAAAGATCTATTATTGTTAGCACAATTTGTATCAGAAGAAAATTATACTTTTTCTTATTAAAATTTGCTCGGAATTCCTGATAATTGTTTTTTTTTCATTCCAAAAGTATAATATGTGCATTTTATTTTCATTTGTAAGTTCCTATTACTTTAACTATGTCAACACAGGTTAAAGGTTATGTTGTTGCTGTTTTTGACTCATATTCAAAATTTTATTAAACTTCTATTTTTTTAATGTACTTCAATTATTTTTGTGTCAAATTTTATATTATGATTCAACTTTTAAACTGTACACTATTTCATTTCTTAATTTAAAAATCAATATTAAATAAACACACTTAAATATTGATTTTTGTGCATCACATGGTGTGTTTGAGGCAACAGTGGTCCTAATTACATGTTTCTAATATTCAAATAAAAGTCTATAATTTCTTATGAATTAGGAACTCAAATTACCAATATTGATAAGCTAAGAATATAAAATAAAATTCTATTTTTTCTATATGCTGAGATATTCATATATTTACTGACTTAACACATTGGCACCACCCACCTTTTTGCAGTTTTAAAAATGCTTTCTTGTATACACCTACTTCTGTCTATGATGTGTGAATAACTAATAGAAAACTTAGAATGTCCTTACAGTAGCTTTTCTGGCCATTTTGAAATATTCTCATTTGAAAAACTTTCTTTTTATGCTTGATTTCAAGTAATAAGACTTTAGTGAGCTTCAAATTTCATATTTTAGTTACTAAACTTGACAAGTTACAGTAGACTTCTATGTTATTAATATAGTCATTTAATACTTTTAGTTATTTCAATGTATATATAAAACCTAAACAATTACTTTGTTTCACATCCTCCATGTGCAAGATATGATGAGGCGAAGCAACTTATAGGCAGACAAAACACCAGACAAGTATAATAAATAAAGTTCATGACTGGAAGAGATAATTTTTTTAATTATTTATTTACTTTTCTATGTTTTAAAAAAGTAACTAAAATTCAAGAACTTATTTGTAAATAGTAATAATGTATATACATATTTAATGTTTTATAACTGAAATGTTACTGTACTATACAAAATACTAGTTGACTAAAACACAGCCAAGACAGGTCGGTTTGTAAAAGCTAGTTTTACATTATTGGATACAATAACAAGTAAACGTGTGGCATGTCATTGAAACTTCTATAATATTAGCCAGGCACTACTTAAAGATCAGTATAATAAATATATATAAATGTATAATTTTGTGAGATTTCAGCTAATTAGATTAAACATGTGTTTTGGGTTATAATGCATAATAATTATAGAATGGAAATAGCATAATTTATTTTTATTTACTCATTTTTATGGTAGTTACAATGTTGGTCAAATTGATCAAACCCATACAGAGGTTTGATAGTGAAAATAACATAAAATATAAAGTATTTTAACAAACACTTGATAACTATCTGGAAGTTATAAACATTTTGCATGTAAAATTTGAAAATGTTCTAATGTGTATAAGTATTTTTAAACTTAAAATCACTTTGCATGTTGGACAGTCGACATTCAAAAGAAATAGGCATGGCAAAAACATGACAAAAAAAGTCTTAAACTTAATTTTAAAAAAATCTCATATGATGTGTACAAAACCCTTGTTATGTTTACTGATAATCTACAAAATTTGATGAAGCTATACTTACTAATTTATAAATTATAAAACACAAAATGGTTATGAGGTTGGACCTTGGGACCAAGCCTATACTGAAAATATTTACATAGTTGGAAGACAACTGAAGTATAAGTGTATTTTTGATGTTCTTTGCTTAATCGTATCCACAATAATTATTGCCTCTAACCAAACTATTATTAGAATAACTTTACAGCTTATTTATTTAGAGAAATGTGAAATTTGTGAAATCAGCATAGTAGTTGAACTAATTAACATTTATGTTTTTATAGATTTTGAAAAATTCAAAAATGTTTGTAATTATAAGTATTTCTAAGCTATATTGAATTTTGTTGTACCAATAACCTGTGCAAGTTGGTAGTTGAAAAGATAAGCATTTATTTTATTTTTTTTTTTGTAAGCGTGACTCGTAACTACCTAGATTGGTTGACAAATATACCATGGGGAAAGAGTAGCAAAGAAAACTTAGACCTTGAAAGAGCTAAGGAAATCTTGGAGGAAGATCATTATGGAATGGAAGATGTAAAAAAACGGATCTTGGTGAGTTAAAAATGGGTTCATTTTTTTAACCAACTTTTCTTTGTAGTTTGTTAGTTTTTATGAACAGAATTATCAAAAAGTATTAACTTTTTGTCAGAAAAATATAGAGGTAAAATGTGTGAAAAAAAAAGCCCTCTCACTTTTATGATTACTTCCAGAGTTTGATTAATATACTGGGTTATTTTATCTTAGTGTATTTGGATTACTAGCAGAGAGTAGTAACAAAATGCAAACAACTTTGTTTTTGAAATATTAATTTTAAGTACAAAGTACTCGGACCACAAAAGCGAGCTGTACACACACTTTATTTTTAAGTTAAGGCCCAACTTTTGTGCTGTTTTAAATAGCTTAGTAATTAGCATACCAGATTCTGGCTTGAAGGTCATTATACGATTGAAATAAATTAACTGTTTTACCTGTTGAGGTGTTAAAACTGTGGCAGTCAAATATTTCATATGATTTTTAGTTGAACTTGAAAGTGCTGTGTAATACAATTAATTTAACAGTTTTAATCACTTTAGATGTAATATTCTATAGGAGTTTATTGCTGTTAGTCACCTAAAGGGAACTACACAAGGGAAAATGTTATGCTTTTATGGACCTCCAGGAGTTGGGAAAACAAGTATTGCTCGGTCAATTGCCCGTGCTCTTAATCGAGAAGTGAGTATAATAATGTAGTTGCATGACTAGTCTGTCTGTCTTATTTTTCTTTATGCAGAGAGAGAGGAGTAGGTATGAGATCACACTGCCAATCTTGTGATGAATTTCAACCCATTTTTAATGTCTGTTCCAAAATTTGAGAAATGTTTCAATTAGTTATCCATGTAAACATTTTGAGTTTTTCTAATTTACCTTTTTCAGGATCATATTTTGTGATAACAAATTAAACATTTAGAAAATTAACTTGCTTTATCATTTATGTCTTATGAGAAATTTACAGGTCACGAATCTTAACACTCCTACGAAAAGTGGGGCCTAATAGGACCCAGAGCAACTTGAAAGGTTATTAATATTAGGCTAATAATTTTGTATTTAAATGAAATTGCCATTAACTGACCCTATCCCTTTATATTTTAATGGCAATTTCATTTAAATACAAAATTATTAGCCTAATATTAATAACCTTTCAAGTTGCTCTGGGGGTTATTAGGCCCCACTTTTCGTAAGAGTGTTAAAACTAAAGTTACAATTTAACTGATCTTAAAATTATAGTGATACTTTATTCTATCTGCAGTACAACTTTCAGGATATGTGTTCCAAAATAGATAGAGTAATGCAAATACAAATGTGTATGGTCATGTGGGTACTATTATATATGAAGGCTTACTAGAACTTGTGAGCATTCAGATTCATTTTTTTAATGAAATAATACATAGCCAAGAAATTATCTTTTGTAACATAATGAAAAACACCTGAAAAACTTGGTAAGGTAGTGGGTAACTATTAAAAATTTGAAAATTAAGATCTTCCATGAAACCATGGATCAGAAACAGTCACCCTTTTTTTGAAATTATGATATTAACTTACTTACACATTCCATAATATTTTAAATAAAAATCAGATTTTTGGAGTGTATTAATTTATTATTGTTCAGTAATTCATGCGTTTGTGTGTATAGTATTTCAGGTTTAGTGTTGGAGGAATTACTGATGTCTCTGAAATCAAAGGACACAGGTAAGCAATATAATCATTAAAATGTTTGTATTTTTATATTAAGCAGAACAAATGTTTGAAGCTGCCAGCTGGATATTAGAACTATGAATCATTTACATTTTCTACAAATATTTTTCAGTGGTATATAATCTAAAAATATTCATTGTAAGCAATATTAAATGTTTGTTTGTTTTCTGAATTTTGTGCCAAGCTACATGAGGGCTATCTGTGCTAACTGTCCCTAATTTGGTAATGTAAGACCAAGGGAAGGTAGCTAGTCATCACCACCCACTGCCAACTCTTAGGCTACTCTTTTACCAATAAATAGTTGGATTAACTATCACATTATAATGCCCCCATGGCTGAAAGGGCAAGTATGATTGGTGCAATGGGGAATCGAACCTGCAACCCTCAGATTACAAGTCAAACTCCTTAGCCCAAAAATCAAGTTGCTGTGAAACTGTTTATTCCACATCAAACATAATATTGATAATACCAGTGTTATGTCAAGAGATATGTAAAACTAGCTCAACTTAGCATCTAGGAATTTGTTTTATAATGTAATATGTTAAATAAATAAAATCTGAAGGTGAAAAACAATAACAAATGATATAACTTATCAATTCACAAAACATAAACCTATTGACCACTGTATGCAAATAATATTTAGAAATTGTAATTATTAGTGAATGTAGAGTTATAGAATTTCTTTTGGGAATTGCAGAACTAAGGTCTTTATTGTAGCATGTCATATCACATACATGTTATATGCAAGTAAGATTAACTAATTCTTGATATTAATGATTAACTACAGACTCCTAAAGTTTTTTAGTTGGTCCAAATCTCAATATACTATCATCTTAATGTTTACATATTCCTTGTGATTTGTGAAAATTAAGTTAAAACAGCAGTTCAGCTTTGGGCCATGATATCTTGATCTGTTTTTAAGTCATTTTCACCTGTTGTGGACTCCAAACTCTTTCTTTTTAACATCACTCTGATGTTATTTAAGACTTATCTTTAAATTTATAGTAGTTTGACCAATATTGACTTTAGCACTTGAACACTAAATCTTGTAAGTGCAACATTTATCAGGAAGTCAATGGGCCTTTATGTAAAGATAAAGCACATTTCATTTTTAAGGGTACTAAATAAACTGTTATAAAAGTTAGTGGTATTTGTAATTGCTCTTGAACTTTAATTTGCATTTTTCATCTTTGATGACAGAAGTACACATTTAGCTATCCAAAACATGTTTATGTCTCCTGACATAATACTTGTATTAAAATCCTTTTATAACTTTTGCATAAGTTGGTTATATAAATGTTTAAATTTTACACTAGTTTGCATATTTGTTGTGGTCTTGTTGACCAGAGGCCCCATGTTAAAGTTCTAATCCTGGAGTTTCTTTTAGATTATGAGTTTTTTTGCTTTAGTAATTAATATTAATCCATATGTTATAACAGTGTTACTGTTTCATGGTTTCTTTATGAAATTTAATAAATAATTGTAATTCTGTGATATATTTTTTAATTTTATCTCTCTTCTCTGTTTCCTGTGACCTGCATTCTTCCTTACTACATATCCAATCTTCCCATTCCTATTTGGCTTTTCCTCCTCCTGATATATTCAGGTGCATGCTGTACAATTTGCCGACCAGTTCTTAAACAATGTTAGCATGCCTTGTCCCTGTGAATTTTTTGTATCAGTTTGATTATGCATGTTATCACGCAGAATGTCCTTTTCTGGACCAGCAGTTGTTTTTATCCTTGGGATTTACGTATGGCCCCATTTCTGCAGTCATACATCTTTGGCATGATCCCTGTGTCTTTGGAATCACAAGTTGCATCAGTACAACAACAACCTACCATTTCCAGTATTGTTTTATGTTTATCTCAGTTGGAGCCTAGTATGGCATATATTACTGTTTCCCATCCCGTCTCTTCCTAATCCTCAACTATTGTTTCTTAGGGTGTCTTGTCTTGTTATCTTATTTAATGACACATCACATCACCAACAGTATCAGTGACTGTATGATGGGTTCTGGTTTGGTGGGAGCTTGACTTATTGATTTTTTTCATTACTGACATTATTGGATTCTTCAAATTTTATTAGAAGGATTTGTTATTCTATTTTTCCCTTACTTCCTGTGTATTGTATACTCATTTTTTCCTCTCTGTTTTGTGATCCCATGATTATTTCAGTATTTGTTAGAAGTGGTTCAGGAACTACTATCTCAACAGGCCATTAAACCTGTTCAACATCCTTTACCAGGTTTTTATTCTTTATTGATCCCAAGAAGACCATGGTCTGGAGACCTGTCATTGCTTTGACCTTCAGTTACTTCTTACAGCTGTTCCATTTACCAATGATTCCTTTCTCATCCTATGTTTGGTGTTTTCTCCAAGTTTGTGGATGTCACCAGTGCTTATCTCTCCATCCCCACATCACAACTGTCTCATCAGTATTTTTGGTTCGTCCATCATGGAATAATTTTTTAATTTTGGGCTCTGCAATATGAATTTGCTTCTGCCCCTTATATTTTCTGTTAGGTGGTGAGAGCTTTTGCTTAATGTCTTCATGCTTTATGGTTGCAGTTCCACCATTATGTGGACAGCTGTTTTTTTCTGGCTTAATACAAACTGGAGTCGGCTATCCATACTAGTCAGCTCCTTATAGTGACTGCTTGGGTGGGCTGGTTAATCAAATTGGAGAAGTCTTTCTCCAACTGACTCATTATTTAGTTTACTTGTGTGTCCTTTCTAACATTCATCTCAGTTAGGTCCATCTTCTCTATTATGACTTTGTTCCATACAACTATTAGTTTGCTACACTTTTTCAGCACCCCCACTTTCTGCTTACAAGATTATAGTGTTATTTTGAATATGTGGTCTTCAGTGATGTTACTGGCTTCTCTTGGTCATGCACACATCCAATTCCTTCAATGGGCTTTTTTGCAATCAGTAGAACTTTGTTTGGAATCCCTTGCCAGATCCCATTGTGCTTTCCCTTACAGTGATGGGTGATCTGCATTGGTGATTAGACAAAGCCCATAAGTCGGTGTGCATAGATCAATCGCCAGTAGGCATCTGATCATTGGTCTTTAGACAGAAGTTCTTTTGCATATCAATGGCCTTAAGTTTCTCACAGTTCTTGGGACTTTGAATCACTTCCTTCCCACTGCAAGCCATTGTCTAGCGATGATTCATTCTGACAGTTCAATAATTGTGGCACCTGTTGATCACCAAGAAGCATCTGGTCAAGACCTTTGTTTTTGAACATTGAATATACCATATTTTGGCCACATGCATTACATTCATCTCATTATGAGTCACATTACAGGTACTTTCAATGTTATAGCAGATCATTTTTTCCAATCCCTATCAAATATACTCCATGGAGAAGTCTTTAGATCCCCTTGTTTTCTGGTGGCTTTGCAGTTTGTTGGGATTTTCTCCACATAGATACATTTGTCACATACTTCAGTCTCTAGTTACCCCTCTTTTGCCTCCTGCCAGGATTGGTCCCACAAATTCCTTTATGTTTGTTCTTCTGATCACTCCACGTAGGCCAGCTTAAACTTTATTTTCCTGATTGTGATGGATGGTGATGACTAGCTGCCTTGCCTCTTGTCTTTCACTGCTAAATTATGGATGGATAGTGTAGGTAGCCTTCTTGTGGCTTTGAATAAAATTTGAGATAAACAAATAAGCATAAGAACCATGACAAGAACAAAATGGTTACAAGTTCTGTCCCAGGGACCTAGCTTATTCTGAAAGAGTTAAACGAAAAAGTCAGTAGCAACAAACATTGTGTTTGTAGTTTAAACTAATTCATTTTTATTTGTATACAGGCGAACATATGTTGGTGCTATGCCTGGAAAAATGATTCAATGTCTAAAGAAAACCAAGACAGAAAATCCTCTGGTTTTGATTGATGAGGTAAGATCATGCTGTAATTTTCAAGCTGAGAATTACCATAATAATGCAATTGGAAACACTGAAAACATATGACTTTGTTTAATAATTCTTTAATAATTTCTTTCTGCACAAATCAACAGAAAATTCCATTTTTAAGTCTTCACTAAATAGTGTCTTTCAATAAAATGTAGAAAGTTTATTGTAATTTGATTATTTCCATTGTGAAAAGGGGAAATAAAAAACAAACAGTTATTTTGGTAAAACTCTTCCAACCTGGAAAGTACTTTGGATGCTTTGTTTTTAATAGTGAGTACAGATTTTGTTTTACAAAGTTCTTTTTTCTGTAAGCAACATTAGTGCTATAGGCCTCTTGTAAATATGAGTTGTTTTCTCTGTCTGAAAAATGAATTTTTTTATTTTTATCTTAAGGTCAAAAATGAAAAAAAATAAAAGGTATAATAACAGTTCTGTGTTTCTTGTTGGATTAGATAGATAAGATGGGACGTGGTTACCAAGGAGATCCATCATCAGCTTTGTTAGAAGTTTTAGATCCTGAACAGAATGCTAACTTTTTGGACCATTATTTAGATGTGAATGTTGACCTATCAAAAGTGAGCATCTTTATTTGAATTTCTAGACATTCAACTATAAGTAATGAATAAGTAATTGTTTTATATATTTTTATTAGCAGTGTTACCAGAATGTAGTTTGTGACTTTCACTTAATAGTATTATCTTTCAGCCTCACAGTGATATTATTTTAAACATACATTTATGTAAAAAGAAACTGCATAATGATTGATTTGAAAATAGGTGTTTTTTTTCCTGCATGACTTCTGTCACTTGTATGATTATACAAACTAGTTATGTAAATTTCAGCCTAAAACTGGCCCGTGTAATCACTTTAGACCTGAAATGTTGTCTTAATAATAAGCTTCTGCTATCAAATTAACAATTATTCAAAATAAGTTGTTTTAAGAACATTGTTGGTATTTTTTTATTAACATATACAAGATAAACAAGTTTCTTTCAATGTGTAATAAGGTTTAAAATTTAACATCATTAAATTCAGAATTTATACAAAATACCAAATGGTTTCAGAATATCTGATTTATTTAAACTAGCCATTGACATCGTAATTATAATAAATCTTAAAACAGAAAGCTTTTTTGCAGTAGGTTCTTTGACAATTCACAAAACAAATCCCTCTTTGTTAAAGCTAAAAAATAATAGTAGTAAATTTATATATTATAAGTTGAGTGCACATTTATTGGAATCAGAAGTGTAATTTTGCTTTAAAATATGTGTGTGTGTGTATTTCTTCATCAGTCTTAGCCATGCACAAAGTGTGCAAGAAAGAAGATCTAACATATATATTATACATATATAATACTAATAGATTTAATATATATATTATTTCTTAACATCCAAGAGTCTGTTGTTATAAAACAATTACTTCCTATTTTCAGGTTCTCTTCATTTGCACAGCTAATGTTACTGATACCATTCCAGAACCTTTGAGAGACCGAATGGAGATGATAGAAGTTGCTGGATATGTTGCAGAAGAGAAACTAGCAATAGCAGAGGTTAGTGGAGGATTATATTTATTACAGATGGACATTATAGTACCTAGGCATATGGCTTGAAATAAACAGGTCATGACAGAGGGGAACATTTAGTGGAGATCACATCCATAATAGTTCAAATAAAGTAAACTAGGCATTTAGCTAAGAATACACAGGTGTTAACAGAGGTGAACTATGTTGATGAACTGCATCCATAATGCAGGTAGACATTATAATAAAGGTATGTTGCTGACAAAATACTTGTGATATAAAAGTGAACTTGAAGTGAGTAAATGCATTTATGACAGTGAGATAGATGTAGCTCTGCTTATTTACTGAGAAAAAACAGGACCACATGAGAAGAAAACATCTAGTGAGGAATCATGTTTATCACAGAGATAGTTAGATATGGTTAGGCCTTTTCCATCTGTTAAAATTGATAGTAGCACAGGTAATTAACTGTACTTACCATGTGGTAACTTGAGTAACTTTAAATAACTTACCATTTACCAGAACAGAAATAACTATTTCTAGTATATTTTGGTGTTAAACTCCAGTCTTATTTTAGGTTGTGTGAAATCAGTAAACATATTGCTTAATAACAATATCTATGGAAGTACTTATGTGAATTGTACTGTTGAAGTTAGCTTCAGTTAAATTGAACCTGAAACTTTAGATATTAGATGTGATTTTATGATATTTTTCAAAGTCAGAATTAGATGATTAGTAACTTAAGTTGGCCAGGCATTTAGGATTGTTACTCTGTGTGTATTGGAAAATATCTGTTTGAATACTTGTTAGTATAACTAATATAGTCATTTAGAAACACTGAAGGACTAAAATCTGTAACTCTCTATGAATCAACTTTTCAACTCTTTTATCTTAGATTTTCACATGGCATTGATTATGTCCAAAAAATTAAACCACAATAAGTAAAATATAAAGTGCATTTAGTTGTATAGCAAAGAATTGTGTAATTATTTCTGTGTTATACCAACTAGCAGGAACAAAAGTATTTCATGCATCATTAACTTACATGCATAGCTGTAAGTTTACAGACTTGAAATACTAAGTCCATTGTTCCCCAGTGGCTCAGCGGTATGTCTGCGGACTTACACGCTAAAATCCGGGTTTCGATACCCGTTGTGGGCAGAGCACAGATAGCTCATTGTGTAGCTTTGTGCTTAATTCAAAACAACAACAAACAACAACTAAGTCCATAGTTTGATTCTTTATAGTGAACAGAACACTGGTAGCCTCCTAGCTTTGTGGACTGAAGTTAAAAAATTGAGTACAAACTTAAGTTCATTGCCCCATCTTTTGACCAATTTGACATCTAATTACAGCTTCAGCTATCGAGTATTTCTTCTTATTTGTGTGTTTAATAGAATAGTGGTTTATGTTTTAAATGCAAGCTTTTGTTTCAATCTGGACCATATGTATCTAACTTTTCTATTTTTCATTCAGCGTTATTTGATTCCTCAAGCCCGGGATATGTGTGGTTTGAAAGAAGAATTAATCAGCATCTCAGAAGAGACCCTGCAAAAAATAATTAAATCATACTGTAGAGAAAGTGGTGTGCGGAACTTGCAGAAACACATTGAAAAGGTACATCAATGTAAAGTCTATATATAATACATCTAGAATGTCATAGTTTAAACTCCATGTACCTGAGAGACATTAGAAATCATATTTTATAACCTAGCTACATGTTTTACAATAAAGAGTTTGGTAAATGATATAATCTATTTTCACCTGCTTAAATGAATACAATGCACTCACACCATAATAATTTCATAACAAAAAAGTAGAGAGCAGTGTTCAATATGAAATAGAGCAGGAAATGAATTTTGTATAAGTGATGCATAGCATTACAAACCTTTAATGATATGTATAAAATCCCAGTTACTTCAGATTTAGCCTTTGGTGTGTGATCAGTACATAGCAAAATATTAGTGCTCATTAATGTAGAGTGCGAGAAGTGATTGAGGCTTATTTTGAAATCCGTTTTTACTTTTTAAAGAGCATGACAAACTATCTTAAAACTTTCCTCACCATGGCCCAGCATGGCCAGGTGGATAAGGCACTCAACTCAAAATTCCCATCACACCAAACATACTCGCCTTTTCAGCTTGGAAGGTGTTATAATTTGACAATCATTCCCAGTTTTCGTTATTAAAAAAGTAGCCCAATAGTTGGCGCTGGATGGTGATGACTAGCTACCTTCCCTCTTGGCTTACATTGCTAAATTAGGGACTGCTATCACAGATAGCCCTCGTGTAGCTTTGCACAAAATTCAAAAGAAAACAAACTTTCCTCACTCATAAGAAGTGCCAAAGGCTTGAATTCGGACTCTTTTTCCAATTTTTAAACAAGTTATGTCTGCATAGTTTTTGAATGTTTTACTCATGTCCATTCTGAACACACACACATTTTTCTAAAACGTAAAAACAAATTATTGCTTTTTATTTATTTACCTTAATGATAGGTAAATATATCATTTAAAAATTTCTACATTTTCTGTAAATAAATATTTGCCACTTTGAGAGTAAGGTCTGCTAAAAAACTTGCAGTTTGGTGTTCTAATAACACTAAGTGAAAGCAAAGAAGACTGTGTTATAATATGCCAACTACATCTACCATATCCAGTGTTGGTGAGACTTTTTACCCAAGATAGGGGCTCATTAGACTAACTGGTAAGACATACATAGGAATGGTCTATATGATATTTATATTCATCCATTTTTGTGAACAACGTACTTTATTATGTTATTTAAAGAACTGAATTGCCATTTACAAATCAGATATTTTAAGAGTAATAATTAATAACATAACAGTATTTATTTTATCTTAATGACATTTAATTATTATTTTATTTTAATTAAATTTAGTATCATTTGCAATAACTGTGAAAACTAGTCTTCTGTGAAGTGCTGATTAGTTAAGTATGATATTGATAGTTAGTAACATTTACAGAAGACCCAGAATGTTAGGAAAGATTCAACTGGACCTTTGTTTGATTCATGGTAAAAACCCATTTGTATGTGAGAAACTTAAAATGTTTAGTTTTAGATTATAGATTAAATGTTACTTCACTTGTCACAGAGACTATTGTTATTTCAAAAATTATATGCAATGATTTAATGAAGTTTTCCAAGTTTAAAATATGTGTAATGTAAGAATTAGGTTGTTCTTTTGTCTTTAAAAATATCACATTGAGTTACTCTATATTACCATCAATTAATTAAGGCACTGGAATAATGTAAATAGCATTACACTAATAGTTTGAGGAAACTGATATAAGATGTTATTTAATAGTTCAAATAGAGTAAAACAGATTTTGTTTTCAAAATATATGACACAGATATAAAGGGTATACAGATTTAATTGTTTGTTTTTTTTCATAGTACAAGTCTTCCCAACTTAAAAGAGAATATGAAATGAGTATATTTTTTACTGTTGAAATAACAGAAGTATAACATTAAGACCCATTCAAAATGGAAAGACTTTTTAACAGAAAGGACATCAGTTTGTTTTCTTAAATAAGATCACAGATATTCATGTGAGGGACATTTTAATCTTCCATACAAAATATGTTGCGTAAGATAAACGCATGAAGGATATAGTTTTGTATTGTTTTTTCATTTTGTTTTTTTTAAATAGTCCCTTGTTGATAAAGCACTTTATAATAATATTAAAAAGAAAGTTTAATCAAATTGTATTTAGTTTATCAGTATTTGTTTTTATTCATGGTCTTTAGATAATGAGAAAGGGTGCTTTCAAACTTGTTAACAAAGAAATTGATCAAATAGTGGTAACAAAAGAAAACATCATAGACTTCATTGGGAAACCTATTTTTACTCATGATCGCTTATATGATGATACACCCCCAGGGGTTGTGATGGGTCTTGCTTGGACTTCAATGGGTAAGGCTTTTTTTTTTAATTAAAAAAATGTTACCTGTGTTTTCATGATAAATAGCTGCAGAGGGTTGAGAACATTATATTAATGTAGTTTCAAATATGCAAATCACATGACAACCATAGTGGATTTAAGTGTTGGTGGAATGATATGTCCATTTTGGCAGTGTCAAAAAAAGAAATGTGGATCAATTTGGAGGACTAGGACCATCCAGAAGGTTGCTAGTGAGACGCTTTACCCCAACGGTGGTAGACAAAGGGTGGAAACTTTGAATGTAAATGTTGTTGGCAAAAGCCATCCCACACAACACTGTGCAATAAAATCAAAAAGGTTCTCCATCTGGAAAGGCTACATAAGTTGCTTCCAGGTATAAATGACAGTACATGGTCATTTTTAATGATTTATCTGTACCTTTATAACTGTAACATTTTTTCGTGATCATTAGATGAAAAACTTTCTAGAAGTGGTACATAGTATGTTAGAAAATATTATTTATAGAAATTCGTGATTGTCTTTTGGCACTGTATCAGGGACATCATGAATCAGAAGAGTGCATACATACAAAGGTCAAATTCTACTTATTCTCTGATCAACATTTTGGACCCTTTATACACACAAAAGTAACATGATATACCTCAAGCATCTAAAGAATGAAATGAATATTCATGCTATTCCACATCAAAGACATACCAGTCAAGTTGCAAAATATATTGCCTGTGAATTGCAATTGTCAAAATGATAGATGATCATGACTAAATGTAGTGAAATGTACTGTAACACCTTGATGTTACCAAAACTGTAAATATAATGTATTCAACTCTCTGTTACAATTAATCTTTCTAAAAGTTGTATTATAGATGCTACTAATGATGTTTTACAGGTACGTGTAGTTATAAATTGTAATAATATCAATACTTCAAGTAATTAAAGCTTATTAATAAAAGTGAGCATCCAAGATTCTAAGTTTTAAACTCGAAAACTAACAATATTTCTAAAATATTTAATAGTGTTTTGACATCAGTGATGTCACTTCTTACAGGTGATTGTGACATTTAGGTAGAGCTTGGTTAATGGCAGAACACCATGTCAGCACTTGTTTTGATAGCTAGAATGGCATTCTTGAACTGTTTGGAACATATTCAACAAGAAATAAAAATCTGTTTACAGCAAATTATGTTTGAAATTGACCACACACGTGTGAAATTGTGTCAAAAAGAAAACTATTGCATGTGCTTCTCCATTAGAATATTGAATTGTCAGCCAAGTCACTTAATAACAAAATAGAACATGTTATATTCTTAAAATTGGCCATAATGAACGCAGACTTGGAGCTTATTTTTAAAAGTCGTCAAAGAAGAAACAAGAGTCCAAAATTTCTTCTTTCTTTTTCTCAACTTTTTAGGGAAAAAAGAAAAATCCTCCTATAGAAAAAATGTAGAATCAACTGTTGAATAAAAGTATTTTTCTAATCCATATAATTTTTATTAAACATAATAAACAAAAAAAATTTTGCTTAAATATTACTTTGTATGTCAACAGTTTTGTGAATACAATGTGTGTAAGAGTGCAGAATGAAATTAGATAAACCTGACTTTAAAACCCCTGAAAACATCTTTTTTTTTTTTTTCTAATAAACAAAGTAACAACATTTGACTGTAACACTATCATGCTCCCCCTACAAGTGTACTGGATTCAAGACAGTCTCACTATTTTGTGTTTTGTGGAAAATGTTAAAAGTAATGAAGCTGCAGGACCAAATGTATTCCTATCAAATAAATAACAATAATAAACCCTATAGCATTATGCAATGAAGTAGTTCCTTAAAAAAAATATTCTGTTGCATAAAAGAGAGTGAAACGTAAAGTATATTTGTTGATTTCGTGTGTGTGTGTGTGTATAAAATTTTCCATAGAAGTGGTTCAGTTTACATTTGTAATAAAGCCCCATATGTGTGGTAAAATGAGCAGCAAATCCTTACTGTATATACTTTTTTGTAACTGTGTTACACCCACAGTATATTGGAATGTTATTATTTATGCCCTTCTAGTGCAAATCACTACAGCATAGTATGATCATCTGATTAGTTTTGTGATAGAAACAGTGGATAAGATATTGAAAAATACCTTTCAAATAAAACTTGTAATTTTTCAGTGTCACCAGTTTTTAACTCACTGTTTTAACTTTGTGCTTTGACTATTTTAATTTTTAGTAAGCTTAGAAATCCACTGATATAAATACATTATTTTTTCTTAATTTTAAACTACTGTTGAAACTTATAATGTTTACAGGTATTTTTCTTTTTTGTTGGAACTCAAACACTGTATGTATAACATTTACTATTTAGTAGAGCTATTTGGATTCAATAATTTGTTTATAAACTCTACATTGCTTCTTTAATTTAAAATATTCTAACAATGTTTGTTAAATACAATTAAGAGATGTACTTCCTAAATTGACATGGAGTAACAATAATTTTTTAGTTACAGTTAGAAAGAAGTTCTGATGTGAATATTGATTTAAAGTAAACCACATTAGGTAACAGTGTTATTGAATTATATTAGGGGGTTCTACTTTATACATCGAGACTGCTCTCTGCAAGCCTTTGAAATCAGACGACAAGGCTGAAGGCTCCTTTCAGTTGACAGGTCATCTTGGTGATGTCATGAAAGAAAGTGCTACAATTGCATTTTCCTTTGCCAAAGCTTTTTTACTGAAGAAACACCCAGAAAATGAATTTTTACAGCAAGCTCACTTGCATCTACATGTACCTGAGGTGAGGTGATAAATATACATTTTTAAAAGTCCTGATTTTTTCTGACCAAAGTTCTCAGCAGACAGTTGATTTGTACAAATTAGTGTAGAAACTGCAATTGCTTAGAGTTTGTAGGTGTGATAATTTTATCATTATGATATAAAGATAAAATGAAGCTCATAAAAATGGTGTCAACATTCCAAACTTCCAACATTTCTAGTTTCTGAAATCCAACTCCATATAAGTGTTTGTTGTTGTTTTATAGTGCTCATTTTGAAAGAATTTTCGTTATTTAATATTAGAAAGATGGTGCAAGGTGAACTGTGCACAAAATTACATTTCAGTCACTCGAAACGTGTCTTCACAATGTCTCAACAGTGCTTACTATTCGATAATATGCATAATCTTCAAATCTGTATTGTTATACTTATGTTGTATGGAACTCTTGCTTCTGGTATTTTGGATTGTTAGGAGTCACGTTTGTCATTGCTGTCACAAGCATCTGTTTCAAAGTTTTTATTGTGTGAGAGGTACAACTTGTGATGAAGATTATATGTTCATTAATTTACTGTGTGAAAGCTACCAGTACATACAAAATGCTGTATTTAGATGCCTCATTAATGTTAAATATCTCCCTCTCTGGATTTTCTGTTTTTATAATACAATTGTTATTACACTCTTAACAGTTTGTGTCCCATTGTTGCAAACTGGCCTTCTCAAGTCAGGGTTGTGGATATATTATAAAATAGCCCAATAGTTAGTGATTAGATCTGTTGACTAACTCCTTTTCTTTTATCTTTTTAGAACTAGTGATATTCATCACAACTGAGTTCTGTTAACAGTGTAAGAAATAATTAAATTTTTGTATCTCAAATTGGCTGGGGTGAGTATTAACATTTATTGATAAGGAGAGAACAACGTTTTTCTCTCCTTATCAATAAGTGTTAATACCCATACCAGCTGTTCTGAGACACATTTTTATTTCAAGTGGGTTTCTCTTCATCAAGAACAATAATTAAATTTTATATTGAGCCCTTATACAAAATATTCTTTAGATATTTTTTAAAGTTTAAAAATTCAGTATTTTCTTTTGCTTAGCACATTTTGTGTGTCCGTAATTTAGGGTTGCTGTTGCTTGTTTCTAATCTTCTTGTTGTATTATAAGTTAAAAGGTTTTTTTAAGCCATTCACTGATAATTATTACTGTATGAGTGATTAAAATTTAACTCTCATGTAGAACAAAAATTTTTTCAGACTTCTCAAAAAAATTTTTAAGTGAGCATGAAGTATGTTATCATGTTTAATACATTTTCAGCCAAGAGTACAAAAAAGGCCAAAGTTTTATTATACTCCTAAATTATACTTCTTTCATGAATTATCTTCTGTAACAGCCTGTATAGTGAAATAAATGTTTAGACATTTGTTTTGTATGCTGTATGTAGAGTGAACTGCATATGTAGTGATGGTTAATGATAGTATGGGGGCCTGTTTCAAAAACAATAGTGTCCTATTGATCAGGAATCTCTTCTTGGCAATCATGTAAGTGGACATAAATTTGTAATGATTATGTTGTAAGATATACAAATAAAAAAGTCAGTTGGGTTCAAGTGGAATCAAGGTGTAGTGGTAAGGCTTAAAAGAGATTAGCATTCTTTTTAAATAGTGCTTGACAATTCAAAATTAGCAAATGGAAATTTCAGGATATTTTGTTCTATTTAAAAATTAATTTGTTCTTTTTTGTATTAGTTCTTATCTTTTAATCACTTCTTGATATTATACCAGAGCTGTAGCTCCATGGAATCATATTTACAATACATTATTTTATTATTTATTGATTTCTTACTAAATTCCTGCTTAGGGTGCTGTACCTAAAGATGGACCTAGTGCTGGAGTTACAATGGTGACTGCATTTCTTTCTCTTGCTCTGGGAAAATCAATCCGATCTGATGCTGCCATGACTGGTGAAATCTCCCTTACTGGTAAGGTTCTTCCAGTTGGAGGAATCAAAGAAAAGACCATTGCTGTGAGTATTATATCAAACTCTAAAACGTTTTAAAGTAATTCAGTTCTTTATTAGTTTTTCTACTGAACTAAATACAAGCCATGTTTGCATTAAGTCAAATTTACAAGGTTGTTTAACTTTTCAACGGAGTGGAAATCATTTTTAATTCCTGAAGCAAACAAATGGTATTTGTGTGGTTTGTAAGTTATTTATATTCTGTTCTTTCTTTAGTGTCAGTTTTGTATAGCAGTGTGAGCCTCGCCTTAAACACTTTGTAGCAAAGACATATTTTGCTTTGGAGAGATGGTGCCGTTTTATAATCATTCCTGTAGGGTGAGGGGTCTGAAATACAGTACCTCAAGTTAGAGTTTACTTCCAAGTGACACCTTATCTTCAGGGCTATTATCTCAAAGAATTTCCCTCTTTTCTTTTAATCTCAATAACCTTCGGTTTGGGTTCAACTGATGATTTATTACTGCAGAATCCCTTTCAACCTTGTACAAATCTGTACCTTTTCACAGATGTCTCTCTTGAAGTCTAGGGTGCTGCTGTTTTGGAGAACAATCATTTTCAGGAATCAGAATGTTTTTGGATCTTTTAACAGTTTAACATGCTTTTTAGTATTTCACACTTTTCTACAATGATGATGTGTGTGTCATTGATCAAGGATGAATTCAACTTTGCAGCCTGTATTGCTGAGGTCTCTCTTTATCTTTGACCCAATACACGTCATATCTATCTCTGAGCTATCAAAGTGTTATATGTTTTGAGCATTCTTGTTGAATTTCTTTTTATGTATCTTCAACTTTTCCCAACAAAGTGGACTCTTCAACCCTCAGCTTTGAAATCATTGTGCCATCAGGTTGATTGTCTTCTAATTTAAGCCTTTGATATAAAAGACAGTCATTCTGTTCCACTGCTAGTCTTCATTTCCCGGTTTTGCTTTTGTAGTGATGAATACTTTAAATAAGTCTTTTTGAACTTTTTGTTGTCATTTTCATTGAAGTATCAAGATCCGTTTATTGTTTCACATTGTACTTAATATTTTATTAATTCTCTGGATGAGAGTATACCAATCATTGAAAGTTTGACTATCATATGAGTTCTGTCAATCTGGAGACAGATCCATTCATGTCCCTCACCATTTCATTTAGTCACTGTCTAGCTCAACCTTGGTTTTTCTTCTATGTCAGTTCTCCTAAGGAATACCCTTCTGCTACTGTTCTAGAGAAATCTTCTATGCCATTCTTAAATGTGTCATTCACGTCAACATTTATCATCTCCAAATTCTATATGGTCCTTTATTAAAGAAACTTGATTCTCTTCTCAAGTAGCTTAAATGTTATCACATTCTTTTCAGTCAGCCACATTGTTGTTGAATGCATAAGAGTACCTGGATAAGGAAAGGCTTTCGGTGTTCTAGAGAAAAGTATCAGTTTAAGATCATATTAATCCTAAAAATGCAAAAACAATTACATTTTTCCCTTCAGTGCATTAATGGAGAGACTGAATTCCATAATTTATATAAACAGTAATTTTCTTTTGGTTACATCATAAATATCTTTTAAATAATTTTAATGATCTGTTTCTATCACAGCAAGGTGATGGTGTTTCGTATCAAGAGTCTCCTGATGGGACAGCAGTAAATTTATGAAGTTTCAATGCTGAAACCAAAGATTGAATTCTCCACAGTGGACACATTATATTACCCTATATGACTTTGCTCATTTAAAAAAACGCCACCAGCTTATATCAGATTTGCTTGCACTGTTAATTATTTTGTACTTTAATATATTGATATAAAGATAGAAAATGCAAATGATAGAGAAAATTAAAGGAAAATTGAACCTTGTTTAGTAAACACTTTACTCTTTTCTTTGAACTAGGCACGTCGTGCTGGAGTCAAATGTCTCATCCTCCCTGAGGAGAACAGGAAGGATTATGATGACCTGCCTAAATTCATTACAGAAGGATTGGAGGTTCACTTTGTTGGAAGTTACAGTGAAATATATGACACCATATTCACATTATCAAGCTAGTGTTAGTTATTCCTCAGCTGGAGATGACTAACTGAATCTTGTTCATGATAATTGACCACCTTTTGATTGAATTAGATATTAAGTTTATTTCATAAGAATCAAAAGAAAGAGAGAGTCTTATGTAATGTAAATGCTATTCAAAGGCATAAACAATACATGAAATATTACCATAGAAATTAATTGGGAAGTATAAATGTTACTATCATGTGTCTATGTGTCTATATTTTATTAGAGAAGACAGTACTGTGCACCAAAAAACTAATAACTGGTGTTGTCAACTTAATAAATAAAGAATGTATTTCTCAGAGGTTTCCACAGAGAGTTGATCAAAGATTTAGAAGAGGAAAAAAAAAGAGCAATTGTGTTATCAGGTTTGTTGTATGAAGTACATGATGTCATTTTGCTGAAGAAAATGTTGCAGGAATAAAAGTATGTTCAGATAATTGCCTGTTTCCTTGAATTGTGTGTTAAATAAACATAGGTATTTTTATCATTTAAAAGTTTCAATTTGATATTTAATAGCAGCGTAATTAATGTATCAAATATTAAACTAAAGTAGAAAAAAGAGAAAAGTTTTTTCTGGTTAGTGCAGTAAACAAGTCAGGGTTGTAAAAAAATATTTCTTTAATACAGTGGAACCCCTTTAAGTGGCCACCCTTTGAAAGTGGTGATTCAATCAGTCACTTTGTTTACATAATCCCCAGTTATGTACAGTGGCTGCTTTAGAGGGGTTCCACTGTACTTCATAAATGAAGTCACCAAGTTGGAAATTATACCTTGACTTCATAATAATCTTCACTTTAATATACCATGTATTGGGTACATGCTTCTTAATAACTTTTATACAGTTTCATCTTGCTATTTTGTAAGTCAGTAGAGATGTTTTTTCAAATCTTTATTTACTAGCTTAGTTGTAGAAGAGAAGAAAAAAATTGAAAGCAACTGTTCTGTAAAAATGTTTTTATCTACAACAATATGGTTTTTGTAAAAATCTGATTCTAATAAATTACAGGGTCGTTAGATGTCCTAAAAATCTGTGGCAAAATCAGTGACACTGAGCTACAGTAAAAGTGTGTTATTTATAGTTTAGTAATTTTAGAAACTTAAATGCATGTGTATCTCTGTAGTTACCCAAATATTCAGGACATACATCATTTGGGATTCTTTACAAACTACTAATTTTTAGGAATGGAAGACATACACCTTGCTTCATGTAAATTAAATAAGTTTTGTGTTTTAACTTAATGTTGAAATATATGTTTTATGACCACTAAATACTGTAAGGAATAATACAATAACTTAACAGATGTCTTTGGCATACAGTACCAGCTATACACGCTAAAGCTTTGTTTCCGGAATCTTAGTGGTAAGTTTGAAAGACTCTGATGTTAGATAGTAGGCTTCAGTACCTCTGTTTGGCGCTCCACAGATACCCATTGTGTAGCTTTGTGCTTTGCAACAAAATATAAATAAAAAGCTAGTATTTTAGTAAACTGAATTTGTTACGTTTAAAGTAGTTTCTATTCTAGAGTATAATAGTAGTAAGGTGAAAACAAGATCGTGTCATTGTACCATAAAGGTGTGCTTCTATGACTTGTTTGGTGTTTAATATGGTAAATTGAAATAACATAAACAAGGAAGGGTGAAATTGATTAGACTAAAGCTTAAGAAATATTGTGTTTCACCTTAGAACATTGGTACGTTTCAATAGTGATATTCTATGTAAAATTACAGGTAACCCTCCTAATTTCTAGTAGGTAACACTTTCTGACAAGGCTTGGTATTTATTCAGATTTGGAATATTCTTTTTGTAAAAGTAACATTTCATTTTTGAATGAAGTATTCACACGTTGGCTAATCATTTTGGTGTATATATGATGTTTCTGCAGCTCACGTGAGGCATGGATCGATGTTAGGTTTGTTTACGTAACTCATATTTCACTGTTTCATGCTTTTATTTCAGTTCAACATGATTACAACACCTTAACTTAAGAATAAATGTTTTTTTTTGTTGCTTGAAAACATATTCATTCAAATTAACACTTTATTTATTGGTAAGGAACGAGAAACATTTGTTTTTTATTGGCATGTGAAAATCTCATGTAACAAACTTTTAAAATATTTCTTCTTATTGTTACAAAACTATGCTAATCCTGTGTTTAGATTTTATTTATTTTTTACCTTAACAGTATTCTCCATGAAATTAAATTTAATAAAGCCTTGTTTCTTGAGTACTGGACTTTGAGGAACCTGAACAACACCAGCATAAAACAAATAAGTATATACATATGTAAAACTGTTAACACTTTAAATAAAGTTTTAAAAATAAATGTAATTTAAAGATATATATGTTGTGAAGTAACAAAAACTTGGGTGATGCAATGACATTGCATTGATAAAATTGGATATACATGGATCTTTGTTGGATAAGTTACAAAACATTAACCAAAGCCAAGTTTCTCACTGACAAATAAGTAAATATATTTATTTCGACATATTCCAAATTATCCCTCTTTTACTTTTTCGTAAGTTTCTACTGGTTTTCTGATGCAGATTTTGAGTATACAATGAAATCAATTACTGTGCCTCAGTCTGTGAAATGTTGGAAATCACTGTTTTGCAAAGAAAGAATTAATTACCATACAAATACTTTAAAAATATTAAGTTAAAAAAGAAACTGAAAATCGCATGTACATACTAGTTAAACTTATACAAATTGTAAGTGCATTTTACAAAACACAGCTGCTTAAAAAAGTAACTTTTCTATACATTACTATTTAGTACAATTGACTTTTGGGTTTGTTTGTTTTTTTGAATTGGAAGTAATGAATATCTTTAATGTCCCAATAGGAATCCAAGGCTGAATGTATACATAATTAAATATTTTATTAATGTAAAGACAAAAGAAGAGCTAACAATGACTAAAGATTTGAGATTCAAACTGTATAGATTGGTAAACATATTTTGCAAAACATTAGAATCATGTCACTGATTTATACCTGTCCAAACTGAGAACATTTAACCTTCCATAGATAGTATATACACTTTAAAAATGTAGGTTTTTCAACCCTCGATATAATTTTGGCAACCATTCTGAGGATATCCCTCCAGTGGATCAGTGCCAAAGTTTTATGGACTGACAATGCCAAAATTCAATGTTTGATTCCCTGTTTTAAACAAAGTGCAGAAAGCCTATTGTGAAACTTTGTGCTGAAAAAAATGACACCAGTTCTGAAGATAGTTTTTAATCAACTGTGTCTTAATTACTGTATAAGTGAATGTTAACTTTTAAAAAAAAAGTGTTCAGTGCTTTTTCTACATTATCTGTAACATTTTCATACTTTCAGGGGCTTGAACAAGTTTAGAACACGTGTATGTTTGTTAAATATCACTGATTGTATTTCAGACCACATTCTTCACATACTTAGGTGCATGAGGGAAAGATAGTTTATGCGAACTTACATCACATATTCTTTGCGTTCTCTCTAATAACTACCTATATGGTAGAAAACGTAGTCAATATAATCATAATGAAATTGATAGAAAGTATCACCATTGGAAGGCACCTTACAAGCCACACCACTATCATCGATGTGGCTACAACCCTTACCCTCATTCTGTAACCCTAACTTTCATATTGGTTTTTATAGGATTCACAACTTTCTCTCCAATTTCAATGAACTTTAAAACATTTACAAGAATAGTTTAATATATATGTTCTGTGAAGCCTTAAAAATAACCAGATATTCTTTTGTGCCCTGTTTATATCTTGAAACAATGGAATAATACATTCATGTTAGAAATCTTTAATTGATATTAAGATATAAATAAACTGATAACATTGACATCTTTTTTACTATAAGATAATCTGATTATTTTTTGAAGTTTACCCATAATCTCTGTTTCAAGTTAAGGAAAAAGAAATTGATACAAGTAAATAAATACCTTAAACAGTATACTGACTAGCAGTTTTCACATTAACTTGAGGAATGCCCTTACAATGGGTAATGAGATTATACAGTAAATTTATTTTGATTGTTAGTAGTGACCAGAAAGTATGGTATTGTCACAAAGATATTTGTCTGTGCTAAACAGTGTAATAATACATTCGTTAATCAGGTAGTGTAATTAATATATTACCTGAGTAAGTATGTTTTTATATAAACTACACTTGGAAACCAGTTTTTAAATTACATTCACACGTTTAAACATCTGTGTATGTCACCCATATCTTAATTACAGAAGTTTAAAACTGTTGTAGACCTTTAAACGTTAATTATCTCAGTAACCTATAAGCACACCATTCACTTATCAAAGTAAAGACTTTTTGAAAAGGAGAAATTTAAAGGCGCTAACTTTTGCACTTAATTAATTTTGATGCATACACATGTATATGTGTATCATTAATAAAGAAATAAAAATATTTAATTTTTTTAAACTGGGGTCAATCAATCTGATGTACATTTCAACATTTACCCTTGGTGTCACCAGAAACAAAGAACCCCCACTTTTATATTATTGAATTGTAAGTTACCGACACTATCATAATTTAATATAAAATCTTGAAATTAGTGGTACATTTCAATAGTTTCAGATTTAACATCACATGTTCTAATATTTTCAAACTGAAAAGTATCTTATGCAATAGGTCAAGAGACTTCAACATATACAGAAGTTTAAACTTGTAATTGGTTTGTGGTTGAGTTAAAGTTTGCATGTGCGAATATATATATATATATTATTCATCAAATTTACTTCGGTTAATGGAGCTCCTTTACATTTAAGACGTTCTATAAACAGTTTGGATAGCAGAACTATGATCAGTGGTAACCATGCAGGGAATGGTATACTGTGACCTTGGGTACCTATGAGTTAACTAACTATCGCGTTACGTACACTTGTACCCACTATTCTATTACAACACCAAAGACAGACAGTAAATAAACAAGCATGGAAGAAGATGGCCAAAGTTTGAATCAGTTACGTGAAACAAGTCAGTTTGTTAAGTAAAGAAGAACAAACCTAACAGGTAATGTTGTCCCTGAGGTCAGTACCATCACTCCCAGAGTTTATGCCATTCAGCAATCTGCCTCCGTGGAGAGTGACTGACCTCTGTCCAGTGTTGCTGAGCTGCAGCACCGGCTTTCGACCCTATTTCCAGCCTGCCAATAACTTCGTTCTTTGTGACCCGATCCCAGTCCAACACCAGGAATTCCAGACTGATATTTTCCAAACCTTCATTATAGGGCACCTCGAAGACAAAAGATTCGTTAAACACTGGTTGTACTGTCCGCTTCTTAACATGCGTCTTCTTCTTTGCGATCCTCTGATTGTTATATAAAAGGTAGATCTTCACGTATGGATCTGTAAAAGTAAAAGATAAACTTGAGTTATCAGTTTCGTCAGATCACTCAGGTGAATTAATATAACAAAGTAAAATCTTATACGCTATGACCTTGAAAAATCACTGGATAGAAATAGATATGTTAAAATAAGAATGCCTCTTCAGTATTTCATCTGAACTAACTAGCCAATGATTCTATCATTTGAAGTTTTATAGAAAACTAAGACATGTAATTCTACCGGTAAACTGTGAGTTTCCTACAACCTGAACCGAGGGTTCGAGGGGATCCGCCCGAAATCCTATTTTTGTGGTGTGAAAAAATAATATCCATCATGTAAAACTTTAATAAAACACATTTTTAAGCTAACTTAAGTCTAGATCCACGTGGTGCAGAATCATCACAAAATGACGATTTGTTGACTTTTTATTGGATGCTTGTGTATTTTATGTCACGCATTATTTAAGCCGTATTTCATGTACAATTGATTCCAGATTTAATTAGTCTCGCAGCACTTAAATTTTACACATTTTCTCGTAGGCCTTAAACATAAAGCCCAGCATACAAATATCTCCGAACCAGTAGTTCTGTTATAAGCTGTGTTATTAATGTTAGCTAGAAAACGATTAACATTAAAATCTAAAAGGTTCGTGAAAGTTTATAATCGAGATGATTTTAGTAGTACAGGTAAACATCGATATAAGACGCATCGATGATACGCGATAATCAGTTGGGCGCGATGGGGTCTTAGGCCCCAAATTTTTTTTGGGTTTCCCCAGAGGCTGCCGCTTAAAATTACCTCTGCTTAATGTAATCAACAATCAAAAACCAAATCCACTTCAATCTTTTTGTATGGTTTTTACGCCGCATATTGTGATCAGGCCGCTGGTTAATATGATCAAACCCTGGTCTGCATGTAATAATTCCTGGCGCTGTCAACTGCAGTAAAGTACACAATCTGCCAGTCATAGGATAGCTTTCAGTGCGTAGGCAAGAAGTATCAAAACTTTATTTTCATTAAAACCACAAGTCAACCTTGATCGACCGATGAATGACGAGGGGTGAGTCATATACACCTATACACCAGTGGCAGTGGCACGAAGTGCTGCAAGCGATAGCTCAATGCTCAGGCCATATACAGTATATATCTAAGAAACAGCTAGCTCCCCAGAAGCTTTCATACGAAGGGGAAATCTGTGACGTCAGCTATTCCCTTTTATTCTAACACCACCGAATAACTGAAAGGTCTTGTAACACCGGCTCGTAGGCAGAATTTCGTCGACCGCATCAATTTTATTGAGTTTAATAAATAAAAATAAATAAAAGATATGCTATATCATTGGTGTTAATAGTTTTGTTTATTTTTCTTTATTTCACTATAAAAGACGTCAATTTTGCATTATCGCTTACCACGAGGGTCAAAAAATATATATAATCAAATCGGTATAAGGCGCAATCAGATACAACGCGGTCGAATTTTTTGGACCCCAACTAGCGCCTTATATCGATGTTTGACTGTATGTAGAAAAAAGGGTACGATACGAAAACCAAAAACGGTGGTGCAGTTGATTAATAATAACTAAGTACTCAGTGAATATAGATGGAGCTAGTTCTGTATTTCACTGAAAAGTATTCAGCTTTGTGTTGTTGTTGTTTTGAATTAAGCACAAAGCTACACAATGGGCTATCTGTGCTTTGCCCACCACGGGTATCGAAACCCGGATTTTAGCGTGTAAGTCCGCAGACATACCGCTGAGCCACTGGGGTCTCAGCTTTGTGAGAAGTTAAAGAATTATCATCGAGTGAATCATTTTAACGTTAGAAAAGTTTTGTGTCAGAAGATAGAGAGTTTCAAAGGTTATTCTATGGATTAAGCATAAGTACCATTAGTCTCGGACTTTCTGTTGAAACGTTGAATTTGAAATTATGACAACATTAGTTTCTGAGTTCGTACTGAAAAGCGTATTTATGAAATTAGGCCTACAAGCGAACGTAGAATTAGAAAACGTTTACTAAAAAATAAATTAATTCTTATCGTTAGATGGATTTGACTCGACATTAGTTTTACCAAATAATTTAAAAGAATCCGCCCAACAATGGAACACGTTACAAAAGCGTGTACTTTAAAACTTATTAATTATATAACACAGTTAAAAAGGTAACACACAAATGACGCCTTGTAATGTCAAATGATTTTTTTAATCTGAAAAAAAGGAAACCTATTTTATCACATTTATATAATTAGAGATGTATTTCGTTTGAAATTATGCAAAAGTATTCGTAGATGATATTATTTTCTGATTATGATCAGAATAGCTTATTTTATATAATAAACTAGCATTTTTACGTCCAGTTACAGTCATGTGAAAAAGTGAGGACACCCTATGAAAGCCTGTGTATTTTTGTAACATTTGTGGATATACAGATATTTAATCTCAATTTCAACAATACCGAGAGATTATAGCAATATAACAAAACAATTAAAACTGAAGAAAAGACTTTTCAACATTTCTGTAAATGTAATTCTACAAAAATGCGTATTCTAACTGAGGAAAAGTTAGGACACCTTACCCCCAAATAGCTAGTGTTACTTCCTTTGGCTGAAATAACTGCAGTGAGATGCTTCTTGTCGCCATCAACCAGTCTTTGTCATCGGTCTCAAAAAGTGCCCCACTCCTCAATGTAGAATTCTTTCAGCTGTGAGATGTTTTAGGGGTTTCTTGTATGTACAGCCCATTTCAAGTCACTCCACAGCATCTCAATGAGATTAAGATCTGGGCTTTGACTTGACCATTCCAGGACTCTCCATTTCCTAGTTTTCAGCAAATCCTTGGTGGATTTACTGGTATGTTTTGGGTCATTGTCGTGTTGCAGGGTCCAGTTCCGCTTCAGCTTTAATTTTCTTACAGATGGTCTCACATGATCTACAAGCACCTTCTGATACACAATAGAATTCATGGTAGATTCTATGATTGTGAGCTGTCCAGGTCCTGCTGCAGCAAAGCAGCCCCAAACCATGACACTTCCGCCTCCATGCTTAACAGTTAGTATGAGGTTTTTTCTTGGAATACTGTATTTGGTTTACGCCAAACATGTCATTTGTTCTGGTGTCCAAATAATTCAGTTTTGGACTCATCTGTCCAAAGAACATTGTTCCAGAAGTCCAGGTCTTTGTCTACATTCTATCTGACAAACTTACGTCCAACTTTGATGTTTCTCTTAGAGAGCAAAAGTTTCCTCCTTGCACACCTCCTATGCAAGTTAAACTTGTGCAGTCTCTTTCTGATTGTAGAGGCATGCACTTTCACATCAACAGTAGCCAGAGCTTGTTGTAGGTCCCGTGATGACATGCAAGGTTGTTTTAAGACCTCTTTTAGCATTTTGCGGTCTGCTCTCGGGGTGAACTTGCTTGGACGACCAGACCTGGGCATGTTGGCAGTTGTTTTGAAAGCCCTCCACTTGTCGACTATTTTCCGGACAGTGGAATGGCTGATTTCAGAATCTTTTGGGATCTTTTTAAATCCCTTACCAGACTCATAAGCTGCTACAATTTTCTTTCTGAAGGACTCAGACATTTAGTTTGGTGTGCTCCTGACTGTTCAAGTCAGAGTGAGCATCATGATGAGAACAAAAAATCTGTCTGAAGCCTTCAGAAAGAAAATTGTAGAAAATTTTCTTCAGTTTTGATTGTTTAGTTATATTCCTATAATCTCTCAGTATTTTAAAAATTGAGATTAAATATCTATATATCCAAAAATGTTACAAAAATATACAGGCTTTCACAGGGTATCCTAACTTTTTCACATGACTGTATGTGTAAAACATAACCATTGGTACGAATAATATATAAGCATATGAACTGCATTATATTTGTACAAATATTAACAATTTTCGTTTTTGGAGTTTCAAGTTTTAAAACAGAGTATTATATTAAGTAAATGACATAATAAGTCAATAAATTGAAAAGAGAGAGAAAAATGGGCATCACACGTAAAACATAAAAACGTGGAAGTGTTTGAAAAATAGAAGGCGGTGTTTATATTCACATTTAAGTGAAATTAAGAACCATTATCTAAAGGTGTAAAAAAGAATGGCCCCGCTAGTGTAGCTGTAAGTCTAAGGATTTACAACGATAAAATAAGGGGTTCGATTCCCCTCGGTGGGCTCAGCAGATAGCCCAGTGTGGCTTTGCTATAAGAAAATACACACAAATATGAACGAAGAGTTATTTTTCTGTAAGTATTGAGAATTCCCATTCTGTTTCGTTTTGCAATTCGACGTTTATTTATTATACCTGGTACTGTGAGTTTATGTAATGTGAATAACTGAGTAGTGACCAATGACACTTTTTCCTCTATTCACATGTCCAATGTATAGATTGTCCTCGTAGTGATTTTAAACCGCGTTCACACCATGTTTGAATGTGGATTATTCCCCACACTACCTCTCATATCACTATGTAACAAAATTTTTACTCTTTCTTGTTCCTTGGCACGAATTGTTATTTCCCAATTGCTTATGCCTTAAGTAAATGAAAAAGACCTATTTTTCTCATCAAACTTTGCTTTTGTGACCTGGGTAATGAAATTTTCAAATTTACCCATTTTCTTGAACATTCCAGGTAGATTCAGTGCTGAGTAGCTGATAGAGAATTTTCAAGAAATTTCTGGAATGTTGTAGAAGCCTCAAAGCTATGTTGTTCCATAACAGGAATAAGTATAAGTATCCGTTTCTTCCCCTGGCTCATTCGGTGTACCTCAAAGAGAAATAAAACAGCGTCAAGACCTTGCTAGAAGCCTTCAAGTATGATGAGTATGGCTGGGATGTTATCGGAGACTTCAAGATGGTGGCATTCCTGATGGGTCTCCAAGGAGGCTTTACCAAGTTTCCCTATTATCTTTGCCTTTGGGACAGCAGGGATACTGCAGTGCACTACAACAGGAAGCACTGGCCACAACGGACTGAGTTATCTGTGGGGAGGCACAATGTCAAGTGTGAGAAAAGTAGTGGACCTCCAGAAGGTGTTGTTCCCACCGTTCCACATAAAATTGGGTCTTATGAAAGGATTTGTTACAGCTCTTCAAGTGCCTTCGAAACTTCTTCCCTAAGCTGTCTGAGACAAAGGTCAAAGCTGATGTCTTCATTGGACCATAAATAAAAAAGATCCTGGAGCGCCCATAATTCCCCAAGAAGCTCGGTAGGAATGAAGAAAAAGCTTGGAGCAGGTTTGTCGCAGTGATTTAAGGCTTCTTGGGCAATCACAAGGCCGAAAATTATGTTGAATTTGTTGAGGCTCTGGTAAAAAACTACGGCAAAATGGGCTGCAGAATGTCCCTAAAAGTCCATATCCTTGACGCTCACCTTGATAAATTCAAGGAGAACATGGGAGCATACTCAGAGAAGCAAGGCGACCGCTTCTACCAAGATATACTGGACTTTGAACGAAGCTACCAAGAAGCGTATAACGAAAACATAAAGGGAGACTATACGTAGCAGCTGACACGTTAAAGTGATTTATGTTACAGTTGCAAATCTCGAAAAACTACTCGTTTCTAAATATTTTTGTTCATTTTTGTGTAGCTTTAGTATAAATACATGTAAATATTGATTCATATGTTGTTTTATTCAGACTTTATGTGAATGAAAATGTACATATTTGCCCTTTTTAAATGGAAAATAGGTTAATTTCTAAATTTCATTATCCAGATCACAAAACGAAAGTTCGAAGGGAATAATGGCCATTTTTTGTACTTTTACAATATAAGCAATTAAGAAATAACACATACTATCCAGGAAAAAAATTGTATTGCATAGTATATTCTTTTGCATCATTTTCTTAAATGGTAGATGGCCTGGCATGGCCAGGTGGTTGATGCGCTCGACTCGTAATCTGAGGGTTACGGGATGGAATCACCGTCACAGCAAACGTCGGGGCGTTATAATGTGGAGTGTAGAATTTTTCCTTCCAGATTCTTCTAAGTTAAAGCGCAGAATTCCTTCTTCCAGGCCCCCCAGTGGCTCAGCGGTATGTCTGCGGACTTACACGGTAAAATTCGGGTTTCGATACCCGTGGTGGGCAGAGCACAGATAGCCCATTGTGTAGCTTTGTGCTTAATTCAAAACAACAACAACCTTCTTCCAGTTACTTCTTCGTTAGAGTATAGAACTCTTCTTCCCAGTTTCTTCACACTTAAAGACAGAACTTTTTCTTCTAGGTACTTCTTACTTGGAAGAAAAAGTTCTGTCTCTAAGTGTGTAGAAACTGGAAAGAAGAGTTCTACACAGGAACTTCTTACTTAGGCCTGGCATCTCCAAGCGTGTTCAGGCGTTCGACTCCTAATCCGAGGATCGCGGGTTCGAATCCCCATCACCCCAAACATGCTCGCTTTTTCAGCCAAGGGAACGTTGTAATGTGACGGTCAATCTCACTATTCGTTGTTAAAAGAGTAGCCCAAGAGTTGGCGGTGGGTGGTGATGACTAGCTGCCTTCTCTATATCTTACACTGCTAAATTAGGGACGGTTGGCGCAGGTAGTCCTCGTGAGGTTTGCGCGAAATTCAAGAAAAAAAAAAATTAGTAGATAATAGATAGGCCTAGGAAAAATAGTTTGTTTCCTTGTTCATGCTGAAAATATATGGGGTATATAGACATTTTTTTAAGTCTTCGAAAACAAGATAGGTTGGTGGGGTGTTTTATTAATGCAGATACATATTTTGATAGAAATACATTTGTGACATATCAGATTGTACTAGATGCTAAGCACTATTAGAAAAAGTGTTATTTAGATATATGGTCACTTACAACATCTCGTGAATAATAAACTGGATAAGTTTTTAATGGCTCTTGTTGCATAATTAGAAAGTCAAAAAAGTTGTGATAGTTGGAGAAATTATCTACTTTTTGCTTATTATTGGTCTATGTTATTTGGTGCATTACTTAATTAAATAAAAATTATTTAGTGCATCACTAGTATAAAAAGTGGATTTAAATGTCTTTGAAAGTCCATGGCAAAATTCAGCAATTTAAGTATTTTATTTCTTGTTCTTCACATTCAGTCTTTACCAACTGTTATAGGCCTGGCATGGCCAAGCGCGTAATCCGAGGGTCGTGGGTTCGCGCCCGAGTTGCGCTAAACATGCTCACCCTCCCAGCCGTGGGGGCGTATAATGTGACGGTCAATTCCACTATTCGTTAGTAAAAGAATAGCTCAAGAGTTGGCGGTGGGTGGTGATGACTAGCTGCCTTCCCTCTAGTCTTACACTGCTAAATTAGGGACGGCTAGCACAGATAGCCCTCGAGTAGCTTCGTGCGAAATTCCAAAACAAACAACAAAACCAACTGTTATAAAAGTAACCAATACGTAAAAAATATGGATCTCTTTAGCTTAGTTAAGGTTAAATTAGTCAAAATAATGAACAATGTAAAAACAATGTTTCACGAAGCACGCACGACAGCAACTCTGAGTAACTCATTGCAAATGAAATTCGATGGCGTAACGGAAGTTCCCCAAGTGATTTATAACTTATAATAGCGCAAATGGTAGTTGGAAACGGTTCAGAGGACAAAAGACAATAAAATGTAAATATAAGTAGATGTTTTGTGTTACGAGTTTAAAGCTACTTAGGATAAACAGATGTAGTTTCGTTTTATAACTTGAAGTCATTCCAGGAAGGAAAGAAATGATAATTTAGAAATATTTCGTGTTTTTTGTGTGGTTACGAAGTCTGTCAAATTTACCAACCTATAGAATTAGTGAAGAGAAAATAACAGATAAAGTATAAAGTTTTAGTAGTAAAATATAACAAAAAACGTTTCATATATTTAGAAGGTTTTGAAGATTAGAGGTGATATTTGAGATTTTGGAGGTGAAGAAAAATATTTTTAATCTTAACATGAAAATCACTTTACATTCAGACTGATAAAAACAACAACAGACATGTTATATTTATGGACATACATGTAGTAAACACTTCATAAAAATTTGATTCTTTTTGTATATGTTGTAATGTTTACTGAAAGTCTAACAAAGTTTGTGAAGATACACATACTATATTAAAAATTAGTAGAATCTAAATAAGTACGTACTGATCACGTGGGCGGTCAGTGTGACTGTAACCAAGTTGAGAAAAAATAATTGGCTGAGAGCGTTGACACCATACTAACTAATTAATCAAATACGTGGTTTCTAATGGCCTTCACCTTGCACAGTACGGTAGTAGATAAGTGCAACAACTTAATGAAACCAAAGAATTAATCGATAGGCGTTTCTCATTAAAGTTGGTTAGGAGATGAATTTTATTGGAAGAGGGGCAACTGGAAACAACGCTTTTTTTATAGGCCTAATACACGTGATACACGGCCTTCTGAATTCTGTCACAAGCGATTATGACCTGATCCAACCTTATCGATAGAATGGCCCATAGATACAATAATTTTAATATATTAAATATATATATATAGGTTAATCTTAGTTTTGACCGGAAATGAAAGGGTTACTTTTGAAACTTTTCTGTTTTATTTATTACGTTTTCATCTTAACTGAGAAAATCCACATTTAAAATTAAGGTAACCGTCTTACTATACCTGATGGACTCAGCAGAATGACCAGTGGTAACTATTAGCATAGTTTCATTGATGGACTCAGCAGAATGACCAGTGGTAACTATTAGCATAGTTTCATTGTTTCGCTACTTTATTCTTTTTTCAGGCAATAAATTGTAATCACTGGTTACCAATGTTTTTTTCTCAGTGTTGTATAATACTGAAACTTACAAAACAAAAGAACACAAAATCTAACGTTTTGACATGAAATCTTTATGCAGTTTAAATAAATAATTCACGATTTCCTGTCACAGCAAGAAAGTAAAAACATTTGTTTTCATTAAACCATTATAAACTTTATGAACCGACGATGACCGAAGAAGGTCGAAAGTTCGAAACGTTGTTCGCTCCTCTACGTAAAATATTTTCTCAACCCAAACGAGCGGTTTTTACATATATAATATTCCTCACTGCAACTTTGTTTAACCTGTTTCTTTTAGCGAATTTAGATGAGACAAAAAATAATGTGCATGAACTAAATTATTAGACGACCCGTACTAAATTTAATAAATTCTCAGATCATTCTTCGGATAAAACATTATTGTGAAACATTATATTCAAAGACAATGACAATTTTAATTTAAATTATGAATAAAACTTTCAATTAAACGTTTTCCATCTCTTTTCTGTAAATACATTATATATTTTATCTTTTAATCCTATCTTTGTTGTTGTTCTTTATTACACGAAACATTGTTTTTGATAACAAAGTTGTCTCTAGAACATAAAAACAAACTGGTTAAGTACAGTACTTTAAAACTAAAAGAACTGGTTAGAGTTTACGTATACAGTATTGTTAGCACGCGCATGGTGTATGACGCACTACTCGATGTGTTGGAGCAACAAACACCCGGTAATCAAGTGTCCAATTGTATTACCCTATTCCACAGTTCCCTTAGAAACTTGCGAACTCTGAGTGTCCAAGATTGCAAATATCACTCTATCAAAATAATTTTTAAGATATGACAGCTTCAGCCTTTAGTACCCTTTATTGAGAAGTGAAAAACATATAAAGAATCTTGAAGTTAAATATACTCTTTTTCGATCGATCAGTTGGTATGTATAAGAACAGACACGAAACTTGACGCCCACATAAAGTTGCGACATATTTTCTACCGCATTACACAAATTATGTAACTTTAAATAAAGCTTTTACACGAGCCTTTGTTCTGAAGCTGCAATGGCGAAATACAAGTTGAACTAAAACACCAACTCTGTTGTCAAAATGCTTTATATTTAGCAAAAGAGATTCCATTATGTACGACATAAAACTTTAATCGGTAGTTAGGCGACCACATATATTCTAGTGAAGATTTAGTTATGTAACGTAACATGCCCCCCAGTGGCTCAGCGGTATGTCTGCGGACTTACATGCTAAAATCCGGGTTTCGATACCCGTGGTGGGCAGAGCACAGATAGCCCATTGTGTAGCTTTGTGCTTAATTCAAAACAACCACAACCAAGTAACGTAACAATGATTTGATTACAAAATACAATATATTTATCTGCATAGAAATGTAAAAAAAAAATAAAATAAAAAAAAATCCATCACTACGTGTTACTCTGAAATTTACACTAATGCTCTCGGAGACTCAACGGTAAGTTTGGTTTTGATACTCGTGGCAGGAAATAAACAAATAATCCACTTATTGTGCAGTTCCGTGTTTCATAGCTTACAAATAATTTGCAATGTTTCCTTGCTATAATTGGAACTACTTCTCACGTAATTACTTAACAACTGTATGTTTACTTGGACTTTGAATAACCGCCTGTTATCTGAAATTCTTGGAAAATTCGCTGGGTTTGAATGCATAATAAGTTGTGAAATACTTTTCCATAACTGCTTGACGAATTTATTTTAAAGCCATAGTATCTTGTCGTCCTTATCTTCATTGAATTGTTGTTTGTTTAACGTCATTCCTGAGGAGAAAAACAGTTATCAACTAAATAGAGAATAAAACTAGTTATACAGTGGGATGTACAAGGTTTAAGCCCAGTCTAGAGATCCTGGGCCTAAAGTTTGGGGTATTTTTGTCTATGCTAGGTACATCTATCCCGCCCGGCATGGCCAGATGGTTAAGGCATTCAATTCGTAATCTGAGGGTAGCGGATTCGAATTCCTATCCCACCAAACATGCTCGCTTTTTAAGCCGTGGGGACATTATAATGTTACGGTCAATCCTCCTATTTGTCGGTAAAAGAGTAGCTCAGAAGTTGGGGGTGGATAGTTATTACTATCTGCCTTCCTTCCAATCTTACACTGCTGAATTGGGGATGGCTAGCACAGATATACCTCGTGTAGCTTTACGCGAAATACAAAAATACATATAACCCATCCTAACACACAATTTTAATTTTGTTTTATATTTTTATTTTTTTAATGATTTACTAATGTCATACGTACTCGTATACACATTAAACCTAACATTTTTTTCAGGACCACACATGAGGTACTTGTTACATTTATATTCAACGAATGCTCCATATTTAGTCCAATGATTTTTCTGGAAGTGAAAACTTAAACAAAATAACAAAAGGAATCAGGAAGTACATCATTTCTCTTTTGTTTCCACAACAGCTTCTAACCACATTCGTATGCTAATTTTCGCTTGGTTTGTAGAACGAATCTGTGAATGAAGCCATATCTGAACTGCTGACAAAATTACACTTTTATTTTTTACTCCAAACTGTTATATTTTGGCTCGACATGAATTTCTCATAAAAAGTAGTTAGTGGTGTAGAACTTACAACTACAGCATGGGCTATCTGTGCTCTGCCCACCACGGGTATCGACAGTTTCTAACATTGTAAGTGAGCAGATATGCCGCTTTGCCACTATGGGGCAGGACTTACAGTTTTGTTTGTAAGGCTACACGAGGGTTATTTGCGCTACCCGCCCCTAATTTAGCAGTGTAAGACTAGATGGAGGGTAGCTAGTCATCACCACCCACCGCCAACACTTGGGCTACTCTTTTACCAACGAATAGTGGAATTGACCGGCACATTATAATTCCCCCACAGCTGAAATGGCGAACATGTTTGGTGCGACGGGGAGTTGAACGCCTTAACCCACCTGGCCATGCCGGGAAAGTACTTACAGAAGATATTTCCTCCTCTGAAATGTGTTTACAGGTTTTTGGTTATGATATCAGAACAGAAACTAGATCAAACATAAGTCAATTGTTAAGGGGAAAATACGAAGAGAAATACTTTAAAAACTTAAAAAAGAATATCCATAAAGAATAACATTTTATCAACTACCGTATTTTTCGGTGAATAAGAATACACTTTATACTCTGAAAACAATGCCTGATTTTGTCCATTCTCTTACACACGCGTTTAAAGATAGAGTTCCAATGACGACTCTGGTTAATAGCATATTTAACCAAAACTACATTGTTCCTTTTAATTTTGGCCCTGCATGGCCAAGCGTGTTAAGGCGTGCGACTCGTAATCTGAGGGTCTCAGGTTCGCCTCCCCGTAGCGCCAAACATGCTCGTCTTTTCAGCCGTTGGGGCGATACAATGTGACGGTCAATCCAACTATTCGTTGGTAAAAGAATAGCCCAAGAGTTATCGGTGTGTGATGATGACTAGCTGCCTTCCCTCTAGTCTTACACTGCTAAATTAGGGACGGCTAGCACACATAGCCCTCGAGTAGCTTTGTGCGAAATTCAAAAACAAACAGACCTTTTAATTTTATTTACTTCTTTTTCATGAATGCACTGACATCGCGCCACCTATTACATTTCAATAACATTTGTAACAATATTATTTGCCTCAATTATTCATACTAGAAGTTGTTTATCTAACGTGCTAGTTGCAACAAATGAAAACATTTTTTATTTGAAATGTATTATTTATTTCATCCGCCATACTATTATTGCTCTATATATTATCACATACACTATTATTATTATATCAAAAAGTTAGTTTCTGTTACATACAGACAGAAGCATGTTTTTAACAGCAGATCGCTGTATCTAAAGATTTAGTTGTTGTTTGTTTGTAATATAAAATAAGTTCAACAGTGATGGAAACTTTGTAAAGTTGTTTACATGTTTGTGACTTAAGTTATGCCGCACTGCGCGGTTTGTAGCGTTTGAAGAGTGTAAAAAAAAACACTGATTATTACAGGGTGAAATTTAGCACAGTTTAAAAAGTAACATCCTAGACTTACCACTAACAGTAACATTTACTAATTTTGCGAACAAAGACTCCATTCACAAATTCGTAATGTGAATGAAGCGAATGTTAACAGGTGTAAATTAATATGATGAAATATGTTAAACATTTGTTAATTAATTTAATGGAGAGAAAATACCATTACTGTGATGAGTTACTTAATTTCTACTGGTTTGTTCTACAAATTTCACTCAAAGTCACAGAAAGGCTTTTGAATTGATGGACTAGAAGGAAGAAATATAATCACTAACACCTACCGTCAACTCTTGTGGTTCTCTTTTCAAACCTAATAGTGAGATTCAACTTTTACTATTATAGTGTGCCCACAGCCTCATAAAGCAGAACGCATTTTTTTTCACCTCAACAGGATGGAAATCATAAACAAAAGGGATTTATCATCCAAGCATTCATATCAGTAAGACATTCTCAGCCAATGCTCATAGATTACAAAGTTACATAACCAAGTATGCGAAGAACATTTACAATTCACGAAAAAAAAAAAGAATTCTTAATTAAGTTTCTTAGATAGACGAATGCCTCGTAAACCCCACAATGTAAGATATTCAAAGAATTTCCACTTTCGAACTGGTGTTATATAAAACAAAAGACAGACGATCAAACCAACGAACAGTGGGTGAAGAGGAGATGTGATCTTAAACTAACCTCGTGAGACAACCACTTTCCTGGCTCATTTTATATTCAAATATGTGAGTTACGGTGAGTTCAAAGAAAATTATCTAATGTAAGTAAACAAACAGTGCCCGGAATGGTCGAGCGCGTAAGGTGTGCGACTCGTAATCAGAGGGTCGCGGGTTCGCGTCCAAGTCGCGCTAAACATGCTCGCCCTCCCAGCCGTCGGGGGGTTATAATGTTACGGTCAATCCCACTATTCGTTTGTAAAAGAGTAGCCCAAGAGTTGGCGGTGAGTGGTGATGACTAGCTGCCTTCCCTCTAGTCTTGCACTGCTAAATTCGGGCCGGCTCAGGTTTATCCTCCTGGTTGGGGCTTTGCAGTAGGTTAACAATCTGCTCACTTAAAAAACCAGCCTGTTAATGAATCCGCAAGTGATCGCGGCCCTAAGTTTCTTCATGGAATCAAGAGGCTAAATGTAATGTAATGAAGACAAATAAACCAACAAAAATCATATCAGGACTTGTTCCATCGCCTTAAAGCGATGTAACTTAGGATGTAACTCAAGACTCAGTTTGCCCACTGTCTGTCCGTTTAACCGTTAATTGATAAGTTGTATTAGGATTTGTGCTAACGCCAAATCAGTGACAGTAAGAATACAATGTCGTAATTAAAATATGGGTATAAAAAAGCATTAACATAATTTTAATAAATGTAAACGATTAGTTGTGGATTATAATAAGGTCGCTCAATACGATTGTATCTCCAACATTTCTAGACATGTTCACCAGCACGGATTCATCTAAGATAGCTTCCTATCATAGAGCCTTAGGATTAAGTACATACCATATAAGGAATGTCCTAAATAACTACTTTAGCTGGAAGTTACCATTCTTAGGTAAATAGAATATTAAATCATTCAAGATGGTCCCAACCTTTCTGAATACGCCATTTTGTGGCCAGCCAGATATGACGTGTAATGTCATAGATTAAAAGTTTTAACAGACCTAGTCTCCAAAATGTAATCTGATGTTAAATAATCAGGAATTCATTTCAAGACAAACAGGAGTTCTGAAAATAAACGCTCGTAGCATTATTGTATTAATATATGCAGTTCGTTTTACAGATATAATTCATTCCTCTCCATATCCTTTATTGACATAATCATTATACAAATATTATGTAAATAACTTAATAATATTACGCGGGTAAGCAACATGCATATTGTATAGTAACTAAATCAGTATTTAAACAATAAACAACAATATATAAACAACTAGATTGATGATGCATGGCTAATATATCTTAAACAACCGGTGTATCTTTTTGTATGCAATTATATATACACACAAACACAGATACGTTTATTTATTTAGGCATTAGGCATTTACATACCATTCTGCTACACACGAGAATCAACTGCAAATTTCTAGTAATTATTTTCTTATGAGTTTCTGTAATTTAAGACTGTGAAGAAATATAGTTCTGAATTTATATTGTTATGTATGTCAGCCACAAATACTACTCTCTGTTCACATTAAAAAAGTTTCAACTGGATGAGAAAACAGTATCCCATAATGTAGGTATTTCTTCGAACCCCACCCCGTGACACAGCGGTATATCTACGAATTCACACTGCTAGAAACTGTGTTTCGATACCAGTGGTGGGAAGAACACAGATAGCCTATTGTGTAGCTTTGTGCTTAATTTCAAATAATCAATCAATCAGTAACTTGTTGGAGATGGAATTTCTGAAATCATAATAAATCATGTAAACATGTAGCCCCAAGTTAGCCGTGTATTATTTACAGTCCAGTACATAGCAATGTTGATGTTAAACTGAAGAAACACGTTATCAAATAAAAGAGGTTATGAACACGAAATTATAACACCTTGTAACACCCCGTTCAGTACTTTTACAACACTAAACTTAATGTCCCTGACCGTCAAAATGTAGTTTAAATTTTAGAGGTTCTTTACTACCGATGATGCCTTAGCAAAACCCATAAACTCAGTGCCGGGGTATAATTTCTTGACAAATATCTGTTTGAAAGTTTTTTAAACCTTTGACTGACGTAATAACAGCATTGTTTCCCACTAGCCTCAATCCAAACTTTAGAATTCCTCCTCACTACCCGAGAGCTAGAATCAGTTATTTTTATACAGAAATAGAACACTGGGTATATTTTACTACAATTACCACTTTAAAAAAAACGCACACACAGAGTAAATACATCATAAAACAAACTATATTTTGTAAAGAAACGTACAGTAAGATATGTTACTTGGGATAATGTGTTGTTTTTTCATAAAGAAAAGCCGCCTAGTAACAAATCACTATAACACTTAAAAAGGCCATTGTGTAAGTTTTTCATATTCCGCCATTTTCATAAATATTTAAGGATCCAGTTGTGACTTACTCAATGAGTAGAAAAGTCTTTAAACTGACTGGAAATAATCTACTCTTTACCCATCGCATTAATTCTTTATCCAAAACTTTTAATTGTTGTTTTTAGGGAACTTGTAAAAACAAATAAAGTCAATAAATATTTATCATCTAATTTTATTTCTAAAGTTGAGGATATACTTACCGCATAGTCCAGTGATGTCCATCTTTGGTAGGTTTCTGGCCTTCAAAACGACGACGGTCAGTCTATTAGCCGCTGGCTGGTAGCAAAGAGAAATAAGAAGCTCTCCTCGACCTTGAGACCGGATCTGTCAGTTTGACAACGTTAAAATGTTTATGTGGGTTTTTGATTCGATTAAGTTGAAACTTCACCGATTTGTGAAACATTTAGAACCGATTAACACAACAAGTTCTCATTTTATTGTCTGTAACTTGTTTTATTTACTCGTGTTACCAACATCTAAATTTAAGTGTTCATGTTTTTTTCCTGTACAGCGCTAACAATGTACTGGAATATTTTATTTTAATAAGGAACATCTTGTAACAAAAGATAAGTCCTAAATCCGAGAATTTTATAAATAAATGGCCTCTTTTTTTACTGCTATCAAGTGCATAAGGTATTTCACAATAATGTTCAAATGACTCCAATATTTCTCGCAACTTTTAAAAATTGAATTAGGATGAAGTTTCCGAAAGGTAGTTAAAAACGTAATTAAGCCTTTCAGATACTAATAGGAACACGAGTAATGCTTCACAGTATTCTCCTTGTTAGAACTGAAAACATATATTGTATCAGATAAGTAAGTTGGCTAGCTGAGCTAGCGAGCTAGATGAAGCAATATTATCTCGAAGATCAAATAACCTCTGACACCGTGTTTGTTTGTTTGTTTTTATTTATTTATTTATTTACTTTGAGTTTATCTCTATATCCGTCCTCCAATGGTGAACTAGAAACTAGTTTTCGATAACTTGACTCGTAATATGAGGGTCACGGGTTGGAATCCCCATCACACCAAGCATGCTTGCAATTTCAGCCATGATGGTATTATAATGTGATGGTCAATCCCATTATTCGTTGGTAAAACAGTAGTCCAAGAGTTGACAGTGGGTGGTGATGACTAGCTGCCTTCTCTCTAGTCTTACACTGCTAAATTAGGGACAGCTAGCGCAGATAGCCCTCGAGTAGCTTTGTGCGAAATTAAAAAACAACAAACAAACTGTGGTGAACACAATACAGACAGTTCACTGTGGAGCTCAGTGCTTAATTACAAACCAGGATTTGCATTAAATACCATTATTACAACATTAAATATATATATATTCACTAACCTAGTTTAATTTATACTACCTCATTAGAGAATAGTAAAACTGACATGATTAGAACCATTATTAACATTCATCTTTCATGGTTTATCAAGACGTAACATTACCAGTAAAAACACACTCAGCCACACCGCAAAATTCTCACAGCTGTATTAAAGTAAAACTGTAGTACAGTTTGTGCTCTAAGATAGTTGTTTTTATGAAGTCTTTGCAAGAATATTTGGGCCTTAAACAAGTAAATATTTTCTTCCATTTTTAGTGGCTATATTGGCTTTCTCTGACTTTTGTTAGAATCTGTTCATTGAATTCATTGCAATAAATCTGCTCTATAGAACTTGCCCAGTTTGGAAAAGTGAACTGTATGTGTTGAATAATTGTGTAATGACGATAGTATAAACTCTTCAGAGTAATCTAACACCAACCTTTAACGTTCTAGGAGAAATTTCTTGCGTCACCGTGACCTGTTTCTCCAGATCTTCTATCTCTATACCTGTCATGGGGTACACAACCTCACCAATCACGTCGTCCCGTGAGTAGCGATCAAAACTGAGAACAACGAAATGCAAGGTGGTCGTCTGTAGCTGGCTGGGAGTGATCCCATAGAAAGTAAACTCCTCGTCGTATACAGGTTGTAGGGTCTTGCGAAGAACTCGGGTCTTTACCTTGTGTTGTTTGTCAGGCAGTAATTGTAGCTTAACGTAAGGATCCGAACTCCTGATGTTAGGATCCTTAGCAGGCAGGTCCACACAGCGAACAATGGTTACTAACAACGCATGCTTGTCGGATTGGTACCTGAGTTGGAACTGAAGGTCCCCAAGTTTGATGGGCTTCTCCTCTATTACATCTTTTTCTTCTACGGGGCTGGGCGTCTTGTCTTTAACCTTGATTTTTTCATGTTCTGTGGAACACTTGGTTGTCTCTTCTAGAACCCCCGGTGACAGCAGTCTGGAAGAACCTGCAACAACAAGCCGGTCATCAGAGGGCGATTTTTGACTGGTTGGACTAGGGCTTTTCTTCAATCCACCAGGACCACTGCTGGGGCTCCTCACAGCAGTGGGTTTTCGCGGCACAAGTGGTTCTTCTGGCAAGTTTCTTCTAAAAACAGCGGTCAGTTTATGAGCCTCTCTCGAAGCTCGACGCTTGTAGCAGTAGTAGGTAAGAGCTGCTAAAGTGAAGATAAGAACAACACTTCCGGCACAGATACCAACCACAGTGGTCGTCGTCACTAAACAAATAGACATTGATGTTATTATTAGTGCAATTCTGTAGTTCGACTAAAATAAAACATCTCACAGTTTTCATATACCACTGACATAACTGAAAAAAAATTATGATAGTGTTTAAAATCGTATTTTATATTTTGTCCACAAAGGTACCATAATAATCCATCTGATTAAGCAAGAGTAAATGACGTTTCTTAATTACATTTTTGCTTTTAAATAACATAACATATTATTTCATCATTCTAATTATCCTAAACAACATTTTCTTTGTTTAAATATAGTTGGTCCGTAACCTACTGGACAGCATAATCGGATTGTAAATTTAGGAGTCATGGTTCATCGTCAGGCCCGGCATGGCCAGTTGGTTAGAGAGTTCGACTCATAATCTGAGCGTAGCTGGTTCCAATCCCCGTCATACCGAACGTGCTCGCCCTTTCAGCCGAGAGAGCGTTTTTATGTGATGGCCAATCCTACTGTTCATTGGTAAAAGAGTAGCCCAAGAATTGACGATGGGTGGTGATGATTAGCTGCCTTCCCTCTCGGCTTTCACTGCGCAATTGTGGATGGCTAGTGCAGATAGCCTTCTGTAGCTCTGCGCGAAAAAACAAACAAAAACATGGCTCACTGTCAATTACACGATAATTGCGCTCCCTACTTTAAAGCCGTGCGGGTGTTATAAGACTGACATTGAGATCTCACTATTCCTTCATGCAAGAGTAGCCAAAGGTTAGAAAGTGGTTGCTATTAACTAGCTGCATTCCCTCTTTACTATCAGTACAAACAGCTATACAGCCAATTGCTCAGTACAGACAGCTAGACATTGCGTAGCTTTACGTAAACATTCTGAAACAGAAAAAAAACAAAAAAACAATTAGACCCAACTTAGACATATTAGATAACTTTGATCAAAAATGTGGACAGCTTTGTTTAGCATTACAGTTTAACTACTTTAAACAACAGAAATTTGAAAAATGTAAGTAGTTCTTGCAGATTAAATTTAGCTACGTTTCTGCGACCAAAAGGTTCAACTTTTCAAATCGCAAACCACGCCATCACCATTGGGCTGTATTTCCTGGACTGGACACAGAAACGATTTTCGTTGCATAGACAGTTTAACCAGACAATACCAAAGTTTGTGTGATGATGAAGTGTTGTCGGTCATTGAATCGATACTCGAACTGGATGAAAAATTTCAAGAATGAGACTCCGCTCATTGGTTTAGCCTTAATGGGAGCACGTTTGTACAGTTACACTTACACTGATTCTCCCAATACATAATATTGTGTCCATTAACCACACGTAAAAATGGTTATGCAAAAATATCGTTTAATGTCAATTTTTATTTAACTAGTGATTGATTAATGAAGCAAATAAAGCCATGATATATATATAAATCAACGTATCAATGTAATCCACTCTTATTTTGTTGTGCTTAACTTTGTGATCTGTATAGAGCTAAATAAAATATTATAAATTTGCCACTCAAAGTAGTGACTGAAATTGTTTTAAAATCTATCCAACTCGTATCACTTTGTTTTTATAATTTTTTATTGAAGCATTTATTTTGTTCAAGATAACTTTCAGTAATTCTATAAATAACCAATGGCCCTTTATTTCCTTATAATTTTTTTCCTATTTATTTGTTATTAACTGTCTATGGAATGGACACAAAGTCTATCAACTTTCAGTATATCCATATCCTTGACAGCTATAATTTTTTCAAGAATTAAAGATACAATAGCAACTTTATAAAATGTAATTCTTACTTTGGTTTAAGGATAAAAGTATAAACTGCCACAGTAGGGATTATATTATATAAATTTGTAATTGTGGTTTTAATTCTTCATTGTTTACTTTTATGTCATACTTGTTAAAAATACGTATTGTCGCGTTTCTATCCATTTATTGTATGTAGCGGTAGCGCCATCTGTTGGATTCACATGTATTTAAGTACATACCTGACATGTTTACCAATTATAAAAAGGTTTGTAAATATTTATCGAAATATCGGCCAATCAAAAAAGTTTGAAAAATCTTGTAGCAATGGGCCAAACCATCTAGGCGTTATCCCCGCTGACGTGATCAGGTAGGTAGGTAACAGACGAAAAAGTCGCTGTTTTAAAATTTTCTGAATTATGCATGAAATGCTATCAATCTTTTTAACATATCATCAGCACATATGTACATAATATATGTCGTAACCAATAATGTGAATTGTGTTTTTTTTTTCATTTAGGAATTCAATAGGGTGTTTTATCGACGCTCGAATTATTTGAAAACCTTTTCCTACTCAACCAGTCCTTTCAGGTCTTCTTCACAAATGAATTTACAAACATTATTGGAAACGCTACTTGGTAAAAGAAAGGACGTTTGTGACCCAGGTTGAATGTATACAATGTAACTGCTGCATGAAAAGGTCCAACAGCTTTAGCTGTTCATTTCACTGCTTATGTTCCATCTTCTAAATCTTCCATGAAACTTAACATGGAACCAGAGAGGCATCATTTCGTCAAAACTGTAGACCGTCGATAACAAATTAATCTGAAATCAAAGGTAATGCTTTCGCCAGAGAAACTAAACTAACACAATAACTGGTCAAACACAGTTTTATTAATTTTTAATATGACTTCAAGGGAAACTAACTGCAAAATATATAATATGATATAAAACAATAAAAAAATGTTTGATAAATTTTACATTAATGTAATTGAACTGTAATTAACTCATTATATTTAAAGAAAAAAAAATAACATTAGCAAACACAGAAGCATGGATTGCAGTAAGCCTGACAATTAATAAAAGTTCTTGTTTGTTTGTTTGTTTGTTTTTAGAATTTCACGCGAAACTACCCGAGGACTACCTGCGCCAGCCGTCTCTAAATTAGCAGTGTAAGACCAGAGGGAAGGAAGCTAGTAATCACCACCCACCGCCAACTCTTGGGCTACTCTTTTACCAATGAATAAAGGGATTAACCGTAACTTTATAACGCCCCCATGGCTGAAAGGGCGAGTATATTTCGTTGGATGGGAATTCGAATTTGCGACCCTCAGTTTAGGAGTCGAGCGCCTTAACCATCTGGCCATGCCGGGCCATAAAAGTTATTTTGTATCTGTCTTTCTTTACTTCAGTTGTGTTTTATTATATTTGTATTATTTAGCAAAAGTTAAATGTTTGTGGCTCTCTGTTTTTAAACTCTACCTAGGACATTGTCAGTCAACACAATATCCACATACAGTGTTCCCTCGCCACTTCGCGGATCCTCTTTCGCGGCTTCACCACTTCACGGGCTCGCCCCCCCCCCATATATATACATATATATATATAAAATAATAAACATTAAATCTAAAATATAGCATTAAATACCATTAAAATATTAAAAATAAATATAATTAATAGTGTAAAGAAAAAAAAAAGGTATATTTTGAGATATAAACATCGAAAGAAAGGGTACTGTTCCTGAAGTTGTAACGACCGACGAAGAAATTGCCGATTCACCTTCCACAGAAGAGGAAGTGGTGTCCTCCAAAAAGACACCACCTGCTGAAGATATGTAATTTTTAATTTTAAGGCTTAATATCTTAATAATTGTTCTTATTATTTCGGCAATAATGAACAGTATTGTAATGGGAGGGTTTTAAAAGTCTAAATGCACATAAATATATATGTAAAAATTGGCAATCCCACTTCGCGGAAAATCTCCTTTCGCGGGGGGTTTTGGAACGCATCTGCCGCGATACACGAGGGAACACTGTAATTCCAATTATCTTGTAAAAACTATTGTATAAGAACCAAGTTCTAACGCATGAAACATATGATAGCCTCCAGTGACACAGCGGTGTGTCTGCGAACTTAAAACAAAAAAACCAGGGTTCAGATACCCGTTGTGGACAGGAGACAGATAACCCACTGTGTAGTTTTGTGCTTAACATCAAACAAATCTGAAGTGTAACAAATTAAATATTGTGGCATTTAGAACAATTAAGGGTGTGTGTGATTGGTAAATGTATGACATACGATAACCAAAACACAAATATTGGTCGAGATGTAACTGCATAATATTAGTAAATGCTATTTTGATCCAGCGATTATGCGCAGTTCTTATGCGCAAGGCTTAATCTGCCAGATAGAACAGACAGCTACAGCACCAAGGTCATAAATGTATAACAGGGCTAAGTAAAGTGAACATACCATGAAACGTCGTGACACTCTTAATAGTGGGATTGATCATAACATTATAACGCCTCCATGGCTGGGAGGGCAAGTATGGTTGGCGCAACGGGGATGCGAACCCGCGACCCTCAGGTTGGGAGTTGCACGCCTTAACACCCTTGACCATGCCGGGCCAAATCAAAATTTATGTATATTTGTATATAACACAAAGAGATTCGTGATTTATACACAGCGTGTGTACGTCGGAGTGTCAGAGTAAATACTGAACCATAATCCAAAATATTTTATCCAGAAAGAGATGGAAAAATGTTGAAACACCAAAGAGAAAAGAACAACAGAAGAACTTAAAACAATTTCTATTAAAAATAAATGTGAAAACCATACGTACCTAAGAAGTAGTTAGTTACTAATTGTGCCTGCCTTTAGAAGAAGTAAATAGTTTCTGCCTCTATAAATTTCATTCCTATTGTGATTTTTCAATACATTTTAGAATGTTATTCAGTCGTTTACGTTTTACCTGTCACGACATCCGGTAAAGAACTGACTAACCCCCCTCCCCCGAGACAGTTTTGTGAAATCGTTTATTTTCTGTTTAGTATACATAGGAAATCGGCGCGACATGGCTAGGTGGGTTAAGGCGTTCGACTCGTAATCCAAGGGTCGCGAGTTCGAATCCCCATTGCACCAAACATGCGCACCTTTTCAGCCGTGGGGGCGTTATAATGTGTTGGTAAAAGAGTAGCCCAAGAGTTGGCGGTGGGTGGTGGTGATTAGCTGCCTTCTCTCTCGTCTTAAACTGCTAAATTAGGGACGAAAACAAAAACACCAAACGATGTCGTTGGTAACATATCAGTTCCGTAAAGACAGTACCAGTATTGTAATTATTGTCGTTAATCGCCGCTAGGGTTTCGTATGTTTGTTTTATTTTGTTGTTGTTTTGAATTAAGAACAAAGCTACACAATGGGCTATCTGTGCTCTGCCCATCACGGGTATCGAAACCCGGATTTTAGCGTGTAAGTCTGCAGACATACCGCTGAGCCACTGGGGGGCTTGTTTTATTTTGAATTTCGCCCAAAGCTACACAATACGCTATCTGTGTTGTGTTTACCACGGGAATCGAAATCCAATTTTAGCGTTATAATTCCTCAAATTTTTCGTTGAGCTACAAAGGAGTGGGAATTTGATACATAAGTAGTTTATAAAAATATATTTAATAAGCTAATTGGGCCTCTTTATTAGATTAGTTAGCCTGTGAATCTTTAAAAAATGTATCATTAGCTATATTAAGTATGGCAAGGTATAATTCACAAAACGGCTCTTTTTCATCAGTCTTATGATGGCTGTTGGAGTAAAAATTTCAGACGAGTTTATGTACCATTGCAGAAATGGCGGAAATTTTTCCATTAAGTTTCTCCATAAAAAGTGCTGAGCACTTTCCGAAATATGTAAGACGTTTGTCTGCCATCCCAACCGCACTTTTTGTATGTTGTACGATATAAACTTTAACTGTGTGTCCAAGGACGTGGCACCATCTATGCATGAAATTAATGCTTATTTACGTCAAAGGCAATAAACGTTTAATAACAATAATAATGGAGGGTGTGAGGGTGTAGACTTGACATTAACATGTCCTATTATTCCACAAAGTCTAGTTGAAATTGGCCCAACGACCTAAGATTAGTTAGATAAGGACAAACAGACAGACACAGATATTTTTTGCTCTCTCTATATGTAATACCTTTCTTGTACATATATATAGAGAAATTCTATAACATTGATAAGTATCTGTAAGTGTTGTAGCACTTTTAAAAAATATAACTACCAAAATTGGCTTTTTTTTTCTTCTTAAAGGTGCGTATAGAAAACATAGCTTTCAGAATCAGGTAAAACTGCTCAATTTAAGTTTGTTTTATATTCACTCATAGATTTCTACCTCGGATGTTTCACATCACTCTCTCCTGTCTGCTTCTTCAATCCAGTAAAATTACTGTAAGATTACTCATGTTTAAATGCTGATAAGCTTTCGTAACGTCTTTTCCTTATAAACTTTCTAAATTAACTTTAGTAAAAGAAATCAATGGCCCATTACAGAGAGATTCTCAATTTTACCAACAAATGAACTTATATTCACTTATATAATCGATTACCTAACACCTCATCATCAAACTTTATTAGCACAGAGGTGGTGACAGATAATCACGGGAATAATAATAATAATAAAACACAGTTCGCGACTCTGCATAAGATGATAGATGTTTTTATCATTGGTTTGTTTATTTTTGTATTTCGCGCAAAGCTACACGAGAGCTATCTGCGCTAGCCATCTCTAATTTTTCAATGTTAGACTAGAGGGAAGGCAACTAGCCATCACCACCCACCGTCAACTCTTGGGGTACTCTCTTTTTTACCAACAAATAGTGGGATTAACCGTAACTTTATAATACCTCCACGGCTGAAAGGGCGAGCATGTTCAGTGTGACAGGAATTTATCATCAGTACAAAGAATTTTTACTTTCTTCATGGTTATAGATGCATTTACCTCTATTTTTATTTTATTTACTATTTCTTTGAACGTAGAAAATAAATTAATCACGTATGCTGGACGAGTAGTTAAACAAATGAATATTTTCACTTCTAAATCAAGATACTGTTTTCATCCTTGATTTGCTGAGTTCTGATATGGGCGCGTTTGTGTGTTTTCTTATATGAACGCCACATCGAGCTATCTGCTGAGTCTACCGAAGGGAATCGAACCCCTGATTTTAGCATTGTAAATCTTTGGACTTACCGCTGTACAAGCGGAGGACTCTGATATGGGGTTAAGAATTATACAGTTCTGTTAATTTTGGGTCATTTAGGTTTCTTCCACCAAATGGAGTTTTTTTTCTTCCCAACTGATTATCAGATGATAGCTTTTCATTGAATATATATTGGTTCATGCAGTTTACTGAATATGTATAAAAATTAAAAAGAAAACAGTGAGCCAGAGGTATCTGTATTTTAAAACTGTTGTAAGAAAATGCGTTTTTCTCATGAATATTCAGCAGTGTAAAATTTACAAAACATGAGATCTTAGGCCCCTCGGTAAAACAAAAAATTAAAATGAAAGAAAAAGTGACATACACGTGGTGCCAGCTGCGCTGCATTGTAGATTTCGTTAAACTGGTAAGAAACGAGATAAATACATAAGAAAATTACGAAACGCCAAAGTTATATACACTACGATATTATACACTGTTGAAATGCTGAAATAATACAGTGAAAAAGGTTTTGAACATACCTCCGTGTATGACCTTAGTTTCTGGTTCGTCTTTGATATGAGCCGTTGTTCCTGATGATGGTATCTTCATACTTGTACTGACACAGTGAAAAACCAGTTGCACCAGAATGCCTTTGCCACTAATATCAATAGGGTTACTTTAATCCGTCTGCCCTTAATCATGGCGTCTCAGTCTAGTTAGTTTGCACTGCACGGCACGGGTGGTTGACAGTCATTCTTACTGCATACACAGTGGGTTATTAATGCGCGTGCGTCAAAAGTAGTGCGTAAAGTATAATATCCATGGTAACCACAACAGATTCAAGGAATTAAAATCAATCTTGCCACGTCACTCATCGGGATCCCCTGCGGCTGGATCTTAAAATGTCACTTGGATTAAGATATGAATAAAGTATTTAAAGGGTATTTATGTCAAATATGCGTAATACATTGAGTGAAGAAGTGATGATTTAGCATTGAACTGTGTGTGTGAAGTATGAAACTGTTACATAATGAAATTAGACAAAATTGTAACGTAGCACTAAATGCTATGAGCTTTCGGACCCGGCGGGGCCAAGCGTGTTAAGGCGTTTGACTCGTATTCAGAGGGTCGCGGGTTCGAATCCCGTCGCACCAAACATGCTCGCCTTTTCAGCCGTGGGGGCGTTATAATGTGACGATTAATTCAACTATTCGTTGGTAAAAGAGTAGCCCAAGAATTGGAGGTGGGTAGTAATGACTAGTTGCCTTTCCTCTTGTGTTAAACTACTAAATAAGGGACGGGTAGCGCAGATAGCCCTCGAGTAGCTTTGTGCGAAATTCCAAAACAAACAAACAAAACCAACTGTTATAAAAGTAACCAATACATAAAAAATATGGATCTCTTTAGCTTAGTTAAGGTTAAATTGCAGGTTTAATGTATTGATCACAAACTCGCTTTCAGACTCATGATACCCGTATGTGATTCTGACACCGAAATAAAATCAACACGTGAGAAAGAAACAAAAATCAAAAAAGGAAAAATAGTGTGAGAGGCGTGTATCTTTATTTTGTTAAACTGTGTTCTAAAAAAGTTATTTTTTTTATTAAGCACTCATTAATGTAAAATACACGAAACAACAACTCTTAGCTTCCTGATACAATAATTTTATTTGTTTGATGGTTATACCGTTTTCTCTCCAACTGATCGTGATGTAGCACCTCATCTGCATAAAACCAACTACTTACTGAACAAATTATGTCGTTTATGATTACAGTTATATCATCATCATTTGCCACTTGATTCCATTAAGGAACATAGGGCTGCAGTCACTGCGGTTTCCGTAACAGGAATTTAAGTGAATAGGTTGTTAGCCCACTGCACCTAGCCGTTCCTAATTTAACAGTGTAAGATTGGAGGGAAGGCAGCTAGTCATCACCACCCACCGCCAACTATTGGGCTACTCTTTTACCAACGAAAAGTGGGATTGACCGTCACATTATAACGGCCCCACGGCTGGGAGGGCGAGCATGTTTAGCGCGACGCGGGCGCGAATCTGCGACACTCGGATTACGGTTATTCCATAAATATTACCCAAAAATTTAATACAGAAAGTGCATTTCCGTCATTTCTCTCTTTTTAGAAGGCTTTAATGACTAAAATATGCAGTAGGACGTGTATAAAAATGTTCAAACAAATAAAAGAAACTAACCCAACTTCATTTTTTCAGATCATTAATCAAATAAACCCTTATGATGATGGATGTGTCTGAGGAGCACATTTAACACACAATAAAAAAGGCAATGGTGCAGCAGAAGCTACATTAACCATTCAAGGTGTTTATGGTGCGAAGTTTCTCAATGAAAGAAAATATCGAAGGTGGTTTCGAAAGTTCGGATCAGATGACTGCAGCTTAAGTGATGCGCCATGTTTAGGCCGTCTTGTTGAGTTTAATGATGACTTGAAGCTGGCCTCACCTGATGAAGATTGTGCAGTAACAGTTGAAGCTTAATTCAACCCGTTCAACAGTTCACCGTCATCTGTAACAACTTGGAAAATGGGTCCTCTTTGATTTAACAGAAACCAACCTTAGAGAAAGAGTAAACATTTGCACTCACCTTTTTCGGACAGGTTAGAGACTGCAAAAAATGGCTCAGCGGAGGTAAACTGGCTAAAACACACCTAAAAATGGACCTTCACTCTAGGAAAGTCATGTTAAATTGTTGTTATGACCTACTTTGAGCTGCTGCCATTCAATGTAACGATTATATTGGACTTATATTGTTAACAGTTAGAGTGCTTTAATGTTCCACTAAAAAAAAAGAGGCCTATTTTTATCAATCGTAAATGGGTTGTGTTGCACCAGGATAATACACGGCTCCATACAGCGAGGATCACATCGGCAAAGACTGAAGAGCTAAACTGGGAAAAACTTCCACATCCTCCTTATTCTCCAAACCTTGTCCCATCTGATTACCATCTATTCAGAAGTTTGCAAAACTATCTTGATAGAAAAGAGCTTGGAACACATTAAGATGTCAAAACTACGCTTTCTACATTCTTTTCTTCCAAACCCCAAGAATTTTATAGAAATGGCATTCAGGAGCTTGTGAATCATTGGCAGGAAGTACTTACAATAATGGGACATATATTATTGATTAAATAACATTAAAAGCATTTAAAATTCCTTTTCTTTTTCTGAACCTAAAATCGGACATGACTTGAGGAATGATCTGATATTATTTTCGGAAACTGGTTTATGCATGCAAATATGAAACACTAAATTAAAAACAGCTGTTATAATATTTTTTTGTTTTTATCTTTGTTTTCATCATCTGTATTTTATTAAAAATCAAAATTATGTAGATTTGCATTTAATTTCAGAGATAATGTTAAAAATGGGAGAAAAAGGCCAAATAAATCTGGCCTTATGTCCCTACCCCACGAAGGTAATAAGTAAATATCAAGAAACTATAGCAGCTAGTTTTAACAGAATTAGCGTTTGGGCTCCTTTTAAAGATAGTCCATATACTTTCTCTTCGAGCTTTGAAATTTGACATCAGAAATAATAATGAACACTAGAAAAATGGTTCCCTTTATCAACCATGTTTATACCAAGCCCTTTCTGAAATAAACTTGTAATTTGTGTAGTTCGCACGTTCTTTACAGTTTGTAATGCCGTAGTTCTTTTTAAAAATTTCTAGTTGTACATTTTTGGAGTGTTCTGTTTTTACATTTTTCAACAAAATGGAAAAAAAATCTACTTTATAAGGAGAAAAACTGAGCATTCTGTTTCTTTTCTTCCTTTGGTTACCTAAAGCATGTGCACTCGACAAGGGATTCTTCGAAATAAGCTCATTAATACAATTATTTATATCTTTTATTCTGGATCGCGTGGTCAGCCTTGTGGTAGACCTCTGGATTTCGAAACTGATGACTCATATTGGAATCTGTCCTGGGTGTATTATATGGTAGTTAATCATTTATCGTAGGGGGTGGGCTACTGATGTTGCTGACTGGCTGCTTTTTCTCCTGATCAGTAGGTCAAAAATTAGGTGTATCAGCAGCTAGCTTTAATAACTTTACTATGAATACAAACTTTTTCACCCTTTTTATTTTGTCATTCTAACCAGTTGATTACTTCATCTATTCAGTAAGATTGTCAGAGAAAATATGAAAAGTTATAAATTTGCGCTAGTTCTCTATCTTGTCAGAGGTCCGGCATGGCCAGGTGGGTTAAGGCGTTCGACTCGTAATCCGTGGGCTGCAGGTTCAAATCCCCGTCGCACCAAACATGCTCGCCCTTTCAGCCATGGGGTGTTATAATGTGATGGTAAATCCCACCATTCGTTGGTAAAAGAGTAGCCCAAGAGTTGGCGGTGGGTGGTGATAACTAGCTGCCTTTCCTCTAATCTTACACTGCTAAATTAAGGACAGCTAGCACAGATTGCCCTCGAGTAGCTTTGTACGAAAATCAAAACAAATTTTCTTGTCAGTTGGAATATAGTACAGTAATCACTGTGCTTGTTCGAATTTTTTCTGTATTATCATTTCTCACAAAGATTTGTGCAAGTTGTAATGAGCTGAGGTTTGTTTCTTTTGAACGTTTAATAGGAATGATAGTTAACGTAGACAATATAGAATTGTTGGATATCGTATTAGAATTGTTCATTTTTACTTTTCTTTCCCAATAGTACAACGTTAATTTTACAAACTTACAACGTTTAAATCCAGTATTCGATTCCTTATAGTTGATAGTGCACAGAGAGTATTATAAGCCCTCAGCCTTAGCCCTCAACCATATGGGGCTATTTAGGTTTCAGACCAGTTCCACAATATTTACACAAATCATAAATATGACTACCTTCGGATAGTCGTCCTTAATTTGAAGCTGGTGGATTAGAAGGAAAGCAATTAATTAATAGTATCTGTCACCAACATTTCAACTATTCTATCTGACCGACTGGTGTGGTTTGACTGTCACTCTTGTAACGCACAAAATGTCACAAATTGTGCAGTAAATTCACTAGCTGAACTCGCTTACTACCAGGCCATTCTCGATCAGCGTGTTTGAAAAATTATATTTTTTCAGAAGAAAAAAAAAGGCTGAAGGAAAACGCTATGTAGGTATAATTTTTTCAAGCGTATTTAGTACTATCATTGTTTCGATTTACGAAAATTGTAAACGTTTCCAGTTTAGGAATTATTAAGTCTACTTAGTGAAGAAATCTTTATTGTGCTTTTAATATTTTTCCCGATTTTGTTTGTGAAAAATGTAAAATAATAAAAATAAAATCATTGTCGGGGTTAGTAGTTTGTTTGCTATAACATGCCATAACTATATTATTTTTAAGTTGCCAAGTAAAATATTTACGTTATTGATTTAACGCAATGATATATAGTTTTCTGAAAAGACTTGTATTCAATTTATTGTCTCACAGATGTGTCCTGTCTCCTAGGGTTACAGCATTACATACGCAGACTTATACTGTCGGAAACCGGATTTCGGTACCTGTGGTGGGCAAAGCACAGACAGCCCTTGTGTAGTTTTGTGTTTAATAATAAATAAACAGATTCATCCTTGTGCTGTATCAGCGGTAGATGTGAAAGTTTATTGAGGTTTCAGTACTCCATGCGTGCCGAGTAGAGATTTTCCATTATGAAACTTTGCGTTTAATTAACAACAATGAACGAGTTACGGATTAACACCATCTGAGGCTATTTTAATTTTGAACACGAGACTTTATATTTTTTGGGTTGAGAAAATATTTTACATAGATATAAATATTTTCTCAACCCAAACGAGCTGTTTTTACATATAAAATTCTCAACAAGTGGGTTTCTCGACATCACTGACGAGACCTTATACATCAAATAATTCCGTTATGTGGCGCAACAGTCTGAAACATGAGGTAATGGTGACGCTTAAAAATAAAATACGGTCCTGACCGTAAATTTCACTTGGTTTTTGACGCTGTTAATAACAATTAGAAATTAATTTCGGAAGATGTAAAAGTTCTGACGTGGTGAGGAATGTGACTGTGATAATTATTCTATATAAATTTACTTGATGCTAATGTAAAAAAAATAATGTAAGCCTTTATGTTGTTGCTTTTATTATATTTAATAAAATAATATAGTATTAATATCATACTTTGAGTTTGAATTTTATAGTACTTCTGCTAGAGAAGAATGATGTATTACTAACTCCGTAAAAGTGGCATTGACACTAAGAATATGATGTTCGTATTCAACGAAAAATGGGACAGTCTCTTTATGTAGAATACACTTAATATAATCACAGTTAATATGCTTAAGTAAAACATTTACATGCAAGTATTGCACATATGTATTTAAGAGAGGTATTTCTCACTGTTTCAGTACAATTGAGAACTGCCTCTCTTGCAATACTATTAAGTATAGAAACAATGAGACAGTTTCAGTAACAAAACACAAAATTAAGTTATGAACTTAATACGAACTGTGCTTTGCCATCATTATTAAGCTATATTAATAATTTTTAAAGGAAATGTTTCGAATCTTGTTTTAGAAAAGAAACCATTTTGAAGCTTCACTTTCTTGAAGTTTTAGGGTTACCCAAGTTTCACTGGATTTATTTTTGAGCTGACCGAGTAGTACTGTCACACCCAGACTTGAAAAAAAGTAAATAATATTACTGTTAGTATTGATAATAAAATTAATACTGATTTTTCTGAAAAATGCCATAAATAAAGAATGTAAAATTAACTATGAAACAAGTTTTGTTGTTCATAATATGAAAATTTGTATTAACACTATCAGTAACTTGTATTGATTTTTATATAATTGAATTAAACTGCTAATGCTAATAGTATTAAGTCTGTGGTATTACAAGCTGAACATAAAATGGAGGTACAGTTGAGTGAAAAACAAAAGTCATTTCTCCAAAGGTTTGGTAATTTTTTTTTTAATGTAGTATGCAAATATTTTAGTTTTAATGTGCCTTAAACTCAACATTAAATATTGTATTTACATCCACATTATTTTAAGAAGTGTACTGTAAAAGACCCAGCAATATTTAAAGTATGAAAAGTAGTACTGCCATCACTTGATTTGAATACAAAATAGAGCTTATTTTGTAAAGCGTTGACTCGCAGTATTCCATAATTTAATATTAAAACATTTGCACCATATTTTGCTCTTGTTCATCAGTACTGAGATTTTTTCACCCAATGTGGATTTTGGTGTGTGATTCTCGTTATGCACTAACTCTTTCTTTTGCATAAAAACATGAAACCTATAAATATTATAGTTCTGGAAACATGTTATAAAATCATTATTTCTTAAAACCACTACAATTTTTCATAAAATAGTTGCAACTTAATACAAATGACTTAACACTTGTTTGTGTGACCAATTATGAAAACTCTAAAGTGTTAAGATTTTCATCCTGGTTTGCTACTGTATTGTAATGAATAAATGAGGATGAGTTATTCTGATATGTGTTTCTGCATGAGCCTAAAAATAAACATGGCAGTGAAAGAGTTAAATGTAGCAAAATAATCAGCTAAAATACAGTACGTGTGACACAAAACAACTCTGTGTGCGAGTATGCTTGTAAAGTGCAAGCTAGTTTCTGTATAATGAGGTATTGTAAAGCTCATCTGAGCCTAAATGATTCATACTCATAGTTCTGTAGAATCTTAAGACAGTAGAAGTTCCTTTTTTTTAACCAGTGATTACAAATATATTTTGCTTAAAAAATTATAATGTACGAAATTATATGTTAAATAAAGCTTTTAGTTGATTGATTTCTGAATGTAAAAGAAATTTCAGTAATCCTGGCCTTGTTTGTCATTTATTGGTTATTGGAAGTTAAGATTTTTGATAAAATTTGAATTATCAAAAGCTACAATAAATCTTACTCCAATCAACTACTAATGTTTAAGGGTTATACATCTGAAGACCTGGCATGGCCAGGTGGGTTAAGGGATTTGACTTATAATCTGAGGGTCAAGGGTTTGAATATCCATTACACCAAACATGCTTGCCTTTTCAGCCTTGGAGGCATTATAATATGATGGTCAATCCTGGTATTCATTGATTTCTAATTTTTCGACTTCATATCTTTTAATTTGTAATGCTACAAGCCAGTATCTTTCCCTTTGATAAATATACATACTTCAGATGACAGCATTACCTGGTCAGAATTAATAGTTGGTGGATCAAACATTTTAAAGACATAGTCTTTTAAATCATGGGTCATAAGACAATAAGGGAGAAATTAAACCATTAGAGAGAATTTAGGCTTAGGTTGTAGAGAACTGAGAAAACATTTTGTGAAAAAAGAATGTTCAAATTAAGGAGAAGGTCATTGCTTTTCATTACACACTTATTGAGAAGTTTTCAGTTTTTATGGTGAAAAAAACTTGATGTTTTTCAAGTCAATGATAATGCACCATTTATAAACTGAGTTTAATATTTCAAATCATTTTTAGGTAAAAGAATGAGTTTGAAGAAATTCGGAAATGATTATGAGAGTCAAGAGTTTTCAGATGATACCTGCTGCGAGATGTATGTTGGAAATTATCCAAGTTCATTTGGCAAAGTAAGTTTACAAAAATTGCAGGCATTGTTTATGTTAAGATGTTTAAGTTTTTTATATAAATATGTCATCAAATTAACTGATTTTTTTCATTTAAGATTCAGGCAATAAATGATTTCAGACATAATTTGTGCGTGTGTGTATATGTGATGCTACTGGAATTTTATATTAGTAGAATATTAGATTAATATCTTTGTTCTGAATGTGGTTACAAGTTATATTTTATTTTAAGGTGCTTGTAACTGCTTATTCATATATTTTTTGAGGTTTTTTTTATCAATCTAGTGTTCTAAACCATTTTGTTGGTAATTATCATGTTTTTAATGATCAACAAACATGAGCTTTGATATTTGCCACCTGAATTTAGTACTACACTGTTGAACAGTACAGAAACTGTACATAGTTTACTCAGTAGAAGTGAAATCCATACAATATATGTTTTGGTCTATAGGTACTTAAATGAGATGGGCATGATAGTGACAAAGGCCAAATTTGGAGTGACCAGTATCCAGTGTATATTTCTGTAAAACAAGTCTTTGGTTAAATAATTTATATAATGAACATAACGAACCACAATCAACCAAACAATTCCAGAAATAATTATCTAAATTGTGACTATCACTCATAAATACCCATAATAAATAAAACATAATTAAGGGAATAATCTTAAAATTTTGTATTTATATAAAATTTTAAAGACTTTGGAAAGGTTTTGGTAAATGAGTATTTAAATCACTTAGTTAATTTGCTTGGTTAGTTTGTACTGGATGTAATGTTTTTTGTGATTGTTTTGTTTTACAGAAAGAGCTTTTCAAGATTTTTCAAGAGTATGACATTGTTAAAGTAAGAAAACTGTTCAAGAAAGATAATAAAGTGTGAGTATATGAGCACAAAGAAATGTTACTTTTGTGATTGTTTTTTTTATTTATATGTTTTATTCAGCTTTGCTTGGTATAGCTGAAGGGTTGGCAGATATCCATTCCATTCTCCTATCCACATTGATGAGTTTATTTTTCTGTGCTCTGTTCCTCCACACATGGTTCCTTTGTTGTTAGGGCCACTTAAGTAAGGACTCTTTTAATTTATGGATCTGTCCCCTCTCCCAACATCTTTGCAACTGTCTTTGGGGATTATTCTGATTCATTGGAATTGAGAGTGGAATCTGTCCATTTATGTACTTCTCTCTCCTCCCTGGCCATTTATTTGTCACAACCTTTTAGAGCACTTGTTCCTGTATCATCCTGCTCACCTATTTCCTCTCATTTACATTTTCTTTCACCACAGGTCTCTCCTTCATGGTGTACTACTTCATACTGCCAATCTGTATGCCATCAACAGTACTGGTGACTGCCCTATTGAATAGGGCCCATTGTGCACCAGACTGCTGCTTTTTGTAGATGTATGTTTACCACAGATTCATTGGTTCTTTGAGCCTTATCAAAATGACTCACTTTCTATTATCTCTTTACCTATCAATTATCCCTATTTATTCCCCACTTTCTTGGGATACTCTTTTCAATTTACCTCCTATGGGATCTAAACATCCACCCATGTGTTTGTTGTGCTAGGTGACCCATGAAGGAAAGGAGAGGATCCTGGTGATTGAGGGGTTCAACTCTAACAAAGCACTTTGACCTTGAATTCCTGTAGATGGGCAGCCTTGGGGTGATCCCCTAGGATTAATCAGCTGGTTCACTTGGACTAGGGTCAACTAAGTACCAGTGTTGGATGTTATCAATGGGTGTGATGGATATTGTATATGATACTGATGTTTGGGTATTGTGCTCATGAAACCTCAGCATTATTGCATTGTCCTTTTATGGCACTGTAGTACATTCCCTCATGGGACTCCATGGTGGGTGTGGTCAGTGAGGCACTGAAATATATTTTTTTGTATTATGGATTCCCCCAAATAAAATAGTGAAAAAACAATCCATAGATAAATTATCATGTCTTTAAGATTCTAAGCAGCAATCTTCAACATCTACCTGTACTTCATTTTCTTATATTGCATTCTCTTTCAGACAAACCTTAAGGGCAAAGATCTTTTTTTCTTCAAAAGGGATTAGAGAGACTTGCTGGTTCTCTTGAGTTATTCAAAAAGCTTCATTCTGATGACACATTGGTGGAAACATCCACTCCTAAACACAGTGAACTCTTGCATTTTAAGGTGAGTTGGGATATACCCATTGAGGTTACTCCCAGTGCAAATTTGAATTCATCCTAAGGAGTTATTGTTGAGAAGGATTTGAAGAACATTCCTGAGTCAGAGGTCCTTGCTGGTTTCTCCACCCAAGGACTTTTTGCAGTGAGGCATATCTCTACTTGCAAAAATTTTCACATTTCCATCACTGCATCCACTTGCCACCATCAAGGCAAATTATCTTAATTGCAAGGTATGACCATACATTCTGAACTGACTCAGATGTTTCAGTGTCAGCATTTCGGTCACTTGAAGGCGTTATGTTGTGGTTCCTTGATGTATACTTGTTGTGATGGCAAGGACCACAATGCATATGAGTGGGAAACAGACCCTCATTGCATTATTTGTAATGGCTTTCACTCATCCTACTTTTGTTCTTGCTCTAAGTGGCTGGGAAAAAAAGAGAGGTGCAGCATTTGTAAATGATTCAAAACATCACTTACCCTGAGTGAGGCTTGAAAGTTACTGCCCACCACTTCCCCTTGGACATATGCTGCTGCACTTCATTCCACAACTACAGTGGAAACACAGACAGATCTCTCTGTGCCTCCAAAATAATTGTTATCAAACCACATGAAAAGTCTCTGACCTCAGTGGTTAAGAAAGGTGATGAATCAACGTCAACACCCATTTCTGTCCCTACTATTCATTCCAGCAAAACCCAAGATCCACTTCCTTTGGTTCCAGGTACAGGCATTTCCTTGGGTACATCTTCTGCCCTAAGATGCAAAATGATCATTTGTTTACATCCTCAGTTGCTGGAATTCTCTTCCAACAATGAAGACCTACCCCACTCAACTCAGGAGGTTGATAGACCTTCCTTGAATAAAGAACAAAAGATGAGGTCAAAAACAAAAGGGCTTTTCACCCAACTTGTTTCCACACAAATAAAAATGGCCACAATGGAGCTGCCAAGGTTTAAGTACTAATCTGGACGACATCAAAGCTCTGATTGTTTCTTACCATCTTGTATGTTTTTCCTTGTGGGAAACATTTCTGAAACCTGCTGATACAGTCACCTTTTAGCAGTTTTCTTTATACAGAAACCCCTCAGTGTGGATTCCTGTACGTGGTGAGGGGACCTCCCAGGAAAGGTTCTGTTCTGTCTGGTTACCTTCTCTGGGATCTAAATATCCACCCACATGTTTGCTGTGTGTGGCGACCCGTGTAGGGGAGGATAGGATTCTGGTGGCTGAGGGGTCCAACCCTAACACACCACTTTTGCCTCGAATTCCTGTAGACAGGCAGCCTTTGGGTGGCCCCCTTGGGTCAATCGGCTGGTCCATTTGGGCTAGAGTCAACCAAGTACCAGTGTTGGAAGTTCTCACTGGGCGTTGTGGACATTGTGCCTGATGCTGGTGTTTGGGCATAGTGCTCACAAAACCCTGGCATTGCTGCATTGTCCTTGCATGACTTTGTAGTGAGTCCCCTTGTAGGGCTCCATGGTGGGTGGGGTCAGTGGGTACCGAAACTTTTCCTCTTTCCTCTGGATCCTCCAAAAAATTTTAATAAAATTGTAAAAAAATAGTCAATGGGTAAGCGACCACTTCTTGAATACTCAGAACAGCAATCTTCAAGATCAGTAACACACTTAGCTCATTTTCTTATATTACATTCTCTTTCGTAAAAACCTTTAGGGCAAATGTCCCCTTTTTTTATTCAAAAGGGACTAGAGGGACTTGCTGGCTCTCCAAAGTCAGTAAAAAAGCTTCGATCTGGTGACATATGTGTTGAAACATCCACATCCCAACACAGTGAACTCCTCTTGAATGCAATAGCAATTGGGGATATACCGATTGAGGTTACACCCCATGCTACTTTGAATTCTTCACGAGGAGTTATTGTTGAAAGCAATTTGAAGAACATTCCCGAGTCCAAGATTCTCGCTGGTCTCTCCACTCAAGGAGTTTCTGCAGTGAGGCGCATCTCCACTCGCAAAGATGGAGTTACATTGCCAACAAATACCCTCATTTTAACATTTACTTCACCATGTGCACCTGCCACCATCAAGGCAGGTTATCTCATTTGCAGGTTTTGGCTATACATTCCAAACCCTCTTCGATGTTTCCAATGTCAGAGATTCAGCCTCTCAAAGACATCTTGTTGTGGTTCCCTGACATGTGCCCGTTGTGGAGGCAAGGACCACAATGCCTATGACTGTGACATGAACCCACATTGTGTAAACTGCAATGATTCTCACCCCTCTTACTTTCATTCTTGCCCAAAATGGTTGGAGGAAAAACAGGTGCAGCGTTTGAAAACGACCCATAACATTAGTTATCCTGAGGCTCGGAAATTGCTGTCCGCCACTCCAACACGGACATATGCTGCTGCACTTCGTTCCACAACTACAGTGGGAGTGCAGACAGATCTCTCTGTACCTCCAAGATAATTGTTTTCAAAATAAATGAAAAGCCTTTTGACCTTTTTTGGTTAAAAAAGTTGATGAATCGACTTCCACACCCATCTCTGTTCCTCCCATACCTTCCAACAAACCTCAAGATCCACGTTCTTCAGTTTCAAATACAGGCATTTCTTCTGATACATCATTTTCTCCCACCACAAGAGACAAAACAATTATTTGTTTGCGTCCTCAGTCACTGGATTCCATTTCCAATGACAAAGACCTGCCCAATCGACCCAGGGCAGGATCCATAGAGGTCGATAGACCTCCTCCAAATAAGGACAGTAAGGAAAAAAGACGTGGTCGTAAACCGAAGGGTTCTCAAACCACTTCACCTACTCGTTCTTAAAAATGGCCACCTTGATACAATGGAATTGTCGAGGTTTACGTTCTAATCTGGATGATATCAAAACGTTGATTGCTTCCTACCATCCTGTTTGTATTTCTTTACAAGAAACATTTCTCAAATCTACTGATACAGTCTCCATTTGGCAGTTTTCTCTGTACAGAAATGACAGGTTGTGTGATGGTCAAGTACATGGAGGGTGGCACTGTTGGTTGATCAACGCGTCCTTACCCTCTCTTTGTCACTCAACACACTCTTGGAGGCCATAGTCATCTGTGTTTCGTTGGGTCATACCATCACTGTTTGTTCTCTGTACCTGTCCCCCGGAGAGACATATGATCAACCAGAACTTGATGCTCTCGTTGAACAGTTGCCATCTCCATTTCTATTATTGATGGGAGGGGTTGATCTGTAGAGCGGATGCTCTGTGATCACAATCTTTCTCTTTTCAATACTGGTTCTTCCACTTACTTTCATGCACCTAGTCAGTCCTTTCCCGCTATTGATCTCTCAGTTTGCTCCCCTTCATTATTCTCCCATTTTTCATGGAGGGTTGACAGTAATTCACTAGGCAGTGATCATTTTTCTATTCTTTTGAGAGAGACTGGTTGTGGTCAATGCCACCCAACCCACGTGCCCCGGTGGAAGCTGGATCAGGCAGACTGGTCCACTTTCACTGCTCTCACAGAACTTGATCCTGCCATCGTAAATCAGCCATCAATAGACGACTGTGTAGCAGCGGTAACTGACTGTATTATACATGCAGCTGCTCGGTGTATTCCTAAAACCTCACCACGTTTTTCACGATATCCTCGTCCGTGGTGGAATCCTGCTTACCACTTAGCACAGAACGCTCAAAAACGGGCCTGGGATACTTTTTGAAGATATCCCACACTTTCAAACCGGGTTGCTTTCCAAGAGGCCCGTGCACATGCTGGGTGGGTAAGACATCAAAGCCCAGAAGGAATCTTGGATTAAGTTCACAACCAGCATATCTTCTATCACTAGTTCCAAGATCATATGGGACAGGATTCAAAAGGTTAATGGGCACTACAATTCTGTCCCCCTCTCGATCTTATTCTCTGATGGTCAAGAGGTGACTGATGTCCGGAACATCGCTAACATTTAAGGTGAAAGCTTTTGCCGGGTTTCTAGCACTTCTGCTTGTTCCTCCACCTTCTTGGCCATCAAGACTCGGGCAGAGCGATCACCTTTTTCCTTTCGAACTAACTGTTTCTTTGACTATAATTGTCCCTTTACCCTGGTGGAACTAAAAATGGCCCTTTATTGGTCTGCCAGTACGTCTGTTGAACCTGATGATATTCATTATGACATGCTGCACCATCTATCTCTTGCTTTTCTTGATGTCCTTCTGATTGTCTTCAACTAAATCTGGCAGGAGAATGTTTCTCCTGATGCCTGGCACAAGGCTATTATTTTACCTTTCTCTAAGCCAGGGAAAGATCCGAAGATTCCTTCAAACTATCGTCCAATTGCTTTGACGAGCTGTTTCTGTAAGACCTTAGAAAGGATGGTTAATGCTCGTCTTGTTTGGTTTTTTGAATCAAACAACCTCCTCTCGCCCACCCAGTGTGGGTTCCGTCGACAGCACTCTGCCACAGACCACCTAATTTGTCTTGAAACATCTATCAGAGAAGCCTTTCTCAACCACCAACATCTTGTATCAATATTCTTTGACATAGAGAAGGCTTACACCACAACATGGAGGTATGCGTTTTGCGAGACCTTCATACATATGGGTTACGTGGCCATCTACCCATGTTTATTAAAAAATTTTTAATGGACAGGAGATTCCAAGTTCATGTGGGTTCAATACTTTCCCATTCTTTTGTACAGGAACTTACCCTCAAGGCTGTGTATTGAGTGTCACACTCTTCAGTATAAAGATAAATGCCATCACTGAACAACTCCCTCTCACTGTTGCAGATGGGCTGTATGTTGACGACTTTCACATCTCATGTCAGTCGTCAAACATGAGATATATTGAGCGGCAACTACAAACTGCCCTCAATTGTGTACGGAAGTGGACTCTGGTGAACGGCTTTAATTGTATGCAAAACTGTATGCATGCACTTTTGCCGTTGACGTGGTATTCACCCTGATCCTGAACTTCATATCGGTGAAGTTTTGCTGCTAGTGGTCCCGGAGACAAAGTTCTTGGAGCTTATCTTTGATCGTAAACTGACTTTTATACCACACTTAAAGCAGCTTTGGGTCAAATGCACAAGAGCACTGAACATCCTCCGTGTTCTCTCTTCTACCATTTGGGGGGCAGATCGCTGTTCAATGTTAAAGATATATCGTGCTCTTATTAGATTGAAACTCCACTATGGATCAATGATCTATGGCTCTGCTGGACCCTCGGCCTTAAAGATGCTGGACCCCATTCATCACCAAGGACTTCGACTCTGCATAGGGGCTTTCTGTACCTCTCCAGTTCAAAGCATATACATTGAATCTCATGAACCTTCTCTACACCTTCGTCGTTTGCAACTATCTTTACAATATACTTCGAAACTTTGTTCCTTACCAAAGCATCCCACCTGGGAATGTGTTTTCCTTCCTCGGTGGGCAGTACTTTTTCAGAACATACGATCTGTCACTGCTCCGTTTCGCCATCACATCCGGGCGCAATTAGATGAATTGGTTCTGTCCTTGGATAACATTGTAGATTCCACAGGTCGGCCCATTGCACCATGGCTTATTACAGCCCCCAAATGTGACCTTTCTTTCAGTCACCTAAGAAAGGCAGATACTCCAGATTGGAAGTATCGTCTTTTATTCGATGAATATCTTTCAAACAATCATTCAGTTCCCATTTATACTCACAAGGCAGTGATAATTTTCCTGTAATTTTGAGAGATTTGCTGTGGTCACTACCACCCAGTCTGCATGTCCTGGTGGAAGCTGGATAAAGCCAACTGGCCCTCTTTCACTGCTCTTACAGAACTTGATCCTACCATCGTCTGTAAGCCATCAGAAGACAACAGCATAGCAGCAGTGACTGACTGTATTATATAGGCAGCTGCTCAATGTATTCCCAAAACTTCGACACGTTTTCTACAATATTCTCATTCATGGTGGAATCCTGCCTGCCACATGGCATGGAAGGATTAAAAATTGGTGTGGGATAACTCTCAAACTGCATTGCTTTTCACCAGACCCATGCACATGCTTGATAGGTAAGTCTTCAAAGCCAGAAAGAATTTTGGATTAAATTCACAACTATCGTCTCTTCTACCACCAGTTCCAAAGTCACATGGAATAAGATTTAAAATGTCAGTGGGCAGTATAATTCTGTCCCCATTTCAATCTTACTCTCTGATTGCCAGGAAGTAACTGATGCCCAGAGCATTGCCGATACTCTTGGTGAAAGCTTTTGCCAGGTATCTAGCACTTCTGCTTCATCCTCCACCTTCTTTGCCATCAAGATTTGGGCAAAAAGATCACCTCTTTTCTTTCGAGCTGATCATTTCTATGACGATAATTGCCGTTTTACACTTGTGGAAATCAAATTGACTCTTCATCAGTCAGATCTGATGATCTACACCACAAGATGCTGCACTATCTATCTCTTGTTTTTCTTGCTGTTCTTCTGATTGTTTTTAACTGGATCTGGCAGAAGAATGTTTTTCCTGATGCTTGGTACCAGGCTATTGCCCTACTTTTCTCTAAGCCTGAGAAGAATCCCAAGATTCCTTTAAACTATTGTTCAATTTTTTTGATGAGTTGTCTCTGTAGGATCTTGGAGAGGATGGTTAATGCTTATCTTATTTGGTTCCTTGAATGAGACAACCTCCTCTCATCTATCCAGTGTGGGTTCTGACAACAACGCTCCACCATAGACCTCCTGATTCGACTTGAAAGAGAAGCTTTTCTCAGTTGAAAACATCTTGCATCAATATTCTTTGATTTTGAGAAAGCTTATGATACTGTATGGAGGTATGGAATTTTGCAGAACCTCCACTTATATGGATTATGTGGCCATTTGCCCATTTTTTAAGTTTTTAATGAGCAGGTGATTCCAAGTCCATGTGGGTTTGACACTTTCCTGTTGTTTTCTACAAGAACTTGGAGCTCCTCAGGTGTGTGTTTTGAGTGTCACACTTTTCAGTATAAAAATTAATGCCACTACTGAACAACTCTCTCTTGCTGTTGCAAACAGCTTTGTGTTGATGATTTTCACATGTCGTCAGTTGTTAAACATGAGGTATATTGGACGGCAGCTACAAACTGCCCTCAATTGTTTACTGAAGTGGACCACAGCAAATGGTTTTAACTTCTTTGTCTCTAAAACCATGATTCTGAATGCCATGTCAGTGAAGTTGTGTTTCCCATGGTCTTGAGTCAAAGTTCATTGGGCTTATATGATCATAAGCTGCTCTTTATATCACACATCAAGCAGCTATAAGTTAAGTGTACAAGAGCACTGGACATCCTCTATGTCCTCTCTTGGGGCACAGATTGATGTTTTGTGTTAAAGATACATTGTTTTATTATTTGATCAAAACTAGACTATGGGTTTCTGGTCTATAGCTATGCCAGGACCTTGGCCTTGAAGATGTTGGGCCATGTATGTCATTAGGGACTTTAGCTCTGCACTAGGGGTTTTTGCACTTCCCCAGTCCAGAGCTTGAATACTGAGTCTCATGAATCTACTCTACACCTCTGCCATTTGCATCTGTCTTTAATCAATACTTCAAAATTTCGGTCATTACCACAGCATTCCACCTGGAGCTATGTTTTCCTTTCATGCTTTTTCAGAACAGATAATCTGCCATTGTTCCTTTTGACCTTCAAATTCAGGGTCTGCCCTTGGATAAATTTGCTGTATCTACTGGTCAGCCAATCCAACATGGCTTATTACAATCCCCAAATGTGACCTTTCTTAAAGTCATCTGAAAAAAGCAGATACTCCCAATAGGAAGTATTGTCTTTTATTTACTGGACATCTTTTAAACCATCTCTCCATCCCCATTTATACAGACGGTTAGAAATTGCGTACTCTGCTATTGTCTATTGTGGATCGTGGTTGTGCACAGAATCCCCTCTACAGTTTGTGTTCATTTCTAAACATTATGCCACTTTTGCCCTGGATCATATAGAAGCTAAGCAGTACTTAAACTGCACTATTTATACTGACTTTCTTAGTTCTCTACTGGCCCTGGAATCACTTCACATTAGTTCTCGCCCTATTCTTGCCGATATTTGTGATAAGTGATGCCTGTCTAGGTATACTTTATCTTAAATTATACTCTACTGATAATAATGCCCACTGAAGCCTACAAGATAGTCTTAGAACTCTATATCCGAGACCCTAACCTAACTATAGACGTTCCCAGCAATCAATTAGCAACCCTCATAGAATTCACCACGGTAAAGACAAACTTCATGTTCAACAACCACAACTACATATAAACAAATGGCCAAAGCATGAGCAACCCAGTGTCACCAGTTCTAGCCAATATTTTTATAAGACAAGTTGAAACACAAGCAATTAACGCAGCATTACATCCACCACCATACTGGTACAGATATGTAGATTTCACAGTTACGGGATTAAGATCTACAGAACACACACTTAATTTTTTTAATCACATTAACTCTATACATCCCAACATTAACTTCACATATGAACAGGAAAAAGCAATTAAATATCATTTATTAACCTCAAAATTACAAGAACTGACACACAATTCATAACAGAAATCCACCAAAAAATCACCCATACTGGACTATACATTCCTTGGGACTCAGCACATGAAACAAAACAAAAACTCAACATACTAAGAAACCAGATAAACACAGCCATAAAACTATGCTCAGCAGATAAAATTAACGATGAATTAGACAAAATAAAACAATGCTTCATCAACATCAATAAGTTTCCTCCACAAACCGTAGAAAACATTATATGCACACACCTAGACAGAAAGCAAAATCAACCAACAAAAGTAAATATATCTCACGAGTAAAAAATCATGAAACCATATACTGCTGCATACCATATATTCCCGACATCAGCAGACAAATAACCAACATTTGGCAAAAACTAGTAACAAAATATGACATTCCAGTTTATACCAATATTCAAAAACCAGGCACAAAACTGAGGTCTATACTATGTAAAAACTACCCTGGCAAATACCACACCAACAGTAATTATAAAGTACAATGTGATAACTGCCACAACTTCTTTATTGGAGAAACAAGTAGAAAAATGGAAACCAGATTCAAAGAACAGAAGAAGTCGCCTTCACACTTTTTCGAACACTGTAAATCAAATAAACACAACATAACCATAGAAAACACTCAAATACTAAATAAAGAAACAAACATAAACAGACACAAAATTAAAGAAGCTTTACTTATATAACAACTTAAACCCAAAATAAACCAATATAAAGGAATGTTTATATACCTATATTAAATATAATAAAATAAAATTATATATTCAAACATCTAACACAGCCCTCTACATTTCTACACTCAGTTAGTTACACAACTCCTTCCAAACATGTGGTCAACTTCCAGTCAGTTACCTCTTTCTTTGTGAACCAGACGATGACCAAAGAAGGTCAAAACGTTGTCCACTCCTCTTCTTAAAATATTTTCTCAACCCAAACGAGCCGTTTTTGCATATATATTTCTCTACAAGTGGGTTTTCTCGACATCACTGAATAATGCCCACTGTTGAGATGGAGTGTTTTGCTGAACTGCTAATAGGTTCTTCCTCCTGTTGTCTTGCTTCACAAATGTATTTGTCCTGGACCATATTCTCATGGACTAACATGAGTAAAGCAGATGCAGATTAGTGCTTTTCAAAATAGGGTTTTGTGATTACCCATTGCTCTTTCTCTGGACTTTCCAACACAATTCTATCCTCTCCCCTGCAGGAGTATGTGAGTTTTTACCACTTAATAGCTCTCAGCTGCTGCAATGGTTTACTATGGAGGCTTTCTCTTGGGTATACTGAATTCTCAGTTGAGAGCAGGGTTGTGGTGTGACTGTCTTTTTACTACTGGTGTAATGATTACTTTTCTAGGTACTGTTTGGTGTGAACTGGATTTTTCTGTCACATTCATGTATGCAGTTCATTCTTTCAAGTGAGGACTCTCCTTCCTACTAACAATTTAATTTTGTTTCCCAGGTGATTGATATTGGTTGTAGTCAGACCAGTTAACATAAATTCTCGCATGTTAATATATTGAAACCATCTTCCTGTCATGGATTGGACAAGAACTTCACAGTGTTGCATTTTTTTGCATTGCAGTTTCCTTACCATGTTACATTTACGCTTTACTTCCGTCATCTGGATGTCATTTCCCAGGAAAAGAGAGGCACTGGTGTTAATAATGGTCGATATGCACACATGTTGACTTGGGTTCTTGGAACAGATGTCCTTCTTCCCTTCTGATTCCTGGTTGTGAGATGAATGGTGGAGGACATTCCTCCCAACACAGACTGATTGGTCCCATCTCAGTACTGTTGGTTTTGGACTAGAGATGGTCCCCCATTTGTGATTTGATGCAAAATAATCACTCTACACCACAGACACTTTTTCTTTCCTATGTGCCTCTCTACCACTTTATTTCACAATGCATCATTCATCAAAGGTTAACAGTATACTTGGCTCTGCTGTGGTGCAGTCTCCCATTTGTGTATTTCCTCTACATTGAGATGGCATGCTTCTTTGGTACTGTTCAGATACTTTTTTATGCCAGTATCTCCACCTGCTCAATGTTAATTGCCAGTTTTTCAAGTTTTACACTGGTCTCTTCATCTGTTCAGTGTGGGATTCTAGTTATTGTATCAGATGTTAATATTTTCTTACACTGAAAATGTATTTCCAATTGGTATTTACCTCTCTCACACTTTCATTTATCCTCCCTATTTCTGGTGTATTTTTCATGCTTAACCTCAAAGTGAAGATTGGCATCTACTGCAAGAGAGTGTTGAGTGTACTAGGAGGGTGTATTGCACCTTTACTAGTGATAGGTGTTGCATGCTTATTTGTATACTCAAACTCAGCTATACCATGTGGAAGCATAAAGACTAATGGTGAGTGAAAATTTGTGTAAATAGAGGGCAGTACGTATCAAGGAAAATAATCTCTGACTCTGTTTAGTTTGCTCTCATTTTATCAACAATCATATGACTTTAGGAGCTTAATTTCCTTTATACATTGTAGTGCAACAGTTAACTTACCAAGGGTTTTGTTACTGTAACCTTCCATGCAATTTACTGTTTACGCATCTGGACAACCTACATAAGCGCTACTGTCCAATCGCAATGAAGAATCCATAGTAAGCAAAATTAACAGATTGAATTAAGGTTTCTATTAAAATAAAATATTTTACAATTTTAGAGGCCTTGTACAGTCTGTGTATAATTTACAGGGTGATCCCATGATTGTATTGGTCCTAATCGTTCAATGTATTTAAGCTGCTTATTTCAAATTGTCTGCTGGTGTCTTTGGTTGAGTCCATGTTCATGTAGATGCTTAGTTGTAGAGCACTTGTTCTTGTCTCACAATAATTGTGAAAAAAGCTTATATTTGCTTGGTTCTGTTTACCTTCATTGTTTCATTATTAGTGTTTCAGAGGTAATCCTACGTGATTTGAATTTTACATTTTATGTAACTTGGAATTTAATTTCAAATAAGTATTTACATCTGATATGCATTCCTCCCACCTCCACACATCCAGAAGATGTGTTTTCTATCACACCTACAACTGTGAAATCTATATTATGGCAGAAAAGTATATCTAATGTATATTTCATTGATACAAGCACAATAAATCTTGAGGATAATTCAAAACGCTGCATAAATTGGTCCTTATTTTGTCAAGGAGATTCAGATTTTGAAGTCACTTGATTATTAACAGCATGAGAGCAAACTGAACAAGGAAAGTGACAGTCTTTCAGAGGTAAGTATCTGTTTGTCACTTTATACTGTCCACCAGTGGGCCTGATACTGCTATAAATCAGATTTCAATACCCATGGTGGGCAGAGAACAGATAGCCCCTTGGGTAGATATGTGCTTAGTATCAAGCAATAACACTTAAGCACCAGAGAATTAAGGAATTGCTTGCTGATGTAAGTATATTAGATAGGCTTTTAAATTTTTAGAAAACATATGTAGTTGTTTATGGTCTCTTTGCTGTTGTGGTGTGATGACTCTTAATGTTTTACTAAGTCTTCACAAAATCACAAGTTTTCTTAATTTGTTTTGTCTACACAGAGGAAATGTATTATTTATTTATAGAATAATTTAAATGGTGAGAAAAATGTTTTATACATAAATGCAGGTTTTCGTTTTGTTCTTGTGGTTATTTTTATTACTTATTTTCAGATTTTTGTATAATATTATTGTTTGTTGTTTTATTGTGAGAGAAATCCATTATTTTTAATAGTGGAATGAGTTTGGCCTACTCATCCAGAATGTTAGGTTATGGATTGGATTGTCTAAGGTTTGAACTGCACAATGTTACCCAAACACAACTTCAGTTTTTGCTGTCTTGTAACTGTCATTTTTTTTTTCTGTTTAGTTTGGAGGATGTGCTTACTACTTACTCTTTAGGTGGAAATTTTCTGGATTTGATTTTTTTTCTTTCAATTCTAACTTTATGTACCTGAAATACATACAGTAATTAATATATTTTGTCTGTTGTTTTTTTTCTTTTTTCAGTTTTGCATTTATTCAGTTCAAAAGTAGAGAATCTATGAAAAAGGCTGTTAAAGAACTATCTGATTATGACGTACAAGGAAGAAAACTGAAACTTTATGCTATGGAGGGCAAAAAAGAATACAACAAAGGAAAATTCAGAAATAACGCATATGGTGAACTTTTAATAAAAGGGTCTTGTGAATCATTACAATTAGACCATGATGGGCCACCTCCTTTGGAACACGATGGGCCTCCTCCTTTGGAACATGCATTTTCTCCTTTGGAGCACGATGGGCCTCCTCCTTTGGAACATGCATTTTCTCCTTTGGAGCACGATGGGCCTCCTCCTTTGGAACATGCATTTTCTCCTTTGGAGCACGATGGGCCACCACCCTTAGAGTATGATGAACCTCCACCCTTAGAGTATGATGGGCCCCCACCTTTGGAGTATGTTGGATTTCTGCCCTTAGAAAGGGTTATTGGGAGGAAACAATTATTTCACAAACTGATTAATTATAGGCAGAAAAACAGCAGACTCTCTCCCTCAAAATATCACTGTTCTGTGTATTATCCAGAACAATCACAGCATGACTACGTATTTCCAACAGTCATAAATCCTTGCTTGGCTTATAGAAGGAAACTTTTATCAAGTCAGTATTTTAGTGGTATTTTTAGAGTTAGATTTGAATACTCTTAATTTTTTCTTTCAGTGTCACATAGATATGTTTTAATGTTTAGCTAATTAACCCTCGATCTTCAATCGATGCTGCTACAAACATTTCCCACTGTTTAAGGGTTAATTAATTATGTATATTTTAAAACATTGTAATGTTTATTCATGCTTATAGTTTGCCAAAAACTAGCATGTAACATAATTTAAATGTCTACATGTTTAGATATCTTATTTGGGTATGATTAAGTTTTTGAATGTTGATTTTTTGTGAAATTTGTATTTAAGCATGTGAAGCTGTCTTTCATAAATATTTGTTATTGTTGTTTATCAAACTGGACATACTATTGTATTGTTAGTAATTTATTAAAATACAAACTTGAAAAAAAATTGTAAATATTTCTCTGCAGGTTTTTATAATTAGGAACCTAGCACTCAGTGGAGTAATAACACTTATTACTGGCAATAAAGCTAGAATTATTTTTATTTAAAACTAAAATGACTTGATTTTATTTGTTTTCATGCATCAGGTTATAATTTGCACTTTTAAAAATATACTTATGAGTTAATGCTAAAAAAGCTTTGAAGGAGTATAATGTACTAAAACTTTAAATATTAGTATCTTACATTGGCTGTTTTACAGATGAATTGTCCAGTATTTCAAATAATGATGGTTATTTAGTGAAAGATCAATTTGAGGAGTGTACTCTCATCAGCATCATGAATTTTCCATGTGGAACAACTCAGGTAATTTCTCAGAATTAATGGTAACTTAAATTTGAAGTAATAAAACTTTTTTAAAGAAATGACATTGGAAAAACTAGTTCATTTTCCTTAAAAGCGGCTTTTGAGATAAATATTCTTTGCTAGTCTTAAGAGAAATCTTCAGAGCTAAAATTGTAATTGGATTGTATAACAAATGGTTTTATTTAGTAACTTGTTTTCCAAAATGTAGTAGAACACATGCATAACATGTTGTTATTTTCATATAATAACACCAGTTTTAAAGCATTATATCATTATGAGCAATAACTTGTGTGATTTGCTCTAACCACATCAGATGGTCAAGGATAGCCCATAAAATGGATCTGATAGTGTAATTTTATATTAGCTTTGTATATAAGATGAATGATTGTGGCATGTTATTTTATAACCACAAGGTTTTCTAGTATATTATTACTGAGAGCACAGAGAGAGAAAAAAAATGTTTGTATTGACAAAAATAATTTGAATGAATAACCAAATCTTGAATGAATGAATAAATAAATAAATAATATAAATCCTTGGTAAATGCTGTGAAAATAAAATTTTATAAAATTTGCTATGAATTGTTTATTTCCTATCATTTCTGTGCATGTTAAGAAGATTATAAATATTTAGTTGTCATTTGTATTTCCCAGTGTGACTTAAGTCTATTGCTAGAGCTTTGCATCACCTTTGACTTTTATTGCACTTGTCCACTTGGTGAATGTGTTATGAATAGGAATTTGTAAGTGCATAATAAACTGTTTTTGAGTGAGATGAAAATTGGGTTGTTAGATATTATTTATATTTGATCAATTTGCTTGGAAGAGCACATTTTTATTATTATAAAGTAAGTAACTTCAAAACTGTACCTATTTGTCTATGACCTAACAGTAGATTTAAATTATTAGGATTTGCAAAATGTAGTTGTAACAGACAAAACTAATTTTGTCTATAATGAACTAAATAGGAGTAGTGGTTTTAAGATGGTGTTTAGAGCAAGTTTTAAATTTTGTTCAACTGTTCCACCATGGTTAGGTGGAATCCACTCAGCTTTCAACCACAAAAGCAATTATGCTATGATTTTTGGTAATGTATGTGTATTTTTTAAAACATTTTTCAGGTTATTGGTAAACTTTACAAAGACTTTCAAACACAAAATATCAGGTTTTTAATTAAGTATTAAGATTTGCTCACAGATTTTTTTTTCAAGGTCTTAACTGTCCACCAAGCAAATTAATTTTAAAGTTAAGGATACTTTTAGGCATGAGAACATTTTCAAATTTCACATGCAAAATTTTTGTGACCTTCAGGTAATTATCAAATATTATTTAGAAAAAAATGTTTTGCCTGTCGTTATCACTACTGTATCTTTCTATGGGTTGGTTTGATTTGACTGACTTCTAATGTTACTCCATAAAATTTAGTAGGAAGTGAATATAAGTTGTTTTTTCTTCATTCTAGGATGATTACAGATTATAACACAAATGTTTAGTCTAAATAGTTTAAATGTTAGAGTATTATACATTTATATATGTTTATTTTTATTGTGGCTATCATTACAGCTTCTGTAATGATAATATAAAATAATATAAAACTGAGCTTTAGTCTTCAAAATGATCTCTCTTGGCTAGTATTTTGAAGAATACAACCAAATTTCAGTTTCAGTGTGTGTATGTAAATACCCACACACATTTGAAGTTACCAAAAATCATAAGTTACTGTATTGATATCATAGAATTCTACAATAATTTATCAAGCTTAGTAAAATAAGCTGCATTTGGGTTTCAGTGAAATTTTGAGCTTCACTGTATCAACTTGAAGTATTTTATCAAAAGAACAAGATGATTTCGTAATACTTGGAAATGACTGAGAATGCTACTAGGGGCCATTCTAAACTATCAATTGATTGTTCACATGTCATTGGAAAATTTGAAGCCTAAAAAATATTAGTATTTATAACTGATAAATCTTCTATATAGTTAGTTTTGATATTGAAATGATTTGAGCAAATGTTTAAAATGGCTAGTTTCACATTACATCCAAAGAAATAGCATTAATAGCTTACTTTCTTCTACAACAGTATTTAGACTGATGATAAAAAGAGAAACTGTATCTGATTATTTTCCAAGCTTAATGTTTTTTGAAATTCTTGTATCAGAAAGAGCTCTTTCCTCTGTTAATTAAAGCAGTTTCCTTAGACTTATTTGTCCTTTTAAAGCTATAGGTGAACTTAAAAAATGCTACCTACTAGTAATATATCCATAGCTAAAGTATTGTTTTAAATAAAACATAAAATTATAATAACAAGAAATTTTGAGTTCATATAATTTAGTTTACCAGGTATACACAATGAATGAAACTTGGTTGTTTTTCTAACAAATTCAGTTTTGTTATTTCAGTTGAAAAAAGAACAACAGAGATAAATTCATGGTTCAAAAATAGTTTGACACTAGAAATAGAATTATATTTAAATCCCGTAAACAAACCATACAGATAGTCTTTTTATTTAGTCAATAGGCATAGAGAAAAATGCTATATGAAGTATTTGCTTAGAATTGAGAATGGAAGAGAACTGTTCACTACAGTAAATTGCAAAATTGTCATTAGTTATTTGTTTTTAAAGTTGCTTATTTTGTATATGATGTAATAGATTAGAAACTTTTTCTATTAGTATATTTTCCAATTAAAGAAGTTGTAAAGTGGTAATTATATAACTTTTTCATTGAAAGAAGAAATCTGTACATATTGCATTGTATTTTCTATTAAATATATTTCTGACTTAACAGATATTAAGGGGGATCTTCTGTTTTGCATGGGAGACATTTTTTTGATGATGGTATTATGTATTTCAGTGCACAAAGTGGCAAATTTAAAAATGTAAAAGCAGTCTTAGATCATTTCTGTCTCCCTGTAATTAAGTGACCTGCCTAAACTATTTATGTATAAGTTAGGTATTTAGAGTTCTGAATTAATCTGCAGGCATGTAGGGTAATTTAGATGATTGTATGGTTAACCCTATTACACAGCGTGTGATAACCGCCAAACATTTATACAACAAAACATACTCTGAGTTGAGTGATCTGACAAAAAAAAAAAAAACAAAAAAAAAAACTGGGTGGATTATTTGGTAAGAGATGCCAGATCTAAGAATACTTTCAAAACCTGAGTATTGGGAATATTGGTGCTATTGTTCCTCGGTCCCAAAAAAACAGTCTCATGGTACTGATAACCTAAGTGTTTAATAAAAAAAGTGAACTTTGATGCACAAACACTGCTTTCTGAGATAGAACTCTGAGGAATGACAGATTCACCTTCCAATTACTTTTCTCTTTGTAGTGCATAGGACTATATACGCCCCCTCCATTATGCATATGTTGACAGTGTCTATACTTTTTTATTCATAATATCATTTTTGTTTAGTTTTATTAAATTTAAAATGGTTCTTACACATGTTACTCTTTTAAACTATATAGATGACCAAAATTAGTTTATCATGGCTTGTTCTAAGAAAGGAACTCAGTTTTGTTATTTATTGAAATAAAGTTAGATATTTGCATAAATTTTGTACTGTAAGGTGTTTTTGGGACTTGTCAAATTAAAAAAAGTTAACATTTGTTTTACCCCAAAATTGTGAAATTACATGTTGGTGATATCAGTTTTAAGTATTACTTATTATGTTAAATAAATATTTGCATTTGTGAAATGATTAGGAATGTTCATTGATTTTCACCATTTTATTAAAAATATTCCATATGATGTGATGATTTTAGACTAATTAGGGTCAGGTTACACTGTGGTGGTACAGAGGATTTAAGCTGTCAGCATTCCTTATTTTCTGTTTGTAACATCAAAGTGTATTACAAAAAGGGAGTGTCACCTTTTTTGAAATACCATTTTAACTTTTTACCATAACTGATATTTAGAATTAAGTTTCTAAAATCTTGAATGATATCACTAAATGAGTATGGACAAAAGAAATTGTTCAAAAATATGTTGACTTTTCTTGAATAACTGGCATTAGGATAAAGTGAAAGCTGGCACTATTTTTATATTTTAACATGAACTGCAGTTCAGTTTGTAAGTCTTAGTTAAACCAGTGTGCAGTTCAGTGTATTAATTTTCTTAGCTCATCATAAATCACTTAGATCTGTAGACTAGCTTGTATTTTAGTGTATGAATAAGCTTACATGATATAAGGTACTCGAATAAACTGAGCTGTTGTTGTTAATAAGGCATTTCATTAAACTCCTGCAGTCTGTTCACGAAACTGAAACCAGAAGAAGCTACTACAAATATTAAATAAGATACAAGAAATTCATGATTAAATGAATTTTGAAGATATTTGTGGTATTTGTAATGAACTTTCTTTTTGAAATAATGTGGTATTTATTTCAAACATGCTTGTTTACATTCTTTTTAATTTTTTTCATATATCTAGCAAGACATCTTGCAACTTTTTAATATCTTTCAACCATTGGATGTGGAATTGGTTATCAGTACACCAATGAAAAAAAGGCCATTGTAAGTTGCATATTTTCCAGTATTAAAATACCATTAGGACTAATGATGTGAATAGATGTTTAAAATATTGTGGATAACATTTCATTTTTAATGTGATAAGCAACTCCCAATAATTATATCAAAACGATGTTGATGGAAAAGTGGTAGAAATTCTTGTAATTTGCAAATTACCTTCATTGTGTAAGTGTTGTTTAGCATTTTGACATTTTTTATAAGAACTGAAATAACTGTCATAGCAATAAGATTTTTCATTGCTATAAAGAACTATAAGATCAAACAGAAGAAATTTTAAGTTTTCTCTAAACCTTTGGTTAAAAAATAAGATCAAGCAGTAAGATTTTCATTTTTTTTAAATTGCCTTCTAAACTTTTAGTAGTTCTATAAGTTGTCATACTTTTATGTAATTAAAATTATTATAAATGTAAGATGAAATGTTGAAGTTTTGATAAGAAGGAAAAACAGTTAAAATATTAGAGATTTCAACAAATTATTAAAATGCATTGCATTAAGTTTATACTTCTCCTGTGTTTGTGACTGGCTTACAACCTAGATTTATCCAGACTTTTTCTGTTTTCAGGAACCGTGTATTGCAAAGTAAGCATGTGCAGCCATTTGTAACTAGTTTATTGATATTTTCTGTGAAAATGCATTAGCCATGAATCTTTTTATCATGAATATTATGTCTACTGGTTTTTGAAACATTGCTAGACTTTGGTTCTTTGGTAATAAGAATTATATGATCAAGAATAAGTCTTTTTGTTTTATGTCAAGTTGTATTAATATATTCTGATATTTTCTTTCAACTTTTTATCATTCTTTTAGGTGAGAGATCTAAGGCAAAAAGTCCAAGTGGCTGTAATTAATCAGTTTTAAATTCAGCATTACTGTACTTCCAAAGTCACTGATTTGACATTTTTACTTGCCTATTTTAGAAATTCTAAGTCCTTTATCTGAAGACATCTCTATCTGATTATATCAATATTGTATTGGAAAGAGCTGTTACATGTCTTTCCCAAACTGATCAATGTTTACTGGTATTGGGTTTTGTAGGAAACTAATGTCAAAATGTAGTTCAAATGCATGACATTTCAGTTGCTTTATATGGGTTGTGGTTGTTGCATAACTTGCTGATATGAATACTTAGAATCAATTTTAAAACAATTATTCAACCCTCTGTATACAAACACACAGAAACAATGATATGAAACTTTTGCAAATGAATTTGTTTTTGATGTCCAGTACAGAGGCTTTGGTGTTATTACCAACTATGAAGATGGCAGAAGCAGCTGTTATGGAACTTAATAATACATGGTTTAAAAAACAGCGTATAAGGGTATCTATAGTGGAAAAGAACAAATATGAAACATGGGGTCAGTATGTTTGTTGTTTATGAGCATGATGAAATTGAATGTTTGGTGTTTTCCCTTGTTTACCTACTGTAAGCATTTTGGATGTTCGTAATAAAACCAAATAAATTGTAAATATTGTGTGAAAGCTTTTTTTTTTATCCAACTTCCATTAAAATAATAATAATAATGAAAAATAATGAAGTAGTTTATTAATTTATTTTAATCATTAACTATTTCAGTAATAGCAATAAAAAAATTGATATTTCCTCTTTATTTATAACACATTTCAGTAATTAAATATATATTCCACTTATAGTTTTTTTTAAATATTTGAACATGTTTTCACAGTATGTTTGAGTCAGAATATAATTATTACTTAAGTATTGTGTCTTTGGCATGTGATCTTCTGTGTGAATGTAATTTATTTCTATTATACTAAAATAGTCTGCAAAAGAGTAAATTTTCATTAAATGGATTAATTATAATAGTATTAGAAATTGTAATGAAACATTTAGTATGTGTATAAAGGTTACATAAAAGTTGAATGACTTAGCAAGTGTAAAGAGGAATACTTTTAAAGTTGTTCAAATTAATTAATTTTTTTAAACAAAGACACAAATAGTGGTGAATTTTAAGCTTCTCTGATTTAAATCTTTGGTTTAATTGCAATTTTGACAGGAACTGATTTATTTAAAATTCAGTTTCAAGCAAATTGTAGGAATTTAAAAACCAAACTTTTTCTTAGAATTTAAAGTTTAGAAACAAAAAAGATTTACAATATTCATTTTAATAATTGTATATTTTGTAATGAACAAATGTTGCATGCTTTCGTGTTGTAAGTCTGTAAAGATAATCATTTGTCTCCTGTCTCTAAATAGTTCTGAGAACCATTCAATTTCATGAACAATCTGTTTACATTTTTGCACTACTGTTCAGTGGTGTATATTTGTGATCATTTTCTAAATTTTGTGTAATAACTCTGTAAAGATAAAACCTTAAATTTCTTTAAAGGTCTGAAGAATGCTGTATCAGACGATCAGTGATGTCGAGAAAACCCATTTGTAGAGAAATATATATGCAAAAATGGCTCGTTTGGGTTGAGAACATATATTACGTAGAAGAGCGAACAACATTTTGACCTTCTTCAGTCATTTTCAGGTTCACAAAGAAAGAAAGAGGTAACTGACCGGAAGCTCTCTACATGTTTGGAAGGGGTTGTGTAACTGAGTGTCGGAATGTAGAAGGCAGGGTTAGATGTTTGAATATATAATTTTCTATTATTTATTTTATTATTTTTAATGTAGGTATAAAGGTGTTCTTTTTATATTGGTTTATTTTGGCTTTAGGTTGTATAAGTAAGACTTCTTTAATTTTGCATTTGTTTATGTTTGTGTCTTTATTTAGAATTTGAGTGTTTGACTTGCAGTGTTCAAAAATGTGTGAAGGTGACTTTTTATGTGACTTTTGTCAGTGTCATTTTTACATTGTATAGACCTCAGTTTTGTGCCCGGTTTTTGAGTAAATTCGGTATTAACTGGGATGTCATATTTTACTAGTTTTTGCCAAAAGTTGGTTATTTGTCTGCTGATATATGGTAAATATATGGTATGCAGCAGTATATAGTTTCTTGATTTTTTTATTCGTGAGATATATTTACTTTTGTTGGTTGATTTTGCTTTCTGTCTAAGTGTGTGCATATAATGTTTTCTACAGTTTGTGGAGGAAACTTATTGATGTTGATGAAGTATTGTTTCATTTTGTCTAATTTATCATTAATTTTATCTGGTGAGCATACTTTTAAGGCTGTGTTTATTTGACCCTCTACATTCCAACACTCAGTTACACAACCCCTTCCAAATATGTGGTCAGCTTCTGGTTAGTTACCTCTTTCTTTCTTTGCAAACCTGACAATGACCAAAGAAGGTTGAAACATTGTTCGCTCTTCTACGTAAAATATTTTCTCAACCCAAACTAGCTGTTTTTGCAAATATATTGCAGTATGAGACAGTTAAAGTTTGTTTACAAAATGAAGTTAATGTGCGTTTTTTCTCCATAACCCATTGATTATTGCTGCTGTAACTGGAATTTTTGCAAGTCATACACCATATAGCACCTTTGCATCAACTGCCAGAGGCAGACTGAATCCAATATGGTGAATCAGTGGTCAATGGGTTAGTTTTTACCAATATTTATGAGATTGAATTGGTCTATTAAATGGTTAATTATTAAGTGCTAAATTAAAAAAATAATAGTAATTGTATGCTTTCTGTTGTAGGTTCATTGGAAGAATATAAATATTCCAAAAGATGTACAACTAAATCATTAAATGATAATTTTGCAGAACTGTCTTTGCACCATTAGTATTGGTAAGTTGTTTGAATACTTTAACTAACTTTTATTGCACACATTCTGTTTTTATGTGATTGTATTGATTAAAAGTTTGCAAAGTACCAAGAAAAGTTTTTAATATTGATTTGTTCATAAATTGCAGTTTTTTTTGTTGTTTTTTTAGCTTTATTCGTATATCCTACTTGCATATGATATTTCTGTATCTGGTGATTTCATAAGTTTTGTTTTTGCATAGTGTTTTTGAAACTGTGGTTTGTGATTTTTATTGCAATGGTCAATGTTAATCATGTATATGAATTTTATAAATTCTTCTGAAAGTTTTTAAAATGGTAACATTTGGCAGAGAAGACAAATGTTTTCCATAGTCAAAAACAAGATTTCACTCTTGTGATTAACATATTTTATTACACTGTGAATAACAGCTTCTGTTTCACATAACCTTGTAGTATGTCAGTAAGTTAGGTCAAATATGATATCAGTATAGGTTTGTGTAGATTTAAATGAGTCTTACTTGTATGATTTTGTCATGTATTTGACTATAAATTGGGAAGAAAATTTTAATAATCACACAGAATATCATGAAGAACTTGTAAATATTGCTAACCCTTTAAAACAGAAATACGTTTGGTAGTTTTAAGTGGCGAAAAAGTGACTGGAATCAAGTTTGATAAATTTACAGTTTCTAAGTTCCTGACCTACAACTTTTTATAGTTTACTACCTTCATGGTAATACCAATATCTATTCCTAGTTTTTTGAGGTAGATGATAATTTGCTTATAGTATTGTATTTTTGGTTCTTTTTTACATGGTTTCAAAAGCTTAAAACAGGTTGTTTTCTGATATTGCATTAACCCATATTTTAGCAGCATTGATAAATTGTATGCAGTATTTTTTTGGTGTATAACTCCCACTTGTGTAACTTATTTGTCTTGGTAAATGTACTTGCAGCAAACACTTTGCAGGCATCAACTACTTGGAATAGATATGGAGGCTTTACCAACATTCCTTATTTTGATTTTTCTGGAATGATAGAAGAAGAAACTTCTTGTATACAAGAAAGTTTTTTCTTCAGGTTTTTTATGGCTGAACAGTAATATGCAGCAGATATTGGACAAGTCCCATGATTTGTTTCAAAATGTTCGTGAAATGAGATTATCTTGTTAAAATATGTAGTTATTACCTAACCTATGTTACATATAAGTGCTATAAAACATTGGAGGATTTATCGTGGGAATAATTGTACATAACCAAGGAAAATGCACATTTATGGGAGTATATGCAAAAGAATGTTAGTATATGCAAACATGCAAAGAGATATTATGCTACGGGCTCTATATAAAAAAGCAGTAAAATTGTTAAGTAAATGTCCTGTATGAATATCTCAAATTTATCTTGGCACTAACAGATTAGTTTTACATATCACTACTGTCTCTCTGATGTATTTTGTGAGCTCCTTTTTTGGTTGCTTGTTTATAGAAAACCTTCTTTTATATTCTAATGTTTACATCAAGAATAAGGAGTTTATGGTTGGTGTCCACAAAACTGTGTTCAACACACTATAGGGTCATGGTGTATATAAAAACTATCAGTTCAGTTTCACTAGTTTATAGTTGCCCTCGCTTTAGTATGCACTTAAAAGTTAGGGATGGTTAGTACAGATAGTTCATTTAGCTTTGCATGAATGTTTAAAAGGTTTGTTATTTTTAGAGTGCCCTCTTTGTCTTTTATTTATCGTATATAAAGTACATTTCTTTCTTAATAGGAAACTACTTGTATTGTTAAGATTTTCTCCAGTTCAGTTTTGTACGTCAGAAATATCATCATTCTCCACATTCAGTTCTTCTGTTGGTTGTTGACAGCCTCCACTTTCTCTTTTCCCAACAAGCATAACATATTAATATATTAGGACCCACTCAAGTTCTTAAAAATTGGGCATTACATATTCATTTGCTTTGAAAATATTCTATAAATGTCAAGTAGTAACCAATTTCTTTTTACAAGAATTATGACTAGTAAGAAGTAGCAATTTATGTATTTCATGTGATAATCCTAACTGTAATAATTTGAAGATAAACTCTAGAATCCAGATACTTCATTCATTGAGTAGATAGCGGTCCAGCTGCCACAAAATAGAGAAGGCAAATCAGTTTAAACAAAAGTTAAATTCTAAAAGATGCCCACAGTCATTGTACGTTATGAACTGTTTTCAAAGATGGTTGTTTCATCTCAACCATGTTGATTTTGTATTATATGTAAATTTCCAACTATACTATTTTCACACTTTGTAGTTGCTTCTACAGTGACCTTGCAGAAAATTTGAGATGACAGTGTTTAAATATTCATTGCCTGGTTTCAGTTTATAAAGGACTTCTATGATGTAATCATTTTGTTTCAGAAAATTATTAAGAATATACAAGTTTTTTTATATGTTTAAATGAAAAGTGTTTACCTTCATGGATTTATACAAGATGTATGAGAAAATAAAAATAACAGGTATGGTAATATGTGAATTTCAACTGGTGTTTTTACATCTATTGTATATAAGTCTAAATTCAGTTATTTGTGAATATGGAAGTTATGAAATGAGATTCTGAGAGATGTTGAAGAGCAGTGTTAGTTCTAATCAAGTTTTATTTAGATTGTTACAAGTGTTATCTTTCTCTCATTATTGTAAATACAGTTAAACTTTAAGTATCCATGGTGGTGTTTTTAACAATTTCTCATGAAACAAAACCATTGTGTCATATTACACTAGAGAACCATAAAATTGGAGTGCAAAACCCCAACTGTAGTTATTTTTCAGTAAAAGGTTATTATATAGATGATTAGGCTTACAACACCTGTTGTTTTAGACTTATTAATTTTTGTTGTTCAGTCTATTCTGATTGAAAAATTGTCTCTCAAAAATTAAAACATTCATAAAGGTTTTTATGACATTTTATCTTTGTTAAAGGATGTTTATGTAGCATTATTAGTATTAGAGATTTTGTGTGATGTGTAATTTCATTTAGAAAGTTAAACTAAATCAAAACTGGTTTTTCCCACAAAATGAAATTTTATTTTCAAATAATTCGATATTGTTATTCTGATAGTGGCACTATGTATAATGAATAATGGAAGAAGGATAATAAAGATGGCAAATGAGATATTTGGAAGTCTGTAACTGTACTAATTATTATGATACAACATACAATGGGGTAATTTCCGCTTGGTGACTTAAGTTGGTTTCTAAGCAAATTACCCTCTTATGCTGGATGTGAAATTAACTTTATATATCAAATAAAAAAAGATGAAGGTTTTTAGTGGTTTATAATTTATAATATTTACACTAGAGAATATGGTGTATTTATTATTTAATACGTTAAAAATCATGGCCACAATCACTTTATTTCAGGTAAAGCACTGCTCACTAGTAATGTCTTAAAATTGATGGGGCAGGGTTGACAGTATTAAAACATTGTTTCTAGTTATCATGCTCTGGATTGTTGATTAACATGTTAAGTACCTTTTCATACCTGATTCCATGCACTTGTAGAATCAAAGAACTTATTGACTGTAAACAGCTTTAATTTGACAGAGAAACGTGAACACGGTCACACGAGTGTGGAAAGTTCTGTAACATGAGCTGTTAAATCTGGGTGCTGGCTGGCTTCATGGAGTTTTCTTTTTGATAACAGGTATCTTTTGCTTATCTTTTCTCCTTGCCACAAATACATGTTATGAACTGAAGCTGTTCCACAAAATATTATTCCTGCACCCATGAGTACACTGGTAACTATGGCTGAATTCTCATGAAAACTAATGAAGGTAAAAAGGATGACACCTATTAAAGAAAAAAGATTCAATAGTATTAGAAAACTGGTATACAAAGTACTTTTAATATCACTAACTCAAGTTTCAGGATGTGATATGCACTTCATTTTCATGGTGCGAGACTTCTCTATATCCAAAAAATTTGGCTAACTGTGGGGAAACATGATAGGAAAACTTCATATTATTTAAGCATTATTTATGTCAATTATCAAGATTAGGGAGCAGTTGTTAAAGTTAGATTACCATTAGGTAATTGCAATACTGTTTACAAATGAACTTTTGTTTCAAAATCTTTTTGAATAATTTTCAGCATTCCTGCATTTATTCAACTATTTCGGAATGTTGAATCTAATACTGACTGGGTAATCATGAAGATTTTGCAGTGCATTGTGGGAGTGGTAGTGCATAGGAGTGTTAAACTAAGAATGCTCATACAAATGTCACATTGCCCCCAGAGGTTACAGTATCTTTCACATATTTCCCATAGGTGTAAATGGGGCTGTCTGATTCCAGTGCAGAGAACTGAACTGGTGAAAAGAGGCTACACAGGATGCCATGTGAAAGTTTGAAAACCCATTTCCATTTGTGGCAAGCTAATGTAAAGGCAGACTATATTCTAAAACTAGTATTGAAGTCAGTCATGTTGAACGACAACTGGGTATTAGTGCACATAATGTGCAACTGTACATGTTATATCACCTGGTGGTTGTATTTATTAATTTCACCTGCTCATAAGGCTTTTCAGGCAACTTTGCAAGTGTTGTCTTATAAGCTGGAGTGCAGTTCTTGGCAACACTAGAAGTCAATGGCCATTGTTTTGCTAATATGTTATGAATTTACAAAGCACTCTTTACCATTCCAGAAATGTTAACATTCACAATTCCATTCTGGAAAATGGAGGTGTTTATTGCATATTTGCAATTGATTAGATACTAGGTCATAGTGGCATCACTAATGCAACATGAAACCTTCTATGTTAAGGGTGTTTTATGAATTTAAATATTTTCCATTTATTTTAAATCCATGTGTTATATACAGTACCCTGAACTGTGAAACTATCACCACAAAGTTTCCTCAACACACAGGAGAAGAGAGTAAATTATATAAAATTTAAGAGTTCACACAATAATATGTAAATAGTAGTTAAAACTTAGTTAATAAAATAATCCGAGAAACTTGTGTCTAGTAGCGTCACCAAATACTTAATAATATGGCAACATTTTATCAGCCTAACAATTTCTTTTTTCATATGATTGTATTTTTAACCATAACAAACCTGATACCTTCACTTAATGCAATACTGACATAAATTATATAATAAATTATTTTTATTTATGTTCCCCAAAACATTGTTAAAATGTTTTAAACTTTTCAGTGCATAAAGTACTGTGACTGAATTATATAACATACTTATGTTAAATCTCCCTCCACCATCGATATAGTGTTAAAGCACTGTTTTACGTTTCATAACAAAATTGTACAAGGTTCTGTTAAAAATAAAAATGAATGTATATTATCAGAATTTCTCTCCTTGAGAAATTTATTAGTTACTGATGTTAGTCAGGAAAGGTTTTCTTGCAAGTGACTAGGCTCGTTGTCTCTTCAGAGTAAAATAAACAAATAGATGTAAGAAATAAAACAAAAAACACCTTTGTATATGATATGAAAACTATTTTCTGAGACATTTTTTTGTGATTAAGAAAATATTAATATACATTATAGATCATAAAAGGTTCAACTCTGTTGTAAACATACAGTAATAATTAAAGTAAGAGCTAATTTTTAAACAATGTGTTGGTATAAATTTAGTAACTAAAAGCTTGAAGTATTTTAAGGTATTAGCAAAGCCACTCACAACAGGTGCGACATCAATGGAATTTTCCTTATACTACGGTGACAAGGCATAACTAATGTTATTTAGTAATGTCATTGACACCAAGGTTTTTTATCTGTGATCATATGGAAATGTTTGGTTTCTACACGTGTTGCAGTTACATAAACAATTAGTAAATAGATGTATAGTTACTTCAGACTCTAATGCAAATTACGTTAACTTGGTACACCAAACATTGAATTATGCAGTGTGTTGCTGTTGTAATGTTATCCACCCATCTATCAGAGCTGTTTCCAGTTTGTCAACACTATTTGGATGTCATTTACATACTACTGTCTTCTCATAACTGTTTTGAAGTAAAATATAGCGAGCATTCTGAAGTGTCCATTTATTTAATACTTTCTTCTTTCAGGAAGTTGCTAACCAGTTGGGTTATAGGAGAGTTTGACATCATCCATCAAAATTCTGATCAATTATATTTGCACCACTCATGATAGTAAATTTCCATCCTTATGTCATATAGCATTTGTCATGGTGCACAGATCACGATGGATTATCAGCATATCCCTGTCCAGATCATTATCTCTTTCTTCCAGTTATACAGGTGGCTGCTTCATGAAACATTTGTTTGACCAATCCTTGACATTCTAGAAGATAGGTTGGTTTGTAATGTTAGGTTAAAGGAAAACATCACTGATCACTTGGCAGAAAGACCAGTTTTGTGGAGTGTTTTTTAACATTTATTTGTTGCTTTGAACACAAAATCATTCCATCTGCACATAAGCTTCAGGAAAGAATAAAAGGTTTAAATACAGTAAAAACATGATACTAATCACTTCATTTCCTTAATCAAAAATTTTATTGTACTAACTTTATAACAACTTCAATTCATAATGTATTTGGAAATGATGTTTGTTTAATGTAAATAATGACTTTATTACCAATCGTGGAATTTGAAGTTTAGTGCACTGTGTCATTTGAGTATTATATAAGATCATATACAATTCAGGAAGAGGCAGTGTTTTAGGATGTATTTTTAATAATTTAATGTTTTGTTCACTTGGAGGACTATACATCTGACACATCATGCAAAAGTTTAGGGATTTCACGAAGATTTATACCTCTGTGAAATTTCAAAGTTGCTTGTAGTACGAAGAAAATAAGTTCTCAAATAAAAAGGCAGTGACTTAATTAGTGTCAAAAATTGTAATAAATTCATATAAAGTTGTGTGAAAAAATGCCAGCAACAGTCTTACTTCATGATAATGCTCCTGGAACTCAACGAACTGGGCTAAGAAACATTACCTCATCTTCCTTACTCCCCAGACTTTTTCAAGCATTTGGACAACTTTTTACAGGATAAAAGATTCAGCAGAGAAATGGTATAAAGAATTTCTGAATTCCAGGACGTCAGAGTTTTATCATCATGGCATAAATAATCATGTTTCTCATTGGCAGAAGTATTTAGATTTACTAGGTTCCTATTTAAATTGATAAAGTTGCTTTTGAATTTCGTTAATTAAAGTTAAAATCTGCTATTACTTTTTGAACAACCTAATTTTTCACTGATTACATAGATTTTGACTTGATACACTTTGTTTCATTGACTGACTTAAGTAAACAAGTGTAATAATGGTCTAGTAATTCGATGTTTAAGTTGTATTAATGTTTTTTTATGCACAACATGATGAAATGCAGGTAAAAATATGTGACAATTACGTCAGTATCCCATGTTTATGTTCCTGCTACTGTGGGTAACGAGATCACAATAAATCTGCCTATATGTATAATGTTTCGTAAACGTAATTATCTTGTTTTTAGTATTATCCTGATACTATTTTATCAAATAATTTTCTCCAGTTTTTCTAAAACTCTTGAAAATTTCCATTTGGAAGGCTTGGAAACCTTTATGTACTACTCGAACTTGCATACAAAATCACATGACTGACTACAGACTGTCACTGACATTATTTAGTAACAGTAGTGGTGCCTAGTCATAACCGAAATATATTAGTGATTCTTGCTAAACTGTTTTGATAAGTGTACATATACAAGTTAAACTTTTAAAATGTAGCAAAATTATGTTAAATGTTCCACAGACTAGTTTATATTACAGCGTTGAGTATATAATATTACAGTACTTTTGAATATGCAAATCAACAAATCATGTGACAACTTCAGCCGATACAGTTTAAAAATGGAACGGATCAGAATTATATTTTACCATTGTTATTTCTTAGATACTGGGATGCTATTGACAACTTATCGTTTTGAGTACACACCAGGTCTCGAAAACCGACTAGTCACGTGTACACAAGTTTCTTCCACGACGTTCCCATTTAACCATTACATACCTCGGGCATATCAAGAATAAAACGATTATTAATGCTGTACGTAACCCCTGCGAGTTTCTGTCCTAGTGGGCTCATTTAATGGGCGCTAGAAAACCGTCATTCTCATAGACTGGATTATGAAAAGCAGCAGAGATGACAGGTGTGGTTGAATATGGCAGCATTTTGTAATGAAAACTACTTTGTAGTGCTTTGGGAACGATCACGGTCCTCAGATAGAACATGACTGGGCGAAGCTTCTAGTCTGAATCATAACTATATGTAAAACTCGCATCTAATACTTTGGGGGCGTTCGGAAAACGAACTTTTCAAAAGCACTGAGAACAGGGCCATATTTATGCATAAGACAGAATAGGTGCCTATGGAAGCACATTTAAAATATCGAAAGAAACCGACAACCAAAATTTGCCAAGTTATGTTTTTATTTAACTTTGTGTTGCGAGGGCGCCACAATAGATCGAGATACCAATCATATCTTTGAGCGATCACGCAACTAACGACGTGACTAATTTAAAAAGTTTCAATTCTAGAACTACCACATTAAAGTGGGGGCGGCAAAAATACATACGAAAAAACGCCTAGAGGAGCACGATATTTTAATACAGCCCTAACCGAGATTAATTGCGTAATAATTCTATACACACATTACCTGTACAGAAGATTGGTAGTGAAACAAAGAAACACCCTGCTGCTATCGTCCGAGTGCAACTTGTTTTCACGAGGTACCATGCTATCCTGAAAAATACGAACAAATATGTCAGAAAATTTGTTTTAGAAAGATTAACAGTAACGAGATTTACTACTAGTCAATTAGTGTACTTATTTTAAGCTTACGGCATCTTAACATTTCATCATTGAAATGTTGGGAACTTTTAAAGAAACGTTTTACGCTCAACAGCTGCTATGTATGTCAGCTAGTTATGTTTCCAGTGTGAAAGTGAATTTTGTCATCCACAGTAGAAATTTATTTTGGTCGACATACATCACGATTAACTAAGTATTCATTATTTGGTAAACATTTCAAAATGTAGATCTTCGTTTTTATACAAAACTATTTAAAATCGACTTTTATATAAAAAAATAAAATAAAAATATCTGACATTAATTAACTAGCATCCGTAGGTTTATATTTTCTAATTAGATTGCTGTTGGATGTTTTCCCATACGCAAACAATAGATGTTAGGCCATAAGTTACCTTTAGTTTTCATTTTTAGATCTTAAGTATTAGGCTAACGTTGTAAAAAAGCAAAAAGTAGTGTAAGATAAACTACAATCTTTTAAAAGTCACAGAAAGTCCCGTATTAAAGGTTTACTCCACTATTTTCAAAAGTAAATGAGTCAAATGATTAGTCTATTATTATAAGACAACGTCGCTTATCAATTTTCAAATCACTGGTAACGGTGAAAATAGTAAACGAGATTTCCCAATCTTCAGTGCCCCCTTCCAAAAATTAAAATTTGTTACTCGACTGCCTATGATAACAGATATTCTGTGATTGAGGTGTTTTTGTTGCTGACAAAGAAAATAATAATAACTAGTTTACTTATTTGTTAAAAATATATACGAGCATGGAAATTTCCTAATTGTTTTTCAAAAAATATTTTTCAGACATTTCACGGAAAAAGAAGTTTAATGAACAAAACAACGGTAACATCGTACATTTGACACGTGTGTGTGCGTGCGTACAGTGACAAATAATTATTGAACATTTCGAAATATACGTATCACATCTTCAGCAAACTCGGTTAAACATAGCAGATTATTAGGTAAAAAAATGTATAAATGTGAACATTTTATAAAAAAAAATTAAAATTTAGAATAAAAGAATGAAATCAATTAACAAACGACCAAATATAGAAATAATACTATAATGTAATAATTATAACTATTATACAAATATTCAAGAACAGACTTAACTGTAGTGAAGCTGTGTGGCTATTTAAAGTTGGAAGTTCCTTTAAGTAAACAAATCCAGATGACATCGAAATTCATAACTAAGACGGTGCGGCTGATGTTTTTACTATGTGTGAGAATTGTGGAGTCTGGTGGATGCGACAGTTTTTAACCAGTTCTGTTTGATGCTCCTATATGTTTGCAGACTCGCAGATGTAACTGGCGTATAGTTTTTCCAATGCAAGTATCGTAACAGCTACCACATGTGTATTTATTTACATACGATCCTGAAACGCACAGGGATAGGTAATAAGTCTTTAGATCTGAATACGTTTTCTATTTTGAAAGGTGATTTAAATATCGTTTGTAGTTAACTTGTGGATAGCAGTTTAATTATCCTTAAGATGTGATTTCACTGTAAAACTGGTTACCTAAGAAAAGAACAATCAGTCCGAATGGTTATGTAGATCAAAAAACTAACGTACACTGTTGATATGCACCCATTAATATTGGTCGTTCCCTTTTTAGGTAAAAAATCCATTCTGAAGTCACAAATTTGCAGGATAATTAAAAGTTTAAACCAGAAATTAGACTTGTTACAGTATTTTACGCCTCATTAAGATGCATTTTTTTAATACCTTGAAAAGTCCCCACGCGTCTTCCAAGACAAAATTGATGGGTTAAGACAAGAGGTTAACTTAGGGTCTACTCAAAACAGTTTCTCATCGAGATCATAAACTTATTACTTACCAGTTACAAGTATTTTCAATAACATAAAACATTCAATTTAATATTGTCGATATACTGTGAAGAATATAATGTATTTGACTGTATTTACTCAGTAGATTGAAAAAGTCAAGGTTGCATAAAGGTGTTGGTTGACGAGTCAAAATATTTTTTCTTATAACTGTTTTTCCCACATTAGAGTGTGGCTACCAAGGCGTAAAATACGGTACCTACCTCTGTATTTTCCAGGATCATGTATAAAAATACATACACGTGGTAGCTGTGATGTCACTTATGTTAGCAAAACTATACGCCAATTACTACCGCAAGCCTGCGAACATGCGGGGGCACACAGTGAGCTACTTAAAAGTTATTAAGTCTGCCAGACTCCACAGCTCTCGCACATTAAAAACATTAACCATCCCGTCTTGAGTACGAATTTCAAAGATACTTCATATGGATTATCCAGTATCAATCCTTTAAAATGAAAGAAAGTTTATCTATTATAAATGAACTCCCCAATTTAAATAATAATACACATTCACTGCAACCAAGTCTTTTCTAAATACTTGTATAATATTATTGCATCATCTTATCCTGTTTACTTGGTTGTGTTTTAATATTTTTAGAATATTATTAAATTGATAATAATCTAAAGTGAAATGGTCATATTTTAAAGATATTAATCGCTGAAAGAAAACGAGCTCAAAACCAATATATATATCCTAACTATCAAAGTTGGGGCCACCTTCTCTGATATAAAACATTTTGGTCCTGATGCAGCCTAGTAGTTAATAGGTCTGTCTAGGGAACGTGGCGCTGATGAACACGTTCCACAATTTATGTCGTGGGCCGTTCATCAATGTGGCAGTCATTTCTACATGTTTGTTTTTGAATTTCGCGCAAAGCTACACAAGAACTATCTGCGCTAGCCATCCCTAATTTAGCAGTGTAAGGCTAGAGGGAAGGCAGCTAGTCATCACCACCCACCGCCAACTCTTGGGCTACTCTTTTACCAACGAATAATGGGACTGACCGTAACTTTATAACGCCCCCACGGCTGAAAGGGCGAACATGTTTGGTGCGACAGGGATTCGAAACTGCGATTCTCAGATTACGAGTCGAACGCCTTAAATCACCTAGCCATGCCGGGCCGTCATTTCTGCTATTCAGTTCAAAGAACCAGATAAAGCCCTACTGTCAGCGATCGCTGCTACTTTACTGCCTTCTATCTGCTCGGCATTTCGAAATTAAAGACCGATATACCTGATTCTTAGGGGAGGGAGTTTCTCTGACTAACGTCACGTGCGCACAAGTTGCCGTTCAAATTCTACTTCCACCATGTAAAACAGTTGTTCCAAAACATAAGATGCAATCTTTGTCGTTGTTTCAGACTGTATAGCCTGCGTATCCTTCGATATTAAAAGTGTCTGGCATTCGAGAAATGTACTAGTTAATTAAAAAAATTAAAGACACTTAGCCTGTGACAAGCAAAACAGATTCATTGTTTTCACTTGCCAATGATCCCTCTGAAGGTTATATGTTTAACCATTTTTACACCCGTATATTATCACTAATGAAATTCGGGTTATAAATTAGTAGTGTTGAATCTGTGTGATATATAAATGTTATGGATTTTTACAACTGAAACACGTGACATATTAATGGTGTGCACTTACATTATTGTGCGTGATTTGAAAGTTGTAGGTTATCATTGTTGAAACTCGTAACAGAAAAGAATGTTGTGTATATGCTAATAGTTTAAATCGAGTGAAAAAAGAGTGGTACTGTCATCGTTGAATAACATGTCAGACAAATGTTTGCGCGATTTCACTGCCGAAACTAGGATGAGATAGCATTGTACATATTTTGACTGTTAAAACACGTTTGAATAAAGAATCAGTTTTGAGCTTAATTTTTGAAACTTGTGCGAGATATACATGTTTATTGAATTTTTTAGAATTCATGCGAGACAAAAGTGTTGTTCATTTTGATTATCAGGCAAATTGAAAGTTGCTCACATACACTTTGAAACCCTTTTTACTTTGTTGTTCGACTATTTGGAAATTCGTGTTGGACAAAAAGAAGGTTAATGAAATTCCTCTACCTACTTACATCAGGCTGTGTCTCAGTAACTTTTATATAGAAAAATAATTTTACATTTTATTCTGATATATTTCACTCGGGAATGTGACTATGACCACTCGCTTCTCACCACTGGAATTCGAAAGCGTAACTGTAATTTCTTACGTGTATCTTTCTATACCATCAGCTATCAAAAACTAAACAGCGGGAATAACTTTAGCATTGATAGTAGTAATATTAACAATAAAAAGGATATACACATCTTATCTTAATGTCTTGTGGAATTAACACTAAGTAAATACAGAATATAAGGAACAACTGAGGGATGAAGTGAAACAGCCCTACCTATCTTCGCTCTCGGGTGACCCGATGAACTTCATAATAAACAAAAACTGAAGGAAACAAACGAACACGCAGCACATGTTAAGAGAAATTGTCAATGTATTCAAGGCCACGAACACTTGGTGGACCAAGATATAGTCACCCTTTCTGACCACTACGTTAAAGGGCTGTGGAGAGAGTTTGTCCAGGAACAAGACAGCCAACAAGGCCACGAGCAAAGCCAGCAGACATAACAACGCTAACGCTGCCATTGTTTGATAAGCACTTTTCTCCTGAGTGCCTAATGTGGACTTCGAGGAGGACTTTGGTGAGAAAAACAGATGAGAACACGGATAGGTTCTACCTGAAGGCAGGTTTAACAGTGGTTTTCCTGTTCCGCTGTCGCTGTTAAAAAAGTCAGTAGGTGATAACCTGGTCAGACTGGGTTTCGATACACTCAGTGCGTTGAGATTGGGTCGAGGCGAAACACCTCCGTTCACCTTGTAACCTGAAGGTGTTGGAGTGATAGATGCATCCACACTCAAGGAAGTAGACATAGTTGTTGCAAGAGGCTTGTTTAGACGAGAGTGGCCACTTTGTTAATATTACAACACAGCTTTTCAATGTTCTTGTGTTTTTTTTACGCAATCAATATTGAAGTTATCCGGAAATGTTTCAGAGTAAAATAATATTGTTAAACTAAAACAACAACTGGAAGCAGACAGTAGATGTGAATTTCTCTAATGACTATTAGCTTCTTGTAATACTGACTTAAATCACGTTGAAAAATCAACGATCTTCCCTTGTTAACAACCGTCGACAATACTTAAATCCGCCGTGGCTTCCTTTGGTATGAATAATGGAGGAAAGTACAATTTATCCAAATCCAAGAACTCAAGTAACAAAACATTGAACTTCTATCGTTCTAATATTTACACCATTCGCTAATCGAAATGCAACACATTTTCTTAATTACTTTTTTTGGAAGGCTGTGGATGTGCCGCGTGAGAACTTCGAGGTTGTTTAAGAAACGTCTGTTAACAATTTTGTGCGCAAATAGTGTACGTGTACTTGAAGGCTCGATGAGAGATTACGACGAATGTGGGAGTTTTCATAACGTTGACGATGTGAAGAGTCACTTCATATTCGATTCGTTCCGAAGAAACAAACTTAACATAACGTTATCAAAGAACGACGAGACGAAAAAATAATTCACAGCGACAAACTTCTTTCACCCATTCTTCAAAGCAACGTACAGTTTCCTCTGTGAAATACGTAATATATCACTCCGCCCCGGAAACTGATGTCAGTACAATGAGCACGTGACCTCGGATAACATAACCTAGAAAGACGACAAAAACAATAGCTGAGTTAGGGTTGGGATTATTAATTAGAAGACTTTCCAGATGTGATGCCAGCAAAAACTTAAAAATAAACCTTTGCTTGGAGGATCTACAATACTTTACATAATTATTTTATTTCCAAGCCATCACAACTTAGACTGGTCACTATAAAAAAAATCAGACAAAGATTATTAATCAGTGATGTCGTTTTGTTTTGGAATTTCGCACAAAGCTACTCGAGGGCTATCTGTGCTAGTCGTCCCTAATTTAGCAGTGTAAGACTAAAGGGAAGGCAGCCAGTCATCACCACCCACCGCCAACTCTTGGGCTACTCTTTTACCAACGAATAGTGGGATTGACCGTCACATTATACACCCCCACGGCTGGGAGGGCGAGCATGTTTAGCGGGACGCGGGCGCGAACCCGCGACCCTCGGATTATGAGTGCACGCCTTAACGCGCTCGGCCATGCCAGGCCCAGTGATGTCGAGAAAACCCATTTGTAGAGAAATATATATGCAAAAACAGCTCGTTTGGGTTGAGAAAATATTTTACGTAGAAGAGCGAAAAACGTTTCGATCTTCTTCGGTCATCGTCAGGTTTGCAAAGAAAGAGGTAACTGACCGGAAGCTGACCACATGTTTGAAAGGGGTTGTGTAAACGAGTGTCGAAATGTAGAGGGTGGTGTTAGATGTTTGAATATATAATATTATAAATTTCCTCGACAAGCCGTAGAAAATATTATACGCACACACCTAGGCAAAAAGAAAAATCAACCAACAAAAGTAAATATATCTCACGAATAAAAAAAATCACGAAACCATATTCTGCTGCATACCACATATTCCCGACATCAGCAGAAAAATATCCAACATTTGGCAAAAACTAGTAACAAAATATGACATTCCAGTTAAAACCAAATTTATTCAAAAAACAGAAAAAAACTGAGGTCTGTACTATGTAAGAACTACACTGACAAACACCACACCAACATTATTTATAAAATATAATGTGATAACTGCCACGACTTCTATATTGGGGAAACAAGTAGAAAAATGGAAACCAGATTCAAAGAACATAAAAAGTCACCTTCACACGTTTTCGAACACTGCAAGTCAAATAAACACAACATAACTATAGAAAACACTCAAATACTAAATAAAAAAACAAACGCAAAATTAAAGAAGTCTTACTTATACAACTTAAATCCAAAATAAACCAACACAAAGGAACAACTTTATACCAATATTAAAAATAAAATAAATAATAAAAAATTATATATTCAAACATCTAACACCGCCCTCTACATTCTGACACTCAGTTGCACAATTCCTTCCAAACATATGGTCAGCTTCCGGTCAGTTACCTCTTTCTTTCTTTGCGAAACTGACGATGACCGAAGAAAGTCGAAAAGTTGTTCGCTCCTCTACGTAAAATATTTTCTCAACCCAAACGAGCCGTTTTTACGTACAGAAAGATTATCATTTTTCCCGTTAGGTAACAAACATTCAAACATGTATACATATAACGTGAAGTTGAATAAAACATCCATTCACTAGTCTCTTACTTCGTATCAGTTATAAAACAAATCTGGTGAGCCATTATTTGTAACATTCATTTTTGGCAAAACAATGTTCCCTCTCTATTCGGTACTATTTTGAAATAATGTGTTGGTTATTACATGATCAAAGAAACAAGAGCTTCTGCTGTATCAATGATTAGGAAATATTCACTCCGATGTGTTTTCAGTAACACGAAGCACAGTTTTGTTGAATTTCGCTCTATGCAACTCGAAAGCTATCTGCGACAGCCGTCTCGAATTTAGAAATAAGAGTAGATGGAAGGCAGCTAGTAAACACCACACCCCGCTAACTCTTGAGCTTCTCTAATTGAAAAGTGGAATCAACTGTCATATTATAACATCCTACATGGCTAAAGGTACGTTTTTAATGATGGGGATACGAACCCTCGACCCACAGATTGCAAGTCTAGCGCCTTAACCCTCATAACCTCTGCGTTGAATTTGTCCAATTGTTAACACTTTTATTGATTTTTATTCTAAAAATGATGTTTTAAGAAAACTGTTTAAATACTTTTTAAAACTCATTAACACATCAAAAAAATTTTTTTTGTCTTTTTAACATGAAGAGTTGTATAAAGTTTAACACTTTAATGTTTTTTTCGATGTTCATTTGAATATCTCGTTGATGCAAGTTTACGGTTGATATTACAAGACATTGTAGGTAATAATAAACCGGACATTTGCTTGCATTCTTCGTATTTAGATAAAATGCCATTTGAGAATCTCGAAAAACGGCGTGATATTAACAAGATATAATAAAATGTTTATAATATTCGTAAGTTTGTAAGTTGGACAAGTAAAAATGAACAACTTTATGTTACATTACATTGACTAAATTTTTTACGTTATTTCATATTTGTATTTATGACAAAACTATTAGGACCATCTGCTGCTATGTCTAAATTTTGACATAGAATTTATTATTTTTTATCCAATTTTATGCAAAGATGCTGGAGGGTTATGCATATTAGCTGTTCATATTTTGAATATATTCGATAGGGAAGGCAGTTAGTCAACATCACTTGGATTACTCTTTAGCAACGAATAGTGGAATTGGCCATATCATTATAACGTCCAGACCTTTATACTGATGACCAGAAGGAAGGCAGCGTGTTAGCAACATCCTGTCAATTACGCTAACGGAATTACCATCACTCTAACATGTTGAAGTGAAGTGTCTGTTTGGTGGTATTCCAGCTCCGACGTCCAGACTATGATCACAGAAACAACCCGCGCTCCATGTTGTTTTCGCTAAATTTCATAAAAATGTACTCACAGTAAAAAGATGTGGGATTTGTAACATCAGTTACACGAATAATCTTACTAGTACACATTTGCTTTGATTGAGAGACTAATACAAATTTATCATTTTGAGAAAAGCACAATGAAGAGTATACATAGAATTTTAAATCAGTCAACTTCACAAACATCCAAGAATTACAGTCGTAATAACTCTTCATGAAACCAGTTCCCAGGTGGTCGTATCATGGTTAAAAAACTGTTAATTTCAACATTCCATAACTAGTTATGAATAAGTCTTTATTAAGTTATATTTAGATAATTTTTTAAATCTTGATGTAGGTATTCTATACATTGTTAATGACATCCCTGTGAAGTGGATGTCAAAAAGCTGTAAACGTTTATAAATCCTTTAGCTTAGATTAAGGTTACATAAGGCCAAAACTATCTAATGAAGAGTATACCAGTTTTGGCTTTCTGTCTGTCTCCATTCCTTTGGGAAGCCAAGTTAATCTCAAGGAGTGTTAAAGATACTTGTACAATTTGATACAATTTCGGGGTTTTCTCCCTTGAATACGTCACTTGAAATAGTCACTGACAAAGGTAACTATGAATTCTGGGATATCACACTGACTCTTTTGTCTGAATTAAGAAGTGCGGAATAACATTATTCTTAGTGTCATTGTCCTGTGTGAACGTGTTTAGGAAGTTTCATAACATCAACAGCCAATTGAAGTCGCAATGATAAAAAGGATACAGCCAGAGGGTAATAAGAATAAACAGGTTACTCTGAACAAAAATTTATTGCTCGCTTACTTTGTCTTGGTGGAATTTATTTTCTATAAAACATTTAATGAGCCCGTGTTTTTATGGAGACTTTTGGCTATTATCTATATTAGAATATCTCAATACAACAGATTAAACGAAAGGTAACATCTTGGTGCCATGAATAAAGGAACTGTTATTGCAGAGTTTATTGTAAAAAGGTTTTACGTGATATTTTAAATATCATGTAGACTGAATGAAGAGAGCAGAATGTCACAGTTGAAGTCAAGACTTGTTCCAGAAATGTGGTCAGAACTAAGAGAAACACTATTATTCCAGGAACTTTCACTGGTAATTGTTATTTGTGCTCTCGAGGTTGATGAACATTTATCTTCGCAGCAATCTGGATGCTTGTGGTGCAACCCTTGTGGTCTATAAGCAAAGGGCAGCAGAGAAGTGTGAAGGAACATTGGTATTTTAAGACACACTAGGGTGGTTGCTCATTGGCTCCATCACTACAAGATGCTTGGTTTAGTCACTCACAATGGAAGAGAACAACAGGATAGAACTAGATGACATCTGATGCATTTCATCAGGATTATGAATTGGTGTGAAGCCTTCCAGACCAGCATAACGCACACATTACTCTTCGGATGTAATACTTCTCACAGTAACAGTGTTAGTGTGTGCTACTACGCATAGAGTCAACCTCTTGTGGACTTAACCCAGGGACTTGTATTCATCTCCATGCTTTCAGGAGAAGGTGATAACATTCAAATGGTGTCAGTCACATAGTGATAGAGAAGCTGGTAAAAGGTTCCATTCAGTATGGCCTGGCATGGCCAGGTGGTTAAGGCAATCAACTCGCAATCTGAGGGTCGTAGGTTCGAAACCATGTCACATCAAATATACTGTCCCTTTCAACTATAGGAGAGTTATAAGGTGACGGTCAATACAACTATTCGTTGGTAAAAAGGAAACCCATGAGTTGGCGGCTGGTGATAATGACTAGCTCTCTTCTTTCTAGTTTAACACTGCTAAATTAGGGATAGATAGTGCAGATAGCCCTCATGTAGCATTCCTCGAACTTCAAAAAACAAACAATCATTTCAGTACCACGATATAATTACGGAAGTGATGTGAAACCAGTAAACCTACCAGTGTTTAAGGTGATGATGAAAGGGTATGAATAATTTCCTCAAGGATTTGAAGTCGAGTCTTTTTGCTTGGGACAGGTGGTGCGGTATCTGATACTAAGTCTATATAATCTCGTGCCACATATCGTAATGTATTTAAACAAAGAGTAACTCGGTTGGTGATAATGACTAGCTGTCTTCCCTCTTGTCTCTCACTGCCAAATTATAAACGGCTAGCGCAAATAGCCCTCGTGTAGTTTGCGCGAAATTAAAAAACAAACACATTTATCGCTCAGCCACTGGGAACAATACGGTAAGTATCGCGACAGCTCATCATAAAGGCATATGGAAGAAATAATAAAACACTAACTTTTTATAGTAGTCATTATCACTGAAATAGTACTACGCTTATAACAGATTTAATGTTATGTATGTGTTTTAATATTTACGTTTGCTTCAGTTAAATGCATGTAACGTATACCGTTAAATGAGCATTGCGGAAGTTCCGCCTGTTCTCTAAATTTGTAGATTCTTGAGTGTGAGAATCAATAATATATGATTTACAAAAGCACTAGCGTACATTCGTATATTGTTGCCAAGTGAATTTTCGAGAATCTCGTCTAATGAGTGTAAAAGCTAGCGATCGCAAGACATAGGGAGACAGTAATAAAATATTGCTGGTCAACTACAGTGAATATATTACAACTTCGGAAGCCATAATTGTAAGAAATGCTTATTAATAGGAAAACTACAGAATTGGACCAGGAACGTTTATAGATTTTGAACATTACGAGCCGTTAAACTTCAGAGAATTAAATTTGGACGTTAATATTTCTAAGGAGACATAATATAACTCTGGCATTGAGAAACGTAAATGTGTGCCTGTGAAGCAGCTAGCAAGCTTTGCCGTCAAATGAATTGTACATGTACATCACCACAGAATTAATTCGCTCTCCATGAACCGTCGATAAATGATTCAGTTTCAAACCAAACAGAAGACTGAGTATTGTTTGGAAGTTTGTAAAATTATTGTATATACACTCGTATTTGTAATAACCGTTATGATCAATTGTATTATCATTTCTATATTCAAATATATTTGTGTTAAAAAAGAAAATTGCGTGTATCAGTCCTGATGGCAAATATTATATGGTATATAAACATTCAAGTAACTTTTAAATTAAAAATAAAATTTCCAGCTACTTGAAATCGTATTATATACGATATAATACGTTAACCTACGTAGTATAACACTATGTGACAAAATTTTTACTTTTTCTTCTTCCTGTGTAGAAAGAGTTACTTCCCAATTGCTTATGCCTAAAGTAAATGGAAAAGACCGATTTTCTCTTCAAACTTTGCTTTTGTGACCTAGGAGCGTATAACGAAAACATGATGGGAGACTATTTGGGGGCAGATATGTGAAAGTGATTTACATTACAGTCGGAAATATCGAAAAACTACTCATATATAAACATTTTTGTATAACTTTATTATAACTACAGGTAAATCTTGATTCATATGTTGTTTTATTCAGATCTTATGCAAACGAAAATGTGCAAATTTGTCCATTTTTACATAGAAAATAGGTTAATTTCTAAATTTCATTTTCCAGGCCACAAAAGCAAAGTTTCAAGGGAATAATGGCCATTTTCTGTACTTTTACAACATAAGCAATTAAAAAATAACACATACTATCCAGGAACAAAATTTGTGTTACATAGTGTAATAAATCGAAAACTTGTTTCGGATAAATCATAATACATAACACGCCAAACAAATGAAAGAACAATGATCCACTAATTTGTGTTATCGCTAGGTTGTATTAAAACAGGCATAAAATATTAATGAAAAAGTTAAATTCCTATTTACAACCATTATATTACTATGCATGTAATATATAAAATACAATCAAAAGCTGGTTACTTTTTAAAAATTATATTAAATGATATTTTGAACAGTATATCTGGTTGGCAAAATACCTTTTCTTCACACTGGCCGGACAAACAAGGGCATTATATTGAAGTTGTAAATATGGTATGAAAGAACACTATATCGTTATGTTAAACATACGATTGTTTCAAACTATATTTTAGGTACTCTAAGGTCAATGTCCGACAGGAATGCGGCAGAAAGCAAGTGAAAGTTTCCCGGATTCTGTCTCCCCTGATGTGGCCTTGCCCTCGTGGATAGGTTGTCGCTGCTCTCAAAAGAGCATGCGCACTCATTACGAAAACTGCTTCACTAAGAATAAGTTTAAACTATATCGTGCGTTTCAATTAATCAGTTGGATAAAATATAAGCAATGTCTTTAGCGTCCAATAAATTAAATAGTAAAGATAATACAATATTGTCTCATGAGCTTATTACACAAGAAGAAAAGCGGAATAAGTTGTTTTGAAATTAATAGCCATTAATAGCGTGTCTCAATGACTTCGAAACTTTAGCTTGCTCGTGCTCAGAATAAATTACAATACAGGTCAGTTGACTGGAGATCCAGCATACAAATAAGAAAAACTGACTGACGTAAATGTTTCTAAGAGATTAGTTAACTTGATTTAACTAGTTCATTTTAGGGTGGAAAAATTTGTAACAATTATTTGGAATATACGCATAGTGAAGGTCAACATAACATTGTTTCAAAAACACTTTTTTTTTTTAACAACAATAATAATAAACTAGAATTCACTAACTATATGTATTCTTAAAGTATAGATTGTTTAAAATTCAAAACAATAACTCAGACATGTCGTTTATCATTTGACTGAATGTCTGATTAATCTGTTCAAAGTATGTGAAACAGTAACAATGATAATTTGAAAAGATCCAAACAGGCCTGGTACTTACAGCTCCGCAAAGAATGGCTAACAAAACCAATTTAGCATAAAACAAATATTGTCAGTTTGAGTATTAAATTGGCAACGGAAACGTGATATAAAGCACAAAGCTGCACAATGAGTTATTTGTGCTGTACCAGCCACCAGTACAGAACAAGTTTTCAGTGACTCAAGTTTTCAAACTTTGAGCCTGTGAGAAAAGGGAAAAGAAATAATTAGCCGGATGAGACAAATAAAGAACCCAAATATCAAAGAACTCAATCCAGAGGAATTTGAAGTAAATCCACAATATTCTTTTTCGTTCTTAAAGTATTAACATAAAAGTAAGCCAATTTTTCTCATGTTGGAATAAGTTGGGTTTATGTTTTGTTCATTATATCAGTTACCAGTTATTCTTTCAATTTATATCAGTTATTCTTTCAATCTCATTTAAGAATGTTTTTAATTCGAAGCCCACGATGCTACTACTTTTAGCTTTCTTTCAAAGTAAGTACAAAAGCAAAAACAGTGTATTCTTAATGTAAATTAACGTAATATGGGAAACAGTAACAAAATTAGAGAATTTTATGACGTTAGCAAAGTCTTCCCGACTCTCATCTTCAGCTGGAAATTTCAAAATGTCATCAGATTTTCTGAAATAGTTCGTTCTTTCCCGTTTTACGTTTATTTAATATTTTAAAGGGCTCGGCATGGTCCGGTTGGTTAAGGCGTTCGACTCGTAACATGGGGGTCGCGGGTTCTAATCCCCGTTGCACCAAACATGTTCGCACTTTAAGCCATGGGGAAGTTATAATGTAATGGTCTATCCTACTATTCGTTGACAGTGGGTGGTGATGACTAGTTGCCTTCCCATTAGTTTTACACTGTTAAATTACGGACGGCTAGTGCGGAGAGCCCTCGTGTAGCTTCATGTGAAATTCAAAATACAAACAAACTATTTCAAAAATAACATTCTGTGACGAGACTAGGCCAAAAATAAAACAATCAGGGAAGAAGTGGGTTGCATTATAAAAAACAAACAAACCTGAATGTTTTTTTTACCTTAAAATATGTCAATTTATTTAAGTTAGAGTAACTTTGGGATAGGACACGCACTAAAATTTCCAGATATTTCGTACTGAGCATCACATCGCTTAAGGACGAGAAAATTATTAGCTTTAGTGTATGTGTTTTCATATAGCAAAGCCACATCGGGCTATCTGCTGAGCCCACCGAGAGGAATTGAACCCCTGATTTTAGCGTTGTAAATCCGGAGACATATCGCTGTACTAGTGGGGGGCATTAGCTCTAGTTCTGAATTACGAGGCGCTAGCCTATATTACTTATTTTCACTATATGTCCTCGTATAATTCACGTAAAATTAATGGTCAATATTTGGTTAAATTAGTTGAAGCTATATAACCGGTCTGAAGCCAAGAGACATCTGAAAGGCTTCATTATGTAACATTTTTATTAGGAAACCAAATATAAAAGAGAAGTAATGAACATTCATGAGCACGAAATGATTAACAATTGTTGGTCCGTATCCTGTGATAAACACGCTCGTGCATTTAAATAGAACCTCAGCTTCTAATTTACATATATTTTACCTATGCCTACAATGGATCAAGTTAAATTATGTTTAATATTCGGTCGAATACGATTCGCTAAGATGTTAGTCACTTCAACACGTGGAAGTGGTGGAAATCTAGTTATGAGTTTGTCAGATGTTGAACGAACAATTAACATTCTTATTCAGGGCCCCCTACCGGAGTTAGACGGGAATCTAATTACCAGCCCAGGGAGGACAATAAACTAGTAACAGGGTCCAACAACACCCACAGGCTTCACAAGTGTGTAAAGCAAGTGAAATAAACCAGAATAATAATATAAAAAAATTGGTCAGCGACACCAAAAAGTTGTTGACTCTTAACAGAGTGGATAGAGATGAATATCATTTAAAAACCAACAATCGGTCTACGATCTTAATGAAACCTTATAGTAAACCAACTACAAAGTGTGTGTTGGTAAAATGTTGGCCATGATCATGTCTTACTTTAATTAGTGAAGTATGTTAAACGCCTTCTTTAGTAATGGAGTTAAATCAACAATGGATGGTGTAAATGCTGTCCCTAGAACGATCTCGTGCTGTGATTGATGGGCTCTTGGAGTCACTGATTAACCATACAGTAAGTGTTCTCTCGTTGATGATGGGGTTCCTTGACCCGCTCAGGAAATAAGAAAACTAGCCCGCTGGTTCGCCAGTTCGTGTGAATGATAGTAAATGTGATTATAAAAGATTTTAAATACAAGCAAACATAAAAATAATTGCCATTAAAAATAAAATACATAATCCGATGTTACTAATTCTTACCGAAGAAATCTAGTATGTAGATGGCTTAAGTGAAATTTATTAGTAACAATTACAATGCACTTGCATAATCTGGTTCACACCATAACTGTCGTCTAAGGAAAACTTGTTTTAAATATACAAGGTGTTGGTAGTAAGCGAAAGTCCTCATCGGCACTACCTATGGCAGACAACGTGGTTGACTTACAACATCTTATTCTTTACTCTGATTCCTGGGTTCTGATAACTTAGTATCACACTTCATTCTTCATCAAACTACCATGTAGCTTCGCATATCTTTACGAGATAAACTGTTCCTATTATTTCTTGTCCTTTCTAATACTTTTTAAACGAGCGTCAATTCTTAATTTCTCAACAGATTAACTTAAAATATGGCAGGGTTATACTTTGGTCTGACAAGCCCTTTTCATTTTTTTTATTTGGATCTATTTTGTGATTTATGGGGCGAATGATCGATCCGAAAATGTATATTTAAAGCTTCTTTACAGTCATATTTGCAGCAATTAGAATGAAACTTAAAGAAAATATATATAAAAATATTCGTGTTCCTAATTTGGTTTGTTTTTTTTTGTCAATCACTCGACCAAATTTTGACCAGTTTATATGGAATTTGGGTTAAAAGATACTTTTCTATAGCCTCACACATTGAAAAACAATTGTTGGACACTCCCATTTTTAGCAATTATAATGAAGGGTCAGAATGTCACACAAAGCATTATTTTAGAATTTTAAACAATTACTCCACCATGTTTTGGCAAACTTGCATGAAATTTTATACAAATTTGGTCATTTTAGGAGGGTCAGAAGGTTAAACGTACAATTTCAGGGGTTTTGGTCAATTACTTAGTCATATTTCAAGTAATTTAAGTGATTTTGTTTGTTTTGGAATTTCGCACAAAGCTACTCGAGGGCTATCTGTGCTAGCCGTCCCTAATTTAGCAGTGTAAGACTAGAGGGAAGGCAGCTAGTCATCACCACCCACCGCCAACTCTTGGGCTACTCTTTTACCAACGAATAGTGGGATTGACCGTAACATTATACACCCCCACGGCTGGGAGGGCGAGCATGTTTAGCGCGACGCGGGCGCGAACCCGCGACCCTCGGATTACGAGTGCACGCCTTAACGCGCTCGGCCATGCCAGGCCTAATTTAAGTGAAAGTTAATACAGAAATATTCTTTGTAGGTCCCAAACAAAGACAAACAATTTTGTAATTTTTGTATTTTGCTCAATTTTCAGCTAGGAAAACACAATTTTCTTTGTGAACTATTCGTGTTCATGTAAACCAACTTACGTGAGATCCGATAAAAAAACAAAACAAAAAAAAGCAGTAATATAAACAATTTGCGATTTTTCTGTGTTTTTCCCCATTTTTCTGGTGTTGAGTTTGATTGATTGATTGATTTAATGTTTTATGGCACAAAGCAGCGAGGCTATCTGCGTCAAACGTCCAGTAAAAAGGTAAAAATAAATTAAATGTAGTAAAATACATAAAAAGGAATGAAGGTAAAACAAAACATCACTGAAAAACAGAAAAAGTATAAAATCAATGTTGACACCTAGTCTACAATGTTAAGAGAGAAAGCAGAGTCAAAGAAGTTATAAAGGACTTTCTCTAGCAAAATGGCAATGATCATAACCTGCCAGGAAGACTAACAGGTAAGTAAAAGAACCACTGTCAGTCATCTGAAGTTGGTATTTCCAGTCCTGGTTCCGGGTTATGTATCATTATGGTCAGTACCAAAAGGAAAAGTAATAAAAGTGTTAAAATAAATGCAGCAAAATTGTAATAACAACTCGCCAGGATGACTAACGGATAGTTCAAACATCAGCGTTAGTCACCGGAAGTTGGCCTTTCCAGTCCTGGTGTCGAGTTATTTAATGTTCTGGCCATTTTACAATGTCAAATTGAACTAGAGATTGAGACTGAAAAGGAACCACAATTAAAAAGGTGTAATGAATTAATAAAAAATACTTAAATGAGGTTAAAAATATTAATGGCCATTAAAAAACTAATCAGTATCACCATTACCAATAACACTGTCCAATGTTACAAATCCTGGGACAGAACGTGTTTAAAATAGTGCCGTTGCTGAGAGTGGTAACGATGGCAAAAAAGCAAAATGTGGCTTATAGTGATTTGAGTGTTACAAAAACTACAGACTGGTGCATCAGTTTCAGATAAAATAAAACGATGAGTTAAAAACAGTGACCAATGTGTAGTCTAGTTAGAACAACTTCCACCTTCCGATCCTTACGGAAGCTAGACGGCCAAAGCCCAATATAGGGTTTTGTTTGAAAAAAAGCATGTTGTCACGTTGCTCACTCTAAGTGGGCTGCCAGCTGGCACGGATCCGAGCCTTAAATGCAGGACCATAGTCCATGTACGGAATAGGCACAATGGTGATAGTGCCAGAGCCGATAGATTTAGCTGCCATGTCGGTAAGCACATTCCCGCGAATACCAACGTGGCCTAATATCCAGAAAAAAATGGATAGAAGTAGATATTAATGAGAAATAAGCCAGTCGGTTTTGAATATCAGCGAGAACAGGGTGTGAGCCGGCAGAGAACTAAGAGTGTCAGTATAAATAGTGCAGTCAGAGTACTGCTCAGCTTTAATATGATCCAGGACAAGAGATATGGCATACAGTTCAGCAGTGAACACAGAAGCTGTAGAGGGGATTCTGCACGCAACCACCAAACCGCCACAAACCATGGCAAAGCTCATAGAGTAACCTGATTTTGAACCATCCGTATAAATTGGAATAGAAAGGTTGTTCGAAAGATGTTCGGTAAATAAAAGACGGTACAACCAATCGGGAGTATGTGCCCTTTTCAGATGACTTAAAGAAAGGTCACATTTGAGGGCTGTAACAAGCCATGGGGATGGGCTGACCAGTGGATTCTGCAATATTTTCCAAGGACAGACCCAATTCATCCAATTGCGCCTAAATACCAAGGCCAAAAGGAGCAATGGCAAATCATCTGTTTTAAAAAAAGTACGGCCCCTGAGGAAAGAAAACACATCCCCAAGTGGGATGCTTTAGTAAGGAGCGAAGTTTCAAAGAATACAGTTAAGACAGTTAGAAACGGCAAAGGTGTAGAGAAGGTTCGTGAGATTCCACGTATAAGCTCTGAACTGGGGAGGTGTGGAAAGCCCCAGTGCAGAGTCGAAGTCCTTGATGATGAATGGCGTCCAGCATCTTTAAGGCCGAGGGTCTGGCAGAGCCACAGACCATTGATACATAGTCGAGTTTTGAACGAATAAGAGCACGATACATCTTTAACATAGAACATCGATCTTGTCCCCAACTGGCAGTAGAGAGGACACGGAGGATGTTCAGTGCTCTGGTACATTTGACCCGTAGCTGCTTTAAGTGTGGTAAAAAGGTCAGCTTATTGTAAAAGATAAGCCCCAAGAACCTGGCATTTATCTTTATACTGAAAAGTCTGACACTCAAAACACAGTCCTGAGGGACCCCAAGTTCCTGTACAAAAGAACGAGAAAGTGTCGAACCAACATGAACTTGGAATCTCCTGTCCATTAATTTTTTTTTAATAAACATGGGTAAATGGCCATGTAATCCATATATATGGACGTCTCGCAAAATGCCATTCCTCCACGTTGTGCCATAAGCCTTCTCAATGTCAAACAATATGGAAAAAAGATGTTGGCGTTTAAGAAAGGCTTCGATGATTGATGTTTCATATCAAATTAGGTGGTCTGTGGTGAAATGCTGTCGTCGGAACCCACACTAGGTGGGAGAGAGGAGGTTGTTTGATTCAAGGAACCAAACAAGACGAACATTAACAATCCTCTCTAAGGTCTTACAAAGACAGCTCGTCAAATCAACTGGACGGTAGTGTGAAGAAATCTTGGGATCTTTCCCAGATTTAGAAAAAAGTAAGATAACAGCCTGGTGCCAGACATAAGGAAAACATTCTCCTGCCAGATCCGGTTAAAAACAATCAGAAGAATATCAAGAGAAGCAGGAGAGAGATAGTGCAGCATGTCATAGTGTACATCATCAGGTCCAACAGATGTACTGCTAGACTAATGAAGGGCCATTTTCAGTTTCACCAGTGTAAAGGAACGATCAAAAAAAGATTGTCAAAAAGACAGTCAGTTTGAAAGTAAAGAAGTGAATGCTCTGCCTAAGTCTTGATGGCCAAGAAGGTGGAGGAACAAGCAGAAGTGCTAGATACCCGACAAAAGCTTTCACCTAGAGTATCGGCGATACTCCGGACATCAACTACCTCTTGGCCATCAGAGAGTAAGATGGAGAGAAGGACAGTATTGTAGTGTCCACTGACCTTTCAAATCCTGTTCCATATGACCTTGGAACTGGTGGTAGAAGACATGCTAGTTGTGAACTTAATCCAAGATTCCTTCTGGCTTTGACGTCTTACCCACCTAGCATATGCACGAGCCCGTTGGAAAGCAATGCGTTTCGAAAGTGTAGGATATCTACTGAAAGTATCCCAGGCCCGTTTTTTAGCCTTCCGTGCCAAGTGGCAAGCAAGATTTCATTACGGACAAGGATATCGTGGAAAATATGTCGAGGTTTTAGGAATACACTGAGCAGCTGCTTGTATAATGCAGTCAGTTTCCACTGCCACACAGTCGTCTATTCCTGGCTGATTTACGATGGCTGGATCAAGTTCTGTGAGAGCAGTGAAAGTGGACCAGTCTGCCTGATCCAGCTTCACCGGAACAAGCGGGTAGGGTGGCATCGACCATGGCCAGTCTATTTCAAATGTATAGGAAAATGATCACTGCCTAGTGGATTATTGTCAACCCTTCATGAAAAATGGGAAAATAATGAAGGGGAGCAAACCAAAAGATCAATAGCAGTAAAAGACTGGCTAGGTGCATGAAAATAAGTGGAAGAACAGTATTAAAAAGAGAAAGATTGTGATCAGAGAGCAAACGCTCAACAGAGCGACCCTCCTATCAATAACAGCACTTCCCTAGAAGGGTGATGTCCATCAAAGTCCCCCAGGATTAGAAATGAAGACGGCATCTGTTCAACGAGAGCATCAAGGTCTGATTGATCATACGTCTCTCCAGGGTACAGGTAGAGAAAACAAACAGTGATGGTATGACCCAAGGAAACACGGATGGCTACAGCCTCAAAGGGTGTGTTGAGTGACAAAGACAGGGTTGGCACATGCTGATCAAACAATAATGCCACTCTTTCATGTACTCGTCAATTTCTGTACAAAGAAAACTGACGAATAATGAATGTATCAACAGGTTTAAAAAAATATTTATTGTGAGGAAAGACATACAGGATGATAGAAAGCAATCAGTGTTTTGATATCATCCAGATTAGAACGTAAACATCGACAGTTCCATTGAATCAATGTGGCCATTTTTAATGACGGGTAGACAAAGTAGCTGGAGAACCATTCTGTTTACGACCACGTCTTTTTTCCTTACTGTCCTTATTTGGAGGAGGTCTATCGACCTCTTTGGATCCTGCCCTGGGTCGATTGGGCAGATCTTTGTTATTGGAAGGGGATTTCAGTGACTGAGGACGCAAACGAATGATTGTTTTGGATCGTGGGGTTCGAAAAAAGATGTATAAGAAGAAATACCTGTATCTGAAACCAAAGGATGTGGATCTTGAGATTTGTTGGACTGCATGGGAGGAACAGAGATGAGTGTAGAAGTTGATTCTTCAACCTTTTTAACCATGGAGGTCAAAAGGATTTTCATTTGTTTGGAAAACAATTCTCTTGGAGGTACAGAGAGATCTGTCTGCACTCCCAATGTAGTCGTGGAACGAAGTGCAGCAGCATATGTCCGTGTTGGAGTGGCGGAGAGCAATTTCCGAGCCTCAGGATAACTAATGTTATGGGTCGTTTTCAAACGCTGCACCTGTTTTTCCTCCAACCATTTTGGGCAAGAACGAAAGTAGAAAGGGTGGGAACCATTGCAGTTGACACAATGTGGGTCCGTGTGACACTCATAGGCATCATGGTCCTTGCCACCCCAAGGAGCACATGTCAGGGAACCACGACAGGACGTCTTTGAATGATCAAACCTTTGACATTGGAAACATCGAAGAGAGTTTGGAATGTACGGCCGTAACCTGCAAATTAGATAATCTGCCTTGATGGTGGCAGGTGGACATGGTGATGTAAATGTCAAAACGAGGATATTTGTAGGCAATGTAACTCCGTCTTTGTGAGTGGAGATGCGCCTCACTGCAGAAACTCCTTGAGTTGAGAGACCAGCGAGAATCTCTGACTCAGGGACGTTCTTCAAATCCCTCTCAACAATAACTCCTCGTGATGAATTCAAAGTAGCATGAGGTGTACAGGAATCACACCGAGGGGCTGGTGTTGGGATTACGTGGCGGAAACATGTTGCATTCGCTCGCGAATATTAGCCTCTAACTTGTTTATTTTTTATCGCTTGAACGCTATTTCAGTCTGCGATCAATAAAGCATCGTTGGTAGAATTGTAAATGTAAAATATTAATAAATGGGTATTATGACATTTTTTGCGCATGTCAGCCGTTTTTAAGGTACACAAAAAGAGATTTGCAAAGAACTATTTTCAGGTGCAAAGTCCGTTTCACAACAAAATACTCATTGAAATGTGTGCAAGATATAAGACCACTGCAAAGAAACCTACGTATTTAGTTTACTGTTCTGTATTGAAAACAATCAAGAGCAACATAATTACAATGATCAGAGTCAAAATCTTCAAGATTTTAAAACAGAAGTAAAGAAAAAACAATCTTGTATCCTGAATATCCAGTTTTAAATTACATATTGTCTTTAAGTTATATAAGTAACCTTTTGGAATTATGTTCATCATAGGCTTTTAATCTTGATAAACAAGAACTCTGGAAAAGGTCATCGTAAAAAACTAGCAGAATGCAAACAAGTTCTAGCATTATCAAGCGATACACATTTTAAGTTCAACAGACAGCTAAGCCTACAATTCAAGTTATGCACTGTGTATTTTCCGAAATAATTAATTTAAGATGCCCTCATTAAAAATAAATAATATTATGCATAATAGACGTATTCAACAAAGTCCTAGCATTCAATATAGATTTTGCGACAGATTTTTTTTCGGAAATTCATGACAAAAGTATTCGCGTGAGTGAGGCTGTATATGAAAAAAAATACGTACAATAATAAAATATGTGGAGGTGGTAGGCGTTTCGAGAAGACTAGAAAAATTTAAAGATTTAAAATTATTTCTCAAGGTCTGGATTTTTTTTACTAATATCCTTTAATATCACTTTATTATACTGTAACTTAACACACACAATAAAGTGTACAAGTGATCGTAACAATTGTTCGAAAAAGGGTATTTAAGTAATAGTGTACACGATGAGTTTTCTCCTTTCGAGTGGTTGAATTTGGAGATGTCAGAATTAGAAGTTATCGGTTAGTACATTGGATGACTAGTTATTAAAAACTTTAAAAAGTATTCCACAAAAAATATAGATTTATTAGGAAGTTGGGTGTTTACTTCAAAACAAAATCAGAAAATAATGGACAGTTTTTTAATTATGGAATGGTCCTTTATCGCCTTACTCTCCCGGGTATACATTATTTATGAAGTTACTTTACTCACAAAACGGGTGACATAAGTTTTTTTTTATTAGCTTTTAAATTATCTCCAACATTGTGCTACTTTGGCATCAGGTTCGTACACGAAGCTTGGTGTTTATACCTCATAGAAACAGTGTACACATACACCTCTTTTTTCTTTTTTTTAAAATCCCACAACTACATTTAACTGTTCGCTAAACAGTGGGTAATCTCGGCTAAATTACAGTCTTGAGGATGGTTTAAAATTATGTAACCCTGCGAAACATACTCATATTTATATGTTATTAATCTACTGACTTTTACTTTCAGTTAGCACGTAATGTTCCTGATGGGTAATTTTTACTGTTTAACATTCTTCAAAAAAACAGAAAAGAAAGATAGAATAACTCATTAGTTCTTTTATTTTTACAAACAAGAACATCAAAAGCTGCCTACCTATATACACTTGTTTGGCCTTCGTACGTCACAAGAGATGTTTTTCAGTCTCACTGCTACAGAAACATCGACGCTCACGTGCGACCGTTTCAAACTGACTTCAGCATGCACGGGTGGGTAAGCTTCATCTCCTTTGCCGCAAGGCGGCTCTTTGAACTTAACAGAAATACAAGGGCATAAAAACCGTTATATTTTAACAGAGAATAAAATAAAATTGAGAGAAAATTTAAAGAAAACTCGAACCTAAAAGCTGTTATTGCGACAGTTATCCACCTGGCTTCCGGAATAATACTTAATACCGGCAATGAAGCGTAATTTTAAGTATCACCAGTGTTTCTTTTTTGTGTAAGCACATACATACATGAAATTAAATGTGTCTTACAAGGTATAAATGTTTTTTTTTATTTCGCAGAAAGCTACACGAGGGTTATCTGCGCTAGCCGTCCTAAATTTAGCAGTGTAAGACTAGAGGGAAGGCAGATAGTCATCGCCATCAACTGCCAATTCTTGGGCTACTCTTTTACCACCGAATAGTGGGATTGACCATACCATTATAACGCCCTCACGACTAAAAATGGCAAGCACGTTTGGTGTAATGGGGATTCGAACCCATGACCCTCGGATTACGAGTCGAGTGCTTAAACCACCTGGATATGCCGGTCCTCAAGGTATAAGAAACATCGTACTCTTACAAAAAATCCTGGTATGGCCAGGTGATTAGGATGTTCGACTCGTAATCTGAAATTATTGTGTTCAAATTCTCGACACACTAAACATGCCTGTCCTTTTAGTCATGAGAGTGTTATAATTCTGGGTCTGTTCGTTTGTTTCTTTTGAATTTCGCGCAAAGCTATTCGAGGGCTATCTGCGCTAGCTGTCCCTAATTTATCAGTGTAAGACTATAGGGAAGGCAACTGGTCATCACCACCTACCGCCAACTCTTTTACCAACTAGTAGTGGATATAACATTATAACGCCCCCACGGCTAAAAGGACAAGCATGTTTGGCGCGATGGGGATGCGATCCCGCAAACCTCGGATTACGAGTCGCAAGCCTTCACCCATCTGGCCATGCCGGACCGGGGTCTGTTCACAAAGAAAAAACAATCTTTTTTTTTTCATCAAAAATATCGCTCCATTTGAGTAGTGGAGCTTTGAGCAAAATTAAAGAAACAAACAATTTAAATTGTTGCATTGGAAATTATGAATCTTCTTTGCCATCATGTAATAGGAAATATAAAAGTGCTTCTGTTTCATTAAAATTGCAAACTACAAATGTTCTTCTAAAGAAAATAAAAACAATACTTTTTTTTTTCCATTTGTTGTGCTGAAAAGTCTAAACTTTCCGCGTGATTATATGTAAGGAAAAATTAACGAGAGCTTCTAGTTATGTGATATAACCTTTTCTTAGTATTATGTGATGCTGTTATGCTGGAAACAGTAAACTTTCCTTACATGACAGTAAAGAAGAAATGCTAGTATTTCATTTGGTTTGTTGAAAAGTGCCCCCCAGTGGCTCAGCGGTATGTCTGCGGACTTACACGCTAAAATCCGGGTTTCGATACCCGTGGTGGGCAGAGCACAGATAGCCCATTGTGTAGCTTTGTGCTTAATTCAAAACAACAACAACAAATTGTTGAAAAGTATAAGCTTTTCTTATCGTTACGTAATAGGAATTGAAAGACTGATTTCGTTTCATCTGCTATATTTTCAAGTATAACCTTTCCTTGTGGATTGTTTGTTTGCGAATTTCGAGCAAAGCTACACGAGGGCTAGCCGTCCCTAATTTAGCAGTGTAAGGCTAGAAGGAAAGAAGCTAGTCATCACCATCCATCACAACTCTTTTACCAACGAATAGTGGAATTGATCGTAGCGTTATAACGCCACCACGGTTGAAAAGGCGAGCATGTTTGCTCTTACGGTGATTCAAACCCGTGACCCTCAAATTACGAGTCGAGTGCCTTAAACACCTGGCCATGCCGGTCCTATTTGGAGGTTGAAAGAGCGTTTCTATTTCTCTGGTTATACTGAACAGATTAATAGTTCCTTATCATTACATAACAGTTAATTAAAATTCCCTTGTGGTTTCTTTATTTTTTGTTAGAAAATTTTGTTTTCCTTGTTTAAAAATGAGTGCTCCTGTTTTGTTTGTTGACAAATAATACATAAATTGTTCTGAATGGTTACGAGTTTGGAAATTATAAATGTTTTTCGTTTTTATTTCATGCTGTGTTATATAATTTAATTTCTTCACGTGTATTGCTAATAGCTGTAGAAGTCTCTCTGTTTACGAAGTTGTTCCATTGATATTGTGACAAAAATCTGAGGACAGACATAGGAACAGAGACTTGGTTTATGATACACGTATGTAATGGTCTGTTTATCTACTGCTCACTGAATAACCTGAGGAATTTTACCATTTTAAACTTTCTTCTTGACTGGTATTTGGTTGTTGTTTACGGGATTGAAGGGTCAACTTCTCATGACTATCTATATAAATATAATAGTACTGTCTCTTGTATATCCATGTAACTATTTTGTAGAGTGTGGATGCATATTTGCTATAATTTATATGGAGGCCCATGGGGAGACACAGAGTTTCTGTTTTGCTTTTTGCGGTTTTTATGGGCGTTTTATATCACTACTCCGTCCTCTGTTGATGGATCTTCACTACATTTGGCAAGAAGGTTTGTTGGGTCCAGGCGGAAATATACCTGTTTTACAGTTTCTATGGAAGTTTTATACAATTACATACTAGGGAAGCAACTTGTCATGTCCTAGGCTAACATTTCATTAATCATGAATTTACATAACTTCCGTCCAGGGGACGGATACCCTAACTAACTGTTTACATATTTTGATAACACTCACAGGAGTGTATCCTGTGTTTTTAACATAGTTTGCTCGCTGCCACATTTTGTTGTGCCAGGTGATTAAGGCGCTCGACTCATAATTTGACGGTCGCGGGTTCGAATTCCCTTAGCACCGAAGATTTTCAGCCGTGGGAGCGTTATAATATGATGGGCAATTCCCCTATTCGTTGGTAAAAGAGTAGCCCAAGAGTCGGCAGTGGGTGGTGATGACGAACTGCTTTTCCTCTAGTCTTACACTGCCGAATTAGGGACAGCTAGTGCAAATAGCCTTCCTTTAGCTTTGCACGAAATAAAAACAAACAGCAAAGAAACAGACACACTATTTTATCGACCGTACTAAAACACGGAATATGAAAATAAAATTCAACAACACTTTAAATGTTGAGAACATAGGTTCAGACTCACAACGTTTCCTTACCAAAACTACCTAAGCTGCTTTACAAACCATGATAAAACATGCGTCTCGAGTTTCTTAAACTGTACATGTATTGCCCCCCATCTTTTTCTCTCCGCCCGAATTCTTTTCGCGTGCTCTACAAAACCACTCCCCAACATGAAACAGATGGTTGTTCACTTCGAAACATAAAACACTCACAGATCATGTCACCAAGATAAAATAACGTTTCTTTTCCATTCGTTTTTCTCTCTTTACACATGGTATTACTGACGATTCTCTGTTGTTTTACAAAGCACACTGAAACTAGTGTATTAACACACTGCTTTACAATTCCTGGACTTCAAGCTGCACTTAAGTTAAGAGCTTATTATTTTCACACCATTCAAGAAATATACGACATCATGATACCAAAGTTTTCTTTTATTGGACATCTACCGTTTCGCTTTAGAGCTTCTTCATGTGTTTTACGAAAACACAAACCGAAACTTTTAAAGCTTTGTATTGTTAGTTACGGTTCGTGTTTTCAGAGGAAAGCTCCTTAAGCAGATGTAAAGCGAAACGTTGGATGTCCATTTAAAGATAAACAAATGTGGTGTTGTAAGTTTGTCTATTTCTAGTACTAAAGTGTATTTTGTTCACCAATAAGCTTTATATAAATTAAACAAAGATCTTTCCTATACCGTTAGAAGTTTTAAAAAACCTTAAAAAGTCTCAAGTATTATATGTATTTATACAAGTAGAATCGTTAACGAATGTTAATAAAAGGTCAAACTCTCTTATGTCACACGCGAGAGATTCAATGGTAAGCTTGTGGCTTATACATCACGTTAGCAGCGTTGAGCAAGTAACCTATTACACAGTTCTGCGTTTTAAACAAACAAAATCTTTAAACTCTTTTACAATCCAGTTCCGATTCCTGTCAATCAACTTTGAATGAAATTACAGGTTGCATAATATTAAGGTTTCTGGTTCGGCTGACATTTGTAAATAAATAAAAAAAATCCTAAGTAGAATAGAAAGTAACAGGTTAACTGACAAGTTTCAGATGAATTTTAAATGTTGTTTTATCATACTGATTTCCAAACTTCATTAATCACGAACGTCGTGCATTAAACGTTACGTCTAAATAAGATTATATCAGGAAGAAGCGTTCACATACAGGGCGAGGCCTCGAGGTTAGCGTGCCAATATTTGAATTGTGAAACCCATTTCACTTACAGTTAGAAGTGTTCTTTAAACGTTTTGTATTTCAGAGACGCGGACAAAGCCTGTGTGTCTGTTCTCATGACCAGTATTTCAAAACTAATCTAACCACAAATCAAAGACCAGGTCGTTTAACTTGTGTGTTGCATAACATGCCCTCTAGGTTTAAAGTTCCAATTCCTAAAAAGTCAAAAAGTGGAAAAAGAAATTTAAAAAATGCAACTGGAGAATTTAGGGGAAGGTTGGCCAACATTAAAACAAAACACATAACTTCAACAAAACTTATAATACCAAGTAGGACTTAAAACATTAATCATATCTCTATTCTGCTCAAGCTGTTACAAAAGCAGATTTGTTTGTTTGTGTTTTAAATTTCGCACAAAGCTACTCGAGGGCTATCTGCGCTATCCGTCCCTAATTTAGCAGAGTAAGACTAGAGGGAAGGCAGCTAGTCATCACCACCCACGGCTAACTCTTGGGCTACTTTTTTACTAGCGAACAGTGGGACTGATCGAAAATTTATAACGCCCCCACGGCTGAGAGAGCAAGTTTGTTTGGTGTGACGGGGATTCTAACCCGCGACCGTCAGATTACGACTCGAATGCGTTAACCACATGGCCTACCGATGAGGGAGATTTATGTGAAGATGAATAACTAGCTTGGTATGTTACCAGGTATAAACTTTTCAATAAATTTTGTAAAATTGACACGCAAAAAACTTCAATAAAACATTTCAAAAAATGTTTAATGCGTCGATAGCTGTTTACTATATTTTGGCAACTATTTAATACATTTAGCACAATTGATTAGCCATTTTTTTTCTCCAATTTAACATTTTAAAATTGAGTATATATATAATGCGGGCAAATATGATAGGCTGCTAGTTTACTGAAAAAAAATCAGATGACAGGAAAGATGGTTATTTTTTTTCTCTCTATCTCACGTAATTACAATGAATACAATATATAACTACATTGAAGACTTAATGAGTTTGGTTATAAATGGTTGTTTACTGATATAATCAATCTGAAATAATGAATACAGAACCGAACCATATTTGATCTATAAACATCATGAAAACAAAATTGGGTTCCTTTAATTAAATAAACTGTACTACAATACAGTTTCTTATTGTTTGTCTGTTGATTAACTATATCATTCTACATAGTATAAACTATAATAGAATGGTGTTTCAAGTATACAAATTTATTACACTGATAGAATATACTTACAAAATCATGTTAACAAGTTGAGAAGTTTTCTCTTACTAAATTATAAGTAAACTGACAGTGAAAACTCATGACTATTAGGTAGTTTTACTTATTATTTAAAGAACTGTCCCTTACTTCTCTTTATCATTCTTAGATATAGATTGATACGTAATAAATAAAAACAGGAAATATTTTATTATAGGTTTGTTTCTGAATTTACAGCGGTACGTCTACGGATTTACAACCCTAAAATGAGGGGTTCGTTTCTCTCGGTGGGCTCAGCAGATAGCCTGATGCGGCTTTGCTACGAGAAAAAAAAACACACGTTTTAGAATTTTGCACACAACTACTCGAGGACTATTTGCACTAGCCGTCCCTAATTTAGCAGTGCAAGATTAGAGAAAAGGAAACTAGTCATCACACCCACTGCCAACTCTTGAGCTACTCTTTTATCAACGAATAGTGGGACTGACCGTCACTTTATAACGCACCCACGGCTGAAAGGGCGAGCATGTTTGGTACGACGGGGATTCGAATCCGCAACCCTCATATTACGAGTCGAACAGCTTAACCCACTTGGCTATGCCGGGGCTTTTCATGATAGGAGAGCATACATTTAATATACAATTTAGATTTTATTTGTTAAACGGTTATCTTTTTAGTTATCAAAACTTCATATAGTGAAAACTTTTAGTTAAGTATAGTAATACTATATCTTGACTAGGGCTTTGTGGGAGATATTTTAAGATTTGAAGGAAATTAATTCATTAGTAAAATATAGTTTTTGTCCTTGCTATCAAATTTCACGGAACACTGTGATGAACAGTATGCTAGTTTCTAGTTGATAATCTGAAGTAGGGAATCATTAGTTTTCTTTAAACAAGGTTAACATAAAAATGATCACACTAAGAAACAAGGTGGAAAATAACATGTATGCATATAAAAGTGAGAATTTCATAACGTCTTAATGAAAACAAAAACGAAAAAAATACGTGGATGTACTCAGTGCTCCACAAGTAATTTCTACTAAACGTTAAAACTACAAATGTGTGAACTGTGCACTTGTGCGAAACTTTACTTACTTTTTAACTTGTTTCAATCAACATGAAGCCAACAAAACTAATATGTTCTGCTAGTTTTTATACAGGGTGGCCGTAAGTCCCTACCCATCCATATGCTATATTCAATTACTTATGTATTATAAATTTGTTTCTTTATTTTTTCAGAGAAATATGGCCGATGTAAAGCCCATATATACTCGAAGAACGTATTGTGGCATAACATTATACAGCGAGAATGAGGAACAGCACACAGATAGCCTGGATACATAAGATATAAGGATGGGTAGGGTCACCCTGTATATTCAAAGATAGAGAAAATTTAAAGTAACATCGAACTATGATAAAAAAAAAAAAAAAGGTTGCATATTTATAATAGAAGTTTATCATTTCACTCAAGGCTGTAGAAATTAAAAAAAATACTTTCCAAATTCTACTTTTTTCTCAATTTCAAGAGAAAATAACAGTTGTTTTGATGTCATATGATTACTCTTGTACATAAAATAATAGTTTTTGTTACATTTTAACTTTTGTTAAACTATTTCTGTATTCTACTATTTCTGGCAAAACAGTCTGTTGCTAAATTTTATTCTTTATAGTTCCTGAGTACCTAAAGGTGGCAACACTCACGATAAAATTATGAATTTATTTTTAGTACCTTTCTCCTGATAAAATTATGCTGTTTCATGAAAATACACATCAACAAAGTTTAACTTCAAATTACTTCATATATACATTCTCAAAATTCTGAGGTTCAGTTTTACCAATACAAAAATTAAATTTGGCGAGATTCTATGCAAAGACATAATCTAAATAACACTTTAGAATAGAGTATTCAGAAGATTAAAATACCAGCGTATTACTGACATACTATCTATTAGATCAAACTACATTCTTTCTTTACTTCAACTAAAATACAGAGTTATACATTTTTTATCACATAGTTGTTGCACTTTCCAGAGTTTTTCAAGACAAAATGACAAATCTAAAGGAGGCTTAAATATATATATGTATAATTTTCACATTTCTTACTGATACATTATGAAACAAGGCCTCTATTACATCTCGTACACACATTATTTCTCCTGCTTTAAATATATCAAAGCAGATCCAGACTCTGATTATTGTACTCAAAGTATTCCAGATATCAGGATGTTTTCAATACATTTTTTTCTTGAGTGTTAATTTCTTTTCTCATTCTCTAGCTTATACAGTATTTTAACAAATAGCAAATTAACCAAATAAAAATGAATTTTTTTTACACTTACTACACAACAATTTTTACAACATCCAACTGAATACAAAGTTTATATGTGACATTAAGATACATTTTAAACTACAATATTAGTTGTGGTGATGAAAAAACAAATGACATTAACTGAACATAACATTTCAGCACACGTTTTATGTTAGCAACACTGTAATAATTTTTGAACTTGCTTGAAAATCTGTTTTAAGTGTTAAAATAATACTATGTGTACTTCAACAGGTTCCATGAAAAGTGTCTGTTTGAAGAATAAATAAAACCAAAGTTAAGAGTTACAAATATTTTTATTCATTACTTTTGAAGTTTACATTTCATGCTGTGTGTACAATTCTTCTTGTGATTCATATTGTGTATTTTCCCAATATCACGACAGTACCAATTGCAACATTAAGCATCCCTTGCTTGATGTCATTTTAGTGTCTATTGACTGAGTGACAGAACACACATTTCTGTATAATGGTTCAAGTGGTAGAAAAAGGTGACCCTCCCAGGAGACCTTTAGCCCCTTTTCAAGGAAACTAGCCCTCTAAGTTAAGAAAAAGTGTAAAAAATATATGCCAGGCACTGAACTAATCAATTTAACTTTTATTCTGACCTAAAAGAAAGATGTTATTGCTTATTAAATTAAAACATGTAACACAAATTTTTTTCCTGAATAGTATGTGTTATTTCTTAATTGCGTGTGTTGTAAAAGTACAAAAAATGGCCATTATTCCCTTCAAACTTTGCTTTTATGTCCTGGATAATGAAATTTACAAATTAACCTATTCTCAATGTAAAACAGGCAAATTTACACATTTTCACTCACATAAGGTTTGAATAAAACATGAATCAATATTTACATGTATTTATACTAAAGTTATACAGAAATGAACAAAAATGTATAGAAGGGGAATTTTTTGAGATTTGCAACTGTAATGTAAATCACTTTCACACATTAGTTCCCCAAATATAGTATCCCATCATATTTTTGTTGTATGCTCCCACGTCACAAAAGCAAAGTTCCAAGAAAAAAATTGGTCTTTTCCATTTACTTTTGGCATAAGCAACAGGGAAATAACACTTTCTGCACAGGAACAAGAAAAAATTTTGTTACATAGTGTTATTGGTACTGTTATTCATCACAATTAAAAGTTTTACAATATGCATTTACATTCTAAGTTTTCTTTGCTTATGTTTATAAATTCTACTGGTTGTAATTTTATACTGGGTGAATGCTAAATAGAAAATAACTGTAATGTTGGTAAGAAAAAAAATGCTTGCAGCATTATAAAAGTGTTTTAAATTACTGATACACACTTAATTCTTACATATCCATTGGTAAGTTATATTGGTTGGTTTTAGGCATTGTTCTTGCCTACTTTTGTTAATCGCTAAATATTCTGTTTGTTTTTTACTATTTAAAAGAGCTTCAGATGATTTTTATAGGTCTAAATGAATGACTTGTTTGTTTTGAATTTTGCAAATAGCTACTCAAGGGCTATCTGTGCTAGCCATTCCTAATTTAGCAGTGTAAGATTAGAGGGGAAGGTAACTAGTCATAACCACCCACCGCCAACTCTTGGGCTACTCTTTTACCAACGAATTGTGGGATTGACTGTCACATTATAATGTCCCCACAGTTGAAATGGTGGGCACGTTTGGAGCGATCAGGCTACATGAATGAATGTAAACCACAAAAAATAATTTTAATATATCTAAAAGCAACTTAGTGCATAATAATTATTCATGAAATTTGTGTTAAAGCACTAAAACTAACCTAAAAAGAAAGATGAGACAATACAACTAATGTTATCCATGCGATAGTCTTTTTACAGATCAGCATCAGAACGTTGTTTAGTTATATATGGGCATACAGAATTATAATTAAACAAAATTTATTCATAATACTGAAACTTCTGTTATTAAAGAAGTTACTTGTAACAGTTTCTTAAGATTTGATTTTTTTGTTCATATGAGACTTGAGAAGTGGTCAAAACATATTTTAAATATTTTGCAAAACCCTAAATGAATACTAAATCTTTTCTAGCTTTCAAAGTTATATTTTTTCACTAACCATTCCCATTATGACTCATTTTTAATGGATATATATATAAATGTATTTAAGTAATAATTCTAAGCATCTGATGACCACCATTCTGGTTTCTTTCCAGAGTGTTTAAGAAAGGGGTGATGCTGAGTCATAATACAATACAGATGCTGCTTTACATCTTCATGTTGCTTTTTTGTCTAGTTTTAGTGTGTTTTACATTAGTGTACAACCACACAGTTTTCACAATCAGCACGTCTTGAAGCCAGGGATAAACACTTTCTGTGGCCAAGGAAAATTTTTTTCAATTCACATGTTTATACAAAGCCAAAACACAGAAATTTACTGATCCAAGGAAAAGAAAAACATATGAGGGCTGTTAAAAAAATACGCAGACTAATGTCATAAAACAAAGTTTTTATTTAGAAGTTAGAGGTCTGGAACCCCTTCAAAGTACTCTCTTCCCCAATGCACACACTTATCCCAACGGTGTTTCCATTTATTGAAACAGTCCTGGTATGTTTCTTTTGTTATGTCTTCCAGCTCCTTCGTCGCATTTTCCTTCATCTCGGGAATCGTCTCAAATCTTCTTCCTTTCAAGGGTCTTTTGAGTTTTGTAAACAAGAAAAAATTGCAAGGAGCAAGCTACTTAAAACCACGTAGCTAATACACAAATGAAGATATCTGCAATCGAGAAATGGCATCGTAATCAGCTGGGTGGGGAAGAGCAGTGATCGAGTGTTTGGCAAAAAACTCACGAGTTCTGAGGCACAAATTTCGCAGCAACTTGGTGCATCTTCAATTTTTCGGTCAAAATCTCACAAGACCCAACTCTCTTCAGCAAGCTCCCTGACAGTCAGACGTCGACTTGCCCGCACCAGGGTGTTGATTTTGTCAACGTGTGGGTCGTCAGTTAACATGGAAGGACGTCCAGGACAATCATTATCTCTAATTGACTGTTGACCATCCTTAAAACGTTCATGCCACTTGAAACATGCCGTGCGCTTTATAGCAACATCACCATAAGCCGTGTTAAGCACAGCAAAAGTTTCAGTCGCAGATTTTCCAAGTTTAACACAAAATTTCACAGCAAGTCATTGCTCCTTCAGGTCATTCATTCTGAAATCCACCAAACAAAAAAATTGCACTTCACTTAAAACCACGTAGCTAATACACAAATGAAGATATCTGCAATCGAGAAATGGCGTTGTAATCAGCTGATCTGTTCGAACCTAGCGACACCAAGTGGATTCCCCTTGAACCAACTGGAGCCGTGCAATTCAAACAGTCCTCATATTTTTTGAACAGACCTCGTATAATGTTATTGACCTTCAGTCTATCAGAAGCTGGAAGGATAACAATCATTTCACATTTGTAACTTGGAAGGCTAACCTGATAAACAATATTGCTGTATTTTTCAGATTAGTTTCTTTATACACAATAACATTTAATTTTTTTTTACTTGTCATAACAATATGTTGTGTTTGTAAGCTACATCATGTAAATTGACTTTGAGAAGTTTACCAATATTTAGGGTACATCATCAGTACATACATGTTATTTTATTAAAAACATGTAATAAGAAGTTACACTAGAGGTTCCTCTTATAAATGGAAATTTTTCTGAACTCCTAGTCATTGTGTAAAAGAGCACTTATTTCAAACAAAGTAATCAAAAACTGTGGTGTTTAAAATAATAACTTACTGTATTACTTGGAGAGTTTCTACAAAGTCTAAAAGTTACACAGACTGACTGTATGAAAACAGTAAAACAGGTATTTTCTAACTGGGAGTTATGTTATGCAGCTTATCAATTTGACAGGGGCATGAAATTCATAATGGCTGATGTCCAAGATTTACCATTACTCTTTATTATTAAACAAAACAAACAGGTTTTATTTTTTACAGTGTTCATTCTACTGCTAGCAAAACACTGCAGGGCACTGTGGAACTTCCAAAATATTCTGAACTGCAGAAGTAATGCACAGAGAAAAACAATTAAAAATGAGTACCCTTAAATCATAACTTCATACATAAGCACAGATATCCCTTTACTTCACTAACCCTTAGTCACACACACAGAGAGTAACAGATATTTAAATTAGTGCAAAAATATAATTACATTGATTCTGTCTACAGCAGGAACCCGATAAAGTTTGACTGTCAGTTATGGGAAAAATATATAGCATCATGCAAATAAGAAACTTTAAACCATTCTGTACACCATTTTAGTTCAAAGCAACATTTATGTAAACCAAGACTTCTTCATTAGTTTGTAAGTGGGGTAATTTACATGATAAAATCCCAAATAATAAAATAATAGAAACTAGAAATCATACAAAATATGAAGGAATAAGCATATAAAACTTGTATGCAAGATGAGGTATATTCCATTTTTTACAAAACTAACCTGTCAATGGCTTTAAATTGATGTATATTCAATATTTTGATTTAAAAACACCCATGAATACAATGGTGTAACTATAAAAGATGCCACCCCCCCACATAAATATAAGTAATTGGGCCCACTACATCTATTCCCTTTATCAGTAATTCTTTAGTCTGTCAAGCCTTCTTTTGATTAAGGCCTCCTCACAACTGCAGAGGCATACTTATGCCACTTCATGGACATAACCCGCTGCATCTGGATGGTAGGATCCTTCTCAAGGGAAAAATTGTACCTTTGAATTGAAAAAATTATAGAAACAAACTGTGTTAATCAACTCAACTCCCTAATCACCAGGAAATGCTTGGCATTGAATCAATGCCTCTGGACATTTTACTGATAACGATTTTTATCCAAAAATAAATAATTTTGTAAAATTCAAAGTAATACATATTTACTTTGTTCATATAATAATTTGTAATAGTTTTATTTAGTAAATATCTAATTCTTGATTTCGTGGCATATATTATGAAACCTCCAAAACAGAAACAAACGAATTTCCCAAAATTGGATGTATAGTATTTTACACCCATTTGCTCTTCATATGCATGTGTGTTCTTTATTTATCTTGCATGGTAATAACATCTAACAGTTCGTAACAGACAGAGAATATAACAAAAAATAATCCATCTTTCAATGTTTTGCACCTTATGAATCATACACCTTAAGAAACTATCCACGTACTGTTGTTTTACCAACTTTCAAACAACACCTACTCTACATCTGCATATGGTAATTTTTGCCTTGTATTCAAAACAAGGCATTTAATGTAGATACTATGCAAACAATGAAAATAATTGTATTTTATATTTTTTTTTAGTGTTTTCATTCTTAGATTTATCCTGTTAAGTAAAAATAAAATACTACAAATTATATCTTAGTTTTTGTGTTTTGTAAAACAGAAAGGCAGAAAGTATTTTTAAAAATAAGTAGATTTTACTATTATATTCTCTTTTGGACAAAATTTTTTCATGCTCCATAAACTGGTCATAAGCAATATTTCAAAATCATGTTTACAAAATCAAAGCTGCCTCGTGACTAAATGAAACAGCCAGTAATTAGAACAGCTGATATAAAATGATTAAATAGTTTATTCCCTTTTGTTCAGTTCAAATGTCTCTGGTGAGCACCTGAACAATGTTACTCTTTCTTCGTCTTCCAACTTTTGGGTCCAATAATCTTTACTCTTTGTCGATACATGTGAGTCATCATGTAAAACAACACTGTAAAAGTAAAATACATAGAATCACACTGCAATGTCTGAGTGTTGCTGTTAATGGTGGATAAAAAAATACAAAAAATCAAAAAGAAACAAATACTTAAACAAGGTAAGTATAAATGTGAAAAGACACAAGATTATATGACTGCAAGGTGTGATACAATACTTTTGGAATAATTAATAAAAAAATTATGGGTTTAGAAATAGAAAATAAAGACTAACATATTTCTTGGAATAATGCACATACACAAAAAAACAACAGTATCCTTGGAATAAGCAACGAAATAAGTATATGTTTTATAAATGACAGAGAAAGACTGTGACAAATATAAACCATAAGGATGTCAAATTATAAGTAGAACCAAATTCCTCTTGAAAAACAGAAGGCTAGAGAATGGACTCTAATACAGACTGATGGTATGGTTAACAATAGTTTATCACAAGAATTAATTGTGTGTAAAAATTGATTTATTTCTTCTGTCATATGCTGTTGGTTACACAATAAGAAACTGATAACATCTTAAGAAATTTAGTGGAATCAAATTTCTGTTTTTTTAAGGCAACATTTATGATTCATTGCTAATAAACTGTTGTAAAGACCTAGCTAATATGTACATTGTTTATGTTAGCACTTAGTTCCTGAAGTGCAAATATTTTGGAAAAATGAAATTCTTCAACCCACTGAATGTGGCTACTCTAAGTGTGCATGGTATCTTTGCAAGCCCTACAACAAGTATGATACACTTACATGCAACTCTCAGAGGCAGATGACATTCTACGTAGGAGTTTAGCATTCAGTGTGTTAAATCTCCCGGAGGTAAAAAAAAAATTGGGTCTCCACAAAATATAAGAACATTAAAATCAATTTTCTCATTTATTACTTATCAACTTTAGGAACAACATTCAGTTTTATATATCACACTGGTTTGTCTATAATGTTTTCCTGCTAAGAGGTCCTTCTTATAAAGTAATATATCATTTTGAGGATAAATGACATCACACACGAGTTAAATTACTGGATGGTAAATTTTGTGAAATGGGATAATTACTGGAAGTGGTGACACAAAACAGTATGGATGTTGTACAGTCAAATCAAATATCACAATTTTATTGAAACTTATACAACAATTATGAGTGTTAAGAAAGCAATGTTATGGTAATTTTAGCTGGATTACTCAATATCCATTATAATGCAATTTTTTGTCCCCAATGTTAAAATTTGTGCATTTGCACATAAAAAGTGCATCAGTGTGAAAATTGATGTAACATATTGTTTTCAAGAAGCAAGGAAAGGACAATAATATGGGAAATAAACTACGTGAACTTACATTTTTATTAAGAACAAGTTATTTAAATATATTACTACTTCTTGGGATAAATGTTTTTTTTTAAGAAAATATCTCTTTAAATTATTTACATATTTGTACAGAGTACAAAATAAAAATTACATTTTTGAAAATCAATAAAAGTATTATTAGACTATTTACACATTCTCAAAGCATTGCATGAAAATAACAATTCTCTCTCAATAACAAAACAAGTTTCAAGCTTAATTAAAGCCAAGATGTATCGTTCTGTTAAAAGCAAACTCCAAAAACACTTACTTGGAAAAAACCCTATTAGAAGATAGACTCTCATCACTGTTGGGAAAGAAAAAGAAAAATTCCATGGATTTGGTAAATTCACGCTAAACTTTCCAGTTTCCTCAAAATAAGGAATATTTCGTAGAATTATGACACCTAGATGAATAACAATTAATGTTAGAATAAGAACCAATGAAACTGTTTTGTACAGTAACATCTACTATAAACTCAATAGCACATAATATTCTTAAATAATTATCACATAACTTTCAGTTTGTGTTTTCTTATAGCAGAGCCACGTCGGGTAATCTGCTGAGCTCACTGAGGGGAATCGAACCCCTGATTTTAGCATTGTAAACCCGAAGACATACTGCTGTACTAGTGGAGGGCACATAACTTTCAGAAAAAAATCAAAGTGAATACATAGATACTAAATTTAATACAGAGTAAAACATAATGCTCCCCCTATTGACAAGTTAACACAACTGGAAAATGGAAAAACAAAAAAGTGAAGAATTTCAGTGTTTGATTGGCAAATGTCCACAATGAAATACTACTCAAAGTGTTTCATAGGTGAAACAGTTATAACGACTTAATAACAGCAATATCTAATCTTTAAAACATAAGTCATATGGACATCAGTAGCTTTACTGAAGAAAGTTGAAAAATTAGCCAACCAATTTTAAGCCATTACATGGTAAAATGAAACTTGTATGAGTAACAGACAGTTACCTTCTGGGACAGTGAAATGAAAAATCAAAGAAGAGTTTTATTTTAATTGTATTTAAGTCACTTAAAAGGACAAAAAAATAAATTGCATAAAACTAAAGTGTCGAGTTAATAATACAAATAAAACCTCTTCACCAGTTAGGTTTTTGGAAGACTTAAATTTTCTTAAAAGAAACAACATAAAGAAACAATAAATTTGTTATTTGATTTTATTCAAGTAATTCATATTCCATCATCGACAAAAATTATACCATATCTTTGATTGCTTATCTGAATATTTTCTATTGTGTGAAAATTTGAAACCAAGCCTACTTGTGTGATTGTTCATATCTTTTAACAATACTAACTAATTTGATTGTTAAGGGCATCATGCAACTAAACAAAAGGTAAAATATAGCATATACAAACTTTTAGGATTGTAAAATGTGATATTTATGGATACGTTTGGAAGCTAAATAGTGTGTACTTGTTGTGTTAGCATAAAATCAAGTTATCTTTAAACCTAAAGTCGAAAAAGATTATACTAACAGAAACCAATCACTTCAATATTCCAGTTGTTTTAATGATATACATGAAATTATAATTTATATAACACCATAATTATCAATGAATTATTTTTTAAACCAACTTTGGCCTTTATAAAACATAGTACTAGTGTTATGATTTATTTCATGTGGAGACACATTCTGTAAATTTTTTAGTTTTGCATACCTTCACATACAAATCCTAGTGGGTACAAAGGTATCCATATAGTATATCTCAGCCATGTTATAAAACTAATGTTGATATCATAGATTTTCAACATGTAGTAAGGGTACCTGCATCAGAAATCGAAATATCAGTTCTTCAGTACTTTGCAGCAACACATCCAACATGAACTAAAAATTCTCAAAAAAAAACTAACCAGAAAAGGAATATTAAGTTTTTTAAATAACATCTTTATCAAACATTAACAATTAACCAAAAAATCAGTGTTACTAATTATGATCACTTTTAAAACACTTAGCCACATTTTAACTTAATTTTTAAACACTTAAAATTAACAAAAATTGCAATATCACATTGTACACAGTTTTCATTACCAAACAAATTATACAGAGATTAATTTACCTGAAATATAAGCTTTACTAACCACAACTGAGAAAACCAATCAGGATATGTATAAATTTATTACAAGGAGGAAAACCATTAACCTCTTTATATGAGAGAGTATTAAGGTAATTACACATACTGATTACCATCAAATTAACACAAACATTCTTTACAAATAATTCATTATAAAACAGGTGTTCACCAGTAATAAATTGTCAAGTAAATTAAAATGGTACGCACTAATATAATTAATACAACATGCAAAAAATGAGAGAGTTGTTTTCAAGTACTTGTAGAAGTATATTTCTAAACAAACATTTTGGTCCAGTGTCTTAGAACCTTAAATATATCCAGCTAAAAAAAACAAACAAAGAAAATAAATCACACACATACAAGAGTTTACTTACAAGAAGAGACTGCATGTGGAGCTAAATCATAACTGTAAATAAACTTGTGTAAAAAAAATTTAGATGGTAATACAACTTGAAATTATTCCACATATAATTGGTATTCTGTACATAATGTATTATTATTTTAATTGTTGCTACAGTAAAAACATAAATCTATCTATTAAACCAGGATGTGTAAAATTACACTTTTAATCAAATAAACAGCTCAAACTTACCAAAGAAATCAACAGAACGAAAGTCACAACTCACCTTACAACTTCAATTAATGAATAAACTAAGAATAGGTAAAACACTACTGGTTTAGTCTGCATCCTGGGTTCAGCATCAATCATAACAAACAATATGATGAGTCTACCAGTGATCTGAGATAACAAAGTTTGAGAATAATTACAAACACATAATGTACATATAAACATTGTATTTTAGTCTTGGGCAGCTTTGGCTAATTATGTGTTTAATTTACTACAAAGCCCCAGTATGCTTACTGTGCTATTACCACCATGTAGAATTGAGCCTCAGATTTTTGCATTGTAAGTCCTTAAAATTGACCACTGTAATTTCATTACACCATTTTTATTTCTGTGAATAAATTACATGTCTGAAGTCGAATAAAACTGACTCTACTGAGGTACTGCAAGCTATAGTTCCCATTTCACAAAGTTGTCAGGAAAATCATTTGTGTTCACACACGTTCTTATCTGTATAACTACTTTTTTAAATTGGCATAAAACCAGAAACTGTTACAATGTTGAATTATTTATTCTTATATAGTCTTTTGTATGCATTTGATATATGTAGTGTCTTTGAGCTATAACTTGTTTATATATAAATTTGTACGTAGATAGTCATTTCGAAACACTGATTACTTCTATCAGTAAATGTGTACACAATATGTGTATGATAAATATCAAAATAAAGGAATACTGTTTCCAAATTATCTCATGCACATATCAAATTGCTTTAATTAAGAGAAATTATGTTATTTCAAAGAGTTATCAGTATATTATATCTCAAATTCTCAAGCACAAACCCTATAAAAATTAAAGCATTTAGGAGAATAAGCCGAAATTTAAAACAAATATATTCTGATCATTTACTACTGATCGAATCAGTGAATTTATTCTGAAATACTACTGCATCTATTTAAGACTGTTGAATAACAATTATATTATTGTTCTTATATGTTTGCCACTTTTACAGGGTGATTCCTGCCCTTCAAATAATTTGTATTCTCACCTGAATATTACATGTGTTTGTTAAATTTGGTAAAATTTAAAAAGACTAATGAGTAGAAATAATTATCATATACTTTTTCACTTAACTACCATAACTACATTTGTTTGACCACAAAGCTACACAATTGACTATTGGTGCTTTGCTGATCAAAGGTATCAAAACCCAGGTTTCTAGCAGTGCAGGTCTGCAGACATACCCATAACTACACAAACAGCAGCATCAATTTACCTTATGGTAGACAGGTAGAGAGACAATTTTATTCGTTACCAGATAATAAAGTAATTTCTTGGCACACAAAAATTACTAAACTACAAAAAACCATATAACACAAACATAGCAATTACTTATTACTAATGTTACACAGAGAATTAGCTGGCATCGTGGCAAGCATCTTGAAATGTATGAATTTCATCTGTATTGATTATAATGATGTGTATGGCACAAAGCAAAGTAACTATTACAGTTGAGCAAAATATTTTACTAAATATGGAGTTTTTAATTACAGGTTACTCTTGCAGATCCCAAAACATTGTTACAACAGTATAATGTATAATTAGAAGTTCAAAGAAACTACTTTCAAAATGTAATACTTTATGGATATATTTGATACACTCAAAACACAGAACATAAACTTTCAAAAAAGTTCACACACTTAGTGCACACTGGTATAGTATATCTCTAAACGTGTACTTTACTATAGTATTACAGTGATAGGATCAGTGGTATCATAAAAAAAAACTTTCTGATGAAATACAGAGTCCATGACTTTTATCAAATTTACTTTGTTACAGTCTCTTGTACATTGAACAAAATCAGTTGCATCAGACAACTTCTCTTTGTTAAAACCTGGAAGGCTGTTAATTTTTTATTTTTTTATCAGCTGTACTTTATTACAGTATTTTTACATTGACAGAGTTAGTGGTACCAGACAACTTCCCTTTGATAAAACCCAAGTGTAGAGTTATCAACTGTACTTTATCATATTACTCATAGTATTTAGAACAGTGTTTTATCATCTTCTTTGTTAACACAGTATGTATAATTTTAATTAGTTATGAAAGTGGGATTAGAAGCTGTTATTAGCTGTGCTCATTTTCATAGTGTAATTAAATGTAATAAGCAACATACCTGTATGAGTGGCATCAAAATACTTCCTCTGGTGAAACGTAGAAGTGGATGAACAACTTCCATGAGCTGCAAAATCTGACAAAACTTCATAGTTTTGCCTACAGCTTCATAAGTACCATCCATAGAAACTGGATAAACAAAGAAAAACTTTAAATACATTATTGCATAATCTAGTTTACAAACATCATACATGATGTTTCATCAGTTACATCTCCAACTCGCGTGGATCCAACACTCAGATTAATAATAGTAACTGAGGGACTGACAGTTGCAATGTTTTATAGTTTTACTCTAACTATCTGGTTTACCTCAACTGGAGGTTACTCTTACAATAGAAAACCCTCCTAATATATATATATTAAGAGAAAGTGTTAAAACATATACATTAAGAATCAATTACTGTTTCTGAGTTATAATATTTAAAGAATTTCAGCAAAAACAATCACTTAATCTGATGAAACTTTGTAGAATGGACGACAACTGCACAAGTGTAAAGAACAATGTTTTGAAAGTCATCTGCCTTCTGTCTCCATAATAGGAAATTGCCATCCATTCTACAAAGTTTCACCATGAATACTCTGCCTAAACAACCTGTCAAAGTACAATTTAATCTATTTGTGGCATCTGGTTAGTTAAGAACAAAAACACATCTAAAATTAGAAAAACAACAACAACAAAAAAACACTAAAATAAAAGAATGTATTTTTGAGGGTTAGATAGCCCCAAATTCTCATTTTCCATACAAGACACTGATATCTACAATAAAAAAAGCAACTTACATGGTCCTTCTTTACTATAACGGATAGTCATCAAAATCAAAATACACAGAAAGCTCACAAACTGAAAGGTATTGTAGAGGAGAAGATAAATCTTACGAAAATCTTCCACTGCAAAGGTAAAGTAAAGCTACATTTTATTCAACTAGTAACAACATTTTTTATACATGGTTAGTAAAGTGATATAGCATTTTTATCTTTAATATAAGCAAAAATCTTGATACTACTATATCCTATTACCGTCAGCCACTGTGCTTGTACAGACTGTTTCATTCAGAGATAACACACCACATACTTAAACATTAATATCCTGTTAATCTTTGACTGTAATAAAACCTATAACCTGAACTTTAATAACTTTTTAACAATGAGATCACTTGATTTAAACAACTTTGCATCCAATTTGTGCATGTTAGTTTTTTTATACTATAACTTTTATTACAGAATGGGTCTTTACAAAATGTGGCAGGCTTTTAGTAAACATCACAAGTTATTTGTACACAAAAGATCATTCTTTTTGTAATGAAACATTTTTCTCCATTATCTATACATTCTTTTTTCACTGGTCTGAATGCAAAGTGATTTTATGTTAAAATTAAATAGTTTTCTTTGTCTAAAAACATTAAAATTCCATTTGCAGAATCTCTAAAATTTCTTAAATAAATTTAAAACACATTTTTATGGTAAAACTATATTTTATCTGTTATTTTTGTACCTACAAGTGGTTAATTTATCTTATGTTGTATTCACCAAAAATATCTAAATTACCCATTTTTGTTTTAAACTTGTAACAGTATGCATCTGTTTATACTTAAATTTGATTGTTTTATTGCCATTTGAACCATGTCTAATTGCTGTTTATGCTGTTGCCATAAATCACTTAGCAAACATGCAGCTCAGGTTATGTTACTAAATTACATTACACACAAGGTACTCATGAGCTGTTTCCAAGTGTACTCTATGAAGATTATTTATTATATTAGCATTATTATTATTTGTTTTACCTAATTTAGTCTTCAATTACCGAAAATTTCAAATTTTTTACATTGTAGTTACTTTTATCATAACAAGTAAATAATACACAAGAAAAGTAAAATAATGTACTTAATTTTTTTTTACTATTGACAATACCTAACCCTACTTTTTTAATACTAATTATACTATTGTACTAAATTTTTTATTTAGTTCAATAATGCTCCAAATAACACAGAATAAAAACATGCAAAAAGCAGAATTTGTTCCATAACTATCACAATGTTTCTGGTTTTCTAACTGTGCAACAAGACCCATCAGAAATTTAACTGATTTCATCAATGTGTTTCCCATGGGAATAAAGACTGAACAAGAAGTGAAACTGAAATTCTCTATACAGAAAAAAAATACAATAGTTAATCTGACAGAGTAAAACACTGACTTTCTATTGGTTACAAATAATATAGTACTGAACAACAGGGAGAACTGTGCATTTTCTTATAACAAAGCCACATCAAGCTATCTGCTAAGCCCACAGAGTGGAATCGAACCCCTGATTTCAGAGTTGTAAATCCACAGACGTACTGCTGTACTAGCGGGGGGCACAGAGAGAACTATTGGCAAATTTTGAAAGAGAGAATGTGATAGATGGGCAAGACAATAGAGGTCTCATTTATTGTATGGGTCTTTAAATAAACTGAAAACTATAAAAATTATGCTTTGTCTGATCAACAACAACATTAAAATGAGTGGTTCATGTTAAACTTTGTAATTTGTGAGGAGGTGGAAAATAAATTACAGAAGAGGACATGCATAAACAGAAAATGAACAATTCAATTTTCACATTAGAAGAAATTCAGGATTTCTGTTCAACTCTGCCTTATAACTTATAAACAATTAAAAGATGAATTTTTGGCTACACGTTTATTCTATATGTATATTGGAATACCATGATAACAAAGTAGTTTAATTAAATTTTAAATGCAATTCATTAAAAATTCATAACATGTATACAAAAGGATGCTCATAGCAAGGTGTTTAGTTAATATCACATTAATCCTAAGTCACTGCATACCTATGGGCTAATTTGTAGTTACTGACAAATTATTTTCATCAAGATACAAACAAATCCTTCCATAAAATGCAAATTATTATTGTGCTAACCATAAAAGTGTAATAAACACAACTGTATTTATTGTAAAGAAAAAATGATCAACAGATATTTTAGTTACACTAACATTACTATATTGAATATAAATAGTTTTCTATGTTGTTAAATATTCCCTATTTAGCTAATTTTAATGAATAATTTCACTGTTCTGATACTTGAAACCTTTCTTGTCAAAATTTAGCTCACTACAAAAACAAGACTTGAATAAAATTTTGCTTTTCTGTAAAAATTATGAGGGTTATTATAATTATATACACTTCTGATTCATGAGCATGCACATTAATGTTTTTATAAAGTGATGAATCACAAAAGAAACTAAATGTAATCCTTACATCAGAATAATTAAATCATTAATATTCTTTACTTCTAATTGTAGAATTATTGTTATTTTATTCAAAAAACTGTTTTTCAACTTTCAAAACTGAAATGAATTATGTTTAAATGTTTATGTACAACAACAACATCCACAAGTTTCTTTAATAATCAGTTCATTTATAAGCTTTGATCTGTCATGGTATATTTTTAAAATACTTATAACAATATAATTTCCCATGGGATTTTGAACAAATGCTTTAAAAGAATTGGTTGAAAAGTTATAAAAACAGTTTGATGACATTATGATTAACAAGAGTTTAACAGACAGGAAACTACTACAAGTTAAGAGTTAAAACCTCAATACTTACCCTTTTTTCTATTTTTCTTATGATCTTCTAGCTCATTCAGTACATCACTTAAAGACTAGAAAGAGTTCAAACTTTAAGTACAAAGAAAATACTAATGAACATAAATTTATACAAGCGATCCTAAATCACTATTATCTATCACAGGTAAAACAACTGTTCATACAAGAATACATTAATATATACCAGCTGATTTTTAAATTAGTTTGAGATGGTTTTCAATACCCTAATACCACGTGGGAAAATAATGTCCAATACAAAATTAGAGTCCAATTGTTGATTTTATGATCTTGATCAAAATATTATAGCAATCCTTACCACAAATAATAATTTATTGAATTTTCTCAGATGAAGACATTAAATGCATTCATTTATATACAATGCAGTAAAAATACAAACAAACAAGAAAAACATTCAATGTTTCCAGAAATATGTATTTCAGTTATTAACATCAAAGTGTCATAAAAACAAAACTCCCTGAACAATCCCAAGAATCATGACTTCAATCAACCGCATCACACCTTTTGTGCTTTTTTGAACTTTGACTTTCTCAGGGAACAAAGACAAAAACTATAAACAATATTTTGCAGGATGTCTGAAGATATAAAGTAGAGTAGCATGCAGTTCAAAATAATACTTAATTGGTATTAATATGGTATAATATTTGTAATATTAGAAAACATTATCCTGTGGAAATAATATATTTGAAGTCTTTTAAATTGTTTATGTGGGGTCCCATATAACGAAATAAAGAAAGCATTACTTAGCATTAATATACTGTGTTGGTATACAAAAGAAATGGCCCAGCATGGCCAGGTGGATAAGGCACTCGATTCATAATCTGAGAGTCCTGGGTCCAAATCTCCATCCTACCAATTATGCTTGTCCTTTCAGCTTGGGGATGTTATAATGTGGTAGCCAATCCCACAATTCATTGGTAAAAGATTAGCCCAAGAGTTGGCAGTGGGTGGTGATGACTAGCTGTCCTCCCTCTAGCTTTACACTGCAAAATTAGGGATGGCCAGTGCAGATAGCCCTCGTGTAGCTATGCGCAAAATTCAAAACAGACCAAACAAAAGAAATATACAGCGGATTAATAAGTTGTCAGTTCTGACTTAAAATTTACTAATGATTTAAAAAATTGTTTTGTCTAACCATTTCAGGTTGTTATACATGCACACTCCTTACATTAGCAAAGTTTTCTTCTTTGTCTTCTTCATCTTCATCATCTTCAGTGATCAGTTTATCAAAATCAACTTTTAGCCATGCAGGCTTCTTTTCACCAGCAACAATTCTTGGCCACCAGGCAGCAGTTTCTTTCTTGATAGAAAACTCCACTTCCCTATCTGTGATACGGTACTGAGCAGCCTGGAAATGCACAAGTTATTAAAATATCTAATAATTTTTTCTTGACATTTAAATTCTTAAATTAAATATTTATTGATACTTTTATTAGAAATGTGCCTAACACAGTTTCTGGTTAATAAATTTAATATTAATAATCAGTATCTGGAATACTGTACACTTAGATCTTTCTCTGTAGGTTAATAACTATGTAGTTTTCTTTGTAAAATATTTTAGATTTCTTAGGGAAACTTTTGTACATTTCAATAATACTTCCAGTACTTTAAAATATGTTTTATTCACTTAAAGGAGTGATTTATGTTAATTTCTTAAAGATTTTTCAAAGTTTATACAAGCTCAAAGAAGATAATAGTTAAGAGAAAAATCTATCATCAAATTAAGATAAGAAGGGAATAATTTCCAATTGTATTTCCAGAAAGAGCACAAAAGGAAAAGTGCATACAAAGTGGAATGTATTTATCACTATAACAGTAAATAACCCATCTGTTTTAATTTCAAAATGAAATTATACTGTAAACAGCTGTGAAGATGTACTGTAATTTATTTTATTTCAAATGAAGTCAGTAAAAGTTCAGCTTTAAAATTTAAAAGTAAAATAAAAAATCCAACTATTTTTGACAGTAAACATTCTACATCAAGTTTTTGACAGCACCTGCAGTTAAAATAAAAGGACTTACAGTGAATCAGAAAATACAGTAGTTATATCTTTATGGATTTAATACTTTTTCCACAGGGTTTCCAAAAGCAAAAGTTTCTCAGTCTTGAAAAATAAATCCTTAACTACTGGACATACATTTCAAAATTCACTTGCCTTCTTACTTTATAAAGTAGACATTTGGAAATGTATAGGAAAAAATACAAATAAATTTTCTGATAACTCACAAATACAAATTCAATTCAATTTCCCTTTATTGGTTATAATGAAAGTAAGCATTTTTCTACACTGAAGACATATTTCTCATAGATACTTACCTCCTTTCATAAAATAGCATTTTCTTGAATACTACTATACTGCCCTCTATTGACAAAAGTTTCAATACTCACCATTAGCCTTCCATTTCGTACTTCTGCATATCCATATGTAAGTGATCATGCAGTACCTCTCCACTAGTAGAAGTACCACACAACTCCTATCATAATCTGTTCAACTTTTCTATCATTAATCACTTCAAAATTAGTTAGAAACCTACAATATATACAACCAGAGGTAGGAAGACTGGGTGGGAAATGTGAGAAGTAATTATAAACTGGAAATACATTTTTCAATTTTTGGAAAATGTTAGCTCTCTATATGATAGTTTAATTTCTTTTCAGAAAATAGTTAGAATCCAACACTGAACTTGTAGAAGGCTGTTTAAAAAACGATCCTCCTCTAGGAAGTGCCAAAGAAAGGTGTGCAATCAGAAGAGAAAACATCCCACCTCATTGGGATACTGCACCACATCTGATCTAGATATCCTCTTTTGTAACTGTGTCCTGAATTTCAAAGGAGAAAAAAACATTAAGGGATTCCTGAATATGTGTGACTGATTAATGTGACCCCTTGATGTCAAGTGGCTTGCGTACAACAGACAGTAGAGGTGGTTCAGTTTCATCAAACACCAGGCAATATCAGAAATGGTACATCAGATCTGTGGTTGGTAGAGGATCACCCACCTTTTCACCTCTAAACTAGATTTGGTAGGGAAGAAAAACTTTCGTATTAAAATTTGTCTCCACTGTGCATATTTTCAACACAACCAATAACAGATTTTCTGGGAATCAACATACAGTGGATGACAAAAAGGTGGAAAGCTCAGCCAAAAGATCTCCCCTGTAAAAAGTCTGGTTACAATGGATATGGTACATCTAGTCCCAGTTTCTTCTGGAGAATACCCAGCCTTGTACAAGTAGAAAAACATGCTGGATCCAGCTATAACCAACAACAGATCTGCTAGAAACAGACATTGAGCAAATGGTAGGAAGAAGGACTGCAAACCTGGGGTGCATCTTCAGTCCAAAACCTGGTGACAGTATGCATTTGCCATTCAGTTTGCAATATGAGGATGGATACCAGCCAGCACATGTCAGGACTTAATTAGCTGAACTATCTCCAACTAACACCAGACCTAACTGGCATGAAACTCCAGAGGATGATTAGAAGGAATTCTATAGTAGAAAAAAGATATATAGTCATGGAATCATATATATAGACACACCCACAGATAAAATCAGATATATAGACAGTAATACAGCATAGTGTGTCAACCAAAATCTGGCATAATTTGCAAGTGTTAATGGCACATAGACATTCCTCTCATGAACCTGATACACAATTCCAAATATCTCTATAGTGGTGCACCACTCCACCAGCTAAAAACTCAAAGTGGTGAGGACTCCCATACTCTACTAGAAGGAAGGAAAAAAACATTGGAGACAGAAACTGTGATACCCTATTTTGAAAAGCTGAGCTATCACTCTGATTGAGTCAATCAACCAAAACCTGGCAGTATTTGGAATTATTTAAAAAAAATGTTCACAGTAGGAATAGTTTCAATGCTGAAGAGCATCAGATATGGGTAGCAATCTCTGTCTACTTCATACATGTTAGTCCATGAGTGTAAGATCTGGGACAAACATATGTTTAATGTAAAAAAAACAAACTACTAACATGATCTACCAGCAGTCCTACAGAACACCTAACTCTGCAGTGTGCATAACCAATTGGTGTGATGTGATTGTTTGGGCATAGATGACAATAGAAAGGAGACATTCAATAAACATCTGGTTACATCTCAAATTATACAACAGATCTGTAATAGGAAGGACTACAATGTAAATGACATCGAGCATGATCATAGGATTGACAGTGAGGATTTGGAGGTAAAAAAAAGTATATCTGGTCAGGTGTTATTTGTCACAGAATGGGATCAACAACAAACTAGTAAGAAAGGTTTCTAATAAAGTATAAGTTGGAAAAAAACAAACTTTCACAATTTGAAAATGTGAAAACTTTAATATTAAAAACAAAGTCTGTAGCATAAGAGAAAACACTGACAAATCTTTAAACAAATACAGCACATCTGTACATAACCACTACTTACTGAAAAGTGATTAATGAACATAAGTGTGAAAAGGGTGATTGTTACAATAGTTGTATTGTGGTTTTACTGATGGAGAGTTGCTGCATGATTATTTACATGTGGACATGCAAAAGAGGGAGGTTGAAGGTTAGTGGAACAGCATTGAGAAGTTGCACTAATAAAAGGCAGCACTAATCAACAAAAGTTATTTTTATTTTGTGATTGTAAGTAGCAGCAAGATATTTTATTGGAATTCTATTTTTAGATAATTTAAATTTAGAAATTTCACATTTTACTAACCTCAGTCAAAACAGGTTTGTAAAAATCCAGTACAAAGTGATATATATTTTCTCCTTTAGCTCCAATTCCACTAGCAGTAAACTCCAGCTGATTTTCAGTAACATCTACTTCTGGTGTCTAATATATAAAACATAATTATACAGAGAAATTAGTTGGCTTTCATACTTGAACCTAAGAAATTTAGAATTACGCAAGGCAAGTAGTTAGAATTTTAAACAGCTGTCACAAGTTGTAACTTTAAATTGAACACCATTTGATTTGAAGTTAGTTCCTAATAGTTTTGCACATTTTTGTTCAGTTGTGTTCTTATAGACAAACTATGATGTCAGAAATGAATGTTTTATCTGAAATTCTCTTCAAATACATTAACTGTATCAATATTTTCAATGGAAAAAAAATAAATTAAATTCAATAGAAATGTTTTTGGAGTTTATCATTGAATACTTTTAAATAAATAATTATGATACTAGGTTCAAAACAGTATTAACAGAAAACCTATTTCATTTGTTACTCATATCTACCTAAGTCTTTTTCAAACACATTTTCAACAGGGATTGTTTTACTTAGAAATATTAGACACAAACTCATCTATAAAACATTTAATAATAAAACAATGTGTATTTATATGGCAAGAAAAACAAAATAGAAAATAAAAATTAAAACCTGGTTTATAGATTATAGTATTATACTACCTGTTATTTTGTATATTAAACACAAAATTCTAACTTCAAATGATAAAAAAATTAATAAATTACTTTTATTTTTGAGGTAAATATATGTAACCCCTCACATTTTTCAAGTGATAATTGTTTTTTTATACTTTTAATCAGGCTTATAATCTAAAAAAAAAGAAAAAAAGGATCCAAATATTTCAATAAATATTCTGTGAGGTATCTGTTGTTGTTTTGAATTAAGCACAAAGCTTCACAACGGGTTATCTGTGCTCTGCCCACCACACGTGAGGTATCTGCACTATGAAAGTTTTATTTTAACTGAGTAAAAGCAAAATAGTAAAAAATGTGTATTTGATGTTTTATATTCCATTTAGATTCTCATTATAAAGCATAAAAATATATTTTTAGTATGATTAGGAGATTAACTTGATTAGTCAACTGTACTGATTAAGATAATAAAATAATCAATTAACAAAAACTGCAGTTAAATCATGTTCAACTAATCAGATTACTTTTGTGATAATTATTATTTATTACTATTTCAACCATCCAGGTCTCATGTAAGAATAATCAACTAGCTGAATACAATCCATTAATAAAACAATTAATTGATTATCAATTTCCATTAAATTCCTTACTTTATTTAATGAAACATGAGAACTTGTATCTTTAGAAATTTATTATTTCCATTTTCATTTATTGTTTTATTGCAATTAGTAGCTAAAATAAATAATTTATTTTTTTACCTTCTTTTCAGTTGGTGTAAATTATTTGTCTCCTTGCTTTATCAAGTAAGCTCAATATAATGTCCAGCATTAAATGGCATTAACAACACTTAAATAAAACTAAAATTACAGACAAACCAACATGATAACCAGATATAAATTTTGTTAAGCTCATGTGACATGGCAAAACCATTTCATGATAAACTAAGGAATGCACTTTCAAGCAATTTAAGCATTTGTAAAACAATATACAAGTACGTTGACAATAAAATTATTTTCGAGTGTAAAATTTGTTAGCTGGGAGAATATAGTATTTAGTAGTAATAAACATGTAATATCTTGAACAAATTAACAAGTAACTGGTTATAAGGTAGTAATGTGGTTAACAAAAAACAAAGATGTTTTTAAAAACTAGAATCATCTTAAATTTGAACACAATATATTATTATGGTAATTACAAGTACTACATTTACTGTGGTTTTTCCTTTACTGCCCTCATTATTCCTAAACTATTTTTCTCAATAGGAGTATTAGATATAACTCACTAATATAGAATATACTCTATGACCTTTCTCAAAAATTATGTTCAGTTTCTGAGTGACACCCAGTGGTGACCACATCCTAAGTCAAACATAGTTTGTTTGCTGAGAAAAAATATGAGATTCTGCATTCTTTACCAAAATGATTAATTGTGCAACATACATTGATTTTAACCTGTTATTCTTATTGTGATATTGTATAATACTTTGATTAATTACATAGATTTAAGCTACTGTTTAATCACATATTGATATTTAGGTGCTTTGCAGTTTTCCAAATGTTGGTTGTTCATATGTTTAAGATTCTTTATTGATTTATTACTTTATGCAAGCTATGCACTTTGTACAGTTTATCTGAAAATTCTCTTAATTATTACACATTAAACCAACAAGTTGGGAAAAGCAGTTGAATCAGTATCTATTACAATTATTATTCTTAACTTTGTAATTCAGTCAACATTTAAAAAAATATTTATTTATAAATAATGAAGAATTAATAAATACGGATTTTTTAGCATGTTTTCCAGCTGCAATGAACCAAAATACAAATACAAGTTTCAAAGATTCAAACTGGTAGAAAGGATTGAAGACTTACAGGAATCCTTGAAAAGTAAAATCTAGATACCAAATGCTTCCATTCTCTAGAAGAAAGGTTAAGTCACCTCCAGAGGAAAATCTTGCAAAACAAATGACCTGTTTGATATTTCAATCATCTGAATTAATCCATTCAGTGTGGCTGGGATGTACATTTCTCAGTACTCACACTCCCTTACACTGTATCTAGGACTAATATTTCCTATTGTTGACACTTTGTCTTCCTCTGCTGGATCTAGGTTCATCATTATAACTTACTGCTTCTTCATCATTATGCATTTGAACAATATCTGACTCACTTTCACTACCTTCTAAGTTATCTGGGTGAAGCAAACCAAGCAAATTTATATAGTAATAAGCTTTATTACTTACCACTCCAGCAAAGCTGGCACAGTCAGCACATAGTTGTTAAAAATTCTGCTCAGGCATCTTGTTGGCTACTAAATGGCTGAGTAGAAAACACTGAGAGAATCAATATATCAACACCAAGGGATGTGCCAATAAAGATTTCCAAATGCATTTTACTTCTTTATGTTATGAGGGGGCAATTATGAATGATAATGGGGAAAAATATGTCCCAGCTGCAATAAAAGGGGTTAAAGTTGTCAGTTGGAAATAACAGCTCTGTTGCTGAGAATCTATCAATTAAGATCTGCAAAACCTGTCAGTTGTGTATAAATTATTAAAGGTATTCATACTTCAAGTGAATTGCTTCATTTTTATTTAATGTTTTATTGGTCTGAGAAAGTTATGGTTTTATTAATTTGAAATGTTTAAAGTTGTGAAACACAAGATGCCAATATTAAATATTACTTGCAATCAAAAAACAAACCTTGTTTAACAAAGTTAACATGCTAAATTTCCCTCATTAACTTGATTAACAGTGGAAAAATGTAACAATATGATCCCATCATTAACCTTATGATGGTACAAGTGACATCATTTACTCTGCATAATGTAATTACAGAAACTTGGAACATCTGATAAAGAAGAAATGCAATAATATGCACCAATAATGAAGATGATGAAACTTCTAAACATACCATTTTTCACTGTCATTGGACATGTAAACAAAGTCAGATTAGCATTCAAAAGCCAAAACACAATAAAATCACAATTACTGTAACACCTAAAGAACCAATGGAAAGAAGTACTACACCTTACAGAATCTTCTTTGTAGGTACATTCTAATAGAATGTAGAAACAAAAAGGCAAATACAACTTAAAATTCAGTAGCATAATTGTCTTACAACCTGCACTAGCTCATCATGTCAGAGAAAACCATACAATAAATTGGAAAACTAAAATAACAGAATGTGAACTATACTACCTAACTGATAGCATTCATTCAACCCAGCACAGAAATCAGCTAAACCTAGGTACCCATTTTAAAAACATTCAAATGACTAGTTGATTCTAGTTCAAATGGTAGAAGACCCTGATAAAATGAATAACATACCAGACATCCATCAAGAACATCCAGGAATGAATCTCAGCTATTACCACCATAGAAATAGACCCCAAGATTTCCATGAAGAAGACAACAAATTAATAGCCAAAATGCAAGATAGAGGGTAATTAGTGGTGAGTACTCAGTTCTCAAAATTGTTTACTAATTAATCATTAGACTGATGCAATCATGGAGGTTACTAACTATGACAATGATCAGATGTAATCCCTGGAATCTTAAGAAAAATACTTAAAGTAACAGTAAAGATTTCTTTCTAAGTGTGGTAAAGTTAAAAAAAATGTACAAATAAAAATTAAGCCATTAGAAAATAATAATAGCAAGATTTTTATTGAAGAGTATGGGATGACTCATCTTTAATAACATTATTTTCTGTTTTAAAAAGAGATGTTAGTAATATTCTAAATTTTATACATTCTGTGTAAATACTGGATTTGATTTGAATTATATATATTTAATCCATTGATGTTAAGTAAAAGGGCAAAAACCAGATAAAGCACTGGGATTAGGGATTTATAGATCAAAGAGTAGGTGTGCAAATTGGTCAGTCAATCAACAATAAGCAAGTGCTTCAGGATTGGAGGGTATCTAACATTACTCTTATCTGTAATGGGAATGACAGAGTTTCCCTCACAACTACGGGATAGTTAAATTTACTTCCGTAGTGGGGAAAATTCTAGAAAATCTGATAAAATAAGCTTTGCAAAATCGTTTAGTGAAATACGACATCACAAAAGGAGCCAATACAGACTCACTAAACAAAAATCTTGGCTTACTCATCTGTTGATGTTTTATTTCAATGAAGTTTTTCACAAGTTGGATGTTAGAAAAAAAATATGTACTAAAATCTTCACAAGGCTTCTGATATGGAACTACATTGAACTTTGTATTTTTAATAACACTGTACACAACTAAAAATCACATTACATTTTTACATACTACAAACAAAAGTGATATCATAATGGAAGTATTGTGTGCAAAAAACATTTATTTCATCAGTACTTAAATTTTAGATAATATATGCTAAATAAGAAGTATGGTCATTACTGATGTAAAATGTTACATGTATGTGTACAGGCCAATAACATAAATGTTCCTAACTTCTCTGTGCTGTATTATCAAGAGAATACAAACCTGAGTTCATAAAAAGACAAACTATGCTTCAGTTAACCCTTAAACAGTATGTTGAAGATAGCAACATCAATTAATGATGGCAGCTGTTTAAGGGTTAAAACAATTTATTTTTCTAACAGGGCAACTGGCTTATGAAATTAGTTTCCTTTAACTAGAGTGAATGCTAACACTACACAAGAGTTTTAAATGGAACTCAATGACTTTATGAAAATTAAATTATTTAAATTTTTACTTTTCTTAAGGGTGAATATGCAAGTACAGTCTTGTGAAGGACAAAATGATTCTCCTGCTGAATACATGTTATTAAAACCTAATGAGAGAATGATTGTTGGTCTTTCACCAAGCTGAATGTATGTACCATTTTAAACATCTACAGACTGGGTTATAAATTAGAAAAAGTTTATAACAATCTCCACACATTAGATTAAGCTTGAAAATAACATAATACTATTTTTATCAGAAAATTATAAACCTATTTTTAGAAGAAAATTATATACATAAGTACGAAATTAAAGTATAATGTTAAATACTAAAATAGAATTTTAAACAAAAGTTGGGATTTTTTTTATGCTGTACAAAAATAAATATTTATCTTATGACAAAGCTTATGAGAGGACATTTTGACAAGTAAAATGTGATGATGCATATCATAAAAGCAATGTAAACAAGTTTTGGTTTATATTTATTAACATGCCATTTTCATCTTTAGCTTCCATATTCCACCTATTGTGTAAACAATTTCCCAATATCTCATCCAACAAATCAATCTCCGACTTAAAAGATATTTATGTACTTTATAAAGCTCTATCTCTTGAATGTTCAGTAGGTAATGAATTATTTATAAATAACACTATGATCTCACTTCATTCATTCTTTCCTAGATACATTTACAACTTATGGTTTTGATCACTCATGTCATTATTTCTTCTTTCCGGTGTAGAAACAATTGTAGATAATATCATCATTTTTCAAGTCTAAATACATCGTTCCATACAGTTAATTATTTCTGTACTTTTATTTTAAAACAATAAACTTTATTTTGACTAAGAAAAATTACACTGCATGCAAGGTGTACTTGAGACTAATATACATTCACTTGAAGTTCGAACCATTGAACTAATAATTGTAATATTGATAAAGCCAGTTTTAATCTTCCAACTACTAGAATGATACTAATAGTCCTAAACTGTTAAAAATCTAATGATTCGAACTGTAAATGTTAAGACAATCAACGAAAGCCGGCAACGTTGCTTCAAATACTTCCACTGCAATATAACTTCATAAGTCAATACTGACAATGATATTACTAACTTTTATTATTACCGATTGACATACACTTAAGTAGTATTTTTACAATATATGCAGATAAACAATACGACCATACTTTATGTAAATATCACACTATACCTTCACATTACGCAATTCAACTCGTAACGATATTCCAGTTTCTGTTTGCGCCCAGTGGACAAATGGACTTAACACTGAAGACGCCATGATTAACAACTCCTTCAACCCTACTGCCATCTCATATTTAAAGGTATTAAACATATAAACAGCTCTTTATCAGACCAAATCCCATTGGGCTATCTGCTGTGCTTACCCTGGAGAATCGAGCCTCGAATTTTAGCTTTGAAAATACGTAAATGTACAACTACCACATCAGTGGGATTATTTCATTTAATAAAGAATATTTCAATTTAGCTTATTTTTAGATAATAGTTCATTTTATTAATTTAACATTAAGAGAAATGTAGACAAAAAAAAAAAAGAAAAAACATTAAAAATGCATTAGATACAAGCCTTTATTTATGTTTTAGGAAAGAAATCTAGAAGTAAAATTTTAAAATTAAATGATTACTGAAACCATCCCAGCTATGAAATTCCACAAGAGTTAAAATTTACATTGGAAAAATGGTCATGTTCATTATTTACAGATGAGTTTCCGAAGCACTTTAGTTTCTGTTACTGGAACATAGGAGATATTGGGTAATTGGCACTGAGTATAACGACTATTTGTAACTATTTTCTCTCCATCGATCAACAACTACTGGTTTGTTTGTTTTTTAATTTCGCGCAAATCTACATGAGGACTATCTGCGTTAGCCGTCCATAATTTAGAAGTGTAAAACTAGAGAAAAGGCAGCTCCTCATCATCAACTCTTTAACCAAGGAATAGTGGGTTTGATCGTGACATTATAACACCCCCACGGCAAAAAGGGTGATAATGTTTGGTGTGACAGAGATTCGAACCTGGGACCCTAAGATTACGAGTCGAGTGCTTTAACCACTTGGTCATGGCGGGCCTTTCATTGGAATATGATAAGACTATTCAATATTGGAAGCAACTCTTAATATTCACGTGATTCAGCAACTATAAAAGAGGCTTATTTTGGTAATATTTTATTGCTATGTAAAAGGGCCTGGCATGGCCTAGCGCATTAAGGCGTGCGCTTCGTAATCTGAGGGTCGCGGGTTCGCGCCCGAGTCACGCCAAACATGCTCGTCCTCCCAGCCGTGGGAGCGTTACAATGTTAGAGTCAATCCCACTATTCGTTTGTAAAAGAGTAGCCCAAGAGTTGGCGGTGGGTGGTGATGACTAGCTGCCCTCCCTCTTGCCTTACACTGCTAAATTAGGGACGGCTAGCACAGATAGCCCTCGAGTAGCTTTGTGCGAAATTCCAAAACAAACAAATAAAACTGCTACGTAAAATATAATCAACATCGATAATAAGTAATTAAAGTACTTTTGAAAGTAATGTGCTCTAGGAAAGGATTATTTTTGATGTTTCTACTTCATTTTTATAATATTTTAAACAAAGACGACACTACGGTCAAAATAGTATATTTATTTTCGGTATTTAACAAAAGTAATAAAATTGTCAATTTTCAAGGGTAATATGGATTTTCACTTCAAATTAACATTTCAGAAATAGATCACTATAGAGTCCAAAGCTCTCTTACGTAACACTTATGAGTTCAGATGCAAATCAATAAATCCAACGCTCTGGTGAGATATACCCATTATAAGAAAACCTTTCTTAAAAACCACGATTCCTTTAATGAGTGATGGCTAGCTTTATCCCATAAATTTACATGGAATAGTGTATGTGTGTGTATTTTTAGAGCAAAGTCACATTGGGCTATCTGCTGTGTTCACTGAGGGGAATCTAACCCCTGATTTTAGCGTTGTAAATCCGTGGGCTTGCCGCTGTACCAGCAGGAGACTACAAGGAAAAAAACGACATTTATCATGGATATAAAATACGTATTTTAGAGTGTACTACTTATAAATGTTTCTTTTGAAATGCCAGTCATATTTTAATAAGTAATACTAACACGAAATTTTGATTGACTTTATATTTTACTTTATAAACATACGTTTATATCAATGCCAAAAAAAGTAAATAAATTGCAGTTTTACTTACCAGGGACGCTGAGCTATGTGGCCGATCATGTATTGTAACGTTATATGTGAATAGGACAACAGTGATATTGTGGTTTAATTAACTATCAGTATATGAAAACACTATATATATATATATATATATATATATATTTACTTCATTGAAAAATACCAGTGAATCGAATAAATAAATGCATATTACTTTTAATCCCACAGTTTGTGAACTCGGCAATAAAAACAGCAATTACTTTGAAAATAACAATTTTGCTTTAGCACAAAACTATATTGCATTATCTGCTCTCTGTCCACACTTGGAAAACGAGCTAAGGAATTTATAGTTTGCAAGTCCATTGATCCACTGGATGATAACAGACGCGAATTTATGTATAAATCGTTTGTGGAGGTTTGGAAACCTCACTTCAACAGTTTGTTAGTGATCAACTTCGGAAGCAAAACTACACTATGATTTCATTAAATACAAATATCCACAATGGTTCAGCCATGAGGCTGAAGGTTTTTTACGCTAAAAACTTGGTTTTTTCATAGTCGTAGTAACCACAGTACAGATAGCCTATTGCGTAGTTTATGCTCAACAACAAACATATTTTGAACTATAGTAAGGAGTTTTAATTACTATTGAATATTTTTCAAAAGTTTTAAAATTACAACTTTGATATTAAAGTCATTGTCCATCATGTGTGTGAAAAAGATTGAAGTACTTATCACTTTCGGGTGATTTTTTTTTGGTTGTTAAAAAGTTTCTCTTTTTATGATTTATTTTTTTCAAGTCATTAAAACGGAATATCTTACAAATACATTTTACATTCCAAAGTATTCGAAATAACATATTTTTACTGGTACTTAGTAAAGGTGAAGAAAAAATTTACAGTTATTAACGGTATTTTTTTTTATTTATTTTTTGCTTGAACTTACCGTTACATAGTCGTTTACTCGATGGCCCAGATCTCTTTTATTACGTGTAAAGCTTAAGACTTCTGACGCAAATAAGTAAATCCAATACTCACATGTTTGGTAGTTAAAAGTGGCGTGTGGATTATACATGTATGCGTCTCACAATAAAATTAATGAAATATGAATGACAAAACCGATTATTGTTTCTAGTTCCTTATTACTTCAAATCGTAGCTATTGTTATATAATATTTTATAATTTTCATTTTGCTTCAGAGGAGGATGGGAAGGGAAAGTCTCCCCTCTGATGATTGCAGAATGCAAATAATTCTATAGCTGCACGCGGTTACACTAAGTAATGAAAAGGAAAAACAAATGGAGGTGTTGAAATAAGATTGTTTTTACTGTACCAATAAATTAATCTAAGTTGTTTTGTTCTGAATTTTAGTACATAATGATCACGCAAAGACCTAAGTTTGTGATAACATCGAAGGTAGACCCAAGAAACCATGCAATTTCTCTTCTCATTTATACGCAATGCATACGTTTGTTGAAATACAAAATTAATTCGAAGGTTATCAGGCAGAAGACGACGCTGTTTTCATTCAACTGCATGTCGTTGTATTAAATTAGAATGTAGTGACGAATGTCTGTCAGTGTCTATCACTTCTTGTGTGAAACATAAATATATAGAAACTGTAGACAGAACCACTGACCGTTAAGTTGTAGCACGTTTCTACAAAATTTAATACGTGGGTTGAACGTACAGTTTTGTTCGATTTTTTAAAATTGTTTTATTTGGATGGTTTTAATCATTAAAAGACATTTATTCCAAAATATTAATAAAACTTATTAACCTATAAACACATTTTATTTCTTCCTCTATACTACAAAATATTTTTCTGTAACGACAAATCATAATTATGAACAGCGACAACACATCAATATTATGCCTAATTAAAAGGTTTGCATTCGCAATACAGGGTCTATTGAAATAAATAGTTACTCGAAAGTATTAAACGTAATCTTAACACACATTTTATCGTTTTGACGACATTAACTTGGTGTTGTGGAAAAACACCTTTTGTTACTTTCACTTTGGGGCTAAATACACTTTAAGATGGCCCGGCAGGGCCAAGCGTGTTAAGACGTGCGACTCGTAATCTGAGGGGCGTGGGTTCGCATCCCTGTCGCGCCAAACATGCTCTCCCTTTCAGCCGTGGGGGCTTTATAATGTTACGGTCAATCCCACTATTCGTTGGTAAAAGAGTAGCCTAAGAGTTGGCGGTGGGTGGTGATGATTAGCTGCCTTTCCTCTAGTTTTACACTGCTAAATTAGGGACGGCTAGCGCAGACAGCCCTCGAGTAGCTTTGTGCGAAATTCAAAACAAACAAACAATACTGCTTAACAACTTCTAGATCCCTTTACTATCTGCAGTGTAGCTTCGTTTGCTAACACAATAACGATACCGTCGTTGTATTATTTTAAAATTTATATCCACCTAAAACTCTTAAAGCTGAAGTGTCACGAACATGTAAGTTTTAACTTTAATTAATTAAACCTGTGGTACCAGAGAATACTAGAATTAGTAAAATCAAGAATGTTAATTACGATGATAATTCTTATTATTTTAATCTATTTATTTATAAAAATCTATATGGATTTTGAAGGTTATTGAAACTAAATTCTTATTTCAATAATTTCAAATGAATTACTGTAAGAATTATTATTAAATTTTAGGGATTGAAAAGGAGTGTATAGAAGTAGCAGGAAGTTTGAAATGAAACAAAGTTTATTGATTTTTGTTTTAGCATTCATGTTTCATTTTTAAAAATAGAGCACATTTTCAGGTACTAATATCACCTGTAATGAAAAGATGGCAGCACTGACGTTAGTGACGCGTACACGACAGGTTGAAAAGCACGAGACAAACACAGGTTTGACTGTTTGTTTGTTTGTGAATTAAGGACAAAGCTACACAATGGGCTATCTGTGCTCTGCCCATCACGGGTATTGAAACCCAGATTTTAGCGTGCAAGTCCACAGACATACCGCTGAGCTACTGGGGGGCACAGGTTTGACGATTACACGTTTTTAAGCTTTTCTATATACATCATATTCATGGATTTGTAAATTTATTCTTATATACTAATAATCTTATACACAAAATATGTATGTAAAATTATAAATTTATATTATAATAAACTTTACATTATGTATGCACACACACACACATATATAATATAGATAAAGATCTACATGATTTCGAGTATAAGATATAAAATGCTTGTACAGTGTATATCAGTGGTGGCCAAACTTGCTTAATGTTAGAGCCACATAGATAAACTTTTGATATTTGAGAGCCACAAGATATGAAGATGTATTACACACACGTTTACGTTGTAAAATGTATATTTTGTTACATAAATGTTATATAAACATCAATAAATACATGTATGTAATAATATTTATTCATGTTTGTAGTTTTTAAACTGTTGATTTGTAATAGTTTTAATAATCACAAAGTACACATACACTGCTGGCCAAAATCTTAAGGCCAATGAACAAAAAGAAAAATATGCATTTTTCGTTGTTAGACTCAACCACTTATTTGAGTAGAGCTTCGAAAGATGAAAATAAGAAAAGGGAAAACTAAATATAAAAAAACTTTTTAGCATTTAATAAGAAAAATGTTGACACTTTGAAAGTAGCTTAAATACTAGCTGGTCAAAAGTTTCAGACCATACGAAAATGAAGTCCTAAACAGGGTAGAGAATGCCCAACAAGATGTCTCAGTAGTGAGTTGCACGGCCGTCATTGCGAATAACTGCAAACATTCGCTTTGGCATGGTTAATATAAGCGTTTGCAGAAGGCTTGCTGGAATGTTATTCCAAGTGGTGAAGATGGCTTCACGAAGATCGTGCACTGTTTGGAATTGACGTCCATTCCTATAGACTTTCTTTGTTTTCCACCCCCAAACATTTTCAATGGGGTTCAGTTTGGGCAATCACGCTGGATGGTCCAAAAGAATCACGTTATTCGCCATGAAAAAGTCCTTTGTCTTGCGGACATCGTGGATCGTAGCGTTGTCCTGCTGAAAGATCCAGTCATTTCCATACAAGCGAGTGCCTTCAGTCAATAAGGATTCTCTCTCTAACATGCCACTGTAGCCAGCTGCTGTTTGATGCCCCTGTATAACCTGAAGCTCCATTGTTCCATGGAAGGAGAAAGCACCCCAGATCATGATGAAACATCTTCCACTGTGTCGTATACAAAATGTCTCCGGTAGGATATCCTTATCGTGCCAGTAACGTTGGAAGCCATTTAGACCATCCAGATTAAATTTTTTCTCATAAGAGGACAAAATCTTCTTCAACTTTTCTACGTCCCACGTTTGGTGCTTCTCAGCAAAGCTTAACCGAGTTGTTTCGTGGTGTGGAAGGAGGCGTAGCCTTTGAAAACATTTACGATTTTTAAAGCCTTTTTCTCGTATATGCCGTCTTATTGTTCTTGAGCTGCATTCTGCGTCCGTAAGAGCCTTAATCTGGTTCGACGATCGGCTGGTGTCTTACCGGACAACCCGTCAAATCCTCCTGCTCAACGCCGGTGAAATTTTCTTGGGCCGACCACTTGAAATTCTCGTTTCATATCCCTCAGGGTCTTTTAAGAAATTTGCAACAGCAGTTTTACTACGTCCAATTTCAATAGCGATGGCACGTTGAAAGAGACTTTGCTTTTGCAGTTCGACAGTTCTTCCACGTTGAAACTTTCTCAACTTTTTAGCCTTTGTCATGTTTTTACTTAATGTAACACAAGAGATGTCAGTGGGAGATGTTGACAATGCTAATGCTTGAACGCGAATGACTAAATTTCTCTACGTGCTTACCGATTAACGCTTCCTTTCAGTATGGTTCTAAGCTTTTGACCAGCTAGTATTGAGGCTAATTTCAGTGTTCACATTTTCCCTATTAAATGCTAAAGAAGTTTTTTTATTTTTATTTTATCTTTTCTTCTTTTCATCTGTCGAAGCTCTACTCAAATAAGTGGTTGAGGCTGACAACGTAAACTGCATATTTTCTCTTTATGTTCATTGGCTTCAAGATTTTGGCCATTTGGCCAGCAGTGTATATACATACATACATATATATATATATATATATCAAATGTTTTCAAAATACTGGCTGATTATCGTTTTAATTATATTGAGCGTATTCAATACAGTAATGAACTATAGAAACACATAAGAAAAATATGCAAACAAATCATCAACATTAAACGAGACTGCCAAAAATGAAAATAAAAGTAATGAAAACGGATGATATTTTAATGATGTTTATTTGTCTTAATAAATATTTGGTCAAAACATAAAGGAAAATATATAAAACAATAAAATTAAAGATATTTTAATCAGATACCACCTTACAAAATTTTAGTCTTATCATAATATTCTTCTGACACAAACAAACATTGATACAATTATCAGGCTATTTACTGTTAGTAGAGGTCTTGTAAGTTTCCATCTTGGATGTGAGTCACTGAAATTTCGGCTGATATGTTGTCAAGACTGTATGAATTAGTTCCGTCAGGTGTTGATTTGTAAGGATTGTATGATGCTTCGACTTCACAAACTTCATTACAGAGTACAGTGAATCACAGCAGTATGTTGTTTTGAAAACTTAGATGAATCGTACACTGGTTTTCCTTAGTTCAGGATTATTTTATTTCTGTAACTTGCTCCCGGAACTCACTTGTAGAATGGAATTTATGGATCATCTTTAGATCCAGGTCCTCCTGTAGTTATATTAGTTCTATTTCCACACCAGATGATTCTGTAACCAGAGGTTCAAGAATTGGACAACCATCATTGGTCACATCAACCATGAATAGATTTACAAGAAAGGCGAAGCAGGACTTCAGATTTTGCAAATCCTCAAACCTGTCTAAAAAGTTATCAAGCAGTCCTTGTAATTTATCTTTGTATTTTTCCAGTTTGTGGTCTTTTATTTCAACGTCAGGGAATGTATTTACTCTACTTTTGAGATTGGGAAAGTAACAGAAGTTTCTTAACAATATGTCTCTTTGAAAAAGTCTTATTTCATCCTTAATGCTGAAAACTGTCTGAGTAAGATCAGAAACAATCTTATCCTTCCTCTGGAGTACCAAGTTGAGAGTTTGTAGGTGATTTATTATATCAGTGAGGAACAATTTGATGACGCCATCTTCTTTCACAAAATTTTCACAAACACTTCTAACAAATTTAAGTGGAAAGAAACAGTAAGCTTCAAGACGCGCAACTCAACCAAACTCTGTAGTGCCCAGTATCACACTAACAGTCCACTACAATCACGCGATCGCAAACTGTGCCCACTAAAACTAACATTGTGAGCACCGGTTTGTACGATTACTGAATATCCAGCACAATTCCTCTGTAATCCTTGCTAATCCGAAATGTTTTTAATTTCTGACTCAAATCTAGCATTATAATTAGGATTTAAATTCTTAAAAAACATTTACTTACTATGAACGTTAAACTTACGTTTTAATCCAGTAGACTCTCAGTTTACACCCGGTAAATAATTATAAAGCTTGAAATTTCTTTATTTACCTTTTATATTTATTGTGATGCAAAAAGGAGTTCAGCCAACATATTTTCACGAGCCGCGGTTTGTCCACCCCTGATATGTATATATATTTACCATCATGATCATGTTGACTTATACTGTTATGAACAGGAAATTCAAGCTATCCCTTCTTTATCTTTACCACTTTTTTAATTTTTTTTCCTTAATACGCAAGCCTTTTTAACTCTAGCAATTCTTTCTCTGTGTCCCCCTCCCCGCTGGTACAGCTGTAAGTCAATAGATTTACAACGCTGATATCAGGGGTTCGAGTTCCCTCGGTGGACTTAGCAGATAGCTCAATGTGGCTTTGCTGAAAACACACAAGAAAAAATCTCTTCCTCTGTGACGTTCATTCGACATTGGTGTCCAGAGGCCGTCAGGCTCACCTTGGTCATACCTAACATTTAGTAATACCTGTGTATAAAGCAAACAGCTGAGGGAAACATAAGGTAGGACCAGTGATGTCGAGAAACCCACTTGTTGAGAACTTTTATATGCAAAAACGGCTCTTCTGGGCCCAGAAGAGCCGTTTTTGCATATATAAGGTAGGACCGACATAGCCAGGTGGTTGAGGCACTCTACTCGCAATCCGAGAGTCGCGGGTTCGAATCCTCGTTACACTAAACATGATTGCTCTTTCAGCGTAATAACGTGACAGTCAATCTCACTATTCGTTAGTAAAAGAATAGTATTAGACTTGGTGGTGGGTAGTGATGAATAGTTGTCTTCCCTCTAGCCTTACACTTCTAAATTAGCGACGGCTAGCGCAGATAGCCCAAGTGTATCTTTGCGCGAAATTTAAAACAAATCAAACGTAAGGTAATTAATTTATGTAAGTATTAAGCACCGGCTTTCCTACAAAGAATGGCCACTTTTAGGCGCCCTATCGAGCTTTTGATAAAATAATAAAGAAATACTTTGGACTACTAAAGTTCACCCTAATATGATATCGGTATCCTGAGAAATTTATATCGATAAAAGAAAAGATTTATTGTGACAACTTCCAATACTACAGTTTGTGTGTATCTGGGGGGTGAGGTCAGTGATGTTCTTTGACGTGCATGAGAATAAGAATGCATAAGAAAACAACTACACCATATTTGTGAAATACTGGACTTGCTGAAGTGATTTTCAATTTTATTTCCTTGGTTTTGGATATTCTATGTTTCATAAAGGTTTTAATTGTTAACGAAATATTTTGTGAATGTAGAATTTTATACAATTAAAATGTGTTTCAATACTAAATTAAGGTCCTCATGTTTTCCGTAGAATTGGAAATTTAAACAAACTCATTTTGTATTACGATAAATGCTCAGTACTAATTGTGCATTACCATGCCCCCTACACCCCCCAGTGGCACAGTGGCATGTTTGCGCACTTACAACGCATGAAAACGGGTTTGTCTACTACAGGTATTGAAACCATGAAAAGTTTGTGCTAAAATACAAAACAGTCAAAGGAAAAAAATAAAGCTATAAACAGGGTTTCGATACCAGTGGTGGGCAGCACACAGATAGCCCATTGTGCATATTTTTGCTTAATTTGATACAATATAAGAATAAGTGTGGATGAATTCGATCTTAACTTGAAAAACGTGTTATACATAATTCACATTGAATTTGGTTTCATCTTATTTATTTGCTCGACATGGTCAGGTAGTTAAGGCGCTCGACTCGTAATTTGAAGGTCACAGGTTCAACTCCCTGTCACATTAAACATACTCGTCCTTTCAGCCATGGGAGCGTTATGTGACGGTCAATTCCACTATTCGTTGGTAAAAGAGTAGTCCAAGAGTTGGCGGTGAGTGGTGGTGACTAACTGCTTTCCTTCTAGTCTTACATTGCTAAATTAGCGATGGCTATAGCAGATAACCCTCGTGTAGCTTTGCGCGAAATCAAAAACAAACATCTTGTTCTGTTTTTCTCTTATTTATAAATGTAAATGATGACCTTTACCCTTTTACTTGTTATTTGACTTGCAGGATTTATTATAAGTTTATTCACACAATTAAATGTACATCTCTTAACGGAAACGAGCGTAGACCAATGGTTCATGTCCCACTCTCTCAAATTCGTCTATACGAATTAATATTATAATAATGACGGTAAAATTCTGTCAATCAAAGCTGCCGGTAGGTGTTGTTGACCAGCTGCTTTTCTTTTGTTTTTTTATTAAAAATTAAAGATAGTCGTCGCAGGTAACTTTTGTGTAGTTTTGTACGAATGTACAAATGTCTCGTAAAATACAGAAACAAACCAACAGACATATTTAGTGACCATAAACAAACTATAGAAACAAATCAACAGACATATTTCGTGACCATAAACAAAATACAGAAACAAACCAACAGACGTATTTTGTGACCATAAACAAAATACAAAAACAAACCAACAGACATATTTCGTGGCCATAAAAAAATATAGAAATAAACCAACAGATGTATTTTGTGACCATAAACAAAATATAGAAACAAACCAATAGGCATATTTAGTGACCATAATTCCATCCACACTGCAAAACCAGCATTAGAAAGTATCTGTGAAATATTTTAAACAAATATCCAATGTGACCGAGAGTAGAAATAGCCTAGTTCCCTTTGTTTTTTTAGATATGACCAATGACCTTATACTGGTCATACTTCTTCAGGTCATAAGGAATTTCACGTGGTGGGTGAGCGGGGAAAGTATGATATATCCATAGAGAAATGTTTATTTTTCATTGCATCTGCAGTTGTACAACGTGTTACACAAAGAACATATATTGTGTGACCAAGGTAAACAAATACCACGTGGTTAATCCTTTTAACAGTAAACTCACAGAAATATACGAGGTCTGTGAAGATGCTGACAAGGACACTTGAAAGGAGGAACATGTTTTCAAAAGTTTACAAGGACCTTAGGTCTCTCGGGGGAACCGTGAACACACAGTAACACAGTCACAAGTTTAGAATTACGTTCTCGAAAGCTTAGAAAATTTATCAGCACTAGTCCAGAGACTGTACTTTCCTACTATCACGCCCCATATAGTTCAAATGATGTTGTTTATATTTATAGTACTTTTGGTATAGACTCTGTTTATTCTTTAACACTCTGAAAGTCCACATTCCAGGCGTCGGAGATGAAAGTGATAGAAATATAACCCTTCTCTCAACAGACGTACCAGTCAACAAAGAAAAACAAACGACATGGTAAAACTTGTGGTAAAAGTTGGTTATATTCAGTACATTAATCCTACATAGATGTAAAGAATGGTATAATAATAAAATAATATACTCATAATAAAAGGTTTTATGCTAATAATTTCCGCCCTTGGATTACATAAGCAGACTCAATTTCAGACGCTTTATTTGTTATTTTTCTTCTATGATATAGAAGTGAGTATATTTGAGACGTCAAAATACAACTAATATATTATCTGTAGTTTGTATACTATAAGACATGAAAATATATTATGCATCTATATTTGTAAGTCATCGTTTTGAACATGTAACGATTTTGATATTTTGAAATACAAATGATATAGTTAAATGTTATATCTACGTCTTCAATTTGATGTGTATTTATTTTCATTACACACAGAAAAAGTAGAGAATCGACGTTTTGATTCGTCCCCGTTTCACTACACCGCTGAACGAAACACTAGTGTTCATATTCCATATTTCAGTTTAAAAGCATTAGCTTCTGTTAACAGATTTACGTATTTCTTTATTACATATATGATAGTAAATCTTAAGAACGTTAAGTTCTCAGAAAATCACGACACACTTGTAATCATTTAATTTTTGTCAATTTGTAGACAAAAGAAAAAAAACACATCAGAGCGTCGTTGACACGAAAATCTATCAGGTGACGTCATGAATTATAAGATGTTTATTGGAGTTAAAGTAACGAAAACTCAGTGTTAATGATGTCAGACAGCGGGATATAACTTCGCTTGTAGTATTTTCCTTCGAGCAGTGGAGTGTTATTGGCTGTGACATGATAATTATGGCTAACTCAGGCCGTCAATTAGACAAGGTCTGGAGAGAGTTGGTTTAACTTCAGTTTTAATGGCAACTTGACACGAAATCAATCAATTAATCGTCTTATCTATCTCTATTAGCCAACAGATCTTTGCACACAAATACAGACGTTTTACAGACTATTTCTACTGAAACTATCTTTTGTACTAAAACAACTGCATATCAACGAACAAAGAAATCGCTTATAGCAGCACAGTTTGTAGGAATCTCAAAATTAAATATGGTACAAAGGTACTCAGTCCTGGTACATATAATACAAAGGTACTCAGTCCTGGTACATATAATACAAAGGTACTCAGTCCTGGTACATATAATACAAAGGTACTCAGTCCTGGTACATATAATACAAAGGTATTCAGTCCTGGTACATATAATACAAAGGTACTCAGTTCTGGTACATATTGTACAAAGGTACTCAGTCCTGGTACGTATAGTACAAAGGTACTCAGTCCTGGTACATATAATACAAAGGTACTCAGTCCTGGTACATATAATACAAAGGTACTCAGTCCTGGTACATATAATACAAAGGTATTCAGTCCTGGTACATATAATACAAAGGTACTCAGTTCTGGTACATATTGTACAAAGGTACTCAGTCCTGGTACGTATAGTACAAAGGTACTCAGTCCTGGTACATATAGTACAAAGGTACTCAGTCCTGGTACATATAATACAAAGGTACTCAGTTCTGGTACATATTGTACAAAGATACTCGATTTTCGCACAAAGGATAAAATATTTGGAAGGGCTGGTGTAAAGATTTGTTACAGTTGAAATGAAACAGACAAGAAACGCTGTTGAATTCTGTCTAAAAAAACAAACGAAAAATTTGTTTAACAAAAATAAGAAAATCGAATATCACAGGTGATTATCATTCAAGCCTGCTTTATACACATGAAAACAAGTAAGAACGGTTTAGTTGAGAACAATTACACGACCAGCAGCGACGGCAGGTGAGATATACATCACTACAATAATGATTGGATTACTCTCATAGCGGATAACAGTGTCTCTCGTCGGAGGGTGATGTGTTTATTTTACCCCAGAAGCGTCAAATCAACATTCACAGCACACATTCTACCTCTGTAGCGGACTAATCAGAAGTCTGTGCACCGGAAAAAGGACATAACTCTGCTTCATATAACAGTAGTTCTGTATGCGATATGTAAAGTACGCGAGAAAGCAACGTAGCTGTTAAATGAAAGGCCTTGACTAGAGGGCCTGCGGAACGAAACAGCACAGGCTGAATTTAGCACAAAATTTCAATCCGATTTTTTGATATTTTAAATCAGAAAATAGAAAACATTAAAACATTCTGTAGATTCAATACACACTTTGCATTAGAGTGCTTTAGTAATAAGCTAATGTAATTATTAGTAATCGAAAGGAAGAGTTTTATTGATGGTAGAACATAGTACATGTTTAAGACCAATGTTCTGACGAAATTTTGGAATAATTGAAATTCTAAAGAGTGTTTTATTTATACATAAGCATACCCGTTAGTAGACAAATCCCACTATTTTTGAGCTGGATTAAGGACTTGGTGTAGGGGACTCAGGGAAAATATTTTTCTCTGTGTGTGTGTGTGAGGGGGTAGTCCTAAAAAAGTGAACTTCATAACTAATTCAAGTACACCTCAATATACTATTTACAAACTACAGTTTGAGCTATATATATATATATATATATAATGTACAAAATACTAATCCTGACCTGGCCTTTTGTAATTTCAGTGGGCTTACAACGCTAAAATTGAATTTCGATACCTACAGTTGGCAGGGCATAGATAGCTCATTGTACATCTTTTGTGCTTTACAACAAACAAGCAGACTAACTCAGTAATAAACTGTAATCCATGAGCAAACATAAAAGTATGACGACTCCGACCGGACGTAAACGTATTTGCTAATCTTCTGAAACAATTAAATATTCGACAGAAAACAGTTACTGTTTATAGGGATTTGGTTAATGTATACGTCAGCTTGTCTGTTAGCGTACTGATGTCGTGTAAGATTGTTTGCTTGTTTGTTTTTGAATTTCTCACAAAGCTATTCGAGGGCTATCTCTGCTAGCCGTCCCTAATTTAGCAGTGTAAGAAGGCAGCTAGTCATCACCACCCACCGACAACTTTTGGGCTACTCTTTTACCAACAAGTGATGGGATTGACAATAACATTTTAACGCCTTCACGGCTTAAAAGGCAAGCATGTTTGGCGCGAAGGGGATGCGAACCCGCGACCCTAAGATTACGAGTCGCACGCCTTAACGCGCTCGGCCATTCCGGGCCTGTCATGTATTGTTTTTGTTTGTTTGTTTGTTTTTGGAATTTCGCACAAAGCTACTCGAGGGCTATCTGTGCTAGCCGTCCCTAATTTAGCAGTGTAAGACTAGAGGGAAGGCAGCTAGTCATCACCACCCACCGCCAACTCTTGGGCTACTCTTTTACAAACGAATAGTGGGATTGACCGTCACATTATACACCCCCACGGCTGGGAGGGCGAGCATGTTTCAGCGCGACTCGGGCGCGAACCCGCGATCCTCGGATTACGAGTGCACGCCTTAACGCGCTCGGCCATGCCAGGCCCGCCTGTCATGCAAGATCCGACAGTAAACAACTGTGGTTTGTAAGGATTTGGTTAATATATACTTGCTCTTATTTGTTAGTCTACTGACACAGGATAAGAATTGTAAGTAAGAAATGCTCTTTTGGAGGTTTGTGTGTTCTGAACGGGGGTTAAGAAGAAAATTGTTCATATGTTTCAGCGGTTTTTATTTCAACTTTATAAAGTGTACCTAATTCTCTATGGCGGCAACGCAGTGGTGTTTGTTATAGACAAACATAGGAGTAATAGATAAATTAAAAACAATCCGAGCGAGGAAAAAAAAATCGTAAATAAGGATAAGAACTGTAACGGGATTTTCCGGTTAAGTGGCACATACATCTCTAAATTTGAGGTTGAGGCATATAGATAAAGGCATACATGAATAAATACATAACTTCTTTTTCATTAAACCGTATGTGAAATATAATGGCTAACAAGCTGATCAAGTGGTGCAAGGATAGGGAATTGAGGTAAAATCAGTTCTTTAGTGAAGACGTCAGTTAATTAAATATCCCCGTTTTAGTTCCAGGAGTATATAATTAACCGTGGAATAAATATCTTTAACGTGTGCCAGCGTTCTCGAGAACCCATTTAAAATAAAGTTTCATTATTTGTTAGATGGACGGTGTTTTCTCAGCAGATAAAAATACAGTTTTAAAAAGAAGTTCTCACATAGATTCATGTTAAAGTTAAACTAAGTATGTTGATACATACTTGTTTATGTCTAAAACAGTGTGTAGCCTACTTTCTTAAGGTTTTTTTTAAATATTTAGAATCAACCAACGAAGTCTAAAAACCAACTGGTATCGAACACTCATACATGAGTTGTGTTTGGTTTGAATTTCACGCAAGGCTACAAGAGGGCTCTCTTCGCTAGCCTTTCCAAATTTAGCAGTGTAAGATTAGAGGGAAGGCAGTTTGTCATCACCCCCTTCTCCGCCAACTCTTGGGCTACTTTCATCAACGAATGGTGGGAATGTTCGAAACATTATAACGCCCCCACGGTTGAATGTGCGAAAATGTTTGGTGTGACGGAGATTTGAACTAGCGATTCTTAAAAAGCGGGTCGAGCGCTCTAACCACTTGGCCATGCCGGGGCCCTAAGTAACGAGAATATTAAGCACTTGTTATTGTAGGAAAGTGTAGGATTTACGCAGCGTGTACTTCACCCATGGTTAACTCCTTAAAAGACCCACGCAACTACTCGATGTTCACAGCCAAGTACCGAAAGCTGATTTAGTAACTAAGTCTATCTTATTCATCTTTCGCTTCATGATACTATCTATTTATCTAAATCCGTTACAAAATAAAACATTACGTAAAATAATCCACATTTCTGTGTGTATAGAGTTGCTATGTAAATTTATTTAGAGATAATGCTCTAATTAAGCAGGCGAATATTTTCCATCTTGAAGAGCTCTGGATTCGGCAGATGGCGAGCTAACTTATAGTCTGTACGATACCATAAAATATTACTCCCTTACTTCAAGTTGTGGATGCGTTATATGATCGACAGTCAATACCCCAGCGATGTGACTGGCTGATTTCCCTCTAGTTAGCACTTTAAATTTAGGTACGGTGGTAGATAGTCGTAGTAAGTTTTCTTATTATTACAATATATCCCTTCATTGAAGGGATATAAACATAAATACACAAATAAAGCCACCAATCGTTTCTCTTGATCAATATAGACGACGCAAAACTATCTTCAACAAATTAAACACTAAAGCCCACAAATACAAATCCTAATTCTTAATAGTTCATCGAGTTTAAAAGCGCCTTTGTAATTTTTCACAGTTGTATATTCTTTTTGTGTGCGTGTTTCTGCTGTTGAAGCTCTTTGCTTTGTTCACTCCTTGATAATAAACTCCATAATCTTCTCGGCGGCGTTTATCTTGTCACCCCTGTGATGGATGCCCTGGGGCTTTGAGTGAATGGTGCCGAGATAAGCGAGTTGATGGCTCGTCAGTGTAGCAGGAGTATACGAGAAATATGCTCATCAGGAAGTCCTTCATATTTTGAATAGACAACTTTTAGTATGCCTGGCTGATGTAATCCTTGTTTGTAACTACTGCGTACCAAGACATCTGAATGGAAGTCTGTGTGTACATCGCATTCAAGTACTGGAACTTAACTGGATAACATATAGTCGCCTTGAAATATCAAGGGCTATGCTCAATTCTTACGGCAACTTACATGCTTCAAAGAAAGTAACTTCTTCAAGCATGTGTTACCTGTAAAGTGGGTCTTCAAGAGCTAGAAATCGTGAGATATTCAGTGGAGACGCACAAACGACCTCTCAGATTTTACTTTTTCGTCTTATACGAACTCACTAGTCGTTACGAAGAATAAAAATAGATCGATGTTTCCATTACAAACTTAATCTATAGTTATCAGTTATCTGTACTTAACGAAAACTCATATTTGCGATATTAATAGGATCTTTAAAATGTTATTTGGAATTTTTTTTATTCCAAAGAATAGTCACTTTAATCCACTAAGCAAGTCTAGAATTTTTTAGAAAGTGGTTTGTACGCTTGTTGTTGAATTTCGTGCAAAGCTACTTGGGACTGTCGCGCTGGCAGTCTTTAAATAAAAAATGATTGACCAGAGGGAAAGCAGCTAGTGAAACCGCCCACCTGTATCTCTTGGACTACTATTTTTCAACAAATATAAGAATTGACTATCACTTTATAATTCTCTTGCGGTTGAAAGGGAAAGCATATTCGTGACCCACAAATCACAAGTTGTGTTTTCTAACCATCTGGTTAGAGCAGACTACCTTTCATCTGGTCAGCTGAGAAGATCTGGAATAATCTGATGCAGTGGTTTCCAGAATTTTAGTCTGAAGTTCTCTTGGTGTGAATAACAAATTTTGAGGACTTCCAACCTATATAAAATGCCCTAAAATGTGGTTTATCAATTAAAAAAAATTAATAATGAGCGTTAATTATATCCATGAAGTACGTTTTCTAGTAAATTCTATATTTGTTTAGGACCATGTTTTTCTTCAATTATCAGCATTCTTTGAAATAATGATTATTTTTCTTGCGAAGTGTTCAAAATACTGATGGGTCTTAATAACGTTGATTATTGTGATGATTCTCTCTTCTCTTCTCCCCTAGTGGTACAAAAACACAAAATGAAATGTTTGTTTGTAACTAAGCACAAAGCTACACCATGGGCTGTCTGTGTCCGCCCATCAATGGTATCAAAATCCGGTTACTAGCGTTGTTAGTTCGCTGACACAGTTTCAAGATTTTAGTGCCTTTAATTTGCTTGAATGTGGAGTTCATGTCCAGTGGAGAGTTTGTGGTAAGTTTGTTAGCATCAATATAATTATTTGCAAATTTTCAGGGTTTTGTTTGTTTGTTTGTTTTGGAATTTCGCACAAAGCTACTCGAGGGCTATCTGTGCTAGCCGTCCCTAATTTAGCAGTGTAAGACTAGAGGGAAGGCAGCTAGTCATCACCACCCACCGCCAACTCTTGGGCTACGCTTTTATTAACGAAAAGTGGGATTGACCGTCACATTATAACGCCACCACGGCTGGGAGGCCGAGCATGTTTGGCGCGAGGCGGGCGCGAACCTGCGACCCTCGGATTACGATTCGCGCGTCTTACGCGCTTGGCCATGCCGGGCCATTTTTCAGGGTAAGGACACTTAGAGACTGGGTATTTTTCGTAGCCATGAATGTTACTGATTACGAAATAAAGAAGGTAGATTACTGAGTAGGACATAACAAACTATCTGTTCAAGAGGAAATGACTTGATACAGTTTAAAGTTTTGTATTGCACAACCCACAGTAAGAAACGTGAATTCCTTGGAAATAATTAAAGATAATGGGAGTGTGAAAAAAAGTACATTCTTTTTTTCAGGGGGGAGGCTACTGTGAATAAAGTAAGTCTGAATTTCTGTTCAGAAAAGAATGACAAAATGGAGTGTTTAGGACCACAGACAAAAGAAAGGTTTTTGTTTATATACGGCTATGAGATAGTCAGAATGAGACACAGGAAAAAGAAATCTACAAATAAATATTCACACTGAAATTGAAGTAGAAGAAGTCATTCATGGAAACCGATTACCACGTATAACAGTGATGTGAGACTAAAATGAAAGCAGGCTATGCACACTCACAATTACTAACATACGAACGGCAACTCAAACGTAACCTTATTCCCATTTGAGATTAATTTCTGATACTCCGGAACAGGATAAAAAGCCGCACTTAAGAGCTAATTGTCACACAGCGTAGTAACATAGGCGTTCCGTAAGTCTACTTTGTGTCTTTGGTCCGGTGGGATTTGAGACTCATTTCTTAAGAACTGAACAGGATATTCAAAGTAACGTAGTGGTAACAACATCGCCTGATAAAGAATGCAATAGCAAGCTGGTGGGTGGATATCGATTGAGTCAACAGTATAGCGAATCAAAATGACATTACCATCAAAGCTCTTGACAACTGTTGTCTTTCACGTTTCTATTTCTTCTCATCTATTCAATCCTATTCTGTCGAAACACGTGATACTAAAAAACAAAAAATCTACCAGATCAATCTTTTGATCTGTTATCATAGGTGCACAACGGAACACTTTTTGTATGTGTAGACAACCCTGGTTTGTAATGAAGTTATTTAATGGATTTGACTTGTGACGTGACGTCATTACAAAAGTGTGACAAGGCTTTCGTAGTTTTCACAGATACTTATGTGGCACTTTTAAGATATTTAATACAACCTGGTTTGGTTTGAGTTTTTTTAATTTCGCACAGAGCTACACAAGGGTCATCTGCGCTAGCCATCCCTAAGTTAGCAGCGTAAGATTAGAGGAGTGGCAGCTAGTCATCTGCACCCATCGACAGTTCTTGGGTTACTCTTTTACCAACGAACAGTGGGATTGACTAGTATTATCTAGTAGATAAACTCAATTGTATCATTCGTCTTTCACGATTGTTATATAATCTCTTAAGATTTATACATTTAGGTATAACTGCTCTCCAGTCACAGAATGCTGGTTTATAAAATGCCGGTTCTCTGTCCAGGGCTGTATTAAGTCATGGACCGAAAGAGCACAGGATTCCTTAAAATTTTATAATGAACGCAATAAAAGCATGTTTTCTTAACAATTTAAACTTTTGTTCTGTTATAATCTCACTGGAGATGACATCGTGATTTCTTCTCTCGAATAAAGCAGACAGACGGCGAGGCGTAAATGTTCTAAAATTATGAACACTTAATATTTAAAGCTTCAAATATTTGATATTCAGTTCTATGGACGACTTACCCAGTAACTAGATCAATACATATGAATCTTGTAGATGGTTTTGGAAGCTCTCAATCTCACCAGATAAACTTCTTTAATCTTGGTTCAACTATTTCACAAAACGAATCAGAATATCAATAGGTTTTTTGAATATTAATAGATCTCTTTACGTGTTAATAAGGTTAATTACCCTCTTCGTGATAATAAGGTTAAAGGCCTCTTTCCTATCAACATTTATTCCTACTTGTGAGCCTATTCGATGCTAGGTAACATTTAACTCTTGTTTTATCCGTTTTAAAGTTAGTGAAATACATGGATGTTAACATGAAGCAAATATCACCAATATTGTAACCGAATGTGCTAATGTACTGACGACGTGAACATGGTAGTTAATAATGCGTACAAAGTATAATATTTATGGTTATAACATTTTACCAGATTTAAACTTGATATCATGAGGTAGAACGACTGTCAGATTACAATGTATATTCAACAAAATACAGGTTTTAATGATTTATTTGTGTGTATTTACGAGTTGAACTTTATATCATGGAGGGATAATAATATGTAATTTATACTTGACCCTACTTGGTCATCTAGCATTGGCCTAAAATACGTCATAAATTGAACGAACCACAGGAATGTGGTCGTTTAACTCATTATACTCATTAAATACTGTTCGGGTGAACAAACAGCAAACAAACAAGCACTGGTGTGTCAAGTGTTTGTGTGGAAGTACAACCAACTTCCACTTGCTCAAGGTTTACTTTGAATTTTCCAGCTATTTTCTCGTTCATTATTTCGTCTTTGTACAATAAGTTAATTCCCAGGACTTGAGGTGACTTTAGTAAGAGTGTTATTATTATTATTAAATAAATACCGTAACGGAGTATTCTACTAACGTGACCCACGGGTTGAATTTATAACAAGTTATTTGTAATCACATGTAAAAAAAAACATTTACCCTTAGGACAACATGAATAAATACGTAGTTTTATCTTGAACAAAGTATCAAGGACAATATATTTATTTTTTCATATGTAGTGGTAATGTGTGCAGGATGTGGATACATGTCAGAAAACATCATGCTCGTATTATATGTTGAACATAAATCTAAATCGATATAGAACATGCATTAAAGCTTCCCACCCGTTTGAAATAAGTTTTGGTTTGTTTGTCATTACCACCCACCGTCAACTCTTGGGCTACTCTTTTACCAACGAATAATGGGATTGACCGTAACATTATACGCTCCCACGGCTGGGAGGGCGATCATGTTTGGCGCGACGAGGATTCGAACTTGCGACCCTCGGATTACGAGTCACACGCCTAACGCGCTTGGCCATGCCAGGCCTATAAGTTTTGGAGCGTTAGCTTTTGACAGCAAGAGTCCATATATAGTGTGCTTAGAACTAGCTCACAAAAACCTTATCTAACTACAGCCACTTGTTGAGAGTGAGTGAAACATAAAAGTTCTAAATGAACTGAGGTAAGGCCTGGCATGGCCGAGCGCGTTAAGGCGTGCACTCGTAATCCGAGGGTCGCGGGTTCGCGCCCACGTGGAACTAAACATGCTCGCCCTCCCAACCGTGGGGGTGTATAATGTGACGGTCAATCCCACTATTCGTTGGTAAAAGAGTAGCCCAAGAGTTGGCGGTGGGTGGTGATGACTCGTTGCCTTCCCTCTAGTCTTACACTGCAAAATTAGGGACGGCTAGCACAGATAGCCCTCGAGTAGCTTTGTGCGAAATTCCAAAACAAACAAACAAACAAACGAACTGAGGTAGCCATTTTATCACAAAGTTATTCAGTTATTCAGAAAACCCAGAACTTTGCTGCATATGACATGAATTTTACTCTGCAACCCCACCAAAAGGCCAAACCCTCCAACATGTGGCACAAAAATATAGTGTTAATCAAGGCACAAATATTCATAATATTCGTTTTCGTACGATTGCAAATGCTTATATAGGTTTTTCAATTTCTATTCTTCATTTGTTTTGTCAATATATACTTGCTTGTGATTATTTCAAACCTCTAACAGGTACAAACAACAAAACTTTGTTACTGACCATAATAGCCTTAAGAGCGAAACACTCATCGATTGCTGTGATTGTAAAGAAACTATCAGGTACTTCTAAAAGTTTCAATATAATCCGATAGGTGCAATACTAATAAAACGACGTCTTTGTTTAGAATTAAGCTACACAATAGGCTATCTGTGCTCTGTCCACCACGGGTATCGAAATCCGATATTTAGTGGTGTGAGTCCTCAGACATACCGCTGCGCCACTGGGGTCGACGTCTTTTTCAGATACCATTTCTCTACTCCAACGAGTTTTAAATATTATGCAATGTTACAAACAAGTGGATTGAATCGTTGTTTTATTACAAACTCTCTAGGCAGGTTGCCCATTCGTCCATTTTAACATATTTTTGTTGTACACTAGCTGCAACCATGTCCTTTTAAACAAGACTTAATTCTTCCATTTATAACAATACGTGTAAAATATATACTTTAATATATTATGGAGCAAACAGTCGCTTAAATTGTGCTTTGCTCCCAGTATTAGGCGCTGAAGAGTTAATTTACATCATCCATACCTCAGTAACTTCAAATTCATATATAATGAAATCAAACATTAAATAAATCACAGAAACCTTTTTACTGATATTAATTTTCTCATTAGTCCTCTTTATTGGTCTGAGGTTGATGGTTCACGTCCCTTTACCGAATAAAAATTACGAGTTGTATTTTGGAACTGTGGATGCGTTACAGGAGTGACAGTCATATCACACTATTCGGTCAAAATATCTCAAATTGTGGTGTACGATACTCATTAGCTGCTTTTATCGTACAGTATTGTCTATCACTTCAATATTAGGGACGGCCAGCTCAGACATCTCTCAAGTGGCTTTGCTGTGAACGTAACAAACAATCACGACACTAAATATCTTTACCAGTTTTCGCCAATGTTTGAAGTATTTGCATATATATTATAAACCAATGCTTTCGTTATTAGCTACCTGTATTTGAAACGTATAATAGACATATAAGGAGGGTAAAAAAGAAAACAAAAGCAAAGATTTATGATTGTTTGATTTCTTCGTCTCTTAGAAGGTTTGTTAAAGTTGTAAGAACATAGAAATCGTGGAAGAATTTCGGAAGCTTTCAAATGTAATTTACATATATTCATTTAAAATCGTGCATACATCTACTAGAGATAGAACCAGCGTTAGTTATAAAGCTACCAGCTAGTTTAATATTCATTAAAATTTGTAGGATACGTAAATGATTGTTACATAAATTAAACTAAGAGTTTATGATAAAAGTACTTCGAAAATACCTTTTGCATATTAAAATAAGCAGTTAAATATGGAAAACAAATGCATCCTAAGTGATATTGAATGTCAATGATAAATTAGAAATACACGAACGTAACTACATACGTAATATATATGTAAATTATTCTTTTACTTTCTATTTAAGAAAACGTTTTTTTTTCTATTTTTATGTTTAATGTTTTAGAGATTACAAGTGTAAGGTATTTAAAAGAAAAAACTCTCCTTCGTAGATGAGATAAAACCGGAGTTATCTTTTCTTACTGGAGAGGTCATGTATATGAAGGAGGATATGATAGCTCTGGGGGATCTCCCCTTGTAAGCTTTTAGTTTTTATGTGTTGAAATATAGCTACTAGTTGGGTGAGACAGGAATAACAAAAATATGGAAGGCACATTTTGAATGAAAGATAATATTCTATTTACATTTTTACGGTGTTTCTTCACTCGTTCCCTTAGGGTCTTGGTTGTGTGGCTGCCTTAGCAGAATGTAACAGGCCAGGTAAACTCTTTCAACCGCATGTTTTTGGTAACTTGGCTTGTATTTATTCTGTTTTTTATCGATGCAGGTGTTGAATTCTCTTGTCTACATGTAATTGTTTGGAGAAAAACGTGCAAGGCCTTTATCACTACGTAACATCATACAACGTTGAACTTCCAGTTTAATTTTACTACAATTTGTGTTTGGCATTATGATAAACGATGAAAACATTCTGGCATTTTTTGTTTTTTTTTACTTGTTTGATTAGTAGATTGTTCGAGCGTGAGCCATCGGTTATCGTGTAAAAATGTGGATCTGAAGTTTCATGGTTCGTGTCTCCTTACTCCAAAAACCAACAACAAATCTACTTCGCACAAATAGGTTCTGAGCGCTTTATAAAACCACAGGTCAAATCCGACTACTCACTGTGACAAAAGACACCCACGAATTGGTGGTAGGTGATATTATCTAGCTACCTTCTCTCCAGTTCTGTGGTTCTCAAACGTTTCCGACTCAAGTACCACTTTTGTTTAATCTTTTTTTAAAATTACAAGCCTGAACCTAATTTAAAAAAAAAGCAACACTTGCCCAATAATGCAAAGGATGCAATTTTTTATTATTTTTTTCTGGTACGATTGAAGAATATGTTGTACCATTTTTGTCACTTTTAAGGGAAGAATATACTGGTGAGTCTATATCAGTAGAAGGTGGATCTAAATATGATGAGAGTAGTACGTCTATGTATGTGGAAAGATAAAATAGGGCTTCTTACACATTTTATGATTTTCTGTGCTAAATGTGTCATGTACCATCGAGGTTAGCTTGATCTGTCACCACAGTTTGAGAATTTCTGCTCTAGTTTGTCATTTCAAAGTTAGGGACAGCTGAAACAGATACCCTTTGTGTAGTCTTGTGCGAAATTCAACAAACAAACAAAAGTAGATTCAATTTGTTTGTGGTACGAATGAGGGCTTAAACCCCGCACAGTTAACTTTTGGGCCACTATTCGCTGGTAAAAAGAGAAGCCCAAGAGTTAGCGGAGAATGGTGATGACTAGCTGCCTTCTGTCTAGGCTTAGACTGCTACATTATGGACGGCTAACGCAAATAGCCCTCGTGTAACTTTGCGCGAAATTCGAAGAACAAACAAATCATAGTTGCATTTCTACTTAATAATAAACAGTCGATGTCGTCGTTGTATTTTAAATAATTATAAAACCTACACAATAATGCTCGTCCTTTCAACGGTGGGAATGTTATAATGTAACATAGATTCGAACCCGTGACCCTCAGATTACGTGTCGAGCGCCCTAACTATCTGGCCTAGCCGTGACGGTAAGTGAGGTACTAAAATTACACTTTCACATGAATTAACGTAACCTGTGATTACAAGTTAGTATTTATGTAAAAATCTTATAGATACGACTTTTTGATTCAATTTTTTATGTGCATAGAATTAGATGTTTTTAAAACTAATAACTTATACTAATTACTTTGGTGTTGTTTTAAAAATAAATTAAATTAAAAGTGTGGGAAAGACAAATATATGAATTGAAAACAAAACAAAAGCTATTTTAGTGTGGTTAATTACAATATTAATGTTATTTGTCTGTTTTTTTATGGGTATTAGGGACAATACAACTAGGAAATCATTGACACACAAGATGAACGAGCAGTTAAATAGAAGTGTGTTCGAAAAGGGAATGATAATTATTGTCGAATTTTGCATCATCATATAACACATATTAAACAAAATACATCGTGTAATTTATCTTGAAAATGCTTGAAAAATAACAATCGCAATTTTTATTTCTGATATGGTTTGTGTATTGTAACCAAGAACTAAGAATCCACAACAAGAGATGAAGTAAAACACCTGTACAATACTAATTGTGTGAAATCAGTGCCCCCGGTAACACACAAGTATCATTTCTTTTTTTCCTTTTCGTATCAATCTATGAACCTTTGTTTATCGCCATTCTGCCTGCCTCCTCAGAAGCGGATGTTAAGTTACAATAACGCTAGAAAACGGTGGGCAGAGCACAGATAGCTTTACAAAACAATACAAACGTATAAACTTGGTTCCAATACTTGTGCTTGGCAGAGCAGAGATAGTTCATTGCCATTCTTTTCGAACTTAAATTCACTAATGCTGAAAAGTTGGTCCTGGATAATTCTTTTTTAAGTATACATCAATTTTCACTGACGAGAATATGACTTGAAACATTTAATTGTTGGATGGAAAGTTTTCTTGATAACAAAATATTTCGCGCTAAACTGTCAGAAGCATTTCCAAAATAATTATAAGTTAGAGAATGTTCATGTTGGAAAGGTATTGCGAACCACTCAGAAATACTAATGTTATAATAGTGTTTCAATGCTTCATTATTTTTCTAATTATTTGAGTGCAACTGATATTTTTGAAATATATAATAACAAACACCATACACCACCCATCCCCTTCATGCTTCGCCCCCCAGTGGCTCAGCGGTATGTCTGAGGACTTACACGCTAAAATCCGGGTTTCGATACCCGTGGTGGGCAGAGCACAGATAGCCCATTGTGTAGCTTTGTGCTTAATTCAAAAACAACAACCCTTCATGCTTATATATACTATAATGAAAACTTTCTTTTTGTGCACCTCTTTGACCTCTCGACTGTTTTTTTTTAACGTTACAATAAAACAAAACAAAGAAAAAAAAAGAAAGAATTTGCTTTCACTTCTATCCGTTTAAAGTGTTTTTTTCCCTCTGTCTTTAGCTCTCTTGAAACGTACATGGTGAAAGAAACTATCTGGAAGGCCTAATTAGTTCACTTCCATTAACAGTAACCGAATTTAACAAATCAGGCTGATCCTACGGTAACTTTTCAATGCAATATTTGAAATAAAAAACGGAAATTTCGGAAACATGTACCTATCGCCAATTAGCATTGATTTTTAGAATTAAACAAAAAGAGGAAAAGAAAGTGTGTAAAGCAGACCGTTATCTCGATATTGACTCTTTGAATCGCTCAATCAATAAACGGATGATGAATTTGTAAGCTAGTAGGCTATGACGTCATCAGCTTGCTGGATTTTTTTCTGAGATACGAATGATAAAAATGTACTGGGTTCGTTTTCTCTTTCTTTTAATAAACAAACTACAGTGTATCGCTTATCAATAGACGGTGTGATGTGGTATAGGAGTTGTATTCGATTTCATATAGTGAGTAAACGGCATCGTTAATGTACGTACGTAACGCTATCCATATGTTGTTGTTTCTCCCAAACCTGAAACAAACTTAGAGCCAGATGATTGTTTAGAGACTTCCCAGAAATAATCCAACAAAAACACACGTTTACACACATGGAAAAGCAAAAATAATAACAACAGAATATTAGGATATCAAAGTAACTCGTCATTTGAAACGGTCTATTGTTTTGAAATTATTGACAAGAAGCTACTGTTGACTGAGTAAAATTCGATAATGTTATTCTAAAAAAAAATTATATCAAATGTAGATGTATGACTGAAACAAGAAGAATGAGTCATACCTGCACTGAGCGGAATGACGGTTGGAGTTATAAATATGTGAAGAAATAGAAAACAAAATGCATGGATAAATGGGTAAAGGTGGATTAGGTGATGGATTTGACGTATAAGTGGAATCGGTTAGTTTATTTTCAGTCCAAAGGTTAGAAGAGTTGTTTAGATGGTTTATTAAATAATAAACAAACAGTGTGGTGAGCTGGTTGTAGTTTATTTTAGGAATTACCCATTTGTTCTTTTTTATTAATACTAGGTATTGTTCGGCTAGCTTACAGCACAGATGGCTGTGAGTATTGTAATTAAACCTGGGCAATGTTGCTAAACGCATCACTATGAATTATGTATGGTAGTTTTAAGTTTCTTTGACAATTTTCTAAATAATAACGGCTGCGTAGCCGTTTACACTCAATCGTTTTAACATGTAGTCTGCAGTTTATAAGAAGCCTCGTAATCTACTGATTGCATACCGTATACGTATTTTAATATTTATATGTAAGGCATGATAATATCAGAGCACTTATTAAATATCTGTTGCAACTCCATTGATGTCATACAGTTTGTTTGTATATATGGTGTGTCCATTTGGACATGATGTTGCTAAAAGAATAGTTTTATTTTACTACTACAGAGCTGATTTCGGTCATGCCACACAAACATAACATATACTCTGTCTTCCACAACAGAAATATTTAAGCAAGATTTTTAACGGTTATAATCAAGCTCAATTTCGAGCATCGGATCGGCAATCACAGTGATGGCTGATGGTAAGTGTGAATTATACTTACCCCTAAGTGTGAATTTCATAGGTATCACACATGGAGTAGTCATTCTTGAAGCTGACTACAAGGAGTAGCAAGAATCATGCAAGCAGAAGATGGCGATTTGAGGTGAAAGTGAGGCAGAAATTTTGTATTATTTTACTTAGAAAATATTTAATTTTAAATAAAGTATGCAGCAGCGAGAGTCCACCAGAGTCACAATGGAAGAGTCATGACCCATACAAGTGCCATTACCCAAACTCTATCAGAAATGGTGAGGAGAAGGCGTATTAATATAACCAATTCATAATTGTTAATAAACACTTTTTGACCTTGAAGAGTGCGCAGAGTGTCATTCTAAGAAGAAATCTAAGCAGTTACAGAAAAAAATGGTAACAGGCCTTACTTTAAGCCAAATAGTGCAAAAGTCATAAAATAGTGTACCTGCACTCTGGCCACTAGTTTACCTGTACTCTGGTCACTAGCGTACCTGCACTTTGGTCACTAATGTACCTGCACTCTGGTCACCATGGGGAATGAAATCGTTAAATATCTTTCTGACATAATGGGTGACAAATACAAAAAGAGAAAAATATATAAAATCTCACTGTGATAACCAAGTCACGACCCAGAATGGGTTCGAATCCACATCACACCAAATGCTTGCCCTTTCAGTCGTGAGGGCGTTATACTGTCCCAATCAATCCCACTATTCGTTGGTAAAAGAGTAGCCCAAGTGATGTTGGTGGGTGGTGATGACTAGATGCCTTCTCTCTAGACTTATACTGCAAAATTAGGGACGGCTAGCTCAGATAGCACTCGAGTAGCTTTGTGCAAAATTCAAAACAAACCAAAACCAAGTACATTTCTTTACGACAGATAGCACACGCCTAATAGTTAACAAGTATACTGAATATTTAATTATCAATGCAAATATTGATAGTTAAATTGGTGCTAAATTTTAAATTTTAGCTTTCAAAACAAATGCTGAATAAGAAATGTGTATGTGTGTGGGAGCTATAACGTAATTAACTAAATGTTCTCCATTAGCTCAGTTATTAATCTGCAGGCTCACAAAGCTGAAAATAGAGTTTAGATACCTGTGGTGAGTAGAGAACAGACATCTTATTGTGTAGCTTTATGATTGACTACAGTCAAACCATAAACTAAATAAGGAGAATTTCCGCTTTGGTTTTGCTGTGCAAACTTCTTAAAACCCATGAATAAAGAAATGTGAAACTGTAACTTTTAAAAACATTGATTACTTGTTGTTTTTTTATTTGAAGAGCCTAACAATAACTGCTGTGAAAGGTCTTTAGGTAAGAGTTTTTTATGTACATCGGCGAATTATGTAAGTTTGAGACGTCCTCTCGCAGTGAACCGTGTGAGGTTCTTGAAGCCAATATTGTGTTGTCACTCACAAAACTGACCCAGTTTTATTAGTGTCATGAAGTACTGGTGGTTACGATGTTTCAAAGTCTCATCAGTTTGTCTGCTGAATCATTCTTGCTCCTTAAGGTACGAAGCTGGCAGACCATAAAAGCTTATTTTAACATTCTTGATAAATTCCATACAATCCTTATAAGATTAAACAAAAGACATTGGTTACTCACTGACCATAAAAAAAAGTGCTTGGACGTGGCCCTCTAAGAGAACGAGCCAAGTCGTTCAAGGACATAACTACTCTTTTATTAAGCAACATAGACATGCCCGGGATGCAACAACCGCGAATATCTCAAGGTAATTGTTGTTGTAAAACGTTTCTGTGCAATAGATGTATTAAATTGTTTGTTTGTTTTTGAATTTCGCACTAAGCTACTCGAGGGCTATCTGTGTTAGTCGTCGCTATTTTTTCAGTGTAGGACTGGAGGGAAGACAGGTAGTCATCACCACCCACCGCCAACTCTTGTGCTACTTTTTTACCAACGAATAGTGGGATTGACTGTAACATTATAACGCCCCCACGGCTGAAAGGGCGAGCATGTTTGGCGCGACGGAAATGCAAAACCGCGACCTTCGGATTACGAGTCGCACACCTTAACACGCTTGGCCATGCTGGGCCTGGATGTATTAAAAGAGCAATCGTTAGATAAAGCTGTCCGAGAACGTTTCGTCAACAGGCTCTTGCGAGGTAGCGCAATCTAATTTCTCAATACATGGTATTTCAACAGAAAAAAAATATGAGTTAGATTCATCTAGCAAATATAATTATTATCATTATTTCCAATATGCTTCATTTACCTTATTGTTTGTTCGTTTTATAGTAAAGCCACGCTGCGGGGAATTGGACCTTGGATTTTAGTGTTGAAAGTCCGTAGACAGACCACTGTTCCATCAATGATGTTGTTTTGAATTAAGCACAAAGCTACACAATGGGATATCTGTGCTCTGCCCACCACGGGTAACGAAACCCGGATTTTAGCGTGTAAGTCCGCAGACATACCGCTGAGCCACTGGGGGGCCCATCAATGAACAATTTAACTTATTTCAGAGATTACTGTGTGCAAACGTTATCGTAAAAATATCTGATTTTGTAATAAAGGATATTAGATATTTCAAAGTAATTTCATTTAACTAAAGTCCCCCACTGGGAGAGCAGTAAGTCTATGGATTTAGAACGCTAAAATCAGGAATTTGATTCCCCTTGCTGGACACAACACATAGCCCGATATGGCCTTGCTATAGGAAACCGTATACACACACATTTAATTAAAACTCAGTTGTAGCACTTTTAAAGAAATGAATAGAAATAATTTCCTTCTGTTTAATTTTATCATATGAAAAACAACAGCAGACAATACTAATAATATATACACCACGTTTAAAAAACGCCATTAAATAACGAAAAATCTTGGATTATTTAGTTAACGTATAATAAATGTGATTACATGAAAATTGGATATTAGCGTTCCATTTGATCTTTTCTGTAAAAAATATTTGAAATAAATTGTTAAAAATATGTTAGTCGACTTATACTCATATAGAGGTGATCACGTCCAACTACCTGATGGTACACAACTTAGAACTATCACGTTAGAACGTTTTCAAAATGAGTTGAAAACGTAGTACTTTGATTTATTTGAATTTCACGAGATATATATCTCACGGACTGCATAATTATGTTTAACAAAAAAAATAGAAAAAAAGATGTTGATGCAAAAATTGTCATGGATACACACAGAGAGAGATATGCACAAATATATATGATTCTAGTGTCAAAAACAGGTGAGAACATAGACAGTCTATAATACTGGTATATAAGTAAGAGCACGTTAAGATTCAAGTTATAGTAGTTACTAATGTCCTTATGAATGTTCCACTTTTAGAGCAAGAAGCAAATATTTCCTTATAACTATTTTATTTTTGGAACAAGAAGTAAAGATTTCCTTATGAATATTCCATTTTTGGAACAAGAGGTAAATGTTTTCTTATACTATTCCATTTTTAGAACAAGAAGTAAAGATTTTCTTGTGACTATTCCATTTTTGGAACAAGAGGTAAAGGTTTCCTTATGACTAATCCATTTTTAGAACAAGAAGTAAAGATTTCCTTATAACTATTCCATTTTTAGAACAAGAAGTAAAGATTTCCTTATGACTATTCCATTTTTAGAATAAGAAGTAAATATTTCGTTATGACTATTCCATTTTTAGAACAAGAAGTAAAGATTTTCTTGTGACTATTCCATTTTTGGAACAAGAGGTAAATATTTCTTTATGACTATTCCATTTTTAGAACAAGAAGTAAATATTTTCTTGTGACTATTCCATTTTTGGAACAAGAGGTAAAGGTTTCCTTATGACTATTCCATTTTTAGAACAAGAAGTAAAGATTTCCTTATAACTATTCCATTTTTAGAACAAGAAGTAAAGATTTCCTTATGACTATTCCATTTTTAGAATAAGAAGTAAATATTTCGTTATGACTATTCCATTTTTAGAACAAGAAGTAAAGATTTTCTTGTGACTATTCCATTTTTGGAACAAGAGGTAAATATTTCTTTATGACTATTCCATTTTTAGAACAAGAAGTAAATATTTTCTTGTGACTATTCCATTTTTGGAACAAGAGGTAAAGGTTTCCTTATGACTATTCCATTTTTAGAAGAAGAAGTAAAGATTTCCTTATGACTATTCCATTTTTAGAACAAGAAGTAAATATTTCATTATGACTATTCCATTTTTAGAAGAAGAAGTAAATATTTCTTTATGACTATTCCATTTTTAGAACAAGAAGTAAATATTTTCTTGTGACTATTCCATTTTTGGAACAAGAGGTAAAGGTTTCCTTATGACTATTCCATTTTTGGAACAAGAAGTAAAGGTGTCCTTATGACTATTCTATTTTTGGAACAAGAAGTAAATATTTCGTTATGACTATTCCATTTTTAGAACAAGAAGTAAATATTTCATTATGACTATTCCATTTTTAGAAGAAGAAGTAAGTATTTTCTTGTGACTATTCCATTTTTGGAACAAGAGGTAAAGGTTTCCTTATGACTATTCCGTTTTTAGAAGAAGAAGTAAAGGTTTTCTTATGACTAATCCATTTTTAGAAGAAGAAGTAAAGATTTCCTTATGACTATTCCATTTTTAGAACAAGAAGTAAATATTTTCTTGTGACTATTCCATTTTTGGAACAAGAGGTAAAGGTTTTCTTATGACTATTCCATTTTTGGAACAAGAAGTAAAGGTGTCTATATGACTATTCCATTTTTAGAACAAGAAGTAAAGGTTTCCTAATGACTATTTCATATTTAATACAAGTAGTAAAGGTTTCCTTATGACTATTCCATTTTTAGAACAAGAAATAAAGGTTTTTTGTATGACTATTCCATTTTTGGAACAAGAGGTAAAAGTTTCCTTATAAATATTCCATTTTTAAAAGTCCTGCCATTTATAAATCAAAGTATTCACGAGAACCAATGACTATTTCAGCATTGTAAAGATCCATGCTTGAGTTGTTATCGAGGCCTTATCAGACCTTTATAGGCACGATTTATGTCTAATCTCGCGAGCCTATTATGGTTCAGATAAAGCAGAAATTTCGGTTTTTACTCAGTAAAATGAAATAACTGCTCAGACCAACGAATCTCTTAAAACTCGTTTTAAGAGATTTCTATAGGACACTTTTATTCTTTCTTCTTCCCAATTTGTAGTTACTACTGCAGCATCGTTTAAATGTGCTCCAGTGCATTACATAATGAAGAAATATGTAATAACCTTCATATTTTGCATCTTTTTTCCCATATTGAGCAAGAGATGAACATTAACGCTTCCTCGTCGAAATCAAGATCCCTTAAAATCATGGTTGTTAGATAAACAGCTTGACAAAACTATGAATTAACTGAAATATTTGAATAAACTAAAAAGAACAAAAACAGCTGTCAGTGTTCATTGTTCTTCTTTTTGAAGCAAGTTTTTAATTTATTTTATGTATGCTTTGTGGTAGTGATGGAACTCAACTAGCAATAGAACTAATCGTCATTTTGTAAATTTGCAGAAAATGTGACCAGCTTTCACATTAAATTGTTTGTTTTTGAATTTCGCACAAAGCTACTCGAAGGCTATCTGTGATAATTTAGCTATGTAAGACTAGAGGGAAGGCAGCTAGTCATCACCATCCACCACCAGCTATTGTGCTGCTCTTTTACCAACGAATAGTGGGATTGACTGTGACAATATAACGCTCCCACGGCTGAAAGGGCGAGCATGTTTGGCGCGACGGAGATGCGAACCCGCGACCCTCAAATTACGAGGCGCACGCCTTAACACGTTTGGCCATGCCGGGCCTTTACATTAAAAATAATTAAAATTTGAGAATGTACGCATATGTGTGTTTTTGAAGTATTTATAGGATGTTAGGTTTTTAATTTTTTAATGTGTATTTTTTCTTCTTTTGCTACTTGATGATGAGCAAATACAATCCATTAAACACTCACCGAACTATGACTGGTTGTTGTTAAATGCAAAGCTACACAGTGAGCTATCGGTTCTCCATTTGCCACGGGTATCGAAATCCGATTTTTAATGTCATAAACATACATACTTAGCGCTGAGCCGCTGGAGACACCCCTTTATGAAAAAAAAGCTCAAATAAGGATACTTTAACAATGAATGACATTTGTTTTTATTTTAAAGACGTACTAGAATTAAATCGTGGGGTAGAAATTTAATGAGTTATATGTTGATTAGAAAAACTGTTTGAGTTAAAATGACTGCGAGCAAAACGGAAATAAAGTGATATAAAAGCACAACCTTAGATATTGATTGAAATGTACGATTTTTGAAAATAAATAGTTATTGGTTTGTTTATTTTGAACTTCGCGATAGTAACATTGGGTTATATGCGTTGGCCGTCACTAATTAAGCAGTGAAAGACTAAAGGAAATCCACCTACTTCTCGTTTTACTAATGACTAGGGCTTGGCATGGCCAGGTGGGTTAAGGCGTGCGACTCGTAATCTGAGGGTCGCGGGTTCGCATCCCGGTCACGCCAAACACGCTCGCCCTTTCAGCCGTGGGGGCGTTATAATGTTACGGTCAATCCCACTATTCGTTGGTAAAAGAGTAGACCAAGAGTTGGCAGTGGGTGGTGATGACTAGCTGCCTTCCCTTTAGTCTTACACTACTAAATTAGGGACGGCTAGCACAGATAACGCTCGAGTAGCTTTGTGCGAAATTTCAAAAACAAACAAACAAACAAACCAATGAATAGTGGTGTTGGACGTCACATTATAATTCCCCCATGTTTGATTGGACGGGAATTCAAACCGCGGCCCTCAGACTGCTAGTCGAGCGCCTTAACCACCTGGCGGCCCCCCAGTGGCTCAGCGGTATGTCTGCGGACTTACACGCTAAAATCCGGGTTTCGATACCCGTGGTGGGCAGAGCACAGATATCCCATTGTGTAGCTTTGTGCTTAATTGAAAACAACAACAACAACAACCACCTGGCGTGCCGGACCTACAATAAAGACATAGGATTATTTGGTGAAAAAAAATATTCCAATTCATATATGCTGCTTAGGAAATGTTTGGAACAAACAAAATTAAAGCAAAGGCAATTTCGAAAGATATAACTAAATTAAATATTATGAGAGACAAAAAAGTTAAAGAAAATGTCCAGAACAACGAATGCTAAACAATATTAAAAATTGTCTTTTGAAAGATTTCCTTGTTGGACCAAAATATTTTATTAGAAAAAATTAGTGTTATTTGTTTAATTAGTTTCAGACATACAATTGATGGCTAATATAAGTCAAAGGCAGAATGATTGCTCGAAAACGGTGTTGTGGCTATCGTAAAAATGTGTTGTCACTTTTACTTCTAATTATAAAATCAGACAAAATAAACTATTAGTATTTTTAAACTGGGAATTTCAAAACATCGAGATAGTTAGGCTATTTAACAACTGTAAAATAATAATATTGACGTAATGAAATAATCAATTCGATTTTTTTTATTGATGAGATATGTTGATATCCGTTTCTGAGGCAACCCCATTTATGTATTTCCTGGGCTTGGTCGATCACAAGAATTTTTACGCATCTGATGAGTTTTCTGTCAACTGATCTATTGTTTTATTGATCTTCGGACGCTGTGAAATCTCGTTGATTCTCACTTTTTGCGTGTTTATAGAAGGAAAACGTAAACGCCACCTCATATTTAAAGCTGATGTCGTGGGGATAGATTGACAGAAAGGCTAGAAAATGGAAAATCCGTGCGATTTTTCATAACATAAGTTTTTACTCACTTTAATTTCTCATGTTTTAAAGTTAGGAATTGTAGCAATTTTTAAGTTTGTTCCAACACTATCTAGCTGACAGAACCTATTCGTTGTTGTTTTCATGTCGAAGCAAGGCAAACATGCAATGTTTTACGTTTTGTACAATTTTGTTCAATAATATTTTTAGACTTTTGGAATAACTAGAAATTTATTCAAGTTTATCAAAGTTTATTCAAATCTAACATGGCGAGGTAGTCAGAGCGCTTGACTCGTAATCTGAGGGTTGCAATCAAACATACTTGACCTTTTATCCGTCGAAGCGTTATAATGTTACGGTCAATCCCGCTATTCGTTGGTAAAAAGGTAGCCCAAGAGTTGGCAGTGGGTGATGAAAGAAAAACAAACTAATATACAGTATACTAATAATGAACATTAAGCATCGTTATCAACTTATCGAAAATAGATAGTTCTTTATCAAAAATTTCAAAACGGATATAAATAATATTTAATGAGACAAGTGTAAAAACACTAGTTAAATATTAGTTTCTGTGACTCGTTACGGTATTTAGACAGGCTGACGCTTCAACTTTTTTTCTCGTCTGTTAAAAGAGTTGAAATATCACAAGTTTTAAATGTTGAACATTGGAATAATGTAAGCAAACAGTGCCACAACTGTTATTCGAATTTTTCATACGTGAACTTTAAAGCTCAAACTAGTAGACGGTAAGTACAAAAACTGGTTGTTTCGAATAATTTACTGATATAAAAGAAAAGAAAATCCATGAAATACTATTTAGATACCAACTTTTTTGTCACTGATTTTCTCAGACCTAATTTCATATACTTTCAGAAGCAAAAATCGATATAAGACAAGTAACTGAACACAGAGCTAAAGTTTATGATCTTTTCACATTCTACTGAAATGTTAGGCTTAAGAGATATCATTTTGATAAAAGTAGCTATACAATAACAAAATAGAGCGAAATATAAACTGGACTATATTATAATATTAGAGATAAAAGTATCTGACCTGATTGATCTGAGATCGTATTTTAAACATTATTAAGCTTATCATTACGTCATGAATTTTATTCTGGTTGACCATAAAATCACCAACGGAGCTGTTATGAACCCATCTCACGAAAATGCTTTATCGTTTTTTTTTTCTGAACTAGTTATACACAAATCTGTCTATTGGTTCATGAATGTGTTAGGTACCAGGTCCTTAATAATACATAGGCCTCAAAAATTAAGTAAAACAGTAGAATCATTATTGCAATTAATCTCATTAATTTTTTATTGGAGTTTCGTATGCGAAATTTATTATTTTAATGAATTGTTTTAGTGAAGAATTATATAACTTATTCAGTTCTTTACTTTGAGAATTTTAATCAGTAAAATCACAAATGTAATAAATATGATCGAATTTGTGGATCTACATCGGTTCTGAATGTTATAAAGTCAGATTGGGTAGCATAAAGTTTAAGTGTATTAAAATCTACGAATTTAATAGAATAAATATGACATCTGTTGTTTTAGTCGTGCAATATTTACAGATTTATTAAACTGATAAGAAAAAAAGAGAGTTTGATGCAGAATTGTGGCGTGTAAATTAAAATATCGTTTGGATGTTTCATAGTACTACTTGACTTTACTGTTTTGTGATTTTCATTTTATATGTTTGTGAGACAACCAAGAAAAATGATATTTCAATTATACAAATAAGGAAGACCAATGTTGTTAACGGACTTGTAAAGCATTTACGATGAAAGCTTATAAAACTAAAATAAACTATACATATTATAAACAGAATATCTCAAACGGTACAACGTTCGTGTTGAAATGTTATCAATTACAAACACTACACATTTTCTGGCATCTAAACATTTGAAAACAAAAAAATATATATATTTGTAACTAAATATAATATTTTCAGATTCTATTTTATTTTAAAATTCCTGAACATTTATACCAAAATCCTGAATATATATAATAAACTAAGTGCTGGTAGGTCACACTCGATTTCTTCAAATTTTGCGAGTTACATTAGCCCAGTTTCACTTTTTCTCCTAGAACACTTTCTCTTTTGATTTACGTTCCTATTTTAGTTAAATTTAATAGCTAACGTAGGCGTAACTAGCTTCTTAGTTTGAACACTTTTTTTCTGCCATATAAAAGCCTGTCAAGCAGGGAGTTTCCAGAACCAGATCAGGCATGGGTTATGTACGTGACACCACATCATCCACATCATTATGACGTCAAACTATGTAGGATTCGAGTATAAAAGCTGGGAAGATTCCTGTGAAGAATAAGTAAAAAATTATCGAAAATTTATGCTTGGGAATTATTACAAAAAGACTTTGTTGAAACAAACTAAAGATGCCAGTTATATGAAGGAAAGATGAAAACTTTATTTCAGAAAAAAAAAGGTGCTTATGTAGTCACGTGGTTATGGCAAGTTTCAATATTTTATACAAAGGTACTAATATGTAGCATTTTTGGTCAGTCATATGTAGTGGATTCAGTAGAAATATTTAGCATGTTCCTGAGAATGGAAATTTTATATTCCATTTGTTAATTTTCTTTTGTGTAGCTCCCTAGTGGTATGTCTACGGACTCAAGCCGTTAGAAACTGGATTTCGATATCCGTGATGGGCAGAGCACAGATAGCCCATTGTGCAGTTTTGTGCTTAATTCCCAACAAACAAACAAATCTTTTGTGTGTTATCAGTCTTATACGGAGTAGTTTTAGTTTCCAATGGTTTCAAGCTAATTAATATACTTTTTAATGTTTTGAAATATTTATTTTTCTATTTTTGATTATGCCCACAGTAAAACTAAACAACAGCTGAATATCAAATTGTTAAAATTTTAAAGCTAAAATCTTTGACTTACTTGTTTTTCCTTCATGGAAAATTATATTTATTTCAAATTTTATTTAGAGGATGTCGTAGTGTGTGTTTCCTTATAAAAAAAGCCACATCGGGATATCTCCTGAGTACGTGGAGGGGAATCTAACAATTGATTTGTAAAAACATACACTTACCGCTGTACCAGCGGCGGACGGATGTCACGGAAAGAATGATTTATTCCTTTTTGGATAATTTTTGAATACTAGATTTTAATCCTAAAATTGGATTAAAAAGAAAAAAAATTAATCTTGGAAGATCACAGCGAATCAAGTTGGGTTTATTTCGGATTCAGATTGCGAAATACGAAACTCATAAAACCTTAACCCATATATCCCTTGTTACAAGTTTTTGAAATAGAAATGCAATTTTCCAGCCTGAGTGAACATTTTATAGCCATCCCTAATTTTCAATTACCACCCAGCGTGAGCTACAGTATCAGATATCACAAGAGATTCACCTGGCTTTTTGAAAGCCAAGCTCGGCCTAGAGGAGAGTTAGTCTGCTCAATTGTGAATCCAACCTTCATTGGTTTGTGCCCAGTTATCGCCAAAAATAAATCGCTTTCTTCACTTTGGGGCTATGGGTGATGGTCAGATTCCGTTTTTCGATTAAAAGGTTGCACTAGCTGTCGGCAGGTGGTGCTGATGCTACTTTTTCTTTATCACAGTGGTTCCCAAACTTTTTCAGCTTGTTACCCAATTTAGCATGCCACATTAAGCATGTTACCCCTTTCACAAAATGTTTTCAACATTGATATATGTGGCTAAATTAAACTAGAGATATGTTGCACTTTATTTATTTACAATTTATTTACACCGAATTACACTTTTAATTATTGTATTTGATCATTGTGCATTTCTAATGAATATTGCCAAAGATGTCAAGAACATCAGTGGGATGGATGGAGTTGCATACTTGAAGCTAGTTTAGGAATTCTTGACCTTGTGGTTGAAAGTGCCAGCCTGGCATCGTTTGCAACATTCAAGCGAGTCCTGTTCTTTGTTTTCATCCCAGCACGGTTGAGAACCCCATCTCGCACAGATACGTTGTTGAGAATGATACCAATAGCTTCAAGGCTCTCTTGGACAGAGTTGGCGAGTCAGCTAGTTGGGAAATCCAAAAGGAATCTGCATATTGGTTTTGGAATTTGACTTTCAAGGCTTCATTAGCTTGATGGGAAATCATCATCATGAATGGCCTCATCAGGTAAAGAAAAGGGATGAATGATCCACTGAAGACTGGCTGTTTTTAGGTTACTCTCTGGAAAGTAGTGCTGCATGCTTGTTTCAAGCCCCTTCAAATGGTCGCTCATCTCTTTGTTGATGGTCTGTAAAAGTGATCCAGTATCATAACTATTCTCCTCAACAAACTGGTCTAGGGTGGGAAACTGAGCGATCACTCCTTTCTCCAACCGTCGAATCCAGAGTCTCAGTTTTCCCAGAAATGCAGTCACAGTGTAATTGGCATCAATGACAGTTGTGTTTTGGCCCTGGAGTTGCAGATTATCACTGTTCAGCTCCTCAAATATGTCAGCCAAGTAACAAAGTCGAGCAAGCCACTCCTTACCAGTGAACTTGATAGCAAAAGGAAATTCTTCTTGTTTCAGAAATTCCTTCCGTTCGGAGCTCAATGACTCGACGTACGACCTTGCCTCGTGACAACCAGTGAACATCGGTGTGGTAGAGCAGAACTTGATACTGCTCTCCCATTTCCTTGCACAGCTCCCTGAATATGCGCGAATTCACATCCCTGGACTTGATGAAATTGACGATTTTCAACACATCTTCAAACACTAATTTCAGATTACCAGGCAGGCTTTTTGATCCCAGAGAGTACCGATGAATAATGCAATGATCTATAGAAATTTCTGGATTCACAGCTTGTATGAGGCCTCGTAATCCACGATTGCGACCCATCATCGACGGAGACCTAGATTAAAAAATAAAAACTATTAGAAGATTGCGTCAGTTAGTCATTCTTACTTATCTTTTGCGTTATAATTATATGGTTTTAATTTAATTTAATTTATTTTGGTACTTTAGTATTTCAGTACGACAGGCACGATACTTTTTTGTGAATTATGTATAAAATATTAGCTACACTACATCTACTTGTACAATAAATAAAACTATATTACTATATGCCATGTAATTCATTGTATTTATACTAATCTAGACTTTATATAAACATCTCTCCCTAGCTGTTGAACGCTGTTCCAATCCAATCCATTCGTGGTAAAGAAACTGTTGATGATATTGAAGATATCTTCTTCCTTCATGGTTGTCAGCAGATCTTCGCATAATAGGAACTCTTCTATAATCTTGTTCTGGTGGACGTAACGAACAAGCCCAAGAAGAACAGCACAATTGGCTACGTTACACGATTAATCAAATTGCAAGGAGAATTTACTATATGAGCTTTCCTTGATCTCTGTTGTAACTTGGAACAGAATATCTGATGCTATGTCATCGACTCGTCGGCGGATTGTGTTGTTTGATAGAGATATGACACTCAGTTTCTTCGCTTGATCCTCCCCACATACCTTGCTTACCATCTCGTATGCACAAGGCATAATCAGATTCTCTGCAATGGTGTGGCATTTTTGTTGCTCGGCAACTCTATATGCAACAAAGTAAGATGCTTCGACCGCAGCTTGAAGCTTTTGGGCTTGAATTCCAGATGAACCGAACTGGATATTCTTCAGTGCTACAGCCGGGCGCTGAAAATAAGCCTGATCCTTATTTTGAAGATTTGGATGGCACTTCTGGAGGTGAGCTGAGAGTTTTGATGGCTTGAGGCTTTTATTTGTCAACACTTTGTGACATACTACACATTGTGGCCGATCCTCTCCACCAGAAGGTAAATTCACAAAACCACAGCGAAAAAGTTGTCAGAGTAGGTGCGCTTTTTAGACATTTTATTGTTTAATCTGAAGAAAAAGAAAAACTGCATAAAAAGTGTGAACAATGTGAACTTATTATTTATTTTTTCATGGCATTCTAGATAGTATTAAAAGAGCTTATTCAGCATAGGAATGATGTAATAGTAGGTAAATACTAACTATACTGCACAGGGCAGTACACATACATACCAGGTTTTGTCTACCTCGGCTGATGCTCACATAGAAACTGACAGTGTGAAATAGAGGCAACCTCAGGCAGTGCACTCACTGGACACGTACTGGACACGTCGATGAGTCATCAGGGTCACTGAGTGACTTGTGCTCTGAAGCATACTTGTCAAAATACTTTTAGGTTACCACACACTTAGATACATATTTTTTCTTTTCTTCTACTGTATATTAGTTTTTGATGTTTATTGTTATTTGGTTTAACTTTATTACATATCTAAAATAGGTTTAATTTACAACTTTACATACTAAGACTAAGTTAACATTAATCCTAATACCAGCTACCTCAATGTTTTCTTGATTTTCAGAATTTTAACTTTTTTCTGTCACCCCTCCATTACTCCGATAAATTGTTAAAATACCCCAGGGGGTAATTTACCCCCAGTTTGGGAACCACTGCTTTATCACTTCAAAATTATGGTTAACATAGAGTCCTTGAGTATCTTTGAGCGAAATGCAGAAAACGAATAAATGTCTTTTTGAACCTAATAACGGAAGTTATTATACCCACAGCTGTAAGAAGTGAGCATATTCATACCTTACAAATTATAGGCCACACCCAATTCATAATCAAGCACGACACATACATAATTCCATTTATGTATTATACAATCTAACTGAAATATTTATTACAACTGTCTCTAGATTAATATAAAATTATTCAAATTAGGCCCAGCATGGCCAGCGACTCGTTATCTGAAAGTCGTGAGTTCGAATCCACGTCACATCAAACATGGTCTGCCCTTTCAGACGTGAAAGTCTTTTTAACGGTCAATCCCACTGTTAGTTGGTAAAAGAGTAGCCCAAGAGTTGTTGGTGTGTAATGATGACTATCTGCCTTCCTTCTATTTTTACACTTCTAAATTAAGGACGGTTAGCTTTGCGCGAAATTCAAAACAAACCAAATCAATTATTCAGAAATTTCACTTAAAGTTCACTGAGGCAGTGAAGGCTTCTCTGAAATATTTACAGAGCATCTGAAAAAAGAGCGAAATGCATTTAGTTTCAAGACAATTTTAATCTTGACTTGTTTCAAAGTAAAAAAAATTTAACTATTCTCAATTTATTGTAACTCCAATAAAATTGTCTTTTTTATCAAAAGTAGCTAATTTGTAAAATTAACAAAGTTCTAAGGTTATTTGATTATCCAAAGACTCACTACAAAACATTTGGCACTGATTATTATGCACAAACTTATCATAGAAACAGTGAATTAATTACTTGTACAATATCAAAACTCCGTGATTGTTACCGAAACTGAAGAAATTATGAACACACAAATGTGTGTATACATATATATACATGTACTGGTTTGAATTTTACTTCGAATTTCTTGAATTGTTTTTCTTGTTCAGTCAAAATTTAGTTGGTCATAGCAGATGCCCTATCATACATAATTCTGGTTAATTAATTTCATAACAAACATCTTAATAAATAACAAATTAAACTTTATATCAGGATGCAAGTAGATATTTTAATTAAAAATTACTTGAAGAAAGATGGATTGGTAAATGTAATACGTTAAGTATAGCTGAGTAATTTGTGAAGAGTAATAAACCTGGTTTGAATCAGGTGTATTTCTTAATGTTTAATTAACGACTCTTCGACATACAGCAGAGATTCATTAACTGGTTATTCTCCATTAAAGTCCAAACGTTTGTACAGACAACTGGTGCAAAATTGAAAAGATTAACTTACTGTGCAAAGCTTTTTTTGTTGTTTTTCGTTTTTTTTTGTAATGGAGGATTTGAATACACGTATTACTTTAAGAAACATAAATAAACAAGTTCAAGTTTGGGTCGGCTCAACAGGCATGCCCATCATCAGAGGTAAAACGTTAAAATTACAGTTCGTAAACCTGAAGATTTTTATTACATAGTATGTTAAACAAACACGAGAAAAACAAAAACATTTGATAATGTTAAAACTAGTCATACGTAGTTCACAAATTAAATAATTTTGAAATTAGAAATTTGAAGATAACCTCTTCAATAGAAATACTGGCAAATAATTAATTTTTGATACGCACCAGTGTTGGTAGAATTAACATGCTTTTCCCGTGACATCAAATATTAGCCGTGGAGGGCGTTATAATGTGGCGATCAATTCGTTGGTAAAAGAGTAGCCCAAGAGTTTGTGGCGGGTGGTAATGACTAGCTGCCTTTTCTCTAGTCTTACACTGCTAATAAAGGGACGGCTAGCACAGATAGCCCTCGAGTAGCTTTGTGCGAAATACAAAAAAATAAACAAACAAACGTCGTCACACAAGATTTACACGTAGTTCCTAAAGATGACGTTCGACGGATTTTTTAATTTTTTTTGGTAATGGTCAGAAATAATAACAATTATGGTGAAGAGTATTTTTTCTTTCAAGTTGCTACCCCTCCACCTCCAGTGAGTCAGCTGTAAGTCTGAAAGCTAATAACGATAATATCGAGTTTCGATACCTGTGGTTAGCGCAGCACATATAAACCATTGTGAAGCTTCGCGCTTAACAATAAACGAAACTGTTTGGAGCAAAACTGATGGAGACAGAAAAGAAATTTCTTGGATATATGTTTGGTGATGGTTTTTCTAGTTTGTTACATTTTCTCTGCGAATAAGTAAAAAGATTGTTTTCAGGTTGCCACATGTTTGTACCTTTAACATGATTTAACACGTCTCTCCTCGTTTCGCCTGCGTAAGAAGGATTAAGCGAACTGCCCAAGTTACTCTTTTGTTGTTCTCTGTTGAATGGTTTAATCGAATGTTATTCTTCATTTATAATCCCAGTTTTGTGTAACTAAAAAATTATGTTTTTTAAATAGTCGTTGAATGTACGGTATCAAAACCAACCGTATTTTTTATATTTTGGGGTTGAGCACAAGCTACAACAGGTATCAAAACCACGTTTCTGACGTTGACATGCCGCTATGTTACTTGGATGGATCTTTATTTTGTGGTTGTTTTTTGATTTCGACATTACACGCTTTCTTTGCTTTTGTTTCACGAATCTCTTCTGGGAGGGGTCGAGCGTGACCAAATAAGTACATAGTGTGCCAAACTGAAGATCTGAGAATTTTTATTTCTTTACTACAAAAATAAAATACAGTAACCAAAAAATCGCACTCCGTACTTTGAGGCAGTGGGCAGGTTATAGTTCTAATGATCAAATTACACTGTTCGTGAAATGAGCGCAAGTTGGAGGTGAGTGTTATTGACTAGCCCCCTTCCTTCTAGTGCACAAGTAACTTTATGCAAAATTCAACAAACAAACAGAGCTTCTGAGTAAACGCTTATTTTGGGTGAAATGTAGAATTCTAGTTCATCATTTAAGTTCTTTGGGGATGAGGGGCAATTATTAAAAGCAGTTTGATTGAGTGAAGCTTCTAATTAATTGAGGTACTATTGGAAAGTTGTTTATTTCCTGCGGGCGCTCTTTATGACTCGTTCATGAAAAAAATACGGAAAGGTTTTTTTCGTTTTTTTGAGCAATAAATGCTGTGAGCGAGGTTGTTGATGTATGGTTCTGGAAATATTTGTTTTTCACCATCTAAGTTAGAAATATTAATGAAAAACATATTCTTTACAAGGGTTTGAAGGGGTTGTTGAAGAATTCGAAGGGTTTTGTTTTTGTCAAGTTGAACGAAGAAGGTATTGGTATAAAGTTCCATTAGGCCAGAGGTCACTCAGCTGGCAATAAAGTAAGTTGTTATGTTGAAGGCAGAAATTTGTGGAAAGGTTAAACAGATATTACATTTTCTTTTGATCTTTTTATTCTTTGATTCAGGTCTTGGACGGTTATTTGGATAAGTAAATTGTATGCCTGTGCCCTAAGGATATGAATATACAAGTTTTGTATATAAGCAACTTGTTTTTGTTTTTCGGGCCCAATAATTTTTATGCACTAACGAAATGAGTTTTCTTCTTTTTGAGATATTTGTAGTTTTCGTATAAACACTCGTTAATTTATTCAGTACACATGAGTAAAACAACGTTGTTTTCTTAGTCGGCTTTTGTTATTTTTGCGTGTGATAACCAATTACTTCTGGATATTTGTATTATATCTTTAAGCTTATTTTTCTTGAATGTATTTATTTAAAAAAACATTTTGGATATAATAACAAAATCTTCACAAACTCCTTGACAACCAATGCTTCTTGTCTGACGGAAGAGTTCCCTCGTATGAGTTTAGGAAGTTTAGAAGTAGAAATATAGTTTCCATGAAGTTTAAAATGTGTATTCTCGGGGGACTGAAGAACTTGAGGTTTGCTGATCCGACTTCGTTTTGCTGTATATTTGATTATACTTCATTATTTCTTTTGTATTTAGGTTTTTAAAACTTAGTTGCAGTATTGGACAATTTAAAGAGAATTTTCACGAAACTAAAGGTTTTGCAATTACAGTTTTGTTATTTAAACCTATGATATTTATTTGTGATGTAGAGCTTTAGAAAACTTATATTTTTAAGTCTCTAGTTTCGTACCGATGTTTTTTCTCCAATTTGAATGTTTTGTTTGAAGACAATGTTGTTAATAATTAAACATTTTGCTCGCGAAAATCCTAGCAATATATTGACTTTATGAGTCGTCTTTGTGGCAAAGTGAGTTTAAGAATCATTTACTGCGAGATTTCAATAACTCAGTTAACATTAAAGCTTTCTTGGTTTGTTTTGAATTCCATGCAAAGTTCCCCCCCCAGTGGCTCAGCGGTATGTCTGCGGACTTGCACACTAAAATCCGGGTTTCGATACCCGTGGTGGGCATAGCACAGATAGCCCATTGTGTAGCTTTGTGCTTAATTCAAAACAACAACAAGAAATCCATGCAAAGTTACACTAGGGCTATCTGCGCTAGCCGTTCCAAAGTTACAAGTGTAAGACTAGAAACAAGGCAGCTAGTCGTCAATACCAACCGCCAACTCTTGGGTTACTTTTTCAGCAACGAATAATGGGGTTGATCGTCGCATTATAACGTCTTCATGTCTGAAAGGGCGAGCATGTCTGGTGTGACGGAGGAATTTTATAGCATTGACTCTTTACGAAATTATTTAAGTTTAAAACTTTTTCATCTCTCAGAAAACGTAAACGACATAAACGTTTCAATGTTTCATGTAAAGCTCTTTTTCACTGATTTACTTTTTGGTGCTATAAGGGTTGTGATTGTTCACTACTATAAAATATTTATCCTTTCATGAAAAATCATGCTATCAAATCACAACTTCGCAAGTATTTCAAAACTTCACACTGCTTAAAGGTATTGGTAAAAAGAAGGCAAGTTTACAATTAAGTTATATAAACTGTTTTCAGCCGCGGCATAGCGGCTCACAGAAGAGCTCTGACTTTTTCAAGTACAAACATTTTAGCTCACAGCTTCGTCATTTCTTGACAGATTTGAGACGCAGCTACAGTTTTGGATTCAGGAGGTTAAGCCTTTTCGATTGATATATTTGACCATACCCAATGTCTCATAAATTAATTTACTCTAATCCTGACTAAAATAAATTAAATTCGAGGTTAGATTGGTGCAGATTTTGATTAGTAAAAAATCTTAATCAGGTATACAAGCGCCCCATGCTTGGTGGCGTAGAAAAATATAGCGAATAAAAAAGGAAAAGAGGAGGGTCTCATAGATTAATTCACTTTAATCTTGTCTGAAAAAATTTGAAGCGCCACAAGTATTGAGGATTTTCTCTGGTTTTATTTAAAAGGCGTTTTTTCTAAGTTACAAAGTAGACTTTTTCATACCTTTTTGCCATAAAAAATTCTTCTACTTAGAATTGATATGGCTTTACAAGTGGTTCTTATGTATAAAAAAAGATAAAAACTTTATATCGAAATTTCCGCCCGGCATGGCGTAATCTAAGGGTTGCGGGTTCGAATCCCTGTCACACCAAATATGCTCGCGCTTTTCGCCGTAAGGGCGTTATAACATTACAGTCAATCCCACTATTAGTTGGTAAAAGAGTAGCCCAAGAATTGGCGATGGGTGGTGATGTTTAGTTGCCTCTTCTCTAGTCTTATCTGCTAAATTAAGGATGGCTAGCGCAGATAGACCTCGTGTAGCTTTGCGCGGAATTAAAAAAAACAGACAACAGATCGAAATTTCAAACGTTCAAATCATTTAAAAACCAGGATGTGACATGTGTCTTCATTCCCCAAAACGGTTAGTTTTGAGTAAAGAACATTTTGATTTTTATCAATCAACATAAATGTAAAATAAAAAATGTATGTACGCATAACTAATATGTTTTTTATTATTTTTAACGATTCCTGCACAATGATACACATGTTCTAACTATTGACAGTTTTCTACTCGCTATCCCTTCCACGAAGACGTGTATTATCAAGCTGTAACTTTCCCAAGGATTTCAAAACTTCACGTGACTTTTATGATTTTTTGTTTTTTCTTAATCTCAGCGACAAACCTCGGATCAACGAAGTTTCTCCCATTAGGTGAAACTACTTGTACAAAACCGACACCAACCAATTTCTTGACGGAACTTCTAAAGTAATCTTAGAAGTTCTAGTGGCAACATGGTACTCGTATGGATGTACGGTTTTTAAAAAGCTTAGCCGTAACCATAGCAACGTTATCCCCTAAATCTAGGCAGCCTCAGAACTGAATATAAGATTCAAACTGGTTATTTAAAACGTACTTTGGAACTTTATTTATTTTTTATATTCAGAAGACTTGACGTAAAAAAAGAGTTTGAAATCTTTATGGTAAATTCAACCAATTTGAGCCTTAAGATTCTCTGCGCTCCATTAAGTTTGGAAAAGAAGCTGTCATTCACGTTCAGAAAACTGTATTCTGATAGATAGATGTCTTGAAAGGTTTCAAAAATGATGTGTCTTTTTCTTTAGCATATCTATCTTCCCTTTCCACTTTCATCTGGCGTAAAATGATGCTCAAAAATCTATTTCTTGGCTTAAAAATGTTATTATAATATAACAATAACATTTGTTTATGTGTGTGTACATACATACATATATATGTATACAAATAAAACATTTTCTCCAAATCGACTAAGCCGGTTTATAGCACGGAGATGACTTACATCATTACTAAAAGTAATTCAGGATATCTTGTTATACATCGTTATCGATACGACTTTTCCTCAGACCAACCTTTTCAGATATTTGCTTAATCGAATATCTTATCCAAAAGCTATTGTAAGTCAAGGTTTTCTTAGTTTCAGCTTTACTAAAGATTCATTTGCGGACAGACACATAAAACAACTATTTTTGTTTGTTTGAAATTAAGCATAATACTACAGAGTGGGCTATCTGTGCTCTGTCCGGTTTCTAACGGTGTGCATGCCGTTATGCCACTCGGGAGCGTTCACATATCTCATAATTCGAATTTTAGCGTATTTAAAGTTCGGTTAACACTAGAATGGTATTTAATGTTTAGGATTACGATTAATTACTTACAACCATTCTACGAATTCTACCACAAAATAAGGAAATAACAAAACCGAATGCGTTAGAACAATGCTGGTAAACAAACATACTTTAGAAATACTCGTCTAATAACTGTAAATGGGCTCCGTATTTTAATTATAAGCCTAACTTTGCCTCTCGTGTATCGATATTATAGCGTTCATTCTTTTCGTTGTTTGAATAAACGTGTTTTTAAAAACCGTCATGAGAAAACCTATGCTATTTGTGAAGTCAAAAAATGCAGAGGGTGGAGTACATAATATTAAAACGATCTTAGGGCCTCACGACGACGTTACAGCCACCTTAAATCGTGTTCTGTCATGTACAAAGCCTGTCATTCCTCCTTGCGATTTTATATTGTTATAGCTCTGTTGCCTGCCGCTTAATGTTGCTAAAAGGTTTAACATTAAATTTTTTATCCTATTTTTAATTTCAAGAGAAGTTTTAACTTTACTGTGATTCCCTGGCTCATATATATAGTTTTGCTAATGGCTCCACCTGGATAGAGATACTTAAAGAGTGTTCAAATTAGTACAAACAAAAGAATTGCACGATGCAGACATATATATATATATACAGTACTGTGTAAAAAGTGTTAGGACAAAGTCAAAATTAATTTGATTTTAGGCTATTTTCAAAGAACAATGGAAAGTGAAACATTACAATTTTAGTAATTTTCTTACTTAATACAACAAAAACTCCGTGGAAGTTCTTAAGTTCAGTAAACAGTTATTATTTTGCGTGTCCCCCTTTTGCTTTAATAACTGAAGACAATGTTTCACGCATTGTTTCAACATATTTAATCAAAGTGTCCACTGGGACTTTACTCCAAATGCCTCTAAAACACCTCCGTAATGTTTCTTTGGAAGTAACTTTTGTTCTGATCAAGCTTTCGATCTATCAAATCCCAGATCTACTTAACTGGATTCAGATCGGACTTCTGTGGGTGCTATTGCATCATTTAAATGACTCTAACAGCTTCTGTCTTAGCTAAGTAATTTCTTCATAGGTTGGATGAGTGTTTGAGGTCATTATCTTCTTGGTTGTAAAATAATACACAAACCTACGTTTTAAATCAAATATTCCAAAAAACCCTTTTCCAATAATTAAAAGTTCAGTTTTTGTATTTATTTAGCACATTTCAGTCTCTTGACAATACTTGTAGAGCGAAGTAAAGGTTTTTTAAACTGCTACACGACCATATATTTCTTTCTCGTTGAGTTTTCATGATACTATAGATCTAGAGACTTTTCTATCATTTGATACATGGTAGTTTATCTCATGCTTGAAATCAGTGGCACTTTTCCCAAAGGCTACCTACATAAATGATGATACTTAACGTAAGTATCGAATTAGGGTGTTCTGCCTCTTACTTTTTAATTTTAAAATTTACAATTCTCGATTCTCATGATCTAGGGCGGACTTGACACTATTTTGGAAGCATTTAAAGCCTACCACAATTTGTTGGAGAGTCCAGTTAATATCACATACAAATTTATGCGAGCTCTCTGCTCCACTAACAATTCTCTGTGCACTTTGGGCCGTAGTATCATGACAACAAAACGTAACATATAGTGTTAAACATTGTTCTTATCAAGGTTTATTCGTGGAGTGCTATTAACTTTATTTCTTGTAGCATATACTGCCAGCTCAGGTCGTGTTTTGTCATGTACAAAGCATATCATTCCTCCCTGATTTTATTTCAGACCGTAAATTTGATCACTACGTTCATTTAAGCAAAACCCTTATGACATGTCCTTGGTATGTGAATTCTAAACAATGATAAGCATTTTCACCGTGGCTCATTCAGTTGCCACCAAGAATCGGTGAAACATGGCCATAGTGTTGACAGTTACATTCTGTAATGAAATGGAATAGCTAGCCCTATAAAATAAAAAGAATGGAAAAATATTATCTTGTTCTGACACGTTTGCACACTACTGTACAACAAACTCTCCTACACACACATAAGCAAATGTCAACATAGACGTTAAAGAAAGAACATTTTTAAAGATTATTGTGAGAAAACTTATTCAGACGCAACATGTTGTAGTCCCAGTTTTTACATTAATATCAGTAAAACCAAAATATCTGGAGTGTAACAGCTCCTGTAATATCTAAAGACTACAGATAACACAACAGACACGTTGCGGTTTATCTCCTAACACGAAACGTCATCCGTTGACAGAAATATTTAAGTTCTTCAGACGATGTTATAAAACCTTTGAAACGCTTTTGTTAACAATATTGCAGCAGTAGCTTTACAAGTAGAAAATCGCACACAAAATTAGTTGAATTTCAATACAGCCAGAGGTACCCCACTCATGTTTGTTTCAGAATAATTTCAGAAACAATTGCTCCCAGTGAGTCATGCAAATTACGTGCACATTTCTAGGTGTTACTGTAACACCGTTTTAAAATACATATTGGTTTTGTAAATAGAATTCGAAGTAATTCAAGTAAAACTGTATTGTTGGTTATCAACTGTTACCATTCGTTGTATAACAAAATCTCACACATGTTGAAGAATCACACTAAGTTGAATTGTTGTAAAGTGTGGTTCTTTTGTAAGTCCCCACTTTATGCGGTTATTATAAAGTCAATGAAAAATATTAAACGCCTCCATATTTCTGCAAACATGTATATTTGCAATTCAAGTGCTTTTCGATTTTCTTTGTTCAGGATTACTGATGAAAAGATGGAATCCTCAAAACATGTGGCAATCTAATAATAAATTGGACCTCACTTTGTATCCAGCCAATCTTCACCGTTTTGTTGAGGAGAACAATAGTTATAGTATTTCTAGTTTAAATAGATCCTCCCAAATATCAAGAGAAAAAGGTAAAATTTAAAGAGATGTTTATTTATTTCACGCCGTGATTCTCGTGGAGTATGCTCTGGTTCTAATCTAATGTCCACCATACACATTCAAGCTGAGTGATTTAGATTAACGACTAAATCAGTTGGCAAATCGGAACAATTCATGAACACGTGTGATATTTTTTCCGACACACTGATTTTTTTTTTCAATTAAGATTAGTATCCACTTTAAGTAGAAGTGTGGCATAAACTGTATTACGGAGTTCAATTGATTTTTCATGTGATTGTAATGAGAAAAACAAAAGTTTATTGATGAAATACAAACTTTTTATTTATTGAGCACGATGTTTGGTAAACAAACAATATCCAGTCAGCTGAAGTAGGGACAGAAATAAATACATATCCTGTTTTTATCTAAATAGAAATATATCTGAATCAAGAGAAAATATGAATAGAAGTAAGAAATTCAACCATTATTTACTTCGTTGAATAGGGGTATATTTGTCAGATGTAATGTATATCATCTTACCATAGCATTGAAGAAACAGGACAGAAAGAGCCTCCAGCTGTTCTTATACCTCTATACACAACCAATGTTATTCCGGAACACTTTAGTACAATTCTAAGAAATTCTACAGCGCTACCTTCCGCGGAATAGTGCAAAAATATCAAAGGTGAAATGAGATTTCAGAGCGTGTATTTACAACAAACGTGAAGTTGTGCGCAAGCTAGACATTCAACGCATGCGTGTAAATGTGAAAAATTTGGAAAAAAAATGTTCGTGAACAAGGTATCATCACTTTTCTAAACTAAAAGCGAAATGGAAAGAAACATATGAATGTTAAGTAATAAATGTAGACTTTTAAAGCGCTCAGATGTTTGGTGATTATTATTTCTACATAGACTTATCTTTCCCAACAGACTACGATTTGACTAACTTAAGTTATAAATTACGATATTTATGAAGGGAAAGAAGCGATTCATGCACGTGATTTAGAATAAGTAAGTATAATTAGAATTGGCTTTTTCAGGTTAGTAATAATATATTTCAATACATTTCCTCTAAACTTCTGCTAACAGGAGTTTGAACGATAACACTGGCAAATAAGTAGGACAACTATTAGACAGAAGAAAACTGATTAAGCTTGAACAAGTGTGTTCAAGAGCACGTGTACTTAGAGATAGTAAGATCTCCTAGCTTTATAATATAGCTGATAATGATTTCTTTCGTACAATAATGTTCTAAAGAATTTATAGTTAATGGGTATTTTATTGGGGTTCTTACCTGATATCAGTTTGAGCCACCTTTGACCAGGATAATAAAGTGGATTCGACCAAGACTCCATAATACATTGGAAGATGTTTCGCTCAATTGAAGTCAATTTCTAAATGAATATGATTAGAAATTAGCATATAGATATTGGTTGTGAATGAAATGTTCAAATTTGTTTGAAAAACATAAAATGAAAAAGATAGTGTATATGTTACCTGTGAAAAAAATACGACGCTAATTTCACACTCTTTGAAATAATTTCGGATAAGAAAAATGGAATAAATTGTTACAACATTGTTTTGAACAAAATCTCTTGTTCCTCAGGGTGGAAAAAGGATTGTGGTGTTATCAACGACAAGTCACTCTCTGAATTGTATTCTTGTGACCTGTTAAAAGTATTTTATTATTATTAGAAATTCTTACCTTGAACAATATCTTATGCAAAACTACCCACTCAACTTTTTTGAATAATTTAATTGATCCAAACCCATTCTCAAAACGTTCCAATGATGAGTATACAGCCCCCAAGTAACTAATATTCTTTAAAATCAGACAAGGAGAATGAAGGGCTTCATCTCCTAAAAGTAAAGTTTATATGTTTTATTTTTCTACTGATAAAGTTATAATGACGTACGACTTTAGACCTTCCTACTGGCTACTTTCAAATGACTATACCTCCCTGTGGATGAACGGTACGGTATAATATCAAAATCTGAGATTTGATTTCCTCCAAGTGGACAAAGGATAGATTGTCCATTGTGTATCTTTACGCTAAACATATGACAACATCTAGGGCAATATAAGTTACAATAACAAACAGCTTTGATGCCCGTTATTGTCATCTATATTTTTATCTCGTATTTACTTCACATTTCTACAAGTCTCACTCTCTCCATAAAAGGTTACGGAGTAATTATACTTTTTGTTTGTTTACAATAAATGTTTGTGTTGAATGAGTTGGTGGTCAAATTAAAAGATAAAAACAACTTTCTTCCTGTTCATAAAACTATTGTAAAAATGCTGCTTATGTCTAGGAAGATTCAGGTCTGATCTGAACTATTCAACTTTCACAGTAAGGAGAACCATTAGTATGTTAAAATTACTGATCATAAAATCATTTTGCTAATTCGTATTTCCATAGTCCTTCTACCTCCGGTGGCTCAAACTTAAATATCGGGGCTTATAGCCCTAAACTTTGGATTTTGTTTCTTGCTGTAAATGGAGCACAAATAACCAAAATTAATACGAATACAGTAGACTTGGTCACTGAAATAGTATATACGTTATCTATAGAAAAATATTTATTCCCCCTTGGAAAGAAACTACTAAGCATTATATATATATGTGGAAACAGAAGAAAAAGCTGGTCTTCACAATGCTATCTTTACATCGAGTAAATAGTTAAATGCTTTCAGTTGGATAACATTGTGCTGTTAACAAATGATAAGTTTCTTATTTGAAATAATATCCTAGTCCATTTACTGAATTATTCAGAAAAATATTTTTGTTTCTCCATTAAATTCCTTAGTGCGGCCCGGCATGGACAGGTAGGTTAAGGTGTTCGACTCGTAATTCAAGGGTGGCTGGTTCGAATCCCAGTCGCACCAAACATGTTCTCCCTTTCAGCCGTGGGGGCGTTATAATTTGACGGTCAATCTCGCTATTCGTTGGTAAAAGAGTAGCCCAAGAATTGGCGGTGGGTGGTGATGACTAGCTGCCTTCCCTCTAGTCTCACACTGCTAAATTAGAGACGAAAAGAGCAAATAGCCCTTGTGTATCTTTGCACGAAATTCAAAATAACAAATATTCCTTAGAATTATTTTGAAGAACAAAAATTCCACGCATTAATATAATAATATATCTTTAAACTATATTCTCGTGCAAAACACACAAAAAAATCTCGGCTATCAATAAAATCACTACATTATGTTTATGTGGAGGATATCATTCAACTGTAACTTTTAATCGAAATATTGAAAAATGAAGAAAGGCCAGAAACAGCAATTTATGAAAATCGAACCAATGCCTGCCCGTTGTGTGCATAAAATTTTTTATATTATAATTTTTTAAATATATAGAACCGTGAAATTATAATATTCAATTTTCAAGTTGTTTTTTCAAAGATTTTATGCAATATTTTCTGCGTTATTAATTGTGTATTGATTTTTGTTTTGTCACAAGAATTATTACATTTCCAGATAACGTTATTATTCTTTACGGTTTTTAAAGTCAATAGTTCTACGCAAACGGATTACCTCATTTCTGTGTTAACTTGGATAACAAACAAACGAGAAAACAATCGATTTGCGTCCATGTTGATCGCCCGCGTCGCGCTAAACATGCTCGCCCTCCCAGCCGTGGGGGCGTTATAATGTGACGGTCAATCCCACTATTCGTTGGTAGAAGAGTAGCCCAAGAGTTGGCGGTGGGTGGTGATGACTAGCTGCCTTCCCTCTAGTCTTACACTGCTAAATTAGGGACGGCTAGCACAGATAGCCCTCGAGTAGCTTTGTGCGAAATTCCAAAACAAACAAACAAACAGTCCATGTTGATATAAATAAAAATGGCCGAAACGTTAAAATAGAATTAGTTGCGGACGTCTGAATCTGCTTTCATTGTCTGTGTTGAAACGCGCTAAATCATTTCTAATTATAAATATAAATCACTCGTTGAACATAACTCACGTGAGAATAATGTTATTTAACAATGGTTATTATGGAAGGCTGTTGGAACATTAGTTTTCATAAAAACACCATGCTACTGAATTAATTAAAAGAGATATTTATGCATTGGATAGATGGTCAAGAGATTAAAGCACAAATACCTTTCCTATCTCCTTCCTCCCCACCCCAAAGTAAAGCTGGACGTATCTCATGTTATTGCTAACAACGTAGTAAATAATGTTTTGAGGTTTGAAAACTATGAAATTAATGGATGATTTCATGAAAATAAAATGGCCGAAGAAACTGGAATCATACAATACAAACTTTAAAAAAATCATGAAAACAATGGATGATTTCATTAAGAAATGGCCGAAGATAAGAGCTGTTAAGTCTTCCTGTACAATTAAAAGTATTTTTGCATTATTAGCCTTTTTAAATGTGTCCTTTTAAGGACTCCGTGTACAGTTGAAAGTCTGTGGAAAGGTTCTCAAGATGTATTGGTCTAAAATTCATCTCACTTTCCTTCGAGTAAGGTTGTTTCAGAGGAAATTGTAGTATCATCAATATTGCATAATTATGACTGAGAAAGACTGATTTACACTTTGTGGATGAGAATGTTCAGGCATATGTATTTATAGATTTAAAACTACATCTTGGGTATAAAACAGTTTAAGCTGTATATCGTACAGTTTGTTGTTGTTTATATAAGTAACATTTGAATGTCTGTGTTTCCACACATACAGTGCATAAAAGACATACAAGCTAAATTAAACTTTATCATCCTATTGGTTACTTAAACTGAAACTGATGTTTGCAAAAAATTATAATGAATAGACATATTATTCCTTATTTAGGTGCAGGGAATATAAGCTTCATAATTAGGTGTGAAGAGGAGATTTATTCTTGATGGGTAAATTTTTTCGTATTAAAGTGTTTAGGTTCTTGCCATGTGAAAGTGCTTAAGTCCTTGTCGTATCAAAGTGCTAAAGTACCTATCATATTAAAGTGTTTAGGTCCTTGGCTTATTAAGATGCTTAGTTCCTTGTCCTATTAAAGTACTTAAGTGCTTGTTGTATTAAAGTGCTAAAGTCTTTATTATATTAAAGTGTTTATGCCCTTGGCTTATTAAGGTGCTTAGGTCCTTGTCCTATTCAAGTACTTAGATGTTTGTTGTATAAAAGTGTTAAAGTCCTTGTCCTATTCAAGTGTTTAGGTTTTTGTCTTGTTAAACTGCTTAGGTACTTATGTTATCAAAGTGTTTAGGTCCTTGTTTTAAAGTTCTGAAAATCACAGCTGTGCAAACCGTCACGAACACCTACACTCTAGTTTGTCCCCAGCAGCACAGCGGTATATCTGTGGACTCACACACTTAGAAACAGGGTTTCGATACCCATGGTTGGCAGAACACAGATTGCCCATCGTGCAGCTTTGTACTTAATTCCAAGCAAGCAAATAAACACTTTATTTTGTAAATTGTCTCTCACTTTGGCGACAAGGATGTTTAGAAGAAGAAACATCGAAAAGTCAAATAACATCTTTATTGCCGTAATAATTGAAAACATATAAATAACGACAAAAAGTGATTTGAAAGAAAGCTACTAAACTGTCTGTTTCCAATTTTCTTAAAGATTATATTGAAATCTTAATTATTTCACTGTTCTCTGATACTACGTTAACATCTCTTAATGGAAGTTTTAGAAATCGGGTCAACTTAACCTATTCAGTGCCGTAGACGAGATAACTCGTCCAAGCCGATCGGTAACGCAGTGCCACGGATGAGTTAATTCGTTCTCAATAATACCTAACTTCAACGATAGATTTCAGCACCATACATGCATTTGACATACTTACAAATTGTTTCACTTTCGATCCAAAATGGTGTCACGAAAAAAGTTGCAAAATGAAGAAGCATTAGAGTTGTATTGTAGCAGCTGAAATACTTTGCAGTCAACAGGTTAAACAATCCAGATAATTAAATAAAACTAATTTTCTTACATAAAATTAAACAATAGTTTAGCGTTAATAAGTTAACGTTTACTAAGGACTTTTACAATTATAGCAAGTTATGATAGTAAAGTTTACACTTGCTTGTGAGTGTCCATATTTACGCATATGTGGCTGCAGGCCAGTTACCTGTATTACAAGTCGGTAGGCCTAACAGTATAAATTGGAGCCTACGTTAATATAAGTTCTGCAAGTATAGATAAGCAGTTTCTTTTTGTATATTTTACGCTTGTAAAGTTTATAAGGAGCTCATATCGCGTTTCGTTATATTAATTTCATAACTGAATGTCCCTGTAGCAATAAATTATAAAAGCAGTGTTGTCGTGACCAAATTTATTTGTACAAGGGAATTCTATTTGCCATAAATGAAACTTATTCTCGTTTGTAACAGTAACTCAAGCAGAAGGAAACGCGGTATGTGGTTCGTTGGTTTCAAACCTTTGTATGCTTCACTTTGATAAACAACCTGACATATCAATTAGTGATATCAATGTACTGGAACATTTTCAATGACTTGTTGCTCATAACGTTCACGCAAGGTCATCAACTCTTACACATTCAAACGTACTTTGAAAGCTGGTCATTTATTAGAACCTTCCTCGTGAAATTACCCTGTTCTTCCATCGCCATAAAGACTTCTCTTGATTAAATATATTATATGTAGATACTTTAATTCAAGTTATTAATATGCAACACACGCATTAAACAATAACAATTTAACTAGTTTGAAGTGACAAGTATTTATATTATTGCAAGCAGTATGGCGAAAAAAAAAGGTTTAATTTACAAAACTTAAACATATGCTCTTATCACCACGTGTAAAATGAGAACTAGTAAACTTATATAGGCTGTGATTAAATATAATCCAACAGGATAACAGTTCAAAGCTTCAGCTCTTTGCAGTATTAACCGTGTTGAACAGAAAAGGAGAAACGATGGAAAATGCTCAAGAGGCAGGAAAGTGTATCATTACTAATTCCTGGATAGGGAATGGTTTCGCAATTACTTGTTACCAAAAAAGGCAAAGATAATATAACTTTCTGAAGCAATGTTAAGATAATATGGAGAAAAGTGATAACTATGGTATAATTACTGGGAAGGTAGCATCTATCGGCAATAAGTGTGGTATAATTACTGGAAATGTAACATTTACTGGTAGTAAGTGTGATAAAATTACTGGGAATGTAGCATCTACTAGCAGTAAGTGTGGTATAATTACTAGAAATGTAACATCTACTGGCAGTAAGTGTGGTATAATTACTGGTAATGTAGCATTTACTGGCAATAAGTGTGGTATAATTACTGGGAATGTAGCATCTACTAGCAGTAAGTGTGGTATAATTACTGGGAATGTAGCATCTACTAGCAGTAAGTGTGGTATAATTACTGGGAATGTAGCATCTACTGGCAGTAAGTGTGGTATAATTACTGGTAATGTAGCATTTACTGGCAATAAGTGTGGTATAATTTCTGGGAATGTAGCATCTACTAGCAGTAAGTTTGGTATAATTACTGGGAATGTAGCATCTACTGGCAGTAAGTGTGGTATAATTACTGGGAATGTAGCATATACTGGTAGTAAGTGTGGTATAATTACTGGGAATGTAGCATCTACTAGCAGTAAGTGTGGTATAATTACTGGGAATGTAGCATCTACTAGCAGTAAGTGTGGTATAATTTCTGGGAATGTAGCATCTACTAGCAGTAAGTGTGGTATAATTACTGGGAATGTAGCATCTACTGGCAGTAAGTGTGGTATAATTACTGGTAATGTAGCATATACTGGTAGTAAGTGTGGTATAATTACTGGGAATGTAGCATCTACTAGCAGTAAGTGTGGTATAATTACTGGGAATGTAGCATCTACTAGCAGTAAGTGTGGTATAATTACTGGGAATGTAGCATCTACTAGCAGTAAGTGTGGTATAATTACTGGGAATGTAGCATCTACTGGCAGTAAGTGTGGTATAATTACTGGTAATGTAGCATATACTGGTAGTAAGTGTGGTATAATTACTGGGAATGTAGCATCTACTAGCAGTAAGTGTGGTATAATTACTGGGAATGTAGCATCTACGAGCAGTAAATGTGGTATAATTACAGGAATCGTAGCATCTACTAGTAATGATTAAAATTGTAGCACACTCTAGTTGTAATTGTGTTACAAAAGTTAAGGGTTGCAAAAAAAGTGTGAAAAGTAATGTACCCATCTTGGTAATTTGTAATTAAAAGGGTTAAAATGACAAGAATATAGTTTAGAAAAGTGATATTTAAAAAACGCGAGACTTTAAATTTCAGAGAAACGAGTGAAAAAATTTACAGTTGTGTGATAGTGAGAGATTTGGGTTAACAATTCGGCAATAAGAGAGAGATCGGTTGTGCCTCTTTAAAAATTAAATAATGTCCAAGAAACACTTATAAAGATTATTAGGGATTTTTTTTCTTGATTCTGTAACTTTGAGGTACATCCTGTTAGGCTGCACGGAATTAATAAAATTCCATGTTTTTCATAAATATGAAAGGTAATGCGATACGTCCAGTGCATTACGGAAACGTCGAGAGCTTTTATAATTTTGTTTTTTTTTTAATAAGAATCTACGGATGCTCTTAAGGATCTGGAAAAAAAATTACCCAAGTTTTCAGATAACACTAGCAACAGAAAAGCTTAAGAAACTTGTGATACTATTTTGATCTTTCGTTGATGAATAGGCTCTATTATTCGAAGAATTTGCAATTTAATAAAAATCAGTCACCACATATACAAAAATGTTGTACAGGTTTTATTTAAAATTGAAACCTAAGTAACAATGATACAAATAGGACGGTTTTACAACTGAACAGAAATGAAAAAAAAACACATCTCTTAGAGTCACGCTTCGTTATTAATGGTCTTATATAAATAAGTACTCTTATATATTTAAAAATGGCTGGTATGAGTAGAGAAAGCACCAGTAGAGGAGCGAACAACTTTTCGATCTTCTGACGATGACCGAAGAAGGTCGAAACGTTGTCCGCTTATCTACTAGTACTTTCTATAACCATACCAGCCGTTTTAAAACATATAATTTTCTCTACAAGTGGGTTTTTTCGTCATCACGGATAAATAAGTACTCGTTCGGTGGACAAATTCAAGAACTGCTGACAAGGAGAGAGACATACAAATTAGTTTGTTTGAAATAAAGAGCGGTCGTAAAGGGAGTAGGAGGCGCTGTTACAAGTTAATGGTATGAATCAGCTAGAATAGTAATAAATGTAGGGGACGAAATTAGTCTCTACAAGAGGTGGACATCATTCTTACTAACGCCACTGACCTGACCTTGCCAATATAGTATAACGATACTAAAAGTTATAGTAACAAAACAACTAGTCTTCACGTATGATTCCATTCCCACACTAACTGATTTTTAAAATCACTCACTATATCCTGATCTCTACCAACATTTGGATGCTTGTTTGTTTGTTTGTTTGTTTTTGAATCTCTCGCAAAGCCACACGAGAGCTATCTACGCTTGCCGTCCCTAATTTAGCAGTGTAAGACAAGATGGAAGGCATCACCCACTGCCAACTCTTAGACTGCTCTTTTATCAACGTATAGTGGATTGACCGTGACTTTATAACGCCCCACGGCTGAGAAGGCAAACATGTTTGATGTGACGTGCTGAAGTACTTTGAAAGAATGAGGTTGAAGTTTCCACAAAATCACGTGAAGTTCACGTTTAATAGTAAGCAGCCTCGAATATGGAGATTGCAAGTGATTATACAAGCTCAACCAATCCAAGGTCAGGCATGGCCAGGTGGTTAAGGCACTCGACTCGTAATCTGAGGGTCGCCCTTTCAGCACTGGAAGCGTTATAATGTTACGGGCAATCCCATTACTCATTGGTAAAAGAGTAGCCCAAGAATTGATGGAGGGTGGTGATGATTAGGTGTCTTTCTTCTAGACTTACACTGCTAAACTAGGGGCGGCTAGCAGATTGCTCTCGTGTATTTCTGCGTAAAAGTAAGAAAAAACAAACAAAATCAATCTGTGAGAATTGAATAGAAACAGACGCCAAATTTTGTTTCTTTTTATAGGCAATCTGCCTGGTCTTACTGGAATTGTTATCACAGAATTCGTTTGTTTCGTAATTTCTTCTTAAACAAACATCTTCCAGGAATTATGGGAAAGTGATATTAGGCTATTAAGATAAATTGTACCCTTTTAAGAATTTTCTTCCAGAGCGCGTGCTGCCCTTGTAACTAATTCCGACAAAGTCGATCGTGCTCAATTTAGATTGCTTTTATAACACATTGTTAACCTACACACTAACATTGATTATAACGAACCTCTGCGAAAGACGATTACGTCAAGTTTAGACAAACTAGATTTTTTTTTCTGGCCAACTTGTATTCATTTAACAAGCTTTTGTTTGTTCGTGTATTTTTTGTGAATTTTTCGCAAAGTTACACGAGAGCTATCTGTGCCAGCCGTCCCTAATTTAGCAGTGTAAGACTAAAGGGAAGGCACCTAGTCATCATGACCCACCGTCAACTCTTGGACTATTTTTTATCAAGGAAAAGTGGGATTGATTGTACTCTATAACGCCCCCGCGTCTGAAAGGGTAAGCTTGTTAGGTGATATAAGAATTCGAACCCGCGAACTTTAGATTGCGAGTCAAACACCCTAACCACCTAACAATACTCTGCCATATTTAAGAAGAAAATAATTAAGTTCTCTCCTCCCCAGTGGCGCAGCACAGATAGTACTCGTGTAGAATTCAAAATGAACCAGACCAAACTATGACTCCACGAAGTCAAATTATGTCGCTTACTGTCCAATATTAACATAGCCATTATTGATAGAAGATCTTTACCATGGAAATCGAGGTTTCGGAAATGTTGGTTATCGTTAGACTTATCACAGTGAACAACGAATAAAGTAAAGTCAAGATAAATACTTCATAGTTCTTATAGAGTCGTTTATTCTCAATATCTAGACTCCATACCAGAAGTGTTAAACTAAAACGTCTAAGCTGATGTTGATGTACACGTTTTTTTCTAATTTATCGATGGCACAGACAAAGAGACAAACAGAAATGAAATCCTATTGAAGTATGGTACAGACTACAAACGTTTTAAAGTTGCAGAAACTGAAGTTTTCTTGATTTTTATTGCTTCGCGTTTCGTCTTTGACAAAAAAAACATATCTCAAACATGTGCATGTAGAATGTATCCAATAATACCAGGGGGGGAGTAAAACACTTTATCTGCAATATCTGACAAAGTGCAAGAACATAATATCCAATGAGTGAGACAGATTGAAGAGATGTGTTTTGCACTCGTTTTATGGAGCAACGTATAAACAGTTTTCCTACAAAGTTTCGCCCAAGAACGTTTCCTGTTTCTATGTAAAACCTACTTTCAATATGATTCTTCATATACTTTGGTATTTCTGTATCGCGTTGATTCAAGATGTAATGTCTTCATTGTTACGTCAGAGAATGTGTCGGCGATCCTATTTCGTGTATTGTCATTCAGCATAATACCTAGATGGAATAATTCCTAAAAAAATTAAAGTCCTAGTTTTGTGAGAAAAAGAAAAGAAGGAAGGGAATTTTCGCGAACTGTTTTATCTTATGGAACGTATATAGCTTAAAGCTGGTTCTTTATTATTTCAAAGATTAAATTTATTTAGACTAACGAGGGTTAATATTAGCTCATGGAATTTGTTTTTAAGACGTATCGAACTTCAGCCTTCATAGCGTTTCTTTATTTATATTTTATAGATTATGTTACATTTTTTTATATTCAGTTTCTATATACTTAGATGTATGAATCACGTTTCTATCGATTTGCCCAGTCTGCAAAACTCTGAACGTAAGGAAACTGAACATTAGTGCTCCTAAAGAGCAGTGTGCTACCTGTTTTCCATAGCTTTCCTTGCCTGTTTCGAAAAGGTTCGAGAGTTTAGTAGGAAGGAGTTTGGATTTTCGAGTTCATGGTTCGCGCCACATTACCGTTTGATTATTTGTTTGTTTTAAGTCTCGCTTAAAGCTACATGAGAGCTATTTGCACTAACCGTCCCTAATTTTGCTGTGTTAAACGAGAGGGAAGGTAGCTAATCATAACCACTAATGAGTTACAAACATTTAAAAATAATTATGTTTGTGTCCTGTCTGCACTAGCAGCTTCTAATTTTGAGTTGATAGACAATAGAAAAGGCAGCTTTGAATCCAGCCAAACATTGCAATCTTGTTATCAGTGTAACAGGCATGTAGGTTGTTCTGAGAATAGGTCATGAGGGAAATCATATTTCAAATTTTCGTGCAAAGCTTTAAAATTATTACCTGCGCAGAATCTTCCCTAATTTCCAACTAATAAACTGGAAGGAAAGCAGCTAGACAACAGCACCTACCATCAACTGTTTGCATTTTCAAATAACCGCTAAATTTATATTACTATCTAACTTTTAAAGCTCTAGACATAAATTCTTAGTTAATATTCACTTCTGATTTGATCTAGCTATCAACTTTGATGAAAAATAAAAATCAACCAGTAACAAGTTTAAATAGTACACTGTTCATGCGTAGCTATTTATAAAATTTAAAATATGTTATTTCATTAGTTGGATATCCTCGTTTTACTTACAGAACTTACAATGTATTGTTTCATCAGTTGGATATCTTACTTGCTATTTACCTTTTTTTTTGTTTCAGGTCCGGCATCGCCTAGCACGTTAAGGCGTGCACTTCGTAATTTGAGGGTCGCGGGTTCGCGCCCGAGTCGCGCCACACATGGGGGCGTTATAATGTGACGGTCAATCCCACTATTAGTTGGTAAAAGAGTAATCCCAGAGTTGGCGGTGGGTGGTGATGACTAGCTGTCTTCCCTCTAGTCTTACACTGCTAAATTAGGGACGGTTAGCATAGATAGCCCTCGAGTAGGCTTGTGCGAAATTCCAAAAACAGTCTTTTTACTTTGAAAAGTGATTATTTGTACATTAATGAATTGAGTAATGTGTAATGGATTATAAATGGCCAATCTTATACACAGCCACCAGTAAGGATTATTTGGTATCAAATAAATAATTTTAGTGATGTCAAGAAACACACTTGTTGAGAATTTTATATGCGAAAACGGCTCGTTTGGGTTGAGAAAATATTTTACATAGAAGAGCGAACAACGTTTCGACCTTCTTCGGTCATCGTCAGACTCACTGCTGGCCAAAATCTTAAGGCCAATGAACACAAGGAAAAAATACGCATTTTGCGTTGTTAGACTCAACCATTTATTTGAGTAGAGCTTCGAAAGATGAAAATAAGAAAAGGAAAAATAAAAGTAAAAAACTTCTTGAGCATTTAACAGGAAAAATGTGAATACTTTGAAATTAGACTAAATTTTTTTTATTTATGCTCATTGGCCTTAAGATTTTGGCCAGCAGTGTATATATGTATAAACACACAAACATACACATGTGATATGTATGCACACTTATATTTATATAAAGAATAACCTGAAGTTGACTTATAGAAACATCGAATCCAGATCACCAATGAAAGATCCCGTAAATAAACTGATGTTGCTGAAGTTTGTATACAACATGCACAGAAGATAAGCAATTTAGGGTGAGGACATTTTTTTCCACAACAGCTAATTTTAGTTACAAAAAATTAAAGAAAATAAAATATAGATTTTTCTGTACACATAGTCTTAAGTTGCTTATTTTAAATAATTGTAGAAAGGAAGCGTTGGCTTGTTTGTATTTATTTCACGGCAACGTTACTAACGCTACTTGCTAACGTCCCTGATTATGAACGACCAATCAAAGAGGAGGAAATCAGCCGCAGTACCCACTACCAGCTCTTGAGCTACTTTTTTACCAGTGGGATTGACTATTAACTAATACCCCCATGGGTGAATGTAAGAGCATGTCTGATTCCAGATTGTAATTCCACGACCCATTTGTTGACCATCATATCATGCCAGGCTGGAAACTTTGGTCAATAACCTAATTACAGTTTTCATTTCCATTAAAGCTGACCTGAATATTATTATTAAGCTCAATAGTGTTAGTAAGTAGGGATAGGCCTATTGCATCCAGTCCGTTTTCTATGACGTTTACATTTAGCTGTTAAAGTCCAGTTACAGCCTTATTTGAGCAAATAGTTGCCATTGTCAAGTGTTTCACAGCTTGTGACAGAACTATAATTATGTTCTTTTGTTACACGTATTTTTTGAGGAAATGATAAAATTGAAAACTGCTACTCAAGAGTAAATTCATTTTATAACCATAAATGATTTCAATATTTCAAAGACAACGGTTTCATTTCTTTTCGCTAGATGACAGAACAAATTGTTCTTAACTGAGGACCGTTTGTGACTTTTTATTGCATAGATATGATATCTGCTAAAAATTTAAGTAGAAATGATTAGATAAAAACATAATCTAAATTATTATTCACATATATAAAATGTTAATGCATCTTATAGATCTGTGTACATGTCATTGACGTCTGAGTTAAAGAACAGTTTCTTAATTATCAAAACAATTCATTATACAGTGGTATCTGTGTGTGTGTATGTATGCCATTTTATGGCCTGGAATCTGTATGATGTCCTCCATATTAATTTACATGACCCTAAGTGTAATGGGTTCTAGGCACATTTACTTAGCTGTAAGGTGTGGGCTTTTTTAAATAATCCCTTAATGTTGGTCCAGCACTCCAGGGTACTTGTATCATCCCAGCATCACTGGCCCTCGATATAATCCGAAATTAGAGGAAGTGATAAATTTGATATGATATTACAAATATATATTACCACTAAATTATATCAGATCATCCCGTAAGTAATGTCCCAAATTTAATACAGAAAGTGCATTATCATTTCTGTCTTTGTAGAAGACTTTAATGACTGAAATATGTAGTAAGACGTGTATAAAAATGCTCAGACAAATAAAAGACATTAATTCAATTCTACTTTTTCAGATCATTAATAAAAAATAACCCTTATGAAGATGGATGTGTTTGAGGAGCACATTAGGCATATAGTGCTTTATGAGTTTAAAAAAGGCAATGGTGCAGCAGAAACTACATTACCCATTCATGGTGTTTATGGTGCGGAGTTTCTCAATGAAAGAAAATGTCAAAACTGTTTTCAGAAGTTCAGATCAGGTGACTACAGCTTAAGCAATGCACTACGTTCAGTCGTCCTGTTGAGTTTAATTATGACTTGCTGCTGGCTGCACTTGATGAAAATTGTGCTGTAACAGTTGAAGAACTAGTGCAGAAGCTTAATTTAACCCGTTCAACAGGTTACCGTCATCTGGAACAGCTTGGAAAGATGTCGAAACTTGGTAAATGGGTCTCCACTTCTCTTCTCTTCTCGTAATTCACCTATTTTGGGCAGGTTAATAACTGGAGATGAAAAATGGATATTTTATAAAAATGCTAAGCACTGCAACAAATGGTTCAGTGAAAGTAAACTGCCTAAAGCACACCTAAAAATGGACCTTCACTCTAAGAAAGTCATGTTAAATAGTTGGTATGATCCACTTTGAATTGCTACCACTCAGTGTAAAACTTATATTAGACTTATATTGTCAACAGTTAGAGCGCTTGAATGTTGCACTGAAAGAAAAGAGGCCTATTTTTATCAATCGTAAATGGGTTGTGTTGCACCAGAATAATGTACTGCTTCACACAGCGAGGATCACATTTGCAAAGAATGAAGAGCTAAACTTGGAAAAACTTCCTTATTCTCCAGATCTTGGCCCATCTGCTTACTATCTATTCCGAAGTTTGCAGAATTATCTTGATGGGAAAGAGCTTGGAACACATGAAGATGTCAAAACTACTTTATCTACATTCCTTTCTTCCAAACCCCAAGAATTTTATAGAAGTGACATTCAGAAGCTTGTGAATAGTTGGCAGGAAGTAATTAATAATAATGGAACATGCATTATTGATTAAACAACATTGAAAACATTTGAAATCCTTTCTCTTTTTCTGAACCTAAAATCGGACATTATTTAAGTGATGACCTGAAAAAAGTGAGAAAAATGTTCGAAATATACTTTAATGAAATTCTTTACAAACAATTAGAAACAATTAATAAAGAATTTGCAAAAAATATATATGATGTAGCAATGGCAATGCCAAAGGTACTTAAATGAAGCTTGGGATGAACACACAAAACCATACAAAGATCCCAGCAGCAAGTACTGAGTCAACCTTACAGGCTTATAGTTACTAGACCTTGTAAAATTGTATATCACTATTCATTTTAAATGCTTTTATTTAAGCCTAAACTAATGCAGATGATAGGAATTTAACAATTAGTTGTAGGTAAAAGTTACTCCTGAAAATGTTAAGCTACTTATGTTGCAATACGAGCTGCCAGAGGGGCAGACGACGTCAACAAAGTGAATCCACGTGTCTCAACGTAGCTAAATTTAATGTAGTCGGTGTAAAAACACTAATTTATTAGTTCTGTACTACATTTCCTTATTATTTATATATAATTCGTCCTGAAAACGACATTTATTTAAATATCGTGAAAGTGTTTAATATTTACCGTTCTACTAGTTTGATTTTACGCTATGCATATAACTTGACAAAATATTTTATTTTACACACGATACTTAAGTTCTACAAGGGTGGACACTAAACTTTCACACATGATTATGTCATCAATTATGCTAGAACTGTTAATTTAAAAAATCTGCTTTTATCCATTATTCGAAGAAGATCAGGACTTGCAATTTTGTTTTCATTTATGGGGACATACTTATTTATAATGTGTGTATTTTACAAAGGTATATAATGCTACTAAGGGCTGTGAACAAATTTCAAAAGGCATATAATTAGGTACAATTGACAGAGATGTTTCTATACTTGCGTAGGACAGTATGCAGCAAAAAAAAAGTTTTTAATTTCCATCTGCTCATTAATATCGTGGAAACGTTTCATTCTGATTCATTGTCACATGTTCTGCTCGGTCGAGAAGGATAATACGCATACTGTATACAATTTCGTTCACACACACGAACAGATGCACTGTAATTTCGTTTATAAATAAATACAAAACAACCATATTTACAATTTTTCTCCACATGTATGAGACTTTATAAAGCAGCAAATAATAACAATCTAGTTTTTATTTAAATTATCTCTGGTTATATTTCCAACACTAAAAAACATTTTGAATTGTCTAAGTTTCTCAAATTTTGCACAAAGCTGCTCGAGGGCTATCTACGCTAGCCGTCCCTATTTCAGCAGTGTAAGACCAGAGAGAAGGTAGCTAGTCATCACCACCCACCGCCAACTCTTGGGCTACTCTTTTACCAACAAATAGTGGGATTGACCGACACATTATTACGCCCCCATGACTGAAAAGGCGAGTATGTTTGATGCGACCGGGATTCGAACTCGCGACCCTCGGATTACGAGTCGAACTCCTTAACCCACCTGGCCATGCCGAGCGTTACATTTTGAAACAATGTTACGGTAACACCTAAATATCAATGCACTTAACTTGCATTACATAAGCCTTATTACTGTTTCTGTAGCTGGGTAGTGTTACTCTCAGAATTAACGTACTGCTGAAAAGTTTTTCTTAAACCTAATGTTTTTATAGATATTAAAAAAATGTTTTATGACACAATAAATGTGATTAATCACTATCATATAATAACAACATTTACTTTTTTTTCATAAATCTTTGAGGACTGAACTTTCTTCTAGAGTAGAGATGTATCTTACTTTATGCACGTGTTGAAAAAAACATAATGTTAAGTGGGAAATACACAGCTCGTCATGTGGTAAAGACAAACAAGGAAAAAGATTTAAAAAAAGCGGGAAAATCATTGATCAACATGTTATAAATGGGAAAAGGTTATTTCCGAGCTAGCTAAGTCTGTTTCACATAAAATAAAAGCCAATGATGATATATTGTCGCTATCTATGTATTAACATTATAAAATAAACATTATTGAAAATAAAAGGTTTAAACTCTACATGACATATTTTCTACATAAATGTAATATTCACCACACTTTAACTGTAGTGTTTGTATGTCACTGAACTCAAAATTCAATTAAAATGTGTGAAATGTACGAGATTTCTTTAAAAAATACAATGAACCATATGTACGTTCTCGAATGGTGTCAGAATTAGCTACTTTTGATTGATGTTAATAAAATCGGTTACAAGTTCAGACATATTCTAATTTTAATATTTGCTTACAAGAAACAGTCTAAAGTTCAGTCAAACCTAGCTCACTTTTCAAATATAAATATCCTGTCTCACTACTGTGTGTGTTTGTGTTTTTCTCATGGCAATGCAGTATCGGCTTATATGCTGAGCTCAGCAGGGGGAATCGAACCCCTGATTTTAGCGTTTTAAACCAGTAGACTTACCGCTGTACTAGCATGGGCCTTTCACTCCTACTAATCAGACAAATACAGTTCTGCTGCATGGAAGAAAGGGTGATGAACCAGCCTGTAAACGTAAGTACATCCCTATCTCTTTACTGAAAATTATTATTTGTGTTTTTTCGACACATTATTTTCATCCATATTCATTAAAATAAATAATGTGGACGTGAATTACTAATTATATAACATTGTCTATTCTAAAGAAAATAAATGCTGTTGACAATAATGAAATGGTGAAGAAGATGAAATTTAGCAGCGCAGAACCAGTTCTTCTAGTGTTATACAACACGAACAAACAGCTGATTCATCTTACGCCTGTCCTATTGGGAATGATCGTTACATCACTCTGTTAACTTATGAGAATAATTTGAATATTCAAATTCGACGGTTCAAGGACTTTGGAGAAGGAAAACTATAATCAACTGAGATATTACGTTTTCTTCAATAGAATGCGACGAATTTAAACTGAGGATTTTGAACATTAATTTAACTTAACTTTACATAGCAAAACTGAAGAAAATTTTATTTTAGAAGAAGGAAATTGTGTAGTTCGTGTCCTCTTTTATTTACGTATTAATTTGATTATCGTGGTATTTATATGATATCTGAAAATATTCTTTTTGTTTTATCAAATACAGAATAGCAGAATTTATGTGAAGAAATTTCTCATTTTGATATTTTCCTAAACACTATAAGTCACAATTAAAAGTAATGAATTAACAGATTAGATCAACTCTTATTAATATGCATGCTAAACAAGTGTATCAAGGAAAGAATAGTGTGAACATTTACGATCTGAGTCAGGTCATCATTCTTATGACATCTTAAGTCGTCATGAAGGTTCATGGCTATATTTCGCACCAACAGTTATAAGAGTGAATACATTTATTATTGAGCCAATATTTAATCCAAGAGTAATACAGCTAAATTTATTAGGTTCTATCAATGAAACTTTCTATGGTACTGCAGAGAAAGACGACTTTATCAAAGAGTTATCAAATAAAACACGCATGAATCCTACCTTTGAAAATTTTAAGAACAAAATATATAAAACAACTGAGAACAAAAAATTATTGAATAATTATTTCATTTGTTATGTCTTATGATAAAAGATACCGACTCTCACATTTTGTAAATACAACTTGTTTACACTGACTTACATCTATCTAATAATACCTGTGATCTAAAAATACAACTCAACCTAACAATACTTGTGATATAAACATACAACTCAATCTAATGGTACCTGTCATCTAGACATACAACTCAACCTAAGAATACTTGTGACAAAAACATACAACACAATCTAATAATACTTGTGATATAGACATACAACTCAATCTAATAATTCTTGTGATATTGACATATAACTTAACCTTATAATACTTGTGATATAGACATAAAACTCAACCTAAAAATACCTGTGGTACAGACGTACAGCTCAATGTAACAATACTTGTGGTACAGACATACAGCTTAATCTAATAATACTTGTTATATATATTTATTCAAGTACGTTATTAGTTAAATAGAACAAATCATCATAAATGAAACATAAAGAGTGTTCTCCTAAATAATAAAAGTTTATTTATTTTCTGAAACTACAAAATATATCTTGCACTTGAAAGCCATAATTAAACTAACCGTCTCCCATATTGCTAAACATTTGATTTTGACCTTTAGATTACCACTCTCCTACAGATTAAAACTGACATTTTACATCCTAATATTGTATTTTCAATATATGAAAGTAAAGATTAGAGTAAAGTATTACACATATTCAAACATTGGGGAATATTTAAGTATTTAATCACATGAATGCATAAATATTGATTGTTTGGAATTAAGCACAAAGCTACAGAGTGGGCTATCTGTGCTCTGCCTCCCACGGGTATCGATCGAAACCAGGTTTCTAGCGGTATAAGTCCATAGAAATAAAGTTGTATCACTGGGAGGAACACAACTGAATAAATAAAACAAAATCTTTTTCAACAAAATAAAAAGAGCACTCTCCAAATTGATTTTTACGGAGGTGATGATTTGAAAACATTCACCACAAATTATATACTCGTAACCACTGCCTGTAGGTATGTAAATTTGTTATTTTATACACATATGTAATCAAGATCAAAGAAACTCTCTAAGAAGTAATGCCTAAGGGTAAACCACTGTGACTGATGCGTCCACCTCTGTTCATTAGTCATATAACCACTCCTTGGGAGATTCAGGTAATACATTTGTTTCTACTGAAATGACGGAAAAACTAGAAATTCTATTTCAGTATCTTTCAAGTTCTTGACAACAAAAGACAAGAAAATATATCTTTTTATTTCGTATTTTGTAAACCCATTAAGTGTACTATCAATCATTACACAAAAAACTTTGCAAACAAAACAAACTGTACGCTTGCTTTTCATTGGCTCTGATAATGAAGAACGAATTTTGTATGCCATTGAAGTTAACAATCAGCAAAACAAACGTGCATATTCATGTACTTTGCATAACATCATAGAAAACTAAATTTATCTTTATAAAATACCCAATATTTGATGGTCAATTAGGAACTTTTCTGTTTATAAGTTATTACCTTCTGTTGTTTTTTTTATCTAGAACTCACATATTTGTGATTTAGATATAACTCACAAAGATCTGTAGATCAGATAAATTCTTAGAGGTGTATTCATTTAACAATGTCATGGAATAACACCATTGTTTATCTTATAATTTGGAATATGCTTTTCAGTTTAATCCAAGCGTTAAGCTGGCAGCATAATAACCTTTGATATTTACAAATAACACAAATTGAAATATGCATATATTACCTGGATTAAATTAACTTTCAAATAAGTATGATACAATTAAGTTAGTGTACAATTATTGTTATTCTTACTAACCTTTGTAAATTAATTACCTGCTGGTCAACGACTGTTTTTAGAGGAAAATCCATTTTTATATCATTTACTGAAACCAAGCACCATCATATTTCATCTGATATACAACGACACAGAACACTGATGGCGGCTTTTGTTCGACATAAAGAACAGAATGTGTTAAACACTTTGTCATGTAACAATAAATACCAATAATATTAAAGTGGAAAATTTGCACCAAGGTAATATACTTCTAAGTTTTGTGATCTCACAGCAAAAGTATACTCTACTAAAGAAGACAAATCCATCTTTTACGTGAAATCAGTTTACAAAGAGCATTCTTATAATATTCACATGGGAAAACATTCACCAACGCGATCAGATTTATTTCCAGAGATCATCATTCAAAGGCCATGTTTACCATAATAAATTTACTATTATTCTTACTGCATAGCATAATAATAGGGTTTTACATCTTAAATGTCGACGAAGCTGACACAAAAGTTATGAACATTAGAAATGTTCATGTAGTAACAAGAACAAGTTGAAGTCATTACATTATTGTACGTGATTCTACTTGAGCCACAGTTATCTAAGTTTGGATGTGAAAGGATGTTATATACCTTTAAAGTACTCTTGTGATCATTGATAAAATCACTCTTTGATGGTAAATTGGTGTACAATGGTAAACATATTGTTACTTCAAGTGTTATTTCTATTGGTGGAAAGAATAAAAAAGAGGGAGCCACTATTTGACATCAGTTTCTAATCATCATGGCAGACAAAAACTGCAGTCATACACAGAGAGTTTACTCATCGTACACTCTTACAAAAAGATCATATTCAGTCTATTCTAAACCTACTATGATATTGTTAAGTTACATTGGAATGCATAAGTTTGTGGCAGTTGCTGAAAGGATTTATCATCCAGTACTCCAGTTCGTGGGTCGGCTAGAGTTGTCACAGCTAAAGTTAAATAAGTCAATAAATTATGCAACGTTAATTACTGATATAATGTCCTAACTAATGCTTGGATACATTTCCAGCTGAACCAATGAGCTCGGTTACTGGGTAATAACTTTTTTTTATGCAGTAAAACGGTCTTTCAATATTCATAAGAACATAAGGTAACAAATAATTAACTGAACATTCAATATGATAGCAACACTAACCAGCCATAAAAACATTGAAAAAAAAAAGACAGGTAAGTGAAATACACCGATTTTTAGGTTTTATCGTAACACTGTTTCAAAATATATTTTATTTTTGGAAATGAAATGGGATATAATTCAAACAAAAACTAGATTATTTGTTACAGACTGTTGCAGTTTGTCGTATAATCGTGCGTGTTCATTGTTGTGAAATGTGGTTTTTGCGTTTATAACCTAAGCTCATGTGCATTTCTCTCTCTCTCTGTGTGGACAGTATTGTATATATTGTGTTTATTATCGCTGTATACAGCCCGGCATGGCCAAGCGTGTTAAGACGTGCGACTCGTCATCTGAGGGTCACGCCAAACATGTTCGTCCTTTCAGCTGTAAAGGTGTTATAATGTGACGGTCAATCCCACTATTCGTTGGTAAAAGAGTATCCCAAGAGTTAGCGGTGGGTAGTGATGACTAACTGTCTCTATTCATACACCACTAAATTAGGGATGGCTAGCACAGATAGCCCTCTAGTAGCTTCGTGCAAAATTCAAAAACAAACAAACAAAATCGCTGTATACATGTGTCGAAACGAAAACTCCTATCAACATTTGGATTTCACAAATATAATAATCAGATGCTTGTTCAAGATTTTGTTATAAAACGTGTTCACGTAAATACGTTCTTAACAGACCAATCTTTTTGTGTAGATAAGATTGCAAAATATTTATCGTAAGAAAATTAACAGTGTTGAAATAAATATTGTGTCCATAATTGTTAATACACCGATGTTACTGAAAACCTGCGAAATAATCATTGCATGATATTTTAATAAAGGACTTTTTTAGCACGATTTACATATAAATGTTCAGGAAGTGTCATTAAATCTAGAACTAATGAATTAGTGTTTGAAACTGATTGTATTAAATAGTGTAATGTTGAGACATGTTAATAAACTCCATGTGACTCTAGAAATACACCATATGATTTCACTGAGTGGAAATATGTTGACATATTCACTTTTCATGACAGCCTCATAGCACGCCATATGTAACAATATTCTTACTCCTACCCCTTTCTCTCCCTACACCAAACATTGTCTGGTGGCATCTTTTGGGCACAGGGGTAATGCCCTGATTACTGGTTTGGTGTTTGTATGGTTTGGTATACAAGGCTCGGCATGGCAAAGTGTGTAAAGGCGTTCAACTCGTAATCCGAGGATTGCGGGTTCGAATCTCCGTCGCACCATATATGTTCTTCCTTTCAGCCGTGGTGGTGTATAATGTTACGGTCAATCCTACCATTCGTTGGTAAAAGAGTAGCCCAAGAGTTGGCGGTGGGTGGTGATGACTAGCTGCCTTCCCTCTAGTCTTATACTGCTAAATTAGGGACGGCTAGCGCAGATAGCCCTCGAGTAGCTTTGCGCGAAATTCAAAACAAACAAACAGGTTTGGTACATTTATTCTTACCTTGTTTCTATACTCTTTGGCATTGCTGTTCTTATATCATACTTAATTTTCCAATATTTTTATTAGTTGTGTTGTGTATTACACTTCATCTTGTACGAGCCTCCTATTTATTATATTATGTGCCGAAAAAAAATATTATTGAAGCTTATTGATTGCTGACATATATCAAATTTATGATATCTGCTATCGAGACTGATACAGACAAGTATTCCTCAACACAAATACATTTTAACATCAAAACAACAATACAATTTATTGTAATTATTATCACAAATAATTGGTTATATAAAGTAGTTTTGTAAGCGATACTGAGTTCTCTATCCATCTGATCTAAAGCTAAATCTATTATCAACTGTTCACGGAGGGCGAATTAATTCTATGTTGATACACAGGCACACCTTATATGACGGGGAAGCTGGCTAACTGTATTCGTGGCCAGACTTATGTGTTTTACAAGCTCACTTTTCACCGAGAAAGATATTTAATGTCCTCGTAGAAATATCAACGTAAGATGCTAATTTTCTGAAATTGAACGGTTTAAAATGTTCGAAATATATATAAACATTCCTGGTGAAATATCTATGGTTTTACAGCTAATAAGTACTTATCACATTTACAACTTCAATGGTTTATACCATACTGACTGTAGCGACCCAACATTTTCTTGCTATCTCTTGGCGCGTTGATTTATAATGTTTAGACGAGGTTCTTCAAAGTTTAGTTGGCCCACCACTACTAATATTGATTATTACGCTCGTGAATACATTAAGAGAACAGGCGGAACTTTCACAGTACCTATTTAACAATATTAGTTACATTTCTAAATATATATTTAACTAAAACAAACATCAATTTTAAAATAAACGTATAATATTAAATTCGTTGCACTTATATATGTATATAACTCTTTTACAGTAGAATTATTCTACGCAGCACGTCATTAAAAGTATGATTTATTGCAAGACTATAAGTAACTGATGCACGTTAAAACAACCACTGCTACTTTTAATGGGAACGGAAACCTTAATTGCAGTGCATTAGTAATACTGAAAAATTATATATATATATAAACAGTTTATCCGTCATTTCTGATCCTGTTCCGAGGAATTCTTTTTTGGGACTACTGACTTCAGGTTAAATCCTCTTGAAATACAGGTGTCGTACACATCTAAACACCTAGAAAATATCACACGACTTTGCAACTAGAATACAAATAGTGTAATACCCGAGTTCACAGTTCGTGAACCATCGCACGGCGCGACTGACGCACAATCTTGATAAAACGAGTAAGCTGAGACGAAAAAATATAATATAGTAGAAACTTGCATTTGCTCTACTTGTTAAATTAAGTGACGGAATAGCGTGATACGCTTAAATCAAGCCATTTAAGTAATTTGTCGACAATTGTAAAACTTTTAAGTAAGTTCGTGCCAGAAAAGCTTATTGAATATCTGAACAACAACTTATTCCTTCTAAAATTGTTTAGTATTAATAAGCATAAGACTGTCCAGTGGTATGTTAGCGAACTTACGATGATAGACACTTGTATAGCCACAAATTTAGGTCGCCAAAAACTTTGTGGTGCGTGACTTTTAATATGCATCAATTCCCTTCAGTAAGAAATAGCTGTAATTATTTGAAAATCTACAAGACATTAAGTTTTGTACTATTTTTTATTCCCCAGCAATCTTCCCTGCCAAAAAATAAAACAAACAAAATAAACATGATAAAGAGGAAAATAAAAAGATGCATTTCTCAAAATAACACAGAAACAAAAAAATGACTTAAAACTAGAATACGGTAGCATGACTAGTAAGTAGATAAATCCAATGGCAGCTGTTCAGCCAAATCATTCTTAACAGAAGATGTGGTAAAAGTTGACACCTGAGGTTCCTAAGCACATTTTTTCAACAGGGAATGGCACCCACGTCTGTCTTTGTGAGTGACTCAGTATCTGAATGTAGAGTCGAAGTTAAAATGATCTAAAGGTTTGGACTCCATGGATAAGTTAAGTAACATTTCTGTCTTGGCCACAGACAGACTGCTTCTGGCATCTGTTTTGATGCTGTTGTACCTGCTAATTCACCGCTCACTGTCAACAAATGTAATTGGAATTATTAATCCGATTGCTGCAAGCTGAGACAGACTTGGAAAAGTTTGACGGGTCTGGTGGATGTATTCCTTTTAGAAGCTCTTCATGTTTATGTTTTTGTGAGCATCCTGTTCCATTATGCTCCTTAGTAGCAGCCATTCAGTCAGTGCCTCATCCTCATTGACAAAAGGAGAGAAGTACTGGACGAGTTTCTTCAGATCATCCTTACCAAATACCGCTCTGCTGTGACATGGGTTAAATATTGAAAAAAATGACATGATGTTAGTGTCTGGGAATGCTACTTGTAGTCTTGTAACCGCCTCTTCAAGAAATGACCCAACAGCTGATCTGTACTTTTCACGTTGTTTATCAATATCTTTGATGTCATGGTTTTTGTAAGAAGCGTAACCACTGGCATTAGGAGCTTGTGAAAGTTCCTTCAGTGCAGTCGGTGTGTAAGGACCAGGGATGTGTACCAGCGACTGAACTGACAGAATTGACCCATCAATAATTGCTTTAGCCTGATCATAAGATAAATCAGCTCTTTATAGAGATCTTGACAAAAGTCCAAGAATGCCAACAGCGTCAGCCAAAAAATGTGTCATCATGACAAAGTTGTAACGTGACATTTGATGGACTAGACCATGTAGCAAGACTTGACCTGCAGTACCACGTTCCATTGCTACGACCTGCAGGCATCTAATCACAGATACAATACAGTTGACTAGTGCTTGGACGTAATCATTAAAAGAGAGTTATCGTGTGAGGAACACTTGTTTCATTGTGTTGCTTTTCTTTATGTGCAATGCTTTGCTCTCTTCCAGAACCCGACACAACTTGGGAGAATATTTCAGACTTTTTGCAAACTGGTTCAAAACTGAAATGTACTTCACAAGGTATGGCACCTGGTTTGCTGCCTTTTCAGCTGCCAACTGTAATCTGTATGCCAAACAATGACTTGTTGTTATACAGGGGCATTTCTTCTTAACTTTTGTAGCAACACTTGTTTTTATTCCCACCATGACATTTACATCATCAGTTGCAAGTCCAACCAAGTCAACATCAAATAATTTTCAAACTGCCATGACTGAGCGCATTGTGTTGTAGAAGGAATCAGCGTCAGTGTTGGTCAGCTCACGCATTGCAAGGAATCGACTTGTAACCTCACCTAATGATGAAAGATACCTGATATAAATTATCAGTATAGAGGTGTTTCTTGCATCAGTTGCTTTACCTGCTTTAAGAGCAAAAAGTGGGAAAGACGATCCCCGAAAGCCTGTCTGCATTTCATCCTGAAATACATGATTTAGGGCACTGTACATATCATCCAGAGACGGGCTGTGGGTGTATATGAAGCTCTCTGTTCCATTTTGTAACTGAGTCTGTAGTTTCTTTAGAGAGGTCATTCCCTGTTAAAAATATATAAGAACTTGTGTTTTGAAATAAGACCACCAATTAAAGTAATAAACAAATATATTTGGAATAGTTGGCTAGCTACTTAACTTTTGATAGATATTTTCAAAATGTTTCACTTTTAGAAAATCGTAAAATTGCCTTTTGTTTTTAGAAAATACTGTAGGAAACAGAAAGTTTCTTATTAATATTAGAATAAAGAATATTCTTACATTAAATACTTGTAGTGAAAAAAGGAATCAAACTTCACAGTTGGGATGGCTTCCTTTGTTTGTACAATTAATGTGGCCATCTGTGTCTGAATGCCACCTTTACACCCCACATACACATTCACAGCAACAGTTGACATGTCCTTCTTTTAAACTTGTGATAATACTGCACTGCGATGATCTTCTGACCGTGCATGCTTCACCAAGTCGTCTTTTTTTAGGCTTAGTAACAGTTTTTCCAGTGGTAGCATAAATATTTGTCTTCTTGTTGTTCCTGCATAATTTGCAATGAAATGTATTTTGTTGGGAAACATGTTTCAGCCAAGGAAACTGTGAAAACCAAGTTTCTTTAACAACTCTGTGAAAATCGCGGGCATCTATTTTTTCTCACCAAAAGTCTGATCACTTTTGCAAGTTCAGTTTCTTCAGAGCTGTCTTTTTTTTTGGAAATGAATTTTCCACCATCAGTTGATGTTGTTGTTTCGACCTTCTTTTGAAAAAAAACTTGATATATCTAGCTGTTTAGATGTATTTTTCATCTGATCTAGGAGTTGTTATGATCTCAGTTCAAACATATGTCAAACGAAATGTGGGATTTCCACTTTGATACAGACCATATGTTGGTTTGACAAAAGTCAGGTTTTCTCTGATTACTGTTCGTGTACCACGGGCAAAATCAAACATGTAGCATAAGAAATGAAAATAAAAGAAATCATTAACACAGCTAAGTAATATATTTTTTCAAAATTTAATTTTTTAATTGTCATATCCTGAAATCTTAAAAATACATATACAAAGAAAATATAGATTACAGCAGTGGAAGTTTTTAAAGACGCTTCTTGTTTCTTCAACTCGCTGGGGGGCGCCTCTGGTCATTTGTCATCATTTATGGCGTGGACGGCGATAAAAACCGCGAAAGCTGTTCAAGATCGAAACTTGAGCAGAATAAATAAAGGAGAACCATCCGATACAGAATAATTATTATCTTTCGCCACTGTGGCGGAACCAACACTAGATTTTTTTAGCCACAGGCTGTTTCTTTTCGCCAATGGCGATGTGACTAATGGCTAGCGGAAGCCTAGAATGCTGTAATAATAATAATATACATTTTAAAAACATTGCAACAACACTTATTATTTGTTTGTTTGTTTATTTGTTTTAGAATTTCGCACAAAGCTACTCGAGAGCTATCTGTGCTAGCCGTCCCTAATTTAGTAGTGTAAGACTAGAGGGAAGGCAGCTAGTCATCACCACCCACCACCAACTCTTGGGCTACTCTTTTACCAAGGAATAGTGGGATTGACCGTCACATTATACACCCCCACGGCTGGGAGGGCGAGCAGGTTTAGCGCGACCGGGATGCGAACCCGGGACCCTCGGATTACGAGTCACACGCCATACGCGCTCGGCCATGCCAGGCCTCACTTATTATTTGATGGGGTTATTAACATACGGATTTATACTTTCTGCTTCGTTGTTATTAGGCACAAAGCTACACAATAGGTTATTTATGTTCTGCCATCCATAGGTACTAAAACCCGATTTTTAGCATTATAAGCCCTCAGAATTACGGCGGAGCCACCGTGAAAGGGAGCTGTTTGACATAGAAAAAGTCTGTCCAACTAAAATAAAACGCCCTCCTATTGGGACAACGGTATGTCTGCCGACTTACAATACCAGAAACCGAGTTACGATATCCGTTGTGGACAGATCACATATAGCAAATTATGTAACTTTGTGCTTAGTTACGAACAGCCAAACAGGCTAAAATAAAATATTGAATTCAAAAGTTCCTCAGTGGGACAGTAGTAAGTTTACGGACTTACAAAGTTGTCATTCAGGGTTTGCTTGCCGTTTATGACGCAGCAGATAGTCCAATAACGAATCACGAATTGTGATATGAAAAAAATCAAAAGAATGTGCTAGTACTTTAAGTACACAATACATTTAAACAACTCGACGGAATGATTTTTAAAATATACTTTATCTTTCCAAATTATCTCATGAAATGAGAACATCCTGAACTGAACATCGTGCGACACAGATGTGTCTAAAAAGAAATTCTATGGTGTTTGAGCATTATTTTGTTTGTGTATATAATAAAAAACAAATATCAACGTGCGGAATATGTGCAGATTGCTGCTCTGACCTGTCATTCTGCTAAATAGCTAATAAAGGGTTATCTACAGTCTTCTCAAATAGGAATATATATATATATATACAATACTCACCAGTAAAACGTTATTTACAATATTCTCAAAAAAGAGGATATATACAATGCTCACCAATAAAACATTATCTACAATATTCTCAAATAGGAGGATATTTACAATACTTACCAACAAAATAATATATACAATAATCACTAACAAATGAACATACACAGACATACGGAACTGTCACGGATGAAATGACATATACAATATTTACCAATAAAATGATTTATACAATAATTATCAATGAAAGTTTATCTACGACAGTAGTCAAAAAGTGATAGTTACAATACACTATCTTTGTGATTAGGAATCTAGATTTATGTATAATAATATGATACACGTTCATTGTTTACTTATATATTCTTTTCACATACCCTCTTTAAACTTAAACATATTGTAAGTTAACTTACTTTCATTCACGAGAACTACAAAAGGTACAATAAACTAGACCGTGTGTCGGTTCAAAAACAAGAGAACACAACAATTTGGTAGCCTCGTGTTAATAATTTCTAAGTCCACTTTGGTCAAGTTACCATAAAGAACATAAACATACGAAGTAATTACCAAAGCAGTTGTTACCGATATTTACAGGTTTTTATTTATCTACGTCTTCAAGGAATGAAAGATAACTCCGAATGTTAGGTCAATGTCAGCTCATTAAACTCTTAACTTTCAACACCATTTACGGGAAAGGCAGAGACGACACCTTGCTGTCAGCTGTGGCGTTAGAAACGACTTCAGGTCATCAATTACAAATATAAAACCGGATGTTATGAAGTTATCTAACGTTAGCAGGAAGTAATATATCATGCATGAAGGACACTCTAAATTAACAGTGACCTTCAAGAGCTTTTATAATTCTGTTTACTGTCTCACCACTTTTTTTTTCTCTCTTATGGTGTTGCCTCTGTTTGTCCTAAGTCCAGTCTTAAAAAATATGACAATGCAAGTACAAAGTAACACCTATCTGCGCATTTATCTACTCACAATACATCATAGATACTGACTGGAGAAAGGCCCAGCATAGCCAGGTGGTTAAGGCACTCAACTCGTAATCTGAAGGTTGTGGGTTCAAATCCCCGTCACACTAAGCACGCTTATCTTTTGAACCATGGAGGCGTTATAATGTGACGGTCGATCCAACTATTCGTTGGTAAAAAAGTAGTCCAAGAGTTGGCGATGGGTGGTGATGACTAGCTGCTTTCTCTCTGGTCTTACACTGATTAATTAGGGACGGCTAGAGCAAATAATCCTGGAGTAGCTTTGCGCGAAATTCCAAAAAACAAACAAACAATTGCTTCGAATTTCACGCACAGCTACACGAGGGCTGTTTACGCTAGCCGTTCTTAATTTAGCAACGATAATACGAGTTAAGTACTCTAACCACCTGACAAAGCCGGGCCTAAATAATGAAAGTTTGTTTTGTTATTTTTCCACGTTTTGAGGTCTTTTGCACTGTGTGTTATAGCTTAAAATAGATTACATAAAATATTAATACATAATAACAAAAATATAGACAACAATATTTCATACTTCATATTCTGAGCATCGACAAATTTATAAAAATAAATGTTTTATTCATGATGACAAGCTTTGTTTGTAATTAAGCACAAAGCTACTCGATGAGCTATCTATGTCCTGCTTATCACGGATATCGAAACTTCGATTCTAGTGTTCAACTTCTGCAAAACATATTGGTGTGTCACTGGGGAGGGGGTGCAATTGAAAAAGCACCCCAGTACCCGTCCTTAACTGAGCAGTGTAAAACTAGAAGGAAGACAGTTAGTCATTACTGTTTACCGTCAACTCTTGGGCTACTGTTTTATAACAACGGTTATTACAAGTAGTTAATACAAATAACGATTTATGTAGAAAACAACACTAAATTTTCTATTTGATCCAGAACCTTTTAGACATACGCCGAGGGTTGATGTTGAGCGAACTAGTTCCAAGTCGATATGGACACAATTCACTTGATAGAGAGCTAGCTTGCTGTCTTCGCTGATCACACGCGAGTTTTTCGCAGTTGAAGCTATGTAATGTATTGATAAAAATACTAACGTTCGACGGTAACTCACTGAAGCTAAACAATTTGAAATGTTCAATATCTATAAATGTTCCTGGTCAAATATCTGATGTTCCCAAATGATAAGGGTTAATCACAGTTTGGACTTTCGAGGCTTATAGTATTGCAACTGTAGCAAAGCAATAATATATACTGTCTCTTGGGTTGCCTTGGTTACCTTTTATAAACATTAGGCGAGGTTCTAGAAATTTCAGCTAAAACAACAAAACTGACATACTGCTAGTGCCTTGGTACAACATATATTGTTGATTCTTGTACTCGAGAATCTTCTACAAATTTAGTGAATAGGCGGGAATTTTGCAATAAAGATTTAAAAGTATAAGCTACACGCATTTTTAAATATATGTTTAACTAAAATAAACATCGGCATTAAAATAAATATACAATAGTAAATCTGGCACAAGGTTAAAACGTTCTTACCTTTATTGTGTTTCAAATAAAAGTTTATTTGTTGTTTTTTAAGTACCCATATAAACAGTTTATACTATATTTCTACATGTTTCGCGAATTGCATTTTGGATTTGGTATGAAAAATGAATACAGAACTACAAACATAAATCGTGCAAAACGTGAACAACTAGGATTTAGAGACAAAACATAATACACTTAATTATACTTTAATTAATATACATGGGAATATTTATCAGTGTATTATGAACTTTCTTACTGGAAGAATTTTTGAAATATAATTCGTCAGACAGTTTAACAAAATACACACAACTATTATTATGTGAACGCCGTTTCTAAGCTAGCGAAACGTTATCATACTTGTAACCATTAACATTAAAAATACAATCTCGTCATACGTCAAAGTGACGCCTAAGTAGAGTGGACGGAAAGAACTTAACAGAATAATTACGACCTCTGGCGTGCATTGCATCATATAAAGTTATATCATGTTTTCTTTTAAAGAATGTTTTATAGATGTTACAGTGAGAATAAATTTCTATATTATAACAGAGAGATAACGGTCTTGAAAGAATGATATAAAATGTAGTAATTTTTTGTTTGTTTGCTGTGAAGCGGAAGGCTACTTTGTGGGCTATCGGTGCTGTGCCAAACTCGAGTATTGGTACCCGAGTTTTAACATCAGCCATAATATTTATAGATGATCCAGAGAGTATGAAAAGGCAAAAAGTAGTGAAGTGTAAAAAAAAAATGTACTACATTCTCGACATATCCGTTCAACTGTCTTATACTTGAAGTACATGGATATCTGTGCTATTTCATATGAATGGCCTGGCATGGCCGAGCGCGTTATGGCGTGCGACTATTCGTAATCTGAGGGTCGCGGGTTCGCATCCGCGTCGCGCCAAACGTGCTCGCCCTCTCAGCCATGGGGGCGTTATAATGTCACAGTCAATCTCACTATTCGTTGGTAAAAGAGTAGCACAAGAGTTGGCGGTGGGTGGTGATGACTAGCTGCCTTCCCTGCTAAATTAGGGATGGCTAGCACAGATAGCCCTCGAGTAGCTTTGTGCGAAAAACAGAACAATTTCATATGAAAGTAGATCAATCAAGTTGCTGGATACAGCATTCGCGGTTTTCTGTGTGATCAGACTGTTCAAGAAGCCGTCGTTCTAGATCACTATATTTATATGAAGAACAAGCAGGGAGGTTTGTCGTGCTTTGAACATGACAGTGTTGCGATGGAAGCTACGATCCAGAGCTATTATCCAGATGCACGGTCGTGAGATAAAAGCGTTTACAGACGTGGTAAGGCAGATCGCAACGACGTGATTAGGTTCCAAAAGTAGTTTTACTCTAATATTCTTAACTTCTGTCAAACAATATCTTTGTTTTATAGTTACTTGTTTCAGTATTTCGCGCAAAGCTACACAGGTGTTATCTGCGCATAGCCGTTCATAAATTTTGAACTGATGAGTTAGAAAAAAGGTATCTAGTTTATAGCACCTGCCTCCAACTTTTACACTACTATTTTTGATCAAATAGTGGGTTTTGACATTTACTCTTATAACGCCTCCTCTTTTTCAAACTGCAGAACATATTTGTGCAGTCACATGTCGTTACACCTAAAATGTCGAATTCTCGATATAAGCACGCTAAATACTTAGCCACGCCCGACCAAATTAATTATGAACATTCGATAGGGAATACAAGTGAGAATGGAAGTATCTCCCTTTCGCTTTCAGTATAATAATAGTTTTTGTTTAAACAATATTTATTGGAAAATGTACCTAAAACCCAGTTCTGCGTTTATTTCTTTATGTTTGTCTCGCTGTTAATATCATTAAATTTGTGCATTGTTTCTTTATAGTTACATCTGAATAGATATAATTAACCAATCACACAGGTTGTTTTTTCCCCACTAAAAATATTATGAAAATTAGTATTTATTTTTCCCACCAGGTTGATGTTAAGATTAAGTTGGCAAAGTTCCAGCAATATTTATTTTAAATATTTAGTGTTTTATAATTAATCATTATATTACCTCTACTATGTAAACAACAACAAAATGAATACAAAAATAACTAATTTTATCAAGGTTCTAATATAATGATTACTTAGATTGCATATTCAAGGAAAACAATCTGAGAAATAATGCATTATAACGAATGTAACTTCTGTAGCGTGAAGACGTAGATACCGCTCTTGGATCTAGTAATAATATATAATAAATCATGATTTTAGTCATGTCGCTGTACTTTTATTTCTTATTTCAGCACGCGCAGTAATTGTCCATTAAAAACGGTTAATGCTCGCCTCAGGTACTCGGGTTTCTTTAAATCGTCTATGCAATAATATAAACTTGAACAAATCCAGTTAACTCTGTTGTTAATTTTGTGTCGCTGTTTTAGCGTTGTCATAATCTATTTAAAATATTCATAATCTCAATTCCAGAGAATTGTGAGGGGAGGGATTTGAAAAATCAAACTAGTCATATCAGAAACCGTAAATATAAGTTTGTTTTACTATCTTTGAGTTTAGAAACATTCAGACTGTACTAAACGAAAATTCATAACTACTTTAAATCATATTAGAATCTAGGTTCTAATACTGACCGAGGTAATTAAGTTTCGTTATTTCAAAATATACCATACTCTTGCACTAACAAAGTCATCTCTTTCGACGTAACACATTGCGAAAATTTGCTGTCGAGGGTGTTTTGAAGAAAAAAGGGATAATTGCAGATTAATTTCACTAATTTTAATTTTACAAAATTTTATATGCAAAAACGGCTCGTTTGGGTTGAGGAAATATTTTACATAGAAGAGCGAACAACGTTTCGACCTTCTTCGGTCACAGTCAGGTTCACAAAGAAAGAGGTAACTGACCGGAAGCTGACCATATGTTTGGAAGGGGTTGTGTAACTGAGTGTCGTAATGTAGAGGGCGGTGTTAGATGTTTGAATCTATAATATTAATATAGGTATAATGGCGTTCCTTTATATTGGTATATTTTGGATTTAAGTTGTTGTATAAGTAAGGCTTCTTTAATTTTGCATTTGTTTATGTTTGTTTCTTTATTTAGTATTTGAGTGTTTTCTATAGTTATGTTGTGTTTATTTGACTTGGAGTGTTCGAAAACGTGTGAAGGTGACTTTTTATGTTCTTTGAATCTGGTTTCCATTTTTCTACTTGTTTCCCCAATATAGAAGTCGTGGCAGTTATCACATTATATTTTATAAATAATGTTGGTGTGGTGTTTGTCAGTGTAGTTCTTGCATAGTATAGACCTCAGTTTTGTGCCTGGTTTTCGAATAAATGTAGTATCAACTGGAATGTCATATTTTGTTACTAGTTTTTGCCAAATGCTGGTTATTTGTCTGCTGATGTCAGGAATATATGGTATACTGCAGTATATGGTTTCGTAATTTTTGATTCGTGAGATATATTTACTTTTGTTGGTTGATTTTGCTTTCTGTCTAGGTGTGTGCGTACAATGTTTTCTACGGTTTGTGGAGGAAACTTATTGATGTTGATGAAGTATTGTTTTATTTTGTCTAATTCATCGTTAATTTTATCTGCTGAGCATAGTTTTATGGCTGTGTTTATCTGGTTTCTTAGTATGTTGAGTTTTTGTTTTGTTTGATGTGCTGAGTCCCAAGGAATGTATAGTCCAGTATGGGTGATTTTTCGGTGGATTTCTGTTTTGAATTGTGTGTCGGTTCTTGTAATTTTGAGATTAAGAAATGATATTTGATTGCTTTCTTCCTGTTCACATGTGAAGTTAATGTTGGGATGTGTAGAGTTAATGTGATTGAAAAATTAAGTATGTGCTCTGTAGATTTGAATCCCGCAACCGTGTCATCTACATATCTGTACCAGTAGAGTGGTGGATGTAATGCTGTGTTAATTGCTTGTGTTTCAACTTGTGTCATAAAAATATTGGCTAGAACTGGTGATACTGGGTTGCCCATGCTTAGGCCATTTGTTTGTATATAGTTTTGGTTGTTGAACATGAAGTTTGTCTTTATTGTGGTGAATTCTATGAGGGTTGCTAACTGGTTACTGGGAATGTCTATAGTTGGATTAGGGTCTCGGATATAGAGTTCTAAGGCTATCTTGCAGGCTTCAGTAGTTGGAACTTCTGTAAAGAGGGATATAACATCGAAACTGGCCATTAAGGCTTTATGATTAAGTTGATTTAGATTAGACTTGAAATTAAAATTAAATTGATGAATGAGCTGGCTGATGTTACATATTTGGAGAATGCCCATGCTATGTATTTACCAAGATTGTAATTGAACGATTCATATGTTGACATTATTGGTCGTAATGGACAATCTAGTTTATGAGGTTTGGGGATTCCGTATATTTGCGGTGTGCGTGAGTCGGTTTTACGTAGGTAGGAATAAAGTGTTTGTGAAATTGTGTTGGCTTTTTTTCATTTGTAGTAGTAATTTGTTCAGTCGCGTCTCGTGTGTCTTTGTTGGATTTGTGTGTATAGGTTTAAATTTGTTCGTGTCTGATAGGATGTTATTCATTTTTTGTATGTATTCATTCGTGTTCATTATTACTATAGCGTTACCTTTATCTGCTTTTAGAATTTTTATGTTTCTGTCTTGTTTTAGGTTTTTAATGGAATTAATGTCTCTTTTTGTAAGGTTGTTTTTTAGTTTTCTGTTTTGTGAAATTATGTTGATGGTTCTGTAAGAAAATTCTTTGAAAAAATCATTTCAGATGTTGCTTTTAGGTGTTTCTGGAAAATATAAATTTGTAATTTTACCTGGGAAGTTTGGTTGTTGGTTGTCAATAAAATTATCTCAGTTGTCTTCTTTCTGTTGGTTGTTTTTATTTTTTTCCTTGTTTTTGTTTTCTGTAGAAAGTATCACAAGTCTCCTGGCTAGGTCTTCTAGACATGTTTTGATTTTTATGGTTGGAATGTACCTTGGTGCTGTTGCGAAGTTGAGTCCTTTGTTAAGTAAATGTATCTCGTCTGTGTTTAATTGTCGGTCGGATCTGTTAATTATGAGATTAGTCAACGGTTTGTCATTTTGGTATCTTTTCTGTTGTTTACATCTTAGTTTTTCTAGTTTTTTGTTGTGGCAGATCTTTTTTGTCTCTTAGTATTGATTTGGTTTATGTTTCGTTGTATAAGTCCGTAAATCTCTGGTTTAATGCAGCATGCCAGCTGATGGTCTAGGTTCATTTTTTGTTTTTGTAAGTCATGTAGTTCTTTGTATTTTGTGTTCAACATGGCTTTAAGTAATTTTTTTCTGTAAATTTTGGATACTGTTTGTGTATTTATTGAATTTTTTTGAAAGTTTTACCTTTACAAAATTAGGTGTTAGTTGTTCCTTTCTTCATTGTTGAATAAAATAGATCTCATTTCTTCTATTAATAATTCGTTGGTTTAAATTCCTTAGTTTCTTAACGATCGTGTGAGCGTGTTCTGTTAATAGGGGTGTACTGTATGCTTGTTCAGACATAATGGTAATAGGTAAGTACAAACATCACTGAATTTTACAAAATGTTTTTCGATCAGGTGTAATCGATATAAACTCGAAATGGAAAAGAATGTATCAGAACTACGTTTTGAAATTGTTTGGTGTTGCTTAAGGTGAGCAATGCCATCGAGAACTGAATGTTACATTTATTTCTGACACCGAGTATTCATACAAATAAATATATAAAGATGTGTTCAGATTACAGATTTAGGACTTGAAAGGCGGTGTTATCCCTTGTGCTTGATAGCGTTGTAAAACAAAGGAATACGGATTAACTTAGGGAAGTAGGATCACTCAGATAGAAACCTGCAACAGGTCCTATCTCAACTGTGATTAGCAAAGCGTGGTGTCTTCTAACTGGTGATAATGCATGAACACAAAGGGACAGTGGTGCAGGTCGTCCACGTTTCCAGTCAACAGTATGTAATACAATCAAGAAGGATTTCAGACTGTAAAAGATGGTGCAAATTGTTTCCACAACATATCTTTTCAACTGTCCCATAATTAAAGGACCTGGGAAATAAAACGGCTATTAATGCTATTTCATAATGGTGAGATTTTAACTTGACAGCCGTACAGCAGGGCCTTTCACAATGAAAACTACGTTGCAAAATAATTGGCAAAATGCACGGCTGTCAGATAGAAATGTGGCGAAGCTTTATTTTCTTTATAATACAATATACTGAACTTCTGTATTTATAAACATTCATCTATTTTGCTATCGTTAAAGTAACCAGAGAAAAAATCACGATCACAAAGGTATTTAATTTAGGGACCTTTGTACTCTCTTAAAGGGTTTGTTTTAAAAATCTTTGTATCGATTATTTCGACCAGTGAAGTAAAGTATTTTAACAGCTGTTTTTATTTTATCAGCTCGAGCGTTTACATTTACAACTATACATAACTCCCTAGCTACTTTGGAATTGCGTATTTAAGACAAACAATCTGAGAAATAATGAATTATAACAAATGTAGCTTCTATGGCCTGGAGACGTAGATATCAGTTTTTAAGATATTAGTAGTAATTATATGTTATCGATGATGATTTTAACAGCATAGTTGTTAACAAAAGTGTATGAACACTGACTGGAATACGTTGGTAGTGAAGGCTTCTGTTACATGTCAAACACGTGCAAGTGAGTGATTTCTTTACATGGAACTCATGCAGTATAAATTTGGTCTACGATTAATACATCAAGTAACGAAAGCCAAAATGCCTCTAATAATATTTTCGGTGTATTCCCATTTTTTGTATCTACCTCGAGAAGCTGTAACTAAATGTTACTGATTTTAGATCTGGATCCACTTATGAATGTTTTGGCAATGACGTCGCAAGTGCAACCATTTACAAAAGATAAAAACGTGTCATCAGTGTGCTCCTCAAATCACCCGATACTGTCTAAACCCCAAACGCAAATGATTGAGCGTCTGATATCGAAATTGTGGAGATTCGAAGTGAGTTTTCCTAAGTAAAAATTTCAATGTTGTGTTTCTGTACAGACTAAACATATAACAGCAGAATGAACTTAATCGACGACGTCAATATATAGAGAATCGATGACAGAGGCATGTAAACATTTGACCCACGAGTCTTAAACAGTCTTCTGTGCATGCATTCAAAGAAAAGTGCGAATGCTCATCGTATTTGTTTCTATAAACTAAAAGTAAGCAGACTTATCGCCAAAGCGATATCTGTGACGTCATACGACATCCTTCTTAAACTTTGATTGTCATCCAGTATAGAAGATAATTAATTATTTTCCTACAGCTGTACAGTAAAGCCAAATAGAGTAAAAGTGAAGTAAGTTTGTAACAGTATATAATAGCCATTCTGTGATAGCATTGACTGGACCTATTTTTGCAGTCACATATATTACAAGAAAATACCTCCCTCAGCAAACCTGGCAACAAACTTGGTAAGAAATAACGAATTTAGGGGGATTTATACAATTAAATATTTTATGGAATTTAATATTATTACAACTAGACTGAAATAAAGTGAAAATTACTACCAGAGATTAACCGGGTTTTCTTAAATAATTTTATTGTGAGATTGGATTGTTTTGAATTTTGCGCAAAGCTACACAAGGGCTACCTGCGCAAACCATCCCTAATTTTGCAGTGTAAGACTAGAGGGAAGGCAGCTAGCCATCACCACTCCTCGCCAACTCTTGGATTACTCTTTTACCAACGAATAGTATAATGCTCATCACATTATAACGCCTCCACAGCTGAAAGGGCAAGCATGTTTGGTGTGACGGGAATTTGAACCCCCAACCCTTGGATTACGAGTCAAGTGCCTTAACCACCAGGCCATGCCGGAGCCTTATTGTGAGATAATTAAGTTATTGCCAACATTAGTCCCAACTGCAGTTTAAACAAAAGTTTGCTAACTGTAAGGATAATTTTGAACAAGGCTTTGTCTTTAGAGTGAAAAACTCTGTGTGAAACAGATTAAATAGTCAACATATAAGGTCTGATGTACATACTCTTGAAGTAATTCTCGTGCCCCAATTTTATTTTTGATCCAAACCTATGAACATCAAGAAAGTGTGATGTAATGATGTCCAGAAAGTATTAAAACCACACGTTCCATTTCAGACTAATTTTCTGTGAATAATGTCAATATGTAATAATAAAAATTAAACATAAAATTTGTGCCTAGCATTTATTATACTCTTAAATATTTCCTTTTATGATGCGTATGATAAGATACCTGTATATGTTAACAAATATAAAGTTTATTCTATAAATAACGTTTCTTTTTATAGCAGATTGAAGCAAGAGATAACGTTTCGTTTGATAGCAAGTTGTTGCATTCTCTCTATTCGAATACCAACTTGACCGCAGTTTTTCGTTACCCTATCAGCCGGTGGACTCAGCAGATTGCTCGATGTGGCTTTGCTATAAGAAAACACACACAATACTTTCACTATTATTTAAAGTAACTGAATATTATTGTATCTCCTGACTGCAAGATTTAATTCGAACTTGAAAAATATTCATAATAAAAACATCGAGCTTGGTTTGATTGCTTCTATTGATATAACATTTTTATAGGCTTAACTGCCTCTCGGTGTTCACAAAACATACAATACAAACAAATGAAACAAGAGTTCTATCTACGTCTACAATAACCTGTCGAGAAGGTTGAATGAATTGAAATTTACATAGGTTTTCTTAATTTACGTAGCAATTACCATATTATTGTATAACAAATGCTTCCATTTGCTGCCAAGACTTCTAATATATTGATATTGTCTTGCAGTGCAAAGATAAAACAGTTAGTACACACGAAAGTTCCAAGTTCCTTGGATATATCGAAGCAAAACTGACTTTAATGGAGTTTGGTCTGTTTGCGTGAGCTTTTGCAATATGTTTGATGCTCAGTTATTTAGTCAGGGAAGCCATAACTTTCCATGGTACCCAGAGAATTGGAAAATAGTAACCGTAATTAGTGTATTTATAGCCGGTCGTCACACACATGTCTTTAACTGTTCGCAAAATGTAGTATTACAGCCACTATGACCATATCTCTTAATGTCCTAAGTCTTAAACGTAACCAGTCTTTGAGATTATCTGTGTATATATCTCTTGATAATGTCTTGTTCAAAACCTTGCGTTTGCGATAATGATGCGTATTCACGTTACGTCCTAACTATCCATTTATCACACAGTTTAAACTACAAACCATATTTTAAAACTTTAACACGGCCAGACACAGATAAGAGATCACTGGAGAATGAATAAATGAATAGGTAACTGGGAGGAAGTTTGTCTGCTCGTGCACCGAAGAAACTGTTTCTGCCAATTAAACTTTTCGTCACTACAATCACTTGATCATTCGAAGGTTTCACCAGTGGGTTAATGAAGCTACCGTAATGCTTGATATCCATGCTTAAAATTCACGAACCAATAATCACCGGATAATGTGAATTTGAACAGAACATTTCTGTTGGGCATTGCTTGTTAATCAGTCAGTCTAATCAGCTTATGTTTCCACAGAAATTCATCATGGTGGAATACATTTCCCATACTGGATAAAGTTTTCATGTTTTCTTAATAATAGCAGAATTAGGTAGACTTCAATAATTCAGAGTAATTATAAAGTAAAATGAAGTAATTTATTCAGTCTGCAGCGTAGTTATTTAGAGTCAATATGGAGAACGTTCTAAGACTCTTAGTATACGTTTTTGATTTGTTTATTATTAAGCACAAAATCATACAAGGGTCTAGCTGATCTGTACCCACCGAGAGTGCCAAAACCCGATTTACAGCGTTATAAGCCCTCGGTTCACCACCGAGCCAATAGGGGGTATTAGTAGTAGTATTTCTTGATTCAGCTTTGAAAATTCCTTTATAAATTGACAGAAATAAAAAACAAACAACAAAACAAAAGAACGATCTGTTGGAAAATTAATTTAAAATAACATCTTCTAAGAATTGGACAAAAGTTATGTGTTCTTTTTTCAGATGTCATTGAATAATGTATCTTAGAACATGATTAAACAATGCTTTGAGGATAGAAAGTTAGTTGCTTTTTAAAATATGAAACAAAAACTGTTTTAGAGCCGTCGGTAAAAAATAATTTTAAGTCTGGTGATACGGATGGTATGATACTTTAAAGCATTGAGATAAAGTTCAGTACTCTAACATAATAATGTGACAGTCAATCCCACCATTCGTTGTTGGCAGTGAGTGCTAAAGGTGCCTTCCATCTACCTTAAACTGCTAAATTAGGAATGGATAGCTTAGATAACCCTCGTGTAGCTTTGCGTCAAATGGTTATGAGCCAAGGAACTTCAAGCTCACAAACCGAGCTCGTCAACCGATAGGCCACGCCCCTATCAATGTGAAAAAACCTGCGTAACAATGCCACTAAATTAGATTAGGTTTATTAAACAGTTATTGCAGTAAATTGAACAAAGCCAAACAAACACGTCGTAGTACATACAAATTATAAGTATACAACCAGTCGTGGATCAAAACAAGAGCAATCAAAGCATTTTGGTTCATGGTGTCATTGTTATTACCAAATACTTCGTTTTCATTCTTTTGACTAATTATGATTTCATACGAACACATTCATGAATACTTACACAAACAAATGTGCGTGTGATTGTATTTATGTACCAGCTTTTTTTAAATCTTTTTTTCAGCTTTAATTACTTAGTACACTGAAATTGTCATCGACATTTATAATTATGCCCAATGAAAGAAAAACAAACAATCAAGTTCGGAACTTCTGGTGTATTACACATACGTTCGACGCATTAAAAAACATCGTGAAATAATTAGTAGAGTAATGACATGTGTATTTGAATTTTAATTATCGCTAAAAGATGGCGGGTTACATTAACCTCTAGGGAAGGTCTTGTGCTATCAATCTCAGTCACGTGACTAAAAACATTCTAGCGTTCCTCGTGCTCATGTGACCACTTTCATCGTGTTTGACAAGTGCTGTAATTACTACTCATATATTTCTGCGTTTTCTGCATGACTGTGCATAGAAAGAGACCTAATTTATTGCAAAATGTTACTAATAATACGAGTAAACTTTAATTACCTACGCTACACTTTCCTATATTATGGGTCACATGGATTTCAGTGCTAATACCGAGTGTAATGTACTTTATATTAGTAAATACTAATTATTCGGTTCAAGGTTAAATATTTCATACAAGAGTTTGGTTTCATATTAATGTTAATCTTATTAAACTGGTTTACAAGTTTTCCCGCAGTTCTATATGAAATTATATACTGGGGCCTACTGTACTACCGATAATATGCAAGATTATAACCCAATGACATAATATATATCGAGACAAGATAAATTATCATACCAGTATGTATTAAGTTTAAATAAAGTATATTCCATTAACAAGTGGCTCTGAACGAGTACTTTTTTTTAACTCAAGTATTTTATATCAAAACAACTTGGCAAATAGTAAGATGAATAAGGATTAAAATTACACCCTAAAAATTTGTTTGTTTTGAATTTAGCGCAAAGCTACACGAGAGCTATCTGCGCTAGCCGTCCTTAATTTAGCAGTGTAAGACTAGAGGGAAGGCAGCTAGACCTCACCACTCACCGCCAACTCTTGGGCTACTATTTTACTGACATATAGTAGGATTGACCGTCACATTATAACGCACCTACGGCTGAGAAGGCGAACATGTTTGGCGTGACGGGGATTTGAATCCACGACTCTCGGATTACGAGTGGAGCGCCATAACCACCTGGCCATGCCGGGCCTTCATCCAAAGAAAGAAGTGCGCATTTTGTAAAATAAAATACAATTTTTGAAAACTAATTTCACATTTTGTGGTTAAAAGTATTGCAATTCTCTATTATGACAATTTATTTCTTATATGAAAGAAAAATCAACATAACAAAATAAAAAAAATACTATACTTAAAAGCATTATTTACGGAAATAATTTCGTGATATACAATATTTATCTTAAATATGTTTCAGTTACTGCTTTAGAAATATGCCGAAAAATCGCATTCCAAAGTTTTAGAAGAAAACTTTCCTCAGAATAAGTTGTTTTGCTTTATTTCGCGGAGAGCAAAACGAGGGCTATCTACGTTTCCCATAATTTTGTGGCCCGACATAATCAAGTAGTTAGGGCTCTTGACTCGCAAGCTGAAAGTCGCAAGTTTGAATCCTTGTCCCACCAAACATGCTCCCCCATTTAGGTGGGGGGGGGGCGTTATAGTGTGAAGGTCAGTCCCACTATTCGTTGGTAAAAGAGTAGCCCAAGGGTTGGCGATGTGTGGTGATGTCTAGCTGTCTTCCCTCTAGTCTTACACTGCAAAATTAGGGAAGACTAGCGCAAAATTAAAAAGAAAAACCACTGGACCAAGCTTGATTTGTACAAATAGTTTATCATTTCATAATTTAAGCAGTTGTTGTAAGTGTTTGTACACGTGATTTCACATTAAAACTAAGGAAATTATTAATTTTTAAAACCACTGGCGTAGTAAGTCAGTTGCGAATTGGTGAAAAAAATATTAAGATTTTATTCACTTCGATTAAGCCTTTTGTTTACCAAAATGTTTAGAGTAACTTAAATTCGTCATATCTTAAAACTACTTTGTAAAAAATAAAAAGGCCTCCAATTTAAATATCTAAAGCGCTGTTTCTGTAGCTCCTTTTAGCACTTCAAATATTAAAGCGATATCTAGTGCTGGTTGTTTTTATATCAAAATCTAGGAATCATTTGGCTTGGATATATTTATTGTATCTTATCAAAAAAATCAGGGGTTCGATTCCCCTCGGTGGACTCAGCAGATAGCCTGATGTGGCTTTGTTATATGAAAACACACATACACAAATGAAAAAATAACAGACAGATCAGTTTTTTTATATGGAACCAGATGACAAGAACCACCAAATCTGTATTCTACACACACATATAAATGTATGTGTGTGTGTGTTTTTCTTATAGCAAAGCTGCATCAGGGTATCTGATGAGTCCACCGAGGGGAATCGAACCCCTAAATTTACTCTTGTGAATCCCTGCGAAGAACTAACTAATTCAAACGATTTCAGAATTTACAATGAGCTATTTGTGCTCTGCCCCCCACGGGTATCAAAACCCGGTTTTTAGTGTTGTAAGTCCGTAGACATACCGTTGAGCCACTGGGGGCTTCCAAAAGGGAAAAAAAGAAGATATTTGTTTGGATTAAATAACATTCTAAATCTACCCGATGTGTAGGTTTGAACTTGCAAGGCGCTGGTAAACTCATTCCGTAATTTTTTTGCTGTGGGCGCGTGATGAAAGTGACAGTCTATTCCGCTATTTAGTTTGAGAATAGAATTGTAGTCAAGTGGTGCTGCTGATCGATTGCCGTCCCTCTAGTCTGAGGTATCATATTAAAAACACATATGTTTGAGCATTGGGAACTCTGATATGGCAATTTAACCCTTTTGTAACGCAGGATTTATTCAGGACAAAAATATCAAATCAATAGTCAGTTGAAATCAGGCGGTGGTTTGAAATGGAAAAGTCATAACACAATGATTAAGATGGAGTCAGAGGGTGTTGCCCTTCCTTTCCAATGGTCTAATACATGTATATGTGTCTGTATATTAGCGTTGTATCTTATATAAAGTTTCAAGAAGGATAACATGACATTCACAAGCACGTGCAATATTCAAATTGATGTTGGTCATTAATGAAAAAGAAAATCGATTTGAGTATATAAAACGATACAAAACTTACATATTTGAGTAATTCGCAACCTGAGGCTTTAAACACTAATGACTTATTGGCGTATTTAAAAGTCACACACAAGGAAACAAAAGAAAAACAAACAATTTGAACTAACACGACTGAAGATGAGAGAACCTGGGGCTTGGATTTTATCTTATATCGATCTCAGTAACGGGAATTTCCTACAACTCAGAAGCCCACATTAAACCTAGCTTGAAGGTTTCTTCAACTTTTGTAGCGAATATAAATGAATCGTAATAAGGTGGAAAAAGAAAGGCTTTCAAATCCCTTCTTTGAAAGACAACTCGATCATTTTCTGAGGAATTTTCAACGGTTTTTCCTTTATGTTGTTTGTCAAAAAGACTTCTGACATAGAAGATGGAGAAGAAAATTGAATAATATTGAAACACGAGTGACTGTACACCCCAAGAGTAACTTTAAAATCCAGGAAACACACTCACAAATGAAGAAATAACAGACACGTTATTTAACAGACAGGTGTTATTTTTCGACTCAAACCTCAGCGAAATTAGCCATTGTAAAAGAAAACGTATTTGCTACCTTCTGGCTGCTTGTTCCTAACCAAATAATTATTATATCATTGTAAACAAATTAGTTTTTCTAGGCCTAACAGCATACCCTAAGCAGAAAAGAGGTCTTCTACATCCTTTTACGTGTATCATGTTACCCATTACTGAAGGCACATATTTCTTATGTTGCCCACGGATTCTGACGACAGGTTTTTTTGTGTTTTTTTTTAAAGGAATCAATCTTCAGGATGTTTCTCCAAATTCTGTGGAAATAAGTTTTTTTTTATGAAAGGCTAATGTTATTCTATGAATATGAGATACTTTGTTAAATTTCACTGAATAAATGAAAGAGAAAATGTTAATTGAAAATATCTTACAATACTACTAAATACTAACAAAACGTTTCTTATAGATTAATCGGGCCCAGTATGGCCAAGTGTTTAGAACGTTCGACTCGTAATCTGAGGGTGGTGGGTTCGAATCGCTGTCACACTAAACATACTCATCCTTATAGCCGCAAGATCGTTATAATGTGATGGTCATTTCAATTATTCGGGAGTAAAATAGTATCCCAAGAGTTGGTGTTGGTGATGACTGTCTTGTAGACAACTAGCGCAGATAACCCTCGTGTAGCTTTGAGCGAAATTAAAAAAGAAAAACTACAATAATTGGTTTTGGGCCGTATTTGTGTGACTTGGAAGGGGTCAAGAACTTTAATGACCTCTTCTTCTCTCCGTGATGGTGTATTTATTTCCGATTAAATGATTTACACCATTGAATCATATATTTCGCGGGAAATTACACTGATCCGGCTTCCTTTCAAAGTCTATGTTCATAAACCTAAAACTTATAACAGTTAATACGTTTATTTTACTACCTTTCTTTATATGGTTGTGTAACGGCTCTTCACAAACAACTCCATTTGCTTATCTGTACTTTTATCACTTGCCATCGTTTAGGTCGGTGACCTGAGGAGGGGATATCTAGGACGATGATGATATTTTCTCCCGAAATAATACATCAAGTCAAAAAAATAATAGGTAAATGTTTAGACAGTGTTTTTGAAAATCTGAGCGGGAAAGATATTCGCCAATGTCCTGTTCACACACTCCAAACAAGCATTTACATACGTCCAGACGAAAGATAAACTGGTTCCAAAAGAGAATTGATATCCTTTCGAGTGTTTAGTTGTTCTTGTTTTTTGTTTATTCGTAATAATAATATATTGGCAGACAGCAAATTTTTCACTAGCTTAACGGGGATATAACTGTTATATCAATAGATACTACAGGAGCATGACTATTTGTTTGTTTTTTGTGTGTTTTTTTTAAATAAGCGCAAAGCTTCTCGAGGGCTATCTCTAATTAGGCCGTCCCTAATTTAGCAGTGTAAGACTAGAGGGAAGGTAGCTAGTCATCACCACCCACCGCCAACTCTTGAGCTACTCTTTTACGAATGAATAGTGGAATTCACCGCACGTTATAACGCCCCTATGGCTGAAAGGGCGAGCATGTTTGGTGCAAACGGGATTCGAACCCGCGATCCTTGGATTACGAGTCGAACACCTTAACCCACATGGCCATGCCAGGCCACTTAAATAATTTATTTTTCTTCTTATAGCAAAGCCACATTGGGCTATCTGCTGAGTCCACCGACGGGAATCGAGTCCTCGATTTCAACGTGATAAATCCATCGAATTACCGCTGTACCAACGGTGGACTGAGTATGACTGTGAATCTGGATGTAGTTCATTTGACAAAAAAACACACACATCTTTTTCGGTTTAGGTATGTAAAACATATATATAAAAATGGCTGATATGGGTTGAGAAAATTTGTATGTCTAGGAGCGAACAACGTTTCAACGTTTTTTGGTTATCGTCAGGTCGAAACGTTGTTTGCTCCTCTACATAAAATTTTTCTCAACCCATACCAGCCGTTTTTACATATATATTTTTTATCTACAAGTGAATTTTCTCGTCATCACGGTTTTAGTGCGTGTTTATTTGTAATTGTTGCGATGTGACAGTAAACTGTATTTTTGTTTCTCGCATCATCTGAATTAGTTAAATTTCATAGAATGTTTAAAAAAAAACATTTTCAATCAATCTAAGTGTATCTAGTACTTGTTCATAAAAGTATTGGGATTCGTGTATTCTGAATGGGTTTATTGATGAAATGTAACATTTTCCGAATGAAGTGGTTAAACCATTCAACGCATTTGTAATTCGTAACGGATTGAAAAGCATTTTCAAAGCGCGAGAATGTGTAACAGATGTCCGCCTGCGCATCCATATTTAAATAAACTTCTGTAAGCTAAGTATGAATATCCAGTTAAAAAAAAGATAGGTAGACAAATCTTTCCTAAATTAGGCACTTTACTAACCTAATGTCAGGTTTATGCTTTTATCTTGTGTTGAATAGGGTACTTTCGAAACCATATAATGATATGGCATTGCTATTATAGTCCCTTCAGAGCAATTCGACTGGTCACATTTTACCATTTTCATACCTTTAGTCACATGTAAGTTCTCAAAAAACAACAAAAAAAAAAACAATCGCAAGTATATGAAGCAAGCTAGTGAAATGGTGGGGATTAGTACAGCCCCCCAGTGGCTCAGCGGCATGTCTGCGCACTTACAAAGCTAAAAACCTGTACTCGTGGTGGGCAGAGCACAGATGTCCTATTGTGTAGCTTTGTGCTTAATTCAAAACAACAAAGTATTAGTACATATATATGAATTTTTCTATCTTGCAGCTCTATCTAAATATGTTAAAGAAAAAAAACGTTGTTTATTTCTTTATATTTCAATATTCCTGGTTGCTAAAAATTCGCAAGTTCTACAAAGCGTGTATGTAATTAGTTAGGATGCTCGTCTTTGATTTTTTTTAAATTTAATAACCAGTACAAGCTTTTCGATTGTTAGTGTGTCTTTTTCCCCACAATAAAAGCCGTCGTATCTAGCATGCCAATCACATTTTCTCTGTCGTCCATCCTTCTCTTATAACGCCGAAGAGAACAATATGTGATAACGTTCGGGTATCCGAGTTGATCATCCGCATTATAACGTGTAAACTGTATTCGTCTTTCATACTCTGATATTACGTGCGAAAGTTGTTTCCTGTGTATATAAACCTATACAAAGCCTTACGTACACATAAGTTTCTGCGAACTAGTTCGTTTTGAGATGCAAAACAATATATTTTCCTTACATACACACACAGTGCATATTTTTCAAGTTTACTATGGTAGGCACAATGCTTTCTTTTTCCATTTTTGTGGTTTGTCTTTGTTTGATTTTTAATGACAACTATTATATATCTTGTAATTTCCTATTGAATATTTAAAGCGTTCAACAGAGGGCCATTTATAGATTATAGACACATATATAAGTTAGCTAATACTTACCAGTGAATTTCGAGATGGTTACAGAGCTAGAAACATGTAAGACATTGGTGTTTGTTCTTCTTAAGAAATGGAACTTAGGGTTGTAAACTGTCTAGAAACGTGGCAGATGGCCTTGAATAAAGTGGTCAGGCAGTGGGATAAACGAAACTGTGCTAAAGGACTCAATATTTCAAAGGAAATAGTTTTAAATGTTTTCTGTGGAAATAAGAAAGAAGAACCTCATAACTGTTTCTATAGAAGTGACAAGGTGTGCTACAGTAGTAAGAGCATAATCAGAAGGTAATATACAGTCTACAATGTCATTGTTTATCGATCTCTTTGATAATTGTTCTTTTCATCCCAAAGGGTAGATCTATATTTGATAACATTGTCTCTTGAAACTATAATTATTTATGTTATATTTTTCTTGTTATATTCCTTCTAATTCACTAATTTTATGGAAAAGGTTCTTGTTGAACTCTTTTATGATGCTACGGTTAGTCAATGTTTGTTTTTTAAAAGACATTTTAAGAGTGATTAGTTTAGGATAGCACAGAAAACAAGCCAGATGCTGCAACATCCCCACTTGTACTTGTTTAACTTATACACCAACGGTAAATTATATTAATTTTCTGAGGACCATACCCCTAGTGCCCACTGCTTTTAACAGATACTTATAATTTCTATTTCTTACTTTAAAATCCGCTTGTATAGCCAAGCAGTCAACATTGAATCTGCTTGTAAAACAACTGACGAAGCAGCAACTACGGCATCGTTATAACAAAGTATGAAGGAAAGTTGTTAAAGCAGTCAAGTTAAAAGTGGCTGAAGATATGGTGTGAAAGTATGAAATCAGCAGTTAAAAATAACAATGAAATAACTGAAGAAAGTATTTTTAAAGTTTGGAAAGTTCGCGACATAAAAAGCTATGCAAAACTGAGAGCCTGTTTATATTGGGAATTTTTTCCTTCTCGGGTAGTTTAAAAAACAGCGTGACTAAATTTCGACAGGCAACCAACAGAAGCAGAAGTGGAAAAAAACACACTAGAAGAAGTAATCGTTGTCCAATGTGGTAAAAAACTGAAGCAATATTCACATTCGGTTCGTGTCAAACGGTCTCAGTTCAATTCGTTTGCTTTGGTGACCGTGGTACTTGTTCAGAGTTGCTCTTGATACAATCGTACCAAGTGTCAATGTTTTGTCACCACATTGCAATAACCAAGAGGATTTGGTTCGTTTTACGATGAGATCTTTAGACTGCCCAGTACTGCATTTTAATATGTTTTAAAGATGGCAAAGACTCGAGAACTTCTTTATTCTTTCGTGTATGTGTGTTAATTAATACTGCTTCATTTTTAACCTGCGAGAAATAAAATAATATACAACACAGAAGAAGAATGAACATCTTTCTGAAAGAACGTTGTGGCCCCTTCTCCGCATGCGCGACAACAGCAGGAAACGATTGTTTTGCGAGGATGGCAATTAATAGACAGTACTGACGACAAGTGATGATATATTTGAGGACAGGAACTCAGAAGAACAAATAGGCTAAAGGTGTCTTTGTTTCCTCTGTTGTCCATACTGTTTTCCCGGATCTGTTTATACCCGTGTATATGTATTTATCGCACTACTGTTCCTTTGAAACCACGCGACAAATGTAATTTCCGTTTAAATGAAATGTGCAATTCATTTTCTGTTTGCTTGTTTGTTTTGGAATTTCGCGCAAAGCTACTTGAGGACTGTCTGCATCAGCCTTTCCTGTTTTAAAAGTGATAGACCAGAGGGAAAGCAGCTAATCAATAGCACCCAATAAACAAATAAAAAAGGGATGGACCGTCACATTATGATGTACCCAGTAGTTAAAGAGTGAGCATATTCGGTGACAGTATTCGAGCTCATGACTGACCTACAGACAACGCATCCAGTGCCCACCTTCTGGTCATGACGGGCCTTCTCTTTATAAACGCTTCTCCCGCTGTTCATATAGAAGTTCAAGTAAACCAAACTCAGTTTGCGTGTCGAATAGACCTGTTCTGGTGAACCCAGTACGTTTCGGTTCGTCTGTCGATAGTATTTTATTATTCACACTGTTCTCCAAATGAACCGAACCGTAAAGAATTAGAAAAAGAAAGCCCAGTATTAACAAATTCTGAGTTTGTTTTGCACATTGTGAACATAGAAGTTGTCGGTGAGTGCTGAACAAAACAATAAAATGAACTATGGAGATTAACTCCAGTTCATTTTCAAATAGGGTTCGAAAATACAACAACAGCACAACTTACTGTCCTTAAAACTGATTACTTCATTGTGTTCAGCTACGAAGAGGCAGATTTTAAGGAGTTAATCGAGCTGAGTTTTTCTTACAGAAAACATTATAATGGTTCATGTGCAGACAAATACCACACAAACCTTACCTCAGCAAGAGAACCAACCTTTCTCTGCTGCACTCTATACCGACATAAGTCAAAACAACAATGAAAAAACAACAACAAAAACTTCAATTACTGTTATTTATGTGGGAATTTGGGTAGGGATGTAAGATAGTGATTTCTGTTGTTTCCTTATAGTTTTGTTTACTATTTATTTATTATTATTATTATCGTTTAGTGCTAACATAAATCTTTAGTTACATTAAACTCATGTTGTAGCTAATTACGTTTATTTTGATAATAAATAAATATATATGTATTATGAGCTGGCAACAACTTCACTAGATGTGACGAACATATACTATTAACTGAGCAAAATATGATGCAAATTTATAATTACATGAGATTTACTCTCATAACCTAACACAGCGAATAAATACCATTCTATAAACTGAGTAACGAGGTAGTGAATTATTTTTGTTTGTCACTCGATTTGGTACAGGTGATTTTGAAGTATTTTTTTTTGAAATTAGTTTTTCTTCTTCTGGTTCTTTTCCCAAGTGGTTAAAGCACTAAACTTGGAACTTGTGGATCGTGGGTTCCAATCTCTGCTTCACTAAACATGAGTTGCGATGATCAGCTGTCATTCCTCCAGTCTATCACTTCTAAATAAGTAACGGCCAGCGCAGATAGCACCTGCGTATCTCTATGGTAACTTTGAAGAAAACCAAAATTTTTATTCTTCCTATTATTTGAAATAATTAATATTCATATTTATATTTTGATACTCATTAACATTAGTATCAAGTTCTAGTCAGGCATCTGTTTATTAATTGTGTTTTTGGTAGGTGAGAAATGTTATTCCAAGTGTTGCTACAGCTTAATATGTTGTTTTGTTTATCAAACTATGGTTTTGTAGCGACGTGTTATTTTAGGCCGTTTTGGGGATATTGGTTTTAGTCTCTTTCGTAGTTTGGAAACTAGTACGAACTTATCCATGATGGTTGAAAAGTCTGATTTCAGATATCGTAAATATTTTATTTAAACTTCTATTCAAGGTAAACCAAGGGGGGATCCTCAATAGACAAATTAAATTATTTTAGGCAGAATTAAAGTAAATTACTCTATGAGAACTTGGGCGTGTTCAAATACATCCTGAGACTGTAATTAGATCTCAAATCGGTCAAGGGATGACGGAACTATGACTAAACAACCAAAACAACAGCCTCGTAACCTTTCCATGAGCTGCCCAGTCGTCGCTAGAGAAAATGGAGTGTGGAAAAACTGTGTTTGGGAATGAACCCAGCAGACGTTTCCCCAACAGAAATATTTGGTATTAATAAGAAAATATAAAATAAAAAGAAATAATTCATGCGTGAGTCAACAATACGAGTGGTGACTCGTGGGAATACACGAGAATTCCTAATGGACTGTCTTTTAGTTTTTTAGGCGTGGAGTGCATTCTGTGTTCAAAGTTGTTTAATAGTATATACGTGCACACAAAGGTGATGGACCATTGGTGTAGTGCATATCTTGTAATAAGTATATTGTATTGAGTGTTTCATTATGGCTTGGAAAACCGCCATCAGATATATATATGTATTTCGTTTTAAATAAGTTCTGCTTCCAGTTGCCGTAAAAAATAATAAAATACTCATGAAACTTGGAGCATTTAAAGTTTTGTTTTCATGATTATATTCGGTTATGCTTCAAGTGGCACAGTTGTAAGTTTGCAAGCTCACATTGCGAGACTTTGGGTTTCGATACCCGTGGTAGGTAGAGCACAGAGAGCCCGTTGCATAGCTTTGTGCGAAATTCAAAGAAATAGTCGATGAAAACACAAAATCTTTATATCTTTACCAACGAATAGTGGGATTAACCGTTACATTAAAACGCCCCCACGACTGAAAGGGAGAGCATATTTGATGCGACCGAGATTCGAACGCGCAACCTTCGGATTACGAGGCAAACGCCTTAAAATACGTGGCCATGCTGGGCCTCAGCGTAGTTTATCAGACTTGTTTTCTTCTTTAGGAATTTTATCAGCTCTTTATACGTTTCAAACTTTGTTTTCCGAAATTGTTCTCTCCTGCTGTTTTATTATTGTTCGGAGTAAAATGTGGAAAACTCAATTTAAGCCTGCGTCACATTCCTGTGTAAAATTGTTATAGAAACACATGTTTTAGGAATAGCTTCCTGAGCTAACAATGAGAACAACAATAAATCTGAAACTATACATGGCAATGTGGCAACAATATTACTTCTTGCTCTTAGCATTTTATGAGTGGAATTAAAAAAGAGAAAGAAAATGTTCCAGTCAAAACATTATTAAAACCTATCATGCGCTGAAAATTCGAGTTACATTTAGTATGAGAAGAAATTTTATATTTCAGACTGTATAATTTTTTCAGTTTGTGAAAGTCCTCCCCACAGTCTTGATGTTGATTGATCGCCAAGAAATGCATGTTTTTGAAATAATATATTGAACCACCTTCAACAAACTTGTTTGCTTCTGTCGCTGGTGGCCCGGCATGAACAAGCGTGTTAAGGCATGCGACTCGTAATCTGAGGGTGAGTTCGAATCCCCGTCGCGCCAAATATGCCCGCCCTCTCAGCCGTGGGGGCGTTATAATGTAACGATCAATCCAACTATTTGTTGGTAAAAGCCTAGCCCAAGAGTTGACAGTGGGTGGTGATGACTAGCTGCCTTTCCTCAAGTCTTACGCTACTAAATTAGGGACGACTAGAACAGATAGCCCTCGGGTATCTTTGTGCGAAACTCAAAAACAATCTCTAGCTGGTTGTAAGTCTTCCCAATGGCAATTAGAAAAACTGTATTTTGGCTAATTTGTTCTTTATTATTTCAGAATGGAAAAAGCTAGAAAGATAAGCCTTGATAAACAGTTTGATTTTTTATGATTACCTATTAGCTGTCTGTTCTGTGCCGACCACAAACTGTTTACTTTCACACCTTGATGTACACGGCCGAAATGTTATTCCGTGAACCTATGGTTCACGTATCGTTGTCGTAAAAACGCATTCCGTATTTAAGAACTCTAGGTGTCGGTCAGACAAAATAAGCTTAAGATTTGGTGGTGAGTGCTGTTGACTAGCTTTCCTGTGCTATATCATTTTAGAATGCGGAACGGTCATGCGCAAACAGCTCATTTAGCCCGGGGTAGAATGGAAGTTTTTGTCCCCTGGAGTGCTCAACCTTGTAGAAAAAACAACAAACAGTGAAGTGCAACAAACTAAAAGTAAACATACAATATGAAATTTTTTATGCAAAAAACACTAAAAGATAATTAGCATTTTTCCTTTTAGTTTAAGCTTGACATAATATTCATAGTTGTAACAATTTTCAATTAGAAAGTTATTGGAATTTAATATACTGATAGCAGTATGATATTATACTTGTTGGGTTTGTTTGCTATTAAACACAAAGTACCATGTCGCACCAAACATGCTCGCCTTCTCAGCCGTTGGGGCGTTATAATATGACGGCCAATCCCACTATACGTTGGTAAAGGAGTAGTTCAAGAGTTGGCGGTGGGTGGTGATGACTAGCTGCATTCTCTCTAGTCTTACACTACTAAATTAGGGATGGCTAACGCAGATAGCTCTCGTGTAGCTTTGTGCGAAATGCAAAACAAACCAAATCACAACAGGCCATTTTTTCTTTGCCCATTATTGGTATTGAAATCCAAAATATAGTGCTCCAAGTTGTGTGAGACTTACTACTGTGCCATCAGGAAGCTTTTTGTTGTGTTAGAATTTGAAGATACTGTAGGGTATAATTACACTAGCGTTTCCGAAAAGTGATTGAAATTTTAATTTGTAAGTACAGATTTTGTTCTGGTGTGATAAGAAAATTAGAGGGCACAAATTTATCATACTTGCAAAAAGAAAAAAAAACATAAGTGATAAACGTTATTGAATATAATTCTACTTGTGAATGTGCGTGTGTTTGTGTGTTTTTCTTACAGCAAAGCCACAAAGGACTATCTGCTTGGCTCAACGAGGGGAATCGAATCCCTGATTTTTAGCGTTGTAAATCCGGAGACTTACCGCTGTACTAGCGGGGGGCTTTTGAGTGTGACCTAGTGGTAATAGGGTACGAGAGTCTGTCACGCTTGTTTCTCTACAAATGAAATTTGATCAGGGGTATTTACATCTTCTGTGGAATGTAATTAGAAGGTTCTAAATGACAGAAATTCAGTCTTTGTTTTGCTTGTATCCATATAACTGACGCAACCTAACTGGGGAGTTTAAATGTTCTTGGATAAATTATTTATTTTGATTGTTTCCATAAAATAAAAACGATAAAGCGCCAAATTTGGAGTTGATATTCCCTTAATAGCTTGACTAAAAGGCACTGAATGATGGAAATTTATTACTGTATATCGTATGCCCAGTATGACTTAAGTACACTGACAGTTCCAATACCATGATAACGAAATCTCCACTCGAAGTAACGATGTATTTCAGGACAGCTGGTACAGGTATTAACATTTTTGGCAAAATAAAGCAGAGAACAACGTTTCAAAATTCTTTGATCATATTCAGGTTAAGAAAGAAAGAGTTTGCAACGGTCAGTAGACCCTGAGAGTCTGCACCTGAGTAGTATTAGTTATCTTATTCACGTGCGTTTGCTCATGTGCGTGCGCATGGTTTCAGTGAGGCAAGCTAGCGAAAAATCATACAGAAAAGAAGTGGTTCCTTATATTACAAATAGAAATCACAGACAGACAGGCAAACACGTAAGTGTCTGTGTACGTATGACCGCTACAGCTCCAAGAAAAAAAGAACCCAGAAACCATATTGCGTCCATACGGAGTGAACCCTAAGGGTTTGCATTTGGATAATATTACTTATTTACATGCCTGGGCGCATGCGCATCTTTTTATGTAAAAATCCACATAAAAAAGAATGTGACCCCCTTAGTGAGCCCTGAGGATCTACACCTAGGTGTTATTATTTATCTTATCCATGTGTGTGTGTGTGTGTGCATCTTTTTTAATGAGACAAGATAACGAAAAACCATATAAAAATGAAGTGGTTTCTTGTATTAGAAGTTGTAGATACAAATCACAGACAGACAGACATGCGCGCGTGCGCGTTTTTTTTTAATGAGGAAATCTAGCGAAAAACCTCACAGAAAAGAGGTGGTTCCTTATATAACAAGTTCCAATATACATAACATCTAGTCCGTTTTGGTAATAATGCATTCAAACAATGGCTTTTGTATTATATTGCTCAACAACAAAAGTGTAACATAATACTGTTATTAAGAGACTTTGGGTTAAAATTATAAAATGAAATGTACCACCTACAAAACCGACAAAAGTATTTGTTGATTTCAAATTTAGAGGTTCTTTTAATTGAAAAGGTTTGCTTATTGTTATTTATATTTATTATTTCGGTTTAAAATTGGTCAAATCAAAAGAAGATAAGTTTTATAAATGCTCCCTGCCAGTACAGTGATAAGTCTATAGATTTACAACGCTAAAATCAGCGGTTTGATTCTCCTCGATGGGCTCAGCAGATAGCTTAAAATGGCTTTGCTATAAGAAAACACACATACACACATTTTTATAAACAAACCATATTCCGTAATGGCGCAGCAAAAATATATAAATTATATTTTTATGCTAAAATGGGTTTACAATACATAAACTGAGGCTGTCATCTAGAATAAATCATCCGAATAGCCTGAACTAAGCCGGGTACTTTCGCTGGTAGCATCATAATATTAGAGATTTATTGACGAACAATTGCAAGTGCATTGAAAGCTAGTCTCACAATTTTATCAAGATGTTTGTCAGATAAAACGTTGTCTAAGTTGGTGTGAATATTTATCCTACGCATCTGCTATAAATTCTGTCCTGAATATATAAAACTTCGAGGCTAGATACGGTGATTCCTGGCAAACACTAGCATTAATGGCAAAGTTACGAGGACCATCTGATGTCCTACTGATTTTCAATATTGACTAGAAGATATGACCACGTACGTATTATCCACGCTAAAGGGTTTAGTGTTACTTTTCAAACGTAGACGCAGTTAAAATGCAAGAATATTTTGTAGTATCTTACAAATACGATCCCAGCTTTCCAGACTAACAATCCAGAGTTCTATCAGAGGACTAACTTTATAATGAATAAGACTATTGTGTTAGCATCTGTCAACAGCGACATCTATTTTATCTTATTTTGAGTATCTGGTTATATCTATCGTACGAACTGATATAGCAATTATATATATAAATATCAAAAATTTAAAACAAGGTTAACGCAGATAGCCCTCGTGTACTTCGTGCGAAATTCAAAAACAAACTAAACAAACCATAAAGAAACAGCCAACCATGGCCAATTTTGTTCACAGTTTTGTTCGTTATTTCTATATATTAGATTTCTTTTTAAGCAAGGTTATCTTGAATTCATGTTCTAAATCATGGTATTAGGTTGATGGGTGCTGTCTTTTATAGAAGGTAAAACACGCAGGCTCAAAGTATCCTAAAGGAGAACCATGAAAATAGGAGATTCTGGAGTTGTAAAAGCATTTTTGTTTTTTAATCTGGCTTCTTATATGTTTCACCAAACCAATGATCTTGTCAGAGGAAAAATTGTTGATAGGAGTTTCCGTGGCAGTTATAAAAATAGGACATAGAAGTAAAATTATACATATTGGTAACAATATCGAATACAGAGACCAAGTTATGATAACAACAAATTAGCAATACATTGATAAGATAAACTCTCAGAACCCTTGAGAAGTCGCTGTTTTAGCCTTTACGTTGAACACGAAGTACTTACCCGTAATGATAAATCAACACTATGATAAAGACACGAGAGTCATCCTGGATGTTCTTATATGTTATTTTTTAATCGTGAACGTTTAATCCTGGTGAGTGTGGCTGATGAGTCGTTAAGCATAATGTTGTGTTTTCGGATAAATGTGATAAGTTATGAAAACATAATTATACAGAAATAAATATATTTTTAGAAAATGCAAAAGAAGATTTGCTTGTTTTGGAAATTCGCACAAAGCTACTCGAGGGCTATCTGTGCTAGCCGTCCCTAATTTTGCAGTGTAAGACTAGAGGGAAGGCAGCTAGTCATCACCACCCACCGCCAACTCTTGGGCTACTCTTTTACTAACGAAAAGTGGGATTGACCGTCACATTATACACCCCCACGGCTGGGAGGGCGAGCATGTTTAGCGCGAAGCGGGCGCGAACCCGCGACCCTCGGATTACGAGTGCACGCCTTAACCCGCTCGGCCATGCCAGGCCCGCAAAAGAAGAAAAATTCGGTGATTTACTTATGAAAACTGGGTATAAGCCAACTCTTATAACCGATAAAACCGTTAACATATGGATTTCTAGAAAAACGTTAGGCATGGCTTCAAGAACCTCTATTTGGATATGTGATTGAAGAAAGGTAAAAATATTGCTATAGTATGCGCTAATATATTAAAAATAAAACTGATTTAGATCTAATTAAGTACGTTGTCCGTAACGGAGCTATGCATATATATATATTTAAAATAAAACTGATTTAGTACTAAGTAAGTAGGTTGTTTGATTTTGGTTTGGTTTGAATTTTGCGCAAAGCTACAAGAGGTCCATCTGCGCTAGCCTTCCCTAATTTAGCAGTGTAGGACTAGAGGGAAGGCAGTTAGTCATCATTCCACCCGCCAATTCTTGGGCTACTCTTTTATCAACGAATGGTGACACTGATCGTTACATTGTAACGTTCCCACGGCTGAAAGGTTGAGTATGTTTGGTGTGACGGGGATTCGAACCCGCGACCCTCGGATTATGAGTTGAGTGAAACAGTTCGGGGTAATTTTGTTACAAATAATTACACTATGTAACAAAATTTTTACTTTTTCTTGTTCCTGGGCAGAAAGTGTTATTTTCCAATTGCTTATGACTAAAGTAAAAGGAAAAGATCCATTTTTTCATTTTTTCTCTTCAAACTTTGCTTTTGTGACCTGATGGGACATGATGGGAGACTATATTTGGGGCCTGATACATGAAAATTATTTACATTACAGTTGCAAATCTCGAAACACTACTCACTTCTAAACATTTTTGTTCATTTTAGTATAAATACATGTAAGTCTTGATTAATATGTTGTTTTATTCAGACCGTATGTAAATGAAAATGTGCTAATTTGTCTGTTTTAATATATGAAAATAGATTAGTTTCTAAATTTCATTATCTAGTTCACAAAAGCAAAGTTTGAAAGGAATAATGGTCATTTTCTCTACTTTTACAACAGAAGCAATTAAAAAATAACACATACTATCCAGGAACAAAATTTGTGTTACATTGTGCTATGAATGAATATAAAATTTGCAGTTAACCCAATCCCCTGGATTAGAACGTACAAGCCACTAATCCCCCCCACACAAAACAAACATTTTTTTTTCATTAATAGGCCCGGCATAGCCAGGTGGTTAAGGCACTCGACTCGTAATCCGAGGGTCGCAGAATCGAATCCCCGTCACACCAAACATCGTCGCCTTTTCAGGAGTGAAGGCGTTATAATGTGATGATCACTTCCACTATTCGTTAGTGAAGGAATATCCCGAGAGTGAGCTGTGGGTGGTGATGATTAGCTACCTTCCTTCTAGTCTTACAATGCTAAATTAGGGACTGTTAACGCAAATAGCCCACTTGTAACTTTGCGCGAAATTCAAAAACAAAGAAAAACAAATATCTTCATTAATAAATTATTTTTTCTATCTTCAGAATAACCGTTTCACACATACGAAGACTGACCGATCGGCGTTGATATCGATATGAAATGTTTAGAATTGCAAAATATATGAATAAATTTCGTGTAATTTATTTCTGAAATTAAACAATTTGATCTATATATCTATATTATACAATTAACCGTTCAAGAGATACAGTGTAACAGACAGAGAGACATTTCACTATTATAAATATATATTGTGCGTATGTGTTTTTCTTATAGCAAAACCTCATCGGGCTATTAGCTGAGCCAATCGTGGGGAGTTGAACCCCTGATTTTAGCGTTCGTTGTAAATCCGTAGACTTATCGCTCTACTGGGGAGGGGTAAACATATGTTATCGCAACACCCAAGTTACGACTTTTTGATATGTCTGTCAACAAGTTAGACGTTACACAAAATCAGACTTAAAAAAATATTTGGTTCTATTATAAAACTCATTGATTTATGTTAACCCTTGTTTAAACAGTACAGTAATTTGTAACATTTCGGTTAAAAGTTAAATATTTCGAAATTGAAATTAATGAAACTTTTAGATCCTAATCGATCCAATCCTGACGAATGTTTTTTTCAATGTAAAAGATAATTAATGGCTCATTTGCGTTCCCATGCTTGTATATTGGTGGTATTAAATTAGCTGGTTTATTTTTCGTTCAGATTAATCAGTTGTGCCATATTGGTATTAATCACAGCTTCTCAGTTGGCGGACATATTGGATAAGTCTATGATAAATAGAAAAGTTATACAAACTTTTCTGCGTAACACAGAAATAGCGGTGGTTTTGATAATCTTAATGTAATGGTTGATTCTGTCTTCAGATTTTGAAAACGTTTTAAATACATTATTCAAAATAAAGTTGATTCTTCCTTTCAGCAAAGACTCATCGGGACATCTGCTGTGTCTATCGAGGTGAATCGAACCTCTGATGTTAGCGTTGTAAATTTGTAGACTTGCCGCTATACCAGAGGGAGGGACAAATATGTCGAAGTTATTTGTTTGTTGTTATTTTGAATAATTTTAAACATATACAGCACATAAAATAAAATACACAACTGATTATTTGTTCAAAATACCGAATACGAAAAGGACATTTTTTGTGCTAAGAGAGACGGAGAAATAATAGTTTCTTTGCTAATCAGCAATTATAAACTTGGAGTGTGATTAGATCCTAAAGCTTTATCGACATCATAATGTTATTCCTCCCTTTTATAACTATTATTATTTTAGCAAACTATATATTGTTTTATAATATAATCGTTGGTTATTAAACAAAAATGACATCTTATGCGACACTTGATCTGAATGACTGCGTCAGAGATCCCTAGAGCTCAAACACATATTACCGTCCTCATTTTAGAATTACTACTCAGAGAATAAAAATGTCAGGAAGCAAGACTCGTAACCTTAACTGAATAGAGTAATGGACTGCCACTTTTATAACTCATCCACAATTGAAAGTGTATAGAAAGTTCAGTGACATGTCATAGACTCAAACCTTTAGCCTTCCCATTTTCAGCCCGGCGTGCTCATAACTAGCTCACGCCTACATTTTTATAATATGATTGGCTAAACCTAGAGCACCGTTAAGCTCCAATTATTAGTTAAAATATTATAATTGTATAATGTATCTTATATTCTTTACTTACAGGTAGATGACATATTATACTGCAATCTCCTGGAGTTAGCCATCGGCACTGCAGACAGTATTTCCAGTATTTTACGTGTCTACAGATTTTATTTTCTTTCATTGGCACCAATTTTATTATTATTATTTTCCCTGTAAGCGTAAAACCGAGCCTTACACGGCATGGTGGTTATGACAAATTTCATATAAACAGATATCAATCGTCGAAGATGAAGGCTGTTTATTTTTACAAAGGTAGGGTGGATGAACTATTAATTTATGCAACAGAAGCCTGTTGAAAAATGGTTGCCGTGGAGACAAACGTTTGTCCTCTTAAACCAATGATAACCTTAGGACAATGACGTGATCATTATCCATGTTAAATAAGCCTTTTAAAGGGTCTCCTTATTTCCATTCTGCACGTTGAGTGTGTAAATAAAAATATCCCTGGGGCTGATGTAATTAAATTGTCATCAAGGAGGAATGTGAAGTTTTTTTTCGTCCCTTCTTCATGGTAATTAATGAATATCATCCTTAGATGAGCTGCTCTTATCTTTTTACATCGTCCGGGCATTAAAAATGTAGACACCTCATTAATATTCACTTAGAATTGTAGCGGCTGTAAAGATAAAGCATAGCTACACAGCTGTATGTAAAAAGTGCATTACATGATATACGTATATATTCAAACGCATTCGTCCATATGTATGACGTCGTATTGTGTATTCGAATATCGGCTGGTCAATCCAGAAGGTGGCCTGAATCTGGCCCAGTTGATAGTGTCCCGATCGGTCAACCTGAGGGTTGGTTCACGGTTTGCTTTCCTTTTCTGCACTATTTCTCTCGGCTCTTGGAAGACCTAGATGCGTTATAAGAGTAACTTTGAAATCTGACCAATCAACTAAAACAGCCGAAAACGTGGCAGTGGGTGCTGTTGACTAGCTGTTTCTTCCTCCTCTGGTTCGTCATTTCAGCATCACGGACAGTTGATGCAGGGAGCCTTTGTGTAGCTTTGCGTAAATATTAGAAAAAACATCGAGTAATGAATTTGCAATTTAAGTTAATACAAATATTGATGGGTAAGTTACAATATACCCATCTGTGTGTGCATCTCACGTTTATATAAAAACTACATTTTTCATTAGACTATTTGATAATGCTTACATGTGTTTCTGATTAACAAAAAAATGTTTAAACGCTAATTTATTTTGTCGAACTTGCTCAAGTCGAAAAGCAATGTGATTGAGTAAGGGACAAAACCACCAGATCAAATGATAAAATTTGCACCTCAATATTTAGGGTTAAAATATTTTCAGGATCCCATTCCAAAAGTGTCTTTACTAAAAATAAAAATTTTAAGCTTGGAGTGCAGTTTTCGATCAGGCTTTCGTTGACCGTATTTTTCGTAGTTGGTAAAACACGAAACCTTGCTATTTGGTAAAACTACGAACTATGTGATTTGATAGTACTGTGAAGTATATGACTTGATAATACTATGAACTATGTGATTTGATATATACTATGACTATGCAATTTGACAATACTATGAAGTATATGATTTCATAATACTGTGAAATATTGTGTTTCGTTACACTTTAATTTCTTCACAAACTTGAACACAATATTGGACTCTTGGATGTAATTATTTAATAACTCCACAATAATTTATGGGGTCAGAAATATAACCTAGTGGTTAGTCTGCTGAACTGTGGAATTGAAAATGTAATGCTCGATCCTTTGAGAAAAATCCTATCTTTCATTGTTATAAAGGTGATAGCCAAATGTTTGATATTGGATGCTTGCTATCTCTCTAGTCAGTAGATCATAAATAAAGATAGCCATATCTGAGCCACATGATTTTGTGACTTAGTCGCTCAGATTATTTGTGCCTAAGGTTTAAAATACCAATACTATTTGCTTAAAGTTGTGGAAGTAAAAGTTTCTTATAAATATATACCAAATAAACATTATTGGGGACTGGTAGTGTTCACACACACACACACACACATGTATATCTATGTATATGTTCAACTGTCACACTTACAATACTTTAGGCTGTTTATATGCACTCTAGGAATGGTATTCGCCCAAAATGTTGTGTGACTATAATATAAACTTTTATATAAATGTGTAAATATTTTGTAAACGACGGCATGTCGTGTTGTGTTTGGATTTTCATTTCTATTGTTCATTTTTCCATATTTATATTATTGTTTCGAAGTTTAAACTAATATGTTGTTATTCATTTAGGGTAACATTTAGAATTTTCTTGAATTAAGTAGACCAATCATATGTTTGTAAATGAAGTGCTGGTGACTTCGTGTCTAGACGTGTAGTCTCGTGCAAGAACGGACATGCGCGGATTGCTCTGGAGATCTGTAGAAATTTCGCGGTCTTTCGAGAAGTTTAGGCCTACAATATATAAACAGACGAAGACGCGAGAAGAGGATACATCAGTTTTTATTCGAAGAGAAAGGAGAGTCAGACATTAGTTTTATTTCAAAAGAAGAGAGTCAATTATTTGAGAAAGATTAAGTGTTTGCTGTGATTATTCAACTTGGATTTGTGACTGAAGTTAGATCTACGGAAGCTGTGATTTTATTTCGTCAATCTCTACGATTCATCTGAATTACTGCTTGTGCTGAGAGTCGGCGAATTTATTGAACTGTGAACTGTTTCTGAACTTCATTTAAGCTTCGGAATTTCTTCGTGGGACCAAATTCACACCCTAGACTGGAATTTGAGACTTTCATTTTAGATCATTATATTAGATACAGGCCAGTACCATTTTGTATTGTGATTAATTTTGAAGTTTGAAACTAGTATTATTTTGTTTTGTAATTAATTTCGAATGTTGTAACTTAATATCTGTCACTGTTATTATATAATTTATGTTATATTTGTTATATTTGTTAATAGTTTAGTGTAATAAATTATACAAGCTGTTATCTGCGTTTTTCTGTTGCGTTTAGTCTACGAAGAACATAAAACATCAAAAATACGTAACAAAACATACCAACATAAATCATAAATTATGAAATAACGTAACGAAGGAAGAACACAACATGTAATTTAATGAAAAAACAAATTAGGTCAAAGAGACCAATAAATTATTGATATAAACTCAAATATACATCCCCACTTGTACCAATAAAATTAGCAGTCTTTTCATTAAACAAAATTGTCTTCCAGTGGGACACAACGATAAGTCTTCACGTTTCAACCCTACAATCAGGAGCTTAATTCTCCTCAGTGGATACAGTACAAAGCCCAGCATTGCTTTGCTATAACGAAACACACGTACACAAAAACAAAACAACAACTATTAACTATGAAACATAATACTATTATTTCAAAATGTGTTGTGATATTTTTGCTTTTTCACCAAACAGGTTTGGTGTTAACTTTTTATTTCTTTTCTTCATCAAAACGTGAATTCCAATTATAAAAAGATAACTAGGTTTTTTGTTTCTGGTTTTATACTATACCGGTTTTTGTGTTAACTTTTATACTTTTTCTTCGATGAAACATGAATTTCAACGAAGACAAGATGATTAGGTTTTATGTGTGTGTGTAGAATTCTAAATGATGTATAAATCTCTCACACTCGAACAGCTTCAGGCTAGTTATGTGTTTACAATCTCTGATGAGTTTTCATTTTCCGTACACTACAACACTTTAATTTAACATTATCAAAAATATATTGGTAACTAATAAAATTAGTGCATTCCTACACAACTTCCTGGGGGCATAAGTGGTGATAGAATGTTGGGTATAAATAACCCAAGCATTGTTTTATTTATTTGCAACTGTACACAGGTATTAGTTTTGTTTTCACTGCTCTTGTGTAACGAAAAGGAAAACGTTTTAGAAGTTCAGATAAACAAGTGTAAAAATGTGTCGTAACCTTCAATGATTGAATAAGATAATATAAGACAACACGACCAAGTTATACAGTTTGTTTTTGTGTGTGTTTTTCCATATAGAAAAGCCACAAAGGGCTATCTGCTGAGCCCACCAAGGGGAATTGAACTCCTGCTTTTAGCGTTGTAAATCCGGAGACATACCGCTGTACTAGCGGGGGGCTAAGTTATACACCAGAAGTATACATGAGTTACTAATAAAATATTCAAAAACATAAGCTAATCACCAGTTATAAGAACACTTCTTCTGGTTGGTCTGAAGAGCATTCATATTAATCTAGGTGCACAAAAAGACAAATAAAAAAAAGTGTCCTAGACCTTATAACTATTCTCCTTTCAGCCGTAACTACGTAACAGCAATTGAAAGCATTATTCGGGTAGTAAGAATACATCTCCTGTTATACAGTTTCAAATTGATGTAGATTAAAATCGTGTGCTCGGTAGCAATGTTTGCTTGTTTTTCAACAATTTTACTTAATACATCTTTGATGAATTGATGCATGAAAACAACATACGTATCTTCTACAAGGTCTATACGGTATAGATACTAACGTTTCCAAACAATCGCTGTTTAATCAGAATCTTTTGAATTTATGCATCTAAAGCTAGCCTTCGGTAACTATATTACTAAACCTATCCTTTCTCCCTCTAAATCATTAGTGTAAAGGTTTGTATTACAGAGTTTCTACTTTCCTCAAAAAAACGGTGCAACTTGAAGTAAAGATTCAAATTAAAGAAAACAAATTTGACTGATTTCGGATAGTTATTGTCTGCGGTACCTGAAAAACATTATTTCATTTGTAAAAAATCCTAGTAAAAATAAATTATCTGATCAGTTTTACCTTATAAGCATTTTGAAACATTTTAAAAACGTATTATCGATACATGAATACTACTAAGACGTTCTTCCACACTAAATTTAGAAATATATTAAAACTAAGTGCTGACTAACAGTTAATAGGATTTTCTTAAAAGGTTGTGGTTGTATCAAGAACCATCCTAATATGAGTTAGGCTGATTTTTGTTTGTGGATAGATTTCTACTCTTGACAAATATTAATTGGTATTTTGATGATAGAACTCACTATTAAATCTCAGAAAAGGCTGAAGTTTCAAGGTTTTCTTAGTCAAGACCACGACTAATTCCTAAGAAACAGAAGAAGCGATTATAGAAGCAAAGTACTTCCTAAGCCTTATTTTTTCATCAAGATGATCGGTGCTGGTCGAATAAACGTATCTTTTGGTGAAAAGCTGACATCCATTGGGAAAGGAAACACCAAAAAAACAACCTTTCAGCACGCTTAGAAATCATTTATTTACTGTAAACGGACGCCTTGCCGACTGTATGTCCAGTCATCTACTGGATTGATTTATCTTTATGGTTTCTGTTTTCAAAGGTGTGGACTTGATAAAACGAGGATCAAAAACTTGCTGGAAATCCTTCCCACTTTATTCAGTTGTGTCCGTATTTCTTTGTTGTTATATTTTTCTCTGTTGGGGGATTATTCCACGGTAATGTACCTCAAGTATAGTTCACAACATGATTGCTAGTAACAGCATGAACACATGGCGCCAAACGTCTTATTGATCATTATAAGTCTATAAGGATATAGGATTAGTATTGCAACACGTTCTTCCTTCTTAATAATACAGACTATCAGTTAAAGAGATTCGTAACATTACACAAAATGAGAACAAATAATCATAACAAAGCACGCTCAGCTACTTGCTTATTAAAATAATTACATATTCTCTGTAATCAGCTAAGTTCAAGAAGTATTGTTATGAAATTAGAAAAAAAGAGTTTACTACAGTAAACTGAACTGGTAGTGACAAGATGCACAATAAGAAAATGTTAGTGATGGAAAAAAAGAGTTTACTACAGTAAAATGAAGTGGTAGTGACAAGATGCACAATAAGAAAACGTTAGTGATAACAGTTGTTATTTCATTAATTCAATAATTACATATTCTATCATATTAGCAAATTTTGAGATTATCAAATTAGGAAAAAAACGTTAGCCATGGTAAACTGATTTCAAGGGTAAAATTTATGAGAAAATCAATTGTAACTAAAGCTAGCTATTTGTTTTATTTATCGATTAAAATAAATACATTTTCTTTGTTGTACGAAACTTGTGAGATCAGGAAATGTGATCGAAACAACCATAAAAACTAGGTTCATTGTTTCATATGAATAATAAAAGATAAACCATAATTTACCTTCTCCTCTTCCTTTTCAGTTAACGCCAGAACTCTATGAACCTATGACAACCAAGAGAAAATATGAAACTATATTTATTTTGGAAGTCACACGTCTAAGTAGAGTTAAGAATAAGGTTTTTAAAGTGTATTTACATGCATATTATAAAAAGTATAAATGCAATTGATAATTAGACGAACAAAATACAAAATTTCGAATAGATTTTTCTGTTAAAAAAAAAATTATAATTTTCAATCGCTACAGTTGCCATATGCATTTTTATTGCCAAACACATATCTACAAAGTTGGTTATCTGCGCTAGATCTACCGTGGGCAAAACCCCCAAATTTTAGCATTATGAGCCCGCAAACTCATTGCTCAACCATTGTTGGTTTAATGACAAAAACTTATGTTTCTTATTATAATTATGAAGTTCCATCCTACAAATAATTTGGTTTGCATTTCGCGCAAAGCTATACTAGATGGCTATCTGCGCTAGCCGTCCCTAACTTGACAGTGTAAGAATAGAGAGAAGGAAGTTATTAATCACAATTTACCGCCTGATGTTGAGCTACTCTTTTACCAAAAAATACAAAGTTTGGCCATCATATTACAATGCTCCCATGACTGAATGGACGAGCATGCTTGTTAGGACTGAGACTTGAACCTGCGTCGTACATCCTACGGTTCTTATCATCAACAAATAAAATCTATAATATTAAGACTATAATAAAGTTGGTGAAGTAGCACTAGAGCCTTAAAATGCAAGAACGACTATAGTTACACCATCCTTATGACTACATTGAAGTTATCTGTTTTCAAAACAAGTCAATAACAATAGGAAAAGTACCTATGAAAAGTGTTTCCGCCATCTATGAAGGTAAACTTTACAGAAGTAATTAGGATTTACCAATAATAATAACCACCAAACATACGTCATATATGATGTACCAATAATAACAACCACCAAAAATACGTCATACGTCTAGTGTTTTTGTAAATATATACTTAAAAAATGGCAGATTCATCAGGAAAATAACTGTGCATAATTATAAACGTAAAGGTAGGTAAGATTTCGACGACGTCATCTAGTTAAACTATGACACATAAAAACACTCAAAACGTCTGCCGCGAATAAAGCACGGTTATAAATCTATGTCACTCGATTTTAAATTTTTTGTGCACATAAGTGCGAAATGGCAAAGGCGAGAATAAGCTAGGTTTCATATATTTCCTTGGCTTACAATTCGCAATTTGTATGACAAAAAACAACTACACTGTTTGAAAGAGCATAAAATAATTGAAATAATGTGAAATAGTTGAAGTGACAATACTATATTATTCTATTCTTTAAATTACTTATATTCGAATGCGTTACTTATGGTGACTAAATAACAGTATTAAAAAAAACAACTAAAATATACTCTTAGCAAAATCGAAGGCTTATGAAAAATGTTTCTCAGCACGACAGGTATGGGTATTAACACTTTCACTAATAAAGCAGAGAACAACGTTTCGACCTTCTTAGGTCATCTTCAGGTTAACTGTTAACAGTTAATCCTCTGGCACATTATAATGTGAAAGTGTTAATACCTATACCGTATCCCTTTTATGCTCTTTGATTGTATAAACATCTTTTTTAAGATTCATACTCTTAAAGCTGACCTAAGTTTTATTCCCTTTTTGGTGAATTGAGGTAAGTTGTAGGTCAAATCTAATAAAAGCAACAACAACAACAACGTGTTATGAAGAAAAATAAGCTACCAATTTCAGATGTTATCAGCAGATACAGGGCAGTAGCAGAGAATGCCACCCAGTGGAGTTCTTATGTGTCTTGTGGGAAAATATATGTGATATGTTTTTTGGTTATATACTGACCCTTCTGTCATTTCATGACGATCTAACAATATCCAACTAAGTTCCAGTTTCATTATTCTTTCAGTTTTGTAAGACATGATAAGAGGAGTGTCAGATACTAGCTAGTGGAAAAAAAACAATTCCACACGTTTCGACTTTATTCGCAAAAAGTATAGTTGTTGTTCTATTGCTCATATAAAGCTTGGATTTTTATTATATTTTTAGGTTCTGAATAACTGAGGACTTTTTGGTGAAACACGTACATTTATATTCGTCGCCATTCCTTATCTGTTCTTGTTGTTGTTGTTTTGAATTAAGCACAAAGCTACACAATGGGCTATCTGAGCTCTGCCCACCACGGGTATCGAAACCCTGATTTTAGCGTGTAAGTCCGCAGACATACCGCTGAGCCACTGCGGGGCTATCTGTTCTTATAACATTGACTATAGCACACTAAGATTATATTACACACCAATTTCAAATTAAAATTAGCAAGTATACACATGAAGAAAGTTTCTAAACAGCTGTATATTTGGCAAAGTCTACAAAAATGACACGTGTGATTGATTTCCACATTTTGTATGGACTGTCATTCGTTGCATGTATTTACTTTCGGAGAAGATGATAACAAGAAGAAAACGGTTGCCTAGAAACGAATATTAAAGTAAGCAGTGCAGTTTATAGAAGCGGATAATCACTTCAGGACCAGATTTTGCCAAGTTAAAAGAGAGAAAAAAACTTTTCTAGAGACACTCTGAACAAAGAAAACAATCCCATTATAACAAATGTACACTCAGAAGTCAACGATCAGAGCAGAAGGGGGTATATAGTGCTTTATCCTTGCGCATTCTGAAGCCAGTGAGACCTCGTCATAGAACAAGAGACATCATTAGCAGTGGTGTTGCCTCTAGATACATGGAGGTCTGTTGAAATAAAGCCTTTACAGACGGGCATTCCTCAGTCTGCAGACCGACTGTAGGTAATGTCAAAATATCGATCTCTTTCTTCCCAGAACTTCCGCTTCCACTGAGGAAAAGGAAATCACTTTTAGTTTTTCTTCCTTTTCCAATTTATCATCTTAACTGAGGTGGCACTACAGGTTCAGTTAGAAGACTCAGAAACCTTCTTCATCTACTTTTTTTTTTTTTCCAAACTAACTTATTTAGTCTACGTACAATCTTTTATCAGTTAATGGCTTATCTGCTTTATTTTCGTCTATCATGATTTCTCTATTTGTTGAAGGAAAGAGTAACTGGAAATATTACACATTTGTGTTTCAACCCGACAATGATTAAAGGTAAAATTTTTAGTTTTAAATAACATATATGTTTTGTTTTTCGATAGTTATGTCTATTTATATTTTACTATAAAACGGTCGTAGATTCATAACAAAATACAAATTGTATCTGTTTTCAATCTCCCTCGAAGAAAGAAAACAAATTTATAAATACGTCTTATGGAGATAAGAGTACGACTGGACCACACAAGACATGTAAGATTTTTAAGCCTTATATCTTTAAATTTTACTGGTGTGTTTATTATACATTTTAATTTTTGTTGTGATAATTGTATGTCCATATTTTTCCTACAAAATTTACTTGGAAATAAAAAACACATTTAAAAACAATCTTTTGTTTTGCTTATTTGTTGTTAAATAGAAAGGTATCTAATGTGCGTCACGACCAGGTGGGTTAAGGCACTCGACTGATAATCCGAGGGGCGCGGGTTCGAGTCCTCGTCGCAACAAACATGTTAGCACTTTCAGTCGTGGGGCGTTGTAATGTTACAGTCAATTTCACTATTCGTTGGTAAAAGAGTAACCCAAGAGTTGGAGGTGAGAGGTGACGTGATGACGAGCTGCCTTTCCTCTAGTCTCACATAGCAAAATTATGAGCTGCTAAAGCAAATAACCCTCGTTAGTTTTGCGCGAAATTTAAAGAGAAATACACAATGCATTATTTATGTTCATCGAGGGTATCAAAACGTAACACATAATCGTCGTCGATGGTTTTACAAACTTAAATTTTATATTTCTGGCTTTTTCATTAAAATATTCGTATAAATTCAAAATGAGGTATAAAGGATACTAACTTTTTCTTCAAATGAACTTTTACATTTATCAAAATAGATTTTAAGAACGGAATTTATTTGAATTTGCTACAATACACTGCGTAATTCATAATGATTTTGTACGAAAGGCTTATGAAAGTGTGCAAACAATAAACAACTAAGTGTATTGTATATAAGAAGAAACAACCACGTGGATTTTTTTAAATATACGGTAATGTAGTTGGTTTATAAAGAATAGATACAGAGGTTAGGGGTTATGGAGCTTAATTATACCTACCCGTCTTTTTGGCAGCTTATAGTTCCTGGAAAACAACCTCTTTCCTACCCCTCTACAACCCGCCGACTCTTTGCGTGTATGGTTGTTATTATACATATGTCAAGACGAACATTGTTGAAGGCTTACCTTTGGGAGACAAAGGCAGCGGAAGGGGCTGCTTTATTGCATATAACGTGCTGATATATTCTTGAAGTAGAACCCAAACTGTATTACTTTGGCAAAGGATGATCGCATTTATTGTTTTTGTTCTAATACTATGCTGTCTTACACATGTGTGCGCTTATGTGCGTTTCTTATCCATATGGAAACCTCTGGTGACTGTACTGACATGGAATGTAGCGTGGAGCTCTCAGACAGGTAAGATTAAACTATTTCAATGTACATAATCGTGACTATTCTTGAAAAGCACGTTACAACAGGTATTTATATAAACAGTGTTTCAAAGAACGAAAATGGACTTTGGTGTGGTAGTGAAATAGACGTGATAAGTGTTAAAACAGTTATAACAAGAACAATGTTTTAAAAAGAAAGACATGAAATGTGTTAAGGTTGAAAAACAGATCTGACGAGTGTTACAACAGGATTTACATAAAAAACAACAACATTGTTTCAAGGAATGAAACTGGACTTTGTTGTGGTAATGAGTTAGATCTGAGAATGTTATGGTCATCGATTAATGAAGGACGTGAAGCTTAAAGTAATTCAATGTGACAAGGTAATGGTCATTCAGGACGTTGAAATATGTATACTGTGTTTATAACATAGAATGAAAACATCAGTTATCCTCAAGGTGAGTACATCGAAATAATGAGTACGAGTTTTTGTATTCTTATAACTGGAGTGAAAATACCAGTGATAATTAGTATTTCAAATTAGGAGCCATTTTGAGTAAAGTTATACCATCAGTATACATTATTTTCGATACTGGAACAAAAACCTGGCGTATGTGAGGGTTAGATTTTATATTAAAGATCGTCTTCATTAAGTAACATTCGTTCCTCGAAATGAATACATTCAAGTGAAATTATTATTATTTTAACCCGAGAGCAACTGAAAGTAATCTTCTGGCTAAACCAAATATTTTGTTCTGATTACAAGAAAATCAATCAAGCAAATAACATATTTCTGTTTACTTTAAAGTATTGTAGGACTGGACTAATAATTAAATAATGCTTGTGGATTTTGTACAGAACAGAGCGTGCTCGAATAACAAAATCAAGTAGGTTCAACGAGATAAAGTTAATTACAGCCAAAAGTTATTCCTTCACGTGGAATCAAATCTAATTAATCGTTTTGTTTAAAATGTTCCGCTGCTCTTTGCTGTATGTATTAAGATTACTCACTTTAACTCTTCCAATATTCTGAAATCTGTTGATTGAAAATTGTATGAAAATAAAATCTAAGAGATGTGTAAAACAGTTCCACCGAAACGGAATTAGCCCAGTGTATGATTCTCCATAGAAGACGAAATTTGGTGAACCAGAATTAGGTTGTAAGTTTTTTTTTAATTTCACGTCAAAACGAAAGATAATTTAACAATTCTAGAGCAATTCGCCTTTCTTATCAAACGCTAATATGACAATAGACAATGTCACGTGTAATCGCCACAGGTAAAAGTGATGAAAAACAAACAAACAACAAAGATTCCGAACTAGTTTGCGTTTCATTCTTCGTTTTATACGCATCATTTGTGCCCCTAAGTTTTTTTGTTTTTTTTAAAGCAAGAACCAAAAATTACAAAATTATAAGAGCATAATCAGCTGTAGGTAATAAAGTAGATATTTGACTGGGACGGGGAAACAAGAGGTGAAAATTAAACAAAGCAAAACAAGAAATGAAGGAAAGGGAAGACGAAACATAAAAGAGATATAATATAGACATAAAGAATAGCAATAAGGGAAGAAGATCATTGGTAAAAACAAAATACAGCAAACTTTATGTTTTACTAAAGTCCAAGCGTCAGAGGTTTGTTTGTTTTGTTTTTGAATTGCGCAAAAAACTACATGAGGGCTATCTGCGCTAGCCGTCCATAATTTAGTAGTACAAGATTAGAGGAAAAGCAGCCAGTTATTAGCACCCACCGCCATCTCTTGGGCTACTCTTTTACCAACAAATAGTGGGTTTGACTGTTACATTATAACCCCTTCACGGCTGAAAGGGCGAGCATGTTTGGTGTGACAGGGATTCGAGTCCGCGATTCTTGGATTACGAGTTGAGCCACCCGGCCATGCCGGGGTCTTGCATAACATACGCAAGTAATTTTTTTGAATAAGTACTTTTGGTTAACTTAGTGGTTTATGTAATATTAAATTACAATAAAATGATAATAACTTTTCATACATATTATTGTAAACGACCTTAAATAACTTCTGAATAAGAAGATTATAATGGCATCCAGGGAAAATGGTTAAAATATCATCTCGCTCGAGACTTATATATTTCTACATATATCACGCTACGCCGGCATAAGACGTTATGTACCATATCAACTGAAAGCTAAAGATAAGGTATTATATGGTAACTGGCACAAATTTCCAAGCAGACTCAAAATCACCGAAAAGAAAACGAAATATCTGTTTGAATATAAAGGAATGGATAAGAGCTGCGTGCAACAGTCCATAGTGATCTGTTACACTATTTTTAAAACTGTCATTCACTGTTTAAGAAAGTACACTTATGTATATTTCAAACAGAGAAAAAAAACATGATTTCCTTCCTTACGATTTGTCGAAATTATAAAAAAATAAAAGCTCACGTGACGTCATCAAGTAATGTATGAAGAGTGACATTGCTCTTAAGGGTCAACAATCTTAATCGAGAGACGTCAATCCACTGGAATTTTATGATGAATCCAAAGCATTGTCAAACGGTGGTGGTTCTACCAGGACGGAATCCAGTTCATGAAATAAGGTAGCTAGCAGATAATAAAAACCATCTCTCTCTCTCTCTCTCAACGAAAGATATACACTGTTCTGAAGATATTCTTCTGACAATGACAATCACGACTGCTAGTGGGAAGCTAATCTACGACAACATAGGAGAGTTTAGCTGGCCTTTCCATCACGTCGATTGCGCTGAATCATTGAACTTGAAATACTTCATATTGTCCAACATATTTCATTTCTCGAGAGTAAAACTAAAAATTTGTTGTATAAAAAGTTGAACTCGCGTTCATTTTGAACTTGTAATGGATATTTGAAATTTAAAAATTCGACTAAATTGTTTTGTATGTCAAAATAAATAAACATGCTATTCTTTACAAAACAGTACTTTGATTTTAAGCATTGCTCATTTATTGTGAACAAACCCAATAGCATATCTCAGCCTTCTTATTTTGTCCAGCGCAGTAAAAACTTTGCTTTCGTTATTATTAAGCACAAAGCTAGTGAGTGTGCTATCAATATCGAAGCCCAATTTTTTGTATAGTAAGCCTACAGACGAATAACTGAATCACTGGGAGGGGACATAAACTTAAGGATGGCATTGGGTTATAAGGACATTTTTTGTAAGCTCTAAACAAGGGATCCTCAAAATTTACCAACCGGTGAACCCCCTTCAACTTTTTTACTGTACTGGAGGACAATCTCTCGTTAAAACTAATTTTTATCGTGTGTAACTGGTGCTTTATATACTATTTTACTACTTTCACAGCTTTATTATAGTTTAAAAATAACAATGAAAAGAGATTTGAATATGGAAAATTGTTTAAAAAATATTACAGCTTACTTTAATGTGAAGGATGTTACATGTTTGCTGAAACATTCTTTCGAATATCTGGGTCATTGTTTGATAGTTTTAAACAAAGATCCGGATCTATATTTATTTTAATTCTATACTTCCATTTTATACCGTCAATATAACTGGAAATCTAGGCACAGAATAAATTTACATAATTTATGTTAATTACAATTATTAATATTATTCTGTTGTTTTTATAATGTCTTAGCATTTTATTTTATTTGTTACACTCTTAATAAATGGCAATTTCACAAAAGTTGATGCATTACTACGGACCCCTTTAAGTACTATCACGGACTCGAATCCTGCCTAAATGAATTTCAAATGCCACGGCTATTGAGCATTCCCTCTTGTTTTTCCAACAAACCAACAAAAAAAGCAGACTGTCTGAGCATTTTAAACATTCTTTCTCACATGAGTATTTATGGATCGGAAAGGTTAGTTGATGTCCAATTCTACTACAACACAGAGACTACGTCAGATATGATAACAGATCTTGTGATACTTCTTAATGGACAAGCCCCCAGTGGCTCAGCGGTATGTCTGCGGACTTGTATGCTAAAATCCGGGTTTCGATACCCGTGGTGGGCAGAGCACAGATAGCCCATTGTGTAGCTTTGTGCTTAATTCGATACAACAACAACAACAACTTAATGGACAAACGTTGTTACTGTAGTGAGTTTGGCAGGCACGTTAACAGACTTAGTTATATATGTGCAGTAATAATGATACCTGTAATCAACTATATAGGAAAAAAATGCAAAAGGCTTAGCATTCAAAAGTAAAGTTTAAATGCAAAGATCATTGCTCACCAGCGGGGCCTCTATCAGCGCGAGGCTCGGTTCGCCTGCACTGTCTGTAGTTTCCTAGGTTTGCTCTTGTCAGGACTAGAAGAACGAACCTTCGACATTACAGTCCGGGCACGCTCAAATTATAAAACACCTTTCCCTTCTCCTTTAATAACTAACCTTATTTTCAATTAGTGTTAAGAGCATAATTTAAACTGAATATTGACCAACATTATTATTTTGACCAAAGATCATCTCATCACTCGAAATTGACAGACTTAGAAGGACAAAGTCATCAGCCATTAGACTTAACAGAAATGAATGATCGTGCACACTTTCTGGCACGTTTAATGTTTTGTGGTTAAACGTGTACATTTTCAGGTACGTGTAATATTTTGTGGTTAAATAATATCTACTTTTACCATCAGGCCGTAGTACTGTTACATCCTATCCTACTGTTTTTAATTTTATAAACTCAAACTGGTTTGTTTGTTTGCAATTTAGCACAAGGTTATAAAATGGGATAGCTCTTACCGCTACGGGTATCAAAATCCGATTTTTAGTGTTGTAAAATCGCATACATACTGCTGTGGCAGGTGGGGGGGAGCACGCGAACTGAACTTTATGTTGTTCACATTCATTAGAATTCGTTATTTCGAGTTATTGCTTCGTCAGGATAAACCGAGGTAGAGGTCATGTTCTCAGTACATCACACATCTTTATTTATCAGACTTACATTTTCGTCTGACAGTTCACAATAATCGTTTTACGTATTCAAAAGTAACTTACTCTCAACCTAACCAAATACGCGTATTCGTCACCTTGAGATACAAATTACTGGTATTAGGAAAATTAATAGCATCAGAAGTTTTTTGTTGTGGCAATACAATAATAATAATAATAGTATTAGTAGTAATAATAATAATAATAGTAATCATAATTATTTTACTGGAGATAATCTAAAAAAAACAAAAAGACGAAGAAAGGCAATTGGAAAACTTAAATTTTGCCTTGGAAATTATGAGAATAACATAAACAGGAAGGTGGATGAGTCATGAAAACTGAATAACACCAGTGTGTTATCATGGGTGGAATCAATTTTTTATTGTTTTACTAGTGTTATTAAAACTGTTGTTACTTTCTCCTTGACATATCCTTCGAGTGCCTTCTTGTACAAGCAATTCATGTCAACCTAAGTTTTATTGTTCTAAAGAACCATGAAATATGTTGTTAAAAACCTAGTTCGTGACTTGGCATGCTGCCAAGGGTCAAAGAAATCACATACTTTAGTTGCCTAGGTAACGTGCAGTGGATTTTTTATATATATATATATATTATAGTTATTGCATTAAGCCCTTTTGATTTCATAAGTGCTAGTAGCGTGGGCGTTAACTTCTTATAATACTTTCTTTAAATTTCACGATGTTTACTTAAGTTTGTTTTCAGCGGATTTTCTGTTTTTTTCATTACATAGTTGCGCAATATGTTGAATAATGATAAAATTACTGAAGTTTTCGAAACGATCAACTTTTAATCTGTTTTGTAGAAGCAAAAGGCCTTTTTAAAGATCAGATAATAAATCTAATCTGCAAGCAAAATGTTTTTCAAGCAAGCATGGCATTGAAACAAGGCAGATGTTTTCAGGTGTATAGCATTTAGAAGTATTTCAATGCACATTACAGGAAATAAGTTCATTTAGATTAAGAGAACTTTAAAAAGGAAAACAAACTGGATAAATGTAACGGCATCGATAGTGATAAAAGGTTTTGACTGTTAGTTCAGTTTTGAAAATAATTTTATACATGTCTGAAAGAAAATGTTATTTGTTTTGTCCTCACCGATTTTGATGATTTAGGGGGAGAGTGAATGATTATTTTAAAAATAAAATGTGCGAAAGTTATGTCATCGTTTTCTTGAAGTGATTTGTCAGCCGTGATTTTGCATTAAATTCTGCTGTGGTATTCAAGCACACTATATGTTACCTGACATCTTATTTAATGTTTGTCATTGAAACAATAAGATGCTCCTATCCTAGTTATTCGTTGAATTGGGTCACGTAACTAGGTTATTACACGCACTATCTCGAGGAAAAGATTCATATAAAGTGGAGCATGCAATAACGAAATATACAGTGACCTTTCCACTAACAGACTAGGTAATATCACAGAGGTATAGTCTTCCTTATCTAGATAAATAAAGCACCGTAAGAAGAACAGTATTATTGTTTTGTGTATATAATATTACGTTTTCTCACTCTGAAACAAATTCTACACTAAAAAACAAAAAACATCACAGTAAATGGAAAAAACTACCAGAAGTCTTGAAATTGGGGAAACTAGTTTCGATACATTGCTCCCCCACCAGTAGCTGTTGTTTTTTGAATTAAGCACAAAGCTACACAATGGGCTATCTGTGCTCTGCCCACCACGGGTATCGAAACCCGGATTTTAGCGTGTAAGTCCGCAGACATACCGCTGAGCCACTGGGGGGCTCCCCACCAGTAGCACAGCGGGTTTTGACAGAGCACAAGTGTACACATTGTGTAGCTTTGTGATTAATTTCAAAGAAAACAGTCGGCACATTTGTGTTTCGCAAGTCTCATATTATTTTCTGGCAGGAAAACCAGTCAACTTTCTTTCATTTACTGTGTTTTATGTCCTCTAATTGCTACATGACATTGTGTTACTTTATGAATAAAATTCAACCTTATTTACTAAAATGATTATTTTCTGAGAGCTTTTCAGTAAATTTTAAAAAACGGTACACTTGTCTAAACTTGATTGTTCTTTGTACAGAAGAGAAAAATGGTTTCATTGTGTTATACAACGTGTTCACTCTGTTTTGTTTAAACTCAGTGGTATAACACATTTTAAATTAATCCTCTGCTATTCTTTAAAACCTACTCGATTCCTTTAAGGTAAGTCAGTACACTAAAGAATACAGTTTTTTACGTTAAGTGAATGATTCATTTCGTTGAAATATCACCTCAAGCAACTTTCTTACCTGATTAATGCGTATTACGAATAATTATTATGCATAAGGCTGAGTATATCATATCACTATGAGTTTGAATGTGTAAATCAGCAACTATGTGACAGTTACAGTCAATATAAAGTCGCAGTGAATTGCTAGTATCAGAACTATATTATGAAATTATTTGACATTTAGTAGGTTGTGAGACACTATCAAAAACTCATTATTCTTTTGGGTGGGAGAGGAATTATAGAACAACTCTTTCCAACAAAAATATACATCTCTACACTCAGATCATAAAGATGTGTTAAGATAAGGGTTTAGAATATCAGTGAGTATTTTCGTCTTGGATATAAAAATAAAATATGGATCAATTTGGGGCACCAGAAACCATCTGAAAGAGACCTGCAGTAAGTTTTACTGTAGCCATGGTAAGCAAAGTATGGTATCTTATAACAATAAACACAAAATTCAGTGATAAAATCTATTAAATTGTCCCAGAACATAATCATGCAACATAATTAAAAAGAATCTCTATCTGGAAAAACAGAACAACAAGGTATGGGTTCACTTAGATAAGGTTTCCAATCAGACTTCTAGTTCAACCATTGAATATCTGAAACAGTTGGAAAATAAAAAAATTATTCATGCTATTTTTTATAAACACATGCCTGTTACTATAAACCAGATACAATATCTCTGAATTTTTATGTGATTTTACTGGCGAAATGGGTTCTAGAAAATCATTGTCTTCATTTAGGAGAGATATTATGGAAATCAGCAGGCAAATAGAGTTATGACGGAACAGTAGGGCTATGTCAGGATACACGGTCGTTAAAAAGATCATTTTCCCTGTGTGATGACACGTATTGTAACAACGTGGGTAGAATCTTAAACCTTTTTATTGTAACGCATTCATCCATTATACTTTGTTGTTGTGAATTCTGATCTGTAAAATATCGTTCATAATAGACTGACATTTGTGGACACTTTATTTAGTGTCAGTGAAGTTCACTTCACTTCAGGCCACTCACCGGAAGACGAAAGGCGAAATACTTTCGAAACGTCGCCCTCTACACTTGTGTCTTCACAACAGGGAGTTGCTGTTCATTCTACAAGTTTTAAAGTCATTTACAAGTCCACGACTGTTTCTAACCATAGACCCTTACAAGTCCACGAATGTTTCTCACCATAGACCCTTACAAGTCCGCGAATGTTTCTAACCATAGACCCTTACAAGTCCACGAATGTTTCTAACCATAGACCCTTACAAGTCCACGAATGTTTCTAACCATAGACCCTATCAATATGTCGTGTGTGCAAGCCGTAAATATTTTTAGATCACTAGATCATGTATTATTTCATGACATTTAAGAATATTATAGGTAAATATATCTTATTTCGATATATATTAGTGACCAGTAATTTTTAACATGACTTTTATATCGTTAATTTGCCCAGAAACAGTTGCATTATTTCTATTACCGGGAAAGTGTTTGTTGTTTTTGTTGTACGGTGTTATGTGTTAATATTGCATAAACATCTGTACGGTATTCTGACAGTGACTCGAAATTAGGGAATCTTGATAGCACTTAGTGCTAAACCTTAAAGGAATGGTTAAGAGTTCAAGCCCCCATACATCTGGCCCTGTGAATCTTATAATAGCAGGAACTTCCTATTAAAGTAACGAAACTTATAAACATGACCTCTGACCCTAAAGAACATACAGTGATATATTGTAACGGATGGAACGAGAAAAGCAAAGTCTATGTTAATGCTCTGTTTCTAGTCATTATGGCCTTTGCAATTCTTTCTTCTTGGACGCGATCTGCGCACTTTATCGTTTTGACTAGGATTTTGATTAATCTGATAGATCATTTGGTTAAGGTGGCCGACGTAATTTCGATATTGCAAATGAATCTAATGAAGGAAAAAAATAGAGATAGAAAGGAGCTTCTTCCTTTTCCGGATATCTTGGCCACGTTACTAAAGAGCTATTTACGCTATTCGTCCTTAACTTCAAAATGATAATCCAGGAGAAGACAGCTAGTCAACACAACTATTCGCCAAATTTTGGGCTGGTAGTGTTTGTTTGAAGAGAAAAAAAAAGACAGAGGGAAATCAACATCTCTGTATAACGAATATATAAGTTTGATAAATAATTTTTTTTTCGTGCGGCAAATTATTTTTATACATTTTAAAATCATCTGAAATATATTCAATTTATAGAATAATTCACCAGCACTTATATGCAAACACTAACAAATGGCCGCTCAGACTTTATAATTAATACTTGTATGTGGACACATGTCACCGTTCTAAATATTTGTACTCTCATAATGTATGATAAAATATATATTTATTGTAAAGGCTTGCTTAATTTTGTCCACCTTTGTAAAGTTCATTCGAGCATAGCCTTGTAGACGACTTATCACACTTGAAATATAAGAGTCTCGGGTTTTACACGTGATGATACGCAGTTCGCTTTAAGCTTTCAGCTATGGTTGCGTTATAAGGGTGATAGCCAATTCCGCTGTTCAAATAAGATTAACTGTTTCAGGCGCCGGATGCTCTAATTGGTTGTTTTTCCCCTGATTCGCAGTTAAAAATTAAGAACGGTTATGCCATGGAGGAAGACTTACCAGTCTTTGACCTGATCGCTTATTTAAATAAACAAACAAATAGGTAAAAAAATCCAAGCTTTCCAAAATTTGGAGAAAAGCCAAATGAGGTTAATCTTTTATACACAGATCATGGCATCACAGTTGTTCACGGTTGTTTCCAATTTTCACACAGTATAGATTCTCGTGTCGAACTAGGTATTTATTTAAATATTACAAATTTAAAGTTGATTTTATAACGAGTTCTATTTTCTATGACATAGCCGTCGTTTTAAGTAGCATATCTATTTAAAGTTATGTCTGTAAGTTCTGACAGTAAATTTCGATATGTAGTTTAAAGATAATTCAGAAAATAGGTTTATTCGAATTTTATTCCCAGAAAATTTCATATCGAATGATAAATTATGCCAAAATAATGTCTTTAGTTTCCATATTAGGTTTAAAAAGAAGTAAAATATGGGAGCTGCTGAGATATTTGAAAGAAAACTGAACTTTTCCCTATACGTGAGCTAAACACCATCGATATCTCGAAAGCATTCACGAATTTAAACTAGGTCACTGTATATATTTCTATATGCATTTGAATGCAAATAATATTAGAGTAATATAATTTTAATTTGATGGTTTATTTTTATATTCTTGAAACGATACATATATATCATAATTATGGTATAATTACATTTTTCTCACAGTTCCAGCACCTAAAGGTGCTTATCATCTCAGCAATATCGATTACAACATTCTCTATCGCTTGTTTATATTTTGCTCCTAATAATAGTAAAAATACCAGGCTTCCCGTCATGTATAGCTGCTGGTTTCTATGGAAGACTATTAGGCCTGCGGCCTTTTGTGGAATTGTTTGACATTGTTTCCATCTATAATGAAAATGATTTTATTAAAATTATAGTTTAAAGATGAACTGTCATGACAGTATTATACACAGAGTAAGTTTTACTGAAGTATTTCTTGATAGACACAGTTATTAATGAAAATATCTTGATTTTCTGTTGCATTGTTTGTTTATGAATTTCGCACAAAGTTACTCGAGAGCTATCTGCGCCAACCGTCCCTAATTTAGTAGTGTAAGACTAGTAATCACCACCCACCACTAATTCTTGGGCTACTCTTTTACCAACGAATAGTGGGATTCATCGTAACATTAAAACGTCCCCACAGCTGAAAGGGCAAGCATATTTGTTGCGACGGGGAATCGAATGCTTTAACCCATCTGGCCTCTTTTTTGTTGCAACACTCATAAGATTTTCATTAAAGAAAAAGAAAAAAATATTATTTTATATTTGAAAATTATTCATTCTTTATAATTTGTGTTGGTCAAATCTGAAACTTACTATTTTGGTTTGTACTTTTTTTTTGGTTGAATCTAGAACATATAACTTTTGTGAAATTTTTAATTGTTTTATTTATTTCTCAGCTATAAAAATACCCTCCAGTTATAAAAATATTACGCAGTTATGACTGGTGATGATTGGTGCGGTAGTTTCCGAGTTTTTTTACAGGAAGATTAGCGTACAATGACAGTGAATGTAGCTATGGTATTTGATATCAACCAAATCATAGCTGATTAATAGGCTAAAAGACCAGATTAGATACCCCTTAGTTTAGAATTGCTAACTAGATTGATAAGTGGGGTTTGATTAGGTCACAATGTTACCCCCTTCCCTACACACACACCAAATAAGAGTGCGGAGCGTGCTAAGCGGAATATTGTAGCTCACACAGAACAAATAAATGAAGTAAATGTATAAAAAAATTGTCGAACGTTTCGCGAACACTAACAAAAAAATTTTTTTTACGATATCCAATATAATAATTTATTTGTTTTATTTAAAGATAAATTAACATATGCTCTCGGCTTTTGTTCTATTGGTTTTTGTTTAGTGGTAAGTTTTGTCCTAACTGATCTTTCAGTGAATTTTGAAAAATATTTTTGGTGGATGTTTGTTATGTTCTTGGCCAATTTTGTTATGCAAAGCTATGAATTGAGAGGTCCAAGGTCTGAACTAGAATATTCCGCTTAACACAGTCCGCGCTCTTATTTGGTGGTGGTGGTGTTAGGAGGAGGGTATAATTGTGACCTAGTTCCACTAGAAACAGCTATAAAAAGGAAAAATATTCAATGGGAGAAACTGATTGGTCATAGTCTAACTCTTTTAAACATGTTAATGTAGCTGTAACTTACTTAATAAAAATACAAATAAGTTTTAGATATTAGTATGCTTTGAAAAAGAGGTAATAATTGATATGAAGAGAGTGTATATCACGTGTAGTTTTGGATAAAGAAGATTTTAGTTGAATTTTGCGCAAAGTTACACGAGGGCTATCTGTGCTGGTTGTCCCTAACTAGCAGTGATAGTCTTTATTCGATAGCTAGTCAACTCTTGGGCTACTCTTTTACAAATGAATAGTGAATTAACCGTCACATCATTACGGACCTACGCTGAAAGAGCGAGCATGTTTGGTGACGGTGATTCAAATATCCTAACCACCAGGCCGTGCCAGGTCCCAACTTGAATATTTGGTTATTAGTTCTAAGACCAGCCGGTCTTTGGCAGGAAGTACAAGGGATAAATCCGCTTGTACAATTGTAATTAGGTTTCTCCTAAAAAGGTAAATAATGTCTTTTTCATGTTTGTCCTTTTTTAGTTCCATACTATTGTATAAAGAAAATTAAGTTTAATACTCTACTTGCCAAACTGAAGACAGTGGCAACGATTTCCGTTGATTGAGAATGTAGCATGATCATTTCTCACTTCTAACGTATTTTCCGTTTCAATGGATTTTTAGAATAAATGATTTAAAATTTTATCTCTGATACTTCAGTAGTAAGAAAAAAGGCGTATTTAAATGGTTTACTGTAATTTTTTTACAAAATGTCATTCATTACATGTGAAAGTGCCAATAGAACTTCACCTGTTAGGCTTGGCATAGCCATATGGTTAGGGTGCTCGCCTCGTAATATGAAGATCGCAGATTCGAATCCCGGTGGCACCAAACATGCTCGCCCTTTCAGCTGTGGGGGTGTTATAATATTACGATCAATTCCACTGTTTGTTGGTAAAAGAATAGTCCAAGAGTTGACGGTCGGTAGTGATGACTAGCTGCTTTCCCGTTAGTTTTTCACTGTTAAGTCAGAAATGGCTAGCGCAGATATCCCTCGTGTAGCTTTGCGCTAAATTAAAAAACAAACAAACTTCACGTGTTATTACTCAGGAAAAAACACTCTGAAACCACGTAATCAATGTTTGTAGTTATTCTGGAACTAAAATTAGAATTATAAAAACAGCCATTACTTTGCAAATAAAATAATAATTTTTTTTATTTCATCAGGGTTAGTTGTACAAAAACTATTAGATGAAGTCGTAATGACGAAACATTGTATAAAATAAAAAGTTGTAATATTATTATACCTAGAATAAATAATATGTTTTTCCATCTTTATTATCAAAATGTCTAATTCCTTCTCCAGGATACACTAAAAATTCTGAAAAAGAAAAAAAATATTATTTGCTGTTCACTTATAATTTTCACCAGGTTTTTTGTATAAAATACATTTTGAAATGAACGTTTGAGCAGCGCATATATAATCAACAGCTTCGTGGTCTTAATTTCGCAGAGGGGCTTTCCCCGCAGGTACAGTCTTTGGATTTTCAACGATCAGGGGTTCGATTACCCTCGGTGGATTCAGCAGGTAGCCCGATAAGGTTTTGCTATAATAAAATACACACGCAGAGGGGTCTAAGTCTGCCCTTGATATTCCGAACGCTAGCATTTTGAGTTTATCGAAGTGAATGACCAAATATAGATTCTTCTTAATTTGTAAGCCTAAATGCAGTAGATATATTGTGGTGGACACCCTGTTATGAGCTCCTACTTATTTTCATTCTGACATTCTCATTAATGATTAATTTATGTAGATGAATAATTATTGATTGAGCTCTAAACGAGTCATTTGAATACAATGTGGGAAATTGTAAAAGTTTAAAGGTAGTTCGTACAGATAAACGGCTTGACCTTGAACTTTTACTAGCCATATCTTCCAATTCAAATATTTAAACTATAATAAAAAAGATAAATGTCAAGTCTACTGTATTATTCGATTTATTATTTGCCGCTGAGTTATAATGATTCCAGAGAATTTAGCACCTGATCACTATCCCTTGAGAAGGACAAATAGAAATCAGGCAGGCTAGGCCTCGTTCAACATAGGACTGAATATATACTGCTTATTCTTAGAGTTCTTTTATAAATATAGGCTCACTAAGTGAATAAAGTACTTTGTTGCACCGTAGCATTTGACTGTTGCTCATAAAATTTTTAAAATGCCTGGGAACCCACTAGGCACAATATTTCAGAGTTTGAATACGACTAGTCACAAACGCTCTAAGCTTCTTCCTCATAATTCATTAAGTTTCGTGCGACAAGGCTTAAGCGAGTGTGTGTATTCAAACAGAGCAAACCAACTAGTTCTTTTGGGGCAAAACTAGACATCAACCTAATAATAAGATCAGTTAATTTAGCATACATTTCTTAGATTCTTGTTTATTAAGATTAAAATGCGTTGTTTTACCAGTCTTTTACCCCTTGCTGCTTATTATATTTTCGGCCTTAATCTCAGTAATTTCTAACGATGTTCAGTCAGCTTGTTAGATTAGATTAGTCTTAAATATATATGAGTTAACAGCCTCTAAGTACAACGACGAAAAATATACGTTAAAAGTAATGAAGTTAAATGTAATAAATATTCTAACCAATATTGTTAATGAAAGCAGCAACAGAGAAATAATAGATTTTAAGTTGCGCAAATAATAATTGTTGGCTTGAGGTAGTGTCGTAGATTGCATGCTAAAATTGTAAACTTAAAGAAACGTCTTCAGGTTTAATTTAAAAAAATCTTTCCTATGGATGATAAATGTATATATATATATATATGCAAGTTGTGATTGACTATATTCACTTTAATACCTTTAAGTGTTTTAAGAGTTAGGTATCTTTGCATCTTAGACTTGGCAAAAATAAGTTTAACTTTAAGGTATTTCTCTGTTGTTTTTAATTGTAAAATTTAGCTTTTTTTAAATAGTTAGTACACGATTAATTCATTGTTTGTTTGTTTTTGAGTTTCGCCCAAAGCTATTCGAGAGCTATCTGTGCTAGCCGTCCCTAATTTAGCAGTGCAAGACGAGAGGGAAGGTAGTTAGTCATCACCACCCACTGTCAACTCTTGTTCTACACTTTTACCAACGAATAGTGGGATTGACCGTCACATTAGAACGCCCCCACGGCTGAAAGAACGAGCATGTTTGGTGCGACCGGGATTTGAACCCGCGACCTTAACACACTTGGCCATTTCGGGCGTGAATTTTCGAAAACATCAGTTTATAAATTTACAGAAAAAGTTTAATACTGAATTTATTAGAAAAAAATTATTTACGTATATAACACGCACACACACACATATATATGTATTTTTTAAATGACTATTGAAACATAGCTGTGGAAAAATCTTATTAAGTTTCGTTGCAGGTGTTTCTTTACTGCCTCCTTCTTATAACACCAACACCGAGCACCAACCTCACTTCAGTAACGATAGTCCCACAAACGTCACTGTTACTGTTGGCCAAACAGCACACTTGCGATGCAAAGTTGCTGACCTGGGGGATAAGATGGTATGTACTAGTTTATTCTCTCTCCCTCTTTTTTTTTTTTTACCTAACGAGTTAGATTTAACAAAAACGTGAAGTTTATGCATGTTAGTTGGCTGGTTGGTTTGGTGTTTTATGGCACAAATCCACCAGGCTATTTGCACCATATATGCAAAAAAAGCAGGCGAAACGCTTGAGCGACAGAAATCTTTGCATGTGGTCTCATAAATTGCTCTCAATTATTGTTATAATTATCACACAGTTGAAAGTATTGTATGGCCAAAAAAAAATTGTACAAGTAAGGATGATATGAGAATAGGCTAGTCTACTATTTCAATTTGCGATATTTTAGGTATGCATAACTAATCATTTTAAGCTCTCAACGGGCAGAACTGAACGATTATCGTGAAGGTTCAAACCCTCGTCAATGTATGATACCTAAACCAATTCTGCTTTTATCTATGTCATTAAACACTAATTGTATTTATACTTAAACACAGCTTTCGAGATATATTGTGGCATTTTATTAAGCTTTTAGTTTTTGAAGTGAATGCTAGTGCACATTAAATGTTGAATATCATGAGTAGAAATAAAATAAAATGAAAATATTATTTTGTTGGTAAAAGAGTAGCCCAAGAGTTGGCGGTGAATGAAGATGAGAAACTGCCCTCTCTCTAGTCTTACACTGCTAAATTAGGAACGGCTGGCGCAGATAGCCCTCGTGTAGCTTTGCGCGAAATTTAAACCAATCCAGTTTAAGGATGAGTTCTAACGTCATATATAGCCTAGACTAGTTTAAGGATAAAAGTTGTAACGTCTTACACAACCTGAATAAGTTTAGGGATTAGAGTTCTTACCTCTTGTGCAGTCTGGTTACGTTTAGAGATATTAGAGATAGGGAATTTTCCCTATTTGATCCGGTGTGTTATGTTGGTAAGACAGACTTGGAATCATTCCTGGCACTAGTCCTTGTTGTGTTGATAAAAATCTATATCACAACAGCCTACTGTTCCAGATAGGCTTTTGGAATACATGCAAAGTGGAAACAAGCATTAATGTTTGTCAAAGTGAAATCCTGTCCAATGGTCACGTCAAAGGCCTGACAACGGTTGCTATATCCTTCCCGCAATAAACAAAATGAAAGAAATGTTCCTAATTATATTCATTGGAGCAGGTGCTTTTGCATACATTCAGGAACCTACCAAATAACTTATCGCGTTTAGTAAATGTATAGTTATTTGTCCCATCTTAATATTCATGCCCCTTCCACATATACAATCTAGCCATACACGTCAAAAACCTGGCAACGGTTGTTAGGATCTCGTCCCTAAACTTCATTAGTGAACAGTTCCTAATAAGATATACGAAGGTTTAACTGATATGCCATGAATACAGCTTGTGTACACTTTTTCAAGAAGTAGATCCTTTTGATTATGTTACATACTATTTGTTGCCTGGGGTTTTGCCACTGATATTTGTATTCACAAATTTTCCCTGTTTACAAGACGCCGCACTTTACTTATCATGCACTGAAATAGGAAGCTTACACCCTGTAAACTTATGAAGATTTCTCAATTCTTGTATTTTTTGAAGAATAATTTTCATTTTTATTTTTCGTTCAAGCACCACTGATAATGAAGACAGCTCAAAGGCACTAATTAACAGCCATTTATGAAATTCGTCAAATTAAACATTATTAAGTGTAGGTGATAAAAAAACAACACGTGCATTTAATTTTTCGTTCAACATAACGTCTTCAATTAATTGTTACTTTAAGAAACTTGCACTTTTATGATACCATTTTGAACTGACACATATTGAGTCGGTTATATTAAAATGAATTTGGAGCTCCACCACATCTGTATAGTCCAAGTCGCCACGTTCAGTCATGTCCTATCTGACAATTGTATATCTTAATAATAATCCTGCAGCATAGTTACCATTTTCTGTCATAAAGCTGTATGTTCAGAGAATACCCCTCATTCATGAGGTTTTTCCATAATCCATCTATTGCATGAGGATAATGACTTCCTCTTCTCTTAACATTTTAGCTACACAAAAGCTTATAGGCGCTGCATCGGGCGAACTAGCCGTTATATATTCCATTGATGTGTTCACCGGGATGAGGCAACAGACATCATTAAAATCCTCCCACTGACATGAAAATATTAATCTGTTTGGAGGTGTAAAGTAGTTGTACTGTATAACTTGAACCGAGATAAATATCTCCAATAAGAGGAGACCTAGGAGTCAGTTTAATGGTAGTTTCAAAAAACATGAGACTGCCGTAAAGCTGTGTGAAGAGAATTTGAGGTAATGTCGGTTTTTTTGGCAATTAAAATATAAAGACATTTCTCAAACCCCTTGTTATACACACTTTCTTTCTAAATAAAAATCTTAGAAATGCCTCTGCTATTTTCAGAATGAATATGTATTTTATTCTTCAGCTGAAAGTTTAAATGATATATTATGAAAGCAACTTTTGTATATCTGACGTATGCCACTTTTCCAACAGGGAAATCCGTTTTTATTATGTACATGTTGTTGCTTGGGGCACGTGGATGATTTTTACCATTTTACCATTGACCTTTCTTTTCATTTAGCTTTACATGTTATGACTTGTTGCAGGTTTATTTTCAGATAGTCCTGGTACCTCAAGTCGATCCACACTTCATTTGTTTTTCGATACCATGAAAAAGGGATATTCCCCTTTTTACAATTCTAAATCGCCAATGTAAACACGTTTGTATGATCTAAAAGTACGAAGATTTTGTGTCAGAAATAGCTGTTACCTTTTCTTCCTAAAAGTGGTCAGTTTTTGATGGCATCACACTGTCTACAATATACTTAAGTTCAAAAATTGTCAAAACATAGTTCTGATATGTTTTATTCATCACAAATTAACGTTGGTCGTGGAAATTACAGTACTTTTTCGTGTGAATATTTAAAATAGTTTTATTGTAACGTACTCAACCGTGTGTATCCGTATCAGCAGTTTTAATGCGTGTTTCATACACATGAATAATTTATTCATGTGCATAATCTCTATTATGCTTCAAAACTGGTTATTATTAATTTGTATTTGCCAACTTCTGTTAAAAAAATTATCATTGAAAATTATTGAGAGATAGTGATATCATCATAGATGTCATTGAAAATTGTTGGTAACATTAACTCCCTTTTAAATGACCATTATTGAGGAAACAGGTTTCATGGGTACGTCTGCACGACCTTCACCTTTTGACTACTGGGCAGTACACTTACAGTAATGACCAACGATTATCTGTAATCTATAAACCAATGTCTGGGGATTGGACGTTACAGATCCAGTTTGTGCATCAGCGCGATAAAGGGGATTATGAATGTCAAATCAACACTGATCCGTCAATTGGTCGTATGGTTCATTTGAACGTTATAGGTGAGTGTATTTGTTCCTACAGTATAAATTTAAGTGAATATATTTGTTAACACAGTGAATAGTTCGGTAAGTGTACTAATACAATAAGAATTGTCCGTAACTATTTTTGTTTCTGCAGTAAGCACCTATAGATGAATATATATGTTTTTGATTTAATAAGAAATTCTAGGTAATTATTTATTACTGGTACAGTAAAAACTTGTAATTAAATAGTTACTCTAGTAAACTTTACCCTAGTAACAAATGAGTATACTTATAAACATATTTTTGCATTCAAGCTGAGACACAAATTAATATTTGATACAATGCTGGACTTGGTGTTATATAAGCGTGGTATTCAATACACAGCCAGACTTTGTAGGTAAATTTGTTTTTAGGCACACGTCTTGTCTTTGTAAGTAACTGTACTTTTCTGTACACTACTGAATGTGTTAGATAAATAAGCTAGGCTTGACCTTAAGAGTGGATATATATAGCTGAAAAATGAAACATTGGTTGACAAAGAGTGGGGATTGTGCCAGAGAAAAATCTGTAAATATGTAGTTTTGGGCTACTCTCTGTTGATAAATGTCTTATCAATGTTTTAAACAAGTGGTAAAATTGTGATTTGTAGGAACACATTTCGTTCGTTAAAAGTTAGTTTTTTTAGTCAGAGCTCAGTGATACACTTGAAGTTAGTGAGGGAGGATATCCACTAATAAAGTTGAGGTCAAGAAGGGTGTCTAGTGATACACTTGAAGTTAGTGAGGGAGGATATCAACTTATAAAGTTGAGGTCAAGAAGGGTGTCTAGTGATACACTTGAAGTTGGTGAGGGAGGATATCCACTTATAAAATTGAAGTTAAGAAGGGTGTCTAGTGATACACTTGACGTTGGTGAGGGAATTATCTGTTAATAAAGTTGAAGTTAAGAAGGGCGTCTAGTGATACACGTGAAGTTGGCGAGGGAGATGTCTGTTTATAAAGTTGAAGTTAAGAAGGGAGTCTAGTGATACACGTGAAGTTGGCGAGGGAGATGTCTGTTAATAAAGTTGAAGTTAAGAATGGAGTCTAGTGATACACTTGTAGTTGGTAGCTAGACAGTTGAAGACATTGAAGGAGTTGTCTGCCAATAAAGTTGAAGTTAGTTGGAGTGAGTATGTACTCTTCAATTTAACGCTATCGAGGAAGGCCGTCACCTGGTAAAGTTGAAGCTAGAGAGACAAGATATATATAACATATATATAATAGCATGGTTTGCTAAAAAGACATATAAAAGATGTTTTAATAAAAATATCTAATAAAATACGTGACTGATTATTATTTATCTCTGATCAAAACGCCCCTCGCTAGTGCAGTGCTAAGCCTACGAATTTACAACTTTAAAATCAGGGGTCGATTCCCCTCGGTGAGCTCAGCAGATAGCCCAATATGGCTTTGCTATGAGAAAAAACACACGCACACTGGTCAAAACAAGCTGTCTACGTAGATCAGTTTGTTTGTTTTGTTTTTGGGTTTCGCACAAAGCTACTCGAGGGTTTTCTGTGCTAGCCGTCCTTAATTTAGCAGTATAAGACTAGAGGAAAGGCAGCTAATCATCACCACCCACCGCCAACTCTTGGGCTACTCTTTTACCAACGAATAGTGGGATTTATCGTAACATTATAGCGCCCCCACGGCTGAAAGGGCGAGCATGTTTGGCGCGACGGGGATGCGCACGCCTTAACACGCATGGCCATGCCGGGCCCACGTAGATCAGAATTAAATGTTGACCATTAATGTAATATAATGTTCTCACGTTGCTACTTATAAAGATTTAAAGTAACAGTTTTATCAGTCAAGCATCATCGCTGACATGTATGTTCTTGGCTTTAATTCCAATAATAACTCACAAGGCTTAACTAGTTCAGGCTGTTTAAATTAGTCCTAAATTCATATATTAAGAATACATACCAATATAACCCCTACAATGAAAACGCAATAAAAATATATTTATTATGTAATATCTGATAAATACCTGTAATAAAAATAAAATTAAAGAAAAAATATACTACAAGTTATTTACTACGATTGTATTACGACAGCTGTTTATGAACTTACATATAGCTTCTAATTAGACAGATAATTTTTTTATTTTAATATCAGATTATATAAGATTTAAAACTCAGGTTGAGCAGTTTATCAAGAGTATAACGGCTTTTCTTCGTAACTTGCAAAAACAATTAAAATCAAACAGTGACACTTCTTTTTTCTTTCTTTTGCAGCGCCAGTTCAAAAGTATAAACGAAAATCACATGACTGGGAAACACCAATGAAGGGTATGTGATTTAAGTACACAGGACATTTTTACGTAAAACGGTCGATGCATTATTTATAATTGTATTTGCATCTCATAATTATGGCTTTTGTTTGTTTGTTTTTGGGTTTCGCACAAAGCTACTCGAGGGCTATCTGTGCTAGCCGTCCGTAATTTAGCAGTGTAAGACCAGAGGGACGGCAGCTAGTCATCACCACCCACCGCCAACTCTTGAGCTACTCTTTTACCAACGAAAAGTGGGATTGACCGTCACATTATAACGCCCCCCACGGCTGGGAGGGCGAGCATGTTTGGCGCGACTCGGGCGCGAACCCGCTACCCTAAGATTACGAAGCGCACGTCTTAACGCGCTAGGCCATGCCGGACCCTCATAATTATGATAAAGTGACTGAACCCATATGCCGTCTTTCTTGCTTTCGAACTGCTGAAACGTAAATTAAGAGATTAACTGTTACTCTTATTACACATCCAAAGCATAAATTACAGGGAATGTTTTGTGGTGTTGTACGGATTCGAACTCTGCTCAAATTCCAGAGAGCTGTAGCACAGGGACGACGAGTTATTTACTTGAAAGAAAGATTAGTCTTTGTTTTATTTATTTATTTTGTCTTCAGTTCACTTTGTCCATGCTCTACCAGGAACACTACTCTCTTTTGTCTTCAGAATCGAGCATCAAAGTTTTCTGTGTTTCTGCAAGGATAATAATGTTGCTTGTGATGAATGTGGTGTCATCACTAAGGTAAGATCTGATGAAGTGTTTCAAAACAAAGAAAGCTATAAAAGTTAGTCAAATAAGCAACAAAACAATGTCATGAGTGTAAGGAAGGAAGTGGTAACCTTTTTTATGTTTTCCCTACCGAAACAAATCAGTAAGTAGCGACTCAGCTTAAACCAGGTTTCAATATCTCTGGTGATCAGAACAAAGATAGCCAGTCCGTCGAGTAGCTTTCACTGAACAACAACAAAAAAAAACAAACAAACAGGGTAATAGCTTACAAACAATAGAAATCTAAAATAATTTGTAAGGATCATAAGCTATAAGGATATGAGAATAAGAAGGATTTTTGGGAACCTTGACCTTTGATCTATGTTCTATTTATTATATTGCAAAGCCATAATTAAACTAGTTAAAATATGTTTTATTTTTTATTCTTATAGTTCAATAAATACACTGCTGGCCAAAATCTTGAGGCCAATGAACATAAGGAAAAATATGCATTTTGCGTTGTTAGGCTTAACCACTCATTAGAGTCGAGCTTCAAAAGATGAAAATAAGAAAAGGAAAATATAAAAGTAAAAAACGTTATGGCATTTAATAGGGAAAATGTGAACACTATGAAATTAGCCTAAATACTAGCTGGTCAAAAGTTTCAGACCACACCCAAAAGATGTTCTAAACATTATAGGAAATGCCAAACAAGAGGTCTCAGTAGTGAGTTGCACGGCCGTTATTGTGAATAACCGCAAACATTCGCTTTGGCATGGTTGATATTAGCGTTTTGTTTGTTAATTTGTTTTGGAATTTCGTACAAAGCTACTCGAGTGCTATCTGTGCTAGCCGTCCCTAATTTAGCAGTGTAAGACTAGAGGGAAGGCAGCTAGTCATCACCACCCACCGCCAAATCTTGGGCTACTCTTTTACCAACGAATAGTGGGATTGACCGTCACTTTATACGCCCCCACGGCTGGGAGGGCGAGCATGTTTAGCGCGACGCGGGTGCAAACCCGCGACCCTCGCATTACGAGTCGCACGCCTTACGCGCTTGGCCATGCCGGGCCCGATATAAGCGTTTGCAGAAGGCTAGCTGAAATATTATTTCAAGTGGTGAAGATGGCTTCACGAAGATCAAACACTGTGTGAAACTGACGTCCATTTCTGTAGACTTCCCTTGCCATCCACCCCCAAACATTTTCAGTGTTTAAATTTTTCTCTCATCAGAAAGCAAAATCTTCTTCCATTTCTCTACGTCCCATATTTGATGCTTCTCATCAAAATTTAACCAAGCTGCTTCGTGGTGTGGAAGGAGACGTGGCCTTTTAAAGACATTTACGGTTTTTAAAGCCTTTCTCTTGTAAATGTCGCTTATTGTTCTCGAGCTACATTATACGTCTGTAAGGGCTTTAATCTGGTTCGACAATTGATTGTTGTCTCGTGGAATCATCCTGCTCAACGCCGGCGAAATTTTCTTGGGTCTACCACTTGAAATTGTCGTTCCATATCTCTCAGGGTCTTTTAATAAATTTGCAATAGCAGTTTTGCTGCGCCTAATCTCACGAGCGATCGCACGTTGAGAGAGACTTTGGTTTTGCAGCTCAACAATTCTGCCACGTTCAAACTCTGTCAATGCTTTAGACTTTGCCATGTTTTTACCCAATGTAACACAAGAGATGCCAGTGGGAGATGTTGACAACGCTAATGTTTGAACACAAATGACTAAATTTCGCTACATGTTTACCGATTAACGCTTCGTTTCAGTATGGTCTAAAGCTTTTGACCAACTAGTATTTAGTCTGATTTCATAGTGTTCAGTGTTCACATTTTCCCTATTAAATGCTAAAATAGTTTTTTATTTTTATTTCCCTTTTCTTATTTTCATCTTTCAAAGCTCTACTCAAATAAGTGGTTAAGTCTAACAACGCAAAATGCATATTTCTTTTTTATATTCATTGGCCAACTGTGCATAATCAAAATAGATTATTTAAGGCTGGTATTAAGTCCATTCTGATTAAGAATTCGTCTAGAAACTTCATGACTCTTTGTCCAACTTGGGTCTAACTGTTCTATTAGTTTCCAGTTGCACTGTTAAAATTATTAATTATACACATAGTTATTTATTTCAACTTTGCGCTCTTTCCACCAATAAAAAAAAAGAAAATCCGCTATTTTTTTCATTTCTGAGTGCCTGATTTAACGTAGACAAAAACAAAACAGTTTCCTTTTGATATAATTATGTAATATGACTCCTTTTTAAATATTTCGGTGTGTTACTGAACCCTAATAAAATTTAACTTAGGCGACTGATGTGTTATATAATTTCACCACGTCAACTGAAACCATACTTAGTTACGTACACATACACTATGCTTACATTTTATTTCGTACCTAATATTTCACACTAATTACGATTATTGTTGTTATTCGCGTTTGAATGATTCTTTAGGTATTTAAACACGTAAAAACATTAAATTGGGACTAAATGTAAATAAAATATTTAGTAAACGTACATTTACAGAAACCGTCTGGTTTTCTTGAATTGACTGCGAGTGTTTTGGAAGTAACTTTGCCTAGGTATTGGTGATTGTTTTGAATTGAAAAGAAGACGACGTGTAGTATTAAACATTGATTTTTCTTAGATATATATACATATTTCCTTTTGCTTTTTTTATCAAAAGACCTACGAAAGTTTTTACTGCGATATTTATCGAGAATATTGTTGTACCCCGAGCAGCAATTCTATGGTTTATTACACCGTACTTGTTTGCTTCCTCATATCTGTGCATCCTTTATTTGTACCTTTTTCACATAACAGTTTCTTGCATTATGAAAACGCATTTTTCCCCCTAGCATTATTGACTAGAGATGTGTCACTCTTTCTCAATCATAGGTATGGTTTATTCGGCACAGGCACACAAAATGAGAATCTATGCATAGACTATTTTTGTGAGTTTTATGGGTTACTGTTACAGTTCAGAAATGACGTCTCTAGCGTATTTAAAAAAAAATAATTGACTGAAAACAGCGTTATAATTTGATACTGTAAAAAATAGTTGACCGAAAACAATGTTAATTATAGTTTGATGTTATAAATATGAAACTCAGAACAACTAGAACGACCAAGTGAGTGAAGTTCTGCATAGAGGAATTCAACAAACATCTGATATAAATATTGAACAGTGGTTTTAATTTACGTGTTTTTATGGTCTAGATCTAAATATTAACATATCACCCTGATAGGTTCTTAACGGCTTTTCATTTTCTAACATACTCCGACTTATTACTGTTAATTTAGTTACAACGTTCTTGAAACAACGGGTCTTACACTATTACCACATTTAATTCAACGGAGCCCAGCATGGCCAAGCGTGTTAAGGCATGCGACTCGTAATCTAAGGATTGCGGATTCGCATCCCCGTCGCGCCAAACATGCTCGCCCTTTCAGCCGTGGGGGCGTTATAATGTTACCGTCAATCCCACTATTCGTTGGTAAAAGAGTAGCCCAGGAGTTGGCAGTGGGTGGTGATGACTAGATGCCTTCCCTCTAGTCTTACACTGCTAAATTAGGGACGGCTAGCACAGATAGCCCGCGAGTCGCTTTGTGCGAAATACAAAAAAACTTGAAACAACGGGCCTTACACATTACACATTTAATTTATTCTAGAAACAATGGGCTTTTTACCATTACCACATTTAACTTATTCTAAAAAAATGGACCTTTCACCATTACCACATTTAATTTTTTCTAAAAATAATGGGCCTGTCACCATTAGACATTTAATTTATTCTAGAAACAATGGGCTTTTTACCATTACTACATTTAATTTTTTTCTAGAAAGAATGGGTTTTTTAACATTACTGCATTTAATTTATTCTAGAAACAATGGACCTTTCACCATTACTACATTTAATTTATTGAATAAAAAATGGGCCTTTGGAAAAAAATAAACCATGAAAGTACAAAGCCAGTTGTGAGCTATTAGTTATTTTTGGATCAGAATGTTCATTACCCTAAAACTGTGATTCGCACTTTGGAGCCACGTGTGCGTTATAAGAGAGATAGACACATACTGCTATTCAGTGACATCAGAGCATATCAAGGGTTTAGGGTGGCTGGTGTTGTCCAGCTCCTTCCCCTTCAGTCTCTTAGTTTAAAATTATGAACGGCTATGGACAGATGACCCTTTGAGTAGCCTTGGGCGAATATTCCGTAAAATAAGAAATGGTTCTGTTAAAAACAGTACTATAAACGACTTACCTGTTATAGGTGCAACTGTAATGATTTAACACTTGATTTATATTGTCCTTGTACAGCTATATATAAACTCTTGCAATTTTTAAAGTGCGTTTCAAATAATATCTGCCCAGTAATAACAGTTGATAATGCGACTCCCGCCAAACTGAATCAGTAAACGGAACCAACAACGCAATAACACTCAGTGCTGTTGAGCTCTTTGTGTGATTTATTAGTTACTTGTGTGGAACCAATAACAAAGTTAAATTTAAGCGGTGTTTAGCTCTTGGTCGGTGATGCTTAGTTTAGTTTTGGAATTTCGCTCAAAGCTACTCGAGTGCTAATCTGTGCTAGCCGTCCCTAATTTAGCAGTGTAAGATTAGAGGGAAGGCAGCTAGTCATCACAACCCACTGTCAACTCTTAGGCTACTTTTTTACCAACGAATAGCGGGATTGACCGTCACATTATAACGCTCCCACGGGTAAAAGGGCAAACATGTTTTGCGCGACCGGGATGCGAACCCGCGGCCCTCAGATTACGAGACGCATGCCTTAACACGCTTATATCTAATTACGTATAAACCTTGTTAAAGACAGTTACAACACGTCAAACCGGCCCGGCATGGCCAAGCGCGTAAGGCCAAACATGCTCGCCCCTCCAGCCATCGAGGCGTTATAATGTGACGTTCAATCCCACTTTTCGTTGATAAAAGAGTAGCCCAAGAGTTGGCGGTGGGTGGTGATGACTAGCTGCCTTCCCTCCAGTCTTACACTGCTAAATTAGGGACGGCTAGCACTGATAGCCCTCGAGTAGCATTGTGCGAAATTCCAAAACAAACAAAGAAAGAAAGACGTCAAACCATTCGTGGTATAAAATTTCTTTCATTTGTGGAATTTTGCACCATATGTTATAAAATCAAACAAAAACAACATTTTGTTACTTTAGTTAACATCAACTAACATTTCGTTACTTGGAGAACTCATACAAGACGTAAGCTTTAGAAAACTTGTTGTAAAATAGTAACCGAGGTAACCTAGTTAGTGTTAAACAATTTCACAGATACACGTTGTTGAAGTACAAAAACTCAGTTTCCTCATTTGCGTATTTAACTTTCGCCTTTTAAATGTGATATTATGGACGAAAATTACATATCACGACATCTCTTTTTAGATGCCACTGTTTCAGAATTTAAAGGGCCATCGATACATATTCAAGCTGGTGAGTCTATTACCATCACATGCCTCATGGATGGTGGGTCTCCTGGCCAGTGGTACCACGGAGGGTCACTGGTAAATGAAAGAGCTGTGATCACATATAGTAAAAGCCAAAATGGTAACATCCTAAGTAAATTACACATCGCACGTGCTAGCTCAGAAGACTCTGGGAGTTACTCGTGTGGATCACGTGCCCCCGAAACTGCGTGTGTTACAGTATACGTTGTAAACAGTAAGTATGTGACAAATGTGCAACATTGTAATCCGTAGAGTATTAAGTAGTTTGTGTAGCATACAACATTCACAAGTTTATCACACGTTAGCGTAAAATTAAGAGTCTTAAGGTATGTGATGAAGAAGTAATAATAAAGCTTAAATATAAATAAACTACATATTCACACTAATCACACACAGAACTACTTGCCTTATAGAAAGCCCCACTTTATCAAAGATATGCAACTTCGCGTTACAATCCAAGCATACTTACACACACACAGGTATGAATTATAAGATTACGTTTTTGTATACACACGAATCAAGTGTCTGGTTAACCTGAAAGTCCGGTCTGTTTGATTATTCGATTTACAAGCACAGTTTTCTAGTTTTGAATAGAGAATATTACAAAAAAATTGAATTTAAAATCACTAATTAACTGAGGAAATAAATAATCCCGTACAGTAGTAGATAAATATCATTTCTAGGAAGAATAGTTAGAGCTCAGTAATTTTAACGGTCAGATTTTAATAATAAACACCCTGCTCAGTGGTGATATCTTACCCCTTGGAATAAGTACTCAAGATATAATTATATTTAAACTTGAATTTTCTTAATGATTACCATATATATTTGAATATACAGTGGAACCCCTTTAAGCAGCCACCTTCGGGACTGAGACAAACTGGCTTGATTAGAGGGGTTCCACTGTACATAATTGGGGATTATGTAAACAAAAAAGGGACTGTGATTGAATGATCGCTTTCAAGGGGTGGGCGCTTAGAGGGGTTCAACTGTATATGTTACACTATGTAACACAAATTTTGATCCTGAATAGTATATGTTATTTATTAATTGCTTATGTTGTAAAAGTAGAGAAAATGGCCATTATTCCCTTCAAACTTTGTTTTTGTGATCTGAATAAGAAATTTAGAAATTAACCTATTTTCTATGTAAAAACGGGCAAATTTGTACATTTTCATTTACATAAGGTATAAATAAAAGAACATATGAATCAAGATTTACATGTAATTACACTAAAATGAACAAAAACGTTAAAAAGTGAGTAGTTTTTCGAGATTTGCGACTGTAGTGTAAATCATTTTCACGTATCAGCCCTAAAATATAGTCCCCCATCATGTTTTCAGCATGCGCTTCTTGGTAGCAGCGTTCAAAATCCAGTTTTTCTTGGTGGTTTTGATTGTTTGTTTTTTGAATGAGCTTTGATGAATGAGCTGGCTGATGTTACATATTTGGAGAATGCCCATGCTATGTTGTTTTTAGGTGTTTACTAAGAAACCAAATAAACACAGGCATAAAACTATACTCACCAGATAAAATTAACGATGAATTAGACAAAATAAAACAATACTTCATCAACATCAATAAGTTTCCTCTACAAACCGTAGAAAACATTATACGCACACACCTAGACAGAAAGCAAAATCAACCAACAAAAGTAAATATATCTCACGAATCAAAAAATCACGAAACCATATACTGCTGCATGCCATATATTCCTGACATCAGCAGACAAATAACCAACATTTGGCAAAAACTTGTAACAAAATATGACATTCCAGTTAAAACCAAATTTATTCAAAAACCAGGCACAAAACTGAGGTCAATGTTGTGTAAAAACTACACTGACAAACACCACACCAACATTATTTATAAAATACAATGTGATAACTGCCACGACTTCTATATTGGAGAAACAAGTAGAAAAATTGAAACCAGATTCAAAAACATAAAAAATCACCTTCACACGTTTTCGAACACTGCAAGTCAAATAAACACAACATAACCACAGAAAACACTCAAATACTAAATAAAGAAACAAACATAAACAAATGCAAAATTAAAGAAGTCTTACTTTTATACAACAACTTTACCCGTGGTGGGCAGAGCACAGATAGCCCATCGTGTAGCTTTGTGCTTAATTAAAAAAAATGTATATATATACAACAACTTAAATCCAAAATAAACCAATATAAAGGAACGCCTTTATAATTATGTTAATAAAATAAATAAAATTATATATTCAAACATCTAACCCTGCCCTCTACATTCCGACACTCAGTTACACAACCCCTTCCAAAAATGTGGTCAGCTTCCGGTCAGTTACCTCTTTCTTTGTGAATCTGACGATGGCCAAAGAATGTCGAGACGTTGTTTGCTCTTCTATGTAAAATATTTTCTCAACCCAAACAAGCCGTTTTTTGCATATAAATTTCTCAACAAGTGGGTTTTCTCGACATCACTGATGAAATGCTATCACAGAGTACCGTTTGCTCTTGTCTTGAAAAATTGGCCACATACATAGCAGAATGCGTCTGGAGAATCCTTGTAGCTTCTTGATGCCATCTCTGATAAAATCAGACAGGTCTACGTGTTAACTAAGTTAAGTGTTAGCTAGAACTAAACAGAAGTGGTGAGTAGTGTATATATATTACTATGGAAAATTCTAAGAGGTTTTTGAAAATTCTCATAAGTTCTACAGTATTATAGAAAATTCTTGTAAGTTCTACAACATTCTAGAAAGTTATTGAATATTCTTGTAAGTTCGAGAAAATTCTCTTTCAGTTGCTCAGCATTGAATCTGCCTGGAATGTTCTGGAAAATGAATAACTTCCAAAATTTCATTATCCAGGTCACAAAAGCAAACTTTGAAGAGAAAAATAGGTCTTTTCCATTTACTTTAGGCATAAGAAATTGGAAAATAACCCGTTTTACCCAGGAACAAGAAAAAGTAAAAATTTCGTTACTTAGTGTTATGTAAGGCAAGTGTAATTGAAGGTATTTCACAATAGTCATGGAGAGAACTTTGAGATGTTACTTATGATACTATATAGAAACGGTACTAATTTAGCCTTTTATAGATTATTATAACTATTTATTTTAAAACGAACGTTATGCTAGTTATTTTTACTCTTAACATGAGTGTAATAAGTTTCCTGTCTACAGTATGCTAAAAACGTGTAACTAATAATTTAATATGCAAGAAAATTATATATATATTTAATCATTGTTACGATGCATTTCATGACAGACAAATCTAACTGAAGTTAACCCTAGTACTTGATGTTTTACGACATGTTAGACATTTGTAGAAATGACCTGTAAAGCGGAATTCTGGGTAGGGAAAATGGCGTAAAATCATTACAGTATAGAGCTATTTTAAATTATTTTCTTTGTGAGATGTATTTGTAAAATATTAATAGATATAAATAACAATCCATTTTTCTCATCATGAAACTCCTAAATACATTTCAAAGGTTTTAATAGCAACGAATAAAAAATACAATAAGAAGCACGATTTGGAACTAATTAAATTTAGCAATCAATGAAGATAACCAATAATACCTGTTAGTTTTCGACTACACAGAAGTAAAGAAATGGCATTTTAAAACCAAAGTGTCTAATTCATTAAATAAGTTGTGTCTTCACATATAAAAATATGACAATAAATAGCACATTGAAAAATTACATAATTAAGCAACTGGATGTAATGAAGGAAGAGAAAAAATATTTTCCAATATCCAACTGACGGTAAAAAAATAAAAACAATAACAACATGTTGAGAATTGGAAACAAATGTGTAGTAATGGGTAATTAAAACTTTAAATGGTAAAGAAACAATTTAAATATCTTGTTTAAGTAAGGAATTAAAACAATTTTCGAACTATTTTAAACTGAGAACAAATTTTATATCATTTTGTGTGTATTTCAGCTTCAACAACAGTAATGATGACCAAAAAGACATGGTTTGTTTGGAACTGGACTTTGGTCGTAATTCTGACCTTCGCGGTTAACAGTAATTTTGAAAAATGAAAGCTAACGTGTAACTTAAAGTCTTATCTCCATTTAAAGATTGTGTAAATATTTGTTTACGTTTAATAAATTAATTGTTAAAAACGTTGTTTTGTCATTACAGTGTGAGGTTTGAATGAAAAGTTTATGGCTCATGTTTTCTTCAATCGAAATATGTTGCTATCAAAAGTCAGAAATGGACAAAATGAGTATTAACATAATTATGTTTGGCTATATCTTTATTAGCTATACATAATGTATAATTTAATATTTTTGTGTGTGGATGTTTTCATTAATTTTGGTATACTGCTTTACGTTATGATCGAACCATATATTTTTTTAATGAAAGAAATTAATCCCATGTTTTGTGTTTTGCTTCCGAAAGCTTTTAAATTAATAACATTTATTTTGCTCTTTTAATCACTGCAAATGATTAGATTTTTATAACTAATGCTCACAACGATACTAATGTGAGAAACAAAACGAAAACTAATAATAATAACGACTTGGAAGTTCGGTAAATCATATCCACAGTTATCAAACCTTTAATTAAAGCTAACCCTAGTCGACAGCATTACTCCATGTACAGTTCTTTGTTATTTTTTCATGTGCTACAGAACAGCCAGCATTGTGTAAATCATATCCAGGACCCGTTATAAAAAATATAATAAAACTGAGTAGTGAATCCGTACTAAATCTTGGACTTCGCAACTTGATTGTCGGCAGTGAGTGGAGTGTTGCTTATATTGCAAATTTATTAATTTTGAGAACAGCTATGTGATTTAACTGACGAGTGAAATATTTAACGACACTAGAGTTAAACTTAACTTGAACAATATCTATATACAAGGTAATACTTCAATACTTGGGTTACAGAGGACGCAATTTTACTGAAAACAAAAGCATTAGAAGTGTTGCATAAATCCAGGGTATGCTCAATGTTTTTCTTTTTGTGATTCACCAAAACATATATTGCCCATTAAATCGAATTTGTGATCTATGTCCATCTAATCCGCGATATTAAATTAATGTTTAAAGGTGCTACACTTAATCCGCTCAGAACATAAGTTTCTTTTTACATATTTAACTACTGTAAAAGGTACTAACTACATTTATTCAAGCTTGGAACTCAAGTTTCCATTTACATATTTAATTGCTGTAAAAATTACTCTACTGATGCTTGCTCAGAACATAAGTTTCTGTTTACATATTAAGACATAATAGTAAAGTTTTATCTTTAACGTTACAAGGGATTTTACCTGATATGCCATCATTCAGATTATTTTTTCTCTGGATTAACTGACATTTAACCTTATTGGGAATTTTAAGTTTCACGGAATGAGAACTGATATTCGACAACTAAAACAATTTCAAAATCTGTCTTCTACGCAGAGAGAAAGAAATATAAAAAACGGTCAAAGTGGCAACATTAGTTTAATGTATCTCATACCATCCAGTGACTGTTAGGTAAAATACGGAATCATCATTCCAAAGTATCACATATTGTTTTGTATGTGCTAAGAAATGTATTATCACATGTCATAAAACTATATCACTGTGGCACTACAGAGTACGTATATCGAGTATACTCATATCTTAACAGAAATTCTCTTTTTAATAAATCTAACCAATCCTCGGTTATATTATGTAGACTTCTTGAACATTTTCAACACAGGATGCCTTTTAATCACGACACACACATCTTATCAGAATCCGTTCTCGTGTCCAATAATAATATGAATTTCCAAATGTTCAAGTAGACTTTTTGAACATTTCGACAAACGTCACTTCTCGTTCACGAAGTATTTCCTCTAGAAACCTCCAATTATTTCCTTATATGTGTAGCTATTTTATACTTTGAATTTGGTTGCAACTACCAAGGATACTTTTCAAATGCTGTGACGTTTAGCACGCTAAAATTAGTGGTTCAAGTCCTCTCAATGGACGCAGCAGATAGCCTGATGTCGCTTTGCTATAAAAACCGAACACAAACACAACACATTTAGCTCCCCTGGTGACTCGGTGATAAGCTTATAATGTTAAATTTCGGATTTAGTTCTTGCGATCGGTACAGCCGTGATAACCCATTGTATAGCTTAAAATAAACTCTAAACTTGAGTGGTCTTGAAATAAATATATAAATTTAAAGTTTTGAGAAACAAATTACTTCAAATATTCGAATTCAAATAAAAATTTAGGTAGTCTATTCATTGAAACTCTCGGTGGACTCAGCAGATAGCCCAATGTGGCTTTGCTATAAGAAAACACACAGACACACTTACTGAAATTACCTAACTGTATTTCAGTTTTATTGACAATTATTTTAAGTCAAAAGATCACATAACTGTAGTTCTAACTTAGATGTTTCACGACATATTGGTGTTTCTGGAGCAGGTGCTTTTAAACTACTCTTATATTGTACTTGTTGTTAAGTTACTCTTAAATATACATTTACTGAATTATGCCGTAAGAAAAGGACATTCTTTGACTTTCACTCTCTCTGTCATATACATACACACACATATATATATATATATAATTTTCTTTCATGTTCCAACGTTTTGAGCTGTTCTGTGAAGGAATACTTTTCTATTCAAAACATTTTATTAAAAAGAACTCCTTAAAAAGCTCGTATCCTGTAGTCTAAGATTCAGTTTCCTTTTTAAATAAACGGTCGGTTTGTGTGGATTTAATCACAATTCCTTTTCTGTCTCCCACGAGATACAAATGATGAAGGAGAGCAAGGTAAATAGGCGTTAGGAGCCCCAGGAGGTATTAGTAAAGCAAGCATTAATAGAGTACAAACCATTCAGCTACTCAGTGCAGGCTTCCTGCATATACATATACCATCCTACACATTCATACGAGGATCCGTACGAGTTTGAACGAACGCCTCGTTTCTTGTTTACATCTTAGAGCAGCAACAATCACGACCTTGTTGCCGTGGGTGAGTCTCAAACAAATCTTACACGAGTGTTGTCTTTCCCACGAGTAGGAAAACACTCACGTTCTCTGAGATGACTTCTCAGAAGCTGAGTTCTTTGTGGGATCATCCGGGAGCAGTACAACGGAAAAGCAAAGAAATAAGGAAGGAATATTTGACAGTTACATAAAACTATTTATTTTTATACAATAAAAAACAACATCAGGTAAGTTGAAATAAATCTGTCTACAGATGTGAGTCACAGGAAGGACACAAACTTTTGTAAAATCGAAACACTTAAAACACGATCAGATAGACGCAGGTCTTTTTGGACCTGATCTACGTCAGAAATAGGCCGATGTTAAAGCTATAAACAATTACCTGTTATATATTGTACCTAAAGTTAATTAGAGGCATGCTTACTTAGAAGAGTAGAAAATACCACTTTAAGCACCTAGTAGCTAAGAAGAATAAGGGTAGCGTTAAGGGAAAGGGATGTAATGGTGCTGAAGTTACCCTACCACGTGACCTACTCTACCCTGTAATCTCCGCACCAAACAAACAACGCATAATGTTAAAGATGGTTCAAAGATATTTTCGAATTCGTTAATAAAGTTAATTAGATTTAGCGCGTGTTTCACCATTACTTGGTTTACTTCCCTTATCAGAACAGCTGTAAGTCTTCGGATTTACTATGCTAAATTCAGGGGTTTGATTCCATTTGGTGGAGACAGCAGATAGCCCGATGTGGCTTTGTTATAAGAAAAACACACACAAACACACTCTCTGTTAAAATGGCCCACTTTCTAAACACTCAAACAAGTTGTAGAGTGTAGCCCCTTCAATTTCTTTATCGATTCCACTTAAACGTCCTCACCAGCAATTGGCTGACTCCACCCCTAAACCAGAATACGTGTTGTACATTACATGTTCTTTACCTGGTAATTTAAAACCGTTTATTTTCATAGCAGGTTTAAGAAGTGCCCCAGAGTTTACTTGGTAGATCAGAAACAAAGCAACTTATAACAACATAAAAGTTTACCAGGTGTACTGAAAAAAAAACCAACAGTACCCGAACTAATACGGAAAATGCAAGGGAAACTTATTAGAAGATAAGTTTGGTTTAACAAGAACCATTAGTTTAATAAGAACCACGAACTCAATCCGTGAAGTCAGTATATTGAAACGTGCTAATTTAACAATACGTTTTAATTTTTTTTAAATTAGATAAAAAAAAAAATAATGTAATGCGTTATATCAAGAATAAGCGAAATACAGATAGCGTGTACATGCGACGTATAGTAGACAACCTACAGTCTGACAAAATCTCATACATACAACACATAGCATAAAACAGGTATCTTGACATTATATCTCGTAATACAACATATAGTAGGAAATACAGAACCTGACAAAAATATTGCATATACAGCATATGGTAGTAAATAGACAGCTTGATAAATGTCGTATATCTAACATATAGCATTAAAGGAATAGCTTGACAAAATATCATAAATATCTGATACAGCAGAAACCAGGTAGCTGACAACGTATCGTACATATAAGATATGACAGGCCTGTGGAAAGAAGCTTTAAAAATGTCTGGCCTAAGGAATATATATGTGTATACCTATGTATCTCTGTGTGTGTTTATTGAAATAATTTAGCAGACGTACTTACAATAACTTATAAAATTCTTCATAAAACAGCTTTACTTCGTTTCCCACTTGTTATAGGCGAAACTATAAAGTTACAGTGAACAAAATAACCTACTGCATCTTGTAGTATTACCTTAGATTATTTCAGATATTTACCAATATACACAAAAGAACTTACGATGTGGTAATGTCTAATGAAAAATAAAGTGTGTATGTTGCCTGTATAATTGATACGGAGTAACATATGTGACAAAGAATTGTTCATTGTTTGTGCGGAGTCACATGTGACGCAGAATTATTGATTACGTTTTTTTCTTTCATAAGAAAAAAACGCACTAAAACATCCGGTTAGAGAGCTCTATAGATAGTGAACATTTAAATGAGAATTTTTTATTATGTTTTAGGGAAAAATGTTATATACAAATATATGTTTACATATTTCAAGTCGCAACATGGAAAAGATTGTTTTAAAGTTCGCGCAAAGCTGCACGGGGGCTAACTGCGCGAGGCGTTCCTAATTTAGCACTGTAAGACCAAGAGGAAGGCAGCTAGTTGTCACCATCCACAACCAACTCTTGGGCTACTCTTTTAACAACGAATAGTGGGATTGACCGTCACGTTATAACGCCCCCACGGCTGAGAGGTCGAGCATGTTTGGTGGGATGGAGATTCGAACCCGAGTTTCTCAGATTACCAGCAAGCGTCCTGACCACCTTGCCATGTCGAACAGAAGTTCTACTTTTGCATTTTAACAGACTCCAAAAAACAGTTATTTTTGTCTTCATGTATTAACGTAAGCAAAAATAATTATCATTAATGTATTTTTCGCGTCCTACAATAAAAGAGAACTGCATGTTAAAACTTTCACTGTCATGTTTAAAGTAAATTTCACGTTTTCCAATCCGATAATTTTCAATCAATTTTTTCCACTCTTTTCTTTTCCCCATATTGAACAGGTATTGTAAGAAAGTGTTATGTCAGTATTATCTTGTCACTTCCATTGTTTAAAAGATAAGTCTGAAAAACCAGGTTTCGATGCTCATGAGTGGTAGAGCACGGCTAACCAGTTGTGCGCCTTTACACTTTACAACGAACAAAGGAAACAGCACGATTACGAACATTTATTTTCGCAACTTACTGTTTACGAAATAACGAACATCAACATTAATATTTCCTTTCGATGTTGCTCTCGAGACAACAAGATCAACATCAGAAGGTTGACTTTTCTGTTCTAAATCTTGTTTCTGATATCTAGAGAGGATCACTTTATATAATATAAGATCTGACGTTCAGTATGTAAGATCTCTTCTACGTGTCTGAACAGGAAACTGTCAGACAGTATTTGCTGTCCTGTTGAAAACCACATGATCACGACGAACGTCTAGTTTTCTACAAGAGTCGGACAGAGAGTAATAGTTTGCGTGCTCGAACTGGAATCAGAGAATTCTTGGTTTGCGTTCAGTTGTCGCAAAAAACAAAAAACGCTCCATTTTTTGAGATCGAGAGTGTGCAATGATAGTAACTGTTCAAACCCAATATTCTCTGAATAACAGTAACCAAAAAGAGTTGAAAGTGTGTGTTGTTAACCAGTTGATTTCTCCTTTATCTATCAATTCGAAGTTAGAGACGGTTGTGTGAAGACAGTCCTTGTATATCTGTGTATAATTTGTAAATGAAACAGACATCTTTCTTCAATAATAAATCCGTACAGAATGACTTGTTACAAACATAACAGTATGGTTACTGACTATATTTCATTCCATGACGTCATACTTAGAATTATGATTAACATCACAAGAAGTGACATTGAAAGAAAGTAGTTGCGTTAATAATAAGTTAAAAAATCATTTATTTAGTTATTTTAAGGCATTTAATTTTCTCCGTATTTATAAACTTTTTCACCATGCATAATTTAAACATAAGTGTTCACTAGATTAGTTTTGAGCCGGGTAGCTAGGGTGTTGAACTCACTATTTACTCTCAAATAATTATGTAGATTCAAACATTATGACAGTACGCAATACAATCAATAAAATATGATGGCCAATCCCAATGTTCGTTAGTGAAGAATAGTCCAATGTTGGTTGTGGGTGTTGTTGACTTACCTCTGGTCTCGCCCCACACCTTTAGTGGTTCAACATTCTGTCTGCGGCATTACAACGCTAAAACCGGGTTTGGGTACTTATGATGAACGCATCACACAACAGTCCACTGTGTAGCTTTATGCTTAACTACAAACAAATACACTTTTTATTACTTCAAAACTATAAACGATTAAACGCGTACAGCCCACGAGTATATTTGCGCAAAATTCAAACAAACAATCAGGGGTGTTTGGACAATCGCTTATATAGCAGGAATAAATACAGAAGTTCAAGCAAGGAAGACAAGCACTGTTCTTTTCCCCACTTTTCGTAAATGTCTCAAAGTTTAATTGCGTTTTTGGCCTCAAATAATGTCTAATTATAAACATGTAGAAGTTGAAAATATAAGATTAAGATATAAACAAGTTTGCTTGTTTTTTAAAATTTCGCACAAAGCTACACGTGGGTTATCTGCCTAAGTTGTTACTAATTTAGCAGTGTAAGATTAGAGGGAAGGCAGCTAGTTATTATTACCCATCGCCAACTAATGTGTTACTCTTTTACCAAAAAATAGTTAGATTGACCATCACATTACAACCTCTTCACAGCTTAAAGGACGAACATAGTTGGTGTTATGGAGATTCAAACCCGCGATACTGAAAATACGAATCGAGAGCCCAAACCGCTTGCCCATATTAGGCCAATCCAGGTTTGTGTTAATTCTTTATTTGTGTAGAATATTAGTGAAAACGTATGTTTAATTTGAATAATAAAAAGAAAAAGTGTTAAATTAGTATTATTAACGTGTTCCACACTTGCAGTGGCAAATTATAAGACAGGACTAATCTGATCGCCCTCCTGAAAAAGTAAAAATTTGGCGTTTCATATTTGTGTGACTTAACACAAAACTGTTTACAAGTATTCATTATTGCATTGATTTAAAAAGCTCAAAGTGGGCAAAGCAGTGAGGTTGTTTAGGCCTAACAGCGAGGATTGAAATCGTATTTGTCAGATACCCTTTTTCTCATAAACTTCTCAATTAGAGCATTACAAAGTTCGAATCGCAAATGTACAAAAATGTTTCAAATCCATCTTTTGTTCACGACAAATCTGTAACAACAGAATTAAAAAGACTAAAAAGAGAAAAAAGCCTGCAATCAAGTTTGGCCTTCTGAAAATGGCAACCAACGTATTAGATGAACAGTTTTGCAGTTTTCTTATAATTATTGAATATTCCAGTAAGCACTAGAAAATGTTATGGCAGTACTCAACATGTTTACAGAGCTTGAATATATACATACAAATTCAACCTCCCAGATTTTAAAACTTTATTTGTAATTTAACAACTTAATAAATGTTAGAGATATGTTATGATAGTATCCTATTACAGATAATAATTTAATGTGAACAAGTTTATGTCAATACTTAGAAAGAACAGCCTCAGAAAGCATTTGCCAGTGTATACCTGGTGAACTTCAACCAAAGCGTATGTATGTTGTTAAGTATGTTGAAATCTTGCAATAACTCTCGATTGTTCTAAAATTAAGCTTGTACATAGACTTAATAAGAGATCTAATTGATTCCAGTGTATGAAGCAGTGTTTGCACTGATGATACAGCGTGGTTGGTTTTAATAAATGTATCAAATTAGAGCCACCATTTTGTAAGTAAAGTATAAAGAGAGCGACTGAATAGCTTTTCTTAAAATCACCAATACAAACAACAAATTAGACACTTACTTTAAATTAAACTTGCTAACCTTGTGTCTAGCAACGAGCTGTGCAAAAACATACATTGCACATACATATATACATTATATGTATCATTAAAATATCTTCGTACTCGATGACCCCGTGACTCTGCGATAAGTCTGAACTCTAAAAACACTAAAAACGGGTTCTGATACTCTTGTGTTACGTTTTTTTATGTTTTATGTTTTTCGTAGACCAAACGCAACAGAAAGACACAGATAACAGCTTGTATAATTTATTACACTAAACTATTATATATGTAACAGATATAACATAAATTATATAATAACAATGACAGATATTAAGTTTAAACCTTCAAAATTAATTACAAAACAAAATGGTATTAGTTTCAACCTTCAAAATTAATCCCAATACAAAATGGTACTGGCCTGTATCTAATATAACGATCTAAAATGAAAGTCTCAAATTCCAGTCTTGGGTGTGAATTTGGTCCCACGAAGAAATTCCGAAGTTTAAATGAAGAAGTTCAGAAACAATTCACAGTTCAATAAATTCGACGAAGTTCTTTTCACAATGCCTCCGATGAACGTCACAAATTTGTCGCCTTCAATTTTTCCGATCTCGCCTGGCTAGTCCCGTACGTGTCGACTCTCAGCACAACCAGTAATTCGAATGAATCGTAGAGATTGACGAAATAAAATCACAGCTTCTGTAGATCTAACTTCAGTCACAAATCACAGCAAACACTTAAACTTTCTCAAACGAATGAATGACTCTCTTCTTTTGAATAAAACTAATGTCTGACTCCTTTCTCGCATCTTCGTCTTTTTATACCAGTAGGCCTACTTCTCGAACAATCGCGAAACTTCCATAAAACTCCAGAGCAATCCACGCATGTCCGTTCTTGCACGAGAATCAACGTCTAGACACGAGGCCGCCAACATTTCATTTACATACATATGATTGGTCTACTTAATTCTAGAAAATTCTAAATGTTATTTTAAATGAATACCAACGTATTTTATTGTTTAAACTTTGAAACAATAATATAAATATGGAAATATAAATAATAGAAATGAAAATTTAAACACAACACGACATGTTGTCATTTACAAAATATTTACACGAAATTTACATAACACTTGATGCACACAGGGAGGCCTTTGTATAGCTTTGCGCTTAACAAAATTCATACTTGATATATGCCCTAAAGGTCCTGTCCAGTTGAACACACATACACATTATATCCGAAAACGTAGACATCTTAAGACATTTCTTGAAATGCGAATCCGTAAAACCAAAATAATGTGACAACTTTGAATTTACGAGCAACACTTGACAGAAATAGCGCGAGAAATATGTTTGTCTTTCATTTTCCTAGCAAGACTATAAGTATGTTTTTCGTTTTATTTTTTTCACGTGCTACTTTTTCTGATGAGCTCGGGTTTGAAATTGAGTGGGAGAAGAGAAAGGGAGACATTTTTAATGGTGTCACGTTTTTTTTTGACTAATTACTTCCTTGTTCCATGTGGTACAACATCAAAATGTACGGTCCTTTTTTTGTCTTTTTTGAAGTTCTGCGAATTGTTTGTTTACATCAGATCACAAACCTTACGGATATGATTTCATTATTAACAGGAAATTTTGGTTAATGAACGCCGAGTTTAACATGACACCTTCAGAATGTTACTAATAACGAGATTTGGACATTTTTTCCAATTATTTTATGTTTTGAAACACCCAAATGGAAAGTCCATTTTAAAGACACTACACTCAAGAAAAGTTGGTAAACAAAATTATTTTGCTTCACATACTGGTGCTGTAAAATGTAATGACAATAATCAGTATATCTGGAGGAACTTACATACAAATATATACATACACGCTAGTGTCCTCCGTGCACTCGGCATGGCCACGTGAGTTAAGGCGTTTGACTTGTAATATGAGGATGGCGGGTTCGAATTCCACTTGCACCAAACATTCTCGCTCTTTGAAACTAAAAATTCGTAGTAAAATTTTTGCTAACTAATCTTCCCGGTTTCCAGCACTTAATAATATAATATTTGCTTTCTAACCCTCCCAGTTTTCAACGTTTAAAAATATAATTCGATGAGAATTAGGCACGTTCTGAGTATATCAATCACGTTCTGCGTATATCAATCTTTTCAAGAATTAATTGTTTACTCATGTTTTTTTTTTCTCTCTCTCAGTTTGAATTTCTCGTAAAACAACATGAGGGCTATCTGCGTCGGCCCTCCCTAATTTAGCAGTGAAAGACTAGAAGAAAGGCAGCTAGTCATCACCACCCACCGCCAATTCTTGAGCTACTCTTTTACTGATGAAAAGTGAGATTGGCAGTCATATTATAACTCCCCATGGCTTAAAGGGCGAGCATCTTCGGTGTGACGAGGAGTTGAACCCGCGACCCTCAGATTACGAGTCGAGTGCCTTAACCACCTGGCCATGCCGGGCCCTCACCACAGTTATCGAAAACTAGTTTCTAGTTCACCATTCGAGGAGGGATATAGAGCTAAATTCAAAGTAAATAAATAAAAAACTGGCTCTACCAGGCCTCTTAAGTTTTGTATGAATTCAGTCATTTTATCTTTTGAAGCACCCAGTGTCCAGTTACACGTTCTGAATCTTTTTTTTACGAGGTCGTCGTTTCCTGAAGTTGTTAGTTTTGGGTTCCACATACATATACTAATATTTTAATAGCTATGTTAAGTTTTAAAGTTCATGTTCTCAATATATTTAGTTAAAATGTATCGTTTTTCACTCTACTTTCATCAACAAGCTGTGGATATATTTTCTTACAGATTAGTTGTTCACTTAAGTAGCCGGTACAAGTTCTGTACATTAGCTTTCCAGCGTGCCATGTAGTTTATTTCTCGAAACACTAAATTTTTTATTCCAAATTATTTATGTAATTTCAGATAACAAGACATGAAATTAACAGATACACGCCCTCTCCGAATCGATGCTGTGAATTAATACAAGAGTACATTAACTATTTCAACAAAGTAACTAATATTTAGATCCAAACTTGCATATAGACATTAAGTTCGATAAAATTCACAGAAAAACCCTTTACCAGGTTTTATTATGTAACAAAAGATAAAGTTATACAATCCACACACAAGCTTTCCACGGTCTTACCTAACTGGCGTTTGTGCATGAATTGTGATCTTTCTATATTCTGATTGGTTTTCACTGGGCACCAGTGGAAGAATGACGTTTCCTCTCATTGTAATGCATCATTTTACTTTTTGATATAAAAGCGTCATATTTTTTTCCATCGGTTTATCAAAAGGATGCTCAGTGACATTTCGTGTTTTCTGTTGTTTTGTTACTGGCATGCAGAGATATTCATTTCTTAAATCATATACTCATAAATTTCTGAGGTTTTGTGAACCGGTCTATTCAATCTCAGCTGACTCACGCTAGCATGGAAAGACACAGATGTAGAAACAAAGAAATAACGTGGGACGTATTTGTACAACTAGAATCTATAGCTCGTGCTCGTTTACTGCAGACGAATGGAAGATAAGACACGAGATTTAATGTGTGAATCGGGTACTGCGGGTCGAGAATATAATAGCTGTAGTATATTTAGCTTGTACAAACTTGTCATTGATTCAAACGACTTTTTATTATTAGATAAGTTGAATAATAATGTTATATGCTTGATGTACCTTTTAAACTAGTCAATATTTAGTTATTGGTTTATTATTTATTGTATATATTTTTAAAACTGCAGGATCCGTATAATTCTGTTTATGTAGCTCTTAGCCTACATCTGTGATTTGCTTATTTATTGTAATTGCTAACTAGTAAGTCTACGTTTAATGTTTTACTACTTCACCGCAGATGAAGCCTACCAAGGAATACATTCAATTTTGTTTATTTGTTTTCAATTTCGCGCAAAGCTAAACGACAACCACCTGCTCTGGATATCCATAATTTAAGAGTGATAGACAAGAGGGGAGATAGCTAGTCATCACCACCCACCGTCAACTCTTGGTATACTCTTTTACCAACGAATAATAGAACTGACCATCCTTCAACCAACTGTCATGCATCCTAAAGTTGGAGTTACTTACCTTCACATTCATATTATTTGTGGCCCGGCATGTCCAGGTGGTTAAGGCATTTGACTCATAATCTAAGGGTCGCAGGTTCGAATCCCCGTCACATCAAATATTCTCACCCTTTCAACCGTAGGGTCGTTATAATGTGACACTTAATCCAATTATTTGTTGATAAAAGAGTAGCCCAAGAGTTGGGGGTAGATGGTGATGACTAGCTGCCTTCCCTCTAGTTTTACACTGCTAAATTAGGGACGGCGAGCTCATATAGGCCTAGTGTAGCTTTGCGCAAAATTCAAAACAAATCAAAACCTGTTATTCGTTTTCGTTAGTGATATTTTACATACTAACTTTTCTCAATTTGCACCTAATGTTTCTACCCAATGCTTCTATCTAAATATTTCTACCTAACGTGTTTTCATAAATGTTGCTACCTAATGTTTCTTCCTAAATGTTTCTACCTAAATTATTATCTCCATTTCTCTGAAATCTTTCCTACCAAAAAAATACCACTTGGTGTTTCTACTTGAACTCTGGCCTGGCATGGTCAGGTGGGTTAAAGCGTTCGACTCGTAATTCGAGGTTCGCGAGTTCAAATCCCCGTCACACCAAACATGCTTGCCGTTTCAGCCGTGGAGTCGTTATAATGTTACGGACAATCCCATTATTCGTTGGTAAAAGAGTAGCCCACGAGTTGGCAGTAGGCGGTGATGACTGGCTGCCTTTCCTCTAGTTTTACACTGCTAAATTAGGGGCGGCTAGCGTAGATAGGCCTCGTGTAGCTTTGCGCGAAATTGAAAAAAACATAAGCAAAAAAAACCCAATAAACTTACATATGTTGTGTTTTAAAATACATATAAATTGTTCATAATCAACTACCTTAAATCTATTTGTTGGAACACAGAGATCGTTTATTACTGACATTCTCAATGTTTATAAAACCCTTATCAGATGATTGTGCAGATCAGTTACAGAAAATAATAAACAATAAAAATATGTATATTCTTCAAAACGTCATTCTTCATAGAATCGAAGTCAATTCGTAAAATTTTCTCCACATGTATATATGGCAATTTTATTTTCAGAAAAAAAATGTATTTGTAGATAATGACCGACATAAAACACTTGACCTAAAAATTAAAACGTTTTAAATAAAAAAACATTTCTACATACAGTATGATTATTGGAATGCAAACTCACGTCTTGAAAAGGTCAGTTCCGTTAAACCTTAAAACATTATTGTAATTACTACATGTAAAAGTATAAGCTCTAGCATATAGAAGAAATTTCTAATCTTTATTTAAATTAGCTAAATGTATTAGTTTAAATATATTAACACGTATATAATGGCACTTGGAACTTACCACGTTGTATTTTAAGGCAATTTAGGTATTTGAATATCTTATATTCTGCCAAATTCAAGTATTTAGTTCTTTATAGTGGACAAAATATTTATTAGTGACACTACAAACTGGACAAACTATTTAATACTGATTCCACAGAATGGACAAACTGTTTAATACTAATACCACAGAATGGACAAACTGTTTAATTTTGATACCACAGAATGGACAAAGTGTTTGATACTGATACCACAGAATGGACAAACTATTTAATACTAATACCAAAGAATGGACAAACTGTTTGATTCTGATACCACAGAATGGACAAACTGTTTAATACTAATACCACAGAATGGACAAAATGTTTGATACTGATACCACAGAATGGACAAACTGTTTAATTTTGATACCACAGAATGGACAAACTGTTTAATACTAATACCACAGAATGGACAAAGTGTTTGATACTGATACCACAGAATGGACAAACTGTTTAATTTTGATACCACAGAATGGACAAACTGTTTAATACTAATACCACAGAATGGACAAACTGTTTGATACTGATACCACAGAATGGACAAAGTGTTTGATACTGATACCACAGAATGGACAAACTGTTTAATACTGATACCACAGAATGGACAAAATGTTTGACGCTGATTCCACAGAATGGACAAACTGTTTGATAATGATATTACAGATTTATTTTATTTTTACCGAGGTGAAATTGAAAACATGATCCATGAGGTAGGTATTCATATGATAATTCTAAGAGGCTTTACTAGATTTATTTCGTTTACCCAAGCTGTGCACATGAGTCTTGGGTAGAGAAAACTACAGCCCACAGCATGAGGTATGATGAAGCAATGAACACGTTAATCCTGGACGTCTCCCGCGAGTACAGCACTACGTCTTCGGATTTACAAGGCTAAAATCAGGGGTCCAATTCCCCTCGGTGAACTCAGCAGATGGCCTGATGTGGCTTTTCTTTGAGCAAGCAAACACGTTATGGATTACGTTTAGTACTTGATCGCGATGAAAATAAAGTAAATATTTTTGTCATTATTAAATATTTTGACCAATTTGTGGTACCATTATTAAATAATTTATCCAATCTGAAGTACCATTATTCAATATTTTATCCAATACGTGGTATCATTATTGAACCATGTATAGTGTTTTTTTCAAAAATTAGCAAAAGACATACCAAACAATTTCACCAAGTAAGAGGAAAAAGAGTAAGCGTTTAGAAACACAAACGAAGCGAAAAGTTTCGTTGTTTTGAATTTCGCCCAACGCTACATTAGGGCTATCTGGGCTAGCCGTTCCTGACGTAATATTAAAAAACTAACGGGAAGGCAGATAGCCACCACTAACCACCGCCAACTCTTGGGCTACTCTTTTATCAAATAATAGTAAAATTGACTGTGACATAACGACGACCCTACGGCTGAAAGGGCGAGCAATTTTGGTGTGACGGAGATTCGAACCTGCAAATTGCAAATCGAGTGCCATAACCACGTGGGTAACGCCAGGCAAGCAAAAGAAATATTTAATTTGCTGAGTTTGCATCAGTTTACTGATTGAACTTTAAAAAAGAAATTATTATTGTTCACAACATAAATGTATTGAGATATAGTTCCTTGTTATCTAAGCCAATTTCTTCTATCAAAAACACATTTCTTTTTATTCTCAAATAAAACACAATTTTATAGTTGATAATATACACACATCGATATTTAGCTTTTATTATCTTATATGTTTGGTTTCTTACAAAAAATGTTTATTCTTATGCTGAAATAAAAACCGTTTTATTAAAAAAAACAAGTGGATAAATTTAAATCCATGTGATTATGCAAAGTTTGTCGCCACAAAATGATCAAATCTAACTAGATGATGAAAAATAAAAACAAATCAAACAGAAACACCAATATCCAGAAAGCTCATCTGAGTAATAAAGCTTGATAGAAGCAATATATTTAACATTTCAACATATCTGATTCCTACAGGTCGATTGCAAAAGCTTCTATCTTGTACATCCTTAATGTTCACGAGAAAATAAAACATTGTTACGTTCTAAGACATACTTCATATTTTCTGTTTGTTTTTCTTCAGCTAAGATTATCTTCTCTTTCGTTTCTCTGCGACGCATAGTAATGTTTTATCTTTGTGCTTAATGAGTGCTATAGAACAACATAAGGAGCAAACACAGACTGGTATATATTTATCTGTACAAAAAAATGGGAAAAAAAGCATCATAGACTTATTGTACTTGTTTTAATCTTTCTTCTATTAACATAAAATATTGCATGAAACATAGGTTTCGTTGTATATCCACCCACACGGTGTTTTCTTAGATCTATGTGTTTATTATTTTCATGGTGTTTCGATTTTCGAGTCTATTTATCGGTCCTAAAAGTCGAAGAGCAAATGTCTTTAAACGGGCGAATCTCTTGATGAGGTACTGCTTGTTTGTTTCTTTTGAATCTCGCGCAAAGCTACACGAGAGCTATCTGCGCTAGTCGTTTCTAATTTAGCAGTTTAAGACTACAGGGAAAGCAGCTAGTCATCATCACCCACCACTAACTCTTGAGCTACTGTTTTGCCAACGAATAGTGGGATTGATCATCACATTATAACGCACCCACTATTGAAAGGGCGAGAATGTTTTGTGCAACGGGGATTCAAACCCGCGACCTGAAGTATTGAAATATCAATGATTTTGTACTTCCGGATGTTTGCCAACAAAGAAATTACTTCATCTGATGTATATGGAGAAATGTGTAGTTAATTCTTTAACATGTTAAAGATTCATAAAGCAGCTTTCTCTTCTTAAGGAAAGCCGTTGATGTGAAAATACGGGCAGTTGAAAATTGTGAATAATTTATAAAACTAACGTGTTTTGCAAGAGAAGCAAACACATTTTCATGTTTACCCTATGAAACGAGACTTAGTGACTGGAGATTTTGAATACACCTGAAAAAGAGTTTTTATTGTTGATTCATTCTATATAAAGTAAAAGGGAATAACTTTGACCAAAATCTAGATTTAAATCTATATTAATGTCGTGCTGAAATCACAGCAAGAACTAAGGATAACGTGTTATGAGCAACTACGGGTGTAACATTGTGATTCTCCAATTTATACAGAATACATAGATGTTAGGACAAGTTCTGAAACTTTTGAAACACTTATAGATGAACGTTGTTGAAAGCGTTATAATAAGAATGTTGTATTGAACCTAAACATGGCCAATAAACATTGTTATATTTAGATTAGAAAAAACATACTTTCTCCGTGTTGAACGAATTTTTTTATTGGACGACAAAAAAAGTTTTGTTGGATAGTAAGTACAAGTTTAATATTCACAATGCGGTGTTTTTTGTTGACAGTTGTAACTATGGTACAGAAATAAAATTATGTTAAAAAGTAACGAAACCACACTATCCTGGGTTTATTCATACAGAAAGCCAGTAGTTTTTTTAATGAAAAATATTGCTCCATTTCAGAGGTGTAGGTCTGTCGTGGCCATGTGGTTAAGGTTCTCGACTAGTAATCTGAGGGTTGCAGGTCCCAATCCTCGTCACGCCAAATATTCTTACCCTTTTAGCCGTGGGGGCGCTATGATGTGACGGTCAATCCTACTTTTCAATGGTATAAGAGTAGCCTAAGAGTTGGAGGTCGGTGGTGAGGACCAGCTACCTTCCCTCTAGCCTTACACTGCTAAACTAGGGACGGCTAGCGCAGATAGCCCTTGTGTAACTTTGCGCGAAATTCAAAAACAAACAAACAAACAAGTAGAAATGACTGCCACATTGATGAACGGCCCACGTCATAAATTGTGGAACGTGTTCATCAGCGCCACGTTCCCTAGACAGACCCGTTAACTACCAGGCTGCATCCAGACCAAAATGTTTTATATCAGAGAACGTGGCTCCAACTTCGATAGTTAGGATATATATGTTTTGAGCTCATGAATTTTGGAGGTGTATATAACATTTATTGATCTATTAATCACAAATCTGAATAAAATTTAGTTATCGTTGTCAGTAATTACTGACTTCGACGTTTGTGAATATTCGTAAGTGGGATTGAAACACATTGAGCTATTATGAGGGTTTCGTTATTTGCAGCAAATGCAGTAAAATATATACTTTTCGTTTAGTTTAATAACATTCATTGTTAAAAAAGATTTGAGTGATATGATTTGCAAATATTTGCAAATTGACACACAAGTCAATGAAAAGTACTCAAGAAGGTATGCTTATTAGATTGCTTGTATATCTTTATCTAGTTACATATTTAATTTATTAGAAACAACTGGTCTGTAAAAATATCTAAAAAAGACTAAATAAGTCTCAAAAACTTGAGAGAAAACAAGACGCAAAATGAACCCGTGAATGAAACCTGATTACTGGCAATTAATGTTTTAAATCAGTAATTCTTAACGGACATCACGAAGTGTTCTAATCTACTTCCAATTTCTGACGAAGTACGTAAAATATTGTCTGCTTAGAAGATACTTATGAAACACGGAAAACACCTCTCTGATGATAATACGTGATAAAATGTTATGTATTATAATTTATCTCTGACGAGTCTCCAATTCATTATATCACGTACACTACGTATTTTGATTACAAATAGCTGAAAATTTGAATTTAGAAGTTAATTAAATGTCTATGTGTATTGAATTTATGATAATTGCCAAAAAGATTGATACACACAATTTCCTTTCTTAACACAAATATATTTGAATATACAGATATAAAATTGATAATAACGGTTATTACAAAGAGTTATTACAATAATGGCTTGTATACAAGAGTTTACAAACTTACAAACAATATTGAGTCTTCTATCCTGTCTGAAAGTACTTTATCGACGCTTCACTGAGAGCGAATTAATCATATATTGAGACACATGTACAATTCACTTTACAATGAAGCTAGCGAGCTGCTTCATAGGCACACACTTAAGTTTGAACGGTTCGTAATGTTCGATTTCTACACACGTTCTTGGTCAAATATCTGTAACATTTCGATTAATAAGCATTTATTACAATTATAGTTTCCGAGATTTATATCGAACTGAATGTAGTGACCCAACAATATCGTATCACTGTCTCCCAGAGTCTTGCAATAGTTATCTTTTATGTTCGTTAGGCGAGATTCTCGAAAACTTAGCTGACAACAATACTGACAACCACTAATATTTGACACACACACATTGTACATTGCTGATTCTTACACTCGAAAATTTTCTACAACTTAAAAGAACAGGTGGGAATTTTGTAGTAAACATTTAACAGTGTAAATGACATGCATTTTTAAATATATATTAAACTGAAACAAACTTCGGTATTAAAATAGATGTATAACAGTAAATTAGAGAATTCGGAATTCACGTCAGACGATTTTTAACTAACGTGTATTATACAGACACACATATTCGATACATTGTTCGATAATTATACAATTTGAAAAATTGTGAGAGTACATAACACAATACAAACAAGTGACATTAGGATAATAATATTATATAGCACGTGAAAATGCTTAAACACAAGTGTTATCTTTTTGGCTTAACATAGTCAATAATCATACGATTGAGGTGTTCTTTGAAAGCTGGGATGTTTTAAAGAAGTAACACAATTTTTTTTATTAAGTTTTCCAATGAACTGATACGTATGACAAGTTTTCAAAACCCGAGAAACATCTTGCCCAATTTTCGGTCAATAGAAATGTCTCATCATTTTGTCACACACCTTGTTTACACCTAGGTAATCTTTCATGGGAGGTTTATGGGCAACTTTCAGTATTTCCTAACGATATACTTTTGGAGAAAAAAAAACGATTTGATAAACTTCAGCCTAGTCCTCTGGAACTGACACATTTGGTGGTTTTCATTTTCTCACGAACACACCATTTTTGAGAAAGTAACCGTTTGGAGCTTACTCCAGCTCATATTTTGAGAGCCCATTTTTAATCAGTGAAGAGATCTGTGGGTTCCTTTCCTTGTTCTTAAAGTGCAACACGTCTAGCACCATTCTCCTCAGTGGGTGATGGTGAAACGCAGGAATAGTGTTATGACTCTAAACTAATACAGTAAAGGAAAGTAAGATAAGAGCTAAAGAGAAACAGAACCGATTCTTCTCTGAACATCAACTTGAGTTTGAGAGGGGTGTGTGAGGATGGAAGGAGACGTAACTTGTAGATATATCCATGCTCTTTCAGAATTGTACTTACATTTTCTGCTGAGTCAGTCAGTCACGAGAAGCTGTCCTCACGTGTTTTTTGTTTCTCCTTGCAAGTTTTCTATTCCATGGGACAGTATTTTGACGACGTTTTCGAAAATCATTCCTCCGTAATACGAAACCAAATTAGAACAGGTGATTGGTTTTTTTTACATTACTTTTTATCTTTCAATAACCTTTCACATTACGGAAAAGATCAGGGTCAAAAGAAGACAAAGAAGAAGGCAAGCCTGTTAAAACTGTTGATTTTTCAAAGTTTATATTAACATACCTTACATGAGCTATGCCTAGTTCTCTCCGAAACCAATCTTATTTTTGTTCTAATCCTTAGTATATTGTTCAAGTAGGCTTGTTCTTCTACATGTATATTATAATTTTACTGAAATAAACGCATGTTGACATAAACATTCTAAGGCTTTAAGATGATTTAAGATAAACTACTTTTTTTAACAGCTCATCTTAACCTCTCGCGACAGCACCGATAGCCCTCGTGTAGCTTTGCGAGAAATTGAAAACAGACCAAACCTCTCGCGACGTTTTGTATTGTTACTAACATAATAATGCATAAAAATTTAGATTATATGGAATGATTTCTATTAAAATTCTAAAAAATGTGGATATTTTTATCTATACTTTTATTTTTCAATCTTAGATAACTTACTTCATATATCCTAAACAATTTCTTGTTCATATGTAAAGACAAAGTTAACAAAGCAATATCGAGAGTGAACCAAAACGATTTTATAGAAATGTAATAGATAACACAGTTTCAGTTTTTGTTCGGTATACGTGTCAGACGAATTAAATTAAACGCACTAAGTAATATAGGCTATCCCCTAGAAAAAAAGAGAGAAAACATTTTAATAACCATAAAAAGTATATTTTTGTTTTGAGAAAAATATTTAACAATATATACTATCCCAAAAAAAAGATTTTAGTAGCCATAAATATCTGTTATTATTTTCATTAAAAAACTGTTAATACAGTAAAAAAATTTAAATTTTGATACTTTGAAATAAAATATGAGTTTCAAATCATTGGTGTTGAACTTAAGTTTATTTTTGGAACACTTTAGAACATTGTTAATGGCCCACATCGACAAGAGGTTAGGCCATTCGACTCATAATCTGACAGTTGCCGATTCAAATCCTTGTCACACCAAACATGCTCGCCCTTTCAGCTGTGGAGAGCGTTATAATGTTACGGTCAATTCTATTATTCGTTCGTAAAGGAGTATCTCAAACGTTGTGGTGGGTGGTGGTGACTAGTTACTTTCTCTCTAGTCTTACCCTGTTAAATTAGGGCTGGCTAGCGCAGATAGACCTCGTTATACCTTTGCACGAAATTCAAAAGAAACAAACAAATCAGCATTGTCAATATTTGTGTAAAATATCGCTATCCCCTCCCACAAAACTACGGTTGGACAGAAGTTTTTAAATTTGATTCAAATTAACTTACGACTTAGGGCCCTATTAACAAAAGTGGAGTTATAATTCCTGCATCACATACCAATAGCTGTGTCCGTAAGTCGGTTTTTGGGAATAAAATTCTGGTTCATCGGAAATGAAGTTTCACGTGCTTAAAATATGTAAACGTTTATTTCTCTAACGCCTAAAAACACACATATGAAAACAATAAATGGTAAGCAAGAACGGCGTTCTGTCGGCCCTATTCTTCTAAAGTTTGTTATGCTGTTATTTACATTTATACACTAAAGACAAACAAGAAAGTTACCGTATTAGCTCCGAGGATTGTTTCACACTACCACTTTCTAATTTTCCACAATAATTTCACCATTTGTCCTACTGGTTACAATAGAACATTTTTCTTTTTTATCAAAAAATTTTAAAGTAAATTTCCATAGATTTCGATTAAAACACTTCTCTCTTTGCCTCAGAGAAACCACCAGAGACCAGTGTTTACTTATGCCCCACAAACTCTGTGTTTGCGTCTGAACAATAAATCCGAGGAAGTAAAAATGAACGAATTGTCTGAAACTTTGGATCGTGTGATCGACTATTTCAATGTCTCTTTTGTGAAAAGTAGTTGTTCACCTGAAATATTTACCTAAAAAGGAAAAACTCTTACAACCAAATTCCTTAAACAAACTTTCAATGCCATGATTAGTCGTATCAAAAGTGTAAAAAAAAGAAAAAATTCTCCACATAAAACCATGAAAATCTCTTGTCTCCTCATACAACCATAACAATTTCTTATTTCTACTGGCAACCCTAAAAGCTTACTGTCTCTGTACACAACCATGAAACTTTCCTTTTTATATACACAATCAAAAAAGCTATATTTCTATATACACAATCATGAAAGCTGTCTTTCTAGATAAACAAACGTGAAATCTGTCTTTCTATATAAACAATCATGAAAGCTGTCTTTCTATATAAACAAATATGAAAGCTGTCTTTCTGTATACACAATCATGAAAGCTGTATTTCTATATACACAAACATAAAAGCTGTCTTTCTATATTCACAACTATAAAAGCTGTCTTTCTATTATATCACCATGAAAGCTATATTTTTATATACTCAATCAAGAAAGCTGTATTTCTATATAAACAAACATGAAAGCTGTATTTCTATATACACAAACATGAAAGCTGTCTTTCAATATACACAATCATGAAAGCTGTATTTCTATATAAACAAACATGAAAGCTGTATTTCTATATAAACAAACATGAAAGCTGTCTTTCTATATACACAAACATGAAAGCTGTCTTTATATGTACACAATCATAATTTGTTGCAACTAAACTTTAAAGTTATTCCTATGCTTCTAAAGAAAACAATTATCAAGAGTTGGTATTAGTAACGCTGCACGATGAACTAACACTACTTTGTCTCACATTCTAGTAATATACGCTCTGAAGTAATTGTTCAGTGATTATGTGGATTTTGGAAAAAAAAAATAAAAAGCAGTTTGTTTTACTTTGGACAAAATTTTGATAAACTAAAATGGAAGGTAATCTATGTTACTCTGGATGATGTTTTAAGAAGCTTACAATGTGTGATAATCTGTTTTACTCTGGACAATATTTTAAGAAGCTAACAATTTGGGACAATCTATTTTAGTGTGAACAACGTTTTAAGAACTTAACAATGTGGGATAATCTGTTTTACTCTAGACAATCTTTTACGAAGCTAAGGATATGTGATAATCTGTTTTAGATTGAAATAGCTTTATATTTATTCGTTTGTTGATGAGATATACTATGGACTATTTTTTTATCTACAGTGGGTATCGAATCCCTATTTTTTGCGCTATTTGCTCTCAGACTTACCGCTGGGACATCAAATGGCTTAGAAAATATGCTCTAAAGTCTATGTTTTCTCCGTAAAATCGAACTTTGAATTTTATTGTTATATTTCCGGAAATGTATTGCTGACCACCCTCTGGAAATGCAATATCCGGTCTTTGTTTTGTCCTTGACAAAGTTTTAAATAACTTACTCTTAACCTGAATTTCTCAAACTGGGGTCTACGAGTCAAGTCCGAAGTTCTATAAAAATACTTAAAAATGTGTTATATGAATTAAAACATTTAATTTTGATAGTCCAGCTTTTCACGTATACGGGCCTTTTTCTAAATCAAAACATCCATAAATTTGGGGGTCAGCAAATATCTTTTAAATTAAACATTATCTTTGGATTACTATTGTTAGAGAACCGCTACTCTAAATAGTGATTTAAAAATATATACAATAGTATATTTTATTCTAAACAATGTCCTAAAATCATAATCCCTGTGAAACAACGTAAAGTTAAAAGGGTTACAACGCTAAAATCCAGGGTTTAGTTCCTTGCGGTGAACAAAGCAGGTAGTTCAACGTGGAATTGTTCTAAACCAAACCAAATAAACTTTAAAATATTTACAATATACAATCATCTGTTTTTATTTTTATTTTTTCTTTATTTTAAAAATTATGGTATATGACAACTTGTTTTACTTTGGATAATGCTTTAAAAACTCACAATTAGTGATACCCTTTTAACATGGACGAAGTTTTAAATACATTTACAACACAACACGTGTTGTACTAAACCAAACCAAGTAAACTTTAAAATATTTACAATATACAATCATCTGTTTTTGTTTTTCTTTTTTTATTTATTTTAAAAATTATGGTATATGACAACTTGTTTTACTTTGGATAATGCTTTAAAAACTCACAATAAGTGATACCCTTTTTAACATGGACGAAGTTTTAAATACACTTACAACACAACACGTGAGTGTTGCCTTTTCGAGGATGTGCCTCTTCTGCATGTGAATATCATTAGGCACAAATAACTCTTTAAAACTGATTGGTAACATGATCTGGGTAAATTATCGTTTCGGCAATCTTCTTCACCGTTGCTACCTTGCACGTAATTATTCTATTTCAATGTCTGAAAGTTTTATAGGGGTTTGAACTTGATAAAGTCAGATGTCAGAAGATTATCGATCGGAAAGTTCAGTCTTTAGGGGCCTGGCATGGCCGAGCGCGTTAAGGCATGCTCGCCCTCCCAGCTGTGGGGGCGCATAATGAGACGGTCAATTCCACTATTCGTTGGTAAAAGAGTTGGCGGTGGGTGGTGATGACCAGCTGCCTTCCCTCTAGTCTTACACTGCTAAATTAGGGGCGGCTAGCACAGATAGCTTTGTGCGAAATTTAAAAAAGAAACAAAAATAATCAGTCTTTAGGCTTTTTTTTTTATTTCGCGCAAAGCACCACAAGGGTTATTTGTGCTAGCCGTTCCAATTTTAGCAGTGTAAGACTAGAGGGAAGACAGCTAGTCATCACCACCTACCATCAACTCTTAGGCTACTTTTTTATCAACGAATATGAAATTGACCGTAACATTATAATGTCTCCACGACTGAAAAGGCGAGCATGTTTGACATGACGGGGATTCGAACCCGCGACCCTCAGATTATGAGTCGAGGGCCTTAGCCCACCTGGCTACACCGGGCCAGCAGTCTTTAGGTGGATAAAATTAAAGTTGATTTTTTTCCTTGTTTTGTATAATTTTGTCCCCTAAGAATGATGAAAGCAGAAAGAAAAAAAGGATTTTATACAGAACTTATGAAAATATTCACACACCTTTTCTTCACGTCATGATACACGGTTCTGTAATAACGGGCGCACCCCCTACTATGTCCCAAAGCTTCCTCCCACATTTAAAGAAACTGTTCAAAGCGTGGTTTTAAAACCTAAAGCTGGCGAAATACTAATTTCATCACGCTCTGCTCTTCACGAGGACGAGAAGAGAGTCTTAAGGGAAGTACCAATCTCTCTGTTTTATATAAAAAAACTCACTGGCAGAGATATAACATCGCAAAAAAAAACACGCTGGTAACAGAGCGACGAAATTAACACAAACTAGCGAGAAAATACGAGAAGTTAAGACGTCGGAAAGTTCACGCACAATAAATCGAATTTAGAAATATATAATATAATTATCTCGTGAATTAATAATGTAAGACTTAACTCACAATTTTTTTAAGCCATTGGTGACCTTTAGTAAGAATCTTGATTAGCTGTAAACAAAATATGATATATTTGCTCCACATGAATTAAAACTTCAAGTCATAAGGCGATTATTGGTTTCCTTTTAAATTATTTAATGTTGTTGTTTTGAATCAAGCACAAAGCTACACAATGGGCTATCTGTGCTCTGCCCACCACGGGTATCGAAACCCGGATTTTAGCGTGTAAGTCCGCAGACATACCGCTGAGCCACTGGGGGAATTAAATTGTTTAAACAACGTTGGATGGCAAATGTATATTAATAAACATTAAGTAGTTGTACTGTTTATCATAAGTTGAAATGTAATGTATATGTTTGTTTGTTTTTTTTAATTTAGCAGTGTAAGTCCAGGGGGAAGGCAGCTAATCATTAACACACACTACCAACTATTGGATTACTCTTTTACCATCGAATAGTGGGATTGACCGTGACATTATAACGCAACCATGGATGAATGGGCGAGCATGTTTGGTGTGACGGAGATTCGAACCCGCGACTCTCGTATTGGGGGTCAAGCGCCTCTGATCACCTGGCCATGCGAAGTCCCAACATATACGTATAAGTGATATTATTCATTATGCTATCGGTAAATCTAGAGAAACAAATATTATTGTTAACATTTCAATATAATAACTAAGTGATTGATTAATGTAATCGTTACAGAACTTTTACTTTCCCAGGAAACACTGCTCATTAGATTTTGACGACGATAACGCATTTTTCCTGTGCAAAACCGAAATGAAACCAAGATGTCGTGAATAATGTAATAAAATATTATTTATTTCATTCACCACAGAACAGTGTGTCTGTGTTTTCTTATAGCACAGCCACATCGGGCTATCCGCTGAGTCTACCCTCCCGAGGGGAATCAAACCCTTGATTTTAGCGTTGTAAATCCGTAAATGTATCATTGAACCAGAAGGAAACTCACAAAGTAGACACCTGAATGATTTTTAACGAACTCTGTCAACCTGTTTGGAAGCTATTTATAGACAACGGTTAAATACGTTTAAATTAAAGATTTATGTAAGATGTTAAATAATATTTGGTATTTGCCACTCTCTTTTAGTGCCCTTCAAAATTTCGAGATATTTGTCTTTTGTCCGTACGTCTCAGAGGAAAAATGTTTATGTCTAAATGTTTAATATTTTTACTTTCTTTCATTTACTTTAACGTCCAGCAAGAAAACCTGTTTCTGAGTTGTGGTAAGCCAAATACGTCGCCTGGCAACAACTGAAAATCTATGAATACAAAAATCAGTGGCAAAACCAATCTATATGCCAAGGTAACAGCCCGATACGTAAAACAAAAACGATAATCTGGTGACGTGGCACAGACGATATGGGTTCAGTAAGATTGGGCCTCCATTCGTGCTCCACGTTAAATTGTGCTATACTTTAAGTTAGCTTGTCAAAACCAAGGTAATTATTCTATTAGTTATGGAGACTTATAGGTCAAGTCGCCTGCGGATTTTTGGTTTTGTTTGTATTGAATTTTGCGCAAAGCTACTCAAGGGCTATCTGTCCTAGCCGTCCCAAATTTAGCAGTGTAAGACTAGAGGGAAGGCACCTAGTCATCACCACCCACCGCCAATTCTTAAGACTACTCCTTTGCCAACGAATAATGGGATTGAGTGTAACATTATAACACCCTCATGGCTGAAAGAGCAAGCATGTTTGGTGTGACGGGGATTCGAACCCGCGACCCTCTAATTACGAGTTGATTTCTTAATCACCTGACCTTGCAAACAGATAGTTGAAACTGGTTCTAGATGAATTATAGGAATTACCACAGGGAAGAATTGTGTGCTTTGGTCGTGATAGCCTTTAAGAAGTGAAACTGCACAGTAGGACTACTGACAAAATACAGGGTTGTCAGATGACACATAACTGCACATGTTAACATGGACTGTAAGAGTATGGTAAGGCACCAGAACTGTGTATAATATAGATTGTTTCTCTCATACTTTAATGCTAAGGTCTTTGTAATTCACGGTAATTCACGTAAGTTCCAATATCAACTATTGTTGTTGTTTTGAATTAAGCACAAAGCTACACAATGGGCTATCTGTGCTCTGCCAACCACGGGTATCGAAACCCGGATTTTAGCGTGTAAGTCCGCAGACATACCGCTGAGCCACTGGGGGGCCCCAATATCGACTAAAAGTGTAGTCAAGTTTTTACTCAGAAATTTTCTGTTCATTTTTACATATTCAATGCCATAACATTTTGTTGCACATTTCAAGAAATTTTTTCTCAATTAATAAATATTCATTGCCCAAGAAGAATTTAAAATTTTGGGTTTCTTTCACAATGTTACATTTAGAATATTTGTCTATCGAACAGTTATTTTAAATCCCATCAAAATATAAACTAGGTTAAATTTCTACATTTGAAAAACGGATATTATTTTATGGAGCCATAAATAAAGTACACTAAATGTCGAAACTCTATTATTACAAACTGAAATTTTTATTGAATGCAACGCTTATTCATTTTGTCATTATGATGATATGTGACGCTTTATTACTCAAACTTCTGATACTTAACACGAATATTATTATGTTATTGTTGTAGATTACGGGCAGGCATCTTACGGGGGCAAAAAACCGTTAAACACGTGATAAAAGCATGAAAATAAAATTTGACAAAAAAGCCACATGACAAGTAGTAATACTTTCTAACAAACGCACAAGGAGGACTAGAAAAGAAGTCGTGTTCACATACTGGCAAAACAGAATTTTTTCACTGAAGCACAATAAAATTCCTTCATTAATAACTCTTGATGAAATAAAAACGTGTATGAGATATATATACACTGCTGACCAAAATCTTAAGGCCAATGAACATAAGGAAAAAATATGAATTTTCGATGTTGGACTCAACGACTTATTTGCGTAGAGCATCAAAAGGCGAAAATATGTAAAAAAATAAATAAAAACTTTTTTAGCTTTCAATAGGGAAAATGTGAACACTACAAAATTAGCCTAAAAACAAGCTGGTCAAAAGCTTAAGACCATACTGAAACGAAGCGTTAATCGGTAAACATGTAGCGAACATTTGTGTTCAAGCATTTGCATTGTCAACATCTCCCACTGACATCTCTTGTGTTACATTGGGTAACAACATGGCAAAGGCTAAAGCATTGACAGAGTTTGAACGTGGCAGAATTGTTGAGCTGCAAAAGCAAAGTCTCTCTCAACGTACGATCGTTGGTGAGATTGGGTGCAATGAAACTGCTGTTGCAAATTTCTTAAAAGACCCTGAGGGATACGGAACGAGAATTTAAAGTGGTCGGCCCAAGAAAATTTCGCCGGCATAGAACAAGAAAATTCGACAAGACAACAGTCGATTGTCGAACCAGATTAAAGCCCTTACAGACGTAGAATGTAGCTCGAAAACAATAAACGACATCTACAAGAGAAAGGCTTTAAAAACCGTAAATGTCTTTAATAGGCCACGTCTCCTTCCACACCACGAAACAGCTCGGTTAAATTCTGATGAGAAGCACCAAATATGGGGACGTAGAGAAGTGGAAGAAGATTTTGCTTTCTGATAACAAAAAATTTAACTTTGATGGTCCAGATGGCTTTCAACGTTATTAGCACGATAAGGATATCCCACCAGAGGCAGTATCTGCACGTCACAGTGGAGGAGGTTCCATTATGATCTGGGTTGCTTTCTCCTTCCATGGAACAATGAAGCTTCAGGTTATACAGGGGCGTCAAACACCAGATGGCTACATTGGTATGTTGGAGAGAGCATAATTATTGACTGAAGGCTCTCGCTTTAGGCGAAATGACTGGATCTTTCAGTAGGACAACGCTGCAATCCACAATGTCCGCAGGACAAAGGACTTTTTCATAGTTAATAACGTGATTCTTTTGAGCTATTCAGCGTGTTCGCCCGAACTGTACCCCACTGAAAATGTTTGGGGGTGGAAGGTAAGAGAAATCTGTAGAAATTGACGTCAACTCTAAACAATGTACGATCTTTGTGAAGTCATCTTCACCACTTGGAATAACATTCCAGACAGCCTTATATCGACTATGCCAAAGGGAATGTTTGCAGTTATTCGCAATGGCGGCCGTGTAACTCACTACTGAGACCTCTTGTTGGACATTTCCTACCCTGTTTATTACTTCTTTTTTGTATGGTCTTAAACTTTTAACCAGCTAGTATTTTTATTTTCCCTTTTCTTATCTTCATCTTTCTAAGCTCTATTCAAATACGTGGTTGAGTCTAACAACGAAAAATACATATTTTTTTCTTTATGTTCATTGGCCTTAAGATTTTGGCTAGAAGTGTATATATATACATATATATATATATATATATACATGAATCGTGAGAGAAACAATAATAAGCCAAACAAATGTACAAATGACTTCTTGTATTACCTCCACTAGTCTTCGCGCTTACTTCCACGTTCTAAATCTTAAATTCGAAAACTCAGCCCTTCCATATGACGTCAAACATATTACATGGTAGCTAATACACAACAATTAGGCTATACAAAAGCTGGAAACACATTCTCTGAAAGCACGAAGTAATATTTAACACATACAACAAGTATAAAGTGTATTAAAACTAAAATAAAGGTTATCGCAAGGTATAACCCGAACTTCGTTAATAATTTATGTATAGTATTGTGGTTAGTTATTGATAATTTGGACTTTTATATCAAATACAAGAAAAAAAACTAAATACACCAGTCATTTTCAAATCATGCTATATATTGGTTATTACTAATTGATTACAATAAAAAGCAAGTTTTATTTTTCCTTCAAATAAATATGTAAGTCGTTTGTATTAGTTATGATAATTTATGTTGTTATATATATTTTTTATCTACACCCACACACACCGAGTAAGAGTTTCTTATCAAGAGATGGAAATTTCTTGTTCTCTCGCACTCTGTGGACGTTCACGGTCTTTTTGTATTGCTCAAAACACACAGCAGCGTGTAATGCAAACAAACTGTAATAAAGAAAGTATACAGTATTTTTTGTATATTTTCTCATCCTAGAAAGACAATTTTTTAATCTTCGTATACGCTCTCCTCCAAAAAAAAAATGTATTGGCTCCTATATTGCATTTTATTAAGACTTACTACAATTCATCACATACACTTTTGCATAGGACTCTAAGCATCTTAAAGAGAAACAACGATCGTTTGGACTCTATTTCATCTTGCCACATAAATTTAATGGGTGTGTTAATTAGACGGACTTAGTTCTCAGCCTTTGGTTAGTCATTCAGAGCCTCTTTACTCGCCAAATATGTTTTACAATATTGCTTGATCCGGAAATTAAAAAATACCTTTTTTTTAATGCAGTGGATATACATTACTACAGTTTTGTCCCCAACTTCACATACACAAATAAATTATCATTTTATTATTGGAATACTTACTAATCTATGCAGTATTACTAACGTTCTGTCCCTAGCTTCACATACACAAACAAACTATTATTTTATTATTGGAATACTTATAAATCAATGCATTTATACAGTTCTGTTCCTAACTTCGCATATCCAAATAAATTAGTGTTTTATTATTGGAGTACTTACAAATCTATATATTACTGCAGTTCTGTGCCTAGCTTCACATAGACAGATAAATTAACATTTTATTCTTGCAAAACTTATAAAAATATAGTGTTATGCCATTGTAAACCCAATAGATCTGTATTTTGTATCTGCTATATAAGGCATAAATATTCGGTGTATACGCCACTGACCAGACAGAAGGAGCCAGTCGGCAGTGTCTTAAGCAAGAAATTGGTTTTCGATCTTGTAATGCACCACCAGCTTAAAATACGAGAAATAATTTGTGATATTGCAAGCATTCGCGCCTTACTCGCCAGAACTCTTTCATAGGGCCAATCCACATATAATTTACGTTGAAACTTAAATCCTTCTGATGCCTTAAAAGCACATTAAACCGGTTGCTAACTACAGTTTCTTTGGTATGCTACAAGTAGTTTGAAACTACGATAAAAGATCTAACACTTTACTATTATTTGTTTGTGTTTTTTCGGGCAAGTTCACACTGGGCTATCTGCTGTGTCCACCGCGAGGAATCAAGCCCTGGGTTTTTGGTTATAAATCAGTAAAATTAACATTGACCAACCGGAGAACTTTATTATTGCAACAAGTATCCCAGAATATTTCTGACATTTTATTACTGCAACACGATTACAACACTAGTTCAATATTTTATTACTGTAATACATATAAGACAATAGTTCTAATATTTTACTATTGTTACATGCATAAATTACGTAAAAAAGTAAATCCTTTCTACATCTTAAAAGCACATAAAAACGGATCTTGACTACTGTTTCATGTGCCACAAGCGAATAAAACAACAGTTGGAATTACAATAAAATTGTCTTGACTCACCAGCCCGGCCATACAAGTTTCTCCAGAATAAGAGATGATTGTTGAAAAGACTGACTATTATTTTAGGAGCTATAGAGTGAAAATGCAACAATATATCAACCGCATATCTGTGACATCAGGTACTGACAAGGCCTTTCGCAGGCCTCATGAAATTCGAGTCGATTACGAAGTACGTAACAGTGGCAGAAGTGGTATTAGTACTATTAATTTCATGAACAACAATTGTTACGGTGTGACCTAAATTAAATAAGTGAATTACAGTTATTGTTAATTCTATTGAAATAATTTAAAATACGGGCTAATCAGTGAGGTGTTTGCAGACAATAATGCTTAACTTCAACAGAAAAAGAAACGTTAACAGTCTAGATGAAGGTTCGTTAAGAAGTTTTTTCTCTACAATCGTGATTCAAAAGTTTGTTGCCAAGTAAGTTAGATACTATGTTTAGTTTACCTATTGATGGCTTAGGATTAGTGATTAAATAATAGAAGGTCTGAAATAGCCTTATGGTCAAGAAACTCGATTTGCAATATGTGGGTTGCGAGTTCAAATTCTCATTATCTGAATGGCCAGGTGGGTTAAGGTGTAATCTGAGGGTTACAGGTTTGAATCCCCGTGAAACCAAACGCGCTCTGCACAGCCAGGTGGATTAAGGTGTAATCTGGGGGTCGCTGGTTCGAATCCCCGTCAAACCAAACATGCTTGCCCTTTCAGCCGTGGGGGCGTAATAATGTGACGGTCATTCTCACTATTCGTTGGTAAAAGAGTAGTCCAAGAGTTGGCGGTTGGTGCTGATGACTAGCTGCCTTCCCTCTAGTTTTACACAGCTAAATTAGGGACGGCTAGGGCAGATAGCCCTTGAGTAGCTTTGCGTGAAATAAAAAAAAAAAGAAAGTCCAGTGTTGGCAGTGGGTGGTACTGTCCACTAAAATATATCACTGCACATACAGCCCTCGTGTAACTTTACGCGAAATTCAAAACAAACCAGACATTTTGTTGTTACTACTCATAGATTTTCAGACAAGTCAGTCATTGTTTTCCAAAACGTTAATTTATTTTCAACATTTAAGTTTTTTGTTTCATATTGATATGTATAGTGAAATATTTCAGGTTCTTATGTGAAATGAATACAACTGTTTTTACTCTTCATCATTACGCGCCTGTAGCAGTTATGGTCAAACTATGTGGGTTTAAAAGATGCTTTAGTCATTCAACTACGATATTTTTTCTTACTTTTTGACTACTTTGTCGTTTATTTTCGACATTGACATCAGTTTAGTAAACCTGTTCTCGTGTAACAACCAAGTGGTTATATGATACAAACATGGAGTCAGTGCAGCAGAACACAATCACGACTGCTCTGTACAATGATCGAGTCGAGCATGACACAACTTACAAGAAGATCTGAAAGTTCTCTTATTCAGATAATCTAAAGATCCTATCTGGCTATGGTAACACTTAAATTTTTGAATTTCAGAGTCTGATTTAACGGTTTAATTTCACCACTAAGGTAAAAAACAACAGCATCGTAATGTTAATTGTCTCAGTCTATTAATTAAGAATTATTTAATAAAATGGTATTCCTCTATTTTCTTATTAACAAGGAAAAAAATAATATTCTATACAGAAGTAAAATATTTCCCATTGCACATGTAGTTTTTATGAGCAATTTCCAATGTTTCTAAATGGTAATTAAATAAAATACAAAGTAATGTCTATAATAATAAAAGGGCGTGTCCGTTTGTCTACCACTAGAGCAAAAAACACAGAAACCTGAAATTTTGTAAACATACTAAGCGGACCCTGAGGGAGTGCATCTGGGTGTTATTACTTAATGAATTTTTTGACGAGGCAGACTAGTGTAAAAATCTCATAGGAAAAGAAGTGGCTCCTTATACAACAACTTCTAATTGGTAGAAAAGCCAATACATCTTTGTAACAATGACTTTTATGTCATCTTGCTTAGCAACAAAAGTATATAGGTTATAATTTTATGCTAAAAGTAGTTCAGAAGACACACACTGGCATAGTCAACTATAATAAATCAACTTAAATAACTCGAACAAAACCGGGTACATTGCTAGTATATTTATATATATGTGCATATGTGTGAACAGTCACATATTTTTCACCCAGAACACATAAATCAACAGTTTCAATGGTAGGTGAAGGTCTACATTTCAGACCTCATAACATTAAATATTAGAATCTACATACGAATTTGAACCTTTGAAACGGATGTATAAACCTCAAATGTAATTATTCCAAAAATTGAGTTTTGAAACGATGAATCGCGTCTTTAACGTGATTCTAAGATATTTAACCTCATGCGACTTAACAAATTAAATGAAATTATCTTACAAATACAATTCTAGTTATTTCCAAGCAGTTCTTGGAATCTGATTATCTGGCGCACTACGGTGTTACTGAGTGAGAAATACTAGTATATCATCATTAATTTATATAATATGTTATAACAATTTTATTACGAACTGTAGACGTCAACATCTTTGCTTGGCTAGTAAAAATACTTGCAAGTTTCATGTTGAATGTTGAAATGATAATGTTTAATATACAGTTAAAATGTTCTTGTTGTATTTTATTTCCGACATAAAACGTAATTCCAGTGAACGTTTTGATATAAACATATATATTTAATGTTTAGATTAGTAAGTTTAAAGAACAGCTTTCTAAGCCTAAGTTCTATATAATTACTTAGCAACTGAAATTTAATGCTTATTGTCACAAATTCTGTAAATGCTTCACGGTCTTTCGTGTACAAAAAGTGTTACTATTTACGACAAAATATGTTATGTATGACAAAACACAAACTAGATTTAGACACATAAATTTCGATGACTAACGTGGTTCACTCAATTGTAAAGCAGATATGTGACATATTGCATGACCACTTGACTCGCTGTTTGTAAACCAATGGTAAAGAAACATAAAGAGACTGAGTCGTTGTCAACAACAAATACAGATAACTTAAACATCTGTTGCATTTGATATAAGTGGCATAGGAGACATCGCAAAATTATATAAAAGAAAGGCATGTCATTCAATAATCTATCAATATTTATTTTGGTAAAACATTTTATTTCTTAATCGCTTCGAGTTGCATGTTGTAACTATGAGCTTCAAAGGTAGTTGGAAATTTTGATACGTATTTCATTTAGCTTCAGTAGATTGTTTTAATTACGAAAAGTTTATATTTTTCTGAAAACAAACAAAAATAAACACTGACTACTTTTAAGAAGAAAATAGTTGCAATGTTATTATACTTATGTTTAACATTTAAAACCTTTGTTACTTTTAGACTTAACTTTTGTTTTTATAGTACGAAAAGAAACTAAAGAGTGAAAAGTCTTGTGTGCGAGATTAGTAAATGCGCAAGAAATAAATTTCAACATCAGTTTTTTTTAAAATTAAAAACACTGTTCATTTCTCATTTTTTGTTTTTTCTCTGAAAATTAAAAAAATATTCGAGATTATTTTCTTTATAATCAATATTCGGTAACCTTTAACTCAAAAACAGTTTTGGAGAAACCTATATTTACTGTCGTATTCTAAAACGTTTTAACCTAACTTTAAACCTATAATTGATCTTTTGGACATTAGTGGCAATTTTGATAACAATGAACTCCGGCAAACGATAAATAGTGAAAAGTGATATTTAGTAATATGACTTCGAAACAGTGGAAATGTTGGGTTCATTTATTCACGTATTAAAGAGAAATTTTCATTTGAAAATTATTTGTTTTCCCCTTTGTGTCAAGGTTTCTTGAGAATCCATTACCTCTTGCAAAATAACCTATCTATAAAAGACCCATTTTTATTACCAAACACGTTAGTATGTAAGGGAACATTGTTCAAGAGACATGTTTTTCCTAATATTTATTACAAATGCAAGCTTGGTAATTATGTTGAAGAGGGTTTTGCTTTGTTTGTAACTAAGTACAAAACTACATATGGGTCTGTGCTTTACACAAAACAGGTGTTGAAACCAATTTTGTGGTCTGTAAATCTTTCTTTTCGTCACTAGCGAACAGGCTGTTGAATAAATGTCGTCCTTACATTATAAAATCATATCAAAAGAGAAAAATGAAACCACGAAAGAAGAGAATTAATACAAAAAATTAAATACTTTGTTCTTCTGGCTTTGGCCTGGCATGGCCAAGCGCGTAAGGCGTGCGACTCGTAATCCGAGGGTTGCGGGTTCGCGCCCACGTCGCGCTGAACATGCTCGCCCTCCCAGCCGTGGGGGTGTATAATGTGACGATCAATCCCACTATTCGTTGGTAAAAGAGTAGCCCAAGAGTTGGCGGTGGGTGGTGATGACTAGCTGCCTTCCCTCTAGTCTTACACTGCTAAATTAGGGACGGCTAGCACAGATAGCCTTCGAGTAGCTTTGTGCGAAATTCCAAAACAAACAAACAAATCTTCTGGTTTTAACCACATTTTTCTTTTGCTTTAAGTCGTTTAATGAAAGACAAACTTAGATACGATTGATCATACCTCAACCAACAAAACTCATAAGAAGTACTTGAATAACAGTTATTGTTGTAACTAATAAATGCTTAAAGTGTCCTAGATATCAAGATGATGTGGAGAACCATTTCTCTAACGGAAATCAAGGTTAATATTGAATGGCCCTGAGTAAGAGTAGTCTTGCTTTGAAAATACTTTTCACCAACAAAAAAGCAACATCTTACAAGTTTCATTAAATATATATATCGAATCTCAAACTAATAGGGTTTTTTTTATCGAAAAATGGTTTGGTGATTTTGTCTTGTTCGAAGTTTTCATCAAAACACGACAATTTCTGTACAATCGACTCACGATTTTATGGTTCATAAAAGTGAGTTTGGTATTACATTTGTTGCTGAGTCATTAGTTTAACTATAATGGCGCCACATTCGATTCTGTCTTTAGGGTTGGTATTAAAACTCAATCTACTGTTCTTGACTGTGTTTTTTTGTTTTTGAAATTCGCGCAAACCTACTCGAGGGCTATCTGTGCTAGCCGTCACCAATTTTGCAGTGTAAGACTAGAAGGCTACTCTTTTACCAACGAAAATTATAGCGTCCCCACGGCTGAAAGGGAGAGTATATTTGGTGCGATGTGGATTCGAACCCGCTACCCTCAGATTACGAGACGAATGCCTTAATCCAGCTGACCATGCGGGGCCGTTCTTAACTAACATCAACTAATTACTTCTACAAATGGACAAGTTTGACATAACTTCTGAAATAATTAACGGAGTGATTCGTAGTGACTTCTCAAGCCTGTCGGAACAAAAATCTGTGTTTACTGAACTGGTAAAACACCAAGTTTGTAAGTTTGACGATATAAGAGATAAAAATAAAACAAGTTATTACGAAATGTAAAATTTGATTAAATACTGACATTATGAATGAGACTTACTTTACAAATTTAAACGTCGTTATTCAACCTAACTGCTGGAGAACCTACGATCAAGTGGTTACCTAAACTTGGTTTCTATTTCACTTATAGTTTGTGTTAGTATTGTTAAAGTTTCAGACCTCACCAATTAACCACGTATAGCTTGCCGAATAATTTCAGTATTTGAACGGTTACAGTAAATATATATGAAAGTATGTTTAACTCACACATATGAGCTGCTTGATTACTCAGAATTTAATTTGCTATCTGTTAAAGTTATACATTTAAAATAAATTACGCCTGAGTCTAGACGTGCTGATAACAGCACCGTTTGTGTCCACAGTTTTAAATCAAAAGACTTCTCGTGAGATTTATGTTACATTATGAATCATAACTTAATTAAGATGGAAAAGTAGCTTACATTGAACGTTAGGAAGTGAAGTCCGTGAACTACGAGTTGTTTTCATGGACGATGTTTTCTCTGACCAAAAATTAACAAGTGTTTTTATTAACATAACAATGATAACAAAGTAATGGCAAACACAGTCGGAGTTATCAAAGACTCCTGATCAAAATAATAGAGCATCAGAAACATTTACATTGTCCCTTCAGAGTCATGTAAAGAAACATTTTAGATAATATTCAGTATTTTGCACATCTAATGCTCCATTATAGTTTATGCTAAGCTAACACCGTCTGTCTTCTACTGATAAGAAAGTCTTCGCGATGTTAAAATTATTATTGCTTAAGATAGGCTCTAGGTATCCAACATTTACTTTCATATTCAACTTTAAACATAAAAACAACGTTTTACCTGACAATCGTTCCTTTAGTGCTCTCCTGTGGTCTAGAATGCACAGACTTTGAACCCTAAGTTTCTCGAATTACCGCAAGTTATCTCAAAAATACGCTCCGCAATTTCGGGTAGGTTCTATTGACGAGGATGGCAAAATCAAACTATTAGACGAAAAACCACAATTTTAAACATGTCCTGTGGATTGCTTTCTGGTCCATGTCAGTTCTGTACGAAATAGGTATGCACAGACAGTTTGTGGTAAGTTTGTTAGTAATCAATCTCAAAGCTACTCAATGGGCTATTTGTGCTCTGCCCATCACGGATATCAAAACCCGGTTTCAAGTGTTGTAAGTTCGCAGACATATCGCTGTGCTACTTGGTGGAGGGGCAAAGAAAGCTCTTTCTGAAGACTTGCGAGAAATTTTAAATGTAACAAACAAATTTTTTTTGTGCTTTCTAATAATTTTTCACTATAGATGAGTTTGAACATCTTAAACATGGATCCTAACATATGAATGTAAATTTTATTTAGTATTTCATTACAATTATAAAAGTTGACAACTACTTTTAAAGAAACTCCATTATTTCTTGTTAATTATCTTCGCAAATATTATGTTTTTATCAACAAAACACCATAAAATTTTAATAGAAGATTCTGAGTCTCAATATATATATATTTGAAAAAGTTTCATTGACAGTTATTTAAACTACAGCATATAATTTGCAATTACGGAAGTAATAGCTGTAATAAAATACAATGGTGGGATTATATATATATATTGTTCACTGTTGTTTTTTTCTTCTACAAACGTGAATTTATCCACTCACATTTAAACACAAAACTGAAAGTGAATATTTTTTTCTACATGACTAACTGCGTGTAGCCTACCCCCCTTTACTCCATCTAACATTAAGAATGACAAAAGACACCGAATTTGAATTGTAATGTGCACTTAATCCTTAAATAAAGCACCTCGTGACTCAGCTCTCGAGTATGTCAGAATTAATTACCTGTGTAATACGACAATCTATAGTTTTACCCACTAAGCTTGGTTACGTGCTCATTCGATGTTAACTTTTCCTACTGTGTGGAGACCTAGTGAGCATTAGTTAAAGTGGAAGTATTAAAATATCCGGAAATAAGCCGGACATTACACGAAAAGTAGTAACAAACCAAAAGAAGTTAAAATGGTGCATAATATAGATGAAAACTTGCGCTTGTTTGGCTGCAAGAGGTTTTTTGGAATCACGATTTTTACCATAGGTCGTTTCTGAAAATCAGATAAAACACGCATGTTACTGAAAAAATATCAAAAAACACATCACACGTTAAGCCTAATTGTGTAATGATGAAATGAGCTTGCAGTTAAACAGCAAAGTAGAATAATAAGTGATAGAGCTTTCATATTCTCATATTAAATGAATGATATATAACTATTCTGTTGCAAAATGAAATGAAAATACTAACAAACCATAACTGTGTTTTATAACCGCTTTAGTTACTTTGTTTTGTTTTCAAATTTTCTTATTTTTCCTTTAAAGTCTTCTTGATTTCTATTATTTGTTTCTAGTTAAACACAAACTACACAAGGGGCTATTTGGGCTGTGCCCACCACGAGTATCGAAACTGGATCTTTAGATTAAGGAACAATCAGACTTGCCGCTGTGTTACTGGGAGGCTAATAAATCGGTTTTCTGGTTTTAGAGCATAAACACATTGGGCTATCTGTTGGGGTATTGAGCCCCAGATCTTATCGTTGTAAACATACCGTTGTTCATCATAACTTATAGCATCTTTAATTTAATTTTCGAAACTTTCTGAATTTCGTTTTATGTTATCATTTGTGATTTGAACTCGTTTCTCCATTTTTTTTTCTCATCACTTACAATTTTGTTTGTTTGTGTGTCATGGTGAATCAAAGTATTTACCAAGCAATAATGTTAATTTGTTGTTTGATTTTAAACACGAGGCTACGCAAAGGGCTGTATGTACTCTGTCTACCATCAGTATCGAAACTCAGTTTGTAGCGGTATAAGTCAGCAGACATACCGCTGTTCCAGTTTAGGCACAGTTAATACTTGTAAATTCTGCATACAGTTAAACTTTGAACTAAATTTTAAATAAATTATAATTCATCATCTGATTAAAGGCAGTATTAGCTGTCGGCAACTACACTAAAACTTAGGATCACTTACATTATTGTTTATTCATTACTCCCAAGGTAAAACTACTTACATATAGAGTATGATGACTTTCTGTTTCAACTGCAGTAACGGTATGTACAGCAAATCGTGTAACCTAAACACGCAAACATTAATCATTATGGTATGCCTCTTTTCATTATTCAAAGGTAGACTCATCGACTAGTTATTGGAAATCTAGTTGACATAAGACAATTTAAGAGACAAATAAGAATATATAACATTTTATGAAGCTTTTGGAACAAAGAACTTTTACACACATCACAAACTAGAATCTTAGACGACTCTTGTATTGCTAAAGAAATTGCACTGTTATAACCTGTAGGCTTGATTTTAGGCTTACCCCTTTTAGAACAACAGTAAGCCTAGTTTTACGATTTTTGGTGACAATAATCGTAGTTTAATATTTTCAGAACGACAGTAAGCCTAGTTCTACCATTTTTAGAATGATAATATCAGTTTAGCGATTTCAGAATGGCTTATTTATTTTTCAATTTCGAGTAAAGCTATACTAGGGCTACCTGCGTTAGCCATCACTAATTTAGCAGTATAAGACTAGAGATAAGGCAACCACCATCAATTTTTGGGCTACTCTTTAAGCACAGTCACATAATAACGTTTCCAAAGCTGAAAAGATGAACATGATGGTGATTCGAGCCCCGCTATCCTCAGATAAAGAGTCAATTACCTTAAACACCTGGTCATGACGGGTCTTAAGAACGACAATAAGTGTATTTCCACCATTTTCATAATGAAAATAAGACTGGTTAGCGAACTACAAAGTTGCAAGTAGTTTCTAAGTAGTAAGCAAGGTGTATTTACTTAATTAAATGAAAAAGAGAGTTGACAAAATAGTTCTATCAGGCATATGATTTCTTATTTAATTTATTTCTCACGTACATTTAATAGTTTTAAATCCAGTACACCCAAAATATGACTAAAGAAAAACGTGCAAACACACTAGCTTCTTCCAAGAAGTTCTATAATTTATCAGCTTCCTTCAAACAGTCCTTATTTATCATTTATTGTTTCAGTTAAGTGTTTTTCCCTTCTAGTCAACCTAAATTAAGCAAATCAAATTGCTTTACATAAGAAACTGACTGGGCCATTCAAAAAGAAAAAAAAATGAAAGTTTTATCTGCCACGAGCATTGAGAATTAATTTGTGTACAAAATTCATATTCTTTTTCTGTAAGCTGCAGTTGAAAATCATATGCATATAATTATTCTAAAAACTACCATTGCTAGAAAATTATCACTTCAATGCACAAATCGAAACCCAATAAACGTTAAAGCTCATCTCAAAACAGTTAACTGAGGATCCTCTATTTCCGTTTATTTACTCATCGCAAATTTAACCCGAGTAAGAATATCTTACAGTTAAAAACAGGATTAAACGTTTTGGTACTCATAAGAACGTTTTTTAGGGTCGATTATCTTACAGTTTTATTCCTTGCGATTAAAGTATCGCAAACATTCGTCACATAATCACGAAGAATATATTCAAAATCCGTAAATTTATCCAAGATCGAATGTATGGAACTTTAATGAACTGTCGAAAGAAAAAAGTAATAATTTGTATAATTTTTATTCAGCACCATCAAACTTTTGTGACAAATTAATATAAACTAATAATTACCTAAGGAGAATCATGAAACATTTTCATGATTATAAATATTATGTGACATGAAACTTCACACAACAAAATTTATATGTCTTTAATATTAACTTTTAATAGGCCTAATTTGTTTTTGAAAAATACCCGACTGGCCACGTGGTTAGGGAGTTTAACTCTCAATCTGTGGGTTCAGGGTTCGAATCTCCGTCAAGCCAAACATACTCGTTCTTTCAGCTTCGTGGGTGTTATAATGTGACGTTCAATCCAATTATTCGTGAACAATAGAACGTGTAAAGTAGATGTAAATGGGGCCCATTCAGGGTCTTTTTCACCTAAGACAGGAGTCCAACAAGAAGGGGTAGTTAGCCCTATCTTATTTATCATATATGCGAGTAATATGCCACTGTCGGACCTAAATTTAGTTTTAGCATCACAATTTGCTGACGATTTAGCGGTCTGGAAAAGTGACCCCACTCCTTCAATAGCAGCAACAAACCTCCAACCAGTCCTGAATAATATAGAAGAATACTGCCAGGAATATAAAATAAAAATAAATATTCCAAAATCCCAAGTAATATTATTCACCAGATTAAATAAACTGAAAAAAGATCCACCCAAGTTATACGTGAACGGATCACTTTTACAGACTGCACAACACAAAAACAGTTACAGAAACTACAAAATATACAAAATTCAATCTTAACTTCAGCCTATAAAGTACCACGTAGTACTTCATCCACATTCATGTACAAACATACAAACTTAGAGACAGTATCCATAAGACTCTTGCATAATATACTAAATTATTTTAATAAGACTGGCATAAAAATGATTTATTGTGTGATCTCGACAGAAGCTACGAACGTGATGAACATGGTCCTAAGTACTTCTCTCCAATGAATATACATATTTAAGAAATATAAATCAAGTTGGCCACCATGCACTAGACGTTTAGAATTAGTATAATATTCATAGCTTTTTTCTTCTTTTTTGTTAAATATATATAAATAGATTTAAAAATAATAATAATAAAAATAAAAAAAACATAAATATAAAACAAGGCAACTTAAGACAATATATGGATGTTGCTCTGAACAGGGCTGGAGTCCAATGGGTTACTCAGGCCCTAAAGCACTACAATTACAACATAGTAGTAACTGAAATGAAAATTAGGGATGGAGGAAGAGGTCTTTTGTACCTGACCCTCCTGGGTATCTAAAATCCAACATAGTCAAATACCGACAAAGAAGCAAGTATGCCTTTGATAAAATATATTTGGCTCAGTATCAGAATTCATCAAGTTATCTGGATTAACACACACGCATTAGACCACTTGAAACAAAACTGTAACGTTGCTAAGGTCACTACAATATTTTCTATACATCTATGGTCTTGGAAAAGGGGTATTTCTCATCTGCTTCGGTGCAAAAGAATATTTAACTTGAATTCTGCTTTTAATTTGCTATTTTACTTGGCCAACTCTTTATCGTTAAAATCTGATGAATGTGTAAATAAACTAATATTGCATTACTTCTACTCAAATGAACTTGTGCGCATGCTCCACTATGCTGTATTTAAAACTTTTTTCATCAACTGACAACAGCAATGGGGGCCAAGTTTTTCATTGGACGGCTTTCTAGTGAATTGATAAAGAAAGCAACATAGTTTCGATTCATTAATGTGTATCTTTATTTAATTAGGAGTGTATATTCAGACCCTATTTTCAGTATCAGTTAACCCCCTCATATCGATTGACCTTACTCTGATAACTGCAATATATTTCATTATCCCTCCTCAAGAAAAAGTTAAAGCAAAGTTAACAATAAATCTGTAAAAACGGAAAGAGAAATTCATTATGAATTTTAGTAGTTGCTAATCGCCAAAGAAGTTTAATGGTTTAAGGAAATATTCATTGCGAAAATCTAGCAGGAATTTTGGAGGCTTATAAAACTAAAAATTTGGGCAGAGTAAAGTTAGCCTATCGTGTAGTTTTGTGCTTTAAAACAAACAAGCTAATCTTCACGAAAATAACGAAACAAAGTTTAAAAAAACGAAAAACATTACCACTAGGATAAGAAGGGGCTGGAAAAATATTTCACCAGATGATTTTATTCAATTATATTTGGAGGCTTTGTTATTGTTTTCTTGTACACTTTTTTATATCCGTGACCAGGTTATTTTGCGCAATGAGATGGAAATTTGGCTGGGTGTGGCCTCTGAAACAGTGTGTCCGGACTTTGGATACTGGCACTGTGGGCTTGTTACTGAAACTCCGCTGCGATAGCGGTAAGTCTACGGACTTACAACGCTAAAATCAGGGGTTCGAGTCCCCTCAACGGAAACAGCAGATAGTTCGATGTGGCTCGGCTCAACTATAACAAAATACACACACTTGTTGGCCCGGCATGGCCAGGTGGTTAAGGTACTCGACTCGTAATCTGAGGGTCGCTGGTTCGGATCCCCGTTTCACCAAACATGCTCGTTCTTTCAGCCGTGGGGGCGTTGTAAAGTGACGTTCAATCCAATTATTCGTTGGTAAAAGAGTAGCATAAGAGTTGATGATAGGTGGTGATGACTAGTGGCCTTCCCTCCAGTCTTACACTGCTAAATTATGGACGGCTAGCGCACATGGCCCTCGTATAGCTTTGTGCAAAATTCAAACAAACAAACCACACACGTGTTACCACAAAAGTACTTTCCATTATTGGGGTCTGTTGGTGGGTTATAAAAGTGACGGTTAACTACTACTATTAGAACACATAAAGCACTCTAGGAGGCCAGTGATGAGAACTGTTGACCAGTTGCTTGTTTATCTGTGAATTTCGCGCAAAGCTATAAGTGCTAATGGTCCCTAATTTAGCAGTGTAAAACTAGAGGAAAGGCAGTTAATTATCACCACTGCCAACTCTTGGATTACTCTTTTACCAATGATTAACCGTCACATTATAACGCCCCATGGCTGAAAGACAAGCATGTTTCGTGTAATAGAGATTCGATCCTACGACCCTCAAGCATCATAACCACCTGGCCACGGCGGGGGTCCACTTGCCTGCTACCTTATTTCTCTTTAGACTATCGTTTTATAGTTAGGGACGGCTACGCGCAGATAAATATTTTATATTTTTGTGAGAAAGTTTGACACAAGTAAAGGTTATTTTTGATAAGAAAAAAACAAAAATATTGAAGTATGAATGTCAGAAATTTGTAATCTCCCAGAACTATATGTTACTCTTCCATATCCTGTAACATTACTTTAATAAAGGATTATTAAAATATCACCTTTTATTTAATTAATAAATGTGTATTTGTTTCTTTTGTTTACTTAGGAAACACGTGTTTGTTTTTGTTTACTTAGTACACATATGGTTGTTTCTTTTAAGCGTTTACACACCATTATACTCTAAACTGCGGTTTGAAGGAGAGATAGCATAAAACATCATAATTTTATTTAAACATTGATAAAAATTTGTATTTAAACAACCTGGGGCTAGAGATAAAGCCACAAATCAAGGAGCATGCGCATAAGTCTTATCAATAGCTCTGATATTTACAACCATCTCAGCAAATACTGTAAAGAAAAACCGAACAGTAAACACTTCAAAATAATAGCTCAGTGAAAGATAAAGATAAACAGACATTAAGAAAAAAGGAAGCTCTCCTAATTCCTAGCCTACAAACTAAGCTGAACAATCAACCAGTTGCGTCATTGTATTTCAAACAATGATTACCTCATTGTGCCAGAATGTGCAAAAAGTAAAAATTTCATCCAACAAACAAGTGTCAATATCTACTGAAATGGAAAACAAAATGTTCTTCGCTAAGCCATAAAACTGGTCTGATGTGCAGTACAAATGTGGTTGTTGCACAGAGTACTTGAAACGTTTATTGTACATGATACCATAAAACCGGTTACGTCTTCCAATTTAAATGTTATGTAGATCTTTTAAAATCTGTGGAGAAATACAACGTTTTACAAATAACATAAAATGAAATAAACGAAAACTCTCGTCTTTCCACATGTTATTCTCAACATAATGGAATCATAAGAAATAAACGAGTTAGAACATCCTCAAGCTCAGGCTTTTAACATTTGAGGAGGTAGAAAAATACGTTTTCGAACTGCAAATACAGCTTCAAACAACGATGAAAACTATATTACAATCAAAATTAGAGAATCAGTAAGTTAGTGCATCATTTCATGGTTATTAAATTCCATTACAAACTTAACATATGAAGTTACTCTTCGCCGAAGAACGAACAGTATTAAGAAAGATATTTATTTTTAAATCTGAATCTTGGAATGAAACACTTCCAGAGAGCCAATAGCAATAAACGATACCAGTAAACCAGCGTCGATGTATGTAGGAATACCTCCCCTGTGAGTTCCGACCGCCTTGGCTCTGATGTTCCTCGGGTGATTTACAAATCAAATCACCTCATCATCAGAGATCTGTAAACTATTACTTTCACTCTGCTGTCTCTCACCAATCGCCTTATCAAATATTTATCCATTTTTATATTTCTTCACGTTTCAATTTCAGCGTTGTTTGTCAGCAAGCCGAGAAGCTAGTATAAAATATGAATATTACTGTATGAGGAAAACGAAACAAAGAGGAACGTGTCAAGAAACGCACATTTAATTTGATAGAGAGACCAACGAAACGAATCAAAATTACGCGACAAACATGAAAATCCGTAGGATTATACGTGTTCGAGATAATGGTGAACCAGTTGGGTCACTTCCTTTTCAGAGGAAAATTCTGTGATAGGTGTGTGTGTGTGTATTTTTTAGCAAATTCACATCGGACTATCTGCTGTGTTCACCAAGGAGAATCGAACCCTTTATTTTAACATGGTAAATCCAAAGACTTACCGCTGTTCCAGCGAAAATTCTGTAATGGAATTAAACAGCATAACAGTAAACTGGTCACCAACATAAATTTCTTTAGAGTGGTCATTGAGAATGGATCACAGATGAGAATCTATGTTTTGCATTGATAACTAAATCGCTTGTAGTTCTACTAAGTTTTAGAAAACAAAAATTTAACTTCCTTCCAATGATTAGCTTTATTAATAACCCTTACAATAGTGTTACTACTCATAAAACATTAGTGCTGTTAATGTATCTCAGGACGGTTGGTATAGGTGTTAACACTTTTACCAAAATAAATCAGAGAACAACGTTTCGACCATCTTCGGTCGTCTTTGTTAACCTGAAAATGACCTAAGAAGGTTAAAACGTTGTTTTCTGCTTTATTTTGATAAAAGTGTTTATAACTTTACCAACTGTCCTGAGATATATTTTTACTTAAAGCGAGTTTCTCGTCATCACAAAGTAGTGTTATCAGTGATCTATCTGGCAAGTAGCACTGCTGAAATCGAGAAATGCAAAATAACCATTTCAAAAGTAAATGTTGTGTAAAGGTTTTTTTTTCCTTGTGTTTTAAATGAATTCATCTAGAGAGCGATGAGTCATTGTAGGAATAAAACACGCTATAACTCAAGTATGAATTCTACGAGGGACGCAAATAAGCTTTAACTAGTCTCTATTGTTTATTACGCCACAGCAAAAGATCTTGCTGGTATAAAAATTATCCTTCTGCTATAAAAAAACATCCTGCAGCTGCTAAAGGAAAAGATTCTGCTGCTATATGGCAAAACTTTGTTGCCATAGGAGAAGATCCTGCTGCTATAGGAAAAAATCCTGAAGCTAAATCTCTAAGTAATTAGCCTCCTTAATGTTATTATTCATATATATAACATATTCCTGTAATGCGATATAACGGTTATCAATAATAACAAAAAGCCTAGTGCTTAGTCTGCTCGGTCTGTAAATACGACAGTTCGTGGCTCATGTCCCGTTGCTACAAAAGTGTGCTTTCCAATTTAAACTACTCAGTGTGCTACAAAAAGTGATTGTCAAATCTCAGCATTTTGTCAGACAAGAGTAGCCAAAGAGCTGGTAGAGACTGTGATAATATTAACCGTTTCCCTGCATTTGTCAGTCCAACATTAAGGACTAACCGTTCGTAGATAACCCTCTTTTTGCTTTTCCCCTAAGTTATGAGGCAGATGTAGAAAATGGCAGAACAAAATTCTGCATACATTAAATCAACTTGCTTGTTTGTTTGTTTTGGAATTTCGCACAAAGCTACTCGAGGGCTATCTGTGCTAGCCGTGCCTAATTTAGCAGTGTAAGACCAGAGGGAAGGCAGCTAGTCATCACCACCCACCGCCAACTCTTGGGCTACTCTTTAACCAACGAAAAGTGGGTTTAATCGTCACATTATAACGCCCCCACGACTGGGAGGGCGAGCATGTTTGGCGCGACTCGGGCGCGAACCCGCGACCCTCAGATTACGAAGCGCACGCCTTAAGGAGCTAGGCCATGCCGGGCCATAATCAACTTGCAAAAAACAGTTTTCGCATAGTGTTATTTGCTTAATATTGTTTTTTTTTGTCCATGTTACTGATATCTATCTATCTATCTATCTATCTATATATATATATATACACATATAAATGCGTGTATATAACACCAGAAAGTGGTGTTTGATTTTTTTTTTATTTCCTGGATCACTGTGTGTCTTAACAAGTCACAATGTTGACCTTAAAGTTTAGTTCCACATGTGTTAACCAACCAACAAAAAATGCAATTTAATTATTTCACAAAACCAAAAACAAGTTCAAAAGCAACTTGTTTTCAATTGTACACAGACGTAAGTCAAAAAGCACGTGTGTGTGCGAGCGTGTGTTTTCTGCTGAGTCAACCGAGGGGAATCAAACTCCTGATTTTAGTGTTGTAAATACTAAAGGCTTACCCTTGTCTCGACGAGGGACGAAAAACAAGTTAATTTCACTTGCAGCTAGGACTAAGTCCGACACAAGGACTCTGTATTAAATTATATTAGTCTCTTTGTTTTGCTTTCATTTTTTTCCGAATGTTTTGAGAAAAACATAAACATTATATATAGGTTCATTACCTTTATGTATTTTTTGTCTGCTCAACTAAAACGCTTGAATAAAACAATAAAGAATGTAACTAAATATAAGCAATTTCCACATTTTTTCTTTCTTCCTTCAAATGTTTCGAAAGGTTTAACCATGTAATGTTTCACTTTTTTCTATGTTAGGATTACTTACAGTTTAAAATGCCAAAGTATGCGTCACGGTTATTAAAGTTAATGCAATATTCACATATCATTTGACGCGGAAGAATACTTAATTCCTTTGTGTCTTAACAGCAAATTAGGTTACAGAAGTGAACAACAGATGACGTTGTTAATAACACTGAAGTACTAGTCTATAGATACGAACGTACGCGTTGTCTTCAGTTTTCTTCTCGAGTAATTTCACGAAATGCAATTGTATGATTAAAACCATATAAGACTTTTACATCATCACACTCAATTTTTTTGGAGAGGGAGGGAGGACTTAGGAACTACTATTTATAAAATAAAGTATTAGTGAGTTCTTAATCTAATTTGATATTCAAAGAGGATAATATTTCATAAAATCGACGGATGAGACTTGAAACAAAAGAAAATATGTACTGGTTATCGATCTTCCACACGTCACAGCTCCTACCAACTTTCATTTTGACCAAGGCCTGGTTCCATATATTTGATTTCATTGGTGGGAAAGAGATTCAAATGTTTTAGGTTTCAATAAACAGCATAACTAAACTAGTGCCCATTATTTTACATAAACAAGCAACGATACTAAAACTGCAAACAGAAGATCAGACACTCGATATTAGGATTTGTCGCCCACGCTAGTTGCACGGGTCACGTGATCAGTCCCTCTAGTGGTGGCTGTTAATATCCTGAAAGGTTCAGTAAGACACGATCTACACTGAATCCGTATAGAATTATGTGTCGTGCGTCTTGAGCTGAGGTGATCGCTTGTAAGTAACGCAGCTCTAACGCTGAGGTTTCCAACGCTACTGGTACTGGTTGGACTAGCATGAAATTAGCGGACTCTTGAAAGGGATAACTCACATCCATCAGGTTACTTTTCTAGATGTAGTGGAAACCTACCTAAATCATGACTCGTCGGTTGGCTCCCTGGTACAGCATTTCCGTCCTGTTCTTCTGTGGCACGTCTTTGTTACTTCAAGGTAAATAAAGTATAATAACTTATCATAAAATATCAGTTTAGTTAATTCGTCTTTTTGTCTCTTCTGTTAAATATTTCTTTAAAAAATTGATCTTGGTTTTATTCTAAAAAAAATCCGATGACTTTATTATACTATCAGGAAAGATTCTGTTACTGTCGACATCCCTAACCGAACGTTATTTGTTATAAAATTATAACTTATCTATATAACGTAATATGTTCATATAATTCAGGATAAAGTTAATTTATGACAAAAAAAATATAATATTAATGAATATTGAAGGAGTGTTTGTCTTTATCGTATAGCAAAGCCACAAATGGCTATCTGCTCAGCCCACCGAGGGAAATCGAACCCCTGATTTTAGCGTTGTAAATCCGGAGACTGATTCCTTGTTCTATTTTTTCTTAACAGTAGCGAGATTAATGGATCAGTATTGCAAACAATAACGCCACTCAGTCAATAATCTGTTTCTTATCGCTAATACCGATACCAGATTACTATTTTGAGGTTATGATTGAATCATTATGTTTATACTATATGGGGAGGAAACGTTTGTTATTGCTCTGTTTTATCCTAAATAGTGAGATTACATGTGTCTGAGAAAAACTGCAGTCATGCTGTGCTTTATTTATACTGGCTAGTTAAATTACTTTTTCTTATATTTTAAACCAACTAAACCATCGTTTAATGGCTTTCTATTTGTACGTATAGTTATTGAATACTTGTTTTGTTCGTCTATTTTTTGTTTTTTGAAGGTGACCACTCTTGTTATTTGATTGTTTTTTAATTTCGCGCAAAGCTACACGAGAGCTGTCTGCGCTAGCCGTCCCTAATTTACCAGCGTAAGACTAGAGGGAAGGCACCTAGTCATCACCACCCACCGCCAACTCTTGAGCTACTCTTTCACTAACGGATAGTGGGATTGACCGTCACAATATAACGCCCCCACGGCTGAAAGGGCGAGCATGTTTGGTGCTACCGGGACTCGAACCCGCGACCCTCGGATTACGAGTCGAACGCCTTAACACGCTTGGCCATGCCGGGCCTACACGAGAGATATCTGCCTTAACCGTCGCCGTCCCTAATTTAGTAGTGTAAGACTAGATTGAAAGAAGCTAGTCATCGCTACCCACTTCCAATTTTTGGTTACCTTTTTACCAACGAATAGTTGGATTGACCGTCATATTATATATAACGCCCCCACGGCTGAAAGTGCGAGCAAGTTTGGTTCGACGGAGATTCGACCCTGCGACCTACATATTACGAGTCGAACGCCCTACCCATTTGACCATGCCGGGCCTGTAACACTTATTATCTCTGTAAAAGTGTTCGAATCACCAGCGTGACCGTTGTCTAAGATATAGCAGTCCCACTTATTATGCTTCAAATAATTTAGTTTGTGTGGGAAAGCTGTATAACGCTGTATAACGAATTTAACAGTTACCCTTATAACGCACCCACGACCTTAAGTGCGAAACACGATTTTTTTGTGGTGGAGAAATGGGGCAACGGAAAATTTACATGGATCCTCGAAACCACCGTCCAGCACAATAACAACTGGACTACAGCTGACTCATTTGAAATGGATTGTATAATTACGTAATCGCTCTTTTGTTTCTGGAAAACACTCAGTGATTTCTGAAGTACCATTATGATTCATTCGGATAAGCATGACACGGTATTAAGAGCACCCAGCTCCCAATTTGCGGGTCGAAAACTCGGATCCTATGACCAAACATGTCCTTTCCGCCGTGCGGTCGTTATAATGTGATGATGAATTGCACTTTTCGTTGGTAAAAGAGTAGCCCAATAATTGGCAGCAGATAATGTCGTTGATTAGCTGCTTTCACTCTAGTTTATTACTTCTGAAACACGACTAACGCATATAGCCATGGAATAACTTTGAACAAAACTCAATGAACAAACAACAAGCCAATAAAGTAGGAAACGGCTTGAATAGATAACGAAGAAATTTTTGTTTTACTGCTTTTGTCGTTTGTTTGAAAAATGTTGTTTTCATTGCATCTTTTTTTTCACTCTACAATTATTGAATTTGTATTTGGTAAGTTTTAAACTAAAGGGTCACTGGCTTTCTGTTTAGCACTTTTTGGACTGTAGGGTTAATAGAATATTGTTGCGCAGCTGTGCAATATTTATCTGTTTCTCTTAGGTAGTGGATTACTTATTTATTTATATGTCTCAAATGGATTGTAATTTTAATTAATAAAATTAATAAAATTTTAATTAATAAAATAATTAACTAAATAGGTACAAATATTTTATTTGAATGCTAATCGTTCAGGTTATTAAGTTTTATCATATTTCTCTAGTGTCCAAATAAATTGCATTGTTTTCATTGCACCTTTTTTTCACTCTACAATTATTGAATTTGTATTTGGTAAGTTTTAAACTAAAGGGTCACTGGCTTTCTGTTTAGCACTTTTTGGACTGTAGGGTTAATAGAATATTGTTGCGCAGCTGTGCAATATTTATCTGTTTCTCTTAGGTAGTGGATTACTTATTTATTTATATGTCTCAAATGGATTGTAATTTTAATTAATAAAATTAATAAAATTTTAATTAATAAAATAATTAACTAAATAGGTACAAATATTTTATTTGAATGCTAATCGTTCAGGTTATTAAGTTTTATCATATTTCTCTAGTGTCCAAATAAATCCAGTCACAACAACGTTTGTTAATAACTGAAACTTTGCTGTGATGTGCTTCAGAATTAATGACACTATTTATTTTCTAATAGTCCTGTGGTTATTAACTTATAATTACGTTGTTTGAAATTAAAAACCTCTCAGATTATTGTACGTGAGATGGTAAATCTAGAAAAAATTAATATTGTTTTAAACTAAATTTCTCCGAAAGAGGACCGAAGACCGCCTGGAGGAGTCATCTGTTTTAACCACTTGCACAGCAGTGTGTTTGTCCGTCAGTCAAACAGTAGACACTAAAATGACGTTTGTACTGTCGTGATGTCAGTAAAACGTGTGCATGCAACGAATCACAAGAATAATTATACACTCTGTAGGTTACTACAACACAGCGTGACGTATAAACTTCGAAGAAAAGAAACGAAAATATTTATCACTCTTAATATTGGCTTGTTTCACTCTTCATCTTGTTCGTATTCTATATTAACCTACTCATCGTGAGGTTTCATTATGTTGCTCATGCACGTATATGGCACTATGTAGTTTCAGTACCATCTTTAGGAGATAAATGGCCTCTTATTTTCATTAAAAATATCTTATTTCGTTGTAGTCTCAAGCTGTTAGAAGTAACTATCTTTTATGATGAAGTTTTAGGTGTTAGACAATGTGTGCTTTATTATCACTACTTGTTCTTAACTTTTAAAGTTTATTTCAACTAATATACTAGGTTGATTTGGATGTTAAGTACAAATCTAAACAATGGGCTATCTGTGCCGTGCCCACTACAGATATCGAAACCCAAAATTTAGATTCGTAAACCTTTAGGCTAAGCGCAAGACCACTGTGGGCTAATGTGTGAGACTAGCAAATAAAAATCAAGTCTGAAAATTGATGTATACCTACTGTTATTTAAGTCTATCTATCAGACATCTTTTTCTATTAAGATACTTTTTACCATTTCCATGACGTTTAATTTCTATCCATTTTTTATTTTATGTCGTATGTGACGTCGTTATTATAATACAGGGTGTTCGGAAAGTCACTGTGCACTTGTATATTTGTTGACAGGCATGTTTCAATATGGAATACAGGAGATAAATATGAATGACAATTATAAACAATGTTGAAAGCGACCACCGTTGGCATCAATACAGGCCTGGATCCTTCTTATTTTGTTTCTAAACACCGCTACCAGTTGCTGGCTTGAAATAGACTGAAAGAATGCGGATTACAAAAATGCACAGTGACTTTCCGAACACCCTGTACTTTTTTACGTAGTTGTTTAATCGTTTCTTTCTTTCTGAATTTTGCGCAAAGCTACACAAGGCAATCCGTGCTAGCCGTTCCTAATTTAAAAGTATAAAAGTAGAGGAAAAGCAGTTTGTCATCATTACCCACCGTCAACTCTTTAGCTACTCTTTTGCCAACGAATATTGGGATTGACCGAACATTATAATTCCTCCCGACTGAAAGGGCGAGTATGTTTGGTACGACAGGGATTCGAAACCGAAACCCTTAGATTACCAGTCGAGTTTCTTAACACCAGGTCATGCCGGGTCTAAAATTAAAGGGATTTTCCGGTTTATAAGAGTAAAGATTACAGTAGATATATGGTAAACTGGCCCGGCATAGCCAGGTGGATAAGGTACTCCACTTGTAATTTTGATGGTCAAGGGTTCGAAACGTTGTCGCACCAAACATGCTCGCCCTTTTAGCCATGTGTGCGTTATATTGTGACGGTCAACCCCACTATTCATTGGTAAAAGAGTAGCTCATGAGTTAACGGTGGGTGGTGGTGACTAGCTGCCTTCCCTTTAGTCTTACACTACTAAATTAGGGACGGCTAACGCAGATAGTACTCGTGTAATTTTGTGCAAAATTCAAACAAACCATGACAAATTAATAATAAAAATATGGGCCAACGATTTCTAATTTTACTTCGTATTTATTCTTGTGAATATATACACTGCTGGCCAAACAAATCTTAAGACCAATGAACATAAAAAATATGCATTTTGCGTTGTTAGACTCAACCACTTATTTGAGTAGAGCTTCGAAAGATGAAAATAAGAAATGGGGGAAAAAAAATCTATTTTTAGCATTTAATTGGGAAAATGTGAACACTGAAATTAGCCAACGATGCACAAGGAAACAAATAGTTGGTTTAGACCAGTCATTATTCGAATAGCTTTACTTTTTATCCCCTCTTTAAAATACGGCCTGGCATGGCCGAGCGCGTTAAGACGTGCACTCATAATCCGAGGGTCGCGGGTTCGCGCCCGCGTCGCGCTAAACATGCTCACCCTCCCAGCCGTGAGAGTGTATAAAGTTACGGTCAATCCCACTATTCGTTGGTAAAAGAGTAGCTCAATAGTTGGCGGTGGGTGGTGATGACTAGCTGCCTTCCCTCTAGTCTTACACTGCTAAATTAGGGACGGCTAGCACAGATAGCCCTCGAGTAGCTTTGTGCAAAATTCCAAAAAAACAAACAAACTTTAAAATACGCTAGTATGGCCAACTAATGGCGCAGGAGTTTCTTGTTTCTTGGGAAATATATAAGCGACGGATCTGATATTACTTACACACAAAACGATTCGTTAATGGGCAAATAATTACCCTATAAGACATATAATTAAAAAAAATCAAAATATCTATACGTTTTCGTTATTTTGAACTCTATTTGAGAGTTGACATCCCTGCTTGTTCCTTCTACACAGATCTAGGAATGCGATTGGCCGGTTCATGTGATACTATGCTTCCAATAAGCTAATTAATAAATGATTATTTTTGTTTCATTATTTATTGTTATATACAACCATAGTAATTTTATACTGGGTAATACGTATAAACCTCTTGTCCCAAGTCACGGATACTTGAATACAAACATTCGACACGTAAGTAAGCTTTTTGTTCGTTTGAAACTAAGCACAAAGTTACACAATGTGCCAACTGTGTTCTGCTCACCAGGGTAATCAAACCCGGGTTTCTAGTGTCGTAAGTCCGCAGACAAACCGGTATGCCACTTGGGAGCAGATAGATAAGCAACCCACGACTCTTTTTGTTTATTCCAAATAATAAATTATGATTATGTGTCATACAATAAATGTTCTCTATTGAACAGGCCTTAGCGTTTCTTTTAAACTCTGCGATAATCTGTAAGAAATTCTGAGTTGTGCATTTATCCCATGCTTATATATTGCATTGTGACCATTTGTCACGAGACGAAATGTCAGCATTAAATAAGAATGATGACTTAGTCAATAAATCGTTAACTAGTTAAGTGTTCAACAGTCTTAAGACAGTATTTTGTAAATTTCTCGGTTGCTTTTTTGATAATTACAAGTAACACTAAAGTGCAAAGATCAACTCTCTGAAAACGAACTAACCAAAGAAATGTTTTCTTATTGAGAATGCAAAATCAGAAAACAAAACAAAACACTAAAACTTCAAGCGACAACACAAAGGAGTAACAGAAAAACTTTTATTCTAACGTAAATACATTTTTTAGTTAAAAACCACTTTTAAAAAAATGGTAACCACAATCTAGCTACCGATCACATCTCATTCTACGTCAGTTAAACCAATGGTTGTCGATGATGAACAATTTTAAACTTTTAAGGTTGAGACACGAAAGGAAGTAAGTTTTTGAATATGTTCTGCCCTTCTGAAGGAAACACCCCAAGTACCCTTAATTATTCATATTTTCTTTTCATGCAAACATTCTCTTGGAAGAATAACATAGCTTGGCACATTTTTTTTTAATAGGGAAGAAAATCGATAGTTTGGCTTTTCACAGTTCCACTAAAAGACTTATAGTCTGAATAGAAGTGTTACGAACTCAATAAAGTCTTTCGTTCCTGAAAAAAAACAAAAAACATGTATATACATATATATTAAAGTATAGTCATTTTTCAAGTGCCTGCTTCCTGAGGAAGTTGTACACCGAATTTTAGGCTTAGTACATATCAAGCTTAATAAAATTGAAAAAAAACGACTAGCAGATGGTATCATACATTTTAAAAACATAGATTCTGGTCAGCAGTTTGGTTTAAATTTCTCGCAAAGCTATACCAGGGATATCTGCGCTAGCCGTCCTTAATTTAGTAGTGTAAGGCAAGACGAAAGGCAGCTAATCATCACCACCAACTGCCAATGTTTGGGATAATCTTTTACCAGCGAATAATGGGATTGATCGTACCATTATAACGCCCACACGGCTGAAAGGGCAAGCATATTTAGTATGACGGAGATTCGAACCCGCGATCCTATGACTACGAGTCTAGCGCCTTAACCACCTGGCCATCACACAGTTCGTACATAAACGAATATAAACTGAAAGTTAGTTGACAATACCAATAAGATGTGGTCGTAAAACAAACATAGATAAAATGAAGAAGTGAGCGAAAACCTTGGATTCCAAACAGTACAAATAAAATGTTGAAATAAAAGACGGTGAATTTGTTTTTTCTTGCACAGATGCAGCACTTGAGTTACAGAAAAATGGGTTAACAAGGGAGAGACTCCATTGCACGTTCTCACAATTAGGCAGTTCACAGGGTTTCTTTTTTTGTTTTCGTTCTTTTAACAAGGAAATGATATTTTTATTTCTACTAATAAGGGAGACGATGTCCCCCGGTTTTGTCTCAATTCAAAGATTGCATTGATGAATAAAAATAATTTAAAGTTACCATAAAGCTATAAATTTTGTGCAGTATACAGGAACAAGTTTACTGAGAAAGAGCCTGACGATGACCGAAGGTCGAAACGTTGTTCGTTCTTCTATGTAAAATATTTTCTCAAACCAAACGAGTCGTTTTTGCATATATATGAGCAAGAAACTGGTGTGACATACAGTTATCATCGACTACCAAGGTATTTGCGCGATATCTAAGGCTACGTGTTTTTTGTCAGCAAAAAATCGAATGTTGGCGTTATATAATTTCGGTAACAGACATTGCTACTCATCATGAACGTATAAATCAGTTGATACGGTTTTGTACTATAAAATAAGAAACAGTTGCAGGTAATAGAATTCTGGCTTATGAACAGTATGGGCGAATAAACAGTTACAGTTAAGAGGCAGTCACCGTGTTAATATAACTTTTGAACAATAGGCGGTAGTAGTTTTGTTTGTTTGTTTTTTGAATTTCGCTCAAAGCTACTCGAAGGTTATCTGCGCTAGCCGTCCCTAATTTAGCAGTGTAAAACTAGAGGGAAAGAAGCTAGTCATCACCACCCACTGTCAACTCTTAGGCTACTCTTTTACCAACGAATAGTGGGATTCACCGTCACATTATAACGCCCCACGACATGTTTGGTGCGACCAGGATTCGAACCCGCGACCCTCGGATTACGAGTCGAACGCCTTAACACGCTTGACCATGCCGGGCCGGTATAGTTTTAATTTTAATAGTTTGGTTTGTTTTGAATTTCCCGCAAAGCTACACGAGGACTATCTGTGCAAGCCGTCCCTAATTTAGTAGTGTAAGACTAGAGGGAAGACAGATAATCATCACTACCCACAGCTAACTCTTGGGCTACTCTTTTACCAAGAATTGTGGGATTGACCATCACATTATAACGCCCTCATGGCTGAAAGAGCAAGCATGGGGCTGGAGTGGAGTGGAGAGAATCCTCAAATGAAATGTTTATCAGAATAACCTGCAAGACTTGGAAGATTTAAAAATGATGTTTGTCGCAATATCCCACAACAATCGGAGGATTAAAAATGATGTATCTCGGGATATCTCATAATATTTGGAGAATCTAAAAATGATATCTATCAGAATAGTTCACAATACTTGGTTGATCTAAAAATTATGTCTATCGGAATAACCTACAGTATTCAGAGGTTCTAAAATTATGTCTGTTGTAATAACCCACAATGTTAATAGGATCTAAAAATAATGTCTATTGGTATAGCTCTCTTACTTGGATGATCTAAAAAATTATGCCCATCAGTTGTTGTTTGTTGTTTTGAATTAAGCACAAAGCTACACAATGGGCTATCTGTGCTCTGCCCACCACGAGTATCGAAACACGGATTTTAGCGTGTAAGTCCGCAGACATACCGCTGCGGACATACATATTAATAGGATCTAAAAATGATGCCTAATGGAATAGCTCACAATACTTGGAGGATATAAAAATTATGTCTATTGGAATAACTCACAACATTTGGGGGTTCTAAAATTGTCTATTGGAACAACAACATTTGGAGGATCTAAAAATGATGTCTATCGGAATAACCTAAATCTAAAATTTGGAGGATCTAAAAATTATCATTAGAAAAGATTGAATCAATGAATAATATCCAGGAAAGACGATGTCTGTGGAAACTTCATTCGGGGTTAGACTTCTCAAGCTGTAATTTTTTTTAACAAAGAAATTATTATTCTCATTGTGCTACTGGTGAAGTTGATATACAGTTTTTGAGATATAATTGTATTAAATATATTTTAGTTTCTTTATAACAGTTCTGCATGATTAACCAATAAAATATAGTAGACGGTTTAAAATAGTAAAAATCAAATGTTGATAACACGCAGTTAATACATAATTTGTGAATTTGTTGTTTTGAATTAAGCACAAAGCTACACAATGGGCTATCTGTGCTCTGCCCCTACGGGTATCTAAACCCGGATTTTAGCGTGTAAGTCCACAGACATACCGCTGAGCCACTGGGGGGCAACTTTATTGATATGTCAAGCAGCAACTTGTGTCTGTCTAAAGGACAGTTTCCGAGTATAATTTAGAATATGAATATGCGAGTTACAGACAGTGTGTGTGTGTGTTTATAAGAAATAAAAAAAACATGCCGACGTAACACAACACCACCAGTTTGCTTCAAAAATATCTGAAATTAACGGACTCTATAATTATGTATCTCAGAACGGGTGTTATGGGTATTAATACTTTTAGTGATAAGGACAGAACAACGTTTCGACCTTCCTAGGTTAAGACCTACCTTCTGGTTAAGAAAGAGAATTTGATTGTGATCGTTTAACGGTTAGTTTTAGGTTTATTTGATGACGATCATTTTGTTTGAAGAAAACATTCATCTAACAGTATCCTCAGATTGCAGCAGATCATTAAAACATGTTAACCCTACTATCTCAGTTACAGCAACAGACTGACTCCGTGCGTAAATCAACACAACATTGAGCGTATTAGATTTCTCCTATCTCGTTTTCACAAACTGACCACTAGTTTTATCCGTAATCTATGTGCAATTAAGTCCGCTGTTGGAACAGCGGGTAAATTTAAGAGCTTACAACGCTAAAATACGTAGTACGATTCTCCTCGGTGGCCATAGCGGACAGCCTAATGTTGCTTTGCTAATAAAACAAACAAACAAACAAAACAAGTGTAGTGAATTACGGGATGGCACTTTAAAAAACATGAATCGTAAAACGACAAATAAAAAATGTATAATGGACGAAAACAATTCACTGATTACAAAGTTTACTTTTAAGATAAAATAGATTTATGCAGACGTGATTTCATAATATGAAGAGCACTCCAAGTGTTTCCAGTCTCTTGTATGGACTGTTAAGCATGGCTGAAAGTATGTGGACACCCGACCATCACACCCATATGTGCTTATAAAACATCTCATTGCAAAACAATGGGCATTAATATAGAGTTGGTCCCCGCTTTGCTGCCATCACAGCCTCCATTCTTCTGAGAAGGTTTTTCACTAGATTTTGGAATATGGCTGCAAGGATTCGCTCCTATTCAGCCACGAGAGCAATAGTCAAGTTGAACACTGATGTCGAGTGAGAAGACCTGGTTAGCAGTCGGCATTCCAATTCATACCAAAGGTGTTTGATGAGGTTGAGGTCAGGGCTCTGTGTAGGCCAGTCAAGTTCTTCCACACCAACCTCGGCAAACCATGTCTTTAAGGACATCCCTTTGTGTACTGGGTTATTGTTATGCTGAAACAAAAAAATGGCCATTCCCAAACTGTTGCTACGAGGTTAGAAGCACACAATTCTCTAGAATGTCATTGTATACCGAAGCATTAAGATTTTCCTTCACTGGAACTAAAAATCCTGACCCAAACCATTATTACTCCTCCACAAAACTTTACAGTTGGCACTATGCATTCAGGTAGGTAGCGTTTTCCTAGCATCCGTCAGACTGCCACATAATGAAGCGTAATTCGTAACCCCAGTGAACGGGTTTCTACTGCTCCAGAGTCCAATGGCGGTGTGCTTTACACCACTGCAGCCGACGTTTGGCATCGCGCATGGTGATCTTGGGTTACATGCCTCTGCTCAGTCATGGAAACCCATTTCATGAAGTTCCCGACGAACAGTTTTTGTGCTGATGTTGCTTCCAGAGGCAGTTTGGAACTCGGTAGTGAGTATTGCAACTCTGGACAGACGATTTTTACGCACTACGCGCTTAAGCACTCGGCGGTCCTGTTCTGTGAGCTTGTGTGGCCTACTGTTTCGTGGCTTAGCTGTTGTTGCTCCAAGATGTTTGCGCTCCACAATAACAGCGCTTACAGTTCACTGGGGCAGCTCTAGTGGGGTAGAAATTTGACGAACTGACATGTTGGAAAGGTGGTATCCTATGGCAGCGCCACGTTGGAAGTCACTGAGCTCTTCAGTATGACCATACTGTTGCCATTGTTTGTCTATAGAGATTTCATGGCTGTGTGCTTGATTTTATGCACCTGTTAGCAATGGGTGTGGCTTAAATTGCCGAACCGACTAATTGGAAGTGGTGTCAACATACTTTGGGCCATGTAGTGTTAGTAGTATATGTTCGGTAGGCTTGTTCTCTTTGTTTCGGACATTCTTACAAAGCTACATAGTCGTCTTTAATTTTGAATTAATAAACTAAATGAAAGAATGTTATCAACAGTACCTACCACCAAGTCTCTAGCTAGTCTTGTCTCACGGAACTGTGGATTTAAATGCAACCTTTATACCATACCAGCGATCCCAGAGTGCAATACACGTTTTTATAGCAATAGTTTGAAAGCCATAAATTCATGGATTTATACTTTATGCAGGTCAGAAGCAGAAGGTTTAATACACTGTATAAATACTGATTTTATACGAGGTATTTGATTTATAAGCATTTGTTACAATGTCAGAATGTGTAAAAGTTCACAGTTACAGACACTAAATATATATATATAATTAAAAGGAAACATGTTTTTCCTACACTAATCTTTCCAGGTTCCTAACATAAGTTCACTGTATCGAAACATGGGTCTTTCTTATTTGTAATCCAGAAACTGAGTATTTTTTATTGTCCTTTGTTAGGGGCCTGGCATGGCCGAGCGCGTGAGGCGTGTGACTCGTAATCCGAGGGTCGCGGGTTCGCGCCCGTGTCGCGCTAAACATGCTCGCCTTCCCAGCCGTGGGGGTGTATAAAGTGACGGTCAATCCCACTATTCCTTCGTAAAAGAGTAGCCCAAGATTTGGCGGTGGGTGGTGATGACTAGCTGCCTTCCCTCTAGTCTTACACTGCTAAATTAGGGACGGCTAGCACAGATAGCCCTCGAGTAGCTTTGTGCGAAATTCCAAAACAAACAAACTTCTTTGTTAGGATCAAGCGCATTTAAAATCGGTGAAATCGAAACTCTTCTTACGTCTTAGTTTAGGTCTTCAACTATAAACTTGTTTCATTGTTCTAGAACTCTCTTTATCTTTTATTCTCCATGACTACTGTATTTGTGTTTCTGGAAATTAAACAACAACAAAACCAGATAGCATGAAATTTCAGTTACGTTTTCCTCGTGCTTCACTTTTGACGGTTTTAAAATCTTGACTTTTCTTGGCTCAGTTTTCTGTTTTATTCTTTGAACATTTTCCAATAAATTCAACATTAAACTTACATTATTAATTTTTTTTAACATAAATAAATCAACAAATGTTTCGCGTGAATATAATACAGTTTTTTAGGTAAGCCAATCGCATGAACATGAATACATGTCCTGACCGTATTTTAGAAGTTTTTAATTCTCATGGGTATAAGCCCCTGTAGAATATTCTTCTTCGTCCTATTCGCATCTAAACGAGAAATTGTATTAAACTTTATCTCTTCTGGCATACTGTGTAATTGTATTCATGTTTATTCAAGCAGCAATAGTGTGTGGAAAATAACGATTTAAATATAGATTATTCTTTAAAATGCTGTTTTCTCAAATATTGTCCAGTTTCGTTTCATTGACTCAAACTTAATTTACATATATTAATACATTGTCATTTCTCTTAGTGCAAAGGCACTGTGGGATGTCTTCATTCGGAATGCGGCAGAGAATCGTACGCCATATTTTAACATTCTAGATCCATAAATATATCCTGGTGGCCCTCTGGAGGATGTATTAAAAAATTTGTCAATACTGAAGGAAACATTTTGGAGTCTCACCAAGTCGTTATAGCATACATCAGTCATGTTCTATCTGACGACCACCATCTTATAAATACAGAAGGAAAACATAAAATAGTATTTTCCGAATATTTCAATAGCAGATATTTTAGTTGTGAAGTTTGTTGCTGGCTGTGTTCATTCTATAATATTCGGAGCAGGTTATTCAGTGCATAAAACTACAAGCTGTAAAAGGTACCGTTGTGGTGGACGTTTGCATCGTTAAGAATTTATAAAATTTTATGCGATTTTTGCTTTTATCATTAGTTTTGTTTTCAATTTAATGTGAAAATGCTATTGATTTATTTATAGTTTTGAAAAAGTTGTCTAAAGAGCTGTAAAAAGGAAAATTCGATTGAGAAATATGAGAGTCCCGTGAGCTTTACACAGGTGGATATACCGGTCGACAGATATCTTTTAGAAACTTTTCATAATCCTTTATAGGATTATATTTTATTCATGTCTACTTATAAGCGTCTGAATATATAGATATTTTGTAATATATCATTTCTAAAGCAGCATGCAAAACAAGAAAATATCAGTTATACATACATACATACATATTATAAATATAAACCTCAAATTTTGTCTCCACAATAAACAATAATGGAAAGATTATACCAGTAAAAATCGTTTCTCATTCTATTTTGAAATTCATTTCTTAAATTTTCAGTGCTTTACATCTAAAACATTAGAAAAGATTGTCCGTGTCGTTTATTGTTTAACTATCAAGTAAAATTTAAATAGCCCCTTTTTTCGAGGGTCTATAAAATAAAAACTTTATATTGAATTACGTGTTTCCACAAATTTTTCAAGAGTAATAATTTTGTTCCCATAAGAAAAATAGTTTTACTTACTAACGTGTTAGGCATTATTTATTGAACGCCAATTAACTTTACTGTATAGGTACTATAAGGCTTAAACCCGGCATGGTCAGGTGGCTAAAGTAATCCGAGGGTCGCGGGTTCGAATTCCCGTCACACCAAACATGCTCGCCCGTTCAGCCGTGTGGATGTTATAAAGTTATGGTCAATCCCACTATTCGTCGGTGAAAGTGTAACCCAAGAGTTGGAGGTGGGTGGTGATGACTATCTGCCTTCCCTCTATTCTTACACTGCTACATTAGGAACTATTAGCACAGATAGCCCCCCTTGTAGCTTTGCGCGAAATTCAAAATAAACCAAAAACCAAACCAAACTGTGAGGCTTAACATGAATTATGGGTAATTTTAAATTTATGCAGCAGCAAACTAATAGAACATTGTAATCTAAAATAGTTTCCTGTATATGTTTACAGATCATATAAACAGAACCGCGGAAACTTGAGAGTGAAATGAATAATTGCTTTTATTAGTGTGATAAAACTTCAGATTACTTAGGGCATACAGGTGGTTCTTTTAGAAATGGAGACTTGTTTCAAATAACAATGTTTCTGCCTCTTGGTTTCTTTTTAATTTCGTTGTTGACCGTCACGTTATAACGCCCCTACGGCTGAAAGGACGATAATTGTTGATATGACGGATTACGAGTCGAGTGCCATAACCACCTGGATATGCCGGGTTCTTTCTGCCTTTTGCAATGCTTCAAAATAAACAATGAATAAACTTTTAGTATAAAATAAAAATGTGCTTTTATTATCTCTGAAGAGGTCTTAATAGTCAAAGTTTAAGTCGAGCGATCTTCATGTACTTTTTTCCGTGAGTTTGAAAACAAGCTTATAAATAAATTATTGACATTTCGAATAAGCTGTCGGGCAAATTTGTTATTACAAAAGGCATGTCACGACCCTCGACGATATATCATTCCATAATGTACCTATTTTGAGGATCTTTCAATACTTCTAACGAATTGCACGGCCAGTTGAACATAGCGTTTGCAGTATCACTCTCTATTCTCTCGACTGCTACTATATTATTCTTCCATGTAGTTTGTTTATTTGTTTTATATATTCGCCCAAAGCTACACACGGGCTACCTGCACTAGCCAACTGTAAATATGAAATGATATACCACAGAGAAAGGAGCTGATAAAGAACACCCACCGTCTACATTTCAGAATATCTGCTCGAATAGTGAAATTTGTCCAAAACTTATATACACAAACCCAAAGTGAGGAGTGCAGTTTGTCGATAACGAGAAACAAAGGATAGGTTTTCGGAGTCACAGTACGGCACACTAACCAGTCGACGAATTCTGGGAGACACAGTACGGCATGCTAACCAGTCGACGAATTCTGAGAGACACAGCACGGCACGTTAACCAATCGACGAATTCTGGAAGACACAGTACGGCACGCTAACCGGTTGACCAATTCTTGTTGCTACAATACGGCACGCTAACCGGTTGACGAATTCTGGGAACTACAGTACGGCATGCCAACCGGTTGACGAATTCTGGGAGCTACAGTACGGCACGCTAACCAGTTGACAAATTCTGGGAGCCACAGTACGCTACGTTAACCGGTTGACGAATTTTGGAAGCCACAGTACGGCACGTTAACCAGTTGATCACGTTCGGCTTACATTCAGAAAGAAAAATGCCTTTCAACTGTTTTATCTTTCCACTTATGATTTTTTAATGTATATTTTTGCATCATTTGCAGTTTCTTCCTTTTTCGAGTTTTCTTTCGGTCTTCCGCCTTTATTGCCCATAAAGAACTATTAAAACACCACCTAGTTATTCATAAGATACAACAATTTGTTGTTCTTTGCTAACACAAAGCTACACAGTGATACTGATTGTAATGCAAATGGAGATTGTTTGTATACGCTACCTTTTTAATTCATTAATTTTTATTTTTATTTCTATTTATTGTAGTTCTTTTATTTTGGTATTTTATAAAAATTAAGGTGGTATAAAAATACAATTACCAAAGGTTTTATAAAACAAAACTTTTTACTGTCTCTAATTGCCCAGATATCAATCAAATCTGATTAGTAAAACAATAATTAAATAACTTGTTATTCATCACATTGAAGTACACTAATAAAGGATATATATATTATAAAAAGTGTACTGCTTATCTTCAAGTACTATGTTAAAAAAATACACATGAATATAGAGAAAAAGTAAAAAACATTCGGCAAGATAGATGGCAGTACTAGTTTACACAATTTTGAACAAATAGTTCATTGTTGGAGTCTTACGTTGTCATCATAACGTTTAACCTTACCAATCTCATTGGCGCAGCCATTTTTCTTCCCTCATCAAACCTGTTGTATCGCCTTCTACTGGTATATCACGATTTTTTGTTGTTGGTTTATCTTAGCCGGTGCTATCGATTTTAGGTTTGTGACGGCTGGTACCAAATGTATGTTATGGAAAACTGCCTTGGTGTTCTTCATAAATAAAAAAACCTGTGAGAATCAATAGGAAAACGGTGTAGTTGACAGATAAAATACGTATTTCATGTTTTACCTGCGCATTTATCGACTTGTAAGCCACACTTCATTTTTCAAAGCGCCACCTATCAATATTAACCTACGTTTTTGTTTGCACCAATCTACTTTTTGTACACCCTCTAATTACTTAGTGTGGCTCTAGTAACCATTGTTCTAAAATGTGTCCTGTTTATTCTCATGCACATCTATTTTACGCACATTATTAGAATCATGTTGAATTTAAGAATTCAGAATCATGTTTATGAACATGTAGAAACACCCTTATTGAATTTACCTCTTTATGAATTCAAACTATAAGTAAAGTGTTCAGACATACTAATAAACATGAACACATTCTCGGATCAACACTTACACCATCGAGTTGTTCTACAATGTTATATAAGAGGTATTAAGCCTTAATGCGCAACAGATATCCAGAGCCCGGTACGGCCAGGTGGTTAAAGCAGTCGATCGTATTCCGAGGGTCCCGGGTTCAAATCCCCGTTACACCAAACATGCTCGCCCTTTCATCCATGGAGGCGTTATAATGTGACAGTCAACCTCAATATTCATTGGTAAAAGAGTAGCCCAAGAGTTGGGAGTGAGTGGTAATGAGAAGATACCTTTCCTCTTCACATACACTGCTAAAACTACAATCAGTTATAAATACGTCGATTACTGAGAACTAGATTTTGGAACGGACTACGTAAATCTGAGCACAACATCTGCTTTGGGTGAACTACTGACGGACGATTAGTCGTTATCAATCAGCAGGTATTGGACTATGTCTAAAGCAATCGTTGTTAGTATTTGGTAAACTGAAAAGAATATGAGTTGTTATCAGCTGACTGGTTATAAATAAGTATTAGGTTGTTCGAAAAAGAATGGCGGATTTTAAATTTTAATTTTAACAAATAAAAAGAGAAAAACAATTTTATTAATTAAAATAGCGAATCTACACACTTTTGTCAACAAGTAACAACATTATATATGGACGTAGAAACGACTGGTTTGGGTTGAGAAAATTTTTATGTAGAGGAGCGAACAACGTTTCGACCTTCTTCGGTCATCGTCAGGTTTACAAAGAAAGAAAGTGGTAAGCGACCAATAACTGACCACAGGTTTGAAGGAGATTGTGTAACTGAATGTAGGAATGTAGAGGGCGTACTTAGATGTTTGATTATATTTATTAATATAGGCATAAAGGTGTTTCTTTGTATTGGTTTATTTTGGGCTTGAGTTGTTGTATAAGTGGGGATTCTTTAATTTGAGACAACATTATTCATGCAATGATGATAAAACTCTGAAGTCTTATAAATCAAAAAAAAATTTAAAGCCATTCTCTGCTGCTGCTCTGTTGTTGAATCTTTTGCTCGTAAAATGGAGTCCAAGTGCTTTAAAAAGTGGTAATCAGTGGGCAACAGGTCTGAGGAGTAAGGGGGATGAGGCAATGTTTCGTAGCCCCATTCAATGAGCTTCTGGAGCGTCATTTGAGTAAGGAGTGGTCAAACATTTTCATGAAGCAAGACTGGTGCTCTTCCTTCAACTGACTAGTACTGGCATTTTTTTACGCAACATTCTTTCCATTACTTCCAATTATTGACAGTAAACCTCTGTTGTGATATTTTGGCCCTTGTTGAGCAAGTTGTAATGGATTACACCGGCTGTAGATTACCATACAGTGACCATAAATCCTCTGTTGGTGATACTTTGGCTTTAGGAAGTATTCTGGAGCCTCGTCACAGTTAAGCCATTGCACAAATCGCTTTCTGCTGTTGTAAAGGACAATTCAATCAAAAAATGTGTCACTTCTGTTGAACAAAATCAGCACAGAGCACAGTTCAAAATTTCTTATTCTCACTGAGTTAGTGCGGAATCCACTTGTAGATCTTTCTCACTTTTACAATTTGCTCAAGATGGTTCGAAATTGTAACAATCCCAACACCCAATTCTTGTGCCATTTCTCGTACAGTTTGGCGCTGGTTTCTTTCCACTAATGTTTCCACTAGTGGTCGTTTTCAACAGCAGAAGGACATCCTCTGCCCACTTTGTCTTCAAGACTCACATCTTCATTACGAAAATTTTGGAACCAACGCAGTACTGTACGTTAGGAGGTGGTTCCTTCGCTCCATGCTTGGTTGATATTGTAAGCTGTTAGCGATAAACTGTGATCAAATTTGAATTCATGCAAAAAAATGATGTACAACTTTTTCATCATTAATTGTGAAGGCTGGAAATACTGGAAATAAAGTTTTAGAAAAGAATAAAAACACTAACGAATAGCAGAAAGCTTTAGTTTTTCAATAGTATATATATATGAAGTCATAAAAAATACAGGTTTCTTATCTTTACAAATGATTAAAACTTTAATGTTAAACTCCACCATTATTTTTCGAAACTAATAAATAAGGGTTAACAAACACTATCTAATAATTGATACTGCTAACACGAAGTTGTTTTAAACAGTTTACTTATAAGATTTTAAAACCTATGCTCCCTATAGTTATGTGACCCTTTGTTGGACTCGAGCTAACTAGTACACGATTAGTTTATAACTACAAAGTACACTATGGTAGAACGATTTTGAAGTCTCACCATGTCGTTACAGCACATTTCGCCCCATCCAGTTATGCTTCAGCTGATCGCCGCCATCTTGAAAATAGTTCTGCAACGTAGTTTCAACCGCAAAAGTCTTTGTCGTAAACTTTTCTTGTACGAAGCATACCACTTATTCCTGCATACTTTCAATAAGCCATCTACTCTATAATGATGATAGTTTCTCTAGCACTACATCCACCAATCCAATCGCGTAGGAATCGGTAGGCACTGCATCTGGTGACTAAATGTGTATATCTTTGTATAAAAAAAAACACATATACCAGATCCGTTGGACTCCCAAACTGCTCGAGATATGCGACGGTTGAACAAATATGTTGAGAAGACAACTTGTGCAGTGACGTTTTGTGTAAGAAAAGACTGTTACTTACCCTCCCCAAAAGTACTCAATTTTCAAAAGCATCGTACTACCTACGAACCGCCAAACAATGTCAAAATTTAGTTCTGATACATTTCGTTCCACCACGGCTTCATATCGGCTGTGATTGTCATGTGACTTAATAATTTGCATATTCAAAATAATTTAATATAAGGTACTCAAACCTCTGTATTTTTATGATGTGTGCTCCAAAGTTATATAATATATATACATATGTAGCTTATTTAAAAGATTATTATAAAAGTTCTAGCAATTATGTTCAAATTTCGTTTTAATTATCAAGTTACAGTATGAAACATGTACTTAAAAGGTATTTATTTTGTATACAATGAATTATTTTTCATGAACAAGTGAAGAAAGAAGGAATTACGAACATATGAAAAAAGTATTTAAATCACTCCAAAAATATAAAAAAAGAAAACCATATAAAATGACACTTAACGCACATTTTTAAGTTGCTGGATTTACATCTCTCTCTCTCTCTTATATTCACATATATGTATATGTTAACGCAGATATAAAACAATTTTAGAAATGTATATACAGACCCTCAGTAGCTCAGCGATAAGTCTGTAGGTTTAAGTCACTAAGCATGACATGTCGAGGCTCTTTATGAACACACCACATACAGCCCATTGTGCTTAACAACAAGCAAACAAAAGAACCATATATACATGTAGTTAATACTTCATGTAAATTTGATATTATATTTTGAACATCCCTAAGTTTATAAAAGTTTTAAATTCTACTATATTTTACATAACTTGTATTAAAGATACTAAAATGTTTCAAATAATTTCCTTCGGTTATAGATTGTATACACTATCATCAACCATTTAGTAACGCTTAATGCACAAAGACAAACAAATAAAGGATTGCTTTGTTGTTTCAGTTTAAGAAATTTCCCGTAAAGCTACACAAAGGGCTATCTGCTCATAGCCCTGCATAATCTTAAACGTATTGGTTAAAGGATTTTCCATCGTTCTTAGAATATAGCCACAAACTGGATTACCTACGCTCTGTTTATCACAAGAATTTTGGTGTTGTAAGTCCTCAAACATATCGCTGACCAATCAGGGAACAGCAGGCTATAAAGCAGAGGTTTCCAAACCTTTTTGACCTGCGGAGCTTCACATCAGAAATAAAAAACAATCCGGAGCTTTAATTTAATACACTATAAACTAAGAATAGAAAAAAATCGGCCATTAGCACCACGTGAAGTTTACTTCAGACTTTTAGAATATCAATTTATTTAAAATATCAATATTTAAAGAAAAACTTTTACTTCAACTTGTTTAAAAATTTCTGCTTGTAAAATTTATATCAGTAGAAGTACATGTATTTATTTATTTATTAATGGCTCGGATGGGTTCTCTTTTTTTTCACAAAGTAGTTCAGTATTTGGAGTTATGGTTGTTACCTGTAAGCTCGAATAATCTTCAGTAATTAACTTGTTTATAAATTTGGTCTTTGTAGCTGTATACAGTAAAAATGCTTGCTCACAAAAATATGTTTTTGGAAAATGCATCAAAATTTTCAAAGCTCTCTTACTTATTTCAGGGTATTCCATGTCTATTAGAATCCAAAATTGTGTCATTTCTTCCTGCTGACATTTTGTTTTTAATAGTATAATTAGGTGAAATTTCTATAAATTGTTCCTTCTCTTTCAAAGGCAAATCGTTGGTATTTGCAAAGTGAACAAAGAGATTTTGAATCCACAGTAATGTTTCTAAATGAGGAGGGAAGTGCTCCCCAATAGTTGTACACAAATCAAATATGTACTGCAAGACTAAAACTTTTGCATTTTCACTTAAGAAAATTTCATTCATAAGTAAAAAAAAAGCGTTGAGATTTTTAAAGCAACCATGTTCTTCCATAATTATACATTCACTCCAAAGTTTTAGTTTACGTTGAAGCACTTCAATTTTACTCTGAGCTTTGAAGTACATTACCATGGTACCCTGCATTGCAGCATTCACTTCATTTAGACAGACAAATACATCCGAAACTTAAGCCACTTTTCGTACCAAGCATTTGCCCCTTAATTTGTATGCAAATTAAAAATGGTATTGAAATAAAAATAAACATATCCCCTCAAGCAGTTCATAAAACTGAGCAAGTACCTCTCCCCGAGAAATCCATCGGACTTCAGTTTGAAGATGAAAACTTCCCATATCCTCACAGAGTAAACTGAAGATCCTCGCATTGAATGGTCTTGATTTTATAAAATTAACTATTTTTATGGCATCACCCAACACCTCTGCATTCATTTCATTACAAGTGCATGACAATGAAGACAGCAGTGGATACTCTCGATGTCCGGGTTCTTCTTTTTATGTGTGCCACTGCGTCTGAAAATTTTCCAGTCATAGCTGCAGCCCCATCAGTGCAAATACTTGAGTTAAGCTGCCATTGGATCTTATGTTCTTCCACAAATAAATCGACCACTTTAAACATTTTTCGCCTGTTGTTTCAGTAGGCAAATGTTTATAAATTAGCATTCTTCTTCAAAACTAGCTTCGTGAATACAACGAACAAACACAAGCAACATCGTATAACCTGTGACATCTGTTGATTCATCCATCTGAAGCGAAAAAATTAAACTGGACTCGCGTTATTAATTCCGTTAAGCAATTTTCTGACATCTCGATTCTTTGAGAAGTCCAGTTGTCAGAAAGAAGCACAGAGTTAATGTTTTTTAAGAAATTTATCCTTAATCGTGCACTCTACCAAATCTTTTGCGCGTGGTTTCATCAAATCTTCTGCAATTGTATGAGTTTCACCTACTTTTGCAATACGGTAACGAACACGACATGATGAACACCTTTTTTGTCTTCATAGACAAACGAACAAAACGTAGCTTTCTTTACATTTAATTGTAAACATTTTCTTTTGAAATACTCAGAAGTTGGATTTTTTTAATTAAAAGTGTTTGGTTTTTAGATGCCGCTTTAACTTTGCTTGATGCAAACTACTGTTACTCAACACTGTTCCACATTCAACCCACAACCCACTAGGTTCATCTTCATTACCTGTCCATGTAAAACCATATTCAATAAAACTTTCATCGTACTTTATTTTGTTTCTTGTTTCGGTACTTTTTGCATCATCTGAGGTTGAAGTGCTTGCACACGATGATAACGCCGATGAATTCGTATTAGGCCTAGGCCTAGGAAGATTTTTACTCCTATCAGATTTATTACTGATATTCAGCCACTTATCCATCACAAGAGGGACAACTAATTATTGATTTGTCTAAAAACATGTTCTTATATCTTTAGTACTTCAAAACTATTTTCACGGACACAAAATAGCTTCTTAATGAAAACTCATTCAAGCACTTGAGTTTTATTATCATACAATGACATGCTGACCTAAGATCAGTGTTTGTCATAAAGTCAGAAATAAAGATTTCAAGGCCGCTAGAATAATATATTTTTCTAAAGAAAGAGGGTAACCTGTTATTCTTTACATTTTTTTTGCTTTTTAACATAATTTTAAGTAAATAGCAAAATATTAAGCCAAATCAGACATGCATCTAATCTCGAACGAAATAAACAAAAATAAACCATGACGTCATGTGGGCATATAACGTCATAGAGCTTATTGGTACCAAGTTTGTCTAATTAAACTACAACGAATCTAACCTAACAATTACCAATTATAATTGCCATAAATATAATTATAACTCATATAAATATACTTTGAAATTGAAATAACTGATACTGCAACTAATTGCATTACAACGTTTCAAATTTGAACAAGTTTCAGCTTTGGCATCATGTTTCATTTTGTTTAATTCGTTCGAAATTTAGCCGCAAATCCAGATTTGACTTTTAAAATATAATTGACCTCACTACCCAGGGTTGACCGATGTTTCATACGAAAATCGCTAGGCTACCTTGTATCTCCAATGACGCATATGATCTTGAGACGGTGCCACTGTCGAAGTTAATTGAGATTGTACTAACACTCGTCTAACTTCGCCTAAGCTAAATAAAATCGGCTGGCGTTTGGCAGAATAAAATATTAAGAGGCCCAATACGCAACAAACATGTTATATCAGAGATATATTTTACTTGTTTGCACAGCGTATTCTGATTCAATTTTAGAGTTTTAGGACAAATATTAACGTTCTAAAATGTCCTCGCAGGAGCCCCAGATAACTGTGGAGCATAGTTTGAAACACCATGAGCTAGAGGAAATACAGATAAAAACTGTCTCATCGAAAAGTGGTATTTCAACCACATTAATTACCAAGTCATACACATCCAATCAAATAATCCCTTGCAGGTAAAATTGTATCAATCACGTGTATTCACGGTATTAACTGTAAATGAACCATTTACGAAGGAGATTGGTATTTTATTTAAAAGAAATATTTCAAGTTTGTTGAGTACAATGCAAGAAGATATTCGAATGCTTTGGCTTTTAGTTTCTTAACGTTTTGACGCGCAATAAGAGTTCCTGCCAAATCCCACTATTTGATGAGAGCAAAGTGACCCAAAAGCTGACAGTAGGCATTGTAAGATTAGCCGCCTTTCTTCTTGTCTAACAGTTTAATATCACAGACGGCTAGGAGTAGATATCCTTTGTAGAGATCTGCGCGAAATAAACAAACCTAACCATACTCAGCAAGTTAATCTGCCGATCGAACTACAACGAAAAACGTACTCTCGACCAATATCAACTCTTGTTCTTCGCCAACTGAGTAGAGTTGCAAAAAAGCGAAAAGTAAATAGTACAAAAAATTAATAACTTTTCTCTATTTAGCCTGGCGATTACCACCAGAATTCCAGGTGAGAAGACAAGGTTTACTTTAACCAATCAACCTCAACACGGAATAAGTCAATTACGAAGAGTATTTTTTCTCTTCTCTTTCTATTTAATGTAAGGAATTTCTCTGAAAAAGATAATTTTTCAAATCGAGTCCTTCCTGTTTGTTTTTGTCAGTTCTTTCCCACTACTATTTTATATACACCTAGCTATAAATGGTGAAAACAAATAATGCTTTAGGATAGTGTACTGTTTGGCTAATGATAGATTCAGAAAATGTAAGGAGTGGTTAAGGCCTAAGATCAGAGCCATATCCAGTGCTCTGCGTTTATCATTGTTCACTATAATATCATTAAATTACTTATAATGAATATAAATTCTCTTTACTTCAGACATGTGAACGTCGCTACATTGTCTCCTAGTTATTGCACATTTATAACATTGCTACATTGTCTCCTAGTTATTGCACATTTATAACATTGCTACATTGTCTCCTAGTTATTGCACATTTATAACGTCGCTAAATTGTCTCCTAGTTATTCCACATTTATAACGTCGCTAAATTGTCTCCTAGTTATTTCACATTTATAACGTCGCTACATTGTCTCCTAGTTATTCCACATTTATAACGTCGCTACATTGTCTCCTAGTTATTCCACATTTATAACATCACTACATTGTCTCCTAGTTATTCCACATCTATAACATCACTACATTGTCTCCTAGTTATTTCACATTTATAACGTCACTACATTGTCATCTAGTTATTCTACATTTATAACGTCGCTACACTACCAGTTTTTTACTCTGTTCAACATGTAATTACTGCACTTGCTTATATTAATGTATATCACCGTAACTGAATATATTTACAATTTTCGAATCCTTGTCACCCGTATATTTCATCTATCTAGGTTTCAGTAGTTAGTAATTAACCGTAGACTACTACACTTTTCATCTAATTATTCTTTTTCACCGTATTTTATTTTTTTGTTAAGTTATTAACAAATTACTATATTCGAACATGTAATTTTATTTAATTTTCCATTTTCGTTTATTTATCTTGCTTCACTGAATTAACTTTATTTCTATATTAGCAGCATCTTTTACCCCAAACCTTGTAATAATGCCTAATAACATTCCTTACTGTGTTATCATCTAATTACCCATTTCCATTGTTCCGCCATACTTTTATGACGTTTATTATTCCGCTTTACCTCATTATGATTGTTTTATTTCTTTCCAACTGCACCACAAGTTAATAAGCTGATGTATCGACAATACCATTTAATTAACTGCAGTAACTAATCCATGATTTTATTTTTCTTTTCTCGGAAACATAACTCCAAACACAGTAGATGGAAATACTTTTAAAACTTTGAGTTATAGTCAACTGAATCGAAACGAGAAGAGAATCGATTTTTCAGTGAAACCCTATAATTTGAGCGCAAAATATTCCTTGCATTTTCAGGAGGTGTAAAATATATTCTCTGATTCTACGTCTAGAAAAGCGTATAATTTAAAATATTAAAATTAATTTTTGTTGTCCTTCAGCAATATCGCTTTCTTTACCGAACTTTTAAAAAGAAGAGATTCAAATGAACAAAGATTATGTCCACATTTGTGCCACCTAGTGGTGAGATGTGGAAGCTTCACGAATTATAATTAATTTTTTGCTCTTTTTATAAATGAAATGAAATATTATCTACCCTTCAATCTGAAGCAAGTTGTAAAAGTAAAAAAGGAAGAATACTGTGAGGTAATATTAGATTATTTTTTAACTGTTTCAAACGTCTAACTAAGGTTTTTCTTGTTTCAAGTTTTCTTTTTCATCTCGAGGTACTTTTTCAAGAACATTCAGTCGTAAAAAATGAATCTGAGGTGTTTACATATTTACATACATGTAAGTTTAATATGAAACAGTATTAAATACCAACTCCAGCTTCAGTCTCAGATTTTTCCTCACTTGCAAAACGTACCTTCAGTTTACAAACTTTAAAGTAGTCTTAAAGCGTATTAGTTGTATACTGTGACTGCTAGCGCAAACCCATTTAAAGCACATTAGACTACGACATGGAAAATAATCCTATTAGAGTCGTGCATGTGCATTTTGTATTGATTCAGTACATTTCTATATCTTTGCTCTATAGTGAACATACTTGATTTATGTTCGTTCATTACTTAAAATGTTAAGTTGTCCGTTTTAATATACAAATATTTGTACAACTCAGTACACACTACTGTAAAAATACATCTATTAACTTTAATGGTTCGTTCTTATATCAGAATTTCATGTGAATGTTGCGTTACATTGCACCAGTGATTTTATAATACACATTATATATAGTTTCTTTAAGTCTCGTTACGTTTTTGATACTGATTTAAAGTCTTTGGGATATAAAGTATGATTCATTTAATCATGACATGGAAAATTAACTTCAGTAAGAACGTGGATTGCTATTTTATTATTCCAGGAAGAAATTAATCATACTGTGAGACGTTTGGATGAGTGACATCAAGTTCCAATTACGTACAGTCTCAATCTACAGTTTAAAGCTGGAAAAGTAAACTGGTTTCACAGATCTATCATAAAAAACAAGCACTACATAATACTGAATTTTGCCAAAACTTTAGGATATTTTTCATCTGAGTTTACGATTCCAGTCTGAAATATAATTGAACTAAAAAACATGCTCTACTTCTCGACTTAAGATATAGATTTAAATTTGTGCTGTGATCTAAGGTATAAAGCTCTTTATGTGGTGCTTTTAATGAAACAACTGTTGCTATTTCACAGTTCAAGGTGAAATATAAGCGCACGGTTTCTTTTTAGATTTTGTGTCGATAATTATGCTTAGTAGGCCCGGCAAGGCAAGGTGGATTAAAGCGTTCGGGTGGTAATTTGAGGGTCGCGGGTTCGAATCCCTGTCGCACCAAATATTCTCGCCCTTTCAACCGTGGGGGCGTTATAATGTTACAGTCAATCCCACTATTCGTTGGTAAAAGAGTAACCCAAGAGTTGACGGTGGGTGGTGATGACTAGCTGCATTCCCTTGCACTGCTAAATTAGGGACGGCTAGCACAAATAGCCTTCGAATAACTTTGCGCGAAATTCAAAGCAAACCAATTATACTTGGTGTACCCCGTATGTATTTGGGACTTGGGAAACAGAATCTTGTGGGGTTTACTCCATGGTTTGCTCGTACATGCGCAAAAATGGGAAGAAAATGAATAGAATTATTGTAAAAGGATTTGCTTTGTTACGTCCAACATTCTATACCGATGGAAACTTGTTGTTTTGAATTAAGCACAAAGCTACACAATGGGCTGTCTGTGCTCTGCCCACCACGGGTATCGAAACCCGGTTTTAGCGTTGTAAGTCCACAGACATACCGCTGAGCAACTGGAGGGAAGACGATGGAAACTAAACTTATCTTTTCAGTTGTACATTTTATTATTCTTGTTAATAAGCGAATCTAAGTACACTTGTTTAGTTATTATTTATTTAAAAAAAAACACACTGAAACTTGTGATAGTGAAATTAATATATTGTTCAAGTTTCTTTTCCAATACGTAAGTGAGCTAGTGTTATGTCCCGTAAAGCTACACGAGGGCTATCTGCGCTTGCCGTTCCTATTTTAGCAGTGCAAGACTAGAGTCAGCTCAGAAAAGACTGAGTGTCACATTATAAGGTTAGTTTTATGTATCATCAGTTACTAATAGGATGTATTGGTTACATTTTTTTCCCGGCAGTACGTGAGCTATAGTTATGCACCATTAAATACTGAAAGATGCGTATTAACTAGTTTTTTTCTCAACCATACACATAAGCTAGTATTACGTCCCACCACATTCTTAAGATTACGTATTGGCCAGGGCTGGCATGGCCGAGCGCGTAAGGCGTGCAACTCGTAATCCGAGGGTCGCGGGTTCGCGCCCGAGTCGCGCTAAACATGCTCCCCCTCCCAGCCGTGGGGGTGTATAATGTGACGGTCAATCCCACTATTCGTTGGTAAAAGACTAGCCCAAGAGTTGGCGGTGGGTGGTGATGACTAGCTGCCTTCCCTCTAGTCTTACACTGCTAAATTAGGGACGGCTAGCACAGATAGCCCTCGAGTAGCTTTGTGCGAAATTCCAAAAAAAAACAAACAACCGTATTGGCCAAATTTATTCCCACTATGATACGTCGGTTGGTATAATATACCTCCAGCTCTTAAAAATACGAAGGAATGCTTGTATTCAAGTCCTAACGATTTACATATGTTAATACAGTGGTATAATATCATAGTTGAGCGATACTGCACCACGAACAACATGTGTATTATCGATATATTTGATTCACAGTGAACTTCCAACCATTCAACACTATACTGCTGCTGCTCGTTGGCTTATGACTGAAGGACTGAAAGTATTCCATAAGGAATATATTTGCATGGAGAAATTAAACGATGCAGAACCAAAAGTCATATTATTTTAAATAACGTAGAATATATCGGTGTATTACACGGAAGTGGAAACATTAACAAAGTACAGAATTGGGAATTTAAAACAGCAACAACTCCAAAATAACACCCAAAAACCAATCTGGAGTGGCAAAGTGAAATATGTGATTACTAAAAAAAAAAAAAAAAAACTCTGACCCCAAACAACTCTTGCGACACGGATGAGCACATTCCGTGGTACTGTTAACAAAACGAAACGGATTTTTCAGTTGTCGAAGATTTAGGAGGTAAACAATTACATGTTTATATCCACAGTTAGGAACCAACCGCTGTTTTCACAAGAAAAATTATTAAAATAAGATATAATCAAAACAATCCAATTCGGTAACATAGTAGTGAAATCTGACGATGCGCCCCCTATAGACTTTTGTCTGCTTAAACCTAGTTTTCGAAGCCGATATCTACCTAACCGAAGGGTCTACGAAATGTTTATCAAGATATACGATCTAATATTGACCGTAATATCTTCTGTTCGAGCTGTTTATTACAGAAATGGCAATGCCACGTAATAGGCCATAATCATAGCTATAAAACTAAGCTCGATCGACTACAAAGAAGGTAGTTCAAAGGGCAGCACGCGGCCTGGAATATTGTTCATACAAAATTGCGATTAATCCTAAGTATCTTCCTGGCCACATTCCTCTCCCCACAGTGACACAACAGCTAGTGTTATATCACGTCAGAGACTGAGAGTAATGTATTGACCACATTATTCTCCCCAGTAATACATTACCTAGTGTTATGCACCACTAGACATGCTACTTTTTGTTCCTAGCTATTAATGAAGAAGTTAATGATGCAGTGCCAACGTGGTGTCTGTCACCGAGTTTTCTTCACAGCAAAGCGCGTTAATAACGAAGCTGACTTAACGCATTAATGCCGTCTTTGTTTCCATCGTTTAATGAAATTGCTTGGTGGGGCGTGGAACAAGGCGATGTAGTGACGGAACTAGTATTAAATCAGCTAGGGAGCACGTGTACTTCCTGTCGGGAGAGGTGGGGGGTTCTCACTCTCGTGGTTTACTTTTTATCTATGTTAGATCCAAATACCGGGTCTTTAGTAGAGCTTCGCGTGAATGTAAATAACAGTATAACCTTCGTTACCTTTGTGTTACCCCTAAAGTTACTTTAATATTGCTTACACAATCAGCACAGTACGACTGGTAAATATAAGTTCTGACGTGTTAACGTAACAATCCCGTAGCAACACTCTACCATGATGCACCGCGAATTCAGCTGTTCTGCCATTATGTAACAGCTCCGAAAGCTTAATTAAGTGTAATGTAGCACAATACAGTGTTTTTTTTAGTCATTAAAATTGTAAGATTGTGAGGTATACATGTGCCAAACGGGATAAAATTAAAAGAAGACAATATATGCACGTGCGTGCGACGAGCTCACGTCATCTTGCGAAAGAAATCTAACAAAACAAAAGCGACATGAAAAGAAAGTTGGATCTTATGTAAATGATTTGTTTGTTTGTTTCGAATTAAGCACAAAGCTACACAATGGGCTATCTGTGCTCTGCCTACCACAGGTATTGAAACCCGGTTTTTAGTGTGTAAGTTCGCAGACATACCACTGTGCCACTGGGTAGCTATGTAAATAATCCTAAAGTATTTAGCTGTTAGCGTCTCTCTCTCTTAGCTTCAGTGTTTCCAGGTTTGATTACCTAACACGTGTGAGCTGTATTTCAAACGGGGAATAAGCTGAAAATGGAACCGCCATATACTAAAATTATGGCTTTTTTTTTTCTTGTAATCCAAATATGGTGTAGGCGTGACCAAAATAGTCGTAACGTACATCTAAGGAGATTTGTTGCATTTAAATGTTCCCGTTCTTTCACGTGTTTGGCAATCACGTAGGAGTGTTCAAAAATTGAAACGCAATTTTTGTCCATTGCAAGAAACAAGTTCTTCTATCTGATGACAATGATAAAATTAGTACAAGGTGTCATCTATTGGTTCTGATTTTTTTTCGATTTATTTAGTCGTTTTAACATGAAATTATGAAAACAAATTCATCTTTAAGAAGAGCCGTGCCCACTTACAGTCAAGCACAGTGATGAACATACAAGATAGTACCCCGCTCAATGTCATTTTTAACGAGACTACTTGGAAAGGTTTTATAAGGAAATATCAAATACTAATACATTTGTATTTGACTGTTAGTTTAGAGAAGGGCCAGACTTAAAATGCTAAAATCCAGAATCGATTCCCCATGGGAAACGAAATACAGATAACCCTTTATGTACTTTGAAATAATAATAAAAGAACTATAAGAACTGATAGCTATGTGGTGAATTTAATTGTTAATGGTGTTTGTTAGTGCAGTGCTAAATAAAGAACTAATTATTACTAATTTATTAGTGTTTACTATTTATTTTAAAAACTGTTTAGCTAACCTCATTAAGTTCTTTAAGTTTTATAGAATTAGGTTTCCAGAAAACTTCAAAGCATTTCATGAAAACTATAATTTCTGTATGTAAATACTAGACTTGTAGTTTCTAACTACTGTTGATGCGCTTTGAAATCCTAGGACTAGTTCAACTATGTCATGAAAGTTCAATTAGAAACTGAATTTCAATGACGAATAACTTTCTTAAAATGAGAGCAATCAAGGCTGATGGATTACACTGCTGGCCAGAATCTTAAGGCCAATGAACATAAAAAAAAATATATATACATTTTGCGTTGTTAGACTCAACCACTTATTTGAGTAAAGCTTGGAAAGATGAAAATAAGAAAAGGGAAAATTAAAATAAAACTTTTTAGCAGTTAATAGGGAAAATGTGAACACTATGAAATTAGCTTAAATACTAGCTGTCAAAAATTTAAAATTATACCAAAAAGAAGTTCTAAACAGAGAAGGAAATGCCCAACAAAAGGTCTCAGTAGTGAGTTACACGGCCGTTATTGCGAATAACTGCAAACAGTCGCTTTGACATGGTCGATATAAGCGTTTGCAGAAGGCTGGCTGGAATGTTATTCCAAGTGGTGAAGATGGCTTCACGAAGATCATGCACTATTTGGAAGTGACGTTCATTTCTGTAGACTTCCCTTGCCATCCACCCCCAAACATTTTCAATATGCTTCAGTTGTCCTGCGGACATTGTGGATTGCAACGTTGTCTTGCTGAAAGATCCAACGATTTCCACACAAGCGAGTGCCTTCAGTCAATAAGGATGCTCTCTCCAACATGCCAATGTAGTCAGCTGCTGTTTGACGCCCCTGTATAACCTGAAGCTCCATTGTTCCATGAAAGGTGAAAGCACCCCAGTTCATGATGGAACCTCCTCCACTGTATCGTGTAGAAAATGTTTTTGGTGTGATATCCGTATCGTGCCAGTAACGTTGGAAGCCATTTGGACCATCCAAGTTAATTTTTTTCTCATCAGAGAACAAAACCTTCTTCAACTTTTCTATGTGCCATGTTTGCTGCTTGCCAGCAAAATTTACAACAGCAGTTTAACTTTTCCATCTCACCAGCGATGGCACGTTGAGAGAGTTCTTGGTTTTGCAGCTAGACAATTCTGCACGTTCAAACTCTGTCAACTTTTTAGCTCTTGCCATGTTTTTACCCAATGTAACACAGGAGATGTCAATGAGAGATGTCGACAACACTAATACTTGAACACAAATGGCTAAATTTTGTTACGTGTTTACCGACTCATACTTTGTTTCAGTATGGTCTTAAACTTTTGACGAGCTAGTATTTAGGCTAATTTCATAGTGTTCACATTTTTCCTATTAAACGCTAAAAAAGTTTTTGTTTTTATTTTCTCTTTTCTTATTGTCATCGTTCGAAGCTCTTCAATCGTCCAGTTTTAGTGATCACTTGTCCACTGTAGCCTCATCTTCCTGTTTCCAGCTGAAAGGAGTGGAACCCAGCGTGGTCTTCTGCTGCTGTAGCCCATCGGCTTCAACATTTCACGCGTTCTGCATTCAGAGTTGCCCTTCTACACATCACTGTAGTATTTGAGTATTCGTGACCTTCCTGTCAGCTTGAACGAGCTGGCCATTCTTCGCTGACATCTTGATATTTTCACGCAATACAGTCTCTAGAGTTTACAGATAATGGCAAGGAAATAAAACATCCACTGAGCGGCAGTGTCTGAGATGATGGAACCACCACGTCTTGTACCAATAATCATTTCACGGTCAAAGTCGCTTAGATCATGCATTTTCCCTCTTCTAATATTTGACCGAATAGCAACTAAACTTTTTGACCATATATGCATGCGTTATATACTGAGATGTAGTCACATGATTTGCGGTTTGGGTATTTACGTTAGAGTATGTGTACCTAATAAAGTGGTCACTGAATGTATATATACATTTCACTAACGTTCCGATTGACATCTTTTATCATAATGAGTTATTTTATTTTTCCACTATTACAACGTCCATTATGAAGAACTGACACTAAACAATAATATTGCGAAATAATTTATTTTCCGATTTAAAATACACAAGTAACCATAGCAGATGCTGATAGGAACAGTTACAGTCTCAAAAGTACCACTGTAAGACTCCTCCGTTGTTAGGAACCTCGTAACCCACAAGGGCACGGACTCCAAACACTCGGAGCCTGAATAGTTTCGAGAAATGTGTTTACAACAATCGACTAGGTTTTACTCTTTAATTTTTAGGTTAAGTAAAACAGTGCGTGCTTGTGCACATATGTTACGAATGGAAATCTAAATCAGGTCATTTACTTACTACGAGTTTTACAGCAGCCAAAAACACAAAACTGGTCAACATAATACAATATGTGGACTCTACTAACGGTGAATGGAATGAAAATGAACCAGCGTAGAAACATATAAATTAACTTAGATTTTGGTTTGGTTTCGACCAGAACGTGCACGTTATTATATACTGCTGTATTACACATACACATTGTTGCTCGCTGCAGCTTTCTGGTGAATGCATTTGACGAAATCGATCAATGAAGACTGTTCTAGACATTAACGTCCACGCGCATTTCATGTAAACCCATACAAATAACACGCAGCTTTAAACTGTTGAGACGTGATCTGTTATAAGATTTGACTATGTTAATCCTATGGTATCAATTCATTCTAAACAAAAGAGAACATCAAAACTGAGAAGAAATGGTTTCTGGATTAGGAAGTGTGTAAAGGATCATAAGCTGAATCTCATTTCTCTTGTAAAGTAACCTTGGATTGTTCGAGTATTAATGGACAATTTTAGAACTCTCAAGACTTGTCGGCCCGGCATGACCAGATGGTTAAGGCACTTAATCCGAGGGTGGCGGGTTTGAATCCCAGTCACACCAAACATGCTCGCCCTTTCGGCTATTGGGAGTTTGTTATGTGACGGCCAATCCCACAATTCGTTGGTAAAAGAGTAGCCCAAGAGTTAGGAGTGGGTAGTGATGACTGGCTACCTTCCCTCTAGTCTTGTTTTGCTAGCGCAGATAGCTCTCGTGTAGCTTTGCGCGAAATTTAAAAACCAACCCAAGAATTGCTTAGTAAGCTAAACCTTAAATATTTTGTAGTTCATTCGTTTCTATCTCTAGCGGCTTTTCTTGAACGTATCTTGTAAATAAGCACAGTTCTGATCGGATCCCCAAGAAGTTTGAGATTATTTATGGAAATAAGAAATGTACATTTTTTTTAACGTCTCTACAATTATTTTACTCGTTTGTTATAAAACAATGTATTCCTGTTTAAAAAATAAAATACCAAAATACAGATATACAATTTAATCCTTGAATGTGTCGGTAGCTGATCATGGGTGTTAGGGAAGAAATGCTTTTAACTCAACTAACACGCTTCTCACGTGCAGGTGCTTCTTACAACTCCAAATTAACGCTCGTCTCACGTGCAGGTTCTTGCTATAACTACAAGTAACTTGAAAAGAACATTTATTTCTCTTCATAATAATCAGCATATTTCAGAGACAAAATCGAATAACATCCTCCTAATTAAATTAATAAACAACAGGAACTTAATAAGAAGAATACTCTCCAGTTTAGTACATTAAGATACGATAAAACAAGTTTACAATAACAGCTAAATACTGACAAAAAATGTTTTGATAAATTAACTTCTGAGCATCCCCAGGTTCATTCGTTTGGTTTATTTTGAATTTCGCGCAAAGATACACGAGGGTTATTTGCGCTAACACCCTGCCAACTCTTGGGCTACTCTTTTACCAACAACTAGTGAGATTGACTATGAAATTGCAACGCCCCCACGGCTGAAAGGGTGAGCATGCTCGGTGTGACGGGGATTCGAACACGCTACCCTCGGATTACGAGTTGAGTACCTTAACAACTTGGCCATGTCGGGCCGGTTTTTAATGCTTTTTTTTTTATAGTTATTGCACTCTTTCATGGATAGGTTTTAAAAGGTACTTAACACGTAATCTAGGAGTCAGAGGCTCGAATTCCTGCTGCACCAAATATGTTTTCCCTTTCAGCCGAGCCACCAGGTTGAAAAATTTATGTATTTGCGTGTGACGTATTTTAACTTTTTTTCTCACGTTTTATAGAAATTTTAAACTATATCTTTTAATACTTCTCCACATCGAGATGATTAACGCTATAATTCTGGGTTAGATCCTCTCGGGAAAATGTCGCAGATAGCCCACTGTCCATCTAGTTGTTGAAATAAACATTCCAAGAAAATTCTGTTACTAGCGTGATTTATCAAGCATTAATTTATTACGAGACTCTGAGTGAACAGGTTTAAAAGATTTGAGCTTATTTGAATGTAATGCCACAAAATGATTCACTGCTGACGATTAGAAGGAAAAAAAATTTCGACGTTCTTTTAACGAAGTTTCTAATAAAGCGCTTCTCACGTTTATATAGCTAATAGGACATTAAAAATGAATTATCTATTTCGTTTTTATTATTCTATCCCGGTTGCATGTCCTGTAAACAATAACATTGGTAAAAAATGTGTGGGGAGACTCGGACGTAAAATGAGCTTGTGAATAGTGCGCCTGCCGAAGATAAATGGAAACTAGATAGTTTAGAGACAAGTTCCCCATCTGCCCCTTCTGGAACATTTGTCCATTGAAGATTGTCAGTTTTGACTTCTTTCAAATGATGCGTTAGAGGACCAGGATAGGATAAAATTTAGGAAAACAACACAAGTGACATAAGCAATTTAATAATGAACTAGCTATATTTTTATTTTTACCTTAATCTGTGTGCCTTATTTTTCGATTTTTACCTCAATTCACCAAATTCATTCTAAAATATCTATTTGTTTATAGTTGCCACTTATTTTGAATCCAAAATTCAATTGGAGATGGAGGCCCTGTTAAAAAAATTGAAGCATATATAAAAATATGTATACAATACTGTGCAAAAGTGTCAAAATAATAAAAGTATTTTGTCTTTCTTTCTATTTTATGGGTCTAACCTTTCCATGCCATTACAGATTGTAAATTCAAAGAATATGGTAATGCTATAACAATCTCTGTTAACAATCGGATGAACCAGGGTGAGAATACTTATTCTTTATAATTTCCATATACTTGTACCAAGAGCGTGTCAAAAGGGTTTTTCTTGAATGAACATACCGATCAAATTTATGGTCTTAAATAACTGTCACGGTACCCCATGTAGGTTCTTAAATAAATAGAAAGACGTTAGCAAAAAGCTAGCATATAGTATCGGTTTATGCTAGAATAAATCAATTTAATAACACTCTACAAATAAACCTCAATAAAAACAATATTTAACACTATGTATCAAGTTTGTTGTTATGCCACGGTGCTAAAATCATAGAAAATTGATGGTAGGGGAAAGAGTTTGCATAAAAGTGTTATGTGATGTTGGTTGAACTATCCAACCAATTGCTGCAGACTCCAAATGCTCCCCAAATACTGTCTAGTACACCACAGATCGTGAAGTCGAGATTGGCAAATTTGAAAATGGGAAAGCCAGAGGCAGAACACCTAAACTCAATAATACTGATGTTGAGTATTTATCTTCGTTTATGAAACCCTCAGGAAAGAAGGAAGACAGCCACTGGTCTCAAGCATGACATAAACAACCATACGACAGAAAAATCTCCAGATCTACAGTATCAAGAAAACTCACAAATAATGGAATATGTGGTTGTGTAGAAGTTTAAAAAAATTATTTACTTTGATCTCCAAATATTGTCTTGAGACAGAGGGTTGCTAAAAGGTACAAAAACTGGTGTGTTGATGATTGTGAAAGGGTGTTAAGAACGGATAAATCCAAGCTTGAAATATTTGGTTCAAAGCGTAGGTTATACGACCAGCGAAATACACTTATCTCAATGCATAGCATCTACCACAAAGCATGGGGAGAAAGTATGATGGTGCAGGGGTATTTTTTACACTGAGACGAATAGAGATATCTGCAAAATAAATAGAATAATAGACCAGCACAATGACCATCAAATTGTGTTCTGTCATGATATACCCGGTAATTTGTGTATTATTAGGTAGTAAAGGATTCTACTACCAAGAAAATAACCTCAAACACTTATCCAACCTATGAAGAAATTACTTAGCTAAGACAGAAGCTGTTGGAGTCATTCAAATGATATAATAGCCCCACTAACCCCGATTTGAACACAATTGAGAAGTGAAAGACCAGAGGGATTTTTGTTTGTTTGTTTTGGAATTTCGCACAAAGCTACTCGAGGGCTATCTGTGCTAGCCGTCCCTAATTTAGCAGTGTAAGACTAGAGGGAAGGCAGCTAGTCATCACCACCCACCGCCAACTCTTGGGCTACTTTTACTAACGAAAAGTGGGATTGACCATAACATTATAACGCCCCCACGGCTGGGAGGGCGAGCATGTTTGGCACGACTCGGGCGATAAATAAAGAGAGATAGCCATCATGGATGATCACAATACTTCAGTCACTTATTAAAGAATTAAAGAAACTAAATAATATTTTAAGACTATCGGCTATTGACAGCTGACAACACATTAGTTACTGTATAACTATAGAAAGACTGGATATATATAGACACAGATACACATTTATTGAGTCGCTATTGCCAAGACAAATGCATTCAATGACTAGACCTTTATCAATTTGGTCAATAAAAATTTTTATTTTCAGCTAAAGATAGGCATTCGACTATTAAATTTTCCACGTTAGTAATATACTAGCTTCTGCATGAAAAGTTAAAAAAACAACTAAATATATATTCGTGATATAGACTTCATGCATTTTTGCTCAATCATAGGGATCAGTTAGGCTTCACTGAACTCGCCTCAAGTTTAGGACCACACAAGCTGAGCTAATCATGAAACCACCACCCGCCTATCAATCGATTTTGTTATTCAATCCTTCTGCAGCTAAAGGGCAAATCGTCGCGTTTAACCGACAAAAAATCTTTCTCTTGTCTTCTAAAACAGCACGTAATATCTAACACACGTTCGAATAGCACGACATTCTGTCTTTCAAAGGACCAGCCTACTTAAAAACGCTAATATCCTTTCTTTACTTTTGTTTTACGTTCCACTTTCGTATTTTTAGAGATTTCGAAGAGAAAGTAAAACTACCTTTGTGTGATTCTTTTCTTCTTTCTTAGAAGTACTAGTTCTTCATACCTTGCTAATGGATGTAAACTCTTTTCGTAAAGCTTTGTGTGATATAAAATTAGATGCTGTCGTTTCATTGATTCCCTGGGGTAACTCTGTGTTTCAAAACGCTTTTATATGCAAGAAATGGACATGTTTCTTTTCAACGACATGTCAATTTTTTTGCCAAATCTTTATTACAAAAAGCATAGCAGTTCAAAGTAGTTTTTTTCCTTATATTTTATTTGAACTCCGGTCGCAATCTGAACAGTAAAGATTTCACACAAAGACAAAACAAACTAATAAACACGAAGTTTATTTTTCAAAACACAACCGAGTTTCGTTATCAGATAAACCAAAACGCAATATAAAAACTTTTTTTCACGTGTTGTGTGTAATGGGTTAAATAATAACCGAGTTTCTAGTTCGGTTTTAAATTAAATTAAACCCTTTAAATTAACAGGAATTCACTGAGTTCTAAACAGGATAACGTGAAGGTTGGTTTTTCTTTATATAGGCTGGATTGATAACTTCCCTAAAGGGTAACAGTAGAAATGTGGTCCTTCAGAAAGAATTTAATAAAGAAGAATACTCGATTTCATTTCAAGCGACGTGATCAGAAACAAAACACACACACACAAACAACATTCTCGGTTACGTTAACGTTCACCTCAGGATTTTAACCTAACATATAATGATGTGTTGTATTTTTTTATTTATCTAAGTATAAAATTCTTTTCTTTTACAAGTCTTTGCAGAAACAATGGAAAATTGTGTTCAAATACTTCAACCATTTTTCATCATATTCATATATACGTTAAATGTATTAAATACAAGTCAAAAGATAATTTTCATACGCACACAAATATACGGTTTTCTTAACAGAAATCTGACGAAAATTATTATTTCAAGAAACATTTTACGTGGTTATAAAGTCAAAACCGTTCTAAAGAAAAATGGTGCTTAGCTTCGGTTTCAATGGCACAATAACAGAATCACCGATAAGCCGATAATTATTCAGACCAGTTGAAGTAATTATATTCAGTTGCGGAACCAATCGTTTCTGCATCACCTACCCCCCTTGAAGCATTTTTATTTTGCCAAGGAAAAGTAAATTTCACGTGTGAAACACACTTCCTGATTTTAAATACTGTACAAATTTAAGTTTTAATTATCTAATCTGTCTCCAGATTAACGTTTTGCTTTTTAACTTCCAGGTCAAAGTAGAGGTTCGAAACAAGCGAGTGGTAAAAATGACACAATAAAGATGCCATTGTGTTCGAATTTAATTCAAATATCTAAAGATGGTCAAATTTATTTTAAAAGACTAGAAGCATAATAGAAGACATAATGCACAAGAGCATTATAAGAGCGGATTTACAACGGTGGACTCAGCAGATAGCCCGATGCTTCTTTGCTATAAGAAAACACGTACACGTGTATTTTTAATAACCATCTTTAGAGTACACATTATTACTTATTTTTTATACATCATTCCAATAATATTCAAAAAATATATGAATTCTGGCATATATATATTATACTTGGTAACGCTGTACAAGATTATATCAGTATCTGAAGAAAATGGGAAGAAAAAAATACTTATTACATACATCATTGTTGCATTTAATGTTAATACGATGAAGAATACTTTTTTTTTTAGAAAATGTGTGTGCAGTGTAGGCTATTAGTCATACTTAAATAGCCTTAAGTTTTCTCGAACAGATTACCGGAATGAATAAAACTAATTCATTTTATGAAAGAAGTTGACAATCTGACACGCCCAAATCTATATCTTCTCGATCTACTATAGTGTAACAAATATAACCTTTTTGTTCGAACTGGACCGTTACTCTAAAATAATCAAATAAGGTGACATAATCATTACTTACCATTACCAAAATTACGTTAAGTTAGGAAAAATTTTTTTTGAAATAATGTTTGATCCAATGAAGTGACACAATCATTACTTACTGTTACAGAGAGTAACGTTTATAACATTTAGAACAATTATCAGTCCAACTAAACTTCATACAATATGAGTGAGCAAATATTTTGAAGCTAAGAGTATTTACATAACAAGTTCAAGGAAAGAATGAATAATAAACTTTTTAGCCAAAATAAATAGACAGAAGTAGATGCATTCAATTTTTAAAAACAGAGGAATTTTTTTGTACAAGTATTACACATATGTCACTTAAAACAACTGAAAGACAATTATTTGTCTGTTTCATTTATGAACCTAATATCAATGTGTAATAGAGCAATTACAGTTTAATCTAAAACAGCCTTTTTGTTTAATTTCGGTTCATTTGTTCGTTTTCCCATCTTCATGGTGTCATACACTACACCAATCGCTAAGATGCTTTCCAGTCTTATTTTACTACATGTAACTCCAACATCTCTTCAGATCCTTTATGAAAAAGTATTTTGTAATTACTAAAGTGACCCATTTTAACAGCCAGCGAGAAATATTACGGCTATACGATAATAGAGTTGAGGAAGAATATCTAATTTAAACTAACTATGGTACTGTCTTGAGAAATAAGAGATTTTTACTGAGATAATATAGATCACAGTGTTTTAACGAAATTGTAAGTGAAAGCATGGTCAAATGTTTAAACAAATGTGGTTTTAGTTTTTATTTTCACCACTTCTGTTTGTTTGTTTGTTTTGGAATTTCGCACAAAGCTACTCGAGGGCTATCTGTGCTAGCCGTCCGTAATTTAGCAGTGTAAGACCAGAGGGAAGGCAGCTAGTCATCACCACCCACCGCCAACTCTTGGGCTACTCTTTTACCAACGAATAGTGGGATTGACCGTAACATTATAACGCCCCCACGGCTGAAAGGGCGAGCATGTTTGGCGCGACGGGGATGCAAACCCGCCACCCTCATATTACGAGTCGCACACCTTAACACGCTTGGATATGCCGGGCCCCACCACTGTTATTTTGATATTTTTACGAAGCTGGTATAGAATATAGATTATAGTGTTAGTAAGAAAAACTATAAGGGAGAGGATGGTAAAACCTTTAACTAAAGGTGGGTTTTTGTTTTGGTTTTCACCGCTATTCAGCTTCGCATAATATCCCAGAATGTTTAAAATCTGAGGAGCCCGAGAAGGGACATAAAAAAATGTCGAACTCACGACGTACAAAAATCATGCGTTCGACATATATGTTACTCCCCGTTTCTCTTCTGTAGCGACATGCTTTCCAACTTGAAACTAAAGATTTATTTATCATATTCAAACATATATTCACTTCACAGCTTATTAAACTGTCTCTCTATATATATATATTCCTCTGTTAAAGGATTGTTTTCAAGTATTAACGGCATCGGGAAAAGTCTATAAAGAATACTGAAATATGTGAAACAGACTATAAACTGGCCAAGCACGAGCTGTGCGAAACACCATGGAAGTTAATCATGACAAAAACCATCAACGATACGTCGAGTGTTATTTTTTGAACAACAAAAAATCATTTTATTTTCTGTAACTTACAACGTTAACTGATTTACTAAGTTTATTTCGGAAAATCAGTCAGCGACTGAAGAAACTGTGAGATTGTAACGCTAGTTTATGGAAGTAACAGACATATTGTTAATATTATTTTCATTTTTTTTGTTACTCCTTTTTAACCTTAGCTTTGAGAGTAATTTATTGCTTTGTATCATGAAAACAACAAACAGCTATTCGCGTGACCTTTCGTGTAAGGGCGCCATGTGGCTCTTGAGGAATTTTCTGTTTTTATTATTTTACATGTGTTATACGTTTCTTGTTGTTGTTTTTCAATAACACGCAAATTTTGAAATAACAGACAGTACAAAGGGCAACTACTCAACAACTCTAATGGCCCACTCTTGGCCTACTTTTGTGTGTTCGAATATTAGAATTCGACGCAAAGTAACTCTCATTCCGATCGCAGCTACGACCCAAACTTCGGAGCGCGTTTTCCTTTGCAGCAAGCGTTCGCGAACGAAAAACTTTCGCATTGACACCCGGGCGCGAAAATCACTAGACTCAAACGCCTAAGCCTCAAAAAAATTAAAAATGTAACATCTCTATTATTTATATAAAATGTTTCTTTTGCTTTTAAGCTCAAAGGCCCTCCCCAATGATTTATCTGTGCTGTATTCTTCGTGGGTATCGAACTCATGTGTTCAGTGTTTATTGGTGATTCCCCAGAGAAGCATTTAAAAACTGACACTTTTTTTAATAATAAACCTGAAGTAAATATTGTTTTAGATTAAAGTAATTTACGAACACAATTAAACCAATCTATTAACATTTTGATATTTTCGATTATCAGGTACTTTTTAAAAATTATGTAAATAGAATATTATCTTAAATTTATTCGAAACTGAAGTGGATACCTACTGAGTTTTGTAAGGTTTTACCTAAAAGAGAATTTTACGGTATGTTAATTATAAACAATAATAACTGAGAAACGAAAAGGTTCGTTTCAAAAACGGAACGTTTGTGCTTGTTTTCGTTATTTCTTGCAAAGCCACTCGAGGGCTATGTGCAACAGCCATCCCTAATTTATACATAATAGACAAAAGCTAGTCAGCACCACCCGCTACCAATTATTGGGTTATTCTTTCACCAAGGAACAGCGAAGGTTTATCGTCACGTTATGACGCATCCACGGCTGAAAAATCGGGCATGTTCAGCAATGGGATTCGAGCATTTTATTTATAGCCCACATGTTGCAAGTCGAGCGCCCTAACAACCAGACCATCACATGCCAGTTTATGCATTACAAATAAGGATTTAAATATCACAAATAAGGATCTTTTAGTCCACATAAAACTAAAACTTCTGTTTGTGAATCTTTTATCAAATGTCTTATACAGGGTGTTCGGAAAGTCATTGTGCAGTTTTGTAATCATATTTTATTCAGTCTATTTCAAGCCAGCAACTGATAGCGGTGTTTAGAAACCAAATAAGAAGGATCCGGGCCTGTATTAATGCCAATGGGAATCACTTTTAACATTGTTTATAATTGTCATTCATATTTACCTTCTGTATTCTATATTGAAACATGTCTGTTAATAAATATATAAGTGCACAGTGACTTTCCGAGCACCCTGTATTATGAAGTAGGTTACTTGAAACAGACTTTCTAAAAGTTTTGTTAACCCGTTCCTTCCTTGTGTCTCAACAATAAGTTTGAAAACTTATAATTCTAACACCTGGGTTTCGATGCCATTAATGGGCACAAAATAAATAGCACATTGCATAGTTGACAACAAAAAATGAATCACAAGTTTCAATAGCTATAGAAATAAAATACATCTTTTTTTCCTGTGGTTAATTAGTGAAATCTACATTTTTGAACTAAAAAAATTAGTTATAGGTTATTTTAGTGTAATATTTCACGTTTAAAGATTTCTTAGAAAGTTTACTATATATATTTTTAAAGCTCAAGAGAAATCACTTACATATTTAAATAATTCACTGTCACCCAAAACCGAAATATTTCTTCGCTTTATGGCGTGATGGAGTGTATTAAACAACTGATTTATGGAACCATGAGAAACTATAATAATAACATGCGTCTTGTGCGAGTCTCAGACGTCATTAATGACAATTTTAAAGTAATAGGTCATCGCTTACCTAGGTGTGGTGAAACTTCTGTACGAACACTGTATCATCTTCTATAATTACACCCACTAAACACGCTGGTCATTAACTCTTAAAAAGCCAGAAACAAAGAATCTTAGTAAAAGTTTTTACTTGGTAACAAAAATCTATAAACGTGCAAAAGGCTCTTGGAAAATTTTACTTTTCGCAGTTTTTGCTTCGAGTTAGTTTAGTATAAAATTTCTGCTCTGCGAACGTAAGTTCTGAAATAGGAAAGAAAGGTATTTTTATCGCTATCCTATTTTGGTCGAGTTAAATTGCTGATGTGTTCAATATTTCATAGAGTACAAATAATGAACTATTTCTGATTGATTTGGTTGGTTGGTTTTGAATTTTAAGCAAAGTTACACAAAGGACATCTGCGTTAACTGTCCCTAATTTAGCAGTGTAAGACTAGAGGGAGCGCAGCTAGTCATCACCACCCATCGCCAACTGTTGGGTTACTCTTTTACCAAAGAATAGTGGGGTTGACTGTCACTTATAACGTCCCGACGGCTGAAAGGACGAGCAATAGAGTTGGCAGTGGGTGGTGATGACTACCTCTTGTCAGTCATTTACAAATTAGGGATGGCTATTGCAAATACATCTCTCGAGTGGCTGGATCTGCACGGTATTCAGAAACAAAACGAAAACAAGTGGCTGGGTGGCTTTTAAATTGTGAATAGATATAAAAGAGTTAAACCTTTCAAAACTACAAAAGAATAAATCAATAAGATAAGAATAAATGAAAATTTCACCACCACATGGGTAATTTAGTGATTACGAAAGTTTATTGCTGCTGTTGTTGTTTTTTTCACTTGCCTCGAGTTACCACTAGGGGAACGATTAAACTTCGCAAATTCTATTTCCGACGACGGGTATTTTTTTTCTTTATTTGCTGTACCTTCCGGTTTCTGTTGGAATGCACGTCCGATACATACAGTTAGGAGGGTTTTTATTTCTAGCACATTGGTAATTGCTTGACCTATAGCATCTAGCTAAATGACCCATTGTGTTCGCACACAGAACGAAATTAAACGGAAAGCCAACGAGCTATTCCAAATACCTAGGCACATGTATGTGCCTATATTGGAACGTGTCTGCATTTGATAGCTGTAGCTGTATGTTTTAAAACGTTCCTTTTCTATTTAGCCTTTTGTGGATAATTTTAAACTATTATGAATCAATATTTATAGGCCCTAGTTCAACTAATAACTTTGAGATCACCCTTTGGTTTTCGTAAAAAAAAACTTATCTGAAATGTTGAATGAAAAGAAATCATGTTATCTTGATATCCCTAAAATATTTTCGGCATGGACAGGTAGGTTAAGGCGTTCGACTCGTAATATGAGGGACGCAGGTTCGAATCCCCGTCGCACCAAACATGCTCGCCCTTTCAGCTGGGGGGACGTTATAATGTGACGATCAATCCGGCTCTTCGTTGGTAAAAGAGTAGCCCAAGAGTTGGCGGTGGGTAGTGATAATTAGCTGCCTTCCTTTTTGTCTTACACTGCTAAATTAGGAACGGCTAGCTTTGCGCGAAATTAAAAAAACAAAAAACAAACAGTAAGACGAAGTTATTGTTAAAAAAAAACTTAAATATTTATTTTGTAGCATCTTGACAAACTATAAATATTAAAAATGGACAGTCCACCATTTTTTTGACAATGTGTAAGACCTATAAAAAAAAGTAGCTTTGTACTAGATTTTACATAAATTGTTTAAAATATGGCCGAGTAAAAGGCCAAAATCCTAATATTATGCTTTGCCCCTCCCCTCTAAACAGGCTTAAAATTATGAAATCCAACTTTTTGTATGTCAATGATTATGATGCCCGAAAATATATATTTGAGCCAGTTTTCATATTTTCCTGTACATATGATCGCACAGGACTCAAACTCTACATTTTTTGTTGTTTGACCTTTGACCCCATAAAATTCTTAAAAGGAAAGATTGAAAAGTTGCAAGTAAGTCCCCCGTGAATGGAAGAAATAGCGGTCAATTTCAAAGTGTTTGGAAGAAGAAGATATAGTAAAAACAATGTCTCTCAGCGGAGATATAATAAATAAAAAACAAGTTCTGAGGATTAAACTGGGGTCGAAATAAATAAGAAATTAACCTTTATTATTGTTATATGTTACATACGAGATCGCCCCCCCCCCATCAGTGGTACAACGATATGTCTTCAGACTTACACCGCTAGAAACCGAATTTTAATACCCGTGATGTAAATTTGAGCTGAATTATAAAATAACTTTTCGTAAACTTGCGTTTGATCGAAATATGAGGTATTTTGCAGGTCTGTCGTACAATATGAAACGTCTTTCTGTTTCATCGTGTAATTGAAGACACTAATCTGTTATAGGCTGTTTCGTATAAGTTAAGAGTAATGCAAAATACCTCATATTTCGATCAAACGCAAGTTTACGAAAAGTTATTTTATTTTTAGAATTATGTTAGTTTGTTAGTGTTTTTTATATTTTGGATCACACTGATCCGTTGTAGACAAAAAATGGTAATTGTACAGAAAACTGAATAACTGTAATCTAGCTGAAATAATGATCGTAGCTTAACACGAGGCTGGGAAGGCTTTATTTCTGCCCAAAATTTTAAATGGCATTTTTTAGAAAAATAGCATCTTTAACAAAAGATACTAGTTACAAATACCATTCCGTGTAGTTTTCAGGAATTAGATATTTTTTTCAAGTTTATAGTATGCGTGGTATTAAGTATATGTATCTAAAGTATTTCTAATTTCGTAGCTATGCCTTTAAACTTAAAGGTCAAGGTTAGTAGCTTTTCTGAAATGATCACGTTAACATGGATCTCTCAAGTCCGTACGAGATTGGAATGTCAAATTTGGTCCAAAACAAAAAAGTCTAATTTTAAATGTAAATTTAAAGATAAGGTAAAATAGAAATATCCAAATCTAGCGTAGCAATCGAAATAAGGTTAAAATAACTCATGTCTGACTACAAACTAAACGTTGTTCTGCAGCTTACTTTTAATTAAAGATTTAATATTTGTACCAACCTTCTTAAGAATACATTTTTATTTCAAGTGGGTTGCCCCCCAGTGGCACAGTGGTATGTCTGCGGACTTACACACTAAAAACCGGGTTTCGATACCCGTGGTGGGCAGAGCACAGATAGCCCACTGAGTAGCTTTGTGCTTAATTTTAAACAGACAAACAAACAAATTCAAGTGGGTTTCTTGTGATCGGCCCGGCATGACCAAGCGCGTTAAGGCGTGCGACTCGCAACTCTAGGGTCGCGGGTTCGAATCCCGGTCGCACCAAACATGCTCCCCTTTCAGCCGTCGGGGCATTACAATGTGACGGTCAATCCCACTATTCGTTAGTAAAAGAGTAGCCCAAGAGTTGGCGGTAGGTGGTAATGACTAGCTGCCTTCCCTCTAGTCTTACACTCCTAAATTAGGAATAGCTAGCACAGATAGCCATCGTGTATCTTTGCGCGAAATTTCAGACAAATCTTGTCATCACGAGATCCCTTTTGATGCACGTGAGAGTCATTTGTCAGTTTTTTTCTCAAAACTATTCTATACATAAGGTATATGTTAATTTATATCACACGTCTTGCTATACATACAAAAACTACTTTCATTTTAGTGTAACTTTCCTATCCTTTACTTACTGGTCCGTTTAAAATATTCAGCACGAATCAATGCAAGATACACGAGAAGAAAGAAAATTATATGACTAACAATACGCGAACTGAGCAACCATTTCTAGAACGTTATCGGCGTTTGTCGATTAGAACTGATAATCAAAAGCTCTACATATGATATACTGCTGAAAGAATGAACTCCAGATCTACATGTCACAATGATGAAAGATTCTCAAAACGTTTTTGACGTCATGTGGTATAAAGCTTAATATTATCAGACAGTCAAACATTCATCTGATTATCTGAGTTTCAGAAAAAAAGGTTTATTAACCCTTGTTGAAAACTATGAATATCTCACTTCTTTGTAACTCCTGTAAGCAGTGGGGGGGAAGAAGGATAATAGATCCCTTTGATGCATAAAGATTTAGAAAAATTTAAAAATTTATAAGGTCCCTTAGAACCACTGCTTCAGAATGTGCAACATCTGTAATGTTTGGCTTATCATCCGTGTATGCATATCGTTATTTTTCCAGGCGAAGTAACATCTGTATCCTACTGCTCTTACAAGACTTACTGTTGTTTTGCATTAAGCACAAAGCTACACAATGGGTAATCTGTGCTTTGCCCACCATGGGTATCGAAATCCGGTTTTTAGCGTTGTAAGTCCGCAGACATACCGCTGAACCTCTGGGGTGGAAAGCTACTAGACTTATGATACATCGATATGATTATTCTAATTGTATAATTTATATTTGAATTTTTATATTTCTAATATAGCGACACTTCTAGTTGTTATTAATCAAATATTAATCCTGTTATTCACTTGTTTCTGTTATATTTATGTTTTGTAGAAATAAAGTATTCGACTTATCTCCAGGGAAAAATATGAAACAAATATTTTCATGGGTTTAATTTGATCGACTTTTCCTCGAGAGGATACAACTGTAAAAGAGCAAAGCTTAAAATACTAAAACATCATGAGAAAATGCATGCTAAATGTAAGTAACTTGGTACTGGTAATGCACGTGATATACGACGCAAAATCTAAGTTATTTACTGCTGTACAGAGCGAATAAATGTAATAACGATATGATGTGAAGTGTAAATTTGATAATCCATGATGCCCCCAGTGGCTCAGCGGTATGTCTGTGGACTTACACGCTAAAATCCGGGTTTCGATACCCGTGGTTGGCAGAGCACAGATAGCCCATTGTGGAGCTTTGTGTTTAATTCAAAACAACAATTTGATAATCCATGATTCTCAGATTCAAAATAAACATCAGTTAGATAATGTCTTCTATCTACTTTAGGCATTAAATCATATACAATTGGAGTTAGATTTTAACACTTTGACTGATGACAGCCCCACAATATTATGTTAATTAAAGTTCAGTTACTAGGATTGGACTAACGCGAATACCAAACTTTCGTATTAGTTGAAATAAGCTTAGCAAATTATTTTTCTTTTAGTATGTTGCCATTTTTTAAATAATAATCAAGAAGAAAATCCGTGATAATAAAATCTGGTTATTTTATTCATTTCAATAGAATTCCTGTTCTCAACGGTTAGTCTTTGTATTGATGTGCTAATGACGCAATGCAGTCAGATTCACAGGTTTGCAAAATTTTGTGCTCGCAAAAATCACTTACTCTAGCCTGTATAACGTTAGAACGACTGCGAATATACAAACCAGCAACTCACGCGACAACCACGGCGGATATGAAATCGCCGAGAAACTTTATGCATCAGTACTACAATTTACCATTGTTTAGTGTTTTATAGGTAGTATATTGTTCCCGAAAAATTATAGTTTTTGGGAAAGGTATGTTAAAAGTTTTTTGGCTCAAAATAACTACAAAGTCAGATAATAAAGTTGTATTCTGAAGGAATATTTAGAATCTCCAAAACGAAGAAGTCTCTCACACTTAATGATATTGAAAAACAAAGGAAAAGAGTTAAACTAGAACCCATAACAAGTCGTGTCCCAGACGTGGTAAAGTAGCTGCGACGTCTTATACGAGTTGAGTCAATGGTGAAAACAATCTACGTGTCCAAGGTACCAACACAATCAAGGAACTCCCTCTGAAGAAGCGACAAAAATCACGAATATACACGTTATTTCCGTGATATATCAGTTCAACCGTTGCATGCCACACGCAAATGGAGAATGAAAGAGGTATCCACGCTATTACTTACATAGATGGACGGAGCTGCTATGGATTTCTGTGCGATGGAACTCTTGAAATGGAAACTGGGAAAACGTCATTACGTACACTATATGGATTTTATAAACCTTTCAAGGAAGTGTGGTGTGCTTTGAGCAAGATAACCTTGCAATGGAATCTTGTGCAATGAAAAATAAGATGAAGCCCTATCGTAAAGAAAAATGACGGCACATACTGAACGTCGTGGTGAGACCCTCAAATAGTTTTAATATAACGTACACAACCTCAACCTTCTACAGGTCTTTCACCGTTTAGCACGTTTGATTTTTACTTTACCAACAACCAGTTATTGCTTAAAAAGGATCAATAACAAATATTTATTCTTACCTTTCTTTTTAACTTTACTAAACTTACTTGCAAACACATGAACGTATTTTGCTTGGATATGATTTTCTCAGTTTCAAGTATTAAAAAAAGCTGTAGAATAAAAAAACAAAACTGAAACTTCTGCGATATTTGACCAACTAAATACATTAGTTTCAAGTATCCAAGCATGTTTATTAACTACGTTGACGGATATCGACTGAATAAGTTACCTAAGTATTCACGCATGTTTATTAACAGTGTTAATGGGTACTGACTAAATAAATTAGCTTCATGTACACATGCTTAAAACATACGCTACATCTGTTATATTTAACGTCAGCAAGGCCTTCGCTTAATACTAGGACTTGTCAGTTGGGCTGAGATAGGACATCATAATAGTTGTCTAGACGCTATTTGTTTCAATAGTTGCAAGAAAAACAAACTCTTATATGCAAATTAGATTGAGTGAAGTGAAATTTTTCATAATATTTAGTTACGTCATTTAGAAATCAGAACTAAAGTAAGTATCAAAAACACGTTATTATTTATTTTATTTTAACAGCAAATTATCTATTAATTTTATTTGTTTCTAAAACTTAATTAAACTTTGCTATTATTCAGAAAAAAGAAACAACTTACAAACCATCAAGCCGGTTTTCTTGTACACAAACTTTTGATATAAAATGCACAATACCCCAAAAGAGAGAAATAGAGTTAACATATAATTACAGAAAATTACTTCTGAACCGCCACTAAATCAACTAAATAACAATATGCAAAATAGTAGAAACTTGATATATTAATTTTGCTTAGCCAATCAAATCTTTTTGTTGAAATTAATTTAGAACAAGATTTACCCAAAAAAACTAAAAAAAACTAGGAAAATAACATTCATAGGCTCAAAAAATAAAAAATGGTCAAAAATTAGTGTTAAAACGTTCCATACTAAATCAAAGACTATAACTATACTATTTTGTATTAATGACAGCATTACATGTGCAACTGTGAGAGATAAGTAAACCATATATTGGAAATCCTTTATGAAATGCGTAAATACGACGTAATAAGTAGCTCGATAACTTGTTGAGAATTTTATATGCAAAAACGGCTCGTTTGGGTTGAGAAAATATTTTAAATAGAAGAGCGAACAACGCGTCAGGTCCACTTACTTGATTTTAAACTTTCTTTTAACTGTTATGTTTCTTACTAACCTGAAAGATTAGAGTAACTGAGCACATGTTAAAGCATGTTTGGTCTCGATTTTCCCTTGGTTTCACCATGTTTCTTGATATGCACCAGCAATTAATTCTATCTCATGGCCACATTTTATCGTACTCCACGACATCAGAGACACGCGTGTTCCGTGGCATTATTTGGAGAGTGTTTTGACACGCAGTTTAAGACTACTGTTTATCTCTTCATAGTTTAAAAATGGATATTAAAATCTCTTAAAATATTCAAAATGTTATCATTACGTCTATTTAAGAGAAAATTACTTTTTCATAACTTGAGCATGCAATTACAAGATTTTCAAACCGAGATTATAACTGTAGTATACAAAAATGGATGGTGTTTAGTAACATTATTAATTGTGTTCATAAAATAAGTGTCTTTGTGGGAATTTCTTTCATACACTGCTGTTTCTGCAAATTTGTATTACTAAATATGACATACATCTTTATTCCAGTAGAATGAACAGTTGAATGCTAGCAAATTATATGAAATATTGTATATTCTAATAACAGAATTAACAATTCATAATAAGCGACGCCATAATTCCAATGGAAAAACAATTTAAAAAATCCAAAATTTTGCACTAATACTAAGTAACTCTGAGGGTGTACACTGGGCTGTTATTATTATTTATCCAAACGGATGTGCGTGCGCATCTTTTTATGAGGCAAGTTAATAAACACATTGAAAATGAATGGTTCCTTATATAGCAATTTCTAATATATAGAAGAGCCAGTTCATTTTGGTAACGCTTTTATATCATATTCCTTAGTAATAAAAATACATAAATAATACATTTATGGTAGAAATGGGGTTCATAATACACACATTATTAACCTAATAAGCCGAGCGAAACTGGGTGCTTTCGGTAGTCTTTGATAATAAATGGGCATGTCTATGTGTGACTGTCACAGATCTAAGAGGAAGGAACCTGAAATCTAAAATTTTGCGCCCACACTAAGTGGATCCTGAAGGTGTTGCACCTGAGTATTATTACTTATCCACGTGCGTGCCCCGTAGTATACCTTCTCGTTTATCAGTTACTTTGAAAACTTCTAATATAGAGAAAAGCTAGTACACTTTACAATGACTCGGCATGTCCAGGTAATTAAAACACTTCGGTGATGTCGAGAAAATTCACTTGTAGAAAAAATATATTTGTAAAAACGGCTCAAAGACCAAAGAAGATGGAAACGTTGTTCGCTCCTCTACGTAAGCAATAATGTCAACCCAAACGAACCGTTTTTACATATATAATTAAGGCACTTGTTTCGTAATCAGAGGGTTGCGGGTTCGAATCCCCGTCAAATCAAACATGCTCGCCATTTCAACCGTGGGGTCGTCAGAAGTGCTTTTATTACTTAAATAAAAACAATAAATCGCGATAACGAGGACTCTGATGACAGAAATTCTACCGTCATTTCGTTTTTGAATTACGTTGAACAAGATTGTAATTTGTTTAATGATCTTAATATGAAATTTGACAAGCTTGTGTTGGTTTAAGTAGCCAAATATTGTTTATATGTATTTCATTATATTTTGTAACAGGCAATCGATAGGTAGGTAGGTAGGTAACACGTTTTTCAAACATGTATATTTATACACCCAAACATCTTGTTTTCCACAAGCTAATGAGCGAGTATTTTTTAGATCTCATCAGATCAGTTGTTATAAGTGAAGAAAGATAAAACAAATTTGTTTACTGTAAAAAAAACAACGAAAATGTATTAATCGTTTGTTGTTTTTTTCTTGCCTGTGGATCAACTGTAACATTATTGTAATAACTGAAATTGATTGCCTCATGTGTAATTAAGGAGTCAAAAAGAAACACGGAAATGGTTGGCGGTTTCTTTTTTGCGTTCAGGCGGATCTGTTTGGATGTTTTTTGTTATAGACATTCGTCAGAAATACATGGTTTGTTTTTAACATTTATTAAAAAAAAAGACCGATGCCAAGAAAAGCGACTGGTTGATTATTCGTTTGGCGCATGGCCCTGCATGGCCAAGTGTGTCAAGGCGTTCGACTCGTAATCTGAGGGTCGCGGATTCGAATTCCGGTTGCACCAAACATGCTCGCCATTTCGGCCGTGAGGGCGTTATAATGTTACACCTAATCTCACTATTCGTTAGTAAAAGAGTAGCCCAAGAGTTGGCAGTGGGTGGTGATGACTAGCTGCATTCCCTCTAGTCTTACACTGCTAAATTAAGGACGGCTAGCGCAGATAGCCCTCGAATAGCTTTGCGCGAAATTCAAAACGAACAAACAATCGTTGGATGCGCCAAACAACCGGTAAAAAAATGAAAATAAAATTATAAAAAAATACGTAAAAATTATGTTAAACAAAAACAAAGACCAAATTTCTAACTTAAAACTTAAATAGAATTAAGAAGGCCAATGGCTCTTAAAATTTTTAAAAACACAACTGTAGTGGATACTATAACACCGTCGAACGTCAAGGGTGAACCCATTGTAAAAACACGTCTATAATGGTGCCGTTGATCACGGTCGAAACAACGTTACGAGAGTAAAATGTGGGCTGTTGTAGCTTGAGTGTCACGCAGACCACTCATCGGTTCATCAATCTTAGATAAAAGAAAACAATGAGTTGAAAACTATGGCCAGGACAACTTCCTCTTTCCGATCCTTACAGAAACGAGTCAGCCAAACACCAACAGTAGGTTTGATCTAGAAAAGATTGTTATTACGTTGCTCACTTCAAGTCACTTGCCAACTGAAAAACGTTTGTTTGTTTGTTTTGGAATTTCGCACAAAGCTACTCGAGAGCTATCTACGCTAGCCGTCCCTAATTTAGCAGAGTAAGACTAGAGGGAAGGCAGCTAGTCATCACCACCCACCGCCAACTCTTGGGCTACTCTTTTACCAACGAAAAGTGGGATTGATCGTCACATTATACAACCCCACGGCTGGGAAGGCGAGCATATTTGGCGTGACGCGGGCGCGAACCCGCGACCCTCGGATTACGAGTCGCACGCCTTACGCGCTTGGCCATGCCGGGCCACTGAAGAACGAGTTATGGATTTAGATGTTTAGAATTTAAAATTTTCAATTCTACATATAGCGTGTACTGTAACTACTCGGTGAAGAAGTAATCAGTATGTCAGAATATGGATCTGAACGTCCCACGTTCGTTTTCCATTATCATCTTAAAAGAAATTCTTGTTCTGCTCTTTGGGGCCTCGGGTGAGTTATAGAGATGACAGACAAATCCGACCATATAGTCAGGCGAGAGTAAGTCAAAACTGTACTTTGGGTAATGTTGACTAGCTGATGGCTAATGAAGATAGCCCGTGAGTAGCTTTGTGTGAACAATCGAAAACAAACACAATTTGATTACATTTCTCACTTCAAAGTCGTAAACTTTTATGAAATTTTCCACGATGTTATTATAACTGCAATTTCAGTGACGAAATAATAAAGTATTATAACATAAATTGGGCGCTTGTTTTATTACATTGGTGTCTTAACTGGATTAAATGCAACCGCTTTACGTGTACTCATGCGCATATACTTATACTGGTTTTGATCTTTTTTTCTTTTTTTTATAGTGTGATCAAAGTACCGAAACAGGCTGATACTAAGTTAATTTTGGCTTGTTAGAATACATGATAAGTCACGTTCATTGGAAAAGCAATAAGCGTTGACAAGACAAAAAAAAAATTCTTTTTATATCTTGTGTTCATAGGTGGTATTCACCCCAAACTATAATATATAGTTTTGAAGTGAATTTGTTTACAAAACAAATAATCTTATTCCTTCAAAAACTCTATTAATAGTAGATTTTAGTATTAAAATATTAACGAAAGAAACGGTACTTTTGATACAAATTATTAGGTGTTGTCTGGTTTACACGTATAAATATTAATTCGCCTCGAATAACATGGTTATTGATCGCTTGAAGTTAATTAAGCACAAAGTTACACAATGGGATATCTTCACTCTGCCCAATACGGGTATCAAAACTTGATTTTTAGCATTAGAATTCCGCCAACATACTGTAGTGCCACTGAGGGGGGAGGCATAACATGAAAACTATCCTTCAACAATAGTCAACTTGCAACGACGTCAGCGTCAATTTAAAGCCAACGCAGTTATTATAATGACAAACTGACCGCTCTTACAGATTCGGGAACGGATTTATTCGCGCTAATAAAACGAACTATTTTTGTGTAACTCTGGGAAATTATGCATTCTGATGAAGCTTATTAACTTCCAGCAGGGGCGTTCACATTCGTGTTTATCAGCAAAAACGTTGTGAAAGTTGTCCGTAATTTCTTTTGAGTTATAAACGTACGTATTTCGAATACGCAACGCGTGATTGAAAATTTAAAACTTTCTGCTAATGTTCAGCGTTTTTGCTTTGAAAACTAATTACGCTGTAAATTAAACTTCTGTAAATTGACAACTGCTTATTAGCTGAGTTTTATTTTAACTTCATTTGCAAGTTTAATAAGTATCGAAGCCGAATTTCATTTTATTTCTAGGTAAAATTATTTTCCATAGTGCATATGTAGTACGTAATGAAATGATTCCTTAAAGTTCAAATTAGTTTGATTTGTATTCTGAATGGTTGATGAAAAATCACGTGCGTGAATTTCTAACTTCAAAAGTATTTCCCACCTTGGTAGTAACTGCGATGAGATCGTTCTTTCATACTGATCTTTTTTTGTTTAAGTCACCAAAGTTATTCCATAAAACATTTTGTAGATCATACAATTTGAATTCAAAAGCCACTGATATTTCGGCGTTTTCGTAATGCACTTTTGTTTTAATAGTACAGCTTGTGCACCACAAAAACATTTGAAAGAGACTGAACTTATCTGTGGCGTATTAAACAAAACAGTTGATCCGCAGATAGAATAAGTTACTGGGAATTTGTCTGTAATCCTATATGTTTGTTTGCATTGAATATCGTACAATGCTACAAGAGGGCTATCTGCGCTACCTGTTCTTCATTTAGCAGTGTAAGACTACAGAGAAGGCAGCTAGTTACCATCACCCACCGCCAACTCTTTGGCTACTCTTTCACCAACGAACAGTGGGATTGACCGTCACATTATAACGCCCCCACGGCTGAAAGGGCGAGCATGTTTGGCGCGACCGGAATGCGAACCCACGACCCTCAGATTACGAGTCGCACGCCTTAACACGCTTAGCCATGCCAGACCTGTTTGCTTTGAATTTCGTGCAATGGTACACGAGGGCTATCTGCACTACCTGTCCTTAATTTAGCAGTGTAAGACTAGAGGGAATGTAGCTAGTCAACACCAGCCACCCCCAACTCTTGGGCTACTCTTTTACCAACGAATAGTGGGACTGACCGTAACATCATAATATCCCCACGAGTGAAAAGGCGAGCATGTTTGGTGCGATGGGGATTCGAATCTGCGACCCTCGGATTACGAGTCGAGTGCATTACCTACCTGGCCATGTCCTATGTGTTATGAAAAGATTCTGAGTGCAAAAAGTTCATTTCCTAACACACCCACGACCATCAGAGAATCGAATGTGACAGAATAATAATTTTTATATTTCAAATATTTCTCAGTCTTTCTCTCATTACTGATAGGCGGCTCTCGATTCACCTTTGAAACTAAATTTTTATCTTTGGAAAACTATCGGATTTCGCGAATTGTAATTTGTGTACTTTGTTTAAACCTACATGATATTTTACGTGTCACAGTTGCTTATGTTATTCATTATAACATTATTATACTGTTGAGGCCTATTTTCTGTTTTCACACCATTACTATAATCTATTCCACTCGCTTTTATAACACTATGACACTGATCTTTTTGTTTTGTCGTGAAAGAATCACTGGATTATGACAGAACTGATTCTTACATATCTGTCATGTATATATATCTATATCCTTTTGTTTCTTTCAATATTACAGCACAAAGCGTGCATTCCTCTCCTGACGAGATAAAAATAAGACGTACGGAAAGAAGTTTCGGGTCAAGCAAAGTGAATCCACCGTCACGACCCAACTCCTATTGGGACGATCCATACCGAAGACCCTACTTTGATAATAGTACCGCACGAAACGTCACTGCACCCCTGGGGAAAACGGCTTATCTTCACTGTCGAATTCGACAAATTGGGGACAGAACAGTAAGTGAAAGAGAAAATATATTAGTTGTCCTTGTTCACTGTCAGTTGCAGAATGTTTGTTCCCAACACGAGAAACTTCATACGATAAAAAGAACTTGATTTTTCACTTTAAGTAAATAGTGCACCAACAGCTACACTCGATGCAGTAGGGTTTTGTGTCTCGTAAGCATGACATAAGAAATAACAAATGTATTCTCTCCCGACCTGTTGTTGAAAACACTATATCACAACCAGCCGATTATATATTATACAAATTATTACTATTATGTCCTTAAATCCTTTGAAACACGTCGGGATATCCATACTACGTTTTACTGTCAACTGAATAAGTGCACGTGCTCGGAAATTATATACGTGCTCTATTTACTTTTGGAAATAATCCGGTAATATATTTTAATCAAACATATATTTGGATTAAAGATTTCACAATGAGACAGTTACTAAACTGTAGTATTTCTGAAGCTAGACAGCAACACTTTATCAATGAGTTTAACAATAATACTTAATATACAAGCGAGAACATTGCTGATAATTAGGTCAACATTAACACGTGAAGACAGGTTACAATAACACTCAAAAACTGGACAGTGTCTTTGAATTTTAAAGATCCATTTTTGGTCAGCTCCTACTGGGAAGAAATATGTTGAAAATCTGTACATAATTTTAACGACGTCCCACAGGCGTGAGTTAAAGTATCGTACCTCTTTGTTGTTTCTCTTACGTTAAGCACAAAACTAAAGGATGGGCTACCTGAAGTCTGCCTGCTGCTGGTGTCTAAATCACATTTTTAGCATTATAAGCACATAGAATTGTATATTAGTTGCCAAGGAGGTAATCCATCAGTAATTCTGTATTAGGCCAAACCAAGTCCCGTTAATTAAAGCTACTCCGCATATATCTGTGTGAATCAGTAATAAACGGTTAACACTTTTTTTACTTTTTGTCTTTTCTCACATGAACTAACTTTACCTTATTTTAAATTACTTTTAATTATGTGATCTTAAGTGATATCAACCAAAAATGTTCATCAACTTAAAAAAAAAAACATTCTTTACGTCACCAGAATTTCAAAACGAAAGAACTAAAAATGAAAAAAAACCTAAAAAAGTGTTACTAGTAAAACTCTAATAAAAAAATTGTAACTCTCGGTTTAAAACTCATTTCACGAGAAGGTATTTTGATCATGATTTATATTAGAGCATAGGAACGTGCTAAGCTGATATTTCGCAAGATAATATCTGGACATGCGGCACCTTAACGTTTTGGCTCTTTTGTAACGTATCAGTTTTACCTGAAGGAGGATATATAGGTATATCAAATTTGTTCAACTAGGTTCAGCTGTGAAGTTTTGGTTTATTATAAGAAACTTGTGATCTTCGAACTCTTTGACTTGGGCAATTTTTGCTCACAATAATGAGCATATATTCAGAGATTTTTCTTAGGCGGGTTTCATTGCTGGTACATTTTTATTACTTGGGGGCACCAATGAGGGGGGTAGAAAATGACTAAAATCGCTTTGCAGAAGTTTCTCTGTTTACTCACTAGAAAATACGTTCTTCCAACAGAAAAATAGTACAGTCAATTATCTTTAAATCAAATTTGGATTAAACGTATTTCGTAATACTATTAATTTTCTCCCTGGCCGAATTTAGCAATCACTTATTGTAATTCACTTCTTAATCATACAAATTCACTTAACACAAATTTCCTGCAAATGAAAATTAATTTGGACCCTACGTCTTCCCACTTACCCCGGATAATCAAGATCGCTCTTACCTTGTCTTACCAAAGCTAACAGTAGTAAACTCTTCGGAATTTCGAAGAGCGTGGAAACTTCCATAGAAAATAGACTCGGTGATTTAATGTTGATGACACTGTTAAGTCTTTTGATCTTGAGGTTCTAGGGTATAATTCTACGAAATCATCGCTATTCGTTGCTCGAGTTTGTTTGTTTTTTTCATGTGTTGGTATTTTTGGATACTTTGGAATATACGTGCTACCTGGTCCTAATTTCGAAATTACAGACTAAAAAAAAGGAAACAACGACCACTGCCGATTCTTGGATTCCTACTGCCTCATTTAATAATGAAATAAAAGATGCCCCCACGCACTTTGGGGTCATGGGAGTGTTATGAGGATAAGGGTATCTTTCTCACGTAAAGAGACACAAACAGTGAACCTGGAAATTTATATTTCGGCATATTAACTATTGAGCTATGCTCAGCCCTAATTTATTATACTGATTTGTAAATATAGTTTATTTATTATTGAAAGAGATAGTTCCACAGGTCTTAGCATAAGTTTTGTCCTCCTCCCCAAAACACACACCAACCCCTTTTAAGATTTTCCAAAAATTTTCTCCAGTTCATACATGTGTTCATGCATTCACACACACCAGTTATATTGAAATATTTTTTTCTTGGAATTTCTCAAAGCTGTTTGAGGGTTATCTGCGCTCGCCGTCCCTCATTTAGCAGTACAAGACTAGAAGGAAGCCAGCTAGTCATCACTACCCACCGCCAAATCTTAAGCTACTCTTTCACCAACTAATAGTTGGATTCACCGTAAACATAACAACGCCCCCACGGCTGAAAGGGCGAGCAATGGTTGGTGCGATAGAGATTCGAACTCGCGACCCTCAGATTAAGAGTCGCACGCCTTAACACGCTTGGCCATGCCGGGCCAATGAACATTCATCTAAGTTTTTACAATAAATTCGACTCTATCTACCCATTACTTAATTGAAGTTTATGCGTGCGTTACAAGTATACATGTGTAAATCCATTTTTAACAGATATTTTACACTTGTATTGTGTAATGTAAGGTAGTTTAAACACCGTATGAACTGACAGGGAGTACACAGATGTGAACAAAAAAAAAAGGCACATTCTTCCGTAGGACAATTAGTTGTACCGGCGTAATTGAAATTATGAAGTATTTATTCTGAAGAGAACGTCATTTTGCAGTGCGGTGTACAATGGTATGTTAATTGTTCGTTCACATTTTACTCAGAAACAGGACCGCTGTTTGTTTAGTACGTTATGTATATTATGGTTACGCTGACGATAAATCCGTTTCACTGTTAACCTGTAAAAATATGTACAACCCCTTCACCATGAATGTTCATTTATGGTCTAAAAGAAAAAAGTTTTAATCCCCCTTGAATTTCCCTTTCGATTCCCCTGCCTAAGATCAGTGGAATCATAATGTCTATTATAATAATACACTGTTTTTGTCTGTTCGGAAAACGCGCGTCCGCGTTACTATCTAAATGCATATGCGAGTGCAATTTATTTGAATGGATGTAAACAGAAGACATATCTAAACATAATTTGGAAGTTAGTTTTAAGATAGACGTAAATATAATTTAGCAGTTAGATTTAAGACGGATGTAAACATAATTTAGAAGGCATTTTGTTCAACAATGTATTATAAGCTTATCAAAGTTTTAAAAAAGGTTTAAAATAAGATCGTAGAATATCATTATAAGCTGATAAAGTTTGTAAGTCTTGACTAAACAACTTAGTTTTAATTTACCTCTTTATCGGATATAGGACGTACTTAAAGAAAGGCTTAACTAATACTAATGCTAAGCCTAAGACAAGTGGACTTGCAGATCTTGGTGTCTACGATATTAATTATTTTTTTATTATTCTATAAATCCTGTATTTAAATAAGTACTGATGTAACAAAGGTACTAATTTGACAGTAAATGGTTTGGGGGTCTTTGCTAGTAATGGTAATAATTGTTGCATGAATTAAGCCTAATGGCCATAACTTTATCCCAATAGTTTGAGACTGGTTATATTTTGAAAACAGCTTAAGCCCAAAACATTGGTTACTGGGTTTTAGTATACTAAATTTAGTACTTGTCACGAAGGCAAACCTATCGGATAACATTTCAGATTATAACAGTAAACACTTGTACATCAATCAATCAATGAAGGCTACAAATCTGTGCCAAATTCAAGCCAGTTCCAACCATAAATTTCTCTTTTGAAGCCAATATACCTGATGAAACACAAGCTAACTTTGAGTTGCTGGGTTATTATTCTTTAAGTGTGTAAAAACTAATAAATTATTATTGTAGAAATTAAAGTATAATCGACAGTAAAGTAAATTATATAAAAAGTACTTAAATTGACTTATCAAGGTACAACTGACATCACGTAGTAGTTAGCATTACGTACTGTGAATACAACGATTCTCAATTTCCATCTCGGTGTCGCAAAAAAGGAGCTTGGCATTTTTAAGTCGTGGATGCGTTATAAGATTAACAGTCAAAATCCCTTATTATGTAAAGTGAGAGTTTTTCAAACTATTTCAAAGTTGTTGTTTTTAAATGAAAAGTCCAGGAATGTTTGTATTACTCTTTGAGTGAAGTTCCTATTAAAGAATGCCGTCACGAATGCATTCATTTACATATTTTAAAATATCCACTTCTCCAACAATTGAAATGGTCCCATTTATAATGCATTTGTCGTTATAAGGTTATTTCAATGACTGTTACAGCAAATTTGCTTTTATTAGCTATTCGCCTTTTTAAAAATAATTTTTCGTTCTCGCCACAAGGGGTATGAGTGTTATGGAATTTTTAAGAAATTGAAATGAGTTCCTCGAGATTAGGTCATTCGATGGCCACAGCAGAAAACAAGTTAAAAAGAAAAACAAGACAGAATCTAATAGACAGCCATAATTCATCCTATGTCTTGTCGGTACACTTGGTCACCAGACACGGCTTCAGGTTGGGTTGACAATTACTCCAATACATTCTTACGCATCGATCTCATAAAGTGTCTAGTAAGAGAAATGAAGTCGATCACTCTTATAAATTATCTTCGTCAATGGTTGTCATCGGGGTTCTTAAAGAGAAAATTAAACTGTATTAACTTGAATAAAATAGCTGGTTTAGCAGAATAGTGAGTGAAATGTTTAAATCATTGGATGTACACATGGTAATTTAAGTCATTAATTTTTTACCCCAAAAGGTTAATGTTTTGGAATATCACGTGTAAAACTGCGTGATTATTTAAAATTCAAAATAAACTAAAAAATTGAAACATTTAACTTTGGGCTAGAACTTTGTAGTCGTGTGTGTGTGCGTGCGCGCGCGATAGCGTGCTCTCAACGTAAACGAAACTAATACACTTATTAACATAACTAATAGGGCCCGGCATGGCCAGATGGTTAAGGGCACTTAACTCGCAATCTGAGGATCCTGAATTCAAATCCTCGTCACACCAAACATGATCGCTAATTATTGGGCTATTCTTTTATCGACAAATAGTGGAATTGACCTTTACGTTATAACGCCCCCACGATCATCCCTCTATTTCTTACACCGTTAAATTAGGGACGACTAGCGCAGATAGTCCTCGTGTAGCTTTAGGTGAAATTCAAAACAAACAATCTCCTACTTGAATGAACCAGCTTTCCTTAATCAAGTGCAATTAAGGTTGCCTCCTGCCGGCTCATTGGTAAATCTGAGGGTTTAAAACGCAAAATTCAATTTAGATATCTGCGACAAGCAGATCACAGATAGCCCATTACGTGGCTTTGGGCTCAACAACAAAGGCAGTTATTAGTTATAGCTACTTCGATGTGTACTACTTTCTGTAATACCATAAAGAAGGATAAAAGACGCTAATTCGTTGTTCCTGATGACACATGCTAAAATTTGTAAGATACTGAACACCTGTTTGAACTTGTATCCCCTTCTAGTTGTTTTACATTCGTTTTATTCGTTATACACCACGTCATTCTTGCGTTTGTTGCAAACACAACCTAATGGTACTGACCAAACATTCCTTTTCTGAAAATTAATTTTACAAATGTATGCGCAACTGCTATGCATTATTCACTGGAAGACATAGTTTTCTTACTAAATACATACCTTAGTGAATTTATCATTATTAAATACCAGAAACTGGAATTTAACACAAGTATTCTTACTTCGGGTATAGTGAAATTTATCTTCACTATTATTTTATAATCTCAGTTCTTCAGTAACTTACCGTATTTAACATTTCAATTGTTTCTCTGACGTGAAGTCAAACATGCAGTACAAACAGCCAGACAGACAGCTGTAATCTGTGGCAATAGTAAATTATCCTAACCAATTGATTGCGTGTTTAAATAAAACTTGTCGAATGGCAAAACCAGTTTCTTATAACCTATGATCGTTTATTTTATTGTCTGTTCAGCCTTTGATTTCTCGATTAAAGCTTAAGTGCTGACGAATTTTACGTTAATTATTATTAATAAAGCTCAGTCCTATGAGACTCATTCTATATCTAAACGTTATCTTAAGTGTTTAAAGTTATCGTATTTTCTTCGACAGTTAATGCCTACTCTAAAATTAATGGATTTATACTGCTTTGAACATATATTGGTATTTCCCTTACAAACTTTAAAGCATTGAAACTTACGAGGATTTATGAATTTATGAATGAAACAGTTGAAGACCCAGACAAGCTTGAGATAGACGAACATACCGATTTTTCTTCATAATTAATCTTACAAGCATTGAAACATAAGATAAGCCGCTTAATTCGCGAACATGGCTTGATGATCCAGACAAGTTCGAGATGTGCGGATATATTGATTTTTCATTTAAAATCTTTCAAATACTGAGACTGCTAAACTCACAAACGTAACTAACAGTTATTCCAGACAAGTTCGAGATGTGGGATACATTGATAGTTTCTTTACAAACTATCAAGTACACAGTATCTCACAAATACGATTCATGGTTCCACTGAAAACTTTTAAAAACACAGCCTTTCTAATAGTGTAACCAAACCAAAATGTTCAATCTATACTTTAAAAAATCTAAATGAACGGTTATCACTTGAGTACCTCTAAACTTACCATAGGGTACCGAGTATTTCATTTCTAACTGTAATTACTATGCTAACAATACGAGGCTTGTATTTTGTTTGTTTGTTTTGGAATTTCGCACAAAGCTACTCGAGGGCTATCTGTGCTAGCCGTCCCTAATTTAGCAGTGTAAGACTAGAGGGAAGGCAGCTGGTCATCACCACCCACTGCCAACTCTTGGGCTACTCTTTTACCAACGAATAGTGGGATTGACCGTAACATTATAATGCCCCCACGGCTGTGAGGGCGAGCATGTTCGGCGCGACCCTCAGATTACGAGTCGCATGCCTTAACGCGCTTGCCCAGTGGCTCAGCGGTATATCTGCGGACTTACACGTTACAATCCAGGTTTCGATAGCCGTGGTGGTCAGAGCACAGATAGCCCATTATGTAGCTTTGTGTTTAATTCAAAAACAAGGACAACAACAATCACTGATGGTATTCCATTGAGTAACTATGCACATAACAACAAACAAAATACTAACCATAAAGTTGTCACATTGTTGTTTCTGTCTACATTTGTTTCCTTTATGAACTGAGCCATTACGAGAATTAGTTTTCCATACAAACAAGCATTACATTAAAAATGTGTCGCACAGAATTCAAAATGCCCACAATGACAACGAAATACTGAATATATTAAACCGGAACTGACGAGACACCTATGTCGAGCTAATCACAGAGGCTAAATAAAAAAATGTGTACAAATTATTTTACAAAGCACACTCTTTTGTTTAAAAAAACCAAAACCGAAATTATTTATTTAGTTTCTAGTTTTTGGACAGGTGGACCGTCGTTTGCCAGGGTGTTTGATGACATAACACAAACAAAAAATAACTGAGTGAAATTGTAATTAGAGCGAGCGGCAGTAATGGTATTACAGAAACATGCTAAGATACTTCTGTTAAATAATGAATAAGATACTATACACTAATAATACCTTAGTGCCTTATGCCTTATAAACGACTGGTATACACAACATTTCGACCGAAGCTTTCTTTCATTCCCTTTTGTTGTTGTTGTTGTTGTCGCATATCCATCTTGCGTTTGATACTGACGGAAGGTATCCTCGACAGCAGCAAACAGTGTATAATGTGTAGTGTGAGGACAATGTTATATTCTTTTCACTGGAATCCCGTACAGACCCAATAAAGAAAGATTTGTTAAAAACTGTTATCGACCTTCTTGTGATGCAATGTCAAACAAACCACTGTCTCATTTGTTTTTTGTATCTTCTAAACCCTTAAAAGTGACTGTTTGAAAACTAGGAACTAAACACAATGTTTTTCTTATCAGAGAAAGCAGTAGCAAAGTTGTTATCATAACTGTCTTCTATTGGCAATACCGTATCTTATTTTCATTCAGCTGTTTTATTACGTATATCACGAGTAGGACGCAGAACCTTTTTTGTTTCCCTGGGGGATCGGTTATTTATATAGCTTACTTTTGTAGATCAACTATTTGTATGTGAGTAACTAAAATGGTAAACATCACAAGTGATTTTCATTTTCAGCTTTATAAACCAATAAATCAGTCAAACTGTATGCAATAATATAAAAATTTCCTCGTCGGAAATCAATAAAAATGAATAAAACTATTTTATAGACCTTCGTCCATCGGATGTACAAGACTCAGTCAGTAGCATATGCAAGTCAGTTCTGAAATGTCTCAAAACAATGCAAACAAAGTGATGGTGAGTACTTAAGATAAAAATGCCTTTTTCATTCAGATTTTTTATAACGCTATTAACAAACTTGCTACTTCTTTTTGGGAACTACTTGGTGTCCCACAAGTCCATTGTTCTGTTCACTGTCCTGAATTATACTTTCCTATGAACTTATAAATCGGTATTAGAAAAAAACATTTATTGCATTGTCCACGTCTGATGTATGTTTTTTACATACAAATAGCTTATTGAGAAGAATTGGCGACGAATCAAATTTCAGTCAGGATTTAATTTTTGCCACACCATTTTTATATTAAAAGTGCAGATGTGGTATCCATCACAGCGTCAACAAGCGAGTGTTCCAAAACAAATATAAACTTCTGCATGAAGTGATAAAAACATATCATACAAATAAGAATGTCTTATATGTATGTATGCGTGAGTGTATCAGTAGTAATTTCAAAACTTACTATCTCGCTGGGTCGACGGTATGTTTCCAGGTTTACGGTATTAAACTTTCTTACACCGTTAAATTAGGGACGACTAGCGCAGATAGTCCTCGTGTAGCTTTAAGTGAAATTCAAAACAAACAATCTCCTACTTGAATGAACCAGCTTTCCTTAATCAAGTGCAATTAAGGTTGCCTCCTGCCGGCTCATTGGTAAATCTGAGGGTTTTAAACGCAAAATTCAATTTAGATATCTGCGACAAGCAGATCACAGATAGCCCATTACGTGGCTTTGGGCTCAACAACAAAGGCAGTTATTAGTTATAGCTACTTCGATGTGTACTACTTTCTGTAATACCATAAAGAAGGATAAAAGACGCTAATTCGTTGTTCCTGATGACACATGCTAAAATTTGTAAGATACTGAACACCTGTTTGAACTTGTATCCCCTTCTAGTTGTTTTACATTCGTTTTATTCCTTATACACCACGTCATTCTTGCGTTTGTTGCAAGCACAACCTGATGGTACTGACCAAACATTCCTTTTCTGAAAATTAATTTTAGAAATGTATGCGCAACTGCTATGCATTATTCACTGGAAGACATAGTTTTCTTACTAAATACATACCTTAGTGAATTTATCATTATTAAATACCAGAATTTAACTGGAATTTAACACAAGTATTCTTACTTCGGGTATAGTGAAATTTATCTTTAAAATTGTATTATTTTATAATCTCAGCTCTTCAGTAACTTACCGTATTTAACATTTCAATTGTTTCTCTGACGTAAAGTCATAAACATGCAGTACAAACAGCCAGACAGACAGCTGTAATCTATGGCAATAGTAAATTATCTTAATCAATTGATTGTTTATTTTAATTTCGTGCAAAGCTAGACGAGGGCTATCCGCACTAGCCGTCCCTAATTTAGCAATGCAAGACTAGAAGAAAGGCAGGGAGTCATCACCACTCACCACCAACTCTTGGATTACTCTTTTACCAACGAATAGAAGAATTGACCGTCACATTATAACGTCCTTACGGCTAAAAGAGCGAGCATGTTTGGTGCGACGGGGATTTGAATCTGCGACCCTCAGCTTATGAGTTAAACGTCTCGACCCACCTGGCCATGCCGGCCTAATCAACCTGATCAATTAATAGGAAGACAAGTAAAACTTTTGTCAGCAGTCTGATTGTTTAAATAAAACATTCTGTCGAATGCTTAAACCAATTTCTTACAAACTTTGATCGTCTGTTTTGCCTTTGATTTTTGGATTAAAATCTTGAATGCTGAATAACTTTATATGTTAATAATTCTTAATGAAGCTCAGTCCTGTGAGATTCCTTCTATATCTGCCCCCCGCTAGTACAGCGGTAAGTCTAAGGGTTTACAACGCTAAAATCATCGGTTTGATTCCCCTCGTCGAGCTCAGCGGATGGTCCCAGATGTGGGTTTGCTATAAGAAAACACAAACCTTCTATATCTAAACGTTAACTTAAGCGTTTAAAGTTGTTACATTTTCTTTGACTCATAATGACTACTTTAAGATTAATGGATTTATATAGTTGTATGCAGTCCTAGAATGAAATCTTGCATTCTATTTTGAAGTAAAATAAAAAAAAAAATTCTTTTACCATTTAAGCGTACTAAAAGATATATGCATTTTCTCATTCAATTGTGTGGTTCAACATGGACAGGTGATGATTTATTTAAGATGGTTTGTAAATGGTATTTCAATTGTGGTACCAAAATTCCTTTACTCAGTAGTTCTTTTGAAAAGGATTCTCGGACTTCGTACTCTTGCAGTAGTCTATCAAAGATATATCAGGTGTCGTGAATAAAACATCTGGCGTTTCAAGTCAACGAACAAAAAGGTATCATTACTTTGCAACTCGCTTAAGCTCTCGTTTTTTGCCTTTGTTTGCTGTGCACGTGGCATTCAAACACTCGCACAATTTTTTTTTTTAAATCAGCAGGCTAAGCGTGATACTGAAGTTAACTTTGTAAGAACACTTTCAATAGTTTAAAATATGGCTTACAGGTAACTCTTACAAAGTCCCTTAATTCTTTCAAGTAGTAGAATTATCACTAGGAATTTGCAACAGCTGAAGCGTCGAAAAGCAGTTATTAGGTTTACGAAACGTATATTTGTTAACACAAAAACGCACTCCTTCAGGGTTTATTCGAACGTTTAATAGTTATCAAGACACATAAACTGAGACAAAAAAAGCTGTATTCATATTTCGCTTAAAGCCGTAAGATACTTATTTTTTTTACACTGTAACTGTCAGTTCTGCTTCAAAGAAAACACTCAGAGAAAAAAAAACGTCTTGTCGAGCAAAATGGCTGCAGCAATTTAATCTAAATATCTTATTTCTTGATGAATTATTATCAGATTTCACTTATTACTCTCTGGGGTTCCCTTGTAAACCATTTATAAATAGTACTTTTATTTTTTTAACGTTGACCATTAAGCTACCTGCGATGATTTTCTCCATTGTGTGACCTGTTATTATTCAAACTTACTTCATCCGGATCTAAACTAATTTATGCAACAGTGTTTAAAAATCTTTATCTTGTTTGACTTCTCTACTGATGTTCAGTTGTTAATAATTGCGTATTACTATGGTTGTCCTGAAATGAGTTAACATCCAGCAATCCTATATACATTTTCCAAATAGAATTGTTTTACCATGCTTCGGATGGACTGCAGACAGACTTCTTTCTTTCTTGCAATCATTGTTGAATTTTAATTAATTCTGTGAAGACTAAAGTATTGACTGGTATGTCGAAGGAATGAAATACATCGTTTAATAGAAAGAAATTGTGTCTAAATTGGTCCTTAGGGAGCAAGTAAAATAATGAGGAACATGTGCTGTTAGAAACTACAATCCAATTCTTTCCTGTACCCCGCATATAAAAACGGAAGTCTGGACAAAAACGAACCAAACCGATAGGGTACTACTATTTTCTAACGACATCTGACTTTGTAATCCCCTACTGTGCAATTACGACAAAGCCTTCTGATTGTGGATAATGTATTTCACCCATTAGCTTATCGGTCTATCGATCTTATCACGAAGAAGTACATGCGTGTTTTTATTTTTAAGAGTTATTATTCAAAGACGGATATTAGATTGTTCTCAGATACGATTGAATATTAAAATATTCCATTTACTTTTGTAATTTTTTTGCTAGAGAAAGAAGAAATTGTCTCTTCTTATTTATAACCTTATGTTTTCATCTCCATAAAAGTTAACTGGAACTGCAAGCCCTAATCGCGTTAAACTGCATTAAGAATCTACATTTTTTGTCAGTTTGGACTCAAATTTCCTAACCTGCTTTTCTTAATGAAAAAGAATTTACCATCATCAGCTATTCATTGGAATGACCAATTCTTGTTACACTTCTCTTCTGTTTAATTTAAAAAAGAAAACATTTCTCTATGTAAATACATCTCGTTTGAAATTTGGTGAGTTTGCTAGAAAAGTATAAACTCACAGTTCTACTTCTGTTAATGAGGAAAGCTATAGGGACACTAAGAAGTATTGTTTTTAACATCTTGACTTCATCTGCAACGACGGAAAAATAATAAAAAGTCACAATCATATTAAACCACAGAGTATTTACCATCCTTCGTGCTGAGATGTAATTTCCCAGTCTAGTTTTTCTTGATGCAATAGATCATACATTAAAGAAGTTCACCACAAGAAGTGAGTCTTTTCTTTACTGCTTACGCTTTAATTAGTTTAATAAATATTTCATCATGGGAAATAGTTTTACACTAATGCAACTAAGCCTCGTTTGGAATTTTTTGCCAACCACTGAAGTTTAATTCCCAATCTGACTTTCCTAAATGAAGGAGACACTGCTCCTATGTAATCCTGGTTAGAATTTCAGTGTTTTATCCTAAAAAAAAGGAAGTATCTGACCAATACTAGTAAGCCTAAAGTATCACTAAAACATTGTTTCAAATTAAATAATTGACGTTTACATCTATTTTAGACAAAATTATCAGTTTGTATCTGAAACAAATTCAGTTTTTAAATATAAATTTGGTAATCTCGTGTATACCTGAAACTATAATTCTAATATATGTATATACCTTTTCTTAGGACTATATTTTTGTCATTTTTTATTCAGACCTAAACATGGCAATAAACTGTTCATTTCATCCCCAGCTGACCATTTAACCATTTAATATAAACGAAGTTTGAAATAAAAGAAGGAAAAAGTTTTTTTTAAAATTCTAATCTACAAACTTTAAAAATCTCCACAGTATTTTACTTAGCGTGGCGCTATTTGCTCACAGCTCTTAAGTTTGGCACTTTTTGAAATCAAGTTAAGAATTTCTAGAAATTAAATAAAACGTTAAAGGAGTTTTTATTAATTAAGATTTTTTTTTATTGAGCTTGTCTTCTATACATTTTTTCATAATTCACAATAGGCTAATTGTGTTAAAAGCCACACAATGGCAATTGTCTCGTTACTCTGGCACTAAGTCCAGAGAACAGCATTGTTTGTGAGATGGGAGAACCGTGGTAGTCTGTGTTATTAAAAAGAGATTTTAAGTAGGTTGATAAAGCAGTGGATTGGTGTGCGATAGTTTTCTGGTTTGTTCCCGAGCAGAAGAGGTTTCAAAAAAGAAGTCAATTATCATATTAACAATGTTACAAAAGTAGTGAAAAAGAAATAGTTAAACGTTTCGATTCGTCTTTATCTTGGTATGTATTGTGAATGTCGATTTTTCCTTTCAAACATCTGGTAATAACATTGAATTAGTTGATAAAATACAATGGAAAACTACAAGATAAAGTCATATAACAGCGAAATGAATGATAGCTGGAACTTTGCAAATGTTTTTGTCACACGCGATGATGTAGGAAAGGATTGTTTGGTAATCCCTAACATGTTACATTTAAAGGCGAACTTGTAAATTTTAATCTTGTTGACGTAGAAGAGAAACTGACAACAACTATCTGTCCCGTAATCAGGGTATGTGATCACATGTCAGATGAGTTGTTGATAGAAAACCCGAAAAAAGTACTTCAGTATAACTTTAATATATATATTTTCCTAACGCTAATTAACAATCTGAAATTATTTTAATGTAATATTTCCTGTATTTCTAACACACCGAAAATGTAACCAAAACTTACCTGTTTACAGCTTTCTGATTTCCGAATTTTTCAGAACTGAGTTTAGGTTTGTTCTTGACGATCAGTCTTATGTCACTTTCACTTCAGCACAGTAAACAGTAGTGTAATCTCAGAATGGTAATTATAATATCCATCCTCAAATGCGTGTTTAAAATATCATCCGCAGGTAGCGTTCCTATCGATTGTCGTTTTCCATTATTGTACTCTTTAAGCACAATTTTGTAGCAACAAAGCAAACACATATTCAGCGCATTATATTGTATTGGATATAATTAAAATAACAACTACTGTCTTAGTAAACACCGTCTCTAATAGTTTATTCATTGTCTTTTCAAACTACTGTAGATGTGTTAAATATAATCATATTTGTAGTGTAATATCATAGTCTGCTTAGCGTTTAGTTGTTGAAACAGTACAACTGATAATGTATTGTTGCTGTCTGTGTCGTTTCTAGGTGCTGTTTATTCACAAACGAGAAATCCCAGAATGTAAACTTTCGTCATCAAGGCCGATTAGAAAATTATTGTGTAATTTAATCGGTGTAGTAGAGACTTATGAACTAAGGTAGATTGAACCTTAAATCAGCAACTAAAGACAGTCGATATTTCCTAAACAAACTTCTACAGCCCTATTGATTATATATATATATATAACACACACATACACAGTTTGTTTTCAGGCTTTATAGAAACGTTTTTTATTTCCTTTTCACGTATTTGTCCTGAGTTTCAGATGGGCAGGTTACGTCAGTTTTGTAGTACTCTGGTGTTTAATAGCTCACGCAAAAGAATCGTTTGCTCTCACCTGAAATTATTCATCAGGTTTTGCTAAACATATAGCTCGCGTAATTCACTCCTACCTCCTGTAGAGGGACTGTCTGAACACAAAAAGTACCATTTCATCTTATTACCAATTCATTGTTGTTGTTTTTTCTTACTTAAGCCCTCATTTCTGTTTGTTCTGTATGCAAAAATAGCAATTACTACAAGAAACAAGCTCATTATGCATTTACTCTTAGAATATTTACATGTGCACTAAATCTAGACTACATTAATTAATATGCTCATTTTGATAATAAAGTACCTAGATTTCCCAAACTTAAAATACTTGGCAATCTGTTTCTTATTACTAAGGCTTAACAATTTGTTACTCGTAGATATAAAGCTTATAACTTGCCACGGTTTTGTTCAAATAAAAGTCCTCTTTAAGGATAAATGAATGATTTGTTCAATAATCTAAAGAAGTAAAGCTAGAGTGCTGTAATTTAGTATTTTCGTATGACTTAAAGTTGTTTTGTTGATAAGAAGAAAATGTATCCTTCTGAAGTAAACCACGATTACACATATTCAGAAGCAGATTTCCGATAACTCTCGTGTTGTTTAAACTCTCGTGTTGTTTATCATACCAGAAATTCATAGAAGAAATTAACGGAGAAAATTCCATGTCGTTTGGATTTTTCAAGGTTATATATTTTTTAATCTTTTATTTTCTACTTTTATCTCGAATAATTTTAAAAAATTCGTACCTTTTTATCTATTGAGACTCATTTGGGTCAAGACATTGGATAGCAAAAGTCCACTAGAGTTCACTGTAGTAGGTGGCGCTTTCTCTTTAAAATTTCCTCATATTTTCTACGTTTTTTTTCGAGAATACATTTCAAAGAAGAAAGTGTAAGTATTGATCTGGTGTAGAAGTGAGGATAGAAAGAGTCTTAAAAACATTATATCTTAATTTGGGATTTTTCTTCTTCTTTTCAAAAACCTTACACGCGATTTGTGAAAGTAGTACCACTCGTTTTCTAGGGCGGATTTTTCTGATCGATTGAGAGTTTTTAAACCGTCCTTCAGTCTACAGGATTACAGTTATGTAGGTGCAAGTAATAACTTCCTTTTAATGTATTTTCTATTGATTTTCATGCAGAGTTGATTATTCTTACATCAAGATATGACGTGTAGAGGACGAGCCCTCAGGCAATCAAAGTACCTTTGTAAGACGTCGCTAATGAAGGAAGCATTAGTACATAAAATTTAGTTGATTATAGTTTAAAATGGTCATTATTGCTTTAAAACAGGCAGAGACTGTACGATAGGTCAGGCTAAATGTCGAATTGAACAAATTAACTATTTACATAATCAACAAGTAAAGAGAGTAGCGATGTATCTCAAAATATTCACGACTTGTAAAGAGTTAGTTAATTATTCGGTTAATAATGATAATAAAAAAAAGACCTCGAAAACTTTTCATTAGAAAAATATAAAAATAAAACAATGAATATATTTGCTTATAGAGCTATTTTATAAACATTGGTGCGATATTTCTCAAAATCGTTTTGGAGAGTAGTATTTTTTCATTCCCGGCTTGGCCAGGTGGGTTAAGGTGTTCGACTCGTATTCTGAGGGTCACGGGTTCGAATCCCCGTCGCACCACCCCTTTCAGCTGTGGGGGCGTTATAATGTGACGATCAATATCACTATTCGTTGGTAAAAGAGTAGCCCAAGAGTTGGCGATGACTAGCTGCCTTTCTCTAGTCTTACACTGCTAAATTAGGGACGGCTAGCGCAGATAGCCCTCGTGTAGCTTTGCGCGAAATTCACAACAAAAATAAACAAAATATTTCTTTTCTATTTAAACCATTATCATGTACATTTTGTAATGATATTCTCTTAAGTTATAGTTATGGAAATAGTTTTACATCATGAAAGATGTAAAATCATCAGTTTTACATGAAAGAGCGATCATGTTCGAAAATGGAGATTCGATTGTGCGATTTTAAGTCGAGCTTCCTAACCACCAGGTCATGTCAGTTCAGTAACTGGAGAATCATATCGTTTATGTTTAATGTCAACTTGTACACTGAGAGGATCTTATAAGAATTAAAATGAACTATCGCTGTAGAGCTCTGATATTAAGCCATCACCTTAGACCAGATATTAAACGGATTACAAAACGATAAGTCGGACATTTTCGAAAGATAAACCATCCATTCTCAGTGGTGATGTGTGTGAATAATAATCTTCAAAAATATCTTCATTTCGAAAATGGCAACTATAACATAAACCTCGAGCAAAAATGTCTCAGTCCGCTTTTGAAAATAGTTCGATGCTTCAAATTCTGTTATGAATTACGTTTTATGTATTTCACTACTGTATTTTACAAATTTTAAGGCGTTCGAATCGTGATATGAGGGTGGCAGGTTTAAATCCCCATCACACCACTGATGCTCGCCCTTTCAGCCGTGTGGACGTTATAATGTTACAGTAAATCCCACTATTCGTTGGTAAAAGAGTAGCCCAATAGTTGGCGGTGGTTCGTGATGACTAGCTGTCTTCCCTCTAGTCTTGCATTGCTAAATTAGGGACGGCTAGTGCAGATAGCCCTCGAATAGTTTTGCACGAAATTCAAACATAAACAGACAAACATTATTAATTTTTATTTTTATAGTTTTAGATAAAAATATTATTAAATCGGAGAATAACGGTGGTTTTCTTCGGTTATGCATATCTGTTATAGAACACTCTGTTAGAACGCGTCTAATCTTAACATAATGGTGGAACAGTACGTATACACATACAGCTATCTTATTACCCGTTTTTGAATTTAAAAGAAGTTAACCAATTACAGAAGAAATTGACTGATATTTTTAACACGTTAACTATACAAAAAAACAAACTAAATTGTGTGTAATGTATTTTAACTTTGTACAGTTTCTAGATAATGCTTTTTAACTCAGTGACTTTGTAAGTGTTATCGAAACATCAAATAATTTGTTTGTAATTAAGCCTAAAGCTACAAAATGGGCTATCTATGTTTTGGCCATCACGGTTATCGAAACCCTGTTTCCAGCGTTGTAAGTTAGCAAACATATCGTTGTAAGTATATTTTTATGTAGTTTTCATTTTTACTTTTAATTACCTGCAAACTGAAAAACAAACTTTATGAAGTTTCTCATGGATATCCGCACACGTTTTAATATTTACAATTTATCATTATATAAAAGTTCATTTTACTATTTTTTTACATTGTATTTGTATGTTTAGTGTCTTATAGTACTTAGTCTCGATTTACAGTAAATTCACTCTTTTATTATTTCTTCTTCAGCATATAGTGAAAATAAAAACCGAAAAATTTCATTATTATTGCTTTTACGTTTTCCAATCAAATACATGTATCCGTGTCCGACCAATACTAAGGTTTATAGACCTAAGTGGTTAGAAAGAGAATATCGCGTCTAAAGGATGCCGCCTCACGCTGATTGGCTACCTCAGGGGAGGGAAAGGGAGAGGATGTGATGTAATTAAAGATTATGAGGACATAAAATCATTTTTGGCACCAGTGGACGCAACGTGTATGTGTGGCGTCATCAAAGATAACGATGACATAGTTCCAAGTTTTGTCACCAGACGTCATGACAGGCGGCAATGATGCTAAAAGTTGTCACTAGAGGATAGGTCGTTGTGGTTGCTTTGCTTGTTGGCAATGGCTCATCCTTTAGATAATTAATTACGTTGGAGCAGCAGCCTGACCCCAACGACGCGCTCTCTAGTGACAGCTTTTGGAAGCATGGCCTTGTTGTCTTTGATGACATCATTCCCTTCTCTGAAGCACCAATCAGCGTGAAGCGGCATCCTTTGGGTGTGATTCTCCTTCCCTTACTACCGATCCAGTATGCTTCAAATTACAAGAAACCGGCATTGTATTATTGTAAATCTTTTGATCTGAAACTGTAATTTATAAACAAATACTCTAACTTTAAAAAAGGTAAGTGTACAATGATCTGAGTTGCTGGAAGATGACAACTTAAAGAATTTCTTATCTGTGCTTTTAATAAATCCTGTATTTTTGTTCACAGATCATATTAACGTAGATACACCTAATGTATTTAACAAGTATACATTCTTCCCTTCCACCTAAACTTTCGGTCACTGTTGTTGCCAAAAATCCTTCTGAATTAAGATCTATAGTGTCTATTTTGTAAAGTAGTCTTGACTTTTATCCGATACAGTAAAAAAAAAAAAAAGTTTTATAAACGAAAGACTTTTGAAAAGACAATTAGACATTATTAATCTCTTCAGTCATAACTTCAGATAAGACAAAACCCTAATACCAACATAAATATCTTGTGGCAGACGATTTTGTTAGTCTACCGTGTGTCGCATACGGGTCATTTGTACCAATAAAATCAAATTACAAAATTAAAAGTTGCAGACATCTGCAACAATTAAGTTAACAAGATATTAAAACGTTATTTCAAAAGAACGAAAGAGAATAAAATCAATCCTTAGATACTGGTTTAGACCATAGGTTACTGTCTTGTTTTACATTGTTCCCTACCGGATGGTTGGGAGTCCACTTATTACATTGTATTTAAAAATTTTATAAATTACCTATATCAACACTCACGTAATAGACTGACAAAAATTGAGTGAAATCAGTTATTGTCCAGCTAAAAGATATAAATAATTCTAGCCTAATTAGAAAGACTAGTTGGAGTATTGATGACACTTCTTTTAATTTGTTTATGTGATAAACATGATGTTAGAGATCGTGTAATCGAAAGATCATTCTATAGTGAGATACGCATCGCTTAGCAGTGTTAAGAAGACACGCAGACGGCTTTTGATTGCATATTGGGCCTCATTAGTTTTGCTGTCTGCTGTGAGTTTACATCACTGAAGTGCGATCTCTCCGTTGAGCTTAAACAAAGATCAAACAATATAAATCTTATTCATGCAACCATATTGTAAGAAGAACACCTATCTACGAAAGAATAACATGCTCCATGCACTTATAAAGAGATTGACATGGCCTGGTGGTTAATACACTCAACTCACCATCTGTAGGTCACAGGTTCATGTCTACGTTCCAATCATTCTTGCTGTTTTTAGTCGTGAGGGTGTTATTATCTTATGATCGATCCTAATCTTCGTTCGTAAAACAGTAGCACAGGAATTGGCGATAGGTGGTGTTGGATAGCTCCTTCCTTATAGTCTATCACTACCACATTAGAGACGGTTAACACTGATATTTTACAAGTACATTTGCAGAAAATAAAAAAAAAATCATCATAAAACAAACAAACCCGAATACGTTATATAAAATTGATTGTGGAACCTCATTTTGCCAGAAACACTAAAGTCTAGTTTCTATTAGAAGAAGCTCCATCACAAGGCTATCATCTTCAAATCAGGCCCCTTCATCAGGTGTTGCCCCCCAGTGGCACAGTGATATGTCTGCGGATTTACACACTAAAAACCAGGTTTCGATACCCGTGGTGGACAGAGCACATATAGGCCATTGAGTAGCTTTGTGCTTAACTCTAAACAAACAAATAAATCATCGTGTGTGTTCTTCATGATATATCTAGTACACAAAGACAATATTTTTCCCGCACATGTTTCAATACTCCAATCACTCAAAAATCTAGATGAGTTGCATTCGATTACTTGACTCGTGTACTTTTGTGTGGAATAGCATGAACAATCGTTTCATTCTCCAACTGTTTGAGGAATGCGATGATTGGATGGATAAGTAGTGGAAGTAATTTGTGTACACGTGGCTTGTGTCGCATTTCTGGACGGATATCCTCATTTTAAATTGCGTTAAATACATTCATCTATTTCCTTGAGCACGTAGACGGCGTCTGTCGTTAACTTTTGCTTTCGTAGAATTTCATCTAGACTGAAATACGACTTGTATCAGCTCTCTTTCTGAATGGTCCTAGTAGTCCAAGTTGATCCTTATTGCTCTGTTTTCTAGTACAATTTAGTAAAAGGAATAACCTTGATTCGGATTTGTTTTAAATTCCTGATCTTTTTGTTATGTGACTACAAAATTTTTTTATCGGAAAGGACTGTTACATACCATTCCTGAAACTGATCAGTTTTTATTGATATCACACGACCTACGTAACGCTAAATAATATCAAAATATAGTTTAAATTCTTTCCGTTCAACCGGGACTTTATACCGCCTGTGAATGTCACGTCATTTGTTGATTTGTATGTTCAAATTTTTTTAAGTATAACACGCTCAATCTTCTGTATTCAAAATTTCAAATAGATATTAAGATACATCGCACGAAAATGTGATTATTGATTTTTAAGATTATGTAATACAGGCCTAAAGAACAATACGGCCTTCCAGTGGCTCAGCGATATGTCTGCGGACTTACACACTAAAAACCGGGTTTCGATACCTGTGGTGGGCAGAGCACAGATAGCTCATTGTGTAGATCTGTGCTTAATCCAAAAAACAACAACAGAACAATATGTCGTACTTCGCTAAAACGTTAATTTAAAAATAAGAGAATATGTGTCTTTTTTTTTGTTACGGCAAAACCACATTGGGCTATTTGTTGAATCCCCCCGACGATAAATGAACCCCTGACTTTAGAATCGAATAAGTGAATGATTTCCAAATATTAGTAATGCTCAAACAGTTTTATTGATTTTACTTTTAAATTATGTTTGTAAACTGTTTAAGGAACAGTTACTGCAACTTTTGATTACATTAGCATAACTTAAAGAAAGTAAGGAAATAACTATCTACAATTTTAAAATTTTGTTTTTTGTCTGAGTTTCCTCTATTATAAAAATGTGCGTTAGTAGGAAAAAAAGGAATTGACGAAACAAGTGAAAAACATTACAAATCTCTAATATTTTGAGTCGCATCGTGTGCTTTTTGAGTAATTTTTCACACGCATTTCCAGAAAGACATTTCCAAAGAGAAGAAAGCATACACTGAACTGCATATAGAGTATTTCATTCCTTTTGAAACTCGTGGAATGAATTACCTGAAATGTATTGAGCATATTTTTAGCTGTGAAAACTTATTAGTATCACGAATATTACGAATCAAGTTAACTGTTGTACCAAGAAAGCAGTTTGTTTTATTTATAAAGTAACATCCCAGATGATATTCAATTTGTTTAACATAAAATATTGTACGTGTCGCCAAAAAAATTACACATTTCAAAATTAAAACTAAATTTCTGCGTCTCGTTTAAAGTTTAAGAAAAACTCGATTCATTTTCCTTCGCTGTATTATTTTTCTTCCACGTCTAATATCTGGGCATAATTGTCGTCGTATATTATTTTACACATTTGAAAAGCTTTATTTGTTTTTCGGCCTGGCATGGCCAAGCGCGTAAGGCGTGCGATTTGTAATCCGAGGGTCGCGGGTTCGCACCCGCGTAGCGCTAAACATGCTCTCCCTCCCAGCCGTGGGGGCGTATAATGTGACTGTCAATCCCACTATTCGTTGGTAAAAGAGTAGCCCAAGAGTTAGCGGTGGGTGGTGATGACTAGCTGCCTTCCCTCTAGTCTTACACTGCTAAATTAGAGACAGCTAGCACAGATAACGCTCGAGTAGCTTTGTACGAAATTCCAAAACAAACAAATATTTGTTTGTTTATTTTACGCAAAGCTACGCAAGGGCTATCTAACTAGCCGTTCTTAATTTAGCAGTGTAAGACTAGAGGGAAGGCAGCTAGTCATCACCACCCACCGCCAACTCTTGGGCTATTCTTTTACCAACGAATAGTGAAATTGATCGAAACATTATGATGCCCTTACGACTGAAAGTGCGAACATGTGACGGAGATTTGAATCCGCGACCCTCTAATTGCTAGTGAAGTGCTTTAACCACCTGACCATGCCGGGCCCGAAAAGCTTTGTGTAATTTATTTCTCGGTTATAGTACAGATGTCGAAAGCAAAATTTGCGTTTCCGAAGAGAGGGGGCAGAATGTTGGTAGTTTGAAATAAAGGCGTTGGGAGACATGCTTTTTCCAAACATTGTTTACAACCGTCGTGGTTATTTGGTCTATTTTGATGCGGGGGTCAATACAAAGATAAATGAATGAGAAAGTCTTTACTTCATTGTCCTTGTCTTTTAAACTCTTTATCTCCAGTTGCTATATTCATTCTATAGTTTTTCTCTCTGTATAATAAATAATTATTTTGGACCTTTAACTCATTTTAGAGTTGTGGATGTAGTAAAAGCAGAGAAAGTTATAGGGGTAACGAAATTGGTAACTACACTCTTGTTATGAAGATGGGATTCTGTCCTCCTATTTCTGATTATCAACGTAGACATAAATATTCTCTCTAAATATACGTATTTTATACGTGCATATACTACTAATCTACATGTGTAACGTTAGTGCAATGTAATATTATTTATCTCTAATATATACATGTTTTCATCCTCTTTATTATGACGTCACTTTAAAATTACACAAGTTATGTGCTGTAGTTTTATTATATCACTCTGTACCCCTTTCTTTAAAAAATGAAATCATATGAACTGTAATTTTGCTATGCTCTCCAGACATGTCTTATAAATTTGCATTTGGTGCATTTATTGCCGCCTGTGTCACAAGGTAACCTAATTCTTTACATTGAAATCGTGTTGGTTTTCCTTGTTATTTCTTCTCTGACAAGTTTTCATCTGACCATTTCTAAAGGTTTCCTGGGTGCGTCAGAAAGATCTCCACATACTGACCGTTGGTCGTTATACATACACTAGTGACCAGAGGTTCAAATCTCTTCACCTGGACGACACTGAAGACTGGACGCTCAAGATTCTGTACACCCAAAAGAAAGACGCTGGAGTTTACGAGTGTCAAGTCAGTTCTGAACCGAAGATTAGTCTACCTATACGTTTAAACGTTGTCGGTAAGTCCACAAGTTTAATTGCAGCTACTGCCCCTTATTTGATATGAAAACACAAATACAGAAATAACTTGTTTTTATTTGTCACTAAGTGTGTCCATTTTTCAACTCAAGATATTAACGAAGCTGATTCGAGTTTTATTTTACTATTTCTGAATTCCTTTGTTTGTTGTAGTTAAACAACGTCGTTATATTTTATTCAGAGTTGTCATTATAAACTGAGCCGTCGCAAAATGCGCTGTACAGGAATTTCTAACTGCACAAAATGTTATAATAAAAGTGCAACACTGTAATTCTTTTACTGGCTTTTTTTACTTTATTTTAAAATGACATCACGCTTTAACATGCATTTTCCTTTAAACATTTATAAAGTTAAAAGCTTTTTTATCCGTATTAAGAAACATCGCTAACAGACGTAAATGTTAGAGTGCAATTGCTATTTTTGCAGCCGGATACTTCTTATATGTGAGTCCTTTTAAATACTATATCCATTGGAAGTTTGAAATTTAATTACATAAGCCAACAAATTGTGTTACTTGTTGTGTTAAAAAAGTAATTTTATAGGTTAATAAATCCCTCATTTGGGTTAAACAAATTAAGATTCCGATAAAATATCTCGTCGTTTTGTTGTACTTCTAACAGACTTATAAGAAATTTTATTATTCAAATAAACATGTAAAAGACAAATCATCTTAATATATCATGAGATATTCCTGTAGTAACGAGTATGTCTTTTATTTTCCTTTAATCCACTGTGAAATGATATTACGAGATAGAACATGATGCAGAGTATCATTGAACATGCCTGTTATTAAAGTAAAAGCTCAAACAAGTTTTGTAGAAGTAATAAACATTTAAGTATTTTTATCTAAGAAACTATATACAAATTTGTCAAATATTTCACGCGATTTTTTATACTCTACAATAAATATTGAGATCAAATTTTAATAATTTATCGGACTTCTAAGGTATTAAATCTCCTTTAATGTGTTGAATGAGTCTCACGTTCTGTTAATTAAGAACACAGAACGTATTCAACTGTAGTATTATTAGTTATCTATAATATAACTTCAGTATAAAACACAAAACTATTTGGTTGTCAAAAGTGTCAGGTTTAATTATGTAATAGGTCCCATGGAACAACGTTCATTAGACTGTAAAAGGCCTGATCATTGTAGTGACACTATTTTGTTTGCTTGTTTGTTTTTGAATATCGCACAAATATACTCGAGGACCATCTCTGCTAGCCGTCCCTAATTTAGCAGTGTAAGACTAGAGGGTAGGCAGCTAGTCATCACCACCCACCGCCAACTCTTGGGCTACTCTTTTACCAATGAATAGTGGGATTGACCGACACATTACAACGTCCCCACGGCTGGGAGGGCACGCATGTTTGGCGCGACCGTGATGCGAACCCGCGACCATCAGATTACGAGTCGCACACTTAACATGCGTGGCCATGCCAGGCTCATAGTGACACGAGTGTTGCATCACTCTTTAAATTTCTATATGGGCGATCCTTATTTACCAACGAGATGGGAGTTGGAAGTAATGGGGGCTTAAGCCTTACTTTACGAGATTTGAGAAGGGCTTTATTTCATTGCTGGAGATTTAGGATTACATCATTTTTAATGCAAAAGGTGTGAGAGGCATTTTAATGGGATAGATTTGAGTGGAAGGAAGGTAATGCAATTCAGGTCTCTTAATATGTCTACTAATGAATCGAATCACTTGTATTCATTTGGATTATAACTTGCAATGCCTACTGGCGATTGCGGACCATTCCAGTTAACATGAAACTGCCATAAAATTATAACATTTCCGGTTGCCATGATCTGACGTGCTCTGTAATTACATTATTCAAAATAAAGATTGAAGAGTGCTGACAATAGGGTTCTGTAAACAACCAAAGAATACCTATTATTAAGTAAATAACCTTTTACAGTAACTATATTAATAATTGTTGATGTCCTTGCTCAACAGTAAACAGTATAAAAGTTTTTCTTTCATAGTTCGAATATAAATTCACCTCCGTAAAAATTCATTTTCATGCAAAAATAGCATTAATTAATATATAATTTAATGAATGCAATTACAGCACATTGAATTTTGTGTTATTTTGACTGACTGCAGTTAAATCATCACGACATCTGCGTCTGGTTGATTGCGAACACCTCCTGTTTTATATAGGTGAACTAGTTTCTTGAAGAAGCAACTGCTTGCGATCAGTGTCTTAAAAGATAAGTAACACCGGTCGAAAACTGACTTGCCTTTAAAAAATGAAATATGAGACATAAAATATGTTTTAAAAATTAGCAGTACATAAATGCACGTCTCGTAAAGTAAGAAATATAAACTCAAATGTCTAAAATGTTCGTTTTCGTAAGAAAATAACTCAAGATCTTCGCCAAGTTTTAACAGAACATTAACGATGTAATTAAACTGACTAAAACCAGGGATAAAATTCCCAAACGAAAAAGTAGAGTTAGACAGCTGGGTGAAGTGTACCTGTTTTTTAGAAAGAAAATAACTCTACGTCTAAACATAAAATAAGTTCTCATATCACTACCGCCTTAAAAAATAAATTCCGGTACTCATTACCAGTAAATACTGGCAGAATTTCACCCTCTCACTAAAATAAATCAGCCTCGTACCTTTGTTTCTGAGAAATAAGAGAAACAAACCATGAAGGTACCACTAACATGATTTATGCACTCAATCCATGAACGATGAACATGTTTACATAAAAGGGCATTTAACATGAAGAAGGAAGGGCACATCATGATGTCCGAAAGGTTGTAAACAAATAAAACGTAAAAGCTGTCCACAAAAGAGAAAAGAATTCCTCAAATGCTACTCTTAATATACACAAATATCAAGTGCTCTTCATAAAGTGCGTAATAAACATTTATAATTGTTTGACAGATTAGTGAAGGACAAACAGTCTATCATATTGATTACTAGAGTTTTAGGTTTTGTTTGTAGATGTGTATTTTTGATAATGTTATTGCAACTATTCTTATATTTTAAACTCCGTATAATACCATTACCGTATGAAACCAGGCTCTTTGCTATCATGTTCCTTTGTAAGTTGTAAAACTTGAAAAATACTACAAAATAAAGGGCGGAAAGTGTATGAAACAGAGTTTTCAGGTTAAATGAGCCTCACTTTTGATATACGAATCTGCGAGTACAATACAGGGTAGGACTGGCTGTGGTGTGATGGATTTATGTTTGAAGGGATACAATTTTGGTGTGTTGGATTTGAGATGTTATGGTAGCTGCTCCTCAATGAAGTTTCACACCTTTTACCTGGTAAATAATGGTAATTTAATTTCATTAAAGTTACTGGTCAGCTCTTAATCAACTAATTATAGATATTTTTGTGTCAGGTTCTATAATTAAAGATAATTTTGTGCCAGGTTCTATAATTATAGATAATTTAGTGTTATGTTCTCATTATTTAACCTGGGACGTTGTTATTTTCTCATTAATTGTTTGTTTGTTTTGAATTTCGCGCAAAGCTACACGAGGGATATCTGTGCTAGCCATCCCTAATTTAAAAGTATAAGGGCGAGCATGTTTGGTGTGATGGGGATTCGAACCCGCGACCCTCGGATCGATTTTCAAGGAATAAAAACCTGTTATAATATGAAATAAGCTTTTTATGCGTTTTATAAGTAGCTTATGTTCTCTCGTTTCTTTGATATAAGTCTGATTAACACTATGGACTGAATTGTTTAACATATCTAATATTCTTCATTTTTATAATTTTATGTATTTTTTCATACATGTGTTTCATTATGAGAATTATGTAGTATTCTTAGCTTCGTATATGGATTTAGGACTAACCTAGATCTCTTTTAACTAGTGATATTATTGGGATCACGTCCAAGAGTATCGCTACCCTCGAAGTTATTCAACTGATGAGTCATTGAATCCTAACTTTTACAAGCAAGCCTACCACAGTTCATCTGATTTTAGTGATTTCTCATGTACTTAGACAATTTATCGAACAGACAGCCAAGAGTGAAACAGTTTATCATCTGGTTAACATACGATTGGTTACTTTATATCAAGTTAAGTTGAGTAAAAGTAAGTTAATACTGTAGATCTCATATTAACCAACAGATCAGCTCAATCAACACACTTTACACATACGTTAAGTTTCACCCGTTTCTTTTTTATTACTGGCCTTAATTAAACTTAAAATAATTTTGTTTAACAATTACACATTTTGTAGCGTTTAGACTTAAATTTTGATAGAAACAACTATGTATTCTTAGATAATAGTAGGCATTTAAAATTTGTTGTTGTTGTTTTATGTTATTATACAAAACAATTGTATATAGTAATCGAGATAGAAAGTTTTGTTTCCGCGTAAACTTGAAACCTGATTGTTTAGTTTCATAAATCTGGAGAAAGGGGGCTTTTAATAACATATGCCTTGAATATCCCATGAAAAATAACGTTAACAATCTGGTTTCGATACTCGTAATAGGCCCTCAAGCTTACCAATGAACCATCGAGAGGCTAAATTCAAGCAAAAGATGACTTTATCTCTCGGAAGGAAAATAAACATAATTTCAATTAACTTATGTAAGATAATAACTCTAAAACGAAACAAATAAAAGTAGTTGTGGTTATAGTTTTATATTTCAAACACCTCATCTGTCTGTTTGTTTGTATTTGAGCAAAGTCACATATGGTTATCTGTTATGTCCAACGTATTCAATCAAACTTCGGATTTAAACGTCATAATTCCTTAAACTTACCGCTGGTCCACCAAGAAACCAAGCTGCTTGTTAAGTATTGATTTAAATACAGACTAACTTCTGTTTTGATTTGATTCTGCAAAAGTAAAGTAGGAACACGGGGGCACTGTCCCCCAATCATTTTAGTGGGAGTCAACATTTTTCCATTTCAGAGCGAAAAGAAGAGAAAAAAGTGTTGTGTTGGAGCCCATGCCACTTGCCAGCTTCAGCCCACGCCTTGTGACAGCAGGTAAACGTATTGCAGGGCATGTCACACCCAACCACTGCCCTCCCCCCAAAATTCTACTTCATTATGTGACTAAACATGTGGCTTCACAAAAAGTCTCTGTTTGCCAGGTTGAACTTTGCATTACAAAAACGTTAAAGTTCGATAAGTCCATACTTCAAATAAATTACGATTAGACACCTTATTTCTACACAGAATATTTTCCTAAATCTACACCCTTGTGTAAATTAATTGAAACAAGACTGAAAGCTACGATTTTTTCAAATTCTTGCGTTTTATTTCTGAGAATCCAAAAATTACTCACAAATTAATACATGATATGACCGCCTTTATTTTTCAGAAGATCATTAATCCGCTTTGGTATCGAATCCACGAGCTGACTGCAATCTTTATTAATTTTTGTATTGAGGTACACAACTCAGTTATGACCTCATTTAGCTTATCTTTCGTAGTACAGTCTTTTGCGCAAAGTCTTTCTTTACAAATCGCCCAAAGGTTTTTAATAGGATTTAAGTCCAGAGAATTTCCAGGCCAGTCGAGCACCTTTAGTTGCGTTGTACTCATAAAATTCTTCACAAGTTTCGATGTGTGACACGGAGCCAGATCTTGCTGAAAAATGCCAGATCCATCTGGAAATCTCTTTTTCAATTGTAGGCAAAACTTCGATGTGGTCCTCGTATCATACATTCTACGATATGTAAGCCTCCGACGCCATATTAGCTGAAAAAGCCACAAAATATCTTCTTCAAGGGATGTTTTACGAACTGACTGATGTGAGATTCTTGAAGTTTCTCACCTGGAGATCTCCGAACATGCAGACTTCTTTGACCCTGTACAAAGAAATGAGTCTCGTCACTGAATAACGAATAATGAGTCTCGTTCCCCATTGTTCTTGCCTTCAGTTCTTGTATTTCAGACCCAAATGATATCGTCTTTTCTTCATTGAGTTGGTAAAAAGTTGTTTTTTGACTGGTCTCCTTGCCCTTCTAACGCAATTCTGAATGACTTAATATTCTTCAAAATTTCGTCGTATATTCCAAAAATAGATCGACCGTACTGCAAAACACAGCTAATGACGCCGTCTGAGTAAATATATGACTATTAAAGAAAATCAGAGGGTCCAGCGAGCCTACATGGCCGCCAGGCTGAAAATATTGTAAAATGACCATTTGTTCAATTAATTTGCACAAGGGTATACTTTCACAAGTGAACAATGGGTGTATAATATCATTTAAAACTAGATTATTTTTGAAGTTATTAACAGTTATATCAATCACATTATTGTCAGTCAATTTTTATGAGCAGTTTAATGTTTAGGTACTGTTTCTCAAAAACCATCATCAATACAGTTATTTAACCCTATTATTCACGGGTATTCTTCAAACGTTTAATAGCTTGGTGTTATGTTTCGTAATGGTGTAAACGACAAACAATGAAAGTTATAATTTATCTTCCTGTAAACTTGTAAAAATGAGGACAAGTACAGTGTCTTTGGTGCATTACTAGATAATTCATATGTTACAAACACAACAGAGAAAGGTATTTCAATGACTACAACTCTAACGTCATATGAATTTTGTTATTTTACAGCAAATAGCCGCGCCAATAATAAGTTATGGCCAATACGATTTTTTGTTATGAAATTGGCAGTCAAGGCTCGGCATGGCGAGGTGGATAAAGGCACTCGACTCGTAATCTGAGGGTCGTATGTTCGAATTCCAGTCGCACCAAACATGCTCGCTCTTTTAATAGTGGGGGCGCTATAATATTCGGTCAATCCCACTATTCGTTAGTAAAAAAATAGCCCAAGAGTTGGCGATAGTGGTGATGATTAGCTGCCTTCTCTCTAGCCTTACACTGCTAATTAGGAACGGCTGGCGCAAATGGCCCTCGAGTAGCTTTGCGGGAAATTTAAAGTGACGGTCAAATCTCATTATTCGATTAAAGTAGTTCACCAACTGGCGGTGGGTGGCACGAGCTGCCTTTCCTTTAGTCTGTCATTTCTAGACCAAGAACAGCTAATGGAGGTAGCCCTCAAATAACTGTCGTCGAAAACTTCACGAACGATTAAACAAACAGTTTATGTTGTGTCTGTCGCTAACCGTATGTATTGCTATACAGTAACAATATCATTGAAATAAACTGAATTCATGTAACACCGAATAAGTTTAATTTTTCAAGGGGGTTTGCTCATGTTTCGTGAGTTTCACAAATATGGAGCTCTCTTGTGTACAAACACCTTGGTCAACGATGATCAAACCTATTTAACTCTGTAAACTACACACACACATATATTTATTTAAACGAGAACATTTCAAACGCACCATTCTAGATTAGTTACTGAACACCATATTGTCACCTCAGATGTTATTTCTCAGATGTATTAATATTATATGCTATGTAAAATGACAATAAAGAAAGTGACAATAGTATGAGTCCCATGTCAGTAAAAAATAAGAAAACAAGTCTCATTTATATGTTCCGCTGAGAATAAGAAGGCCCCACACTCACACAGCGGCATGTCTGGGTTTTGATATTCGTGATGGACATAGCACAGATATTCTTTTATACAGCTTTATTGGAAACAATAACTAGGACAGGAGATCCCATGAATGTAAGAAAATAAGCCTTATTTGTAAGTTTTGTTTACCATAAGCAATAGTCAGTTAAGTCTTGCATATTCGTATTACCATTAAAACGAATTAAACACGTTTCTTGTAAAATTGAAGTTTATATAACTTGTGAAACGTGTTTCTTCAACGCCGTTTTTTCGGCCTGGCATGGCCGAGCGCGTTAAGGCGTGCACTCGTAATCCGCGGGTTCGCGCCCGCGTCGCGCTAAACATGCTCGCCCTCCCAACCGTGGGGGTGTATAATGTTGGTAAAAGAGTAGCCCAAGAGTTGGCGGTGGGTGGTGATGACTAGCTGCATACCCTCTAGTCTTACACTGCAAAACCAGGGACAAACAACGCCATTTTGTCTCATTTTCTTACCTTGATTTGTTGTTACAGTACTCAGAATCTTCGCACAAAGCTACATAAAGGTTACCTTTACTAAGAGAGAAATAAACTAGTAAACAACACCCGCCGCAAACTCTTGTGTTATTTTTTTAACTTAATTGTGGGATTCGACAATCACTTTTATGGCATTCCCACAATCCCAAAGTGCCAAGCACGTTTTTGCTACAAAAGATCGCGAAGTATGAATCATAATAATCACAATCCACGAATGGCTCCATTTCTATCATACTTTAACCATGTTGTATGTAAAAGGTTTGAAAAACGTATTGCATTCAATTTTCGTAGGCAGTTACTTAATTGTTTTTTCGCTTAAATGGCCATCAAAATAATTTCACGTCATAAAATGTTTTATTTTTAGGCAGCTACAAATATTAATGTTTGATAAGTCAGACTGTATTTTTGTCATTCTTAAAAAACAAACTGCACATAGACAACAAAAGAAACTTTTATTTAAGTCACAAATGTCAGACTATAACGAACTTACGTATACCAGTGAGAGATGAGTGTGTTAGTAATCAAACATCATTAGTTCCGTTCAATTAAGTACGATACATTTTCCTTACTGTATTCTTTATAGCAGTTTCGCAATGTATAGTTATGATGTTATAAATTCAACTGTATACTGCCGTTACACAGTGTTCCCTCGCCACTTCGCGGGCTCGGCCAACCCCCACATATATATATAAAATAATAAACATTAAATCTAAAATATAGCATTAAATACCATTAAAATATTAAAAATAAATATAATTAATAGTGTAAAGAAAAAAACAGGTATATTTTGAGATATAAACATATATTTGAGTTTATAACAGCGTAAAAATGGAAACAGAACCAACTGGAAAGGCTATAGATGTACGCATTGTGCGTCTGCGAAGGCTACACGAGATCAGCTTCATGGCGTAGCGATGTGCAAGACGGGCTATAATTGGTGCAGAAATGAAAGACGGCCAATGACAGCTACCCATCTTGATTGTCTTTCACCATTGCTACATGTCTTCAAAATGTTCATAAGGCATTGCAAGAGATGAAGCCCTGCACCGTTAATGCAAGCTGGAAGAAGTTGTGGCCTGAGGTTGTGCACGACGACAAGGGATTCACGCCTGAAGAAATACAACACTCGACTGTTCAAAAAGCTGTGCAATTAGCTTCGTTAATCAAAGGTGAAGGATTTGCCGATATGACGAAGGAAGACGTGGATGAATTGATTGACTTAGAATCCGAACCACTCGCCGACCAAGACTTAGAAGCACTGACGAAGTCTGCTGCTGAGGAAGACGACGAAGAGGAAACACCGAAAGAAGCCGAGGAAACAATCGAGTAAAGTGGATGGTCGTTAGAGCGGTTAGGTAAACTAATGAAACTAATTAACGAAGTGAAGGAGTGCTCACAGGAATAGGACAACGATATGGTTCGATCAGTACAATTTTGCAATAAAATAGAAGAACTGATGACTCCTTATCAAATGATTTTCGATAGGCTAAAGAGGCAGAGAAAACAACTGCCAATAACAATGTTTTTCCAGCCGAGCAAGAAAGAAAGGGTACCGGTGGCAAGTACTGTTCCTGAAGTTGTAATGACCGACGAAGAAATTGCCGATTCACCTTCCACAGAAGAGGAAGTGGTGTCCCCCGAAAAGACACCACCTGCTGAAGATATGTAATTTTTAATTTTAAGGCTTAATATCTTAATAATTGTTCTTATTATTTCAGCAATAATGAACAGTATTGTAATGGGAGGGTTAAATAGTTGCACAGGAAGGGTTTTAAAAGTCAAAAAGCACATAAATATATACTAAAAAAATCGGCGATCCCACTTCGCGAAAATCTCCTTTCGCGGGGAGGTTTGGAACGCATCTACCGCGATACACGAGGGAACACTTTATAATTGTGCGGTGCGCCATCTTATTGTGAAAGCAGGTAATAAGGTATCCAACTGTGTGCAACCATTTTACAATTTAATTAGACATCCAACGGTATACTGCCACTTTATCATTTTCTAGTGTACCGCCTGTTATGGAAGCATATATTTCGAAATTCAACTGTGTTTTTATAAATTTGTGGTAAGTCAACTATTGTGAAACCATATACCACATGATGTCACTAGCAGTGGACGGTTATTGACTGCTTAACATAATTCATTGATTACACTATGCTGAAAAACATTATATTTTGAAGAAATTTTTTCTCCCTGAGAGCTCTCGTATATTTCTTTTTCCAGTTATATTTATAACGTTTCACGTCGTCCGTTGTTATGTATCAAATAGTATTGTTTGTTTTTTGTTATTATTGAAAACGAATTACCACCTTGTACCTAGAATTTTCATTCCGTTTGTAAATACACTCTGTCATATTGTTATCTTATCATTCTGATACCTCTCTCGATGCTTTAAAGCATGGCCCTGTAGATTCATAAGAAAAATACCACGCTTCTCTTTTAACGTCACAAATCACTGAAAACATCGTAAGTAACTGAGAAGTCGAAATTTTCTGGTTCACTTTTACTTAACTAGTAAGATAATATTAAATTTAACTTCAACGTAATATAATTACACTTTCTGCATACAACGTTTATTATAAATTTCAAAACGCGTTGTTGTTGTTTTTTTGCAACGTTTTGTGTGCTTGCAGCACTTTAAGTTATTGTATTTCGTGGTGAGATTCTGTTAGATAACTCGTATAACAAGCCAGGTTACTGCCTTTCATTTACATTATCTAGAGCGACGTTGTTTGAAAGGCAACTACAATGGGACAGAGTTTGCTATCAGTTATAAGTGGAAAAACCATTTGGAAGATTGCTTTTAGAACTGCAATACAAACTGTTATTAGGAGCACAAAAATTCTTGTCAATTTCCACCAATACTGGTGGCTTTAGATAATTTTGCATCGCAAATGCCATAATTTGTGGCTAGCATAGCTTCTGATTTTTCTCGACGTACCTTTTAAAACATACTTCATGAAATCTGCAATAGAAAAGGAAAATCGCTTAAGATAATCTTTCTAATTACTCCTTTACGTTTTAGGTGTAAGTACCATCAACATAAACAGCGTTTTAACGATCAAGGTAGCACATTTCTTGAACTTAATGAGTTAGACTGAAGGAATTATTATTAGTTTTACGTTTATGCTTACGTATTTTGTGTCGAAAGATATTTTTCGTGTGAATACTCAGATAAAAAATAACCTCATAATGTTTCTTTTAAAATACACAAATGTTTTTTTTTTTAATTTCGCGCTAAGTTACACGAGGGCTATCTGCGCTAGCCGTCCCTCGGATTACGAATCGAATGCCTTAACCACCTGACCATGCCAGGCCTAAACAGCTATTTGTATGGAACACACATGTATTAGTGATATACCCAAAATCTACTAGTTTACGAAAATTGCCTTAAGTGTTTTCTAAGAAATTTGTAATATTTCAATTATTTGTATTAAGTTTTAATATTTTACCACCAGTGGTGTTAGTAGCAGTAATTTTTAAATATTACACTTGTATATATATATATATATACAAATCTGAAGGAAAAAAGCAGATTTTTATGAAATTTTTACACAACGAATAATACAAATTGGATGAATGTATCTGTAACTATTCCTCTTTATTAATCACTAACTTACTTTTTAACAAAATACGACAGTTTAACAATATCTTCCTGTCAACATTAGTAAATCTCTCACCAGGAGCGCTGGCATTGAATTATACATATCAAGGTAATTAACGATATTATACGAATTTCAGCATATTCATATCGTAGTGTATATGCAATTAAAACCTGAATCGATATTGTTGGCAATTTCTTAAAAGACATGGCAATAAATTGTGTAGAACTCTCAAACTGGATTATTTACGCCACATAGTACTTTGAAACGATTTAACGTATTCGCACAGATGTTTAATCGTTGACAAAATGATGAGGGGCAACAAGCAAATTCCACTCCCACGCTCCATCACTCCTTTCTCGAAATTCCATGTGTTTTATATTGGTTAACGTCAATTTTCATCGTTGAAAAATCAGAAAATCATCACCAGTCATGTGCTGAGGAAACTCAACCTTATGTAAGGATGAAATTTGGTACAACTCTGATCAATTTTTATAGAGTTATTAATCCAGAACCAGGAAAATGGCCTGTTTCTCTAGTATAAGGCCCGGCATGGCCGAGCGTGTTAAGGCGTGCGACTCGTAATCTGAGGGTCGCGGGTTCGCATCACGGTCGCGCCAAACATGCTCGCCTTTTCAGCCGTGTTGGCGTTATAATGTTACGGTCAATCCCATTTTTCGTTGGTAAAAAAGTAGCCAAATAGTTAGCGGTTGGTGGTGATGACTAGCTGCCCTCCCTCTAGTCTTACGCTACTAAATTAGGGACGGCTAGCACAGATAGCCCTCGAGTAGCTTTATACGAATTTCAAAAAACAAAGAAACAAACTCTCTAGTGTAAAAAAAAAAAGAAGCCTTAAAATGATCCGGAATCGATATTTGAATCCGGACTCACTTTAGAGAGGACTATCTCGCACTGATCTCTGATATTTTGTAAACTTTTCATTAGTTTTCGAGATACGCACGCACAAATGTACACACGGACCCAATCGCAGTACGCTCTAGCAGTAAAACATCCAGTTTGGAGCCACAGAAATGTCTCAGTTAACAATTCATGTTACTGAAAAAGTGAAGGTAAAATACACATACACACAGTTGTCGTAATAGAGTCAGCATAAAAACCTTGTTCCTTATGATGTTTCTTGTGTATGATTATACAGGTTTAATTCACGCAACATGATTATTAAAGTACATATATATAAACATTTTAGATATTGAAAAGATAGCTTAGTTTATTACGATTGTTATGTATAGTGTTTTTGTCTCTAGCCATCAAGTATCCTGGTGAAACAACGGTATTGCTATGGACTTACAACGCTATAATATGGAGTTCGATTACTCGTGGTAGACACAGCAAAGAGCTCAATGTTTTTGTTTAGAATTAAGCCCAAGGCAACACAATGGGCTATCTTTGTTCTGCCCACCACGGATATCTAAATCCGGTTTTAGCGGTGTGAGTTCGCAGACATACCGCTGTGCCACTGGGGGGAGGGGGGAAGAGCCCAATACAGTTCTGCCAAAATACAAACAAACTGGCCATCAAAATATTAAATAACAGTCACAATAATTATTGTGTTGTTGGAGGAATCAAAAAGAGCAATAATTCGTTTTTCGTTTTGTTTTTTTCTTGGGGAGGGGTCAAGAAGGATTGTTTCACTGTTCAAGAAAAGTGGCTGGTTCTTCGAACCAGTGTCGGAAGAAATTTTGGTTTATTTGTTTAAATACAAAAACCAAACAATGGAATATCTTTTCTTTACCCAGAATGTTACTGCTCCACAGCCGTCAAAATTGTGTTATTGTTGTGTTATTGCTCAGAAATATCTCTCGTTCATCAATGTGAACGTGCAGTAAGATTTCTTTTTTTACATATTTACCACAAGTACAGAAAGTGTGAAACTAGGCTCATTACACGACATTATACTCACTTCGTTTTTATTTCTTTGCTGATGATAGATGTGTGTGAACAAATGATCGAAGAAAATGTTTTGATAAAGACGTTCCTATTTGAGGAACAACCATCGGTCAAGTACATGTGTAAATAGTTGGAATACTCCAAGCTCTAAACAGTAGCCAATGAATGTACATATTGGTTATACCAAGCAACTAATTACATAAAACATTTTGATAAGGTTAATTAAAATAAATACAAACACTTTTAAAAAATTAAAATTGGTCATGTTATAAGCTTTATCAAATTGATTGCACAATGTAGCTTTTCTAGTTGTCCACTTTGTGAGAAGTGTTTTGACGTATATTCACTTCTACACGATTATGAATCAAGTTGTATAAAAAAAATACTTACTATTCACATCTCTTTTACAACAAGTTTAAAATCCATTTGTTGTTACTGTAAGATTAATTTCGTGAAAAACAGTTTTGTATTGCATAAAAATCGTTGTTGCAAAAGAAATATTTCGTGTGCCAATACACATTGTAGAACACAAATAATCATTATACCGTCCTCAATTTGAAAATGTATAAAATGTTGCAGATATTAATCAGAATACCATAACGATAATCTGAAGACAAATTTTGTAATTTATGCCCACGTCCCAGGTTTAATGAAGAACGAAATATCTTATGCAAGCTTTTCTTGTTCGTAATTTATACCTCAGCCTAGAAGAACAGAGTTTAGCCTAATGCGACCCTAGCGGCCGCTGAAGGAGCCTTGGCACGTAATTACTGTTTCCAAGCAACGAAAATTTTCGTATACAAAAAAAAAGAAAAAGGATCCAATAACTCTGAGTCACGAAGTCGTTCATTGTTCTACACGTAATACTTGTCCTTTGCGCATACTCTCTACTGCCAAAGAATAATGTTTTAAAATGTTGGTACTTGGTATAGGCTATAAGTGTACGTCAGAAACCCCTAAGTTCAAGGCATAGCCATTATCTAATTTTATATTACTAATCATAGTCAAGGCAGTTTATTAGCGCACTCCCTGCCACAGAGCTTTGTCCAGTTTTTAGCCGGAAAAAATAATTACTGTAGCGTCGTAGCAACGCAAAATTTAGACCTGCCAATTCACAGCTCGGAACACTTAACTACCAAGCCAGTTCTCTGCCTTACATTTGAAGCTTCTACTTGTAACACCACATATTTAGTAAGTGCAAGTTAATTCCATGTTAGAACTATCTTGATTATAGCTTACAACAGAGCTGAACGCAGCCCACTGGTTAACGTGTCGGGTTGTGAATGTGTGGTTTTGTGGTTTACGCCCCATAACCAGAAAAACACCGGAACAATAATCGCTGTAGTCAACGTAATCTATTACTTCTCAATTAGATGTTGCTAGTGCAGCTTGGCACAAATTTCAACAAACAAACTCAACTTGTAAAACATAATTTCTTATGAATTATACGAAGCGATAGAATGTATACAAATAATCTTCTGCTTAGCTGTGACAGAATATAACCTTAGCGCCCATATAAAGTCATGTTGGTCTTGATTTGAAAAAAAAAAGTTTTAAAACGTTCATTCAAGACTACTTGTCCGGTCGTTTACGTATATAGTCATAGGTAGAAAACAACCAGTAAAAAAAAAAGCTCTTTAGCTCCTTTCTGACCCTGGGGCACAGGGGGACGTTTACGGAGTTACAGAATGCTAGAAACTGGGTTTTGATACCCGTGGTGGGAGAGCACAAATATATTATTGTGTAATTTTGTGCTTAGTTGCAAATAAACAAAAAATAGTACGTAAACCATGAATCTTAGGATTCATAATCCGACCACCTGACCGTTGAAGAAAAAACAGATTGGGATTGTACCTCAGTTTACACGTAAGTTGTTGCGAGTTGGTATCAGCTACTCCTTGAAGCACTTGCTATTCTTAACACTTCCCGTTATTATTATGGTACTTGATGAAAGTTGCCCAATGATGGCGTCTTTCAGCCAGAACATTGACGCATACGAACCCGATGTCGCACAAAATTGACATTCAGTTTGCAATTTATGATGCAGATTATTGTATAACAGACAGTTTATTTGACACTCGATGCATGAATTTTAAAACAAAATTGAATGTATCACTGCATAAATCATGCAAAGAATGAAAACAAATTGTTATAGTTAAGAAATTTCCTCAACAAACCGACATATTATCTGAGCCATGTAACTGTTGATCGTGAATAAATCTTTCTGATAGCAAGACAGTAAAATAATATTTAAACCACGAAAGCCTTTTTTGGAACTATTATCCTGACACAAGATAGCGCTGTTAAAATGTCATGAGAAAAGGTAACTTTACAAGATCACACTGGTGAGGGTTGGAAATAATACAGGAAATGGATTACATTGTCAACGTTCACCAAAAATAACAAAAATGAAAATATTTATATGAAGACACCTCTTTAGAGAATACAGGAAAAGAAAGTCTATTGAAAATTAACAAGATTAGGCTTACAGTCCTTATACAGTTATTCGCTTAAATATCTGAAAGTTCAGTTATTCTTTGTACTACTGCTCAGATGTGATTTTGATCCTGAAGAGTTATTTTTTAAAATGTTCGTTTCTGTAATCAAAATAGTTAAGTTGCATTAAAATCCATACTTATGTTTTTGTTTTAATCTTCAACGTTTTCTAATATTTTAAAAAACAACTTACTTTCACAGTTGCCAAGGCAACTATTCCAGGAGGCCCAAACATGTATGTACAGAGCGGCAGCACCATTAACCTGACGTGTATCATCAGCGACAGCAGCGGTCCTCCAGTATATGTCTTCTGGTATCACAATGGACGTATGATTAACTACGATTCAATGAGAGGAGTGCAGGTGAAAACCGAAACGGGTTCTACTACTGTAAGTAGGCTGAAGATTGAAGACGTTAAGACCACAGACTCTGGGAATTACAGTTGTACGCCTTCTTATGCTGACTCTGACAGTATCAAAGTTCATGTGATTGATGGTGAGGATTTCGAATTTAATTGTGTATACATTTATAATTTGTCTTTCGGGTTTCGCCATTTAACAGGTTAACTTACGTGTGTCACAGTTTTCATGCTTTAAGTTAAAGATAACCCAATAAAAATATTTTGTGTACATTGCAACAAATAATGAAAGGTTTGAATTTCGCGCAAAGTTATTCGAGGACTGTCTGCGCTAGCCATCCTGCATTGTAAGATTAGAGGGAAGGCAGCTAGTCATCATCACCCACCGCCAACTCTTGGGCTTGTGTTTTTTACCAGCGAATAGTGAGATTTACCGTCACATTATAACGCCCCCACGGCTGAAAGAACGAACATGTTTGGTGCGATTGGGATTCGAACCCCCGACCCTCGGATTACGAGTCGAGTTCCTTAACCATCTGGCCATGTCGGGCCAGTAAATACTAATTAACAACTAATTTTTATGTTAGTTTTAGGCACTTGACCTTCTGTCATCTTGAGAGAAATTCCAAGATGGACTACTTTCTGGATTGGTAACGGGAAATATGAGACTTCCATCCAGAAGATTCAGAATCCAGTCTTGGCCACTATCAACTCAGAAGGTAGTCCATTTCTGAAAACGGCATGAGATTAGCCATGTGGAATATAACTAAGTTAGTAATTAATATCAAGTCGTTATATATATATAAACTACCTTAGTTTAATCGTACAGGACATGACAACGATTAACGTCACAACCTCGCTGTAAGTATTTAATTTAAAGAATAAATTGAATATATAGTATTTTAGTTCTGATAATGAAACAGTGACATTATAAAATAATTTTAACCGTTGATGGTTAAAACATGTTTTAAAATATGATGATCAGTCAGGTGATCTAATGACTGGTCACTAGGCTTCACTTGTAGCGTTGTCTGTATTGATCTTGAGACATCATGGAAGAATTGTATCCAAGGCACCTTTTGTGTCTGTAATCACCTAATGGAATACAACAAAACCCTTGTTTTCTTTTCTTGTTTTGGGAATTAACACAAAGCTACACAAAGGCTATCTGTGCTAGCCGTCCCTAATTTAGCAGTGTAAGACAAGATGGAAGGCAGCTAGTCATCACCATCCACCGCCAACTCTTGGGCTACTCTTTTACCAACGAATAGTGAGATTGACCGTCACATTATAATGCCCCCACAGCTGAAAGGGCGAGCACGTTTGGCGCGAACGGGATGCGAACACGCGATCCTCAGATTACGAGTCACACGCCTTAACACGCTTGGCCATGCCGGGTCAACAAAATCCCCAAAAGCATCCTACACACTCTGGGTGAGTTTGAAATCCTATGAGTGTGTAAGTGTCACTCAGTTTAACATGGTTGCTATTATCCATTATGCAAAAATAACGCTAATTACATCATCACATAACAACACAAAGTGGTGGTGGGTGTAACCCTGATGTTTCCATTCCACAGAATGATTACTCCTGCCCTGGCTATACTTCAACCATCGCTATTCACATCACGTTTCTCTAGAAAAATGATGTTGGATGTGACCTCTAACTCTATCTAAATTATTATAAAACTGCTATCTGTTTGTACGGAAGGCGCTTTGCTAGTTGTCTGGTGTACAGGTCGGTCTTGTGATTACTGATTTCAACCATCTACACATTGACATGGCATCCAGTTATGGCTGCGAACATCTGATTCAGTCTAAAAGCGTATAACCTACCATTACAGGAAGCCAAAATTAACAGCAATTATTTATTAGTCTTATTTATTATAATCTGCTTTATCCAAGTGTTCAAACAATAGTACCATTGGTTTCGAAGAAACTCAGTATTTTGCTAATGGCATTTGTAATGAAGTCGATTGTGATTGGTTGCACGCCCTTCGTTTATCAGATCTCTGATTTCCATAATAATGAACAGAAGAGGGAGGGAGATAACTATCGTTGTTTATAAGCACGTGTTTAAGCTGTCATAGCAACATGTTACAAATCCCTATTATCTCTTATCTAGTTTATACAGTGTACTATATTTTTGATAGTCCACGTCAAAACAGTGTTTATAATCTATCTTATATATATATATATATATATATGTATGTATGTATGTATTTCAAGTTGAAGAGTGAAGGTAGTAACTAGTGTACGTATACATACACACACATATATATAGTACTAAAACTTGGTTTGATAACAACACCTGAAGATATATATATGCACATACACAAAACTTTTACTTAATAATGACACTTAAATATATATATATGCACACACACCAAAGTACAATTCAATAATAACACCTAAATATATATACAGTTTTATGTGCTGTATACGTGAAACGTATTTATTTGGCGTAACAGCGTCATATATTAGATGCATCCGATGTTAAATGTAGAATAACTTTGTAAGTTTTTAATTATGAAAAACAATTAATACTTTTTCACATGTTATCAACTTATAATTGCATATGGTAAATAATTAACGCATTTCTTATTGAAAATAATGTAATTTAATTCTCTACATTATCTATGGCCAGTAGGTGGTTTAAAAATAAACCATCACCAAAAGGCAATGTCTTTAATTCAAAATGTTTCACGAATTTCTTCATTGAGAAAAAAAACATGATGTATCATCTTAATCATTTAATATTTTGCACCTGATGAGATACAACACGTAATGCACAGGAATTTCTCTGATAACTTAAACAAGAAAAGGGAAAGATAAATTTGCATAGACAAGTAAGCCTTTATGTAAATGAGTCAGTAGTATCGCATACGTATTCAAGGATCACGTTTCAACGTTACACTACTAAAGCTTTAGATCATTACAAGCATCTTCCAAATAGATGTATGTGTATATATATAGGATACACAGTATTTCTGCATTTCAACTTATTAAACCACGCAGAAATACGAATATTGAAGTTTCTCTAACGAAGACTGTTTATGGAAATAAATTAGCCAATGTTAAGATACTTTGTCGTGTGTTTCGTTTAGCACTGAAAAGATAATATGTTTCAACTCCAGTTATTTCCGAGCGACATTTAGAAAAAAAAAAATTAAAACAATTAACTTCGCGTGACTAGAGCAAACAGCGAGTTACACAAAGTTGTATCATCTGAGAAACGTTTGGTTATTGTTGTTTCGTTTTTATAATTGTTTGCGAAGCCACTCGAGGGCTATCTGAGCTAGCGGTACTTAATATTTGCCACGAAAACGTCCTCAGCACTTTGGAGCTCTGGATGTGACAGAATAGTGAGGGTCAGACCGACACCATTTGGTAAGCCAATGACAGTCCTGAGGTTGGCGGAAATTTTCTGCTGACTAACCGCCTTCCCTCTACTCTGTCCATTCAAAATTAAAGACATTTAAGTGCAAAGAACATTTTATTTAGCTTTGCGCGGAAACTTCTTGAAGAAAAGATATACACAAACACGTTTCTTTCACATTTCATAATGATATAGGGTTCTAGTATAGTTGGAAGTCAGTTGATTTTAAATTGTAATGACACTAAGGTTAAAAACTAACGACTCGAATTTTTTCAACCAGATATAGCTTTGTTTATATATTTTAATGTAAGATTAACAATTACTTTTCCTCAAACTTTGGTTTAATTGATCGCATTTACTGTAAAGAAATTCGTTAAAGACATTCAAAACCTTTAATGTAAATGGAGTGCATACGTTCACATTAATGTATTTATGATTACTGAAACTGTAAGTAGAATTAAAAAGAAAAAAATGTCATTCTGACTACCTATGAGTCGCACATTTTATTTAAATAAAAATTCTGTAATCGTGATTGGTACAGAAACATATAATCATCAGTAGAAAGTGTTTAAATATTTATATTTAGAAGAGCTTAGAAACAGTCCTGTTGCCAGCAACAACATAACGTCGAACACAGAACTCTATTATTAATACATTTCACATATTGTGTAGACCCTTTGACAAGAATAAAATATAGAAGGATATGTCTTAAAAGGCATAGTGAAATGGAGATTTATTAACAGTACTAATTTTTATACATCATGCACATTTATAAACATGAACTAAACATCTGTGTACCTTCAGCAGGTTTTAAGTATTTTTATGCATGAGTGCCTTTAAGTACGCCCTTCAAATAGTCATGTATATAAATAGGAAGCTGCTTTGTTCGTTTTTCCTATTTTTTTTTTCTTGTCGATCTAACTTTTCAGTTAATGTCAAGTTATCAAAATCATTTATCAAATTAACATATAAATTATGATATATTCTGTGCAACGAACTACGTTTAGCAAGTTCCTGAGTATCAAACTTTCACTGTTTATTGCCTTTGGGCCCATCTGAACCAACATGGACGCATTGAAAGGTATTCGTTAGACGCGCTGCAAAGTGTGTTTATGAAGAAATGCAAGATATTTGTTGCAAAAATGCTTTTCGGACTTTTATTCGTTTTAATTTCCCCAACTTTAGATTATGAATAAAAATTACTCCTTGATTAAGTATTCTTCATGCGTCACAGTTTTTTTTCTTCCACTTATTATTTTATGAATTGTTAAAACTTTCATTAATCGTTTAATGAATTGCAAAGAAGTTTCTAATTCGCTCCCCAGTGGCTCAGCGGTATGTTTGCGGACCTATACGTTAAAATCCGGGTTTCGATACCCGTGGTGGGCAGAGCAAAGATAGCCCATTGTGTAGCTTTGTGCTTAATTCAAAACAACAACAACAAAAGTTTCTAATTCTTCCACTTCAAAAATTCTTTTCAGTTAGTTTTAGACAAACTTGTATTTTGTCATTGTTGTTTATTGGTTTATTTTAAGAAACAGCGATAATTCTACGAATTTACAATCAGGAGCTCAATTCTCATCGGTGAATACAGCAAATAGCTTGATGTGGCATTTCTCTAGAAACACACACACACGTTAATTTTCAGAACCTATATCTGCGCCCTCTAGTGTTTTTATACTGTACGAGGATTTTATAAAATTCATAGTGAGTCAAATATTTTATTACAAAATGCATGATGACTTTAATCATATTAATTGGGAAAAGTTTGTTTCCTGTTGCAGCTTAATAGTAAATCAAACACTTTAATTCAACTAAAGTGTTTGAGTTAATGTATATTCATGTAATAGCTTTGCAATAATTTGTAACATGGCGCTAGACTTCCCAATTTCATTTACGTCATGAAAAATGAATGAGTTCGTGAATGAGTAAAGTCCACACCAAGTGTCAGTGAAAACTTACTTGGATAATACTCACCATTATTGAGTTAGAAGAACTGATAAGAGTTAACATGTAGCCTGACACTGCTTTTTCTTTCAGTTGATAACTGATATTCAAAAAAGGAACCAGAAAATTTCACATTCAATGGGAGAGTATTGATTCCTCTAGTGTTTTGTAATGAATATAACATTCTTTAAAACAACTGAAATGATTCGGTTAAGGTACTTGTAGAAATGGTTGCCTATATGATAAAAACATTGTATGTTATCACAACTTAGTTCGCTTATGTGGCAACATATTGTATGTTGTCATAACTTGATTCGCTTTTATGATAAACAGATTGTATATTATCACAACTTAGTTCGCTTATGTGGCAACATGTTGTATGTTGTCATAACTTGATTCGCTTTTATGATAAACAGATTGTATATTATCACACTCACATTGCTTGTATGATAACCGTAAAAATAATTATTTAATTTGATATGCTATATGCGATACACGGAATTTTTATTAATGTGTTATCACAACTGTTTACATTTGTTTATACTTTTGAAACTAGCCATTTGTTCATTGTCTTCCTTGAAATAGGTACCTTATAATTATTTTTAGTATTTTCAGAAATAAACTTATCAAAGTTTATAAAGTTGTATTTCTTTTTGGTGAATGAAACATTAAACGATACCTATTTATTTTCTGTCGATTTTCTCGTTGTTTTATTGGGTTTTATTTATGTTTATTGCTCGCACCAGTTATAAACATCCTGAAAATCAGTATGGAACAGAAGATGATGAATAGACTATTTTCCAAAAACTTCTAATGAAAACCATTTCAAATCCATTTCATATCCACTAATGAATACCATTTCAAATCCATTTCACCGCACTCACATTTTCCGTCATATCGTAGTAAGATTTCCCGAGACGAACATACTCGGAGAAAGAAGATAAAAATCGTTTATGGCTAAGAATACACACTTATTAAAGACTGGTCGTCCAGTAGTAACAAGAGAAGTAACTTCAGCTATGGAAACTTTGTGATTACGCAAGTTTTGTTTGTTTTGGAATTTCGCACAAAGCTACTCGAGGGCTATCTGTGCTAGCCGTCCCTAATTTAGCAGTGTAAGACTAGAGGGAAGGCAGCTAGTCATCACCACCCACCACCAACTCTTGGGCTACTCTTTTACCAACGAATAGTGATATTAATCGTCACATTATAACGCCCCTACAGCTGAAAGGGCGAGCATGTTTGGTGCGACAGGGATTCGAACCCGCGAGCATCAGATTACGAGTCGCGCACCTTAACCACATGGCCATGCCAGTGCCTGCATACGTGTTTATTTTAGTTGTTAACATTTGTATTAATAAAAGTGTCAAGTAACGAAAGCACTTTGGTGACTTTCTTTCAGTGAATAGGATAGTAACACCAAGTTTTCCGCTATTTATTTTGCATATTATGTATTTTACGCAACCAATTCTCTTCTCTGAATCTATATCTTTTGGTTTGTGAAAAAAACTCGTTGCATAGCTTTCGCAAGTTGATACACAGCTTATTTTTCTTAAACCTTTTATTATGAGCTGTTTTTATACTCAATTATATCGAACCGGTTTTGTCATATCTTTTGATCCAAGCTGTTTGATTACGCTACCTTTACCACTAAAGCTGTTGTCATACTTTACTATACACATTGTACTAATACTAGATACAAAAACTAAAAATAACACGACTTAAAGCAGATACGAAGGAAACCCTGTTTTTAATGTTTATTAATTGTTAGCTTTTGCAAAACAACATGTGATTTCTTTATTTTATTTCTCTGTCTAACGGCATTAATTGTGATCGCCACTAATGCTGTAAACAATCGTGAAACCCCAGAAATAGGTCCTAAATCTATATAAATGTAATAGTGTTGCCTGTTTTATGCCCTTGTAACTAATTTGTAGGTTTTGGATGGATCTCCACAGAAGTTTGGTGTGGAAGTGTTTCAGGTCCATACAAATTTTCAGTTCTCCAGCCAGTATAAATTATCTATCCAGAGGACTGGTTCTCCAGCTGGTATAAAATATCCATCCAGAGGACGAATTCTCCAGCTGGTATAAAATATCTATCCAGAGGACGGGTTCTCCAGCTGGTATAAAATATCCATCCACAGGACGGGTTCTCCAGCTGGTATATAATAATTTCAATATCGATCTTTTCTTTTTAAGTTAACATTGAGTTCTTTTTTGCTATAAATGTGAAACAAACTAAATTTCTGTAATCCAGATCTAACAAAGATCGTTTTTTGGGTTTCTTTTACAGGAGAAAAGCCCGCCGCCATGCATCATGGTGAAACTTCTGCTTCTTCTGAAATCGTCTTTTTCCAACCCATCTTGGTGCTCGTGTTAATAGTATTGGTGCAGCGCGTTTTGAATGACGTCATACCCAGATAGCTTTGTTCTGTACTGATAATGTACTCGGGTTGTTTTGTAGCCATCTGCAAGAATAGTGGCTAATGACTTGTTTTGCAGATAACGTGTCTAAAGTCTTAACCCGAGTTGTCCTTTTATCAACATGAATACGGTATCACTGACCAGGACTAGGACACGTGCATCCGATGAGTCTTCTCACATAGCTTTTGTTATCATCTTCTTCAGTAAACTGAATATAGTTCACTATCGGTTTTATGCTGCATTCTTGTAATGTAAGACTGAAAACGAAAAACCTGAGAATTTTGGCCACTTTTATGTCCTTACAGTAATGTAAGATTGGAAATATCAAAGCCACTGAAAGTGTAAAAAATACAGTTAAAATAGCTTTTAACCCACACATTATCACAGTGTTGGATTTGTAGGCCTATAGTTATGGATAAAACCTGTTACCACTTTGTTAAATTGGACCCAGTGTATATTTCCAGCCCCCAAATTTAAATGCTCAACGACAACGGTAAACAAGGAGTGTAAAAACTTTAAGATGAATAGTGACTGAGACTTGAAAAAAGTATACCTATCTATAAATGTATTATTTTGTCACCTATTAATGTCATTCCTTCACCTGTAGTACTTTTCAAAGAACAGAAACAATAAATTCTGGTGCTTCTGTTGGTGGTAAATGTTAACTGTAAATGATGGTGTCATTGCTGTTGGTCATTTGTAGTTCATAAGAAAACTCAACCACTTACACAACTTTTTTTTGTACAGTTAGTTTTTTTAATAAAGCAGAACTAATGTTTACTGCTTTGTAAACAAAGAGTTATGCTCCAAGTATCATTGTTAAAACAACAAACAATTGCTAAAAGTCATATTAGCTGCAACGATAGAAGACATTTTTGGCAACTTTTTTTTAAAAAATAAACTTATAAATTTGTCATTGAATATTATATCAAAGTTCCAGAAATTTTGCCAAATAGCTTCCTTTGTTCCACTAACAGTATTTTGTCCAAAGCCAACCTTCTTTAGAGAAGAATGTTACTTATCAATTGTGGCAGAAAATTTGTAAAAAAATTAAAATAAAAAAGTAAAAAAAATTCTCTAACATTAGATGACGTTTATACCATTCGTAAGAAAGTATATTTGTAATCTGGTGTGGTGGTTACATCTAATCTCGCAACACTTTATCTCTTTGAATTAGTTTGAACTGTTAAAAAGTGCCAGAGGGTTCATCTGTTTTGGCTTGATTGGTCGAAAACTGCGACAGACCTCGAGTTCTAATTTCAGAGGAAGATGTAAATAACTTGAACAAATGAAAATTACCATTGGTTGTGAAGTAGTTTCAAATTACAATTATGTGCAAATGTATAGAATAAACACTTCCAAATAAACTAAAGCACTAAAACAATCAAATGCAAATTGATAATTTTTGTTTACAATCAACGTAAATTATCGTAGAAGAGTACCTAGCTTAAAAAAACCACATACAAAGTAATCAAAATAGTAAAAGGTTTATTACGAGTTACATTCGATCAAGATTTTAAAATTAAAACAGTTGAAATATTGAAATGGTAGATGGTAATCCAAGTTTTTCAGTATGAACAATTCACAAACACACATCATGGCTTACTCAGTACTCTATACAACCAATAAAAACTAACATTTTCTTTCATATTATTGCTTGTATTTTTGTTCGTATCATGCTTTTAACACAATACATAATGCTGCATATTGTTATTCATTCTATTTCTGAATACATATTTTTGTATGTTATTAACACAACAAGTAACTAACACATTTTGTAAATGTAAGGTGATGAATGGGTGGTAGTGCCCAAAATAACACAAACTCGAATATGAGAATATAACCTCGTAGTGAGAATCTGTGATAACCAAAGAGACTTTTCGACTCAGCTTGGTTTCCCTTACACGGCTCTAGACTCTTAGCTAAATTACCCTGACATAATCATGATATTATGGTAAACAAACTATATACCAATAGTAAGGAATGTATAAGATTCAACTGTAGTAATATTAAAGTCAAGTGTACATCTTACTTTAAACTTTAACATTGAAAAAGTTATGTTGGGATGGTCTACGTGAATCTGTATCATTCTTATGTCCTTGTTTACACTATTTTTGGCACTGCCATCCTTACATCATTTTGCATTTACAAAACGTTTTTATTACATGTATTGTAACGGTTTACCCTCTAACTGAAATTTTGTGTATTCTATGAATGTGTTCAATAAAATTCAATATTATGTGTATTGAGATTTTTTCTCCCTCAGTTTTTCTCATAATATGGAAGTTAGCTCCCTAAAGACATCGATGGTATAGAGTACAAAGCACCGACTATTCTACATGTTGCAGTCGCCTAATGTTCACCTATTATTGGCTGATAATTCCTGTTTCAGTCTGTACGTAAGATTTTTAAATGAGCACTATATTGCTGTACGAAAGATAACTTCAAGGGGTAAGGATAATATCGTTTACACTATAATTATGATTTTATTTATCACTGCTTGTTATTACGACAACTAAGCGATGACATCGTGCAATGTCCATAAACACATAGAGTTGATTTAGGTTTAAACTGACATAAGTGATTAAGTAATTATAGAGCTATTTGAATGAAACAAAAAGAAAACTGAACAATTGGTGAGTTACTCGTTTTATGGTTTGGTATCTTAGCAACAGTTTCTTGCTTTGTTTGGGGGTTTATTGAGTAAATGAACAAATGAAAGTGAGTTATAATCAGCTTTTAAAGTAAAACTCTCAGTTACTGTTGATTTTTAACGTGCATATTGGTATTATGTCCATTGAGTGTCTTCGCCATCCATACATATAGAGTCAATATAAACATTAACTTTTATCAATTTTCTCAGTTAGTAACTTCTTTGTATGCACAACATATTAATATACTATTTCTCATCATTTCCTTTCAAAATTTACTTATAAAAATATATTCGTCTTATTTCTAAAGAACTATTAACCACAGTGCTTAGGTCGTTTCAGAATAAATATAGTAACATGTTATATTAATTTTTCCAAGCCACAGTTTTCTTTGTGTATTTCAAAACAGAACATTTAATACCTTTAATTCATCTTACTTGTTTAACAATGCTAAACATCCGTAAAATTCTTGTCTAATAACTGTTTAAAACTTCCTATCAATTAACAAACAGTTGGTTTCAAAATACAAAACATTAACATTCTTTTTTTTTCTATAACTTCGGTTTTCATGTATTTTTCTCAACTTATGAATACCTATTCATAATAACTGATCATAGCCTCATTGAAATAAATATAACTGAAGCTGATCAAATGGTTAAAAATATGAAAAAAATCAGTTCAGCAAATCCAGAACGATGGTACTTCATGCTCTCATGATTGTATTATTAATTAGTTATCTGAAAGTTTAATATTAAGTATTCGAGACGTTGATAAGATTAAACAAGAATTATGCATCATTTGTATCTCAGAACGGCTGGTATGGGTATTAACACTTTTATTGATAACCAGAGAACAACGTTTCGACCTTCCTAGGTCATCTTCAAGTCATCATTTGGTTTAAACAAAACAAGTCTACTTATAAATACACAAGGACTTCCCTTTGTAGATGTCTTTAACGACTTTTGATATTCTTAACATGTTTTAACATTAAGAAACTTCAAATTCAATTACAAATTAAATTGGTTTTATTGAAACACAAGGGACCTGATTTATGTATTTCAAGTATGCTGATGTAAAAAGTAAAAAAAAAAATACTTGTTTCATTTCATACTGAAATTGGTTCAAGTAACATATTCGAAGAACAAAACATAAAGACTTATAAACTATTTTTAATGTTAAAGCTATGGAAATTATACATAACCCTTAACAGTAGGAGAACCGTTGGTAAAACACTAGAATGATGCTTGTAACAGTTTTACATTATGGAAATATAACAAGCTGCGAAAGTTAAATATTACTGAAAGTTACATAAATTGGATTTTGATAATACAATCAAAAACCAAGTAACAATAAAAGTTTGAAACCAACGTTTTAATCGATGCGTAGCAGAATACAACGATTGGCTATCGCCAAGGGGAAAAGTTGGATATTTTGCAATAGCTTTCAAGGAAAGAGAAATTCTGGTTTCTACGAAGAATCCAGTGGTCAATAATCGTGACCATTGATCGAGAACAGGACATTTTATTCCCGATAAAGATGATTTTAGCAATAGAAATCTTGTAAGCTTATATACGTAACTGAGAAACTCACGTTCGCTCAACAGTTAAATTGACTTTATTGAAAAACAACGGATCTGATTTCCATATTTCAGACAAACTTATGTAAGAACCATAAAACTCAATTACCTTGTTTCGTACTGAAATTTTCTTAAATTAACATTAGTACTTGGCACACACAAAAAAAACTCAAATACAGCCTATGCCTACACTACTATGCACAAATACGCTGAAGACAAATATCTAATGTATAAACGTTTATCAAGAGCTCTAGCAAAGGATAACAATAAGCACTAAAACTCTAAACCTCGATGAAACAGTGAATAATTTGTTCCATTTTCAACAGAGAATGGTGAAGATTTGTAATCGTGTAAAAGAACGTTTTAAATTTTAATGAAAAATTCAACACTGAAAATTCATTGTGACTTTCAACGATATTGATATAATAATTTAATTTTGTTTATAATTTATTATAATGTCATAAAATAAAAAAGAAAAGTTTCAAATTAAATAAAAATAATAATTATTTATCTGAAGCGATATTTTGGTAAGGGCTTAAACGTTTATTGTAATGTAAGTTTAGATCCAAGTTGAATAACGAATAATGGTAAAATAGAACGAAACATTGGTTAGTCATGTAGTCGTGAATAAAGAAAATGTTAGTGGTTAGTCATGTGCTCGTGAATAAAGAAAACTATAATGGTTAGAAATTGTAAAAATTGCTTGTCTGATTTCTTTTGTGGGACTTTCTTGTAACTTCTCACATTAAGACATCTTTAAAAATTTAGGTCGTTACCGGCTAATGATTTTCCGTTAAACAAAAGGATGTTTTTTATCACTGTGAACAATAAGAATGCAACACTCTAAGGCGAGTGTAAACAGGTGTGCTATTTCACTTGAAGAAGTCGTTACGTAATAAACTTATAAGAGAAACTTAACTGTGAGATTTATGAGATGCGTGTTGCAAGCTCAGAATCTCACAGTTTCAAGTGCATTTGCTTACGTCCAAATTTAAAGGGAAATTTACGGATTGCACTACACAAACCAGTGGGGGTCTCTGTCATAAAATCATGTCCTCTCTCTTTTATGCCCTAAATAAATTTTAGAGATGGCTTATTAATGACTTTTACTTACGTTTAGTGATTCAACATATATTCCCTTGATATGAAAAAAATATATACAGAAGTTGTCTTCACATTTAACAAATATATTTGTACACCAAAAAAGTTTTGGTTTGTTTTGAATTTTACGTAAAGCTACTCTAAGGCTATCTGCGCGAGCCGTCCTTAATTTAGCAGTGTAAGATTAGAGGGAAGGTATCTGGTCATCACCACCCACCGCCAACTCTTGGGATACTTTTTTACCAATGAATAGTTTGATTGACCGTCACATTATAACGTCCCCACAGCTGAAAGGGTGAGTATGTTTGGTGTGACGGGGATTCGAACGTGTAACCCTCAGAATACGAGTCGAGTACCTTAACCACCCGGCCGTGGTGGTTAAGCACAAAAGAAGGAGATGTGGATCTGAATATTAAAATCTGAGAGTTTAGACATCAAACGTTTCGTTTTGTGCCAGTATTCAGAAGAGCACATGAAGTTGAAGCTTCTTTATTTGTTTTTCCTTCTTCTCAGAATACAAACCAAAGAAAAGGCCGGAAAGGGGGACCTGTTCCCCTGAAAATTTTGGTATACTGATCGCATATTATTTCTCAAGTTTTATAGATAATAAACTCGTTTGATATTATTTAATAAATGAATTAAAACTTTCATAAACACTATTATATTTCGTTTGTTTTAATGACCATTTTACTAAGGATTTAACTCATTTTCGGTTTTCTTTATTTATTGCCTCTTCTTAAAATGTTTTGACATCCACCTACCCACCCAAAGTTGAAAACCTGACAACGCCACTGAAATAAACATTTTAGGTTTAAAAGTAAAACCCAATGTAGTCTGATTAATTTCTTTTTGTGTATCTGGAATATATATAACATTCCAAGTTTCAGTGTTTTATGTGTTATTTGACAAGAATACCGAACGGGCAACAAAAAAATTGGAACACGTTTGTCCTTTTCGAGTCTAAGAGTCCCCCGCTGGATCTATCTGTGGATTTACGACGTTAACATCAGGGGCGAGGTTCTTCCTCAGTGAACACAGCAGATGTGGCTTGGCTATAAGAAAACACATGCATACCTGAGGCTAGTATCGCCCTATCATGGCCTATTTTTAACGCTACCATATCGGCTACCAAAACACGCATTTCGTTGAAAATTTAACGCCATCATGCGATAAAATTTGTACTATCACTTACGCTTACGTGATTATGCTAATACTCACCTAATACTCAGCCTAGATAATGTATGGGCAACTAAATGTAATTTAAGTAAAACATTGCATGTAATTACCCCCAAATGGATTCATGGCAAGTCTGAAGGTAAATATTATAACGTTAACAACTGGGTTTCAATACCCGTGATTGCCAGAGCACAAATTGTTTATTTGCTTTTTTTTTATAATTAAGCAGAATGCTACCAATGTGGTACCTGTGCTCTGCCCACCACGTGTATCGAAATATGGATTCTAGCGTTGTAAGTGGTACGTTGTGCCACTGGAAGGCACAAGTACAGATAGTTCAATGTATAACTTTGTGCTTAACAACAAATAAACAAAGACATTTATGTTTGTTTGTTTTGGAATTTCGCCCAAAACTACTCGAGGACTATCTGTGCGCCGTCCCTAATTTAGCAGTGTAAGAATAGAGGGGAGACAGCTAGTCATCCCCACCCACCGCCAACTCTTGGACTACTCTTTTACCAACGAATAGTGGGATTAACCGTCACATTATAATGCTCCCACGACTGAAAGAGTGAGCATGTTTGGCGCGAACCCGCGACCCTCAGATTACGTAGCGCACGCCTTAACGCGCTAGGCCATGCCAGGCCTTAACATTTATGTATGTAAGGTAAGAAATTAGGATGTTGTAAACCGCGAAGAGAAATATATTTAAAACTGAACTATTTTCGAAGTAAATTGAACATTTTAAACTTTGTAATTGCAAATTTGTTTTACAAGAGAAGCGTTTGTTTGTTTGTTTGTTTTGGAGTTTCGCACAAAGCTACTCGAGGGCTATCTGTGCTAGCCGTCCCTAATTTAGCAGTGTAAGACTAGAGGGAAGACAGCTAGTCATCACCACCCACCGCCAACTCTTGGGCTACTCTTTTACCAATGAATAGTGGGATTGACCGTAACATTATACACCCCCACGGCTGGAAGGGCGAGCATGTTCAGCGCGACCCTCGGATTACGAGTCGCACGCCTTACGCGCTTGGCCATGCCAGGCCTAGAAGAGAAGCGAATGAGAAGTATCTAATAACAGCAATCACATGTAGTTGTGTGTGATTATAAAATTATTTTCTAAATGTTTGGATTTTTTGGACTTTTTTGAATTTCGCACAAAGCTACATGAAAGCTATCTGGGTTAGCCGTCACTAATTTAGCAGTAAAAGACTAAAGGGATGCAACTGTTAAACATCACCCACCGCCAACTTTTAGGCTACCAAAGAACAGTGAGAGTAACAATCATTTTATAACGCCCCTACGGCTGAAAGGGCGACATGTTTGAGGTAACATAGTTCTGGAATTGGTTCATATGAAAGACAATATAAGGAAACAAGGATAAGTTGTAGTGCGAGTTTAAATTTAAACCCTGCATTTGTATACCTTTAGAACTGAGGATGTTACAGATCGTCAAAGCAGTTATACCTAAAACAGTCTGTTGTTGTAACGTGTTCTATCATTCGGCAGGATCTTTCAGAGTATTTGATAAAAATAATACCAAGTTTAGTCCACGTAACGATAACATATAAATTTATTTCTTCAATATTACATACCTATGATACAACCACGTTCACACATAGACCTTATTTGAAATACGTAAGCTTTTCAACATAAACATAAGAGTTCTTGGCGAGTGTAAGGCGTGTGACTCGTAATCCGAGGGTCGCGGGTTCGCGCTCGCGTCGCGCTAAACATGCTCGCCCTCCCAGCCGCGGGGGTGTATAATGTGACGGTCAATCCCACTTTTCGTTGGTAAAAGAGTAGCCCAAGAGTTGGCGGTGGGTGGTGATGACTAGCTGCCTTCCCTCTAGTCTTAAACTGCTAAATTAGGGACGGCTAGCACAGATAGCCCTCGAGTAGTTTTGTGCGAAATTCCAAAAACAAACAAACAAATCGTGGCGAGTGCTAGTGGCTAACTGCCTACTCTCTAGTCTGTGAGCTCAAATTTGTAGGAGTTATGTGTATACAGATTTACTGGGACCTTGCGCTAGAGTTATGAACTAAACACTCACACTCAAAACAAATGAATCTATCTCGTGCTATACTACTCAAAAATGTGATATTTATTATCTTCCATCGTGTGAAACTTGGTCTTCTTCAGTTGACTTCAGTTTTTTAGCATTTACCTGCAACAAAGGCCAAAGTTAACAATTTCCAACATCAGCTAAATCTTAAAGAAATGCTTGTTTATCGCTAGTAAACAATACGTCACCATGACAAATATTAAAAAGAAATAAAATTCTTCGTGTGTCTGAAAATTCCTTTAAAATATGTGTGTGTGGGGGGGTGTCTTTACACAAGTGGATCTTCTTGAAAACCATATAGAGCAGAATTGAGTGCCTTCAAGCATAAAATCGTGAAAATTTATGAGCATTCTGAATGCTTCCACCGGTAATAGAGTCACAAATAAATATTAAACGTATGGATAATAGTCGTTTATTTATACATCTGAAATTTGTTATACCAGCCCTGCTGCCTCCCATATCTCGCTAATTTTCCCTAAAGCAGCTACAGGGTATACATGAGCAATGTTGTGGAACGGTCTCGTATATTATGAAATAAGGTCATACACTATGTAACATTCTACTGTTTAAGATCACAATTTATACACCATTGAGCTTCCATTATAGAGCAAGTTTGTAGACGTAGGCAAACAAAAGATTTGTATTGACATTGGACTAAGTTTATTTTACTTGTGTAGTTTATTAGGTCTTGACTTATATAAATATTGCTGAGAAACCTGAATGGACGGTTTCCAAATCGTGTTCACCTTTATCAGGATAAAAATAACCACGGTTTTATATGTAATATGTGTAATCTTCTTCTCTGATAATATTCGAACTTGCAAGAATTTACGTATATCTATATCACAGTCGGAAAAAAAAGTTATGAATTAGTACTTGTATATGCACACGCTATATTATTTGCTACAGCATAAAATGTAACCAGTCTTAAGTTTTTGGCTAAACACTGTTTCATTTTGCTATGAAAGTAAAATATATCAAACCACAAAGTGAGGGAATAAGTCCTAACCACTTGGCCATGCCTGGGCCGTAGGTTGGTTAAGGCGTTTCACTCGTAATCTGAAGATCTCGGGTTCGCATCCCCGTTGCACCAAATATGCTCACCTGGGAGCGTTATAATGTGACGATCAATCCCACTATTCGTTGGTAAAAAAGTAGCCCAAGAGTTGGCAGTGGGTGGTGATGACTAGCTGCTTTTCCTCTAGTCTTACACTGCTAAATTAGGGACGGCTAGCACAGATAACGCTCGAGTAGCTTTGCGCGAAATTCAAAAACAAACAAACACTAATCTCGTCATATCTCTTTATCGAATTGTTTGTATATCTGTACAAAAAAAATATTAATAAAAACAACTACATTAAAAGCATTCATAACTAGAAACGAATCTAATATTCCGTCTAAAAACATTAAAATCTATTTGTTTTGTTTTTTTAATTTCGCGTAAAGCTACACGAGGGCTATCTGAAATAGCCATCCCTAATTTAGAAGTGTAAGACTAGAGGGAAGAAAGCTAGTCATCACCACCCACCGCCAACTCATGGGCTACTCTTTTACCAACGAATAGTGGGATTGACCGTCACATTAAACGCCCCCACGGCTGAGAGGGCGAGCATGTTTAGCGCGACAAGGATGCGAACCCACGACTGTCAGATTACGAGTCGAGCGCCTTAAGCACCTGGCCATGCTGGACCTAAAATCCATTTATGTCTCTCTTTTTTTTTCATTCACTTAAACTGAATTCGCCTCGAAAATGTTACTAAATATTCAATAACGAAAAATACAGTAAATGAAAAATCAGTTATAAGATATTTATTTCTATTTTTGCTATAAAATTTGAACAATGACTTGTAATACTACAAAACTGTACCATATGTAAGACCTAAGCAATGTAACTGCAGCTCCAAAACTCGCAACACCAAATGGCCCAAATAAAATAGTATAGATGTGACCCACGAGATCTGATACGAAACTATTATTTTGCCAATAAAGAAAGACTGACGCGCAAAAAATATTTTTTTTACTGATCTTCTCACACCTTATGACAGTTTTATTCCTTACAGCTACAAATTGAAACTTGTTTACAGCCTTATGTTCTGACTATCATTTTTATATAATAGAACTAACTTTGTTCAGAATATCCTAAAATAAGTGGCTACCCAGTAAACCTGCTACACAAAATGTCACCTTCTTAATAATAAATATAAAAAAATGTCTTTATGTTTCTACTGTCCCAAAGTGTCCCATCAATCTTTCCTTTCCTCTACAATCAGAGAATTGTTTAAAACCACTAACCAAAGTGATTAAATCTTTATACCCCAGATCCAGCTAAGACTTGTCTTTAGATCTTCCTTTCGACTTAACAATTTCCTCCACTTTAAAGACCAGATACTTCAACTTCTATCATTCTACGTTCACGGATTGTTTATTTTGGAACGTATGATAGCTACTAGACTTTCCAAATTGGTGAAACGACTCGCCATCTAAAAGTTAGAATCCGAGAACATGAGAGTATCTCCTTTCAATCTGAAAAGAAACAACCCTATAACTCCTGTATTTCTGCTGTTTGAGCACATTGTAATGTAACTAATGACTTTTTCAGAAGATAACTTTAATATCCTGACAATCTAACCAATCGCGTTCTATTATCACACCATTGTTTATTCTTTCCCTTTAACTGTTTTCATGCGCAATGTTTGTTTTAGTCTATGTTGATAATGAAATATGTAAATGTCAAGACGTCCATTGATGTGAATAGACCTATTCACAAAAACAGTTTTTATATCTGAGATGCTTCTTTATTATAATTAAACTATTACTACTTCTGTGAAACCAGTGAACAACATTACCTACACCAGAGTAACTAAGCAATATTTCTGTAAAATAAAAATAAAAACATTTAAAAATATTCTTATTAAAATTATTGTTAATTTTTACCCTTCCACAAGTTGGAAGAAAACAATTTAAGTCTGTCTTTTATCTTGATAGCAGTTGTTAAAATGTATTGATTGATTTATTGGATTAACAGGCTAAACGAAGTCTTCGTTAATTTTGTCTTATTTATTAGTTTTACCGTTTTTTGTTCCACTCGTATAAGATCCGGCATGGCCAAGTGTGTTAAGGCGTTCGACTCGTATTCCGAGAGTCGCGGATTCGAATCCCGCTCGCACCAAACAAGCTCGCCCTTTCAGCCATGGGTGTATTATAATGTGACGATCAATCCCACTATTTGTTGGTTAAAAGAGTAGTCCAAGAGTTGGCAGTGGGTGGTGATGACTAGCTACCTATCCTCTAGTCTTACACTGCTAAATTAGGGACGGCTATCGCAGATAGCCCTCGAGTAGCTTTGTGCGAAATTCAAAAACAAACAAACAAACCCACTGATATAAACATATTCGTTAATTATCCCAACAAAGTGCAGGCAATGATTATTTGATGTATATTGTATTTTTAAATTTAACTTAGGTAAATTAACAAAAAAGTAATTATTCATTCGGGTTTAGGGCTCCATTTTCCAACATTTATTCAGCAGGATTTTTAGGTTCTTCTCTTAAAATCTCTTCTTGTTATGTAACGGTTAGGTAACCTAAAAACGTTTTCAACATAACATGCTTAGTAAGTATTAAATGTAGAGTTGGAAAAAAACGTAATAACGCTTTTCATTGTTATTATTATTATTGCGTGCCATATTATTTATTCGATCGATGTAGAATTATTTCCCTTCTTCAAACCACTTAAAAACTCCATACAAGCTCTTTAAATATGAACTGGGATTTACTGTTAGAACTAAGTATTGCGCCAGGTTTACATGACTACGATGCAGAAAGCTCAGATGGAGCCACCTTCATAATTACCATCTTGATAGTTACTTAGAATTAAAATATTTCAGGCCTCCTCAAGGTCTGAAGAATAATCAAGAACATCCAGAAACTATTATTCCCGCTCGTGGAATTGCGGTTGATTGTTATCGTGAACGAGGTGGTTACCGTCATCATCATAAGAGTTCTTTCGGCATGGAATCTTTCGAGGCTAAACTTCAGAAGCTTACCAGTGTTTCTGAAGCTCCTCTTCGCCTCGCTCTTAATAAAGGTTAAGGGCTTAACTTGATGTTTGAAATTTTGAGAGACATCAAGTTCTGAGGTTATTCTCCAAACAAACGGCTTTTGTAAGACTTATGTTGAAAAGGCGGCAGCAGGTCTATAAATCCAATGCATGGATTTGAATTTAGGGGAAACGGGAGTACCCAGAAAAAAACCCACTTTCCCTGGTCAGGTCCTATAAAGTCTGCCTGACAAGTACCCGAGATGAGGTGTCCATGTGGTGAAGAACATCTTTCATCCTTTATACCCTTCCCCTTCAGCACTGGCTCTGTCGGTTCTGCGTCTGTGATATACCCCTAGAAAATCTATGTGTGAACATTATTTATTATTTAGTGTGTGTTTGTGTTTTCTTATGGTGACGCCACGTCGGGCTTCTGCTGTGTACACCGAGGAAAATCGAACACCTGATTTTAGCGTTGTAAATCCGAAGACTACCTGCAGTCCTAGAGGGGACTTGTTGTTCAGAATAAAAGATTTACTCATTGGTAAAAGGATAAATCGAAGCCCCCCAGTGGCTCAGCGGTATGTCTGCGGACTTACACGCTAAAATCAGGGTTTCGATACCCATGGTGGGCAGAGCACAGATAGCCCATTGTGTAGCTTTGTGCTTAATTCAAAAACAACAACAAAGATAAATCGGAACGTCGGAAAATAAATGTAGATTGATTTTTTTATTTATTTAAATACTTTAAGTTAACACATAGCCGTTACCATACGGCGATGTTCTTACAGTTCTACTAATCGTACAAATTGTAAATGAAATGGTTTATGATATTTTCTGTTCTTGTCCATACAGTATTTTGTTTGTTTGTTTTAAATTTCGCGCAAAGTTACTCGAGGGCTATCTGCACTAGTCTATCTAATTTAGCAGCGTAAGACCAGAGGGAAGGCAGCTAGTCATCACCACACACCACCAATTCTTCAGTTACTCCTTTACCAACGAATAGTGGGATTGATAATCACATTATAACGCCCACACGATTGAAAGGGTGAATATATTTGGTGCGACAGGGATTCAAACCCGCGACTCTCAGATTACGAGTCGAACGTCTTAACCCACCCGGCCATGCCAGGCCACCATACAGTGTTACCAGATAGTGCGAAATTACGCTTAATTGGACGAATTTTTATCTCGGGCGACTTTGATAGTACAGGCAACAAATTGGGTCATTTTTAGCGCTTAGCTCGTCTAAAATTGGCCCCCCAGTGGCTCAGCGGTATGTCTGCGGACTTACACGCTAAAATCCGGGTTTCGATACCCGTGGTGGGCAGAGCACAGATAGCCCATTGTGCAGCTTTGTGCTTAATTCTAAACAATAACAATCGTCTGAAATTTACATATCTATGAAGCGAAATTTTCGCTGAGTAAATAAATAGCGCTGTTCAACTACGAATTCTTTTATCTTAATTAATATTTTGATTTTTACAGTGAGAATGAACAAATATAAGGTCGTACTTGATGATTAGTTTAGATTGTTTTCAATTTCTGCACTAGTCGTCCATAATTTAGTAGCTAGTTATAACCACCCACCGCCAACTCTTTAGCTACTCTTTAACCAATTAATTGTGTGATTGACCGTAACTTTATAATGCACCCGAGGCTAAAAGGGCGAGCTTTTTTGTATGACGAAGGGTTCGAACCTACAATCCAAACACTGCGAGTTTAGAGCCCCTATACTTAAGGAACAGTCATGATTACGTAACTCTTAGCTGATAACCCGTCATAGTTGGGAAAACAATGTCGCTAAACTTATGTTAAAAAACAAAAACAGATCCTACCATCAATGTAGCAGCATAATCGAGCATACGCGGTATGTAAGACGATACTTACAACAAAAAGCACTGATGTACTACAGTAGAGAATCTTGAGAGCAGAGTATAATCAAAGTCTCGTGTATAACACGAAAAAAAAACCGGAAAATATTTTTATTTGATAAAAAAACATCATGAAAAAGTTTCTTTCAGTATAAGTCTTAAAAAAACTCACACTATCAATTGATAAAAGCTTTTCACAACAATAACAAAAATAAAACTCACCCAACCCCAAAAAATTGCGATAACTAATATCCCTTCTTCTCTTCTTTAAATAATAGCAAATTCCTTTATGCACGAGTTCCTTTTTATTTTCAACTAAAAACCTCTTAGTTCCGATCCAAAAATTTCACGGACTATATTCCACAATATTAACTTTCTAACGTACTTTTAGTCGATTTTGTACAGCGATATATTTTAGTAGCTGTGTTTTAAAACACACAATCTGAAATCGCCCTGAAACCGGTACCAGTCTACGGACTGATGGTAGCAAACCACTAGTCTACACAAAATTTGTTTTGTTTTTGTTATAATTTCGTTAAAATATTTGTTTGTTTGTTTCAGCGCAAAGCTGCAGAATGGCCTACCTGCAAACTGCTCACCGTGGGTTGTCATATTAAGGATTTTTGCATTGTATCACCTTAAACGTACTATGGCCCAGCCAGACGAGTTAATACGAAATAAGTTTCAGAGCTGTTGTTAATATTTGTAGATAACTTACAGAGAAAATATTAAATTATATTGTGTAAAACATAATATAAAGTATACAGGCTCTTCCTATTAAATAAAACTTACGAAGGTAACTGGTAGTGTCAGCAAGAACTTCGTTGATTACTTTACATTCTGTTAACAAAATTACCAGAAGACTTGAACAAGATTTCTAGTCCAGTTTTCTGATTCGTCATTCTTAATATAAATATTAATGTTTACTTACATATTTACAAAGATGTCAATCGCTATTCAGAAGGCTTCCTATTCTCCACCTTACCCACTGACGGATCTCAGTTTCTTATGATGGCATTCAGGTGAAATAAATTTGCTGACGGTTTTCTCTCGTACCTGAAGGCCAAACTTAAGAATGTTTCACACTAACTTGAAAATAGTCTCTTTTTTTTTCGAAAATCTCGCTTGACTAAAGTCACTTGCAGAACTGTAGAAACTGACGCAAACAAAATTCTAAACATCCTATCAGCAAGTTTTCGAAATGTTTTTTTCATTCTAGGTACTGCATCTTTGTATTTCATCACACTGGCCTAAAACTTTCCTAAGTCAGTTGCAAGTTCCGTACAATTTGTTTCACTGGTCAGACTTGACGTTCGTACTGCAGCAAAAAATGTTTTAGATATTTGATAACTGCGAGGCTCACTTTTGAAAAAGCGTGAAGGTTTATAAGAACTTCTGTTTTGCTGGAAGGTGCTATCATTGATTCTAATCTGGTATTACTTTCCAAGTTTCTTTATAAATGTACTTCAATGAGAATTTGGACTTTTTACTACCTGATAAAAAATACAAATTTAGTATTTCTCTAAACGTTCCTGCAAATTCAATTGTTTCCGTGGTTAAAATGAAACAAACCGTCACCAAGGTTTATATTCTCTACAGGTATAATATTATTGATTCTCCAAATCTCATGGCTGAGTATTTTAGTATAAAGAAATCTGAAGTCTAATAAGAGTTTTTCACACCCAAGTAGCGGACTTCGTTATCAAACATGATATTCATTATATTTAGTTCTTCTAACGCAGGAGTTAAAAACTTGAAATGATTGCGATTTTGCTCACCCTTATATATCTGAGGTAGCAAAATGTAAGCCAACATTGGCTCAGATTTTAACGTAGCAAGCTGCGGATCTGAAGTTTCATGGTTTACCTTCCACTACGTGCAAAAAAAAATTGTGGCTTTGCTGTGGATGCGTCATAAGAGTAGCCTTCAAACTTCAGCAAATAACAACATCGTAACAAAAGCATTTTGCAATGTTTCTCTGTAATTTCAATAATAAGAAAACACTTACACTTTAATGCATGGTAGTATCAAAAATTCGAGACGCAGATGAATAAATAATTTTTAAATAACATCGTCACAGTCAATTAAATCTATTTTGTTTGTTTACAGCTCGGCGCTAGCCACTGTTTTTCAATATATTAAAACTCTCATTGACCATAAATGAAATGTTTGTTAGAATTGTGTACATTACCTTGTTACCCATAAAATTCATCAAGTGACAGAGCTGACGAATGATATCATGTAATTCTTTTTTTCATAAAAGGACAATTTTCCTGGCAACCATCACGTTATAGTCGTCAACTAGAAGATGTATTGATATGAATCAATACATTACTTGATTCATAGGAGGGGTTACAGATAGGAACGAATGGAAGCAATTAATCCACTACAATAATTAAGTCATATTTTTGTCTTTCCCCTCGCATTTTATTTCAAAATTCCGCCCATTATTTGATTCACCCCCAATTCTAAAAATATAAAGATGAATCGTTTGCGATACTGATTGAAATAAAAAATGAAAGAAAAGACAAGAACTCCCTATTCGTACACAAACAGTAAAACTAGCGAGCACCCCGTGTAATTCTTTGGATCAAAACAAAATGCGAACCAAGCACCTCAATATTTCAAAAAGTACATCCCGCACGATCCGTTTGAAAACAGTGGTTACTCGCTTCAATGGCATCAGTATTTCTTCTAAACTCATCACTCAGAGTCTTTCCAAGCACATCCATGACTATGATTGATGTTCCGACTGCTGTATATACAGTCATACTTTTAATTCGCGTCTTTTCCCCTTTTTCCAATTGTTCACAGTGGAATCAATTTTGAAATAAATGGACTGAAAAGAGAGTTTGGAATCATTTCCCAAGTAACATTGTGCTTTTTGTGCTTCTATGTTTTATCACATTCCAAATGTTCAGTTTAATGAAAATGGTGATTTAATTTAAAATGTTTACAACTCAACACTAAACCTTCATCTTCAGCTATCTCAGTCAAATCTCGTTCACAACGGGTCTACGAGTAATGAATGGTTCTTGACATTTTCTGATATTTTCACACTTTTTTGATACAACGTATGCTTTTCGCATATGGTTAACATTCTGCTATTGTCGTGAGCTATAGCTAGAGGGCGCATGTAGTTAAGATCTAGTAATTTCGAAGAAGGTATAAATTGTTTGTTTGTTTGTTTGTTTTTGAATTTCGCGCAAAGCTACACGAGAGCTATCTGCGCTAGCCGTCCCTAATTTAGTAGTGTGAAACTAGAGGGAAGGCAGCTAGTCGTCGCTACCCACCGCCAACTCTTGGTTTACTTTTTTACCAACGAATTGTGAGAATGACCATCACGTTATAACGCCCTTACGGTTGAAAGGGCGTGTGTGGTACGACGGGGATCTGAACCCGTGACCTTCAGATTACGAGTCGAAATCCTTAACCTATCTGGCCATACCGGGCCTGAAGGTGTAAATAGAAACATTAATTATTAATTTAAACAAATAGCTAGAAACCAGCTAGTGACTTTCCAGCTGGTACAGTGCCAATCAATCAATAAAATATTCTGTTTTATTTTAATAATCGCATATAATCAATTACTCACTCGATCGGTTAGCTGCAAAACTGTACAAGTAAGATTATTTGTATATCACGTTAATCATTCACTTAATAATACCAATAGAGAGAGAGAATCTCGATTGAAAGTGAAAACATTATTTATGAAGTTATTCCTACAAGTACATTTAGTAACGTTGATAATAGCTTGTAGCAAAACATAAACTAGCTTCTTTTTGTTACGTGAACTGGACCTGGTTTTATTTTCACCAAATAACGTTTAACAACTCGACCAACGATAGAACACGTTAAAACACAATAAACGAAAAATGGCGAATATAACAGGAATAAAGAAAAAGTAAGGTTGCAGTGTTATTATAATTATGATTCTGAGAGTAAGCCGAGCCTCGTGAAATCTGACGTCTGTTTGAGTAGCAGCACAGTTGAAATGTTACTGTAACATGCCAACATGCACTCCATTTATTAAGATGTGTACGGTTCGACATGTTCAGTTGGCTAGGGTGTTCAACTCGTAATCTTAGGGTCGCGGGTTAGAATCATCCTCACACCAAACATGCTCGTCCTTTAAGCAGTGAGGGTATTATAATATAAAGGTTAATCCCACTATTCGTTGGTAAAATAGCAGCCCTGGAGTTGGCAGTGGCTGGCGATAACAAGCTGCCTCCCTGCTGCTAAATTTGGGACGACTAACGCAAATAGCCCTCGTGTAGCTTTGGGTGAAATTCCAAAAGCAAACAGTTAGGATTTTTCGAGTTAGAATTTGCTATCATTTACTTGTGTTGAATAAAAGTTTTCATGAAAATTGTTTTATTGGTAGAATGCAAACATTAAGTTACATTGAAAACTTAAATCATAACAGAGCGAACACACACAAGTTGTTTTTTTTTTAGGTTTTGCTTGTCTTTATTTTTTCGATAGCGGATTATTTGAAATTATCCCAATAAACAATTCAAAGTTCAGTCCACGTGTACTATAACTAATAAGTTTATTTCATCGTTTAACGAATTTACAAGTTTTAACACTTGTACAGTAATTTATTCTAGGCTTACGTTACAACTGGTGTCAAGAACGTAAAAGTTAACGCAGTGGCCGATCCTGTCTCCTGTCTTGAAACACACTTCACATATATTTCGTATTTACAATCTAGCTTCGAATACATGAGAAAAAATTAACTTCACATTTTTAAAACTTTCGAAATATTCTAGGACTTTCTTATTATACCATTAAATACGAACCACAGGTCCCTCTAGCTAATACTAAAATTACGTCTTTAAAAATAGACAGTTTTGTCTGTTTCACGATCTTATAAGGTTATTCTATCGAAACTACCTCGGCCTCTGATTCAATTGAAAGTCTCGAAGATTGCAACAAGAAAATTTTCGTTTGAATACTCGTATTGAACAGTGCACAGCTGGTCCATCGTGTATCTTTGCTCTTAGTAACACACAAGTAAAGAAAGCTATCCATATGTTAATGAAACGTTTATGTTTATGAAACAATAGACTTCTTGAATAGTTAATTCGCCGGTTCATATCTCTTACACTAAGTATAATTATAACGAATAAACTCGCTGAGAAAGTTTTGTGTCATATTTCAAGCTTAAAAATATTTATTGATGATGGTTGTGAGAGTTTAAGACAAGATCTATTGAATATGTGAATAGAATAATGACTGATGTGAATATTTGCTCTTGACAGCAATGGGTTAGACAGTTTCAATAGGCCAAGAGACACATTAGCCCTTTAATGTTATATGTGTGTTATAATTAGCTTGTAAAAATTAACGGTTTACAGAGAACGTGATGAATAATATCCTCAAAGCAAACTAAATAATCCGCCTTCTTTGTTTCATTCTACTTTTGTCAAGCACGACCTGGTAGTTGGGGCGTTTTACTCGCAACCTCTTGGTCGCGGTTTCTAATCCCCATCACTGAACACGTTCGACCTTTCAGCCGTAGACGCGTTTTAAGGTAACGGTCAATTACACTAATCGTTTGTAAAAAAGTATCGCAAGAGTTTGCTATGAGTGGTGTTCGCTAACTCCTTCCCTATGATCTATTGCTGTTAAAGTGGGAACAGCTGGCGCAGATAGCCTTCGAGTAACTTTGTGCGAAATTGAAAAACAAACATTTTATTTTATTTGTTCTGCTGCAGTATAAACTGCACGTGAAAGTGTTTATAAGAAATCCCCAGTGTTACCGTAGGGTGACCGGGTTTTCGAAAGAAAACAAAACTACTCTGTCTTTTTGCCTACCCGTTCTCTACCTCGATAGTGGGGGGGAAAAATCCGCGAATTCATGAAGAAAAAACAACTTTAAATTTGATTTTTTTAAATAAACTGCGAATCTTTTTTAAATCACAGCTTCTTTATGAACGATATTTCAAAGTTTCGTTTCTTCACTAGCAAGAAAAATAAGCCCTTATGAAAAATAATTATTATTGTAAGTGTATAATAAACCAAGACTTTGAGTTTGTATCACTGATAAGCGTGCTCAGTATTTCAACAAATAGTTTATTGCATATTCTAAAAGTTTAAAATAGCTAGTAATATCCAGTATTAATACTCTCCACGTGCGAGGTACAACTCCCAAATTAAAACCATATTTAGATATACTTAAGGCCAATCTCTGTGTGAAACATAATTACTCGATAAAATAACAATTTATATATGCCATTAATTTTTAAGTGTTTTATTTCTTTCGGACATTAACTTAATGCCCAAGATAATAATATGTCGTAGAGACTATTTTATGACGCAAACAGCTAATCTGGAATGCTGCTTCATTCAACATTCGTAGCTGATTTTTTCATAACCTTTCATGTGTTTGTCTTCATTGAACTTCTGTATATCTTTTATTACACTCTTAAGTTTCTTTTCTTTGCTACGCTGTACAAAAAACATTCAAGAGCATCAGATATGAAGTATCTTGTATTTATTGCACTAGTGTAGTCTTGATTTTAACATATTTTATATTACAAGGTATCTGGAAAATATCTCTTTCCATCACGTGTTGCATTCTATGACATATGTAGGGTTGTAACTATTGTTTCCAAAGTTAAATATTTATGCATACATCGTCTTTTAAGAATTGTGTAATGTGCTAAGTTTCTTAGATAGAAAAACAACTTCTGATAAGAGCTATCTGTTCACAAAGAAAATAAATAGTAAACGAAAACATATGGCAAGAAATCTTAACCTACCTCATGCTCCACACTGAGAACTCTTTAGTTTGCACGAAATTGTCCATATTTTTTTTTACTACTTCTCGTATAGTTTTGCGTAAGATACAATGGTTTAACATACAGGGGGCTGAGATTTATTTTTAAAAACTATGTTGAATACGTTTCCGAATAATTATACAACTTTTACAGTATCGTACAATATATATCAATACCATTTTCATACGTATCTGTATCAAACGAAATTTTGGAATTATAACACTAATAACGGCAGATACGACACTTGAACAGACGACGTAAAAATGTCGTCACGTAGATTTTTGGTTTTGTTTGTACATTGAAAATTATGGATTAGGCCTAGCAAAGAAAAACTCAATAAACAATTCAGAGAACTAGGCTGTTTCTATGACACAAAACGATTCATAATGGACAGTGTTTAGCTGGAAACATAAGTTAAATTATAAGTTTGCAAAAATAAATTCACATCAGGATGAGATAACATTTGGCGGTACACTACAACTGATTTTGTTTGTTTTTTCAATAATAATAATACTCTAACACTGTTGAACGAAGGATCGTGTCAGCTACTAAATAAAAATTTAATCATGTAAGAAAATGTCATTCATCTTACAAGATACACTGCTGACCAAAATCTAAAGGCCAATGAACATAAAGAAAAAATATGCATTTTGTGTTGTTAGACTCAACCACTTATTTCAGTACAGCTTCGAAAGATGAAAATAAGAAAAGGGAAAATAAAAATAAAGAACTTTTTTTTGCATTTAGTAGGGAAAATATGAATACTATGAAATAAGCCAAAATACTAGCTGGACAAAAGTTTAAGGCCATACCAAAATGAAGTCTTAAATAAGGTAGAAAATGCCTAGCAAAAGGTTTTAGTAGTGAGTTGCACGGCCGTCATTGAGAATAAATTCAAACATTCGCTTTGGCATGGTTGATATAAGCGTTTGCAGAAGGCTGACTGGAATGTTATTCCAAGTGGTGAAGATGGCTTCAGAAAGATCGTGCACTATTTGGAATTGACGTTCATTTTTATAGGCTTTTCTTGCTATCTGTCCACAAACATTTTCAATGGGGTTTAGTTCGGGCGAACAAGCTGGATGGTCTAAAAGAATCACGTTATTCGCCATGAAAAAGTCCTTTGTCCTGCGAGCATTGTGGACTGTAGCGTTGTCCCACTGAAAGACCCAGTCATTTCCACACAAGCAAGGGTCTTCAGTCAATAAAGATGCTCTCTCCAACATGTCAATGTAGCCAGCTCCTGTTTGATGCCCCTGTATAACCTGAAGCATCATTGTTCCATGGAAGGAGAAAGCATCCCAGATCATGACTGAACTTCTTCAGTAACGTTGGAAGCCATCTGAACCGTCCATGTTAATTTTTTCTCATCAGAGTACAAAACCTTCATCCACCTTTACATCCTATGTTTGGTGCTTCTCAGCAAAGTTTAACTGAGCTGTTTCGTGGTATGAAAGGAGGCGTGGCCTTCGAAGACGTTTACGGTTTTTAAAGACTTTCTCTTGCGGATGCCATTTTATTGTTCTTGAGCTACATTCTGCGCCCATAAGGGCTCTAATCTTGTTCGACAATCGACAACCCGTCGAATCCTCCTGCTCAACGCCATCGAAATTTGTTTAGGCCAACCACTTAAAATTCTTGTTCCATATCCCTCAGAGTCTTTTAAGAGATTTGCCCAATCTCACCAGCAATGGCAGGTTAATTGAGACTTTGCTTTTGCAGCTTGACAATTCTTCCACTTTGAAACTCTGTCAACTTTTTAGCCTTTGCCATGTTTTCACCCAATGTAACTCAAGAGATATCAGTGGGAGATGTTGACAACGCTAATGCTTGAACACAAATGACTAAATTTCGTTACGTGTTTACCGATTAACGCTTCGTTTCAGTATAGTCTTAAACTTTTGACCAGCTGGTATTTAGGCTAATTTCATAGTGTTCACCTTTTCCCTATTAAATACTGAAATAGTTTTTTTTTATTTGACCTTTTTTATTTTCATCTTTTGAAGCTCTACTCAAATAAGTGATTAAGTCAAACAACGCAAAATGAATATTTTTTCTTTATGTTCATTAACTTTAAGATTTTAGCCACCAGTGTATGTTAGAAAATTGTTTTCTTGTTTTTGTGTTTGTTTTTCTTATTTACAACTGTGAAGAGTGTCTTAGAATTAATCGTTGTCTGACATAGATTAACTGCGATCACAATATGTTATCATTATGACAGGTAAATGTCCAATTTTTATTAGCTACTACTCTGATATCTAGATTCAGTGTGACCAATAAATAATCTTAGAGATTACTTCTGTCAAGAGTTTTGCAACTTGAACTGAGGGCTAATGCTCTCAGTCTGGTCATGATCGTTTGGTTATCTGCACTAGCTGTTCCTACTTGAGAAGTGTAAGACCAGAGAGATTTTTGTTTGTTTGTTTTGGAATTTCGCACAAAGCTACTCGAGGGCTATCTGTGCTAGCCGTCCCTAATTTAATAGTGTAAGACTAGAGGGAAGGTAACTAGTCATCACCATCCACCGCCAACTCTTGGGCTACTCTTTTACCAGCGAATAGTGGGATTGACCATAACATTATAACGCTTCCACGGCTGGGAGGGCGAGCATGTTTGGCGCGACGCGGGCGCGAACCCGCGACCCTCGGATTACGAGTCGCGGCCTTACACGCCTGGCCATGCCGGGCCTACCAGAGGGAAGACAGCTAGTATTCACCACTCATCACCAGCTCTTGAACTGTTTTTTTCTGAAAGAATAGAGGGATTAACTGTTACGATATATATCTATTTAGGAATATTGATGTATCAGTTCGTTCATAATATTCATATTATGATGAAACAATTAATATCTCTTTCGGGATATTGATATCAGTTTATTCATAAAATTTATACTATGACGAAACAATTAATATCTCTTTCGGGATATTGATATCAGTTTATTCATAAAATTTATACTATGACGAAACAATTAATGTCTATTTAGGAATATTGATATAACAGTTTATTTAAAATATTCATACTATGATGAAACAGTTAATGTCTATTTAAAAATATTCATATATTTCAGTTTATTCCTAATATTCATATTATGTCGATATAGTAATATTGATATTTCAATTTATTTTTTATAATTACACAATGGTTAAACAATTAATGTCTATTTGGGAATATTGATATACCAATTTATTCCTAATATTCATACTGTGGTGAGACAATTAGTGTCTGTTTAGGAATATTGATATATCAATTTATTGATAATATTCACACTATGGTGAAACAAATAATGTCCATCTATGAATATTGATATAACAGTTTGTTCTTAATATTCATACTATGGCGATACAATTTACGTCTGTTTAGTGATATTGATATATCAGTTTATTCAAAATATTCATACTATGGTAAAACAATTAATGTCTATTCAGTGATATTGATATATCAATTTATTTACAATATTCGTACTAAGGTTAAACATTTAATGTCTGTTTAGGAATATTTATATATGAGTTTATTGATAATATTCATACTGTAGAGAAACAATTAATATCTATTTAGGAATATTGATACATCAGTTTACTCATAATATTCATACTATGGTGAAACAATTAATGTCTATTTAGGAATACTGATATATCAATTTATTCATAATTTTCATATTATGATGAAACAATTAATATCTCTTTATTTAATATCTGTTAAGGAATATTGATATATCAGTTTATTTAAAATATTCATGCTATGGTGAAACAGTTAATGTCTATTTAAGAATATTGATATATCAGTTTATTCCTAATATTTATATTATGGTGAAACAATTAATGTCTATTTGGGAATATTAATATACCAATTTATTCATAATATTCATGCAATGTATGGTAAAACAAAAATATCTGTTTACGGATATTGATATCAGTTTATTCATAATAATTATGCTATGGTGATATAATTAATGTCTATTGAGGAATATTGATATTCCTGTTTATCATAATATTCATACTATGGTGAAACAATTAATGTTTATTTAGGAATACTGATATATCAGTTTTTCATAATCTTCATACTATAGTGAAACAATTAATGTTTATTTAGGAATACTGATATATCAATTTATTTATAATCTTCATTCTATGGCAAAGCAATTAATGTCTATGGGAATATTGATATACCAATTTATTCATAATACTCATGCTATGGTGAAACAATTAATATATATTTAGGAATATTGATATATCAATTTATTCATAATATGCATATTATGGTGAAATAATAACCGTTATCTAGGTATATTGACATGTCAATTTTTTCATAATATTCACACTATGGTAAAACAATTAATATTTATTTAGAAAGATTGATATATCAGTTTATTCATAATATTCACACTATGTATGGTAAAACAATTAATGTCTATTTATGGATATTAATATCAAGCTGTTCGTAATATTCATACTATGGTGAAATAATTAATGTCTATTTAGGGATATTGATATACCAGTTTATCATAATATTCATACTATGGTGAAACAACTGATGTATATTTAGGAAGATTGATATATCGGTTTATTCATAGCATTCACACTATGTATGGTAAAAGAATTAATGTGTGTTTCGGGATATTGATATCAGTTTTATTCATAATATTGTGAAACAATTAACGTCTATTTAGGGATATTGATATATCAGTTTTTTCATAATCTTCACACAATGACGAAACAATATCTGTTTAAGAATATTGATATATCAGTTTATTCAAAATATTCAAATTATGGTTAAACAATTAATCTCTATTTAGGAAGATTGATACATCAGTTTACTCATAATATTCATATTATGGTGAAACAATTAATGTCTATTTAGGAATATTGGTAAATCAATTTATTCATAATATTCACACTACAGTAAAACAATTAATATCTGTTTAGAGACATTGATATCAGTTTATTTATAACATGCATACTATGACAAAACAATTAACGTCTATTTAGGGATATTAATATATCAGTTAATTCATAATCTTCGTACTATGATGAAACAATTAATGTCTATTTAGTAATATTGATATTTCAATTTATTTTTCATATTCACATTATGGTTAAACAATTAATGTCTATTTGGGAATATTAATATACTAAGTTATTCGTAATATTCATACTATGGTGAAACAATTAGTGTCTATTTGGGAATATTGATATACCAATTCATTCATAATATTCATACTGTGGTGAGACAATTAATGTCTGTTTAGGAATATTTATATATCAATTTATTGATAATATTTACATTGTGGTGAAACAAATAATGTCCATTTAGAAATATCGATATATCAGTTTGCTCACAATATTCATACTATGGCGATACAATTAACGGCTATTTAGGGATATTGATATATCAGTTTATTCATAATCTTCATGCTATGGTGAAACAATTAATATCTATTTAGGGATATTGATATATCAATTGATTCATAATATTCATATTATGGTAAAATAATTAATGTCTATTTATAGATATTTATATACCAGTTTATCATAATATTCATACTATGGTTAAACAATTAATGTCTATTTAGTAATATTTATATATCAATTTATTTATAATATTCGTACTATGGTTAAACCGTTAATGTCTATTTAGAAAGACTGATACATCAGTTTACTCATAATATTCATACTGTGGTAAAGCAATTAATGTTTGTTCAGTGATATTGATATATCAATTTATTTATAATATTCATACTGTAGAGAAACAATTAATATCTATTTAGGAATATTGACATACCAGTTTATTCATGATATTCCTACTATGTATGGTAAAACAATAAATATCTGTTAGGGATATTGATATTCAATGGTGAAATAATTAATATCTATTTGGGAATATTGATATATCAGTTTATTCATAATATTCACACTATGGTTAAATAATTAATGTCTGTTTAGGAATATTGATATATCAGTTTATTTATAATCTTTATACTATGGTAAAACAATTAATGTCTATTTAGGAATATTGATATATCAGTTTATTCATAATTTCCAAACTATGGCGAAACAAGTAACTTCCGTTTAGGAACATTAATGTATCGATCTATTTACAGTCTTAATACTACCATGGTGAAGTAAGGCCTTGTGCTCCTAAAGGAGCCTGAATAACATGCTGGTTAAAGAGCTTCACTCGCGTTCTGCGAGTCGCAAATCGAAACCCGGAAGCATTATGATATGGCAGTCATGAAAACTGACGCATGTATTGGTTGATTGGATATCCATGAATATTCAGGAAAACGAACTTTTAAAAGTAAACAGTGGTTTTTATGAGTTAACAGGTTTTCTACTCACAACTCAACATTATCACAAGATGATGAAGTTGTGTGTTAGATCCTACCGAGAAATCTAATAGCCTTTTACTGTTTCCGGCATAGTGGTGTGTCTGCACAGTTACAAGACGAGAAACTGTGTTTCGATACTCGTGGTGAGCAGAACACAGATATCCCATTCTGCAGCTTTCTGCTGTGCTATAAACAAACTTTATTTACGCGGTGAAGTGCAATACAGCTGTAAAAGTATTATTATAAACTCGTCTTGAAATGCTTTCTCTCGGAAAAAGAGACAAATAAAACACCGTTACGTATCATTTTCTTTCGTTATCTGATTTGATAAGAGTTGAGATTACTTCAAACTTTAATTTTTATCTGATCAGGAGTTAATCTATTTTCTTGTTACGGTAACATCCAATCATTGGGCAGCGAAACGTGGCTTGCGATGTTTCGTGACTGTTTAGCTTTTGAGTAAAACATTTCTTTACTTTGATCTCGCTTTCATGTGTAGAAAGATGAAATATTACGTAAATAATACATAACAACAAAGGGCACTGTGTTTTAAAATCTGTTAAAGACAGACCGTTATTAAAGTAATTACTATGTTAAAGGTTTATTTAAAACAGTTGCCGTAGTTTCGAAAGAAAAATATATTTTCAATTTCAAAGCACTGGTTTCATGTGACTGCAATAAAAAGCTCGTGAACAGTTGACGTAATTTATAATTACTACTGATGATTATTAATCAATTACTGTGGATGTAGAACATTTCTTTTTATTCTATCCATTTTCATTTCATTTTATTAAAACTGAACTTTCCAACTCGCAAAAATTTGATTATTTTATAAAAAAATAAGCCCCATAGGTATCCAAAATATTCTGATACAGTTATCTTGGTATACTCTAATTAAACAGCCGTAATGTCTTTATATAACAAGCAATCAGCTGCATGTAAGTATTGATCTAATCTAACTCATAATCAAGATCTCGTAAAAATGAAAGTTATTATTCATCAAATGATGGACAGCCGACCAATAAACTTGTGCAATCTGAAGAGATAAATTAATATATATTTTTCAATCCAGATCCTCGAGCGATTAGTTTACCTTAGCTTTAGTGTTAAAAGTTAAACTTATTATTAGTAGTAGTAGTTTCTAGTGGGAAATTGTTAAGTGACTGACTCATGTAGGCAGATATAGGCGGAAAAATTTGCATGCCAATAGAACTTGTGCTCCTCGGTGTTTTAACTTTCACGATTCACTTACGAATGTGAATGTGTTATGTGTTGTTTTCAAAAAAGGTTTTCCTTTTACGTGTTAGAACCTTTGCCACCATGATTCTTTGATTTATATATATATATATATATATAATTATATAAACTAACAAACAGTCTCCATTGATTTAGCAGTGACAGAACACTTGTGAATAACAACGAAATGCACAGTCAGACTTTATCGGAGAATACTTTATAGATAATACATTTACTTGTTTTCATTACTATACCAACATTGGTATAAGTATGATGTTTATGTGAAGGAAACAACATAGTAGCTGAAATATTCTACGTCTGTGATTTACAGTCCACTGTTGGTTTAAAATTACTAGAATGCGCATGAAAGCTGTAAAAGGTAAGGTGTGCTACTTGTACACAGATATTGGATCTCCATAATTTATTATTGTGTATTACCGTTTCACAAAAAAAAAACTTTATTTGCGTTATATATATATATACACAATTGTTGGATCTCCCAGAAGTTATTATTGTATATTACTATTTCACAAAAACTGTATTTGCGTGTTATTTATGCACAATTGTTGGATACCCCAGAATTTATTACTGTATATTTCCGTTTCACATAAAAATTATTTACATGTTGTTGTAACATCACAACATCAATTATAGTTAACTGTCAAATTTATTATAAAGCTTACGACAAGAAAAATAGTACTGTGAATATGTTTAGATCGTGACATAAATTGTTTTGTATAATATTTCTCCGCCGGGTCTAAACAAACACAACAACATTACATTGTGTTATACTATAATCTGACTGATCGTTTTTGTTTCTGGAAAAGCTCATTCAAGCGGAAATTTAATTTCCATCTCTCTTGGAGAAAATTTCCTTCCTATATTGCTTAGCCCAGGAGAGACAAACCACATATGTGTTTCATAAGAAATCTATACACCACAGCATATTGAACTATTCCTTCCATGTTTGGAGTCAAATACAATTTATTATAAAGAATTCAAAAAAAAAAACGAACGTCGTTTTGTTTCATATTTTTTCTTTTTCAATTGATTTTGAATAACTGTTTAGTCTCAGCTTGAAGACATTCTTTGTGTATGTGTACGTTTTTGAAAATAACACACAAAACACTTGCCTTTTATTTTGAAGTTTAAACCATTCAGCTTTATTTGAAAACGGAATTTAAAGCCATTGAGGACTTTGTGTAGTGCGTTAACAAAATACTCATAATTTTATACCTGTTTTTAATATTCTAATAACTTCAAGCGCTTGGTTCTAGTGTGTATTTTTCACTTGAAGATAAAAAAGTGTAATAATTTTAAATGCAACAGATAAAATAGTATGTTTTTGGAAGTTTTAAATATAAATCTTCATAAAGATTTTATCGCTTTCTCTAACTGACAAGTACGTTTATGTGTGTTCTTTTTTATTTCAAAAGAAAAGAGAATTATATTCTGTCACAAAGCTTCAGTTACACCTCTCAAGGCCCAGCAAGGTCAGATGGTTATGGTACTCGACTCGTAATCTGAGAGTCGCGAGTTTGATACCGCTTTCCACCAACCATGATCATCTTTTCAGCTGTGGGGGCGTTATAAAGTCACTATCAATCCCACTTTTCGTTGGAAAAGAGTAGTTCAAAAGTTGGCGGGGGGGTGGTGGTGATTAACTTTCTTTTCCTGGTCTTATATTGCTAAATTAGGGACGGCTAGTGCAAATCTTCTCGTGTAGCTTTGCACGAAAATCAAATCAAACAATACTTCTATCAAATGTTTTTTTAATTATCCAAAATATGGCGTAGCTACAGAATTTGTCGTTTTATTAAGTTTATTTTAGATACAGTGCATTTTTGCTAAAGTAAACTTGTCAGTCGGTCATTTTCCTGAATATTAATACAAAAACAAAAGAGCTTTCTGACCTGGATTGTTTTCTAAAACAAGAACAAAAATCAGGAAATGATTCTCAGCTTTAATGGATGGTCTGCTCATGGCTCGATTAACTCTCTGCAGAATAAGGCATCCCAAGCTTGCACTTTCTTTCAAGTGAAGACAAGGCAAATAAACAACCACAGTAATTTCTGGCTCTCTGTTTTCTTTCGATGTGTCTCCTCTATCATCTACAATACAGAAATATTATTGTTGCTTTTTATCTTTCCAGCTTATCAATAACTCAATGAATCCGTGTCAGAAAATACAACAATTTATATTTTCTGCTTATATATTTATTTATTTATTCTTTCTTTCATAAACACCAGAATAAAGTTTTATATATTTCGAATATTTTTCTCTCTCTCTGTTTTTATTGCAAAACTACACAATGGACTATCTTTGCTCTGTTCACCGTGGAAATCGAGCCATGGATTTTAGCCTTGTAATTCCATAAATTTACCTCTAACCCAAAAAGGTACTGATATTTACACTTCTGGTATGATCATTAATAACCCTACCATCGAAGTCTAGTTGTGAACACTCTAGGATAATACTCACGTGCTGCTAAAATGTAGCTAAACCTAACAGGCATTTTTAAACGTTCAGTTTTCTTTTGTTATAAAGTTAAAACTAAGCATATTGAAACGTTAATCTGTTCTTGTATATCTTTACATCGATGTATACTTTATTGTTTATATTCTTACGAATATATTTTACACATTATACTTATAATCTAAAATTAATTTTAACTTGAAAAATGAAAATCTTGTTATATGTTTATTCTATATTTATCTTTATGTTGTTAAGCTATTCAGAAAACAAATATTCGAGGTATATCAAACTTTATTTTGGTGTTTATAATAGTGTATATATATATATATATATATATAAACAGAAAATACAAAAGAAAAGTTAGGTAAATGGTTTGTCTTTGAATTTCGCACAAAGCTACACGAGAGCTATCTGCGTTAGTCGTCCGTAATTTAACAGTAGTGTAAGGCAAGAGGGAAGACAGCTAGTCATCACCACCCACCATCAACGAATAGTGAGATTGACCGTAACATTATAACGCCCCCAAGGCTTTAAGTGCGAGAATGTTTATGTGGGACGGGATATTGAACTCACGACCCTCATATTACGAGACGTGCTCCTTAGCCACCTGGCCAAGCTGGGCCTAAGTAAATGTAATATTATCTTTTCTGACTAGGATTAACTGAGTTGTTGATAATTCCGGTGCATGTAACATAATGTAAACTTTTTGTAACTGATCGTCAATTGCAAATACAGAATAAATAAATCATACACGTGACGCCACCAGTGGCACAGCGGTATGCCTGCAGACTTACTAAGCTAAAAACAGAGTTTGGATACTCGTGGTGGGCAGAGCATAGATAGCACAGTGTGTAGCTCTGTGTTTGATTTCAAACAAGTGAAAATACGTGGCGAAACTATAGGCTACTAAAGTTCCACTTGGTCAATGGTATTTGGGTATTTTGCCCTGGAGGGTCAGGTTCACTTTGACCTCTTCCTCCTTCCTGAACGTATTTTCCCTAACTGTTTGTATGTTAGGTCCTTTTCAGGGCAATGTCCATTTATAGTCTCTTATTCACAGTAGTCAAGCTTGCTGGTGGCAATTTATTATTATTTTTTTTTATCTTATTATTATTTTAAAATACATACATATGTAAACTATAAATATAAGATTTAAAGTTTATATACAAACATATTTTACTTTAATTTATTTTTTTCTTTATGTTTAATATATATGTTAATTGGGGAGAGGTATTTAGGATTTTCTTCATCATGTATGAGGTACCTATCTAGTTCGCATAATAAATCATTTTTCATCCAATTTTTGTTAAAATATCTAATTGTAATATTTAGAAGTCTATCTGATGTGGTTGGTATGTTCGAGTGATTGTGAATGAATTTAGATGATGTTGCTCTCGGAACTCTGTATGCTGTTGTCAGAAGTGTGTTTTGTATTGTTTGTAGTTTGGTTTTGATTGTTTCATTACTTACAGTTACCCATGCTGGAGCTGCATAGTCTATTACTGGTCTAATATATGTTTTGTATATTTTTAAAATGTTATCTGTAGATGCTCCACTGTGTTTACCAGTTAGACTCCTAACATAGTTTGTTCTTCGCCAAATTTTATTTTTAATTTCATTGACATGATTGATCCAAGTTAATTTTGAATCATAAGTCAGACCTAAAAATTTTGCTGATTGGGCAATCTTAGATTGCTACTAAAGTACGTTTGATTGTTTCTTTGTTTTGAATTTCGCGCAAAGCTACTCGAGGGCTATCCGCGCTAGCCGTCTCTGATTTAGCAGTGTAAGTCCAGAGAGAAAGGCAGCTAGTTATCACCACCCACCGTCAACTCTTGGGCTACTCTTTTACCAACTAATTGTGGGATTGACCGTCACATTATAACGCCCTCACTGCTGAAAAGGCGAGAATGTTTGGTGCGACCGGGATTTGCACCCGCGGATTACGAGTCGGACGCCTTAATACACTTGGCCGTACTTTTAAACTTGCTTATCGCCAGCAATGTTATGTGTTTTTAGAGTTAAATCAAATAATTTTAAATGTAAATTTATATCTGTGTATCTTTTATTATTTAATGCGTTTCTTTGTAGCTAAACATTTACATTAAACTTTAATAATATTTTCCGTAAAGTGAGTATCTTCTATTTCCAAATGTTTTCTTGTGTTACTTTTAACAATTAATTCTCATTTATTTCAAATATGCTCTGATGTTTTGACTATTTATTTATAACGAAAGATGGTGTTGCTGAAGAGAGATTTTTTTATTTTAGACCTTACAGGGACCATTCCATTAGTGTAATGTGACTTTTGTGGTTGTATGTTGCTTTAATTAGAACCGTATGCAAATTATCAATCAAATAGTCTGTTTTTAAGCCGTTATCATAAATACGCAGCTAACATTACATGAAATAATTGAACGTTTCTAAGGTATACAGTGAGAAAACAGTTTACAAATTTTTTAAGTTAATTGTTTGGGCTAAATGTTTTGAATTGAATAATATCAATGTAATGGGAAAAGTGGGAAGGACATTTAAATATAATTATTCTTCAAAGGGAGTTGAAAACTATCTGGAGGGTCACCTGTTTTAACCACTTGCTCCAAAGTATATTTGTGTGTTGTCTGTTAATCAGTCATAAAACACTAAAATGGCGTCGCATAAGGTATGCTTAATATTGGAATCTGTACTGATATTAGTAAAATGTCATGAAATATGAAGATGAAAAATTATTCACCCTGGAGACTACAGCACAGCATGACATATGAACTTCAAAAGTAAGAAGTAAAAATCATATGTTAGTCCTGATTTTGGGTTTATTTGCTAATGAAATATAAAAGTTTCGAAGAACCTTAAGGAGTACGACTAGTATTACTTGAACACACACACACACACACACACACATATATATATATATTTAAATAATAGAGATGAAAACAATACTGTTTGATTTTGAAATGCCATTATGATAAAATATTTTAAATTTTACTGGTTTTGAGAAACACCTTTTTCGGAAAAAAATTGTTCCTTATAAATTTGGAAATTATTTTAAATTAATCAAATTCGCCACTGTTAATCCATGTTATTTCTGTATCAGTAATTAACAAATTGTTTTATTAAGATGTATGTTAATGCTAGCCCCATAGAAACTACAGAGATTTGAATAAGTTATACAAAAACGATTTTGATTATGCAAATCAGCAAGTCATGCACCTGATAATCACAGTTGATATAAAGTCTCGGTGGGAACGGTATGTATCAAAAAGACATTTTAACATTGTTTGGCATTAAGTAGATGGCGTAATGCAACCGAAAATTGATCGCTTTTGAGAAGGGAATGTAACAGCTTTTTACCGAAGTAAGTGTTCATACACTCAGGTCGTAAATATGCCTTCAGATCTATGATTTAGAATTTCCAAGATGAGAATGTCCCACTTCCTATTTAGAGTGAGAAGTAATCCGAAGGTCACGGGCTCGTATCCCGGTCGCACCAAACATGCTCGCCCTTTCAGCCGGGAAGGCGTTACAATGTGACGGTCAATCCCACTATTCGTTGGTAAAAAGAGTAGCCCAACAATTGGCAGTTGGTGGTGATGACTAGCTGCCTTCCCTCTAGTCTTACACTGCTAAATTAGGGACGGCTAACGCAGATAGCCCTCGAGTAGCTTTGCGCGAAATCCAAAACAAAACAAAACAGAGTGAGAAACGTAACAACTCGTAGCCTAACCAAGATAAGCAAAGTGAGTCATCTTGTAACAGATGAAAAGATCCCTAAACACGAAATTCAGTGGCAAAAGTATCCCCATGCCTGTGGCAACAGAATACAGCAAAATCAAAAAGAATCTTTATTGTACAAGCAGCATAAGTCACATTTACTCAAGTTGTTTCCACGATATATCATTTCATTTTTTACATACCTTAAGGGTACGACTCTTCGCGTCTAACCAAAGCTGTTTTGTAAATGGTATTAAGTTTCGTATATAATACATCATATATACTTTGATAGAACATTAAATGCTTTAAGAAGTATGTTAAGTTTTAATGCACGTAATTACAATTAAAATGCCCATAAGCTTCCTGAAGTATACAAAAGTCATGATTTTACTTCTATTGTCATTTCCAAACGGATTGGCGTAAAGTAATTGGCATACAGTTTCTCTGTGGACAAACCTATGATTGTAATGTAATATAACTGCTCTGTTTTATTTTGCAAAATATTTTATTTTAAAAATCACAATTTGTTTAATTACAACAATTTATTAACGGATTTTTATGTGAAAGTTTCATACAATAATCATAGATTTGATAATGGTCTGTCATTATGGATAGGTAACTATCAATTTAATCAAAATAATTGGAGTAATAATACCTATCATGTTATGAAGTGTTTGTTTTGGGATTTCGCACAAAGCTACTCGAGGGATATCTGTGGTAGCTGTCCCTAATTCAGCAGTGTAAGACTAGAGGGAAGGCAGCTAGTCATCACCACCCACTACCAACTCTTGGGCTACTCTTTTACCAACGAAAAGTGGGATTGACCATCACATTATAACGCCCTCACGGCTGGGGAACAAGCATGTTTGGCGCGACTTGGGCGCGAACCCGCGACCCTCAGATTACAAAGCGCACGCCTTAACGCGCTAGGTCATGCCAGGCCTGTTACGAAGTATTAACATTGTAAATATAATTTTACAAATTGTTACAAGCTGGCAGATGTGACGTAATAATATTGTTGACGATTTTTTTTTTAATTTCGCCCAAATTTACTCGAGAGTTTTCTGCGCTATCCATCCATAATTTAGCAGTGTAAGACTAGAGAAAGGCAGCCAATCATCACCACCCATCGCCAACTCTTGGGCTACTCTTTTACCAACGAATAGTGTGATTGACCGTAACATTATGACGCCCCACGGCTGAAAAGGCAAGCATGTTTGGTGCGATGGGGATTCAAACCCGTGACCCTCAGATTAGGAGTCGCACGACTTAACCCACCTGGCCATGCCGGGGTGACATATTATTTTAAACAATTATGACATAACATTTGGTAGAAACGTTAAAATTAAAAGAATGTGCTGAAGAAAGTAACTTAAGGTCAATTCCATTTTATTTCTGTATAGATTGTCACTAAAACATTTTTCTGTACATGTGGAAAAATTTGAAAAAGTGGAACTTCGAAAACAAACAAAGGTTAACGGCTGAATCAGGGTGCTGAATTCAAAACCGTCAGATTTCACTTTGTCACCATCGGGGAAAATGAGATATTCAGTATGATGTCCAAGATGTCTGCCACAAATTAAAAAGTTGGTATCTCAGCACCTAAATTATGTAGAAATAATATTTTTCAACTAAACCTAGGTTTTTGACGTCGAAAAATTTTATGAAATAATTGGTGCAACTGTATTTTTAATTTGCAGTATCATATTCGAGCTGGCGTCCAAAATGGCCTCACACACTGACGTGTCAAGTTTTTGGAGTGTTGTACAGCGTTGTAAAGGCGTTTTAACACCCTCTTTCATTTCGTTCTTCTTTATACGCCTCGTGGTTTATAATTTAACAGTGATTCCACTACCAACGTTGATTACAATGTACAATATATATATATATGTTTGTACGTGTGTGTGTAAATCACAGCTCTATCTGTAAAGGTAAATAAGGATCAGAAATTACAGAACAAGAAAAATATATATCAATATGCACAGTTTAGCTATCAGATGCAAACAGCAATCACACATCGTTTTCCATTGATAAAGTAAACTTTTTCATATATCTTTAAATTGTCGTCTTTTCGTAAATATTTAATTGCCAAACTGCTATTATATGACCAAAAACACAGATTTAGATGACTACATGAATTATATATATCATTTACGACACGGAACATTGTGTTACTTTCAGTTTTAGCGGCAGCCATTTTGGACGCCATCTTGAATATGGCACTGTACATTAAAAAAAAATTAAACCAATTATACTATTGAACTACTTGACCTCAAAAAGCTAGGATTATATCCAAAAATGTTGTTTTTATGTAATTTAGAAGATGGTAATCTTCTTTTTAATATGTCAGCCATATTGAACAGGGGTGACAAAGTTGCACCCTGCAGCTTTGAATTCATTCAGTGACATCGATTTGTATAAAATTAGTCATAAAACGTTGTTTGTACACTAAATCCAAGTTCAGCTTCAAATCACGGTTTGATCAACAGACAAATAATTGAACTTTTATAACGCAAAATAATGTTTAATAAAGTAGGAACAGGACTGCAGGGTGAATAAACTTGGATTACAATGTTAATTGAAAATGCACCATAAACTAATATCGACGTTATAAGTGTTTTGAACATGTTGTATTTATAAAAAACACATTCATTTATAATATTGATAATCTGTTTTTCGGTCACGTATACAAAACTTGAGAACATAATATGCCTGTAATTGGGACTTTGAAAAAGTCAAAAATATTTTGTTAAAAATATGTAGAACTAATGGCAAGGACTGACAGTAATATGTAATACCCTCCAGATCCCCTTGGAATCAAGATCAGCATGTAACACATCACACAGCTTACATGTGTTATATTTATAGCAGAATTAAAAAAAAACAAAAACAAATGTCCAGAAAATAACAAAGATCAAACTCTTATGTGAAGTGTTAAGTTACAAAAGCTATCTGAACTAGCCGTCCCGAATTTAACAATGTAAAACTAGAGGAAATGCCGCTAGTCATCTACTGTTGAGCTATTCTTTTCCAACGAATAGTGGGATTGACTGAAACTTCATAACGCCCCCACGGATGAAATTGAGATTATGTTTGATGTGACGGGGATTCAAACATGCGACCCTTAGATTACGAGTCGAGCGCTCTTAACTACTTGGCCATGAAACAGTAATATACTCTAATAACCTAAAATGGGCTGTTGGAGAAGAAATAAATTTTAAACTTTGGAAAATTTCTTACTGATGAATGATTAAAAAATTGTATTTGTATTGTTCCATTTCCCAGTAAATCGAAACATGTTTCGTGTATCTGCAAACTTTAATAAATTACACTGAAGAAGTAAATATAAATAATCAGTGTATATTTTCCCGCTATACGCCAATCATTTCCTTCTACTGTACACTAGCCAACTTCTAGTTTTAAATAATACCACCATCTAGTGTATGAACCAATGGTCTGTGTCTCAAAACGGCTGGTATAGGTATTAACACTTTCATTGATAAGGAGACAACAACGTTTCGACCTTCCTAGGTCATCCTCATGTTAAAAAAGACAGAGTTTACAAGTGACCGTTGCCGGACACATGTCTTAGGAACGAGAGTATAAACGGGTACGAGATTGTAGGGGGGGTTGCTGTTGGAGACTAGGTTATTAATTAGTATAGGTATGAAGGTGTTCCTTTATATTGGTTTAATTTTTGTTTTAGTTGCTGTATAAGTAGGACTTCTTTGATTTTGCGTTTGTTTATATTTGTTTCCCTACTTAGTATCTGGGTGTTTTCTATGGTTATATTATGTTTATTTTAATTGCAGAGTTCAAAAACAGTGTTCATTTGTTGTTGTTGGGTGTTTTTTTTTGTATTTTTGAACCTATTTTCCATTTTTCTGCTTGTTTCTCCAATATAAAAGTCGTGCCATCTACCACCAACTCTTGGGTTACTCTTGTAGCCTCTTATAGTGGGATTGAGCGCCACTTGCAATGCCCCCACGGCTGAAGGGGCAAGTATGATTGGTGCGACGTGGATTCAAACTGCGACCCTCGGATTACGAGTTGAACGCCTTAACCCACCTGACTATGCCGGGCTTATATATTTAGAAAATGCCCACACTATATATTTACCGAGGTTGAAGTAAAATGAGACATAAATCGACATTAATTTATGGGACGTAGTAGACAATCGGGTTTGTGAGGTTTAGGGTGTCGTATAGTCGTGGTGTGCGTGAGTTGGTCTTTCGTGGGTAAGAATAAATGTTTTCTGAGATTATGTTGTTTGTTGTTTTTTTCATTTGTAGTTGTGTTTTGTTTAATTGGTTTTCATGTGTTTTTGTTGGATTTGTGTTTAGTAGTTTAAATTTGTTCGTATCTGACAATATATTGTTCATTTATGAATGTATTCATTTGTGTTCATTATAACTACAGCTTTGCCTTCATCTGCTCTTAGAATGTTGATGTTGTTGTCTTGTTTTAAGTTGTTTATTGAATTAATATCTCTTTGTGTGATACACAATTCAAAACAGAAATCCACAGAAAAATCACCTATACTGGATTATACATTCTCTGGGACTCAGCACATGAGACAAAAATACTCAACATATTAAGAAACCAAATAAATACAGCCAAAAAACCCATGTTCACCCGATAAAATTAATAATGAAGTAAACGAAACAAAACATCACTTCATCAACATCAACAAATTTCTTCAAGAAAACTGTGAAATAAATTATACGCACAAACCTAGACCAACAACAAACAAACAAATAATAAATCCCAAACAAACTATAAAATCTTATACTGCTGCATAACATATGTTCCCAACATCAGCGAAAAAATAACAAACATTTGGAAAAAAAACTTACAACAAAACATAACATTCCAGTAAACACCAAATGTTTCCAAAAACCACGTACAAAACTAGTCCAAGCTATGTAAAAACTACACTGACAAAGACAACATTGTTTATGAAAAACAATGTAATAACTGCCACGACTTCTATTTTGGAGAAACAAGCAGAAAAATGGAAACTGGATTCAAAGAATACAAAAAAAACACCTTCACACGTTTTTAAACACTGTAAATCAAATAAACACAGCATAACCATAGAAAACACCCAGATATTAAGTTGGGAAATGAATAATAAACAAATGCAAAATCAAAGAATCCCTACTTAAACAACAACTAAAACCAAAATTAAACCAATATAAAGGAACATCTTTATACCTATACTAATTAATAACCTAACATCTAACTGAAACATCCCCTACAATCTCGTCCCCGGTCACATGCAAACTCTATCTTTCTTAACCTGAAGATAACCTCAAAAGGTCTTAATGTTGTTCTCTCCTTATCAATAAAAGTGTTAATACCCATACCAGCCGTTCTGAGATACATTTTTATTTAAAGTGGGTTTTTCGTCATCAAGAACCAATGGTCTGTTTTATGTAAACTTTCTTACTGCGAGTGACTTTAAGCGACGTGTAACTTCACAATATCTCAGGTTTAGTGGGATGAGATAACTAACTCACTGAAATAGTTATGTATTATTGAACATTCTTTTCTTGTATAACATTAAGTATCAACTTGCGTTTCGACAGACAATTCATACGTTTCAAACGTGTATTAAAGTAATGTTCAAACTTACTTGGTGTCTACTTGAAAACACAAATAACTAGATTTAACTTTAATAACCATTTACTTTATCATAACCGCACGAGTGTTTTGGAAGGAAAATTAATAGTCAATCTATCTGTGTTTTTATGTGACTCTCGAGTGTTTTAGAGAGGGCGCCAATGTTCTGAAAATGTGAGAAAAGCATTAAATGCACTCAAAGTTTGTAACTGAAGAAATACGAAGATAAGCTGTAGTCATGGATAAAATAACATTAATGTCACTTTTCCTTGTGTTATTTATTAATTTTAGTTCTTTCATTATACTTGTCACTACTTCAAGGTTTTCTAACCAGCTCCATTGGATCTGAAAACTGTGTTAATAGTATATATTTTCTAGGGAATAGGCATCCTATGTAACTGTAACTTACCTCAGGATACATGACCTTGTTTTATATGGTACTAAGATGGCATGGGGTACGTAATATGTGTCACCAATACATCAGTTTCGACAAAGGAAACCATAAACAATTTAAATTCAACAGAACTTTATACGTGTAAGAGAGGAGTTTCATCTCATCCTTACAAAGTAAACTGTCACCTCGTCACAATGGTCTAGCTGTACTCTGCTCACCTAGGGTATCGAAACCCAGTTTCTAGCGTTATAAATCAGCAGTACGGTTAATGCTGGATAGCATCAATAGTTGAGCTAAACAGAATGCTATGATAAAATATTTACTACGAAGCGACCGAGGTAATTAATAGATATATATGAAAGTTATAAGAATCAAATAATTTTTTTTTCACAATCAGACAGTAAAAATTAAAAATGCTAATCACAGGGGCAAAAAAAATGTATATGTATGCACTTTTTTTTTCATTTCGACTTTACACCCAGTGAATAACTGGTCGGCCGATGATTGTTCTAAGCTGAAAAATATTTCCACTCACGTGGCTTATCTAGTCAGCTAGTACTGTTTAGGACAACCATGTTCGATGGAGGAGATTCAAGCTCACGACCTTCAGATTGCGAGACGAGATAAGACCGAAACGAGTATTCATGCTATTTCGGTTATGTCATCAGGCCCAGCGACTAACTATGGATTTCGCTGCGATTTGACTATTGAAATTAGTGGTGGGACACCATTGTCTTTGTATACTAGATGGATTATAGTTAACCTCAGAGGAGCGTGGCATGCTTTGTACATGAAAGCCATACGACAGAGGCTTTTGTAACATAATGTACGCTGCAAAGCTACTGTAAAAATATAGTACGGCCGTAAGATAAAGTTTAGTCGTACATGACAACATAACTTTTATCAATACGGCGATACTCCAAAACTGTTTTAATATAACGTTCTCAATGCATCGTATAGGTGGTGAAGAACACATTAAGAAAGCTCAAAAGTGGATAAATTTGATAATATGGATAGCGTTTTAAACCATAGATATCTGTAAATATATTGATACTCAAACAAAGCTTTACAAAACACGTAACGAAAAATATCATGTTCTGCAGGCGTTTTTTTTTACCTTAGACCGGTCATTGTCACTTTAAAGTAACTACAGTACACTCAATTCTTTAATCATGTTTTTAACATGGCTTCAAAGTATTTAATTTAGAAGAGTAATTAGTCCTTATCGAATCATTTGTTTTGTAACATTGCTTGACTGAATTATGTGTTTAGTTCTTTTTGAAGTATTTTCATATTTATCGTGAAAATACTACGTGAATTCAACTGCAGTTAGAATAATCAACAAAAGCATAGCACTGAACTTGACGACAACTGTTAACGATATGTTAAACCGCGAAGCTTTTTAGAAACTCTTCTAGCAACATCATTAGATTTCTGAAACCTTCAGGTTTAAGAAAAAAAAAGTGGGCGAACGAAGACTTCTTCCGTTTCATCCCTTTTAATATCCCGCTGATCTTGTACCCCCCCCTCAGTAGGACAGAGATATGCCTGCGGTTTTAGACCACTAGAAACTTGGTTTCGATGTCCGTGGTAGGCAGAACACAGACAGTTGTTTCTATAGCTTTTTGCTTAATAACAAACAACAACAGCTGGTCTCTTAGAGTTTGAATCGCTTGTCACATATTACGTATTTACTCGATAAAGCTGGGTGAGTGTCTTTCTTTTTTTTGTCGCTGTTTATTCAGTTTGTCACTTTCCATTTGAGAAATCATTTCCCCCTAACTGTGTGAGATACTTTAGAAAAATTCAACATCTCTTTCTTGTGCATGTGCGGTTACAGTTGTAGATGGCGTCGGCTGCTATTGATTAAACGGAAATCTTCACAAAGTTTTCTGCGTTTGTCTAAAAGAAGCTGCATTTGTTATAGAATTTGTTTCTTTGGTCGGTTACCACCAAAAGGTGGACTCTAGTTCTCAGGTTTCAACTGGCAAATCTTGCGTCTCCGCCCCTTTGACAGCTGTTTCCTTCTCATGATCTTAGTACTGCTACTGTATAGGCTACAACCTTTGATGGGCTTTCGTTTTACCTGTGTAAGACTTACGAAGAAAGCCTAATTCATGTGTAGTACCTTTGTTTCATACACGGAACATCGATCTCGCTAGTTAGAGAGACGTGCGATGTGAGTAATCTTAAGGTGCACTTGGCTAACGTGAAAGAAAAAAACAACAAACAAACGATTCCCTTCCGTGTGTCTGCTTGTTCGCTTCTGTTTACGTTAGTTCATTAATAAAAAAATTAACAAAAGAAAAAACACTTAATTTTTTATTGAACTCTGTTTAATATTTCTCAAACAAATCACGCGTGAACTGTCGATCTGGAACTCCGTACACACCGACTTGACTTAAGTACGAATACAGTTACACTCGCTTTTCGTGACCTTTCTCAGATATCGGAAGTTTTCGGTATTTCCTTCTAAAATATTTTGTACAATAAATACAGTAGGTATGCATTATTTCACAAGCAATGATTTAGTGTTTTGTAAAGTAAAGTGCATACATACTTTCAAAATAATGGTGTATTGTAATAATCACAATACTGAATGCTAAAAAGGTGAATTCATAAAACACAGTTCAGTTGTTAAACAAAGTCATAAGTGGTTCATTACTGTATTGTCCTGAGACCTTATAATCCAACAACATTACTTTATTACTATTAACCTTAAACAGTGGAAGGTTGTGAAAACAAACAAACTAAAATATAAATTCTTAAGATCACTTTTGTGATTTGGGAAAAAACAAAATCGTTTTTAATTTCTATGAGTCGTCTTAACCATAACTTTTGGTGGCTGTGTTTGTATCTAAACCTGAGTTAAGAAAAGTAGGCTCTTAAATGAAAAAAAGAAAAGAAAAGTTGCTGACCTTTTAAACATTCATGTGAGTTTTTTATTTATGTTCCTCAAACCATGTGAAAAGAATGACTCTTACGTTTGATTTTTCACTTTTAAAAGAAGCGTGTAAAGGCTGGGCGTTTTGTTTTTCTTTGGTGGTTCATATCGAACCAAGCTGTACATGTATATAAAACATTTGGTATTGACTCTTACACTGTAGTAAGAAAACAAACCACTTGGGATTTTAGTTACTATGAATAATTATTTTTTGTATATTTATCACATTCATGCTCCTTGCAGTACTTTGCTTTTTTAAACTGTGACAACTTTTTTGAATATTTCATAAGCGATTTATTTGTACATGGCTAAATTATTTAAATCAAATTAAATATATTTTTATTCAATTTATGTTCACGCCACATATTGGTGTAGCGAATGTTGCATGACATGGGTTATGGGAAAGAACTGAAAAATAACCTTATTTTAACAAAGTTTGTAACTATCTGTTTGTCGGTTCGCCTCTTCTTCCATCTCACGCCATCCATTTATCTACATTTCATTATCTGAGCTTATGCACCATCACTCTTATATTCGTTGAAGTTTAAATAAGTTAATTAGGTTGGTTCACTATTCGTGGCCACATTTTCTACGTCGAGAACTTCGAAGCAATCAATGGCTCCCAACTTCCTAAATAAATTTCAAATTCGTTGCTTGTGGTTCTCGAGCTTGCAAAACATTATAACAGAAGAATTGAGCTTGTTAACATAATAAGGATAACTACATGCAATAAAGATCTTACTACTAAAACACAAAATCTGATCGCACGAAAAAAAATGACACCTTGGTTTGAGTAATTGTTGAAATTTTTGCACGAGATGGTGTTTATAATGTTCCATTTTATACTAAACAATCCTGATACATATATTTATTCACTCCCAAATAAAAAGTATTATTGTATTACATTAGCTGTCCTAATAAGAAAATAATGTCACATGTTATTGTTATTATTACTATTAGAGTTAATTTATTGTACACGCTCGACATCTATTTTTCTTCGAAAATATACTTTTAAAAATTGTTAGTAACAAAACTTTATAACGTTCTCAACGTTTTACCAGAATTGAGTAAGTAAAGGTGACGTGTTCACTATAGCTTATTAAAACATGATGTTTTTTTGTTTGTTGTTTTTACTTTCACTCTCTCTTCGTTGCTAGTTTATGCTGTGAGCAACCAAGTGGAGGCGCTTTCGAAATTCCTCTTTGTTTTATCTACATAAAATTGAAATATTGGATTTTGAAAAGCTTAAAACTTCTGGTTAGCCTCACACCTTCTGACACATTAAAGTAAATCAGTGGTCTACTCTTATTTTTTATTTATTTATACACAATATTGTGTTTATTGTTTGTGGTCTACTCTTATTTTTATTTATTTATACACAATATTGTGTTTATTGTTTGTTTGATATGCAGCAGAAGCAAACTGTTCTTTGAAGAAAAGGAACAACAGATACTTATTCCAAAAATGTGATATTTAAATGTAAGCCAGTCACAGCGAGATATACACCAAACATCCTGCCCTTTCAGCCATAATATAACGGTCAATCTCTCTATTCGATTAAAGTAGCATATGAGTTGGCGGTGGGTGGTGTTGACTAATTGCCTTTCCTTTAATCTGTCTCCCGCTGTACAGCGGTAAGTCTATGGATTTACAACGCTAAAATCAAGGGTTCGACTCCTCTCGGTGGACTCAGCAGATAGCCCGATGTGGCTTTGCTGTAAGAAAATACACACATACCCTTTAATCTATCTAAATTACGGATAGCTAGAAAAAATAGCCCTGAAGTAGCTTTGTACAAAATTTGTATATATATATACACACACACAAATATATATATATATACTAGCCCTACCTCCCCCCTAAAAAACAAAAACGACTAGAAGGCACACTGTTAGACAAGTGTTTTGTGTGTGTTTTGGAATTTCGCACAAAGCTACCCTAATTTAGCAGTGTCAGACTAGAGGGAATGCAGCTAATCATTATAACTCACCGCCAACTCTTGGACTACTCTTTTACCAACGAATAGTAAGATTAACAATAACATTATAACGCCTCCACGGCTGGGAGGACGAGCATGTTTGGCGCGAACCCGCGATCCTCAGATTACGAAGCGCACGCCTTAAAGCGCTAGGCCATGCCAGGCCCACTGCTAGACAGACACCGAGTGAGTTTACATATTATAATGTAATTTAACCACAAGTCGCACGTGTTAGTCTTTGTAATTGAACGTAAATGTGATTTTAAAACGAAAAAGTTTCATTAAAGAAGACACGCTGGTAGAATGAAAAAAAAAAACGATTCATCAGATTCGTACTTATGATTCATATATTCAAACTAATTCAAATTAAATCACCTTGGATTGTTCGACTATTTTAAAATTGAAACAAGCTTAATTTGTCACTTCTTCCTCTCAGCATATTTATACAGTCTGTTGTCGAAGAAGTTGCTGGCAATTAATTGACAACCCTTGAAACCCAACTCGCATTTCATTGGTTTGAATTTTTCGACCATGTTCGGACTTTTTGCGTTGTTATAAATATATCACTATGAATATATAAATATAAATACATTACTATTTCTCCTAGAAATAAAAGGGAATCCTGATTAGCTGCAGAAGTTGAAGTTGTTTAAGGCAGATTTAGAGTAAATTAATTTATGATACTTTTTTTTCTAATTAGCTACGTTTTTTTTTGTGCGACACAAATACCAAGAGTGGGGCGCGCGTATACCCGATTCACTTCTGTAACTCATCGGGATATCTACCAGTCTAATCTAAAATTGAAATTATTTTCAATAGGATTACAGTAAATTAGTCAATGAGACCTATGAAGTGGTCAAATACATCAGTCGAAATGGTTTGATCTTCCCAGCAGACTTACAATATCTGGTATTCGATTCCCGCAGTAAACACAGCAGATAGTGCGAAATGATTTTGTTCTAAAACAATCTTTCTCTCTCTCTGTACATATATCTGTCAAATGAAAACACATTACGTTACACGCTTTATTATCTACACCTCATCATATAATGCTATTTATTCGGTTATCTGTCTATGGCTTTTTCGCCTGTTAGTACAGCACTATGTCTAGAAATTTACAACGCAAGAATCAGGGGTTCAATTCCCGTCGGTGAGTTCAGCAGATAGCCCGATGTGGCTTTGCTATAAGAAAACACACACTTCAGTTATATCATTCTAACGGTTAAAAAACCTTTACACTTTGAAGTGAAGACCTAAATGTTCACATGTATATGTTGTAAGCGTCGACAAGAATGCGTCAGCTGGTATAAAATAGTGACTTTAATGAGCTGCAGCAATAACATGTCAGTTGCCATAAGATACACATAAGAATAGCTCGAATAAGCTACAGCAATTACACGTCAGCTGGTATAAGATACACTCAATAATAGCTTGAATGAACTACAATAATAACGTTAGCTAGTGTAAGGTATAAGCGATTTTTGCATGTGTAGTGTGGGCATTTTTATTTTCTCCAAACAAATTTCAGGAGCTGCTAACTTCATATCTGACCAGGTGGTTAAGGTACTTGCCTCATAATCCAAGGAGCAGGGGTTCAAATCCCCATCACCTCAAACATACTCGCTCTTTCAGCTGTGGGGGCATTATAATGTAACGAGCAATCGTACTATTCGTTGATAAAAAAGTAGCCCAAGAGTCGGCGATGAATGGTGATGACAAACTGCTTTACCTCTTGTCTTACACTGCTGAATTAGGGACAGGTAGTGCAAATAGCCCTCCTTCAGTTTTGCACAAAATTAAAAAAAAACAGCAAACAAACAGACATACTATTTCATCGTGTAGCTTTGCGCGAAATTCAAAACAAACCAAAACCAAATTCATATCCAGAGCAGTTGTTGGGTTTATTTCGGTTTTTTTTTCAAAGGTCACTCTGTATTACGAAACTAAATTACTACCAGTTTTTCGAATCCGTAAACTGCATTACCTATGCGCATTTTATGCAGTTATCGTTTTGATAAGTAAACTAAATGTAAATACCATGAAAAACCGAATATTTGAATTCAAGGAGAAAGAAAAACCACTGAAGCTTATATATCTCTATCTACTGAGCTTTCATGAAGTTGAGATTTGATGACGTAATGAAATCTATAACATCAAAACACACGTGGATGAAAACTTTCAAGTATAATTATATTTGTCTGTGTGGAATAAGTACAGGTGGTTGATTTTACGCAAACAGCAAGCTGCACGTGACAAGAGAATGATCGAGGAACTTATCGATACATGATTATTAATATATCTTTCAAAAGTAAAATGTTTGTGTGTTCCTTATATTGTAATATGTATGCCTATAACTTTTTGCAAATAACTCTCTGAAAGCAATTAGGGAAGTTTCTCGAAGATAAAATTTGCACGAAATTTTAGTTTTATTTGCAGAAAGTGAAATAATGATGAATATATTAGCAGAGAAAATAGCTTTCACTAAGTATTAAATGTTCTTTCTTTTCAGTACGCCTTAAGTATGTTTGCATCTGAACTTTTATAATGGTATGTAAATAGTACAGCTAGTTTCATAATATATAGCCCCCACGCTAGTACAGCGGTAAGTCTACGGACTTACAACGCTAAAATCAGGAATTCAGTTCCACTCGGTAGGCTCCGCAGATAGCCTTAGGTGACTTTGCTATAAGAAAACACACACGCACATACATAAAAGAAACAGGTAGTTCCATTGAAGCTTGAGACACAAAATTACATAACAGGAATGGAACGTTACTTATGTTTTCTAGAATGATTATTATTCACCTTTTGAGATCTAAATATTTAAAAATCTAATTTTCTACAGCAGAAACAAAGTAATATAATAAACGATTTTTTTTGGAAAAGATAATAGCTACATTTATCTTTCAACTATTAATGAGAACATTATCAAAACCCAAAGCATGTGCAATGACTTATTCTAGTTTACATCACTGGAAAATATTATTGCAAAAACAAAGTTTTGCGAAACCATCTGAAAAGTAGCATGAGTAGGCAATTTATTGTTACCTTGAACGAGTTAAATAAAGCTGGAGCATCAATTGATTACGTGATTGTAATAAAATTACGGAAAATAGCAAATGAGGTCGGTTCCTATCATTATAACAATAATACGTGAGCCAGTTTTTCAAGAACACGATAATACAACGAAGTTGGTGAACGTTTATCATGTCAAAGCTTGGAGTTGTATACAACGAAGTTGGTGAACGTTTATCATGTCAAAGCTTGGAGTTGTATACCTGTAACCACTTGCATCTATATTTTTGATTAATTTTTTTAAAAAAAAGAGCATTAAATTCAAGTAGTTTAATAGCTGTTATATCTATCTTGTCACAGGTAAGGTTAATCACGTGTTTGAGATGATACTTAAATGTAAAAAATAGATATAGACAATTAAATAAGATTATTGAACCTGGAACATACAATTTTCAAGTACAAACTGTCTTTTTTATGAAAACTTTGGTACAAATCCGTCGGAATTAGAATTTTTAACTTGAACGGCACTTTATATGTACGCGGGTTAAACGGCCGAGTCAAGGACCTTATATGATTCATGTATAGCCCTCCCCAATTTCGAATTAATTATCTTGGAGAAGGCAACCAGCTCGCAGTATTATACACTAAAAGAAATTTGTTCGGCTCTTAGAACCGAAAAACGAAATGGGACCTGTTACTCCTATAACACGTCTACAGCTGAAATTGCAGAATACGTTCAGTGTCATCACATTTCAAACCCCGAAACATGTGATTTGAGCCCCGATACGTTAAACAATAGATCATGTTAAGATTGATGAAATACATTAAAGTAAGAGTGTGTGAATTACTTGAAACAATACCTTAGGGTTCGAACTTACAATTTTGAAAAGTTTAAAAATACTTTCATTTCTAAAAACAACAAATTGATGCAAACTACTTAAATAATAACAATATACTTTGTGAGATCTTTATAGAAATTATTATAAATTTAACATCATATGCTTAGAATTGCTCAAAACAGAAAACCTTTCTATTTATTACAGCTACCGTTTACTATCAATTTCTTTTCATTAAGAGATTAAATTACATGAAATTAAAAATTTTATAATATGAAATATAAAGCCTGCGATGCTGTGAACAAGCCTCGCTACATTTTTTAATATAATTCGTTCATTACGAAAGAATTAAAAATGTTCATTTTTAATATTCAAACCCAAAGCATGTGCAATGACTTATTCCAATTTATTCCATATATATATATATATATGTATACTGAAAATAAAAAATATAAAGTTCAACGATTTCGTTTTTGGTTACCGAACTATTTATCCTTTTAAACACCATCTTATCAATTTTCAAAAAAGCAATATTTAATGTAAATGCCCAAAGTGAAAACATGTTTGGTAATGCGGGAATTTGAACCTGTGACCCTTAGATTACGAGTTGAGTACCCTTAATACCTCGCCATGATACGGTGCACTGACTGTATAAAAAACAATTAAAAAGTTGCCCGGTATGGTCAGGTTGTTAAGGCACTCGACACGCACGTCGAGGATTCAAATCCCTATCACACCAATCATTCTCGCCCTTTCAACCGTGGGGCGTTATAATGTTAGGGTCAATCACATTATTTCTTTTACATTGTATTAATATAATGTTTTGACTTTTTTAATTGTTAAAATACACCATGATTTGCGCGTTTTAAAATAAAAGTCATGAGTTGTTGTTTTGAATTAAGCACAAAGCTACACAATGGGCTATCTGTGCTTTGCCCACCACGGGTATCGAAACCCGGATTTTAGTGTGTAAGTCCGCAGACATACCGCTGAGCCACTGGGGGGCAAAAGTCATGAGATTTTTCAACTTCAAAATTTTGTACACAATAGTCTTTAATGCTCATATGCAGGCAACTTTATTTGTTTGCACTTAAGCACCAAACTACACAATGGACAGTCTGTACTCTGGCAACCCTCTGGTATCAAAACCCAATTTCTAACGTTGTAGGCCCACATATATACTATTGTGCCACTAAGGGGCCTGCAAAAAAAACCCGTCAAATTTGATCTTTTCAAAAATATTTTTTAAATCAAAATTTCAGAGAATTAAGCTTTCAACTTGTTATCAATATTGTGTCAGTCTTTAATTTTGCCCTCTAGTGGCAGAGTGATGTGTCTGCAGAAACGAGGTATCAATAGCCAATTGTGTAACTTTGTGCTTAATGAGAAACAGCAACGTCTTTAATTTTACATTATTTTTAAAAAATCGTACACCCTGTTAGGCTTTTCAAAAACAGCAATCTTGAAGTCCTCTTGTTTTTTTTAATTTTAACAAATTTTAACTTTGTTGCGATTCTGGAGAAAGGAAGGTCTAAAAACGCCATGTTTTCCATTAAACTCCTTAAATTGAAGCCTTGATACTATTTCAGATTGTGGAACCAACGGATATTTTTCTGTTTGTGTTTGTTTATTTTTTCATTGAAATCCAAACTTATTTGCGCTTCCGAAGACTACTTTTTTATGAAGTAATGCTTAAAAATTACGAATTTAGATTTTTCTCAAAATGTTGTTGATTATAGTTTTAATGTTTGTTTGTTTTGAATTTCGCGCAAAGCTATACGACGGCACTAACCATCCCTAATTTAGCAGTGTAAGACTAGAGGGAAGGCAGCTAGTCACCACCACCCCCCGCCAACTCTTGGGCTACTCTTTTACCAACGAATAATGGGATTAATCGTAACATTATAACGCCCCACGGAAGAAAGGGAAAGAATGTTTGGTGTGATGGGGATTTGAACCCTCGACCCTCGGCTTGCGTGTCGAGTGCCTTAACAACCTGGCCATACCCGGCAAGTTTTTTAATGGTTTATTTTACAGTCAGTGCACCCTATCAAGGCGAGGTATCAAGGTGTACTCAACTCGTAATTTAAGGGTCACAGGCCCAAATTCCCCCTGCACCAAACATGTTCTTACTTTCAACCGTGGGAGTGTTATAATGTAGATCGATCCCACTGTTCTTTAGTAAAAGAGTAACCCAAGAATTGGAGGTGGGTGATGATGACTAGCTGCTGTCCCTCTAGTCTTATACTGTTAAATTAGGGAAGGCTAGCAAAGATACTCCTTGTGTAGCTTTGCGCCAAAATTCAAAAGTGATCAATCAAAAATCATTGCCGTATTAACTTATCGCGGGTCCCTTTGGCACAAAAAAGAGAACTCTTGATGCAGATCTCCATGAGCATATTGTCTGAAATTGAGGATGTTTGTGTTATTAATGGGCCCCCCGCTAGTACAGCGGTATGTCTTCGGACTTACAAAGCTAAAATCAGGGGTTCGATTCCCCTCGGTGGGCTGAGTAGATAGCCCTTTGTGGCTTTGCTATACGAAAAAAAACACGTGTTATTAATGTACAGATTGGCTTTATAAATAGTTGATAATGTAAGATATCTACCATAATACAATCGATGAGATGAAAATGTGATCAAATTGTGAATTTCATTTGCTCTCCTACTGGCTGTACATCACACTTTTTATCATGGTGGTAAAATAGTTCATTTTTTATTAAGTGATTTCTTTTCGATGATTCGAAATTTTTAATTGAATATAATCGACTAATATAATAATATATAGTCATGAAAGCGCGAGGCCTCTAAAAGCAGTAAGCCCTCGACCATGGCCTCGTGTACTTTATGAATTAAAGATAAATTCAATTAGAGCTTTTCAAAATAATGTCCCTTCCTCACACATTGGTTCATTAGTAAATCTGATGACCTATAATGCTAAAGGGCCTGGCATGGCTAAGCGCGTAAGTCGTGCGACTCGTAATCCGAGGGTCACGAGTTCACGCCCGTAGGCCGCGCTAAACATGCTCGTCCTCCCAGCCGTGAAGGCATAATAATGTTACGATCAATCCCGCTATTCGTTGGTAAAAGAACAGCCCAAGAGTTGAAGGTGGGTGGTGATGACTAGCTGCCTTCTCGCTAGTCTTATACTGCTAAATTAGGGACAGCTAGTGCAGACAGTTTTCATGTAGCTTCACGCGAAATTTAAAACAAAGTAGCTTTGTTCTTTTACAAATCTATCTTTATTTGTTCCCTATGCTTAGGTTTCTAAACCCACTTTTACTTGTTCTTATTACTTTTTCTATATTCTTGCAAATTTTAATAACATTTACGTAATAGATCCAATAATGTTTTTATGAGTGTTTTTGTCATCAATCTGTTGAATATAATTATAATCTTAGTATTTTCTTACTTTTTAATTATTTATTCTGAGCCTAATTCCATTGTAATACGTCCTTTACTACTTGAAGAAAAATGTCTGCTCGAAACGTCGAGCAAAATAGACCTAGATAAAGTTTTAATTTGGACGTGTCAATTCAATTTTTATTACCGTTTTCTGACAACTTTCATTTTATTTTCGAATCATATATTTATATATTTTTTGAATACTAAAGATGACGCTGTAGTAGGTAAAGTATCATGGCGTGTACATGTGATAAATATCCTTTCACAAAGTTTTTGTCAGAATTTAATACTTTGACGGAATTACCAGAAAAATTTCTTGAGTATGAAATTATATCTTTACTTGTAGTACTCATTTTTAAAAATTTTTATTTTAATTGCAATTAAGCTAGAAATCTTTAGTTTTTAGAAGTATATTAAATATTAGTAAATAGTATAAAACGTTGTAACCATTTTATACCTTCGTGTTATTAATAAGTTTGTTGCCTTGAATATGTCCTAAATACTTGTTATTATTTTAAGATTAATGTTTGTTGTGTATACATAAATGAGAAGAAGTGTATTGGTGTGGCAGTTTCAGTGTAAAATTTATAAAACTGTGCTGTACCAAAAATGGATTTAAATTTTTCTTTCTGCTTCAGGTTCAGGTAAAACGTTTGTAAACAACTATTGGAGGTTGAGAGGTCTTATAAACACGAAGAGTAGAAGTGATTATTTTTCTATGAAGGATTTTACCTAACCCTAAGGAACACTTTAATGTTTGTTTTGTTTTTTTGTGAACTGGTTCAGGATCGTTTAATATGCACCAACAGCAATAAGTAGTTTTTGCACGTCAACCTATATGGTTGTAGTTTACTTTCAATGAATAATTTTAAACTTCTGTCACTGGTTTTGCTTTTTTTATAATACTTCTGTTTCAATAAATTTATCACATTTTTTAAATGTTAAGTACTAAATATTTCAAACATGTCCATAATAAGTATACATTGGTTGATCATAAGTTTTTTTATACAGTTTTTTATTCAGTTATTGCTATACAAAGATTAAAAATGAACACTTGATATTGACAGAATAATTTTTTGGAACTTTTGGCAAAAATTATCTGTTATTACTTTTTTTAGAACTCAATTTTTATGTTTTATTGAGTCATCAATTTCAACTTTTCAGAATCCAGAATAAGATATCTCTTTTTTTTTAATGTTGTTTTCATTGTTTCCTTTTTAAAATTGAATTAACAATACTGAAAAACAGTTTTCATAATGGTTATGAAAACTTGACTGAATCAGTGTTCTAGTGCTTCACTTATAAAGAATTACTTGAGGATACAGTTGCATACTTTTACTGGTATAGAAGGTTTAACATGTCAAACATGTTTAACATGAGGACTGTAATTTTATTCTCGAAAATTTAACTGCAGTCACCATCACATATTTCTGATGCTATATAACAACTACTCCTGAACAAGTTCACAAGAAAACCTAATTTATTTGCTGTTTTTCTTCAGCTCATGTAGAAAGTTGATCATATCACATTACAAAATACATTCACATCTTTATTTTAAATGTAAGCTGAAAAAAATCCTGTTTTATTGACTTTCTGATCAAAACTCTCATGGGGAAATGATTGAAATGCTGATTTTTTTTTGGTAAAGTGAGCCAATAATACTCTATTTTCAACACTTACAATGTTATGACTTTTATATATATTGAATTTACCTCAAACTTTCTACTTGTATAAGTATGCACAATAAACATTAATATAAAGAAATAATATAAAAATTGATAATTTTTGATGCTGCAATATTCCATTCATTTCCCCTACTTTCTTCAAAATCTCAAAATTTGTTCAACTTTGGTTTTCATGAGAATTTATTATTATTCATACACTCATACAAGTAATGGCATTGAATAACTAGCCATAAATATCTCTTTCATGTTGTAATATTTGACAATCGAAAATGTGGTTTTAAAAATGAAAAGTCTGAAATATCTTTGTGATTTTGTGTGTTTTTAGACAAGTTATCTCTATTTTGAGCTTTAATTTTATTTGGCGAGAATAAAAGTTAGCAATTAATTTAACTCATTTTATTTTGTGACATCTGTGTGTTACAAATGAAGTATTTAGAATTTTAAAATGCTCGTAGTAAGATAACTTGAAAATTTCCTTTTGTTTTTTAGTACTCAAAATGAAGTGGCCGGAAACTTCAAATCTTTAACTAAGTTACTCTATGACTTTACTAAACAAGAAGAGAGATTTTTACCTGAATCAGAGGCTTTACCAGAACTTATTATCCAAAATTTTGATGAGGAGCAAATTTGGCAAGAGATAGAACTTCAGAATAAAGCATGTACTTCTCACCTTCTGCCTAAAGTGACTAAGTCATTGTTGAACTCTGATTGTTCTTTATTAGGGTTAACCATCAGTTCTCCAATACAAGGATATGAAGATTCAAATGTTGAAGAAACTAATGATGAGTTAGAAATTTCTTGCGATGTTAAAAATTCCAATTCTACAAAAAAAGAAAATTTAAGGGAGAAGAATGTTCAGCCACAAAAAAAACTAAAAAATAAGACTTCAGTAGTGGATGATAAATTCTTCAAATTGGCTGAATTGGATGAGTTTTTAAAGCAGGAAGATCATCGTGAAAACAAACTAAAAAAAAATCTGTCTGAATCTTCTGACTCAGATTCTGAGGATGTTGATTTATTTGCCGAGATCCCATCTGATATTGAACTCGATGCTGAAGATTGTGATGCAGTTTGTGATAACAAAGATGAAGTTTCATCCAGAAAGGTAGGTATTAACAAAGTTTGCATGGAACATGGAAATTGTTCTGTAGTATCAATTGAACTTGTGTTTCATTTGTATTCTGATTTTGTATGTTATTTATTATGACTTATCGTTTTTTTGCAAACTGTTTATGTTATGGAGCAGTAAAGTACTAGAAATATTGATCTTTCACAGGATAATAAAAGTTTATTGGAATTGACTGTAACAGCCAATTTTATAGAAGTTGTGTATCAGTTTTTAATGAACTTAAAAGATTTCTCCTCTTTAAAACATGTCTCTTGTATTAAAATGAAATGTTTCAAACTGTTTTATTTCAACTGCTAACATAACATATACACAACAAGGACTAGTTTGGTTTTTCAAAGCTGTCTCTGCACACCCACCCTTGAAAACAAAAAACCTTTATTTATTTGTTTAGGAAGTTATTATTCTCCTTTTAACCTTCGTCAGTACACGTGGGGTCCATATGTACCCTGACAACAAATATTTTTTCATTGTTATTTTTAATGTAATTGTCACATTAGCTTCTTCTGATGCAAAAATGATAAAACTTTCAATTTTTTACAGTCAAATAATTTTTGTAAAGAAGTTGCATATATCAGTCATTGTGTGCATGGACTCACAGAAGTTATCCATTGTGAACAATATTGACTGTGTATTTAGATCTCTCCTGAAGTGAAGTAATGCGCACAACCTACTTCAGAGACATCTTCAGAATCCCTGTACATTGCAGAAAGGCATCAAATTTGCCTTTGTACATTTAGGATTGCTTGGCATAAGACAGCATGCTAGTCAAGGTGTTCCAGCAACAAAAAAACAATGTTGTCTTTGCCTAAGAATTGCAGACAGGAAAGTCTGTCAAACCTGTACAGCATGTGGAAACCATGTCTGTGCTGATCATTCCTCACCCAGTGTACAGTGTGATGAGTGTTTGTAAAATGACTGGTAAAAGTGTTTATGTTCACTCAGAATAAGTTTTGCTTACATGTCCAAAATTTTGCATTAGTTTAACTCTGAAGCAAAGTTTGATGTTGTTCCACTCCTTGGGTCCATTTGGACACCAAATACATTTTTGAACAATTTGGTGTTTTTTGTTACATATTCAAGAAATCTGTTTCTTCATTCAGTATTTTATTAGTTTTAATCGTGAGATGTCAATTATAGAAGAAGTGGTCATGTTTCATTGAAATATTTGTCAATGATGACAATGTTTTGTCTGAGTATGAGAAAATGGATATAAGTAAATTTCATATTTTGTAATAATAAATCACATATTATACACTTATGGTACAAAGTCTTTCTTACAGTTTATCTGCACAATGCTATGAGAAGCCAGTGTGCTAACTTTTCAACATCATGATCGTTAATGTATGCGGGATCCATATGGACCCTAGGCATTCTGAAAGTGGGTATTTTAACATGTACTAATGAAAGTTAAACTGTTATCGATGGTGACCTCCATTACTGTGAACAAAAATTCGTTCATTCCATAATCCAATCTCCTATTAGAAAAAATAAAACTTTCTTCACTGGTATTTAGTCTATCTTTTCCAGGTCTTTAAACTTTTTTTTATCAAATTATTACAGAAGGAAATAAGGCCTTTGCACTATTTATCTCCCAGATAAACTATAAACTTCAGTAAGGTTGCTCATTATTCTTCTTTTATTAAGAGAAAATGAGATTACAGATAATAACATACTGAAATAAGATAACCCTTCAATCTCTTTTACATCCTAGTGGCCCTCCTCTGAATCCCTTTGAATAAGTTAATATCTATTCTTAAATAAAATATGAATTCTTCACTCCTATTCCAAAGAGACTTACAGAATGATTTATATAATTATCTCTTGATGTGTAATCAATGTGCCTATAGACAGAACCTAAAAGTCTATTAGCTTTAATACTAGCAAAAGATTGCCTTAATATATTTTATGCATTTTAGTAACAGTTACAAGCAGAACAGTTAAGTATACCACCTGCAAGTAAATCAATTATACAAACCTTCCAAACAATAAGAAATACTTGAGGTGTGAGCAAACAATTGACAGGAGTAGGTTTTTTACCCACAAAAGGTCACCACCTCATTTCTAAACATTCACTAGCTCAAGAAAAATTAAATTTTAACATATATATTTACGTACATTAAACATTGTAACAGATTTACTTATCCAAAACCACAAATGTCAATCAATGTATTGATTTCCAGTGACACTGTCGATCTCTAAATATTTCTTGTGTGAAAGCTATTTGAAGGTTTTAGAGGAGTAAAATGTAGTTGTGAACTTAGATGTAAATATAATTGAATTTAAAATTTCCACTGCATTAGTCAGAAATCAAATGGTAACATAAAAGGGTAGTTCTTGGCATTTCAAAACTAGAATCTGAAAACTACACTTGAATGTATGTTAGGGTCATTTGTAAATTATTTTATTATATTCATTTCTGTAAAACATATACAATTAACTAGTCATATAAAAGTTCCCCATTCTATTTAATTTTTATTTTTATTGTGATGTTTTGTACAATTGTAGGAAAATTCTTAGTAACTGAACCTTGTGTAATATTAGATTATTAACTGTTAAGATAAATAAGTTAAATAGAGACATAATTTGTTTGCTAAAGTTCTTAAGGTATTTACCATATTATATAATTTTGAGGAATCTTTGTTTTTGAATTTCATGCAAAGCTACACAAGGGGTATCTGTGCTACCCCTTGTAAGACTACCTTAGTGTAACACTAGGGCCATTACCACCCACCACCAACTCTTGAGCTACTCTTTTACCAATGAATAGTGTGTTTCACTATCACATTATAATGCCCCATGACTAAAAGGGCAAGCAAGTTTGTACTACAAACTTGAAATTTAATTTTTAGAAAACTTCTTGAAAATTAAGTTTCATTCAAAGGTTTTTATAAATTGAGCAATAAAACAATTTTTGTCTTCTAACTGAAACCTGAATATCACAATTGCATTGCTGATTGTTAAAAGTAAAGTTGTTTTTCTAACTCTTGATACTGATACTGAAGGTTTTTGTTTAGGGTTCTAAAGGAGCAAGATTTGCTAAATATGAAGATTTCTTTGACCCTCTTGAAAGTGATGAAGACGGACAATTATGTAGCTCGAAAAGTGGAACAGATGAGGAAGATGAAAATGCAGAGTATTTGTTTTTTACATATACAATTTATTCAGTAGATAGCTGTATCAAAATTGATGATATAACATTGCACATGTTAAGTTTTTGCACTATAAATTTTTACACAGCAGGCATACCTTCACAAAATTTGTTAGACTTTCAGAAAAGATTATAGGTTACTTGTTACAAAAAATCAGATTTTAATGAAATATTTTTACTAAAGTTTCGTTTGTGAAAATAGAAAAACTGTTCTTCATTCCTAAAATCTCAAATATTTGTTTAATCTCTAGAACCTTCAGTTTGTTTTCTGTAAGACTTTATATTTACTTTCTATACCCTAACAGTGTGAGTCTGTCACTTGACCAACATTATAAAAAAATAATGAAATAAATATAAATTCTTCTTTTGTGCTGAAATGATTACATATTATAACATAAAAATACAAATGTTTAGTCTAAATAACTTAAGTCTCATGATGCTATATATTTATTATTCTTTATTATATTGACCTTCCAGTTGTGCTTTGTTAACATTAGATAACTTGCAATGACACGGTGCATGTGCAATCAGGCCATGTACCAGGTAATGTAAAACTGACTTTTGGTCTTTCCTGTGTTTTAATGAGCTAGTATTTTGCAATATACAGTTACATTTTAATTATTGCATGTTATACATATATATTACTACTATTTAGAAATAAATTATTAAACTTATTTTTTTAATATAGAATAATAACTCAAGAAGTATAACAAATGTGTTATATTATCTTACTATGACCTTTGCTCTCTGTTACTGCTGGACACAGGTTTCTAAATCTTTAAAAATTTTGCATCTAGAGGATATGAAACTTTTTTTAACGTTTTTGTTTATGTTTATGTACACACACACAGTTTAATAACCAAAGAATCATAAATTACTACACTAATACCATAAAATTCCATTATAATTTATTAACCTTAGTAACAAAGATAATTTTAAAAACAATATGAAACTTTGAGGAAAGTAAAGACACACCCAACCTCATTAAAATCTTCAGTCAAAAGTATGTTGTATTGTTTTCAATGATTAAAATGGCAGAGTAAACCACTTATGGGACATTCTAAGTTGCTGATTGGTTATTCATGTGCCATCTTTCCAGGAAAGTTTATTTATAAGAAACCATTTCAAAAAATGAAAGAGTTGAATAGGGTCACCATGTTTGATTCAGTACATAAACCATATCTCAGCAAAATAAAAATATGAGGCTCTTATTTCATATTCAAGCTTGATAATATTAGTAATTTAGGTTCCTAATTTGTATGAAACTATAGGCATCACAGACATCTAATTTTAAATTGCACTGCATTCATGACTCATTAAAATTTATATTTAAATGTCTTTTAACATTTACTTTAAGAAATTAACTCATATATAGTATTAAAGTTTAAATTATAATCTACAATTTGATTCCAAACTTGTTGACATAAATTTATAAAACAATAGTTAAATAAAATTTTGAATGCAAGTCAACAAATGCAGTGGCATGGCCTTTGATCAATGACCCAATGTAAAAGGCTTAAATTGTGAAATTTACTTTGCTGTATATGTGTGGATCAGTTGAAGTTATTTGGGCCAATTTTTAATAAGGCCAAGTTTCCGGGAGTATGTAGGAAGTAGTGAATGAATATAGGTAAGATTATGTAAAATTAAAAGAAATTACCGAATTGAGACTCTTTGATGTTTTTAGGTTGTGAATGTTTGTCAGAAAGAAACTAGTCTGGATTTATTGTTATCAATAATGTTTTTTAGTCAGAAATCCTGGTATAAAAGGATTGGAAGATTCAAACTGATAAATTAAGTGGTGCCATCTCTGCATTTAAATGTTCAGAATTTTACTTATCAATTTTATAATTTTTATTTGAATCAAATATAGCCTTAGCTTCAGAATCTGTATGCTTATCAACAGTTATTTGTACCATTTTGCCAGATAGATACTATTGTAATTATGTATTATTTAATTGCAGTGTAGAAAAGATCACTCCTTTGCAAAAGGTCTCTGGTGGCTCAGTGTTAAGCTTAAAGGCTTGTAACAATAAAATTCAAGATTTAATACCTGCAGTAACATGTCATAAATAACCAGTTGTTCAAACTGGTTTACAACCAACAGTTTAGTTGCAAAACAAAGATTTTTGTGATCCTATCTTTGTAAGCTACTTTGTGGGAAAGTTTCCTTCTTCCCTTTTGTAAAATGAGACTATTTTCAATCCTACATTAAATATCTTTGCAGGAAGTGTTATTATTTTGTAGTGACTAATCCTATTAGTTGTATTTTTTTAATATAAATAGGATAAAAAAAGTATGCATTGAATCACCTTACCTCTGGCCATTCTGACAGCCTCTAACTTTACAGTTTAAGAGCCCTGAATCTCTTGTTGCAGTTAACTTGAAGTATGGTGAGTTGGGAGTACAGATGATATTTAAACATTTGAGGTTTATGTTACAGGACCTTTGAACACAAAACTATTATTCCACAATAATAAAGTGTGTTAGACAAATTTGAGTGCTCAGAACGATGAATATTAGTGATATTGAACAATATTAATAATACAAGGAAAGGCATGATTCCAGCTGGAAGGAAAAAAACTGGATACCAGTCACACATCAGAAGTATTTAAGAATGTTAAGGTAATTCAAAAACACTGTTCCATTGCAGGAAAATTTAAACAAAATAACCCAAATTCTAAGATATCCAAAGAAACGAGATACATTCACAGTTTTCTGAACGGAAAACCTGCTGAGAGATTTTTTTTATGTAGTAACTGAAAGTATGCCTTCAAATATCAAAGCAATTTATTCACCTCTTGTGAGTGTTAGCATGTTTAAAACGTGGTACATAGGATGTAATGACAGTTTCTTCTTTGGATGTATGATAGTTACATGTTAAATAATCACATCCAAGATGACATTTCGTAGAATATCAAAGAATAATCACATCCAAGTTAACATGCCAGTTCTTCAACAGGATTATAGTACAAATAGGGATTCATGTTATATCATTTATAATCATCTCCCATATATTCTTCTATGTCTTTGAGTCAATTGAACAGACTCTTGAAAGTATTGTTTGTACATACTTGAAAGACTTAGCAAAGTATATAAGAGGAGGGATGAAAACTTTGGCCTCAGTGTATTGTAGCGTAATTTGTATCACGTACTATATAAAATTCATATTATTGTGTGATTCCAGTAAATTATTTCTGCGTTTAAAATAAAATCTGACAGTCAAATTGTTCAGATTGCTTTTACATATGTATGCATATTATGTGCATAAAATATAATGTACAACTCTGTCATCTAAGAAATATATAATATTATAACATAGTGATATACTGTAAAAGACTAACAGGATATCCAGTTTATTTTCTCGTACATTTAGATAACCAATAAAAAAAAGTTAAACATTGACAACTTTATGAGCATTATGTTGTTTAAAGATTGATTTATCTGCTTGACTTATTCAAGTGGAATCATTTGGTATCACTTGAGAGTAATGTGATACTACTGTATCTATGTTGTTTGTAAGTGAATATGTTATAATGAAAAGTAAATAAAACTAGTATGTTACTACTCCAACTACTTCCCATAGCATACACATCTCTCCTGGGCATATTTTAAGTGGGACATGAAATGTCATATTATATGGAATGCTTTATCACTTTTCTTTTGTAATGATCTTTAAAAATAGTTGTTGTTTTTCTCATAATGTATTTTTCTTGTCATTTCCTTGCTCTTCTATAGTTTTAAAATAAAAAATGCAGTTTCCAGTTCCTTGCAGAAGCTGTTCTGTGCAAGCTCAAACTTATTGTAATTGAAAGTTATTAAACAGCAATGTAAATGTTTTACAATACTATTGTATGGAACAATTATTTCAGAGATTATGACACAAGGGATGCAGATATAAGTGATGTAATATCAGATCATAGAGGGTCTGCCAATCAACTTGAACTAGCTAGTGATAGTGGGAGTGATGAAGAAGATATGAAAAAAATATTGAAACAATCGGAAGAAAAGTCCACGTATGAAAAAAAACAAGAAAAGGTATCTAAAAAACTAAGTTTTGTTACAAATTTTTTCAGCTCTTGTTTTATAAGTGATAAAAAAGTTATAAGTAATAAAAAACAAATATAGAATTCCTCTTAGGATTTAGTTGTTTGAAGGAACAAGAAGTTTTTCCATTTTATATCCACCATACTAACTTGTTTATTGTTAAAAAGTAATGGTAATGTATATTGAAATGAACAAAATATAATACCTGGTTGTCTGTATATGTTCTACCAAAAAAGAGAAAGCTACTATTATAAGAGCATGATCTGTATAAATATAATACAAAAAATATCATACCTCATACAAGTGGTCTTTTACACTTTAAAGATTTAATTGTATCTCAGAATTAATGTTTTAGTAGAAATAGAGTCTTGAAAAGGTCAGTAATGTTCTCTTAAGATGGGCTCTTTCTTTTAACCTGAAATTTAAAGTTTTAACATTGTACAAACATTAGTTTTAGGTAATCATACAAAATAACTCTTATGTATTTAAGAATTAGGAATTCTTATTAAGTTGGTGTCATCATGTGATAAACATATATTGTTCACAACATCAGGCAACTTTCTCTTAAAAACCTAATACATTAGTGTTTTAACACAGAACAAAAAGCTCAGCCACTTTGTGATAAAACAATATTTATTTGAAAGTAAATCGTACAAAAAAGATATTAAAAAGAACAAACATTTAATACCATTATGTTAAGGTGCATAATGTGTTCTGGTCCATTGTACTTATATAATGATTTTCACAGTTGCAAATTTACTATGTTAGTCTTGTCCCGTCTCTGTGATTAGAAAACTACAGTGTTCATAAACAGTTTTTGGTAATCATTATGTAAGTAAAACTACATATTTTTTCATTACATGTATGAATGTATATTACTTGTAGTGTATTAAAATATGAAAAATACTGTACCTGTAAATGGTAATTCTATTACTATAAAACAATAGATTTTGTTTTTTGGTGTGTTATTGTGAGAATGATCTACAAGGAAGAAAGTTCTCTGAAACCAGTCTAAGTGATTGATATGTGACAAATCCAAGAATAAATTTGCCAAGTAATTCTTTTAACAAAACATTTTGTAACAGAAAGAAGTACATTCTTTTAAATGGCAGAATGTTGAGCATAGTCTGACAGAATTAATGCAACCTCATTTACTTTGCTATCATATTCAATGCTACTCTTGTGTTTATTAATTTTGCTAATAGATTGAAATATCTACAAAAAATATTCAAAATGTTCTTTATTCCTTTTTTTTTCAGAAAGTTTTCACATGTATTATTAAACCTAGCAAGATACAATTAGTTATTTGCATATTGACACGAGGAAGCCTTTTCTAATTTCATGGTATAGAGGTGTCTTGTATTATCAAGTACTTTTTTGTACATAGTTCATATATTTATCTCTAAAGCTTCAGAAGAAGATTAAAGAGCTGGAAGAAAGTAACTTAGCAGAGAAGCCATGGCAACTTCAAGGAGAAGTTGCAGCAGAAGGTCGACCAGAAAACAGTATCCTGGAAGAACATCTGTTGTTTGAACACACTTCCAGACCAGGTGTTTGTTTCTTTGTTAATGGTTACTAATTTAAAAACCTTTTTTTTCTTTGTTAAAGTGATAAAATAAATGCATGAAAGGATTTTTTTTATAAAAATAGAAATTTCATATTGAAAGAATCACTTAATTTTCTTATGGAAAATTTCTCAAAAGTGTTTTTTAACCTTCTCATGACCATTAAACACCTTTGAGGTGTTGAGTGCACGCATGCTTATTTTAGTATTTGAGTAAAAACAGTAATTCTGAATCCATCTTAACAATTTTTAACCACACGCTATTTTTAAATCAATATTTTGTCATTTTATGACACTTTTGTAACATAATTTGCAGAGAAAAATGTAAAATATTCCAATTTTCATTACTTCACAATTCCAAATCTTGTTTGTAAACAGTGCATGTATTGATTGTTGTTTAAATGTTTCCTGTTAATTTCAGAATATAGGCATATATTTGCCAAGTAACTATGGGTCCTTGAGAATATGATGATTTGTAATTTGTTCTTTACATGGTCTTTTTTAAATAGTTTTAAAATGTGTTCAAATAGAGACACACTGTTTTTCTTCACCCAAACACACTTCAGTTGACTGTTATCTCTTCAGTTCCTAGCAGATTAACTTCAAACTTGTTGGTATTAGACAAATTTTTTATATAAGCATTTTTAAGGTTTTTATATACTGTACAGTCATGTTTTCAGTAATCAATGTGAAAATTGGCACAAATAAAAATTTTCATGCACCCAACAAATTGACATAAAAAGAAACTGAATTTGTCCAGTTTTGTGTCTTTCTAGAGGAATAAGAGCTCACAGAACATTTGGAATTTTGATTTATTAGTTGGCTGTATTTTGACCAGTTTTCATAGCATTCGGTACAAAGATACATTTCTACTGGTCCCACATGTAGGTGAACAAAAATGATATACTTGCCCATTTGTAATAATTATAGGGAGTGAATATGCCACAAAAACCATAATGTTAGGTCTTTTGACAAGTAAATTACTCTGCTGTATTTCAGGCACTTTACATGAGATTTAGATTAAAAGATACTTTTTACACTTCCAATACATATATGTCTGAAAATGTGGAATATGGTCATTTTTGGTCATTTTAGGGAGGCCAAAAGGGTAAATAAATCAATAACTTTTAGGGTTTGATCAGTTATATAGCTTTTCCACTAGTATACATAAAGTTGATGTAAAAGTATTTTTCTACAGGCAGCTTTGCATTGACAAACAAAACTATTGGATTAGCTCACTTTAAATAATTCTGGAGTGGTTAAGATTGCTCAATGAACATAACTTTAGGAATTTTTGACAGTTATTCTGCTATCTTTTGGGCCAATTTATTTGGGATTTGTTGAAAAGATACATTTCACAGGTCCCAAATAGAGATACGGACAAGTTTAGAAATTTTTTATTTTGGTCAATTTTTCAGTGAGTAAAACATAGTTTGGGTTTTAATAATCAATGATGTTGAGAAAACCCACTTGTAGAGAAGTATATATGCAAAAATGGCTCGTTTGAGTTGAGAAAATATTTTACATAGAAGAGCAAACAACATTTAGAGCCATTTTTGCATATATAGTTTGGGTTTTTTTGTGAATTAGTCACATGTATGTCAGTCAACTTATGTGAAATGTGATACAAAGATATCTTCCTATATGTCCCAAACAATGATTAGGCAATTTTTAATTTTTCTTTTTTATGGTATCAGAATAGGCAAAGTTGAGAATGTGTGGTGGTGACATTGCATTCATCTGTGTTTATTGGTTTTCTACTGCAGACCTTCTTGCCCCTCTTGTTATGTCACAGCATCTGATTTGTACAATTACTAATGAGGCTCAGCTTGAGAAACAGCTATAGCCAATATTTCAATATAGAGTAAATAAAGTGGTTTCATCATTTGTGGTTTATTAAAATGTTGACAACCCAAAGCTCTTGCAGAACCTAATAGGAAGTTTAGAAGACTCGTAAATAAATAACAGATATAATAGTTTATCTGCATCATAATTTCATGTCTGAAAATGTTTTTTGTGTTAAACTTAACTAGATTTAATAAGTATGATTAGCAAGAGCAAAATATTTGGATGATTCAAATCCTTATTTATTGAATGCTATTGTTAAGTTTATTGTTTTAAAGTAATAGATGTGAATAAAAGAACTCAAAGAGAAACTGTATATTAGATGTAAATTTACCTTAACCAAATATCATGGCATCATTATTTTGAAGGTGAGAAGATTACCAATAAATTTTTGTCAGTTTTTGCCATGTTATTTGTGATTTATTTCTGTGTCTACAGCAAAATTAAGTATCAAAAGAAATATGTTAGAAAATATCAAACAAGTTGAAATTAATTGAATACATAAAATGAAACTGTTTCTGACAACAATATTTCACATCCTATAAAATTATAGAAATATATTAAAAATGTAACTTATTTAAGCTTCAGATTTCAACACCAATGGTGAGCAAAACATAGATAGCCCATTGTGTAGTTTTGTTTTTAATAACAAACAAATTCATCCATTTAGTGAAAAAGTTATTTTCTAGGAGTTGGCATTATGTGAAATGTTTTAAGTAGCATGGGTAAGTTTAATTTTCATTGTTGAAATTAATTTTCTATTGACTCCATCTGTCGTATATATGTTTTTTGTACATTCAAATTTTTTATTTCAACAAATTGTATAACACATTATTAAAACAGTTTTAAAAAGTAATTATAGAACAGAAGGTTAATTTAATAATTTATAATAGTTGTTATTTAGAAGCCTGAGTCTCAGACTTCAATGCTGTTGTGGTAATAAACACAATTGACTAAGAATAATCATTTCCTCATTTACAGCTCCTGTCATCACCGAGGAAACAACAAAGAAATTAGAAGATATCATCAAACAAAGGATAAAAGAACAGGTGATTACATTTGTCGTTTGTGAAACTGTTCGTTTATATTTGCTTCTGTAAATAATGTAAATGTTTATAAGTTTTCTTATATATACAAGAAAATCTATCTAAATTTCAAGTATGATTAAAATTTATGGTTATTATGTAATTGTTTGAAGCTAGAGTAAAAAATTATATTATTGAAAATTTCTTCTGTAATAATTTTTTTAAACAGTAATTTCAATTTAGTTTTTAAAAAAGTCCAAATTGTAAATGAAGTGGTCAGTTCAAGTACCTATGAAAGTTCAAATTTTATGCTGTCTAAAATTTAGTCTAACCAAGTGGCTAGTACATCAGATGGTTTCCTGTTACCACCAGAAACAGAAAACTGTGCTCCAATGCTGTATGTGCATTGTAATAGTAACTCTCTATCTGATAAGAGTGGAGAGTGGTTGATGTTAAGTAGCTTCCTTCCATCCATTCTATCTTAGGCCTGGCATGGCCAGATGGTTAGGGGGCTTATAATCTGAGAGTTGCTGGTTCAAATCCCCATCACACCAGACATGCTCTCCCTTTTAGCCATGGGGGCATTATTATAATATTATGGTCAATTCCACTATTTGTTTTTAAAGAGTAGCCCAAAAGTTGGCAGTGGGTGGTGATAACTAACTGCCTTCCCTCTGTAGTCTTACACTGCTAAATTATGGATGGCTAGTGCAAATAGATCTCCTGAAGCTTTGTGCAAAATTCAAAAACAAACAAAACCATTCTATCAATCCAAAATTAGCACAAATATAGCTTTGTGCAAAATTCAATAAGAACAATATTCTCTAAATACCTTATAGATTTTTCTGTTTTTTTATCATTATTATTACTTTTCTACTTTTATTTCTTTGCATGAGTAACTCTTAGAAATGTATTTGAATCTTAGTAATGAGACATACTTGTTCTCTAGTCTCAGCTACAAATTACCTAAGTGCAAGGTATTGATTTGGAAGCTTACACGTATGTGAATACGCACTGTTTTTTACATACATTTCTTTGTAGTGAATTGTAAATACGAGGTTTGTATCATCCGACTTGACCCCCACCAGTACAGCAGTAATTCTATGGATTTACAATTCTAAAATCAGGGGTTTGATTCCCCTCGGTGGGCTCAGCAGATAGCCCAATGTGACTTTACTGAAAGAAAAACACACATCATCCGACCTTTTGTCGTAGAATTGAATTAGAATGACAGTTGTATTTCTCTCAACTGCAATATGTTTTGTATTTGCAGGCAGTTGTTTACATATTATGGAAATTCATCTAAATTTTATATTGCTTTGCTTCTGATATCAGAGTGCTTTTGGGTCTGTTGTCAAATGAAAATAAGTATTTTGTTTTGTGTACAAAAGCAAATCATGTTGACTGTATTCCTGTAAATATATCTTGCCACTTTCTCCAAGTATATGTATTCATATGGAAAGATTATTAAATAACATGCATGTAAAACATATCTTTATTGAGAAAAGTCTTGTGTTCTTTGTAAAAGCAGAAAAATGTACAGCACAGTTTAAGATAGCAACAGACTTAAACCATGCCCTTAAACAATCAAGATTAATCGTCTAGTAATGGGCAGGCCTGTAGGCTAGTTTTTAGACTTTACTGCCAATTACATCAAATTTATTTGTTTGAGGTGCACAATGACGAGTGGAGCTCACAAGTTGCTAGCTTGAAGTAATTTTTAATTTGGCTAAATAAAGTGATTCTGAGACTGGTATTCAGCAAATTTAAGTTCTTCCAAGGACATGCAAATTTTTCAGTAACAGCAGTTATTTCTTTTATATTCAAATTTTTGAGTTGAACATTACTGACAATGTTTTTCATATTCAAAATACTCAACCATGTTATACATACTAACTTCTATATAGTTACTTTACTATTTTATTGTAAACTATATTAAATGAGCAAGATAAATGGCAATCTTACATCAAAGTTAAGAAAATGTTCCATTGGAGGTTAGAAATCTTCATTTTGTAACTAGATATTTTGAACTGGGAGAATCACATGGAACTTCCTGGAGAACTGACTTCCAGACATGAGTTTTTATATGGTATTTTCTCTGTATCCTTATGAGTTACCAAGTAATGTACATAACTACTCATAAGTAATTCTGACACTTCATTGGTTGATTTCTGCAACTCACCAGTCTTTCCCAAAACAAGAACAAAAACTTTCAAGTAATTGAGTACTGTGATGGTGAGCTGGTTGTTTTCTCAGTTGTACCATTACTCCAGTCTGTTGTGATGAATTTTACATCAAAGTGTCAATTTTAGATGCATTCAGAAACTGTTTAGTAGTCTTTTCTGTACTACTATATTGGCTTCAGTAATTTACCACTGTGAAACATGTGACTAGTATTTTTCTTAATGTCTTTGCTAAGGTGCTAGACTATTTTTTTTTTTATAATTCTCTAACTTGTGGCTCTCAATACTAAATAACTAGCTGACTCTGTTTCACCTGTTGCTTAAACTAATTTTGCAGTACAGACATCATTCTTGTGTCATTTCTTTATGTATGCATATTACACCCAAAAATCTAAATTTTTATTAATTTCTGTCTAAAACTACATATAAATTGTTATAATCTCATCGACAAAGTGAAGACTTGTTGCAAAACAGAACTTCCAATGAAGCTAAGCGTGTCTCTTACTACATATAGAAGGTAATATATAAGAATTTGAAATTGATAAAGGTTAATAAGCCAACAGTTCACAATCTTTCCTTCACAACAACTTGAAACCAGTGGTCAGACTATGAGAAAAATGACCAAAAGCACTGAAGTAACAGTAACCACACATCCCATTGAGTTTTACAATGCAGTTTCACTAAACTTTTCTATTTTGGGTTTGCTTAACCCCTTAGCTGCAGGAATAAGTTATCAACCAATCAATTGGATTAATTTTGCAAGATGTTGTTCGAAAGAAATTAAAGTGCACCGTGTGTGTTCTGCAGTTGCTTGTTCAGTTTACAGTTGCACCATATGGTGCATTCTGCAGTTAAGGGAGTAAGTCATGGCTAACTAGTTTGTGGAAGGCTACACAACAGAAGTGGGAAAATATGGATTTGAATTTGTGTTTTTCAAACTTCAGATTTCATGGAAACATTGCTGCACTGCTGTTGTTAAGAAATGGAGGAAACTAGAAAAGTAACAGAGCATGATCACCAGCATGCTGAATGTAATAGTTGTTTTTAGAAACACAAATGATGTTCCACGTATGCAATAAATCCTTCACCTGCTGTGGCTGTTTGAAAGGGTTATGTTAGCTATGTGTACTACCTTTCACTGAAAAACCAATCTCAATGAATAAAGTTTTACAGCTTGCATTAATAATAAAGAATTTCCCTTATAATTAAGGCTGTATAATCATGTAGCTCAGTTTTAATATATTTATTTATCCACAGGTAAGTTGCATCTTATCCCTAGAATAATGTTAGCTTTATGTGAGAAGAACATAACCATTTGTCCTGTTAGTCTTGCAAAAGCCAGTAGGTATCCTGGGATTTAATTTTTTTTATTTCATTAAAAACTGCTCATAGTGGAAAGAGATGCTTTTAAGTTATATTCTCTCTCTTTGTTTTTATTAATAATAAACTTCACTTTAACATACTTGAAAATGAAACCATAAAAACTTCTATTACACTGATATCAGGACTTGTCAGAGATAAATATGCAATTTCTTTTGGGTTTACAAAATTGAACAATAGCTTTTTTTGATACAAAGGAGTAAGAAACTTGATATTTAATATATAGAGATTTTAAAGTTCTGTTGGACTTGAAATAACTTGCCATTTCCAGTTTGATTATTTTTTGTAACACTTCAAATTAGTAATAAAAAATTGTTTTCTTTATTTCACTATTCCAAGCAAGAAACAATTAAGATTTTCTTTTAAAGTTACAGCCTTGTTTCATACAGCTTGTTTTCTTTCTTTTTTTTCATTTTAACCCTAAATATCGTAGTTACATGCATTCTTCACCACTGTAGCAGACTTTTTTACTTGACTGAACAGTGATTAGGTGTCCTGCTTTCTTTGATAATTTATTATTTTACTAGGATAAATTTGAACTCTAGAGATAAAACTTTGTTGTTCAAAATTCTAATGTGCACGTAATGTTGACTATGCTGTTTTGTTGAAGTCGCTGTAACTAAGAAAAAGGTTTTGAATCAATTTAAAATCTTGTCAATGTAGAAGGTATGGAATATTCACCCATTGTATTATTTTATCTATGAAAAATTATGCATCGTTAACAGACACCACATTTTCTTATTAAAAAAGGTAATATTTGTACACTTCCTCAGTGGCATTAAAATTATAATTTTTATGTCTGTCATTATGTTACTCCTATTACATTTGATTACCTAATCAATGATTTGAGATTACAAAGTATTTTTAGTTTTATTTTAATTCATTGATTTTAATAGAATACTCTTTTTTTACAGATTTGGGATGATGTTGAAAAAAAACAGAAACCTAAAGAAGAACCATTTGAGTACAGGCGTCGAGTTACTTTAGATCAAGAAAAGAGCAAAGCTAGCTTGGCAGAAATTTATGAACAGGAATATATAAAACAACAACAGGTATGAATATAGTCTGTGGGACTGGGTGTGACCTAGTGGTTAGCATGCAAGACTATGAATCTGAGAATCTACAGTTCATATTTTGTTAATTTGAAATCAAGCTTCACATGTTGGATCTGTGGTTGCACTATAAGAGTGGAAATCAAATCTCACTATCCAGTTAACTCTCTTAACATGGAATTGGTTGATTTGACCAACCACATGACCTCTTTGTACTTGATTTAATTGTAATGTGATGTCATAAAATCACAAGAATGTAAATTCCTCATGATAATTGTTTCATTATATGCCTACTCTGGACTGTACCACCCATTGATGACATGGGTAAAGAAGAGGTGGATTGCTGGCTATCCTTGCCATGTCTTAGTTGAATAATTCAGTTTGATCTACTTTTAAAACTGTGGTTTCATGATCACCTATTGCACTGTCTTAGGTGTTGCTACCTTTATGGACTCCTAAGTATGTATCCCCCCTCTTCCTATTTTTTTCAGTGGAGTACAGGAGTCCTTACCAGTACCAAGCTGCTGGGTTGGTTGATCATGGAGGAAGCTTGTTGGATGGGCTTCACGTGATGACTAACCATTCACTTCAGAGTAGCGAGGTGGTGTTCTGCCACTGTATAGGGAGAACAAGATCCTCCAAATAGGTAATTTTACCACAATTGAGATGCCCAATTGCATTTCACTCCTCTGAGTAGCACATGGATGTTGGTACCCAGCAAGTAAGGTTTTGAAATTTTAATGAACCAATCACTTAAGTCCTCACATACATTTCAAGGATCCATGTTGTAAGTTGCAAATGGTCTTCATGGTATGTTTCCACTTTTCTTTCACTACAAGGTTGTTGCCAACCCAGGTTGTTTTGGGCTTGTTTCACTGTAGTGGTGGTTGAGTGCATGCAATGGACTTCCCTTGAATTCTGAATGACACATTCCCAGATCCCTGGCATTAAGTCACTCTGTGCTTTCCTTGAGTATTCTGTTAGGTTCCTTTTGGACTGTGGGATTTGAAATGAAGATGGCATAATACTCATCCTACTTTCATAAGAATGTTGGTACTCAGCAAGTGAGGCTGTGGATGTAGTTGACTCAAGTCTGGTCCATTATGCCCTTGCCGCTGTACACAATGGACTACATCATCTGTTACCAATTTTTCATCATGGTATTAAGTGATTCTACATATTTCCTGGCTTTTACTTACCCCATCATCTCCCACATGGATGTGTTCCCTACATATTTGACTATGTTTCGTCCTCTTTTTTTTTTTTCTGTTTACTGTTAATGACACTTAACCCTAATTTTTTCGATATTAATGGGTCTGATTTTTTTTTGTTTGCCTCTGCAACCAAACAAAATTGAAAGCTATAAAAGTTATGAGTTTTTTTAGCAATAATGATTTTTACAGTAATTAATTTACATGAAATTTTGTACTTATTAGAGGAGTGGTGAATAAAATAGAGGTTATGCCTAGAATAAATTTACATTTCTTATGCTAGATGAATTTTTTAAAGTGTTGAGTTATATTATTAAAAATTTTAAACTTAGATATTATTAACATATGGATTATTAGTTGTGATTTTATGTTATAATAATTGGTGTAACATAAACAAAAGTAGTTCAATGATTTTTTTAATCTAAATCACTAAAATCGCATGTCATATGCAGTAAATGGTACAGAGAGGGTTAAAGTGGCCCTAAAATTGGTGATGGGTACAATTGATTGGTTGCTTGCTGTTTAGTCTATCAGTTCAAAATTAGTAATGACTAATGCATATAACCTTTGCATTGCTATGATAAATATATGAAATGACTATTGGAAATAGTTGTATGTCATACACAAAAGGTCTTAAAAGATAAATATGTAGTGAAGTGGAAAATGATAAATCATATAAAAATATTACTATCTTCACTTTGCTGTATAGTATATAATAAATGCATCTCTTATAAATGTGTGTGATCTTAGTAATCAACGTAATCAATCTTTAACCTCACAGGAATCTAGGGAACCTTTACTTGTGAATTTTGCTTTTTAAAAGATCTTTACTTTTTTTTACCAGCTAATATGTTGTTGTTTTTTTCTCAGAGAGAAAAAGAAGAAGAAGAGCCATCAGAACATCAGGAAATCCGAAAGATGATGACTTCTTTATTTGCAAAACTTGATGCTCTATCTAACTTTCACTACACACCAAAGCCGGTAAGGAATATTATTTATCTAGTGAAACAATTTCAAATTTATTTTGCACGTACCAGAAAAGATGCTGAAAGAAATTTCTTTTGAAACAACATGAAGTTGAGTCACTTGTCTCAGCTACATGGAAAAACAGTGTTCTTACTTACTAAAGAAAAAAATATTTCTTGAAATAACCTTTTATATTCCAGTTACACTTCAAGAGGAGTTAGGCTTGGTTAACTTATACACAAGTTTGTGCACTAATTTAAAAAAAACAAAAAAAACTAAAATTGTGGTGATTGTCCAAATAAATTCCTTAATACAGATATGAATACCTGTAATAAAAGCCTGAAAAGATACTTAGTTATTAAAGCTCTCAAATCATTTAGGCTGAAATATGCGACTTTAGTTTTATTCCCAAAAATCTATAGGATTTTCTCAGTGTTTTGTGTCTTATTCATACTTAAAAATTATATATTTGGGACTTTATTTGCAATATGATAATAATAATGGACTCTTACACAATGTTTTTATGTGAAGTGAAGAGATTGATGAATTGTATTTGTTTCACTTAAACATTTTGTGTCATTTTTGGTTCATCATGTTTATATTATTACTGTTAAACATTCTTGAAGTTCCAGAAAAATATTTAATCATCTGTTTCCTATAGTTGCTGTTTACTAATTATTCTCTCAAAACATACATTAAATTGAGAATGTTTATTTTGTTATATTCTTAACGAATTAAGAAAAGCTAATTTAAATATCCAGTTGCTATAATTGCAGGCATCATCTTTGCTTTTCTTAGAATATTTGTAAAATTTGTTGGTATGTATGATTTCTAGCGAAAACCAGAATTGAAGATCATCAGTAATCTCCCTGCTGTCACCGTCGAAGAAGTAGCTCCAACAGCAGTTAGTGACCTAACACTTCTTGCTCCAGAAGAAGTGAAGGTAAAAATCATATAAATAATTGTAAAAACATTTCCAAACAAGTCATTGTGTGAATGTAGAATCTTAAAGATATTTCTTTAGGTTGAATTAGTAATTCTTAAAAACCTGTGAGTTTTTGTAACTGTGAATAAAGAATAATTATCATTTGTTGTTCAGAAACTTCACGTGTTTAAAGATATAAAGTTGAAATAACACAGATAATATGAGAACTTATGGAATGTTCTCATTTCTTTTTTGTGAACTTTAAGAATGGTTTGACAAAACTGAAATATTCACCAAATATTAATTGAAAAATACCTTAACCCTCACTTGAAGACTGTATTTAATGCATTTTAAGATCTTTATTATCATCTTCCTCTCAAAGTATTTGTGGCTTTCCTTCCAAAAATCTTAATTATTCTGTTTTCTGTGGTCTTTAAACAGGAAGTATAATGTATAAAAAACTTGAAAATAGTGATTACCAAAAGAATATCAAAGTAATTTATATTACAGAAATAATACACTGTAGTTCCATGTAATATACATCACATTAAACTCAGTTTAAAAAGTCTTGGAAATATTCAGGCTATTAAAATATTTTTTTGATACTTATAAAATCATTTACTTTAACAAGGGGCAGGTGGCTAGGGCACTCAAGTTGCAATTTCAAGGTCATGGGTTTGCCTCCCCTTTATACCAAACATGCTTACCCTTTCATTTCAGCTGTGGGGTATTATAATGTTATAGTAAATCCCACCATTTGTTGGTAAAAGAATAGCCCAAGAGTTGGCAGTGGGTGGTGATGACTAGCCACCTTCCCTCTAGTCTTACACTGCTAAATTAGGGATGGCTAGTGCAGATAGCCCTCATGTAGCTTTGTGCAAAATTACAAATGAACAAACGAATGCTTTAATAAGTCATGAGCTTCTTTAGTGTTGATAGTTAAACATTTGAAGTCACATAATACAGTTGTACAAAATAGCAAATGTTTGATTTCTGAACTTCTGGCAGTTTTATGTAGTGAATTTTATAAGTTTTGAGTAATCTATTTTAAAATTTATAAATAGTAGTTATAGATATTGACCCAAAACAATTGTATTGAATTTCAAAAACATGTAGATGTATTATCCAAAGTTCGTGATTTATTCATGTGAAAAAGAATATACAGTTCGTTTGAACATTCAATATTTAGTTATACAGGATGTTCGAAAAGTCACTGTGCACTTATATATTTATAAACAGACAAAACTACACAGTGACTTTTCGAACACCCTGTATTTATTTCACAATTTAAATCCATTTTATTGTTGGCAACCCATTAATTCTGGATTAAGAAATATTTTATTTGGTAGGTTTTTTCATTTTATGTTTCTATAAAAACATCTGTAAAATTATCACTATATCAATAATCATGTATGCACCACCTTGTTTGTTGGTCCTGGACCTTGTTAGGAAAATAGTTCCTTATAACTTTCAAGTCACACACACGTACATAAATAAAAATACTGGTTAATTCTTGCTGAGGTCTTTTGTGTATTTAATGAAGAAAATAAACAAACTCATCCATTTTAAAATGATAAATTGATTACAGCACAGTAAAGGAATATGTATATTGAAATAGCTCTTGAGACTGATTATAATTTAAACCTCATTTCTTTATTCTGTCCAGAGTGAATAATGTGTAATGTTTATACTGCTACAGTAATTTTATGTCGTGCTAAAATGTGCTACGTTCTTAAACCTGTTAAATTTGAAAATAAATTCAAGTAAACCAGGAAAGAATACACTTTCACTTATAATAGATTAACTATATTAATCCTTCATGATGAGAAAACCCACTTGTAGACAAAAATATACATGTAAAAACGGCTGATATGGTAGAGGAGCGAACAATGTTTCAACCTTCTTTGATCGTCAGGTCAACCGAAGAAGGTTGAAATGTTGTTTGCTCCTCTACATAGAGTTTTCTCTACTCATACCAGCTATTTTTACTTATAATAGATTAAATACATTGATTAGGTTAATGGTGTTTATATAATAGAAAAGTATACTGCTTGTACAATGTCTCTGAGAGCGTTAATTTATATTATTTTCAGGCAAAACCAAAGGGAGAAGTGAAGAGTACCACAGAAAAAACAAGCACAGATAGGAAAAGAGACAGACGTCAAAAGAAACTTAAGCAAAGGCAACGTAGGCTAGACAAAGAATCACGAGAGAAAGCAGTTGCCAAAGCGAATCCAGGATTAGGAAATAAATACAGTAAACTAGAAGCTCTAAAGAAGCTGAAACATGAGAAGGATGTTACACTTTTAGAGGTAAATTTTCTATTTATATTAATTACTGGAAATACTTTGGTTGCACGTTTTTTACTGTAAATATCTTTTAATGAAATTGAGGAAGTTAACCGAATATGTATGGAGTTGGCCCAATGAACCAGTTATTTTTCAGAGAAGATTTACTTTGTGTATCTTCATGCAATGTGGCAAGTTTTGTGTGACATGTACAAATCTGCTTCACACAAAAAATCATGTGTTACTAAACTACTTCTATCCAAAACACGTTTATAAGTTGATGACATGATTCTGATTCATAGTGACAAGTCAAATTACTAGGTGGTGTGCAATGAAAATACTTTTGTATATCATACAGTCTGCATAACTTTTCAAATCTCAGAAATGTATATACACACTTTTTTATCAGTATTAACTGGATTTATTATTATCTAAAATGTAATATCACTAAATAAGCAGTGTGCAATAAAATAAATAATTTGATTAGTTGATAACTCTGAGATCAAATATGTAATACCATGTTAAATAGTACTCTTTAAAAGATTGTAGCATGTACACTTTGATCTGCACCTATGCACATGGGGTTAATAAGTTGAGCAATATTCTTTTTTGTGTTAGGAATGTGTTACTTTAGCTATTTTTTCTTTATGTCTACCAATCTTTGATAGAGATAGCATTAAATAGATTAATTTCTGTGGTCCATTTAGAAGGTAGGAGTATTTTATTAATTGTTTGTAAATTACATCAAAAAACATTTATAAATACCACAATTTTTCAAGTTCAAAATTCTAATATATTTTTAAAATATGTCACTAGACAATTATAGAGATTTTGGGACACATATCTTCAGTTCCCACATTGTCTCTTATTAGTTGAGGTGGGCTCATAATAGGATGTAACTAATGGGTTATTTCCCCCTTACCAAGAAAGAAAAAACTAATGTCCCCGGAACTGGGGATTTGTAGCCATTGTGATTTCTTGATCCCTGACTGCACTGCATTATTCCTACTCCCTACTGAAAATTCTGGGCCCACCTGTGGAAGTGTCTCACAAACTGTATCTACTAATTACCAGTGTTTTGTTTGTTTTCTGAAGGGGGTGATTAAATATTTGAAGATGAAACTAAACAGTAACATCATATAATGATTTTGGGGTTTTTTTCTGTATTCATCACTCTGTTTATTATTACTGCAAAGAAGTGGAAATTTGATACCTAAAAATATTCAATCACTCTTAGATAGCATTCATATCCTTGAATGACTTTGTTATGCTAAATTATTTTCAAAACGTAGTTCAGTATCAGTTGTCTACAAACAATGCTCATAATGATATAAAGGTCTTATTGATGAATTAGCCTTTTGTAACAGGCTTTATACATGAGTTAAATATTTGTACTATAACCTTTGATGTAGTATGTATACTTTCACATGACTTAGTAGACCTTTAGCAAAAATTGCAAGTATTTTTACAAAAGATTTGTTTGTAAAAATATAGTCTATTTTGTTATCAGTCCAAGTGCAAAGTAATTTTCGTATTCTTCCGAGAAATATCAAACATTCTTTGCATAATCTCTAATAAAATCTCCTAAATACATTTTCTATGTTTGTTTTTGGTAGAACTTTATATTTTGTCTGTTATTTTTCCTACCGTAATCATATGGGGTCTGTCAATTGGACTGACCTTGTAACCATCGTAAAAAGTAGAAAATATAAATCATGGTGTTTTCATTCTAGCATGACTACAGGTTATAACACAAAAACACAAGTGTTTAATCTAAACAGCATAAATCTCATAACGTTACATATTTATTATTTTTATAATATTGACCTTCCAGACGTGCCTTACCAACATTACAGAACTTGCACTGACACCGTGCAAATGCACCTATGTTACAGTATCCAATAATATAAAACTGACCTTTTGTCTTTATAAAGTGAACTGCTTTGGCTGTGCTTAGTGGACTAGTATAAGGTATAATATACTAACATTGCAATTATTACACATCAGATATGCATATAGATTACAACTATTTACAAATAAGTTCTTAAACTTATTTTTCTTAAAATATAAAACAGTAAATAAATAACTATAGCAAACAATTATATATTCTAGTTATGATGCCCTTTGTACTCCTTCACTGCTTGAAAAGCCTTTTTAAATTTTGCGCATGAAAGATAAACAATTTTTTCTTGGTTTTATCTATATGCTTGAAATAAAATCAAGAAGTAACATATATATAACATATATGAATATCATAGAATTCCACTGTAATTTATCAAGCTTGGTACTAAGCTGTATTTTGTGTAGAAATAAAAAAATGTAATTTCAAGCAGACCAAAGATCCAATCTACCTGCTTGAAATCTTAGTTTGAAAGAAGATGGTTTCCAAGCACTTTAAAGTGGTTGAAAAGGCAACTGTGGGGACATTCTAAGTTTATGGTTGGTTATTTACATGTCATATATTGAAGTGAATGCATACAAAAGACCATTTCCAAACATGAAAAGGAGTGAGTGAGGACACTGTGTTTGATTCAGTACATAAGCCAAATATCAACAAAGAGAAAATGTATGAGGTTCTGATTTTATATTTTATATTGGTAATTTGAGTTCCTAATTCTTATAAAACTATGTACTTAGTATTTTTACATCACAAACATCTAGTCTGAAACAGTGCTGCATTCAACATACCAAGTGACACAAAAATCTATTTAGGTGTGTTACTTTAATATATACTTTTAAAATAAGAAATGAACTAATATACAGTACTAAAATTTTAATTATAATCCACAGTTTGATAACAACCTTACTGACATAAGTTCAATAAAATTTTAAATGCAAGTCAACAAACACAATGACATGGCCTTTGTTTGACCCATGACCCATCAAGGTAAGGTTAGTTGGATTAGAGAGGACAATTATTATTATTGTGATGTACCAATGTAATTCCTTTATTTTTAATATTTTGTTTCATAAATAATGATGTATGAGTAGCAATGTGTTTTGTTGCTGTTCTGAAAGATAAACTTGGTTTATCATCTCTGAACACTTAATTTGTTTTTCGGTACTGAGCATATATTTCAAAGATTAGCAACATATTTTCTTAATGAGCTCCGTATAAAAACTGAATCTTTGAAACTGTAGTTATTGCTAAAGAGAAGTATTTTTTGTTATAAAGGAAAAACTGTTGTACTTATAATACAGATTTTATTGACTCACAGTTCTGTACATATCCATAATGTACTGCATTATCTAAAAGAGACTTGAAAAAAACATTTAAGCTATAAATATCTGGCTTGATCAAAATCTGGATTTAGAACACCTTGGTAAATCTTGACCATTTTAAACCAAGTATACACATACTGTGCATTTTGAAACAGCTCAGACAATATTTGTTGAGTTGTAGTTAATATTAACGATAGAGTTGCATTTACTCTTCAGTTAATAACTTTCTAAAGTTTCAACAAAAGAGTTGCTCATCTTTGAGCAAGTTAATTTGTTCCTATGGATAACGGTACATAATTCTCTCTAAAAATAAAATGTTCAGGTAATTAAATGTAAACTCCTCTTAAAAGATCATATGGAATATAGCAGATTCCAGGTCCATACCAAACTTAGTGAGTGCAGGATTTTGTTACCAAAGCAGTACCAAGAGCTGAAATGTTGTTGCTCTGGCCATCCAGAGATATGAACAGCTGATAACAGGTAACAAACACCAAAAGTCAGTAAAGCTAATGAGAAAAACTGGGTGTTATAACTCAAGACAGCACTGAAAAGATTAAATGCAATATAGCAGATTGCAGGACCATACCAAACTCGGTGAGTACTGATTGGTAAAGGGAATTAGTTTGTACATTTAAAGGCAGGGATAGATTAGAATTTTTTTGAAAAGGAGAGGAATATTTAATAACTTACACAAGGTGCCATGAACAGTCAGTACAGCCATGGTAGATTAAATATGGTTGGATAACAGTTATTTTATGAAATTAAAATCTAAACTTTTTGTATGCAGGAATCCAGAAACAAGAATAGCAAAGACCTCAAGTCCTCAAAGAAATTTTTTGAAAAGCTTCAAGATCAAGTTTCCAATCATATTCAAAGCAAGGTGAAAAAGAAGAAAAAAATAAAATTAAAGAGTGCAAATGCAGTTAAACTTAAGTTGTGACTGTGAACCAACAAAGATTTAACAAAACATTGTTAATGTACAGTTTTTGTTCTATTCTTAAATAAAAGAAAACAGTTTTTTTCAATATATGTTTCAACTTGTACATTTTATCCTATGTACACTTTCATTTTGAATACTATTCTAAATCTGAAAACTGAGTATTTATTGCAATTTAATTTTTTCTCTAACTGTAACTAATTCAGTCTCTAAGCTTATTCATTACAAGTTGAATTACAAAATCTTTTTCTTTACCTTCATTTTAATATAATAACTTGCAGAAAATCTTACATTATTATTAATCATGACTTTTGTGTTATATATTTAGGTACATCTAATTTATTTTTATTGTCTCCACAGAGACAAATACTATTTTCAATTGTTTATCCTTCTTCCTAACACTTTTCAGTTAACTGCCATTCCATCATTTCAAAATGGATTGACTTGAAACTTTGTTGGGTTATACGTTAGTCCAATAAACATTTTTTTTTTTCTGAGGGGTCTTTTTAACAACTTTATGGAATGAAAGATCAAACTACCTTAAAATGTATATTTTAGGTTCTTTTGTAGTCATTTTTACAACAAAATAGATGAAAATTGGTACAGATATAAATTCTAATGCCCATTTTGAGTTTTTTAGGAGGTCAGAGCTTACAAAAAATAATTGTAATTTAGAATTGTTGGTCAATAACTCAGCTGTATTTGGACCAACTTACATGGGATTTGGTACAGAGATACTCTCCTACAGGTCCCAACATTGAGAAACAAAAGTAGTGGATTTGCCACTTCTTGTAATTATAAATGGTCAAGATGCCACAAAAAGCATATATTTAGGTTCTTTTAACAAGTACTCTGCTGTCTTCACTCAATTTACATGGGATTTAGTAAAAGATGCATGTTTTTACTATGGACAGTTTTGGAATTTCTGACTTTTGCTTAAATTTTAAGCAAGGAAAGCACAGTTTGTAGTTTTTGTGAAGTATTCATGTGTATATCAACCAACATGCATGGATTTTGGTACATCCAGGTACCAGGCAGTTTTGACTTTTTGTGCTTTTCATGTATTTGGCTGTTTGCTGATCTTCCACCTATTGCTAATGTTTTTAATCGGTTGTACATTAAAAATTTTAAATATCAAAAGGCTGCAGAAATAAACACTATATTTCATGTTAGTTGAAATCAATCTTTAATTATATTTTTAGATGGTCACTTATGTTACCAAGCAATGAAATACCAAATTCAGGTCTCTGTAATTTCAGACCCTGGATCTTTTTTTCTGACAGTCAACATATGGTAGTCTTAGCTTGTCATGTTCCTGTTGCCATAAACCTAGTTATGGATCATTTATCTCAAATCAACAAGATTCTCCTTATAGAGTACCTCCACAGGTCTTTGAGTGTGTTCTCAGCTTGGAACACCTCATACCAATGCTTTCATCACCTATTGAAACACCAAACTTCCTTTCCTTTTGGTCTCCTGTTCCACACCCACTAACTCTTTCAATGGACACATTCAATCAAGATTTCAAGGGTCATAACATCTATCATTGCCCTTTTATTCATCTCTTCCTAGTTCTTTCCCTAATCAAACCCACTCTGTATATATGTAAAAATGGCTGGTTTGGGTTGAGAAATTTTTTTTATGCATAGGAGCGAAAAATGTTTAGACTTTCTTCACTCCTCTGCATAAAAATCTTTTCTCAACCCAAACCAGCTGTTTTTACATTTTTTTTCTCTACTAGTGGGTTTTCGCATCATCACTGATTAAACCCACTCTGTGTCTATCCTACTTGGGCTTCATGTTGGTCAGTGTAGTTGTAGTTCCCTCAGCTCTGACCTTTTCTTATACAACCTATTCTACCTTTAACTTTATTTCAGTTTTTACTTCATCAACTCAACTCGACATTATTCATCCACATGTCACCACACTCTGTCTTTGTGCATGGACTTTGTAAAGTTCATTGCCTCAACCCAGAGACTGACTCTATATGTTGCAGTTTTCCTTTCCAAATCCATCATATCTTCTTCCATATGCACCTGCTGCCTTTGGTCTATTCCATCCTTCCAATTCATATGTTTTTCATCTTTCCAGTTCTTCACCTGATTGACAAAGGCTTGTCTTACTTCACCTATGTCTTGTTATTGGGTTGTCTTTTTTTATCACCTTCTGTTTCTCCAGATTTTGTCTTCCCCTGTCTTTTTTGCTACTTTCAAGCCATGCATCTTTTCTCTGTTCCTCTGCATTGCCTGATTGGGATCTTTATGTGGGTCTTTTCACTATTTCCTGTACTCCCTTTGAACCTTTGTTCAATGTATTCCATGTACTATCTCTCAAGATCTATTTCCTTCTCCCTCTTGCTTTCAAATGTCATGCATCAGATATTTATACCATTAACTCTATCATTCCTCTTCATTCTAACCAGTCCTTCCTCCTCATGACCCTTACTACCCATGAAAGTGGTTTGGCTTTAACATTCATTTCACTGTGTTTCATCTCCCATCTGTATTCCCATTATAATCCTGATGAGAGTTTTGACCAGTTTTTTACTTACAATGTGATGTGGCATGTACTGCCTCCTTTTGGGGTTTTTCTTGGCAGAATGTGGAATACTTTTAATACCTTCTTTGCTCATTATCTGCATCTCCCACACATGATGATTTTACAGATGTTCATACATGACTTCTCGTTTTTACTGCTGATACTAGGATCCCACTTTGTGTTGAGTGTTGCCTCAAACCTACACTATTTACTGATTTCACTATAATGCTCACTATAGAGTTTGAGTGTTCTGCAAGATCACTTCTGATATATATAAATATATATTGTATTCATGGACTTCACAAGTAAAGTAGATGGGTGTTTGTTATGTAAATATCATGTAAATGTTATGTAAACGACAACCATGTCGAGTGTTATGTAAATGTTGTGTAAACGACAACCATGTCGAGATGTTATGTAAACGACAACCATGTCATGTCGTGTTTGCATTCCCATATCTATTATATTTCCATATTTATATTATTTTTTCGAAGTTTAAACCAAAAAAATATGTTATTAATTTAAAATAATATTTAGAATTCATTTAGAATTATTCATGTAGAAATTTCTAGAACTAGGTAGATTGATCACTTGTATTGGCCTGGTGTTTGTACTGTGGAATTCTGGGAAGTTACGCGATTAGTATATAAACAGACAGCGATGCGAGGGAAAGTCATCCATTTTTACTCAGGTCAAGAAGTTGGTTTCCTTTGAGAAAGTTTAAACATTTGCCGTGTGATTATTCAAATTGAATTTGTGAATAGAGCTAGATCAACTAAAGCGGTGAATTTATTTTATTCCGTTAATCTTTACAATTCAGTCGGATTACGGATTATACCAAAAGTCAATACGAATTGGAATGTGAATTGTTTTTTTGAAAATACCCATTCAAACTTCGAAAATTTCTCTGTGGGACTAGATTCCCCGCCTAGATTGGAACTTTGGATTTCAGATTTGGACACTCATTCTGGATCATATTATTAAGCACAGGCCAGTACCTTTCTGTATTATAAGTGGTTTTGAAGGTTGAAACTGAATATCTGTTATTGCTATTGGACAATTTATTTTGTGTCTATCACATAAGTATATCATTGTAATAAATTTTACAAGCTGCTATCTGTCTTTCTTTTGCGTTCAGTCCTCAAAAAAACGTAACAGAGTTCCTGAAAACCATTTGATTGAATAAATATGTGTCAGTCTGCTTTTCAAAACAGGAAAAAGCTAGCACCCATTGCTCTGTTTGGTATGATGTTCTTCCATACTCCCCACTACATGTCACCTCCTCTTTCAGTGGAGAATGGGAGTCCTTACCACTTCCTAGTTCCAAGTCACTGGGTTTATGAAACAGAGAAGCTTCCTCTGAGTGGGTATAGAAATTTAATTTACCTTAGATACACATAATTATACACTCAAAAGATAAGAAAAGAAAGGTGGTTTAATTCCTTCCATCTTCCCTGGTCCACCATATGTGGGATCCTCCTTATAATACCAAGTTTAGGAGACACCTCCCTATTACTCCAAATGTGTGCTATAGAGACATCTCTTCTTGCTGGAGGTTATTTCTCAGTGAGAGGATGTTTCTACACTGTTCCTAGAGTTGAGCAAATGTTCCATCTCCTGCTCCTAATTCCAGATGCAGTAGGTCTCTTTCCTGTATGTAAAGTTGAATGATGCATGATTTCTGTTCATGATACCAATTACCAGATACTCATTTCATATTCACCTTCTACATCAAAATCAAAGAGAACATGCATTTGTTGAGAGCATTTTCTTTTTGCTTGATTTCAATGTTTTGCACCTAAACCAGCCTCTCTATCTTTGTAGTGTGGGATTCTAGTTATATCTGAAAGAAGGTAAGTTAACATTTTTCTTATTTACTGCCAGTGTTTCATTTTTTTAGAGCATGCCAATTCTTTTTATAGACTGGCATACTGTACACAAAATTTGTTTAATAATGTTTAAAGGACAAAGAAGATTGAGCTAGCTTTGTGTGAGAGGAGGTAAGTATGTATCAGAAATGTATTTTCAGAGTAAGAAAAATGTTAAATATGTCTCTGTACTCATCTGTAATCTGATGATTTTATAATACTGAAAGCACAACCACAAATGGATTTAAATGTACATCTTTCAACTACAAATACTTGTGTTTATTGCAATTCCATAATTTCACTGTAAAAATGATGTTTTTAAAGCCTTGGTCCATAGTCATTGTCTACTAAATATACTAATGGAATGGCGCTATCACAGATATCTATCTTATTAACAATTCCTAGTTTAACTCTACTAAAAATGCAATTTTATTTTCTTAGTCATCATACCAACTTTAACTTGTTTGAAATGTTACTTATGTTATTTTTAAAGTGTAACTTTGTTTCACATCATACTGAAAGAATTTAGTTTGTCTTCTATCTCCTCTGATGTCAGTTTTTTTATTAGGTTTAGCACAGTGCTGTATTGGCCTCCAGCTATTTTCATAACAGGTTCTGCAGCAGTTTTAACTGATATAATAATTTTATATTATCAGTAGTTCATTTTTATCCTTTCTGTTTCCCCATATTGACCCCATTTATTTCCTCAAGGTGGTTACAGACCATCATTTCTTGATTTCCTCCATATTATTCTTCTCTTTGAACTCTAATCTTTCTCTATGAACAGAACCTAGCTATGAAATTGAAATTTCATATGTTGGGCTAGATTTGAACTTACCCCTGTGCACTATTGGGAGCCTTACTTCAAATGAGCACCGAATTAATATTTCAGTTGTCTTGAGTATATCAAATATCATTAACTTACTGGAGCTATTATTCACACATTTATCAATAAATATGTATGGTGTATACCTCTCAAGCATAATTGGGATTGGTGACATGTGCAACGACCTTCTAAATAAGTGATGTTAATATAAGTTTTGTCCATTCTATCTAACTAAAAGTCACTTGATAGTTTCTTTAAATTTAAAATATCAAATATCTGAAAAAGCTTTGTGAACAACTGCTAATTGTATAAGCTAAATCTGTAATCTGCATGTGGCCAGTTGTCATTTTTTGTACATCAAAGGCCAAATGGTATCCCAAACCAAGTGATGAAATTCTCACTTGGCGAGAGTATGTAGCTTTAAGTCTCTTCTTCACAATAAAGGCTGTTGAAGACAAAATACTCTAAAGATTCATTAATATTTTCCCTCAACATGTTTTCCACTCCACCCCTTTTTTTAAGCCAGCATTCTGGTGATAAGAAGTATAACAAATACCTCAGTGGTATGTGTAATGTTCAGTAAATAAGAATCTAATTGATCTTTCACGTCATTCTGAAAAATATCTTCATAGGTTTTCAGTAGACCTTTCATTTTATCTATGTTTCTTCTAAACAAGTTTTATACCAGTTTACTCAAATACCAGTGGCATAGGAAGTGAATTTTAACAAATTTCAAGTTTTTAAATATCACTTATATCAGAAGAGTACTTTTATTGAGTAAGTTGTGACACAATATAATACAGAGGTTGAGTACATCATATCAAAATGGTTTTGGAACTTCACCACTATGTTCCATATTGCCACATTTGTTCATGCTGTGTGTGTCTATTTTGCATCGTGGAAATAACCCTGGAGTGTAGTTTCCATTGTGCAAAGCACCATCATAATGTTATCATGTACAAAGCACACCTTTCCTTCCTGCTTTTAATGCCAAAGACGTTGACGCAAGGCTAATATTAATATTGCTCATTTTAAGTTACATAAAAATATCTCGAGATATCCCCTCTTATAATTTTAACTTACCTTTTTCTGTTTGCTAAACTACGAACTACTTCCGTAGTTCACATACTATTGCTGAAATTCAAAATTGTACATCCTTATTCTGTCAATATTTAAGTAGAAATAAGCCAGAAACTTACAAAAACAGTATTAAAACAGAACTTGGTGGAAAATAAAATTATTGACAGAAACTATTACATTAAATTTAAAATTTGAATAATTTGTAGGTGGTTACCCACCAAAAGTGTTGGAAAGTATTCGTTGTGGTAAAACTTTAACATCTAACGTCTCGCAAATAGATGAACGTAAACCACCTTCCTGCCACTCCCGTGGGGTCAATGCATTTTGTGTCGTAAAAACTCAAATTTTATTCGATGCCTTTTTACTGTCCTGGCCCTTACTATCACAATAAGAAAGAAAACTTTCGCTGTTGTACAATTCCATTGTATTTTATTTTTATGAGTAACAATTGCGAAACTTTAAGATACAACCACCCCACAAGAACTAGCAAGTTATTTGTGTTGTGTGCACTAAAGGAACGAGCTCCAAATCTTAGTTTTATGAGATCTGAAGCTTACCGCTAGATGGCTAGGCGGCGCCTTACAAATAGAAAAATCTAAAGTACAATAAACTACGTTTATATAGCACTTCATGTACAAAACATAGATATATATATATGCATGTATAATTAAAGAGCCTAGTTGATATATTTTAAGTTAATTGTGAAGTATGTTTTAAAACTGTCTTCTATTTAACCTTCATTATTGTCTCGATTTCTAATTTTTGTGAGATTCAAAAACAACCACATTATCATACGTGTATAAATAAAATGTAGTATATATTTGTAGTTACCAAGATTTTAGTTTTTATTTCTTAAAATAACAGTAGCAAAATAATATTTGTTGAAGCCAACCAGAAAGTATAATATTTCTAAATTGCTGCAAAATATAAATTAACAAATACATGTTTCAGTCCCTATGTATGAAAAAATGGCCAACAGCTGCTTAAAAAGTGTTACACCATTTATCTATTATAACAGACACTTATATAATGTATTTGAAAAATATTAATCTAGTAACTCAAAATTATCATAGTTTTGTGGTCATGACATAATTGATATTTATATCTAACATTTCGTCGTAACAACTGTTACAATAACATTTGCCAACTGGATTAAGTTATTATTTACTACAAACAATAAAATATAGAAAAACAGTACTTCATAAGTCTGTTTGCTCAAATGGAAAATTGCATATTGTGTTATTCCCACTGTGCCAATAGTAGGTATCGAACCCTTAATTTTTAGCTTTATAAGCTCCTGAGTTTACTGCTGGGCACCGAAGGCATCTTAGAAAGACATGAAAGTGTTCTGATGTATATACTAATAAAATAATTTTCCATTAAAATTATTTGATTTTTTGAGCAATTAAACCTCAAGCAAATTAAATAAAATATTTTTACATTATGGTTAGCTAAGAACATCAAACCAGGTCAACCTGATGGAGCATTATGCATACAAACTTCGTGGGTCTTTAAGTGTGGATAACAGCTTGTTGCAAGTGTTTTTTATACCCATGTCTTTATTCTTCCTACATTAACTGGTACAAATAACTATGTTTAATGTTTCTGAACTATGAATAAGACCCATGTACTAATTCTAGCTGTAAAGTTAGATAGCTTTAAGACATTTTACTCTGAAGAACTGTTTGTTTGTTTACTAAAATTCGCACAAATTCACTTGAGGACTGTCTAAGTTAGTTGTATTAAATAATAAAAAAAGGTGTTCGAAATAAGTAAAAACATACGTCTATGACTTATCTTAACGTGATTTTCTAGGGGGACAGTAAAAGGCACGACACAGTTTGGACCCTTCTATAAAGAGGTAATATACATACACGTCTAATCGTTGTTTTTTTTCGTTCATTTAAACCATTAAAAATGAGGTACACAGTACAACATTAATAGAGAACTGATAATATTTCTATTATTAACAGAAACTTTATAGTTGAAATACGACAGTTGTTCAGACCTCAGACCAAATTGTTCTGCCAAAAATAATTTTAATTGCTAAAGCTCATCAGATTAACAAACTGCTTTAAACAGAACCATAGATAATATATCTTTTCTTTATTCGATTAGTTAAATGATGGGAGATAAATATGTATGATTAAAAATATCACATGTCTGATTCTTCTTGTTTACATTCATTGTCGATATATAAAATTAATTATTTGAGTTCTGGTTAAAACCTATTCTGTCATATCTGTATTTTACCTCAGATGTTGCTTTTCATGGCGATACCTGGACAGGTAGTTATATAGTGTGAATAAACAAAGATTAAACTGGATTGGTTTGTTTGTTTTTAATTTCTAACAAAGCTACATGAAGGATATCTGTGTTGGCCGTCCCTAATTTAGTAGTGTAAGAAGAGAGGGAAGGCTGCTAATCGTCACCACCCACTCCAAAACTTGGGCTGTTGAGCTGACACTATATTTTCCTATGTGCTACGATTTTAGATTAGTCCTTCAATTGCTACTCATTTCATCTTTGTTTTTTTCATCTTCAAGAATACCTAAACCATTTATAAAAGCTATAAAATATCGTTGTTATGATTAGTAGTCATTACCAGAATCGGTTGATTGGACTGTTCCTGAACACAGGTCCATGCATTGGGCTAGCTGTGCTTTTCTTACCACGGGCATCAGAACCCAATCTTTAACGTTGTAAGTCTGCAAACTTGGCCCGACTAATGTAACCAGTTTATAGTAATTGTGTTTATGTTATCCAACAACTGCAAAGGAGTATACCAGTAACAGTGATAACATTATATTCTATTTATTAATTCTTTACACTACTGATGCGAATTTTAAAAAAATCATATAGTGATGAGCACACGGTAGTGTTCACCTGAGATATAATTTTCCTGTTTTACTAACGAATTTCTTTCAAGCGGATCTACATTGAAACTTTTAACTTTAGGTTAACCGAAAAGATTTGGACCTCATTAGATTTTTCAGCACGTTTTCCTTTAAAGTGCCCCTCCCCGGACTTGCAACGCTCAAACTCAGGATTATGGGCATTGTTATAAAACAAACAAGCCTTTGAAGCACCATTTATGATTTATAGATTCATGAATTTATTAGTTACATCTTTACAAGGTCTCTGTTAATCTATGTGACAAACACAAAGAAATGACCAAAAGTATCATCAATGTTCCAAAAGATTAATTACTATTCTTATTTCTTGTGTACGTCAAATAAAAAAGAGTCTCTCGCTGGTACAGCGATAAGTTTACGGATTTACAACGTTAAAAATCAGGGGTTCGATTTCCCCCGATGGACTCAGCAGATAGCCCGATAAAATGGGAGTGATTTCATTCCGTTTATTTTGTTCAGCAACTACCTAACGTTTCAAGTATTAAAACAGTTTGGTTGTATCCTGTTTTGTCATTTGTATACAGAACTGCTTTTCAACTTTTACCTGAGAACACAATACTTCTGGTTACTTGTGAACCATTTTTCCAATTGATCAGCTGCGAAGATAATGTAAAGTAACATGCTTTAACATTATCCAACACGTTAATTTATAATTTGAAAATGCGTTAGTCTGTTTTAACGCAGAGATACACGATAGGCTATTTGCATTCAGTCCATAAAAAGGAATCGAACCCTGGACCTTAGATTTGCAAGTCCGTATCACTTGTTCTCTAAAGGACGATTCTGAAAATGCCTATAGCCACTTGTAGACTTGTCGTCGTTTCTCCAAATATTTGCTGATCGTGGTCTTGGTTAACAGTAATGTTTAATGTTATCCTGTTTTATATAACAAAAATTTTCTTTCATTTACTTTACATTTTAACGGATCTCATTTTCTTCGTTTATTTTAGAATTGATTTGTTTGTTTGTTTAGAATTAAGCACAAAGCTACTCAATGGGCTATCTGTGCTCTGCCCACCACGGGTATCGAAACCCGGTTTTTAGTGTGTAAGTCCGCAGACATACCACTGTGCCACTGGGGGGCAAATGAATTGAACATCGTAACTAAGTATTTCATTACATTAAATCACATTTTTTTTCTGATGCACTTTTCACAAATACTTTTGCAACTAAAAATTATTGACAACCCACGTTTTTCTTTTTTACTCTGGTTGCACCTTCAATACACAAATATAAGAAAAACTATTTATTCAGTATTAATACAGTGTATTTTGATGAAATAATTTAAAATTGAAGCTGTTTGTTCGTAGTTAAGCCTAAAGCTACACGATGGGCACTCAGTACACTGTTTACTATAATTTCTAGTATTGTAAGTTCGTAGACATACCACTCCGTCAGTGGGGAGACATGAAGGTTGCTAACGTCATAGCTCTGTAAGGATACAGATAAGAAATTTAAGATACGTTACTGTAAATACTGTGAAGTGGGTCATCAACTGCTAAAAGAATGATAAACATTATTCATTTGTGTATAAGTTTTTAGTTGAATTGGAACAAAATAATCGTATCTTGAAATTTTGCAAGAGACAGAAAGGTATTGTCATTGTTTGTGCTTCCATATGCCGCATTGCAGTTAGATTTCTATAAAGTTTTATCACAAGAATGGTCGTGATTATGAAATATACTTTTTTTTTGTTCATTGTACAGAGCTCTTATTGAAGAGGTTTTGTTTCGAAAGGTTTCTCAATTATGAATTACAGCGTAATAGATTGCCACATACTTATTACACTTTTAATTTAGTTATCAAGGGCATCAGGGTGAAGATAAAATGGTGTTCCAATTTTGCAAAACTTTACTTTGACGTACATTTAATCTTCGTGTAACTTCAAGCAGAAATTTCGAAGTGAACAAACATTTGATAATAAGTAAAGAAATGGAGCAGCCCAAACAGTTAGAATTTCGCTTCTGTCTGAATCATAAGTAACCTAAGTTATTCACTTAAATATGTAGATAAACATATTTCATATGTGTGTTTGTTTACGTTCTTGTGTCATTTGATGTTTATCTTAAACGTAAAAAAATATTAATGCAAGGTATCAGGTAATTTTAGTTTAACTTGAATTCACGTGAGGAGCAGCGTTGTCCAAAGGCTGGTGCTTCAGATTTATAAATGTAAATTTGTTGCTTCGAGGATTGCTCGAAACATATTTTGCCCTCAATCGTTCTAAACTACTCAGCTGTATAATGGATAATAGTGTGTAGTTGGGAGGTAACTTGCGATTTACTAGTATCCTGTGAAATTTTGTCACTATTCTCATCCATTTGTGCTATTGAAATCGAAGTTTAGCATGGGCTCTTTCCTACTTGCCCCCCAGTGGCTCAGCGGTATGTCTACGGACTTCCAACGCTAAAATTCCGGTTTCGATACCCGTGGTAGGCAGAGCACAGATAACCCATTGTGTAGCTTTGTGCTCAATTCAAAACAACAGCAACCTTCTTACTTGCCATCTAGGTATTGGACGAATATCACTTTAAATAAGTTATTACCATATCTGTCGAAACCAAACAGAGCATGACAAGCCCTGAATGTATGAAAGGCTTTGTCAGGAATGGCTATCGCAGATACAGAGTGATTGACAAATTGTTATACATTTTATTTTACCTTCACTCTCAAGTTCTTAGTATTACGTAAACATTACATTAGAAAGCCTATCATCTTTTTAATTTCTGTCAATAAAGACTTTTTAATTGTTTGCTATAATTTTGCCCCCCAGTGGCACAGTTGTATGTCTACGGACTTACACACTAAAAAAACGGGTTTCGATACCACAGATAGCCCATTGAGTAGCTTTGTGCTTAATTCTAAACAAACAAACAAACAAAGCTATAATTTTTATGGGGAATTAAAATAATCTATTTCTACCTGTTTCTACATTTGCATTTCGAAAATGATTTATAGAACGTTTTAATTTGTTTAAATGTCGTTATTTTTAGCATTTGATGGGGCTTGTGGAGTTAGATTACATTTTTAAGATTATATGTATTTATTATGATTGTAAAGTTACACTTTAAATTTGTTGTTACAGACCATTTTAGAAGCTTTTACTTTGGTTTCCCTCTCAGTTTAAATTTTTAGTTTGTACTAAATACGGGTGTGTATTTTCTTATAGCAAAGCCACATCAGGCTATTTGCTGAGTCCACCGAGGGAAATCAAACCCCTGATTTTAGGGTTTTAAATCCAAGACTTACCGCTTTACTAGTGGGAGTCTGCTAAATACGAGAATAATAATTTTAGTTTTTAATTCTTTAGTCTTATTTCATTTAATGATAATTTTAAAATTAGTTGTATACTTTATTATCGTATTATAACTATAATATTCACTATTGCCAATGTACCGAATTTGTCGCTAGATGTGGCTAACGTCTTCTTAATCTGGCGACCATAGTAAGTCGTCTTAATAACAGATCTAGCGAATCCATCAAAAATCGTTGCCAATTCTAACAACTGACAATGATTTTTGTAAATAAAATTACACTGGTGTTTCTATAGCGTACGGTCTACCGGGACATTTAGACTGCACTTGACGTGACTTTACCTAATACATGACTTGAACTGAACTTGCTTCGAATCTTCAAGACTAGAACATCGGCATCAATCTGACACATTTTACCCTCTACAATGCTATTGAAAGATTTCTACAGAAGTGTCATCTTGACAGAAGGAAAAGTGCTTGCATTTTAAGGTGAAAACAATCTTCTAGAGTCTAGACGCACCACAGTAAGCGGAGCTTTGTCATCGATGTGGTAGTGTTATGCAACAGAAAAGAAATCATGACAGAGGTGGGGGATACAGGCCTTGTATTTTGCCGTCCCTGCAAAGGGTGCCAAACTTCACGTTAATACTATTCTAATTCATAATGACAAATTTTATGACGCTATTATTCAACAACTTTTTTATGTTTTTATATGATGATTAGTAACAAATAATGAAACAAAATATGTGTTATTAATGTGATGCTATTATTCAAAATATTTTCATATTTGTTTTGATGTAGTCTAAATGTCCCTGTAGACCGCATACTATAGTGGCACCATTAAACGTCTGTAAGTTTAATCCACCATCATGAAAAATATATTAGGATGTACAGCTACGACTGAAAATGGCGTCTGATGCAGGGGTAATCATAACTATCTACCACACCTTGTATTTAAAAAAAATCCCTGCAATAGCACGGGTCGTACGAAGTTGTTCAACTCGTTTATAATGATGGAAACATGTCACTGAAACTGGACTTACTTTAACCTTAATTTCTTATGAAATTAGTTATACTAGGTGTAGGTTTATCAGTGTAAAATAAATGTTTACACAAGTTATAAATACGATATAAAATACATTTACAGAGGCCTATTTATTTCATAACGTCTAATTTAAGTTCTGTCATGGTAAACTTTTATTCAAGTCGTGCCATCAACTTTTTAGAAATTTAATCACTGTTGCAACAGAAAAGTGTATTCGAATTATTTTGGTACGCTGTAAGGATTTCTGATAGTTGTTTCGCTATCTAGATTTCTGATAAATTTTCAAATATTAAAGTTTTATGGGTTTTTTTTTTTGTGGGGTGAGAACGCGCTAGGCCTAGAATTATTTCAGTGATGTCGAGAAACTCACTTGTTGAGAATTTTATATGCAAAAACGGCTTGTTTGGGTTGAGAAAATATTTTAAATAGAAGAGCAAATAACGTTTCGACCTTCTTCGGTCATCGTCAGGTTCACAAAGGATTTTTGCTTTCATTTTAATGTAAATTTAGTACTTTGTTCCCCACGTAGGTTTATGAAAACAGCAATAGTATATTGAAAACATATTCGATCTTTCTTTTTTCAACTCAATTTTATATGTTTAGCGACCATCAAGAGGAATTAAAAATCTAGCGACAAACTGTCCAAAATAATTGGCATGAGTTCAGTAATATTATTTATTTATGGACTTTTACTCTTTTCTAATTTGAAATCATTTTCAAGCTGCTAAAAAAAACTAAGGTAAAAACAACCTATTTGATCCATCGGTTTATGATGTAGTTGAGTTGGTTAATTAAAGTTACATTACAAGATTGTTTGTTTGATTTAATCAAGCACAAAGCTACGCGATAGGCTATCTGTGTGCTGTCCACCAGGGGTATCTAAATCCGCTTTCTAGCATTCTATGTTCGCAGACATACTGCGTGCCACTTAAGAGGGGACACTACATTTCAACAACTAGATAGTGTAAATAATTTATTCGTGTACGTGTATGCAAACCTAAATATACAATTGCGTATCACTTCCATGGATAATTAAGAGTGAAAGATAAAACATTAAAAATATTGACATAATGCCCTTTACACGGTACAGTTTTGAAAAAGGCATATATATATATATATATATTGTTTATTTATTGTTAAGCACACAGTTACTCAAATGACTACCTGTAAGGTTTTAGTCTCCACATTTAACGCCGAGGAGGAGGAGACATCCGAAGGATATCTGTTCCTAACTCACAAATGAGACACTAAAGTTTGTAGACAGTGAGTCAACGCCACTTCTTTGGCTGCACGGATCGGATAGTAGAATTGACTGTTACATATCAACGACCATACAGCTCAAGGAGCGAAAATATTTGATGATGGTGAACAGTTACAAATTAGCTAACTTTTTTATATTTTGTATTTCTTTAGAATTTCTTAATAATTATGCAGTTTACTAAGATTTACTTAATATACTACACGGCGTAGGTGTAAAAAGATTACGTCCAATTTTATAATAAAAGTTACTAATATTTATTAGAAATTCTGTAAATCATTGTTCCTGCGAATTTTACAGAAATATGCTTTACGTTTTTCTAATTTCAACTTAAATTGGCAAAATATTTCATATATTTATTAATTTGCTTCATCAGGGGACCCAGCGGGTATGTCTGCGGACTTACAACGCTAAAAACCGGGTTTCGATACCCGTAGAGGGCAGAGCACGGGTAGATAGCCCATTGTGTAGCTTTGTGCTTAATTCAAAACAACAAAAATAACAGCTTCATTACACGTGTACGTTTACTGGATTCAAATGAAGTAACAAAGGTGAAACGCCGGTTAAAATAATAAAATTCTTATATATAATATTATATACCTTTTAATATAAAGATCGTTTTTTTTAAACGTTTTATTAAAATGTATAAATCCCTCCAATTTGCGCTATAAATTTTGAAAGACAAAAACTTCCTATAATAATATCACCAAAGATTGATCCGTTGTGTAACATGTCAAGTACAATACTACAATGTTGCTCGTATCCCTAAACTTAAGTTATTAAATGGCGAGTTTAAAGGACTGTACAACCATAAATATTACATACACATTACTATTATGATCGGCTTTACTTTATTTCGTTAATTTTCTGACTTCAGCTTTGTCGACGAGTCTTGAATAGGTGAAACTGCAGTCTACCGTAAATGATACGTCTAGCCAAATAATATATCAAGCTTCAACGTTACAGAAATTTTAAGTTTTATATTTGATGAAACGAAACCTGTAATGTCATGTCGTGTTACCGTAACATGATAATATATCATATTTTTGTCCTGAAACTTTGTTTGTACTTAGTATATTACTCTTAAACTATTAAGCTGGTAGAAAACTTACAAGGAAAAAAATCCTATAAATGTGAAAAGTGATGCCTAAAACAATTAATATCCATTAAATTATATCTGTGATCTCGACTTCTATTTTTACAGTTAGTAAAACAAAAAACACGTTCCTATTACTTTAACCTACCCTTTAAAATTTATTTTAAAAACAAAAATTTCTTGTTAACATTTTTTATCTCCGTCTTACAAAAGACTTAGACGTTGTCTATTAAATCTGTAAGGCTTTAAATCATAAAACTTTTGCTTCTTTTAAGCAAATCCCTCAATTCAACGTCAGTTTACAATAGTAGAGATGTTTTCTTATCACATAGCACAGGAAGGTTACAACTTGTTTATCGCAATCCTACTGGATTCCAGGCTATTTTCACGAGTTTCAGTTATCTGTTTTTACTTAAAATGAACTGACGAAACACAGGAAGATTTATAACATTATGATAAACTAGTTGTAACCAGCTAAACATTCGAGAGGTTACTATCACACACTCAAATCGCACGAGTCAGTTGAGCGACTTATGACTTATCGTTGTTTCATACTGTCGAATTGACAAAAATCATGAAAACGGATTCATTCGATGACAATACTCATAGAGTTTGATTGTTTGGTTTTTATATACAAGTTACTCAAAGGGCTATTTGTCCATTGCCTACCATGGGTATCGAAACCCACCAGTCTCTAGCAGTATAAGTCTGTAGACACAACTGGGCCACTGGGGGTTAAACAGTTTTATAACAAGTGTTCGTTTTATTAACAGCAGCAAAAAATAAACACACAGGTTTAGTACCAAGACTTTATATCATTCAATATCTATCTTTATCATTTAGACAGTAATACAACTCTTAACTTTAAAAGTTGGACTAACATTAATAGATTTAATTTGTTACAGGACAGGGTAGATGTGCTGTACCCACTATAGGGTATCAAACCCGGTTCTCAGTGTTATAAGCCAGACTTACCGCTGAGCCATGCTTGTAGGCAATGTTAATCTAAGATCCACACACAGCCTGCACGTCTGAACTTAGCTACCATTAATAAATATAGCAAGTTCTCTCATTAAAAACAGAGCATTACTGCATACGTAATTTAAAGCTTTATGGAACTGAAAATGACACGTAAATATGGACTATCACTATGAAAGGTCCATGTAAACAATATTTAGTAGCATGTCGGTGACAGTATACTCACAAACAGTCAAAGGTAACTGATTAACTTGGAAACAAATGACAAAGAGAAAAAGTCAAACAAGAGTTATAAATGCATATACTGTTGGAAGGTTTTTCCATGTTCTTCACTGTGTAACTTACATTACATTCACCCCTCATATTACACACATAAAGATTTTCAATGTAATTCATAAAAAATTAATATCTCATTTGTGTAAAAAATTTATAATAAAATATGGAAATTTGAGCACATAATTTAAGTTCATTTTTAAAGTATAATATGTTAACTTCAATAAATTTGCTTTAATTCATCAGTTATGTTACAATTGAGCTACAAATTTCTGGAAGTTATTTTTTTTTTTTACACAATATGGTAAACAGTTTTTAAAACTGTCTTTGTACTGCAATTTGTTTTTCTTGAATAAAGTTAAAATGATAAATCTTATTTACAAATATTGCACATACTTCTTAAAGCAATAGCTAATAAACTTAAGTGGTGATAGTTTATCAAATGTCTTTATCAATGTTATACAAACACAGTAATAGTAGCTATGTATTACGTCAGCAGTAACATGCATATCTGTTCTCCTGTTTCTTAATATCCATCTCTGATTACCAGAATATACACTCTTAGACACTTATGTTTATACAGTTTCAAGTTAAGTACATCAACAGAACAATTTATCTATTATATCCCCTCCAGACAAACTTTACTGTAATAATTTATTTCATTTTATTACCTTTGTATTGCTAACAATTACAACCGATGAGATTATATCACATAATTTGTTCAATGTAAAAATTTCATGCTGCATAAACAGTAGATTTCATAAATTCCTGCAAGTTTTGGTGTTTAGATACAATTTCATGTAACAGACTTGAAAAACAAGTGACATATATATATATATGCTATTTTGAATCATTTCCTTCATTCTTTAGTTAGTATTTTTTTTTCCAAACTAAATTATAATCCCCAAACGAATTTATACTTTATACATATAGTCATGTGAAAAAATAAGATCAGCCAATGAAAGCCTCTGTATTTTTGTAACAATTTTGGACAAATGGATATTTAATCTCAATTGTAACAACACTGAGAGATTAATGCAATATAACTAAGCAATTAAAACTGAAGAAAGTCCTTTCAAGATCTTCTGTAAAATGTAATTCTACAAAAATGCATATTCTAACCGAAAAAAAAGTTAGGACACCCCCACATTTATTGCTATTTAAAATGACTCAACTCACACCAGGTGCACTTGATTAGAAGATTGTTACTCAGCATTGTGAATGAGGCTTGCCCTATCTTAATTTCAGACATTTAGTTTGGTGTGTACCTGACTGTTGAAGTGAGAGTGACCACTGTGATGATAGCAAAAGAGTTGTATGAGGCCTTCAGAAAGAAAATTGTAGTGCTTATGAGTCTGGTAAGGGATGTAAAAAGATTTCAAAAGATTGTGAAATCAGCCATTCCACTGTCCAGAAATTAGTGTAGAGGGCTTTCAAAACAACTGCTAACATGCCCAGGTCTGGTCATCCAAGCAAGTTCACCCCGAGAGCAGACTGCAAAATACTAAAAGAGGTCTCCAAAAACCCTAAAATGTCATTACGGGACCTACAGCAGGCTTGGGCTACTATTGATGTGAAAGTGCATGCCTCTATAATCAGAAAGAGACTGGACAAGTGTAACTTGCATGGGAGGTGTGCAAGGAGGAAACCTTTGCTCTCTAAGAGAAACATCAAGACCAGACTGAAGTATGCCATAGAGAATGTAGACAAAGACCAAGACTTTTAGAATAATGTTCTTTGGACAGATGAGTCCAAAATTGAATTATTTGGACACCAGAACAGAGGACACGTTTGGCGTAAACTAAATACAGCATTCCAGGAAAACAACCTCATACCAACTGTGAAGCATGGAGGTGGAAGTGTCATGGTTTGGGGCTGCTTTGCTGCAGCATGACCTGGACAGCTCACAATCACAGAATCCACCATGAATTCTACTGTGTATCAGAGGGTGCTTGAAGATCATGTGAAATCACCTGTAAGAAAATTAAAGCTGAAGCGGAAGTGGACCCTGAAATACAACAATTACCCAAAACATACCAGTAAATCCACCAAGGACTGGCTGAAAACTAAGAAATGGAGAGTCCTGGAATAGCCAATTCAAAGCACAGATCTTAATCCCATTAAAATGCTGTGGGGTGACTTCAAATGAGCTGTACATACAAGAAATCCCTCAAACATCTCACAGCTGAAAGAATTATGCATTGAGGAGTGGGGTAAACATTTTTGAGACTGATGCCAAAGACTGGTAGATGGCTACAAGAAGTGTCTCACTGCAATTATTTCAGCCAAAGGGGGTAACACTAGCTATTAGGGGGTAGGGTGTCCTAACTTTTTCCTCAGTTAGAATATGCATTTTTGTAAAATTACATTTACAGAAGATCTTGAAAAGTCTTTTCTTCAGTTTTAATTGTTTAGTTATATTCCTATAATCTCTCAGCATTGTTAAAAGTGAGGTTAAATATCTATATATCAAAAAATATTAGAAAAATACACAGGCTTTCATAGGGTGTCCTGATTTTTTCACATGACTGTATATATTTAAAAGAAAATACTGTTACACTTTCAAATTGGCTGGAACTAAATTTTTAATCCTCAGAATTTCACAGTTTTATTTCTCTACAAAATCTTCTGAACTGAATTTTAACAATTGTTTTGTTTTTTCCACAGACAAATGTTGAACCCCTCACTAAATCTTCTTGATTTGCATACAGAGATACTTCTAATGGACCTACATTAACCTGAAAAAAAATAAAACACAGCTGTAGTAGGTGTCACTGAATCTGAAAAAAATTTCAGAAATTTAAAGGTTACTAAAAAAGTGATACATACGTAATGTACACCTAATAACACTATAAAATGAATATAAAATAACTGATACAAAAGACTAGTCTGAAAACAAGTTCCTAAACAATACCAGGGGAAATGAAAATGTTATCAAGGCAAAACTGGTTTTTCCAGTTTAGTTCTCCCATTATTTTGAATGGCTTACCAGTATTTTAACACAGTTAACCACAAACATATAAACCAATAGAGCTGGCATACACAGGATACATGCTGTCTCAGTTGTTAAGTTCTTTTCACATATAACTTGATTTTGAATTAGAATTTTAAATATTTGATACATATACAGGAAACACTAATTTTCTTTTAAGGAATCTGCATATACACACAAGATTAGTTGAATCAAATTACAGTTACAAAAACAGGGACAAAACTAAATGTATTTCACAAGTGATATGAAACATTTCAATGCATAATAAAAACTAGTTTTTAAAAGTTGAATGCTAAAATTCTCTTTCAAAGTGAATTATGACACACACACATGCACACAGCTTCATTATATAAATATTGTTTTATAATTAATGAGACCTCTGTAACTAGTTAAAACCAGTTTAATACAAAATCTGGGCAGTTCCTACATCTTTAAAAGCCTGTAACAGTAAGAGAATATCAGAAACACACATATAAAAGACTACCATTATGTAAACAGTTCATCATATCTACACAAAATTTCAGTATTGACTTTAACAAGGTATCACGATAGATTAAAGTATTAAAGTACACATGGAACTTTGGGACACAAAAGTTTCAAGACTTATACATCATTACTAAGCTGTACAAACAATAAAAAGTTTAAAATACACACTTTCCTACCCAAACAGGGTTCAATGAATGTCATAAACATTCTCTAAGTAAAGCTCTGGTTTGTCATATCCCATTTCTTCAGGTGTGCAAATTCCCAACTCATCCAGAGTAGGTCTGACCTCTTGAATGAGATATGGGTAGATTTCCTTCACCCTGCTTCCACATTTGTCCTACGTGGGAACATAAAAATACAAATAATTTAATTTATTATTTAAAAAAAAAAAAGATGGAGTAATGAAAGAAATACCAAGTCCATATCTACAGGGTATTATGTACATTTTAACACACTCAAGTATTGCACTATATATCTAGACACATAATACAGTTTATTTTTATATTTTACCAATAATTTCCCCAAAAGGTGGCCAATGATTAATTGGAGGGGGTCACCTGTTTTACCAACATGCACCATTATACAGCAGCATATTCTCCATCATTAGACAATAAAATTACATCACATTAGGAATGCTTAATGTGACACTAGTAAAACGTGCATGCCATGAATCATGAAAAAAATTACTTACTCTGTAGGCTACAACACAGCATGACATATGAACTCAAAAAGCAAGAAATAGAAATATCGTTACCCTTAACTTTGGTTTTATGTACTCTTGAAACAAAACACTTTCATGGAACCTGCATGCTACACTAAGTTACAGTATAGCAGTTACTACTAATGAATAAGGAATCTTCTTTGAAACTTGTAATTATGAAAACCTTATGAGAATAAATAACTGTTTTCTTAGAAAAGTAATACAAGCACATAACTTTTACTGTTGCATATGTAGATGCTTCTTTCTTGAATGCCACCAAAATATTCATTTTTTAAGACTGAGATATTCTTTGCAGATTAATCCTCTCAAAGTTTGTACCCAGAAGTGAATTAATGATAAATAGAAAAGCCTGAGGTGGAGGGAGGTGTTTAACAGAATTATTATACTCAATAAATTATATCCTCTCAGTTAATATTTATCAGTAAATGATAAAATTAAGTTTAATAAAAATTATTCAGTGTTAGTTCAAGTGTTAAATATGAATTAAAATCATTACTTCCAAGTCGAAATCTTTCATTTAAAAATCCTCTATTTGTAGTGCCATATACCATATAAAACCATAAAATAAAATATACATTATTACTGTTGTCAGAAGTCTTATGAATATTTTGATTTCTTTAAATTCCACTTCAAGTTATAGAAATTAAGTAAATAAATAAATAAAAAGTTCACACCAAACTGAATTTTGCAGGTCTCACATAACGGGGCCTGATCACCATAAATACATACAAATGTCCATTCTTAGCACTGTTAAGTGATTTCACAAAATTATAACCTTTAAAATAGATTAATTAGATAGAGATCTAAAATAAAACCACCATACACACTGTAGTACAATATTTACACAAGGGTAATTTTTGCAGGTCTTATATAATGGGACTTGATCACAACAAATACATTTCATTGTTCATTCACTAAGTAATTCCATAAAATAATAACTTATAAGATAGATTAATCAGATAGGGATTTAAAATTAAACCACCATGTACACTACAATACAATAGGCATTGTTCCTGAAGAAATCTAGCCTATCATCTTCTTCTCTATATCTCAGAATGGCTGGTATGGGTATTAACACTTACTGATAAGGAGAGAACAACATTTTAACCTTCCTAGGTCATTATTAGGTTAAGAAAGAGAGAGTGTTTGAATGTGACTGTTGAGGGACACATCTTAGGAATGAGAGTATAAACCTGAAGATGACCTAGGAAGGTTGAAATGTTGTTCTCTCCTTATCAGCAAAATTTTTAATACCCAGACCAGCCGTTCTGAGATATGTTTTTGTTTCAAGTGGGTTTCTCGTCAAGAATATTCTTCTCTATATGCATGTTCAATGACAAGATTTGCATCAATAAGCAATAAACATCTATTCCATACATCCTAGTTTCTGTGATTAATAGCTAAGTAATGAATATCAGACAAAACAAATGTGCATATTTACCCTCATCTTTATTTTAAAACCAGATTAAACTGACCAAACTATATCCTTACTTGAAACAATAACTACAGAAAGTTCTACAACTGATAGGTATACTTGGTATAAAATTAACATTGAGGAGGCAGATGAAGACTCCAAGAAAGACACTGAAGGTCATCAAAAATATTTTTAAGTAAAAAAAGTTGAAAAATTATTTACATTTTCAAATGTAATGATTTTTAAAATTTGTTTAGTTTAACATAACCTAGGTAAATATATACACATGAATATGTTTAATCAAATAATTATATTGGGTACCATTCAGTCCAAAATGGGAATAAATTACAATTAGAAAGTTTTATAAAATATTAATAACAAGTCTTTCATACTCGTACATTTTTAATTAAAAAGAACAAAAAACAATAGAAAGCAAAGTCTACAGAACAGAAAGTTCATGTACCTAACAATTTTATAAGCTCTTTAGTGGTTAGCTTCTACAAATAAAACAATGAAGTCCTCAATTAAAAGTACATAAAAATGAATAAAATACCTTTACAGCTTCAAGAAATCTAACAGCCAGAGCATAATCGTTGATTCGACGACAAGCTTTAAGGGCAGCAATCATGATCTTGGGTTCTGGCACAAGATCCATTCCATGTAAATCATTCATTGCCTTACGAACATCCCATCCATCAATATCTGTTCGATTAAAATATGATTCATATCTTGCATCAAATTCTTCATCACTCTCAGTTGAGTGTTTGGACATGGACCTCATAGATGTAACTGCAGCTAAATAAGAATAGTAAAAAATATCACAAGTTAAATAATATTACTCTAGTTTAAAATATCCAATGGAAGGATTACATAACATGTATGCAGATGTTCTCAGAAATTTCCTTATTAACCAGTTGTCAGCTTGAATGACCACTTTATACTTGAATTGGGCCGATTAATTTTTGTTATAAATTGCTGTGTATTTGCAAGCATAATGTTATTTGTAAAAGTGAATTTATTCTAAATGTATGATTTTCCTCTACATTATGGTAATGAATACAGCTTGTTACTGTGCACGCCGACAAAAGCTTTGACATTGAGACATTCTACTCATCAACTTAGAATTTTCAGTGTAATAGTGATTATAACCAAAAGCATTTCTTTGACTGAAATCATGAATATGTTATAGCTCTGAAATGTAAAACAAAAATCACTGGATTATTTTGACAAAATCTAAAAATGCTACAAAGGTGTGGTTAAAAAACATGTTATTAAATCTACTCCACTTCAGGTTTTTTGTTTTGTTTTTTTTCCCTCACAGAGTTGAGATATATTTTTCTAAATTATAAAACAAAACTTTTGATCCAGGGAATAACAATTTTGACAGATTAAAAAGATCTCATTCTAAATGAAATTCATAATTAAATCTTAGGGTTGGATAGCATGGTGGACTTTAAATGCTATAGTGCATTTAATTTGGATTATAAACTATAGTGCTCTCAATAGTGTCCTTCATTTCTGAATTACTGCTGAAATTTTATATGACAATAAACCATTAAAAAAACTCAAAAGGCATGAAAAATTGCTTGTATTGTAACTCAAAATATGTAGATACTGGGCAAGAGAAAGAATTTGTAAAAATTAATGTAATATTCTGATTTTTTAAATTAATATTTGCAATTAAGCCTATATATCTGCATTTATCATAATGGCAAAGATTTTTTATAGAAATGTGTTAAAACTAATGTTGTCACAATTTCACTTTTTCAAGCTAGAAAATTTATAATTTCAGCAAAAATGTAATTAAAGTATGGTTGTGAATTATGTTTTTAAATATTTTGACATTTGTATCACTGGCTATAGTTGCTGTAGTTTGCCATTTATTGGCACAGAGCAACTAGGCTATCTGTGCTAAATAACCAGTAAAAAAAAGTAAAAATCATTGTAAAATGCAAAAATTAGTCAAGGTAAAAGTAATTAAACTTCAAAAATCTGGTAAAATGTAAAACTGAATTAGAAAGGCCAATGTCCTTTAAAAATTTAAAAAAGAGATGCAAGGTGGACAATGTCATCATTGCCAATGATACTCTCCAACGTCAGGGGTAAACCCATGGAAAAAATGTTTAAAATGGTGCCGTTGTTTCAAACTTGAACAACAACACGACAGTAAATGTGGGCTATTGTGACTTGAGTGTCACAAAGGCTACACATTGGTACATTAGTCTCAGATAAAAGAAAACAGTGAGTTTAAAAACTATGGACAGAACAACTTCCTCCTTCCAATCCTTAAGGAAACAAGACAGCCAAACAAGTACAGTAGATTTGATCTAGAAAAGTTTATCCCATTGCTCACTTCAAGCCACCTGCTAACAGTCATGGAGCCAAGCCTTGAATATAGGACCACAGTCCTGTAAGGAACAGGCAAAGCAGTGATAACAACAGAGCAGACAGACTTATGCAAGGTGTCAGCAAGCTTGTTTCTGAAAAATTGATGTGGTCTGGTATCCAAAAATCTAGATAGAAAGAAAAGATAGAGAAAAATGGACCAATCAGTTTCAAATGTTAATGCAAACAGGGTGAGAGTGTGAAGCCATTCCAGAGCCAAAAAAAAACTAAGATAATTGGTATAAATAGCACAACTGACGTACTGCATAGCAACCACTGAACCACAATAAACCATGACAGAGCCCACAGTCTTCTGATTCTGAACCACCTGTAAAAATTGGAAAAGAAATATGGTTTGAAAAAAGTTCAGCAAATAGAAGACTGTACTTCCAATCGGGAGTATCCACCTTCCTCACATGGCTCAAAGAAAGTTCACAAGTGAGGATGGTAATAAACCATGGTGGGATGGACTAACCAGTAAAAAGGTCATGCAAAGACAAACTCAATTCAGCCAGCTGTGCCTGGACACAAAATCCAAAATGAAGAATGGCAGACCAGTTATTCTAAAAGAGCATGGCCCACAAGGGAAGAAAGACACAACACCAGGTGGGATGCTGTGGTAAAGAATGCACTGTTAAAGCATAATGTAAAGAATGTTCCAAGTGGCAGCAGTAAAGAGAAGGTTTGAAGAACTTGTGTATAAACTCTGGACTGGAGAAATTTAGAAAGCCCCTTGCAAAGCAGAAGCCTAAGATGGTGAACAAAGGTCCAACATTTTCAAGGCCAAGGTCCTGGTAGAACCAGAGACCCATAGTCCAGTTTGGATCAAATGAGAGCACAATGGATCTTTAGTACACAATACCAATCTGCTCCTCATGAGGTGGAAGAGAGGACATGGAAGATATTCAGCGCCCTTATACTCTTTACATGTAGCTGCTTGATGTGTAGAATTATGGTCAAAGATAAACCCCAGAAACTTTGCCTCAGTGACCACAGGAAAAACACTACCACCACTGAGATAGAACTCAGAATCAGGGTTAATACCTCATTGGTGGCAAAAGTGCATGCAATTGGTTTTAGAGAAAGAAAAGGTAAAACCTTTAGCTGTAGTCTACTTAAACAAACAACTGAGGGCAGTCTGAAACTGCTGTTCAATAAACCTCCTGCTCAGTGACTGATACAAAATGTGGAAGTCATCAACATAGAGCCTATTTGCAACAGGAGGAGGAGGTTGTGTGGTGACAGCATTAATCTTAACCCTGAAAAGTGTGACACTCAAGACACAGTCCTGAGAGACACAAAGTTCCAGTGGAAAAGAACAAGAAAGTGTAAAGAGAAAAATGGCACAACATCTCCTGATGAATATTATCATGCCTGACAGATGTACTGCCAAACCGATAAAGATCAAGCTTGAGTTCCACTAGTTAAAGGAGCAATTATATTCAAAAGATGATCGGCTCAAAAGGAAATAGGCAATCACTCTGCTCAAGATTTGATGGCCAAAGAGGTGGAGAACAAAACAGAAGTGCCAGATACACAAGAAAAATGGTTGCCAAGAAAACTGGTGCTGCTCTTGTCATCAGAAATTTCCTGGCTATCAGAGAGCAAAATCAAAAGGGGGAGGATAGTATACTGCCAGCTGACTTTTTGAGTCTTATTCCATATTATTCTGGAACTGGTGGTAGAAGAAATTCTAGCCATGAAATTAAACCAAAATTCTTTCTGGCTCTGATGTCTTACCAGCTGAGCAAAAAGACAGGCCTGCTGGAAAGCAATGCAGTTAGAAAGTGTAAAATACCTACAAAAGATATCACAGACTCATTGTTGAGTCTTCCATACCATTTGGCAGGTAGAACTCTACCATGAATGAGTATACTGTGGAAAACATGCTGAAGTTTTAGGAATAGACCAGCTGCCTAGACAATATAGTCAGTTATTGCTACCACACAACTTTTTATCAATGGCAACAAGAAGACAGCAGGATTGAGTTCTTAGAGGACAGTAAAAGACGGTCAGTTGGCCTTGTCCAACTTTCACAGAAGCAAGCAGGCCAGATGGCATAGGTCATAACCAGTTTCCCTCAAATTGACAGGAAAATGATCAATGCCCTGTAGGTCACTGTCAACCCTCTAAGAAAAGTGAAGGGAAGCAGATAAATCAGTAGTAGTAAAAGACTGACTAGGTGCATGAAAATAAGTATAAAAACCAGAATTGAGAAGAGAAAGATTGAAATCCAAGAGCATACTTCCATTGAAACAGCCCTTCCTATCAACATCAACACCATCCTAGAGGGGATTATGTCCATTAAAATATCCCAGGATTAAAAACTGAAGACAGCAACTGTTCAATGACAGCACCAAGGTTTGATCAAATACAGGTCTTTCCAGCAGATGGGTGGAGAGAACAAACAGTGATGGTAAAATCCAATGAAACACAGGTGGCTAAAGTTTCCAAGTGGGTGTATAAAGTGGCTAAGATGGGGTGGGCATGTATTGACTAACTAGCTGTGCCACCACTCCATTACACAATCTGTCATTCTAGTCCAAAGAACACTGCTGAAAGGTAACTGTATCAGCAAATACAAAAACATGTTTCCTGTAAGAGAAAACAAAAAGCATGATAATAACCAATCAAAGCCTTAATGTCATCCACATTAGAATGGAAACCTCGACAATTCCACCATATCCAAGTGGCAATTTTTACTTAGGAGAAAAGAGAATTGAATGGAGAACCCTTAAGTTTTTGACCACAAAAGTTTTTGGTGACTGTAGATTCCAGAGATTGAGAGCATGAATAAATAATCATTTTATATCTAGCAGCAGAATAAGAAGCTGGAGGCAAATAAGGTGGATCCAAGGAGCCACTGGAAGGAATGGTGAAAACAGAGACAGAAGTAGACACTGACTTGTCAACTCTTTCATCCATGGAGGGCAAAAGACTCTTTACATGGTTGGAAAATGACTCTGTCGGAGACATGGAATAATTGTTCTGCATTCCCACTGTACCAGTAGAATGTAATGCAGCACAACATATCCAAGGTTGACTGTGGGACAGTAGCTTACGAGCCTCGTGGTAGAAAATATTCACAACTTTTAAACATTTGACCTTTTTCTTTTCCATCCACTTAAGGCAAGAATGAAAGTTAGAGGGGTGTGAACCACTACAGTTAACAGAGTGAGGTACCAGTTTGCACTAATAGGCATCATGGTCTCTGCCACCACCATGAGCACACGTTAAAGTATCACTACAAGATGCCTTGGAATGACAAAAACACTGGAAAGGGTTGGGAATATATGGTCATATCTTACAGTTCAAGTAACCTGCCTTTATAGTGGCAGGTGGATGTGGCAATGAAACACCAAAATAAGGACATTTGTGGCAGCATAATTCAGTCCTTACAAGTGAAACACAGTGCACCACACAAATGCCTTGATTGATTGATTGATTTAGTGTTTTATGGCACAGCGCAGCTAGGCTATCTGCACTAAATGCCTAGTAAAAATGTAAAAATAAATTAAATGTAGTAAAATACATAAAAGGAAATGAAGGTAAAACAAAACATAATTGAAAAACAGAAAGCATAAAACCAATGTTGACACCAAGTGAACAATGTCAAGAGAGAAAGCAGAGTAAGAGAAGTTGTTAAGGACTTTCTCAAGCAAAATGGTAATGATTATAACCCACCATGAAGACTAACAGATAAGTACAAGAACCACCGTCAGTCACCGGAAGTTGGCTTTTCCAGTCCTGGATCCAGGTTATGTGTCATTATGGCCAGTAGTGAAAGGTAAAGTAATAAATGTGTTAAATGATATGCAGCAAAAGTGTAATAACAACTCACCAGGATGACTAATGGGTAGTCACCTAAAGTTGGCCTTTCCAGTCCTGATGTCAAGTTATTTAATGTTCTGGCCATTTTACAATGTCAAATTGAACTAGAGAGATTAAGACTCTGAAAAGGAAACCACAATTAAAAAGGTGTAATGAATAAATACCAAACACTTAAATGAGGTTAAAAAGATTAATGGCCACTAAAAAACTAAAGACTATCAAGGAGTACAGTGTCACCATCACCAATAACACTGTCTAACAAACTGTCTATAAACAAACCTTGAGACAGAACATGTTTAAAATGGTGTCGTCATTGAGAGTCGTAACAACAGCAAAAAAATAAAATGTGGCTTATAGTGATTTGAGTGTTACACAAACTACACACTGGTGCATCAGTTTCAGATAAAAGAAAATGATGAGTTAAAAAACTGTGACCAATGTGTAGTCCAGTTAGAATAACTTCCTCCTTCCAAACCTTATGGAAGCTAGACGGCTAATGCCCAATATAGGGTTTTATTTGAAAAAGCTTGTTGTCACATTGTTCACTCCAAGTAGACTGCCGGCTGGCACAGAGCTGAGTCTTGAATACAGGACCATAGTCCATGTAAGGAATAGGCACAGTGGTGATAGTGCCAGAGATGATAGATTTAGCTGCCATGTCTGCAAATGCATTCCCACGAATACCAATGTGGCCTGGTATCTAAAAAAAGTGGATAGAAGTAGATGTTAATGAGAAATGGGCCAGTCAGTTTTGAATATTAGCAAGAACAGGGTGTGTGCCAACATGAAGTGATTCCAAGACCAGCAGAGAACTAAGGATGTCAGTATAAATAGTGCAGTCAGAGTACTGTTCAGCTTCAATATGATCCAGGGCAAGAGATATGGCATACAGTTCAGCAGTGAACACAGAAGCTGTAAAGGGGATTCTGTACGCAACCACTGAACAGCAACAAACCATGGCAGAGCCTACAGAATTACCTGATTTGCAACCAATCATATAAATTGGAATGGAATGATTGTTGAAAGACATTCAATAAATAAAAGATGGTACTTCCAATCGGGAGTATTGCCTTTTTCAGATAAATTAAAAAAAGGTCACATTTGGGAGCTCTAATGAGCCAAGGGCTGACCAGTGGATTCTGCAATATTATCCAAGGACGGACCCAATTTATCCAATTGTGCCTGGATGCGAAGGCCAAAAGGAACAATGGCAGTTCATCTGTTTTGAAAAAGTAAGGCTCACTGAGGAAGGAAAACACATCCCCAAGTGGGATGCTTTGGTCAGGAGTGAAGTTTCAAAGAATACAGTAAAGACAGTTGCAAACAGCAAAGGTGCAGAGAAAGTTCGTGAGATTCCATGTATAAGCTCTGAACTGGAGAGATGTGGAAAGCCCCAGTGTAGAGTCGAAGTCTTTGATGATGAATGAGGTCCAGCATCTATAAGGCCGAGGGTCTGGCACAGCCATAGACCACTGATCTATAGCGAGTTTTGAACGAATAAGAGCACGATATATCTTTAACATAAAACATTGATTTGCTCCCCAGCTGGCAACAGAGAGGACACAGAGGATGTTCAGTGCTCTTGTGCATGTGACCCATAGCTGCTTTATGTGTGGTAAAAAGGTCAGCTTATGGTCAAAGATAAATCCCAAGAACATGGTCTCAGGGACCACCGGCAGCAAAATTTCACCAATACAGATTTCAGGATCAGGGTGGATATCCCGTTGGCAGCAAAATTGTATGCAAACGGTTTTATAGAGATTAAAATTAAAGCCATTTGCCGTAGTCCACTTCAGTACACGATTGAGGACAGTTTGTAGTTGCTGTTCAATATATATCATGCTCGACAACTGACACGAGATGTGAAAGTCGTCAACACTGAGCCTGTTTGCAACAGTGAGAGGGAGTTGTTCAGTGATGGCATTTATCTTTTTACTGAAAAGTGTGACACTCAAAACACAGCCCTGAGAGATAACAAGTTCCTGTATAAAAGAATGAAAAAGTATCAAACCCAGATGAACTTGGAATCTCCTGTCCATTAAAATTTTTTAAATAAACATTGGTAAATGGCCCCGTAACCCATATATATATATGGAGGTCTCGCAAAATGCCACACCTTCATGTTGTGTCATAAGCCTTCTCAATGTCAAAGAATATTGAAACAAGATGCTGGTGTTTGAGAAAGATTTCTCTGATTGATGTTTCAAATCTAATTAGGTGGTCCGTGGTGGAATGCTGTTTTCGAAACCCACACTGGGTGGGTGAGAGGAGGTTGTTTGATTCGAGGAACCAAAAAGATGAGCATTAACCACCCTCTCTACGGTCTTACAGAGACAGCTCACCAAAGCAACTGGACAGTAGTTTGAAGGAATCTTGGGATCTTTCCCAGATTTAGAGAAAGGTAAGATAACAGCCTGCCACCAGACATCAGGAAAAACATTCTCCTGCCAGATCCAGTTAAAAACAATTAGAAAAATATCAAGAGAAGCACGAGAGAGATAGTGCAGCATGTCATAGTGTACATCATCAGGTTTAACAGATGTACTGCCAGACCAATGAAGGGCCATTTTCAGTTCCACCAAAGAAAAGGGACAATTATAGTAAAAAAAACAGTCAGTTCAAAAGGAAATGCTCTACCTGAGTCTTGATGGCCAAGAAGGTGGAAGAACAAGCAGAAGTGCTAGATACCTGGCAAAAGCTTTCACCTAGAGTATCGGTGATGCTCTGGACATCAGCTACCTCTTGGCCATCAGAGAGTAAAATGGAGAGGGGGACAGAATTATAGTGCCCACTGAACTTTTGAATCCTGTCCCATATGACCTTGGAACTGGTGGTAGAAGATTTTTTAGTTGTGAACTTAATCCAAGATTCCTTCTGGTTTTGACGTCTTACTCACCTAGCTTGTGCACGGGCCCATTGGAAATCGATGCAGTTCGAAAGTGTGGGATATTTATGGAAAGTATCCCAGGCCTGTTTTTGAGCTTTCTGTGCAAAGTGGCAAGCAGGATTCCACCACGGACGAGGATATCATGGAAAATGTGTTGAGGTTTTAGGAATACACTGAGCAGCTGTTTGTATAATACAGCCAGTTACCGCTGTCACATAGTCTTCTATTGATTGCTGATTCACAATGGCAGGATCAAGTTCTGCAAGAGCAATGAAAATGGACCAGTCTGCCTGATCCAACTTCCCCCGGGACAAGCAGTTAGGGTGGCATCGACCACGGCCAGTTCCTCTCAAAAGTATAGGAAAATGATCACTGCCTAGTGAATTATTGTCAACCCTCTATGCAAAATGGGAAAATAATGAAGGGGAGCAAACCAAAAGATCAATAGCAGTAAAAGACTGACTAGGTGCATGAAAATAAGTGGAAGAACAGTATTGGAAAGAGAAAGATTGTGATCAGAGAGTATACGCTCTACAGAGTGACCCCTCCTTTCAATAACAGCACTTCCCTAGAGGGGATGATGTCCATTAAAGTCCCCCAGGATTAGAAATGGGGATGGCAACTGTTCAACAAGAGCATCAAGGTCTGATTGATCATACGTCTCTCCAGGGAATAGGTAGAGAGCACAAACAGTGATGGTATGACCAACGGAAACATGGATGGCTACAGCCTCCAAGGGTGTGTTGAGTGACAAAGACAGGGTGGGCACATGCTGATCAACCAATAGTGCCACCCCTCCATGTACTCGTCCATCACACAGCCTGTCATTTCTGTACAGAGAAAAGTCCCAAATGGTGACTGTATCAGCAGGTTTTAGAAATTTTTCTTGTTAGGAAAGACATTCAGGACGGTAGGAAGCAATCAGTGTTTTGATATCATCCAGATTAGAACGTAAACCTCGACAGTTCCATTGTATCAATGTGACCATTTTTAATAATGAGTAGACGAAGTGGCTGGAGAACCCTTCTGTTTACAACCATGTCTTACGGTCCTTATTCAGAGGAGGTCTATCAACCTCCATGAATCCTGCCCTGGGTCGACTGGGCAGGTCTTTGTCGTTGGAAGGGAATTCCAGTGAATGAATGATTGTTTTGCATCATGGGATTGGAGAAAAAGATGTATCAGAAGAAATGTCTGTATTTGAAACCAAAGAATGTAGATTTTGAGATTTGTTGGACTGTATGGGAAGAACAGAGATGGGTGTAGAAGTCAATTCATCAACCTTTTTAACCATGGAAGTTAAAAGGCTTTTCATTTGTTTTGAAAACAATTCTCTTGGAGGTACAGAGAGATCTGTCTGTACTCCCACTGCAGCAGCATATGTTCAAGATGGAGTGGCTGACAGCAATTTCCAAGCCTCATGATAACTAATGTTATGGGTCATTTTGAAATGCTGCACATCTTTTTCCTCAAACCATTTTAGGCAAGAACAAAAGTAGGAAGGGTGGGAACCATTGAATACCAGTACATTTGACAAAATCAGTCAGGAAATTAATTACAACTGAACATACAATTTTTAACATAACACAGAGTTTAGATAGAAGAATGAGTAAGTTAACTTAACAAATACTTAGTGAAACTTTTCCAATTAAATTTACAACTTTGTGCTCATTTCTGAACAACAGCTTACAAGCTGCAAAACCTCCCACCTCCAATATCACAGAAATATCACACATTACATGGACCTAACAATGGAAAAACATTCAAGTTGGATGGAACATAAACATCTCTCAACCTTCCACACAGTAAACCCTTTTAACATGAATTGAAATCAGCAAAATGTTAGCTTACACAGCGATCATCTTTCGGCAATATGATCTTCTATCATTCTTAATACATGTATGATTTTGAACATTCAGAAGAATCATAAGTACTGGTGAAATTATTTTTGAATAGCTGGCTAGGTGATAGCACAACATTAAAATCTTGGGTGTAACTTTCCGTGAGAATGATGATGTTGCTTTACAAAAGGATCTAGATTCTTTAGTGATCTGAGAGTAAAATGCAGATGAGTTATCATAATTTAAATTATAAGTATAATTTTCAATGTAATAACCTTGATGTTAATTTAAGGGATCTTTTCAGCCATCCAGGCAATGTACTGTTGCTGGAAGAAAGGCAAATAAAATTTTAGGTTGTATGCTGAATACTAGTCTAACCAGGCTATATGTTTGTTGAAGGGTCACTGGTTGGGAAACATTTAAAGTATTATGTTTAGTACTGGATTCCTTATCTTTAATTATTGGAAAGGGTTCAGAGTAGTGCTACTATAATGGTGCCCGAGATGAAAGTATTGTTGTACAAAATGAGGTTAACATCTCCAAGACTGTTTTCTCTTGAAAAAAGAAGAGTTAGAGAAGATCTGATTGAGGTTTTTGACTTTATTCTTGCCAATGTTCCTTATATAAAACACTATTTAAAAAGTCTAGAAAATTAGCTGCAAATTTAGTTCCAGTGCTACACTTGAGCTTTCTTTGTATTGATAACATACGTCTTCATTTCTATTAGAAATAAACAAAACTGGTCAAAGATTAGAAGTCTGATAAATACCCAATACTACTATTATTTATCCAGCTTTTTAAGCTATAAATAGGTTAACAAGTTCCTTTAGCATTCAGAGCATCAAAATATGACTAATTTACAAAAATATATAATTTATAACCAAGTCAGTTTCAATGTATATTCTGTAAACAGACTTTATATTAATCTGGGCTTTTTACTTATTGTACTTAAAAAAAACTTACATTGATGTTATTAATGGTATATGCAACACAAAGTACATCACAATGTGATTAATCATTTTTATTTTTTGATTAATTAATTGCAGTGTAAACTATAAGCATTTGTTTCACAATAGCTTGCCCATACAGCATGTAACTAAAATTAATAAATTTCTATTATAAATATAATCCTATTATTTGGTGAAAAATATATATACCCAATATCTATCGCGTTTTTAATGAGTGTTTCATATTTTATTAAGTTACTATCAAATATGATATTAATATTAAGCTGAATTTTTGCTTGAGTTATGTAATTCTTACTGGAGTACTTAAATAAATGACCACGAATCCTAGAAATTAACTGTTTATAATTATATAATAAATTCAAATTGCATTTACAGGTAAAGGCAAAAAAACTCATACGTTGAGCAAATAAAATCTTTAATACAATCTTGTTTGTTTTACGACTATTTGATTTATTCATACTTATAATAATATAAGCTTAATATTACTGAAAGTACGACTAAAATTCGAAGGTATGACTCCAGGAAGGAAGCTTTTGCTTAGGACTAACTTTTTCATTAACCTATAGTATTGTACTCACAGTTAATTGATTCTAGTTTTAGAAATATTTACCTGGTTGAACCTTAGCATAATAAGGTATAATGACGTTTTTCATATTTTTCAAACAGGAAAATCCTCGTTGTGTAGCAATCCGAAACATTTTATTTATTCACTTTTAAACAATAAATAGAAAAATGAATTATTTTGATTTAAACAACCTACTGGTTGTGTCCTTCAGCTCTTCGTCAAGGAAATGTATAATGACGTAATACCAAGTTAGAAGTTAATAAAAATCCGGAGAAGCCGTAATTTCAAATAAATTTTATTTCACTGAACATTATGTTATATTTCTATCTTATTATTCTGGGAATAAAATCACGTTTAATGAAGTAAAAGCACATACTCAGCTATGATTATGAGTAATTGGTGACGCTTTTAATTTTATTCAGTTCTTAAATGGGTACTTACTGTGCAAAACTAATTGTTGCGATCTGAGTGCGTGTGCTAAATTAATTACAGAATAATTTACCACATTAATCGTATCCTCATTTATGTTAATAAAACTTGTATTTAATATCCCCTATTTTAAAAATGCACTTCTTGCCGTTTACAGTGTATAAAAAACTTTGTGTAAAATCGCATTTATATTTGGAGCTGGACTCAGATCCATACAATCCTGTTCTCAATAGTAAATAAGATAGGTCCCCTATCTAATGCAAAATTTGATCAGGAAATATTTCACGATAATTCTGCAATTTTTATAAACTAACTAAATTTATGCAAAAAGAGAAAGTGGATACAAATATTTGTTTTGTTTTGAATTTCGCGCAAAGATACTCGAGGGATATCTGCGCTAGCCATCCCTAATTTAGCAGTGTAAGACTAGAGGGAAGGCAGCTAATCATCACCATACACCGCCAACTCTTAGGCTGCTCTTTTGCCAATGAATAGTGGGATCGACCGTCACATTAAAACGCCGCCATGGCTGAAAGGGCGAACATGTTTGGTGTGACGGTGATTCGAGCCCGCGACCCTCAGATTATGAGTTGAGCACCTTAACACCTGGCCATTCCGGACCAAAATTGGATACAAATGTGCACGATCAGTGAAACAATCTTTATTTATTTAAAAATAATAAAATGTATGATTACAAAAACCGATCACCTTTACTGCAGAAATTAGCTCGTGATACTTGTAGTGATGTATACCTGTTTGAGATCTATGAATGATGTCAATTTCTATCCTAATTTGAGATAGCATGATCTTATATACTTATAAACAGGTCTAAATTAAAAGCACTGTTGTACATAAATATACTATCTGTTTCTACTTTCCTGCTTTATGTCGTACTTATTCCGTATTTTTGTTCATTTACTTATTACATGTGGACGATTAATGCAATAAGTGTGCTGTTTCTATTTCTTTCCCTTTCTCTGGAAATAACACTTGTACCTGACCAAGCGGTTTTTGTGCAGTTTCTATATTATTTAAATGTAAAAATATTCAAAAATTATCGTTTATTCTGTGAATCTGCAGTTTTTCAAATAACACAATAACCAGAAAACAATTACTTCGTTTTAAAGTCCTTGTTTCTTTGTTATCCTTTAGAGATAATACATATGTGGTTGTGATGTTGGATTTTGTGTAAGGGTGTAGATTATAGCAGTGTTCTTCACTGGTTGGATAAATGATGTTTTAAAGTTACAGGATCGCCTATATTGAATGAGAACGACTACTCATGCATATAGTGCTAATCGCTGTGGTTAAATTCAACAATATGTGTTAAACAAGGAACATTCATTTCAAACATTAATACATGGTGTCTCAAGTGAGTTTATTGACACAGAGAGATTTTTAGGGAGGAAAATATGTTAATGAATTCATAAGTCCAGTAGAAGGCGACAACTTGATGTCTAAATAAAGATTATACTCACTTTGTGTTACACATAAACTCCTTTTTATTTCTTAGCTTAAAATTTAATTAATCTAGAATTTCAGCATTATTTTGAAATTTCTGTTATAAAGTAGATCTATCTAAAATTATTTAAGGAAATTAGATTAACGTAAATACCGCAGGGTAGATAGAAAGGTAAAGTGTAGGTGCTTAATCATATGGTTTTACTATAGAATTTTCTACTTTTGTCAACGTATATATTGCTATTTAAGTTTAAAAGAATGTTTCTTACTGAAGTTCTGGCACCTTCTGTAATTAATAGTACTCTTTTCAAGAGGGATTGTTGTATGAGGAAAGTATCAAGTTTCGGAAAAGTCCTCTTCTGTATATAGGACTTTGATTGATATTGTAACAATTTTTAATGTTGATTACTCTGCAACCAGAAATTCAGAAACATCAGTCAATCTCTGGTGTACCCAGTGAAGCAAATTAAGCATTGGCTCTGAGGATTGATGTAGGTGCAAGTGCATGAGAAGAAGGAGCAACTGAGGGTAGTTAAAGTGTAATGGTACTTGATAAGTCTGAAATCATAAAAAGTTGTCTCAACAGGACTCCCTGGTTCTAGTTAAGATCATCTTAGTCTGAGGACTTGGATATGCTGCTTATGAACAATCTCAACCTATATTTGTTTTCTAGCAGGTGAGAGAGTAAGCATCAATAACGAAAGACAATGAACCTTGGGAGAGTCATGAGCCTCTCCAAACAAAGAGGTATTTTACCAGAATAATCATTGAACATAAGGAAATATAGGGTTGCACCAATCTTCAGACTGAACTACCATGAAAAAATAATTTGCTTTGCCACCATGTCATAGAGACTAACTACTTTATTAAGTGTAAGAATCCTTGAGTATGCCTATTTCCTCCTAGCAATGACATTGGCAGCACCTAAGCCAGGTATTGGATGAGAGCTCACAATAGCACAAATCCATGTAAAGTGAAACTGATTTTGCCCTGATTTTTAAAAAATGTGACAAAGAAAAAGAGATGCCATTTTCTGAAACATTTTAAGCAGAAAACTGACTCCACTTAAGAGAAATCAGTATAATGTCTGATCTTGAGCTAAGACATTCCAGCCCTTGAAATAAACATTTGAATAAGAAGCAAAAAAGAACAGTCATGACCTAGTTTCATAACTAATTGGCCCAGTGAGAAATCGAGTGACCCACTGGGCTGAGCTCAATGCTTGAAAGAGGAACACCATCAAGAGTTTGGCTGCTTATGCAGATAACTTGTGCCATTTGCATGGTAGACCTTACCCTGTATTAGCTTCAGCAGATTCTGAAGATTTACTTGTGGATAAGTTTATTAAGGTATTTCCTGGTGAGATTATGGGACACAACATGATTGTAAAGAAGGTTACTAAAGAGGAAGAAACTTCCACCTTGTCATATTAAATCCATGCAGAGGGATAACCATCCACCTACATACATTAAAGTGATGATGTAACTACATTGGTTTCCTCTAAATGGGCAGGACTAGCATAGTCTGTCTTTGTTTTACATGCAAGAGCCTATGCCAATTGTAACTACAACTGGATATCAACTGTGATGGATGAAGTGAAACACCTGTTTCACTTCTGGTATGTTGAGGAAGTGACTAGAAAATCACTGATGCTCATACTTTGCTAAGTAGCAAAGCAGGCAATGTAACTGGCTTCAACCAATGACTAAATAGATCCAGAAGAACCAACAGGAAGCAGCAAACTCTGTTGCTACTACTCTGGACATTTTATGGAACCCAAGTTGGGCATGATCTTAGAAGCTTTATGGACAGTTTGTATCAGAAGGATATTTGAACAGTCCAGCTCTAATAAGGTTGAATAGAGCTTGGTACATACCTGTTAGGGGTACCAGGGCAAGAGATTGAGTTCCTAGTCAACATAGGTGCAAGTAGATCACTAATAGACCTAATATATCAAGTCATATAATTGAGACCATCATTTTGACCAATAAACACTCACTTCATTCTGCAAAATAATAATAGACTAGACATAAGTGGAAAGGCAGTTCTTCAGCTGTATTTAAAAAAAAATGTCACTCACAGAATAGAAGCAGTCATATCCAACATTAGATCTGGCACTGGCATACTCAGAATAAATGTAGTGAAAATTATTCTTTAGTTTCACCTGGGAACTGGTATTTCATTGGAGAGCTCAACAAGGTCAACCAGATCAAGCCCATAAACAGGAACTGTATGAGAGTACATAGAAGAAGGAATAACACAGGTGGCATTTAGTAGTTTACAATGGATGGGTCTAGTGTACCTATAAAGCAAGCACCATTATTTTGGCCACTTATCTGTTCAAGAAAAGATGAGGTACTGATGTTATTTTGTAAATACTGGCACTCAGCTTTACACTAGAATAGCTGTATGTGTGGTAATTGAAGTGGAAGTAACAAAAAGACAGTAGAAGATGGCAGAAAATATTACATAGATATCAACACATCTGAGATTGTTGGTTGAGGATCATGTAAACAGTCTTAATTTAGTACAGTAAAAGTGATTTTTCTTAGGTTGAGTAAGCAAACACATTTTTGGGACAAGATAGCTTACTACAATATGGATTCAAGTGACTCACACCTGATGAAGCAGTGGCCATTCTAGCTTCACAAGAACGCTAGGAAAATAGTCATTTCCAAGATATAATGCTGCTTTGAGATGAGTGAATGTGATAGCCTAAGTTGATATTGTTCCTTTTCCATGAGTAAATGAATGTCTGTATGCAGTGAAAGGTTTCCATTAGTTTAACATTTCTGATCAAGCATCTGAATTATAGGAAGTCATGCTAAGTAAAGAGGGCAGACCTAGGACTGCTTCAAGCTCATCAGATGGCTTTTTTATGTGTTCTGTGTTATTGAGCCCCTGGCACTTTGAGAAGCTAATATAGCTTACATTGGAGGGGTTTCAGTGAAAGAAATGCTTGGTCTACAGTGATGGTGATCTGTGGCTGAGAACCTGAGAATAGTAGGTATTCCACTGCATAAAGAAATATGGCTTGAAAGTGAACTTCTCAGTCATATTGTGGGTAGAAATGAAGTCTTCAGATAGCAGCAGTGAAAGAAAACCTTAACCTCTAGCCAAATGTGAAGTTCATAGTTTCCTTGGTTTTGAGTCATACTACTGATGATATTTGGCCAATTTCTCTAAGATAGTAATGCCATTGTCTGCTCTCACTAGAGTTGGGATGTACTTTAAACAGTTAGGAAAGGTGAGCAAGCATTTCATTCTCTGAAACTTTCTTTGATGAGGGTCCAGTGCATGAATTTTCTTAAAACAAAGCAACACTCTTATCTGACACTGATTCCAGTGATAAAGAATTGTAACAGTTATCATTGTTGCAGTTTAAAGTGGAACATATTATAGGGTATACTTACAGTTTCTGAATGTAGATGCTGTATGACAAAGTAATTGTTTGAATTTGTACTATTCATATAACACCATCACCATCCTGTACTGCAGGAGGTTTACTGTTCAGGGGGACTATGTGTAAGTTAAATACAGTTTAAATAAACAGAAGACATAGCAGTGCATTAGGTAACAATGCACTTTAAGATATTCTAAAGGTGTAAGAATTCTACAAGTAGCCTTCTATCTATCAGAAGCTCCAGAAATAGCAAATAAAGGATCCAGATTTACCATGAATGTTAGTTCCCATGTAGCAAAATATGAGATCAGAAATAGAAAAAAATCACCTCTTTAAATCACCAAGATATGATTCTAAGACTGTGCTGCACCTACTGGTCTGTAAAACCCAAAGGTAAGAGATTCTTCTGATTTCAAATAATGCAGAAAACTGAAGGGCCCCAAACATTGTACACATGTGTAACATTCCCTGAAAATAAAACCTCATGAGTGTTTTAATGAAAGTAAATGAATCAGTACGTGCATTTAAGCATATAAACATTCATAAGGAAGCACTTACATATCTTGAAACAATCTTATTTTCATTCTTGTTAAACTGAGTAGAGATATCAAGGAAGACTTGATATTTATATGAAAAAGTTGATAAAGTAAACCAAACCTAATAAAAGTTACTCATTATACAGAAAAATTGGTATCTCTACTTCTAGTGGACCCATAAAAACAGAAAAGGAGAAAAGAAAAACACAACTAGATGATGTTTCAGAATAGGCACATCTTAGGTGGTGATGTCTTATTCAAAGAGTCATAAACTTGCAGAAACATAACTTGTTTAGTACATAAAAAATGGAATGATCTGAAGGAAGTAAAAAAAACTACATGAACAAAATCCTAGACACTTAAGCAATAGAGTGTGAAAACAAACTTCACAAAAACTGGTAAGTAAACAAATTTTCTCAAAGCTCTTCAAAATAACAAGAAAAAACAATTCTACACTCCAATATTACATTTCACAAAGAGATGTAAAAAAATCTTTAAAATTAAAAACAACATGCACAAAAAAGAAGAAAGGTTTTCAAACTGTAAAGAAACAAGCAAACAATCAAACTGACTTTCGAAGACCCAGAGTAAGTAACAACTGTGAATAAATTGCATTAAGAAAAGCAGAGTGCAATGATAAGTGGAGTTTTATGACACAACCAGAGTGAAGAAATTTGAGCTGTTTAATTGATTTACTCTGATTGCCCAAACTCAACTTAAAGAAAAACAGAAATTTTGAATAATTCACATATTAATCAAGAGTGTTAACATGTATCACAGCTAAATGACCAGAAAAAAGTAAATCTTTGAAAAATTGTTGTACAGTAATATAAAAGAAATTCATGTATATTTAATGCACATGTTGAATTCAACATGCACATAATGACGATGGAATGTGACAATTTTATTCTTGAGCATGTCAAACATTATCTTGGGGGTCATTCACCATTTGGTCTTGCAAGAGAAATTCTCGGACTTGTACTTATGTGTTCTCTAGCAACTTCAGTAATGTATAAGCTTAAGAATACCTGAAGGATGTGTTCTCCATATTTTTAGTAGGTAAATAAAATGTCTGTTCTTTTAAATTTTACCTTGTTTTTAATCTTTTTGTTTCTTCATTTCAATTTTTTCAGGTCAGAAATTCATAAATTCTGCAATACTCATTTTGCTCAACTACAATAATGACAGAAAATGCTCGTACCTCTGTTTCGTGAGTAGGTTTTTCTCATAACTTAAAAAGTATCACAAATGGATAATGAGAGTACTATATATTATAAATATTATACTAACACACATCTACATACATTTTTATGTAAATTGAACGACAAATAAGCTGTTTATAAACAAATAACTGAACATAGGAGGGGCAGAAAGTGTTTGTGCTTCTACTTTATTGGTCAGTTGTGTAGCCTTTCAGGTGAATTACTTGGTGCAAGCTCTCCTCATAGCCCTCCATGATAGTTTGACAGTACTTGACTGGTATTTTCTTCCATTCTTCTCTAAAGAAGGTCTCCAACTCTTGCAAGTTTTTTGGATGATGTTGATGAATCCTGGTCTTCAACTCCTGCCAAACGTTTTCAATTGGGTTGAAATCGAGTGACTCCAGAATGCTTATATGGTTCCTCTGCAACCAGGATTGCACCTATTTCGATGTGTGTTTAGAGTCATTGTTGTGCTGGAAGATCCAACGATGCCCAAGCCACAAGTTCTGAGCATCATTCTTGATATAAGTGCCTAATATATCAACGTACTCTTCTTTTATCATGATTCCATTGACACAGTAAAGGCCACTTACACCAGAAGAGCTGAAGGAACTCCATAGCATGATCGAGCCACCTCTGTGTTTAACTGTAGAAACAGGCATGAAATATGGAGTTCTATGAGGAAGGCATGCTTTGAACCCAGAAGAGCATAACATGTTCGTAACTGTAGAGGTGCTTACTTCAACCCAAGTTTCCCTTACCAGTGTCTGTATGTCATTACATGTTAAATGAGGGTTCCTACTAACTTCTCTGAGAACCTTCCTCTTACTTCTCTCTGGAATTTTGGTGGGGCGTTCAGAACAAGGGAGGTTAGCAGTTGATCCTGTAAGTTTAAACTTGGTAATTATGGTTTGAACAGTAGATTTCGGCACATTAAGTTGTATAGCAATACTGAAAAGAGAACACAAGATTTGTATTTTACAATAATTCATTTTTTAAAATCACTGAATGGTTGTTTCCTGTTCGCCATGATGACCAAGCACACGTTCTGAAATGGATGAACACTTTCTGCTCCTCCTATTTTTGTTTACTTGTTTATAAACAGTTTATTTGTTGTTTAATTTACATAAAATTCTATGTAGATGTGTGTTAGTATAATGTTTATAATATATCATACATCTATTAGCCTAATTGTGATACTTTTTGAGTTATGAGCAAAAAACTACTCAGAATGCAGGGGTATGAACACTTTCTGTCGTAACTACACTTGTTAGTATAGTTATTACTGTTACCTAAAGGCTATCAGTTTCTGAAGATTGTTCTTCAGTGTTTGTACTACATGCTGTCTCACATGAATCTACTACACCTCTTTTTCTTTTTCCAGTAAAAATGTCATTACATTTCATTAAGCTATGCTAGTTAAAGGTAATCAGTGCACTTGAAAATACTCCACACTTATTGTTACATACTACAAATAACTTGAATTTTTTAGAAGTTAAAATGAATATGTCATGTTTTAGTATAAAGTTATAATTTTTAAAGTGCTAATAACAATACTTTAAATTTTACAAAATCATTAATGACTAGTAAGTGTCAATATGATTTAAAAGTTAAATATTTAATTTGGAAAAAAACAAACATTTGGTTTTATATTCTCAAAAAATGGTGACAGAAAACAGTTTGTACATAATTAACAAATTTAAGCATCCAATTTCATATGTATTACTTTTGGTGGAGATATAAAAATAGGCTTGCTTTATGTTTCCCAAAATAATAGAAAATTAAGGACTATTCCTGTTGGTTATTTGTTATAAACTGTACTTAAGTCACACAGTGCTGTTTGCAAAGTATAGCTATTTTTAATCACTATTTGAAATGAAAAATTATAATTTTGTACTGAATTATATTATTGTTTAATTTTCAATCATATTTCATTGAAATGTTAAGGTATCTTCAAAATGAGCTGAACAAATGTATGTCTTATGAGAGCATAAAATACAATCACCCTATTTTAATCAAGTTACTTCTTGATATTACATTCAATATGCAGTTGATTACAAAACAAAATATTTTTTTCTTGTTCAAATAAAATTTCACAAAAAATATATAGGAATATTGTTTAACAATCTGAGATGTACATAAAAATGAGTCCAAATTTTCATCAAATGATTTTATGAATGAATTTTCTAAAATCTTAAATGGCCATTATGACCAAGAACTTTCTTTTACTGTTTTCATTATAACTTTATAAAATTCAGTGTGAATATTACTTGACATTACTGGTATGTAAAAAAAACATTTAGAGATTAAAAACCTTCACTTTGAAATAAGATTCCAGCTCATCCAAAATGAGAGGATTAATCTCAATTTTCCTAGGTGAAATTTATCAAATTACTTTTATTAAAATACTAATTTCATAATAGCATTTTATTTGTATCCTTTCAACTTTAAGAGGTTGACCTCCATTTTTAGTAAAATAATTTTTAATCTTTGATGGATTGTTCCTTATTTAATGGCAAATATTCTATGCATACTTCAAAAGAAGAGAGAAGAGAGTGTCTATTTGCCTTGGGTAAAATCACCTCACCTAACTATAAAGAAATGTTCTAATGTATGTTTCTTAAATGATGTCAGTAGACATTAGAAATGAAGACAGATACTGACCAGCACTTTTCTCAAATTAATTAAGTCTTAACTGAGTTTTGGTAAAGTTACTATTGTGCATGTTAATGTAATTCCTGGAAAAAAACACTTATTTTGACACAATTACTGAGTCTTCAATGGAGTTTATACTAATGTTTTGATTTTGGGAAAATATATATTTAAAGGAGTTTCAATTACTTATCTATTTAGATATGAATCTTTATATTTACCAAACTGTTCAACTCACAGTTAGTTAAATTGGACTGTTTCTTCAGTAGGGGGAATGTTAATTTTTAATCATATTATGTGATGGGATTAAAAAAAGAACTTGCAAATATATAAATATATATAATGACCTGAAAAATGAATTTCAGAGATATACATCTTACTTTAACTGATGAAACTGTTTAAAGAAAGTAACAAAACGTTTTATGTGATCAAGTTTAAGTAAATTTCAAAGTTACATAGTTAGCAATGAAAAGCAAGCATTAAAAACTAACTTTTTTGTCTATGAAAATGAGTAAAAACACATATTTCTCATACTTTAACAGAATTTAAAATACACATTTCATCAGATGCAGTAAATCTACAATAAACTTCTAAAATTTAAATGGCTGTCCTGTATAAAAGTAAGGAATGAACACATACAATATACAGGGTAGCTCGTAAGTCCCTACCCATCCATAAGTTATGTTATATTCAATTACGCATGTATTATAAATTTATAATGTTGCCGATATAAGACCATTTACACTTGAAAAGCGTATTGTGACAAGTACGTGAGTGTATATATATATACACACACACACATATATACGTGAGTATATATATATATATATACACACACACACACACATATGAGTATATATATACACACACACACGTATACGTGTGTGTGCATGTAATTTTGAACTTTGGAAATACCCTAAATATTAACATTTCAAAAAATGACAAGGCATAAAGTGTGTATACTTAAAAACTTTAACATTATTCACCGTCTTTTATATATACCTTGGTATATATATATTTTTCGAAATACGAAATTAACATTAGGCCTACTTTTTCTTTTTTAATGATCAGTATTTCATGCTAACGTATATGAATGTAAGAAAGTTAAAGGTGTAAATTTAAAATAATAGTTCCTTAAAAGAAACTCATAATAACCGAAAAAGATGTTGATACCATGGGATTATACTGTTAATCAGAACATATAACTGACCTAATGTCAGTCCTGACATTATATTCGACAAATACTTGAGTTCCACTTCAATAGGTTAGTTAAAGTATTTATCTCTCACTATTTTCAAAAACAAATTATTTCATCAGTTTCTTCAAAACCCATAACATTTCAGTTATCCTAACAAATTTTAAAAAATGTCGGGCCTCATAACTGAATCTGGTAGTTAAGGCAAATTTCTGTCAAATTTTAGCGCAGATATCCTATCTGCTCTGCGCCATAAAACACCAAACTGTCAAAGTTTATATTATTGCGCTTTTCTTGAATGCAAGATTGGTAAATTCTATTATGCGTTATTATTTGAGATTAAGTCACTTTAAAAAGTGTCAACTGAAAATAATATTTTAGGACCTACACAACAAGTTAAAAATATTGACACTTTAAATCTCTCACCTGCTCAATACTCAACACTGTAAAATTTTATAAAGCCTAAGTGTAGAATGTGTTGTATGCTTCAATAACAAATATAAAACACAATTTGTAATTCCATTCATCACATAACTCTTATTGAGGTATATCGTTTTCGTGAAATTCAAGCCTTTATCAATAACCATAACATGGCTAATCGAAAAAACAAGATTTTACCTGTAGAAACTGAGCCCCTTGAATGCCAAGTCTATTAATTACTGAAGAGTGATGTATTTTACCGAAACCAGATATCGAAGTGAGAAGTTATATAGTGAATCGATTGATAGATCGAGTTTTATGCTTATGTTTGGTGTCTTAAACAGCTTGCATGCTCAATAATTTAGAGGAATAAATTAGTAGTGTAATTATTGTATATTATTCAAATTCTATATAAAAATAGGTTCATAGTGGTGAGTAAAAGACACCTGAAACTATATATATATATGCTATGCATTGTGCTTAGAAAGACAATGAATTATTTGTTCAAAAATGTGCTTGTGAAAACGAAATTGATCTTTTCTAGCTCAAAGCCGCATGATGGGTTATCCACCGCAAAGATTCGTGTCCTAGGTTTTAGTGTTGTAAGTCCGTAAATATATAAATAAATATAAATGTGTGTGTATATCTATACACATATATACATAACTACAAATACAAAGTAAAATACTGAAGTCAAAGTAATCGTTCGTCTTTAATACTGGGAATACGTGTATGAAAAATCGACTTTTTAATTTGAAGAAAAACAGTATTGAAATATTTTACTTGCTGTTATTGCTCCAACTTAAAATTTAATTTATGCACATGATATTTTATTACTTTTAACACTAGCTTTCGTGCTTTGAATATTATTTGTATGTACATTTTTTAGGATATCGCTTAGTAAATAAAAATAATCTTAGTATATATGTAGTTATATTATAGAGGGCACTGCCAACATACACATACACACATATTTATAGGAACAATTGTGTATATAAAACACGCCATATATTGTTCCGGTTTTCAAGACGGTGTTGTAAGTCGTTGAAATCAGTTCGAGAGCTCGCCGTTGTAACTCATGGCAAAAAATCTTGTTCAAAACAATGGACAGAACTTTGGTAAGTCTGAGTGGATAGAAATGGATGGAGCAAATGAATCGGGTGATGCAAAGCAAAATCCGTCAAGGTTTCAGGTAGACAAAGTCGATTTTGTTAGTGAAAAAGATAATGAACGTATTATAGACGATGCTTTTAATTCGGACGACAACCAGGCAACTTTCGATTCCCGAACTCAACACTCTGCTTATTCTACAACTTATGATACACATAATGTTCGAAGTTTACGGCATTATACTAGAGAAGCCCTTCCTAATGTGGACCATTACAGAAACGTTATGTCTGTTCATGGACAAATGAATCGCCCAACATTAGACGAACTTCATAACTCTACATTGACAATGGGCCATGAAAAGGTAAAATGCGTTAATGTTAATGTTATAAATTATAATTAATATTAAAGTAATTGTTATTCATATTGGAATGTATGAAGAAAGAGACTCGTTTTATCAAAACCTGAGTAGCTTTTACTTATTCATAAATATTAGCATTAAAACATTTCAATTGTGTCAAGAATATAATACATTTTCTAAAGCAAAACACCAACAGTATTTTTGCATTATACAAACATCGGTATTTGATTTATAGAAGTTGAAGCTAATTTTGATTGTTTGACAGCATCTGAGAGTTATTTCTAGAGTCAAGAAACGCTAATGGAAGTATTTTCTGTATTTAAAATTGAAAACATTCTAATATTTTTTAACCCTTTCAAAGAAAGTATCACTTATTAATTGTGCAGTATTATGTGATTACTGTTATTAATATTAGCAGCAGTATTTTTAACTATTGTGGAGAGGAGAAATTATGTTTTAAATGTTGAAATTTTAAGTGTTTTTTGTACATTTGACTTAAACATATATTAAGAAAAATATGTTTTTATTAGTAAGACTAGTTATTGTGGTTTTTGATACTGACATCGTACAAATAAATACAAATAACTATACAGTTGTGTTATAAGTTAAATCTTTTTATTAATGCAGTATTAAAGGTCGAATTTTCAGTATCTGCCATCATTTCCATTTCAGTAGTAAGGAAAAAATACGGTGTTACTATTATTGTAATTGCGTGACGAATATATTGTACAAAAAACAGTACTATCGCGATGGGTCTGTGATAAGTTTATAGTTACAATGTTAAAATTTAGGCTGGCGAAGAGTAGACAGCTTATTTTGTAACTTTGCACAGAAAATAATAAGAAAATATTAAACAGTAATTTAATTACAATGAATTTTCTGAACAAAGCTCTGTGGTGAAACAAGTAAGAAAGAAACTTTAAAATATAATGCTTTTCGGAAGAATTTCTTTAAAACATACATTTTGTATGAGAAATTAAAAATATCGTATTTTTATATAATAAATTTAAACGTAGCACTGTTCTTTCAAGTTTTATGTTTTTGTATTTTCTACAGCTTATTTTCGAAATTTGTTTTGTGTTATTTACCCTTATATAAATTTATGCAGAAGAGTTGAGTTTTTGAAGCTTTTGTGGAAAACTATAAACGTCTTCTATCATCGCTTCTTGTACAGTACGCGGTAGAAATGTTTTCTGTTACAAAACTACAAGAGGCATACACGCTGTTTATTACTCAAGTAGCGATTACAAAAACAAGTCAAGTTAAATGTGGAAATTCAATAAAAATTGTTACAAGCTTCTATGCAGACAATATTTTTTATTTATGAATGTCGTTTCCGTTGGTTCTCATGACTTCACAGTGAAAAGCTGTAGGTTTTTTTTGGATAATAATAGTTATTTAAAAAAAAAAGACCCCTTACAAGTACTCTTATTAAACCTTTAGTGCCATGCAGGCAACGAAGTTTTGAAGGGGTTTTGTGAACAATTTTATTGAAACGAGAAGTTATTTACGACGGTTTTTTTAGTCCTTTATAAACTCACCAAACAGTACACTAAATCTATTTCGGCGTATGAACAATACTGTAATCCTTCAGTGGGCGAAACTGTAATCCATAGCACAGGGTGTGACAATTCAAAGAATGTGTTAGATCAACGCGTCACAGACGATATGCTTACTTTTATCTTTGGTAAAATTAAAATAAATTTGTAATTTTGAAATAATCGTAAAGGTATAATACTTTCTGAGTTATTATATATAGTCGTCTACTGGTTTGCAGTTTACTGAAATGTACTCAGGGTAGAAACAGTTCAAAAGACACGGGTAACCACATTTAAAACACTTGTATATTATGCGTGTAGTGTTTCGTAGGTTAGTTCATCGGAGACAGAAAATATTAAAAAGGAAGTAAGTTTACTGTTTCTGAAGATTGTTCTTCAGTGTTTGTACTACATGCTGCATCACATGAATCTACTACACCTCTTTTTCTTTTTCCAGTAAAAATGTAATTACATTTCATTAAGCTATGCTAGTTACAAAATTTGTATTCAGGTTCTCAGCTGATGCCGAATACAGAATTGTTACCAAATTTTTTATTCATCAATAAACAGTGTAGTTGACTTTGGTAATCACGGTAAACCGTCTTTTATATAATACTTTTTCTTTATACGTTCTTACTAATCAGTGACAAGAGACGTCAGTTTGTATAATTTAGTATAACAGCAGCTTTAAAACAATCTAACTTACTGAAAATCATCGAGATATTAGCATGTTTAGGGATATGCAGCCATAGCAGAAGAAAGTTTGAAGCACAACAATGCAGAGAGATTGGGTATTTTTTACATTACATTTCTTGGCGATATTTGGTAGGATCCAAATTACTTAATGAGCTACACTTTCATATTCCCGCCTTTTCACTAAGTTTGTTTCTCCCCAGTTGCACAGCGGCATGTCTGAGGACTCACACCGCTAAAAATCGGGTTTTGATGCCCGTGATGAGCAGATCTCAGAGAGCCCATCGTGTAGTTTTGTGTTTAATTTTAAAAACAAACGAATGAAACTAATTTTTTTGTTTTTTTGAATTAAGCACAAAGCTACACAATGGGCTATCTGTGCTCTGCCCACCACGGGTATCGAAACCCGGATTTTAGCGTGTAAGTCCGCAGACATACCGCTGAGCCACTGGGGGGGCAACTAAATTTGTAGAAAATTCTTGAGTGTAAGAATCAACAACATATATTTTAGGCAACATATATTGTAAGCTCGTCTCAGATACATTATAATACATAACAATACATATTTGTTCTTAGTAGATGCGCTTTAGCTATAATTTTATGGTTTTTACAAATTTATCACAGGATATTACTCTAACAGTATTAGTGAATATGACCCGGTTTAGGGTGTGATTTGTGAGATGTAAGTCGTTTGGTTTAGCAGTGGAATTAACTTGTCCAGATGATATATTCAGTTGTAAATATTATTGTTCAGTACTAACTATACTCAATCCATGGTTGGCGGCCTCTCTTCAGGTTGCATAAGAAAGGAGGAAGCAACATAGTGTACAACTCGTACTGTGATTTTTCGCGGTAAAAAAAATCATTTGGTCTGCAAACAAAAATGACTGAAAACTGTTGGACTAGTCCAACATTTTCTAAACTGTGTTCTGCGAAACCCCGAAAAATTTTATGTAGTGTAGTGAGAGTAAAGGAGCAGGCTACTTATAAATGTGGCTTTAAAGTTCGTCTGCTTACAAATTCTACTTTGTCATTTTTTGTTTCATTTATGGGCAGAGCTTAACTGATGCCTTTCTATAAGTTAGTTGTTAGTGGTAGCCTAATATGTTTCAAAGAAACAACAATCTGGTCTATGTTTGTGAATATTTTGTAACATTACGATTAAGTGTTCATACTATTTAGTCTTGGATCGGTGGATAAAAGAAGAAATTTTAAACAAAAAAAAACAAGTTCTTAAAAACTGTGTAATTATAGTAAATAAAAAATTATTGTATAAATTTATTTGTGTATGTAGCTATGTATTGTAGAAAGATAATAATTGTTTTATGATTTAACTTTTTAAACATCGAGCATCTTTCTTAAGCGTTCCGTCAATAGTTTTAGAGCTTAAAAGTGTTCGGGCCTGAAAAGTTTGGAAAACCCTGGTTGAAAGCTAAATTCTCTAAGAAACCGTATTTTGAGGTTCTGGAAGTGACCGAAAATTTCAAAACTATGTTTAGTTAATTTTAAACTTATATTACAAAATAAACAATATCTGACACATTTTACTTTTTGTGTGTGTTTTTTCGTGTAGCAAAGCCACACAGGGATATCGGTTCAGCCCACCGAGGAGAATCGAACCGCTGATTTGCGCGTTGTAAATCCGGAGACATACCGCTGTACTAACGGGGGGCCGCACATTTTACATACAAATATTTATCTAAGTCATATTATATTTTTATCAGACTTAAACATTGCTTAAAATATAATGATATGCGTATGAAATTCGTTAATTTGGGGGAATGCATTAATTAGAGGTAAATACGGAAGGTTACTGTGCACTTATATATTTATTAACAGACGTGTTTCAATATACAATACAGGAGGTAAATATAAATGACAGTTATAAACAATGTTGATAGTGATCCCCGTTGGCATTAATACAGGCCTGGATCCATCTTAATTTATTTCTAAACACCACTATCAGTTACTCGCTTTAAATAGACTAAATAAAATATGATTACAAAACTGCACAGTAACTTTCCGAACACCCTGTAGGTTAATAATATTACGTTATTTTTCTCTTTAGTTGGTGTGTATGCATATAATAGTAAGGAGTGTACAACTTGTACATACATTAAGAATCTCATTTGAAATTTTTGATTTGATTGTTCAAAGTATTAAATTGAGAACAATGTTATTATAGTCTTAAGTTTAGTTTTAAGACTTTACGTGTAGGTAATTTGTTTTTATTGTTGACGAACATTACGAACTAATTGAGTATGGTATATAATTTATTTATTTTTTCACATAAGGAAAAACCAAAATAAAACTAACGAATTTTTAGAGCTGGTTTTTTCCCCCGTTTGAATTATGTTCAAAGATTTAATCTCGCTATTTTCTCGGAATAGATTTTACGTAATATTCATGAAATGTGAGGTTAGAGTAACGATTCAGTCTCAGCCTTGAGGTCTGTAACGAGCCCGAGACTACTTTATCTCTGCGGTAAAACAGGACTCGGAGCTGCTATTTTCCATGTAGAAGCCTCCAGGTAATGAGATATAAACGTAGTTGGCCTTGTGCCCTGGTAGATGAAGGTGAACTGGTCAAGTTTAACTGGTATGATTTTACATTGTGTTCATACACGAGCAAGCAAGTAGCACTTACAAACGGTAGAATATTATCATTCTGTAAATATTCTTCAGTTTATTTGTGTTTAGATGTAATTAAAATACTGATAATATATCTTTGGATTCTGTACAGTTTATAATTAAAACTCCAGGAAATGCAGGGGATATGTCTGTTTTTTGGATGTTTTTTTATCACTTTTGGAGACATTTAGGGTTATTACACAACTCTTCAACCATATACCAACCTTCAACTATACTGTTTCTACTCCACATAATGAGAAAAACGAGTAAGGTAGTCAAAACATGTCAAAGAAATAACCGATCTTTGTAATAAACGTATTATTATTATTTTGATAAAAGAAACATTTAACTCGTATTAATACAAAATAGAATTAACAAATCACATGTGAAAATTTTCTTAGAAAACGTTTAACTACAAACTAAGCCTCGTGTTACATATCTGTTTCTGTAATTATTGTTATTTTTTAGGAATCACATAACGACATGAGTGTGTATATACACATATATGAAGTACATGCAACATTTGGGTGAATGAAAATTTATCTAAATAATAAGGAAGCCCGTAGGGGACGTTGTTTCTTATTTTGTTTAGTATTTTAACCTAATTTTTGCCCCCCTCTTATTTGTCTCAGCGGCAAGCCTGAGGGGCTTTAGAACGCTTAGAATGATGGTTTGTAGCACAAAGTTACTCGAGGGCTATCTGTGCTAGCTGTCCCTAATTTAGCAATGTAAGACTAGAGGGAAGGCAGCTAGTCATCACCACCCACCGCCAACTCTTGGGCTACTCTTTTACCAACGAAAAGTGGGATTGATCGTAACTTTATAACGCCCCCACAGCTGGGAGGGCGAGCATGTTTGGCGCGACTCGGGCGCGAACCCGCGACTCTCAGATTACGAAGCGCACGCCTTAACGCGCTAGGCCATGCTAGGCCCTAGAATGGTGGACACAGATATTTACTGTGTAGCTCTTCGTGATAAAAAAAAACCCTCAGTTTGTTTCGTTTAATTTGGACTGTTGTGCTGTGATGTTAATTTTGTAACTTTGCTGTTGCTGTTGCAGTGTAATTTTGAATTTTTAAATCTTACTCTGAATTTATTTTACCATTCGTGGTAGAAACATTCTGCTGGAAACAAAAATGGATTTTAGGTCAAGCATGGCTACGTGGTTAAGGCGCTTGGCTCGTAATCTGAGGGTCGCGGGTTTGAATCCCCGTCGTGTCAAACATGCTCGCCCTTTCAGTCGTGGAGACGTTATCATGTGATGGTCAATCCCACTATTCGTTGGTAAAAGAGTAGCCCAAGAGTTTGTGGTGGGTAGTGATGACTAGCTGCCTTCCCTCTAGTCTTACACTGCTAAATTAGGGACGGTTAGCACAGATAGCCCCCGAGTAGCTTTGTGCGAACTTCAAAAACAAACAAACGTTTCCGGTAGGAAAAGTAACTGGAGTTTGTAGCCTATGGAATAATATTTTCCTGTGTTGTAAGAGTTTCAACATGGAGTTTAAAAGTAGATTTGATGAATGTTTTGGAAATCTGAATTGGATATACGAAGAAAGTTTTCTGTATAAAATGGTAATAGTAAATAGAATGCAATGAATAGACCAATAACTTATTGTTATATATCGTGGGCACAGCATTCCCAATAACTCATTGTTATATATCGTGGGCAAAGGACTGGTCTTCCTTTGACTAAAATTAATTCATAATATTTGATTAATGTTATCCAATTTCTTTTTTAGGTTTTCACAAAAATCAATCACGTTATACATTTATCTTCCTAATGATTATATTACAGTTATTGTAAACTGGGCTTATTTTGAAATATGACAGGGGGAAATTCTCCCTCCTAAACATCAATGATTATTGTTTATTAGATTTTGAATTTCGCACAAAGCTACTCGAGGGCTATCTGTGCTAGCTGTCCCTAATTTAGCAATGTAAGACTAGAGGGAAGGCAGCTAGTCATCACCACCCACCGCCAACTCTCGGGGTACTCTTTCACCAACGAATAGTGAGATTGATCGTAACATTACAACGCCTCCACGGCTGAAAGGGTGAAAATGTTTTGTGCGACGGGGATTCGAAACCGCGACCCTCAGATTACGAGTCGAGTGCCTTAACCATTTGGCCATACCGGGACTCCTTGATTATTAAGTATTATGTAAACAGATGAAATGCAACTGTTTTTAACACTCCTTTTAATATGTCTCTGAATGGCCCGGCATGGCCAAGCGCGTAAGGCGTGCGACTCGTAATCCGAGGGTCGCGGGTTCGAGCTCGCGTCGCGCCAAACCATGCTCGCCCTTTCAGCCCTGTGGGCGTTATAATGTGACGGTGAATCCCACTATTCGTTGGTAAAACAGTAGCCCAAGAGTTGGCGGTGGGTGGTGATGACTAGCTGCCTTCCGTCTAGTCTTATACTGCTAAATTAGGGACGGCTGGCACAGATAGCCCTCGAGTAGCTTTGTGCGAAATTCCAAAACAAACAAACAATATGTCTTTGAATGGATCAATAGAGAGGAATGTGAACAACACACTTACACCTGCATTAAACTTATTTTTATAACAAGATCTGTTGGCCCAGACGTCCGCACGGGGAGGGGACATGTCTCTCTCTGGAAAATCAAAGATTATAAACGTAATTCTTATTTTATTCACAGGTATTTGAATTTTTTTATTGAATTCACAATTTTACACAAGTTTATCTCTCCTCAGAAAATATTTTGCGGACTTCTGTGTTTATTAGTTTTTTTCAATATTTCGTTGACTTTCGGGGTTTGAACTGTAATTTCTTTTTGAATGTTTGAGAAACAAGACTCGTAACTTGTTGGTAAGTTTTCCCGTAGATTAATGAAACTTTGATTCTTTTGGGTCAATAATGCATGGAAGTTTCTATTTTGTTAAGTTGAGGTGACACACATATTTCGTCATTGTTTTTAACAGATCTTGTTTCGTCATTCCTCTTTTGAACAGCATGACAACGCTGTTTGGAACTACGGAAGTTTTTGTTTTCTAGAAAAAAAATTTGGTTGTCAAACATATTTTAGTAAACCTTCCTCTCAATATTTTCTCCTAACAATCAAAAAATGACTTAAAACATATAATCTAACTTTTGTCTTGCTAATGGAAGTTAGAGTCATGAAAACGTTTCTAAATCCTTTAAAGCATAATCCAAATTGTCAAAGCGAAGCCTCAAGTATTAATAAAATTCTTTTGCAAAATTACACATTTTAAATTATTTTCTGTAAATTAAACAAAATCATAAATATTAGTATGCGTGTTCGTACTGTATCTGTTACAACGTTTGTTTGGTCATTCTAAGAACAAAGCTACACAAAAGATTATCTGTGTTGTGCCCGCTATGTGTATTGAAAGCGAATTTTTTAGCGTGGGAGCCCACAGACTTACCGCTGCACTACAGAGGAAGATAGAATGTCAACATATTAGGATGTATCTTTACTAATATACACGCTTAGACTATATATATATTACATTGTTTGATTGCTAGAGTACAAACAAGCTAACATGGCCCAGCATGATCAGGTGGTTAAGGCACTAGACTCGTAATCCGAGGGTCGCGGGTTTGAATCCTCGTCACACCAAACATGCTTGCCCTTTCAGCCGTGGGGGCGTTCTGTGACGTTCAATCGCACTATTCGTTGATAAAAGAGTAGCTGAAGAGTTGGCGGTGGGTGGTGATGACTAGCTGCCTTCCCTCTAGTCTTACGCTGCTAAATTAGGGACGGCTAGCGCAGATAGCTCTCATGTAGCTTTGCGCGAAATGAAAAAAAGCAAACAAAAACAAGCTAATATTTTAATTAGCAGTCTTTTAACTAATTCATAGAAACAATAGTTTATATCTATAAAGCAGGCCTGCTTTCATATGACAAAAAACAAGTTTGGCCTACTTTTCCACAAATCTCACATCATTCTGTAAAGTTCCTGTCATTACTGTTGGTTGGCCCAGACGTGAAAGCATAGACCAGCACATATTTCCGGATGTGTATATCCCCAACTTTAAGCCTCTCTTCCAGCAGCACAGCGGAATGTCTGCAGATTAACAATGTTAGGATCCGGTTTCGATATCGGTGGTGTGCAGAGCACAAATAGCCCATTGTGTTGTATTGTGCTTAACTTCAAACAATTCACAAAATCCAAGTTCAGGTTTCGACAATTAAAGTAATTTTTAATAAAACAAACGGCCATTTTTTTAATTTGTTGATTTTTTTAAGGTAAATTAAAATTCTGCCTGACAGTCTGTATGGGTTTTATATTCCGGGAAACTGATAGGAGAGCAAACATTCTTATATTTAAATGGATTTTACTTGTGTAATATCTGGGGATCTTTATTCATTATTATTTTGGTACTTCAATCAATGAGTGTGTGTATGTTTGTGATACCTATTGATTTAGGCCTAACATTGTTTGTCGAGTGTCAAGATTTTATATATGTTTTTTACATTTAAGATAGGCATTGATCTGATGCATACAAAATATAGACTTTACATTTCTTTGGTATATTTGATTGAGTTAATTTGAGATAATATTATCTTATTTCCAAGTGTCAAATGTTATATTTGTTGCTATTTTTAATTATTGAAAGCTTTGATTAAAAGCAAGTATTAAACAAATAATTTGAAAGAAAATACACATCGACGAGAACCTGGAATGACCAAGTGGTTAGGATCCTTGACTCGCAATCTGAGGGTCTCGGGTTCCAATCTCCGCTTTACCAAATGTGCTCCCTTTTCAGCTATATACGTGTTATAATGTGACAGTCAATCCCATTATTTGTTGCAAAAAGAGTAAACCAAAAGTTGGTGACGGATGATAATGACTAGTCTTTTACTGCTAAATTAGAGACGGCTAGCGCAGATAACCCTCTATTAGCTTTGTTCGAAATTCAAACCAAACATATCGATAAATACAATTCAGTGTGACAAACCATTTCAATCTGATGGCTGTAAATCCTTTCATAAAAAAACAAACAAAAACCTCTTATATAATGAACAAATTGCTCAGCATTATGAACTGAATCTCTTGCTCTTGTTAACGAAATTTTTGTCAATATATCAAATGAGGATTTTCAATCATTTAAGCAGAGATCTCAGCTCTCAAACGAATACCGTCTTTTTCTGCATCCCAAACAGATCCAGGAAGATTCAAATACAGCACTGTTATTTATTTACTTATCGAAGTATTTGCTTTTATTTGAATGATTTAATCGGTGCATATATGTAGATTAAATCCGAAAAAAGAAGTTTCGTAAATTTTCACCGAGACGTGACTTATCAAACATATTTCTTTAAAGAGGGCCACAAAAATGTTTAAGGCTTTAAATTTGTTACTTAAAAAGTTGTAACTAACAGCTGTTATATTTTATTTCTTCTTTGTTGAGCACAAAACTACACCTTTTTTTTGTACCCACCACAGGTGCATTGGAACTGTTTAACACTTCAAATCTCATTGTTTTTATTATGTATTAAACTTCATAAACGCTGAAGTTTTCTTTGAAAAGTTTATTAGAAAGTGTGGTGTGACATCAAATAAAATAACGTAAGTTTAGTTTGTTTTGAATTTCGCGCAAAGCTACTCGAGGGCTATCTGCGCTAGCCGTTCCTAATTTAGCAGTGTAAGACTAGAGGGAAGGCAGCTAGTTATCATAACCCACCGCCAACTCTAGGGCTACTCTTTTTACCAACGAATAGTGAGACTGATCGTTATATTATAACGCCCCCACGGCTGAAAGGGCGAGCATCTTTGGTGCGACCCGGATTCGAACCCGCGACCCTCAGATTAGGAGTCACACGCCTTAACACGCTTGGCCATGCTGGGCCTTCTGATGCTTATGCGACTTGCAGGCATAACATGTTTTCTACCTGCTTTTGTGATGCACAGATTTAAGAAATTAAACATGTTTGGATTATTTAGCTTTTGTACTGTAATACCAGCATTACGTGATCCAGAAAGTTAAAGGTTTAAAGGATAGGCATTGTAATATCTTTGCTGGCGGATTATGTTATTGACCAATGCTTTAAGGGAATAACGGTCATGGTGTGATGCTGTCGCCTAGATAAAAAAAGTGAGTTTACCTATTGAATTTCAGCGAGCTTTCTTTAGGCAGTTTCTTATAGAAAATCGTTAAGTGAAAACTTATTTCAATAACGTCGTGTTTTAATTTCATAGATATGAAATTCTGATAGGGAGAAAGCTAAATACAGCCTAGATTGTCTTTTTTCTGTTTGCAAGCACAAAGAAAAGCACAAAGGTATATTAATATACAATACTTTCACATTAAAAAGAATGATACAAAATACACACCGAAATTAAGAATACGGATATAAAATCCTGCAATTCAGTTATAGCTAGCATGAGGTTTCAATCCAAGTCACCATAACCCAGGCAGCAGATTTGTCAGTGCTTCTGTAGTCTTATAGTTGGCCACTTTGGTAGCTTACAGGATGTCCTGAGCATATAGTATGGCTAGAGTCTATTTTGTCTTCCATCTGGACTTACAAGTGACGAATTTCTTCAATTGAAGAGTTGCCCTCTATCATGGCCAGTCATTTTGTCTTTTGAACTAGACCAAGCCTCGGTCCAGATGGTGGTTATCTCCTGACAGTACCCTTAGAACACTGGAATTTTGTTCTAGCATGGGGTGAATTATTAACACTTTCATTGGTTTAGTCAGAAGTATTACCTTCAGCAGTACTTGGGTTTCTTCATGCATCCTTTATGTTATTGGTACTTCAGTGTCTGCCTAGGTAGAAGCCCATCACCTTGTATGGACAATGGTCAGACCTATCACAGATATTAAACCCATCATTGATTGCATAGCTCCTTGGTTGTAGTAGTGGAGGAGATGACTCTGTCAGTTGGCTAGCTTGTCTGAATTGTAATAGTGATTGTGTTAATGGTAGTTGTGTCCAGTTTGGTGCAAAAAATCTCAGTGGCAGCTCTCATCATCCAGAAACAGAAACTTGTGTTTAACCAACTTTTATAAAACTTATTGGACCATCAAAAAATCAAACCTTCAGAATGATTTTCTTTTGTTTAGGAATTTAATGAGCTTGTTCAAGGTGTAAATACACATGGCATAATAGATTATGGTAATGTTACACGTTTTCGTGGTACATATTACCAATGTGTCTTGTCTCGTCTTGCGTAACACTGGTTCTTCTTTGGCTAGCATCAGTAGAAGTAATTTAGTCGTCTGCTTTGAGACTCTGCTGTTATGGAGTTTACAAGGTAGTCGTTACCGAAACTTCTTCAGTGACTGATACACGTAATGGAGGCTTACCTTCTACGGGACTGACCACTGATAATGAAGAAATCTTAGCCTCTGGAGACTTCAGGATCAATATAACGACAAATATGACGAGCACTCCCATGTCCAGCGACATATCTTTGTTCGTAAGCTCTTTCATAGTGAAAAATAAGTACAGCTCACAGAACCCTAGACTTGATGGCGTATTTCACCCCTTCGCTGTAGAAAGCTTCATCATTTTGGTGATCCATAATGTAACTCGGTTGTTCTCAGGATATTTTGGCAACAAGGCAAAATGGCAGATCACTGGCTTGTTGAAGAGAAAGATAGTCAGAATAGTGACGAATCTAATGTTAAATAGCAAAAGATTCATAATTTAAGTTGAAGTTAATATCCGTTCATCAAGGCTCAGCTAGGTTAAAGAGGATAGTAACCACACGACGACAATTATAAACTTTTCCAAAGTGTAGCAGTTATACCTCTGTGCCTTGACCAAGTGACATTTTTATGTACTCACACTCTATCTTGACTGTATAAAATTTACCTATAATACTTGTGAACTTTTCAAACTCCGGACGAAAACTCATTCGTCTCTCTAATGTTTTGATTATCGCATGCAAAGAGCACAGCTCTAGTTGGAAAGAATAAGTTCGAGACTTCAAACTGATTTATACACATGTGACCTGACTCTGGTTGAGAGACGTCAGTGTTTCTTTCCGACTCTTATAATTTATTAACATTTACATTATCTTTTTCTAGGGATCTTTCACTACACACGTTTGGTATTAGATTTGGTGTGACTCACAAAGTTTTCACCACTTAAAGTCTGCATTTTCATGCTATATTGTTGCGTCATACACTGAAACAGTGACTAAAATATTCACAATAAAACTGTATACTTAGCAGAAATATTTCAATCGAACATATTTTATCACAACCAAATGAAACAATAATTACATCAAGTTCACATTTCTTGTGATTTGTTAGCTAGTATTTGTGAATTTCATTTACCATTAATAATTTAATCCACCCATGAATACTTCCATTCAATGTAATCGAAATATTTTCCATTACTGTTAGTGAAGAACACAAGGTAAAACAGTGTTTTTATACTAGATAGAGATTGAGTTCCTTTGTCACTATTATTCCTTCCATGAAGATTCACTACTTGCCGAATATTGCAATGTCAGTATTAAAAATATATATACTCTTAATAGCATTGATGCAGAAAACAGGTACATCTCGTTTTAAAATAACTTCCAGGTCAGTCATCATATTTAACCTCATTAGGTCTTAACGTAGATTAAATCATTTGTTTCCATGTACATATTGCTTGTTGTGTTTTTTGTGAAGACGATCCATACGGGTTATGCAACACTTATGAATGGCCTCATGTAATATTCATACACCTGTGCGATACTTTGCACATGTATTTATTTGTATATGTATATTGATATCTACCTATGAAACCAATTCATAATAACCTTTTCAGGTTATTTGACTCAGTAGCTGTGGTACGAAACATCCTCCATTTAAGAGTCACCCAGGTCAACTAATTTTTTCAGGTATCATAAAATGAAAAAAAACACTAGCAAAACTCAACCATATTAAGACTTCAGCTAAATATTTCGTTAGCTGGGTTTAATACTGTATGTCAACTTAGAGGAAGCAGACCTTCTTCATTGCAGGTAGAATCATCATGCATTCATGGGAGACAATCTAGCAAACACCTAGCATCACGTTCTACAGATTTCTCGTCACGAAACTAGATTAGGTAAGTTACTCTCTTAAAATGTTACACAATATACTATAGCAAAAAATTGCTTAGTGGCTTGGAAAGTAAGTGTTGCCAAGCCCTTACAGATACTGTTTATTAAGACTATTCCTTTCTATGAAGAAAATCAAGTGGTAATGAAACATGTTGTGCTAAGATTGTATTATGAAATGTCACCTGATGTCTTAGAGAGAAAGGGTAACAACATATTTTAAGTTAAGTTTTCAAACGACTAGTTATCATATTCACTTGTGCAAGGTTTTGATGCACTAAGCATTACAGCTTTCCTTGTTTTAGTAATCAAGCAATGATTCTCATTCAGTGGAATTTCTTTAACATGGAAACAAAGAGTGGTTAAGGCATTTCGGTTTTAATAACCTTAGAATCAATAAACTGTTCCAACTGTGTAGTAATCAAAGAAAATTTTCACAACGCAGTGAATGCTGTAATAATCACTTGATATTAAGGATTGCCTACTTGATTTCAGTTGGTAATTTTCTAGTCAATGACTTGTAGCTCTTGATGATCATCTCGTCTCATCCATATTGGTTGGGACATCAACAACGGTGGCCTGGCCAGTTGTTGAAACTGCTTTGTTCTTACCTAATTTAAAATTTCTTCAACTGGTGGGTTTTTAATATCCCGGTGAGTATTTGAATGGACAAATATGCCAAACTACAATGTACAGATCTATCCAATTAGATTTTAGCTGTTTTTTACTTCTGGCAGTACGACATATCTCTACACCCTTTTCTTTATTGTCGTGTCATAACTCTTCTTCTGTCATCAAGTGGCCTTTCCAAGTTGTTGACATTACATTTAAGCACTTCAACTATTGGAGACTTTAATCACTTCACATTTTCTTTTGTAGGGGAGGACCATACAGTACATAAACAAGGAATAATATTTCCCATCAAAACATAAGGATGTTTGGCAAAAATAACGTAGACCTCTTTTGACTTGCTGTATATACCATCATAATGTACTGCAAGTGTTCATCCAAGTTAATGTGGTCAGAAATAATAAACTTTGTCACTCCTTACACAACTCAGAGGGTACAAAGCAGTTAAAAGTAATTTCCTGGTCATTGTGAATTTCTTATAGTACTTCAAACTTGGTATCTATTCTTCACCAACACATCAGCCATGAACTATTCTGATGTATTGACTGATGCCTTGACCTACTTAATTGTGATGAATATATATTGATTACTTTTCTCAAATCTGTGAGTGGATCATTGATATTCAAGTAGTGGAGTTCTAATAATTCTTGGTTGGAAAATATTTTTCCTCGGCTAGTTCTTTCTCTGGATAGCACATACAGTATTGAAACCAACTTCATGGGATTTTATCACAAATTCAGCTTGTACCTTGACGCCTTCCACTTTAGTGTTTTTCTGAGAATAGAGAATCTTAGATGTTTAATTACTAGCTGAAAAGAAACCCGAGAAACAAGTCTAATGGTTTGCAGCAACAGTAAAGTACACCTAACTGTACTCACAATTGACCATACAAGTTCCAAAGGCTACTGCATCTGTGTCATGCTCATCTGTTTTTATTAGCAATTAAGGAACACTCATAGTAGATTTATGTTCTTTGGAGGCTCTTTCTTGAGCTCCCAAAAGGATAATTATGGCATTAATTGACTAAAGGAATTTCCTACGACATTGATTTATGTTTTTATGGTATAAATGATTTCAACTCCCAGGTAATGCCCGAATCAAGACATTCCATGAATGTACAATGTTTCTCCATGCATCTAAATAGTCCGTCTGAACTTTAGTATTGTGAATCAAGGTGATGCATCAAGACAAAATAACATTTTCGCAATGTTGTTATTCGACATGTTACTATCACTTCCAGATTTTAATCTCAATTAATAAATTCAGCAAAGCGTAGTCTACCTTGACAGTGGACCTTCCGTCATAAAAGTCAGGATGATATTGTTTTAAGACTACAACAACGAACAATTCCCTTTTTCTAAACAGTATATCTACATTAAGAAGTCGAGAATGTATAACTAGTGTACATTATTACACATTAAACTCCATTATGCGACTGGGATAACATCACTAGAACTCTGTTCCAGTAACCACATGTAATATCAATTTACTGTCTTTTTAGTGTATATTTCATCATTGTATCATTTAGTGAAGTAAGTTTCAGGGTCAGAATGTACTATGGCGTTTACTGCTTTATCCAGATGAGTATTAATTTCAGGGACAGCAGAAAATTTTACTGCTATCTTGAAAAAGAATTCGCCATGAACATAATTAATACGATACAAAACTCATAGAAACTGAATGTCTCTCGTCTGGTTATGGGTTGATTATCCTATCATTGCTATCTTAATGGGGTCTGTACAGACATTATCCTTACCTACTACATGAGTAAAATTGGAATTTTGAACACATGAATGTGCATCTTCCCGGTTTAAATATCAAATTTGCTTTATATATTTGTTTAAATACCATTCTTATATTTTAATGTATAATCAAACACCAAACTATTGTATTTGTATAGTAGACAATCCTTTCAGTACAGTTTCTTTATCGTGAGCTTCATTAACTTTTCGAAAGTGGTAAGTGCGTTATACAGGCCAGATGAAATGATGTGGATTTTATACAAGTTATTAGGTCTTTCAATGCCATCCAATGGAATTCAATGCTGGACCATAAAAAAAACACGATCAGTCGTTGGGCTGCCTGATCTTGTGTTCAGTTGTTCCAAAATATTAGCTGCTTGAAATACTTCAGGAAATAATTCAGTGCTTTCTTCACCACATTTTTGAACATGTTGGCAAATTCTTCTCTGTTTTACTCACATAGATCTGTGATATTGATCAAAGCCTCTTTCTTGTAATTTTATGGTAAATATGTTAAATATGTCGTGGCTATTGGGTAGTAGATATACACAGACACTTGGACTCTCAGATAAGCAGTCGAACTCTACCGTAGGATGGAAGAACACATTAGTCTTAGCATCTCATCTTGATGTTTTGTATTGTCCCTGGTTTCCTTATAACCTGTGGTTACTCGTTGACAAAATACATCTCGGCTCAAAGAGGACCATAACCCCATAGTAAATGGCCTTTTATAATTGGCGCTCATTGTTTCACGTGTCAAGAAAACAACTCTAATTGGCAGTGTTTATCCACCAACAGTAAATCTAGTTCTTTGTAAATGATCTTGCCTAGAACTGTGGTTGCATTATGTTGGCTAACGATGGTTCTGGGAGTCTTATAGAGAATATATTTGGTTTAAAACTTGTCAGGTATCATTCCACCTTGAGAATCCTCATTGATTTACATTCCCCTACGTCAGTATCGATTCTTTGGGACAGCACCTCATATACTATTTTGTGTTCATTAAATGTTTACAGATCTTTCTATGTTCGAGGTTGCAAAATAACTTCTGCAACAGTAGTTAAATTATCATGTGAAGGAAAAAAACCTCTATTAGACTCAATACTTCTTTCATATAACTTTTACTCCTCAGTGGTAAACTCTTCCTCTCAGTCTGAGTTATGTCTGCGGACTTACACGCTAAAATCCAGGTTTCGATACCCGTGGTGGGCAGAGCACAGATAGCCCATTGTGTAGCTTTGTGCTTAATTCAAAACAATAACAATAACAGTCTGAGTTTTTCTACTGATAAAAAATGCCATCATTTTAGTAAGAAGTATCCTTTAAAATCTTATAGCCCACGAGTGCTAATGCACATTAGGAGAAACAGAAGAATCTAAATCAAAGTGATATGGTTACAGCATCAAAATGTTTTCTGTTTATATACTCTGTGGTATTCTCAGATTAAATGCTTTTCTGAAAAAAAGAGTATTAGATAGATTCACTTTCTAATGAAAGAAGAGACAGAACAGATCGTAGAATAATAGTAAATTTAACTAAACTGGGTTTTAAATAAGAAGTAAAGACGCTTGGCAATCAGAGTATCAGACTCGCAATCTGTGTTCATGGATTTGAATTTTGTCGCCAAACATGCTCCTTTTCCCAGCTTTGGGTGCATTGTAATGTAACAGCCAGTCACAGTTTTTGCTGGTAATTGTATTGTTCGTTATTTAGTACAAAGCTGTACAAATGGCAGTCTGTGCTCCACTCACTGTTGGTAGCCAAACCCTAGTTTCCAGCAGTATAAGTTCACAAGCATACTACTATGCCACTGTTTTTTGTTGTTGTTTTTTTTGTAAAATGTAACCCGAAAATTAATGGTCAGTGGTGTTTACTAACTGCTTTTCTTCTAGTCTGTCACAAGTAGCTTAGGGATGCCTAGCAGAGATAGCTCAGATGAGACTGGATATGATGTATAACATAAAATGACAATTATATTTATTTATTCAAATACCCATAACATATTGTGTATATATGCATTGGACACTAGCTGACAGCTTTTTATTAGACTCGTGAATTGAATAACAGGTTTTGTTCCTTCAATCTGTTTGATCAACCAACTTTCTTGATGTTTTAAGTAGAACTGTCTAGAATGTGACGTAATGGGTAATATCAGATTTACTTGTCGGGACTCGTGCTATTACCTGACTCGTCATTCTCATTTGATATAGGGGAGGTTGTAAGCTGTCGAAGTCATTTGTCTTACGTGTGATGGAAAGTACTGTCGTATACGTTCTCATACGATATACTGTTACAGTAATAGCACTCAAGAACGAAACAGGTATTATCTCTTGAAAATAATAAATGAACAAAGACAGTTAGAACGAGGTTAGCAGTTCTATGGGCTGCACGTGATGCGAAACTTTATAAAGTCTGAATAAACAAAAAAATGTTGAAAAAATTCTTTATCAAAATGAAATTGTAAAATATAAATAGTATCTTTAATACCACATAATTAATATATTATAACATGACAGCATCACGTTCGCGACAGCGGCCACTTTTGTGTTTGTTTGTTTGGAATTAACCACAAAGCTACACAGTGCTCTGATCAACACGAGTATCAAAACTTTTTTTCTAGCGTTGTAAGTTCGGTATTACATACCGCTATAATAGGCCCGGCATGGCCGGGTGGTTAAGACACTGGAATCGTTATCCGAGGGTCGTAGGTTCGAATTCCGGTCACACCAAACATGCTCGTCCTTTCAGCTGTGGGGACGTTATAAAGTGACGTTGGTAAAAGAGTAGCCCAAAAGTTGGTGGTGGGTGGTGATGACTAGTTGTTTCCCTCTAGTCTTACATTGCTAAATTAGGGACGGTTAACGAAGATAGCCCTCGTGCAGCTTTGCGCGAAACCCAGAACAAACCAGTTTCAGGCTATTTTAAATTGTAATACACAACATAAGGAAAATATATTTTGTAGATATGTTAATATAATATGGGAGTAATAATTGGATATATCAGATTATTTTTAGCATATTAATAACTTTATGTGGATATACTTTAAAATTCATTTTGGTTCCTATCCTAGTGGCCTTGCAGTGACACTGTGGAAAGTATGAAGGCTTATAACCAGATTTCGACACTGATGTGGGGCACAGCACAGATAGCCCATTGTGAAGCTTTGTGTTTAACTACAAACAAACAAATTTGTCCTAGTAATTCAGAATATTAATTAAGTCAAGTTGTCTTCAGAAAACCAGCTGTTTAAGAAAACTAAGTTAAAGCACAAAATCAGGCATTTATTTATTTTTTATGTACGTCGAAGGGCTAATATTATAATTTATAGTTGTAAAATAAAACATGTCATTATACATTATGTTAATGGCTTCTATAAGTACTTCAAATAGCATAAGAAACTAAGAAATGCGCAACAGTGCCAGGGTAACAATGTACAGGCATGAAAATAATATTCCACAGTACACGAGAACAATGGAATTTAAACAACCTATGTAAAAGTGTGAAAGGGTGTGTTTCTTTGAAACGGAATTACAAGTATTATTTCCGCTTGGATGAGAAATAAATAAAAGAGGGACGTAAAATACCCTGTAAATAATTGTCCTCATATTGTGAACTCCTAACATCAAATGTTAATTCTTGACGTTCGTGGTTGACCTCACAAGGCAAGAACCCGGGCCTTGTCGCGTGCCGTTGCTCTCCAGTGGTATGCCAGTATAGGTTGTGGTATCTACTTGGGGAGGGAGGGAGTGTCTCAAAAACGTTGTGCTCAAACCTATAGTGATTTGGAGATAATGTTTCAGTCCTTTCCGTTTATCTTGATGAACTTTTGAACACCTTAAATTCAGTAGAGGTACATAAACATCTTGTGTTGTTTTAACAAAATAAATACGTAGAAAAACTGATGATAAAAACTTGCACCAGTGTTTGTTCTTATCACAGAGAACTCTTTTTTTGTTTTTTTAAGTTGGAGGATCCTGTCAGTTAACTCTTTGGCACGCACAGTTCCTAGAAGTAGTACCCCCTTCGGCTACATCGCGCAAGAGTTAATATTAAAAAGTCATTAAAGTGTTTTTCTTTACCCCTCTTTCAAAACATCGCATGAGCCTGATGACAGTTTACCTGACCTCTGGTGGAGTATATTAGAATGGCACGACTGAACACTACACTCAATTTTCAGGGGCGTAATAAACGCTTTTCAATCTGTTACGGTGAAAACGCATCAAAATTGGGCAAATTTCCTCTCAGGAAAAGCAGGAGAATGCATAGAACTTAACTCAGACCCCATGAGCTTCCGGCCTAGACTCCTGTCGTATACAGTACGCCGTGACGCGCATTCTCTCACATCAATCGGTCAGATAAACTACCTCCAATACCTCTGGTTTAAATAAGTATATATTTTAAAAGGTTTGATTAAAATGGAATAATAAAATTAGATTTTCATTTTATCAAATTGTTTTCTCCTTTATATATATGTATGTGTGTGTGTGTGTGTGTGTATATATATATATATATACTATCACTGATATTTTAGACCTACAGAAACACAGTAACTGCTAATATTCAAATAACTGTATTTTGAAATTATCACTCTAAAATATCCAATTTCGATAATAGCATGTTAAGTTTGATCTACGTAGGCAGAGTTGTACTCTACTCACCGAGATTCACGTTTATTAGTACGGTTTTTCTGTGTAAAAAGCTCCGAAGAACATAATTTTCGGTATTAACAAAATGTACAGCTGCATAACATAACATATAACGGACCCAACATGGCCAGGGTAGTTAGGACGTTGGACTCGTAATCTGAGGATCACGGGTTCGAATCCCCGTCGCACCAAACATGCTCACTCTTTCAGCCGTGAGAGAGAGATAATGTGACGGTCAATCCCACTATTCGTTAAAAGAGTAGCCCAAGAGTTGGCGGTGGGTGGTGATGACTAGCTGTCTTCCCTCTAGTCTTACACTGCTAAATTAGGGACGACTAGCACAGATAACCCTCGAGTAGCATTGTACGAAATTCACAAACCAAAAAACTAAAACAAAAAGAAGGATATAAAGTCCATACGTCACTTCTTAATAAAAATTCCGGCTTCTATTCAGCGGGTCTACTGCTAGTACAGCGGTAAGTCGACGGACTTACAACGCTAAAATCAGAGGTTCGATTCCCCTCGGTAGGCTCAGCAGATAGGATGGTGTGGTTTTACTATAAGGAAAACTTCTTTTGAGCGGAGAGTAACGCTTAATCATCAAATAAGATTTTGTACAAATACTATTTTAAACTCTATTGTGAGTACATAGTAATGGCTATAAGATGAAATGAAAACAACCTAGTTGTGTGATTAAAACTATTTGTTCGTCAAACCATACAACATTTTTAAAACAACTAAGATAAGAAAAACCATCTTGCATATGAAATGCTGTCGAATTAAACGTTCAGCTATTGTCCCGCGTCAGTTTATTACTCGTGGATAGTGTATGTAATAGAAACATAATTATACAGAAATCCGTTAATAGGTACCTGTATAAAACCATTATATGTAATTTTGTTTTTAATCCGAATAAACCTGCACACAAAATACTGTAGTTTTCTGTTAATTGCACGACAGATTTTACCATAGCAACTTAGATTTTACGATGTTTACATACTTTCCTTCATACGATTTTTTGTTTCATAAATATTGCATGATTTCCTACAAGTCGAAACGTTTTCTTTCTTCAGAGCACACAAGACTTCGTCAATCCGTAAGCTTACTTCTGTCCCACTGGAAAACTAACATTTGACTGATACTCACGAAAGTAAATCAGATAAAAATGAGAAACAGTTGACTATTCTCAACCAAAAAATTTCTCGATGAAATGATATATGCAGAAAAAACGCGCGTTGCTTTTAATGGTTACGTTCAGCGTGATATTATTTGAATGGCAAAGATATATATATATCTTTGCAGTGTAATTTAGCAGTGTGAGACTAGAGGGAAGACAGCTAGTCATCACCACCCACCGCCAACTCTTGGGCTACTCTTTTAACAACGAATAGTGGGATTGACCGTCACATTATCTCTCTCTGACGGCTGAAAGAGTGAGCATGTTTTGTGCGACGGGGATTCGAACCCGTGATCCTCAGATCATGAGTCCAACGTCCTAACTACCCTGGCCATGTTGGGTCCGTTATATGTTATGTTATGCAGCTGTACATTTTGTTAATACCGAAAATTCTGTTCTTCGGAGCTTTTTACACAGAAAAACCGTACTAATAAACGTGAATCTCGGTGAGTAGAGTACAACTCTGCCTACGTAGATCAAACTTAACATGCTATTATCGAAATTGGATATTTTAGAGTGATAATTTCAAAATACAGTTATTTGAATATTAGCAGTTACTGTGTTTCTGTAGGTTTAAAATATCAGTAATAGTATTAAAACAAATTCGAAAGCTTGCGTCACAGCACAATCTACAGATCAATGAACACCCAAAACGAAGGCTAATTTTTTTTTCGATACAGTATTACTTTTAATGGATGAGTATACTAAAGTTTTAGAGTATGGTTGTTTGTTTTTGTAGTAAAACTCCATCTGGCTACATGCACCGACGGGAATCGAACCCATAACTTTTGAGTTGTAAATCCGGAGACTAACCACTGCCCAACTGGGGCACTATTTATTTTTTTTAAGTATAAATCCCCTTTGCACCAAACATACTTGCCCTTTCAGCAGTGGGGACGTTATAATGTTACAATCAATCCGGCTCTTCGTTGGTAAATGAGTAGTCCAAGAGTTGATGGCAGGTGGTGATGACTAGCTGCATTCCCTCTAGTTTTACACTGCTAAATTAAGGAAGGCTAGTGCAGATTGCTCTTGTGTAGTTTTGTGCGAAATTCACAAACAAAACAAAATGGTGACGACTTGTGTTTCTGAAATAAAGATAATTCATAAATAGAAAAATGCGAACGTTTAGTTCAACTTTTGTACAATTTTCTTGTTAGCCTTGTTTTTAGATAGTGAAAATGAGTAATATTTAATGAAAGGATGAACGAAATACACGACATGCTAACAAAATGAACCGGTTTGCTTATAATATTACATATATTACTTTGTTTTGTTAGCCCAATCTCCCTTGAAACTGGTATGATAACAGTGAATAAATGCCGTTATCAATTCGATTAGATACACTCTATACACCACTGTGTAAACATCTTACAAAGTTTAAGTGTAATCGAATGAGAGCAGTTATCACAATACCCGCACAAAGATATCCCTAAATACCGTGCCTAACGAGTTGCAAGTTGTCTTGGTTGTCGTTTCGCCCTTTCCAAGTAATGTTACCGGTTTCCACCGGTTTGTTTCAATGTGATATGTGATGCAATCTGGTATCACGTTGTCCTTTTCATTGAGCGCACTTTTTAACTTGAGGTGCAAGCGAATTAACTGGACTCCTAGCACTTGTACGTTATAACTTCCGCATTCCAACCTCCTATCTATTGTGTAATGTTATGTAAAAACACAAGGTTCATTAATTTGATTCGAACTACTAATTTTATAATGGAGCTGACGGCTTGAAATATATAGTGATGATTGAGAAGTGCCTAAATTTCATATTCAAAAATCACAGTTTCTTCTCCAGCGATACAAGAAGCTATATTACGTACATTTTTTAAACAGATTATTACAAGGCCCCTGCTATATTTTATTGTTTGTTTCTTTCTAATTAACCACAATGGGCTTTCTGTGCTCTTTTCACAACAGGTATCGAAATCCGGTTTCTTGCGTTTTAAGTACGCAGACCTGTTGCTGTGCCACTGGAGGCTTGTTTCTGTCATATAGGTTTTTTTTAAATTTCGCTTTATCTCTTATCTGATTTTTTTAATGTTGTTATTTATTAATTAAGATTTGAGATCTGGTTAAAATTATCAGAACTCCATACAAAGTCATATAAAAACGCCTGATCAATGTTTTTGACAGAGCTTTTATCGGAAAAAGGCCAGGTTGTAAATATAAATTAAAATTGTTTTCTTTCAACAATAAAGGGTAGTTAGAAGGTTAGTGTTTCGTCTGCGTGTTCCATGGCTTATCCTTTAGACTGTTTTAAATACTCTTAAAATGTCATAACCACTCCGTTTTCCCCCGGTACTCTTGTTTCCCTCCCACAGCAAATTCTTGGCATAGAATTTATTTATTCCGCCACCCCGATACAGGACCATTTAAACCTGGGTTTATATTTATTTTTCTTATTTGTTACCACCAATATAAAAGAAGTTGTTATTATTAGTCCTGCTTCTGTTTATAGGTAAGAATATGTGTATCGTGTGTGTGTGTATACATGTACGTGCACACGCTTGGATGCCTGGTTCACTTTCTGGACACTGACAACTGATTGCCATGTCTCGTTTCGTCGTCTCCTCGTATGTCACCTCTTTGCCTTGGCCGCACATTTCTAGAATCGGAAGAACATACTCGTAGTTACGAAACAACTCCAGTATCATACTTAACCTCACGAGAGGGGCAAAGGAGAATGAAAACATTCTCAAACACCCCAGTTGGGATAAGGATGCTTCTAACGCCCCCTCTTTTAAATGTATATCTGCCGCTGTATTGTGACCAAGTAAACAGTTTTGATTATTTTCTCGAAAGCAGTCACCATTTTTAATCACTTTCACCACAATACATTAGTGTGTTGTCAGTCAGTCAGTTGCCACTAAAACGACGTCACATAATGGATAATTAACTTTGCAATTTGTACTGTCATAATGTGAGTAAAACGTACATATGCTGTGAATCATGAGAAGAATTAAGCATTCTGTAGGCTTCAACAACACAACAGGAAGTACGAATTCCAAAATAAAGAAATAAAAATATTTCTTTTAAATTTGGTTTTATTTGCTTGTGAAGCAGAACACTTTCCAAGACCTTACAGAAGTTAATATGCTACTTCACCATCGTTACGTGTATGATAAACGTTATAAAATAAATAATGTGTGCATGTTCTCGCGAGGTAAGTTTTACAATCGATGTTTTAGATAAAATATCTAAAATAAATAATAGAAATTAAACAGTTTCTCTTGTGTTTGAATGAGACTAACTTTTCAGTAGGATATTCAATTTTTTAGCAGTATAATATTTGCAAATTCAGTTCCCATAAAACTGTTTAAATAACTGTTATCTAATACACTGATTTGTATGTAGAACATCTCGGCCTTCCATTTATAGTATATATAGAAAAAAAGCAAAAAAAAACAAATATAATATGCTGGTTTACACTGGATCTTGCTTCCTTAAAAGCCATTTAAAAGTTGTAAACACGTGTTAGCTGCGATTTCATTTTTAACTAAACTCAAGGACATTTTGTGTGTATATTATTCACATACGTTTATTTTGTACTTGTCCTTTAAGAACGTTTTTCTCTTTGTATATGCATGTTTTACTATTCAAACATACACACAAAATGGATAATTAAAAACCTCTACGCGTAAGAAAGCTATAAAACAACAGTAAATGCCTTGTGTATATGTAAGTCAGTTAATTCAATAATTCTCAAGCATCTCGTGCTTTACATAAACATGGGTAAGAACTGGACCTGTACGAGATATACTAAATTCTGTTTACTTGTACACACATTCACTTTTAAACTTATCTATAAACAAAGCATTATCATCTTAATGCTCGAGGCCCGGCATGGCCAAGCGTGTTAAGGCGTGCGACTCGTAATCTGAGGGTCGCGCCAAACATGCTCACTCTCCCAGCCGTGGGGGTGTTATAATGTGACGGTCAATCCCACTATTCGCTGGTAAAAAAGTAACCCAAGAGTTGACAGAGGGTGGTGATGATTAACTGCCTTCCCTCTAGTCTTACACTGCTAAATTAGGGACGGCTAGAACAGATAGCCTTCGAGTAGCTTTGTGCGAAATTCAAAACAAACAAACAATCTTGTTGCTGTTAAAGCTAACACAGAGTCTAGTTTCAAATGTGTATGTTACAGCGAGCATTTGAATTTGATATTTTGATATACAATCAAAACTTGCGGGTTTAGTTACTAAATTTTTGACTGGGTATACGTTGAAAATAATTTTATATTGTAATAATAAGAGGTAAAATAGGCGACGGCAGTTTTTGTGTCCAAGTGTAATATGTGTAAGTGGGACATCGTTTATGTAATGTTTTAAGTGGGTCATCGCTATTTAGGTTTTATTTTTAAACGAAACAAAAAAAATTCTCTCTGGTAACTTTGAATTGTAAACATAGCTTTGTTTGTTGCGATTAAAGTAGTTTATTGGAACATATAATAAAACTCATATTTCCCACACACACTGAATACAACTATGTCTCTGTTGCAAAGTTAGAAAATGAATTTGTCTGTCATCCCTAAAGGTCAGTTTCTAAAATATGCATGAAGTCCAGTAAATTAAGCTAAAGTGTTCGGTAATTACCAAAGCCTGTGGTCAGTATCGGTTATGCATTTTTTAAATCCTTGTGTTGGAAGTGGAAGGGGAATTGGGGACTAAAAACAGGAAGAGAGCTAATCCTCCGCTTTCCTGTTATTCGTGTTGTTTTTTAATGCTTTTATCTGCGTGGTTGCATGGATGTGTGATGGCCTTATGCCAATTTACAATAAGCGTTATCTTCGTATGTGTGTTGTTTTATCCAAATAAAGAGGAAATACGTCACAAAAAGTCATATTAATAAAAAAGAACTGAAACTATTGCTCGTCTATTGTTCTTAAGTTTTTGCTCAGCAGTTATTTACCATGTTTAAAGCTTAAATTAACCTTTGAACCATGATTTTTAACAAATTCCGATATATTTTGTCTTGGTTGTATGTGTCGAAGACGTACTAGATTTACTTCTCCATGGTCCCCGAAAGTGTTCTGCTTTAATAGTAAATAAAACCAGGATTAAGAGGAACTTGTATTTTTATTTCTTACTTTTTATTTGTTTCGATTGAACTTGAGCACAAAGCTAAACAGTGGGCTACCAGTGATCTGCCCACTATGAATACTGAAACCCGGTTTTCAGCATTGTAAATCCACAGACATTCCGCTGCGCCACTATGGGAAAGGCAGTATTTCTTGCTTGAAAAGTTTATATATCATGCTGTGTTATAGCTTACAGTGTCGTAATTCTTCTCGTGATTCATGGCATGCACAAATTTTACTGACGAAGTGACATTAGAGATTGCAATGTTAAGCTCCCCTCATGTAATGTCATTATAGTATTTTGACTGACTGACACACAACACACTGCTGTATATTGGTGCCAGTGGTTAAAATAGGTAAGCCCACTAGGTGGCCTTCGACTCTCTTTCTGAGAAACTGCCTGAAAATGAATGATTGTAACATGTCCGTCCTTTGAGTATTCACTAACATCACATTTTGTTTCTGGCCGACGCTTAGTATTTCCATGAAACCTTTTTAAAATAACTGTAGATCAATGTACTGAGTTCATCATCGATAAATGATTTATTAATGGCGCCTTCATGTATATATATATATATATGGTAGCTCCATCATTTGCGTTGGGTTCGAGTAGCAGGACTTTCCGGATAAAACCTGTTCTTACCAGTTTACCTTTTATGTTATGTTGCTTTAGTTTTATCATGTTAACGAGAAGTATGAGGGTGTTGTCCTCTTTTCTCATCTTGCATTCAATGATCTGTTTCTGCGAAATAAAAAAAATACACATATATATCCAAACTAAAACGAGTTATCGCTATACAGAGCGAGCGGCATTGCGTTCACTAGAAATTTTACTGCCAACTGGTTCATACCGGTGAGACCTTACGTTCTTGGATTTATTCTTGGGGAGAACTTGTACAAATAAGGCACGAGTGATAACTAGGCAGCCTTTTGTGTTTTACAGATCCAATTCGCATGTAGACTAGAGTCCCTTGCTGGTACAGCGGTGAGTCTACGGATTTAGAACGCTAAAATTAGGGGTTCGGTTCCCCTCGGTGGACTCAGCAGATAGTCCGATGTGGCTTTGCTATAAGAAAAACACATACTCTTAGAGGGTGTTATGTGTGTGTTTTAGTGGATACACAAAAAGAAAATTAAAAATGTATTACATGAGTTGAGTTTAACGTTCGAAGAACTCCAACCGCAAAGAAAAGTATAACTTCCTTTCTCAGAGAATTATTTACCAATTGCCCGACGTTTATGTATCGTAGTTTTGTATCCGAGTTTTTTTCAACTCCTACTAACATATCACGTATTTAATATTCGGAAGTAATATTAGCGAAAGTCATTAGTTAATTCAGGTATTTGACTTGAGGAAAAATATGTTAATAACTTCCCGTGAATGGAATCACATGACAGTTTAATGACTGGGTGGATGTATATCTTTTGTTTTGTGTTTAATGAACGAAGTCTCGTCTGTATGTATGTACCGGTTTGTTAAGACCGTTTTACGTAATGGTAGTAAACGTTACTCTTGAAATACGCTGTATTTCATGGTAGAGGAACATGGTATTAGAGTGAAACTATAGTCTAATGTTTTTTAAGGTACACGTTTTGTTCAGCAACCTACATATTTGCCCTGTACATTATTTTGTTGTTTGTGGGAATTCCCCAGATTTGTGCTGATTTTTTTATCGTTAGAAACGTGCGATTTACAGTTTGTTTGTGTAGGTATATTAAATAACTTATTCGAAAGTTTTTAGGTAAAAGAAAATACGCTACAAGAACTTCAGTTTTATTACTTATATCGTAAATGAATAGCGGGCGTGGGAAATAATTTGTTACCTATACGGGGTAGGATATTTTAAACTTATTTTTATTTTTTTGTTTGTTATGAATTTTGTGCACTTTAACAATTTATTCACAAACATATTCTCGCTGTTCATGTAACACATTAATGCTTTTTATTATTTTTTTGCATTACTGTAATTTTCGGTCATTATATACTTTTGTAGGAGGTTTGCATCCTCGTCGCGCCAAATATGCTCGCCCTTTTACCCGTGGGGACGTTATAATGTGACAGTCAATCCCACTATTCGTTGGTAAAAGAGTAGCCCAAGAGTTGGCGGTGGGTGGTGATGACTAGCTGCCTTCCCTCTAGTTTTACACTGCTAAATTAGGGACGGCTAGCACAGATAGCCCTCGAGTAACTTTGTGCGAAATTCAAAAACAAACAAACTTTGTCAGGCCCAAAACTATACAGCGTATCCAACTCGAGTATCGTAACCGATTTTTTAGCTTTCTGTTCAGTCACAAGGGTAAGGAGAAATTTCAATCGTTAATAAAAAAAAAAACGTTTTTGTTGATTTTTGTGAACAAGCACATTGAACAAGTGAAACAAAAATTGCCGGCGAAATATTTGCGGATTTACAACGTTAAACAGACACGCCTTATCCGTGGTGGGTAGATCACAGATAATTCATTGTGTAGCTTTGTGTCTAATCTCCAAATAAATATTTTTCAAGTTCTGTTCTCCTTACAGAGATAAGCCTAGTAATGTAAAAATTAGGCATTCGGTTTCTACGGTAGACATAGCACAGGAAGCTTTTGAAGCAAATTTGCCCTTCACAACAAACAGGTACAATTGTACAAAATGTGCACCTTTGATACTCCGACAACAGGATTAATTCAACGCGTAATTGCAATGCTTGTAATAACCGACCTTATAACACAAAATTTATTTCAGATGTTTAATAGCCCACTCAACGTTTCGCTCTACAGCGTCTTTAGAAACATTTCATTAAAGCACACATCGTTTGCGTTTTAGCAGAACGCTTCTGAAGGTGCTATAAAGTAAAAACAGTGGAGTGCAAGGTAAAAGTGACAAGTGTTACAAGGTCGTTTATTACTAGTATAAAAATGTGTTTCATACTTCAATAGACAGTATCAAAATTAAGTAAAAACGCTATTATAGTGTATTTGGGATCTCACACAGTTGCTTAAAAAAAGAAAGACGGCGATACGCTGACATGACTTCGAAACTTCGTGGTGGTAACGCTTCTTGTGCATCAAAGTGCTGTTAAAATTGCATAACCGACCGAAACGACAAAGGTCATTGTATTAAATTAAATCAACTTCAACAGGTTTAGACGACACCTCATCGGACAGATTTTATGTTTGAAGTTTTAAAAAATTGATTGTTAATCTATTAAATATTTTTCTGAAGGATGACACGCGTAGAAAGTAACTTGTAATTCCAGTTTCTTTGGAGAAAAACCTTTGATCTGGTTGTTATCCGTAATTTTCTTCTTAAAAAAGTTATTACTTTGAATTGTTATGAAACGAAGCATTGATAAAATTCCTGTGGTATTTCAGATGAAATGTGAAACATATTGCGTGGGAGTTGCAGCCTGATGCATCTAATGGCTCTTATAACCCTGACTTCACAACGACTTTTTATACATGCGTATAGTGTATCAGTTTCCACATCAATATCGCAAACAGGGCCACACATTGCGTTTTGGAGATTAGGCACAATAATAAAACCCTTCAGTATGTTGTGAAATATTCTAGAACGATTCGTCTTTAATGGTTATAAAAGTTTATAATGAGGTTTTATCACTCAGTGTTCGCTCTGCATATACGTCAATTGTTCTGTTTAAATATTCATAATTCACTTATCAAACTGCAAAAAAAGTTATGTTAAAAACCATTATTATCTTAGGCCCGAGTCTATAGAACAGTGCTTGCAACGTCAGTATTTATTTGTTTGTGTGTTTTGAATTTCGCACAAAGCTACTCGAGGACTATCTGTGCTAGCCGTTCCTAATTTACCAACGAATAGTGGGATTGACTGTAACATTATAACTCCCCCACGGCTTAAAGGGCGAGCATGTTTGGCGCGACGTGGGCGCGAACCCGCGACCCTCGGATTACGAGACGCACGCCTAACGCGCTTGGCCATGCCAGGCCAAGAAAACTATATCAGATCTTTATCTGAGTAACGCAGAACATAATGAGAGTTATTAATCCAAAATTGGATTAATTGCGAACCCGCGACTCTCAGATTACGAGTAAAAGAGTAGCCCTAGAGTTGGCGGTGAGTGGTGATGACTAGTTGCCTTTCCTCTAGTCTTACGGTGCTAAATTAGGGATGGCTAGCGCAAATAGCCCTTGTGTAGTTTTGCACAAAATTAAAAAACAAAACAATCTTTCCCACTTAATTATAGAAAATAAAAATAAAAGCTTCATTTATTTTCAGTGTGAGTAAATTGGTTGACATAATTGTTTCTAGTTGTTCCATATTTTTATGTTAAGATAATGATAAAACTAGTGAACAAAAACTTTAAGGTGCGTTATCTACTACCTCTCAAAGTTGAGTAGTTTCATTTTCTTGTTTATTTCTCGTATTTGAGGAAAGTACGTGTACAAACACATATACACAATTCCTCTGGAAGGCAAAGATCCGGAAACGCTCCTTATTCTGACTACAGCTGCTCTCTACAATAAAATCCGTGTGCTCGTGTCAGACACAAAAGATTTCAGGTTTTAATTAATTTAAACTTTGAAAATCTTCAACATATGCATCAATCATTGAATTTTTATCATTATTGCTCAGTATTCCAAATGCGTCAAATGTTTCTCGCATAATTCTAAATCACTTTCAAGTTTATTCGATAACGGGCCTAAAATGGCCAGGTGGTTTAGGTCGCTCGAGAGTTGACCCTCTAGCCTCACACTGCTAAATTAGGGACAGCTAGCGTAAAAAGCCCTCGTATAGCTTTGGGCGAAATTCGAAACAAACGAAGAATGGCATACGATAGATCCTTCTTCAATGCAGAGAATATGGTTTCGAAGTTGTCATTATAACAGATATAGAAATGGCAGTTGCTCCAGAACAGTTTTGTGTTAGGTGACATAAGTACCATCCTAACGTTAAGAATCTGAGGATGAGGCAATCATTGTTACACAGCAATAGTTCAAAACTGTTTTTTTATATTCTAGTGGAAGGTGCTTTATTAGATACGAATTTATCCATAACACGGTTACACGCAATTTTTTTGGAACCGAAAAGAATAAATCATCTTTTTTGAGAGAATTCATTTATCGGATGATTTGATTTGTTTTGAATTTCGCGCAAAAGTACACGAAGGCTATGTGCGCTAGTCGTCCCTCATTTAACAGTGAAAGATTGACACCCATTGTAAACTATTAGGGTACTCTTTTAATAACGAATAATGGGATTGACCGTCACATTATAAAGCCCCCATGGGTGAAAGAATAAGCATATTTGGTGTGACGGGGATTCGAACCCACGACCCTCATATAATGAGTCGAGCGCCCTAACCACCTGGTCATGCCGGGCCTTTTTTCAATTGATCCAAAATAATTCAGATGTCCTAATGTCCTTCAGGTCTCGACAGCTTAGAGTTCCTTCAAGCTTCGGTGTTCCCTGCAGCTAAAGGAATGCAGGGGCACTGACAACGGCCCTGAGTTTAGAAGAGTGGAATGTAAAGGTTCCTAAAGATGTGAAATATGCAGAAAGGTGCCATTTACAGATCACTATTTCCTTATCCTCTACCAGGTGAATCCAATTTGTTATCGGTGACGTTAATCATGTCTGTTTTCATTTTAAAGCTATTGACATCATAAATCAACCACCTTTGACTTGGGATTTTGACCAGCTATCATATATGGTTGCAGGCATGCAATGATTAATTGAGTTACGCGTCTTAAGCCATTTCAAAGAAGAAGATAAACACACACACACAAATATAAGCGGAATTGCGCGTTCCTTATTTGGCATAAGTTTACAGTAATGTCAGGGAAGTTAGTGAATTTCACAATTCACTTTAGTAGTATCAGTGTCGTAGATTATCAGATATCACTGAAAACAAAGTAGTAAAGAACCGAAACTACCGTTTCAGTTCGCATACAAATGAACGAAACAAAAGATGAAAGTAGTGAATAGCCGTAGGTTCATTCCTAATAAGCATTAATTGTATACGTGTATGTTTTCTTATATCAAACCCACATCGGGCTATCTGCTGAACCCACCGGAGGTAATCGCACCACTGATTTTAGCGTTGTAAATCCGTAAACATACCGCTGTACTAGCGGGTTGCTTGAGTGTAATAATCTAAGGTGATTTAAGTGTATGTCCCACAAATTATATTTTTGAACAAACTCTTAATTGTACATAAGACAAATAAATATTTGAAAACTAACAATTATTTGTTTGTTTTGGAATTTCGCACAAAGCTACTCGAGGGCTATCTGTGCTAGCCGTCCCTAATTTAGCAGTGTAAGACTAGAGGGAAGGTAGCTAGTCATCACCACCCACCGCCAACTCTTGGGCTACTCTCTTACCAACGAATAGTGGGATTGACCGTCACATTATACACCCCCACGGCTGGGAGGGCGAGCATGTTTAGCGCGACGTGGGCGCGAACCCGCGACCCTTGAATTACGAGACGCACGCCTCACGCGCTTGGCCATGCCAGGCCACGAAAACTAACAAAACTATATCAGATCTTTATCTGAGTAACGCAGAACATAATGAGAGTTATTAATCCAAAATTGGTTATTTGCGTAACAGAGAATATAGTGGGAGTTATGAATTATCCAGGTAATTAAGGTCATCGTGTGTGTTTTCTTATAGCATAAGCACATTGGGCTATCTGTTGAGTCCGCTGAGGAGAATCGAACCCCTGATTTTAGCGGTGTAAATCCGTAGATTTACCGCTGTACCAGCGAGGGACATCATCGTGGAAGATGTGAATCAGGAACTGCTGGCTTACCTAACCGGTAGAGGTCGTAGTGGGTGATAACATTTTAAATTATCTCTGTTTAGATCAACATTTTCCGTGCATTTTAAATATCAGTTTTTATTTTTCCAGAAAACTTTGTTGTTGTGTGATTGGTACACATATCAGTAATAATTTGTAAACTACAGAGTAATTCTGTGTAATGGCCGAAAATAAATAAACCAAAATTTTACCAATCAAATCTCGCTAAAATTACCTGCCAGGTCTGACCCCCAGACCCTTTTTGTAGATGACAATTCTCCTGATGATCATGCTGTTTCAGAAATAACAAAGACAAAAATAATTACAATAAAACAAACAAAACACACACCACTGAACGTTGTGATGTGGATTACATTCAGATAAGCTCTTACATAGTAAAACTTTATATTGTAATTTGTGCTGGTCTAGAAATGAATCTCACATGACACGTTTGTTCTATCCTAAGAAGATACGTTCCATTCAAAGAGAAAAGGTACAATTAGATTTGGTTTGTTTTGAATTTCGCGTAAAGCTACACGAGGGCTATCTGCACTAGCCATCCCTAGTTTAGCAGTGTAAGACTAGAGGGAAGGCAGCTAGTCATCACCACCCACCGTCAACTCTTAGACTACTCTTTTACCAACGAATAGTGGGATTGACCGTCACATTATAACGCCCCCACGGCTGAAAGGGCGAGCATGTTTGGTGTGACCGGGATTCGAACCCGCGACCCTGGGATTACGAGTCGAACGCATTAACACGCTTGGCCATGCCGGGCCCATAAGTGTAAGAACATGCAGTGATTGTTAACACTAGTTTCAAGAATATACACGAACCCTCCTCTTAAAAGGGCCTGGCATGGCCGAGCGCGTTAAGGCGTGCACTCGTAATCCGAGGGTCGCGGGTTCGCGCCCGCGTCGCGCTAAATATGCTCGCCCTCCCAGCCGTGGGGGTGTATAATGTGACGGTCAATCCCACTATTCGTTTGTAAAAGAGTAGCCCAGGAGTTGGCGGTGGGTGGTGATGACTAGCTGCCTTCCCTCTAGTCTTACACTGCAAAATTAGGGACGGCTAGCACAGATAGCCCTCGAGTAGCTTTGTGCGAAATCCCAAAACAAACAAACAAACAAATCCTCTTAAAAGCACGTGAAAATATTTTCTTTGTGATCCATATTACTTGTACAAGTAGGTAAAACCGACTCAGTTTATTATCAGTTTATTTTCCTTTAGCTTCCTAGTATAGTTTATAATTTATTTCATGTTTAATGTACATATGATTATTATTATTATTTCATTTCAGTTGTATTATATAGCGCGTAATAGAAGACAGTTACAACTCGGCACATGTTGTTACTGTCTGGAATTTCTTCGAGTGGTACAAAGTATGCCACGAGCACGGGTTTTATGCAGGTGGGTTAAGGCGTTCGTCTCATCATCTGAGGGTCGCTGGTTCGAATACCAGTCGCACCAAACATGCTCGCCCTTTCAGCCGTTGAGGCGTTATAATCTGAAGGTCAATCCCATTATTCGTTAGTAAAAGAGTAGCTCAAGAGGTGGTGGTAGGTTTAATGACTGTAAGTTTTGCATTATTAATCTTTCATTTCATGATGAACATTTAAAAGAAAAAAAATAATAATCCAGAGTTTACGCCGTAAGATATTTAATTGTAATATATTTTATATTTTGTTCAATTGTAATCTCTGTCAAAAAAATTGCTTTGTCTTTGGTATAGGAATTCGATGACGTGCAGATAGACAAGAAAGGGAAGGGGTAAGGTAATGCAACACGAATTACTTTCCCGTGAAAGTGTATTACACCTATTAACATCGCTGGCAATGCATGCATATGATTTTTATGGCCTTGAGTAATAGTGTAAACTGCACTATTTCAGACAGAGTGAAAATATCGAAAGAAAAAAAATTGCTTTTATCGAAGAATGAGCTGCATTTGGTAAGTTTAATATATCCCAGGAATTATCTTCCATTAGAAATGTCTTATTTTCGCTAACTTCGTAACTAAAACAAACTTACTCTACGCCGAAGAAATAAAAATTGCATTAGGCACTACATCATTGGCGACATCACGCAAAAATACGTTTGTTAACGTGATTTGAACTACGTGAAGCATGGTTGGTGCCATGTAAGTTCTGATATCTGAAAAACGACGTTGCAGAGAACGGTCACCCCACATCACAAAAAAGGTATTCAACTGCACAACTTGTCAGCTATATATCTTTTGAGAACTTCTTTTTTCAAATTAAAAGATATCTCACTTTACTCATAAAAAACAACCAATATATAGTGCATTCGTTATATTTTCAAATTGTTGTATTTGTTTGTTATTTTTTATTAACCAGTTTATTTTTTCATGTCACTAACTATAACTTAATAACTACATCACAAAAAAGGTAGTCAACTGCACAACTTGTCAGCTATATATCTTTTGAGAACTTCTTTTTTCAAATTAAAAGATATCTCACTTTACTCATAAAAAACAACCAATATATAGTGCATTCGTTATATTTTCAAATTGTTGTATTTGTTTGTTATTTTTTATTAACCAGTTTATTTTTTCATGTCACTAACTATAACTTGTCAGGTTGATTTAAAATTGGATGTTCTTACAGAATTGTTAGTTGACTTAGGTTTTCAGTCCCTACAGTATAATTGTCTTTCCTGTGCTCTTTCTGGGAAAATATTCAACAGGTGTCTCTGTGCTCCAACAAAAACTGTATTGGAAAAGAAGAAGAGGACAGACCTGATTTGAGAATGAGTTTACAGGATTCTCAGTTGATTCAGAGACACCCTTTAGTAAATGCTGAGTGCTTCCCTGCATTTTGATAAATATCATAGAGTTTCTGGCTCATATCAGGAACCACTGGTAGTGCCAGCTATTCTCATGAAGATTGGCCAGGTTCAAGGACAGGAATGAAAACTTGGTAAGAATGGGTAATTTTCCTGGATTATGTTGAGACTTCCTGTGGCTATCTGTACAACAAGTAATCTGGTAGTTGGCATCTGGTAGTACCACAAACCCTCCCTGCTCAATGGATCATTTAGAAGTAGTCAGAGATGAGTAGTAGAGAATGAGGGTGTTTGTAAATCTGATCTTATCCATCTTTTGGCAACGTTTTTACAATTACATTCTCTGGATGCTGTGTCTTGGTTAAGCTAGGAGCTTTTTCATGGTGAAAGGAGTGCTGACATTTTATGCCAGCCAAAAACTTCATGTTTGAGTGTTGTGTGGCAGAGGCATCATTAATACAGCAATGCATTGCTTGAGCAAACAAAAGTGGAAGTTTAATATTCATTAGAATATAAGAACTCTAGCTACTAGAGAGGAATTGGTGTTTGTGATGGCACTGGCTATATTCTTTTATAAAGAATGACTTGTACAATATTAGTTTTCTCTAGCATGAAGTAGGAAGGTAAAAGAAATTGCACTTCCATACTGCAGGGGCTCAACAAAGAAGGCTTGGATCAGAATTTCTCAACCTTTTCAACACCAAGGACTGCCTTGCTGCCTTTCCACATTTTGTGGATTGCTAAAATGCAAATACAATGAAAAACCTGTATGATTTACTATGAATATGTTTGTTTTTGTAAAATCCCATGGATCATTGCCAGTAAATGAAATGATGGTTTGAAAACACCAATTTAGATTTGTTTTCTTAAGTGGTTTTTTCCATGCAGCCACATGAAATCTTTGGACCTAAGAATAAAATAATGCACTATTCTAATAAGTATATATTTTTGCATTAGATGTAATGGAATAGCTTAACAACCTTATGAAATGCCACAAGAGATGGTGCTACACCTGCAGATGTCATACTGTAGCATAGTTTAATCTAAATGACTGCCATCTGAATAGTAACAAAGCATATTCTTTAGCTGTGCCAATAATTTGGATAAAATGCCATTTTAATTCATAGAGACAGATAGCTGTTAAAATTGTGGACTATTTGTTTAATAGTGTCATAGTTTTTCTTTTCCTGTTATTTAACAAGAGTCCATGTGTCCAGTAAATAGACCAAATAACTCGAAACAGTATCAAGGAAGACAATAAGGCATAGAATCTGTAAAGTCTGCTAATCTTAGCTTAAGGTAGGTGTACTGCAGATCAGGTTTAACCATTATATGGAGTTCAAACTGATAACTTGTCATTTCTCTGTATGTGATGATCAGTATAACATCAACAGAGTTTAGTATGGATTGGTGAGTGCCTGTAAAAGTACACAGGCACAAAAGTGTAGTTTGTAACCGATGAAGGAGAGAGCTAGAACTTTATCTTAAGAGTATAATTTCTACCCATTAAACCACTTCAGTCAGTAAATACAAATTCTTCCTTGCAAATGCTGATTAACTCACAGTGAATGCTGAAGTCCATTTCCATATTATTGCCATCATTGAATTTATGAGAGTTGTAATATCAGGAGAATTTCAGCTCAGCAATAAAACTAAACAATGTTGGTCAAAATATGCACAAGAACAGTGAACTACACAAATATATATGTAGCCAATGCTGTTACATATATTTCTAATATACTGTTGGTGTTTTATGGCCTTCTATAAGAATAACCTCATTTTCCTCACAAGCTAATGTTGTGATTGAAGCATTGTCTGAGATACTTTGTTGTGCTTGCTCAATAAGAGCAAAATAGAATTAGGTTATGGTTTGTAATTTTAACATGTAAGCAGTAGAGATACTGACTATAATGGTTGTTGTTATGTTTCATAACTGAAACTAGTAGTATAATTTGTGTTGCTTCAATATGAGAAATAAATACAAAGTTGGAAGTACACTTAGGTCATCTTCTGAAAATTGCACAAACAGTTTTACCTCAGATCTGCAGAGAAGACTCATGAGATATTGAATGGTTATTGACAGAAATTGCCAATGTATTTGTCACAACTGATTGGAGGGTAGAAAACCAAATCAACATCAAATAGAAATACTGGTGAAGTGTATCCAATAATGCAACCAGTACATACACAGGCTTTCTTTGTGCATCAGAGACACACCCATCACTATAACAAAATGGTCTGAAATGAAGCGAGGGACAGTAAATATGTACAGTTATTGTGAATGATTATCAATCATTGTCATTGTTAATAGCCAAAATGATCTCCCAAGCAATTTTGTTAAATAACTAAATACTAACTAATTTATATCCTCCATTTTCCTGATGACCTGTTATTATCTTCAGGAGAGCCCTGAGAAGGACTATACCTGTATTTATAGAGAGCAGAATATGATACCAGAAACAAATAACTGTTGGAATGTTTTTGAAAGAGATATCCAAGTTTTTAATTTTTTTTAGATTAACAGAGTGTAATTAGGTTGTAGAAGGTTGCCTCATGTCCTGTTATTTTAGTATCATTCTATTTTATCATTTGCTCTTTTGTAGCATGACTAGCTATTGTACACAAGAAATTCATGAACCACCTGAAAAAACAACAATATTCAATACAATTCACAAAGGAAATTGGAAAAGATAAAAAATAAATCATTTTTTGATTTGTTTTTTGATGTTTCTCCAGGTAACCACCATATGACAGGAGTTCACAGGAAATCTACTGATAATGTAGACTACTTATTTACAGAAGTAGGCAGAGTTAAAAATACTAAAGATGCTAAAAGAAAGGAAGAAAGACCATTCACTATGATTTGTTCTAACAATGGATATTCAGAGCACTTAAGAAAAAAAGGTAAACACTTAACATAAAGGGGAACAAGATGGCTGATATACAGCTGTATTCCTTGTGGTAGAAGTTTCTCTGAAAACTTAGTTTTATAGCACAAGATCAAAACAGTACTTAGAAGTCATAATACTATATGATTCAAGTTAGTACAAACAAAACCAACTTTAGACCCAACAGAAAGGGAAAACTATTTACAGTATCTCCTATGAATGTACATTTCAATATACTGGATAAAGAAAGATAAATAAATGTTAAAGTATATAATAGACATACAAGATTCAGTAATACCAATCTGTCTGCAGTAGTCCATCATACCAGAAAAGAACACAATAAAATGAAATACTAGTAAAACAACGATGTGAATCACAAACAACAACACCAGCAAAAAGATGCAAGAAGCCTTTTACATCCATGTAATTGTACTGCAGTAGACAACCTAGCACAAAACTCAGAAAATCTGGATAACATTCCTGAAAACATTAAAATAATTTGCTGTGTCAAGCTGTACTCTGGATACACTCCAGTTGAGTGGATAAGACATTAGACTTTCTGTATTTTTTGTTAAGAAGACCCAGGACTTTTCTTAAGATGACAGCAGATAAGTTGTCAAAAACATAAAAACTAATTAATAAATAATGTCCAACTGTAAAACATTATTTATTAATAATTACTTAGGTGATTATGACAAAGACTAAAGCCACAAAAATGTACTCTCATGAAGAGTTTCACAGAGATATAGTGAGAAAGGAGAGATTATCTTGAGATCCTTCTAAAATAAAATCAATGATAGACCTGCCTGAACCAATGAATAGAAAAGAAATATGAAGTTTTATTGACCTTTTATTATATTATAGTTATTCTGTTTCCAATTTTTCAACAATAGCAACACTACCTTTAGCATTACATCAGGTTTAATCACATTTAAATATGAAGTATTTTCAGTCACAAAATTTGCCTTAATTGATTCTATTGTGATGCTGTCTTTATCAGTGAAGAGTTTCCATCCATCCTAGTTATAGTAACAGTGGAATTGGAATACTCTTGTCACAAATACAGAATAGGACAATGTGTTATAGTATAAGCACACAACATAACAAGGGCCATTATTAAAATGATAATTGATAGAATTCCAGATACTAACATTTGCCAAACTGTGATGAAGAAAGAAGTGCTTACAGTTGTAATATTTATCAAACACTTTCGTCACTACTTGTATTTTCACAAGAATATGTACAGTGATTGTTAATCATATTGACTGATGTGCAAGAGTTTGCACGGCAACAGGTGAAAAGAGAGGCCAAGAGACAGATAAGAATGTATGATAAAATAATAAAAAACATCACTTTGAAATAAAAACTGGAAGCATCTCTGGTGTACTTCAGCAATTTGTAAGTCACTGAAAGATGACTGGATTAGTCATTTTTTTATCTAATAGTAACTTAACCTCAAAATATAAAATTTGGCTTTTATGTGGTGCACAAAGATGTATTATTCATGATTGTAGGATGAAACTGAGTTTCTACAACACTGGCTTCATTAGAATCAGAGTGTAAACAAAGTGATGCCACAGATACTGAGAAAATTACTACTGAGTACTAACTAACTCTAATGTGGGAAAACAACACTGAACATACCTTCCCTGGTTATTATGAGGAAGAAGGAATGTCATGTTGTATATATTGTACTGTAATGACATTTTGATTCCCTCAATCACTGTGACTATGAGTTAAGAGACAATGCTCAACATAAAATAGCATTGTGACATCTGCAACATGGAGACAATAAGCTTAACAGCCAAAATAACATTTTACCCTTACTTTTCAAGTTACCTAGGGAAGAGAAGCAAGATTTTTGCAGTATTTGTAGTTAATATATATATTTAAAATGTGTAAGTTCTCAATAGTTTGAACAAGTATCTTAGCAGATGCAATATTTAGGACATCAGCAAAATGACTAAAAATAATTGTTAGCTATCTCAACCATTAAGTGAAATGTTATGATAAAATACTTGTAAAATATTTTGTTTAGCAACTTGATTCTGGTTTTACAAGAAAATCAAGGTGTGTTCTGATGGTATATACATATAAATGGCATTTCATGGAGAACTTTAATTTCTGACGTTACATGAGAAGTGTCTGTTAATGTATTCAGGGTTGAGTAAATTTGCATAATCATGTCCAGTTGTGTATATGTAGTGAAAATTGCATTAACAGAAGATTAAACATGCAACAAGAAAATTTGTCTCCCCTTGGAGGAATCTTAAAAACAAAGATGCTAAATTAAATAGATTTGGGCTCATCTCGTATTGGATGATGGATAAAAAAAAAAGTGAATCTAAAAACTGTTTATCAAGCTTCAAACTTAACCAGAAGTCCATCCAAGACTTTAATGTTTACCAAATAAATCCAAGTTAGTAAAGCATCTCAGAATTAGGGCCATAGTTAAAATGATGGTTGCTAGAATTTCAGAATTTAACACTCCTACGAAAAAAATATTTACATCTACTAAAGTGATACCCATAATGGATGTTTTAAAAAAAAAATTCAAATATCATTTCGCAAATGTCTGAAAAGTCAATATTATTGCTCCTTAAAATATAAAGGGACAGGGTCAGTTCATGGCATTTTTATTTAAAGACAAAATTATTAGCCTCATATTAATAACCTTTCAAGTTGCTTTGGGGCTTATTAGGCCCCAATTTTCATAGGAGTGTTAATAGTGAAGTTCTAATTACTATCTTAAAATACTATGAACTAGAAAGTGGTAATGCAATGGAGAAAACAGTCAAACCTGAGCAACAAGCAGGAAAGCCACCTGAGATTACACATTTCATAAGGAGGAATGATACTTAGAGCATTAATTGGAGAGCTCCAGGTCTCTCAACAGACTTCAGAGATTAAGAGAAGAGTTTGTAGAGACTAAATGCAAGTTGACTAAACCTATAGAAGTAATCCACAAGCTGTTATTGGAAGAGTGGCAATCAACAGCAACCCTGGATGACCTTCTATCATTTTGAACTGTTACCTGTTGGTACAGCAGTGCCTAAGGATTTATAATGCTAAAAGCAAGAGTTCAGTTCCACTCGATGGACACAGCAGATAGCCTTGTTTGTGGCTTTGCTGTAAGAAAACCACACACTATGAACTAGACATGCTAGAACCCATGAATATAAATGTGTGTGCACATATGTATAGTAACTTTTATTGCAATTGTTTTCCCTTTTCATGTGAGGGTATGAAAGTTCTCTAAACTTCTGAATACATTTTGTGTACATATTTTATATTGCATCTGTTATAAATAAACTGTATAGAAAATATTTTGATAATTTTAATATACAGACTATGTATATTAAAGTCTTCTTAGTGAAACAGAAATGTTTGTGGCCTTAAAATTCTAAAAACTGCGTTTTTGTACCCATGGTGGGCAGAGCTTAGCTAGCCCATTGCACAGCTGTGTGTTTATTTACACAAAAATCACCATCACCAAAGGTATGGATATCAAAGCAACTTTTCATATGTACATTTTATTCAGTGAGTTGCAGTCTTTCTTTCTTGTGTGTTTGAGCTTTTTGTGTATGTGCATAATGAGTTATTTGTCCCATAATGGGGCAGTGTTAAGTTTATTGGTTTACTACATTAAATCTTGGCTTCAGGCTTCATAGTGGACAGATCACATACTGTGTGGTTTTGCACAAAAACAAATAACCTAATTTGTTTAAAAAAAGTGAGCTAAATTTGTATAGGATTATAAAAGGTGATTTTGCTTGTTCTTACCATGTGATCTTAAGATTTTTTTGTGCTTCATGATTTAATAATGACAGATCCTTGACAACTTTGTTACTTTTGATATTTGAATGACTTTATTTTCTGAATTACATGCATATATGTGTGTGTATGTTGGGAATACAGGTTTAATAGCTCTACATATATTTCATTTTTATTAAGTTGAAGGGTTAGTTTGAGTTTAATTGTATATTTTTAATACAGTTTTTTCTTATTTTATGCTTAAAGGAGTTTCTGTTTATTTGTTTAGAACTGTAAGTAGCATTAGATGCGGAAATTTGTCGTGTTTGAGCCTCATGTAATGATTTATCTAGTGTGTCATCCTGTAAGTTCCCTGAAGTTCTATTGCGTTTGTCAACACTAACAGAAAGCTACCAGTACCACTGGATCACGTTGTTAATTTTAAATTAGTGTAACAAAGTTGGTTTGAGGCCAAGCCAAGAAAAGAGAATACAGTTTGCGAGAGTAACATATCTTACTCCTATAATACAACTTAATTTTATATTTACAAAATAGTAACATTTTTCTGTGTTTTATTGAAGAACATTCTAACTCTAGTTGGAGTCTTTTGTTAAATTCGGTCCCACGTATCACTAAGGTCTTATTATAGAAACTGCTGTTTCATACAGTGCTTGTGTTTTTCCCCTTCTACCCGAGATACTATCTACTGTTTAACGAGATAGTTGTATTTTATTTTATCTGAGATAAGGCCTGTAAGGGTAGTCCTTATTTTTGAGAGTAGGGGAGGAACGTGACAGTTTGAGTTATTAAACAATTTTACCAGAAACTATTAATAAATTAACGCTTTAGCTCCGTTAGTAAAGCACTCGTCTGTGTGCAAGACGTTTTCTGTTTGAATCTGTGCTAACAGGAAAAAAATATCGCAGCCTCAGTTGGTTATACAGGGTGTTCGGAAAGTCACTGTGCACTTATATATTTATTAACAGACAAATCTGTTACTGTACTATCCAATATGCCCTCATGTCCTCTTAAGATAGTAGGTCTAGGAATATATGTGTTGCAAAGAGCATATGACTGTATGCTGTATTTATCTTAGAAATCATTGCAATTCTAATGATCGACATCATCGCACATGCTTATCCAGACCTTCTAGTACAGTACAGTACTCAATAATATCATAGTAGTAGCTGTGTGAAGTTCAAAGTTTCCAAAAATCTGCGAATAACACGTCGATACCACTCACTCTCTTCGACCTTTTATAGAATTACTATATGTGCGCATGTGCATGAGGTAGACGTGATTTTAAAATATTCAGTATTTCGTGTAAGACGATTAAAAAGGCATGTATTAATTATAAAGAACCATGTAATCATTCTTTTATTCGTTCGGATATATTGTTTGTGTTAGATAAGACTATTTTGTCTCATTTTATATGCAAAAACGGCTCGTTTGGGTTGAGAAAATATTTTACATAGAAGAGCGAACAACGTTTCGACCTTTTTCGGTCATCGTCAGGTTCACAAAGGTCGACACCTTGTTCGCTCTTCTATGTAAAATATTTTCTCAACCCAAACGAGCCGTTTTTGCATATAAAATTCTTAACAAGTGGGTTTCTCGACATCACTGATTATTTTGTCTCATTGACTTTAAAATTAGAAAGAACTGGAACAAAATTTAGATGTATAATAGAAAAAAAATTTACACAACGAGTGCTAAGTATAAGATTTGATGGCACATAAGTTACCTGCCTTTAACAGTGAAAATAATCATGAAGTTTGTAAATTATTTTTATAGTCTACGCTGTTGTGCAAAGAATTACTCGTATCTTTACACATACAGATGTAATATTATTTTCTTTGAAAATCAGCAATGTATTTATTTTTGTTCTGAGTATAGAGTGAAGTCGCGATGTTATAATGACATATGATTCGTCAGTGCCTGTTACAAGCTTGTATGTTCGGTTTAAGAAAAGCTCCAACAAAATACGGGAATAAATGTACACTAATAGACAGACAAATCACATCGGAATAAATGAAATGTAGATAACAAAAGTAACTAAGAGCATAACACTGGCACGTTACACTGCTCGAGGAGTTATTCAAAAGGAAACAAAGGTCAAAATGAAAAAAAAGAAAGAAAAAGAATGATGAATAATATGCGAGAGCAGTACTGACAGTGTGCTGACACGCGGCGTATCACAGTAGCTTTTCATAAAGGCTACACTCTTATTATACTGCATGTAGCTGAACCAAATTAACGTGTCTGAACTTTGAATAAACAGGACTTGACAAAGTGGGGTGTGATGTAGATCAATTGAGATGATTGAGTCGTTTGTGTGGTCGGACAGCACAGAAGCTATAAAAATAACGGGACTGACGTTCATATATATATATACAAAGACAGATAGAACTCACTCGATCGCACTTAACACTTGAGATTAGATTAAGCATTTGTGAAAATGGAGTTAGATTACTATGAACATTGATATACAGGATATATCATATGTTATATCCTTTTCTGAATAATTTGGAAACCAGGCAGTGATTTTGTAGTGCACCCTCGTTCACAGAACTTCTTATTTTGCTTTGGCAAAATATAAACTTTTGTTCACTGAATACATTTTTGAGCACGATTATAAACATAATGTGTTATTCTTCCTTGAATAATAACAAAAACTTTCACGTTCAGATGTTAGTACTATTTCCAGGATGTGAAACATATTGTTATTCAAATAAATTTGCATAATTTTATGTTCCTTTACTGTGTGGATAACTTTTAACAAAGGCTAATTTATTATTATTAATACATCCAAAATAATAGGGTTGTTATTAATTTAGCCAGTCAACATGTAACTTTATAATCATTTCAGTAATGGTATAACAAGGTTTTAACAACTAGACTAATTTGGAAGGTTGAAATTTTAGTATGATAGTTATGTTTTTCACAATAATTTGGTTATTGTTGATATATTTGACAACCTCAGTGAATGATTATATGCTTGAAGTAGGTACATGAATTAGATGTTCAGTGTTTCATGAGGCCTTCTAATCTATAGAAATGTTTGTGTGAATCAATGCCTTCCAGTGGAATAGTTGTAACATTAGTATGTTCTAAGCTATAAACTTGTAAGTTTGTAAAACATCTATTGAGACATTTAATATGTAATAGGTAATTTATTATGTAATTGTATGGAATATGTTTTTTTTATAACTTTTCTTAACTAAGGGTGGTTTATGTATTTTCAGATTGGTGGAAGGCCAATTTTTTGGCTGTGAAAGTGTTGCATGAAAAACAGAATTCCCCCCCCCCAAAAAAAAAGAGAAATATATTTTGGAACTAATCTGTCAAAATCTTTCTGTGTTACATGTTTGAGCAAAAATTTAATTATGTTTGAAAGTGTATATATATATATCTGTGTGTGTATGTGTTATATATAGCTAGGGGTGTTTGAGGATCTCATTTAGTGGTTGATCTGTTATAGAGTACCTGAGTAGTGGAGGCACAGTTTTTTTATAAACATGGTCTGGTTGTTTACTCCAAGTTTTTTTTAAATAATATATCTATGAAATGGTACATTTTCACATCTAGCTTATAAAAGTTAGCATCTAGAAGTAAAACCTTCAATTTTGCAAAAGTAAAAACAAAATAAAATCCAGAGAGAAGTCTCTGTGGAAAAACTACGGAATAAACATTTCTATATACATTTTTCACAGAATCTTTACAAGCATAGTAAACTTGATAGTGATGAAGTTGTGCCCAGTGAAGCTGTAAAGTTAGGATGGATCAAGGGAGTGCTGGTAAGTCTATTTATTTAAACTTTGCGCTAAAAGATTTTTTCTCAATGGTTTATGAGGTAGAGACATTATAAAATACTGTTGTTAAGCATCTTTTTTCTCCAGGCCTTTAAATGTTTTCCTACCACTTATGTAAAATTGATAAGGTCTGTAGTTACTAAAACAATTTTTATTGCCTCGTTTCAAAAGAGGAGTGACATTAGCCAACTTCAAGTTTTTTGGCATTTGTTCACTATTTAGAGTCAGAAAAAAATAATAGAAAGTTAATCACATATGCAGTCCTTAACCTCTTTGAAAACCCTGTGTTAATATCAAGTAGCAAAGAAGATTTATGATTCTTTAAATTTCCAAATGTTTTCTTAATAAGCTCAGAATTAATGAGGTCATCTTGTTCCATCATATTTCCACAAAACAACTGTTTGGAATAAACACATTTTTTAAATCTTCATTTATGAAATGTTTTTAAAAAGTAGGATATGTTCAACTAGACATCCTAGATTCATTAGGGGTTGATTTTCCTGTATCATATCTAAAAGGCACTACTCCTATCCTGACATTTTGTTTACCTTTAATGTATTTAAAAATATTTTAAATATTTTTTACATTTTCAGCCAACATTTTTTCATGTTGTTTTTATGATTTCTTAATTTCTCGTTTGACTACCTCTCTTGATTTTCAGTAATTTCCAAAGTCTTCCATAAATGCAAACAATTTAAACTTATTTTAGTTACAAAGCTTTTCTCTAATATTATCATTTATACCTTTTATGAACCAATGTGCTTTTTACTTGAAGCCACTCCTTTTTTTCTTAGGAGCTTGTCCATATTGATTAGCACAGATAGCCCTCAAGTAGCTTTGTGCGAAATCCCAAAACAAACTATATTGATTATTTGAGAATTTATTTAAAAATGTTTAACACACTTGATCAGTTTCTCCAATCACAGATAATTCCTACATCATCTTTTCAATTTATCTTTTTGAAATATTGAACCAAAATCTCAGTATTTTATATGATGCAAAACATAAAATATAATTGAGGAATGATCACTTGCACTCAGATGTTCTCCAGGCCCTACCCTGTTAATCATTTTTTATTAGAAGTTAACAGTAAGTCTAAAGTAGCATTGTTCCTAGTAGATTTCCTAACCAACTGTTGAAGAAAACCATCTTGAAGTTTCAAAAATCCTGTCTTTGTATTGATTTGACTGTAACATATCCCAATCTATATGTACGAAACTGAATTATACTGTGATTATAATGTTACTGACAGTTGCATTTTTTGTCTCACTGTAGAGTTTCTTGTTAATTTTGTTAATCTAATCTGGTTGTCAATAACAAATTTCAACTGAAAACCTTCTTCCCTTAAAATCACCCATAGAAACTCAAACAGATTAAGCTTTATTGCTTTTAGCCTTGATATTTTCAACTTAAACTGGCTGTAACTCAAATTCTGTACAAAGCCACTCATCTCTGCTTTCTTGTAATACTTTATATGTATTAAAAAAACTATAACACTGTATTTCAAAAAAATTATTTTTCTAAAAACTGTTAAAATGCAGCTAAATGCTAATTATTTTACAACACCAAAGCACTCTAGTTTGATTGATTCTCTAAAACTGTCATTTTATTTCTTATAATCCTAACATTACAATAATAACAATTTATTCTATCATTGAAAGTGCTCTTATATTTTGTTCCTATTACTATAGTTTACTAAACATCTAGTTTTTTCTTAATTATTCTGGTTATCACCACTGTCTAGTGTAGTTTAAAGCTGCCCTTAGAGCTGATTTAATAACTTTTACAACTAAATTTGCCTCTACTCTTGATGTAAACCATCCACTCCAAAACCTCCCTTTTATTATTGAACTGATCCCACAAATTCAAACATCCAACATCCTTACATCTTGACAATATCTGTGATCTAATTATTAAGTTTTTTTGGATGGTTTTATCAGTGTCTTGTACTTAATACTTGACTCCTCTGATGTACCCATTTCTATTACTAGCACCTTTTAATATATCACTTGCTCTGCTAGTTATATCATCCATCTCAGCCCATGGATAATATAATTTCAGTTTTTTTTCCCCATTACACTACAGACTATTCTATGTGGAATTATGTGTAACTATAATATCTTTATATTTTTCATTTCTACACTTTTCTATTCTTTTTATCATTCCATTCCCTAGTTTTTCACCTGCACATGTTAACGGCTGAAATCTGTTACTTAATAGAGCCAACTTATTATAATTAACCTCACTACTTTAGCTCTTTTAGTATTGTTTTTAACTTCGTGAAAGTCATTTTTAGCCACTGTGTTTTTTTGTGTGCAAAAAGTTAAATTTCTCTTTAAATCACATTGTTATTTTCAAAGACTATCTTTTCTTTTATCCATTGTTTCTACCATACATATTTTAAGTGAAGAATAATTTTGTATAGCTTTGCTTACTTGATTATAATTAACTTCACTGATTTAGCTCTATCAGTATTATTTTTAACTTCGTGAAAGTCATTTTTAGCAACTGTATTTTGTGTGCAAAAGGGTAAATTTCTCTCTTTAAATCACACTCTAATTTCCAAAAGCTATATTTTCCTTTAACTACTGTCTTTACCATACCTACCTCAGATGAAGAATTGTTTTCTGTAACTTTGCTTATTTGGTTAATTAACGTGTATTGATGTTCTTTATTCTTTCAAGTTAAGGTTTATCAAATAAACTTAATAGTTAGAGATGAATGATCTTTTTATTTTTCAAAAATGAATATAGATATATTTTAATCTGGTTATAGGACTGTATTATCTGTTGTACATTATTGTTACAAGACCTGCTTTAGCATGTTAAAAGAAAAATATATTACTTATTTTGTGGTACTTTTAATGAATAATTTTGATATGAGCTATTACTTTAATTGTCTTGATAGGCTTAAAGAGAATATGCCATAGAATATAATAACTGTAATTTTAAAATGTGTTTTCCTTAGTCCTTTTGTTCTTTTATACATCTAAGCATCAAATGGATAGAAATATGTAATAATTATAAATAATCTGGAAAACTGACTGCTGTTAAGATAATTTAAAATGACATATTTCTGTCTCATTTTTCAAGCTATTAAATGATTAGATTGTTGTTGTTGTTTTGAATTAAGCACAAAGCTAACAATGGGCTATCTGTGCTCTGCCCAACACGGGTATCGAAACCTGGATTTTAGCGTGTAAGTCTGCAGACATACCGCTGAGCCACTGGGGGACAAATGATTAGAAGATTACACATTTTATTGCATTTTATTTTTTATTTTTTAGTATGAGATTTTAAAAGATTGAAATTGTTGTGACTTATTGGTGTAAAAATCAACTTCGTAACATTAATCGCATATGAATTATGATAGTAAAACAGTCTTTGTTTTTAATTTTTCTATTTAGCATAATTCTTGGAATTTCTACATATAAATTATTCATACGTTTCATAATTTTTCGTCTTCAGTAACAAATGAATTAAGACACTAATAAATTGAGAGAGAGCTGATTTTTCTTTTCATTTTATTTTCATAATTGAGCCCTCAGAAACTGTGTTGTTAAATGGAATATAGACTTTCTTTGCACTTTTTAAATGCTAAATTTTGTGACATTAGTTCTTCAAAGAAGAATCAAAATTTAAGTGTTTATAATTTTGTATAGGTAAGATGTTTACTGAACATTTGGGGAGTAATGCTTTTCATACGACTTTCTTGGGTTGTTGGCCAAGCTGGTATTGGTAAGTCATCTCTTTTCAGAATTTAGTAACTGTATTTTTACTTGTATTTCTCTTTTCCATTACACTGGGTGTTTTTTGTTTTGAATGGTCATCAGTATAAAAAGAAGATATCAGTTACAGTTAGTGTACATGTTTTGAGGACAACAGTGGTTACCAATCAGAATTTGAACTTTGTGAAACTGATATTCATACACACAATGTACACTGTACAAGCTAACTAATAATTTAGAAATTTAAAAGTATGGTAGGGAAGAACCTCATAATGATGTCATATGTGTGTATACTTTTTTCTGTTTGTAACAAAATTATTCTAAATGAATACAAGTTTGTTTTTTGAAAAGTAACCCTTTGAAAGTAGTTATAATATACTTTAACACTATTTACATAAAATATTTTAACAATAATTAGTTTTTTAAAGAGTATTGAAAAATGATTTGAAAAATTAGTTCTGTAATTGGCTAATCTTTCTTTGTGATTCAATTTATTTAAAAAATAACACATTTTCATTAATACAGTTGTGAATTTATAATTTGTTATTTCTTGCTATGAAAACATCACCGTAAACATTTTGCAGTAGTGTGTATATATAAATATATATATCATAGAACTTTGTGAAGGTTTTGTACAAAATCTTAGCTGATAGAAATAAAATATTTTAAAATTCAAGGGTAAAAAACTATGAAAAATAAAGATGACATTCTTTAATTTTTTTGTATTTTTACATGTCAATAATAACAGAGAACACAAAATTATATATGTTTATTCATTACAGTGGTTTGTCTGTGGTGAAAAATATAACAAAAATTTATTAATAAAAATAATTTGATTTCAAAAGAAAAAAAGATCACTTTTGGAAGGGGGTTACAATAATCGTATAAAAAATGCAATGAACATAGTGATACTGATTTTATTCACCATATTAATATTTTTAATGTTTTTCAAAGGCATTTCCCAAACATAATTTGGAGGTATTACTTGATGGCTAGGGTTTCTTTTCTTGTGCCTTTCTAAGCTTTGGTCTGATTTTTCTCACTTGCTCAAGTCTTATTCCCCAAGGAATTGCCCTTAATGATGTGTGTCTCATGACACTCTCTGTGTCAGTGTACTCTCTGCCTTGGTATTGTATATAAGCATTTCTATTAGACAATATTGTTTACTTTTTCTCAACAAAGCATTAATTAATGGGTTTCTCTGTGGTATGAACATTGAACATTCTTTGTGTTACTTATTTCATTTTCATTTAAAACAATAACAATAATCATTTTTGGGAAGCTGATTTATTACATGAAGTACCAAGTTAATGTATTTGACAAATCAGTTCTTTCCTATCCTACTTCTGATATCTGGCATTGCTCACAAACTTGGGGATGGAGGTGACTTTATCTGTAGTGAGATGGAAAAATATGTCTTGTCCAGAGGTGTTTCCCCCATGGAAATTTGAGGCTGCATTTGTGGGTGATTCTGGACATTCTGGAGAGAATGTAGATTTGCTTTTTTCTGGCACCTTCCTTTACTCTATGACCTTTTCATGAGTCCAGTCAAGATCATATACCTCCAGCTCCTTTTTTTCAGTTAGTACATCAAGTTTGTGAAATTTGAGTTTTCCCCAGTCACTTTTGCATCTGCACCTTCATTGATGGTGGAAAGGTCTGAAGGTGACTACTTAGTTCTACTTCTATCCCCAGATATTGAAGTTCATGCAAAGAAATTTGCTGCTCAGTTATGTAAAGGGACTGCTGTGCTTTTTTTACCACATTTCTCAGAACAACATTCTTTACTCTACTACCACCAGAAAATAGACCTGCTCTTAAAAATGTGGAATTCCAGAATGAAGTCAATGGTCAACATGAATTGATCACAATTTTCTGTGATTCATCTAACTTTAACTTCAATGCTGAAATATTTATCATCCCTGCACCTTTCCTTGAAGCCTGTCATTGATCACCACATCAATTTGATGATGAGTTGGGACCATTGTTAGCATCTACCTTGATTCAAATATCAGCTCCTGTACTTTCTTTAGTTTCGTGGCTGCTGTGTTGTTGGGATGTTTTGAATAGAGATACTGGAGGGTATTCATCTATCTACTGCCATCTTCTACGTGTTACATTAGGTACACTTCTCCAACCCTTGATTTTTGTGGGCATTCCAGAGTCTTGGGATTTAAAGGTTGATTTTGCCCATCTGTTTTCACCCCTGTTGTAGTATATTGACTTATTGGTTTTCTTTAGTTACTATATGGTGTCATACTTCTGCCCCTCTTTGAGTGTTTCACTCACAGACATCAGCCCCTCAGTTAACTGGTATTCAGAATATTTCTGAGGTTCTTCCATTTAGTCAGAATACTGTTGGTAGTGGAAGTGACCACTGTATGGCACTGAGGTCTCTAGAAGCTTAGCTCCAAGAATTTCAGGTAATGTGGAAAATTTTTACCACAGATTCTTAGGTATTACAGGTCCCTATGTCAGATTTATTCTTTCAATTCACACTTCCACAACCATTATCTTCCCAAGCTGTAGTGTTTCTGTCTATTGCAAATCATTGGATTCTGGAACATTGTTTCATAACTGTCAGAGATTTCTTGGTCAAGGGTGCATTGGAGAGAAAGCTGTTCCAGTTCTTATTGGGCTTAATTAGGATGGGTTGTATAACTTATCAGTCAAGGAGACTATGCTCTGTTAAATGATGATGAGGATTCCCTACACATCAGTGTTATAGAACTTCTTGCTGTTCAATGGGTGATTTCTCCTTGTTTGAAATTTTTGAAGGCAAAGTTATCATGCTTCATTCTGATAATGCTGTGGTGGTTTTGTACATTTCCTGTTAAGGGAGTATTCTGTCCAGGTCTCTTTAATTTTGAACTTTGGACTTTCTATGTTGGGCTCACCTCTATCATATCATCTTACTAACTTGCTATATTCAGGAGATGATGAATTTGTGTTCGATTATTTGTCTCAACCCAACCAGATTCTCCAGATATCAAAGGGTTTTCTGTTGGATGTGCTCTTGGTTCATGACATTAATGATTAATGCATTTGCCACTCATTGGTCCATTCAGCTAACAGCCTTTTGGTTTCCAGCACCTCACCCTTGGGCATTGAAAATAGATGCATTCAGTAAGGATTGGACTAGAGTGCACCTATATGTCTTCTCATCACTTCATCTATTATTCATGTCTTAGCAATGATTTGTTCAACTCCTTATGGCATTCTGTTTGTAGTGCAAAACTTGCTGGTTCAAACCTGTAGGACTGATCACCTCTTCCACTATTTATGTTGGAGCAGCCCTATTCTGACATCTTATACAAATATATATTTTGGATGTCAAACTTCATGTGCAGTGGTTATGTGGTTCTTCTCACAACATCGGATTTTAACTTCTCCAGCTGTCATGTGCCTATCTCAGTCTTTGCATTGTCCCATGATGGACATTCATTTACATGAGTGGCACATGTATTGACAATGGTGTATTGTAAGGAGACTGAATCTACTTAGTTCATTCATCGCAACTGTAGCTCTTTAACAAGGGATTCACATCTTCTACAGTCACCCTGTATAAGGTCAGCTTATTGATTACCTTTAAATACTTGAGAGGATGGACATTCTTTGATACCCCACTGCTCTCTGACTTCCTCAAGTCATTTCATTTATTCAACTTGGATATAAAGGTGGTGTTATATACACTCTTTTGGCAGTCATTTGAGCCATAACCTTATGTAGTATGTATCACCTTTTTTTAAGATTTACTTTTTTGCTGCTTGTGTACGGCCATCACCAATCAGAGTGGCTTGCATTTTGTGGACACAGGATGCTTTATCATAATACCTACTTCCTACTTATGTTAGACACTGGCTGCCAGGGAAGGGGACAAATCCCTTTTTCCAATTTATCTGACTGCTGTTTCTTACCTCCATGGTCAGTCAGATTCTGATAAGTTGTTATGTCCAGTACAGGCTTTGAGGTGTTAGGTTTACATGCTAAAACTTTTAGGGATGCTATACAACAGTTTTTTTTTTTTATTCATTATATACTTTCAGTTTCCCAGGATTTGTCCCTGGTTATCTTGAAGGGGCAGGTATGAAAATTGATCCATATTACTTATTCTTGGCTCTTTTTGGAGGTAAGGAGACTTTTGCAAGTCAAGTCTCATCAGATTCATTGCATTCTGTGTCCTAAGCAGCCTGGTTGAATTGCCCACTGGAGAGCATTGTGTGGGCCTTTCCAATATTTCTATATCACATTATTTTCAGAATATGGCATCATCTTCCACTGAGAGTTCTGCAGCTACTATTAAGTGAATCTGTTAGATTATAAAGAGGAGTGAGTATTTTTATTCCTAATCACATCTCTTCTCTACTTTTCAGGGTCCCTTTATGTGGCAAGTGTTACCCAGTCAGGTGTGCTTTTGTCAAGCCAAACCTGCACTGGCAACCACTACACATTATACTGTATTTAGGTTACAACAGACTCTTTTGAAAATGAGGTGTTTCGTAAGACTGCACAGAGTCAGACCAAGTGTTATTACTGTACTGTGCTTAACTATCACTCATGGAATACCATACCAAAGCATAAATGAAACGAGGGAGTCCTTACCACTCCCATTTTCCAGTCACTGAAATGGTGAGCAGAGATTTTTTCTCTAGTGTTTGAGTGACTTTTCCTAACTTTTGGAGAAGAGAGCAAAGTTAGAGGCTCTCCTAACCAAGACACTGAAAGTTTTCCCCAGAATATCCTAGGAGTGGCTCCAGCCTATGTGGGAGCCTACTCATAATACTGGTTCAGATTTGATGTTCTTTTATCTGGTTGTGTTGAGCATGGCCATTCTTTTTTATCAATATTGGTTCAGTATGTAATTTGTAGAAAAAAGATCCATTGTTTTCTCATAATTCCAAGTGTAATGTAGTCACATCCTGGGTCCCTGGTTAAGCACAGTTTGTTCCTCATCCTTCATATGGTTCTGGAAGCAATCCATATATTTGTGGAATAAGGATGAGTATTCATAATTCTAGACCAAATGGATTTTATTTTCTCAGGTTGAGTATGGCACACAAGATTCCATCATTTCAAATTTAAGGCATTACATTATGGATTTCTTCAGACTGAGGAGAGGATTTGTCCATTTTGGTGTTGCTTCCCCTGTCATTGTGATTCTAGTGGTTTTGAACATATCACTCTGTAGCTGTAGGTTGTGATCCATTCATAAATATATATATATATTGCAGCTAAAGTGCCGAAACCACCAATGTGTGATTTAGTAGTTGTACTTCTATACTTCCAACCCAGAGTTACCTTGTTGGGGCCTGGCCAATGATGATGATGGATTATGTCGAATTCCACTTGCAGTGCATGGTTTGGGTTTTGAGAGAAGAGCATATCTGTTCTGAAGGTTGCAAGGTTCCCTTACTAAGGTGCTTACTTTATATTGACATGCCTACAATCTATGCAGATGTATTATGTATGGATAATGCTCTCCTTATCAATGTGTGAACCTGGCTGTAGTGTGAGAAGAGATAAGCATGGTTTAGAAGTTAACATTTTCTTAAATTTAAAATGTATTTCCAGTAATAATCACCTCTTTTTCACACACCCTGTTCTTCTTGTTAGAGACTGCAGATTAGATTAGTCTAGAAAGGTAATAATATTATTTAAACGAGGTGCTTATATATAGGACGAAGGTAGAAGGTACATTGAGATAAGTTGAAAGTGTCATGATTCAGTTATTGCCACAAACAGTTAAGTAGGTAGTAAAAGACTGCAGCAAGCAAGAAACATTCAGACTAATGCGTAGATGGGCAAATGTAAAGAAACCTTAGCTGTATCTTGATGAGTGTTTGTTTTTAGCAGTTATTGAAAAGGCTGGAAATAGGAATTTGAATGTTTGTAGTTGAGCTTTTAAACTTTAGATGCTCACTAGCATCCAATTAAATAATGTTTGGGTTATGAACTTGTGGAATGGCTTACTTCATGATATTATGCCTTTACAGTTATTTTGTTGACACACAAAAGACTTAAAGGTCTACATTAATTTTGTTTTTGATATTTTTATTATTTGTAGTTGTAGGGAAGAGAAGGCAGTGCAGAGTCAAATAACTTATGTAATTTAGAATATTTTTATATATTTTATCAGTTTTATAGTTCACTATAATAGTTTATATATTTTGTAATTAAATCAAATCTTTTCCCTTTTAAGTTGAGAAAAATTTTCTATTTTATTTTAACTAAAACAGTGTTCAGGGAGAAATGTTAACCCTACTTTATTCTGTACAGCAATTCATCTTTTATAATTACTTATGTTGCAGTTATGCATTTTAACACTACTGTACATTTAATTGTTCAGCTGAATGTTTGAAAGTTCATAGTGAATGTTTATTTGTAGTGTTATTAGGAACATTTTAATTTATTTATCATGTTGTTAAAACTCATTAATATGTATTTTAAAAAAAATTGAGAAGTGATATTAAAATATATATGGTCATTATGATGTATAAATAACATTTAAAATAATATATCATTGATGTACTTTTTTTAATGGTATTTTATTATTCGTGAGATTGTGATTGGTGGATGAAAGTCAGGTAGGTCTTGTATCATTTGACAAACCATTGTTGTGCGTCAACATGTCAGATGGAAGTACATCATAATTTTGTGATTTAAATTATCATTTTAAACTATGACTAGGCTGTTTTTCATCTTATATGTTAAGCTTAGCAATTTACTTTCAACTATCAATCTCTTATTGTTCTGTTACTTGTTTTCATATGTAAATTATAATGACTTCATAATTGCTTATTTGCATATCTTGTAAGGTTTGGATTAATTTTTGTTTTTGTATATAGCTTTCATTATGGTTGTTATATAATTTTATGCTTTCATAAATAAAATTTGTTCATCCTATTTATATATATTAGATAAAAAAATTAATTTCTTGAAGCTTTCACTAGTATAAAATTTAGAAAATAGTATAATAAAATTAATGTGTACAGTAAAAGTTGAACATTATTCAAAATAAGCAAATTTTAAATTGGTATTTTTTTTTTTAGAATAAGAGCATCTTATAAGTAGTAATTTTATTTTTTTGAAAGACATAGTATGCTTGATAGACCAAACATTTGTCATGTTCTCTAATGTTCCTATTCCTGCGAAATATTCCTTTCTCTCTCAGATAAAAGATATAGTCAAGAAACATCAACTACATTTTGTTGTTTTTGTTTCAGGTCTAGCCATAGTTATTGTGGTCTTAGCTACGACAGTAACTATGCTGACTAGTATGTCTATGTCAGCGATTTGTACTAATGGAGAGGTACGAGGAGGTAGGAAATAATATTTTGATAGATTGTGTTCTTATGTAGTGATTGTGGTATTAATATTGGTTTACATTTCAGGTCTATCCATTGTAGTTATTCTCTTAGCAACTGTGGTTACTACTTTGACAACTCTGTCCATGTCAGCCATTTGTACAAATGGGGAAGTTCGTGGAGGTAGGTGATTGTCCAGTTCGACTGGTCATCCTTATTTTTGGTCACTAAATGGAAAATATTGATACCTTCCTGTCATATTTATTCTGCTCTTTCTTGTTATGTATATCAATTCAAAAGAGAATAATACTGAAATGAAGTTTAAAAACAACCAAATACAATTGTATTTTCTTTTGCTGGTAGATAAAATTTGGAAAACATTATAACTTAAGAACAAGCAGATTAGTAATATTTTGTAGACCCAAGATAAACACTTAAACTATATTGCCAACTGTACATTAAAGCTTTGACACTTGTCACACAGTATAATGCAGTTGGAAAAGAATTTTCATAAATTAAATAGACCTGAAAAAGAGCAGGTGAGGAATCATGAGAGTTCTGTAGTTGCTAACCTGAATTGTCTTTGAATTGTCAAAGCTTTGCTATTCCATTTCTCTTAAAATAGAAAACCGGTATCAGCTTAATGAACTTGTCCAACGCATGAGCTGTAAACTGTTTCTGATTTATGTTTACCTTAATCACTTAACTGGTTATGCTGGACATAACCAGCATTATTGTATATTAGCCTAATACTTATACTATTTTCATTGCCAAATACTGTTGCATTTTACAAAATAGTTTGTGATATGGACCACGAGGCATCCAACTGCCCTTTTCTCATGGAAAGTGGTGTTAGATGCTTTTCTCAAATTTTTTGCAACAAAAGTTATTAAACCTTTTGTATACATGCCATGTGAATATGAGAGCCATCATCATTTCTACCGGAAAGCAAAGGCCTTGCCTCTTTCTAGATGAGATTATGCTGTTTTTAATTAAAATATATGTGAAATATGCAAAAGCAAAGAGAATGAAAACTAATGGATCCAAAGAAAGTGAAGAATAATGGATCCATAAAGTTGAGAGTACGAGCAAAATTGAAACAAGGTTTTGCAGGCAAGAAGCTGGTTATGAAATGATAAGTATACATAATATAACAGTTGTAAGTACGTTCATGGCACTGAAACTTGCAGTGTGAAAACAAAGTATGGTAGTGTACAGAAACCTGCTGCAGTTGTAATAAGAACGTGGGTAGTGTGGTGAGTAGCTACCTCTGTATGAACTTTCTTGTGTCAAGAACAGGATTATTAAATGTTATTATCGAATCTTTATTGATTTGATAGATATTATCAGCATTAATGCTTTTATTTTCTGCCATATTAACAAAATCAAGCTAAGGATGTTTTTCTTTTATCGAGCTGGCTGAGAAGTTGATGAAAAAGAACAATAGTGCTTTGACTGTAACACAGGACAGACCAGCTAAGTCACCACTGTCTGGTTGAATTGTTGTTGATATTTTTCTTATGTAATTCCTACTACAACAAAGAAATATCTTTCCAATAATGTGTTATAAGGCTTAGCAGTGTATGGAATCAGTGTCAAGAACGTACTGTTGGTCTTTGCTTGAAGATCTACCACATACAATACACCTAATTATCATGTGTTGCTCTTTTGTGTTGAATTGTAACACTCCAGTAAAAAATTAAAACTTGTGAACATTTATTCTACAGGATGTTTGGAAAGTCACTATGTACTTATATATTTATTAACAGACATATTTCAACACAGAATACAGGAGGTAAGTAAATATGAATGACAATTATAAAAAATGTTGATAGTGACCCCCATTGGCATCAATACAGATCTGGATTCTTCTTATTTTGTTTCTAAACATCGCTATTAGTTGCTGGCTTGAAATAGACAGAATAAAATATGATTACAAAACTGCACAATGACTTTCTGAATACCCTGTATGTAAAATATCAGAAATTCATTGCACAAAACGTTATTACGTAAGCTTCTGGGCTAAAAGGCCCCACTAAGCACACATCCAGTAATTTAAAAAGTTGCAGTTAACTGGTTAATATCTAAGGTAAGTTAAAAATAAATGTAAACTTATTTAATAATTTGGCAATGGAAATTCTACATCTACCAGTTCAAGTCATTTTTTATTCTTTTTGCAGTTGTTGATTGTTTTGTACAAAGGAATTTTCATGTTTCATATGTATTATTAAAACTATTTTATAAGCTTGATAAGATGGAAGTGAATGTAAGAACCACAAAAAGCAGATATTTTCTTACATTTAGTTAAGATATGTATGTAACTAACTTACAGGAGAAAGAATTTATCTGTCATAGTGTAGATATCATTATGGGTAAATAAATGTATTTACTATTGTTTACTTATAAGTGTTAGTTATAAAGTAGTGTTGTGAAAACTTGTTAAATCAGCTGCTTTAACTACAAAGAATGTTATTTTCATTTTGTGATAAGACTAGTGTTTCTATTTCTCTATTATTGATGTTTGTGGTTTCATCATAAATATTACTAGTGCTGCCATCATTCATACTCATACAGTGACAATGTTTATCAGCTATTGCCCATTTCTTTAGTGTCATGGTAAAATGCCACTCTGAAGGGAAGCAATGCTCATTTATACCATTCATAGATTTTTTACAACTGAATAAAGGGGGAATTTTTGCAAACACTTGTGTGGACTGTTCAATTTTCAAATTGGTAATCTCTGATTACAAGAACCTGAAAGCTGTAAACATGCAGTTACAGAGTATTCTTGTTGCCACATGTATACTTAGGCCTACTGACTGATACTTACAAACTATCTCTTAGATCAAAAAGCTTAGAAGTACACCTTTATTAAAGATGTACATTTCGGCTACTGAAAAAGTCTACATCTAGGCCTAATTATGTAATTCGATTGGTAAGGACATGAGAATCACAAGAACAAACACACAATCTGTAGGCCTGTGATGCAATAAAACAATTTAACAGACCAAACTGTAGGGGTGGACGATTATATGCACCATACCCCCACCTAAAATGACGGGGGGATGTATACCCTTCATCCCCCCTCCTCAGGATCCACACCCCTGACCATATATATTAACAGGGTTAATAACAAACATCCTACTGTCAGCTCTCAAAATCCAGTTTAATAGCCTAAAGACATAAGTCTATAACAGCTGCACTGTGGTTTTTGACAGATATGAAATTGAATGGGATTCCTGTGATTCTAATTTCTAAAGAAATCTTTTCATAAATTCAACTATTTATTTTGAGCTATGGCTTTAAACATATAAACTTTTACCTCAAAAGCCTTCAAAATACAATCATATTATCTTGTTAATGGTTACAGAATATATACCTAGAAATATTATGATACTTTTTTTTTTGTCCAGGAGGTTCTCTTTGGTGCTTGATTGGTGATTAATTGTTTTGTAAAATTCATTAATTCTTAAATTTTCCAGTTAATCTATGATTAACTGATTAAAATGGTTAAAAGTTGAATATTTGTGAAAAGATGAAAGACTTTCATTGTTTCATTTACGTCATACTGTCAATAAAAATACAGCCTTCTAATTATGTCATTTTTCCGAGATGTCCACAATGTTTTATTTAGAAAGGATTGATACCACTAAGACCTTTCTATCTCTACAGCCTCGGCATGGCCAAGTGGGTTAAGGTGTTCGACTTGTAATCTGAGGGCCGTGGGTACAAATCCCCGTCACATCAAACATGCTCATCCTTTCAGCCATGGAGGCATTATAATGTGAGGGTCAATCTCACTATTTGTTGGTAAAAGTGTAGTTTAAGAGTTGGCATTGGGTGGTGACAACTAACTGCCTTCCCTCTAGTCTTACACTACCAAATTAGGGATGGCTAGCGCAGATAGTGCTCGTATAGCTTTGCGCAAAATTCCAAAACAAAAAAACAAATCTATCTGTACACCAGTTTGAAACAAAAACATCACATTAAAAATATTTTATAAAGAATTTTGATATTTTTTGGTGATTTTTGAATGGACATTCCTTTTATTATTGTTTAATATGCATGAGATAACATGGAAGAAAACATAGTTTGTCACTAGTATTTTCGTTTAAAGAGGTGCACACTTTTCAGTTTTGTAATGAATAGGTTAACTGCTTTAAAACTTCTTTCTTTTTCTACACTAGTTAGAAGAAAAGTCATCATAGCATTAAATGTCTTTCCTAATGTATTTCTTTGGTATTTTCTAAAGAAGCCACTTCTCTTTTGATGTATATCAGTGTGTCTTGGGATAAAGTCTCCATATCCAGTGCTTTTGATTTTCCTCCTTTCCTTTTCTCTAAGAGAAAACATCTAGTTCTGCTTTGCTCAGTTTATTTTGTGGTTCATTGATAGTTTGAGTTTCATTGTTTTGAGTGTCTTTCTTGATCTCATTCATGCAAGGATGGTTTTGGAATAAATTAATGTAAGTATCTTTGGCTGTCTTTGCAATTTCACATACAGATGGATGTGGGATCAATGAGCCATCTTTAAGAAGTGAGCAGTGTGTACTTGGGTTCTTTGTATAAACTAGTGAGCTTTATGTTTCTTCTTTCCATAATCCTGTGGTTTATAACCAGATACAACTTGTTTCATATCACACTCTCTTTTATCAAATTACAGTCTCTTCTTTTTAATACTAGAACATTCATTTCCACAACTTTTAGGGCCTTGACAATTATCAAGGTACCTGCTAAACAAACTTTATTTTCTTTGCAGTGGGAGAAGAATCTGTGCAGAAAGGTCAATTCAAACATTTTCAACAATATTTTTCAGTTCCAAAAATCTGTTTAACATCTTGAGTTTCACCTGAGTCTTGTATAGTTTCTGGAAATGATTATTTTTAACTGGAAATTTACCAAAAATGTGTACATTTTTCTTTATCTTTCCAATCATCCCTCAAAAATCATTTGTAAACTTGATGTTCTCATTACAGTTTTCTTCATTCCAGTTTTCACTTCTTGTCTTCTACCTTCATCATCATCCTTGACTCTGCATGAATACTAACTTCTTCAGTTTTTGCTTCCTCAACTGTACCCAACGTTTTATGTAGAACATGAACAACAACCAGAGGAATTTTCTGATTGTAACAAAGCTAGTGGTTCACACCCATTAACTGCCCCATAATTTTACTTACAGAAGCACCATCAATGAAAATAGCAATGATGTCTTCTTTTAGATCCAAATCAAAGCTTTTGTCTTGGTAGCTGACATGTTGACCTGAGCTCTTATTATACCAAATCCATAGAGTTTTGTTTCTATAGAATGCATATTAAGATACATATACTTTTTTCTTGCTTATGGATACACTCATATAGTGACAAAGAAAATATCTCACCTGCATCTTTATTTTTCTATCCCTCAACCTTCATTTCCTCTTGAAACTGTTTTCCATACAAAATTCCCTTTGTCCTGATACTTTTATCTGTTAGAGGCATCTAGTCTTTGGGCTTTCAACTTGTTTTTGATTTCTGAACTGTTGGCCAGGGTGACAAGAAAATGTTACTGCTGCAAACTTGACAAGAACCAATCCTGGGGAAGATCAGTTGGTTTTTGGAAAGTAGAACAGAATTTACAGTTATGTATCAGTAGATGTGAACACAGAAGATGTGTAAAAGGTGGCCAGAGCAATTTCCAGTTGGCGTTTGTATATTTGAAATTATGTCTGATGTTGATTAATTAGCTTAGGTGGTTGCTTCACAGTGTTTGCATTTCAATGCATTTGTAATTTTTGTATTACTTTGACTAGTGAGGAAATTCTTCCAGGTTTTAGAAAAGTTTTCTTTCAATGGAATCCATGCATAATCCATTTTTTTACAATGTTTCTCTTTAAAAAAAACAACAACAACAGAATGGCAGTCTTTAATTGATTACCCTTTCATCAAAATCAATTACACCATATAATTTTAAGAAAACTGAATTCCTTATAAATGCTAAATATCTAAAATGTTTAGAGGATATTAAAGAAATCTTTAATAATAATTGATGAAATATGAAAGCATTTTGACAATAATAATGGTTTGCATAATGCAGACGATTTAAAAATATTTTTTAAAATAAATTTTGAATTAATATAATAATGTATTTGATGTTACTAAGTGAGTAAAATATAATTATTTTCTGAAAAAATTAAACATTTTAGTTTAGGGAAAACTTACCATCAAATTAATAATTTTGTATGAAGAGTAACAATAAAACAGTTTTTCAATGAAAAACAGTTTATAACAACTTAAATGAACAGAAAAGTTTATGAAAGTATTGTGACCTTTATTTATTTCAGCTTCATGGAAATAATTTAAATTTTCATGTGATCTTGCAAGGAAATGTATTATACTTTATGCAATGCTAACGTAGGATATTCAGAAAAAGGTAATACACTGCAAATACATTCATGTGAACGTATGATTCAAATAATATTTGTGGTACTAGGACTAGCACAAACTTGGACTATTAGTGTACCTGTTTAAATGCTTTATCCACCTGACCCATTATATTAAGCACCACTGATGATTGACTTTCTACTTATAATGTTATGTTACTGTTCACAAATCATACAAAGATTCTTTAATACTGTTACTTACCCAGTTTGGCCTGGTGAAATATGAATTTATTCAGTAGGCAGGAGTAAGATGCTTGCTGAGATAAGCAAAAGTCCAAGCCAGTTTCTTACCGTGTGAGTGCAAGTTGGAAATAATTAACTGATCATTTGGCTTAGTTATCATTTCTTCAACTAAGTGCTAGGCTTCTTGGTACCATATTACCTTGGTTCACTTTATAAAAACTGAAATAAATTTACAAAGAGTATGAGTTTAAGGTTTAATAACTTTTTCAAAATAAATTTTTATTGACTCATGATTAAATTCTAAAAAAACAACAGATATGTTAATTAATCAAAACTATGCACTAGTTCTATTTCATAACCATTACCTGCACTTTGAGGATGATAGAGTTGCTCTAGATTGAGGTATTATTTCTGAATCCACTGCAACCTTAGAAGCTTTACTTATCGAGTTACTTTGGTTCTGTGGAAAACATTAAAGGCTTTCTTTTACAAAATATTGTGGTCCATAACTTCATCTCATTTCAGAATCTCATGTTATGAATAGCCTTCATTGAAGTGTGATGTTACATCATTCTGTATCTATAAGTGTGTCTTTGGTGGCATTGCACTGTTTAAATGGTTAGGAATCCAATGAAAACTAAATATATAAGTACCAAATTGTTGTTTACATTTGTATTGACACCACTGCATTGGCATATACAGATTGTTCTTACTAAATACAGTTAATTTGTCTGTGTAATAGTTTGTGGTAAAAGATGTTAAAAAATATTATAGAATGAATTTACATGTCAAAGTTATAATGGTATTCATATTCTAAGTTTTAGAAATGCGTACATTTTGACACATAGGCTTACTTTTTGCTAATTTATTATTAAATATTAACTGATATTAAGTATTAATATTGAATAAAAAACAACAAATGTAGATTGAGAAGTGTTTTATAACTTTGTAGAAATAACAGTTTACTTGTGCATTGAAGATTGTCTTATCTACATTCTGTAAAGGAAAACTACCTAAAACTGAATATTTTGTTTCTTAATGTTTTTTTTAACAAAGGAAATTTTGTTATTTTCCATATTTTTTGTAAAAGGTGGAACATACTATATGATTTCAAGGAGTCTTGGGCCAGAATTTGGAGGAGCAATTGGACTAATTTTTTCTTTGGCAAATGCTGTAGCTGTTGCTATGTATGTGGTTGGTTTTGGTGAGTCATTGAGAGACCTATTGGCTGTAAGTACAGAGACCGCTTACTGCTATTTTGGTATTTACTTTCAGTAATAATTAGTTGCTTATTGTGTTTAAATTAGATAGCATTAAATTTATTCTAATGATTATTGCTGAAAAAACAAAAAAAGCTTAGAAAATCATAAAACATGTTGGTAAGAAAAGCTAGAGCTGTAATTATGGTATATTTCATTGCAGAGCATAAGATCAATAAATTTGCAAATGTACTGTTCAATTCATCAGAAAAAACTTTAAACTTGTGTAAGTTTATCTGCCTTTCTCTTGGTTGAAAGTTGAGTAAATGTAGACATAAAGAGCACATCGGTAATTTGTCTAATGCTCTTTAGTATTACATAGTTATGGTATATAATAACATTACTAATGTTTCATAATATTGTACAAAGATGTTTTGTAATATTGCAAATTCTTTCTAGTGGTACACAGATGAAATTCTGATAATATTAATAATGCTCCTTGGTATTACACACATAAGATATTTGATAATATTCCTAATACTTCTTAGTATTATGTGTATTAGATATTTCATAATATTGTTAACACTCTCTATTATTATGCAGATAAAGTATTTGGTAATATTAGAAATGGTCCCTGATATTATACAAATAAGATGACTCACATGTCAGTAGTATTTCAATTGTTTTGTAGAGGCACACAGTCAGTATAGTTGCTGTGTAGACATGTGCATCAGTAGTATTGCTATTTTTCATAGCAGCACACAGGCAATATAGTTATTATGTATGTATGAATGTTAGCAGTATTGCTAGTGTTTTCAATATCACATAAACATTATTCCTACTGCATATACATACCTCTTGGCTGTAAGAAATGTTAAGTTATTTTAAAAAATATAACACAAGTTTTAGGCCATTGTAAAATGCATTTTAAAATATTTGATTATTTTGCATCGTATAATATTTGAAGCTGATAAATATTGCAAATTAGTCAGCATTCATTTTACTATTTGTTAACAGCTGCTGTTATTTTGTATTAGATATTTAAGTGAAATGTTCTGCCTGTGATTATTCACGTAACAATTAATGGAAATGTTAAGCTGTATTTATTCACATATCTCTATAAGGAGCTTTTCACTTGGCTTTAGAAGCTTACAGCAGTGAAAAATTTGGTACAAAAAAAACTGTATCAGTGATGGTTCAGTAATCTTCCAAGAATCGATTAAAGAACCAAAACTTGTCTAGATCCTGTTTTTTTCAGCATAGTTTGAAGAACAACCTGTTTACCTATAAAGTTGGAGAATTTAAAGTATATGTTTCTGTGTTGCACCAACAGTGTTTCTGTGAAGTTCTTAGCAGTAATACTCAATATATCAAATATTGCATGGGTAATTTTCTGGTTTGGCCTAGCCACCATGATTGTCATGCTCTACTTAAACCTAATAGGTTTAAACTCTTCAGATTTTTAAACTTCTATTACTTATAGATACTTAACTATTAAAAGTGCATGAATTTGGTATGGTTTTTCTTTGTACATATATTTATTTTGTAATTTTTTTTCTGATAAAAGGTATAATCGCATACTTCTGAGATACACTGTTTATGTGATTTATTACTAGCTAACAGGCCAAAGGTTAAAATTTCTTGATATTTATAAATGTGGGACTAGAAAGACTAGATTCTGTAATTTAAAAAGAAAAGCAGGATATAGGTCTTAATGCTTATGTTGAATATCCTTTAAAACAAGGTGTGATATTAATTAGCAACTGCAGTAGGATAGTTGAAAATATATGTCTAACATTGATTAAACAAATATGATATTTAGAGATAGTTGGTGTGAAAACAGTTAAAGATAAATGTAAAAAGACAGATATGGTAACATTAACTTTTTTATATTAGAGTAGTTCTCTTCAATAATTAGATGCCCATCAGTAATCCACCTTTTGTTTTGTTAGTTGTATTTTATTTATCACCATCAATTGATGTTAGTTACTTATTATCAGAGGTTCTCATCTCTTTCTTCTTTCCTCATCACAATCACTAACCTTTTTTTCATCTCTTTTTAAATTTATTTTTGTTACTAGCAAGATCTGTTTTCTTTCATGTTAGATGCTCTAGTTTACTTCCTGACCAATGTTAGTCTGATTTTTTTGCTAGGTTATATGACATTAAGAAACTTGAAATTTTACACTGATGGTAAAATTCTTTCTCAAAATATACTATACAAAATAAAAAGTTATAGCCCAGACTAAAGCTAAAAACGTAAAATCTTAATTTTTTAACTCCTTAAATTTTGCAGATTAACGATCTTAAAATTATTGATAGTCAAATAAATGACATACGAATCATTGGAATCATAACGGTCATCGTTCTACTTGGAATAGCCATTATTGGAACAGAATGGGAATCTAAGGTATGTTTCAGAGTTTTAGTATTATATATTTAATTCATAATAATGTATATTATTAATCTTAATGATTTTTTATTAATATACATTTTCTCATCCAATAATGTATTTTACTTGAAAACTGAAATTAATAATGCAGTAGTAAGTGTTTTTACCTCAACATGTCTGTTACTGTGAAAAATGTTATTAAATCAGTAAGTTTTTACCATCAGATATCTTAATAAGCTATTATATAATAATACATTTTAACACATGATATGGGCATCAAACATTGGAACAAAAATACTCCAGAAAGGAGTAAAATTTGTACTGTGTCTTTCTTTTATTTTAAAATCAGTATCAGCCAATCTTAATGAATGATTAGGAATGCCACCTACTGGAGATTTGTCTTTAAAGAAAAAAGTGAGAGAGCAACAATTACACTAAACAATAGGTATCAAATTTTCCTAAAATATTTAAAAGTTTAACTCAGAAGTAACATTTTTGCTACACTATGTTCTTATTTAAGTTTTATATTACATAATGTATATTATCAGTTTTCAGTACTTTTTTACAACGTTAAGATGTGTAATGTGTATTTATTCACTTTGTAAAATATATGATACTTCTAGTAGCTGTTTATAAGAGATAAATATTCACTCATTTAAGGTTTTTGAAATCACAGTGATCACTATGAACATTATTGAAAGTTACACCTTAGTAATTTGTTTTAGAATGTTTTACTTCTTAAAGTATTGTGTGTGTGTGTGTATATATATATACACACACACACTAACTTTTGTAGATTTTAGAATAATATTATTGGAGTATTGCACCACAATACATTAAAAATCTGTTTGTAGTAAAGTAGTTGATTACTTGAAATAAACTGAAAAGCAAAGATTATGGCTTACCTCCATGACAGGTTTAAATTTTTTCAATAAGAAGAGGGCAAATTATCAGTTGAGTGCATCCCAAGACAAATGTCAGTCCTACTCATGCGTAATATTCTTACCTATGTCTTACCTTTACCAATATATTTTGATATTGTTCTTCCACAGACCTTCTTTCTGAGGCTTTCCACAGAAATGCTGAGGGGTTTTTTGTAGATACCTTTGCCTTTTCTCTTTCACTTTAGCCTGCATATTGCCTTCAGCTTTGGTGTTACATATGTGGTTTCTTTGTTGTTGAAACCTTGTAGATTGTGATGCCATATTGGCTTAGATCTGTTTATTCTCGACATATCTCGGGGATAAAGACAAGCACAGTTTTGAGACATTACATCTTTGAAGTAGTTCCAGACAATATTGAGCCCCAGGTGACATTGGTGCACCAACAATCCATCCTTATAATCCCAGCTCTTACCTGTTCCTTCTAATCTATGTGTTTATTTTCGTCATCCTTCTTACACTAACAATATTAGTGACTACCCAGTGGGAGCTTGGCTGTTCAAGTTTCTTTATTGCTGATGTCCATTCATCAATGATTAATGGGTGCTTCAGGTATTGTCAGAAGGATTACTTGTCCAATTTCTTTCTCCACCTCAAGTTTCTCCTTTCCTCATTTTTCTCTCTCCTTGAGATTCCCCAAGAGCAGCTAAAGTCTATCAAAAGTGTTTTTGTTCATGCAGTAGACAATCAGACCTTTTCCTAATTTTTCCAGGGGTTTTTAGATTGGTTGCTAGTAATTGATGTATCACCTCAACTAACTCATATCATTTCAAAGATTCACCATGGAGTCTTTTCTCATGCTTATATGGGCATTTACTATATAATTGTGTAAAACAAAAATGGATATCTCTAACACTTGCCTGCAATAGTGATATCACTTTCATCTCATCTTTATCTTTGCTTTATCCACCTCAGGATGGTTTAGAAATTTCAGACCGCCCCTTTCATATTTGTCTCAGCACTTTACATGTTTTGTTGTATAGTTTGGGTTTTTGAACATCATTTCTTCTGGCTCATTTCAAACAGGAATCAGCCTATCATAATCTGCAGCTTGTGTCCGTGGTGGTGCTATGGTAGGCTGGTGGATCAAATTGTAGAATTTTTTTTTCTTGATAAGTTTGCTCTTTAACAGGATTTCATCTACTACCAGTTGTTATTCTTCAGACTTTGGTGTGACTCTAAATGGTATATGTTTTATTAATTCCTTCTTTTTTCCCAGGACATTTCTTTACTTTTTATTGCATGGATCCCAGTTGGTGGCCAGTGTTACATGACCTGGTATTTTTTAACTCTGAATCTGTACTATCCAATTATATTGATTTGTACGTTATTTTCTATGGCTTCACACACTCATCATAGTGTAGTGGTGTTCCTCAAGACTGCTTGAAGTTTTGTTTCATAAACATGCCTGTCGAGGACCATGGCAATAGTTTGTTAGAGGAGTGTAGAGGGAGTTACATGCATCATGTGAACATGTCATGCTCCTATTAATGAGGATGTGATGTATGATTATTTGCATAAGACACATGTTGGAATCATGCAACTTGAATAGGGTGTTAGAAGGCTTGTGCTATGCATAAAGGAAAAGTTGGCATACAGAGAGCAGCACTGAATGAGAACAGCTAATCTTGTTTGTTTGTTTAGGGTAAAGCACAAAGCTACACAGTGGGCTCTCTGTGCTCTGCCCATATACAGGTATCGAAACCCAGTTTCCAAAGGTGTAAGTCCACTAACATACTACTGTGCCACGGGGGGCAACTAATGTTGTGAGAGGGGGTCATACCTATCAGAAATACATTTTCAGTAGAGGAAAAATATCATTCATTTTGCAATGTTTCATCAAAACAATTTAGCTTTATGGCCTAAATTTTTAGAAAGTGAATTATCTTTAATTGCTCAGAAAAGAACTCTGAATATGGTTTAGAACATAAGTATTGATAACTAAGACAAAATTTTGTATGGAATCCAAAAATGTAGATAATAAAATGATTTCCTTGGTATATTGAACATTCAAATTGTTTCCTGTCAAACCTCCTATGATAAATGAAGTTTTGATAAAGTTGCAGATTCACTGAAGATAAGACAATGCTGATTAAGATATTAGAAGTGTGAAATTTGAGAACTTTTGTGAATCACATTTAAGAACACATCTGCCAGTCAACCAAAGCTAATGAAAATATGGTGAAATCTTAAACATTTTCTTTCTTGTTAATAGGAATTGAGTTGAATCTACAAGTCCAACCAATTTATTTATTTTGAAGCAAAATGTGGCAAATTTCCTATACAGGAACCTTTCACCGACTGATTGATATGATACGATATTTTATGATATCATAAAATCTAGAATTGACAAGAGCTTTTAACTTGTAAAATGATGTATATTTTGAATTGCTAGTAAAATGCATTGACTTCTAAATGACACTTAATAACACAATAACAATTTTTCTAATCAGTGTAATGGCCAAAATTAATATTATACATCAAATATCAACCCTGAAACATCATAAATTAGCCATCGTACATCTATCCATTTCTTAATTAAGAGAAAAGCAAAGTACTGATTCTGTAACAGTAATGCAAGCTTCCTAATTAAACAACCATGAAAACTCCTACTTTATAATTAGCTTCTATAAGCTATTTAGAAATCTGATCTTGTATAATGTCTTTACTTTATGACTTGTATTTATATATAAAACACATATTTTTAAGTGTAATGATTAATAACAATAACATTTTATTTAACTGAAAATGTATATTTGATGGATACTTCTGTACACAGTTTAGCTTCCTTTTGCTTCTGTCTGAGAGAATTGCATGCTAACTAACCTTGATGCAAGCATCTCCCACCTAATTTCATGAGTTGTAATGTGAACTGTACTGGTACATAATGATGTCATGTAACAAAATCCTTAACCAACAGGAGAGTCATACAACCTCCATCTTCATTAGCTCCTTCTGTAACTTGCACTCGTGATAAATTCTTTCTTTAACAAGGTTTTACAAAAAATGTGCCCCAGAAATGGAAATATGTGAAGGTATATCTGTAAGAAATATTTTTGCATGTAAGGAAGATGTTAATTTCTGAGATAGTAACTCATCTCCATACACAGGTTAACTGGAATCCTATATGGAATTGGACAAGGGGCTTTGTAAGGGCACAATTGTGGGAGACTGCTTTATGTCTCAATTAAGGTATCTTTGTTTGCCCAGAATGTGGAAAAAGGAAGAGAAAAATGAGCCTCATGTATTGCAGGGATGGGCAGAATGAGAACATGATCATCCAAGTGCTTGCATTCAAACAGTTGGGAAGCCAATATGTAGTGTGATTGGGACATATTCAAAACATCACCAATAGTATAAAAGTGGATTCGGAGTGATTTTGAATGCAAGCACATGGATGATCATGTTCTCATTCTGCCCATCCCTGCAATACATTGGGGCTCATTTGTCTCTTCCTTTTTTTACATTTTGGGCAAAGAAGATACCCTTACTTGATGATGAGAAACCCACTTAAAATGAAACACAATTCAAAACAGAAATCCACAGAAAAATCACCCATACTGGATTATAAATTCCCTGGGACTCAGCACATGAAACAAAACAAAAACTCAACCACAAAACTATGCTCACCCAATAAAATTAATGATGAAATCAACAAGATACAACAAACTTCAGCACTATATACTGCTGCATACCATATGTTCTTGACATTAGTGAAGAAATAGCAAACATTTAGAAAAAAAGTTATAACAAAACATAACATTCTAGTAAACACTAAATGTTTCCAAAAACCAGGTACAAAACTAGTCCAAGCTATGTAAAAACTACACTGACAAAGACAACATTGTTTATGAAAAACAATGTAATAACTGCCACGACTTCTATTTTGGAGAAACAAGCAGAAAAATGGAAACTAGATTCAAAGAATACAAAAAAACACCTTCACACGTTTTTAAACACTGTAAATCAAATAAACACATCATAACCATAGAAAACACCCAGATATTAAGTTGGGAAATGAATAATAAACAAATGCAAAATCAAAGAATTCCTACTTAAACAGCAACTAAAACCAAAATTAAACCAATATAACGGAAAATCTTTATACTTATAGTAATTAATAACCTAAGATCAACTTGCAACGCCCCCTACAATCCCATACCCATTTATACTGTCGCCCCAAAGATGTGTCTGTCAACGTTCACATTAAAACTCTCATTCTTATCATGAAGATGACCTAGGAAGGTGGAAATGTTGTTTTCTCCTTATCAAAAAAGTATTAATACCCATACCAGCCATTCTGAGATATAATGAAGTTACACTGGTTGAGATATGAAGCAGTCTTCACAGGACAGACTCCAGTTGCAGGAGAAAGACATATCAGTTATATTATTACGGTGTCATAAATTAAGTACCCACAGAGACAGATAGAACAGTAATGAAAAACTTGCATTTTAATTTAAAGTGCAATAGAAGAGTGACAGGAAGAATGCCACATGATTGGGAAGTCCAGCTTAATCCATGACAAATCAGAAGATTTTTGCATATGAAGATATCCTACAATGAAGAAAGGACATGCAATGGTGAAGTAAGGGAAAGGAGAATTTGGGCAGAAGAAGAAGAAGGGTGAATGATAAGAGAAGAAGGAGACTGAAGTAATCAAAAAAAGGGCATTGACTGTACAATTCAATGAGGAGTGATACATATCAAGGTGAGAACCCAAGGGAGGGAACATGTAGGGAAATAGACATATAAAAAGAGGTGAGCTTGGACTTAACTGAGAAAATTGATCACCAAAGCAAAGGATAAGGAATTGTGAATGGAAGAGAGGAAGCCCAGAGTTGAGAAGTGTGTCAGAGACATCCATGGTGGACGTGCCTAACCAAAAGCAAACTCCATAAAGGATGTGGAAATGTAGAGGCTACTTTGATGGAAGAATGTAGGCTGACTGAGAGAGGTAGCCTGCCACCAGATTTGAAGCTTTTGGTAGTTGAAAGGTTATAAGCCAATTCTGATATAAACAGAATCCAGTAATGTATGTTCAAATTCCAATAGCAAAAGGCCACAAAAAAGATGTCTCTCAGATGACTGATATAAGAAATGACCATGAAATTAACTGAGTGAAATATGACTGTGATTCACTAGTAATGGAAGATATATTAATATGTCCAACAAAAAGTGAGATGTGAGTAAACATTTTTTTTGCATCCCACACCAAAAGTTTTGTCCTCTACTAGATATTTGCCTCAATAAGAGAAGGAAGCATCCATGAAGAGAGAGGGGTATAACTTAAGAAGCAGTAAGGAAATGCCAGAAGAAATAAAACATGGACCAGTCACCATAACAAGTCCTAAAGATGAGAAGGGGTTTGCATATGAGGACAATGGAACCCAAGTAAGAAAGCTGTGGATCTACTAGGTTCTCAGTAGGAGGAACATGTTTGTGTATCTCAAAAGAATAAAGGAATTCCTTGGAAGCCAAAGTCCCCAAGACTGAAAGAATGTCCTGCATAGGAAGAGGAAAGAAGGGTAAATATTTTGAACAGATATACCATTGCTTGCAGGCAAAGAGAAGATTTGACTTAGCTGAGACAGAGATAAACTAAATGCCCAGAATTACCAAGTAATAATGGCATGAAAAATGACTTATATCACAGGATGAGTCCTCCCAACAAAGTATAGTCCCATGCAAAAGAAGATTGGAGAAGAATAGACCATTTGAGAATGGGCCAACAGAAACCAATTGTACAAGAAACTCTTGGTAACTAAAAGCTTTCATGATACCAACAAATACAAAAGGGGTTAAGTTGAAGGAAAAAACAAGGAAATGAAGGATGGAATTTGAAATATATGTAGATGATAGATTGAGAGTGATTTGGAATAAGATATCCAACTTACCAACCATAGTAAACTGCATACTGGGTGAGAATGATTATCGATGGGGTCAAAAAATATGAAAAGGAAATAGAAAGAGAAATGAAGAGAAGAAAGGCAAGGAAAGTGAGCTATGAAAAATGTCTTTCTGATGGAAAAGGAGATGGGTACGCATTAGCCTTGTGTGTCTGATAGTTACTAAGAACAAATGCTTTATCATAGATTTCTGTTAGAGGGAAGATAAGATAAAGAGAACATCCTGGAACCTGGGATGGGGAAGTCAAAGGTAGACTGATCAAGACAGGGAATGAGAGAAAAGGGAAAGACCAAGAAATAAGAAAAACAAAGGAAGATAATGAAGACTGAAGCTGTATAACATCAGTCCAGGTTAAGAATACCATGTATACAAGGAGGAGGAAGTACAGTAAAGAGGAATTTAAACTAGCCTATGCCTATCAAGATTCAACTTTAAGAAACAAAATAAAGAGTGATAGAGCAGAAGAATTGGAACAGGCAACTTTATAAATAGAAGAAAACAAGCAGGCCACTAATCTGAAGCATGATAAAGTGCCTCAGGTCATATGCAAAGGTAGGAGAGAGAATACAGGAGTGTAATGAAAAACTGAAACTGCAAAAAGGGTAAGGAGACCCATTCCCAAAGCTAATAAAGTAAATACCAAGGACAGGGATTTAAGAAAAGGAAAAGAATTTCAAGTTAAGAATTGGAAGAGGACTAGACATTATGATGTGACAGGATTGTGTTAGAGAAATATTATAATCCCTTTTTAGCAAACAAGAAGGAAAGGCTAGGAACACACACAAAAATGAAACCCAAAAAACGGTAGGAAGATTCAAGCCATTTCTCAAGTAATACTACCCAAAACAAATCAGGTTAAAATGGCAGTCAGAGAGATTGCCCTCAATTGAGAAGAAATATTGATGGTTGCTGGGACAGGAGTTGGAGACTCAGTAAGTATATGGTAATCCACAAGTGTTGAATAATGGCTACAATGTTACAAACAGTTGATGAGATTCCAGAAGCCACAATAGAAATAAGGCCTGTGTTTATACAAATTGACTCCAAAAAGGACTAAATATAAATTACTATCATTTAAGAATTCACAACAAAAACTTTTAAGCTTATGAAACAAAAGCTAAATAAAATGAAAATCAAAGTTTCTATTAAAATAGAAATCTCAACAAATTGAACTAAAAAAAAAATGAACATTTCTGTGTCATTCAGTGCTGAAGAAAAGAATGAAATTATCACAATGGCAAGTGCATAGGAAAAGTTACTGTGAAGGTAGATTATATCACACTCCTATTGGTGGATTGCTTTTATCACATAATGATGCCATCATGTACCAGCACAGTTTGTATCAAAACGTGAAATGAGGTGGGAGTTTTCTCAAGGCATGCAAATTTCATTTATAGACAAGTGAGGGGAATCTCATTTCTGTGTACAAAGGTGAGAATTTATTGGAAATGCATTTTCAGATTAGTTATAAGTTTAATGTCAAACATAACTTTTTCTATCAATAAGGAGTTTTGCAATGCACAATCAGTGTAAAATGTTTTTGTCCACAGGTGTAAATTTCTGTTTTGTTTGCTTTTTATATAACATACCAAAATATTTGATTTCTTTGTAACATGCATTAATTGTATGATCATGGTACACTGTATTTTACATTTAAGCAGATATATGAGGAAGGTAACTAAACTGTATATGGAGGTTATTGTTATTCTGAAAAAAAAGTTTTTTGTGTTTACAGTATGACTTTAAATTTGTTGTTTTGAATATCCAGATTCAAATGTTTCAAAACACATTGTAATAAAATTACACATTAATTCCTACAGCTATCCATTTAGCTGGTAACAAATATTCAGTTAAAGTATTACCACCAGGATGCAGTGTGTCACAAAGATGTTCAGTATTAACATTTTGTTTTTGCATTATATTTGTCTACTCTCCCAGTGCACAGTAGTAAGTTTGTAGACTATAATGCTAGAAACAACAACAGGTCTTTGATACACAATGTGGACATATTGCAGATAGTCCACTTACAAGCTTTATGCTTTATAAAAAAAACATATTACACTAACTTCCTTCCCTTGATGATTTGCACTAACACTTAATTTTTATTGTGTATAACATACAATTTCATAGAATTTTATGTAGAGAGAAGAATGACTTATTTTATTAATAATAATTTTTTAATTTTCTACTTTTCAGGCTCAAATCATATTACTTTTTATCCTCCTGATAGCCATGTTAGACTTTTTGATTGGCTGTCTCATTCCACCCTCTGCATATCAGCAAGCTAAAGGATTCATTGGTTGGAGTGGTAGGTATAATAAATGTTTCTGAAACAAGAATCTTTGTGATACAGCTTGGTAGCACATGAAGATACTAGGATTGTTATTATTAATGGTGATTGTTTTTGTAAGTTGTCCTATATTTCATAACAGCTGATGATTTAAATTCCCTCGAAAGATTTTTTTTTTAGAACAGAGTTTTGTGAACTGAACTTTAATGTTTTTTTATAACAATAGCTTACATAGACCATTATAATCTATTGAAGTTTTTTGAAAGTATTACAGCATGTTACTTTCAGAGAAATTATCTTCTTTGAATATTTGTTTCCTGGTGATTCTAGGGGAGCTTGCAAAAGAGAATTTTGTACCAGAGTTTCGTGGGGAGACATTTTTCTCAGTATTTGCAGTGTTTTTTCCTGCTGCTACAGGAATTCTTGCTGGAGCTAACATATCAGGAGACTTAGCAGTATGGAAATTGTTTTATATTCTAATTGCTTGTATAAACTGACTGATGTTAATTACTATTTAACATAAAAATACAGCTTTAATTATTTTTCTGAGTTTTTGAAAATATTGAGATTATTTTGTCTTTTTCAGTATATTTTATATTCATATGACATGATGTTTATTAATTTCATGACTTTGTAACTTCAACCATCTCTCTTAGTTAAATGTTACAGATGTAAGCTGTACATTTTTTAATGTGAACATCTAGTCATTAAACTTGGTTGAAAAATAAAACTCCAAATCCAGCCACTTGTTCATCATTGAATTAGTCAAGAGTTCAGTGATCTTTATTGGTAGAAAGCAATTATTGAGAAACACAGAAAACGAGAGTTTTAAAACCTTTAGTTCAAATCTTTGTGAAAGGTAAATCACTTTTCAGGAGTTTTTGAAAAAAAGAATGAATTAGTTATTGAAGGTGCATTCACTATAGCTCATTATCTTAGAAGAGACCAAGCAATTATATATTTATAGTCAGTAAACTTGTTGAAAACTAACACCTTAAAACTGGTTTTAACAGTCATTTTTTAATATCCAACTAATTTTAATGTAGACACTAGTGAAGAGCCATGGTCGTATTCAGTTATTAGTAATGATTAAAGTCATAGTATATTGTTTAGTTCTTAATTATATTTCAACAATTACACATTGATTCTTACTCATTATTCAGTCATTCATGGAACAATGTTTTCTAGCTCTATAAAAAGTTGACAAGCCTGAGTTCAAATTACCTGAGCTGTCATAGCAAAACTTCAGCCATTTGTTCAGTAATTTTTTATTACTGTGTTATATTAATTTTGATAAACCTATTAGTAATTGAATAAATTTTAAAACAAATATATTTAATTCTAGTAATTTAATATTAAAATATTCTTGATTTGGAATTTGTTTACATAAAATCATTTTAATTTTAGGACCCACAAAGAGCCATACCAAAAGGAACATTTTTGGGTATAGTTATCTCTAGTGCAGTCTATCTATTGTTTGCAGTTATCTGTGGTTGTGTGTCAAACCGAGATAGTAATGGAATAGTGGCTCTAGCAGAGAATGGAACTTTGTCTTTAATAACTAACTGTTCATTGGCAGAAGGGGGAAAATGTGAATATGGGTCAATGAATTTTTTTCAGGTAAGTTAACCTTAACATATATAGTTTAAACATCAGCAGAGAAAAATTACTAGTTAATGTATACCTTCCAAAATAAGTTAGTAAAAAACATTAAAATATTGGTATTTCATAAAAAGTATAGGTTTTATGAAGATTTACTTGTGTAGTTATTTCTTATGTATTAATTTTTTTAATTATTTTTCTGAATTGTGATAAAAATCTAATGGAGACTTTGAGTACCACAAAAGTCACTTGTTTATTTTATCTACATATGCATATGGGTGTGTATGCACAGTTGTGTGTGTGATTGTAGTTGTAAACTGAGGATATTTAACATATTTTTTATTTTCAAATGAAAAATCCTCATTTGAGAATGTCCTTGATTTAAATTGTTCTATGGTTTTCTCATACAACTACACACACACACACAAAGTAAATAAGAATATATGCCAGAGTACTGTCAGTCTGAGGATTTCTTCAAAAAACAGTGTTTCAGTTTCAATGTGTTGACTGACTTGGTCACATAAATGTAGAAGAAAGGAATATGGATATACCCTTGCACCTATAAGATATTTATGCCCTTTTATCACTTACTGTCCCAATTATGAGAAACCTATTAAATGAAGAAAAGCCATTTCAATAAAAAAATGTATTAATTTTTTACCACATAAAGTTAGGTTTTTGTATTAGCCCTGATAAAGATCTCTCCATTAATTCACAAATAGGTAAACTGTATGCTCTTTAAACTTTGTATTTTGTATTAAAATCGTAACGATTTCAGAGTGTGTAACTTTGGTGATTCATTACATACTAGTGTTTTAAACATCTTAGGGGAAAGCTTTTCATTAGTTACTCATTATTGTATATTTAATTTATTTCTTAGGTAATGGAGCTGATATCAGCATTTGGTCCTTTAATCTATGCTGGTATTTTTGCTGCAACTTTGTCTTCCGCTCTCGCCAGTCTTGTTAGTGCTCCAAAAGTGTTTCAGGTAAGTGTAAAAACACAAATTTCAAATTAAGTATCTTTGTTTCTCCTTTATTCTTGATACCATTATTATAATTAATAATACTATATTTCAACTGTTATCTTTGTTTCTACCCGATATCTGAACATTAACATTTTATCACAAGTATGTGCTGAGTTGCTAATTAACAAATTTTGAAAGGCTGTTATAAAATAAAATATCCTTTTCCAAATTGTGTTCTCTTCCTGAAATCAAAATTTTGTTTTAGGTTACCTTTCCTTGTTTTTATATGCAGTTTTCAGTTCTTCTTACAGTTCAGTAATGTTTTTAATAGATTATTGCTAAAGAAAAGTATTCTTAACATATTTTACTCAAACAATAATTTTTATTGTTTTTAATACAGGCACTATGCAAAGATAACATCTTCCCCAAAATTGAGTATTTTGCTAAAGGTTATGGGAAGAGTGGAGAGCCAAGACGAGGGTACATTTTGGCCTTTGCAATAGCTTTGGCATGTGTGATAATAGGTATGTATCTCAATGATACATGCATTTATTTATTTTTTTCATGTTTTTTATTCAGACAAATGATGGTTTTAAATTTTTTCAAGTTAGGAAACAGATTTCACACTTGTTTAAGGTGATATTCAAAATAAGTATGTTACCAAATTAAATTTAAATGTTGCAGGAAGTAGCCCAGTATACTTGCATTAAGTAAAACATGAAGGAAAGATTATAGAAATTGCTTCATTTTTTGTGATTTGGTTGAAACAATTTTGTAAGATATATGTTCTCAACATCTTGAAGTAGCTATTTTATCATATTCATCTCACAGAATGGTTTGTGTTTACATCATGATGTTTACCACAAAGCTTGAATACTTATTGTTGGAACTAGGTTATTACAAAGTAGAAACTATTGCAAAGTGTATAGCACAAGAATATGCAATTAAAACATATCAGAAAGTGTGTTGAGTCTCTTTTAGATTTATAAAAAACGATTCAACTAATATAGGTCTGATAAATTCAACAAAATTGAAATTTGATTTTATAATACAAGTTACAGCAAACTTTATACTTAGTATTTACTCATTTCATTTTCAACTTTTAAACAGAACTGGCACTCAGTGGTGTCACATTCAATATTCCATAAGAGTAAAACTAATTGATAAACAGCTTAGAACAAAGAGAGAACTACATGATTTATGTTAAAGATCACCCAGAGCAAAAACTAGTTGATTTAGCAATCAGCTGAGAACAAATATAAAATTTTGTTGTTCTTGTAAAAATAACTCAAAACTAAAACTAGTTTATAAGATAGCTTAGAACAAATTTAAGATTATGTGGTTTATGTTTAAATCACTCAGAGGTAAAACACAAATTTGTGTGCTTTATAAACATGCTTATTAATCTTATTTTAGACAATGTAATGTATATGTTCTTCATAATATACATTTTTAAATGTTAGTGTGCTAATTATCTAATTTGTATCAGAGCTCCTAGGATCTATGTTTTGTCAATAACACAGATAAAATTAGGATAATTAAGTTTTTGAATTAATATTTTAAGTGGATAATAAAGAAAACTTTATTACACAAGTTTAACATGCTAATAAATGTACAACATTTCACAAAAAGGTATTTGTCATAATCAAGAGAAGCATAAGACATTTCTATTTAACTTCAGTGTTATAATATTGTGTTGCAGATTTTGTCTTGTCTTTCTTAGGGGACTTGAATGCCATTGCACCAATTATTTCAAATTTCTTCTTGGCCGCATATTGTTTAATCAACTTCTCATGTTTTCATGCATCATTTGTTAGATCACCTGGTGAGTATTGTATGATATAGTTATTTTACATGAGTTCATATTCACCTGGTACTATTACTTGAAAACATTGCCACCAATATTAACACCAGACATGGTAAACAGCTATTTATCTGAACACCATGAAACAGAAGAACAACATTGATATTTGTTTATTAGAATAAAGAATACTTGGTGGGGAACTGCAGAAAGTTATTAATATGTAATAAATGCTAATAATTGTATTTATGTAATAGTTTGAATATTTCTGTTTGTCCAAATGTTTATAAAACTAGATGAAGTTTTAAAACTATCCTAGCTGATTACCTGTGACACTAGTGCTTACATGGGATGCCAGAAATTGGTAGGAATGACAGTGTATGGTGGTTTTAAGCATTTTGCGGTCTTGTCACTATTCGTCACTTTTTAACTCTGTAATTCATGAAAAACAATTAGATGGAGTGTGTGATGTATTCATGACGTCATATTTGTATCCTGTGTGTTTGTAATCACACAGCACCACTTCAAGAAGATTTTTTCCAATTTTTTGTCAATCCCTGTGGCCACAAATGACAGTTTTTCTTTGAATACTTGGTAGATACTTGAGAAAACGATAATACAGAATTGTTTCTGACACTATCCATTGCTTTATAATTCCATAAATGTTGAATCTGCATGTGATTTTGTGACCTCTTTTGTTTTGCTCCACTATGCACAGCAAATTCAGCTGCCAAATACTTTTTTCTATACATTTGAAGTGAGAAAAATAAAGTTCTCTGTGATGGGAAACGGAAACAAAAGAGGAAAATCACAACTCCTATTACAAATCTACATGCACACGTGATAAAAATTACATGATGTAAAGGGTTGCATGTTGCATAATAAAAAGGTTTTTCCAATATCATACATATAAACAAAAGTTTCATTATTGTATGATGTTAGATTCTTGACTGTAATAAAAAATTATACTGAAGTTTTTACGTATAGTACTGTGCAAAAGTGTTAGGACAAGAGAATAGTTTTTCCTTCTTTCCATTTTATAGAGCTAATTCTTCCATACCATTACAGAACTTAAATTTCAACACTATGATAATGTTTCTCTGATTTCTGTTGACAGCAGAATGAGCCTGGGTGAGAATATTTATAATTCTTTAGAATTCCAACATACTTGTATCAAGGGCATGTCGTATTGGTTCTGATTGAATTAGCATACTTATCAAATTTGGGGTCTGAAATGACTATCATGGTAGCCCTTGCACTGTCTTAACCATATAGAAGGAATCTAGCAAGGAGTTATCATATGGTTTTGGTATATGATAGAAAAAAACAATTTAATAGCACTCCACAAGTAAGCCTTGATAAAAAAAAATATTGTTTTGTTGTCATGCCACAGCCTAAAAAATCTTAGAGAATCATCAGTAGAATAGAGAGTTTGCATAAAAGCTTCACATTATACTGGTTGGACTTTCAGACAAATTACTGCACACTTAAAGTTCTCCTTAAACAGTGAAATACATCCTAGATCATGAGACCAAGACTGGTACATTTGAAAATAGGAAAGGAATAGGTAAAACACCTAAACACAATAATACCAATGTTAGGTATCTTTATTTATGTAGTCTTTGGGACAGAATGAAAACTGTCACTTATCTCAAGCATGAGATAAATGACAGGAAAGTTTCCATATCTACAGTATCAAGAAGACTCAGTGAGATGGAATATTTGGTGGTATAGCAAGAGGAAACCTTTACTTCAATTTCAAAATATTGTGAAGAGACTGAAATTTGCTAAACTGTACAAAAACTGGACTGCTGATGATTATAAAAGGGTGTTGTGAGTTAATGAATCTGAGTTTGAGATATTTGGTTCAAAGTGTAGGTTGTACATCTGGTGGAATAAAGGTGGTAGATACTTATCTCAATTCATAGCACCTGCCATGAAACACAAGGGAAAAAGGTGTGTTGGTTTGGGGATGTTTTTCTGTTGGGGCAACATGAGATATTTGCATAATAGATGCAATATCACACCAATACAAGTACTATCAGAAACTGATCTGTCATAGTATACCCAGTAGTTTTCATATTACTGGTAAAGGTTTCTACCACCAAGAAAATGATCCCAGACACTCGTTTAACCTATGCAGAAGGTGCTGGATTCATACAATTTACGTAGCTAATGCAGAAGATTCATCCAAATTATGGCCTTGATCTCAATCACATTGATCAGATTTGTGATTAGATGTATCAAAAACTTGATAAATCAAAAGTCAGTGCAAAGAAACTTTATGTGAGTGTATTAGAGACACTTGGGGTAAAATCTTAAAGGGAGCTTTGATTAAATATATTGCAACAGTGATTGAAAAACTGTCTGCAGTTATTAAAGAAAAATGGGGACACTTTTGTATGGTACTGTATCCTTCTTCATACAATAATTTTTTTTTATTTAAAAATTATCCAAGTGGGCAGAAAAAGCTGAATTGAGCTCAATTTCATTTACTTTTCTCAAATTACAGTATACATTTTTAAGAATATTATGATATTTAACAATATGATAGATCTGTATTTCAGTAACAGTTTGAGAATCTACAGAGCTCTTTGGTCATCATAAAGTTTATTAACATTTCAGTGATTTGTAGTAGAGTTAATAAAGCAGCTCTAGACACAGTACTAGTTCTTGTTTTTGTTATTCTAGGATTTCGGCCAGCGTTCAAGTACTATAACAAGTGGGTTAGTTTAATTGGAGCAATTCTTTGTGTTGCTGTCATGTTCATTATTAATTGGTGGACAGCTCTCATCACCTATGCCATCATATTAGCATTATATATTTACATTCAACATAGAAAACCAGGTAGGTGTCAGTTTTCTCTTAGTGTTTCTGATGATTGATATAGTTGATAAACTGTCATTTTTTATCTAACAGAACAATTTATATGATTCTTGACTATTGAAAGTTAATATCAAGGCTGATTTCTTTAGTACCCCATTTGCTATCCATCACCTATATCACTTTTAGTTTCAGTCACAAGAATAGGTTTTATATTTTACAGATGGCACTTTTGGTTATATTCCTGTGACAAAAATCTTCTGTGCCAACACATTGAATACTTAACACATCTATATTCACAAAATTAAGTTACTTCATAACAGAAAATTAAGATGTAATTTTTTTGACTTACCGACATTTAGGAATAAATAAATAAAAAACTGATTTATTTAGTTTCTGATGCAATGTTCTTGTTTATGAAAATAGGTTAATCATTATAACATGTCTATGCTTTTGTTAAAAGCATTTAAAATTCATGTTAGGTCATATTTAAAGCTTTTCATACTTAACTCTTATTTTGTGTTTGTTGTTGTTTTAGTTATGAATATTTTTCAAGTGTTACATGTGGTAAAAAGCAGACAATAATGGATAATTTGAAAAAATCAAACTGTTAGGGTTTGCTTTCATTGATGTAGCATCTATACATTTTAGAAGTCACTATTAAAGAGAAATTTCAACGTGCTTTGAGAAACATGTGAACACAGTTGTAAGTTACTTTAGTTAACATATAGTTACTTTGATTTTCTTTTTTCCTGTTATGTTTAATAAAATGTTTTGAACACAGACCATTTTTTTTGTGTTTTAACTAAATGATTAACTATCTGTGAATGTAATTATCAGAGGTACCTGTTCATTTGGTCTTAAAAACATTTGAATTATTTCACTTCAGTATTGTTATAAGTAACACAGAGAAGGGTTTTGAGTGATATATCTAACATTGTTTTAAGGCACCAAGTATGAAATGTCTTGCCAATTTGAAAGATGTAATGTACATAAGATTATGTCATATTTCATGTTGCAAACATAATGATGTTATTATTGAAACTGGGAAAGAGAGAGGGGAGTTACATGCTTTAAATAGTTTATGAGGTATGTGCTTCCTTCAGATGTGAACTGGGGTTCTTCCACTCAGGCACAGACTTACAAATCAGCCCTGAGTTCTGTAGTAAAATTGAATCAAGTTGAAGAACATGTGAAGAATTACAGGTAGGTGTATTTTAGTTAACAGTGTGTAAACAACAATAATGAATTAATTTAACAATAGCTTATGTAGTATAGATGTAGTTTATTTGCACAAAAAAGTATGACATTAATGCCATCCTGTACTGTTTGAGTATGGGTCAGAAATACTATTAAAATGTCTATCACTTGTTTGTAACTCAAACAATAATGCCAGAATAATGATGTAATATCTGTCAGTTAAAAAATAAACATATATATATTATTACTATTGTTCATTTAAAGGATGTATGTTAACAAAATGAAGTCACGATACTGATGGTGTTAGTACATAATTTATTACAGAGTATGTTTCTTCTTTTGTTAATTTTTAGTGTTTCAAATGGTTTTAGTAACATCCTTTGTAATGTATCTCTGATTTTTTGTTTTTGTGTAAATGTATTACAGTATTATAAATTATAAAAGTAAAATAACATTATAAAATCACATTAGTTAGTGCTTTCTATCATGGTACATATCAGAGTAATGCATCTTCAACATTCAATGTAAAGCTGAAATAAAACCTTATGAATATCAAAGCTCAAGAAAAAGATGATATTGGTAAATATAGCAGTATAAAATACAACTTGAGTACCCATCCCCTGGATGGAACTTATGTAAATTCATGATTAATGAAAAGTTGTTTTCCTTAAATTTAATTTTAAAATGCCCTTAAAAACAACAAAACACAAAATGTGAAACCAAAAGTTTGCATGTATCTCTGCATGAACCTAAGAAACCTTGATTCCAAATTTAAATATCCATCAAAAGGAAGGTGAAGTATGGGAAAGGCCCATAAAAACGTCAAAATGCAAAACTAAAAATTTAATTGTAGCTCCTCATAAATCAAGTGAACCTGCTGTATACCAAATTTAGTGAAGATCTATCTATAAGAGGTAAGGTAGTGTAGAAAGTGCCCATAAAAACAGCAAAACACCAAATGTAAAACAGAAAATTTGTGTGTGTTAGAATTATGTACTGGCTGAACTGCTTGTGTGTTTATAGTGTAGCAAATTGGAATTTGAACACTATGTGATTAACTTTTAGGCCCCAAATTCTCTTACTGACTGGCAATCCAAACAGCAGACCCCCTCTAGTGGATTTTGCCTACAGCATCACAAAAAAACTTAGTTTGCTTTTGTGTGGAAACATTCACAAGGTGAGTACATTAAAGAGGAATTTTGGGCATGTTTTATTACATAATCAAATATTATGGTTAATGTGTATCAATGTAATGATTCTCAATCCAGTTAAGATAACATTATTTTCTATTTTTCCTCAGTACGACCATGTTAATAACATATACCATTTAAGAATATTCTCCACATTTATGTTTCTTAACATCTCCCAGCAAAGAAACTGTTGTGGAAGTGAAGGGAAAGTGTTTAACATACAAAATATAATAAATTATTACTTTTTATAAACTACCAATATAGATTTATTGGATGTGATTTTTAATATACTTCATAAAACTTAAAGTTTATGATTTATATTACTGGATGGAAAAATCTTGCTAATGTTTATATATTTATTGTACACAATTAAGACTTTATAAAATTGTTTCCTAGGATCGACTGTCTCAGCGAGCTAGAAATGTACTCAACAAGCAAGCTACACGTTGGTTACAAGAAAGAAAAATTAAGGCTTTTTATTCTTTGGTAGAAGAAGAAAGTTTTTCACATGGAGTTAGATCCTTAGTTCAGGTTAGGCAAATGTAATATAGAAACTCTTTCATAATATTCTAACAAACTATAAAAAATCAAAGTAAGGCACTAATAGTACAGTGAAACAATTAGTTATCATGTGAAACTCATAGGCTTTTGTAAAATAGCACTGAATTTCTGTTTCAGTGAAATGTTCTTTTTATTCACAGCTTGTAGGGCTTGGAAAACTTCGACCTAATGTCTTGTTGATGGGTTACAAACATAACTGGCAGGTTTGTAATGAAGAAGAGGTTTTGGAATACTTCAATGTCATTCAGTAAGTTAAACCAGGAATATTATTTTACCCCATTGAAGCTGCAAAACGTATTTTTCTTTATCAACCTATTATATGCAAAATGTTTTTTCAGGTGTTTAATGCACTGTTTAAATTCAACAAGCTTGTGCATATTATTCTTAATGGTTTTTGATTACTTAAAAAGATTTCATTCAGTTCACCAAAAAAAGGCCAAAATTCAAAGAAAAGGTTTAAGCAAACATAGAATAAGACCATACATGCTCACGTTAAAACAGAATGTTTAACTACATAAAAATATTCATGAAGGAAAAGAAAACAAAAACTTTGATTGAAAGCTAAAACATTAAAGTTGTCATAGAATATTAAATGGCTCATTGAGTGAAGTTTAAAATGTGAAATACATCTAAATTTTTTAGAGTAACTGATTGTCTGACATTCAATTAGGCAAAGTCCATTGTCCAAAATAAGTGTTTTCTAAAATATAATGTAGCTTTTATTTAATATGTACTTTCTTATTTAGTGGAGTATTTGACATGCATCTGTCATTGGGTATCCTTCGTCTTCAAGAAGGATTAGATTATTCAGAGTACATTGATACTGAAGAAATTGGAACTGTTGATGCAAGTGGTAAAGGAACTATCAGTAGTGTTCCACCAGGTTTTGACAGAGATCCTTCGTATGCTGACTTCCCTCGAAATGTTTCTAGTGCACAGTTATCTCAAGGTAGCAAGACATTTGTTATGACTTAGGTTTTAAATTGTAAAATAGTCTTTAACCCTTAAACAGCAGGAATATTGTAGATAGCAGCATTAGTTAACGATGGCTACCATTTAAGAGTTAATGTATCTAACCTTACATACACAACACACACACAATATACAATACCACATTAGTGATTTTCTGGTCAAAACTAACTTTTATATTGATAAAAATTTCTTAGGCACTCGCCACTCACTTTGAAAGTTATTTGCATAAGTGTCAGCCATGCTGAACCACAACAAAACACACAACATAATAGTAACATGTTGTTAGCAAATATAACTTGGAAGCTGATGTGAATTTCCTGGAAATGTTTCAATTTCATAATTTGTTAACCAAATTTTAGATACATGTTTATTGTAATAATTTCATTTTGTAATACAATAAAGATTTAATAAAAGAACCAACTGAAACACTTCAAGAATGAACTATTTCAATGTGCAATCTTAAACTTCAGAAATTCCTTTGAAAGATGGACAATAATCTACTGGAAAACATATTTCTAATGATTATTATATTTTGTGTGTGATGTAAAAAAATGCTAATTGATATCCTTTGGTTAAATATGCTAAAAATAAATGGATTTTTCCAGTTAGTCATTGTTAATATCCATTCCTGAATTTATAAATTAATATAAAATTAGAAGAATAAAGGTAAAAAATAGTATACAGTTTTGGAGAAGTTTGTGCTCCTTTGAACTGTTGCCTCATGGGAATTCATTAAGGTCTAATGGTATATAGATTAATTGTTACTTGAAACATAAAGTAAATTAGAAAGAATACAAAAGAATACTCTAATTGTTTGAAAGGTAAGTAAATTTCCCTCTTTTGCTTTTAAATTTAATTCAGATTTTGAAACAAACATAACTGGATCTCTCATGGTGGAAGCTTTCTTTGTTCTATTTTATGTTAAGAAATGGCAAATACATAAAAATCTAAAATTCTTTAACTTTGGAATCAACCAAATGCCCTTTAGCGTATGTTTAATTGTAAACTCCAAAAGTATTCTTTGGTAAGAGCTGAAAGTTAGCTCTTTAAGTCTGCAGTTTTAGGCTTCCATATTTCAAGATAAGCTGTGAACAAAGTTAATGTGTTTTAAGATTTTTAAGTATACATTAAAAATTTGTATGTATATATTTATATACATACATAGTTGTATGTGAAATAGCTTTGACAAATGGATTATTTTTACAGTAAATTTACTTTTCAAACATCTGTCTATTTAAATGTGTATTTTTCTCTCTGTCCTTCTTCTCTTGAGTTTGTGATATTTGTCTGGGTGTTTTATTCTAGTAATGAAACCTACAGCTTCATGGTTGACATTGTTTGCAGCTTTCTCAGGTGGGGGTAAGTCTCTGCACCTGCTTGTGTGTGTGTCTCTTCTTTTTCTAACAATTATTCTCTATTTATCTAATCTCTTAAGGTTGTTCAGTTTTCTACAGACTAAATGCTGAAATAGATCCTATTGGAGGATGTTTCCAGAAACATCTTCATCAGACAGTATGTAACAATATTGGTTAATAGTTTTATGTGGAGACTTCCCTCTCTGACACTTTTATGAATATTAATAACCTGTGATTGAGCTGTACATGTGACTTGTCACAGGGTACAAATCTCTGTTCTCTTCCAAGGTGAGTTATTTGTGGATGAAATTGTTATTCTTTATACATTAACTGTTTTATGTGCTCATTGCACTAATGTATCTTGTTTTTAAATGGATGAATATTCTGAACTCTCTTCAATGTATTCACACAAGTATACTCTTGTGGTATATTATATTTCTGTTGTGTTACAGTTTCTCAAATTTCAGTTTTCTTTTTGTAAAGATGCCTCTATATTTAATTTTTCAAATATTGAACACTGTCTATAAAAAAATAAGTGTTACTATTGAAGACTGAACAACCATATATGTTATTAACAATATTAAACAAAAACGTGTGTGTCTTGTTCTTTACTTGATTATGTAGTGTATGTTTTCTTACTAACTAGTTGCATCTGTTTAGCAGGGAAATATTTTAGGATTAATCATAATTGTTTTTTTAAAGTTTAAATTTTGATGTAAATCAATTAAGCTTTGAAACCTTAAAATTTTCAGATTTTGAATGATTCTTAGTTTTAACAAAAGCTATAAGAATTTTCTTAAAATTGAATATAACAATTGAACTTTCATCAGCAATCATTTACATGGTCTTTAATACACTTTCTATATTTTTATTCAATATAAACTAATTGGATAGTAACTCAGGAATTCACAATAATAGCTGAACTTAAAATTAAACATTTTGTGGGGAGACACAGGATTTATCATCAGTTTTAATTAATCTGCAAAAATAAACTGACTAAGTTTTTAATAATGCTCAGTTTTTTCACCAGCTTTTAATTATAGTGAATATACAAATTATACCATTCCAAAAGAAATGTCTAATATTATTATTTGGCTTTTTATATTTAATTCATCTAGAAAACTCCTTGCTAGTTCTATTTGATGTAATATTTACCATTTAGCTTTCAACTGGGAGGTTAGTCATTCAAATATAAGTCATTTGGCTTGATCTGGTTTAGTTTTGAATTGTAATTAAAAGTTTTTATTTGGGCTTTCCTTGATGGCATATATATGTATTTTAGAGCTAAGGTTGTGTTTAAGTGGAATTCAGACATGGCTGTGATTTTTTGGAGAAGCACATTTGTGGAAGAGGTCATATTTTCATTTTGCATTTACTTGTCAGTCAGGAAGTGGTACTTGGCTGCCCAGCTTGTGATTTGCTTGTCACTCATGAAGTGGTACTTGGCTGTCCAGTTTGTCATTTGTTTTTCAGTAATCCATTGCTGATTTTTTATTTATTTTGTGACCTGCTTGCTACTGCTCTAGTGTTCATATATCAGAAAGTTAAATGCATCATATTGAAAGCTGAAATGTTCTTGATAACAAATGTATTGCTTATATCTAATAATTTAAAGTAGAACTGATGTAATTAGAGTTTACCGGTTTTCTGTGTTACATAGGTCCTATTCTTGACTTGAGTATGATCATGAACACAAATTAATATGTAGATGAATTGTTTAAATTTGAGAGCCTATGAGTAAAATATTATTTTAATATTTTTAGATTATATGACACAAGCTAGTTACATATCATGTCATTGTTCTATCAGTCATTGTTATGTATGCATCAGTAATATCAATTTAATATCCAGTTTTCATAATTTAGTAATAGTCAGTTCATTGTAATTTGTCAAAATTATTTGTAACATGTGCACCTGTGAATCATAGTTAGGGTTAACAGACATCCAAGAAAAACTGTGATCATTTCAGTTTCTTGTATCTAAATGTGAGTGTGATATGTGCAGTTTGTCAATATACACAACACCTTTAACTTTTACTTGAAGAATTACCTGACAAACACAGATCACACATTGCAGTATTTTCTCTTTCTCTCTCTGTTACATTTTGTTAACCTGACCTATCATTAGGCAACCATATGAATTGAGGTTTGAAAACTGGTATAGCCATGAAAAGGAAAAACAGTAGATTCAGGACAACTTAAGTGCTTTTTAAATTTTATTTACTATATTTTAACTGCATACACTTATAACTAATTTTGATTTGATGTTGTATAAAATTCAGTATAATAAATAGAATATTATCTAGCATGTGGTAAAAAGTTTGTTATTGTAATTGATATTTCAAAAATGTCAATATCATACCATATATATAAAAAAAAAGAGTCAGATTATTTCTTTTTGAAAATCTGGAAGCTGTGATCATGGTTGATGCCATGAAGATATGGCGATGGCAAGTTTACACTTATTCACAAGCAGAACATTCACTGTCTCTCTCATTTATAAACTTCCAGTTCTTTTTAACACAAATTTCTTGTTTTTCTTTTCTTTTATAGGTCATTGTTCACTATACACTTTATTACAGAAGTTTTGACATTCTGATTTTGTTGTTATGTGCTCATTATGTATGCTCTTTTTTTGTTTAGTTTAACATTTCTTTGAAATTCTCTTATTGGTGTAAACATAACTGTTATGGTAAACATTTTTCACTCCAGTAAAGCTAATATATTTTTAACTGGTTTCCTAAGTAACTAGTGCATAATTTTCCACATATTAGAACTATACCTGTCTGAAACAAAGTATCTTCAGCCATAATGTTAGATTTACTCTGGGTTTTGAATGGTTAATGTATTACTCTGCTATCAGTTTTTACATCTGTCAGTTTGGAAATCCTACTTACAATGTGGTTTATATCAGCCAGCTGTGATAATTTTAATCACATACAACATCATTTATAACTATACTTTGTATTAACAAGTGACACTTAATTCCAAGCTCCAATTTTGAAACATTTACTCTCTCACTTGAGATCTTAATCCATAGATGTAACTTGTACAGTAACTACTCCAACCTTTGGTTCAATATTCATCTCTTCCCCAGATGACTGTGGATTGCAAAACATTACAGATAACTAATATGAAGAAATGTTTGTAATAGTAATAATAACTAATCCTTTCTCTTTGATCTTAGTCAGTTTTTTTACACATAAACATGTCTACCAGACAAGTGCTTTTTTTTGTTGACAAAAACCCTTGGAAGTAATATAATATTCAGAACAATATGCTATTTTATGACATACATTTTAGATGTAATTATTTTGTCAATATGCTGTCAGCTGTTAGTGTCAAAGTAGAAATGCTACAAAATGGATTTCTTTTTCTCCTTAAAATAGCATCTAAGAATCTTTACTAGTTGCTTTTAATATCAAAGTACTTAGATCATGTGAAATTTATATAAACCTCTAAAAAAAACAAACTTATTTTTGGTTGGTTATTTATTGACTAATGTAATACTTTAAGTTATTTTATTTTCTAATGTATGTACATCATTAGAACTGCTATTCAATGAGTATCTAGTTGATTGAACTCAATGGACAGTAGTCATATTGTTTGAGTTTATATATCTCCAAGTTAGTTAGGTGCAGATAAATAAAATAGTAACTTGTACCTTAAACATGAAAGATGCTTAAATGCCATTTATTCAATCTGGCAAAATATTTGCAGATTCTCCATTTTCAGACCTTAAACATTATTGTTTTTGTTGGTTTAGTCATTCTTGCTAAACTCAATTCTAGATTAGCATTTATAAGATTACATTTATAAAAATAGATATTTTGACGGTACTGAAGGAGGTCAAATTTGATAATATTATTGAACAAAACTGCTAATCCACTAACTGTTGTTTTTTCCGTAGTTCAGACAGTAAAACTATAAATAAGAATCTGTATGTTTTTCAGATTATGTGCCTGCAAGGTATAAGTGTTGCTTTGCATCTAATCAAGGAGTTAAAATGTCTTATGTCTATAAGAAAACTTTACTTCAACATGTACAGCTTAATACAAAAACATTTTATTCTAAAGCAAAATAATGAGCATATTTGTGTCCATGTTGTATTTTACTGTAGTATTTCGGTCTGTCTTACTCCAGAAACAAATTGTCACAAATAACTGAAATTTTATGCCACACTTACAATATTGCACAGTATTTTTGTCTCTTTATTATGTCTTATGCATGAAATAATTGGAGGTGGTTGAAACTAGAAAGAAAATTTCAGAAGATATCAATCTTCACCATTTACTCAGAAACTATAAATAAAGTTCATTATTAGGTGGAAGTTCTCCAGAGTCAACTCCACCAGCCACACCAGCTGCCACTCGTTCCATGCTTCAATCATCAATTTCAAAGAATCCAGAAGGTGAAATAGCATCAACACCACCACCCAGCAGCACACAAGTGATGAAAGGTCTCTCAAAAGATATACCTAAAGACATTCTATCCAGTGTTAATCAATTCCAAAGAAAACAGAAGAAGGGCACTATAGATGTTTGGTGGTTGTATGATGATGGTGGTAGGTGTAGCGTAATTTACATGTCTTCAAATGTCTGGTTTTACTTCAGATAGCATGTTAAAATTCTCTCAACATAACAATTTAATGATCTTATTGTGACAAAACTTGGGTCTCTTGTATAGATGTATTTTTTCAAATGACAGTAATGGGTAATTCTCTTTACTTTTTGTATGTTAACATCTTCTGTTTATTTTGTTAGCTTTCTAATGACTGCTATTACAATCACATTAAGCTTAACCATGAAATATAGAAGGTTTTAATACTGATGTATAATACTTATCATATAAGTTGAACATTGTTTTGTTATATCAACTACTGGAGAGAAATTAAAAGAATGTTTTAAGTGCATTCTCATGTTTCTGTTGCTTCATCAGTAGTTCTTTATTTTTAGGCTTAACAATGCTCATCCCATATCTGCTTACTACAAGGGCTCAGTGGAGTGGTTGTAAGTTACGTGTTTTCTCCTTGGCAAATAAGAAGGATGAGCTGGACAGGGAACAAAGAAAGTAAGATATTAAGTATAGTTATTTCTTCATTTATGACACTAGGGTGAGTGGTGCATTTTCCAGCTTGAAATTACCTTTCTTTTTGTTTGGTTTATAGATCATATTAATAACCAAATAAAATGTCATCATAGCTACATTAGATTCACAACTGTGAAATGTATCATAAATTTTGTTGTAAGAGATATTTGAGATCACAAGCATTTAAGATAAAACAGTGGACATTTTTTGTGAAAAACACTATGGAAACAAACTTTTACATTGTGTGGAATTTTAGTAAAATTCTTACTTATTTTAAAGATCAATTAACCTATAAATGCACTATACCATACATTATGTTGAAATTGAATCATTGTTTTTAGTATGGCAGCTCTCCTCAGCAAGTTTAGGATAGATTATTCAGATGTGACTGTCATTCCAGATATTGTGAAACCTCCCCAGGAATCAAGGTACATACATTATTTTTCTGTACGTTAGTAATTTTAGAAGAAGAAATAGATAATATCCTGTTACCATCAAGGCTTTTTTAAGTCTTATGGAAATAATTTGGATGATGGACCATGTCATGTTAATAATTCCATTATTTGTCAAAGCATCTCCTAGTGTTGGTAACACACACCTATAATGTGTCTGTGTGTTTAAAGTACTTGTATTTGTGATTTACGAGTAAGGAAAACAGGGTATGTATTTGGACTGCCTTAATAAGCCAGGAATAAACAAATTAGATTAATAGTTTCTGAAAGGTAATTGTATTTCTAGATAATTGTTTGCCTCATTAATTTATAACATCATAGTGATATAGGTACAATCTTATGTTAGTTGTTTACATTATAACTCACAATTTTGTAATATACTTTATAGCTTTCTTATGACTCTTTCATTGTGTTGGTTATGTCTTATCTTACATACATTTTTCCACAGTTAATTTAAAGCTGTGTGATAAAACCTATAAAACATCACCAAGCATCCATTTGCTTGAGGTAAATGTGAGTCCAAATAGTTTAATAGTGGCTGCCACAGGGAACTAAGTTTAATCCCTTATAACTAAAAATGTTATATATGTAAAAGTATCTGGAAATGTTTTATGTGAATTATATATATAAGTATTACTTTGAAGATGTGGCTTCAAAACAACAACAAAGTTTAATTTTGTGTTCAAATGTTCGATACATTGCACTTCAGCAAAATATGAAGCAAGTTGCTAGAGTTAACTGCTATATATTAACTAACAAAGTCTCTCACAAGGGATAAACTCAGTGCACACATACCTTCAACTCAACACTTGAGACTGTCAGCAGTGCCATACCACTTGCTGACAAATTACGATTCTACTTCATCAGCAGATTTTTACTGCCATAGGTGTGCTGAATAATGATTGATCATGAATAATGGATAAGCTGTGAGAAAACTGATGAGGAATGAAAAACTGAATGAGAATTTCAGAAAGCTTGTGGACAGAAACTGGGTAGAAATAGAAGAGAATACTTTCATGAAACCTCTAAGGAGAAAAGAGGGGGAAACTAGATAACAAGACTTGTATGAAGTTTGAGAAGAGGAATTGTGGAAAAGAAGATAAAGTTTCCATGAAGTTTGTGAGAGAATATGAGATCATGAGGGAGAAAAATTGAACAAAAGTTTTACAAAACTTCTTTTCTGAGATAACAACTTACCTCTTTATAGAGAAGTGCTATTTTCTTAGCATGTCTGCTTAAATAAAAATTGAGTGTTACTAGTCTTAGCCTCTTCCCATTTTCTTTTCTTCTTTCTCCAATCTTGTCTGTCTTTGATATTTTGAAGTGGTATTGGATCTTTTGTCGAAACACACCAGAATTTTACTCTCTTTTATTTGTAGTGTACAAGAAGACTGAGCACTAGTGCTCAGTGTCTGACCTGTTGTCTCTCACCCACTTTCTGGTTGTTCCATGATTTCAGATGGAGAATCACTTTTCTCCCTCTTGTAGTTATTTTCATCTGGTCTGTGGATGAATAAAGTCATCTTTCTCCCCATCATGATTGCTCCATTCTTCAGACATTTTCTATTATTTTTCCACTGTCTTCTAATTCTTGCTCTTCCCATTAACAAAGTGTTGGCCATTTGTGTATCTGATTGATTCCTGAGGACCTTTTCTCATCATCTTTACAGCCTCGGACTGAGACTACTTCTACTTTGATAACTGACTCTTCTTTGCCCATTTTTAGAAGGCATTCTCTTCTCACACCTTTCTTTTATTGGAGGCTACTTGGTTGGGGTACTTGTTCAAATCCTTTCTTATGCCTATGATATTTGGAACACCTAGGCATTTTCTTCAGTTTTTGTCTCAACTGAGATCAACCTTTCCCCTTTGCCTGTCACAAAGATTTATACCTCTCATTCTCACCCTAAACAAGAGGTTAATTTTTCTTTGTGGGCTCTAGTTTTCTTGGAAACCCTTATTCCTTTGGGGTATCTATGGATGCAACTCTTTCAGTGGACCTTACAAGACCAGTGAAATATTTCTTGGGATCCATTGTTTTTTGATTATGAACATTTCTTTCCCTCTACTTGAGGAATTTTAATAGTGACTAAACAACACTTATATTATATTCTGATCTTCTTTTACCACTCTCCAGGTATGGTCTCTAACCACAGAGTTGTCTCTCTAACCCCAAGTTTACTCTCTTATGCTTTCCTATGGATCTGGCTGTTGATGCTTTCAGTCAGGACTGGTCTAACTTCTTTATGTATGTCTTCTTCCTTTGGTCCTTGCTTTGATGCTCAATATGCAACATTCCTTGTAGATTTCTACTTGTCTGCTCAGCTTTATTTTCTTCTGTTTCTTTACTTAGTATCTATACCCCTTTCATACCTCTAACTAGTATCCTTCCTGTTTTGCTTCAATCTCTCATTTCTCTTTTTTTCATCAAAGGATATCTTCCCTTCATCTTTTTGTGTAGAACCACTTAGGCATTTGTCAGACCAGACTCTGATTATGTAGTCTTACTTTTGTAACATTTTGATCATCATTTCACCATATCTTTTTATCAACAAAAGTAGCAAGTCTTTCATTGTTGGTCCATCTACCATTGTTTCCCCTCAGTCTTCTTATTGTGAACCATCTTTCTGCCTTTTTTTGCTTGCTGTTCAACCATGGTTTGTCAGTCTCCACCTCTGCAGGTTATTGAGTGGCACTGTCTACATGTTTTCCCTTTCCTGGTATCACAGGTCTTTTCCACTCTCTTCTGCTCTTTTTTTCTTCACTAACCTCCTTGTACAACTCCCATGCCTGACTTTGACCATGCTGTGGTTTTTCATACTCTCGTACATACTCTGTTTGAACTATTGCCTTCTTGGTATTTGTAACACCTTTCTTTCAAGACGTATTTTGTTCACCTTCCCACCATTGGTTGCTATCATTCAGTTGTTTGTGCTGTTGATGCTCCTTATACCCTCTTTCACTGAACTTGTATACTTTCCTTTCTGGATTGATCTTTTCTTCCACTCAAGAAAGTAATTATACTTTCTCTTCTATCTCTCACTTCTATGATCTTTCTGACTCAGAAAGGTTTCTGTGTCCTGTGCAAGCATTCAGTGCTACTTTTCATGGACTTTTCTCTAACATGGTCCACAACCTTATTTCTTTCTATTTTGGGATCCTCTTTTCCAAGGTCTTCTATCCTTCTACTTATACTGGATCTGTCAACTCATCCAGTTGTATCTTTTTCCTTGAACATGAATGCTTCAAGGTTTTTCACAAGAGATTTGTCAGCAGCATCACTCTCTTGCTTCTTACCTTTTATGGGCCATAGACAGGATCTTCCAGATGGGTATTTGGATATCTTCTCACACTTTTGTGGATCATTATTTGTCTTTTTCATCTTATTTAGGGTTTCAACTTCCCAAGGTTGCTGCCCTTTAGTTAACCCATTGTCTTTGAGATAGGTAAGTATGTTTTTCATAATTATTTTCTCTCTTTTCTGTCAGACTAAATCCCAACAGTTGGCTATAGTGTTGCCTCCCAAGGTTGGCCTATTTTCAAAATTTATAATCATATCAAGGGAACAGAAAATGTTGAAACTATTTACTTACTCTAAGTGCTCACTGCAAGATAAGGTGTTCCACAAGACCACTGAAAGTATCCTCATGGTGAACAAATTCATTCTGTTGTCTGAACCAGATCATAATTCCATAGGTTGTTATGGAAAAAAACCAGCATCAGAGAAATGACTGCTTACTTTTTAACTCATGCTTGTATACTTTTAAAAATAGGGTTTTGTGGTCACCCATTGCACTGTCTCCATTAAAAAGCCTTTCCTGCTAGTGTTCTAGTGGTCCTCTCTCCACTTCTATACATAATTTTCGTCAGTGACATACCTTTTCCAAATCTAACATACACACACAATTCACAATACGCAGACGACATCGCAATCTGGAGCACCTCCAGAAACCCAGTAATGGCCATGTCTCGCGTACAAGAATCATTAAACAACGTCTCAACATGGAGCAACAAGTGGAGAGTCGTGTTAAACCCAACAAAAACACAAGCAATGACTTTCTATAGGAAACTTAAGAAGCAAAGAAAAAATCTAGAAAAAATAAAATTATCACTTGGAAACACAACCATTAACATGAGTAAAAACATCACATTTCTTGGCGTCACTTTCAACACAAAACTAACATGGAAAAAACATATAAACAATATACACTCATCCATCAGAAAAAGGATTTCATATCTAAAGACCATAACCGGCAAACAATCGAAATGCGCACCAAACACCATTATACAAATATACAAGGCTTACATCCGTCCACTAATAGAGTACGGATGTCAAGTAACATACAACATGTCAAATAACACTCTCCAGAAAATCCAAGTACAGCAAAACAGAATATTAAAATCCGCATTTGGCCTACCGTCATTTACACCAACAAACTATCTACGCCAAATTAGTAATTTACCAACGATAAGAGATAGAATAACAGAACTCTCTCTCAAATATTATCTAAAAGCAGAAAAAAGAAACAAACTAACGGCATCACTACACAAATTATCAAGTGCACTAACAAAATACATTTCACCGTACAACATATTTCAAGAATCACATTCTACTTAACAAAGAATCTAAACAAATATAATCCACGTCACTAACACAAATTTTTTTTTTTTTTTCTTTCCAGATACAGGGCACACGACAGGCAAAACTTTCGGCGCCTGTCCTGTGAAAGTGGGTTTTCTCGGGGCACTCCCGTTTCCCCCACATCAAAATCTTCAGGCATTGGATTTATAGATTCCAGCCCAGGCATCTCTTTTGCCAGACCCTGAATTGTGCCTTTTGAATTGTTCTATTTTTGATCTGGATTTGAACAATATTCATGTTCACATCTGCTCAACCTCTTCCTCTCGGGACAGGTCCCGGGCTTCCTTTCCACTGCTTCCTATGCCTCCATCCAAGACAACATTTAGAAGAGATACTTTCGACCCAAATAGTCAAGAATAGTAATTATAATATATAGATATAAACAAAAAACTACCATTTAATCTTAATAACAATCCACGAAAGGGGACGAAGAGGAACCACAATGTTCCTGAACACCCCGGTTGGGGAGAGAACTCTTCTGATTTCTCTCTCTCTAAACTGAACCCCTGCCACGTTAGTTTAGTTTAGTTTAGTTCTAGTGGGGATCCAAGCATTTCTTAGGGTCTTTCTAATGTGAATATCCCATTCTTTAAGTGGAACACTAGGGACTCTTGCAGTTATCAGTTCTTAGTTGCTGAGACTGTTTACTTTAAAGAATCCTCTCCTGTTGCACTTAGTACAATACAGTGAGAAGGATATCAGTGTAGTACAGGTCATCCTTTACATTGTCAGTCTTTTCACTAAAGTCAAGGTGTGCACATTGTGTGGTTTGATCATGCCTTAATCACACTATACATGTAGGTTTACTGACTACTTGTGTACAGGTACTTGATTGATTATTATCACATTCTGATCATTCCTGCAACACATCAGACTTATCATCCTTCCCTTCCTTTCTTGGATGAAGAGTAAATCCATGTCAAGACAAGACATGATCCCCCACAAGTGTGCTCCTGCATAGACCCTACCATCTGATGTTGAGTTCCATGGGCTTTCCCTTTGATTATTTTCTGAAGGATGCTTATGAGGGTTTAATTTTTGCACTGGTATCTTCACCTCTTTAATGTGAGAAACTAGCATTTCTCTGTCTAAATGTGGATTATTATCTCAGAAGTTAACATTTTCCTAATTTCAAAATATATTTCCAAGAAGTACCTCAACATGCATTCCCAGCTATCCACTCCACTTCTGGTACACCTTTCTTTTCTTTTTTTTTTTCTTGTCTCATCTAACAGTGAAATTAGTTAATAGGAATAGTGAATAGGAGGAGTTGCTACACATGAATGTTGGGTCCCTTTTCTATTGCTGGAGGACTTGTTGCACGATCCCATTATCATGCACAAGTGCAATTCACATTAAACGTATAAATTTACGTGAGACTTGGGTAGATGATTGTTGCATGCAAATCTTGTATGGCAGTACTTTTTCTGGATGAAGATGTGAGTAGTTATTAGAGATACATTTTCCAATTACTAAAAAGATTAATATCAAATATAACCCTTTCTACCAATAAGGAGTATTATAATGTACAGTCAGAGTAAAATGTAATTCTACATGAGTGAACAATACAATTTTTACTGTTAATATAATACACTAAAATATCATTTGATTTCTTTGCAATATATATTCAATTAATGATCCTAATACATGCTAATTTATAGTACACTATATTTGTTAGGTACTCAAATGGAATAGTGAATGCACTTTTTATATTTTTTAAACTAATTTCAGTGCTAATAATTTTTTATAGTAATAAAACTTTTGTTTAAGAATTTTAGTCTTTTGAATTTTTCAGAGCAAGTAATTCTGAATTATGATCAAAATTAGTTTTATTTTTTTGTTTTTATCAGTAAGTGAAAAGTAAATTTCTCTTTGTTTAAAGACACTAAGTTATATTCATGACATCAAACATAAAGCTTAGAATTTGTATGTTTAAATAATGTCATTTGATATTGAGAAAGAAATTATTATTTTTTCAGTAAGAGAGAATTTGATGCCTTACTAGCTAAGTGGAAAAGCTCACACGATGATGATGAAAATAACCCATTGATCATCTCAGAGTCTGAAGTTTTAGCTCTAAAGGACAAGGTAGGCAATCTCATTGCAATGAATATATAGTGAAACGTTATTGAGTTAAACATGAAAATAAACAACTGGGTATTTTAACTAGGCAGTCCATGTTATATAATTCATTTTAACCTATTGGTAATGTTTTAGAAGCTGAAAGCTCTTAAATTTGTTATCTTTGTATGGTCCAATAGTTTGTATGTAGGACTGTGGAACTGAAGTTTCTTAATTATCTTCCTCTTATTTTCAAAACAATGTTCTTCACTTTGGAACCATTGATGCATTATATAAGTGAATGTCAAATCTCACTCTCTGTCCAACAACCATTGGTGGATGATATTTATAGGATGCTCTTATCAATCCACCACTCACAAGTTAGGGGCAGGTTACACAGATAGCCCTTGTCTACCCTTTTGGGAAATCCAACAAAACAAACATCTTTATGGTATTGTACTTGAGAAATTCTAAAGAAAATAAAAGATAAATTAACAAATTCTGTTTACATTATTTTATCTCACATTAAAAATGTTTTCATTGTTTTGTTTTTGTTTCACAGACTCGACGACATATACGACTTCGGGAGCTCTTGCTACATTACTCACGTGATGCCAGTCTTATTGTTATGTGAGTGTGAAAGAAACATCCACAGATACAATTATTTTAGTGTTTAATTACTGTTAGCCTTTTAATATATGCAACACAGTAACTTTAGTGGCTGATACATTGTTCAATATAATGCCAAATCTTTTATTACCGAACAGTATGTCTAAAAGCTAGTCTAATTTCTTAAAAGTATTGATATTATAGGAATTTTAGTTACAGTATGTGTGATTATTTTTGATGTAAAATTTTTGTTAAAAATAACAGGTGCAGTTTTATTAGACAAAAATTTTTATCGAACAGCATACAAAGATGGCTTTACTTGTGAAATACTGAGTTCATTGTTTTATCTAGAAAAAGATTTTTAATACATTATTCTATTTTTCTATGATTAAAGCTAAACTTGGTGACTGTTCTATAGGAAATAAAGCAATTGAAAAACAACACAAAGTGTTTTACTAATAGTCCAATGAAGACTTTACTCTGAAAACTTTAGCTGGTGGTCTTCAGTTATGAGAATAAATTGGGTGACAGAGTAAAATTGAAATGATTATAACATAATCTGTTAGACTTCATTGCATTTCAACTTGCATAATATAATGCTTAAGTACATTAATGGATCTGTCTCAGCTGTCCCATCCTCTAAATTAAAGTAAAACTATTAAAAACATCTTAAAGCCAGCTTTTATCATTCATATATTTTCTAATTTTGCCTTAAACTTATTTAAAATTTCTGCTTCTACAATATCTAAAAGCAATCGATTCCAGAAGCCAACCACCCTCTCAGAAAAAAAAAAAGTCTAAACTGAAGATGATTCTGCCTTGCCAAAATTTGTATCTCCTAGTCCTGCTATTCTCACCATTACTTGTGAAAAAAAAGGTGATGCATTGACACTATCAATTCATACAGTCTTAAACATATCTCCTCTAACTCTTCATTTTTCAAGACAAAAGAATTTGAAAGATTTCAAGTTCTCCTTGTATGACAACCCATTCATTCCAGGAACCATTCTATTAACTCCCTTCAGCAGTTTGTGACCTTCATAAGACAACAGGCCCACAGTCCTCCAAATGTGGCTTAACTAATGACCTGTACAATGAAATTATAATTTCTTCAGACTTATGTTCATTATTTCTGTACATCCAACCTAAAATCCTATATGCCCTACCACTAGCAACAGTCTCTTCTCTCTTTATCTTCTCTTTTAATTTCTATTCTTTTTCTCTCTCTCTCTTTTCTTTCTGTCTTTTTCTTATTTCAGTGTTTCCTTTTTTCTTTTTAGTCTTTTTTCTCTTCTCTGTCTGTGCTCTTCTTACTCTCGTTTTTATTGTTATTTAACAAACTGTCATTGTTTACTCTCTTTTAATGTGAGATACTCTCCTCTTTCTATTCGTTTATTGAAATTTAACATGATTGTATAGTGTGATTGCTATCTCCATCTTATTAGCACTACTTATTACTACAAGTTTGGTTAAATTCTGCATCTTAAAAACAGGTAAAAGCTTCCATAAAAGAATGAACCTCCATCACACCAAACAAAGAATGCACCTCCATCACACCTAATAAAGAATGCACCTCCATCACACCTAATAAAGAATGCATATCCATCACGCCTAATAAAGAATGCATATCCATCACACCTAACAAAGAATGCATCTCCATCACACTTAACAAAGAATGTACCTCCATCACACCTAACATACTGTGATTGCTTAATTCCAACCTTACTCATATTCATATTGTATTTGTAGCCTTGTAAATAAACACTACATGTAGATACCAGAATTATATTAGTAACACTTATTGTTAACCTGAAGATAACCTAAGAAGGTCAAATGCTGTTTTTTACTTTATTTTAAGAAAAGTTTTAATATCCATACCAGCTGTCTTGAGATACATATTACCAATACTGTAAAGCCTTATGTTTTAGAGTGAAATATAATACAGTTATTTATCACTGCTTTATGTTCACCTGGTGTCTCGTGCAAGGAAATGAAATATATTTTGATATTTTCCAAAGATGCTTCTGTGTTAAGTTAGCATTGACAACTCACTAATTAACTGTGTCAATGACCAAACAAATTCCAACCAGAGTAGTCCTTATCTAAACATAATGTTTCTTGTATACCTCCAATTCTGTGCTGTTTTTTTCTTCATTTATTCTTGAATCGATCACACACACACACACACCAGCATATTTCTCAAATAACTGTTATTACAACCACAAACCAGTATTAGCTTCTTGGATTCATTACAATAACGAATGTATTATGAAGGGTAAAAAAAGGTAGATTTTTGTTGGTTATTTTTAGGAAAAAACATGACCTGTATTTCACTGTATTTTTGTAATTATAATTGTGTTTCTGCCTTTCAAATGATATTAGTATCACATTGAAATTAATTTTGAAATAATTGTAATTGGAATAGATATTATATTTTTATTACTTTAATAACTTTTGTCAAACAAGTGAAACATTAATGCTTTCTACAAGTAACTACTTTTATAAAAATTCTGACAGAAATTGCATGTTAAGTCATTTTGTTTCATTCACAATGTTGTAACTGTTGCAGGACATTGCCTATGCCTCGAAAAGGAACTTGTTCAGCACCAATGTATATGGCTTGGTTGGAGATTCTGACAAGAGATATGCCTCCATTCTTATTGCTCCGAGGGAACCAGACAAGCGTCTTAACATTTTATTCATGAGATGAAGTGGATCTCCCCCCTTTTTTCTTTTTTTATCATAATAACATTGTCATTATTAGGCAGATTGTACGGACCATATATGAAGATGATGCTGTTGACTACAGAAGATCATGTCTGATGACATACAATTTTGATTAGAAAATTGTACAATAAGCTGTAGAAACACCTGAAGAAGTTTGGATAAAACTAGGTTTTAAATAATTTGTTGCTAGATTCAGAGAATCTCAGTAATGGTAGTATAGTTCATGAATGTGGTGATATAAATCTGTAAAATTACTGATTGGTTTATGAGTCTTCTAAAGGATGTGATTTCTTACGTAAGCATGAAATATATAATAATCAGAATCGACAGAACTGTTATGTAGTGTAGTGTTGTTTTCTTTGTTTTTGTTTTTTTCTGGTGGGACCAAATATTGTTTTCAACATTTGAATACTATATTCATTATCACAAAAGAACTCGATTCTTGTTTATGTTTTTGCAGCAGAAAATATTTTCAGTTAGTTAAATATTGTTTTCTGTACTTAAGTTAACATCTTCCAGTACTCAGGTTGAAATACTTAAATTGTGGTCCCTTACCCAGACCATTCTAAAATCCCTTATTTAAGTAAGGTTGTTGTTGTGGAAATAACCCTGAATGATTTGGACCTTGGTGTTTCTGAAATATTTTGCAAGTTTATGATTTACTGGATTTGTGCCATTAAACTTGTATATGTTGGAATAAGAAAAATAACTTAATTAGGCTAGTAACTTTGAAAATCTTACACTACAGCTTAGTTTTATAATATATGCACATGTAAGGGTAAGTTATTATAAAATCCTTTGTTTCAAAGATGTGCTCTTTAAAAATTTTAAACGGTACATCAATAGATATCTGGAAGTGAAAATTCCTTATGATAAATTTGTTTTTATAGAAGGATGTGCATTTAGTTTGACTACTTAGAAAATTTTGTTTTTAATGAAACTTACTCGAAATAACAAGTAAAGTTATTACAAAGAAATATCAAAGAGTGAATTGTTGAGATGACTTTAAAACTATGTTAAACAAGTTTCATTTTACTTTATATTATTACCATCATGTTTTAAGAATTGTGGATATAAAAACTCCCAAATTGGCTATTTTGAAACTTTGTATATACATATATGTATAAAACATTAATCTTTATTTATACTACCTAATTATTGATACATATACGTAACGAAAAAGTAGACTTTCCACTGAACGTTCATTAGCAAAGTCTTTGTGGTTTTAGCATCTACTCCAGACATGCTCACTGTTATGAAAGAAAAAATTGTTGTTACAAATTTGAACCATTTTTGCAGCAACTAATCATAAACAATCTGTGTTTTTGCCAAAAAAAAACTATGAAAGTATTTGTAGGCCATTATGTGCTTTTTTAAAGTAGATAGATGTATCATTACCTTAACAGTGGGTCTCCTAGAAGGTCTTCTTGCATTACTTTTACTCTGAGCATAACTGGATTTCATAATCAACTTTAGCCTAACGTATAACCTTAGAGTAAGTAAATAAGGAACAGGGAGGGGTAATGTACGAAAAACTTACCTTTTTTGTTGCAACACTAATTACGAGTAGGTGGAAATGGTCTGTTATGAGTCGATTGATTTTAACACTCGTTAATTATTGAGACAGAACTTTGATTAACCTAGCTGCCTTTATGGTCAACTGATGCTCTGACTTTGCAAGAGGAATTACACTTGAAAAATGTTTCGAATTCCAGAATCTTCCAGTGAATTAAAGTGATTGATCTGTTCATAATGCATTGTGACACAGTGGTATTTAATGAAATGAATAATCGGGTAAAATTGATTTGAATTATTTTTACAAACCTTCATTGAAATTTTGTTTAAATTAGATGTAGTCTAGTTCAAATTTATTTTGTGGATCGGGCTTCCAAGAGCTGGCTGATTAAAAAGTTCTTTAAATATAGTTGTGGGCCTTTTTATATATAAATAGTGTTATTTGGTGCCTTTTACTAGATTAAAATCTATGTGTACTATAGTAGAAATAAAGGCTTTATTCTGACTTTCGTTTCTTGTGTATTGAACAGTAAAGTACTTTGTTTAATCCATGTGAACAGTACAATGGGAAAAACGGATATTTTAATAAAAACTGGCCAGGAATAAGCTTTCGAGAAAATATACGTGCATCTGTTTAGCAGTAGTGACTCGTACTGTAACAAAAACATGAGGACTATAAGCTTATATTAAAAGCCTGTATTAGATACTTCATAAACAAGTATTCAAAATTATAATTTATCAATTGTTACTTAATCCTCAGCTAGTAGGATGAAATATTTCCATAAAAAGTAAATGGGTAAAAATGACCTATGTGTAAAAAAACCCTTCAGAAATGTTATCTTTATAGTAGCCCAGCATGGCCAAGTGGATTAAGGCGTTCAACTCGTAATCTGAGGGTCGCGGGTTCGCGTCCGCGTCGCGCTAAAACATGCCTTCCCTCTAGTCTAACACTGCTAAATTAGGGACGGCTAGCACAGATAGCTCTCGAGTAGCTTTGTGCGAAATTCCAAAAAAGCCCAAGAATTGAGGGTGGGTTGTGATGGCTAAATGAATATGAATTTTTCGAATTTTTTAAAGAAACGATGTATATGAAAAATAATTTACATTCGATTTGTCCCCCAGTGGTTTAGCGATACGTCTGCGAACTTACAACGTTAAAATCCGGGTTTCGATACCCGTGGTGGGCAGAGCACAGATAGCCCATTGTGTAGCTTTGTACATAATTCAAAACAACTACATTCGATTTTACATCATGTTAACTCCAAAAGGGCGTTTTAATTTCTAAATGTAAATACGTTTCACAGTTCTCTCGAAATGAACACACAAATAATATGCCGAGTCGGAATTTGGACAATGTCTCACCAGGGTTTGGAGAAAAAGAAAAATGTCTCACCTCAAATATGTTCTGTATAGTCTATCCTTTTATTTGTTTTTCTACTTATTTTTAAGGCATCTTGATACAACGCTAAAATGAGGGGTTTGTTTCCCCTCGGTGAACTCGGTACATAACCATATGTGGCTTAACTAGAAAAATAAACACACATACACAGGCATCTTGAAATTTTGTTTGTTTGCAATTTTAGGTTTGTTTGTATTAAAATGAGAACTTAATTATGTCGGGAAAAATACTTCAAAAGAATGTTTGTTTCCAAGTGAGAATCTAATTAGGTAAATAAACAATTTGGTAATTATAGTTTGTATTCTTCAATATGAGAAATTACACATTGTTGCCAAAAACTGTCGTTTCGTTAGAAAGGAATAGTTCTATTTAAATAAAAATTGTAAAACATTTTTCAGTCTAATACAAGAGACTAAAAATTATAAAAAACGACATTTACAAAAGGCATACTTATTTGAAAAAAAACAATTTTGTCTAAACAGAAAACAAAAATTGATGCCTATAATTGAAACATCGTTAAAAAAAAAACTTTTTGGGTATTTATAAAGATTAGAGAAATTTGGGCGATGGACTTCATTTGATTACCGCATTCAAGTCATAATTTTTCACAAAGTATGCATCTTATGCTTTATCAAAGCAACACCAATTTTTTTCCAAAACTCTTTTTTTTGTATGAATAGAAATTCAACATTAAAAGTTAGTTTTTTATTTCTGTAATGTTTTACTTCAGTGAGACAATATTCTGAATCTAGTCGAGCCTTTACAACAACAAAAATAACTATAATATTTGAAGGTCAATTATTGTGAGAACACTGACAACTTCCTTTTTTTCTTTTTTCTTTCTTTCCCGGCCCGGCTTGGCCAAGTTGATTAAAGCGTTCGATTCATAATCTGAGGGTCGTGGGTGCGAATCCCGGTCGCACCAAATATGCTCGCCCTTTCAGCCATAGATGCGTTATAATGTGACGGTCACTCTCACTATTCATTGGTAAAATTGCAGCCCAAGAGTTGGCGGTGGGTGGTTGTGACTAGCTACCTTCCCTCTCGTCTTACACTGCTAAATAAGGGACGACTAGCACAGATAGCCCTCGAGTAGCTTTGCGCGAGATTTTAAAAAACATCTTTATAAAACGGTGTGATCAAAATAACTAACTAGAGATCGCAACAATAAGAAAGAGCACTGAAACAGAGTATTCACTCTGCTACTCTCAATAACTTAATGAGGATGGTGAAAAAAATACAAGGAAGAGCAGTTCCATTAATTTCGTTGGAACGTCGAGTTAAAAAATCGACGTCAGTCAGGACCGACAAGTTACTGCAGTGGCATAATTCAGTCAAGTATTTTCAATATTAGTTAATTAATACTTTTAGAAAGACAGAGACAAAAAAGAGAGGCGAGTTAAATGTTTCTTTAAAAACTCGTACCTTTCCCTGTGAGTAGTATACATCCACGACTCGTTTCAGAACATTAACATTTAATTATTTTTTTGTAAACTGCTTGAATCCGGTTAAACTAATTCCATGTGACGTATATAAAACTCAAGAAGTTGTTATAAACTTAACCTGTTGTAATTTTAAAAAGGCAGGACAAAGTTATTTTGAAAAGAACACGTAAATTATAATATTATGTTTGTTTATTTTTGAATTTCTCGCAAAGCTACTTGAGGGCTATCTGCGCTAGCCTTCCGTAATTTAGCAGTGTAAGACTAGAGGGAAGGCAGCTAATCATCACTACTCACAGCAAACTCTTAAATTAATCTTTTCTCAACGAACAGTGAAATTGACCATCACATTTTAATGTTCCCACGGCTGAAAGAGCAAGCATGATTCATGCGACGGGGATTCGAAATCGCAATAATCGGATTGCGAGTCGAGTTCCTCAGCCATCTGGCCATGCTGGTCCCAATGACAAGATAAACTATCAGCTATTTCTTCAATGTTCGCCATTTCAGCCGTGGGGACGTTTTAATGTAACGGTGAATTCCACTATTCGTTGGTAAAAGGCTAGCTCAAGATTTCGCAGTGAATGATAATGACTAGCTGCCTTCTCTCTTGTCTTACACTATTGAATTAGGGACGGCTTGTAGAGATAGCCCTTGTGTAGCTCTTTGATAAATTCAAAACAAAACAAACCAATTTCTTCAATATGAATAAGGCCTGGCATGGCCTAGCGCGTTAAGGCGTGCGCTTCGTAATCTGAAGGTCGCGGGTTCGTGACCGAATCGCACCAAACATGCTCACCCTCCCAGCCGTTGGGGCGTTATAATGTGACAGTCAATCCCACTTTTCGTGGGTGAAAGAGTAGCCCAAGAGTTGGCGGTGGGTGGTGATGACTAGCTGCCTTCCCTCTAGTCTTACACTGCTATATCAGGGACGGTTGGCACAGATTGTCCTCAAGTAGTTTTGTGCAAAATTTCAAAACAACAAACAATCAATATGAATGTATGTTATTTAATTACAAAATGCGGACTTTTGTGCAAATATTTTTACAGCCATTGCCGTGCTTTTTGTTCCTTCATGTTTTAGAATATTCTGGGGGCGAATGTTTTAATGCTCGATGTCTTGTTAACATTCGCGTTTCATGTGTTGTACATTCTGAACGTCGAACTTCTCTCGCTTCTCGTGTGTGGCGATAGAAAAAAATAGTTCTTTTTGAATGAAAATTGTGAAACATTTTTCAATCGAATACAAGAGACTAAAAATAAAAAAATTACAAAATACAAAAGGCATACTTATTTGAAAAAAACAAACAAATTTATCTGAACAGAAAACAAAAAACTGATGATTCATTCATGTAATGACGAATTGTCTTTTCTTTCGTCTTAAAGTGTTAAATTAGGGATGGCTAACGCAGATAGCCTTTGTGTAGCTTTACGTGAAATTAAAATAATACATTTTTTTTTATTAACAACGTTTGTTAAAACAATAAAACTACTTTTCTTAGTGTTCTGACAGACATTGATATGTTTATGAATTAATAATATTCAAGGTCTTATTTAGTTTCTGCCGTGTCATACAGTGTGAGGATTCATGAATGAGGAAATGACGTTCATTGTCTTCCAAGGACGAACTAATGATGTCCATGAAGAAGGTAACATCCTTATTTCTAGATATGAATATCGCCTGATCTTTATAAATGGTAATTTGGATTATTAACAGACCGAAAAAAACAAAAGTAAAAAGTGTAGCAGATCCTTCAAGCGATATGGCTTGCTGAATAATATAAATTCAGTGTCACGATTAGCCTAGACTCAAATTCTGCAAGTTGAGAAGTTTAACTTGAGGAAACAAAGACGATGGGAAAGTTCGTTATTTTGAGGCTGGCATTGTTGTCAGGTGAGTAAAGCTAATAATATCACTCCTTTATATGAATACGAAGTTTTAATAAGTTGAACAATATTCATAACATCTGAATAATTTGTTCAAATCAGCTCTGCTTTATAATTTACACGTCCTGGACGTTTGTCAAACATCGAAAAATATCTGGGAAAAGTTCATCTCGCAGTTCATTGTTTAGTTTTTCCATCCAAAACTCCATAATACACATCATTGTTAGTTGCATTTCACACCAGTAGGTTATCAGAAAATAATAATAAATAGCGATTAGCTAGACTTATTCATTGTTTGAAATTCGAAGCGTCATGCCGGATAGTGTTGTTTTTTGGTAAATATATAATACTTTAATCATTTTGCGACTATTAGAAATCTTTTAAATTTGGATTTGTGTTACTTTTGCAATTAAGCATATAAATGAAAAAAGATATTTTTTGGGGTACTTCACATTAATGGAATCATTGGCATATTAAGAAAGAACCAAAGAAACATGCAAGTGAGAAGCAATATTCAAATAACGCAAGAGTTTTAATTTTAATAAATCTTGCTTGATTGCTAGCTAAATAAAATGGTACCACGAATCAACTCAGATTGGTAAGTCTTATTTTAAGAGGTTATACATATCATATATTTATATTTTTACATTTTTGCGATAAGCATAAGCCCAACATGATTTAAATTTATGTTATTCAATGTTTCAGTTTTCACTTTTAACATATATATATTTCTACAATTTCTGATTGAGTGATATTTTATTTTGTTTCGTATATCATTTTATCCTTTATATTTAAGTTTCAAACGTTTTTTTTTATTTTAAGTACGTAATTTTAAAATTTATTTCCAAGTTATTTTTAAGTTTTTTTCAAATATATGTAACCTTATTTACTTAAGCGTTGAGGTCGTTTGTGTTGCTGATTTCGTTCAACAAATTTTTCCGTCGGGCCCCCCAGTGGCTCAGCGGTATTTCTGCGGACTTACACACAAAAATCCGTGTTTCGATACCCGTGGTGGGCAGAGCACAGATAGCCCATTGTGTAGCTTTGTGCTTAATTCAAAACAACAACAACAACGTTTATATAGTGATTTCATCCTGTTAAAAAAATATCATTATTTACAATATCTCGTTTTCAATTCTTTATGTACTCGAACTTTTTCCTACGTCAAATTTGGCCCAGCATGTATGGATGAGTTAAGGCATTCGATTTGTAATCTGAGGATCGCGGGTTCGAATCCCGGATGCACTAAACATGCTCTCCCTTTCAACTGTGTGACGGTCAATCCCGCTATTCCTCAGTAAAATAGTAGCCCAAGAGTTGGCGGAGGGTGGTGGTGACTAGCTGCCTTCCCTTTCGTCTTACACTGCTAAATTAGGGAAGACTAGCGCAGATAGCCCTCGAGTAGCTTTGCGCGAAATTCCAATGAAAACAAACAAAGCGCCAAATTTCGTTCGCGTTTTCTTTAAATTCTGTGTCATTTATTTTTTTTTAATTTGAAATATTATACAATCTGTGTTCTATTTGCATGTTTCTTTTGACATGTCACTTTTTACCTGATCTACTTCTTTAAAAATTATTTTATACATATTGTACTTGTTTTTTATTTCAGTTCTTCAGTTGGGAGTACTATGTTCAAAACCTGACAAATCCAAACTTCTTAACACTAAGCTATTCAAGTATGATACCCGAGTGGTACCTAAAGCAGACAAGGAAACACCTGTAACGGTCAATATTCGCCTCCACCTATATTACCTTGCAGGTTTGGTATGTGACAGAGATACTTCTATAACAATCTACGAATATACATCATAAAATAGAATCAGAAAACTAATTTGAAGTAGTTTCTAGCGTTAATATCCTGAAATGCAATCTTTCGTATTTAAAATATATTTTTTTGAATTTTATTAAATAGCTACTGATCACAGTCAAAGTCTTCGAAAAAGTTTTTGAAAAATAGAGCAGATAAAAAGAAACTTTCTTGGATTCAAATGTTTTTCTTACTTAATTTGTGTATATGTTTGTAAGTTCAGTTTATTGGTTACAGTGACAGATATGTAGATGTAATTTTATATTACAGCTGAGGAGTAAGTTAATAAATTATACTTATTTTATTTTAATAAATATACGTTTTTAAGTGTCACGTGTACTTTTAGATAGGTTTACTAATCCCTTTGTGCACGGTGAATCAAGATTCTTATTTATTTGTGAACTAATCAAATTAAATTTCTGGAAAAGAAACATGTTAACCATCTTGAGCAGTGGTTCCCAACCAGGGGTGCGAGATAGCGTTCCAGAGGGTGCGAATTAACATTTGTTTTGGCCACCATCATCTTTATTCTTTAATAAATAATTACTATGAGGGGTGCGAGAACATATTAAATTTTTCTAGGGGTGCGAGGCATAAATAAAGTTGAGAACCACTGATCGTGAGAAACCGGCATGGCCAAGCGTGTTAAGGCGTTCGACTCCTAATTTCAGGGTCGCGGATTCGAATTTCCCTCGCACCAAACATGCTCGCCCTTTCAACCGTGATGGCATTATAATGTTATGGTCAATCCCACTATTCGTTGGTAAAAGAGTACCCCAAGCGTTGGCGGTGGGTAGTGATGACTAGCTATCTTCCCTTTAGTCTTACACTGCTAAATTAGGGACGGCTAGAGGGAAGATAGCTAGTCATAGTCATCACCACCCACCGCCAACACTTGGGGTACTCTTTTACCAACGAATAGTGGGATTGACCATAACATTAGTCCTCGCGTAGCTTTGCGCAAAATTCAAAAAACAAACAAGCTATCCTGAAGATAAAAAGGCTGTGGTGTATTTTATACACAGGATAACAGTACCTTGGACTAACACAGTAAGAGTTTTTGTTTGTTTTTTACAAAAACCTCATAGAAATATAATAGATACCTGTGTTTATGTACAGTTTACTATGTAATTAACAAACAGATTTCAACATGTGATTTTTGTTTACAACGAGAGTTAATTTTTTTAACAGTACACATTCACGTAACAACGTGATTCGAAACGTCGCGTAGGATTTTCCATCGAAACATATTTTATCAATGAAATTATTTTAGTTTGACGTGTTTCTCACCGCTGTTTTATATTTTGTTATGCAATAGTAGGAATACATGCCGATTTAATGGGTTTTGGAGATTCGCTTCAGGCGAAGAACAGGTATTTTTAAACAGAAAAGTTGACCCTGTGAACTTTTTTAAGTACAACATTTTCGCATTTTTTGATAAAATTATTATGGTGTTTTTACGTTTCACTTACTGAAGTATATGTTTTAAAGAAAATTGGAACTTATAAATGATTTCAAACTTTTTAGAAATGTACTCACCATTTTCCAACTGTACCCCTAAGTAATGCGCATGCCAATGACAAAGAGAAAGTAATACAAATCCTCTTCTTGTCATAATATATTTTTCGTACACTATGCGTGTTAAGGATCTTTTTATTGGATAAGACAAAAAGGCGAAGCAGCGTTCCGATTGATGCCAATGTTTGGAGTTTTTAAAATAATTTCTTATGTTCTACAAGTCCAATGATTTGTTTTTATATGTTAAAAGTTTTCTTTTTTATTACACATGGCAATGTTCGGAGAGAAAGGCTGTTTGTGATCTGTGATTCCTAAATGTTGACAGTGTTTCTTTATGACATGTTTGAAGAAAGAACTTATGTACAAAAAAAAACTAGTTGATAAAAACAGTTTTAAGAGACATAGACCGATTTATTTATTTTTTCTTTTTTTTTTACCTTAAGGATGTGGAAACTGAGAAGCTGAGTGGGAATGGCTGGTTAATAATGGTAAGTTTCTTGATTTCAATATGAAATATTTCATTAATGTTTTCCTTGCATATTTTTCTCCTTATCGAGTTGAAATGCTAAATAGGTTATACTATTTTAAAAAACTACCAATGAAGGCATTTTAATTTATCATTGCACCATTTTAAACTTAATAATTAATGTGAATGTTTTATCTATTACAAACTGCGCTATTAACTTGGGTTATGAAAGTTTATTTTCAACCAGTAAGAATATGGGAGTTTTCTATAATATTACTATCACATTTTTAAACCAACTAACGCTAGAGAAGGAGTATTCTTTCAATGGCCACGTTAATGGATACTAAAATATAATGATTTTATTACATAATGAGAAGAATTCTAAAATTTTAAGATTGAAAGTAAATTTATCATAAAATATTAACAACTTTTATATCTGTCACATTCAATGCCAACGAGGCTTTCTCCCCAATTTCATAACTTATTTGGTCCGTTGGGATATGCCAGATTCAGTAGTGTTTGAGACACTATTTGTATCATCAAATTGCATGAGCAATAATTGTCGTGCTGTAGATTAAATTACGGTCAAGATAATATGTTGACTTATTTTGTTGTCAACGAATCATATCTCCTTCCTGGAGGAACCGAGCGTTTTATCGTTGGTAGTGCTCTAGGCCTTGCACCAAATAATCGAAGGTTCGAGCCGCGATATGCCATTCAACATCCACTCCGCACTTTTAGCAGTAAGACTATTATAACTGTGAGAGCTAGCACTGCTATTTAATTTTCCTCATTACGTCGGAATATTAGGGTTTCTAATCTGGCCTTTTCGCTCAAGCGTCAAAGGTTTAAAATAACAAAACAATTCGCTAGATATTTTTGAACAAACAATTCTTTTGTATATTACAAAAGTATAGAAAATATGTAAATCGTTTATTTTGTTACGGAAACCTTACCTTCCTGTGAGCGCGAAAAAATTATAAGTCACTAAAAATAATTATGTCGGAAAGTCACAGCAAATTTAATGTAGCTAAGACTTAGCTATTAGTCTATACTATGAAAGCTGAAAGGTACGACCGCACATTCAAGCAGTGAGTTACAAGAAACTAAGGAAATAGTCTAAACTAAGCCAAACGGTGGATGCCCTATGAGAGTGACTGTTAAATCGGTATTCGATCAAGTTGAAGGGTTGAAAGTAGTAGTTTCTTCCAGTACAGAATATTCAGGCCCGGCATGGCCAAGCATGTTAAGGCGTAATACACAGGCATCTTGTAAATTTGTTTGTTTGCAATTTTAGGTTTGTTTGTATCAATGTTGTTGTTGTTTTAGAATTAAGCACAAAGCTACACAATGGGCTGTCTGGTATCGAAACCCAGATTTTAGCGTGTAAGTCCGCAGACATACCGCTGAGCCACTGGGGGGCTGTTTGTATCAAAGTGAGAACTTAATTTTGTCGGGAAAAATACTTCAAAAGAATGTTTGTTTCCAGGTGAGAATCTAATCAGGTAAATAAATAATTTGGTAACTATAGCTTGTATTTTTCAATATGAGAAATTACACATTGTTGCCAAAAACTGTCGTTTCATCAGAAATAAATAGTTCTATTTAAATAAAAATTGTAAAACACTTTTCAGTCGAACACAAGAGAATAAAATTTTTCAAAAAAACGACAAAATACAAAAGACATACTTATATGAAGAAACATAAACAATTTTGTCTAAACAGAAAACAAAAAGTTTGATCATTTATTCATGTAGAAACCTTAAAGCAATTGCCTATAATTGAAACATCGTTAAAAAATTAAAACTTTTTTGGTATATTTAAAGATCAGAGAAATTTGGGCGATGGACTTCATTTGATTACCGCATTCAAGTCATAATTTTTCAGAAAGTATGCATCTTATGCTTTATTAAAGCAACACCAATTTTTCCCAAAACTCTTTTTTGTATGAATAGAAATTCAACATTAAAAGTTAGTTTTTTATTTCTGTAATGTTTTACTCCAGTGAGACAATGTTCTGCATCTAGTCGAGCCTTTGTAACAACAAGAATAACTATAATATTTGAAGGTCAGTTGTAGTAAGAACACTGACAACTTCCTTTTTTTTGTCGCCCCGGCATAGCCAAGTTGGTTAAGGCGTCCGATTCCTAATCTGAGTGTTGCTGGTTCGCATCCCAGTTGCGCCAAACATGCTCGCCCTTTCAACCGTGGTGGCGTTATAATGTCATGGTCAATTCCACTATTCGTTGGTAAAAGAGTAGCCCAAGCGTTGGCGGTGGGTGGTGATGACTAGTTACCTTCCCTCTAGTCTTACACTGCTAAATTAGGGACGGCTAGCACAGATAGCCCTCGAGTAGCTTTGTGCAAAATTAAAAAACAAATTAACAAACAAAATATTCATATAATGAATTTATAAATATGCAATAAAAATAGGAAGGTAAGAATAGCTAGAATAGAGACATCAATTTATTTTTATGGCATTGGAAAACAAAGGGATATGGTTCAAGTTTGGGTACCAGGGCCTTCCTGAAAGAGACCTTAACGAGTCGTATCGAAACCATGGATACACAGATCATTGGCAAAAGCCGTCCACTTATGCCAAGCAATAGTACACAGCACAATAAAGAAGAATATCCCTTTGGAAAAGCGACTTGAGTCACGTACACACAAGTTGTTTGAACGACGTATCCGTCCTAATTTACTTGTTACCTAAAACAGATGGAAAATAAAACGGCTATTCATGTTATTCCATGCAAAGGCATACAGGTCAAGTCACAGGACGCAACACTGATGGATTCGAGTGCAATCAAACTGTTAAAACGGACTTTGGGAAACTTTAATTTTAACACACTATATGGCCTATTAAAAGGAAACATAACATATTCTACACCGTTTAGTCAATTTGTACATGAGTTCTTGGTGGGTGGTGATGACTAGCCGCTTTCTCGCTAGTCTTACACTGCCAACTGTCGGACGGCTGGCACAGATAGCTCTCGTGTAGCTTTGCGCGAAATTCCTAGGCGGAAAATTTTAACCGAATGACGAGATTAACTTCCATAATTATAACCTCTCCATAGTTTAATGTGCGGAGTGTGTTTAGCCACGTATCTCGACACAAACAGTAGCTGTTCCATTGTTGGCTCAACTTGCCTTGATAGACACAACAAACTAGTCTGTTGTTAAAATTTGCGGTAAAAATGAAATCAGCAACAAAATATATCAATTCCACAGCGTGATTAGTTAACACGCCTGTATCCACAGGGCAAAAATATTAAATTTAATACACCTCCTTATTTTTCAGTTGTATTATTAATTCATCCATTCTAGATGTAACAATAATATATATATATACAGCAATCTGCCTACTTTTTACAAAGTTAAAAGGACGTTATTGAGTACAATTATGACAATGTAACATTGGAGTATTTTGTAGAACCAAATAAATAAAAATATTGCGGTGGTTACGTTATAAAACTACAATACATACAAAAATAAATTAAAGTAGTTTGAGAAAAATATGTCTTATCAGAGTTTTCAAATTAGCATCAACGTTCGTAGCGTACACTGTGAAGCAACCAACTCTTATTGGGTCTCATGGTTTAGAAAGCTCTTCAGAAGTTTTAAATGTGACGCTTAACCACATGAAACTGGAAATGAAAACCGAAATCGGCGAGTCTTGAGCTTCTTATGATAAATGTTATCTTAATGTTACAAGATGATTGGCTTTGCTCAAACGTTTTTCCAAACTTTGTTCTTGTTAGTGAAGAAATACAGTAGTGTAGTTCTTAAGACACCCGTTAGGAAGGTAAAGTTATAGGTTCACGTCTCATAGGAACTCACTTTTGAATCCTATAAAACAGGAAAATTACGGCGAGTTTCAACAATGTAATCTCTCAAATGGGTTCTAATTCTTTCACGCGATTTTAGATTTCTGTTGTTTTTCCAAGAAATGCAGTTCTTTTTCTTCCTGATTAATTCTAGATCCTGTTGAAGATTGTGGTTTTCCGTAACAACAGTTTTTGACCATTTTTTTTTCAATACTTGTTTGAAAAAGATAAATATAACCACGAACAAACGTGAGACGCAGTGCATCACGCCTCTATGTGAAACAGTTTTAATAGAGTTATTTACTTCTAAGTGAATAATAAGCATTGTAAAATAATATTATTAAAAGCTGATGTTACGTACAGAAATGGATGGACCCTAGTCTTCAGTGGAATCCAGAAGAATTCGAAGGTGCGAAAACGATTTTTCTAGACACTAACGAAATCTGGACGCCTGATATTGCCTTATATGAAAGGTCAGTAGACACTGTTAAGTTTTGCTTTATCTAAAAAAATAGTAAATGGCACATATATATATATTTATGTAAAAGAAAACACTGGAATGTCAGACACTTTCTTCCTTCTTTCAGGCCTGGCATGGCCAGAAAGTTAGGTTACTTATCTATGTCCTGGTTCGATTCTTCATTGTCTCCCTTTTAACCGAAGTGGCGTTGTAACGGTCAGTCTCATTATGTGTTGGTGAAATATTAACCCAAAAGTTGGCGGAGGGTGAGGATGACTAGCTGCCTTCCCTCTAGTCTTACATGGTTAAACTAGGGACGGCTAGCGCAGATAGCCCTCGTGTAGCTTAATGCAAAATTCATAAACACACAAATCTTCTTTTATTGATTTGTTATGCTAATTTTATGACCTCAAACGTCACGCTGTAGGAAATAGTTTTATTTGGAATCTACAACATGAAACACAGAAATACAGATTTTCAACTAAACGTAAATTATCTAAATTAAATACACATATTTTCCAAATGTACGAAGATATAATACAGGGCAAAAAATTAGAAAAAAACATTCTACAAAACTTATAGAAATACAAAAGTATGAAATTATTGGATAAATAACTAGCATTTCTATTATAATTATAAGAAAAAAGTATAATTAGAACAAACTTTTAACCTATAAAGTAAAATGTATCCACTAACTTTATTTATTTGTGAACATTTGCAATGTACTTAATTTATACATGAATTGTATCGTATGTTAATACAGTTGGAAAATATATCTATTTAATCTCGATTATTTATGTTTAGTTAAAAAGTGGTTTTTGCAAGTTTTTTCTTGCAGTTCTTTGTAAAACTATTTCTTAAAAAGTGACCTTTGAACTAAGGAAACTGGTTAAAAATGTTATAAAAACGAGAAAATGTGTGATATTCCAATGTTTTATTTTATATATAAATGATGCAAAACAGTGTAGAGTGCGTGCCATCATAATTATTTATAAAAATAATAAACAAAAATAATGTAAATGGATGTTTAAAAATTACACGAATCATTGACTTTGGGTAAATATAATACGTGTTATTTATTGCTGCTTTATTAAGTACAGACCCGCAAAAAATTGCTGTTATTATATATGTTTGTTTTGGAATTTCGCACAAAGCTACTCGAGGGCTATCTGTGCTAGCTGTCCCTAATTTAGCGGTGTAAGACTAGAGGGAAGGCAGCTAGTCATCACCACCCACCGCTAACTCTTGGGCTACTCTTTTACCAAACGAATAGTGGGATTGACCGTCACATTATACACCCCCACGGCTGGGAGGGCGAGCATGTTTAGCGCGACGCGGGCGCGAACCCGCGACCCTTGGATTACGAGTGCACGCCTTAACGCGCTCGGCCATGCCAGGCCTTTATTATATATGTAATACTAAGTATAGTGTATTTAAGAACTACTAAAACATTGTTAGGAAGTATCACAGAAGGTTAGAACATCAGCATATCAGGAGTTATGAAAACAGTGAAGGTTCCTATGTCGTATTACTTCATGTCTTTTTTTGGTAAGTTATAAATCAGGTTTTGGCTTTCATGATTAAGCGGGTTCGACTCGCTATCTGTGTACTTTTAGATAGGTTTACTATCCCTTTGTGCACGATGAATCAAGATTCTTATTTATATGTGAATTAATCAAATTAAATTTCTGGATAAGAAACATGTTAATTATCTTGAGCAGTGGTTTCCAACCAGGGGTGCGAGATAACATTCGTTTTGGCCACCATCATCTTTATTCTTAAATAAATAATTACTATGAGGGGTGCGAGAACATATTAATTTTTTTTTAGGGGTGCGAGGCATAAATAGGTTAAGAACCACTGATATTGAGGGACCGGCATGGCCAAGCGAGTTAAGGCGTTCGACTCCTAATCCCCAAGTCGCGGGTTCGAATCCTTGTCGCACCAAACATGCTCGCCCTTTCAGCCGTGGCGGCGTTATAATGTTATGGTTAATCCCACTATTCGTTGATAAAAGAGTAGCCCAAACGTTGGCGGTGGGGGGTGATGACTAGCTGCTTTCCCTCTAGTTTTACACTGCTAAATTACGGACGGCTAGCGCAGATAGCCCTCGAGTAGTTTTGCGCGAAATTCCAAAACAAACAAACAGATTAAGCGGGCTTTATTTTGCATATATCACGCATGGGCATTACCTTGGATCTAGAAGAGGGGGATAGTAGTGGATTGAGAATGATTTTCACATGCTCTACAAGAACACACCTAAAAATAAAAAGTATTACAATTGAAGTGTAGGAAGAATGATATTGCACCTGTCCTATACAAATAAAGCGAATAGGACCATGGTATGTTATCCATAGCTACTTTCTACATGGTTAGTTGTATTAGGACGTTTATCGAGGCACTTAATAAACTCCCATATGCAGTCACCCTGTTAGTAAGTTTTCATTAGCCGGTAGGAGTACAAATGAACCATTATATTTCAACATTGTTCCTACCTGAGTCAGCGATTCCCCGCGGTTGACAGAGTGCAGATAGCCCATTGTGTAGCTTTACACTGAGAAGACAATGAACATAACTTTTTACAATATCTTTCTAAGTATGTATCCTCCTTGGTACTCGAGCTTACAAAACATTGAAGTGATTCAAGAAAAATCATGCAAAAAAACAACAACAACAAAATTACTAAGGCATTTGAGTGTTTTATCTTTACTTTTTAACTGTGGTATCAGCCAATACTTTCATTGTTTTCCATCACCGTCATTCTCGACAGTTTTCCGCTCTCTGTCTCTGTGTTCCCGAAATTTCTGATTTTATCAGCAAGTAAATACCAAACAGGTGCTAATCTAATTGCTGAAAAAAACACAAAACAACATGTGATTTGAAAAAAAAAAACTGAAATCTTTTTACTAACGAACAACTTTGGTTTCCTGTTTTTTTTTGTTTTTTTTTATAAATGCGAAGAAAGACTGTTGTCTGAACACTCTTAGGTTATTCCGAAATATTTAGTATGCATTCTCTCTCCCTGTCTCTGCACGAAACAACATTAAATAGAGAGTAACAAATTTAAATTAATGTAAATTAAGTAAATCTACCAGCCACCACTCAATTTAAGGACTACTGTTGGAACGAGTATGTCTGCAATAGCTTTAATATAATGAATAGACATTTTAACATAAAATATCATTATTGTCTCACATTTCGTAACCACATCTCACCACATGTTAATCTATAATTTCCTTTTAGCGCATCGCAAAATAATTTTTTTTCTGGTAATGGAGCGAAAGTAGTTGTGAAACATACAGGAGAAGTATTGTGGGTTCCGCCTGTCGATATCAAAACCATATGTCCAATTGAACCAAACAGCTACGAATATCATTGTAACTTGACCTTCGGATCCTGGGTTCGAAGCATCAGAGACGTCGATGTGCTACCAGATTCTCATCTCGGTGCAGATGGGGATTCATTTCTTCGGGTTCACCACAAGTGGGAGCTGGTGGACATGAAGGTTACCCGGAAGAATGTTCTCTACAAATGCTGTCCTGAGAGATACCCAGCAGTGGTCTACACTCTTCATTTCAAGCGTCGTCAAGAAAGTGGACAAAATTCTCCCCACGTCGCAGTATATTGTAATCACTGAGTTGTTAATTAAATTGTTGTTAGTTAAAGTATGGTTTGAAAATATTGTTAGATTTTGTTTGACCTTGTTTGTAGAAACTATTCTACTGTAAGCATTCTGCTTAAGCCTCACCTACTTGCAATTTTAAATTCATTATAAATTTTATTAAACATGTTATATGAAATCTAGAATAAATAGTGTTCATTCAGCATTATTCGTTTCAATTAAATAACTGACTGATTTATTTCCAACCAGGTGAAATCTGTCCATACTAATTTTCGTCTTTAACCTTAGAGCATCATCTGTTTAATGATGTATTACCTTAACATCAGTCACTCAGTTGGTACATTTACACTCCATTTACTTGAAACAATATCTGTGACTTGGATAACACATTTACACCACATTTATTCAGTTTTATTGAAACAACAGTTACTCGGATGATGTAAATAAATCAAACCTAATGGATGCCCCTGAAACATCAGTAATTCAGATGATGTATTTTGTTTGATAAATCTGAAATATCTGATGTTGAGTCGTAACAATGGACAAAACGTTTATTGTTTAAAGAGCCCTCATAACGTATGTGGAATACTTTGGCAAAGAGTGCTACAAACATCATTAGCATTGTACAAAGAGTTGCACATAACTTCAAGTTTGTTTTAAATGGATGCGATAATTCCAACGATATTTGTAGCAATGATTGTCAAATCCTTTTATTCGATCAGATAAGAATAAGTTTAAAGTTGGAGACAGGTATTGTGGAATAGACTAGTAGCTGTCTTCTCTCCAGAAATTAGTACCACAGTTATATGTCTGCGGACTTGTACTACTAAAAACCGGGTTTCGATACTTATGGTTGGTAGAGAACAGAAAGCTCTTTGTACAGCTTTGTGTTTAATAGCAAACAGCAGCAGGAATTTAAAAATTATAAAATAACAAATGATAATTTTCAAACTTAACACAATATGATTTTATATTACTTACGTTTGAAGCTAAAGTTTAAATTATTTTTATGTTTCTAGTTTTTCTTTTTATTAACAACAGCAAAACAGTGACTGAAATATTAGTTTTAAGGATACAACTGTAACCTTAGGCTTACCAAAATATGAAAAGGCAGCCTTATCTTTATTTTTTGTCCAAAACGTTTTAGAGCAAAGTCTTAGAACTTAAGAATTTCCTTTACACTCTCCATTTTGTTGGATTTTTGTACCCTCTCTAAGTGAGTCATTGGTATGTTTTGGGACTCGCAATTTTAAAATTTGGTTTCGACTCCCTGTGATGGACAGAACGCAGCTTACCCATTGTAAAAATTTATTCTGGAACAACAAACAAACCATACATTGTTGTATTTTTAGATCCCTTGACGCAACTATATTGGCTCCCATAGGTAATAAAATATTAGTAATGTGGTGGACTGTTTGGTTATTAAATCAAAATAAAAGTTTGCTTAAAAGTCCAAACTATAAGTCAGTAAGTTCCTATGGTTATCATGGCTGCCATATGTTTTTGAATTATCTTGAGATTTTAAACACAGAATAACAAAATAAAGAAGTTGTGATTGTTTTAGATTGTAGGAAAGGTGATTAAAATAAGAATTTTCCTTTTTATTCAGACAAAGCATTGATTATTTTCAATGTTGGTCAGTCTGTGAAAAATACAACGAATGTTTAGTGATATGTAGCAGACAACAGTCGACCCATGAACGCTTTCATTTCTGTTGGCCTCCTTGACGCTTATACAGTATACTTAAATAGGCTCTCAGCCATGCGTTTAACAGTCAGTTACTATTTCCCCCACCAGATGGCGGGAGGTTTCTAAACCATCAACTTTTGAGTCCTGATTTAAGGAGAAAGTATAACCTCACGCGATGTCTGTTTACTTTACATTGTGTAATAATTTGGACCATTAACGTGCTGTTGGCATTTTCGTGACATCTTAATGAAATATAGACGGGTGATTCTTGTTAAAAGCAAACATTTGTCGTTAGGTGTCACTGTTATACACAAAATTACCAGCACCATCTTTGCTACGTCTCTGTTTCAGTTCAATTTAATACCTTTTGTTAGCTGCAAGTTCAAATGCATATAACACTTTTTGCAAAAAAAGAAAAAAATGTTTCTTAATAAAACGTTTCACAGAACCATTCATTTATCATTTACAAAGTTATTTTGTTTAATATATCATTTATTTGTAGAATAATCGTTTGGCCTTTCAGTATATGTTTTATGTATATAAAACAATTGTTGTTTCATTTAATTACACGTTTAGAGCTATTTAATTTTGTAATGAAATAGAAAAACATACATTGATAAACCAGTTTTCAAAATTCGAAGGTGTATTCTATACTGTAAAATTGTAAATGGCTCGGACAACATTATGTTGCTCTAAACAAACGTCTAAATGGTATCAAGTCTAAACGAATTACGAGCAGTGTTGACAAAAAAACTACATGTGTGATTTTGAGAAATAATGCGGAACGGTATACACGTGAAGTTTTTGTTATATAATTTGTAAAAGTTTTTCTCAGAGAGCAGTAGCTAAGGATATTCCAGACACAATGAAAATGAAGATTTTAAAATTATAATAAGATAAATTGTAATTCCGAGGCGATTTTGCAAATACAAGTTGTTTGCTTAAGTACAATTTAAGAGTACAAAAAATGATTCTCTAGTTATCGCTCTACCATTAAATCACATATTAATGGATAAACAGAAGCACTAAACTTTTGAATTCCACTGAAACCAACGAGAAGGCAGAAAATAAATATTATATAAAAACAACTGATTCACACGTTTATTTCTGGCTCTAATCATGTTGCTTCGAGTAGCACAGCAAAATGTCTGCGGTTTTCTAACGCTAGAAACCGTGTTTGGATCCCTGTAGTGGGCAGAATACAGATAGCCCATTGCGTAGTTTCGTACTTAACTTCAAACAAACAAACATTTGTTAGAATTTGGTTTAGATCAAAGTAACTTAATCTTCCTTAATAATTCGTAACTTTGGTCTCTAAATAGAATAAACACCAGGTAAACTAAGCAAAATATGTATTTACATATACAGTGGCTGTAGATTGTCAGTGAGATAATAATCTAACACAGAAAATTGCGTGTTCGAAACCGAGACTTTCAAGCTTACGGTTGATCGTTTCTTGCTATAATCTCCAGTGGATTTTCACGGAATGGTGCCCACAGCTGTTTGGAAACTTGTACACGCACTTTATTTTGTTTGTTAGAATTTTCGCGCAAGACTACACGAAGGGTTATCTGTCCACGGTCTTCTCTAGTTTGAAATTGTTAGACTTCTAAAATAAAGACTGCTGGTCAAAAGCACATGCCGTCAACTACTGGGAGAGACTTGCTTGAAAAATAGTACGATTTCATCTTCATTAATGAGACTAAAGGTCAGAGCGAGTTTCTGTAACAAAAGGCTGCAAACCCTTAACTTATGTATTCCCATTCCAAGCATGCTAACAACCAGACCACGTCCGGTCCACAAGCTTCAAACAAACTGTTTTTGTTTTTGAAATTTTATTTATAGGCATTCCACAACATTCACGAACACAATTCAATATTTAGAAGAAATATCCATCTTGGTTGAGTTTTATCTCTATGAATCATTCTCACGTTGTTATTCAGTTGGAGAGAGTAATATCATCATACTGGAATTGGCTTCAGATGTAATCACACTAGAATTAGCTCCAGATATCATCATACTTGAATTGGCACCAGATGTAATCACACCAGAATTAGCTCCAGATATCATCATACTGGAATTGGCACCAGATGTAATCACACCAGAATTAGCTCCAGATATCATCATACTGGAATTGGCTCCAGATGTAATCACACTAGAATTAGCTCCAGATATCATCATACTTGAATTGGCTCCAGATGCAATCACACTAAAATTAGCTCCAGATGTAATCATACTAGAAAAATGATTCCAGATATCATCATACTTGAATTGGCACCAGATGTAATCACACAAGAATTAGCTCCAGATATCATCATACTGGTATTGGCTCCAGATGTAATCACACTAGAATTAGTACCAGATATCATCATACTGTAATTAGCTCTAGATGTAATCACACATAAGTGGAAAAACAACAACAAATCTTTGTTGTACTTATTCATTTACTGCAACTTAACTATACTGTCAATAATATGGTATACTCAGTATCTCAAATACATGTTTCATGTAACACGCAAGAAAACCTACGTTATACAATCCATATGTTATTCAGTGCTGGAGAGGGTCGTTTAATCTTCAATAAAGAAATAAAAACAAAACGCCAGCACTTCCTATGATTTGCATACTTTTTGTAAAATAATGGTATATTCTTTGAAAAAATCAGAGATTCTACACCCTGGATAGCTTTCGCTGACAAGATAATTTATATGGCGATTTATACAAAAAAGGAAATTCTTAAGTTAATAGCACTCGCCATTTGGGAAACTTTATTCACCTGTGCTAGAAATATTAATAAACGGGTCAAAGCATTTGATAGGCCTGTAAGTACACAGCGTCACGCAAGAAGCTGAACTGATATTTTAGAAGGTAGACTACTGGTGGCACAATGGAGAGGCACGCACACAGACAGTTAATGACTGACTAGGATGAGAAGTAACAGTTAAGTTAGACCACCGTACGACAGGCCATCTCGTCTTCGTCATAAACAGCACTTGAAAATGGGATGATATGGTTCGTTTTATTCCAATGTTATGACAAAGTATAGACATCCGAGAGGCTTTTCAATCATCAGTGTAAAATTATTGGAAAGGTTGACAATTTCGTCATGAGCCTGAGATTATTTTTCCATTAAAAGATTATAGATTGCAATGACTAAAAACAAGTATTACCTCAGAGGTTTGTTCTTTATTGGAATTAAAACTTAGAATTTCGTAATAAAAGTGAGACCATAATATCATAAGAACTACAATGATCAACTGGTAGGGTTATGATTTAACTGTCATCGTGACCTGTAACTGGAGTGCAAGGATGACGAAAAGAAGAAGAAATACGACACTTCGATAAACTGAAACTATACGAACAATACATCATTTAAAAATCAGTTTTGAAATATATAAACAGAATACCTAGTTTAATATATAACTTGCTTGGGTAATTAGAAAGATGAACAGGATTTCGAGTCATAAGATTGTGAAGAAAAGGCATTTTTCGTTTTGTCTTTTAACTATAGTATTCCCCATCTTTCCCAATGATTACGTTGTATGATTGTTTATTTATTCTGATATCTGATTGCCTAATATGACACTATTATAATTTTGTAACTGTGTTTAAGGCCCAAATAACAATGTCGCCAAGGCACTCTTTCACTATATGTATATATATGTGTGTGTATATTTTCCTTATTTTGTTGTTAATACCTTACGGTGTGAGTGAATATTCTAACCACTCAATTGTATAATAAATTTGTCCTCATGTTATCCTGACCTGTGGCTTCAATTAGATTGGAAAAGAATCTTTAGAAATGAATCCTCCATTTACACTAGTTCCCATTATCATTGTATTTTTTTCTTTCAAGAGAGTACGAATACATAAGTATTTATTTGTTGATATAAATTAGTACTTGGTCTAGTGGTTAGCAGGAAATAATTTATTGTGACCTGTTATCTCAGAAATATTCTCCGAACCCTGACCTGAGGCAGTAAGTACGCTATGATAGTAACGGTCAGAGCTCTCTATTCGATCGCACACGAGAAGCCCAAGAGGGGGGAGGTAAATGTCTCTTGACCATCTGCTTCCCCCGTAGTCTGCCATTTCAGAGTTAGGTCTGATAAAAGGGTTAGCACACACGATCACACACAAAAGGTGCAATGAAGTTTCCATAATTCGGAATGGTTAGGCGCAGATAACCCTTCTGTAAGTTTCAATGCAAATTCTAGGTTGGTTGGTTTGGTGTTTTATGGCGCATAACAACTAGGCTATCTGCGCCTGCAAATTCTTAAACAAACGAAAACTTTTACTTTCTGATAGCCCCCCAGTGGCTCAGCGGTATGTCTGCGGACTTGCACGCTAAAATCCGGGTTTCGATAACCGTGGTGGGCAGAGCACAGATAGCCCATTGTTTAGCTTTGTGCTTAATTCAAAACAACAACAACAGCTTTCTAATATAAAGTTATTAGACTTTTCGAGATAACATGCCTGTAGAATTTATCTTGTGTTCTGAATCACACATTTTTAGGGCATCTTGTATTGCACTTTAAAAGTAAGTTTTACATCTGTAGGATCAATTCAGTTATCAACTCAGCAAAAAGAAACTTATTATTTGTTCCACAACGAGGCACACGTTGTCATAAACATTGATTTCCTACTCACTAATACTTTTGTACTAACTACCCGAACCGGTAGATTACTACCACGTGTAAAAAGCTCCAATTGCCAAAGCATTACTTCTCCTCATTCATGTTTTACTTGAAACAAAATTATTTTAGTAAGTCTAATACAACTTTATTTACTTGAAGTAGTCTTAAGTATATAAAACTAGCTTTCATTCATCTGCAAAAATATTTATTTTTCGATTGATATATTTATTATTTTAAAACATCTAGACGTGCAAAATTTTATACGTATCGGCCTCGAGTTTCTCTTCGCTTTGCAATGACTGTTTTTCAACGTATCTACATAACCGTGTGTACACAATAGGAAGATATTTCTGATACTGTTAATATCCATGTTTGTTCTTTGGAGAGAAATCTAACTTTAAAGTTTAATTTTTTTTAATCCGCGCCAAGCTAATCGAGGGCTATTTGCGCTAGCCGCCTCTAATTTAGCAGTGTAAGACTAAACGGAAGGCACCACCCACCGCTAATTCTTGGACTACTCTTTTAGCAACGAATAGTGGGATTGACTACTAGATTATAACGCCACCACAGCTGAAAGAGCGTGTTTGGTGCGACGGGAATTCGAAACCGCGACCCTCAGATTAGGAGTCGAACGCCTTAACCCACCTGGCTATGCAAGTTTAATATCTATATGCATGAAAAGAAAAAAAACGTAATCTTGGTTTAAAATGTGTGTACGTGCGGGGGGGGAGGGGGTGATGGTTGTGTATGCTCTCCAAAAAAGCACTGATTGATTATATTTTTGATGTAACTGTTGTATAGACACGCAATTAGCAATGCTTTAAATTGTTCCTAAGCAATTCAAAGCAATGATAAGCAATTCAAACTATATTAGCATGGTTTAAATAGGAGGGGACAACCCCCACGATGGAGAAAAAAAAAGAAGGAAATAATTGTGATTTTCTTTTAACCCATGTACATATTACCCCCATGTATAAAACATAATACATTTTATTTCACACTTGGCAATTTACGATCTCATGTTGCACATCTGAATGAATATGGGCCTGGCATGGCCGAGCGCGTAAGGCATGTGACTCGTAATCCGAGGGTCGCGGGTTCGCGCCCGCGTCGCGCTAAACATGCTCGCCCTCCCAGCCGTGGGGGTGTATAATGTGACGGTCAATCCCACTATTCGTTGGTAAAAGAGTAGCCCAAGAGTTGGCGGTGGGTGGTGATGACTAGCTGCCTTCCCTCTAGTCTTACACTGCAAAATTAAGGACGGCTAGCACAGATAGCCCTCGAGTAGCTTTGTGCGAATTTCCAAAACAAACAAACGAATGAATATGTGATTGTTTACGGATTTTCTGCATTATATAAACCACCCCAAATAACGTATATATCGAACATTCCAGTAAGAACGAATTTCGTCTTCTTTTCTTACCACCCACAGTGTATCCTTCATACCCCCCTCTCTTTTATACAATGAAACATTCCACGTTAAACTGGTCACTGAAAACACATCCGGGTGTTATTTTCTCACATCTCAATCATTCTCCCACTTTTTAAACGGGACACAACAATGCTTTTAACTATTCTTTTTAAGACTTAAAGGTTTCACAATTTGTATCGAAGCGTAAAGAACAAAAAGGTCTATAGAGTTCGAAGTACGTTCTTTCTGCTAGTAGTACATTCTTTTGCCTACGCGTAACTTTTCCAGCTTGAAAAGGAAGACTGAAGATCGTGATGTCATGTGTATCTTTGTTGAATCAGGAATATGTAGAAAAGGCTTATTATACCGCATAGAAAAGTTGGGTAATCGGAAATTCAAATCTTATTGTGTTGTTCTATTTTTGTGGGAACGCGAGTCTTTGAGTAATTCATACGGCTCGATAGTTGCATGCTTTTGAGAAGGTATCACGATCAGATAACATCGGTAAGCAAAGGACTAATTGACTTCCACTCTGTACAGTGTAGAACAGCCTCTAACAGTACACTATCTGACGAAAAAAAACGAACTAGAAAAAAGTAACTGGCCCGTTAAATCTACCTTGATCATGAGCTTTTCGCGTGCCGACAGAAGCACGCGCCACGAGAAGACGTATTTCCGGAATGGAAGTCTTCCTTCCGGCAATTGATTGGGCGGTAGCCTAGATTCCCCCGCCCCTAGTGGCAATGGATAGAGTTTTATTTCCCAGGATAATTATATGACAAATCTTCCACGTCTGTTGACAACTACAATATCCTAACGTTCGTTCCGGACATCCTGTAAGAAACGAAGTACACGAGAGTGCGGATAGTTGCGCATGCGCATTGTTGTTGATGTGCCACAACTGGAAGGCAAAGGGATATACTGTTCTGCGTGTAAAAACCAATGTCACGTTTGTACTACGTTTGTTTTGTGCGAACTAACCAATGATATATAATGGAACTGGAGGTTCATTGGACGTTTCATAACGATCCATAATATCGTTTAATAATTTCATAATTATGTCATTATTCTAATAGTAGAAACAACTTTTGTTGAAAGCTACTTAAAAACGTATAATAATTCAAGATTTGTTAAGCAAATACAGTTCTATTTACATACGATATTTTAGAGTGATATGTATAATACTGAATGCTGTTGAAACGGCAATTAACAAGCATAGTACCACTTCTTGTAAAGGGCGTTAACAAACCATTACTACGGAGTACATCAAACTCGACTTGAAAAGGTCAGATTAACATATATACGTCTATAATTCACTGTAAAAACATACAGCAATCCAACGAACACTTTAGGTATTTTGCCACCCCGAGAAAGATTTTAAAAGGCAATTCGTTTCCATCGAAAATGGTGCAGGATTATGATTGGTCGAAGTAAATAACACAAATAACGTGACATAACTTCTACAAAAGTTTCAATTAAAAAAAACTTATCCGTTTCTAACTTTCAAATTCCAGTTTAGAAATACTTGATTTTTCCCGCAGTGATTAAAATAACTTCTTTAGTGTTTAGTTTCATGAAATTAGTGGACAATTTTCTGATGTTTAACTTTATTATCGTACAGTGTCTCCGTTTATGAAAACAATTTCAAAGTTAGTAAGATGCACAGAAAGTTTGGTATCATTAGTTAAATTAAAAATATAATCAGTATAAAAACTTATATTAATGTTTCCAACTAGTCAGGTGCCCATATTGCCCACTACAAACATTTGATGTAGATAATTTATAAAGAACTTTTTGCAAACATCAGAATACATACCAATCAACTTCACTTAGAATAAAAATAACTGTAAGTATTGAGACTACTAAATGACCACCATAAGTCACTTCACGTGAATTTTTATACACTGATAACCGTGGAAGTGGCACATAGGCCTTCTTTTAGCTCGAACTAATGGGTGTATGTAATATTCAGAGTCTTCTGTTCCAATTAATGAGAATAATATACAAGGTAATTTGTTAAAACTCGTGTGTATATAATACAGGTTCTTTTGTTAAAACTGATGTATATAGTATACAGCTTGTTTCTTGACACTGATGTATACAGTATACAGCTTGTTTGTTGACACTGATGTTTATAGTATACAGGTTGTTTTGTTAAAACTGATGTGTATAGCATACAGCTTGTTTGCTGACACTGATGTATATAGTATACAGGGTGTTTTGTTAAAACTGGTGTGTATAGTATAAAGCTTGTTCGTTGACACTGATGTCTATAGTATACAGATTGTTTTGTTAAAACTTGTGTGTATAGTATACAGCTTGTTTGTTGATACTGATGTCTATAGTATACAGATTGTTTTGTTAAAACTTGTGTGTATAGTATACAGCTTGTTTGTTGACACTGATGTTTATAGTATACAGGTTGTTTTGTTAAAACTGATGTGTATAGTATACAGCTTGTTTGTTGATACTGATGTTTATAGTATACAGCTTGTTTGTTGGCACTGATGTTTATAGTATACAGGTTGTTTGTTGACAGTGATGTTTGTAGTATACAGGTTGTTTTGTTAAAACTGATGCATATAGTATAAAGCTTGTTCGTTGACACTGATGTCGATAGTATACAGATTGTTTGCTGACACTGATGTATATAGTATACAGGTTGTTTTGTTAAAACTGGTGTGAAAAGTATACAGCTTGTTTGTTGATACTGATGTTTATAGTATACAGCTTGTTTGTTGGCACTGATGTTTATAGTATACAGCTTGTTTGTTGACACTGATGTTTATAGTATACAGATTGTTTTGTTAAAACTGGTGTGTATAGTATATAGGTTGTTTAGTTAAAACTGATGTTTATAGTATACAGCTTGTTTGTTGGCACTGATGTTTATAGTATACAGCTTGTTTGTTGACACTGATGTATATAGTATACAGGTTGTTTTGTTAAAACTGATGTGTATAGTATACAGCTTGTTTGTTGATACTGATGTTTATAGTATACAGGTTGTTTTGTTAAAACTTGTGTGTATAGTATACAGCTTGTTTGTTGATACTGATGTTTATAGTATACAGCTTGTTTGTTGATACTGATGTTTATAGTATACAGCTTGTTTGTTGACACTGATGTTTATAGTATACAGCTTGTTTGTTGACACTGATGTTTATAGTATACAGCTTGTTTGTTGATACTGATGTTTGTGGTATACAGGTTGTTTTGTTAAAACTGATGTATATAGTATACAGCTTGTTTGTTGATACTGATGTTTATAGTATACAGCTTGTTTGTTGATACTGATGTTTATAGTATACAGCTTGTTTGTTGACACTGATGTTTATAGTATACAGCTTGTTTGTTGACACTGATGTTTATAGTATACAGCTTGTTTGTTGACACTGATTTTTATAGTATGCAGCTTGTTTGTTGACACTGATGTATATAGTATACAGGTTGTTTTGTTAAAACTGATGTTTATAGTATACAGCTTGTTTGTTGGCGCTGATGTTTATAGTATACAGCTTGTTTGTTGACACTGATGTTTATAGTATACAGGTTGTTTGTTGACACTGATGTTTATAGTATACAGGTTGTTTTGTTAAAACTTGTGTGTATAATATACAGCTTGTTTGTTGATACTGATGTTTGTGGTATACAGGTTGTTTTGTTAAAACTGATGTATATAGTATACAGCTTGTTTGTTGATACTGATGTTTATAGTATACAGCTTGTTTGTTGATACTGATGTTTATAGTATACAGCTTGTTTGTTGACACTGATGTTTATAGTATACAGCTTGTTTGTTGATACTGATGTTTATAGTATACAGCTTGTTTGTTGACACTGATGTTTATAGTATACAGCTTGTTTGTTGATACTGATGTTTATAGTATACAGGTTTTTTTGTTAAAACTTGTGTGTATAGTATACAGCTTGTTTGTTGATACTGATGTTTAAAATATACAAGTTGTTTTGTTAAAACTGATGTGAACAGTATACAGGGTATTTTGTTAAGACCAATGTGTGTTTTATTAAAATTGATGTGTATAGTATAAAGGGTGTTCTGTTAAAACTAATGTTTATAGTTCACAGGGTATTTTATTATAACTGATGAGTGCACAGTATACAGAGCGTTTAATTAAAACTTATGCATTTATAGTATACAGGGCATTTTGTTATGACTTTTTTGTCGTGTACAGGGTGTTCTGTCATCACTTATTTGTCGTATACAGGGTGTTTTTGTTTATCTTATTTGTCGTATACGAGGTGTCTTGTTGTGACTTATTTGTCATATACAGGGTGTTTTGTTATGATTTATTTGTTGTACACAGGGTGTTTTGTTGACTGAAGTATATATTATAAACAGTGTTTTGTTATGGGTAATGTGTATATTATAGAGGTTGTTGTGTTTTGAGTGATGTGTAAAGTATAGATAGTGTTCTGTTAACACTTAAACATTAATAGTATACAGAGCGTTTTCTTAATACTTATGGGCGTACTATGTATAAAGCGTTTTAGTTAAGACTTATAGATGTTTAATATACAGGGTGTTTTGTTGTGACTGATGTGTAAACTGTACGGGGTGCTTTTTAAGACCTAAGCATGTACAGGATGCTTTGTTATGAGTGGTGTGTATGCTATATAGTGATTTATATATCTGTAGTATACAGGGTGATTTGTTAAGACTTAACGCAAATAATTTACTTGATTTTTGTTATGATATATGCATGTACTACACAGGGAGTTTTGTTAAAATTGATATCTACAGTATACAGGGAGTTTTGTTAAAACTGATGTGTGTAATATACAGGGCGATTTATTAAAGCTATGTGTATGGTATACAGGTTGTTCCGTTAAAACTGGTGTAAAATTATACAGGATATTTTGTTAATACAGTAGTCCCCCTCACATACGACCGACCTATCAGCCACAGAAAAAAAGTCGTATCTGCGGGGGGTCGTTATTGAGGGGAATCTTCAAAAATTGCTCTGACAGGTAATCCACAGTGATCAATCAACCCAGGCAAAGATTGAAAGAATGCCATCGTAATGAACCTGCTGACATACGCCGATACGGTCGTACCGACATTGTTGGTATTCTGAATATCAGCAGAAAACTTGGACCAATGCATCTGATTGGCTAATATGGATCACGTGACTATTAATTGCGCAATCTTTTACAGTTTTCATTCAGATACAAATCTGCTGGTGTATTTTATTGTTTATAGCAAGTAAACTAGTTCTTTTGTTCAATTCGCGCACAAAAGAATAAGAAAGAAACAACAAAGAACAGTTTATTGAATAACCATGAAACAGCAGTAACTGTGAATTAGATGAAAGCCTGATCATGGTCCGGTTTTATGAGCGATGAAATGTAGTGTTGTCACACCAATTCGGCAATCGATAATGACTGCTGATGCAAAAAGTCTTTATAGAGGGGTCGATACCGGGTTTTTTTTTACTAAATAACAGTCGTAAGTCGCATCTACGGGGTGTCGTTGTTGAGGGGTCACATTCAATGCCAAGTCGGTGCGTGCACAGAAAAAAAGTCGTATGTGCGGGGAAGTCGTTCTAGAGGGGTGTCGTATGTGAGGGGGACTACTGTACCAATATGTGTCTTACGAAAACTGACGGGTATAGTATACCGGGCGTTCTGCCAGATGTGATATGTATAGTTTACTGGGTGCTTTGTTAAAGCTGATGTGTATAGTACACAGGGTGTTTTGTTAAAGCTGATGTGTATAGTACACAGGGTGTTTTGTTAAAGCTGATGTGTATAGTACACAGGGGTGTTTTGTTAAAGCTGATGTGTATAGTATACGGGGTGTTTTGTTAAAGCTGATGTGTATAGTATACTGGGTGTTTCCTCAAAACTGATGTGTATTGTATACGGGATATTTTGCTATGATTGACGTGTATAGTATATTTGATGTTTTGTTAAAACTGGTGTGTATTGTATACGGGATATTTTGCTATGATTGATGTGTATAGTATATTTGATGTTTTGTTAAAACTGGTGTGTATAATATTCGAGACGTTTTCTTAAAGCTGATTTGTATAATATAAAGGGCGTTTTTTTAAAGTCGATGTGTATATAACACAGAGAGATTTGTGAAAGCTGATGTGTATAACATAAAAGGTGTTTTGGAAAAGCTAATGTGTACAGTATACTGTGTTTTCTTAAAACTAATGTGTATAGTATACAAGGTGTTTTGTTAAAACTGATGAGTATAGTATAGTGGGTGTTCTACTAGAAGTGATGTGTATAGTGTGTAGGATGTTTTATTAATGCTGATGTGCATAGTGTACTGGGTGTTTTGGTAAAACGGATGTGTATAGTGTGTAGGATGTTTTATTAATGCTGATGTGCATAGTGCACTGGGTGTTTTGGTAAAACGGATGTGTATAGTATACTGGATGATTTGTTAAACTGGTTTGTATAGTATGCTGGGTGTTTTGTTAAAATTGGTGTGTATAAGATATGGGACGTTTTGTTAAAGGTGATGTGTATAGTATGTTGGGTGTTCCGTTGAAACTGGTGTGAAAAGTATACAGAACATTTTGTTGAGACCAATGTGTGTTTTATTACAACTTATGTTTATAGTATAGATGGTGTTCTGCTAGAAGTGATTTATATACAGAGTAGCCCGTAAGTCCCTACCCATCCTTATGTTCATATGTTATGTTCAATAATGATGAGTTGAAGACAGCTGTTACCGTGGCATTGGGAACAATAACTCCTACTATGGTGAGGTAAATATCTGAAAAAACATGGCGTCGCATAATATTATGCAGCAAGAATGAGGGACAGCACACTGATAAACTGGATACATAAGAAATATGGATGAGTAGAGACGTACGGGTCACCCTGTAGTATACAAGGCGTTTTGTTAAAGCTGATGTGTATAATATACAGTATGTTTTATTGAAACTGATGTGTATAGTATATAGGATATTTTGTGAAAATCAGTGTGTATATTACACAAGGTATTTTGTTAAAATTGATGTGTATATTATATAGGCTGTTCTGGTAGGGGTGATATGTATAGTGTACTGGATGTTTGTTAAAATTGATGTGCATTGTGTGAATCAGGATTTCTACAACGTTTTTGTCTCGTGGAACGTCACATCATAAAGAAAAACCTTCCGGAGCCTCAATAAAAAACAATATATATACAAAATTAGAAACAATCGGTCATTAGTACCAGATAAATTTTACTTCAAACTTTTAGAATATAAATTTATTAAAACTATCAATATTTAAAGAAGAATTTTCACTTCTACTTACTTGTCCAGTTATTTCTGCTTGCGAAATTTATATCAATAAAAGTACATGTACTTATTCACTCAGTGGCTCGGATGGGTTTTCTTTTGTTCACAAAGTAGTTCAGTATTTAGAGTTATGGTTGTTACCTGTGAGCCCAAATCACCTTCAATATTTATCATGTTTATAAATTTGGTCTTTGTATACAGTGAAAATGTTTGCTCACAGAGATATGTTGTTGGAAAATACATTAAAATTTTGAAAGCTCTGTTACTCATTCCATGTCTATTTGAATTTTGCAATTTCTTCTGCTGAAATTTTGTTTTCAGGGTATAATCAGTTGAAAATTATATAAGCTGTTCTTTCTCTTTCAAAGGCAACTCGTTGGTATTTGCAAAGTGAACAAAGGGATTTTGAACCCACAGTAATGTTTCTAATAGAGGAGGGAAGTGCTCCCCAGTAGTTGTAAACAATTTGTATATATGCTGCAAGACTGAAACTTTTGCATCTTCACTTAAGAAAATTTCATTCAAAAGTAGAAAAACCACTGAGATTTTCGAAGCAGTCATGTTCTTCCATAATTATACATTCACCCCAAAGTTTTAGCTTACGTTGAAGCACTTCCATTTTACGCTGAGCTTTGAAGTACATTACCATGGTACCCTGCATTATAGCATTCACTTAATTTAGATAGGTAAATATGTCTGACAGGTAAGCCACTTTTTGTATCCAGCATTTGTCCCTTAATTTGTATGCATGTTAAAAGTGGTATTCAAATAAAAAGAAACCTCTCTCTTCACGCAGTTCGTGAAACTGAGCATGCACACTTCCCCGAGAAAGCCATCGGACTTCAGTATGAAGCAGCAAATTTTTATGAAAACTTTCCATATCCTCACAGAGTAAACTGAAGATCCTCGCATTGAATGGTCTTGATTTTATAAAATTAACTATTTTTATGGCATCACCCAACACCTCTGCATTCATTTCATTACAAGTGCATGACGATGAAGACAGCAGTGGATACTCTCGATGTCCGGGTTCTTCTTTTTTATGTGTGCCACTGCGTCTGAAAATTTTCAGTCATAGCTACAGCCCCATCAGTGTAAATACTTGAGCAAAGCTGCCATTGGATCTAAGGTTCTTCCACAAATAAATTAATCAGTTTAAATATTTCTTCGCCTGCTGTTTCAGCAGACACAGGTTTGCAAATCGTTTAACCTCCGACATTTGTCGATTCATCCATTTGAATTGAAAAAGTTGGACTAGCATTTACTCCCTTATTAGTTCTTCAAGATATCCTGTTATCAGAAAGGGGCACAAAGTTAATGTTTTTTAAGAAATTTCTCTTTAATCGTGCACTCTACCAAATCTTTTGCGCGTGGTTTCATCAAATCTTCTGCAATTGTATGAGTTTCACCTACTTTTGCAATACGGTAATGAACACGACATGATGAACACCTTTGTTGTCCTGATGGACAAACGAACAAAACGTAGCTTTCTTTGCATTTAATTGTAAACATCTTCTTTTGAAATACTCAGAAGTTGGCTTTATAATTAGAAGTGTTTGGTTTTTAGATGCCGCTTTAACTTTGCTGGATGCAAACTACTGTTACTCAACACTATTCCACATTCAACACACAACCCACTAGGTCCATCTTCATTACCTTTCCATGTAAAACCATATTCAATAAAACTTTCATCGTACTTTATTTTCTTTCTTGTTTCGGTACTTCTTGCATCATCCGGGGTTGAAGTGCTTGCACACGATGATAACGCCGATGAATTCGTATTAGGCCTAGGCCTAGGAAAATTTTTACTCCTATCAGATTTATTACTCATATTCAGCCACTTATCCATTACAAGGGGGACAACTAATTCTTATATCTTTGGAACTTCAAAACTATTTTCACGGAAATTCTTAATAGCTTCTTAATGGAAACTCATTCAAGCACTTCAATTTTATTATCACACAATGACATGCTGACCTGAGATCAGTGTTGCAATTACGAAGTTAGAAGTAAAGATTTGTGGAAAAAAGACTATGCCGCTAGAATAATATGTTTTTATAATTTTGTTTTAACTTTTTAATAGCAGTTTTAAATCAAATAACAAAATATTAAGCTGGATCTGATGTACCTCTAAATCTCGAACGAAATGAAACATGACGTCATGCGGGCATATGACGTCATATAGCTCATTGGTACAAAGTTTGTCTGATTAAACTACAAATAATCTAACCTAACCTAATAACTACCAATTGTAATTGTTATAAATATAATTATACTTATAAGTATACTTTGAAATTTAAACAACTGATACTGCATCTAATTATATCACAATGTTTCAAATTTGGACAAGTTTAGCTGATACGTCATATTTAAATTACAGTTGGCATCACTACCCAGGGCTGACCGATATTTTATACAAAATTTTCTTGATTATCTTATATCTCCAATGACGCATGCGATCTTGATATGGTGTCATATCTGCTAGCAACCAGTGGTGCCACTGTTGAAGAATGAGATTGTGTTAACACTTTCACCCTCGAGAACTTCCCCTAAACTAAATAAAATTGGCTGGTGTTATTAAAATATTAAAAGGCCCAATACGCTAAAAACGTGTTATATTGAAGATATATTTTACTTTTTTGTACAGTGTATTCTGATTCAATTTTATAGTTTTAAGAAAAAAATATTAATATTCTAAAATTTCCTCACGAAGCCTCAGATAACTATGGAGCATAGTTTGAAAAACCATTGACTATAGAAGATATTTTGATATGACTGATGTGTATAGTATATATTGTATTGATGAACGTTCTATAAAGTGTTTTGTAACCAATCAGATGCATGATGATAGTATACTTTTTTAAGACTGATGCATACAGTAAACACGATGTTTAGGTAAACCTAACGCATGTATTTAGTAAGGAGGATGACGTGTAGAAACAGAATAGATAGAATATATCACCTTACGAATGCTGTGAGTTAGGTAAGCGACAGGGTGGCGGATGGGAATTGGATAGGTGGAACATTTTGCGGATTCGGTGTGGTCAGATAGGCAGGATATGCGACGATGTAAAGAAATAGTACAGCCAGAATAAGTCACTTACTGAATACAGTTAGATAAGCAAGAGAAAGGATGGCGTATACAAGTAGAATATACTTAAGTTATTATAGATTGAATGTAGTCTAAGCTAAAGACGGATGACGTATAAAACAGTATAAATGAAAAGTATAGAAATCATTATCATACATTAAAAAACAATGAGCGTAAGAAACGATGAATAAAACTGATAATAATAACAATACTGTTATTTTTTACGATTTGTTTGTTCTGTTTCTACAAATTATAGTCTGATTTAATAATAAAAAGTGGAGCACGTGCACACACTGACGCGCATATACGCATTTTGAGAAAATTGCCTCAATGTTTTTTTGGAATTAACATATATTCTCACAGAAAGATTACCCGGAAATATTGCGTATTACCACTGAAGTTATCTCCTTAGGTCAATCTTTTGGGCTTCAAAAGAAATGAAGGCGTAGGTAGACAAGTTGTTCCATAGGTTTCATTTTCTGTCGCATTTAAAATAATTTTGGAAATAAAAACATGTATATTGAAGTCAGTCCTTGTTGTAAATATTGAACTCATATAAGTTTTAGGACTTATAGATTTGTCCGAACTTAAGGTTATTTAAAGTATTCGTGACGATACGACCATGTTTAAGTCTACATTTAAGTCTGCTTGAATTTCGTAGCAAAGCTCGTGCTAATATATTTACAAACATGTGCATCCACGCGTGTATATGAATATGTATAATAAGTAGCTTCAATTATTCATTAGGGAACAAGACCTGTATGTTTGGAACTTATCAGTGAAAGCCGTGTGTGTGTGTGTTAAAGGCAAAGTTAGATCCTGTAATAGCAAACCACTTTACATACCTCCCCCCCCTCTCTTTTAGTAAAGCTTTCTTACATTTCCTGCTCGTCCAAAGTGTCATCCCTTTGCTGGTCAATCTAGTAAAAACACAAACAGCAGATATATCGGTCTCATCGTATTGCACGAATTTTTCATAAACATAAATTTTCGATGGATGTTAAGTGGGAAGGAGTAAAAGCATTGTATCATTAATTCATTTCCGCATTTCATCGATGAACTTATTCATGGGATCTCTCGTCACGGTATCGCTTGTGTGTCTGTCTGTTTTTTTACGTATCTCGTAGTAAGAAACATGATTTATGTTTTCGTGCTCACGACAAAGTCTTATGATTAACAAAAGATTACAAATGTTGCGATTAGTTTATTTCATAGCCACGAAAACGCTGAATTAAATACTGCATAATTTGATTATCCATTTTTTCTTCGACAATTGGTCTATAATATTTGTATATCAAATGTTAATACAGCAATATTAAGCATAGTATTAAATTATTAAACTTTGGTTCATCTCAATAGAGAGGTATTATCATTCCAAAAACTCAGTTCTAGTTCGACGTATCTTACTTATGTTGTTGTTTTTTAAATATCATATTGGAGGTCGCATATCAAGTGGCATTGAAATGAGTTCTCATGCGCTTTTGACTGTTTGCATATTTGTGATGGAAAGGATGTAGAACAGAAACGAAGGAAATTTCTAACAGATTATTGAGTTAAAGCATTAGACAGTGTTTGTGAAAAATTCGTTTCAGATATGTATTAAGTATTAACTGCATATATTTTAAGGCAGTTTTAATCATGCCCCCCCCCCCCAATAGCACAGCGGTAAGTTTATGGACACACAACTTTAGAATTCGGGTTTCGATATACCTGATGGGTAGAGACCAAATAGCCCATATTGTAGCTTTAGCCAGTTTCAAGAAACGGAGCGTTACCAATAGGCTTTTATCCACGATGTGTATATACACTGCTGGCCAAAATCTTAAGGCCAATGCACATAAAGAAAAAATATGGATTTTGCGTTGCCAGACTCAACCACGTATTTGAATAGAGCTTCGAAAGATGAAAATAAGAAAAGGAAAAATAAAAATAAAAACCTTTTTAAGCATTTAATAGGGAAAATGTTAACACTATTAAATTAGCTTGAATTCTAGCTGGTCAAAAGTTGAAGACCATACTGAAACAAAGTCCTAAACAGGGTATGAAATGCCCAACAAGAGGTCTCAGTAATGAGTTGCACGGCCGTCATTGCGAATAACTGCAAACATTTGCTTTGGCATGCTCGACATAAGCATTTGTAGAAAGCTGTCTCTAATGTTATTCACGAAAAACACTGTTTGGAATTGATGTCCATTTCTACAGGCTTTCCTTGCCATCCACCCCCAAACATTTTCAATGGGGTTCAGTTCGGACGAACACGCTGGATGGTCCAAAAGAATCACGTTATTCGCCATGACAAAGTCCTTTGTCCTGCGGGCATTTTGGATTGCAGCGTTTTCCTGCTGAAAGATCCAGTCATTTCCACACAAGCAAGGGCCTTCAGTCAATAAGGATGCTCTCTTCAACATGCTAATGTAGCCAGCTGCTGTTTGACGCCCATGTATAACCTAAAGCTTCATTGTTCCATGGAAGAAGAAAGCATCCCAGATCATGATGGAAACTTCTCCGCTGTGTCGTGTAGAAAATATCTCCAGACGGATATTCTTATTGTGCCAGTAATGCTGGAAGCCATTTGGACCATCCAGGTTAAATTTTTTCTCATCAAAGAACAAATTCTTCGTCCACTTTTCGATGTTCCATGTTTGATGCTTCTCAGCAAAGTTTAACCGAGATGTTTTGTAGTGTGGAAGGAGCGGTGGCCTTTGAAGTCGTTTACAGTTTTTAAAGCTTTTCTCTCGTAGATGCCGTCTTATCGTTTTTGAGCAGCATTCTACGTTCGTAAGGGCCTTAATCTGGTTTGACGATCGGTTGGTGTCTTGCCAGACAACCCGTCGAATCCTCTTGCTCAACGCCGGCGAATTTTTTTTGGGCCGACCACTTGAAATACTCTTTCTGTATCCCTTAGGGTCTTTTAAGAAATTTGCAACAGCAGTTTTACTACGCCCTCTCACACCAGCGATGGTACGTTGAGAGAGACTTTGCTTTTGCAGCTCAACAATTTTGCCACGCTCAAACTCTGCCAACTTTTTAGCCTTTGCCATGTTTTTACCCAATGTAACATAGGAGATATCAGTGGGAGATGTTAACAACGCTAATGTGGAACACAAATGACTAAATTTCGTTACGTGTTTACCGATTAACGCTTCGTTTCAGTAAGGTCTGTAACTTTTCACCAGCTAGTATTTAGGCTAATTTCATAGTGTTCACATTTTTCCTATTAAATGCTTAAAAAGGTTTTTATTTTTATTTGTCTCGGCTGTTTAGTCCATGGAGTGTATTAGGTAGAAAATTTTAGTTTCTTACTATTTAATGAAAGTGGGAAGTTTCGGATGTTCATACTTAGTGGTATTAGTCAACTATTTTCCTTTTTTCTTATTGGTATGTGTTTGTCAGTTCTTAAAATGAAATAATAATAAAAATACCTTTCATCAAAGTGGCAAATGTTTTTAATGAAATGATTGAAATGTAATAGTTTTATAACTTTCTGAGCAGTCTCTTGGAGTTTTTCCTGGTAGCGTGCATGAAAAACAGCATTTTCCAGATAAGTAAGGGAGAATACACGTGTTCTACCGTGACAAGAGAATATTTACATATGAATTTAGCTTTCGACCGCGGAAGTGAATTAGTGCTACAAAGTTCTAAGTTTCAAGGTTTTACGTCACTAAAGTTATTAGCCTTATGTACAAAACATGGAAACCGTTAAATTAGCTTATTTGCTTCGCTTCTTCATTATATTTATTACCACTGCTGTAGAATGGTAGTAAAATGCTAATGATGGTGTATTTTAGGATGTTTAAAGAAGTACTTTAAAAGGCACTAGAAATAGATAATCTTTGGATTAGACCAACTATTATATTTTTATTTATGTAATCTTGCTAATTCTGTGTATTTCCCGAGAAAAGTTATTATGATATATTGAGCAATATTTTACTTTTAGTTTTTGAAGAAAAAACCCTGTAAAATTATCTATCAGCTTAATTATATGCGTTTAAACCCTGGTTGAACTGAGTGTTTATCTATTACCTATTTTTATTTATAAACAACTCTATTCCTCAGCGAAAGGATATTAGTAAACGTTTACTAAAACAGCCTTACATAATCAAGAAACATATCGACAGGAAATAGGGTGAATAATGCAATCAGAACAACAACCTGGAAAATAAAGTTGATATTACTGTATGTGGACAGGTAAAAACAATAATCTGATATCACTTCATCAGAACAGATACAAGTTGTAAAATAAAGTTGATATTACTGTATATGGACAGGTAAAAACAATAATATGATATCACTTCATCAGAACAGATACAAATTGTAAAATAAAGTTGATATTACTGTATATGGACAGGTAAAAACAATAATATGATATCACTTCATCAGAACAGATACAAGTTGTAAAATATAGTTGATATTACTGTATTTGGACAGGTAAAAACAATAATATGATATCACTTCATCAGAACAGATACTAATTGTAAAATAAAGTTGATGTCACTATACCAGATCAGATAAAAAACTGCAAAATTAAGTTGAAATCACGGTATCAGAACAGTTATAAACAACAAATAATAAGATAAAGCTGATATCATTGTATCAGGGTAAGCAAAGACAACAACCTACAAAATAATGTTGATATCATTGTATCGGGACAGGTGAAAACAGAAACCTACAAAATAAAGTCAATATCACTGTATTGAGACAGGCGTAAACAAAGATGTTCAAATAAAGCCAATGTCATAGTGTGGAGATAAAATTAATGTACACCATATTAAGTGGAGGTTTTGAACAAACATGCCCAGAATAATCAATGTTCTAAAACTGCGTATAAAGAATAATGTGTTGATGGTTTTAAGAGAAACACCAGTGTTCCAGTTATATAATCACAGTACTAAACCTAACGACTCATTGCCATCGCGTAGGCAAGATTTAATAGCAGTAACTGAATAAAATCTTCTAAAAAATGTAAGCAGTACTTGTAAAAAATGATTTCGTAGTTTAAGTCTTTCAGTTCCTCATTTTAAAAGAACGAGTGAAGCATTCTGGGTATTGTATGGCAGAATGGCTTATATGGGTATTAACACTTTTACTGACAAGCAGACAGGCCTTAGAAAGGCCAAAACGTTGTTCTCTGCTTACTAATAAAAGTGTGAATGTCCGTACCAGCCGTTCTGAGATATGTTTTTATTTCAAATGGGTTTCAGGTTATCAACATTATTCTGGGTATTATTAAGTGAAAACCCAGGCTAAAGTGATGAATAGCTATTTAATCCTTTCAACGTAATTTAATTTTTCTACATAACTTACTCCTCTGGATTACTGCTTTACCGAATACAGTTAAAGCGCTCCAGATACGCTAGTTGTATAGTTTAACTAAGGTTGAGAGTTTCACGAAATCAAATGATTAGAATAAGTTTGGGGGTTGTAATATATATATATATATATATAAATCAGTGAGATTTGATTATTTAGTTGTAACGTTTAATTATGAAATATTCTTTATACAAGTTACTCCAAAAATAATATAACCGAACTGAACACAGTTGAAATCTAACACTGCAAGATACTTATAAAAACAAAAAGATAAAGATATTAAAATAGTTGTTCCTTTTTCGATGGCCTAGCGCGTTAGCGTGCGCTTCGTAATCTGAGGGTCGCTCCAAACATGCTCGCCCTCCCAGCCGTTGGGGCGTTATAATGTGACGGTCAATTCCACTATTCGTTGGTAAAAGAGTAGCTCAAGAGTTGGTGGTGGGTGGTGATGACTAGCTGCCTTCCTTCTAGTCTTACACTGCTAAATTAGGGACGGCTAGCACGGATAGCCCTCGAGTAGCTTTGTGCGAAATTCCAAAAAACATGTTCCTTTTTCGAATTTCGCGCAAAGTTGCACGAGGGCCTATCTACGCTAACCGTCCCTAATTCAGTATCGTATTACTAAAGAGAAGACAACTAGTCATCACCGCCAACTCTTAGGCTGCTCTTTTGCCAACGAATAGTGGGATTGATCGTCACATTACAATGCCCCCCACGGCTGTAAGGGCGAGCATGTTTGGTGCGACGGGAATTCGAAACCTCGACCCTCGGATTACGAGTCGAACGCCTTAACCCACCTGGCCATTTAAAATACTATAGGAGAAATACTGACAGAACAATTTATGAGATATTATTGTTATATTTTAGTTCAAAACATCACCATTAAAAATATGAATAAAGTTATTGTTTCCAGTGCTGTTGCAAAAACCAAATGCCATTTCAAAGTTTCATTCGGTTTTAGTAAACACAAAACAAAATTCGGAATAATTCTATTTTAAAGAAAACTCTTCTAACGCCATCTGTAGAAATATTGTGGAACATTAATATCAGCATACCCGTGCAACTCACAATGTGAGACATTGAATAATAACAATTTGTAGGATCCAAACGAACCTCTGTTGAGAAACGATTACTTGTTGTGGCACGGTAGTACATAATAATGCATCTACAGTACGATATACGGCAAATTAATTGTATTTGGATATTGGTTTTAAAAAGAGAAGCACAGTTTGTACAGAGGGTCGAATAGTTTGATAAGTCATTTTCACAATATTACATTCGTGGCCAATACCACCTCATGGACAAGTGATATTTTAAAATTTATTGAAGTATTTAAAAACATTGCTGTGATAACTTGAGAAGCAACATGGGCTCAGTGTAGCTGTTCTAAAAGTCAAAGTTGTTTTAATTATTTGCCTTTCTTGTTTCTGTTTAAGATATGCAACGTAGACTTTTCACTTTTTGAACCCCCAATGTTATTTTTAAATAGCTCTCCCCAGTGGCACAGTCTTAGGACTTTCAAAGCTAGAAATCAGGTTTTGATACCAGTGTTGGACAGAGCACAAATAGTCTTTGTGTAGCTTTGCACTTAACTACAGCCAAACAATATATATTCGAGTCACTTCATTTGCTTTACATGTAACGTCAACTTTTCCGACGTTTTAAGAACTAAATATACATTTAATAATTATAGGTCTCACTTGGCTTGCTTTGAATTTTACAGAAACTTCAAAATAAAATTTGTTTCAAATAGCGTTCCTGTTTCTCTTGCTTCGCCCAGGTGTTTATTGCGCTCGACTTAAGGCCCGGCATGGCCAAGCGTGTTAAGGAGTGCGACTCGTAATCTGAGGGTCGCGGGTTCGCATCCCCGTCGCAGCAAACATGCTCGCCTTTTCAGTCGTGGGGGCGTTATAATGTTACGGTCAATCCCACTATTCGTTGGTAAAAGAGTAGCCCCAGAGTTGGCGGTGGGTGGTGATGACTAGCTGCCTTCCCTCTAGTCTTACGCTGCTAAATTAGGGACGACTAGCGCAGATAGTCCTCGAGTATATTTGTGCGATATTCAAAAACAAACAAACGCTCCCTTATAACCTAGCAGACCGAGGGATTGAAACCAATCCTTGAACATGACTGTCCTTCCAGTTACGATGGCTTCATAATGTGTCAGCCAATCCCATTATTCGTTGATAAAGAGTAGCCTGAGAGTTGATGATGAATGGTATTGGCTAGCTGCCTTCCCTCTAGTCTGTCATTTCAAAATTAAGGACGATCCACTAAAGAAATTCCTTTTGTAAAAAAATACAATTTATTATTTCGTAGTTTAACTGAACCCCTTCGTATTTTTAGATAGTCCAATATATTTAATATATCACGTGGAATCTTTTACTTTATGAAGCCTCTTTACTGGCTTGTTCATTGGCCTTGTATTTTCTGATTCATATACGATATGCATTTTCCTCACCTCTTGTAAAACCCAATATACTTGTAATCAATGACCCGCTTCTCTTGCTTTGCATATCAAGTACAGTTTTCTACTTTTTGAAGATGTAACACACTCTGATACATCTTAAGTCACAAACTTCAGGTTGTTTACTAAACCAAGCAATGTTTTGTTCCTCTTCGACACAAGCATAACTCAATTAGTGCCATCTCATGACAACCACTTTCATCTTTCACTTTGGTAAAGTTGAGAGCTTTTTTTTTTTCCAGTGAACGTAATATTAAGCCTCTCTATTTTATAAGTTACAGCTTTTAGAGTAAGTAGTTGTTACAACAGGTACGACGTTTCGATCATTATTAAGTGACGAAAAGTCGAATCTGTTCTAAAAACTAATGTTACTGTGGATGCTGTAAATTGTAATATAATATATTTTATTGGTAAGCAAACTCAAAACAAAACCAATAATCAACTCTGTTAAAAGCAAAATCTACAAGTAACAACAGTCAACAATTTATGACGCGGGTTTTTAATATATATTTTGTTATACAAATATCCATTTCTGTCACAATTTGTTCAGCCCGGCATGGCCAATAATCAGTGTTTATAAAATGTAAAATTACATTATCACACGAGTTCTTCTATTGGACGTTGGCCCAGCATGGCCAGGTGGTTAAAACACTCGACTCGTATTCCGAGGGTCGTGGGTTCGAATCCCGGTCATATCCAACATACTTGCACTTTCATCCGTGGGGGCATTATAATGCGACGATCAATCCCACTATTCGTTGGTAAAAGAGTAACCCACAAACTGGTGGTGGGTGGTGATAACTAGATGACTTCTTTCTAGTTTTATACTGCTACATTAGGGACGGCTAGCGCAGATAGCCCTCGTGTAGCTTGGGCAAAATTCAATACAAGCCACTGAGTGTTTAGATGTTGTCCTTAATATGTGTCGACGTCTCTTCTCAACAAATATTCCAGCAGACTAGAAGTTCGGTCTTTCTCCAAGACTCGCTTTTGTGTCAACTTTAATGGCATCATGTGAATCACTAGGCTTTAGCAGAAGTAACGGAAATTATCTGTAGTGAAATATATATTTCTTAACAAACGTGTTCTTACTAATTATGTGTTAACTAAATGTATTTTTAACAAACGTGGATTTTATTTTGTGTCGCGTTGTGAGATTATGATAGAAAAAGAAGGTAATGTTTTATTTATACATTATTATTGAGTACAAAGTTTTACAATGGTCGTGTTACGCCCACAGTGGGTATCTGGGTGTCGAAATCCAATATTTAGTGTAATAAGACTTCAGACGTAACGCCACCTGGAATCCTAATGTTTGCTCTGTTATAAAAGATATTTAAAAAAAAATTAGTATATAATAAATGCAATGAGCGAAAGTATGTTTTTAATGTTGTACTGTTGCGAACATTTTAATAAAAAATAAATGCTTCTACGCTTATTCATTTTGTAAACAGTTTTAACAGATGTCAACGTTGAAGTAATGAATATGTTATAAATACTTCAATAAAGTAAATATTAACACCATTACCTCATGCTTTAAACATTTTAAACAGAAGGATGAGTGTTTGTATAAGCATTCGTGATATAACATGTTTAGCTGATGTAATGTTTGTATTACTATTCGTGATATAACATGTTTAGCTAATGTAATGTTTGTATTACTATTCGTGATATAACATGTTTAGCTAATGTAATGTTTGTGGTGGCCCTGCATGGCCAATCGTGATAAGGCGTTCGATTGTAATCCGAGGTTCGAATCACTGTCGCACCAAACATGCTCGCCCTCCCAGCCGTGGGAGCATTATAATGTTACGGTCAATCCCTCTATTCATTGGTAAAATAGTAGCCCAAGAGTTGGCAGTTGGTGGTGATGACTAGTTGCCTTTCCTCTAGTCTTACACTGCTAAATTAGGGACGGCTAGCGCAAATAGCCCTCGAGTAGCTTTGCGCGAAATTCAAAACAAACAAACAAACTATTCGTGGTATAACATGTTTAGCGTATGTTATGTTTGTATTGGTATTCGTGATGTAACATGCTTAGCTGATGTATTGTTTGTATTGTTATTGATATTACAGACAGTTAAACAATGGTAAATTAAATGTGTTTATTGTTAAATGTTATAACAGAGGTGAAAGTCTGCATTGCTTTCTTATGACCATTCTTAAGTTACAAAGTGTTTTCACTGTTACCCATGATATACGCAATTTTAACATTCACTATAGTATGAAACAAAAGTTGTAAAATGTTTATTGCTACCCATACTTAGCGTATTAATACTAACTTTTAAATATTATTTTAATTTTTGCCAAGAATATCCGAGCTAAGAAGTATGAGAAAGATAAGATACAATACAGCATGGCAAGGTCAGATATTATATTGTGCGTGAGTTATGTTTAGAAATGGGTGACAGTAACAGCAGTTCAACGTCGAAAAACTGTTGAAGGCTGAAACGTTTACAAGGAATTTAATATGTGACATTAATGTTGCTTTACCTGTAACAATAAATGTGACCACCCATGTTATTCAATAGAACTCTCCCACGTTACTATTTCTAGCCTTCGGATAGTTAAAGTTGATTCATTATTTTCTTGTCTAGGATAGAGTTTTATTTTAGTTTCTTTCTTACCTACAGTAATTAATAGCAGTCGCTATGTGGGTGTATAAAATAACCAACAAGATGGGAGGAAGCACGTGTACACTATCTCAAAAGAAATGCATGTTCTAATTTAACGGTTTAAAGTTAGGAAAGTGCTTTAACAGTCATAAGAATTAGGCCCCAACGAATAAACCTATATATCTTTCTCTTAATATATACAGATATATTGTTGTTGTTGTTTTAAAACGTACTAAATTTTCGAACAAACTAGAAATATATAAAAAGGTTTACGTTACATTTTTGTTAAAAAAAATAAAAAGTGACAATTGTTTAAAACTTGGTAACGGGTAAAATAATGAAAAACAGTGAAAAGTTAATTAATTAGGTCGGAAATTAACTTTCCAGAAGGAAACTGCTCAAGCTAAACACCCTTAATCAAGTCACACTAACATGTATTTTACCTCACGGTGAGGTAACCGCTACTTTCTTGTTTCTGTGCAGAACACTTGACGTCATTATCTGTTCAACTTTACGTGATTTTCTTAAAAGTGACTTCTCTAAAGCTCCAATAATCTTCCTATGTGTTATTTCAATGTTATATAAAGTAATTATTTAACAATATTGTGATTAGCCTTTTAATAAACGAAGAAGAAACAAACACAGACACACTATCCAGCTAAAATATTTATTGTACTTTTAAGTACACCTGACATATAGACTAGTATATTTAGCTCACAATAAGGTTTCTAGACGTGAATGAATTAAATTGCACGGGAACAGGGTCTCAGTCTCTGTATCTGGGAATGTTGGCCATTATCTGTATAAATTAAATAATTAGTTTTCGACTTTTTGACGAGACTTCTACTCAGTTTCTGGTGCAGGATCTTACAGACGCTGTTACATAAAATAAATATACAAATGAATTTCATTACATGATTATTTCGTACATGTACAATAAACGTTAAGCACACAATTACTAACGCACATATATAGTACAGTATATTGCTTCTAGGCTTACGAGACTTAGGCTTGCATCTTACAGGCCAGAATGGTCAATTTCTTCAGAGATCGGACCAAACTTTGGTACACGGCTCTGAAACCGCTGGACAATAGGATCTACGGGCGAAGGAAAAAACAGGGGTCGACCATATCCCGGGACCGACGGCCGGACCGGACAAGCCAGCATCGTGGCTGCAGAAAATGACTGACCGGTCGTCCAAACGGTTGGGACAGAGAGTGCCAATCCTCCTAGAGATGAAACGGCCATCTGAGACTGAAGTTGTCCTTTCCCATCGTCTCGTTGTTCCATTGTTGGTTTTTTATTTTCATGGTCAATCTCGCCTTGGTCAGGAGCTAACAGACTTTCTACATCAAACAGTCTTTTTCTAGTATGACAGTTGACCACTTCTGTGCTAACTTTTTCTTCTTGAGAACTGACCACAGCTCTGTCGGGTCTAGGGCTGACCTCTGGTGGAGGTGTAGGACTCGGACTATCGTCTTCTTCGGGCACAGCCAATCCTAAATGTCGACGGACCTTTCGTTGTGCCTTACGACGTCGAAAGTCCCCCTTCTTGAAGTCTTCCATGTTGGCTGGATGAATGGCCCAGTAGTGACCTTTCCCGTTAGCACTGCGTCCAGCTTTTATGAAGCAGTCGTTGAGAGAGAGATTGTGGCGAATACTATTTCTCCAGCCAGGTCCACGGTTTCGGAAGTAGGGATAATTGTCCAGTATGTACTGGTATATGTCACTCAGTACCATCTTCTTCTCATTCGAACTCAATATGGCTTTTGCGATCAGGCCGATGTAAGACTGTTGTGGTTTGGGGTCCTCGTGTAACAAACGAGTGCGGGGGTCAAAGCGAACAAAGGGTGAGAGGCCGTAAGGAAGAGGTGGCTGGGCGTCACCGTACGGACTCAGTGGGTATGCCGGAACGAAAGCAGGATGAGTGAACCTAAATCTGCTGGCGTAGTCATACAGTTGGACCCGATGATACTCGACCAGTGCCGCAGGGCTCAGTTGGACTAAAGACGAGCCTGGAGCCGTCGAGGTGTACGGAGAGTCGCGACTGTTGGTACACAAGTTAGCCATGGTACACTACAAACTGTTTACTGCTTGATAACTGCATGTGGTATGTTTAGAGTAGTCTGTTTACCTGTCTGTTTCGTCAAGGCGGGGTACCGTCATGTTTCTCCACACTGTTTACCAACGTTTTCTTCCACTGCAGAAATTGGTCTTATTGGTTGACAGTGTTTCACGCCCACAGATAACTGAAAGCAGGTTGTTCGGAATGAAGGCGTGGCTCCCACTGGTTGGTCAGGGGCACGTGCGAAGATGGTGGTGGCGCGTGCCAGTTACTAGGAGTGCAGTGATCAAAGTCAGTAAACGACCTCTGAAAAGAAGATATGCAGAACAAGTAAGTGATTCTAAAGTTAACGAATTAGGTAGTAACTGATATTTGGACAGATCGACAACACATAGGGACATTAGGGAGGGTTTTTTGAAGCACAACTTACTCTAAAACAATATGTAACTTAATATTTGTAACAAACTTATTGTATGAACATAAAACTAGGAACCATTCATTGGGTTCGTTACACAATAGATTGACAACTTTTGAGACTGGAGAGAGCAAAAACGTTTGGACTTTGTAAATTTTGTTCGAAAGTATATAATTTCATATATAATAGATACTTTACCTAATCTGCTTGTCTACTGGAATATGTTCTCGGTGTTTACAGATATTATTTGCTAGTCTTCTGGTACTAAAGAACAAACACTGGCTCATAACTTCAAACAAAGATTCTTAGTTCATAATCTGTCTACAATAACCTCATTGTCTATTCAGTATTTAATGATATTTTATTATTTTGAAATTAAGTTATTCCTAAAGCAGGGACTTATTTAAGCCTAAATCGAGGTGGGGGGAGGCTGGCGGGCTCTATTCATACCAATATTATACATAAAGCGAAAGCAAACAGTGGCTCGGGCAGATTTGGCTGACCGTTAAATCCACCCTTGCTGAAGAGCTGTCTAAAGTTACTTCTTCTTATTTACAATCATTAAATCATCGCTGACTTGTTTTTATAACATGTTTTCAACGTATAAGAAAAATTTAGGTTTATTTGTGTCTCGATAATCGTTAGAACGAGATGGCAAAAAATCACTTATTTTCTATATAAAACATAGGTGCGGAAAGTGATAAGATATCAGCAGAATAGGCATGGCCAGGTGGTAAAGGCACTCGACTCGTAATCTTAGGGTCGCGGGTTTGAATCCCCATCGCACCAACATGCTCGCTCTTTCAATCGTGAGGGCGTTATAATGTTCGGTCAATCCCACTATTCGTTGATAAAAGAGTTGCCCAAGAGTTGGCGGCGAGTGGTGATGACTAGCTGCCTTTCCTCTAGCCTACTCTGCTAAATTAGGGACGGCTAGCGCAGATAGCCCTCGTGTAGCTTTGGCGAAATTCAAAACAAATCAAACCAGTTAACAAGGCCATAATCGCACTGTGTGTGATGGTGTAGGAGATTAATTGGTGATTGTTAAGTATAACAGAGAAATCAAAATCTTACTCGAATTACAGCGCAGTCAAATCAGTAAGTGACTATGACGTAAAATATAGAGAAATCCGCAGTATTGAGTACTGAAATTAATCGCAATAGCAATGATATTTTGTTTACATTTGTTTTGCGGTTTGCTGTTTGGGGATTTTGTAACAAACAAAGCAATAGATCCAGAAACAACTTGGAGCGCAAACAGTATATAAAAGTGTATTTAAAAATTCAATGAAGATCCGTGCTTCGTTAGTAATTCTATTAAAAATAGTTAAAGCTAGTGTCATTATACGTAAATTGTATAAAACAAAATTCTCTTCTCGATTTTTTAGACAAGTTGTTTATTTGTACTGTTAAACCTAATATGAACCAACTTTAATAAAACAAGCGGTCTATTTGTACTGTTTAGACTTGAACCAACTTTAGGACAACTTATATGTATTGTCCAAACTTGAGTTAACTTTAAGACAAGTTGATTATTTGTATTATTTAAACTTCAGCTAACTTTTAGACGAGTTGTTTATTTTTACTGTTTAAACCTAAACCAATTTTAAAACAAGTTGTTTATTTGTACTGTTTAGACTTGAACCAATTTTAGGACAACTTATTTGTATTGTCTAAACTTGAGCTAACTTTAAAATAAGTTATTTATTTCTACTGTTTAAATTTGAACCAATTTTAAGACGAGTTGTTTATTTATACTGTTTAGAACTGAAACAATTTTAAGACAACTTGTTTATTCATGCTATCTAAATATAAACCGAGTATCTTAGTTTTAGGAATTAACCACGTCGTGTTTTATATTTAGTTTCGTTTAATAAATTATTTTCCTTGTGTTATACTCACTGTATTATATTTTTAAGTACATAACACAATCCATAGTTTTTAGTGTTAGATTCCAAAAGATTCCAGAGATTTCAAAAAAAAAATTATTCTCCACCTTAGAATTTTTATTAAAATTTTGTGGTTGATACCCCGTTCTAAACAGTTTATATTTTCTTTTGGTTGAAAAGTAACTGAGATTGTACGAAACATGAAACAGCGGCTCTAATCAAACTCTTTAACTCACAAAACTACTGCGTCACAAGTGTAACTATCATAATTTCACATTTCACTGGTTATTATGAGCGGAATTTGTAAAACAATCTTAATATCGATAAGTGACCTGGTGATATTCACATACTTTATAACTGTATATATATATTTGATTTATTTCTGTTGAATTAAGTACGTGATTCTCAAAGAGTGCGAAGATGATACGCACGTTTGTTTGTCACGTAGGTTCTTATAGAAGAGCAGTATACTGAAATACTTTTTATTAAATGATAACTACGGGTAACGTAACATTCTACAAATGTACATCAGTAGAGAATCTAGGCCTCCATAAACTGAAAAGAAAAAAGACGTTATGTGGTAATAAATAAAAATAAAATATTTTTATATTAACAAAAGTATTGTTAATAACATAAGCAATTTGTTCTTTAGATTTTTGATTCTGTAGATATTTGTTTTGTTAATAAGATTTTGGAGTATAAATTTTTTGTGGAAGGAGTTAGGAATACAACGTTTTGTTTAACTTTTTATCCAACCACTGTGGCATCAGAGATGCGCTTCAACTCATAACGCTCACATTCCAGGCTCAGTTCCTGCACTGGACACTGTGCAGATAAGTAAGTACGTGTTAAAATAAGAAACCTTTTTTGTTTCGAAATTCAAGTGAAAAATGCTTCCCTAAATTATTGTCTCTTTGTTGTTGAGTACAACGCAACACAAATGAATATATATATGCTATGCTTTGTTCAACGGCCTGTCACAGACCGAACCCCAAAGTTGAGGGTTATAAACCCTTTTAATCCTGTTTTCGTGTCTTCAGTCAACTCATTGGGGAACTTGATCAGTATTAACGTATCTTTTTCCCTCAACTTAAACACGGTCGATCCATTTTGTTTTCTGGTAATTATAATTTGTTAGATGTAGTACTTATTGGTTATGTGAGTTGGTTTTCATAACTAGACTGTATCCGTCAGATTCTGTATTTTTCTTTTAGAATTTTAACAATAATAGCTATTTTAACAGCTTGATTGAGTGATCCTGGTATGACGTTTACACACAAACTATATAATTAAGAAAATAACTGGTTCTTCAGAGTGGTTACTCCAGGAATAGGTACATGCTTCACCACTTAAGGGTTCTCTCTATAGACAATTGGATTTCTTTCTGTGCTTGTACTGTATGAAACAACTTCTATTGGAAAGCGAGGACGACGTGTCGAAGGTGTCTGGGTTAACTGCCTTCCATTTACTCAGTTTCCGCTCACGCTTCATGCGATTTCTATGAGACGACGAAGTGCCATTTCAGCCCGAAATCACATTGTGAATTCAGCTGTAAGGTTGGTCAAACTCTAATGGTTACATCTTACGGTGCTGTTTCGTTAGGCAGTAAAGTGTTATGGTTTGATTTGGTGTGTTTTGAATTTCGAGCAAAGCTACACGAGGGCTATCTGAGCTAGCCGTCCCTAATTTATCAGTGTAAGACTAGACGGAAGGCAGCTAGTCATCACTACCCACTGCCAACTTCTTTTACCAACGAATAGTGAGATTGACTGTAACATTATAACGCCCTCGCGGCTGAAAGGGCAACAAGCATGTTTAATGTGATGGGGATTCGAACCCGCGAGCCTCAGATTACGAGTCGAGCACCTTAACCACATGATCATGCCGGGTCCCGTTCACGTATTTATACCGTTTCAATCTGTGTGTATGTTGTTACAAAACTTTAAATGCACGCGCATGTCACAATAGATTATTGTCATACAAGTACATACACACACTTTATCTCAACGATTCATTCTCTACATGCTTAGTTACCTTTAAATATATGTGTGTGTGTTATTATATAAAACTTCAGTTTCAAAAATACCTTTAATTATGAAGTGATAGATCAGAGGGAAGAAGGCTAATCAACACCACCTTCGGCCACAAATTGTGAAGCGCGATTTCCTGGCGTTAACGGGACGCGACCCACGGAATATCATCTCCACAGACCGGCATGCTAGCCAATCGCTGCACTCGGGTTCCTTTGAGCACAATGTGTTATTATTATTACTCACCATTTCACTCTTAGCAGATGCTATTTCAGGGGTGCTTTTAGTGAAAGCTTGTGATTGACATTGAACTTTAATAAATTCATGTACACGCTCAATTAAACTAGGTGTCTGCTTTCCGTCATTGCTGGTTTGTAGTACAGCGGTCCGTGTTGTGATTTCAATAATCATAAATATATTTATCTCCAGTCCAAAACTACAACTTCGTAATAAATAGAATGTCAGAGCAAAGAAAACTGCATAGCGCGTTATTTCTTTCAACAACTTGTCTTGAAAACTGGAATTCATACTAACTTTTTAATTTCAAACAGGGTGTAGAAACTTATTAGGCTTAAAAACTGGTTAAAGGTTCGGCTTTTATGGAATTATTGATCTCCTCATCACCATACACACACATATAGATATTTCAAGCATGTTTGTTTTCTGATATGTTTGATTAAATCTTTCGGTAAAACCATCTGTAATAAAGTTGTTCAAATGAAACAGACTGTGGTCTTCTTTATGTGAGAAACAAACTCACCATTTAAACACACTACCGGTGCTCTAATTATTAAAGTCATATTTAGAATAATTTTTTTTCTTAATTTCGCGCAAAGCTACACGAGAGCTATCTGTCCCCTAATTTAGCAGTGGAAGACTAGAGGGAAGGCAGCTAGTCATCGCCACCCACTGCCAACTCTTGGGCTACTCTTTTACCAACAATAGTGAGATTGACCGTAATATTACATCATCCCCAAAGCTGAAAAGGCGAGCACGTTTGGTTTGACGGGGATTTGGATTTCGAGATTTAAATCTTTTCAAAATGTCGGGTCTTGTATTTCGAAATAAAGTGTATATGACAAGGTAGCATCATTGTAAATAGACATAAGTGACGTGCGTAGCAACACCATGATAACAAGTGTCATGGGCAGTAGCACCATGATAAACACACTTGCCCCACGTAGTAACACTACAATAAATAGATCATTGTGATACATTATTTACTGTGAGTTTTAGACATCAATTTTAACAGCGAATATTCTCACGACTAATCATTTCTTCGTAAATCCATTGATGATCTGTCAACAGCAAATCAAACTGTATCATGATATTATTGTTCAGGAAGCGTGTATTGGACATGCAAAGTGATTTCACTTTGATATCACTTAGCAGATATTGCCCTGTTGAGATGGCTTTCAACGATTAATGGAGTGTAACCTCCCCTAAGGGCACTGAAAAGGGGAAGCCCTACCCTCCTGCTGGTTAAAGACAGATGACAACCCTCAGCACCTGGGTGTTAAATACATTACACTGACACGTAAGCGCCACCAGGCTGCTACTAGAGACAGTAATAAGTCCAATTTGTGCAACGTCGTCCTTTGAGAGAAAAGTGAAACGAAATATAGGGTTGTGCCATGCACGGTAGGATATGAGTTATTACGAAAAACCTTTTCTTTGAGCAATGAAATACTTTTAAGCATGCTAAGAGATAGAATGTATTATAAGTAGGTAAAATATATAAATAATACACCCTGAAATTGCAGAGGAACTTGTGTTGTCTACACATTGCAAAAGACTTGTTATACGGTTTGTGATCGATTTAGAACAACGTCTGCTAAACCTAAGGACCAGAAAAGAAATCCAAATCATATGTATGCTGATAGAGATTTGTGGAGCCGACGACGTGGTATAGGCCGTTTTGATTACCGTTATAGCATTGTACGAAACAATACCCTACTTATGTCTAGTTGATCCCACCATATTAGACAAAATCCGTAAACTGAACAAGTGCTAGTGAATCACAATGATGAAAGCTATTTTGTTCTCCGAACACTGGACCGGAGAAGCATTCATGGATGGAGTGGATTAGGACAGAAAATTTACTTTTGTGGTATTTAATCTTCTCTTTGGCCGACGAGGCGCTGAGTTCGCGGCCAAGCATTGAATCGTTAATGTCTCCTTTCGTGGGCCATTGTTGTCTAACTTGTATAGATTTGGTAGGAATTATATAGGAACTCCTTTTATATGTGTTTTGTTAAGTCAAACTCAACATTAGACTTGGTAAATTAAAATACATTCCCTGAGGAAATCATGTCGAAATTTATTTTTTTATCATCCCTGTCTTAGAAGGTATTAAAATGCGAAACATGCGCCATGTAAAGATATATATATAGATAAAATAAATGCTTTATAGCTATACACGGCGAAATACTTAAAACGTAAAATATTTGACTTCACATGAAATTTTAGCATGGTTAATATAAAGCACTAACCATTGAAAATATTCGTAAAAAGCTACATTCTCTTAACATAAGACTGAAATTGTACAAAAAATTTTGTTTGCTGCTAAAAGTCTGTTTCTAGTTGCATTCATTTTTTTAACTAAAACCCCGATCGATGTTTTTTATGTATATAAAATAGATGGCGCTATAACATATTGAATGGCGATAATTATTTAAACCTGGTTTGTTTGAGCGACCCTCACCCGTTACGCAAGAATTTTTGCCGTTAAGACTACAATATGGAAAATTCACCATTCAGTATTCTGTACCACCTTCCTCTCCCGAATGATTTTTTTTCTTCGACTTTGATCTAGTTTATGTTTTAGTGTTTTATACTTGTTGATGGTTTGAAGGATTTGTTGTTTTTGTTTATTTCACAATGATGATGAATACGAAAAGAGAAAGAAAATATATTTCTGGTTTATTCCGAGTATTTATATTTACTGTATCCAGCATTTATATTTAGTGAAATATGCTATTTATATGCGTATTAATGCGTTGAAAGTACAACAACCAGTAAACATAAATTTATCTGTTTACGAAACATTTATAAGCATATTAATGCGTTAAAAGACAACAACCAGAAATTGTAAATTTATCTGTTTACGAAACAGCGTTTAAGTTTTGATGGAAATGTTTAGTTTTGAATTACGCGCAAAGCTACGCGAGGACTGTCTGCGCTAGCCTTTCCTAATTTAGCAGTGGAAGACTAGAGGAAAAGCAACTAGTCATCACCACCACCGCCAACTCTTGTGCTACTCTTATACCAACGTCCCCACTGCTGAAAGGGCGAGCATGTTTGGTATGACGGGGATTCGAACCCGCGAATTACAAGTAGAGGGCCTTAACCACCTGGCCATGCAGGGCTTGGTGGAAAGATAACGCTAGAAACTTGTTAACAATTGCACATTTGTAGTTAAAATCATGAAAAGAAACTATCACCGTGTCATTGGAACGTATAAATTATATTTTTGCATTGACAAAGCATGCATTAAAATGTATAATCTTATTAAAAGAAGATTCTGAGCTTAGACTAATAAGTCTAATTAGATTAAAACACACATAAAGACGTATGATTCTATTACAAATACATTAAGCATACATTAAACAAACGAGTAATATAAAATTAATACATAAAAGTTAGTTGTTAATATCAAATACAATTTATATATAAATATACTTTTATTGTTTAAAAAACTTGTTATATTTATTACATAGACTGACTCTGTGAGAAAAAAACTATCCATTCAAAAACGTTTGAAGAAAAAAGAAGCCAAAATTCTTTTTTAAAGAAGGGAAATCTCATAAATCCAACAGAATAGAACAACTTGTCATCCTTCGTATTGCACCATTTTATTTATGTATTGCAAATCTGGATGTAAATCCAAATTTCACCACATCACGTCTTAGCAACTCACGATCGTTTGCGTATTTGTTGTGGGACAGAGGTACGCCATGGGCTATCTCTACTCAGCCTACCATGAGAAATCCAGCCCCGGATTTTAGCGTCATACATTGATAACCTTACTGCCGATCCACTGTGGGACCCCTAGTATAGCGCAGAAAATAATTTGTGTTTGTTTTTCAAGACGAACGTTTAATTGTGGGAACTGAAAACGTTTTATCAGAATTCGTGAAACGTTTATGAGTTTAATTTGATAGGTAAAAATAAGAGGAATATGTTTGAAATTCTAGTATTACTCTGATTTAGGATGAATTCCGCTGAGCCTTTTTAATCTGTCTGCCGATTTTAGTAGCTTTATATCTTCTTTGTAACATGGCTTTTTTAGATCCTTAGTGAATTTTCTGAGCATATTTTCTTCATTTTAAGAGCTTGACCGTAGGTAATGTTTGGGTTAATGTGAGAGGGGTGATAACTTTTATGGTGAAGGTGTAGTGATGTGTCTGTAGGTTGTTGTTGTTTGTTTTGCACAAGTCTGTGTGTAAAATTCCGGTTTTGGGAAAAACTGTGACGTCAAGAAAATTCATGTGCGAGTAATCGCAGGTGAACTTGATTGTTTTGTGAAAGGAGTTTGTGTGATATTTTTGTATATGAAGTTTTACAGGGCTGAACTGTAAAACCTGGTTTTCAATATGACTCATAAAAATGTTGGCATAATTGAGAGCCATTTTGGTACCCATTACCTGAAAATTGAGTTGGTTATTAAATTCAAAATTGTTCAGAGTTAAAAATAGGCTGGCAAGATCGGTTATTGTTTGAAATTCTGATGAGATAGAATTGTTTAATGCGGACTTTGGAATGTCTAAAGTTTCTTGTTCCTCATCATGTCCAATGTTGATGTAAAAGAAAGAATTATCCATCGTTCAAGGAAGACTATTGGGTGATAACTGTCTGTAAGTTTTAATATCTTCTATGGTATTGAGAAAGCAGGTAAGAGAGGAGGGTAAAGATAAGACCCTTTAAGCGGACAGTTTTTCAGTAGCCATGTTCATATTAGAAATTATAGGCGGCCAGGATTGTTTGGCTTGTGTATTTTGAATAAGAAATACAATCTAATAGGAACAACTTTTCTGGGTATCAAATACTAAAAGGTTTCTTGGTTAATTTTATTGCTTTAGAGGAGTTATTTAAGTTTATCACTTATGGTCGTAATAAACTGAGTTATAGGATCATGTGAGAGTTTTTAATAGAAGTTAATGTTCTCTAGTTGCCGGCTAGATTCCGTGATATAGTCTTCTTTGTTAACACGTCAACTCTCAAGCCTATTTTGCTAATACTTCCCAGGGTCCTACTAGTCATTTTACAATTACTTTAATTAGGAAGAGTATATCATGTTAGGTATGAGTCAAAGACATTGTAAAAGTCATTTTTGGCTAAAGTGGTTGCTTGGAACCTAAAAATGCATTTTGTCTTACTGTCCCACAAGACCAACACGTGGTTTACGCTAGAATTTCAGAAGTATAACATTTTTGGCATATAAATCTATGTATAATCTTTATTTTTTCTCTTTTTCAGGGGTTCGATTCCCCTCGGTGGACTCAACAGTTAGCCTGATGTGGCTTTGCAATAAGAAAACACATACACTCTTTTTCAGATATTTTAAATATTTTTTCTATATGTTGAAATATGAGTCCCAACCAATCTGGTGTGCCAGTAAATATTTTTTATGTTTAAAAAATGAAAATCAGATTCTTCAGAAATTGCGAAAAATTCAGATACTGAAGATAAAGATAGTGAAGCTTCATATTATGAACCTTCTAGTAACGAAACTTCCAATTCAGAAGATAAAAAAAAACTCTCACGTCCGAAGATTTTGAAAATAAAGAGTCTGAAACTGGAGCTGCAACTAATGGTAATGCCCAGCAGCACACTCCATCTTATGAATGGTGTCCAGTGAACAGTTCCATCCAAAAAACGTTTTCATTTATTGCTCCAAGTTCCTACATCTACATATGTTATAGTAACACCTGTTGACATGTTTGAATTTATGGTCAATGATGATATTTACGATCTTGGAGTTGAACAAACAAATCTCAGTTATAACCAAACTAAGATAGCTGGTAACACAAAGGTAAGCATGAGGAAATACACTAACTGTGATGAAATAAAAAAGGTTGCTTGGAACTGTTATTCACATGGGATTTGGGAGATACCCATAGACTGCCCAATACTGGGAGAAAGATATCTTTTTCAGAAATTCTTACATACCATAAATAATGCATTGCAGTAGATGAAACAATGGTGCCATGGCGAGGTCGCCTAGTGTCCTGTCAATATAATTGTGAAAAGGCACATAAATATGGTTTGAAATGTATAAACTACGTGATCCCCAAGGTTACACCTGTACAAACACTGCTTTTGCTGGAAAAGCTGATACACAGTAGCTGTTTGTTGTGAGATAAAGGGATATTAACAGTTTCTGGTAGACTGCTTAATATTATGACAATTTTTATGACAAAAAAAAACGCTGTTAGAAGTACTTTTTGAATTGGCGTTATTGATATAAAGCTGATTTCTGTTATTCTTTTTAAGGAGGAATGTATCAGTTTTATTTGTAAATTTTTGTAGTTTTTTTCTTTCAACGAAGGTTTGTACACATGATAATAATGCGAAACTTCTTTTCTTAGCATATCGGTAAAATTTTGTAGAATCTTATAGTGAGATTCATGAGTTCTGAGGAAGTGTTTTCAAGGATTTGTTGCAGAAGTTCTGATTATGTACATCTATTGTTATCGGTGCTTTTAATGCGAGAGAGTCGCATTACGATCGAGACGCACACAGATTCAATACAGTTATGTTTATGTTTTTATGCTATGCTCTAGTGACTTGGCATGTTGATAATGTTTTGTACGTTTCTCAGTGAGTTTCTAAGTTTATGAAATAGTTGTTTTCTACTGTAATTGAGTGATTTCCCGCCTGACAGTTATCGCTGTGAGAAAAGTTTTGTAATCGTGAGATATAGGATGGCTAAGTGTAAGGCAAGAAAGAAGGTTGTAACTAATTTTTTTGCTCCTGAAGAATAGAAGTCTACCTTTCGAAAGCGCTCGGCTTATTGAGTTTTCATTTAATTCTATAAGCTTTTACCTTGTGTTACTACAAGTCTATCTTACACTGTATAGTAAGCTCTTACTTGGTGTTACTATTAACGTGACTTACTCTGTATAATGTCTTCCAGTAGTATCGAGATAAATATGTGGACTTATAATGGTAGAAACCGGGGTTTGATACCCATGGGGTACGGTACAAACAACTACAAACAAATGTTGTATAATAAACTTGTGCTTGGTGTTAAGATCAGTTTGTCTTGTACTTTATTATAAAGTTCTATCTATTACTAATGGCCTGTCTTACACTATAGATACCACTAAGATACGTTGCTTTTCATTCAGCATACAAATAACAAAAAATAAAATACGCAGACAGATTGAATACATTTTCTTACAGTAAGTCTTGAAGTAGCATGCGATAGAAGACAAACACTTTCAAATGCACATATTCCATAACCGATGAGTGTACTGATTAAAGGCATATACAATAGCAATCTTATTTTATGACATTCTCGACCAGCGTGCACGGTGCAATTGGTCTGACCTCAGACTAAAGAGTGATAATGTCTACTTTTACCTAGCTAAGTTGGTCAACACATTTTTTGAAGAAGAACACGTTAATGGAATGGACTTCGTGCTCATATGATTTCAACAGAAAAAAATAACCGAGAACCTGAGAAAAGCTTTCATTTTTATCATGCAACATGGATGTGCCACTGGTCTTGCTGGCGACAGCATTCAAATTGAAGTGAAATGTCATAATGTGTAAGTATGTAAAAACAACTGTCAGAGTCATAAATATTGACCGAAGGGGTATATTCACATTATTCTGTAATAGTAATTTTATTTTGTCGTAACTTTAATATTAAGAAATCAAATTATGCTTTAAATGTTTAGCACTGTATATGGACATTTCTAGCAGCTTAACTAATTAAAAATAACAAAAAAAAACAGGTTGAATTAAATGCATACATTCACAACAATGATGACTTGTGTTACAATGTACCTAACATTTGCATGAAGTGATATTTACAAAGCACTCCTTTCTCATTGATTAATACAACAGTCTGCGTTAGGTAATTTAACTAGGTAACTTTTTATCCAACATATATATATGTATATATAAAAATCAGCACCTGAATTACTTCTGTGAACATTTACAAAAAATAAAATAAAATACTTGTAAAACTATAATTTTTTCTTTAAGCTTTCAAAATTTTGAACAAAAAACTTCAAGTATACCGAAGAAAAAGTCAAACTTTCAATACAAGAGATAACGTAGCTCGCTTGTTGTACACGTCAACCCCCGGCTGAAAGAGAAAATCAAATTAGCCCCAGCATATGCTGCCTTATAAGTTTGTAAAGACACAAAAGCTTTGCTAACAGCTAACGCAGTGCTTGAGGCCATGGTGCTGATACGCTGGGGGATGAGCGTCAAAGGTTCCGCGCTCTCTCGGTTACACAGCTGCTCTTTGCTTTTCCATCAAGAAATTTATTCTTTTATTATTACATTCCGAACAGCAATAACATCGGTCATCTTCTGAGACAATCATATTTGCAGTATAAATGTTTTCGGCACGCTAGATAACAGAGCATAAAGCAGGCGTTAAAGACGTCATAAAAGGTGTTCATCTTGTTGAAAGCGTCAGGCGATGGCTCTTGACAGCCCTCGACCCAAAAACGCATGCGTAGAAACTGACTATCAGTAAACAGTTTTTCATTTTTAGTTGAATTTCAAAGTTTATTAATTCGAAATCTATCTCAAGAGATTTTTTTGTTCTCAGGTGAAGTATACATTTTTTTATAACTTATTGTTTTTCTATTTAAACAGAAGGAGCTGTTAAGATCGTGCCTTACGATGCTTAACATGAATTATCATTAATAAAAATATATTTTTTTATTTATTTTTATGGTAGCAATAAACTTTACAGCTGAGTATTAATTTTGCCTGAAAAATAAATAACAACTGGTTTTAAAGGGTTTGTTATATGTCTTCTCATTTGTTTCATAAAATAAAATATTATTTAATTTCTAAAGTATTCGTTTGATTGTTTGTTTTTTGAATTTTGCACAAAGCTACTCGAGGGCTATCTGTGCTAGTCGTTCCTATTTTAGCAGTGTAAGACTAGAGGGAAGGGAGCTAGTCATCACCACCCACCGCCAACTCTTGGACTACTCTTTTACCAATGACGAATAGTGGGATTGATCGTCACATTATAACGCGTGACGGCTGAAAGGGCGAGCATGTTTGGCGCGACGGGGATGCGATTTCGCGACCCTCAGATTACAAGTCTTAACACGCTTGGCCATGCCGGGCCTTAAATCATTTAGTTATCGTATTTGTGACGTGGCTACAGTGAGAAACTACAAGATATATTATGTTCGCTTGTTTGCTTGTTTCTTGAAAAGCTACACAAGGGCTACCTGAGCAATCATTATCTTAACATGCACAGTTTGTCATTTTTCTTAATCAAAATCCAGGGCAACCAGGTTAGTTTTATTGTAACAAATGTCATTGCAAGATCGAAACAAACTCGATCTGTACATTTATAACACATGGCTGGCGTGGCCAAGCGTGTTAAGGCGTGCGACTCGTAATCTGAGGGTCGCGAAATCGCATCCCCGTCGCGCCAAACATGCTCGCCCTTTCAGCCGTGGGGGCGTTATAATGTTACGTTCGATCCCACTGTTCGTTGATAAAAGAGTAGTCCAAGAGTTGGCGGTGGGTGGTGATGACTAGCTGCCTTTCCTCTGGTTTTAGACTGCTAAATTAGGTACGGTTAGCGCAGATAGCCCTCGTGTAGCTTTTCGCGAAATTCATAAAACAAACAAACATACATTTACAACACAATCTAACCTATACAAAAGTCAGTTTGTGTCACGTCACACTTAATTTCTCGAAATGGGGGGTTATAAAAGCCAAAACGTATATATCCAGACAGAATGGTTCATATACTGTCTGTCTGTTACGATTTTAATTACGTGGTGCTAGGATGCCATGAGGGATTCCGTAAAACCTTATAAGTGTAGTATATATATTTCTGAATGAGCTATTTTCTATTATATCACCAACGTTTATATTGATAACAAACCTATTTAATCTAACATAAGAAATCGACAGACGTTTTCTAGCTTTCTAAATACGGCTGGTACGAGTATTAAAACGACCATAAAACATTCTTCTGCACTTTAATTAATTTTGTCAAATATACATCAACTGTCTTTAGAATACGTTTGTACTCCAAGTGGGTTACTCGTTATCTCGGATGCTTTTAAGTCTTTTATGTCTCTACATTTCATTTCATATTTTCAATACATAGAGTAACAACAGTGATAGGTAATCTTTTGTTGAAGTCTTGCAGGGCAACATGTGAAACCTATTGTTGGAATGGAGTGTTACCAAAACACAATTTTTTTTTATAAAAATTACAAGTTGGAACGAAGTGTTACTAAAACACACTGTCTTTTATAAAAATTACAAGTTGGAACGAAGTGTTACCAAAACACAATGTCTTTTTTTTTTTTAAAAATATACAAATTGGAACTTAGTGTTACCAAAACAACTGGCGTTTATAAAAATTACAAGTTTTTAATCTAAGTAATTTTTCAAGTAAATATTCTATAAATACGTCACGAGTTCATTTTGTAAATAATCTTAATTTTTATTGGCTCACGTAGTAATTTACCAACGTTTTACTGCCTCAGATAAACTTTCTGTCTCTTTGTTTCTCAAGCTTGACTTTACAAAATTTATTTATTTAAGTTAACTATGAAATGAGAGGTTAGGGTTATATTATGGAGTGGGGTTGTGGTACTTGCCCCATCGTTTTTGACAGGTTGTACTCTAGTAACAAGTATGATGCATAAAAACGAAATATTTTAATGTATTTTAGAGAAATGGAATATTTCCTATTGCGTAATTTTTAAAATTACTTCTTCACATCAAATTTGTTCAAAACAATAAAAACGAATAGAGTTTCTGAAACACAATATTAAAACAACGCATTGTTTAGTTTGTTCTTATATAATTCAACGATAACATTTTTAACCTTAAGACGTGCGATAACGTCATTAGAAATGCTGTGTAGGTAGGTGGTACCAGATAGCAAAATAAAACAGATCATTAATTTTAATAATAATTGTGTACAAAGTGGTGTGAGTTAACTTTAGCTTTCACTTTGTTTCCTGATCGTTTGTTTGCCTAATGGTTAGCGTACTGGATTGTGGATCCTCGAAGTTATGTGATTTACACCTTGTTATTGAAAAAAAACCCAACAACCACGTCCTCCGCACCTTGAGGGAGTAGGGTTGTGTTATAAGAGAAACTATCAAATCCCATTGCTCAATAAGAGTAGTCCGCAAGCTGGCGGTAGGTGGTAATGACTAGCTGCCTTCCTTCTATTCAATCACTTCAAAATTAGGAACGGTTAACGCAGAAAGCCCTCGTGTAGCTTTGTCCGAAAATAAACAACGAACAAACAAATTGTTTGCTTTATTTCAAAGATACGCAATGGATTAACTGCGCTCTCTCCAATCGTGGTAAGTCGCTGAATTTGATACTGGCTCACCGGAGGACTTGATTTATACAATAACGTTATCCTGAAGAAAATTATCTTCGCCTTAACCGATGAAGCTGTTACCAAAGAAATCTTTCTCAATCTTTTTAAGATGTGTTTAAACAAGTTAAACTTTGTGAATGTGATTAATTATTTTTAATGAGTTCAAAGTTTAGTCTTAGGTGTGGATTTATAAATTTGGTGCCATGGATACAGTAAGGAAGAAAAACATACAAGGACTTTTGAACTTTCATTAATTACATTTTTATATATTAAAGCAAAACTTATTAAAGACTTTTGTATACGGTTAGAAATAATTTTATTAAAACAAAGTTAAACGTGATCAGTGATGTCGAGAAAACCAATTAGGGATAGTTATTGAATAGATGTCTGTAAACATCGATTTGATCAGAAAGTAAACACTGTCTGCTATTCAACGAAACGCACAAGTTCTTAGACATTGTAAAACGAAACGCACGAGTTCTTAGATAATGTAAGTTATAAAAATTATCAGTGAATTATAATTAATATTCTTCTACGTAAAATATTTTCTCAACCCAAACGAGCCGTTTTTGCATTTATAAAGTTAAACGTGCTTCAGGTCATCTTGATCCAAAATGGTGTAGAAAATAATTAATCCATTGCACCTTATATATTAGAAAAATATTGGCTATTTTGAAAACTCTAGCTGTAAAATGCGTGAGAAATCTCATTCTAATTTTAGGGCTAAATTTATGATTGTATATGGGTATAAGTACAGGCGATGAACCGAATTACTACCTCTATCATTTTATTGCAAAGACAAATCAGAGACTTGGATCCCTAACGTATTAGAAAAGCTTTCATGTCGTATTTACATTACTAAAGTTTGATGTCAATAACTAACGTATTTCAAATCCGAAAGTGTGAAGTAAATATTTGTTTAAATTGCTATTAAGGCCAGTTGCAGAGCATCATGTCTTAAAACAATTATTAATGATAAAACAATGTATATTTTGCAACTTAATGATATATAATGAATATTAATCATAATTCACTGATAATTTTTAGAATTTACAATGTCTAAGAACTCGTGCGTTTCGTTAAACAGCAGACAGAGTTTACTTTCTGATCAAATCGATGTTTACAGACATCTATTTAATAACTATCCCTAATTGGTAGACCATACATTTAAAAGGTACCGTCAACAGTTTGACTGTAGCATGATTGAAATCTTTATTTGTTTATTGTGTTTCAATTGATTCTATGATATTTCGCGGCAAAACTTATAAACAAAGTGTTGAAATTCCTGTGGGGGCCAACTATTTGCCTGATGTTTCAACCCTGTAATTGTGTTACAATGTATAATCATACATTACTGTTTGCTGGATAGTTATATATATTTCTGATTCAGCAGCCACTAAGTACAAAAGCATTGCTAGCATCGCTAATTATATTTATCCAATTAAGATACACTAAAATGTACCAGCAGCTGCAGGTGCGTTTATAATAACCTTGCATTTATTAATGAATTTCTCAGGCTAACCGTTTTGGACACGTAAAAAAGAAGAAACCATATTTCTCTTTACCCTGCGTTACGGAACAGTATGTTAAACAATGTAATTGTTTTACGTTAACTTCAAAAGAAAGACGGTTTCAAAAGTTGTAACACTATTTCTAATATGACTATTCCTCATAATTTGAAATTCAGTATTGAAACATTTCAAAAAATGTAATTGTCCTATTATATATTTATATTTTGTAATGCAGTTGACATATAATTTCTTTGGACTAACTTCATGGCCATTCTGCAAGTTATGAATTGTGATAAAAACATAAACTACAGCTGGTCAAGATTAGCTTATTAATATATTTTATTTAAATTATTGCACATCAGAATTAGGTTCATGATTTTTATCATCATCAAATTATTTATTTTTTTAACACCAAACTGTTTTTTTTATGGTTAATATTGATTCCCTATTTATTTTGTTAGAATAAGCTATAAAGAACTGGCAAACCAGCCAGTTTTTAAAAATCCTTCTGTTGGTTAATATATTAATTTCTTTTTATTAGCATACATGAGCTCTTATAATTACCCATGTAGTCTTTACCGGTTGACACTGTTTTCACTTAAATGCTCCCCCAGTGACTCAGCGATATGTCTGCGGACTTACACGCTAAAATCCGGCTTTCGATACCCGTGGTGGGCAGAGAGAATTCGCGCCCGCGTCGCGCTAAACATGCTCGCCCTCCTAGCCGTGAGCGCGTATAATGTAACGGTCAGTCCCACTATTCGTTGGTAAAAGAGTAGCCCAAGAGTTGGAGGTGGGTGGTGATGACTAGCTGCCTTCCCTCTAGTCTTACACTGCTAAATTAGGGACGGCTAGCACAGATAGCCCTCGAGTAGCTTTGTGCGAAATTCCAAAACAAAACAAACAAATTTACTTAAACCGTTCCAAAATACTAGTTTACTGGTTCGCCAGTTGTTCTGAGTTAAATTTAAGAAAATGCAAATAAATATATAATATCAATAACAGAACAATTTGGTGTTAAAATAACCAAATAAATAATGTGACGTTAATAAGAGTCATAAATCTAATTCTCATTTGCAATGATTTATATATGTAATAGATTAGAATTCAGTTTCATAACTTAAACAAGTTTATACCGAGATATATTTTGTTCAAGTAGCTGATGATATAGATAGTGTCTCTCACACTCGCTACCGTGTCTGTCGTATTTCAGTTAACCTCATGATTCTTGGTATTTAGCGAAAGACCTCGTCGGCAGTGTATGTAGCATATATAGTGTAGTTAACGTTTTATTCTTTACTTTCATTCATAGGTTTTTATAATTAGTCCTATTACTTTTATAAACTTGTATTTAGTGAAGTCTCTCCTTATCTTGAGTAGATACTGTTGGAGGTCATATTTATATACCGACTACAACTCTTGCATCTTTAGAAACATTTCGCTTTTGAAAAAAAATGTTACATTGTTATGTATATTAAAAAACACACGTATTATCCATTTAATGTATTTCTTATAAGCCCTGGCTTCTCAATTTATTAATATATTATCCTGCCGTGGCTTATTAATTTGTGTCGAGTTGTGAGTTAAAGGGCCCGGGATCCTAGAACCGACTCTGCTAAACTTTATACTTTCAGTTATGGCCTCAGTACAAAATTGACAGTCATTTCCGTTATTTGATTCAAACAGCCGGATAAAGCCCTTGGGGATAGCTGACCTGACCGTGTGTATGTCAGTATTATACAAGTGTATAGAATCAAACAAATGTCAAAAGATGTATGTGTTTATATCGAGCTATACAACGTAATTCAATCGTAATCACATAAAGATGTATTCCTGTGTCCCAAAGTAATGATTGCTTAAGTGTTTAATTTGTAATGATGTAGTAATTGTGTTCACTAATGTTCGACATAAAGCTTCAGTTAAAGCCATACATTTTAATAAGCTGGCTTTGAAAATATCAGTGAATATGTTTTGACGTATACAAGCGTTTAGATACATAAACTACAATGCTTTTGAACAAATAATTACACCAAGATACCATATATAACCACATTCAAGTAATACGACTTGGTTTCTAATAATCTGGCCACATGATATGAATTGTTTGAGTTGGGGGATTCAATCACCTAATCTCCTCGTGACCTGCACGTAACTTGATTTCAAACTGTATATAAGCCGACTAGAATAGGCAGTCTTCAATATTACTTGCAGGGACTTGTGTCTATTTCAGACTAGTACACATTGGATTAAAACTGTGCTTCTCATAATCGGATTTCCATCCAATCAGTCTGTTTTAGATATTTAAAAATAATATTTGCTGCATACACGTCGCATTGAGGGTTTAGTAAGCGAACCTAATCACGTGCAGTGAAAACAGATAAGATGCAGTATTTTGCGCTGTGGCAAGTAACACAAATGTTTACGTGTTTTTTGTTTCTTTTCAAGGTGCCATCGAGTGTTTAAACTTCATTATGATACACTGTGTTGCGTGTACAGATCTGTATTTTTTGGTATCATCAACGGTCTAACTTTAGCATGGAACACCGCATTATGAGTATTATAAAAATACATTTACTGGTATTATTTGACAACTTTAGCATGCTACTTCGTATTATTAGTGTAAGAACAAACGAAACATATTTACTAGTATCATTGAAGGTCTAACTTTAACATGGTATACCGTATAGTGGGCACAAGAAGAGAAGACGTATTTATTGGTACTTTCAGGCGTCTGTATTGCGCGGACACAAAAATAAAACAATTTTCTTAAGAATTATTTCACTTTAATTGCTTAATACATAATCGTTTCTTGTAGACTTTAATAGATTAATACTGCACAAGTCGACTAGTTTATCAAGGGCGTTATACACATTTTACAAACAGATACAAAGCGTAACAAAAATATTTTCCTCCAGTTAGCTGTATCATTACAATTTCATGTAGACTTTTATTTTAAGTTTTCCATTATTGGACTGGAAACTTTTATTGATCTACTTGTTTAGTTAAGACTCGCAATAATTTTTCGTGATGAAGATACGTTATCACCCTAAAACCAACAAACAATTCATAAATGTTTTTGACCCTTTACCTAAACTTTCTCTTAACACTCCCACGAAAATTGGGGCCTAACAGGCCCCAGAGCAACTTGAATGGTTATTAATATTAGGCTAATAATTTTGTATTTAAATGAAATTGCCATTAACTGACCCTATCCCTTTATATTTTAAGGAGCAATAATATTTTGACTTTTCAAACATTTGCGAAATAATATTTAATTTTTTTTAAACATCCACTAAGGGTATCACTTTAGTGGATGTAAATATTTTTTAACGTCATTTTCTATTATTGTGTAAAAGCAGTACCATTCTTTGTTACATTGTTATCTATGGCAAATTAGCTTCTTCAGTATAACAGCAAACGTACAACGTCAACAAACAAACAACACAGGAGTGTTGGCTCTGAAACACTGTAATTACGTTTTTACATACTAACGTAAGAACAGTACTTAAACTACAAAACTATAAACAACAGCAGTTTCTACACTTATCTGCACAATTTTTTATACATTATGACACAATTTTATATTTTAAATTCAAGAAAAACATATCCATGCTTTTTTTTTTCAGAAATACACACAGATATTGATGGCTATATACTCTTTAAAATGTTTGTTGTTTCAAAGGTAAACGAACGATAACTATGTGCTTTTTATGTGACCGCGACTTTGTTTTCTTTTCCATGTACCTTGATATATACCCTCGTCTGCTAGGGTATTAGAATCGAATCCCCGCGAGCGCGTGTCTTTCCGTTCGCGTTTCTCGAAAATGTACACGATGTACACGAACATTTTACACAAGATAGGAAGTCAGTATGGGATAGTCCTCCCGAAATTTGGTTTGGATCTCATTCCAGATACGGATTCTGGACATTTTTTGTTTTTAATAATAGGGAAATAGGGCATTTTTGCGGTTTTCAGTTGATGACTTTGCAAAATGTGGTCGGACTTATACAAAACTTGATGACGCATTTAGATTGAGACTCCTGATCACTATACAAAATAAAAAAAAGATCTGGACCAATGATCATGCTTGATTTTAAGGGGATGTTCTGAGTTTTCGAAGGTGAAATCTGACGTTATTCAATATAAACGCATGTAATCTCGAAAGGAACGGTGACGTTAGGAATATCTCTCTCTGACTGCTGTAGTTAATGATGGATAAACTACATAACTGCATCGGTAGTTAAACAAAATAATAGTAGAGTTTTAACAGAAAATTTTGAAATTTTTGTGAAAAAGCTTTTGTAAAAAGCATAAAAACACGTTTTTTCATCCTTTTTCATGCAGTTCAAATTTTAATTAAGTTGGCAATTAAAGCTTGATTTAATGCTGTTAACAGTCAGTGTTGTAACAGCTCTTCTATGTTCTTTGATTGAGGTGATAAGCATCAACTTTTATATTTTCTAACAAACATTATTGTATATGAAAAAAATCGCTGAAATTTGTTGGTTTGTTTGTTTTGGAATTTCGCACAAAGCTACTCGAGGGCTATCTGTGCTAGCCGTCCCTAATTTAGTAGCTAGCCATCACTACCCACCGCCAACTCTTGGGCTACTCTTTTACCAACGAAAAGTTGGATTGACCGTCACATTATAAAGCCCCCACGACTGGGAGGGCGAGCATGTTTGGCGCGACTCGGGCGCGAACCCGCGACCCTCAGATTACGAGTCGCACGCCTTAACGCGCTTGACCATGCCAGGCCTATCGCTAAAATGAAAAGAAACTCCAGAACTGGAGCCTGAATTCAGGACCTTTGGCTAACCCTGACAGTGTTCCACTATTTAAAATGTTCAATGGTACAGGTTGTTCCTGTCGTATTTCACCTAAAAGACATTTTAACTGTGAGTATGAATTTCACACTATGTTTCGATCAGTTAATTAGTGGGTTGACTTGCCACCATTCCAATGAATCATAAGTGTTCAGCTAGTCTCTTATATATATGTATATGCATCGTTATTATTTGTAATTAATTGTATGGACCCATGGAAACAAATGTTTTTTTAGCAAAAATTATTATGAGTTAAAAGGCTGCTACTGGAAAGTAGAGGCAGAATGCTTGTATTCTAGGATAGTTCAGATGGTAGTCTTTAAGTGTTAAATGTTAATGACCTTGAGTTCAAGTCCGAAGTACCTTTTCACTTACAATAACGTTTGTTATAAAGTTTGCCTTCGTTGATTCATGATGTGCGCGGCCAACAAACAGTGTTTAAAAATGTGTCTCAGAACGGCCGGTATGGACATTATCACTTTTATTGATAAGCAGAGAACAACGTTTCAACTTTCCTAGGTCATCTTCAGATTAACAAAGAAAGGGTTTGCAACTGACCGTTACTGGACACACGTCTTAGGGACGAGAGTAAAAACGGGTACGGGATTGTAGGGTACGTTGCAGTTGGATTATTTTGTTTGCGATTCTAAGTTATTAATTAGTATAGGTATAAAGGAGTTCTTTATATTGGTTTAATTTGTTGTAAAAGTATGGCGTATGGCTTCTTTGATTTCATTTTTATTTATATGTTTCCTTACTTAGCATTTGGGTGTTTTATATTGTTATGTTGTGTTTAATTGATTTGCGGTGCTCAAAACATGTGTTGTTTTTTATGTTATTTGAATCTGGATTCCATTTTTCTGCTTGTTTCTCCAATATATAAGTCGCGAAAGTTGCTGCATTGTATTTCGTAAATAATGTTGTCTTTTTCAGTGTAGTTTTTACATAGTTACGAGCTTCAGTTTTGTACTTGATTTTGAATAAATTTGGTGTTTACTGGAATGTTGTGTTTTGTTATAAGTTTTTTCCAAATGGTTATTTTTTTTACGCTGATCTTGGTGTTATGCAGCTGTATAAGGTTTTGTAGTTTGTTGTATCTTGGGATTTATTTTTGTTTTTTTATTGGTCTAGGAGTGTGCGTATCATCTTTTTCCACGGCTTTTTAGGAAATTTGTTGATGTTGATGAAGTGATGTTTTTTTATTTTGTTGATTTTATCGTTAATTTTATCTGGTGAACATAGTTTTGTGGCTGTGTTTATTTGGCTTCTTAACATGTTTAGTTTTTGTTTTGTTTCATGTTCTGAGTTCCAGGGAATGTATGATCTAGAATGGGTGGTTTTTTCTGTGGATTTCTGTTTTGAATTGTACATCAGTTCTAGTGATCTTGAGGTTAAGAAATCCTTTTTGTTGGTTTTTCCTGATCACAGGTGAACTTAAGGTTCAGGTGTATTAAGTTAACGTGGTTGAAAAAACTAAGTGTGTGTTCTGTAGATGTGAATCTTGCAACTGTATCATCAACATACCTGTACCAGTATAGTGGTGGGTGTGAAAGGCTGAATTGATCACTTGAGATTCAATCTGTGTCATAAAAATGTTGGCTAGAACTGGTGACACGGGATTCCCCATTCTTATGCCATTTATTTATAGGTAGTTTTGGTGGTAATGAATTCTATAAGGGTTGCTAATTGGTTGCTGGAGATTTGTATCAATGGGTTGGAGCCTTGGATATGAAGTTCTGAAGCTATCTTGAAGGCTTCAGTTGTGGGGACTTCTGTGAAGAAGAAGATTACTACAAAACTTGCCATTACAGCTTTATGGTTTAGTTGTTTAAGAATATATTTATACTCTCGTCCCTAAAACATGTGTTTGATAACGATTATATATAATTATTTGCATACTCTCTCTTTGTTAACCTAAAGATTACCTATAAAGGTTGAAACGTTGTTCTCTGCTTTGTCAATGAAAGTGTTAATATCCATACCAGCCGTTTTAAGATACATTTTTTTTATTTCAAATGGGTTTCTTGTCATCAAGAATGTTTTAAAAATTGTTACGTGTACATCAAATTCTGTTGAGGTAGCAGGGAAGAGTTCACGTATTTGTGGTCAAGAATCAATGTTTTTAAAAAAAATTACATGTTGTCCAAACAGCGTTCTGTGATTTACAGTGCAGGATTCATATTCCATGTTTATTAAGCCATCGATTTCATGGAAATTGACAAAATGTTCGTGTTTTATAGAATGTATGCTGTATATTGTTTTGTCTACTTTAAGATAAGTTGTGCATTTACGTCACATTTTACTAACTAAGATTACTCTGATAGTTAATATATTAGTTTCTCTGTTTAGATAGCTATCAGTAGTTAGTATATTAGTTTTTCTGAGGGCCTGGCATAGCCGAGCGCGTTAAGGCGTGCGACTCGTAATCTGAGGGTCAAGGGTTCGCGCCTGAGTTGCGCCAAACATGCTCGCCCTCCCAGCCGTGGGGGTGTATAATGTTGCGGTCAATCCCACTATTCGTTGGTAAAAGAGTAGCCCAAGAGTTGGCAGTGGCTGCCTTCCCTCTAGTCTTACACTGCTAAATTAGGGACGGCTAGCACAGATAGCCCTCGAGTAGCTTTGTGCGAAATTCCAAAACAAACAAGCAAACAATCCTTGTTTAAGTAATGCGATATATTTTCTGTTTAGGTAGTTCTGATTGTTCCACATGGTAGGTAGTTCTACTTAATTGAGGGTGTATTTTTTTGTTTAGATAGTTTTGATTAGTTAATATTGCAGTTTGTCCGTATAACCAGTTTTGATTAATAGAGCGTTCTATGCATTATAAAACAACATTGGGTTGACTTAGGTGGTATTATATATATAAACTACCAGATGCCTACTGAAACAATTACTCAAAGTTAAATTTCTTAAAATATAGTGACGAATAAATATAAAATGTTCAGCTAGTGTACATGCAACATGATTGTCTAGTGTGCCGTTTACAACCACATTTAATCATTTCGTGTGCTATTTCAATAAAACATGTTATTGGATTGCGTTTATTACTAAGCAAAGGAAACTGCAATTTTCAATTTTTGGCAACAATGTTTGTGTTTCGATGCAATGGTTGCATCGAGCAAAGTGAGGTCACATTTGCTAATTAGCTGCGGTGAATTTTTTTTCCGTTGGTTACCACGATTCCTTGTAATTAGATTTAACGCTAGTAAAAACTGCTGACGAAGTGAAAGTTTTTTGCTAGTTGTTATTCCGATAAGAAGTGCCAAAGTAGAGATACTGAAATCAATTTATTCGACGTGGTAAAATAAAATCCTGCTTGCAAATAATACTAACAATAAAAAAAAAATAAAAAAATATGTAAGTCGAACAACAACAAATACATAAATTCAAATCTTCTTCTTTCTTTTTATGTGTCTTTTCCGTTCATTTTTCTATCCTTGAAATATTTATTTAAATTGGTAAAGGGGAGAAGTTCCTTTTTGTTACGCGAAACCCTCTCTCAAGACGAAACATTTCTGTTTTCAATTAATAAGTTGTTTTTAGAATGATCGTTTACCACATACGTAGACTTGCAGATATATGCTGATACTGACATAAAATCTTAGAAATTGCAAGGACTGAATAATTTACCTGTAATATACTCTTAAAAATTAATATTTCACATGTGAATATATATATATATATATCCCCGCTAATATATCCACAAACGCACTTGCACGTTTTTATATATTACTTGTTCATAGTTGGATAGCTAGATTTTAAACGCCAGTAAATTTTATTTTTATTTTTATTTAGTAAATTGGTTATACGACGAAGAAATAGTAAAAACTTAAATTAGACGACGTTGAAAACTAATTTTGCTAAGTAACCACCTAACGAAAATCGGTCATTATCTGTGACATTAAGGAACCCGTATGATCTACTTAGTTGCTATCTTACCCCAAGGGATGGGTTACTGACAGACACAGACCTGGTCATCAGGTTGAGTCCGGAAGGATAGTTCGACTTGATCTTATTAGCTACTTCAGAGTAATGAAAGAGTGAAATAACTACAGTCCAAAGACAGGTCAAGTTCAACACAAGCATTATTTCTCCGATGGATATGATTGTAAGAGGAAGAGCTACCAGCGTTTATTGTCATCTATAAACACAAGGTTATACTGTTAATATCCGTCGACACAAGGTCGTATTGTTAATATCTGTCAACACAAGGTTATACTGTTAATATCTGTCGACACAAAGTTATACTGTTAATATTCATCAACACAAGTTCATAGTGTTAATATTTGTCAACACAAGGTCTACTGTTAATATCTTTCAACACAAGGTTATAATGTTAATATCTGCCAACGCAAGGTCGTACTGTTAATATTTGTCAACGCAAGGTTATACTGCTGATATTTGTCAATACAAGGTCTACTGTTAATATCTTTCAACACAAGGTTATACTGTTAATATCTGCCAACGTAAGATTGTTCTGTTAACACAAGACTATGCTGTTAATATCTGTGAATTAAAGGTTGTACTGCTAATATCTGTTAACACAAGGTTGTACTGTTAATATCTATCAACACAAGGTTATACTGTTAATGTCTGTCAACAAAAGATTATACTACTAATGTCTGTCAACCCAAAATTATACTGTTAATATCTGTCAGCAAAAGGTTATATTGCTAATGTCTGACAACATAAAGTTATACTACTAATGTCTGTCAACACAAAGTTGAACTGTTACTGTCTGCAAACAACAGCTTGTAGTGTTATTATATATAAAAACACGTTTGTACTGTTATTATCTCGATACACAAGCTTGAATTGCCATTATCTGTAAACACAGTACTATAGTTTTATTATCTGTAAACACAGTACTATAGTTTTGTTATCTGTAAACACAGTACTATAGTTTTATCATCTGTAAACACAAAATAGCACTCTCATTATTTGTAAAGATAAGGTTGTAATTTTATTATTTCTAAACCCAAAGTTGCACTGTTATTATGTCCAAACATAAGGTTGTAGTGTTATAATCAGTAAACACTAGTGTGTAGTTTTATTATCGGTAAATATAAAGTTGTACTGTTATTATGTCCAAACATAAGGTTGTAGTGTTATAATCAGTAAACACTAGTGTGTAGTTTTATTATCGGTAAATATAAAGTTGTACTGCTATTATTTATGAACAAACGTTTGAACGGTTATCGTTTGTACATACAAGCTTGTACTGTTATTATCAGTAAACATAAGGTTGTACTGTTATTATCTGTAAACACAAGCTTGTACTGTTATTATCAGTAAACATAAGGTTGTACTGTTATTATCTGTAAACATAAGGTTGTACTGTTATTATCAGTAAACATAAGCTTGTACTGTTATTATCTGTAAACACAAGCTTGTACTGTTATTATCAGTAAACATAAGGTTGTACTGTTATTATCTGTAAACATAAGGTTGTACTGTTATTATCAGTAAACATAAGGTTGTACTGTTATTATCAGTAAACATAAGGTTGTACTGTTATTATCTGTAAACACAAGGTTGTATTGTTATTAACTGTAAATAAAATACTGTTATGTTATCATCTGTAAATACAAACTGGTTATGTGATTATCTACAAACGCAAACACGTTATCATCTGTAAATACAAACTTGAATGCGTGTTTTCTGTAAACACAAGGTTGCTCTGTTAATATCTATAAACACACGGTTTTATTGTTCATATTTCCAAACTCAAACTTATCGCGTTAATATTTCCAAACTCAAGCTTATAGTGTTCATATTTCCAAACTTAAGCTTATAGCGTTATTGTCTTCAAACACAAGGTGGTACTGTTGATATTTGTAATGAAAAGTTTATGTTGTTATTACATGTAAACACAAGCTCGTAAAATTAACAAGTACAAAATAAACTTTGTGCTTTAATTATTTAGTGCTAATTGTAAGTTGAACATATTTTTTGCTATTTCGTTACGTAATTAGTTCTTTGTAGATTTAAGTGTTTGTATTAGTTCATACATTGAAACGTGGTTTATCTTAATAAATGTTATTTCACTCTTAGTTATAGAACGTGGTTCAGTTTAATAACTGTTATATCACTTTCAGTTATAAAACCTAGTTTAACTTGACAACAATTGTATCACGTTTGGGTATAAAGCAATATTTAACTTGAGATCTTTAACATTTTTTATTCGTAAAACGGGCTTATTTTGTTTCACTTCTGTTATAAAACAACTCAGCATGCAATTGTAAGATGACAAACTGACATGAATTGTGTTTAGCTTTAACGTGTGTTACAGTATTTTCAGCGATAAAGCCGGGTCTCATTTTACTTATCGTATCTGTATTTGTAAAGCTGACTTTCGATTAGATTATATTTGCTCTTGTGAAATTTAATTATGCAGTCACTTAGACGACTGCAATATCCATATATTGGTCTAAAGTGTAGATTAAGTTTTATACTTCTAGTTGCTTCTTTATAGTATGAAACCTTAAATTAAAAATGATTAAAAACACTGTTGTAAAATAGATTTAATGTCTTGCATCACTCATTTTTGTCAAAATATTTGACGTAAAAACATAAACGAAACAAGAGTTTAAACAGGTACCTAAAAATGGAATGCGGACGTTTTTCGCAAAAGATTTTTTGCGTTTTTCTTTTCGAACAGACCCGGCATGGCCAGATGGTTAAGGCATTGGACTCGTAATATGAGGGTCGCGGGTCCGAATCCCTGTCCCACCAAACATGCTTGCCCTTTCAGCCGTGGGGGCGTTATAATGTGACGGTAAATCGCCCTATTCATTGGTAAAAGAGTAACTCAAGTTGATCAGTGATGTCGAGAAACCCACTTGTTAAGAATTTTATATGCAAAAACGGCTCGTTTGGGTTGAGAAAATATTTTACATAGAAGAGCGAACAACGTTTCGACCTTTGTAAACCTGACAATGACCGAAGAAGGTCGAAACGTTGTTCGCTCTTCTGTGTAAAATATTTTCTCAACCCAAAGGAGCCGTTTTTGCATATAAAATAACCCAAGTTGAGGTGGGTGGTGATGACCAACCGTCTTCCCTCTTGTCTTTTACTGCTAAATTAGGGACGGCAAGCGCAGATAGCCCCCGTGTAGCTTTGAGCAAAATTAAAAAAGAAACAAACTTTTGGAACAAAACCACATTAGGTGATCTGCTGTGACCACCTCGGTGATCGAACCTTAGATTTTAGCTTTGAGAGTCTGCAAATTCAACACTGTCTTGCCGGGAAACTTGTTTCAAAGAAGGGATATTAAAGTTTAAATGCAATATTTTTTTATTATTATTCTTCGCGGTTTATTCTGCATGTTTAAATTATCCGTTTTGTGGATTCGAATCTGAATCTAAATTGTTATTTAATTACATTCTACATTTTGGCTTTCGTTAACATTCGTACTAAATCTGACTGAAAGTGTAAGATGTAAACTAATCCAACATGGAAAATGTAAAACGAAAGGGCCTTAAAACATATAAGTCGAGCTGAATTACTCATTCCCTAATAAGATTTAACAAGCAAAATGAGTTTAAGTTAAGACCACTACACCATTTTAAAACCTGAAAATCTAAAACAAAATAAGACTGACGAACTAAGTCAGTTTAAGTACTGAAATCTTGTATCAATTTAAGATATGGCACTACGTTTTAAATTTGTTTTGTTTGTTTGTTTTGGAATTTCGCATAAAACTACTCGAGGGCTATCTGTGCTAGCCGTCCCTAATTTAGCAGTGTAAGACTAGAGGGAAGGCAGCTAGTCATCACCACCCACCGTCAACTCTTGGGCTACTCTTTTACCAACGAATAGTGGGATTGACCTCGCATTATACACCCTCACGGCTGGGAGGGCGAGCATGTTTGGCGCGACTCTCAGATTACGAAGCGCACGCCTTAACGCGCTAGGCCATGCCAGGCCCTACGTTTTAAAATAGTTCTATATAGGGTCTGACTTAATTAGTTTCACAAAATAATTGACAAACCATAGGATAAAATGATAATTTTAAGATAGTTTAAAAAGAGGTAAGACAGAAGATTGTTTGAGATTTACACACAAAACCCTTTTTAACGCAGAAGTATTTTGAAGCAAAGAGAAAAACAACTTGAACTGCGTAAGCACTAAAGCATTTTTTTTTCAAATGAAAATCGCTCGTTGTTAAAACAATATTAGAAATTAAACTAATGTTGTTGTTGTTGTTTTGAATTAAGCACAAAGCCACACAATGGGCTATCTGTGCTCTGCCCACCACGGATATCGAAACCCGGTTTTTAGCGTTGCAAGTCCGCATACATACCGCTGAGACACTGGGGGGCAGTTGGACTAATACAGAATAAATGCTGTAATTATTATGAAACAATTAAAATGTAAACAAAAAACAAAAAATCTTACTCAAACATTTCTGAAACACACAGGTGTTGACTATAAAATTAAATCTGTCAAACTTTAGTCTTTATGATGAATTCACAAGAATATCACGTTGATATTTTGAAGAAAATATGTTTTGTTTAAAAATAAATAAACATGAATGTTCTCACGACACATATATTTTTATTTTCGCTAAAACTAGCTATTCAAATCCGGATTTCCGATACATTATTCTGCTATTTTTATTACATTTAGATAGCAGAGAAGTTCGTGACGACAAATACTTACAACGACTTGCAAGTGATTATCACGGGTGATTACCTGTATAAGTTCTGCCTACAGCAACTGCCATGTAACACAACCATGCCTAAACGGAGAGGCTTAAAGCAAGATAACATAGATAAGCAGTTATTTCCATATATTCGAAACGTAACGAGAGCGTTGCGTGAGACGAGTTATCTCCCACTCGAAAAAGAAATTATGATTTAACTGATGTCAAATCTTTTACTTCAGATACCGTTTCTAAAGTCATTGCACAGTTAACTATCTGATCACTGCTACCTATAGAAGATTAATGTGCTTCGTTTTACAATTTTACATCTAAACAACTTACGTGCGTATCTTAATATGTGCTGCCAACGTTTATCATGTGTGCTTAACAGTTTCAAGGTTTGCATCTCTTACTACAGCTGATTCAGGTTATACTGACAAACTGTTCTGGAGTTTACACCTAATTTTTATCATTACTAAAACTTTAGTGTTAAATAAAAGCGTTGCACACGCCTGACAATGTTGACATAGTTTATTTGTTTGTCAGCGCAAAACTTTACTTATATTTACTGTTGTTAATATAGATTAAATATTAAACAATGTCGTCACACTACAATAATGTTGTTTACCTGTGTCAACGCAAAAAGTTACAACTTTTTGCCACTTCTGATGAGGTTTAAATATTACTCACGCCCGAAAAGCCCGATAATGTTGACAAGTTTGTCAGTAGAACAGTTTACGATGATTTAATTTAAATGTGCTAACTAATGCTGCTATGACACAGTTAATATTCTTCCACGAATGATCTTTAATCATGATTGATACAGTTGTTGCTAAGTTACAGCTGTTAGTTTTGTCAACGTGCCATAATGCGTTATTGATAAAATTTTCTCGCTCTATTTTCAGCAAAACATAAACACGTTTTTTTTTGTAATTAGGATGTAAAACACATTAGCTAGAGGAGCATAATATTTAGCAGTATTGTGTGGAAGATATTAGAACACAATAAAATTAATAATAATTTAAATCACCCTATTAATCACTATTTCACTAGCTCAGTACAAGTTTCCGTTAAGACGAGTGTGTAATACTGTCTCGTCTATACTTTATATTTGTTGTCTGCTTCTGCTGATGAAATCCTTTGTTCAATGTCAGAACTCTGGTGGGCGGGTGAGATCCAGTACACAAAATCTTATTTGAAACGCTTGTTGAATCAATAATTTGTGATACATCATGTCTTGCGACTCAGAAGTCCTAACTTCTCTTCTTGTTATGTTTACCTTCTAACGTGTGACACAGCAAACCTGCGAATATCACCTACTAGCAGGGGAAATTTATAACTATCTTTAGTGTGCTACTAACAGCGCAGACGGATACTCTATGTTCCGAACAGAACGTTAATATCAGTAACATCAGATAGAGCGAATGGCGAAATTTTGTCATCCTACGATGATAGCAGTCTGTTAAAGGGCCATATTTCGAAGTTTTCCTCTCACATACAGGCAAGAAGAAAGCTGACAGTTTCTTATGAAAGTAGATGAAACACGTTGTTTTTAATCATGTCAATATTTAACTGTTGCTTTTTTTAAAGTGATCGTGGAACATTTCTCATGATGGTGGTAAAGAACAAATAGTTTAAAGAAAAATACACTATGTACAGCGTCATGATCATTTTTAGCAGCTGTTATTATTACTGCAGCTGGCAACAAAAGCAGTAACAAACACTCACGTTTCTTGTAAGACATGGCACTCGTAGCCTGTGAATTTCGCTAAAGTCGGGAAGATCCATGCACTCGTATCCTAATGCTGTATACAAGCCAACATCACCTGTTGAAATTGAGGCCCATTTCCTTGTGTAGCAACGAGGAAGGAAATGATCCTACAAAGAAACCTTAAAATGATCAAGTTTTTGTTACAACAAACTGAAAATTAAAAAACAGAGAATTATGAAATTGGCCCACTGATATTTAAAAGCAGGCTATAATGTTGCTAGTTGTGTGTGCTTTGTAGTTCGTTTTAATTATTTTGCATGTAAATGTGGTGTGATTAAATCTCAGAGAACAAATGCAGAACCTCTGTGATATTCCCCACGTTTACGTGACGTGCAACTGTTAATAATACAAACAATGTCCCCTATGCTGCAAAAACGCGCACCATACTTTAAGGTCATGGATGCGTTAGAATAGGGAGAGTCACATCTCGTTACTCAGTAAGACAAGAGTATCCTAGCAGTAGCAAAAGATGGTGTTAACTGGATGTCTTCCGTCTAATGTATCATTTAATTAGAAATGGATGGCAAATATAATCCTTGTGTAGCTTTACAAAAGAATCTCTTAATTAGGTTAAATAAACACTTATTAATATCCATTCTTTTATAGTAATCACCCTTTTATCTTTGTGATACGTGCATGTGTGACTGACTATGTTTTACCTTAAGAAACTTTCTACATTTTAAACATTTAATAATTAATCATTTTATACAATTAATATAATACACCGCAAGTTACTGTTTGGACTTATGCAACTTAAATTTAAGTATGATAAACTAAAGAGTTTTAATGTTAAAACTTTAGAATGTTTCATCAGCTTGTCTTACCAATAAAGTATGAGTTCAATTGTAGCGTTTGAGTTTGTTTTTCTTCCTTACAGTTTCTCACCCTTAATGCAGAATTTTGGAGTACTTTCGGGATCAATGATTTTGTAATTTCTGAATGTGAGTTATATTTATTCTTTTATATTACTTTATCTCTAGGTGAGATCCAGGTAGGACTGACTAGCTGACTCTTTGTGGAAGTTAAGAAAAACAAAACTATTGAACAAAACATTGTTATTGTCATTACTGCCATATTGAGTAGCAGTGATTCATTGTTACCGAAAATGCCATCGTAAGATAAAATATATTTGAACAAATTTATTAGTATGCGTGTCGTTCTATGATTTCAACTATCTATAAGGATTTCTATCTCCATATGTGCATTGCCCAACATCGTATTTGTTATTTAACCTTTACCGTGCCTTTTATCAGTTAGTTATTGTATTGGTGGTTTAAGCATCAAAAGGCATATCACAACATTAGATGCAGCTGTTATTTAAAGATAGCATTGTAAGATAAAAAAATGTTGCACCGAAATAACAAAACTAGAATTGCAACAAGCTACAAACGCATTAAAGTTTTATTATTAACTGAAACTCGGTGTTAATGATATTGTACAGCAAGCATATTCATATAAGCTCTTAAAGCATCACAGAAAAATTGGAATAATTACCTATAACGGTTTAATTTTAACAGTAGATATTAGAAAACACTCTTCAAATGACCACATGAAACTCGTTCAGCTGAGCCGTTGACCAATTTTTTTTCTTTTTTGGGTTTGTCAGCGCTTAGGGAAATAAATCTATTATTGCTCGTTTCCTCAGTTTAACAAATTATAAATGCTTTTCGCCGCATTTATAAAAGAAATATTCTTCACCCGTTTTCTACCAATGAAGTTCCAAGTGCTATAGACCAAGAAAAGATAGAAATCACGTGTTTGTTATCATAACATAATATCACTTATAGTCGTACAAATGAGGTGGGGATTTTTGGATTCCTGAATCCAATCACGATGTATCACATTTTCTACATTTTAAACCTGCCAATGAAATCACAATATAGACGATACTCGTGTATACGTGTAGCATGTCATTATTTCTCTTCGTGACACAGCTCGAACGTGGGGAATAATAGCTGTAATCGGGAAGTTGCCCACAGCATAAAAATATGTTAGTAATAGAGAACATTAGAGACACTTCCGGTAAAGAGATATGTCTCATCAGAAACACCGGAAAGGTTTATATAGAAGATTTTTATAAGCTTTTCAAGTTTTTATAAAGCGTTGTTCAGTTCCAATAATTTAAATATTTTTCTCTCTTTGCTATTCTTTTATGGATTTTATCTGTTGCAATAAAGCGAAACATCCATTATTTCTACTAATGTACCTATTAGTGTTTCTCCATCAACGGTTAGCATGTACAGTTGTCTAGACAACGATGTTGTTTTCAACTGTAAACATACATCTTTCCCAGATAGAATATAAACAATTAACCAAACTGTCTGAACATTTTACAATTTGTAATTAATCTTTACATTCTTTTGAAAGACCGACTATAATTATTTTACTATCAATCGGTCATTTTGACACTATGTTAATTGTATATGTATATAATTAATATACACTTCACACTTCTAAGAAACACAGTACAGTTTGTACGATATACGTACACCCTTTTTGCCGTATACCCGAGTTACATTTAAACCAAGTGTAAGGTGTTGTATGTTCGTATAATGAATAATAAACTTTATCATTAACTTATCTGTGTAACATTTACAACCACATGTTCGTCGTTTGCACAAATAATTATTGACGCAATACTAAACAACAATGTGTGACATATACAATAATATATTGTAAACATATTTGTTGTTTGCAGACTAAAACGTACATACGTAGTTACAAACACTCATAATTCTACATCTCTTACAGCTACAATATATATGTGCATACAGTAAATACATTTCAGTTTCTTAAGTATTTCGTATCACGAAACACACAATGTACATTTTAGTTTATAGGCGGAGAAGAATTTCCAGTCCTGATTCTTTTACTCTTTAAACAATGTTCTTCTCTGGTTTTACTATATGATTTAAATCACAACCAACATAACTGCTATCAGTTAATTTTCTCAGACTCCTTAATTCGTGAACGCAAGTGGGTTGCTTAACAATCACACATCTCGTGCAAGAGATAAACATCCCAATATACTGTTGTTTAATGCCCTTATAGTGTTATTTAAAATCATATCACAAATAGCTGTCTCAAATCTATAAACTATTATTAAAATACTACGTTATGTGCAGTTGACTGAGATCCGTATGTTCTTCCAACAAGACATCATGTACAGCTGATTGGTGTCTGTATATTGTTATTTAAATATCACATCAGGTAGGTTGATTCGTATGTTATAATCTCAACATCCTAAGGAACTGACCTAAATCTGTATGCTATTATACGAACATCATACTGCATACATCTGATGTAAATCCGTATAATTAGTGCTTATGTATTCTACTGTACGCGTCACAGACCCAACAACATATATATATATATATGTATATGCATCACACCATACTAGACTGATGTAAATTTTTATATATTGTTTAATTACCACCACTCATACGTTCGACATTTTTTTTCTATGTTATTAAGACATTAGATAACACACAACTGATTGGCGTTTTCATGTTATTTATCAGACGTCACGCCATATTCTAGTTATCAGACAGAACACCGCACAGACGACTTATGTTTTTTTCTACATTTGTATTTAGATATTGAACTATAAATAGTTGACTGAAGCACACTATATGTTTTAATTTAGACACTACATCTTACGTACGTAATGCAAAACTGTCACTCAGGGTTCACGTTCAAACATTTACAGTTAAGATTAACATTTCAGTTTGTACCTAATAATAAATATTAAGATGTTTGCCATTTACATGAATGTGTTATCGCTGTTTACTCATTAAAATCATATCATATTTGAAATAACCTGTTACATTGTTTTTTTACATCTTATTAGAATGGGAACATGGCTAAACTGCCATTACTTATTATTAACGCAAAGTTCGTTACAAAATACTTTTCAAAGGGTAATGCTTCAGATTTATTTCACCTATTTACTTTGCTTAATGCTAATGTTTTATTGTTTAAGTGTATTAAGAAGTTAACGTTTGAACAAAGACTGATATGGTATAATTAAATCGAAATTGTGGTGTATTGTTCTCGATTTTTCTCTATCAAAAGGTTGACTTGCCTACCTCTGTACCTGGTGACCGTTAAAAGAAACAAGAACCCAAAGCGCCTACAGCAACTTAACTGAACGTGGAGTATAGTACTTTCATAAATGTTTGCATGATTTTAAATATGACAGTAGCTTTGTAATACATATTATCAGACCTAAATAGCATAAAATTTATTAGGTAATAAAAATACGGTAATAAATTCATCATGAATTTTAGAACAGGTATCTTTCGTTTAGTGATCTAGTTGTTTTATATTTTTAAATATTAATGAAGTAATGCTAAACACACTATTCTGTTTTTACCAAATCCTGTTACTAAAGATGTATGCATTATATCTTGCTCGTGCATTTTGGTGTCAGCGTGGTCATGTTCTGAATCCAACGAAGATAAGCCAACCGTTACAGTCTATATACAATGGGCATTACGCAAATAAAATTCTAGTTTTAAACTAATTGACGTAATAATAAATTGCAGGAAGCGATTATGACAGCGATTTTTCTCCATATTTGATGAAAACATAAATAAGAACTCAAAATTTGTTTAAATACCGAAGGTAATAGCACCCACGTACATGCACGTGTTAGCCTGCAACCGGATGGACCAACCCATTATCACATTTACTCTCCAAATCACTACATAACTTATGCATTGGTTCAGTTGTTGCCGGATTTCCCCCCCCTACCCTAAAGGCTATTGTTAAGATTTAATTAATACAATAAATATCAGTATATAAATGAACTATTGCACTAAGCTGGAGTATAACTCACCGAAAATATCTGTTTGTTTTGTTTTGAAGTTTGCGCAAAGTTACACGAGGCTATTTGCACTATCCGTCCCTAATTTAGCAGTGAAGGGTTAGATGGAAGGCAAGATAGTCATCACCGCCTACTGTCGACTCTTGGACTACTCTTTTACTAACGAATATTGGGATTGAGTGTCACATCATAGCGCCTCCACGGCTGAAAGGGCGAGCATGTTCGGTGGAAGAGAAATTCGAACATGAAATCCTCAGATTGCGAATCAAGAGCCCTAACCATCTGGTCATGTCCTAGAGAAAAAAGGAAGAAGATATTTGAGTCGTTTTAAGTGTAATTAACAAATACTTTGTATTTCGTTTTCATTTATTTTACAAATTTATTCAGATTTTGAAACCTAAATTTATTTTTTACTGTAATTTCTCCACCAATTTCATTTCGAGTTTTTAATTTAAAGCTAAGATCTGGGAATTTTTTTCCATCCAAGACTCGATTACTGTTTTTCTCAATTTACTACAAATAATTTACTTAGCTTCGAGTTATTTTAAGAATACCGTAGCCAAGCTGGATTAATTTACTTAGATTGTGCAGTTTTGTACTAAATTAGGTGTCCCCCGCTAGTACAGCGGTATGTCATCAGATTTACAACGTTAAGATTAGGGGTTCGATTTCCCTCGGTGGGCTCAGCAGATAGCCCGATGTGTTTTTGTTACAAGAAAACACATACAACACATATTAAAATAGGCTTGCGTTTGATTGCCCTATTGCTATCCTCTCGAGCAGATAACATAACGTCGAACGGATAACTTAGATAACAAATGTGTTCAGTATAATCTTGAATGGATGGGTTGAGCAGCGGTAAGATTAAAGACTTGCATCGCTAAGATCCAGATTTCGATTACCCACAAGTAACTGCACACATATAACCCATTGTGTGATTTTGTGCTACTAAAACAACAGTATTATACTTGAGCTTTACTAAGCAAAACAGCTAACTTCACTGCCCTAAAATAATTTAAATCAATGTGACCAGTATCAGGATTTTGATCTTAATGACCGAAGTGTGTGTGTGTTTTTATAACAAAGCCACATCGAGTTAGATAGATTGTCCACCGAGGAATCTCACTCCTTGTTTTAGCGTTGTAAATCCGTAGTCTTACCACGTCCTAGTGCGAGACAATGACCGTAGTTAAAAAAGATTAATATTATTTTTAGTTACTCATAAGTATTCTAAGTAATTTCCAGTTACTTTGGATAATTTGCTTGGTTTATAGTTTGTAATTAAGCATAGAGATACACTACGAGCGATCTGTGCTTTGTCCACCACCACGAGTATCGAAACAGGTTTATAAAGTTGTAAGTCCGGAGATATATCGCTTTGCCACTGGGGGTAGGGCATTTTAAAAACACCAACAGTGAGTATCGAAACCTTTTACCTCGCATTGTAAGCCTATAGAAACATACCGCTGTGCGACTGGGGTAAGTTTATTCAATATCGGCCTGACACGACCTAGCAGTTGGTGATCATAACTCACAATCTGTGGGTGGCGGGATTTAATCCGCCATGAATGTTTGTTAAAACTCGCGCAAAGCAAGTTGAGAGCAATCTACACTTGCCGGTTCTAATTCAGAAGTGATAGAATAGGGTTAAGGCAACTAATGAACACCAGAGACAGCTAATACTGCCTTGATTAGCGAGATTAATAGTCACAGTATGACGTCTCCACGACTGAAAGGGCGTGCGTGTTCGATGATGAATTTCAAACCTGCGATCTGCAGATTGTGAGTCGGATGACCTGGGCACCAGATTGTGCTAAGACCTCACAATGGATTACTTGCACTCTTCCCGTTACGATGAACTGAACCCCAGACTTTAGCGTTTTAACTCCGTGACAGGCGTTTGAAAGTTAGTACCGTGGAGTGTCTTGACTTATTTAAGACTTTGACTAATATTCTTACTAATCTTGTTTAAATATTCATTTTGTTTTTGGTTTGTTTTCAAACACAATAGATAACTTGCTGATATACGCTTAAATCATACAATTATATATTCATTTAGAATTGCTATCTTGACTTAACAAGAGTTAGTACCATTATAGTGGTTTTAATAGAATTACACTCTTATTTAAAATTCAGACTTAGAGAAGCCAGAATTAAGATTACTTAGGATTTCCTTTTAATTACCATTAATTTTTATTTATAAATCCAAACTGAGCATTTTCTAACTTCGGATATTTAAAGATCATATTCCATTAAATGCTGCTCAGACTTATGGTATCTGACAGCCACCAGACAAGAGACCTGTAAATAAAAAGAGATTCTTACTTAGGGTTTTAGTGTGAATTTCGAATAGGCCGCATAGACTTTTACCAAACACAACTCTACACAATAATCAAATATTCGATAACGCTTTTTCAAGTTACAGTATAAGCAAACAACACACTATAAGCAATCAATTTCGAGGGCAAGCAGTTAATGAGTGTATCTGTGGAACTTATAAAAATGACGTAAAGACTTAACTGAATGAACTCCCATCAGTCCTGTGTGTTTTATATGCAAAAACGGCTCGTTTGGGTTGAGAAAATATTTTAAATAGAAGAGTCGACACGTTGTTCGCTCTTCTATTTAAAATATTTTCTCAACCCAAACGAGCCGTTTTTGCATATAAAATTCTCAACAAGTGGGTTTCTCGACATCGCTGATAGTTCTGTTTGTTCCCCTTTATGATTTAAATTAGGCTATGGATTAAGGATAAAAATAAAACTTCGAGTTAAATTGAGTACTAAATAAACTACAAACCAATTTTAATTGCATTAACTTTCAAATAAGTTTAAACCAAAATTGCAAGCGTTATCTCAACACTAAAACTATCCCACAAATATTCACACATGAAAGTGACCGTTTAAGTCAAGCTAAAACAATACAAAATTTTCTAATTTCTGTTACTTCGCTACAAATACATTAGCTCTAAAACGAAAGTTAAACCAAGTTCGTCTGCAGGCAAATTTCTAACTATTAAAATGAAGAACTCGACTCGTAATCTGAGAGTCGTGGGTTTGAATCCCCGTCACACCAAACATGCTCGCCTTTTCAGCTGTGGAGGTGTTATAATATCACGATAAATCCCACTAGTCGTTGGTAAAAAGAGTAGCCCAAGAGTTATTGGTGGGTGGTGACGACTAGCTGTCTTCCCTCTAGTCTTTTAGTACTAAATTAGGGACGGTTAGCGCAGATAGTCTTCGTGTAAAGCCGCGAAGTTAAAAAAACAAACAAACAAAGATGAAGAATACTTAGGAGTCTTAAGGATCACACTAAAAAAAGTTAGAATGTGAAATGGAAAGAATAACAATTGACAGGTTTTTGATAACTACTTTCGTAGTTGTTCTCTCACGCACAAATTGTCTGTAAAATTTACCTTTTGAAGCTCAAGTACTGCTTTGAATGTAATAGTAAAGTTTTAAGGTCCTCATAAGAAAGCAGTGATTGGCTCTCTTCATATCATCTTGCTAACAGAAAGTGAAGATGAAGGGTGATTCCATTCACAACTCCTGTCTCATTCGTGAACTGGAACAACAATTCACCAGATAAAAACAATAGTTGACCGGGGTTGACCGTCCTTCTCACAGCCACCTTAGTACGCCATTGCCTATATTATAACATAGCATGTGAATTGGAAAAAAAACACCCAAAAGTTTGGCCAGGTAAGTTTCTTTTGTTGTTTAAAAAGTGAAAAGGATTTAAGTCAAATAAAACTGAATTGGGTATCACTTCAAGAAGAGATGAAAAAAAATGATTAAATATATAAGGATCTGTATTGAGATGGTGTGTAGGTGGATTAAATAATTGCGATTCACTTCCTGACCTGCGTACACACACATGGCTGCGAAAGGATTCCTTAAATGGAAAGAGGATAGTCCGTGTATTGACCATTACTAATTTCCTATAGCACATAAATCAAAGTACGTCTATTATTTTACGTAAATGTGACAAATGTATACATATAAATATACTTACGTATTGTTTGCCAAAAGTGATGGGCAAGAAGTACCACTCCTACTCCATAGTATAACTTAACCTCACATTTCATGGCTAACTGAAATAAATAAATTTTGCGAAACATAGCTTGACCAACAAAAAGGCAGAAAAGTTCATTTAAGGTCGCCAAACTGTCGGAAAATTATTTTGTGAGCCAATCAAAATTAACATCATTCACAAAATGAATTTGTGGCGTATTCGTAGAATACGAATAATGTACGTATACGTACGTAAAATTATAATTATACGTAAAATGTATAATTTGTGATAATTGGTTAGATTAACTACTTTTAACATATAGAAAAAATTGTGTCATTTGGTAACACTGTATTCCAACACTAGCTTTAACGTCATGTTTTTTGCAAGAAAAATGTAATTTAATATTGTTAGTCTATACATAGCCAGATGGGTTAAAGTGTTCGACTCGTAATCCGAGTGTCGCGGGTTCGAATCCTCGTCGCACCAAACATGCTCGCCATTTCAGCCGTGGGGGCGTTATTATGTGACGGTCAATCCCACTATTCTTTGGTAAAAGAGTAGCTCAATAGTTGGTGGTGGGTTGTGATGACTGGCTGTCTTCCCTCTAGTCTTACATTACTAACTTAGGACAGATAGTCCTCATGTAGCTTTGCGCGAAATTCTAAACATACAAACTATAGTATAGAATGAAATGTATATACAAAAATACTGAAAAAAAAATATTTGTTTTCTTCATTTGGAGACTCCGTTGATTAAATAAGTTTGTTTTGATTAAAAACGTCGTAAATACAAATGAAAAACTGTATAATTTATAAAAGATTTAAGCATAACATTGAATCAGTATTTTTACTTTTATGATAAATTTTATGCACGTGGCTCTCTCCAGGTTAGATTTATATATGTTTAACAAAACTTTGTCATCAGTCAATAGATGTTTCATTAATCCGTTAAATGTATAAATAGATAAAACGTTTAAGAAATTGTTCTCACTATTTCAAAAGTAATGAGACTAAAACTGTTTTTCTTTTCTTTTAAAATCTAAAATAAATACATGATATATATATATATATACACGCATTAAATAAATATATAAAATGTATTATATTTATCGCTTTAATTAAAATTAAGAATCCGATAATTATATTTGTTTGCGCGCCTGTTTTCTTATACCAACGCCACAGGAGGTCATGCGGTGAGCCAACAGAGGAGAATCGAACCCCTGATTTTAGTGTTGGAAATCTAGAGACATACCGCTTTACTAGCGGAGGCTGGTTAAAAATTCTGATAACAATTTCTTTATTCATAACTATATAAGCTTAATGTAGAATTATAATTATTAACTCTTTTAAATGTTGTTTTCCTTTTAATTTTTTTCAACAAGTATGAATACATGTTGTTTTTTTTATTAATATTCCTGGTTGAGATATTTCTACCTTTGATATAAAGTTGGAATTTAAAATTGTTGAGGCACAAATTTTATAAGCGCATATGAAGTGGAATTTGTAATCAGGTGTTCTGCAACTTTTATAAAAAAATTAAATTGTATACATTTACATTTGACCATGAGCATGTTACATATTCAAGAAAGAGGCCTCATACAAGTTTTACAAATTTTAATTATTGTTCCACTGTTATAATCACCTTGTTAAAGCAAATATTTTAACATATTAAAACCGCATCATCCTATTTTTTAGATAAGCTATTGAAATGTTGTTTTTTTAATTTCGCACAAAGCTACTCGAGGTTATCTGCACTAGCCATCCTTAGTTTAGTAGTGAAAGACAAGATGGAAGGCAGCTAGTCATCACCACCCACCGTCAACTGTTGGGCTACTCTTTTACCAATGAATAGTGTGATTGGCCTTAACATTATAACGCCCCTATGGTTGAAAGGGTGAGAATGTTTGGTGTGACGTGGATTCGGACCTGCGACTCTCAGATTGCTAGTTCGAGCGTCCTAACCACCTGGTTATACCGGCCACCATTCAGTTTGGAATAAAGTTCATATATATATATATTAGAAACATTTATTACTTAAAACTCAACTAACTTTTTATACACAACACAGTATCGTACACAGATCGTTCCTTTTGTAGAAATCACAGTTAACGTGTTTGTGTATTTATGTTATTTAAAATAGGTAATATTTGGTTAGTACAGATAAAATAAAATCTATAATAGGTGGTGTTCATAATAATGATACTTTTCGGTAAACAACCAGCATGGAATACTTTCTCAAGGGAAAAAGTGTTTTGAAATCATCTTTGTTTGAAAATAATCTTTTGACATTATTATGAATTGCTTATTATGTACTGCTTCTATGTTCACTTTGAAGTGTGGAAAGTTTCATTAGTACGATAAACGTTACTTATAACTCAAAACTAAACCTACAGACTATATACTAACTTAGCGAAAAGGCGTTCTATCCCGAAGGACATTTGAAATTCATGAGAAACAGTTTAAAATTGAAACGGTTTAACCGTCTTTGTGAGATAAATAGAGTGGTAGAAATTGACAGGACAAAAGCAATCAACGGGCGAAATTGGCTAAATCAGAAGTAATTATCATCAAAAGCTGGAAGAGCTTCCTCGGAACAAAAGGAGGCCTGGGTTCATTTGCACCTGCAAGGCATAGTTTTATCAAATTAAAGCTTACGTGTTGAAATATTGCTGATATAATACAAAATACACCATCAATATAATGTTTGCTAGAAGCTAGAATTCAACATTTGACGTCAAGTGCCCACGGCAGTCTAAATTATAAGCTTTTAGTGTCGTACGCCGCCACTGCATTACTGATCGCCATGTTTAAATTCAATTTGATTGTTCGCCATTTTTGTGCCAACTAACAACACAGCAAGTTCTCTTGAAAATTGTTTCATCAGAGAAGCAGTATATCTAAATTTATGACGTCACTTGAGGACACTGTTCGACCAGTCTTGTTTTGTAACTTTTAAAGCCCTTCGGCATCAAACATGACAGAAAAGAAAGACAAACTTTAAATTTGTTTACAGACACTTTTGTTCAACGCCGTGAAAACTTTGAAATAATAGTTGACGTTTTTCTGTTCCGAGGACCTGAGTTCCTGAAACAATAAGAAATAAAAACATAGTTAGTTTTCAAAGTTTCCCTTTCTTTAGACTGCGGTTGGCGTGGGTTGTTTTTTTACCGTCTCACTTTTTTAGAAAAACTGAAGAACTGTTATTGTTGAGTTTATTTGTTTTATATTGTATGCAATTAATTATAAAATTTACAAATATCATATTAGCTTTGATAGGATACAAATATATAAATAGTTCAAAACATTATAAATTCAGATCAATTATTAAATTAAACAAAATCTTTCAAAATAAACAAATAATCAAGTGCAGTTTTATTACCAGTCCCTTGCGACGAATTGTAATGTATTAAGACCAGGAATATGAAACTTCCGTTTTTTGTGCAACGTTATACAACAAAAAAATGAATTATTTGATATATAATTGTTGAAACTTCATAGATAAAACTTAATATGACTAAAAATAAAGGCATGGCATGGCCTAGCGCGTTAAGGCGTACGCTTCGTAATCTGTGGGTCGCGGGTTCGCGCTCGCGTCGCCCCAAACATCCTCGCCCTCCCAGCTGTGGGGGTGTATAATGTGAGGTCAATCCCATTATTCATTGGTAAAAAGTAGCCGAAGAGTTGGCGGTGGGTAGTGATGACTAGCTGCCCTCCCTGTAGTCTTATACTACTAAATCAGGGATACCTAGCGCAGATAGTCCTCGAGTAGCTTTGTGTGAAATTAAAAACAACAACAATTGAATAATGGAAGATAGACGCTCAGAAGGACGTCAAAGATAAAATACGTTTTCTAATTCGTCATTTTTAACCTTCATTATTTCTTTCATTCTTAGGAATTTAAAAATACTAGTTGATCAGAACATTCGAAATGTTTACAACATATATGTAATTTTATAATTTTTGTTTGTTTGTTTTGAATTTCGAGCAAAGCTACTTGAGGGCTATCTCCGCTAGCCGTTCCTAATTTAGCAGTGTAATGTCTAGAGGGAAAGCAGTTAGTTATCCCCACCCACCGCCAACTCTTGGACTACTCTTTTACCAACAAATAATGAGAATGACCGTCACATCATGGCGCCCCCACAGCTGAAAGAGAGAGCATGTTTGATGTGACAGGGTTCCAACCCGCGATCCTCAGATTACAAGTCGTGTGCCTTAATCACCTGGCCATGGGAAGCCATTTTTATAATAAATCTAGCAATGCGTCCGAGGAAAATTCTCAGAGTACGAACTTATATCCACATTGAATCATATCGAGAAATTTCACTCAGTATCAAGTACTGAATAAGAACATTTAAATAAACCCACTCGTTTTCACTGTAAAATTCTTGAGTGCACCACCGTCAATCAGTGTGCTAAATGGTATTGTCAATTATGTCGTATTTTTGTTTAACTTATTTAGGTAACTGACTTGTTTCTAAGGGCCATCCAAGTAACAGTCATACACACACAATTGTGCGCATTAACAATTTAGAACAATGAGTTTAGAAACCCGATGGGTCATTGATCAACCAATAATTTCAAAGAAAAAAATGAATATACATTTTTAGAACAGCGGCCATAGAACTTTAAAAACATATTAGCAAGAAACGTTTAACAAAAATAGAAAAGGACTATGCTGGGATAATTTATTCGTGTATCAGATAAAGAAGTTAATATAGCTTTATCAGAGTTTGTGTATTATTAAGAACGATGATCGTCATTTATATTGTACTTTGGAAATTTCAAATAAAAATGCTTTCAGACAATTTCTTGATCTAATTGTCGAAGTTTCTTCAGAAACTGTGTGTGTATATATATATATATCACTATAAATTCATACAAATACCAGACATACATAGACATTAACACATGTAAATTCTCAGGAATACCCAGCTTACTCATAAGTTAACAGACACCGGCTCCAGAAAGAATGCCGTTTTACTAAATAACCAAATCCAAAACAAAGAATACAAGATATGTACATATGTAAAAACGGCTGGTATGAATAGAAGAAACACTAAGTAGAAGAGCAAACAACGTTTCGACCTTCTTTGGTCATCGTCATGATACAAGAATAGGACAAAAACACCGTCACAGTATTTAACATATCTGAAATCTGGAGCTGTTCAATTGCACCCTTTTCTTAAGGGAAGAACTCGGATGAAAGTGTCCATGGATTAGGACTTTTAGTGACATTTTCGTAGGGAATGAATTATACCATGACTTTCAAACCATCATTTTGTAATACGAGCTTGAATGGACAGTAAATAGCCTAATCTTGCATCAAAAGACCGCTTTGTCTGGTAAGCTGGTCACTGGCGTGTATAGGTAGAAAGCCTTGTTCGAGAGTTGCACTCTATCGAACAGCAATGATCGTTTCGTCACATACGCTACCAGGTGCAATCTTCTGACTGCCCAAATATTAACCCCACATTTTAAAAGAAATTCCTCCGTGGTTTGCAGTGCCTAGCAGATGCTTCAACAAATGTTCCTTGAAGGAAAGTCGTCAAATCTAAGTGAATTCACTGTATGAGAATTGTACAGATCTGGGCTTTTTCAAAATCTGATATTATCTGTGATGCCCACTGCTGTCAAAGCACGATATTGCCTGGAGTGAAGAAAAGCTTTCGTCTAGCTAGTCTGCTGTTGTACCTATCCAACGAAGATAATTGCTGATGGTATTGGGGCACACTTTCACCTGTCCTGCAACAATGACAATTGTTTAAAGTGCGCAGTTCTCCAAACTCTTCCTTAAACCGCGAAATGCTTGTTCGATTGGTTTGAGGCACGGGCTGGCCATTTGATATAGCTTTGGATTTTAGAGCTGACAAGCTGAAATCATAACTGAACATTAACACAAAATATTGCTTGCTTTAAGATGTGGGCACTATAAGAGTGACAGTCAATTTCATAGTATGGATGATGAGTAGTAGTATGTTGCTGAGAAGCTTTCCCTTTCTCTGGTCAATACGTTATAAGAGTAATAGTCAATCTCTTAGTGTGAATGATGGTTGGTAAGATACTGCTGACTAAGTGCCCTCCCTTTGGTCAATGCATTATAAGAGTGACAGTCAATATTTTATTGTAGATGATGAGTGATGGTATGCTGCTGATTAACTGCTCTTCCTCTGGTCAGTAGCAGATAACCATAGTAATTCTATAATAAATATAAATTACAAATAGTTCTGGTTATGGACACCAGAGCAATGCAGAAAGTGTTGCTTTTCGTCATGAGTGCAACTACATTTTGTTATCCTATTCATTCATGGAATTTCTCTTTGTATTATAAAATAACTACTGAGCTATACCTGTATTTATATCTCGTGGTTATTTGAATACAATCCCAAGGAAGTAGTCTTATTGCATTTTAGAGGTTGTTTATTTATTTAGCTTTTGGCTGTATATGACACGAATATAATTTACATACATTATCATACTATTTAAACATTACAGACACGATACAATACCGTTTAGACACTCTATACACATTATTTGGCAGGCTAGTGGTGAGACTGAGCTCTTTTAACGCTAGAATTAGGTTTTTAAGCTTTGAATTAGAAACAACGTAGAACAGTACCTTCACAGTTACATACTCAAAATAATCAAGCAAATCACGTCGTTTAGAAAATCGCATACATTATCGCAGAATTTGAATATCTCAAATGTTGAAATAAAGTTTATGAACCTATACGCACTACTATATCGTTTATATACAGTGATGCTCTATTTTCATTAGATACTCTGTGTACAAATATATAAGTATCGATTAAGTTATATTACAATTTTTTGCCTCGTTTTTTTATTTGCTTTGAATTTCACGCAAAGCTACACGGAGATTGTCTGCGATAGCCGTCCCTAATTTAGCAGTGTAAGACTAAACTGAAGGAAGCTAGTCATCTTCACCCACCGTCAACTCTGGGACTAGTTTTTTACCAACGAATAGTGGGATTAACCATAACATTATAACGCCACCATGGCTGGAAGGGTAAGCATGTTTGGTGCGACGGAGATTCGAGCCCGTGACCTTCGGATTACGAGTCGAGTACCTTAACCACAATCAGATTGACCGTCATATTATAACGCCCCACTGCTGAATGGGCAAGCAAATACTGTGGAGAAAGAGATAATTAAATATTAATCAATTAATTATAAGCATTCTTTTCAAGTTGAATGTATATATTGTTACTAATTTAGTTATATGAACTTGTAAGTTCATTCGTTGGCTCATTTGTTGAATTTAACGTAAAGTTTCAGTTACTGGAAGACTATTTAGTAAGCTGATCCTAATATGGAAGTAATAGGCAAGATGGAAGACATAGCTAACACAACCTAATACCAACCCCTGAGACCAGTTCCTCGCTGGTACAGATGTAAGTCTATGGATTTACAACACTATAATCAGGGGTTCGATTGCGCTCAGTGAACTCAGCAGATACCCCGTTGTGACTTTGCTATGCGAAAACACATACACTTCTGAGACAAGGTCAGGTTAAGGTTAACTTACTCCTCTGTTCTGCTAGTTCTATAAACAATAGTTATTTTACTTGGGTGGCCGGGAGAGCCGTAGGTCCGGGCGGGTCTACTTATTAATTCGATACTGTTTGGACTACTCTTTACCATAAAAAATTAGATTGACCGTCATATTATAATGCCCCATGGCTGAATGGGCAAGCATATTTGATGGAGGAACTGTACCCCACGACCAACAAATTGCAAAATGAACGTCAGTTTACCATTAGATGGATATGAAAGGCTCGTTTGTTTGTAATTAAACGCAAAGCTACACAATGGACTATCTGTTTTTTGCCCACCACGGGTATAGAAACCAGGTTTCTAGCGTTATAAGTCCGCAGACGTACCAGTGTGTCACTAGGGGGCGAACGTGAAAGGAAGCTACGTGTAACCAAGTATATTACTATGAAGTAAACATCTTTTTTTTTGACAGATATATTCTTCTTCTTTTATTCTTGTCATGCATTAGTTTGAATTGCATTATATCATTAAATTTACAGTTAAAAAATAATTGTTGTCGAGCATATCTATAGAATCTTTATTTGTTGGAAATAAATAAAAATTAGTTTCGTTTTGAGCTTATTTGCTGGTTATGTATCGTTTTATTACAAGTTACAATTCTTTATAGTAAAGATTTATTTGAAAATATCGAAACAGTTATCGAAACGTCGTACCTGTTCTAAAACAAATCTTTACTGCAACCGCCGAAACTTATAATAAAATAATGAATACGAAACTATATAATTTTCCTATAGAATTAAACCTTACAATTATCACTTTACGACAAGCATTTTCCAAAGTAGCATTTCGTTGTTATATATATATAATAATATATAATGTCTTGAAGGCAGTTAATTATTGTCTCCTCTTCAATCTAGATGTACGTTGCCCTTGTGGTGGAGTTTTGAAAATAATATACAATATACGAGTTATAAGTTTATAATGATAAAGCAAGTGCTGTTTAATATACTGAAACGTCCTTTCGCTGCTATGTAAAAAGGTAATGGAACTGCGCCATCTATCGCATAAAGATAAAAAGTATTCAGTTTATTATCGAATATTCATAAACATTTTCTGTCGTTTTAAATTCTCCTAAGGGAAAGAAAGAGCGAAATTAATACCAGATTGAAAATATCTAGATTTTTTTCTCTATTGATTGAATCCGTTGGGCATGAAAATAGGCAAAAAGGTTGACATTTCATGATAAAAGCTGTTATTGTTTTTTTTCTGTCACATTTCTGACATAACTACCTACATTTTTAAACAATACATATAAGACTCAGTAAAATAATATAATTAAGTCCTACATTAGTGAAATCATACAAAAGATGTCCTGTTTGACTCGATGAACATCTTATGAAACTGAATTTGACAGAGTTTTTATATAGTTTAAAAATAACACGTATTTTGACACGGAGAAAATTGTAGCTCTGAATTTGCTGGATCTAGAGATCCAGTGAGATTCAAAATAAATTTACTAGCTATATTCTCATCAGCTTTGTAAATGATTTATTAGCTTCCTTAGTTTGGTAAACTATCAGGTTGTTGAATACGAAATGCCGGACTTTTAAAGGAAAATGTTAAACAAGTACATCTTTTGCTGTTTAATTTATTTAATCAAAATGAGCTTTTTTAGACGCAATACACTTCTGCCGAAGAGTTGTAAGTTTATAAATATAATCTTTAAAGAATTGGGCACATTTTAGGCATTAAAGTTTTCGAAGGCCCTTTCAATTTGCAAATGTTTGTCTCTTTCAAATAAGTGTCCAGTTGTTTAAAATAGTGATATTCTGTAGGGAAGGATCTGGTGAATACGATGGATGAGATAAATTTCATACTGAAGTCTGTTTAGTTTTTGAACAGTAACTAGTGAGACATGAGATCGAGCATTGTCATGAGGCACTATGGGCTTATTGCAATTGACTATTGCTGGATGTTTTCGTGTAAACCTTTGAAGCATAAGTTTAAGTTCACAACAATATTTTTATACTGGGATTGTTTCTCCTGGGTTAAAGGATGGCTAAAGGATCACACCTGTTGACGACCACCAAACACCGACTATAAGCTTCTTAGGGTGGAGAACTGGTTTTAGCATATGTTTTAGTGTTTCTTCATGATCAGGCAATCGTCCGGATCGTCGTAAAGAATTTTGTTTTCGTCATAGGTGACAACTGTATAGAGAAATGGGTTGTTTTTGTTGCAAGTAAGGAGTGAGGAACAAATTTCAACTCGTCTTGTATGATGGTTTTTAGTCATTTCCTGAGTGACTCATTTATTGAGCTTTTTCATCTTACCATTTGCTTCAAGATGTGAGAGAACTGTTGAATAACAAACATTAAGTTTGTCAGCAAGTTTTCTCAGGGTTTGGTGTGCATCTTATCGAACTAAGTACTTCATTTCTTCCTCATTAATGGATATCTGTGGCCCCGAGGCCCATTTAGAAGACGTGTCACCAGAGCAAAATCTAAACCAATGCTGTGTTGTACGTTCATTAGCTGTGTCATCACTAGATGCATGATTGACATTACGAGATGCTTTCATCACCTTGTAACCAGCTCGAAGTTGTACAAGAAAAGTACGTTAATATCAATTTTATCTATGGTGATAAAAATCTTAAATAAATATTATTTAGTTTCTGAAATAAGAAAAATAAGCTGAGCTAGAAATGAAACACACAATATATTATATTATTCTGACAAATTTACAGTAATGCTTCTTTTTCAGCAAAGAAAAATCGAGTTTCGAATTTGCACATGAAAATGTGACATTTCACATGCACCAGCATGATGGAAAAACATTAATAAAAACTTTCTGTTTTGCATGATGTTGTTGGTGAATTCGTTACCACTAAGGAATTTCACGGAATTCTTGTTTTTTGTTTGTTTTCCTGCACCTTGAAGACTAAGCGGTAATCACACTAAAATTCCGATTCAATCGCTGTAATAAACATTGCAAGAACAACACATTGTGCAACTTCGTGACTAAGGAAGGAAACTTTTCATTTCTTTCATCGCGTAAATAAAAAGGAACTATATGGATACATTGTTTTATAACACAGTGAGTTTTCTTCTGAAATAGAATTTCATACTTTTAAATTTTTTTTAATATTAGTGTTTATTTCATTCACTGTATGAAAAAATAAAACAAAGACACAGAAATCTTGGCCATTTTTCTAACAGAATTAATTCTATTTTAATAATAATTGTATAAATAAAGATCGTTCTAGTGTTTAAATATTGTTGAACACATTACATACAAAGACAAACAAAAAAAAATCCGGTTTTCTATGAAAACTATCACAAAGTTCTGAAGTTTTCAACTTGATGTGAAATGTCATGCTCAGTGAACCAGTGTCCAGAAACGTAGCCTTTGTCAAGAAAATGTCTCTTGGGAAATAAGATACCTACAAAATTTTCTTCACTATGATTTAGTATTTGTTTCTTGAAAGACTTAATATATTAATGGAAAAACACTTAAATTTATACAAAATCACTTACTCGAATTTTATATTGATGATGAAATACTAGTAAAACTCCGCAAAAAAATCAGACATTATTTGAAAAGCTTAAATCCCACGTATTATTTCCTTGTTTAAATTTCGCTCGAAGCTAAACGAGGGCTATTTTCGCTATCTCTAATTTAGCAGTGTAAGACCAGAAGGAAGGAAGGTTGTCATCACCACCCACAGCCAATTCTTGGGGTACATCTTTTTACAAACGAAATTGTGATTGACTGTGAGGTTGTAACCGTTAACCCACACTGATGAAATGGCGAGTATATTTGATGTAACGGTGATTCGAATTCGTGACTCTCAGATTGCGAGTAAAGTGCCTTAACCATCTGGTCATGTTAAATTCCATGTAAAAGCGTAAAAAGTAAAGTACCTAAAACAATTCATAATGTTGATACTTGATAACGAGGAATCCATTTTTAAGAAAATAAAAGTTTTTAAGATGGCTTAACTGGGTAATCAAAAAGTTTGAGCATAATTTAAAATTTAGGTAAAAAATATTTAAAATAATTGAATAAGGTTCTTTTGCTTTAGAATTTCACCTAAAAATACACAAAGGTATCTGCACGTAGCTACCTCAAACCATGAACTGATATATTAGAAAGAAGGAGCTAGTTAACAGCACTTACGGCCAACCCTTTGGTTTCTTTCATCGGGTTGGATAATGACATTGTATAAAATGTATTTAAGACCCCAATGTGTGTAGCACATTTTTCTTTCTCTTTATAACAGTAGGTTATGAGCCATAAGCCCTCAACTTCAGCCCAAGCACACTCACTTGAAGCCACACCCAATCCAAAGAATGTTTTTTAAATTTCCAATTAATTCATCCTTCAAAACAGATTTAGAGAGCAAATGTGCAATTTTTTTCAAACAGAGAAAGTTTTTTAACTTGAACAATTACTGGTTTTTTCCAAACAAACAGATAACTAACTAAACTGGTTTCTCTCAAGTGTAACTGACTATTAGATTTTTCTTATATCTGATTAACTATTGAAAGATTTTTTTTATGAATGATTATAAGATTATTTCACATATTTAATGATAAATTTTGACTTCTTAATACTAGTTTCTTATTCACCTATTATCAGTTTCTTCTTTATTTAAGCAAGTTTTTACCATATTTATTTATTAAATTTTTGCTATTTATTTAAATGTTTATTAAATTTGTGGCTCTTTCATTGATTTATCATCCAACCTGGCTCAGCATGGCCAGGTGGTTAAAACACTTGACTAGTAATCAGAGGGTTGCGGGTTTGAATCCCTGTCACACCAAACATGCTCGCCCTTTCAACCATGGGGGTATTATAATGTGATGGTCAATTGCACTATTTGTTAGTAAGTGTTGGTGGTGGATGGGTGATAACTAGCTACCTTCCCTCTAGTCTTACTCTGCTAAATTAGTGATGGCTAGTACAGATAGCCATCATGTTGCTTTGCACAAAATTAAAAGACAAACCAAATTGTCCCATTTTTATTGGGGATGTGTATATATTTATTTTTTATTCTTTTCACTGATATAACATATAAGCATATTTCAAAGTATCAAATTATCAGCTGCTGTGATAGACTGTTTCAGGTCATCCAAGCTACGTAAACTGTGTTGAATTCATTCAGATTAAAATGTGATAATTAGATTATTATATATTTTTGTTTCTTTACAAAATTATTACATTCTTGACATGTTTACTGTTCAATTATTTTTTCTGTATTTAAGGTGGGTATTTTCTATTCTTCTTTTCACTGATGTAATATTTAAAAAAAAAGTATTTCACATTATGAAACCATTAGTTCTTGTAGCGTACTGTTTCTAAACATTCAAGTTACACAGACTATGTTTATTTTGGATTGACATGTGATGAATATCACTTATGTTTATGCATTGAATAAAACTGCGATATCCTTCAATGGTGGCACTGGTCAATGATACACTTCGAAGGTACATTCTATGTACATGAATTTTTATCACAAAAACAAAGATATGTGTAATAAAAATAGAGAAATTAGCAAGTGGTTTCTTTACTAGAGTGTGTGTTTTCTCATAGCAAAGCCACATCGGGCTATCTGCTGAGCCCACTGAGGGGAATTGAACCCCTGATTTTAGCATTGTAAACCCGTAGACTTAACACTGTGCTAGTGTGGGATTTACTAGAGAAATCTCACTAATAACTACCCATACATAATATTTGGTAAAAAAACTGTTTATTAGAACATGTAAGAATTTCAAAAACTACAATTATTATTTTTCATTTTACAGTGTGTGATAAAGGGAACTGCCCTATTATACTTTGATAGAGTTTATTCAATAAAAGTAGAACAAGTTCTTTCCTTTATAATAGAATATTTTTTAAAAGCTACAAACACAAAGGTTTCAACAGTCAGGCATTAACAAGTGGTTATCATGCATAACAGTTTTATACAAAGATCTTGTGTTATAAATATGATATTACAGTTACTTGGATGTTTGGAAGTTCTAATACTTGCTTGAAAATTATCTTATACTGTACATGTTTTTACTTGATAGCTGTTAGAGATACAGAAACTCAAATTTATGATATTGCCAACTGGGATAACAACAGCAAAACAGTAAGAACACCATATTAACCACAACAACGTTAAAAAAAAACTGGAAAAGAAAGATTTTTTAGCAGGATATTAACCACAATAACGTTAAAAAAACTGGAAAAGAAAGATTTTTTTAGCAGGACATTAGAAATATAACTTTTGAAAACTCCACAAGAATATTGAGAAGCAATATGTGGAATCACAGATGATGGGTGTTATTACAAGAAGTTCGAACACAAATAGCAATTCAGTTCTTAAGTGGCTGCTTCAGAAATCTAATTTCGAAATAACATCAGAATTTAGAATCAATCCTGTATTTATAATACACTCACAACATTAAAAAATGATATAGACCTCCATACAAAAAATAGCCTTTTTTATGGGTTATGAATATAGGAGAACTCAACCACTATTCTTGAAATGTTTTTAAATGTTATTTGAATAATTTCCAAACATTAGACTTCAGGTGGTGATATTTAAACTTGCATTTGCAACAATCATTAATCCACCTTTCAAGAAATCTCCGAGATGCAACTGTACATAGTGATAAAGCTGCAATGTTATATACAACATAAATAACTATATCTTTTAAGTGGACTGAAGTTTGGGGGCCTGTATAAATTCAGACCGTAAGTAGTTAAAGTGTTCTTATTTTGCTTACATTAAAGATTCCAAACCAGGAATTATTTGAAAATTTCATATACAGTACATTGATGAACCTGGTGTGTTCCTTCTTTATTTTAGGTTGGCATTTTTTATTCTTCTTTTCACCAAAACTTAAATAAAATTTGTTTTTCTGGTTTAATACTTTATTTCGTACAACATGCATGGTATGTGCATAAAAACAGTCTCATACCCCTAGAATGTATTTTGTTTTCTGTGACCTACCCTTACAGTATTATTTTATCATTTAAGTCTACTTGTTTAGTAATACCTTCATAGGATATTTTTCATAAATCTCATTCAAATAACGTTTAAACATTTGTTTCAGCAAAATGGTAAACAAAAGCACGACTTAAAAGTAAAAAGAAGTACATAAATAGGACAGCCTGGATTTAAAATCTTTAGCAGAGAAGTTAAATGGTTTTGTTAACCTATCTTTAAATGACAGAATGGTAAAGTCACATCATGTTGTTAAAAATCCTGAAACCTAAAATAGATACATTGGTTCTATAGGTAATTTCCTACAATATCTGTGACTACAGCTCTCTTATTCTTGTACGTTTTTTGTTTTAGGCACTTAGAGTACTAAGCATTCTGAATTAAACCTTCAGTATAAACTTTGCAATCCTTTTGTCTAAATGTTTTTTGCATGTTAATTTTAACTTTTTAACATAAATTATTATTTATCTTACAGCATTTCTTCTTAAACAGATGTTCTTGTCAGAAAAGTTGCTAACATGAATAATTTCAATGTTTCTGTTCAGTTTCAGACTGAATTGTACGTAATAGGCCTTTTTACTTATGCATTAACTAAATAAAAAAGGCCACTAGCAAATGAGTTGAATATGAAGTCCAATAATCACTTTTATTTGATGATTTAAGTACTGTTAGCCTCTGAATGCAAATACACGACAAACACAGTCAGTGGACTGTACTCCAATATTTCACAGCCATTATGAACAAAACTGATTTTGCAAGGTACCAAACAAGTAGGAGTGTTACACTTGACACACACTTCAAGGTCAGTATCAGTTATTGGGGCAGTGTTGGAGACAATTACCAGAATCCTATATTTTGGGTAAAAGATATAAAACTCTGTGTTGACTGCAAGTGTTAAGCATTAGCATTCTGTGATAACCAGATATGTCAGTGTTTTAAGCAGATTTTTCGTTTTTTGGCATCCTGATCTGATAAAGACATAGTAACGAGTACTTTTAAACACCATGTCCAAAATTCCTGAGGAAGGTGATACCTATAATGATACCTACTACTTAGGTTGAGGACTTACAAAATAATTTTTAAGAACTTGTGATAAAAATTAAGTGCATTGATCATATGCAAAATAAGTTTAAAATATTCTACAAATTAACTAGGAAAGTCTTCTATGACATGATGTATCAGAGCTAAAACTCATAATGACTAGCATGTATTAAATCTCCATTTATTTACCCTCGCTACTAACTACATTTTTTTTAGTGTTAAAACATAAACAAAAATATTTAACTCATGGTTAGTCAGTGGATATAATCCAAACTCACCGAAATGAAATAAAAACAACAAAACACACAGAAGAAAGATCTACATTCTGAATATTGGCAAGAAGAAAGGAATATTTTTGTTTAATTTGTCTCAGGCTGATAACAAGGAAAGGCACTAGTAAGTATATCCTTACTTCATAAGTTAGTTTTTTTTATAATTTAATTTGTATTTGTTGTACTTGGGCTTTACTAATGGCAACAAATACATTTTGAATGAAGATGAGAAAAAAAAACAACTTAATTTTGTTTTATTCGTAGTCAGTTTATTATTTGTGAATCGAAGACATTTTGAACCTTAAAAAATTTGTTTTTCTCACTTAATACTTTATTTCATACAGCTGGACATGTGTGTATGGACGGTCACATACCACTGTCCAATAATGAACGACACAATTTTTCTTATTGGCACATCTCAGTAACTTAACATAGTGCATAGATTTTAAGTTACACACTGCTTAAATGTTATCATTTGATTGAACTGGAAAACCTTGCACTTCTTTCATCATAGCATTTCATTCATTTTATATCTTGGTTTGCACACAAAACAAGACCCTAAAGATGTTTAGTGTGGCATTTGTCTTTACTAAAATATGCTTCGGGTGTCATTGGAATCTGAATGTTTGATCGCTTCATGATCATAAAATTAAACACATCATACATATCTTTTCTGGTGGACAACTTCTTGGCACGTAGTCTTCCTCCACTTTTCTTCGTATCTTTTCTGTAATAAAATAACCTTTAAATTTCATCACCATGATCTGTGTATTTCAGGTTCCAAAGGTTTCTATCATTTTTAAATAAACTCTCTCTCCTCTCTTCTTTCACATAATTAGTGCATTTATAATTAGCAAGAAAAATATCTGGTTTGTTAAGAAACTGTTAAGAAATGTTAACATTTGGAATTAATAATTGTGAGATTCTGAATTAGTGCTGAATTTTGTAAGTTTTACTTACTAATAATAAAAACAGACACACTTAAAAGATGTATACATTATTAATTAACCACATTTTACTAAAAAGTTATAATTTTCTTTATGTACAATACTTTCAATCAACAATAACTACAACATTCCGTCTTTAATTCAATACAGAACTGGATTTAACATTTCTTAGTTAATAACATTGATAATAAAGAAGAAATGAAAATAGTATCATTCTTTATGCAACTTACAAAAAAGCCAAAGATATATTTCAGTAATATTTTCCCATGTTACAAACCTGCTACATCTCGTTTTCCTATTGCTACAAGTGCTTCAAATAGTTCCTTGAGGGGATTTTTTGTTGGTGGAAGTCCCTGCAGCCATATTATCATCATCCTGTAACCGTGATCTTTGTAACTTGTCTTCCCTGAAAAAACAAAACAAATAACCTGATAATAATCACAATAGATAAAGGAATGTTGGCAGATAATTGGAATTATTTGTCTAGAAACAACATATGTAAAAAGTATTTGTTTTGTTCTAATATTTCAACTAGCTTGTATAATACATTTGCAACACTAATAGTACCTTAATTATTAGAGAAAATACTTTAGTATGATTGCTAAAATGTAAATTGTATTGTATTTATTATTTTATTAAATTCACATTCACTGAAACATTCAGTAGATAGAATATATGATTCGATATCTGTAAAGAAAGCCATGTGGCTGAAAGTAAAAGCAATAAGTAATTTATTTAACAGTGATATTCAAAATACATAACTTGAGTACACAAACATAACTCATATAGATGGGTGATTATAAAGAATATTTTACAATTTAGCACTACATATTTTGAAAATAATGTAATAATGGAAGGAAATATTACACAGTGATGTTAAGGGTATCATGTAAATGTTACGGTTGTTACACATTGCCAACTGGAGTGCCACTTTGATCTTTTGTTTGATCAGTTACACCAACTATTCAAAATATAATCCTCCAGCATATAGAATACACTGCATTTGTGTGACAAGAGATTTTCCTAAAACAGTATGCTACATCTCATCAGGTATGATGCCTCATGCATTCTTAAGGTCTGGCTTGTTCTGCTAATGCTAGGTTATGGCTGACATCAGCAGCAGTTCTAGTAGGTGTTGTTGGTCAGCTTATCACGTTGTTTTTTTTAACTTGTGCACAGAAATAAATGTGGAACACGACCCTCTACAGATGTTATGCACTCGATGTTATTCCATAAGAACTCATCCTTTAGATTGACAATGTATTGCTAATTCATTTCTCTGAACCATCTAGTGACAACTGTTGTACTTGCATTCTTATGATACCCTTAACACCCCTACGCAATTTCATTATCACGTGCCATATCGTTTGTGAAAAACGAAAAGTTCACCTGCAAAGCATTCTTTATAATAAATCTGTTTATACTTTTTTTTTTTTCATGGCTGCAAGGTTTGTATAATATGTTAGTAATATTTATTCGATTGTTTTATTATTCTTACATTTATTTTGTGAAATTTCTATCTTGGGTCCATTAGACCTTTTCTATAATAGCCATCAATGGTATTGAGATATGGAAAACATTAAAGGGTTAACATGCAACTCATTTACTTTGTTTTAGTTAGTTAATATAAAAATTTATTTGTATCTTATAGGTCTTCGATGGACAGTTTGTCCACTATTCTGCGTGGATCGTACTTCTGCAGGTGCTTCTCCAGCCATTGTACATTTTTCCTGTTGTCATTTGGTAATTTAGTCTTTGTTTTGTCTATACCAGTATATGGCCTTCTGTGTCTGGGATGATCTTTGATTTTAACACATTATTAGACTTTAACTAACAATACAATAAAGGTATATACATGCTGTTGTATTAAATAACAGAACAAATACGAATATTTGAAGTTTATTACCATCGTTTCTGTAACACGATTATTTTAGGCACTAGATTATATAATAGTAGATAAGGTATTATGATTTATATGTATAGGAAAGTAAATTCTTGTAGTTAGCATTATGTTTAAGAACTGATGTTTAAATGAATGTCAATGTAAGTATAGTTTTAGACTGAAATCCTGATATTCCAACAGGTTTCAAACACTGAATAAAATAAGTTATTTGCATGCAGTTTGTGAAAATTACCCGTGTATTGGTGTTCAATTGCCCTCATATGTTCTTCTGTAAATTTCCAATATCTCGCTAGATGGCGCCAGTCGTTTGGTTCAAGATAGCTTTTAGCTAACGTCCATAATACTTGTTTCATGTGTTTGTGTTGAGCATCACTCTGCTCCACACAAAAAGAACTTTTCTCTGCTTGATCAGGAGAATGGTTAGCCTATTAAATGAAAAAAAGATACACTATTTTAATTTTTGAAAACATTTGAGTCATAATTTCACAAAATAACTTGAAGATGTGAAAGGTTAGTTGAAGTATGGTTAGCACAATAATAATAGTAATAACTTGTGCTTTTCACAACTTCCTGCATGAAAATAGTGAAAACACTGGATTTATGTTTCTTATACATGTTACTTGCGTACAATATATATGTAGTACTCAGTTATCAAAATTTTCCATTAGCTATAATCTTTTGGTGCTGTACATAGATGACAGCACCATATAAATGAGTTTAGCACAAAATAGATAAAGGCTAAATATACTATTATATATTATATCCCAGAACGACTGGTATGGGTATTAATACTTTTACTCCTTATCAGTAAAAGTGCTAATACGCATATCAGCCGTTCTGAGATATATTTTTATTTCAAGTGGGTTTCTAGTCGTCAAGAGTTATAAATTAATCAGTTTCAGGATTTAAATTATGAAAATTTTCCTTTAATATATAGCTTATCGATACATGCTTATGATCGTTGTACCTCAAATACTGTTTTGTTCCGAAAATCAAGGCAATGAATAAAGTAATATCATAAATGAAGTTTTAAATGTTATCTCATCATTATGGGATTAACAGATCTGGTTGTATTTCCTGATAAAATAATTATTTTAAAGGTTTCAAGGCGTGCCTTTTAAATGTTTCCTTAAATGTATGTCTTTCATAGACGGAATATTAATGCAAAACATGTTAAAAGTTACTTACATTGTACTATACTTTTAGTAGTAACTACAGATATAAACGTGTTTTTTTATGTGTTAAATTATTTAATACTAATACAGGTATGGGCATTTAGTGTATATATATATATATATATATATATTAAAGTATACGATACATAAGAAGTTTTAAATATTAGATCTTCACATTTTTGTAGTTCTAGTCAATTAAACTTTCTTATTTATTATTTAGTAACAAATATTTAAATCTTTAACAAAAATGATAAAGTCAAAACCCAAACCAAATGTTCTCAATGAAATTTACAAGAAACTGTATGCTCTGATAAAGCCTATAATTTATATTAACTGAATGCAGCTTTCAAGCAATATAACCTTCACTGTTCATATAATATAATCTTTTTTTCAAGTACAATGACGTATTAAATAAGCTTCCCATTGGAAAGTGGAAAGCACTCTTTACTTAAGATGGTCCTCAAAATGACAGTTAAATAGATCACCTTCACTGACAGGCAATTCTATTTCAACTTATCAAAAACGCCTCCACACGCGTCACAAATCACCATATGTAAAAAATCATTGACTACCTCACCATTTTCACGATTAGGCATGCAACAAAACAACAGTTTCAAATTGTATCTGAAATCACACCCGAAGTGACACATCTCGTTTTATTATAAACCAATTCTCAATAATAGAATAATATTTTCAGAACATACGTGATATCACTGCTAAGTGATACAAGTTTGATTCACCTTAAATATGCTTCCAAGTTATGGTACAAAATGCTTTCATCACATTCTTGCGTATTTTACTAAAGTGAACGATTAAGCTACCAACAATACTGAAGTGACAGGTTACTGAGTATTTTAAATTAATTATAGAAACTGTTTCTGTTGGAAACAACAACGTATAATGAAAAAAAATAATGCATTGTAGCCCTCATCATACAACACAAATTAATAAATTTTATAGACGTTTTATAACTTGAAAATAATAAATGCTGTACATCTCATTCTATCATAGGTAATGAAGGAATTCTCTAGGCCTAAAATTGAATGTTATGTGACACTTCTCAATGAAGCTTAATTGATGCTTCCCCCTAGTGGTTTAGCAATAAGCCTACTGTTTTACGATGTTTAAAGTCAGGTTTTGAGACTCGTAGTAGATAGAAGATAGTTGTGCAGTTTTGTACTTAAAAACACTCAATCCAAATGGTTAACTGAGGTGTTTTTACTATAAATTGTAGTTTTTTGGTGTATCTGGGTTATATAAATATACCAAGCGTTTCTGTATTATTGAACTGATTGGTTGGGTTTGTCTTCAATTTCGTGTACAACTACACGGAAGCTATTTGCGTTCGCTGTCCATAATTTAGCATTAATAGTGTGTTTGTTGCTTCAAAGTTAAACAAAAAGCTACATAATGGACTATCTACGTGCTGCTTACCACGGGTATCAAAACTGGGTTTATAGCGTTATAAGTACGCACACATACCGCTGTGCCACTGAGGGGCAGCAGTGATAGATTAGAGGGAAAACAAGTAGTCAAAATCACCAACCGCCAACTGTTGGGATGCACTGTTACCGACGAATAGCGGGATTAACCGTCATATTATAATGTTTCCATAGCTGTGGAGCATGTTCTGTGACCCTCACATTGCGAATTGAGTGCTCTAACCGTTCTGAATGTTTTAGTTATTTCTGATTACGTGTAGATTTCATATAACATGTGGTCTGAAAAGCTATCAAGTTTATTTCATTCTAACTACTTTTGTTCCTTTGCCATACTCTGGAAGATTATACCTGTTCTGCTCATGGGGGATTTGTTGTAATATAACACATAGTGCAAGAACGTTGAGAGCATTGCTTTTTCCATGGTAGAACAGGTGGTGTTTAAATGAAAGTGGCCAGTAAAGCAGTAGTGCTAGTCGCTTTGAGTGAAGAAAACATTTATTTCAAAATGAGAAAAGTTTGATTTAGACAGTCTCCCTGGAACATCATCTTCTGTGAGTATAATTTAAACAGAACCTTGAAGAGTCGAGAACTAACAGCATCCCAGCAGAGTGATGTCTAATATTTAAGTAAGCTTAGCACACACACTGTGTTTGCGTTTAATGAATAATAGAGCTTGTAAATACTATGAATCTCGAGTCTAGTCTCTGTAATCAATATATTGAGAAAGTCTGTTAATCTAGCAGACCTATTTAATAGAACTTTAATGCTAAATTAAATCCGGCCAGAAATGTCACAGCCATCTATATTTTGTTAAACTTTCGGGCATTGCATATTCTACTTAATATTTTTTCCCTAAATATTTTACAACATTAAGGCAAATACCATTACTTTTACCAAACTTGTAATGTCACCTGTGACTGTAAGTTATCATTATTTTAAAGATCCCATGAAACTTATTAGTGAATGGAAGTAAAAGTGATAATTACTGATAAACATATTTCTCCTAAGGTAGTTCCACTGAATAACAGAAGACTCACCAAGATATACAGGATGTACAGCAATTAGGTATTCTCTGCTTAATTGAGTTCGTGAGAAATAAAAAAAGAATCTGAATACAAGTGTACAATCAAAATAAAAATCTTTATAAAATACGAACACAGTGAAAAAAAATATTTACCACAATTGGAAGTTGTCTTTAATGAAAAGTTAGGTTTGAAGATGCTCTCAGCTCAGATTATAAACAAGAATAAATCCATTGATCTCTTGTTCCAGACTGAATATATCTTATGTTACTTATTTACCTTTTAAAAGTTACATTTACCCTGAGTGACTGCTCATTCCAAATGAAACCCTAGAGAGGTCATCACCTCAAGAATTCACTTGATTACAATTGGAAAAGATAATTGGTTAACTTCACATTTCGCTGGTGATATTGCAGCTATCATTCTCACAGGAACAAATATAGTGGTACTGTAGGTGAATGACACAGAACAATAAGTAATTTGATAAAAAGAAACTTAACAACCTTCTTGACTAACGTGTTAGTTGGAAACTGCATAGACTTGTACAAATAACAAAATTAAAAAAAACCCATCAATACAAGGAGATAGAAAACATGATATGCATGCATATACACATAATAAAGAGTAGGTCATCGGTGAGCAATTTTCATTATGTTGTAGTAAAAATATAAATGTTTTGAAAAGGTTCTAAAAAATTTGAACCAAATAAAATGTTACATTCGATTTGCTTGCAAGAATATTAGTAAAAGTTAAACTTTGGAAATGCGTAAAAAATAAAAAGTGATGGAATATACTGACTATATGTTTTTGGAATTAATATAAGATATCATTAAAATAGAATTGTATAATATTTGCTGTGGTCACAAAAAAAATGGCATGGTTGCCAGCTTGCTTCAAATATACACGCAATCGAACTTTTAAAGGTGTCATTTATTATGTAACCTAATAGAAATAATATCTTTTTTTTACTATTGAAATGCTGTTTGTTTTGTATTGGTGTGAACATACCATAAAAAATAAGATAACATAGTAACGGTTTTGGCTATTTTATTTATTTTATTATTTTCCAATTTTACCGGTTTAGTTCTCTATCGGAGAATTTCAAGTTTAATAACATAATAAACTTTATAAAATAGCTTATTTTAGGTTCGCCCCTACTAAAGTCATATAACAGGGTTTGATTTAAACCATACCTGATTTGTTTTACTAGTTTGTTCTCGCTCTACACCTATCAGCAAGTCAACAATTGCTGTAAAACTTCCTCTAGCGGCAACATATAAAGCTGTTCGGCCACCCTGAAACAATAAACTAAATAAATTTTAAGGAATCTAAGTTGGACCATTGTCGTTGACAACATAAAAATACCCTTTGAACTGTATGCATTATGAAAGATCTATTCTGTCTGATGGTTTGTAATAATTGATTGCTATAATGTAAATAGTACCTGACTATATTCTTAAACAAGGAGCAAGGCATCATGTTGCTGGTTAAAAAAATCTCTTTATCACATCTTCTGCGATATATACTTCTGTTATGTACATTCCAAAATCTGTTGTCCCCTGGTGGAGTAGTAGTAATTTAAAGGCTTACAGCGTTAAAATCAGACATTTAATACTCTGTAATGATCACTGCAGGTAGCCCAATATGGGTTTGCTCTAACACAAACGATTTCAAATTTGTTTTAATTTCTAGCGTGTTTAAGACTAGCAAAGATTCTGAAAGCAAGAAATACAGAGTAACGACTCATTCATTAGCGAAAAGAAAATCAGAGTATATAGAAAGTGGCCTGCCATTTTAGAGTTCCTTATAGTATCATAATGCTTGTCCTATACCTAACTATTTGGTTACAAATAGCACAGCAGTAAGTTTGCGGACTTTTAACGCTATAAACAGGGTTTCAATACCCGTCGCTAGCGTGGCACAGATAGCCTACTCTACAGCTTTGCGCTTAATTGCAAACAAACCTATCAATTTGTAAGCGTTTTCATAATTTAATTCTTTCTTGTTTAAATTGTTTCCAGGTAATTAGTTTCTAAATTCAGCATTTTAAACAGTCTGCTTCAATATGAAGTGCCCCCCAGTGGCTCAGCGGTATGTCTGCGAACTTACACGCTAAAATCCGGGTTTAGATACCCGTGGTGGCCCATTGTGTAGCTTTGTGCTTAATTCAAAAACAAAACAAAACATCAATACGAAGTTTGTATTCCTTTCCTGAATGGTTTCAGTCTTATAACACTAACAAGGGGTTTTGAGGATTACAAACAATATTTCAGTGTAAACGGTGGATCTATATAATACTGTCTGTTGTATGCCCACAGTTGTGGTTCCACAACAAAAGGTATTGCAAAATCAAACATTTCCAAATGAAGCCTAATGAATGTAACCTTGTGCATAAATAATATAACAAAACAAACTTGTAGGTTTATGTATATTGGTGTTTATATATTTATACGGTTGTTCTGTCAGACAGAGTGATGAAAAAGTGGCTTAATATCTAGAATTTTCTTGAAAATTTAGAAAATGATTTGGAAATTACGATTACAACACGAGAGTGCGTTGTTCGTGTTTATTAGTAAGCGCAAAACTATATAAAGAGCTATCTGTGCTCTGCTCACCGTTGGTATCAAAACACGGTTTCTGGCAGTATAAATTCGCAGTCATACCGCTGTACCACTAGGAGGTAAATTATTGGTATCTTTGATTGATTACCACATCAGCAAAATATCATAATTCAGTGCCATAAACTTTGAATTTGTGTTTTCAATGGAGTAATAAATATCATAGAATTAATGTATCGTACCCAGGACTAAATTAGCAAGTAACTGGAATTTCTATGGAGTAGTTATTTATTTGTAATGTATAGCCTATCATTGGTTATACTTGCGTGGAGCTTGTAATGAAAGAAATGAGTTGTTTTCATTATTATTGAGAAGATGGACCTTGCATTCTGCTTTTTACAAAATAATCCAATTCGAAAAATCATTACAACACTAATATCAGAAGTAGGATTACTTACTTAAAGTAATTAAAATTAGGTCACATTTCTACCGATACGGTATATGGACTGTATAGAGTTACGAAACACAGTGAGAAAATAGAAAAATTAAAACCTTCCAAAACAAAATGTATGTGTCACGACAACAGTGCAGACATTAAATCAAAAGTTATGCTTCCCCAAAATAGTGAGTTTTCAATAGTCACTATATTTAAAATGTGGGTGAATGGCGTCGACACTCGAGCATATAATACATAAAAGTTAAAAAAAATATTAAAAGTGAACTTTAAGATGACCATACTTACTTGAAGCAAAATTGAAAATTTGCAGGAAACAATAAAACAGTGGAAGACAATAAAAATGATAAAACAGTGGAAAGACGATAAAAAACGATAGAAATTTAAGGAAAGATAAAGATGAAATAAATTGTTTGTTTATTTGTTTTAAATTTCGCGCAAAGCTACTCGAGTTACTTAAGTATGTGTAGTCTGTTTTAAACAACTTGTTGCAAAGTTTTCCATCAATGAGCCAATTGATCTTGGATTCGTTTCTTTAAGTAATATACTTCTTATCTCAACTCAGACAAATGGAATATTCTCCTCCTTAAAGTATCGCCTCGTGGATTTATTATTAATGTCACAACCCGGATGTAAAGTGCATGTGTTCCACTTTTATAGCAGTTTCGTTTTTTTTTACCCTTTAGGAGAAGTCTCCATTTCCTGAATGACTTTGTTCACAGTTTCCAAGCTGCATTTCTCAGTACATAGTGTTCGGATTAATAATTAGAGTGATTTTACACATCTCTCAAAGACAATTAATATTTCTACGATCTAGTAATCTCGTAAATTTTAAATTTTAAACTTTACTTACAAGTTCCATAACTAACTGGACAACTTCATTTAAAAATGTGCTCTCACTCTGCTTTAGTTTAATTCACATTTATTCATTTCATATAATAAATTAAATTCAGTATGGTATCTATGAATTGGTACATTTCAGTTAATCCACTATTTCACTAGGAGCAGCTGAATATTACAGCTAGGCAAGACAAGTCCTTCCATATCTTTAGCATGTTCGTCTAAAATCTTATCCTTTCTTCTTACCACAGTTCTGAATTTGCTTTAGGAACTCCTTTGTATTGTAATATTCGAAATTTGTTAGAGACCACTATTACCTGGTAGTTGTTACATCTCTCATGTTGAAAGGATATGTTGTTAAAGCTGGTTATTTTAAAATCACAGAAAAGTAAATAGCATGTTGGTCGTAACTCCATCATTTGTTGTGGATATTATTTTAACCAAAGCCTGATATGCCTTCCATGGACCTTTTCAACATAGACTGTCGGTTTCTTTGGGCAGTGTTGTAAATTTGGTGGCTAAGTTGTCCAACTTGACACAGCTAGGGTAGTCCGGAAAGGTCTTTCTGTAATAGGTGACTAACCAGTGGTAACAAATGTAGACCAGATGAGTTCTCCTATTCCATAGTTAATGGTATTTGTGGTTGAAATTATTGATCAGATGCATGGAGAAGTTTGTCTGGTTTGAACTTTGCATTCAGCAATTCAGTTTCCTAGTATTTTATTCTTATTTTAATGTCCTTTTGTTATTTTAACGTTGTCGTTCTTTATGCCACGTGGGCGCTCGACTCCTAATCTGAGGGTCGCGGGTTCAGATTCCCGTCACAACAAATATGCCCGCCTTTTCAGCCATGGGATGTTATAATGTGATGGCCAATCCCCTTATTTATTGGTAAAGAGTAGTCCAAGAATTAGCCGTGGGTGATGATGATGACTAGCTGCCTTTTCTCGAGTATTACACTACTAAATTAGGGACGGCTAACGTAGATAACCTTCGTGTAGCTTTTCACAAAGTCCGAAAACAAAAATAAAAAAATATTCCATTTTGTCTTTCATTAAATTTAATTTTTTGGAATTCTCCTGCAAATATTATGTCACTTTCATGTATATCTTTGCTTAACTTCTGAGTTCTTACTTACCATTTTCCATTTATTTCATCGGCCCGGCGTGGCCTAGCGTGTTAAGGCGTTCGACTAGTAATCTGAGGGTCACGGGTTCGAATTCCGTTCGCACCAAACATGCTCGCCCTTATCACGTGATGTAAAACGTAGCGTTGAGCTATTTTGAACTGGTTCAAGACAGGTTGTTGAGATTGTTGTTTACTTGTTTTTGAATTTCGCACAAAGCTACTCGAGGGCTATCTGTACCAGCCGTCCCTAATTTAGTAGTATAAGACTAGAGGGAAGGCACCTAGTCATCACTACCAACCGCCAACTCTTGGGCTACTCTTTTACCAACGAATAGTGGGATTGACCGTCACATTATACACACCCACGGCTGGGAGGGCGAGCATGTTTAGCGCGACGCGGGCGCGAACCCGCAACCCTCGAATTACGAGTCGCACGCCTTACGCGCTTGGCCATGCCAGGCCTGTTTACCGAATATACTAAATGAAATCCTTACAGCAACTAAAAGCGTTACAGCAATACATATCTAGCAATTACACCATATGAACTAATCGCGTCATGTTGCTTAAAATATCGTCAGTAAATATAAAAGAAAAGAAAAGCAAAACATATATTTAAAAATTCCCAATACAAGAAACATATATTTAAATGCTACTGTATAATATCAATGTGTAGCAACTAATAACTGCGTAACTTTTTCTGTTGCAATATTCACCTTTTCCGTGATTTTGAAGTCTGCCCCACTGGTTAGCAAAACTTCAGCAACTTCTGTAAACCCAAGTTCTGCTGCTAAATGAAGTGGGGTTTGTAACCTCTATTGAAATACGAAGGTATAAAAAAGAACGAATAAGTTAATATATAAATAACTACATTAAAGTAAAGAAGTAAATGAAAACGACAGTAAAAAAATTATATTCTGCTCGCTGTCTTTTACTACAGCAATTCATTTTTGTTACTCTAGTAGAACGATATGTGTAAACATTTTTCACAGTTCTTACAAGAAACACATTTACATTTTTTCCATTATACAAGCAGAAAAGCTCACTACGTATGCATTAGCAAAGACAGACATGTTGGTATTATTCACATCTAAATGATATGAGTAGCATAATTTGTTTAACAAGAGAATGTTTCATATAACTCATAAACTGTGGCAAGCTTAAGTTAAAGTTGATCGAAATAATGACTATAAATGTCATGACAAGTAAGCTTCCTTGACCTTATATATATAGCATACAGGTGTATGTAGAATACACCAAGAAAACTTGGATATAATTACAACTTTTTTCTCATTCCTTAATAATACAGTTAACACTATTTTTTATGCTGATGAAAGTGTTAGAACAAAAACACTTTTACTGACTGTCAAACTGATATCGGTGCATGTTTTTGATATTTGGTTAAATTTTGGTGTGGTAATACATGTGTATCTTGCAGTTTGATAAACTTCTGAAAATAAACCAAATCAAAGATTAAATGTCGGATGCGAAGTTGTAATTTTGAAATAAGTACAAACGTGACAAATACGAGAAAGACAAAGTTAATTGCAATGAATAAATGAAAAAATTGCAGACGTGTAAACTTTAAAATTTTAGGTGATAAAATTAACAGCACAGTGTTTCCTTATTTCATTTTTCACACCTGTTTGAAACATTGTAAAGGGGTTAACATGAGTCAGAGAGAAAAGTTTGAATTTAAAAAAAAATCTCAGAAAGAAAAGATAAACAAAACAGCGTACAGATGTGAATTGGTCTTACAACTCAGAGGCAGGGTGGGGTGTGCACAATCATCGTTAGGACTCTCATCTGACACGAGTTATTCACCCAAAACTTCAAGCTGATCAATGATGAACCAAAGATGAACCATGAACAGATTTCTATTGCCAAACTTTTCAAACTGATTAACAAATATTTCATCACGAAATATCCTTATTATAATTATAATTATGAGACATAGGTGATAAACGTTAGTGCACAGGGAATTAATTGCCAAGACGGAGTTAACCTCACTTTATTTTTATATCCTAATGCCATTTCATTAAATCTCATTTAAAGTCGCAGCCGTCGTACTATTTTTTAAAATGATGACAAGAAATAAAGTGTTTTATTTAAAGTACCCAATGATAACGTTATCTATTGATTTTAGGTTAGTTGAAGTGGTATGATATAGTTTACTTAATCTGATGTTATGTCTGCTGACCCCTGTATGAGCTATGTGTCTGAAGTGTCAGAGTTTAGTTGAAGTGGTATGATACAGTTTACTTAATCTGTTGTTATGTCTGCTGACCCCTGTATGAGCTATGTATCTGAAGTGTCAGAGTTTAGTTGAAGTGGTATGATATAGTTTACTTAATCTGATGTTATGTCTGCTGACCCCTGTATGAGCTAGCTATGTATCTGAAGTGTCAGAGTTTAGTTGAAGTGGTATGATACAGTTTACTTAATCTGTTGTTATGTCTGCTGACCCCTGTATGAGCTATGTATCTGAAGTGTCAGAGTTTAGTTGAAGTGGTATGATTTAGTTTACTTAATCTGATGTTATGTCTGCTGACCCCTGTATGAGCTATGTATCTGAAGTGTCAGAGTTTAGTTGAAGTGGTATGATTTAGTTTACTTAATCTGATGTTATGTCTGCTGACCCCTGTATGAGCTATGTATCTGAAGTGTCAGAGTTTAGTTGAAGTGGTATGATATAGTTTACTTAATCTGATGTTATGTCTGCTGACCCCTGTATGAGCTAGCTATGTATCTGAAGTGTCAGAGTTTAGTTGAAGTGGTATGATTTAGTTTACTTAATCTGATGTTATGTCTGCTGACCCTTGTATGAGCTATGTATCTGAAGTGTCAGAGTTTAGTTGAAGTGGTATGATATAGTTTACTTAATCTGATGTTATGTCTGCTGACCCCTGTATGAGCTAGCTATGTATCTGAAGTGTCAGAGTTTAGTTGAAGTGGTATGATTTAGTTTACTTAATCTGATGTTATGTCTGCTGACCCCTGTATGAGCTATGTGTCTGAAGTGTCAGAGTTTAGTTGAAGTGGTATGATACAGTTTACTTAATCTGTTGTTATGTCTGCTGACCCCTGTATGAGCTATGTATCTGAAGTGTCAGAGTTTAGTTGAAGTGGTATGATATAGTTTACTTAATCTGATGTTATGTCTGCTGACCCCTGTATGAGCTAGCTATGTATCTGAAGTGTCAGAGTTTAGTTGAAGTGGTATGATACAGTTTACTTAATCTGTTGTTATGTCTGCTGACCCCTGTATGAGCTATGTATCTGAAGTGTCAGAGTTTAGTTGAAGTGGTATGATATAGTTTACTTAATCTGATGTTATGTCTGCTGACCCCTGTATGAGCTATGTATCTGAAGTGTCAGAGTTTAGTTGAAGTGGTATGATTTAGTTTACTTAATCTGATGTTATGTCTGCTGACCCCTGTATGAGCTATGTATCTGAAGTGTCAGAGTTTAGTTGAAGTGGTATGATATAGTTTACTTAATCTGATGTTATGTCTGCTGACCCCTGTATGAGCTAGCTATGTATCTGAAGTGTCAGAGTTTAGTTGAAGTGGTATGATACAGTTTACTTAATCTGTTGTTATGTCTGCTGACCCCTGTATGAGCTATGTATCTGAAGTGTCAGAGTTTAGTTGAAGTGGTATGATACAGTTTACTTAATCTGATGTTATGTCTGCTGAACCCTGTATGAGCTAGCTATGTATCTGAAGTGTCAGAGTTTAGTTGAAGTGGTATGATATAGTTTACTTAATCTGATGTTATGTCTGCTGACCCCTGTATGAGCTATGTATCTGAAGTGTCAGAGTTTAGTTGAAGTGGTATGATATAGTTTACTTAATCTGATGTTATGTCTGCTGACCCCTGTATGAGCTAGCTATGTATCTGAAGTGTCAGAGTTTAGTTGAAGTGGTATGATACAGTTTACTTAATCTGATGATATTCCTATTCCACACTCGAAGAGCCAAACATCAGGTATGTTACAGTGATTATCGTAATGAGGCCGAAAACTGTGATACCATCCCTCAAGCCAACAGAAAGACTCCAAACAACGTATGGTAATTATGGCAGTGCCATATACACGTATATAAGTTTCCAAGTAACTGGGGCAGTATTTTTTATGATACATTAACACCTTCCTCCCTTGTTAATTTGTTTTCACTTCATATAAATCTTCTGACACAAAATAATTCTCGCTATTTATTTTTACAAATAAAAGTTGACGAAGCTGCGTATTTCTAATGACAAGCTCATAAGTGTATTTTGAGAACCCTAAAACACTATATATATAATTAGATAGTTGTTTCAATAGAAACGTCTTTAATGCTTTGATAAATGTATATAAATAACTATATCTGTTTAGCCAGAGACATTAAGCCCAGGTAGCGTTTGTATATTATATACCTGAACTATACATTAAAAAACATCTCAATTCGAATAACACGTGTTATATGCAGCATGAAAATGTTGTATATTCTAAATGTTACTTGACTTACATTATTGGTGACATTTGCTGACGCATTCTTCTGAAGCAACAACCTGACCATGTGTGGATAGTTCCCCATAACAGCAAGATGAAGAGGCAAGTTTCCATGCTGAAAATATTAGGATCGAAATGAAAAAAGGATAATATTAATATAACATTATATAACTGGTCGAATTTTACTTTTACTGTTACAGCAATTACCTGCCTAACAAATTCAAACACTGGAATTCTTCATAGGGTTTTGTTTACTATTTTAATAATCTGACAGAAGGAACATTCTCAATAAATCCATAGTTTTACTGTAAATCTAGTTTCTTTTCACTGTTCATAACTATTTTGTATCCTTAACATTGATGTAAGTATTTATTGGGCTTTGGTTTTAAAGTTTACTTTCGGGTACAGTTCATGAGATACATTATGGAATAACGTGGATCATTTGATATTTAGTGTCTTTTTCTGGTGTTTGTTTTCAGATAAAAATCCACTAAAATAAACCAGCTCGACAGGTTTGATGCATGGCTGAGGGTGAAACGTTCCCATAGTGCCTTATTACCCCACAATAGTGCACGTGTTCTTTGACGCTATTACTTTAAATAATATGTAACTTATTTATAGTGCACAGCCTTCTCGATTTCCACTGCACGTTGAAGAAAGTTATTTCTTATAATTAGATGCCTTGTTGTCAATGAATGCTTTATCTAATAATGAAATTTATGATAAAAAAAGAGTTGATTTTATTTTAAAAAATCGTATTTTAACGACACTCATGTTAACTGTTGAAAGCCACATTCAAAATTCAATTGGCTGGCTTACTCTGCCTTTCCCTAACACGAAACACATGATTTCAAAAAGTGTGTGTTTTTCGTGTAGCAAGGCCACAAAGGGCTATGTGCTCAGCCCACCGAGGAGAATCGAACGCCTGATTTTAGCGTTGTAAATCCGGAGACATACCGCTGTACTAAAAGGGGAAAATTTCAAAAAGACTAATTTCTAATTTTATCAGTGTCTTCTGCGGGGACACTGATAGGTCCGCGAATTTACAACCCTAAAATCAGGAGTTCGATTTCCTTCAATGACCAAAGAAGATATTACGATGTATCTTTGCCATAAGAAAACACACACATACATACGAGTTTAAGACAAAATATATGAACTGTAATTTAGAGTTTAATTAAAATTTCATTTACATGTAGTTTTTCAAGTAGTCTCGAAACTGAAGATATAACAAAATGCTCTAAGAGAAAAAAAAACACCAAGTTAGGTTTCATACCTTATCTTTACTATTAAGGCTTGCACCAAAGTCTAGTAAAGTCGTAACTACTTCAATGTGTCCTAAAGATGCGGCAATATGTAGAGGAGTTCGTTCCTTCTGCTGTTAAACGAAAAACAATTATAGTAATCTGTACAACTGAAACTTTTGTTTGTAAAGGCCTTAAAAGAAAAATTCGTTGAACTTTTTATTTAAAACACTAGATTTAAACCTAAAAAGACGTGATTTCACTTATTGCACAATACTCACCTGACTGAAAAGAGGCTTGGAATATATGAAGCACAAAACCATGTTCTTTGTTCTCATAATTAATAAGTGACTCGATTAATTAACTTTAAGCATTACACAACTTGTTTGTTATATGTATAGTCTAAAGGTAGTATCCTGATAATTTCCATTTTAAAAGTTTCGTTATAGTGCTCATATCTGATATTACGTCCAGTAACCATGGAGAGTGACTAGAAAATATCTGAACAAAAATTAAACAAGAAAGAAAAGTTAAACTATAAATACAACACAGCTCATAAATGCGGTATTTATAGGCCTAAATTGCACTTCTACTTTTATGCATAGAGTCATATTATTAACACAGAACGTTCGTTATTATTCGCTTAATTATTCTACAGGGAAATATTTATTTACTTTTATACATGTATATCAGGTTTGAAGTCAACGTGTTACTTAATAATCATAAATTTAAATGTATAAGGATAAACACCTCCATTGTGATTATACAAAATATATAATGTTATTAAATGCCTCTAAAATATCGAAAATTTATATATTTTTAATTACATTATAAATAAAACATACTATGTTAATTTAAATAATGTGCTTTCTAAGATATTCTTGTTTAATATGTAAAACATTTTAGACAAGTTAACAACTGAAAAAACTTTAAGTAAGGGCAACCGTACCATGGACGTTTTATTTATTTATAATTGAAAAAAACTTTACTTAACAAATTTTAACACTTATAAAAATTAAGGGGACGCCACGAGGATTTTGCTATTTATCATATTGTTGTAGTGAAATAGATTCCAGTTTTTTAGCGAAATGTCTGAGAGCCTGTAATGATAAAACGTGGTTGGCACAGATGGTTCATCTTTTAGCTTAAAACCAACGAACAAACTTCTCTGAATGGCAGTTATGAACATTTTTGACAACATAATTAATAAGAGAATAACATTAAGACAGAAATGAAATGAATAAAAATGAAATGAACGTTCTATTACTAAAAAACAATGTAATAAGTACAACAAGCTGAAGTCAGAATGTCAACATCAGATTATCAACTTAATATACCTTCAATTTATAAGACCATTTACGTTAATAGTCAAAACATTTGTGAAGAATGTTGTAAAATGTGATCAAAACGAAGAAATTTACAGGGTTTCATGTTCTTATTATTCTCGATGTTTAGAAAACACAGATTTAAAAGTCAATTCAAAGGCGAAAATTAGAAATTTCCATAATCTGAAAGGAGAACCTTCGTTCATCAGAGGAAAACTCAGAACGACTGAGCTAAGAGTCAGAAAAAGGTGGAGTGTCCTTATCGTAGACTACCATGACAACCAGGAAGTGTTTTGGTTAGCTTTAAAAAGATTATCCCAGGTACGACTCATTTCCGTTGTGCAACATGCAACTCTTGAAATCATAAAGTAATTTTCAAGTCGCACCTTGGGAACATCTACCTATGTTTGTTTATCTTTTCACCGGTCTTTCCATTAATATAAAAATGTGTACCGGTTCTCCCAGTAATATAAAAATGTGTATTTAAAACTAAATATTACAAATTCTATTTGACTCTGCCAGCTTTTGGAAATCTTACTTTTTGTACATATTATTCTACTACACTATTCACTCAGTAAAACCGAAAGACAACATTATTCTGTATACCTATGTTTGTTTAATTTCTCTAAGGTTTGAAAGAGACTCAGTGGCTTAGTGATAAGTCCAAAAGCGTAAAACGCTAAAAATCGGGTTTCAATACATGTAGTGGACACAGCACAGATAGTTCATTGTGCACTTTCCGATTAACTACAAAAAACAAACAAACAACAACAACAAAGATTTCACACATAAGTTTACATTTTTCGGAAAATTTGAATTAGAAATTCAGAGAGGTGTGGAATTATTTTAACAGTAACAAAGTCCAGTAACAAACAGCATCCACCGCCAACTACTGAGCTACTCTAGTCGAATAATTGAATTTGACCGTTGTTTTTATAACGCTTCCATGGCCCTAAACGTGAGCAGAATTTTTGGTTCAACTGTAACAAATCGCCACACATTAACCGCTATGACTCATTCTTGCGTTTATATATTAAACGCACACAAATTAAAGAAAAAGTAATAAAGGGTTTGGGATTCTTTCGACAAATTATGTTCCGTATAAAAATGATATGATCCGATGCCTTATTCATTATATTATACATCCGTTAACAAAATTATATAATGATCAAAGGTAATACTGGTTAACTGAGCAGGAAACATATTAAGCCAGTTATTGATAACTACTGAACCATTCAGTGCCAGGAAAGCGCTTTTGAAATGTTTAAAATTAACTACTCTTCAAGACCAATTACAGTTCCAGTTACTTCCCAGTTGGCAGCTTCCAATTTGCCTAGTGATCTGAGCACTTATGTGTACATCATTGTTACACAATAACAAAAGGAAAGGGAATTTTATACAATGGTTCATCTGGTTTAGCAAGACATATATCAAGAAGTTTGCATAAAATTAAATAAATTTAGAAATTTATATTTTATAACGTTACATCTGAAAGACATTTTTTCTTTCAATATCCATGAATAACACACAAATATACATACGTATATGCGTGTACTCACATAAGATTCGAGTGATTTAAAGACTTGGCCTTCAAGAACTACAAAAATGAACGTTTGTTACATCATATACTAAAAGAACGTGTAAACAACATGTTTTTCTGCCATTTTAAACCGTCAGCAGTTTAACTTCTTGTAATCGAAACTTATAAACAGTAAGAAAGCTGACAAACTTCATTCACCTACCGCATCCTCTGACCCTGGGTCACAGTTGTGCTCAAGAAGTATTTCTGCTACTTTCTGGTGATTATATTGTGCTGCCAGGTGTAGCGCAGTTCGCCCCTCCTGACAAAACAGAAACAGCAGGGAGATCAGCTTATGTCAAGCCTTCAAGTACAGACTACAAAATGTTTACAAATTAAATTTACTTCAACGAAAGAGCGAACAAACGATTTCACATAAGCCTTTCTGTGTCAGTAGTGTATTACGGATAACATATTAATGAATACTGATATTAACAATTATTTTGTTAACGGAATGACCTTAGCCTAGCTTTGATAAAATATTCTAAACAGCTGAAAATAAGCTCATTCTTTACACACACACATATATGTATTTAGACACTCGCACATATATTTGCATACTAGATACTACAATGACAATCATATTATACTTTGAAATGATTTCGTTAATCAAACAGTACCTCATCGCGATCTTCTATTTCAACACCAACTCGTAGAAGTCTCACAAGAACCAAATAGTAACCTTTTTCTGCCGCTAGGTGGACGGCTGTTGATCCAGTCTATGGAAAGTTAGATATGTGTGAAATGAATGACAGTTTATAATCTGCGTTAGGTGAAGGTTATTTTTACGCTCATTCTTTGATATATTTTGACTTTTCAAAGAACGTTATTCACGCATCTTTCCACTTCAATATTCTGTGTGAGTAAGCCGGTTTAATTTTAATTATATATCTATCTTTTTATTTAAAATACAAAAATAAAAAGGTACTAATATTTTTATTTTACATTCGGTATCTTTAAGTTACTTGGAAATGAACATGATAAGGTCACGTGAGAAATTAAACACACGAGTTCCGTTGTACTATGTTAATATTGCGTAATTCCAGTAGACATTACCTCCGCTAGGACTAACTATCTTTGGGCGCGATAACATTAGAAAAAAGAATGAATTAAACATCTATATTCCTCGTGCTAAACTTTAATGTTATGGATTTCAATAAAACTAAACGCTACAACACACAAGAAACTAATAATGAGAATGAATTTGCTTATGATCAATCAGCCTAAAATTAGCAACGGTACGAAAAATCACAAAGACCAATCTGACACTGATGAACGGTAAAATTTAGTTTGCAACAGATATCATAACCACGCGACTATCCTACCATAACTTATACATAACGATCGACTTCGGCCTATTAAATTCTTCGAGTTAAGATGAATTGTTAAAACTTCCACAAAACGTTGTTAACAGTTCGTACTGGTTGGGTCTCTCTAATTGTACAAAATCTGCAAACGTTGATACTAGAATTGTTTGTTTAGATGGAGTGAGGAAGACTATTGAGCCAATACATAAACATTGCACGATGGAACTCGGTTTTTATTAAGTCAAAACGTTATAATACAATGAAGTCAACGTCAACACGTCTTTAAGTATAAAAATGCCTTGACCACGTTTATAACAGGTTTACAAGTGAATCAAAAAGTAATTGACTTCACTGCTATTCAAACATCACCAGAAGGGGCGCAGCTCCAGCCCTCTAGTTTCTTTGTTTATTTGTTTTTGAATTTCGTGCAAAGCTACACGAGGGCTATCTGCGCTAGCCGTCCCTAATTTAGCAGTGTAAGACTAGAGGGAAGGCAGCTAGTCATCACCACCCACCGCCAACTGTTGGGCTACTCTTTTACCAACGAATAGTGAGATTGACCGTCACATTATAACGCACCCACAGCTGAAAGGGCAGGCGTTTTTGGTGTGACGGGGATTCGAACCCGCGACCCTCAGATTACGAGTGAACGCCTTAACCCACTTGGCCATGCCGGTCCGCCCTCTAGTTTCTGTGTCCTCATTTGCAGAATATTTTTGCATAACAGAGCCAGTTTCTAATCCACCTCCTTTCAGATAAAAATATTCAAGTTCTTTGTGGGAAGTTTAACTAAGAGGTTTGGATGTTTACCGGCAATAACGTCACAGAAGTGTTTATGTGAGTCTAGTTTGGACAGTGGATGTTTTAAGACAATGACGTCACATAAATGTGCGAACCTCAGTTGAAAATTTGGGTAGTTCTCACCGGTAATGTCGTATATTTGTTTGTGTGGATCTAGACATAGTATTTGGGTGTTTAGTGGTAATGACGTCATATATCATTATGCTGCATGAATGAAACAAACACGTGACAAGAGAACAAAGGACACGCAAGCAACTACTTGGCTTCATGTCAAAAGTGTTTGTGCTGTTCTCTGTTGTCAACTTGGTTTAGTAGAAAATGAAACATTTTCATGCAATATAAGATTAATAAATAATTATTCCTATTTCAAACTGAACTGTAAATGTAATATTTATTTCCCAAGCATAATAGAGAGAGAATACACTGACGCACTACCTTATCTTTAATACTGACATCCGCTCCAAACTTAACTAGCTGCTCGACAATCTCCATATTGTTGTTAGCTACAGCTGAGTGAAGCGAAGTCTGTCCGTTCTGAAAGAACAATGAATGTAAAAATGCATACTTCTATTTTGTGCATCAAATAAATACATACATACATATGTGTGTGTGTTCTACATTGTACAAAGGATGAAATATAATACATTCCAGTTTGATAAATTGTTTGGATAAAAAAAAAAAGAAAGCTTAAAATCGTTTGGTTACACACGTGGATAAGAAACCGTATTTATTGCCTAGTATTTATCTCCACTGATACTTACTTATTCCTGATAATTTATCTTTCCCAAAATCCGATTTTTATTAATTACTTTTGAAGTTGTTTTTACAGCGAACTAGAATCACTGAAACCTACTTATGTTCTTCTATAACATAAGCTAGACTTACTCTGTCACAGAAATTCACTTCAATATTCTCCACCGACTCTAAGAGGAAAGCGACAACGTCCATGTGGTTGTTTTGAACAGCACAATGAAGGACATTCAGTCCTTGCTAGAAAACAGAAAGTAAATATTAAACTGAAAACGTGCCAAGTGGTTAAGGCACGCGATTGGTAATCAGGGTTGCGAGTTCGAACATGCTCGCACTTTTAGCCCTTGGGGTGTTAACATTCTTCGGTCAATCCCACTATTCGTTGGTAAAAGAGTTGACAGTGGGTGGTGATGACTAGCTGCCTTCTCTCTCGTCTTACATTGCTAAATTAGGGATGGCTAATGTAGATAGCCATCGCGTAGCTTTGTGCGAAATTCAAACCAACCAACCAACCAAAGAACACTAAAAAATTACTGAATATAACATTCAGATCTTCATAGAAGACAGCGCGCAAGCACCAGTATACAGGTATAGAAAGTTATAAGATATAAATATTAATATGGTACAATAACAGGCGCAGATAGCCTCGTTGCTTTGTGCCATAAAACACTAAATCAATCAATCAATCAAACGGTACAATAACAAGGGTACATTTACGGCGGTGGAGCGCAGGTTCTTAGGAGATGATCTTAAACACACACACACACACACACACACATATATATACTTACAAAAAGTCCAAACTTTAATTGAACTAATAAAACCTAACTAAGCCGATAAGTTCATGGACTACTCTTTAACCAACGAATAGTGGGATTGTCCGTCACTTTATAACGCTCCCACGGGTGAAAGGGCGAACATTTTTGGTGTGACGGGTATTCGAACCCGCAACCTTCGGATTACACGTTAAGTGCCTGGCCACTATAGAAAGAAGAATGCAAAGTTCAATCCAGTAAGTGATCATTAGAGCATTTTACTTCTTGAACTATAAGCAAATGTACAAAGTATGGTGTTTTTTTATGTTCATTTCAAGATATTAGTAAATAGTATTGTATATCACATAACGTGGACAAAATAAGTTTTTAAAAATGCACAATCCAAAGTAGCTAAATGTAGCGAGTATTTATAGAGTAACCATCAGTTACTGGACGTTTTGTTTCGTCGTCACCAATATTTATGTCGTTGCACAGAAGAAATATTAACTTCGGCACGTCCCTTGTTTGACACAACAAAATTGTTGTTGACAGTGAAGCTTCAATTTCTTAGAAATACTAGTTTCTTTTCTTTTGGACAAGAAAATCATATCGTTGTAACAGCTTACTATGTTGGACGGGTCCTTTGTGGATTATATAGTGTAGAAAGGTGATTTGTTTTTAATTTCGCGCAATGCTACACGAGAGCTATCTGCGCTAGCCGTTACTAATTTAGCAGTGTAAGACAAGAGGAAATGCAGTTGGTCATCACCAACCATCGCCAACTCTTGGGCTACTCTTTAACCAACGAATAGTGGGATTGTCCATCACTTTATAACACTCCCACGGGTGAAAGGGGGAACATGTTTGGTGCGACGGGAATTTGAGCCCACAATCTTCGGATTACAAGTCGATTGCCTAAACCACCTAGCCATGCCTAGCCAGTATACAAAGAAATATGCAAAGTCCAATCCAGTAAGTGATAATTAGAGCGTTTTATTTCTTGGACTACAAGTTAAATCTCCCAGTCTATAGACTTATAAAGATAAAATCCGGGTTTCGATTTCCCGCTGTGGGCACAACAGATTGTTCAATGTGACTTTGCTCTAAAACAGGAAACAAACTACAATTTAAAAGCTTGTATAAGATTCCCTCTGTGCCTCCCACTAGTACCAAGGTATGTCTACGGATTTACAACGCTAAAATACAGGGTTCGATTCCCTTTGCTGGGCCCAGCAGCTATTCCGATGTGGCTTTGCAATAAGAAAACACCCACAGTTTCCAGTGACTAACGATGGGTGTAACTTTACAAATAAATAATCTGGAGATAGAAATTCCATTTACTAATTTTCTCGCACGTACGGTATATCTTGTATTTTATGTACCTCATGAAGAACACTAGCTCACAATGTGCGATGCTGACTAGTTCAATAGCCTATCAGCAAACAACCTATTGTCGCCTAATTTGTATTTTTTATGCTTTAAAATATTATTTGGATAAAATTATTTTTTTCTTTCATTTTTATGACGTCACATTGTGAGACTGATAAAATTATTGATTTGTCGGCAATGCTTTTCCTGAAAATAACCATAAAAGTCTATTTTGAGAGAGCTTTAAAATATAACTGGAAGGCTTAACTTCCTCCAATTAATAAACAGACATATTAAAAAATTAAAGCATAAATAATTTCAGAGCTTGAATGAACATAGGGTTTTGAAAGTTCCTTATAATTAGTGTTTCTTTTTCTTTCCTAAACAATATTTGAATCATGTATATATTTTGAGATTAATTTAATCATGTTAATGATAATATATTACAAATTTGTGCGAACACTATCAATAATTTAACATTTCGTGAAGTTAACACGGTTATAAATCATTACGTCAGTTATTTTCACTAAGTCGTGGGTTTTGTATCTGTCACATAACTTTGTGAGTTAACGAGCAATTGTAATATTCGTCCTTCAATTTGTATGTCACTTGTATTAGGCTAAATAATATTTTGTCAGTAATTCAAACACTTATATTCATGTAGGTGAAGTCTAAATAACTTGTAACGTTCCAAGACTTTTGAAAACTACAATAAAAGAAAGATAAGTCATTTTGAATTTGTGAGCAGTTCATTCGATATAAATATAATTGTGTTCTATAGCGTTTCTACAAATAACATTTCTGTAAAACTGAACACTTTGAGGAAGGTTTGCGATGTGGTGTAGTCTTTAGAGACTTAAAAAAACGTTACCAATAAAAAAGAGGTAATAGCTGTCACGTACTTTTTCAAGAATTCAGGGTTCTCAAATGGAAGATGTCGACAACACAGTGCATCATTTTTTTATACCGAGTTGAATTCACTAACTTTACTTTGGCTTTTCTGAATATTCTAAACCTGCATTTCTTTTACTTTCAATTCCAATGCATTACTGACGAAAGTAAATAATTATATAAACTAGAAAATGTTAGGAAATACTTAAATTCTTGAGGTATTTAACGATATATCTATTTTTTTATCTGAATGCTTTACTGAGCACGATAGTGTTTGGTATGTAAGAATGGGCCGAGAAAAAAATGGCTACCGCATTCAATTTATTATTTTATTATGCTTACAGATAACTGTCAAAGTTGAATAATAGCGTTATTTTAGCACTTAATTGTCATTCAAGTATTTTACACTTGCGAGACTCCCAGTATCATTGGGGATATATTACTAAAATGAAGAACTGGCTAAAAAGCCAAAGTGGTTATCTTTGTTTTTCTTCTCCTAAATTAGTTAAAACGAGTAAAATTTTACAAATGCTTTAGTGCGACAGAAAAGCATTTTAAGAATACTTGGGAACAGGCTACCAGTAAGCACGTTAGTGCTTAATACGTAAGGATAGGCTAAGAAAATAATCACTGTCGCGTTCAATCAATTACTCTATGATGCTTACAGATAACTGCAAAAGTTTCGTTATAGCCTTATTGGAGCACCAATTGGCATTATTTAGCGAATGTTTAACGGCTTGTGTAACAGTAATATTATTTTGTTTTTCTTACACAGATTTTTGCGGGGAAATAATAAAATGGAAAAATACTACTCAGCAGTGATTTAAGTTTATAAGGATACATTATTTCAATGATCAATAAATAACAGTTTCATTTTCTGCGTGCTAGATGGCAGTGCAAATTGTTCTTATACAACAACCGTAGGTGATTTTTCCTCGCACAAACATATCTGCCAAAACAAGTTCAGTAAAAATAAATAAGTAAAGAATAGTCTAAATTAATATTTACGGTATCAAGATTGTTCGTTTTGTTTGTTTTTTGGATTTTATGTAAAGCTACACGACGGCTATCTACGCTAGCAGTCCCTAATTTAGAAGTGCAATGCTAGAGGGAAGGCAGCTAGTTATCATCACCAACCGCTAACTCCTTTACTAACGAATAGTAGGATTAACTGTCACACTATAACGCCCCCGTGGCTGAAAGGGCAAGTACATTTGATGCAATGGAGATTCAAACCCGCAACCCTCGGATTACGAGTCAAACGCCTTAACCACCTGGCCATTGTAGGCCAGGTATCAAGAAAATAAAGTATTATGGAATTGAAAGAGCTGTTTACATGTTATTGATATCTGAGTTTAACAACACCAGTTTCGTAATTTTAAATGTCAAAACAATACATTATATAGCAGCCTACTTTTCTTCAAATTTTTGGCAGGGTTAAATCTGGTAGGTAGTTATGTATGTGTGGTATTATACTTTATGGTCTTGGGTCTTTATGCTGCCCTCTCTATTAATCAACATTACCCTAGCATGTGGTGGATCTGATAATATGCACATGCAGTGAGGAGAGGTGAAGTTGGAAGGCATGGGTTCTGTAACTATCCCCTTGAAGTCGGTTTAGTACCTTGAGGTACTTGTAATGTGTTGGAGGAAACCATTCCACCTTCACTGGCCTCGAGTATAATTCAAAATTAGAGTGACTGACAAAACTGATATGATATTAAAAATATGTATTAATACTGAATTATAAAAATAAAACAAACGTCCACATATCAATCTACTTTAATCAAACTGTTTAAAATAGAGGGGAGATACGTAATAAATATTTTTTTTGAAAAAATTAAATATGATGTATGAATGTGCAAAAGTACAAAAACAAAGTAGGGATAAATACGTAAAACCACAACATAAGTAACCATATGTTTCCAAGAATAACTTTTAATTAAAACTAAATGTTGAATTCCTGTCAGTTGCACGAAGCCACGCTTGAATAAAAGCATTTAAAGTTAATCGTGTTATACAGTGTTACAGTGGCTAATAACCATAAGCTTGTAAGATTAACCCAGTTCTTTCTGGCTACTTACACAATGATTTTTTGTATGGTTTCTTGTATTCATCCCTACATTTTTATGTACTTTTTGGCTTTGTTATCCATACATGATACGTAATTTTTGCAAATTTTTATCACCTGTATTATAGCAGAAACACAGGTAAAACTAACAACATATTATTTTCAACATTTACATTTTAAACAGTTGTGTAAATTTTATTGTAAATCTGACAACTGTATATTCACCTATAATAAAATGTACAATCTCTGAGTGCATTGAATAGTCTAGTTCCACAGCTTTAGTAATTAAAGTTTCTTTCATTTTATTTGTGGATATTTACGCAAAGCCATACAAGCGTTATCTGATCTAGTCTCTCTAATTTTTAAGTGATAGACTTGAGGGTAAACAACTACCATCAATTCTTGAGCTACTCAACTCCAACAGTATAGAGTTGATTGTCCCTTCTAAAATGCACCCATGTCCCAATAAGAGAGGTGCTAGTTTATGGCAAAGGGCTGTGAACCACGAGTCGTCAAAAGCACAATTCAGGCACTCTAACCATTGGACCAGTTAATCCTAGCCAACCATGCCATTGGCACAATTCAGGCACTCTAACCATTGGACCAGTTAATCCTAGCCAACCATGCCATTGGCACAATTCAGGCACTCTAACCATTGGACCAGTTAATCCTAACCAACCATGCCATTGGCACAATTCAGGCACTCTAACCATTGGACCAGTTAATCCTAGCCAACCATGCCATTGGCACAATTCAGGCACTCTAACCATTGGACCAGTTAATCCTAGCCAACCATGCCATTGGCACAATTCAGGCACTCTAACCATTGGACCAGTTAGTCCTAGCCAACCATGCCATTGGCACAATTCAGGCACTCTAACCATTGGACCAGTTAGTCCTAGCCAACCATGCCATTGGCACAATTCAGGCACTCAAACCATTGGACCAGTTAATCCTAGACAACCATGCCATTGGCACAATTCAGGCACTCAAACCATTGGACCAGTTAATCCTAGCCAACCATGCCATTGGCACAATTCAGGCACTCTAACCATTGGACCAGTTAGTCCTAGCCAACCATGCCATTGGCACAATTCAGGCACTCTAACCATTGGACCAGTTAGTCCTAGCCAACCATGCCATTGGTGTAACATCAACTTCTACCAAGTTAAATGAAGTACATAAGCTTAAGAAAATATAAATCACGAACTGCAAGCGTTTAAAACATATTATAGGCGAAAAAAAACTCATAATAGAAAGATAACTACACCAAATTATTGTCTTTATTAAGAATCATTATTATTTTTCCATAAAGCTGCATGAGGATAATATATGCATAGCCGTCATTAATTTTGAACGCAAAGGCGAGACGGAAAGCAACTAGTTAAAGCACCTCCTACTAACTACTGCCCTGCTCTTGTCTGTTCGAATAGTCCAAATTTATTGTCACACTTATAGCGTATCCACGGCCCAATTGTGTGAAGAGAGCGTTTTGTCTTTAATTGTAGGGAATGGAAGAGAAAGCGTGAGTAATCGGATTCACAGTCTCAGCATGCTGACCACTATACATATATCTAAAAATAAAGTGGACATTAAGAACATGGAAAAATTTTAGTCACAGCATTATGAACAGCGTAAGAACGGCAAAATTAAAACGAGAAACACACTTTTCTTTTATCTTTAATAGTTGATTTCAGACCCTAAGATTCATTACAAATCGTCATTATAAGTTAAATTAGCAAGAGAAACATAATGCGTAGTATTAATTACAGAACAAAGAAACTCATTTTTACATGGGCATAAATGTAATTGGTTTGGTTGTTGTTATACCCAAAGCTACACAATAACTTGTCTGTGCTCTGCCCGCTAAGGATATCGAAACCTGAGTATTTCCATTGTAATCCTACATAATTACCGTTGAGACAGTAGGAACTTATAAATATAATATCAAACGAAAATATAGGCTTTGCTACGATTAATACGATCTGACAATTTATAAAGTTGCTAATGTTATCAAATTAATAATTTAACACTTCTTTTGTGAAAATAAAAACTGTCATAATTGCTTATCTTATGTATTAATTAAAAAAACCAAAAGCACGTCCTTATCAAATACAATGCTTTTAAAATTTTAAGGATTTATTAATATACTAAAATAATACATAGTAAAATAAAGCTCCTGCTTGTTAATAAGTTTACACTAAAAGTTAAATCTCAGCTCTGTAACAGACTTACCGTTATACGTTTGTTTTAATATATTTTTATGCATATGACGTATATTGTTAGATGTGTATTGCGTAGGTCCCGCCTGTTCCCGAAATGTGAAGAAAATTCTTGAGAGTAAAAATCAATAATATTGTTTTACAAAAATGATAGTGTGTTTTTGAGCATTGTTGAAACTTCGAGAATATCGAGAGACAGTTATTATTAATTAGGGGTACAATCAGTATACAATAAGCCTTGGAAGTTGTAATTGTGATTAACACTTACTAATGGGAAAACTACAAAATTTTACCAGGGACATTTAGAGATTTCGAATATTAAAACCCGTTTTAACTTCAAAAAACTGACTTCGGACGTTAGTATTTCTACGAGAATATTAAATATCTTCGTGGGTAAAACTTAGCTTATAAGCGGCGTGAGGCCAACCGAGCTAGCTAACTCAAGCGAGGTGTAACAACAACGTTCTTGTTGTTTTGAATTAAGCACAAAGCTACACAATGGGCTATCTGTGCTTTGCCCACCACGGGTATCGAAACCCGGATTTTAGCGTGTAAGTCCGCAGACTTACCGCTGAGCTACTGGGGGGCGTAACAGCAACAATTCAGAGTTAGTTTGTTCGGTGTGAGCTTGGATCGTCGATCAAATATTCAGTTCTAGATCAGATATAAGATTCATTATTGTCTGTAAATTTGTAAAAGTGTTCTATATAAATCATTATTTGTAATAACTATTTGTAATAAAAAATAAAATTACCGTTATTGTAGCTTGTAATGTTGTTTGTATATTGAAATATATTTATGTTAAGAAAGAAAATTGTGTTGACTTGTCTTGTTGACAAATATCATAAATTCGATACATATTCACATTCAATTAACTTCTAAATTAAAATCGTAATGCGCAATATACGTAACATAATAAATCGGAGACTCGTCCGAAATTAATTACAATACGTAACAGCGCTAAATAATTATTTAATAGAAAATTGAAACTCGCAATACTGGTTTGGTTTTTGAATTTCGCGTAAAGCTACACGAGCGTTATCTGCGCTAGCCGTCCCTATTTTATCAGTGTAAGACTAGAAGGTAAGGCAGTTAGTCATCACAACCCACCGCCATCTCTTGAGCTACTCTTTTACCAACGAATAATTGGATTGACCATAACTTTATAACGCCCACACTGCTGAAAGAGCAAGTATATTTGGTGCGACGGGGATTCGACCCCGCAACCATCAAATTACAAGTCGAGTGTCTTAACTACCTGGCCATGCCGAGCCCTCGCGATACTTAATACATCACATTTATCTATAGTTACCTTTGTTATTATGTTACACGTATAGTCAAGTGTCTTTTAGCTAAATATATTTATATATGTATACGAACCATGTGAAAATATTAATGGGATTACAGCCCATAATACTGTAAACACCAAGAGCACGTAATATTATGGATTTCGGGTGTTCATGTTAAGCCCTTAACAACTAATAATATACGATACTTTGGTTTTGAGTAAGTTTACTATACTGCTGAAACGATTATTCATTGCCACTTAATAAACTAAATAATAATTTATTTGCGATTTTTTTTCTTTTCACTGAAATTATATATTTTAAAGACGAAAAGAAAAACATAGTTTTAGTTTTCTGGTGTATTGTTTTCTAATAGCTCTTCATACCGAAGTCTTTATTAATGCATATATTATTTCAAAGTCAATTGTGATTACTTTGTTACTCTACTTTCAAACAAGATTTGCGAAAATATAAAAAAATAAAAACAACACAATGATCCATTCACTGAAATTACGGTTGAACGAAATGATGCAAAATTTTTCAATATTAATAGTTGGCTAAAGAAGTGATGGAACGTTTTTCAATGTTAACAGTTTGTAAAAGAAATGATGCAAAGTTTTTCAATATTGATAGTTTGCTAAAGAAGTGATGGAAAGATTTCAATATTAACAGCTTGTGAAAGAAATGATGCAAAGTTTTTCAATATTGATAGTTTGTGAAAGAAGTTTGACTACATTTCAACTGGACATATTTTTTTCACGAAAATTGTGTAAGGCATAAGTGCTAACCACTAGCAACTGAAAGAAATAATATATATTATACGTGCACGTTTCTACGTGCAGAACGAAACCGCCTTTGTTTTCTGAATGCTTGTATCTGTTTTACACATCTCTTTTAACACATGTCAAATATGTTTTTCCTAGATATGACTTATTAATGCCTTTATGGATTTCCGCGGAACTCATCCGCTAACGCAACTAAGCTCCAGTGAACACTTTATAATTCTTCCTGTGCAACGATAGCAGAATATTAAATATTTATATGAATTCATTTAGTGTTTGCTATGGCAACAACATGGAATAAAATTTAAAGAACATAACGTCTGAGCAATAATTCATTGTACAGTTGACATTAAAGTAAAACAAAAAGGGGGAAAGAAAGAAAGTTGGGCCTAAACTGATATGTTTGTTGTTGTTTTTTTTAATTTCGCACAAAGCTACTCGAGGGCTATCTGTGCTAGCTGTCCCTAATTTAGTGGTGTAAGACAAGAGAGAAGGCAGCTAGTCATCACCACCCACCGCCAACTCTTGGGATACTCTTTTACCAACGAATAGTGGGATTAACCGCACATTACAACGTCCCCACGGCTGAAAGGTTAAGCATGTTTGGCGCGACGGGGATGCGAACCCGCAACCCTCAGATTACGAGTCCAACGCCTTAACCCACGTGGCCATGCTGGGCCTAAACTGGTATGAAAGAAACGATCTTTTGATATTTATTATTTCATTTGTGTTAGCATTTTTTCCCGTTTGGCAACCTTTAATTGTCTTTTTAACAGCGTATCTAATTCGTTTGTAAGAAAGCAAAAATTGGTGGTAGACAATGCCGTGATTTATTAGTGTCCAGAAAGAGACATTATTTGTTTTCAGCGAAAAGCCGCACAATAGGCTCTCTGCTTTCTGTATTCCGAAGGGAACTTAACGACAAATGTTAGCGTTTAAGTCCGTAAACTTACCCCTGATCCACTATCGGATAAGGACATTAGAAAAATCTGGTGAAAGTACAAAATCATTGTTGCAATTCGTGATACAAAACTTCATATATTTTTAAACAACATAAAATAAAACACGGTCAAGAATTTTTTTTCTGAATTTCTTGAGCTGTCTTAGCTCTCTTATTATATGTGATTAGTCACTAGAATACAAGAATTTAAATTGAAGAAAAGTTATTTTAATATTTCAAAAAATAAACACAACAGTAAAGAAGAAAAATCCAATCACAATAGGGGTAATCAGTAAACACGGTCTTGAATTAGTAGTTTATTATATTTTATATTAATATATTACAATGTTTACTTTCCATTGAAGGTTGTCTTACCCTATTCGTTGCTCTGCAGTTAGCTCCATTTTCTACTAACATCTGAACCGCCCCCTTGTGGCCGAACCAGGCAGCTAGTAGAAGTGGTCTCATGCCATACTGAAAGAAAATATCACGCCTTCGAATAACATAGGCTCATATTTAAAGTTTGAACATGTTAAGTATTACTAAGTTGAACAATAATTAACTACTGACCTTGTCAGCAGATTCAATATCACATTTGACCACAATAAGCATAGCCAAAATGTCCAAGTGACCACGAGAAGCTGCCCAATGGACCGGTGCTCTGTCCATCTGAAAATAAATTGTATTGTACTCTGTTTTAAATTACTAGAATTAACTAGGCTATTACAGACAGAAAAATAAATAAAACTGTAGCACAAATTTAGCTTAGTTGTGACATCATAATGAATTATCAAAAATACTTAGCATAAATTCGACTTAGCTCTGATTCCATGATTGATTGCCAAAATTATTTAGTAGAAGTCTGACACAGCTTTGATTATATAGTAAATTATCGCTAAAGTTTATGCATTTCACCGTAAAACAAAGAATCTCTAGAATCAAGCTAGGTATAATGTTATTTCTTAAAGTATGACTATTAGACACACCAACAACATGAAAGCTTTAAATTAAGGTAATTTAATACAATACATTATACCAGGTACTGCTTGTTGTATCGTTAATCACGGATATGAGTAACATCACAGTTTATCAAGTAACTCTTCCATAAATTTTTTTTTGAGCAAACACTTTAAAATTTACTATATGCATAATAGTAAAGAACTGGAAAGCGTTTCTCTTTGTAAAAATGGATGGACAATCGTGATAAGGAAAATGTACTCTTAGATTATTTTTGTGCATGTATATCGAGAAAATAATTAGCATTGGATGTATTAAAAATAACACCATGTCACACAAATTTTGTTCCTGGATAGTATGTGTTATTTCTTAATTGCTTATGTTATAAAAGTACAGAAAATGGCCATTATTCCCTTGAAACTTTGCTTTTGTTATCTGGATAATGAAATTTAGAAATTAACCTATTTTCTATCTAAAAACGGGCAAATTTGTACATTTTCATTTATAAAAGGTCTGAATAAAACAACATATGGATCAAGATTTATATGTATTTACACTAAAGTTATACAAAAATGTTTAGAAGTGAGTAGTTTCTCGAGATTTGCAACTGTAATGTAAATCACTTTTACGTATCAGCCCCCAAATAGTCTCCCATCATGTTTTCGTTGTACGCTCCTTCGTAACGGCGTTTAAAGTCCAGTATATCTTGGTAAAAACGCTCGTCTTGGTCCTCTGAGTTTGCTCTCATGTTCTCCTTGAATTTACCAAGTTCAGCGTCGAGGATATAGACTTTCAGAGACATTCTGCAGCACATTTTGCCGTAGTTCTTTACCAGAGCCCTAATCAGTTCCATATAATTTTCGACCTTGTGATTGCCCAAAAAGTCCCGAATCACTGCGCGAAAGTTGCCCCAAGCTTTTCCTCTTCCTAATGAGCTTCTTGGGGAATTCTATGCACTCCAGGATCTTCTTTATTTGTGGTCCAACGACGACACCAGCTTTGATCTTTGCCTCACTCAGTTTAGGGAAGAAGTCTTGAAGGTTCTTGAAGGCTGCAGACTCCTTATCAAGTGCTGTGACACATTGTTTCTTAAGACCCAATTTCATGTGCAATGGTGGGAAAAACACCTTCTGGCTCACACTTGACATTGTACCTCCCCACAGAGAAATCGATCCGTTGTGGCCAGTGCTTCCTGTTGTAGTAGGCTGCGGTGTTCCTGCTGTCCCAAAGGCAAAGATAACAGAGAAACTTGGTAAAGCCTCCTTGGAGATCCATCAGGAATGCTACCATTTAAAAGTCTCTGATAACCTCCCAGTCACACTCATCGTACTTCAAGGGTTCTAGCAAGGTCTTGACGCTGTTGTATTCTACTTTGAGGTGCACCGAATGATCCAGGAAAGAGACGGATACTTATTACCGTTATGAAGCATCACAGCTTAAAGGCTCCTACAACATTCTAGAAAGTTCTTGAAAATTCTTGTAAGTCCGAGAAAATTCTCTGTCAGCTACTCAGCACTGAATATAGCTGGAATGTTCTAGAAAATGGGTAAATTTTAAAATTTCACTACCCAGGTCACAGAAGCAAATTTTGAAGAAAAAATAGGTCTTTTCCATTTACTTTAGACATAAGCAATTGAAAAATAACACTTTGTGCCCAGGAACAAGAAAAAGTAAAAATTTTGTTACATTGTGTAATATGTTACTATGAGTTAACAAAATTCTGCGAAGAAAAAAAACACTTTTCGATAATATCAATATAATAAAACCAAACTGACATGACATGTTACAGCAATTTTTGGTAACGATTAAATAACGTTTTACATATGGCAAAGAAGAACGCGTAACCATCAACTTTGGTTTTTCTAAATTTAAAACAAGGGATAATTGTGACAGTCAAATGAATAGCGCATGGAAACGATAACTAGTAGAGCAAATTCACACCACAAGAGACATTGAAAACTTAAAAACAAAACAAAAACTGATTGGTTGAATATCGCTGAAGTATTTAACAAACGACAGTTGACTTTCTCTCTCCCCTTTATCTAATTACTTCTTTAACCTGAAGAAGAACAACACATTCAAAATGATCTCCATGAATCAGTTATTTTGGTAACTATAAGCAATCACTATTTGCTTGTACTATTTCTAAGTCATGATTGCAGTTATGTTACTAAAAGCAAAACAGTGGTACGTTAAGAAACTGCTGTTCTTAAATATGTAAATAAAATAATTATTGAAAGAAAAATGAGAAGAAACAAATTAGTTGTTACATAGCCCTTCTATAAAACAACTTCAACATCTCACTCACTCACAATACTTGCTTAACTAAACACGTACGTGGCTTAATTCAAACCACATAAGTAAAAGTCTATTTAGATTTCATAATGTATAAACATAAGCAGTAATTCTGTAAGTAGCTGTAGGGGGAATACCAAGGTATCCTACTTACGTGACTTCTACTGTTTACATCAACTTTAGCGTTGATAAGTTTTTTCGCAGTAGGAACATCATTTTTGATGGCAGCTTCATGTAGCAACAGCTCCTGTTTTACTTCTGTACAGATTGAGAATACGCCATTTTCAGAAACTTCAATTACTCAAAAAACAGAACACAAAACTAATATATTTTAGTTAGTGGTGCATTTGTCACAACCCAGTTAATCACGAATAGCAAAATCATTAATTATATTTATTTATTAATATATAATATTAAATAAAAACCGTTGTTTAATGTCGTACTTTATCTAGATAACAAATAAAACAGTTTAGGTAATTTTGTTTTTTAAAACTTTATGATATTTGTTTATAAAATCATGCAAAATAGCCGCATGCTTACATCCTGACATGAAAAAAATAACAATTTAGTATTTGTAAATTTCACATAAACTACGTCTAATATTCGTACAACACACGTTTGTGAACCACAGAGGGCACGATTTAGTCACGTGGATAAAACTATGTACAGAGGGAGGATCTATGATTAAGCTTACGCACAGTTGTTTGATAATTTTATAACATTTATCTTTTTTATGGTTATTTCTGTTTTTGTTAAGTTCTCGCAACTTGCTTTGGCATGTACAGCCAACTGTTATGTTTTTCCTTCCAAATGGATTGTTTAAATATCCAGAGTTGACTCACACGCAAAACAAATAACAGAATGTTAACTTTTGAAGGTGATGTAAAACTATAAATAACTAAGTTGTAATAACTCATTTTTCGTATTCCCGATATTTTTAACACTGACTAAAAGATAATAAAGAAACAGAAAAAAAAGAAAAGAAAAACGATGATACACACGAGTCTGACTTGAAAAAACACACGAGGTCTTCCGTATTCGTACATCGTGTATAGCGGTGATACCTTTTCATTCGGTCTTCAATGTTTATCTCTTATTCCTTATAGCATAGACGTAAGTAAACAGCCATGGTTGTTTATTATACTATCTATATCTTCTACGTTCACCTTTTTTGCGATTTTTTTTCTTTTATTACTTAATGTGAAAAGAGATTTCGCGTAGCATACTGGTCTACTTTCTAAGAATGAAAACAAGGCTTTCTAACTCTCCATTGTCTATATATGATTCAAATTTAAAATGGATTAAGCCACTTGTTTTCATTCTTCTCTTCCTTCCAAATTGAATTAACTTGCTGTTTTCTCATGGTTTGTTGTTACAACAACAGGAATAATTTAAATAGCTTGAATTCTCTCTGCTTTCGTATTGGAAATAGAAACGTTTTATTTTTTCTTTTCGAAGCTCAAGATGCGTTCTCTTATTTATTGTGTTTTACACTAACGACAAAAATATACATTGGCGTTATGAACGGATTTTTTTCGAAAAAACATGCAAAACTAGCATTATAGGATAAGGAGTTACTCACCGGTCCGCCATGGCCAGGTGGGTTAAGGCGTTCGACTCGTAATCCGAGGATTGTGATTTTGAGTCTCCGTGAGACCAAACATGATCGCCCTTCCAACAGTGAAAGAATTATAATGTGTCGGTTAATCCCACTATTTGTTTGTGTGTTTGTGTTCTTTCATAGCAAATCCACATCGGGCTATGTGCTGAGTCCACCGATGGGAATAGAGTCCCTGATTTTGACGTCTACGTTGTAAATCCGTAGACTTACCGCTGTGCCAGTAGGGGACCACTGTTCTTTGATAAAAGTGTAGCTTAAGAGTTGGCGGTGGGTGGTGATGACTAGCTGCCTTCCCTCTACTCTTACACTGTTAAATTATGGACGGCTAGCACAGATAGTCCTCGTGTAGTTTTGCGCGAAATTCAAAACAAACCAAAGAAACGTTTACAAGTTTAACCGTAGAACTTGTAGCAGAGAAAATAAAATGCTTTCGCTATTATGGAGTGGAATAGATTTTATTTTGTTCTTTCTCCTAAATTTTCCAAAAATAATCTCAGTCTATTGGTCTACATAGGCTGTCCGATCCATTAAACTAAACTAAAATTATTAAAAACACTCTCAAAGCCACCTCTTAACATTCATATATTTATCAAGTCTTCTTTCCTTAAACTCATTTAAATATACCGCCTCCATCCTGAAGGCAACCCATTCCAAAGACCAACTACCCTGTTAGAAAGTAAAAGTGTTTTAGTTGAAGATGATCCTTATTCAGTCAAAACTTATATTTGTGTTCCCTAATACTACTATTTTCACCATTAAGTAAGAAAATGATGACTATGACGCTATCATAACAGTCCTAAATCAGTTCCTCTATAACTATTCTTTTTTTTAAGAGAAAGTAATTTCAGAGATTTTAATCTCTCCTCATGTGAAAATCCCTCCATACTAAGCACCATTCTGGCAACCCTCCTTTGAACCGTTTCCACCAGTCCAATGTCCCTTCTAATGTAAGGGTCCCAAGACTGAATACAATATTCCAAATATGGCCTAACCAATGACCTAAACACTTAAATTATAACCTGTTGAGTATTTAGTGTTTCTGTGAATACAATAGAAAATTCTATTTACTCTACTACTAACACTGGCTTAAGATACTGATTAGCCATTACACCAAGATCTCTTTCTTCCGTGACACTGTAAAGGTTATTCCTATTAAAATTATAGTTATAATTCAAATTATGATAGCTCACCTACATTATCTTGCATTTAAAACCCGTCTGCCATGTATTGACCCAACCCACTAAATGATCTAAATATTTGTGTGAAGCAGTATATTCCTTCACACAACCAGCAACACAACACCTTCATATCTTAAACAAACTTGAGTAGTTTATTGACCATTAGTCTATGTTATTGATGTAAATCATAAAGATTAAAGGTTCTATAACCGAGCTCTGATGTGACGTTAATGTAATTTGACTAAAAAATACATTTATAACAACTCTCTGCTTTTTTTCCATCCAATAACTTTTCGGTTTAATTAATCACTTTGTCTGCATATCTACAGATATTTTTTTTACAAACTTTTTATGTGGCACTTTGTCCAATGTTTTCAGAAAACAAAATCTACACTCTTGCTCTCATCTGCATAACGATAGCCTTTTAAAAATTTTGTAAAGGAAGATTTTCCCTTATTGAAATCATTTTGACTATTCATTAAAATTCTGTTCTTTGTTAAATAACTTTGCAGAGTATCTTTTGTTAGACTTTCAAAAATATTTTCCCAGAACTGATGTAAGACTAACATACTCATAATTGCTGGACCAGTTTTATCACCTTCTTTAAAAATATTAGTAACATTATTTAATTTCTGGTCCTTTGGAACCTTTCGTCTGTTCAAGGATTTATAAAAAATAGTAAGAAGGGGATCACATACCCAGTCTTTGTTTGTTTTGTTTTGAAATTTCGCACAAAGCTACTCCAGGGCTATCTGTGCTAGCCGTCCCTAATTTAGCAGTGTAAGACTAGAGGGAAGGCACCTAGTCATCACCACCCACCGCCAACTCTTGGGCTAGTCTTTTACCAACGAATAGTGGGATTAACCGTCACATTATACACCCCCACGGCTGGGAGGGCGAGCATGTTTAGCGCGACGCGGGCGCGAACCCGCGACCCTCGTATTACGAGCGCACGCCTTAACGCGCTCGGCCATGCCAGGCCACACATACACACTCCTTAACCTCTTTCAACATCGTTCGTGACGCACGAACCTTATCAATATTTATACTTCTAACTTTGTTTTAACTAACTCGGAATTAACGTGATAGTCTTGTTCAGTCTCTATCAAATGTTCAGGGTGAGGAATAGTATTTATTTTGTTTGTTTTTTGAATTTCACAGAAAGCTACTCGAGGGCTATCTGTGCTAGCCGTCCCTAATTTAGCAGTGTAAAACTAGAGAGAAGGCAGCTAGTCATCACCATCCACCGCCAACTTTTGGGCTACTCTTTTACCAACGAATAGTGGGATTGACCGTGACATTATAACGTGCCCACGGCTGGAAGGGTGAGCATGTTTGGCGCGACGGGAATGCGAACCCGCGACCCTCAGATTACGAGTCGCACGCCTTAACACGTTTGGCCATGTTGCGCCCGGAATAGTATTTAAAGCCGGGCCTGCTTTGTCTTCAATTTTAACTAATTAAAATTTATATACTAAAAATAGGTTTATCTTGAACATTGAGAAATATGTTAGAAACCTATCCACATTTGCTCAGTGTCTCCAAATAGCTCAGCTGTTTGATTCATAACAGCTAATTCTTATTGCATTCCTTCAAAATCTGTATTTTTTGAAATTTTGAATCAAAATATTATAACCAGTGATTTCAATCTACAACGAAACATCAAATCTATTACATCAATAATCACTTCTACCTTGCTGTTCCGTAACTTCTACCTTCTCAACTATTTCTCTATTATAAGTTAACAATAAACTTAAAATAGCACTGTTCCCAGTAGATTCCTCGATCATCGGGTGAACAAAACCATCCTGAGAAGGTTTCTAAAACCTTTCTCTCTCATGGTTTGGCTTTTACGTTTCCCAATCCTTATGCCTAAAATAAAAACAACCTAAAATTACGATTTCATTAACAGTTGAAATCTTAATCTCATATAAAGTTTCTCATTAATCTTATCAGTTTTATTTAGTGTTCTTTAACAAATTCTCACTAAAATCCTTTTTTCTTTACACCTGTTAGCAGAAACCAAAGTAGATTTATTCTCTGACCTGAAGACGAAAGGCGAAAGACTTTCGAAACGTCGTCCTCTATACTTGTGTCTCCACAACAGGCAGTTGCCGTCCATTTTATAAAGTTTCATCATTAATACTCTGCCAAAACAATCTATCAAAGAATACATGACCCTTTTGGTTTTCAAATCATGGTTTTCTAAAACTCGAGGAATGTAATAATTTCACTCAATGTATTAATTTTGTTGAATTAATCGTTCATGAGAGGAGAACTATAAAGAAGGTTAGGTCTTTGTTTGACTTTTTAAAACCTAATACATGTACATTTAATTTCTTTATATTTTTCGCATAACAGTTCTACCATTAACCATTGACACACCATTCCATAGAACCTCGAATAACAAAATGCATTTGCTAAGTATCAGTAGTATTTGCAATAGACGTTGTAAGCGAGATGTGTGTGAAGGTGGTAGAGGATCAAACAGTAAGAAAATCAAGTTTTCCAGAAGTGCTGAAGGTAACAAGGAATTAGAGTGTTAAGGAAGACTTTCAAAACGTCGTCCTCTACACTTATGTGTTCACAGCAGGCCATTCGACAAAGTTTGAACAGATTCTCTCTACTTGCTCTTATTTTTCATATTTCCAACTTCAACAGGATGTATTTCGTATTTTACACATGAGGTTACTCTTCTCTTTCCTTTAGTATTCTATCACTATAAAACAACCTTAACCCTGTAAATTCGCCATCAAAATCATCTACATTTAACCATGCTTCAGTTTTTTTTCATTATATCAAAATAATATAAACCATCACGACACTATTAATTAATCACTATCCATCCTCTTTGCCTAGGATTTAAATATAATTTTGATACATTCCTTTTCAAACGCCTAACAGTTTTAAACACCTAACGTACAATATTCCTTTTTCCGACACCCCTGTTGTGACAGCTGTAATTCTACGGATTAAGAGTTCGATTTCTATTGGCGAATACAGCAGACAGTCAGATATGGCTTTGCTATGAAAATAAAACACACACACAATACACTCTTTCTCGGAGAAACCAAAATCATCTTCATACAACAGCTGTTTATAAGTCATTAATTATAATATTACAGCATCATCAGGAGGTTTAGGCACTCGACTCATAATCTGAGGGTCACGGGTTCGAATCCCCGTCACATCGAACATGTAGGCCATTCCAGCCATGAAAGCGTTATAAAGTCACGGTCAAGCCCGCTCTTTGTTGGTCATATAGTAGCCCAAGAGTTGATATTGACTAGATACCTTCTATCTTGTCTTACACTGCTAAATTACGGACGGCTAGTGTAAATAGCCCTCGTGAAGCTTTGCGTTAAGTTAAAAAAACAAACAGCACTACTTTCTTCCAATGTTAAACAGTTTATCCTGATTAAATCTTCCATGATTGCTCATTGATTAGAATAATCATTTTCAACCACACATCACTTTCTATTAACAAATTAACTGCTTTCAGCTTTCGAACAATTTCAGTTACTCTACGAGATCTTTGTTTAATCAATAACTCACAACGTATCACTTTTCCAAAACGTTGTAATGATATCCAACTCAGATGAAAATAAAATCTCACGAAACTTGTTTAATTTTATCAAAATTATAAATGAATTTTTACAGGGTAAGTTAGCTACCATTTATATTCTCAGAATACAGTAAAGACGTGTTTCATTTACTGATGTAGGCCCGGCATAGCCAAGTGTGTTAAGGCGTACGACTCGTAATTTCAGGGTCGTGGGTTCGCATCCCCGTCGCGCCAAACTTGCTCGCCCTTTCAGCCGTGGGGACGTTATAATGTGACGACAAATCCCACTATTCGTTGGTAGCCCAAAAGTTGGCGGTGGGTGGTGATGACTAATTGCCTTCCCTCTAGTCTTACACTACTAAATTAGGTACGGCTAGCGCAGATAGCTCTCGAGTAGCTTTGCGCGAAATTAAACAAACAATTTACTAATGCGCATTACAAAAAATATATTTCTTCCTTCATAGGGTTTTAAATACCTCACAAATAGGCGCTCCGACGTGCGAGTATTTTTAAAAAAACGTAAATAAAAAAATAAAAAATAATCCTCTAAAGATACAGTGACTAACTGACACTTAACATTTGTTTTGTTTCCTTTTCCATTTTTAACTTACTGTTTAACAAGAACACCAAAGTTTCCGGTAGACTAGATGCTTCAACTGACTATCAAAAAGTTTTAAGATACATAGACACAACTATCAGTAAGGTTTCTTGCATGTTTCATTCATCATCAAGTACAACAGGCTTTCTTTGCTGTGACAATCGGAGGGATCAACTTAGAATTTTAGCGTCATAAGCCCTCCTGTACGTTTGTGCCATCGAGGATCCCACAAAATGAGTTTATTCACACTTTTCTTAACTGACTTATTTCTCATTACAATTTATTGTTGTCATTCAACTTATTTCTTATTTGTTTCTTAGATCTCACAAATAGTCGGTTCATAGAGCTAGGCAGGTGGTTAAGGCACTCGTCTCCTAATGCGAGGGTCGCGGGTTCGAATCCCTCTCACACCAAAAATGCTCCCCCTTTCAGCCGTGGGGGCGTTAAAATGTGACGGTCAATCCCACTATTCGTTGGTAAAAGAGTAGCCAAGAGTTGGCGGTGAGTGAGTGACTAGCTGCCTTACCTCTAGTCTTACACTTCTAAATTAGGGATGGCTAGCGCAGATAACCCTCGTGTATGTTTGCAGGAAATTCAAAAACAAAGAACAGTCACAGACTTTCCAAAGGGCAAAAGATTTTTGTGCTGAAGGTGTTGCGGAATGGGTGCTACAATATATGTTTAAATCACGAAGTCAAAGCACCTTGAAAACTCATTTAAGAAAGAAGAGTCCCTTGTAAAATGACTTAAAACTTATACATTCAAGTTAAATATATATTTCTTTTTTTGTAGTTTGAATAACAACACACCACATTTTATACTGAACATCTGACTGGATCATGAATGGGGTAACTTGTTTATGGCGCAATCTCTTCGTAGAATTCGCGTGCAAGACTATAATTCATCAGTTTTTTGAAACCATATTTTGTTTGTATAGAACTATAATAAAAACTTTTGATTATTGCAAGCGAACGTATATAAAAGGTTACTTGTGAAAGCTTTGCACCATTTATAAATACAAACTACTTCTATGTTCAGTAAACTATCTCATAACGGCGTTTCGCATGTATTCTTCTGTAGGTCAGATGTGAAGCTTTGAATCCAGGTAACAAATGAAAACCTCTGAAAATCACAGATGTGCTTGAATTCAGGATGAATTCTAAACACCAAAGCATCTTTCAATTGTCCTTTTCTGTACCTTTTATGAATGAAACTGAGTTGTTCTGTTACAAACAGCCTGTAAGAGGATAACCGTGTATCTTATTATTCTATAGTAGGCGAGAAATAAAGACAAGAGACGGGTTGTATTATCCTGTGCATATCTTGAGAAACGTTCAACATTTTTGCTAATAAGGCTCAACCTAATAAATGTCGTGTCATTCTATGTGTGTGTTTACGGGAAAGAGAGCTTGTTGGCTTTCTCGCTAACCGAGATACTTAATTCAAAAGATATAAAATACACTTATTTTAATTGAGCCTTCGTTCATCAAAACGATTACATTACGAACCCTGTAACACTTAATGTGTCGTTGCAAGCAGCATACTAGTTTATAATCAAAACGATTTAGTCTCTTATGAGAAGGATAATTCAAGTGTTGTTATTGTAGGCATACATATTAAGCATTTCCTGTCTTCTGTATCTTAAAATAGTTTTCATAATTTTTCACATCTACACATTTTTAGCCGGTTGTGTAGTTTTAAAAGTTTGAACGCTGATCAAATAATATAGTCTTATTTTTCTCTTACAACTTGCCCCCCAGTGGCTCAGCGGTATGTCTGCGGACTTACACGCTAAAATCCGGGTTTCGATACCCGTGGTGGGCAGAGCACAGATAGCCCATTGTGTAGCTTTGTGCTTAATTCAAAACAACAACAAAACAACTCTTACAACTTATTGTTCCGAGTTATTTTCTTTATAATTTTTATGGGAAAGATAACTATGTATTGTAACATTATGTAAAGATGGACAGTGCAACTTTCCAACAGTAGGTCGTTTGACAATTTATTTTGCTACTGTAATGACAGTCACTGACATGGGTTAAGGATGCGCACTGAGTTATAGAATTTTGGATATTATACTGTGCCCTTTTATCTGGAATAGTCTTTCAAAAGCCATTATTTTTTTTTTATTGCAAAGCGCTGTAACATCGTAAAGTGGACTCGTTTCTCTTTGTTTATTTTTGTGGCCTGGCATGGCTGAGCTCGTTAAGGCGTGCACTCGTAATCCGAGGGTCGCGCTAAAACATGCTCGCCCTCTCAGCCATGGGGGTGTATAATGTGACGGTCAATCCCACTATTCGTTGGTAAACGAGTAGCCCAAGAGTTGGCGGTGGGTGGTGATGATTAGCTGCCTTCTCTCTAGTTTTACACTGCTAAATTAGGGACGGCTAGCACAGATAGCCCTCGAGTAGCTTTGTGCGAAATTCCAAAAACAAACAAACTTGTTTATTTTTATTAATGAACATATCTCCCTCTACTTTTACGTTGTTTGTTCTATTTTTTTCAAACTCAGCCAGAGTAAGAGTATTCAAATTCAACTCCTTGATACATATTTTGGCAGTCCTCCAGTTATTGCGACACTACTCTTACCTGTGAGATAATTAGTGCAAAATACTTTATTCAATAGATGAGTGGATGATCAAAATAAACGTTCAGTACAAACTGCACCCATGTCTCTTTGATATCTTCGTAGTAAGAGAATAAAGTTATACTGATGATAAAATATTTTACTAATTACTGGTCAGTGTGGAACTGCGTTGCTTTGAAACTTTGGCGCACCCTTCAATATCTGGCATATTTCAAAACAATGTGCCAGTTTTATAACTAAGAGACTTCAAGAAATCATACCAAAAATGCAATCGAACTCCATAAGGTAAGATCTAATTACCGTGAATATTTAACTAATTTTGTCAGTTTCAGTGTAAATCAGCTTATTCATGTGTTAACTGATGTATTCAGGTGCAGATAATATTTGATTGTAAGCTTTGTACGTGATAGTGTTAATCGAGCTGCAAACTATTGCATTTATATGTTCTTTCAGTTAAGCTGTGTGGGCATTACCAATATTGATCGAGAACGAGCCATGAAAGCACGTAGAAGTGTTTCCGTCAACCTGTATGTAGTATATAAATGTTTTCGTGCTGAGTTCCTACGTCATTCAAGAACAACGAACGGAATCTCTTTGCGATTAAATCTTAAATTAAGCCATTGAGATTCGTTACTCAGCTTGAAGCTTTATAAGTTAGGAAGATTTGAACGTTTAATTATATTCTTCTGCTTTCACGTAAAGGTTGCCGATCTATGAAGCGGCAACAGAAGTGGTTAGTAAGAAGTGCGCCAATATTGGGATATTAACTTAAGGATATTAAACGGAGACGTTTCGAAAAAAAATTATCTAGTTTATTTTTACCCACCTTTAGATGACTGACTGAGTTGAAGAGACAAAACATCCACTTCTACAGCCTGGTCAGAAGAAAATGATGGCCGATCAGATCTTTTTGCGCGTGGACTTTCCATAACGAGGCAGAGCGTGCTCTACAGACGCGTGTGGTGTCGTCTGCTGCTCGCGCCTCAAGCGATCGATGATGGTTCTACCACTAAAGAACAAGCGAGGGTTCATGGCAAACAGAGAGACGAGGCGGTTTCTCGTTCAGTGAAAAACGATACTAGTAAATCTATTTTACACTTAAACTAATAATAAATTAATAGTGGGAAAACCTGAGACGAAAGCTTAAAAGCACAAGAAATAAAACAAGACAATATTGTGTTTTTAGTAAGGAAATTACTTTTACTGTGTTAACTACAAAAAATGAAAAATTCAGAGCCAAATATAAATGAATAAAAACAAACAGAATATAATATATATACACAGGGTAACATCTATTTCAGGGGTGGCCAAACTTACTTAACGTAAGAGCCACATACAATGAACTTCTGATGTTTGAGAGCCACAGGACATGAACAAACAATACTCACACGTTGTTACGTGTACATTTTGTTATATAAAGATTAAGAAATACATGTACGTAATAATATTTATTCATGTATGTAGTTTTTAAACTGTTAATTTGTACTAGTTTCAATAATCACAAAGTACACTCATATATATATACCAAATGTTTACAAAATCCTGGGTAATTATTGTTTTAACTATACTGAGCGTATTTTATATGGTAATAAATTACAGAAACATCTAAGAAAAATATGCAAATTTGCACGTCATTAATATTAAGTGAGATTGCCAAAAATAAAAATAAAAGAGGTAAAAACAGATATTTTTAAGGATGTTTATTAGTCTTAGCAAATATCCGATCAAAACGTGGAGGAAAATACGTAAAACAATAAAATTAGATATTTTAATCAGATACCACCTTACAAAATTTTAGTCTTATCATAATATTCTTCTGACACATACAAACATTGATACAATTATCAGGATATTTACTGCTGGTAGAGATCTTGTGAGTTTCTATTTTGTTTGTAATTCGTTGAAATCCCGGCTGATACGTTGTCAAGGCTGTATGAATCAGCTTCGTAAGGTTTTGATTTGCAAGGATTGACTTCACAAACTTCATTACAGAGTGGAGTGATTCACAGCAGTATCTTCTTCCGAAAATTGAGATGAGTCGTACACTGGTTTTCTTCAGTTCAGGATATTTTATTTCTGGAACTTGCTTCAAGAACTCGGTTGTAGAATGGAATTTATGGATCATCTTTAGACCCAGGTCCTCTTGTAGTTCTATTAGTTTCATTTCCAAAGCAGATGATTCTGTAACCAGAGGTTCGAGAATTGAATAACCATCAATGATCACAATGAATGGATTTACAAGAAAGGCGAAGCAGATCTTCAAATTCTGCAACTTCTCAAACCTGTCTAGGATATTATCAAGCAGTCCTTGTGATTTGTCTTTGTATTTTTCCGGTTTGTGGTCTTTTATTTCAATATCAGGGAATGTAGTTACTCTCCTTTTGAGAGTGGGAAAGTAGCTGAAGTTTCTTAACATTATGTTCTCTTTGAAAAAGTCTTATTTTATTCTGAAAGCTGAAAACTGTCTGAGTAAGATTAGAAAAAAATCTTATCCTTCCTATGGAGTACCAAGTTGAGAGTTTCTAGGTAATTCATTACATCAGTAGAGAACAATGGATCTTGCATCCATTCATCATAATAGGTTCCAACGGATCCACAAACCTATTTTAGACATTGCTGGTTGACAGTCACCTCACAATGCAGTAGAAAGAGACTTGTTTTGTTTTTTTAATTTCGCACAAAGCTACTGTGCTAGCCGTCCCTAATTTAGCAGTGTAAGACTAGAAGGAAGGCAGCTAGTCATCACCACCCACCGCCAACTCTTGGGCTACTCTTTTACCAACGAATAGTGGGATTGACCGTCATACTATAAATGTCCCCACAGCTGAAGGGGCGAGCATGTTTGGTGCAAGCGGGATTCGAACCCACGACACTCGGATTACGAGTCGCACGCCTTACGTGCTTGGCCATGCAGGGCCTAGAAAGAGACGTCACCGAGTTTATCTTCTGATTCCAGTTCTTCATTAAAATTTCTGAACTGTCGGTGGGCCTTCCCGTTTAAATGTATGAAATTAACAATATCAAGAACAAATTTCATAACATCTTCATACTTGAAGTATCTGGCTGCCAGGTGTTCACAATGAATAATAAAATGAACAGGGAAAAACTATGGAAACCTGGGATCACTTTTCATAAGTGCAAGTAATCCTGCATTTCTCTCCACCATTCCAGGTGCTCCATCTGTTGCAACACTTATCCAGTGGAATATCAGCATTTGTTAAGACTTTATCAAGCGCATTTTTAATTTCAACACCATGAGTTGTTTCTTTTAGTGCTATTAAGTTCAACATCTCTTCTTTCACAGTTACATTAGAGGAAACATAATGAACGAATACCGCCAGTTGTGGGTTGTCTTGTATGTAGATTCGTCAAGTGCTAAGCTGGATGCAAGGGAGTTCTTTAGATCATTTATATTTTGCAGGCAACATCATCATTGATCTGGTAGATACGTCTCTCTGTAGTGTAGTGTGAAGCTGGTGTTTGTGTTATTAGTCGCTGAAGTTTTGTGTTATTTGGATCTAACATTGCAACAACTTCAGCTATATTCTTCTTAACAAATTCACCATCAGATTATAAACGTTTAGCACTAGCAATATTCCACGATATAGCAAAACATAATTGCAAAGCTCAGCCAACATATTTCCGTGATTCGCACATTATGTCAAGAAGCCGCAGTTTGGCCACCCTGACCTATTTGATGGATTACGTCTTAATAGTATGGTTTGGTATTGAATTTCGCGCGAAGCTACCCGAGGGTTGTCTGAGCTACCGTCCCTAACTTAGCAGTGTAAGACTAGAAGGAAGGCAGCTAGTCACCACCACACACAGCCAACGAATTGTGGGATTGACCGTAACATTATAACGCTCCACGGCTGAAAGGGAGACCATGTTTGGTGTGATGGGGATTCGAAACCGTGACCTTCGGATTACGAGTCAAGCGCTCTAATCACCTGGCCGTACCGGGCCTGTTGGTATAGACCTTTATGAAATATATGGTTATTTGAACATAAGAGAGAGAAGATGCGCGTTCTATCACAGCTTAGATCTACGCCTTTTAGCTTAACTTTCACTGTTAGAGCATCGAGAAGCACGTGCACTAACGCCGAACATAGTCTATGAAGAATGCACTTGGAGACCTAATTGAATCGGTGAATTCAAAAGGAATCCAAGTCCAAGAAATATGTTTTTGCAGGAAATCAACTTAATTGCATATCTTAAAGGGAGGCTATGCCAAATGAATCATACTTTACCCAGATATAGCATCAGTTTATAGCTTACAAATGCTTTAATATGAAGCACTTCACTTTTTTAATTTCAGAGAGTTGGCGAACTAAAGTCTCTGGACTTGGGTCCTTCTTGAATTAAACAATAGTAAAATCTGAAGAGAATGGACATACCACACATTTCCCATCTGAGGATACCTTTATTTCTTATTCTGTCATATTTTAACACTTCTTAAGATCAGTTTATATCCAAATTATTGTTTTGATACATGATTACTGCTAGTAAAATGAGTTTTCCATTCTGAAAGGGGACAGATTATCAATGAGGTACATCATTCTAATGGTATCTAATCTTCAAAGTCAAACTCATCTTTACCCCTAGTATCACAAAATGTTAACTTATTTAGGAACCGCTGAACTTCTGGTGAAAGATATTTTGCCAATTTTTGAACATCCTTTACTTTTGCTATCTTTACACCAAGTTGCCCACTGCAAAGTGGCTCCTCTGGGTATGTAACAACCCTGACTGAGGGCTTTAGAAGGCGGAATTTGGTTATGACTTAAGCAAACATATTTTCGGAAACCTCTATGTCATTTCTGAAATTTGCACTGAATCTGAACAACTTGTATTTGCTGACTATGTACTTCTCTCCATCCTTTCTGACTGACTTTTTATAAAATTGACCAAGGTGGGATTTGAAATCAAGCATATCATTCTTTGCCTTCAGCACGTAATCTTTTTTGTTTGTTTCTGGCCCATTCTTGTTCATTACGCTTTTCTTTCGGCCTAATCTCTTCATCACTTGAATCAAACTCATGCTGAATGGGCGTTGCCATCTTGGATGACTAGTGCTGCCACCTACGGCATTAAGCTAAATCAATGCAAGAGAGATTCAAGTCCTGGAGTTGCGTCCCTCTTGCACTCAATGCATTTTAAATGCTGTGAATAATCAATACATTATTGTGAACTTGGGACCTTTATGCACATAATCAGATAGCTTGTCTCTTAAAGATCATTAAACATATAATATCTCAATTTTGAAAATTTGTGGATTTGGGCCCCTTTTGTATTCACCGATTCAATTGTTATTGCATTGATGACCTCATTGTTTTTTAAGTCTAGAAGTTAGACCCCTCTCCTGTAGTACTGCCGTGTACCAATTGTTTTACATAAGAATTAAGGTTTATTTATTTCAGAATTTCGTGTGAAACTACGCAAGGTCTAACTAGCATAGCTATCCCTAATTTTTGAACTGATAGATTAGGTAGCGATATAAAATGAGAGAGATGACATTACAGAATATTGTACATAATATAACGCTCTCTTATCTACAGTAAGTTCTTTAAAAGTCTGCTTAGACTGTGGGATTTAGCCATCTCTCTCATAGTACATCTACGCCCACAAAGCGCAGAGCGCGTTTATGTGGGTGGAGGTCGTCTCAAAAGTGTTTGTATTTTGTATAGCGTTAAAAGAACACGTAAGCACTTGAACCAGATACGGCTGGATCATTTGTAGCAAGAGTACACCAAATTGAAATGTACACACCAGCTTTTGGCATTAATTTTGTCCCGCATTAAAACTTTTGAGCATGTTAAGAGATTGTAAAATAATCAAAACTAAATACTTTCCGACCATACCTTTAAAATAATCAAAACTAAATACTTTCCGACCATACCTTCGATTTCACCCTCCTACAGGTTATCATCACGCACTGTGCAGTCACTGGAATGACCAAACTAACCGAGTTAATTGTACCCACTGTAATTCTAATCTATGTCTTTCAATATTTCTTAATTTTACCACTAAACACCCAAGTGTCATTTAGTTCCAACACCTCTTTATATTAAAGTCCCTTAAAAAGTTCGATTCCTCAAAGAATATTTAATGATTTTATTTTTGTTGTCACACTGTAAGACAGCAACGTGCCATTTTTTTAAATTGCACGTTGATTTAAAAATATCGTTTTTTGTGTTATGCATATGTTTATATTTTATTTTTGCAATTCTAATTCCTATCCAGCGTTGAAATGGTGTTTTGATGACCAAACTATCGAAGTAAAAATTGCACTAGGCCTAATATAAGGTAAGGAGAACGCATTGGTACATTGAATTTCATGTAAACTCTTCAAGAATCTGTCCCTAATTTTGAATTAATAGACTAGATGGGGAAAAGTGTATTTAATATTACCCACTAATAATTTTTGTGAGAGAGAGTAGTGAACGCAAACGAATTTGGCAGGGGTTTAGATTAGAGAGAGAAAAGTCTCAAGAATTCTCTTTCCAATTTGGGTGGTCAGGAACGTTGTGGTTCCTCTTCGTTCCCTCAAGTGAAAGATTATTGAACTTTACATGGAAGTTTGTCTTTATTTTGTTTTAGTTTCTTTAAGGTGAAGAAATGAGGTAGGGGATATGAAAATGACGCGAGAGAAGAGAGACCTAGACGAGGGCGGCATAAAGAAAGTAATACAGGCTAAAGCCTGCGGTCCGAATAACCTGACGGCTGGCGATTATTAAACATTGACTTGAGATTGACTTAAATGGCTGTTTTCAGGACTTGGCAAAAATGTTGCCTTGGCTGAGATTTACAGTTTCAATGCCATAGATTTAGCTGTGGGGGAACACGGGAGTACTCCGAGAAAACCCTGAGTGCCGAATAATATACCCAGACCGTGCCCGGAAGAAAATCGTGGCATTTTAAACATTTTGGAATAAAACGAGAACTGATGGATTGTTGCCATGGTATACATGTGGCTGGTTGTCTAGTAACTCGGAAAACTGCTAGCTGAGGTCTTGTACAACAGGTAGGAGCTTCAAGTTGAACTTTCGTTCACACCTGACGCCCAGTGATGATAGAGAAAAACGTGAGCTTGGTGGTGAATCAACTGGTTGTTCTTCTTCAGTGAATTGTTCTTCATCGGTCTGGGATGCTTTATTTCTTGTAATTTTCATCTGTGTTTGTGGTCTGTTTCTCTATTTGAATTGACGCGTCGATAGTTGTCACGTGAATGGTCTGAGTAGTGAAATTTGACCACTTCTCTTATAATGCGTACACGGTTACATCCTCAAAGTGCAAAGAGCCATTTGTTTTGTTAGTTTGTAGTGATGTGATACGGATAACAGAATCTTAGATTCACAGTGTCGCACATTAAACACAGTAAACTAGTATTTTGGAACGGTTTAAGTGAATTTGTTTGTTTGTTTTGGAATTTCGCACAAAGCTACTCGAGGGCTATCTGTGCTAGCCGTCCCTAATTTAGTAGTGTAAGACTAGAAGGAAGGCATCTAGTCATCACCACCCACCGCCAACTCTTGGGCTACTCTTTTACCAATAGTGGATTGACCGTCACTTTATACACCCCCACGGCTGGGAGGGCGAGCATGTTTAGCGCGACGTGGGCGCGAACCCGCGACCCTGGGATTACGAGTCGCATGCCTTACGCGCTTAGCCATGCCAGGCCTGGCCCACTGAGAAAGTTACAGTAATTTCAGGCAGTGTTTGACTCTGTACGAGTGGTCGATTCAGAATTAATATTCAGTGTTTAACTTTTCACTTTCAGATACCTTTTAGCACTTTGTTTCAAAATGTTCGAGCAAACTCACACATAAATTGGAGACCAAAAGAAAGATAAATAGTCAATAACATTCACCGTCAAACTCTAATATGGCTAATTAGTAAAATTTATCGATCACTCATATAAAGTACCCACGACCGAGAGATACGGAACTGGTTTTTTCAGCAACAGAGCGTGAGCCATGAATTTTTCGATTCACAGTTTGGGCACGTTAACCCGAAGGCTACGCTCAACCCGCTCGCATTTATATATTAAGTGTCCCCGTACTGTAAGATTGTTATTAATTTAAACTAAATCGAGCAAATATTAGCTGAAAATGTATATTAAGTAATTGATAGCAATTAAGAGTGATGAAAACACAAAACATTATTTTGAACAGTTGCTCCGATTCACATTACAATATTTTAAGTAACATTTCGGCCTATATCAGGGCTTTTGTTTGACTAGATCAGAGATTTAGTGTGATTAATCAACGAAATACATAAAGATGCATTTACAAACAAATTATCAAATCATGTTCTTCTTGATAAATTCGTAAGCCTACTATTAATATTAGAAATATCTTGCCAATTGAAAACTCACAGTAGTAGTTTAGTTCTGAATGTTTTTTTCATTACTGTAATTTTATTTAAATTCGCACACGTGAAGCAGTGGTTTCTGACACGCGACGTGGGGGCTACATAAAGTCTTCCCAAACCTGATTCTTGGCCCGCACCATAATCAGATATGTTAGCACTTTAAGTGAATACAATACCCGAGAGTAAGCAAAACTGTACTTAGGGAGAGATATTTCCTCCCAACAATCTTACGATGATCGTCAGCTTTATGGTTATCAGCTGATACGGCCCAATGCTAAATTATCCCCCAAAATAATCAAATGCAATTGCAAATTGTTCTTTGTCCTTATCTTAATCAAAATGATACTTTGCTCAACGTTATTAAGTTAGTTGCACCGTACAGTTAATAATTATTCACATTTTTACAGTTGTTACTTTTCAGTACGCAGTGCAGAAGCTGAAGGAAGCCACTATTTGGGCAATTTTTAAAACCCTCACCCACCCCAGAAAAACGATTATCATTCACAAAATTAGGACTAGTCTTAAATTCTGTTATTATCTAGAGGTTCTCCAATGGCACAGCGGTATGTCTGCGGACTTATAACACTAGAAACCGGGTTTCAATACTCGAAGTGGGCAGAGCACAGATAGCCCATTGTGTAGCTCTGTGTTTAACTACAAACAAGAAGTTTCGCGCAAAACGACACAAGGTTTCATATTATATCTGCCCTTTATGTTGAACTCGAGAGAAGACAATAAGTGAAGAGTACCCTTATTCATCTCAAGAAATTTTGGAGTACTGTAATTGAATAGAAGAATTTGATGGTCACTTTTAACGCCACCACGGTCCCAGAGTGTGGAGCGCGTTTTATCGAAAAGGGACGCAAACCATAACTCCTTAGGATTCACAGGCCGGCACGTTATACACTAGGTTATGCCAAGCATTGGTAACAAGGGAATATGATGAGCCCGTAACAATTAGTTAACAGTTGAAACATTATTAGTACTCAATACTTTATTCTTCAAAGTTAATGTTTACACTTCATATACATTTTGATACTTTTAATGGCATATCCATAAGAGTCTTATTCACTATCCATAATTAAAATTACTTTCATTTTGATACTCATAATTTACAGACGGTAGTGAATAATGTTGGATTCTCGGCAGTTTTGATATTTCGTGCCATGCGAATATGGACAAGTTTCGATCAAAGCAAATCCATTCTGTAAAATATCGAACATGTAACTTTAACTATATATCCCTAGCGGCAAAAATAAAATGTTCTAGATTTGAAATAATCGGCTTAAATAAACATAACTAGAGTGGAACCCTCTAAAGCAGCCACCTTCGGGATTGATACAAACTGGCCTGATTAGAGTGGTTCCACTGTATAACAATCCGATTTCCCTTCCTCTTAGCAAAAACACAAAAATCATTATTATACCCTTGTTAGTACGTTTCGAAATTTTTAATTTGCAAAGCGTTAAGTTGAAATGATGTGAGCGTCTAAACTGAAACGTCTTCTAGTTTCCTCATTATTTACCGTATTGCTATAACATCTACATGCTTGTCAGTTTCACTTATTTCTTTTTCGTGAACGTCTACACGAAAGAGGGAATATTTTAGAACAATATCCACTTCACCTTTTTTATTCTCGTGAAGTATGAATCAAGATATTACATTTTATCTCTAAATAAATAAAAACAACATTTATATATGTTTATGATATATTTAAAGGTAGAACTAATGATGCCTAAATGCTTATAATCAAAATACAATCGATGCCTTTATAACATATGTAAAATACATAATAATGACTGCCTATGTTTGTTACTGTTTACAGGACATATATCTTTCACTACGAGTCTGTTTAAAAAATGAGATAACAACGAACTACTAGTGGTCTCCTTTGTGAAAACATGCTGCAATCACAAAACTTTAAAAACTAGTTTTAATTTATTTCCATGAATGCACCCAAGAGACATAAAAGAAGATCACATCTTGAAGTATGAATTGAAACCTCTGGCAGTGCCTACCATCTTTCCAGGTCACCTTCGACATAGAGCAAGTTGTAATCACAAAATAGACAACACCCAAACAAACGTGTTCCTGAAATCAAGGAAACATATCCAGTATCTGTCAAGAAAAAGAAAAATAGATCAGGTTTCGAGCATTCATATTGTTGAACTGTCCCAATGGAAAATCAGCTTGAAGCAGCTAAGGACAAACTAAAAAAAAACAACAACAAAACGACTACCGCATGTGACAACAATTAGACAGTGGAGTTCCAGTATAAACTGTGAGCATGGCTTTCTCAAAGAGACTTTGAATCACTTAAAAAAAATGACCAAAAATAGTAGAGACTGAATGCTCCTTTCTGACGCCATGGCAATCAAGAAGGAAGTTATTTTGAACTCAGCTACAAAGAAATACACAGGATTTTTTTATTGTGACCACTTTCAACTATTTTGTGGGGACTATCCAGCAACTGAAAAATTATTTTACATTTAACATATACAATATTCGCACATATAGGGTGTACAATGTAGTAGTAATATTTGAAACAAAATAGATAATTAACTAACTATCCTGTTACCTCATTACCACTAAAAATTACAAAAATAATGTCAATAATATAAAATTATATTTTTTTAAATTTAGTTATGTTTCCGTTGTTCTTAAGGTCCATACATTCACCTGTAATTATTACGTATTATTTCCTCCAATATACATATTTTTAAATTAACATAAAATTTAATACATCTTTTACATTGTATACATATGATGTAACTAATGCCAGTTGACATGCCTTCTATATAACAGTGTATATTATGACTTATTTTTCAGTAATATACTTGTAGATCTGATTATGTATCCTTCACTGTAATCTTACCAGGCCTGGCATGGCCTAGCGCGTTAGGGCGTGCGCTTTGTGATCTGAGGGTCGCGAGTTCGCGCCAAACATGCTCGCCCTCCCAGCCGTGAGGGTGTATAATGTAACGGTCAATCCCACTTTTCGTTGGTAAAAGAGTGTTCCAAAAGTTGGCGGTGGGTGGTGATGACTAGCTGCCTTCCCTCTAGTCTTACACTACTAAATTAGGAACGGCTAGCACAGATAGCCCTCGAGTAGCTTTGTGCGAAATTCCAAAAAAAAAAAAAAAGTAATCTTACGAAATGTAATAAATTGAATATACAACTCAAAAAGGTGATTAACGATTTAAAAAGCTAGAACTATCATATGCTAAATATCCCGACTGGCCACAAGTTAAAATTACTCCCTTGCAAAGTTTCCAGTCTGGGAAAGGTTTCCGGGTCATAATAGTGACGACCGAAACAACACTGGAAGCACATTAGTTCTTATCCCTTTCGAAACTTCATATGCATTTACTATCGACTTCTACAATATTAATGGGAATTAGCGCGCAATGAACGGAAATAATGCCTAGTCGCATATTTCGAAGCTTACGAGCCAAAGGGCTTTTAAAAGTCTGCAGATGGAAGCTTTCAATATGGAATTTGAACATTTTTATATTCAAGAGTGCCTACAATGCTTTTCAATCACAAAAGTAGGCAAAATGTATTTTTTAAAATATATAAGTCCTCATTGACGAATTTAGGCACTATGTCTCGTACTCATACGTAAATATATAGACTAAATTTCTACGGAATCAGTTACGTTATGATACCTACCGGGAATTATTCGAAAACAAATTGCGACAATTTACTTCATGCATGGCAACTTGCTTCATAATTGCTATAATCGCACACAATGTTAGTTAACTATATGGTTTTGTCAGGAAATTCTCACCCCCTTCCTTGACATTGTTCCCATTTGGGCGGCCATTTTGAAACCCACATTACAAAACAGTCTGTGATTGATCAATGTACGAGAGTACTCGGTCCCTGTTTATAACTCTATGGTGACTAACTGTGGTATTTACAGGTAAAACGAATTTTTTGACAATTATCACTTAGGTGAACCTACATGAAGCAAAAAACAATAGTAGATTCGATCAAGAAATAAAAGTATGCTGTGTTTGATAATTCCAAGTTTTTAAAGTTTGAAATAGAGAAATACATGTTAACAAAAAAAAGCAACCATTATAAGAAACAAACAGAAGATAACGAACACGTACTTGCGCAGGTTGTCACAAACTCAAGGTATATTTTCGTCAAACCAACCAATAATTAGTTTAATTTGATAAGGGAAAATGTGCACTTTGTGGTAAAAGTATGAAAAGTGGTACACACTTATATTATGCTAAAGAATGTAAATTTTGATATAGTGACATTCTAGACTTTGCTTGTGACGGCCATTTTTCAGGATAGATCATATCTCTGAAACTAAGACTAGTAAGAGGCCTAGAACCTTCATTAAGATGTCTAAACTCAAGTCTTCGGGGTCCTCGAGTTTAGAAAAAGTAATCACGTCTTCACGCGATAATCCTCTAATAGAACGACTGAATTCGATAGATGAAAGTCCCATTCTTATTTCACTATTTAGAACGTATATAAAAAATGAAAAATATTCTTGAATATCTAAATCTGGATAAAACAAATAGTTTTCGTTTTATATCTATTAATAATGACTGATTTGATTTTTTTACAAAACTTTCATATTTGCATACAACCATGTAGTCTAAAAATGTTGACTGCAATGGACTATGTGAATACACACACACACACACACTTGTAGTATGAAATCTCCGTACAACAGTGTGTAGTCTAAGAGCTTACAGAACTAATAAAGGTGCGGTTCACAAAGCAACAGATCTTGTTCAGTATTGAATATTTATCATTACCTTAAAATAACAGTATTTCTTGGTTAAAGACTAATGTTGACTGAAATACTAGATTTCAACTATTTTGCACATTCCATTATTAGTCATTTGAACTTCATATTTTTGGTTTTAATTTTCAATTCTGATTTACTTTAGCCATTAATAATAATTACCAGTAAAAGACTGTGTGCGTTTTAGTTTAAAAAAAAGCAAATAAAAATAATTTTAAAAAAATGTAAAACTTGAGAATTAATAAACTCAGAAAATGGTGAAAGATACTAATCACGATATTGTCGGTATTTTTATGAAATTGATTTCAGTTTGCGCTCGAATCATTAGTGGAATAAAAACATTGAGAATAACATAATAATGAGTATGGGTTTTGACTAAATTACAATAAAAAATGTATAGATACACACAGACAAGGTGATGCCTATTTATTTCTATCATGGAACAAAACTCAACAATCACAAAAATTCAAATTTACAATAATAGGTAAAGTCGTTGCTCATTGATAACTTGACAATATCAAGGTAACACAGAAAGACAAAGTTTGAAGAAATTGATAATAAGTTACTGTCAACATTTCAAAACACTAACAATATACTTGGCTTTATAGGTTAAACTTGACAGTTAACTGTAAATTCATCACAAAATATTTTTATTATCACTGGATTTAGTCTACATTAAACAGTATTGAAGACAGAATCAAGAAAAACATTACATACTTTTAAATATGTAAACTGTATCAATACAAAATCTTAGAATGGACCATAAATGAGACTTCTGAACCTGACGTGAAGATGAACTCCACCTGTACTGAATGGAGTGAGCAACAAATTCAGCTTTTTTACTAATGAACCAATTAAAATAAAGATTAATCTTATGTTTCACATTCCATTAACTTTATTTACTGGAAAAAGTATATTCAAGACTCAATAAACACAACTTTCGGTGATACAAACACCTTAAATCAGTACAAATTATTGTGATGTAAAGTATTTTAAAACTGTGTCTATACTTATTACTAGCATTAAAACATCACTACTAGGAAGCAACATGGTTACATTTGAAGGAAAAAACAAGCATATGCACTAACAAACCTACATATATTTCTAAATAAAGATATATCAGAAGTTTACAGAAAAAAAATACCTTACTAGCATCCACATAAAACACAGCAAGTGCATAAGACCAAACAGACATGAAGAGAAAAACTTCAGAATCAAAATAAACCATTACAAACCAATCTATTAATACAACATGGGTAATAGTTAACTAAACTATGTACCAATCTTGTGCCAAAAGGGCAGTAAAACATTGTTTACGTGATCAACTACCAATCTCATAACTCAAAGACAAATTAAAGTAATATTAAGAAAACTGTATATCAATGTTGTGACTAAATATGTGTAACAACACTTATACAGAAGACAATGTAGAAACAAAATGACTACAAAGTAAGATTAATAGCAAGTTATTCAGAATGCAAACTATTAATTTTTAAATGCAACATAGACAAAAGGAAGTTCTACTTACAGCACACAACACTGATCCAAATACAATAAAGTTACCTGTAGTAAGTTTTAACAATACATGAAAAACATTAAAACAAATAACTCAGAAGACAAATTAGCAATCTCGAGATACAATGATGACAATACCACTAAAAGTTTAAAAGAACAATCACTTATCTTATAATTTAGTATGGACACAACTACAGAAGACTAAAGAAGGGGAATAACCCACAATACAACATGAATAGAAGAACATTGTGAAAATTTAGGATTAAATGGTAAGGATATGTAATTCTAATAACCAGACAGTCACAATAAAAAAATAAAGTCTTAACTAACAGTGCAAATGAATAAAACAAAAGCAGAGAAGATAAACTATATAACTATCAACATTTACGTAAATCACAGACAAACTCAAGTACAAGTCACATATCGACACATTCCTTGCTTCAGGAGGACCATAAATCATCTGCTACATATATACAAAACATTTATGCATAATAAGTAGTTTAATTATATAATAAGAATACAGTTGGACAATAACACTTCAATCTAAGTTTACTAAGCAGTAGGTAATATAACATTCCTTGGGCAAACAAACCAGAAAATATTATCACTTTTGATGTAGTACAGATTAAAGCTTGAAATACACAATAAACATGGTGAAAGGTTACAACTGCACCACAACTCTGACAGAGCTCTATATTAATGTTAACAACCAATATCTGATACAAATATCAATAGTGTATAACAGGCAAAGATGTAGCTTTATATATGTCAACAACCAATATCTGATAGAAACATTAATAGTGGATAACAGGCAAAAGTGTAGCTGTATATTAAAGTTACTAATCAACACCTAATGTTTAACATTACATCCTATTTTTTTTATCCTAAAAGCCTACATGAAGGCTGAGGACAACAAATACAACTAAATAAAAAACAAATTGAAGTACAACAGCCACAAAATGACTAGCACAGACATCACTTCTACTACAACCAATCAACTTAGAGATGGTGCCATCTTTGAAGTTGTTTCCCATTGTTTTGTCACGTCTTTGTGAACCAAACTGGTTAAATATATTTACATACTTCAACAAGGTTAAACAATGATGACTGTAAAAAAAATTGTAAATTAGTTAGGCATATTGCTATTTCATGACAGTGTATCTCAATTTCAACCAAGCTTCCCGAACTATGAGGAATTGAATAGAATCCCTTACTGAATACCTAAAGGAGAAGACTTTAAATGATATCACTACACCATGAAAAAAGTTATTTTGCCTATTACATCAAAACTGGACAACATCAAGAATTAACTTATATAATCAGAGCAAACCTCAACAAAAAAAAGAGATTACTTAGTGTATAACTCTTCTGCTTCTTCAAATTCCATCTCTTGTAAATGTTTGGATGAAGGGCAAATACACAAAGATATTTTGGATGAGTTCCACTAACACATTTATATTATCATAACATCTGTCAATGTGCTTAAAAAATTAGATAATTTGCATAAGCACATTAAAAATAACTTAAATCACTTACATGACTATAAACTATCTTCAGGTTTTAATAATATAAAATATGTAACAATGAACTTAACATATGGGCTAGATGCAAAAATTTATTTAGTATTAGCAAAGCTGGTTACTACACAAAACTAACCCTTCTATTAATAAGGCTGAACATTTTAATATAATAAACTTAAATTACAGGAACTGGTAACTTTACAAAACAGATTATTTTGTGTTCAAGTTAGAAAATAACAAGCTACTAATTTATTACTATAAAAAGACCATTTTTTTTAACAATATCATGTCTGGTTTTTATTTAAATTGGGTATTTTGGTGCAATTTAAAGCATGTGATCCATTCAATGTTTTGTTTTTATGTTATTCTGATTTGTAGGAACTACCATGCTTCATCTGTACACCAAAGAAAGCTACAGAACCTCACAACTCACTAAAAAATACGTCACTCTTCAAATACCTATATTAATGTATATTCATTTGCAATGAAAAGTTAGAAATTGAAATAATAATAATAATAATGAAATTCAAATAGTCCAGAAAATAGATGGATAATGAAACAACCTTTGAAAAAAGTTTGAAACATATTGAATCAATTAACTGATGTGAAAACTAGCTAAGAAAATAGTGTAGCTGTAAAATTGAAAGTCGGTGCACTGAACCATGTATAATATTCTACACTAGAGTACACCTTACATAACTTTATGACATTAACTCTGAAATAATATATACACATATTTAATGTACAATCACAATGCAAGTTTCAGTTTTAAAGCTTTCATTCATGATGGTAGTTCACACTTTATCTTGTATACTAGACAGAATGTACTGTTTAATCCAGTTAGTGGAACCCATCACAAAGAGCTACAGAGGAATTCTTTTAAGATACATGAATTTATTAAATTATACAACAATTCATAACATTCCCAAATAAAAATTATCATAAATTCCAATTTTCATAGTTACAGAATTCTTTTACTACACACACAAAAAAAAAATTCGTGTAATCCACATACACAGTTGTTTTTTTAACATTCCCAAAACAAAATGGACATTCAAGAAATTATGTTCAGCCATTCAGAACAAAAAGGAACCTGGCAATATTCTGAAAGATAATCTGAGTTTGTAACACCAGAGCATAAAACAATGACTAACCAAATAATTAATCTCAGTTTATCCATACTGAGTAAATACAAAAGTACAAACAGCTCCTTTCAGTGTTTGAACATAGAGGTTTAAAACATCACACACAACAGAAATAATTTTATTTTTATATAAAAACCTTAAAATGTGAGAGCAGCTGATACTGCATCTAATGCAATTAAACTTATCTTCAGTTATACACATATACATTAAGGTAGCATGTTTTTGTATGAAATAAATTTCACCAATTATTTTATCATATAAAATCAATTTCTCATTGCATTTGAATGATGATTTTTTTTTGTTATTATTAAACAATCCAAAAAAAATTGTAATTATTCTGGAATAAAATAAATGTCAGTTTCAATAACTAATATACCAATATCTAATGTATAAATCAGACAATATTACAAAATTATCTACATAGAACATGAAATTCTGATCTATTTCCAGAACAATCTTATGAAAAATCTTAATGAAAGTTTCATATTTATCAATTACTATAGACTTTATAGCACCATTCATTCGAATTCATGGGTGTTCTATAAATACTCAACACTATTTGAAAATAACTTTATTATAACCAAGTCTGCCTATAAGTTCAATACGCATTGTTTACCTTGTTATTTAGAATTTGATGGGTGTATCAACACTAAAATTCATTATCTTAGTAAATACAGATTTAACAATGAAGACCATCTTATTGCCAGGATCCTGAGCCTTTGACCAAAAAAAAAAAAAAAAAAAGCCAAACTAGGGGAGGGAAAAAAAGACGACTAACGAGACCTTTATATGACATTCTGTGCAGATTCTAAACCTATCTGTGGCACCATGGTCAGATTCCTAGAGGAAAAGATGCATTTATTATAAAACATTATTAACATGAACAGTACATATACATATCTTGACTTTGAGTAACATTAATATTTTATCACAGACAAAACATCAAATAATTTTTAAAGCAGGCCTTATTGTTACACTCGTAAACAGTATGTAAATACAAGGTTTGTATTTACAAATCAAGAATATTTTTAAACAATGAAATTATACTTGTATACATATCTTCAATGTTAGATGACATTTAAGTTTACCTGAAAAAAAGAACAGATTTACAAAATACATTAGCAAAATACTTCATTGGACCCTGAGGTGTGGATGGTGTGTTCAATCAAACTTATCTTTAAGAGTAGAAGATACACAAGCATACAAGGGTTAATAGTGGATGACTCACTATAACACTATAGTATTGCAAGCATCTAACAATCTGTCAGTTAAACAATATCCAATGAGGCAATAATTCATGCTATACAACAAACAAGGAGGTAATGCCAATAACAATTATTCTTTTGATGGGTCAGGAAGTTAGCTCAGTGATAGCTTTAACCTGTTGACTGCCTAGTATTTCAGCTGCTACAATAGAATTCTAATGCATCTTCATTTTGTAATTTTTTCGTGATGCCATTTTGAATCAAAAGTGAAACAATTTGTAAACAGGTCAAATGCATGTATGGTGCTGACATCTAGCATTGAAGTTAGGTATTATTGAGAACGAATTAACTCGTCCATGGCACTGTGTTACCGATCGGCTTGGACGAGTTACCTCGTCTACGGCACTGAACAGGTTATTTAAAAACACAAACATAATGGTGAATAAAAAAAAACAACCAACAAAAATGCTCATAAATTTCACTTCTAACAATTTAGTTAGACCTAGCAGTAAACAAAAAGGAAGAAATAAGTTTGCAGGAGTAAAAGACAAGCAGAATCTTGTATTAGCCTAGTTCTCATATGCTTTCTCAAACCAGCATAAAAAATGGATCAAGTCCTAAGAATGTATATATCACAAAGCCTATCAAAGCAGTACTATCAATAATCAGTGATGACAAGAAAACCAACTTGTACAGAAAAATATGTATGTAAAAACGACTGGTTTGGGTTGTGAACCTGACGATGACTGAAGAAGATCAAAACATTGTTCACTTCTCTACATAAAAATTTTCTCAACCAAACCAGCCATTTTTACATATATATAATATCATCATTATCCACCATTTCAACAATAGTCAAACAACAAGTATCCTTTAGAATACCGGTTCTTTAAACAAAGGAAATGTTTTAATCCAACAAGTGAGGATATTATGCCAAGAAGAAAATCAAAAATATTTTTTGTGCTATAACTAGAAAACAACCAGGTTCAAGTGGACTTACTGCATTTATGCAATGTTTGTAAGAATTTCAAACTTCCACATTATCACAACAAATATATAAAAGAAAAATTTTTATGAACATAAATGTTTTAGTTCAACTCTTGAAGGAATTGTTTGTCTGTTTGAATTGCATGCAAAGCTACACGAGGGCTATCTGCACAAGCTGTCCCAAGTTAGCAGTGAAAGACAAGCAGAAAGGCAGCTTCACCACTCATGTATACTCTAGGGCTTCTTTATATTGACTAATAGTGGGATTGACCATTGCATTACAATGCACCTACTGTTGAAAGTGCAAGGACTTTTAGTAGGATGGAGATATCAACTTATAACACTTCACATCCTGGAATTTTATAGATTCAGGAATATTGGAAACCTTTCACACTGCGGATAATTGTTATATTTTAATGTATTTAAAAAAATGTATTTTTTATTGCAAGTAAAAAGTAACACAGCTACAATTTATACACATCAAAATGTTTATAATTATTTAAAATTAATTAGTTCTATTAATTATAGATGAAGAAGAGCTTACTATAAACCCAGCTGGTTAGAAAAACAACATTATCTTCTTGAATTCAAAAATACACTCATACCCCATCTGTTGTGTTTATGTTTGGGCCATATTTCCAAGACAGTAATAATGGTATGATTTTTAAATTCACAATTATTCTTTAGAAATCAACACTTAAATCTGTCACTTATATATATTCCTAAACAGTAAGAATCTAATGCTTTATTCTTTTTTGCCTTTCTTTCAAAGTAGGCATGTACTAGAATTGAAGAAATTAGAATATCAAGATTAGTGTTAAAATATTGACCTCATTTAGAGTTCCCTACCCCTTATAGCAACTTTTATTTTTGTAGACTGGGTATCAACAGCTCATCTAATTAAAAGTTAACTTACACAAATCACGGCAGTGGCACCATCACTTGGACGTAGCTCACAGGAAATAGGCCAGAGCGACCACTCATGGTGCCTTCGTACCAGTTTTCATCGATTCGGCAAACAAGATTGATCACGTCCCCTTCTTTGAAGCCCAATTCTCCCTCATTCTCTGGTTCAAAATCATAGAGAGCTTGACAGCAAGGCTGCTGACGTACTGGTGTTCTAGCTGGAGAACGAACAGGAGAAGGAAGTGGAGAAGCTGGAGGACCATTCCATTATTAGAAAAACTAAACTAAACCAGAAGTACTATCACCAAGTAATAATGAAATACAAAATAATACAAGTTTATTAACAAAATGTTTAAGAAAGGTATCACACTTTTTAAATGATTTAATGTTCACCTATCAATTTATAAGTATAAAAACATTTGTAAATATGATAAAAGCACTAAAAATAAATTTCTTCATAAACAGACTAAAAACCTAATTATACACTTCGAGTTTTCAACAATATTCAGATTTTTGTTTTATTTTTTAATATTAAATATGAAACTTATGCTACAGTTTGAGAAACTAGAAAATGTTTTCATAATGTTATTATCAAAACTATATTACAAAACTTGCATATTTCTTTGATGCAAGTAATAACTGTAAGTTTTATTTTACTGTTTCTATTGGACCTGCATTACATTAGTCATTAGACAAACAGAACATCAGTAGACCTTGAAACATTTATAACTTCACTAATTTACCATTAATAGTATCACTTACCCTAAATATTTACTTCCTAATATCTTATACTGTGTGTAAAACTACAGCTTGCTAACAAAACTAAAAAAAACTTACTGCAAGCAATCCATGCACTTCAGAATATCATACAGCCAAGAAAACAAAACAAAAGAATAAAGAAAAGAAATAGTTCAAGCACTTTATATTTGACCAGGTGTAACAGTTTTTCCTCTTTCGATTATCACTGAATCAAAAACTCACTCTTTACTTAGAAGCTGGAGGTTTTCATTTTAATTGATTTTTAGTAGAGATGGAAGGTGAATGCATTAGTAAAAAGGATATTACTTGATGTGATTTATTAATACAAGAAACCAGCGAGAAAAATAGCATTAATATAGCAGTAGTAAAACCCAATGTAGCTAGTATTTTATAGTGGGTGTGTAGTTTTTAGTATTTAAAAATGTATAATTAAACTTTGTAGTATAATGATATAGAAATTTTCATGTTTTGTTTTATTGCTAAGTACCAAGTTGCATAATGTGACACTTCAGTCATGCCAACTGTTGTAACCAAATTTTGTTATAATCACTATGAACTGCAGCTGAGCCACCGAGTGATTTTTTCTGACAGATAGATGACAAGCATAACAAGCCAATTTGACCATATTTCACCACTATTAAACACTAGCTCAATGAAAGCAAAATATATTAATGAAACAGGAGCGTTAGTACCATTAGGAGAACGACTAGGTGAACGACACGGTGACGTGACACCACCAGTAGAAGGACTCCCATGCCCAGTTAGAAACAATGTATCAGGATGACGTGGGTTAATGGGAGATGTTGCAGGAGATCGGGCTGGTGAAGCTAATGAAAGACAAGAGCAACAGGGTAACATGAGCACAGACAGAAAATAGAACAAATTAGCATATTAATTATAAAAGTTTAGATTAGTTCACAGGATAAAATGAGAGCACATAAAAACTGGAAGTATAAAAATTCCACAATAATAATTAGCATTAAACAGTACAGTGATTGAAGATGGCCAGAATATAGTGAAATGGAAGTTTTTGTACTAAAGGCACACACAGATAATACTCAACAAATAAGCATCAGAGAATCACAATACACTGAAACCTTTTTGCAAATTTTGCAAATTCTTTGTAAAACAGTGGTTGGTCTAATTATAAAATTACTATTCTGTTCCTATGTATTTTCTTGAAATGGTTTCTAAAAGTTGAGGATATTTTACGTTTATGATTTTTTTTTTTTTAATTTCATGCAAAGCTATATGAGGGCTATCTCTGCTGGCCCTCCCTAATTTATTAGTGTAAGACTAGAGGGAAGGCAGCTAGTCATCACCACCCACTGCCAACTCTTGGGCTACTTTTGTATCAACAAATAATGGGAGTTATTGTCACATTATAATGCCCCCCATGGCTAAAAGGGTGAGTATGTTTGGTGCAACAGGAATTTGAACCTGCAACCCTCAGGCTACAAGTCAAAAACCTTAAACCACGTAGCCATGCTGGGCATGAAAATTATGAAAATAAATAGTGCAGATAGCCCTCGTGTAGCTTTGTTCAATATTTAAAACAAACAATAAAAATAAAATACAAGTTTACTTTCATAAGATGTACAAAATAACATATGAATATACATAATCAATGAATCTTAGTTATTTAATTAGCCATATTAATTACTTCTGCAAATGTATGCTTTACAGCAAATGCTGGTAAGGTATTAAACATATTAACAGTTTAGCCACAAAATTTGCCACCACTAATCTTATTACAAAGAAATAACCAATAATGGAAGCAATCAAAATAAAGCAAAAATTATATTAAATAGGGAAAATAACAAACACCTATCTAAATATTTTAGCATGTTCTATTATATATTAACAGTTTTTCACCATGTTTTTTTTTTTCATAATGCAATAATAATATATTAATATTGTAGGTAACTGCATGGTTCTAAATTTATTCAAAACTCTGAACCAGGCTGTGAAATGTATAAACACACATAACAAAAAAATTACCTTGAACACTTTGAATAAAAAGTTAATCTAAAAACAATTAAATGAAAATGCAGTCTATAAAAGTAATGAATGACACACAGCCAAAAGTAAATGTGAGATTCTTTATGACAAAAATTAAATAAATTACAAACTTAAGACAACTACACTGCAGAATCCAAGGTTTACTTATGGCAGTTGTTCATAACCTGGGTTCAATCGAATATCAAGGGTTTTGTGAGTCAGTCTCAGGGGTTCGGCAGAGGTCAAGACACACACACTGTGTGTGTGTGTCCATTCCTTTCACCCCACTCGTATGATTCATGATGTCATGTGACACTTGGCAATCATTGGCTGCCACAGATCACACATCAACTGATGTGTGTGGAATTAGCCTTGTTTTTGTGACAGCACCACCATTGTCATGCAGATTGCTTTGAAAAATCTGAGTTCATTTTCATTTTGGCTTACATGGCCAATATCTTCAATGCTCTCAGTCAACAGATGCAGGGCAGTGGAGTCAACATCATCGTAGCGGAAGAAAACATTAAGGGTTTTCAAAAAAAGCTACCATTATGGACACGACAAATAGAGAATGATAACTTTGCAAACTTTTCCCTGCTGGACAACTGTGTAAGTAAGATGAAAGATGTGTCTGAAATCGGAGACATTTCTGTACCCAAGGAACTGAAGCACGCAATTGCCATGCACTTAGATGAGCTTGCAAAGTCTCTCAATGGATACTTCCCACCAGAGAGTCATATGCAGCATGGGTGAGACAGCCGTTCATGCTTAGTGTTGCGACACCAGATGTCAATGATGAATACCTTGAAAAAATCATTGAACTTTAGCAGAGCCAGGTTCAACAGCAACTTTTCAGAACAACAACGCTCTCAACATTTTGGTGTCATCAAATCATAGCGTACCCTCTTACTGCTAAAAAAGCCCTTGAGATACTCATACCATTTGCTTCAATGTATTTTTTGTGAGCAATCCTTTTCAAGGATGGTAGACATAAAATGAAGAAAAGGAACAGACTTTGTTGTGAAAATGATATGAGAGTGGCACTTGCCAAGGTGAAACTGTGCATTTCTGAACTTGTCTCTGAAAGGCAACAGCAAAAGTCACATTAATTTGCAGTAAATATTCATTGAGTTGTGTTTTTGTTTTTGTGTGAAATTCATGTTTTGCTCTTTGAACACAGTGATATGGTGTGTAACTGATGCATGGTTCATTTTGTGTACTAATAAAATATCTACTTGTTTTGAATTTGAAAATATTTTATTTTTCCAATCCCAAAGGGTTCAGTGAGTGCAAGTACAAAACTTCTGGGGTTCAGTACCTCCAACAAGGTTAAGAACCATTGACTCATGGTATGTTCTATGTAACACTTATGAAAATATTGTAGATCAAATAGGCTTAAATTGACCTTATATTTTAAATCCATGTGATAGAATCTTTTCACAAAGCTATTACATAGTACTTTTGCATGATTAAATGAGTTAGTGATAGTATTATAAAGTGGTGTAACACTACAACAAAGCATCAAGCTGTATGCAGCTGACTGACAGCATTAATATTCACATACTTTCATGTCTCTAGAATACTGGTATTGACATGTTAGAAACAATGAGAAAAAACCTAAATATGCCAGATATAAAGGTATATTTATAAATGTGTTAATGAATCTTACCTGAAATATATAGTTGGTTAGAAAATATACAGCATCAAATACTTACAATTTTGATATTAAAAAAAAATAGTTTTGATAAAAACCAACACTGATACATCATTTTGAAATCCTGCCTTGTGATAACCATTAGCCTACTTTGAAAAATAAATGTATTACAGTTACAAAAAATTTAAACAGTTTTACAAGATACATTAAGTTTGTTAAAATTTGCTCACTACAAGCTAGATGAGAGCTATTTGTACAAGCTTTTTATTTAAAAGTGATAGACTAGGTGACAGGTAGCTAGTCAATATCATCTTGATCCAAGCTGAACTATATAAATAAGGCATCTCTAACTAATAAATAAATATTTACTGTAAAAGCTATTATCAATGCTACACGAGTACCTACCAGTTTGGCAGCTAACTTTGATTTCATTCGTTTTAAGTTGCACACTCAATATTTTTTGTGACACATCTTATTGTTCACATGTAAGGTGTTTTTGATTAGGTTGGATCAAGCTGGAACACCAGGTACAAATATCTTATGATATTGGGTTATCCTGGTAAAACATTGTAACTATAGGCATTGTATTCTTTATATATCTGACATTAAGTTTTAATTATTTATGTGGTAAGTTAGTGCAAATAAATTGCTGGTAAATGCTGATGTTGCAGTACAAGATAAATTTGTATTATTTATTTCTTCTTCAGTTGAAAACACCTATGATGTCCAAAAGCAAATCAAATATAAATTCACAAGTCTATTAATGTAAGTTACCTGGAATAAGAGAAGCCATGCTATATATACATCTTCTGTAGGACTCAACATTGGCAACATTTAGAAGAAAACTATACAATTATGATAACAAATCAACTTTCATTATTTTTAAGTGGATTGGTGATACTATTAAAGTTGAATGAGTCCTAACATATGAGGAAAAGCTAATGTTTCTTAAGGCACAATTACCTGGAGTCTGGATGCATACTCCCCCCAGAAAAGTTTGAAAATTAAGACTACCAAAAACACAATTTCCTAGATTTTATGGCCTTTTTAAACATCAAGAACAAAAATAACATTGAATTTGTTCTCTCCATCATGCTAATATCAGTCATTAAATTTGAAAATCTTGTGTTTATGTGTGCACATACTACGATTTATCAACTCGATCATGAGCTAAAACCATTCATTAGATGTGGATGAGACAGAATAAGCACTTGTTGTATATTACTGTACAATGAAATAAAACATGATTATATAATGTACACTATATTTTCCTTGCTTCTCATTCACACTGAAGTGTCAGAAATGGCTTCAAAATTATTTCAAAAGAGAGAAAGGCTCAAAAACGTTAGAATTAAAGTGATTCTGGTGACAGAATTTCCAAGTTTTAGAAAATAAAAGGCATATAATGAACCATGGCATCTAGGTAGGTCATCTGCAATCAGCTGAAGTAATCAGGCAACAACCTGAAGACGAAATCCCTGCTAGATAAATAATAAAATTTAAGAAAAGCACACTTTCTTACAACTTCCAAAATGAGTGTAATCCAGTTCAATATTACTCTGTCCAGAATTAATCAAGTATTTTTGAGACATTCTTGAGTAGTTCAAAAGTCAAAGAAAATAATTGAAAATAGTAGATTCTCTCTCATTCATTTTACTTGTAAAAAATGAAATAGAAAATATGTTCAAAAGGAGGATTATTATAACTCTACATAACGAATAGGTTCCATTTCTAAATGTTACAAAGAATTAAAAGTGTGGAACTTATGATGTACTATATAATTCTGACTCAAATGCTAAATAAATATCTTACATTTCATTAAGAATCCAAGTAACTAAATGTAAAACCAATATATATTTTTTAATTACTCATTTTGAAAGTAAAAATGGAATTCTGGAAATTCACAATTTTATCAGTTGGCTCAGTGTAGAATCTAAAACAGATTATAATTATGTCATCATTGGGAAAATCATTTGTTTCCTCTTTTTCAATACCTGAAACCATTGGATATGGAGGAGGGCCTCCATTATAATTCATAGTTATGTCTCCAGGGGATAAGTCATCCTGGATTGCTGGAATGTTCAGTTCTTCGAGTCTCTTCGGTTGGTATGGTTTGTGGGGACGTCCCATTGCCAAATTCTTGCTGCAGGATAACGTAAACGAAATAATTAAAAGTGTAAAACCAGAATATTGAACTAATGAAAATGACTTTACATTGCATAACAAAAAAAATTGTTTATCATTAATGTCAAAAGAGTCACAGCATGAAATAAATATGACAATTATTTCCATGCATAAACAAGATCCATAGTGTTATCTCTTAACCCTTTTGCAATGAACTTGGTATAATTGTACACCAGTTCTTATACATATTTGCATGTTAGGTATTTGCTGTAAAACTTTTGATGTATTATGTGTACCTTCTTGAAATTTAACAGACTCTTAGTAAAGATTACAAGTTTTAGGTACACAAAAAACCAGATTTCTTAATGAAATATTTTTACTAAATATATATTTACGTAAATAACGTTTGGTTACTAGTGTGAGTGTAAAGTGATTTGACGTTATGATTAAAAAAATTATTTTTCATCTTAAAAATCTCAAATATTATTTATATTTAATTTTTATTATATTGACCTTCTGGTCACTACTAGTTAACATTACATAACTTGCACTGATGAGGTGCACATGCACTCATGTTACCATATCCAATTACATAAAATTAACCTGGTCTTGGATGTGTTGTAGTAGACTAGTATTTTGTATTACACAACTAACATTTAAATTATTATACATTATATATATGTATATAGATTATCACTATTTTGAAATGAGTTATGAAACTTATTTTTCTTAAAATATAGAACAATAAATAAAAAGTAAAGCAAACAACTACCTCTTCTCTTATCTGATCTTTTTCCTGCTGTACATAGGTTGCTAAGCCTTTTAAAATTTTGCAAGTGGAGGATGTCAAATTTCTTTCAAGAAGTTTTATAAATATATATATAGTTCAATAACCAAAAAATCATAACTATGCTGGTACCATGAAATTCCACTATAATTAAGCTTAATAACTAAACTGTATTTGGGTCTAAAAAGTAAGAAATTTCAAGCAGATTAAAAACACTCCCACCTGCTTGTAATCTTCCTTTGAAAGAATGTGGTAGCCTTTTCATAGATTAAAATAGCTGAGAAAACCACTGGGAGACATTCTGAATTGTCAAATGGTTATTCACATATATTGTAGCAAGAGCATATAAGCGACAGTTTCTAATAAGAGAAAGATACAAGGTTCTTATATTCTCGTCTGTCAGTATTGGTAATTTGAGTTCCTAATTTGGACAAAACTATAGTCTTAGTATTTTGACATCACAGGCATTTAATTTTCACCAGTACTGCATTCAACATACCATATAACTGACTAAAATTAAGGTGAGTTCTTTTGTTATTTACTTTTAAATTAAGGATTCATACATTCATACAAATATTAAAGTTTAAATTATATTCTACAATTTAATTCCAAACTTATTCACATAAATTTATAAGATAGTAGTTCAATAAAATTTTGAAGGCAAATCACCAAATTCAATGGCATAACCTTTTACCTCTGACCCATTGCAAAAGGGTTAATACATTTACACATTAATGATACTTTAGTTTCTACATTTCAGATACTCCATCTAAGACTATCTGTTCATAACTTTGAGCTGGTAAGACTAAAGTAAGGGAGTTTGTCAAAGGCACTTAAACTCAACTCTCAGGGTACATTAATAAAAAATTAATCAGTATAAAGATTGGCAAGTAATTTCTTGAAGTGATTCATATTCAATATAAATAATTAACAAAAAACAAGAACATTGGAATTAAGATGATGTAACATCAAAATGCATACTTTTATAAAAGGATACATACACACCATTCAGCTCTCCTGAATTCAATATTCTTGAAACAAACATAAAATATTAAATAGTGTGTATGAGAACTTTTCTCCCACCCTTATGTTGTGAACGTGTGCACAAAGTATATCATTAAGCAATACACGTATTTATTTAAAACACACTGGTCTTTACAGTTTAGAAGATATATACTTACTGTTCAATAAGTCGATCATTTAATTCTTTCATAATTTCAGCACACTGACAATGATACTCATATAATGATTCTGCCAAGGATGCCAACTGGGAAATCTGTTCCACCTAAGCACATACAATATAATTCTCAACAGCTTATTGCTTACAAGGTTATATCTAGGTAAACACTCACAAATTTGCAACCAGACATAAATGCATAGTCTTTAAAGTCATAAGGTTATAGACTGCACGTTAATATTGTTTAGACATTTGAACACATGAACTAATATCATCTAAGAACTAAATAGATAAACCTTAAGAGTTTAAGGATCATACCATCCAAGTCATTATTGTGTAGTTCATATATTTAAGTGGAAAATTTCAAAAAAGGATGAAATACACAGTGTCACACTAACATATTTTCTAAAATTTGATAGATCTCAGTCATGTTTTGGAATACAAAAATGCACATACATGATAATTATTTAAGACCACTTGGAATAACAAAAATTATGATAAAACCCCTAGAGCCAGTTTTATTTATTTCACTTAAATCTACATTTGTTTATTGATCAAATAACTGATTGTGTTTAACCCTTCGTGAAAATAAAGAAAAATAATACTTTCCTCGAAATCTATATTTAAATAGGTCTATATTGCACAGAAAAAGGTTTTTGTGAAAGTATGTCACCTAGAAATAACAGTTAAATTGAGAAACCAATAGAAATAATTCCATCATCTAGACTTACTACAAGACAAGAATATTCAGTTACAGAAATGAAGTATTTGTGTATGTATTAAGTAACAAAGACAGATTTGTTAACTTATATTACAGGATGCAATACATGGTTAATGTCTGTTCATAAAGTTATTATTCAGCATTAACTAATGTAAAGACATAACAAAAATGAAAAACTATTTAATGAAGTAAAAGTCACAATGAAAGACAAACTATTATAATAAAAGTAAACTTACATCATTTTCCAGAAGGTTATGCATACCCATGGAGGCTAGGTTGAATGATTCTTCAAACTTATCTTCTGCTAGCCTAATTTCTTCCTCTGTGACAGCTGTTCCTAAAAATCCACCATAAGATACATTTTTTTACTTTTCTTTTTAATGTACAAAAAAACAAAACATTTTGATAGTGGTGTGATGACAAATTGATCACACTCATTTACAGTCAAGGAAAACAACAAAACTGTATTGAAAGATTTATAACATTAACGTATTTTTGTGGTGGGTAAAAGATAAACCCAAATATCGTACAAAGCTGTCTTTTGCTTTGCATTTCCCTTGATGTTTAGTTTAGTGAAGATGGTTGAAAATTTTCAAATATGTATAATTCAATAACAAGTGGTAAATGAAATAACATATTTGACTTTGTATTTTACAGCTTTTCTACTTAATAATTCACAATAAACCAGTATATCAGTGTGACAAATTCTAGCAAATTTTATATGAATATACTGGAATGGTCCTTATTTGTAAATAAAATTCCAAGTTAAAACTGTAAATCTTTTATGTACTAAGTTTGTTCCAGTGTAACTTCATCCACTTCGTACCATGTTGGGACACTGCCTGATGAGGCTGAATTTGGCCTAATACTGTGTGCGTGCATGTGATGTAACATTTCTTACATAGAAATAATTTATTTAAAATATATTATTTTGTTACTTGCAGAATAGTACAATGGCAAAATTACACAATTTTTGGTGTGGTTAGTTAGTTTTGCACTGATTCCTTCTTGCTACAATACTGCACAACTTGAAGAACGAGATGCTAATAGTGGCATTACACTCTTTAATAAGGAATACACTCCCTTCACTGTCATAATGTACCTCATTTAAGTGTTAACTGTAGTGTCACTGTAGCCTTCTCTGAGCTCCCATGACTCAGGGTCATTGTCTAGAAATTCAGATACAATTTCAGGGCATCTGAAAGAGGTTGTTCTGTTCTTTGTAACAAAATCTAACTGAAATGTCTTGAGACTACCTGATATTCAGCTGGATATTCTTCACATGCTCATCTCTGGCTTCCTTCTCATTTAGTGTGCCTTCATCAGTGCTTGTTTTGTCTCTGTAGATACAGCTGAAACAATGAATGCCAAATTCCTCACTGAGATACCACAGATACAAAGCAAACTTTGAACTGGCAGATTCTGAAGCAGCAGAATTCACCTTATTATACTTAAGATACAGTAAAACAATTAGAGTCACTGCTAGGAGCTGAAATAGCATCAAAAACAGTGAACCATACCAAGAGATAGAGTTGAACAACAAAGATATGATGTCATAGCCATTAAAATTAAACTGTCCCATGAACATCAGCACCTTGAAGACATATGATACCTTGGCCATCCATCATACACAATGCACTGCAGATGCTTTCAATCACACTTTGCATGAGAAAGGATGCCACCACGAAAGGTTAAGGCTGGTTCAAGAAGCTCTCTGTAATCACCTCTAAGTTGGCTGACTAGTTTTCTTATAGTAAACAACAACATTGTTCTTAACTTCCTCTATGGCTTCTGTTATTTCATCATAGTCACTTGCTCTTCCACAACTGGACTGGTCGATGTATTCTGTAGAAATCAACCTAAAATTGTAACATTTTGAGCAGATAAAGGGCTTTGAAAATAATATAAAATATTCCAGATGTACAAAGGTCAGTAAGGATTATTTGTGTATGGAACATTCTTCAACATTTTGAACAATGTGAAACAATTTGGAAATTTTATCGAATGTGCTGTGACATTCCAGAATTATTTAGAATATTTTGGAACAATAAAATATTCAGAATATATGAATATAGTGCAAGCTGTAAGGTCAAATTTCAACTTTTTTGGTCAACCCTGAAATGCCATTCAGTATGGATAAAATTTAGTCCGAATTATTTTTATATCAGAACAAAACAAGGGGATAAGGGTATTGTAAATCAAAACTTTGAAAATAAGGACCACCTTACATTTTTCATAGGTTCAGTGTGCTAAGTTAGGCAGCATTAAATAAAACACACATGTGATATAACATTCTATCATACTGAAGCCTGGTCTTATACTGCTGATTTATTCTTGTCCAATGTTACTAACATGTGGTGAAATCTTCCCAGACTTGTATTACTCAATGACAAGCAGCAAATTAAGTGATAGATTGGGTATGAAATTTTTAGCTTTATTAAAACTTTTTCTGCTGCACAAACCCAAATAAACTTTCCAAGTAATATAGTATAATAACTATGTAGCACTGCCAGTTTGTCATTGTAACATGTCAGTTCTTATTGGGAAAAACATATTGCAAATGCTGTTACTTCCTGTTAATGCAGCTAGGTTATTTGGAAGGAAACTAACAAATAAAATTTTAGAAGAGCAAATGTGCATGAAGTATTCTAGATTGCCTGTAATTTTTATTATGTTTATCTTTTGATCTATCCAGTAATTTAAAAAAAATATTTCCAAAAGTAAGTTTATCCTGACTGAGCCAAGCCAGTTCTTAATATTTTTTGTAAACAATTCTTCATGACCTGAAACCTCTGTTTTTGATCACTGACCTAACACAAAAAATTTTGTTTTTCTGGTCACTTTAATAATTTTAGCACTACCTGAAACCTTAATTGAAGTTACATCAAACAGAACTGACTTTTTAGGTACTTTGAATATTTCAAGTTTAATTCAGTTATGTTTATATATAAGCAATCACATAACTCAAACCTTATGAGTAGAATGTTGACTAAAAGCTTAGTTAATTGCTATCAAAGTAAAGTGTAGTGGTCTGTGTGATATGTCATTATGAATAACAGTAATGAACAAGATTTTACAGCTGAAGTCTAGCAAGTTCCTTATAATTAGGATGTTTCATATCATGTGAAACTTCAGAAACATGTAAACACTCAATAAAATTCAAGCAATTTTTAAAACCAACCTTGTTTAGCTTTTGGCATAGACCCTCCAGTTGGTAGAGATAACCGTACAAAGAAAAAAAAAATACAAGGACAATATTTACTAAACATTTTATCATGCAGTCATATATTTTTCTCATGGACAGCACTAAAGAAAAGTTAATTAAAAAAGTCAGGCCAAACACTTGGTCTTTGTGTGTATGCATGTGCAAGCATTATGATTAATACACATAGTTGTTAGCAAGTTGAAATAAAGCTTTGTTAGTTTAGTTTAATCCAAGCCATTAACTAAAATGTCAAAAGTTTTATTTGGTGATATGAATATTAAAAATAGTGCCAACAGCAGTTTGAAGATTTTGCTCATATTTAGTTTAAAATTAATCATGTAAACCTATCAAGCTGAGGAATTCACTTAAGGTTCAGAAGAACATTATTTAACTAATGACAAAAAATGATCAGTCTCACAATAACGTATATACAAATATGTTAAAGAGAAACAAATATTTGAATTAAAGTTAACACATGTAAGTATATAAAGTCACACCAAACAGTAGAGCAAGAAGTAAATACATTAGCAAATGCAGAAAAGAAAGGACAGTTCAACCTAAAACTGAAACAGTTGGGTCAAAGTCTGTTATAATGATAAATACTCAATGTCAAGTACAACACAGTAATGGTCTCATAGTAAAGTACGATTAAATTAAGTGTCAGCTACATTTGTCTCAAAGATAACTAGTGGATAGTAGTTTTGAACAAAGACACAAAGTTAAAGACAAAAGCGTGCATTCTAATAATGATTAGATTTGCAGGAAAAATATAGTGTGAAACAATTGCTTGACCTGACCACGACCTAATTAAGAATCGTCACTAGAAGTTAATTATTTGGATAAAGGACCAATTAATAAGCAAAGTCCCATTTGAAATATATTACATCAATTATGTGGAAAGGTCAGTCAGCTGGATAAAAGATCAGCTCCTAAGCTTAGTTAAATTCTAATTAAGAATAGCATGCAACAATGTGATAAGCTTAATGGGTTAAAGAATTGGTTACTTAGTTAAGCCAAATTTTAATTAAAGGACAGCATGCATCAACAATGTGGAAAAGTTAGTTATAAGATGAATCAGTTACTCAGCTCAGCCACATTCTAAAACTGGAAATAAACAATTATATAGACGTTAATTGTATAGATAATAGATCAATTATTGAACTCAGCCAAGCCCTAGCCATGGATGCACTTTTATCATCAACTTGGGTAAATAAAATTATTTAAAAATTTTTCTTTTTTAATATTAAAATCAACAAAATTACCCAGTAACATACTTTTTTAGGAATACTTCAAACATTCTACCACAAAGTAAAGTAATGAAACACCACCTTAATACATAAATTGAGTATTAACACAGAGTAAATAAAAATGTTTTCAAACAATAACCATGTTATTCACCATTATTGTAGAATAAGGATGTTTGTTGTTTTATTTCAACATACCAACAAAATTAAGTATTTGTACATTTTTTATGCAAATATTGTATTACATTAGAAAAACTATCAATCTTGAAATTAAAATTAGAAGTGAAAGCCTTTCTTATCCATTTATGCATATTCCAATATAAATTAATTTGTTTTTAATACTAGGCTAGAATGTTTCATAAAAGTTCCATTTTCAAACAACACAAATCATAATTTGTGGAAATATTTTCATTGGAATACATATAAAAATGCTCATGAGAAAATCATTTTGTCAAAATTATGTATTGTTTCTTTTCTAGTGTTAATAAAATGATAAATTTTAAATTATTGATTAACTCAACTTTTAAAATTTTAGTTTAAGAGTCACATTATGCCCACATACACATCATTAAAAGTGACTTTGTAAATAACTCTTCTTACATAATTTTAACACACAATGTCTCAGAAATGCATTATCCTATTTAATAATGATGAAACATTCCTTGTATAGCATCACTTTTACCTGATAAGCATTACAATTATACAAAGTGCACTAACATACATGTTTGACACAAAATTCAAATCACATTTATATATCTTAATCAACAAATATAAAATTATACAAAGTGCTCAAAAACAAACTCACTTCAAAAAAGAAAATCTTATAATTTCATTGAATGAAGCAACAATATTTGAAACAAAATATCCTACCTCATCTTTCCAAATACACGTTCTGATCAAAATCTACACACACACACGACACCTACTGTACAACACAACCAACAATTCTTTCAGCCAAATTTACCTTTTGCTTGTCTTCTCTTTTTGCAGTCATAATCTAGTCGTCTTCCCTGAAGCTTTTTTCTGTGATGCTTGAAAATAAAAGACAATATCAGGTGTACAAAGTCACAGAAAAAAAAATTAAACTCCTTAATAAAAAAGACAATTTTGTACTTCAAACACACACACTGGACATATGCAAGTTATTAACAATATAAAATTAAAGTTCTCACACCCTACTCATAAAACGACACACATTTCACCATCCATGATACAAAAAGAATGATTTATATCAAAGTATCTCACACAATGTTTTCTACTGGAAAATACATTTTACCAAAAATTAAAATATGAGAATTAATTAAGACACCAGCTGAGACATTCTACATCTTTTAGAATGTAAAAAGTTGAATTTTAAATTTCTCATGAAAATGCTACAAGTTGGGTAATGAATATTTAAGTGTATTTAAAATTATTACAAAGTTTCATTGTTACATTTCTGTTACATTAATTATTACAGACCAGATGTGTTCTGCAATGATATAAGATATAAACTATTTTTGACCAAGAATACCAGAAGCAAAAATACTCTTCTCTAATCTGACTAAAAATAATTTGTGAAGGTCTGGCCTTAGGTTACCAAAAAAATATTTGTCAGTTTAAGTTGAAAGAGATGATTAATGCATCAGGCAAATCACGGATGCAAACCATAACGTGTAAATAAAAACAAATCAAGTTTATATTGACTGGATATGTAAAATGAAAGTTTCTGATCAAGAACTAAGAGTACTGAAATTAAGAGAAAAGGAATTTTTTTTTAATTATACGGCTTTTTAAAAATAAACTAGAGAGTATTTAGTGAATTATACTAACCCCCATGCCCCTTCAGTGGCATTACAGTATGTCTGCAGTGTTATGCTGCTATAAAGTAAGTTTTGATACCCATGGTGGGCAAACAACAACTGAGTTCCATACACTGTAGTTAAGTATTTCCACTACGAGAAGGAAAAAAAGTCAAGGAATATAGTGCTTAATGTCTAGTCTGGTAAGGGTTAATGAAATACTGAATTAGATGTTGACAGGGTTTCATTGCTTGTACATTATCTGTTGTAACCATGGGTTTCTTCAGTTGAGACACTGTCTCCCAGAAAATTAGAAACATTTTTATTTATTCATTCACTTGATACCCTAGTCTAATCAGTAATCACACAAATAAATTGGAAAATAACAAGGAATATTTTTGTGCCCCTTATGAATGTTGGTTTTTTGCAGTTTTTTTATGTTGAAGTTGTGATTATGTTGCTAGGATACTATGGTAAAAAATTATTACTATGAAACTTTGTCCTGCATTTCACTAGCTTAACTTGGTTTAGATGACATGCATTATGACAATACTCTCATCGCACTGGTGGTATCTATTCCTGAAAAATATATGCTTTGATATTTCAAAGCCATTGCAAGTTATTCTCTAAAGAGGTGTATATTCTCAATGTCTACCTAAATTTGTTTTATTTACTGAAGTTGTTGTTGTTTTGAATTAAGCACAAAGCTACACAATGGGCTATCTGTGCTCTGCTCACCACGGGTATCGAAACCCGGATTTTAGCGTGTAAGTCCACAGACATACAGCTGAGCCACTGGGGGGCTATTTACTGAAAAAATTTGCCTCTTTGTCTTTACAAACAACTGTTATTACATAAACTACACCTTCATTTGATAATGAAACACTTTCATTAAGCAATGATGACAATTAAGCACATTTTACTGAAAAAGTTAACAACTCAAGATGTGTATATATTTTATGTTAGTTCAACAATGGTAACTTGTGTATATTAGTAACAATATTAATATTACTCATGAAAGAGACAACCACGTACAGATTTAGTATAGTTTCCTTACCAACACATCCTTTAGGTCCTTGGTCTGAAGATGATGTAAAGGTTCCAGAAAATTTTGTTTCACACTGTCTTCAAGAGCAAATCGCACTTCTGCCATCTGCCTTAATGTCTCTCCTGTTTCTATTAGGCTCTGAGCTGCATATAACAGTACAAAAAAACTATCATTTATTAATTAAACACTTAAAGAAAACATTAAGGGGCTTTGTTAGATTATCTTGTGACTTAGTTATTACTCTGATAATAAATATTTTGTCTTTTTTTAAATCTCAGAGTCAGAAGTAATAATAGAAAAGTTTAAACACATACACTATTAATAAACACACAGATGAAACTATGCAAAAGATTCTATTCATCTGCTATATACTCAGCAAAAAAGTTACTGCATAAAAGATAAATTGTGTATAGAAATGAACGATAATGATATATAAATCTGCTAAAATATTTCTGAAAGTGCTTCACAGGTTAAAAAACAAAATACAAAAATTACAGTATATTACATAAAACACAACATTGCTGGAAATGTTTGTAAACAGATCGTACTTATAAATTACCATAATAATGTACTCATGTAATGGTAAAGCTGAAGGAATAATTAGAAAGCAGTTAAGTAGTGAAATAGGTATTATTTTTACTTGATTTTACTAGTCCTATAAGCATCAACAACATGGATAAGAGTCAACATCATACAGCAGTGTTCAAACATTTTCTTTTAAGTGAATTAGTTATGCAGAAATTGATTTTATAATTTATGTTAAATTACTGCCAGGTAAAGTTAGCAACTCTAACATATAAATTATGTCAGTATCCTCTGGTCACAAAACAAAAAACAAACTAGTTTCAAACAATTTGACAAGTTTCTTTTATGTACTTAAGTACATACATGCAGTATTAAAAATTATGGAAAGAGCAAGTAAAAAGTAACAAAAAGCAAACAGTATGAGAATGCCACTCTTATGAAAAATTGAATTGCATCAGAGTATATTCAAGTGGTTTATAGCTTATACTATACACCAGTACACAAAACCTACAAATGTACATGCATTTATACCATACGTAGTAGTTGTGTTAATCCAGGAATTGCCCCAGTGACAGAAAAACTAGATGTTTTTGCTGGTTCAGGATACTCCATATGAAACATTGTGATAGAATTCCACATTTCAGTGGGAGCTACATACAAAACTCTGAACAGAGTTTGTGAAATTTGCACTGTTAATAACAAAGGCGACTGAGGTAGAAAAGTGAGACTTTTCATAAGTGATTTCATATCTTTTTACAAGATATGATTGTCATACAGATCCTGCCAATGATCTTGCTATAAATACGCACGTAAATGCTACCTCAATAATAGTAAGGCAGACATTAGGAAGTAGTAGTTTCAATGAATGAGAACTTGCTCAAAAAAGTGATGCTAAAAAGAGATTACTAGACCAAAAGAGCATCACACTACTAACAGTGGAATAAGGAAAGCTAAAGATGTGTGCTCTTTATATAGAAATAAACAACTGAATTATATAGTCAGAAACATTGTGGTTGAACAGTGCAACAGTTAAAGTCTTCACACAAAACTTATAGTACCCTAACTGCTAATACATGTAGGTAGATTCTACACCACTATCTATTCCCTCAGGTACACAGATAATTGGGTGTGGATTCATTTTTCAGCAAGACAAATCTCCAACATACAATAAGTGTGGTGAAACAGTATCTTGAATACAAATAAATCAATGAAATAATAGTTTGTTCTACAAGTCAAACATATTGTACAGATTCATTTAAAGTCTGAGAAAACTAATAGTTGCCCAAGTGACTTGAATGAATTGTTTGGTAGCAGTAGAAGCAATAGAACAATACTTCACAACTAAACACTGGTAAACTCATGGTAGTAGTAAAACAAAATATAACAGTGTAAAGTAAAAGAGGTCATAAGTTAATTATTGTAAATTATATTTCAGTATCTTTTGTATTTGTTGTAATTGCATGTTGTGCCATTACTATATGGCAGAGACAGGAGGGTCAACTGGCTCAGGCCTCAAGTTTAAGCATTTTTTGCATCTGCTAAGTTTCACAACTTTTTATGCATCTCCCAATCAGACTAAAATGAGACATTCTCAGATTAGAGCTTCAAATTACATATTCATATTGTTTCACTCTTCTTTTAGCCCAATAACTGCCTTTTGTTTTTGTCATTTTTTAAAATTTTATTATAGCCAGGGTCTCAAAACACAGAAGAGGCCTAGGTCTCTTTGAACCTCTAAGAAGACCCATTTGTGACTCCTGTACATTTATCCTTTCCTTAATTATTTCAGCAAGTGCTTATTATTTTATAAAAAATTCACAAATGTTAAATTGTGTTTTTAGAGGCCTATTATAAAAAACTTAGAATATATAGATTACAATAAAAAAGTTCTGAAAAAATTACTTTTACCAATGCAGATAAATATACAAAAATATATTTTTTATTTATCCAATGTTTCACCTTTGTTGCTTCTTCAAAGTTAACAACAATTATTTAGAGATATGTAATATCTGTTTGATATTACAATTATTTTAAATATTATTATCTGGAATGTAAAGACCTTTTTTTAACATTAATCAAAATGTGTAAATCACTCCAGTATGCACTACAAATTTTGAAAAGCAACACACAGATTAGTTCCTTGATTTTAAGAGCACACAGACAACAAATGGCTTACCATAACCAATAATTTCCATTTACAGTTCAAATATATAACACCCCAATATCTATCTATCCTAAATATCTATCCTTACTGTTAATGATCAACTAATAAACAGCAAAGTTTCTTACTAACCAAATACGTTCTCTTCTCCAAAATTCATTCCATACTTGACCATTTCATCTCCAAGGATCCCTTCAGGCTGAGGATAAGCATGAGTCTTGGTTCCGCCTCGTAATTTTGAACTAACCACCATCTTTGCCCTTGAGGCTATTAAAATAAAATGCGAGATAATTACTGTCAGTGCGTTAAACATTACAAATAGGAATTTTTATTAAAATAAATAACAATGCTTTTACAGTTACCTATGTTCAAATAACTGCAAACTAACATGTATTAAAAAGTTAAAAACATATTATAAAAAAAGAATGAATAAACAAGAACTTAAGCTTTTATTGACAAATACAGTTGCCAGTGTTTATGAGCTCAGTTTTGTTCTATAGCAGCATAACATTTCACCACTAAAATTTTTTTTACAGTAGTTTTCATAAATATTAGAAAAAATTTCAAACTATTACTTAGATAAGTTTAAGTTTTAAATGCAGCTTCAATAACATTTCAGAAAGGTGCACAAGGGTATAAAATATCAACAGTGACAAAACATTTCTGTCTATTAGGCCTACAATGTATATTATCCTATCGAGATTTACCCAACAACTTATGTTATGAATCATAATGAGTCCCTTCCCCCTGTTTTATAATTAGCCCACTGTCTAAATTTACTTAAGACTTTAAAACTTTTAAAGCAAACACTTTTGCTAAGAGCCTAAAAAGTTATAATTTCAAACAGAGCATGTAAAACCTATAGAAAACTCAAACTACAGTAAAATATAAACCTAATAGTATTTTTCTAGAGGATAAGTTGTCTTTGGAGTTTCTTAGAATTTTTAAAGTGTATTCACTCAAAGTTTATCTTCAAGTGCCCAGACCTCCCATATTCTACTGGAATCCTATGGTAACTTAATATTAAATTTAATTCTCATTTAACCTAGAATTACAATAAACTTATAAAAACAAAGAAACTTTATTATTTTTTAGTTGGCTTAGCCATTTTGGGCCAGCAATATGTCATTAGTCCTAATGAACTCTTCAATTATAAAGTCCTTTTACAACAAATATCAGCAGGAAAACAGACACTAACTTACACAGCTACACATTTGCTATCAAACCAAGCTACTTGTACTTATTTAAGAATATCCTGCAATGTTTTTGCATGTGTAAATGTACAGACAGATTTTATTTAGGGCTAGATACAAAGTTTGAACAGCTGGTATCAACAATGTTAACCATGAAGTCAGATGGTGTTATGTTAATAACACCTGCACCAGGTACACATACAAGTTAAGGCTGATTTGTACTATCAAGCATAAAAATACCTGGATTGGGTTGAAGAAATTCCTTTGTCTTGGTTATCAGTTCTTCAACTAATTCATTCAGCAAATCAACTTTCTATTAAAAACAAACAAACAAACAAACAAAACAACTTATAATTTCAAACATACACATTACATACCACAATTGTACGTGTAGCTAATTTTAAATCAGAGGAAAAATGGTTAAATAATCTATCATTAAAAATACAAAGGTTACAGAATTCATATCTATCATTTCCAGGTTTGATGATTTTTGTTCAGACATTTTATACTGATTTAAAACTTTAATACTATTAGTTAATCAATATAAAAATTATGGAATTGTGTTCATCAAAAACAGATTTAAGAAACACCTAATTTTAAACTCCACTTACAAAATATGACAGTAATAATAGTAATAAATTAACTCAGAAATACCAAGTGGTCACTAAACACATTATGAAACATAAGAAAGAATTAGATATTTCCACTCAATCCTTCCTAAAAACTTGGTACTGCAACACAACTTCTAATATTAATGTCACCAGAGGTATTATTATATGAATAGCAGGAATTAAACTTATTCTTGATGCATTCAAATATGATAACATATCTCAATATAATTTTCTCAAGCTTTAATTATGTTCAAATTAACCCCAAAATGTGATTTTGTTTGAAAATTGTTTTAATAACCCATTTACGTATTTGTCATGAAACAAGTTAAGAGTAATCAATATTTTAAAAGTGCAATTTGTTAGAAGTACCTATAAAACAAAGTCCAAAACATGTTAAAATGCAAACACTTAACCCTGTATATTACTTCCATTTATTCATTTACTGTACTGACTTCATTTTACTTTAACAGGTCATATTATTCAGAAAGTATGAAATCTGTTATTCTTTCTAAACATGCTATAAATACCCTTGCAAACAGGTGGCAAATAAGCCTATACAATCAATGGTAATCAAAACAGAGTTAACACTAGCTCAGCTTGAGGTAGCACGTGATCTACACCTATTAAACAGATTGTAACTACTTGTATAGTTTTATTAGATGTAACATATGTACAGCTAGAACAAATATTGTTAATAATACTTTAATTCTTGTATTTTAAGATTAAAATACTGTACATGAAAAAATATCTTTAAATGACAAAATGACCTGCATATAAATAAAATATGCAACAATCACACAAACTTTTGAATTAAAATTATTTTGGATAATTTAAATTCAGTAAAATGACCTCAAACAACAAAAACACTTCAATTATGATTACAGATGAAAGTTATATCCTCAATTATCTGTATTTCTCACAAATGTAAAAAAGAGCAAGAGAAGAAACTTTAATATAGAACAAGCTGTAATACTGATTATGCATACTTAGAGCTGATAAATGCTAATAACTCATTATAACAATTATCTGCAAAATAAAACATTCTAAAAATGTTTAGCAGCAGTGGATAAAAAATAAACAAAATTGCATCTCCATACAAATATTGGGGAAAGAAGTAAGAATTAATTTTTGATAGTTTTAGATAAGAAACAGTATTATTTTTAAACACCTTAGGAGTGCAGAAAGGTGCACTGAATCACTGTTATCAATTTGTGGTTCTTCATCTGTGCTGAAACTAGTGGTCTCTTCCCATGCTCTGATGCACAAGGGTGTTATGTTCACTTGACTTAATGTTCAGTGGCATTCTAGTCACAACATTTGAGTCAAGATGTTTAATACTGGTGGAAGTACTATATGACACATGGTGCCCAGAAAAAGAGCCCCAAAACAGGTAAACTTCAACAAATAACAACACTAGATATTGCTGGTTCACTCCCAGAAACTGAATAAAATAATAAGTACACATTACTCATCTGCAGCTATTTCACTAAACAAACCACTGGTCAATATTTTTGTACAGTTCATAGCACTGGAAAGCCTGGTTTGGAGCACTTGACAAGTTTCATAAGCTCTCGTGGACTAAACATATTTTAGCTCTCCAGTAAAAGTCAACTGGTCAATATTTTTGTACAGTTCATAGCACTGGAAAGCCTGGTTTGGAGCACTTGACAAGTTTCATAAGCTCTCGTGGACTAAACATATTTTAGCTCTCCAGTAAAAGTCAACTGTCCATAATGCTGAATAAATACAACCATTACTGTTGCACTAAATAAATAGTTTTCACTGTGGTCTCACTTTTGTGTCCAAGTCTTCTTTCACAAACTGAATCATTTTCTGAAAATTCAAAATTACTTTGCAATATACTTCTAGGTTGGATATCCTGATATTCTGTGAACCCGTCCTATACACTTTCAGGCAAAATCTGTTTTATTTGGCAATATCACATTACAAACAATTACTTGATAAACCTGAATGGCAACAAACTTCTAAGCTGAAAATTAAGAACAAAGAAAAAAAAAGGAGAAAAAGCAAACTATTGTTATAATACCTAAAAACATGCCACATTGCTTATAACAATTGTAGCTGTTCGGTTACAAACAAAGAACAACAAAATAAAAATGAATTAATGTAATTTATTTATTTGACACTATTTTTAGAGTACAAAATTATTTCTTTCTCATCTTTCACTCAAGTGTTTTTACACATTTTTAGCATACTTTACGCTTATTTGGAAATAATTTTTTGCCATATGTATGTCACATACACACACCTGTTTTGCCATACTTGGAAAAGTGTCAGACAAAATTTAGGGGAGGACTAGATGCATTCAAATGAGAGATGTGTAATTACCCTGAATAATCAATTAACAGTTACCACTGATTATTGCCCTGTAAAGTTATGCATTTATCATATTTCTGATTAAATTGGTTAGTATCATAAAACTGTCAATTAACAAAGATTTTGAATAGATCAGTTAATACCACAAATAATTAACTAACCAAAAAAAGTGTATTTGATAATTTCAGTTACCCATAAAATCAAATGTTACCACTATGATGACTAGTTTTGATTAATTCAATTTGTTAAGCCTAATAAATGACATGACTCGCAGAATAAATGTTAAGATAGCATTTTGCTCACCCAAAATAGTTTTATTGGTTCACTTTGCACTGAAATATTGTTGAGGACAAAACAATGACTAAGTTTTTACTTGTACAATATTGTTTTTCTCTAATTTTAACAAATGGCATGTATTCAATTAATTTTTGTACAGTGAAAATGAAACTAAAGAATTCAAGTATTTGATCAATCAGATATGACTGTGTAATTTGTTCTCCACCACTGCTTGATTGCTTCATGTAGTTTTTATTAAACTGTAAAGTTGATCTTACACTAGCATGTACTGAGACAGTGTTTAGTATTTTCCTGATTTATAATAAATGTTATGAAGTGCCATTTATTTTCATCAACAAACATTTACCAGTTTTAAGAAAGAAGTATTATGATAATTTGTGAAGAAGAGCCTATGAAACAGAATTACTTATATTCTCAGGTTGTTACAGGTTTGGTACAACTTTGCATATATGATAAACATGTGTAGAACAGCTTACTTTTAAAAAGTAAATTCATCATCCACTCTTGTACATGAAGATGCCTAATCATTTAAGTAATTATCAATTGGTTTCAGAAGCTAAAGAAGCCAATCTCTTACAACTATATTTTGTTATCTGACACAGGGTTGGGTGAAAACAACACAAGTACTTACTCTTTCCATTTCCATATATTCCTCTGTAAACTTAGTGCCTTCAGCACCACCAATCTTCTCACTCATGTACTGTAAGAAATAATTTAAAAAGTACACTAGAGATAGCCTGTCATTAACCGTATTTTTCAAATGTTTAGTATATTTGTTTCTATTTTATTATATTTTTATCATAAATATTAGTTTTTACTACTATCTTAGCATGTCATTTTATGAATAATCTAAATCTCAGAAGCAAGCTGAACTTTGCAATTAAGTTGCAAGACATTACTGGGACTATTGTAAAAATTACTATGAACCATGAAAGCATCCAATTGGCTATATTATTCATTGAAATCACCTCCCGTGGAAAAGGAAAAACACTAATAAAACAGTCTTTCAACTTCAAATACCAATTAATATAAATAACAATTCAAATAACCCAACGTAGCATATTTTAGGTTGTCTTTCTATTTGCACTCAATTTTTTTTTTTAAATCTGTTACTTACTACTCTTGGTGAACTTCAACCTCTCAAAATAATTTTTATTTTAGAAACATGTTTTAAATTAATGCTATTAATGAATGCACAATGAGAAAAGGAACTCCATAACCTCTAAGGTTAAACCTAACCTGTTGTAATTGTACATGTAACAAACATACAAACAACTAATTTACTCCAATGGTCCTTTAATAAAGCATTGAAAACTGTAATATCTCACAGACCTTACTATTTTTTTATATGAAAAATTGTCAATAGTTTTTCAGAATTTCAGTATAATTAAGAGGTAAGGGAATTATTCCAAGCATTAAAAAAACATATTAAGTGAATTTAAAGGGAAACATTAGAACATGGTCCTTTTTATTATATTTATTATATGAAACAATCTGTTTGACCTCTTCCTACAAATATGTAAATTTATTTCTTCATGCCTTAAGACACACACACACAAAGTAATCACTGAATTCAAATGTGTTATGTAATAAAACAGTATTAAACAAAACACAGAATGTGTTCTGCTATGTTTCTTTTCTATTTAAAACCACAAATTTTCTCATGAGCCTAACCATAACCAACTACACCTCTAAAAATCATGTGTGGTTAGCTATAGTTTTCTTCAGTAACTAATGATGTCCCTCTACATGTTTAAGAGGTTTTGCTTATCAATAAGTAAATATTACACCTACAGTTATCAGTAAAGAATTTGCTACATACAGCATGATATGCATTCTTTTAATGAACACAAATTATCTGTAAATTAGCACAGTGATATGTCAGTTTTACTGGTGCATCTGCATGTGTAATAAATAAAACTTCTTTAAAAACAAAACACAAGTTATTTGTATTAACACAATACTAGGTTTATGAAAAAATATTTATACTTGTAATTGCTCTGCTGAAATTGTGAACATAAATAAATTTTTAAACATTGTAGGTGTAAAATTAAAAAGTACACTTTACACTTAAGTCATACAGTGACTGAACTTTAACTGTATAAAGTGTATGGTTATATACTCATTTTTATCTCAAAATTAACTTAAAGTAGAAAACAGGTCTTGGGTTCATAGCTTTCAGAATATATTTGCATTAAAATCATTTTCAATATTATTACAAAGCATCAAGAGGGAGAAAACAATACAAAAGTTAACACAATATTGCAACTTCTACAAAATAGTATTTGAACTTTTAAATTATATGACTACTTATGGTAATTAAAGTAAATAACAGCTTGTGTTTCACACAACATTGCATAATGAAGGTAGCAGTGCAAATGTGTTTCCATATTGATGACATGTCAAGTTTCAGATTGGGAAACAAGATTATCTACATAAGTACAGTAGAACAATTATAAAAATAGTTGTACATATAATAGACCCTTAGTAAACCTACCCAACCATATGTCCTTGTTTAAAAATAACTTTAAACATATGTTCTACACAATATAATTTTTTCCTCTAATAAAATTTACCTCTAATAACACTATCAAACTAAATGAACTACTTATGTTGTTGTTGTTGTTGTTTAGAATTAAGCACAAAGCTACACAATGGGCTACCTGTGCTCTGCCCACCACGGGTATCGAAACCAGGATTTTGGCGTGCAAGTCCTCAGACATACCGCTGAGCCACTGGGGGGCAAACTACTTATGAATGTACTAAAACATGAAAAATAATTTTTTTTAATCGTTTTTTAAACTTAATACTGTGGTAATTTTCTACAATTCAAATAGAGAAATTGAAGGTTTAAATAATGATAAAGCATATGTTGTTCCTTTCTGGGGTCATTCAGTGTTGTGATGTAACTTAAAATGTGTTAAATTTACCAGTGTAAAAAATCTTACGAAATTAAAAGTTTAAAAATGCACATAAATTTAACAACATAAAGCTTCTTGCCCATGTTTCTAATGTTATAATAATAAATGTTTTCAAACGTTATCTTTGGATACTTTAACGCACACATCCTATAAAACCAACGAAATGTTTTTTCTTTGCGGCAATGGTTTCTTAAGTACAAACCTCAGCATGAGGTGAAGGATCGCACACACGTAAGAAATCTTCGTTCTATTTACGCCACATAGTTATTTTTAGCGATATATAAGCTCTTCTACCCTAGCGGCGTCAAATCATTACAAGAAAGGGATTCCAGATTCAGATGGTAAAGTTATGTTTCCCAACTAAAAGTTAATCTAAAAATGTAATAAAACAATTACGTTAACTTTAAAATTGTACATCAATTTTTTTGAACCACTGCAAGTTGAATAATTTTTAAGTTAGTAAGGTGTATACTGTGTAAAGGTCGTTTGACATTTCAAAACACTCTTATCGCGTTAACTGTTCGAGTCGTGATTATGGTTTCAGAAAGTCCAATATATAGACTTTTGGTGAGAAATTGAGATACAGTATGTAAGTATCGTATCTATACGGTTTACATTCTATCAACCCGTTTCTTTAATATCAAACCTGGCTACTGCCCAGTCCATTTTTACAGTTTTAATACTGCTTAACATCGAATTCCCAAGCTTTATTGTGAAATTTATTTATGTAAAACGTATGTGCATGTAAATAAAAAACGTTACGAACTTAACGCAGTATAAATATAAATTTCCCGATGTTGAATGTTTAGATAACTCGCTCAGAACAAGACTTCCTTTTTAAAATCACAAGTTCTGAAACTTCGTTATATTATACTAGAGATACTTTCATTTCCCCATTCATTTTACTTTGCCAATTTGATTCGAAGTTAGAGGAGCGTAGAATTAGCATTCGTGATTTGTCTTTTGCCTCCCATAATTCACTGCCCAATAGACCTTCATGCGTCGTTAGGTAAGTTACATAATAACAGAAACGAGTTTTTCAAGCAGTGTGGACTCTGCTTGAACACCAAGTGTTTCAGAAAAACGTCTCTCTCGTCTCTCAGCTCAACTGACGTGTTCTGAAATTAAACGAAGTATTTTATACAGCGACGTATGGGAGACAAAATGATAAATCTGACGTTATTCTTAAAGAGCCCTGATTTCACATAGTATATGATTCGTTTCACTGAAAGAAAACTAGAAATCATTTCAACACAAAAGCTGTACAGTAAAAAAGCAGCCTGTTTTTCGTCCAAGTGATTTGGAAAAACCTTATGCTGCTGGAGTTATTCAACTTGGAATAACTTACTTTTTCTAGTTCACTTATCTTGATTAAAAGAACGTTCCCAGCAATGAGCCCAAGTTAGCACACACAAAAAGTTGCAATATACTAGTTGTAGCTAATAAGATCATCACAAAAACTGAGAAAAATATGCAAACTCAATGATGAGAGATGCTATTAATTTCTCTTGCACTGCAAACTTTATATGCAGAGATGTTTAACACAAAAATATATATATATTTTAGAGTACATTTACAAGACCACAAAAGTTTCAAATCACTAATTTTTTATCACCATGAATTTGTACGAAACAAACATCAAAACACAACAGAACATGTTGCAGCTAGGGCTGTCAGTGTCATAACTACTGATTTTTAACAGCTGCATGCAGTGATGGCAACCTTCTTTAGCCATCAAACACTCCAAGAAGGGGAAAATTCTGCTGTCATTTAATTGGTGATATGGTGCACTTAAGAACAAGATCAAAATGCTATTGGACATACTACAGGATGGAACAGGAACTATATGTGCTTAACATGTCCGTTGACCTGGGTAACTTCCATCAGATACTTCACTCACTATTAACTGCTGACAAGATTATAACTTAGCGTAAACAAGTCCACATAGATGTTTCCACAGGACCAGCATCTTATCATTCTGACAGTCACTGAAACCTTTATAAGCCAACAGAAATGAGTATCTCTCAGCTGCATGCCTATTAAGGAAGTGACCAGTCTACTAGACAGTTACACGTATGTACCACTAGGCATTTCAGTTAAGAAGAAACCAGCTGCGTTCAATCCATTAATAATCTGGTGACTAGCTGATGCTAATCTAGACAACCATGCAGATGAGGAAAAGGATGTGTTGAGGATAACATGACATACCAGAAGAAGGAAAGAGACAGAGACATACAGATGGAAACATGTTCCCGACATTTAACTCCCTTTATTCTTTGATAATTCAGAGTTACTGAACAGATGTTGTACAATTGTAAATGCAATGGCATACGTGCTTTCCACACGTACTGACCAGTTATGACACTGTTATACCTCTTGGCAAATGTGCAGCTTTGTTAGCAAAGGGTGTATTCAATGGCATTAAACCTGTACTGTGACTTGCACATATTCTACCTGTGGCTAACATATACAAGTCCTCATTCCATCAACTGAAAAATGTACTGTTGTGATGTGCAACCAACACAGCTCAAATTAGTTAAACAGTACCACAGAAGTCCACCTTACCCAGAAAGGCAAGGAAATTGAACATAGAATGTTTGTATTAAACATCTACTATGAATGGGATACAAAGCTAGTTATGTGTAAATCCTGGCCCTGCTCAGGTAGGTATTTCATGTTTATTGGCACAAAGCTTCTAGGCTATCTGTGTAAAACAAGATGTAGTATACTATAATGGTATATGGAAATGAAGATAATAATACACAAAATATGAAAAATTAAGACCTGCCAGGAAGACTGAAGAATTAAGTTCAAACTTGCTGTCAGTCACCTGAAGTTGGCCTTTCCAGTCCTGGGTTCAGATCAAAATAAAATTAAAATGTGTAAAAGAAATCATGCTGAAACAGTGTACAGTCCAATAAAAACCTCAAGTTAACTTAAAAAAGCCAATGGCTCTTAGAAATGTAAAAACATGAACAAGGCAGCCAGTATCACCTATGACATTGGCTAATGTCAAGGGCAAACCTACCTTAAAAATATGTTTAAAATGATGGCGTCATCGTTCTTCATTGTAACAACAGCATGATAACATATGCACGATTGTGACCTGAGCACCACACACAATACACTGGTGTATCAGTACCAGATAAAAGGAAGTGATGAGTTAAAAAATTGTGACCAATGAGTAGCCTAGCCAAAACAACTTCCTCTCTTTGATCTTTACAGAAACAAGATGGCCAAAGAGTTAAAGAAAACTTGATTTGAAAAAGTTTAATATTTCGTTGCTCACTCCAGGTGGATTGCCAACTGGTGTATAGTTGGGTTTTGATAACTCGACCATAGTCCACATATGGAACAGGAATGGTGGTAATAGAGCCAGAGCAGATGGTCTTTGTCGCTCTGTCAGCTAGCTCATTCCCATGAATACCAACATGACCTGGTATCCAAAGAAACTGGACAGAGATAGATGATATGGAAAGATGGGTCAGTTTGTTTTGGATAATGATAAGAATAGGATGGTAACTAACATGGAATGATGTCAGGGCCAACAGACAGCTAAGTGAATCAGTATAGATCATACAATTCGTATATTGCATAGTTTCAATATGGTTCAGGGCAAGAGAAATGACAAACAATTCAGCAGTGATTACAGAAACTGTAGAAAGGATTCTGCATGCTATAACTAAACTGTAACAAACCATGGCAGAACCTACAGTCACCTGACTTTGAACCATTTATATATATGGGGATGGATGGATTGTTTGAAAGATGTTCAGCAAATAAAGAGCAATATTTCCAATCTGGAGTACCAGTCTTCCTCAGATGACTCATAGATAAGTCACAGTTGGGTATAGTAATTAGCCATGGTGGAAGAGGCCAAACAGTTAATATTGCTATGCTATTCAAAAATATATCCAATTTTTCTGATTATGCCCAAATACAAAGGTTAAAAGGGAGAATGTCAGATTTTCTATTACAGAAAAGTGTGCCCCACTCAGGATGGAAACACAACCCCAAGTAGGATACTGTGATAATGAGCAAAGTTTGGAAGCATAATAAGAGACCATTGCAAACAGCAAATATACAGAGGGGGTTCATGGGACTCCACATACAAACTTTAAACTGGAAAAGTACAAAAGGCCCCAGTGCAAAGTTGAAGCCCCTAATGGTGGATAGGATCCAGCATTTTCAGTGCTGGGATTCTGGCAGAACCATAAACCATAGACAAGTTTGGTTTGGATGAGGGCATGATAAATTTTAAACATGGAGTATTGATCCACTCCCCAAGAGGTGGAAGAGAAGACACAGGATGTTCAGTGCTCTTTTACAGTTGACACAAAATTGCTTAATATGGAAAATAAAGTTTAATTTACAGTCAAATATAAGACCTAAGAACTTTGCCTCAGGGATGAGAGGAAGTAGAGTATCATCAATATGAAGTTCTGGATCTGGATGAATACCCTGTTTGTGGCAGAAACATACACAAACAGTTTTAGAGAGAGAAAGTTAAAAAACCATTTGCTGTGGTCTACTTAAGTATATGTTTGATTGCAGTTTGTAGCTGCTTCTCAATAAGCCTTATGTTTGATGACTGACATGAGATGTGCAAGTCAACAAAAAGACCATTTGCAACTGTAGGGGGTAGCTGTTCACTGATGCCATTAATCTTTATAATGAAAAGTGTGACACTCAGAACACAACCCTGAGGGACTCCAAGTTCCGGTGGGAAAAAACTGGAAAGTGTTGAGCCCACACGGACTTGAAATTAGCAGTTCATTAAAAATGCTTAATAAAAGGTGTCAAACTGCCACATTATCCGTATGAGTGAAGGTCTTGCAAGATGACATATCTCCATGTTGTATCATAAGCTTTTTCTAAATAATAAAAAAATAGAAACAAGATGTTGTTTCAAAAATGCTTCTCTAACTGATGTTTTAAGGCAAATTAAGTGGTCTATCATTGAGTGTTGTCTTTGAAACCCACATTGAATGGGTGAGAAAAGGCTGTTCGATTCAAGGAACCAAACAAGACAAGCATTAATTATCATCTCTAAGGTCTTACTGAGCAACTCAAAGTAATGGGATGGTAATTTGAAGAAATCTTTGAATCTTTCCCAGGTTTAAGAACAGGGAGTACAATAGCTTGGTGCCAAGATTCCTTCTGGCTTTAATGTCTACTTCACCGAGCCTGTTCACAGGCTTGCTGAAATGCAGTGCAGTTTGTAAGCATGAGATATCTACGAAATTTATCCCCAGCATGTTTCTAAGCTTTACGTGTTATAGAACAAGTAGAATTCCACCAAGGGCATAAATGCCATGAGAAAGACATTGAGGTTTAGAGGATGCACTGAGTAACTGCTTAGAAAATACAGTTAGTTACTCCTGTTACACAATCATCTAACAATGATCTACATAAGATGGGAGAATCAAGTTCCCAGAGAACAGTGAAAGAAGGCCAGTTGGCCTGGTCCAACTTCCACTAAGGCACACAGGTCAGGTGACACTGACCATGGCCAATCTCTCTTAATATGATAGGAAAATGATCACTACCCTGTGGATTAATTAATGTCAACCTCCCAAGAAAAACAAGTGAAAAGTGAAGAGGAGCAGACAGAATGATCTATTGCAGTAAATGACTGACTGGGTTCATGCAAATAAGTGTAAGAACTAGTATTGAAGAGAGACAGGTTGTGATGCTGGAGCATATGCTGTATAGCACGACCCCTCACATCAATACTAAGACCATCCCAGAGGGGATTATGCCCATTAAGATACCCAAAAATTAAAAAGGGGATTGGTTGTTGCTCAATGAGGGCATCAAGATTTGAGGGATGATAATTTTTTCCAGGGGTAAGGTACAGAGAGGAAACAGTGATGCTACAACCCAAGGAGATACTGATGGCTACAATTTCCAAGGGTGTATTCAGTGACAAGGATGGGGTGGGCATATGTTGATCAACCAGCAGTGCTACTCCTCCATGTCCTTGTCCTACACGTGACCTGTCATTTTGGTATATGGAGTATTGTCAAATTGTGACTGTATTCGTAGGATTTAAAAATGTTTCTTGTAAAGAAAAGCATTTGGAATGATAAAAAACAATCAAATCTTTGATGTCATTCACATCTGATTGAAAACTTCAACAGTTCCATTGGATTAGCATAGACATTTTAATTTATTTTGGAGGATAATATGGCAAGGAAACCTAATGCTTGTGACTGCACTTTTTTCTTTACTAGATGTGGATCAGTCACTCTCTAGTGATCCTGCTCTGGATCGAGTAGGCAGGTCAGAATTTGTAGACATGCATTCCAGTGATTAAAGACATGAATGAATGGGTTGTTTAATTTTTGAGATGTCAAGAGAGGAAGACCCCATGGAAACACCTGGGCTTGAACAAGGTGAAGTTGGGCAATAACTGGAAGATGTGGTAGGGACAGAGATACAAGTAGATATTGATTTGTTGATTTTGGAGGGTACAAAATTAAGATGCACTGTTAAGGGTTCTGTAGGAGGCACAGAAAGGTCTGTCTGGACTCCTACTGTAGTAGTGGAATGGATTACAGCAGCATAAGTCCAAGGTGGAACTGGGAACAGTAATTTCAAAGCCTTTGGACAGTAATAGTATGAACTGTCTTCAGACATACTTCTTTCTCTTCTACCCATTTAAAGCATGAAGTAAAATAGGAAGGATGTGGACCATTACAGTTAACACAATGCTGTTACTGTTGGCATTCAAAAGCATCATGGTCTTTACCAGCACAACAGGCACATGCTAAGGAACCACGGCAAGATATTTTTGAGTGACCAAATTGTTGACAATGAAAACATCTAACAGGGTTAGGAATATAAGACCATACCTTACAATTCAGATATCCTGCCATGATTGTGGTAGGAGGATGTGATGTTGTAAATTTTAATATCAAAACATTTGTAAGCTCCATAATCCTGTCTCTAGAAGTAAAAATTTGGCACACAGCTGTAACATCTTGGCTGGTGAAACCTGCAAGGATCCCTGACTCTGAAATGGTCTTTAAATCCATTTCAACTATAACTCCTCTAAAAGAATTCAAATTAGAATGAGGAGTAACCTCAATGGGTATATTACCAATGGCCTTTGACTCCAAGAGGAGTTTGGAATGTTGTGATGAAGATGTTTCCATTAAAATGTCCCCAAACCATAACTGTATTACTATGAGAACCAGCAAGTCCTTCTAAACCATTCTGAATAAAAAATGGAGACATCTGCCCTAAGGGTTTTTCAGTTAAAAATGTATAATTAAAAATCACAGGACAGATTCAAGTTGTGAATTTGACTGCACAGAGTCATCAATGCACGGTCGTTTCCCAGCAGTCAGATTTTCCTCTATAATGCCATGCTTGTTTGTTTTTTTTTTATTTGAGGGGTATCCATAACAAAAAAAAAAATATTTTGGTGCCCACTAACCCCACCTTCCATAAAGCCCTCCAAAAGAATGCACTATAGTGCCACATCAGGTCACTGCAGCAATGCCATGGTTTTGTGAGCACTAAATCTGAACACCAGTATCAGACAATGTCCACTACACCTGTTGAAAATGTTCTACACTGGCACTCAGTTGACACTGGACCAAATGGACTAGCTGATTGATCTTGGGGGGGGACAACCCAAAGACCACCTGTCTACAGGAATTCAAGGCAAAAGTGGTGTGTTGGAGTTGGAACCCTCAACCACCAGGATCCTCTCCTCACTTTCTTGGGTCACCATGCATTGCCAAACATACAAGTGGATGTTTAGATTTCAGAGAAGGTAAACTGAATGTACAGAACCTTCTCTTGGAGGTCCTCTCACCATGTACAGAAATCCACATCGAGGGGGGCCCTGCTATAGAGCATAAACCTGCCCAGCCAAGTAAGTTTTGGTCTGATATGAATAAAGGACTTTCCCAAGTAGCAGCTGAGATGAGTTAAAGATTAAGTTTATTAATAATGTTAATTTATATTCATCACTAAGGCATTAATATTACAGACATCACAAATGAATGAAACAGTTTCCAATGACTCCAAGATTTTCCTACTGCTCAAATACTGTCAGGTGTATTAAATTTGTGAAGGAGTGATAATTTGTTTAATCTTTAATTCAAACATATTGATATTTCAATATTTACCATGAAAAATGATGATCAAATGTGAATAACAAAATCATCAATTACACTTAGTTACACCACCAAACTCAGGTGTACATGATGTGCATAGAATCTTGAATATATTCATAAAATAAGTTCCCTTCGAACACTGGATAATTCTATTAATTTACAAAAAAACAGTTTAAAAGTTTCACAAAAAATAGAAGGTTATTTGTTTTCAAAGGAAGCTATGTAATTGATGCCAAGATTTTAGTGCTGACCTATTGGGGGACAAAGCAAAATCTCATGAAATTTTCTGTTTAAACAAAAAGTAAAAATATTGATTTATTTGAGAATAACATGCAAGTCTCCGTCGTTTTCAGTAACTTCCCTCAAGTATCCAGAAAAAAATAAAAAAAAATGTTTTTTGAAATTTGGTATGATTAAACATGTTTTGTAAAAACTTTAATAGAATTTACCATTGCAGGAAACAGATATAGTTTCACCAAGTTTCATAATGCAGTGATATTTGCATTAACAACAACAAAAAAACAATGTAGGAGGTTGAATGTACTCTGTTAACCTCAAGGAATCGAGCTACACATTTTAGCGCTGTATGTGAAGTTACGCTGACTTGCAGGGATTATTTTATGAAACTTATTCAAATATCAAATGTGGTCCCATCGTAATACCACACTTCATGTATTTTGCAATCACTGGTTCTATCAGGAAGTTTAGTTATAAATCATAGTAAATAAATTAACTTGACTGTTATTTTTTCATCACTCACTGTATATTTTTGTGCTATTATCAGCACAACTAATGATCAAGTGTCACCTATCAACGACAATCAAAATTATACATGTCATCCGTAACATGAGTGGACTGTTAAAACACGCACGGGTTTCATAGAAACAACGTTACTGAGAACATTTATAATACGATAAAAAGTTGATAATTCCTTGCTATTTGTCAAATATTTTGATACACATGCATTTAAAGACCTCAGAAATATGAGCTAATGCTATCACGTTTTGATAAATAATAGATAAAACTTTCTGCGAAACATGAAGATATTGGGGGAAAAATAAATAAAAACAAACTATAAGGTGACTCACGCGCATTTTGGTAGACGTACTTTTCTAATCGGAGTTTCGCTAGCAGTAACGCAGTTGGTTACCACTCTGAAAATATCACTCCGTAATAACGAAAAACCAGATGAAGTTGTGAAATTGTCGATATAGTAGTTGCTTTAAATCTACCAAATTCGTCAATAAAAATGATTAGAAGTGTGACAGTAAAATGTATCTTTACTTGAAATATCATATATAACACTACATCTTTATTTAATTTAAGATTTTACTACGAATAAGCTGTGACGTCAGATACCTCAACAACATTCAGCGAGTTTTGTTGTCATTCAAAACGTGTTAAAACAACTTGCGTCTACTTGTAGAATAAGTGAATATTATCCTAGGTCAGAAACAGTTCCAAAGCGTAAGCATCGGAAGGAAATAATGTATGCAAAGATAACATTTCCGGCAACAACTACATACTCAAATATATTTGAAAGATGTTGAGTTTTGTAATAAAACTTTATTGAAGTACAATTGAAAACGATTACTACGTCATAAATGTTAAAGAAAATTAACAAGCACGTGGTTACTACATAAATGTTTATAACATAAATTTTCCTTTGTATAAAAATTTCACTAGCCGATAGGAGTGTCATGCGGCGGCATTATTCTCACAGAAGAGAACTAAAGAATATACGAGGCACTGAATGTTGACTAGCATCCAACATTTCCAGTCTTGGCACTGACGGAATCTCAGGTTGTGACCCACATTCCGGATTCACACACGTTACTTTTACGAAGTCCATCGAGTCAGCAATCCGCAGCCAACAAAAATATATTGGTTTTTGTACACGTCTACTTAGTAGCGCCCCAAGGATGCGATCCGTTATTTGTATCATTGATAGTTAGACTTCGCGAAAGATAGGTTACCAAAACAAGCCATTTTTGTCTGATTTTTTGTTGTTGTTGCTTAAGCTAAAAGCTTTTACCCGGTAAATGAATATGGGTTTACAAAGCTGCACCTTCTTCTACTATAATTTATTTTTACGATTAAAAAATTGAAAATTTTCTAGTTTTGTTTTTGGCAAATTCACCAAGTTTAATATTCTATTCACTGCCATAAGATTTAAAGATGTAGCATTTATGTTAATTACATATTGCTCTACACGTTACAAATTATTTAAACGTTACCAATCCTATATTTTCTGAAATCATAATTTTACCTTATTTATAAATTCAATTTGTGCCTAGTTTCATATCCTATCAAGACAACGTTTTTATTATTACTATTATCTACTAGGCAGTTCCACAACTCTTAATCTACACAATAACCAATAATTTTCTTATAAACTTAAAATGTTTCCTGAGATAATTATAGATAATAGTCAAACTAAAAAAGACATCCTAATACCTTTTGCACTGGAAAACAAAATAATGTACAGTTCTCAATGTAATTTCTACATTAGATGACACTACTTTTACTTTTTAAACTGTTTTTAAAAATTTTAAATTGGATACAATTGATATTAAGAAAGATGTGACATCACTACATTTTTAATGATGCTAGAAATACATATTAGTCAAGATGCTCCTTCATTAACATGAAGAGATCACCCAAGTTGATACCTAACAGAAATTGTCATTCTGATTAAGTAACAAATCTAGAATTTAACTATATTTTGTAAATATAATATTATGACATTTACAACTCTTTTAAGCCAAAAATTTAAGTTAAAAAAATCATGTTCTTAATTATTAGAACTGTGACATTTTAAAACATTTTTTCCTTCTAGTTACTAATTTTTTTTCAATATATATCTGTTGGACTTTTGTTGTCACTTACATAAATTTAATTTATTATGACACCACTAATTTTTAAAAACAATTAAATTTATGCATTTGTCTGTTTTTCAGTGTTTAAACACAATCTACCAAAGGTGGAAAATCCAATTAATGAAACACAAAATTAATATATGGCTTGTTATAAATCTGCATTTAATATTTTTAGTATCTATTAATGACTTTTCATAATTTCAATCATTAATATTTTAGCAGAACAGTTTGCTGGCAGTTGTTCAAGTCAATTGTTAATGTTCATAAAAAAATAAAATTTAACACTGAATTACCTTTTAACTTGATAATGTTTAAAAACAACACATGAAACAAATTAAATGCTTAACAGTTACAGCACAAGTACTATTCCATCAAATGAAACATTTTTTCCACATTTTTACCTTAATAATAAGAAGGTTAAGATTCTTATGAATTATAGAAGTTCAACAATGTCATTCTCATTATTAAATATGAATAAATTACTTTCTAAATAGTGAAATAATTAATGAATAACATTTCTAAAATCAACCTATAAACACTTATCTCATGATATTCTTCCAACTCTAATAACACCCCTTTATCATCACCCTCTGCTTCTACAAATATAGTTCATTTTGTATTTATTTTCAAAAAGTTTACCAGTAGTACAGAATTCAATTTGATCTAACATAACTAAATAGACATATTTTATCAACATTTCCAAAAATGTTGAAAAACAACTGAATTTTTCCTCAAATAAAAATAAACACTAAAAATTCAGTAAAAACTGCTAGCAAAAAGAGAACTTAGAAATTGTTTGATTAAAGGTCTTCCTCTAGATATGTTTTGATAACATTGTAATTCCTTATATACAAGTTAAACTAAAGTGTTTGTAATTTTCCAGATATGGTTCTTTTGAAATATTAAAGCCATATCAGGAATATCTTCACTATCCATTAACTTTTTCCTCTGTCAAAAAACAAACAAACCCAAGTTTAGAATAGTAAAATTACCAGAAAACCAAATTCAAACAAAACTGAAGGTAATGCTACGTGCTTTTCTTTTATGTTAATGTTCCTATAAGAATCTTTTAGTGGTCACTTTTGTCCCCAAGGTTAATTTGAGAGTTCAGAGAAATAAGACTTCATATCATAATTAACATTGAGACATTAAGTTTCTCTTAGCCATGAAAATATTCCCAAGACCTTTTTAAATGTCATAAGAACCTGAATTCTCCAGTTTATCACTGGTATTTGCATACATCATTCAATACCTAAATTTTCCACTACTCTAATTTAGGCATGGGTTTTCATGATAAAAAACAAGATTTTTTAAAAAAGGAAAAAATATTTTGTCAAATACACTTAATATCATTGACAGAGACACCATACATTGATTACACAAGAGTTTTTCAGTTGAGCTCCAATCTTATATAAATTATTCATGAGAAATAATAGTAGTATATTATTACAAATAAAAATCTTATGCTAGCCTTTTTGTAACAAATATACACAAGATAAAATATAAAGGTAAAGCATCTATGCAGGTATAAAACTTAAACAGTATACAAGTTTCCAGATATTAAAAACTAAGTATACATGTGTAAACATACTTGGTTGGCTTTGTTGATTTGCTTTCTTAAGCCAGCAAATGCCATGATGAACTATTTTTCAAACACAAAAATCTTATTTTACGGAATGCTCTGTACTGTTGTAATAGACCTGGGAAAAATAAAAAGCAACAAAAATTTAAAAAAATCTAATATAAAGTACATATATGCAATCACAGATTAATTTTCTTTATAAAATTATGTTAATTGAGTTCCAGAAATATCATAAAAACATTTCTTGAAATTTACTTCAAAAACACACACATATAGAAATAAAAACAGTCATATTTAAAGATTGTACACACTGTGCTGTATTACAATTTTATACATCGAATTAAATCAACTAAAGCAGCTAACTTAAAAATTCACATTATAGCATAACTTGCACCAATTCCTATATTAATGGGGAGAACAACAAAATTAAAGGCAATATAGATCTTACTCAGAATCTTAGAAACTAAAGTCAAAGTCTGAATTTTGGGTTGCCTAGTTACATACTAAAAATAAAAGAAACGTAACTTTTTGTAGTATCATTAGAGGGCGCAAAACTATAAGTAAAAGCCTACCAGTAGCACTAGTTTATTACCTTGGGCTTAGGTGGAAAACTACCCAATGAAATACTAAAACTAAAATATAATCTATTTATATAACACCTCTAATTTCGTAACATTACAATTTAGTGACACACTGAGGATGTAAATGTAACTTATGAAATAGTCACTAAGTTCTATTTTCTAAAACATCAGGAAATCACTAACGTAAAAAAAGAGGTTATCTAAAACTTATTTAAAAAGTCAATGTTAATATTGCTAATAATAGTAATCTCGCCTTAACTTTATTGACTATTATAGAAATAATTACCTTTATGTCTATTGACCTGTTTTTAAGGTCTATAAATCTTTAAACGTGCTTCAATTCAGAACGAGTAAGATGTTATATGAACTAGCACATATTGAATAATTATCTAGCATAGAAAGAAACACAAGAACTTCTGCTTTGATTTTACACTACTATGTACAAACGTCCACCTTCTCAAGTATTACAAATATCCCATCATGCAGTGGAAACACTGCAGTCGAAATACTGCCCTCTATTGTGAAAAGCAGAGAATAATGTGATAAGGAGAGTGATACTTCAATGTCAAATAAACCAATATTTACAATAGAAACTATTCAATTAGTGAGGTTTGTTACGCCTTAGTAAACCCTCTTGAATTCCATGAATATCTATAGGATTTTCTTAAATTATAAATAATGTGAGTAAAAATGCGAATAAAAGTAATGCTGCAATTTAGAAACGTAGTCCAAACATTTGAGCACTTTCTGAGAAAGGTAGTTCTCTCCACTTGGAACATACATAACATGTGTCAATGATAAAAAATACAAATTAGTTGATTGGTGCGTGAAACATACTTCAACTAATTTTGGTCTGTATCTTTCCTTATTTTAAACCAGATGCTATACTACTTTTGAAGTTAAATAAGAAATAGTGCCGCTTTACATCACAAGTTTCGGCATAGAATTCCTTTGCTCGCATAAAGCCATTTATAAATGATAGTAAAATGTATTATATGTAGTCCTTGATATATTGTAAATCACAATAGATGCGTAAAAAAAATCGCTTTTATTTAAAAATAAAAAGAGCCAAACGCTTTCAGGTGAGGAATATTTATAGATACATTATTTTAAGACAATCCCGCATGATCTGACATTACGAGTTGTAAGCTATAACTAATACTTAAGCACTAATACTGAGGAGCCAAATACACACTTTATCTAGTCCTATTTCATTAATTGCTATGTATGTCTCTCCTCAAACTAAACCCGATTCAAACACTTTACAAGAGATCTATAATTCATTTCCGAACTCGATTACCATTGGCGACCTCAACAGTAAACACACTGATTTTAACTGCCAAACAACTAACCGTAACGGAACCATACTACATAAATTCAAAGAATATAATAATCTTGTCATTTTAAACAATAATCAAGCTACCCACACGCAGAATAATGGCAACGAAGATATCATTGGCTTAGTAATAGCCCCTAGTAGACAGTCTCGACACTTAACTAACTTTGAAGTGATTGATGACGTCGGTAGCGATCATTACTCTATTTACGTTTAAATCTTCCCTAATCTCTCATTTAAATCAATCACACGTCCACCAGTGCCCGATTACTCTGACGTTGACTGGACTCAATTTAATAACCATATTGAAAACGAGCTACTTATAACTAAGTCAGTTGCCTCTTGCAACCCAAATCACCAATGCCGTTAATCAAGCTATTCTAAATACCATACCTAGTACGCAATACAATACTAAACCCAGTTCTTGGAAAACTAAACTTGACAACATGTAATTATTCATAGACGCTGATTACGGCGACAGTTCATATCCTCTCGTAACCCAAACATAAAATCTCAGATTAATAATACCAACAATAAGATCAAATCCCTGATTAAAACTCTCCCAACCCATAATTGGAACAACTTTTGTGATTCCATTGAAAAATTCTTTACAAACCCAACTCTATTCTGGAGAAAAATTAAATCCATTACTAATACACAATCAAGCAACAATTGACCTGACATCAAATATAACAATATTTCAGCAATCTCTGACCTCGACAAAGCCAACCTATTTGCTCAATACTTTATAAACACCTTTGTCACCCTTAATGTCTCATCCTTTGACCAATCCCACTATTACCGAACCATCTAAACTGTGAAGTCGAACCATGCTATCTTCTCCCCCCGAGTTCCCATTAATCTTAATCTAGATAAACATCCTCACTCTTATTACACTCGACCCATAACTAGGACTGAGATCAAATTTATCCTTAATAAAGTTAGGAACAAGGCCCCTGGATCTGACAGTATTATTAATCAAGTTCTTAAAAACTTTTCCGATACTAACCTTAATCACCTGGTCTCAATCTTCAATCTTTCTCTGTTCTCAGGATACTACCCAAACTTATGGAAATCCGCTTTAATTAAAGTCATACCCAGAAAAGATAAAAATATATGTAACCCAAATAATTACAGACCGATTAGTCTTATAAACACCCTTGGCAAACTTATGGAAAAATCCATCACCGATAGGAATACTTGCTTCCTCGAAGCTAACAACCTAATCAACGGAAACAAAAACGCTGGTAGGAAAAACAAACAAATCACTGACCATCTCGCTCGCCTCACCGAATCAGTATGTAAAGGATTTAACTGGAAACAAAAAACTGTCGCTACCTTTTTAGATGTCCAAAAAGCATTTGACTCTTTATGGCATGCTGGCCTACGCCATAAAATTTTAACCCTCGGCATCCCACATAGTTTTGTCCATTGGATATCCAGCTTCGTCACCAACCGTAAGGCAAGTGTTAAGATAAATAATTCGGTCACACACTCATTCAGCTTAAATGCAGGCGTGCCCCAGGGTTCTGTACTCAGCCCAATACTTTATAATATACATGTTAATGGCATATCGTTTCCCTTACTGAACTCAACCCTCATCTCCCAATATGCTGATGATATCGCTATTTGGAGCACCTTGTGCAACCCCCATATTGCAGCCTCACGAGTTCAAGCAACCCTTAACGCAGTATCTCAATGGTGTGATAAATGGCGTGTCGTCTTAAACCTCTAGAAGTCACAAGCTATTGCTCTCCACAGAAAACTTAACAAATTTAGGAAAACATTCAAAAACATTAAAATTAACCTCAATAAAACTGACATCAGTTTCACAGTCTATCACCTTTTTAGGCCTTACCTTAACTCATAACCTTTCCTGGACACCACACTTCCAGAAAATCGCTACCTCAGCAAGAAATGGAATCTTCTTTCTAAAACGTATTAGCAGCCCCAACAAAGGCTGTTCTCCCAAAACCATTCTCGCAATATATAAAGCATTCATTAGACCCCTTTTCGAATATGGTGATGTAGCCACATGTAACATTAATGAAAGTCAATGCTCAATATTAAAAAATCTGCAAAACCGTACCATTAAAATTGCTTACCGCCTTCCTAACTACACTCCCGCAACATACCTTAACTCTTTAACTGAACTATTACCAATTAAGGATGGATTTATCAAACTTACCAAACGTTATTATACTAAAACTTCTGATAGAAACCTTCAAACTTGCCAATTATTCCGACTTGCAGATATCCCTCATACCTGGGCAAAGTATACTTCACCATTAAACTGGGCAAATAACCATAGTGACCAATACTAACCATCAATGTTAGAACAGACAACACAGTGTTACCCATTTATATATCATTAATGTATTTTTTACATTCTAAGTTGAGCACTGGTTGGGTATTTTTTTCGGCGCCCATCCATTGAAAGTGGTTTTCTCTGGATACTCCAGTTTTCCCCCACATCTAATTTCTCGCCATTTGATTTATAGATTCCAGGCACCCCGGCCCTGAAAGGACATTCTATCTTACTCCTATCTCTATCCACTCCTCTCTTTCCTTTCTCTCTTCCCGTATTACTCTCTCTATATTTCTCTTCCTCTCTCTCTTTCTTTCTTTTTTTCTCTGTCTATCCATATCCCCTTCTATGTCATCGGTCCCCTGAAGAATATGTGACCTGCTGCAGCCTTGGTCTCCCTACTCGGGATCACGATAATTTCCGTCCAAAGCAGACCAGTACAGTTTTTTCCGCTCCTCAACTTTCTTATTTTATAGTTATATTCTGTCATACATCATTCAATTTGTTTTTTTTAGGGTTTTTTTTCATGACACGTCCTACCTTATACACGTGTGGGGCTGAAGAGAAACAAAAGTTGCTGAGCGCCCCAGGTTTGCCTTAAGGGTCTCCCCTAAGGTCTTTAAAACCTAAAATACTACTAAGTCTAACATAATAAATAAATAGCCCAATGATGTTCAATTCAAAGTTTGTGAAAAGTTTACCTCGTTTTATGAGAAATAAAATCAATAAAATGGAATACAATCAGTATAAAAAATGAGCAAATTGGAGGTCGAATATTTGCTCGACCACGTCCTACAGCACATAATATAAGAACTTAACTGAGATGACATTAAGCAGATTAATCAGAATAAAGACAAATTTAGAACAAAACGAACGATCTTTGTTAATATGTACGATTCAAACCCAGACTGATAAAATCCCAGATTTCTCACACTTGAAGCATGTTTAACATATGTTTGGTCATTTTATCACACTTAAGTAAGTGCGTAACACAGATATTGTCTGGGTAACAACTGAAAGCGACTTTTATTGCCATTCTTACACAAGGTTGCAATGTTCTTTGTAAGCGATAACGTGTTGGAATATTCGTAGGTAAAAGAGTTACCCAAGAGTTGGCCGGGCTGACAAGTTGCCTATCCTCTAGTCCACCAGCCCGCCAACAGTTTATTAAAGTAATAATATAATCTTTTAATATTATAAAACCAAAAAGTAAAACATAATTGAGCAAAACCCAATTTAGTTGCAATAAGGTCCGCGAACAGTTCATTAGAGTAATAAAATGATAGAATAATATCGTTATAATTTTCATTTTTATGGAAAGAAAACGTAATTGGACAAAGGCCAATCCATGTGAGATACACTTCTATTGGTCCGGCATGGCCAGGTGGTTAAGACACTCAACTCGTAATCCGAGGGTGGCAGGTTTGAATCCCTCTGACACCAAACATGATCGCCCTTTCAACTGTAGGGGCGTTATAATGTTTCAGTCAATCCCACTATTCGTTGGTAAAAAAAGTAGTCCTAGAGTTGGCGTTGGGTGATGATGACTAGATGTCTTCCCTCTAGTCTTATCCTACTAAATTAGGGACAGCGAGCGTAGGTAGCCCTCAAATAGTTTTGGACGAAATTCAAACCAAAACAATACAAAAAGAATGTTAACTAACATACACGTACACTGCTGGGCAAAATCTTAAGGCCAATGAACATAAAGAAAAAATATGCATTTTGCGTTGTTAGACTCAACCACTTATTTGACTAGAGCTTTGAAAGATAAAAATAAAAAAAGACAAAATAAAAACATGAAACATTTCTCGCATTTAATAGAGAAAATGTAAACACTATGAAATTAGCCTAAATACTAGCTGGTCAAAAGTTGAAGACCATACCGAAACAAAATGTTAATCGGTAAACACGTTATGAAATTTAGCCATTTGTGTTGAAGCATTAGTGTTGTCAACATCCCCCACTGACATCTCCTGTGTTACATTAGGTAAAAACATAGCAAAGGCTAGAATCGTGATACAGTTTGAATGTGGCAGAATTTTCAAGCTGCAAAAGTAAGGTCTCTCTCAACGTGCCATCGCTGGTGAAATTGGGCGTAGTAAAAACTGTTGTTGCAAATTTCTTAAAAGACCCTTAAAGACGCTTCTAAGAGATACGGAACGTGAATTTTAAGTGGTCGACCCAAAAACATTTCGCCCGCGTTAAGCAGAAGGATTTGACGTGTTGTCCGGCAAGACACCAGCCGATCATCCAACCAGATTAATACCCTTACGGACGTAGAATGCAGCTCAAGAACAATAAGACGACATTAACGAGAGAAAGGCTTTAAAAACCATAAACGTCATCAAAGGCCACGCCTTCTTCCACACCACTAAACAGCTTGGTTAAACTTTGCTGAAAAGCACCAAGGATGAGACGTAGAAAGTGGAAAAAGGTTTTGTTCTATGATGAGCAGAAATTTAACCTGGATGGTCCAGATGGCTTCCAACGTTACTGGCACGGTGAGGATATTCCACTGAAGACATTTTCTAGACGACACAGTGGAAGAGGTTCCAACATGATTTGGGGTGCTTTCTCTTTCCATGGAACAATGGAGCTTCAGGTTATATAGGCATTAAACAGTAACTGGCTACATTGGCATGTTAGAAAGAGCAATCTTATTGACTAAAGGCTCTCGCTTGTGTGGAAATGACTGGATCTTTCAGCAGGACAACGCTACAATCTACAATACCCGCAGAACAAGGGACGAATAACGTGATTCTTTTGGACCATCTAGCGTGTTCACCTGAACTGAACCCCATTAAAAATATTTAAGGGTGGATGGCAAGGGAAGTCTATAGAAAGAGACATCAATTCCAAACAGTGCATTATCTTCATGAAGTCATCTTCACCACTTGGAATAACATTCCAGCCCGTCTTCTGTAAACGCTTATATCGGCCATGCCAAAGCGAATGTTTGAAGTTATTTGCAATGACGGCCGTGTAACTCACTACTGAGACCTCTTGTGTAGCATTTCCTACCCTGTTTAGGACTTCTTTTTGGTATGGTCTTAAACTTTTGACCAGCTAGTATTTAGTCTAACAACGCAAAGTGCATATTTTTTTATGTTCATTGGCCTTAAGATTCTGGGCAGCCGTGTATTTGTACAATGCTAATCAAAGTGCAAATGGATGAGTGAAATTCCCGGATCTTCGTTTTATTTAAATAAAAGGTTTTGTCTTTAATTATTTTTAGAGACTTCCATACTCTTATTTCATTGTAGTTCCTCAAATAATAAATTAATTCGAGTTCATCCATTAGGATGCTGTGGTTATAACTAATATTATTGCTGCTACACATAGCAACTTACTTTTTAACTTTTACTGAAAGTTTATATTAAATCAAATAAAATTATAGTTTACCAGTTGCCTTATTAACACACTAAATCGAAAGCGTTAACAATGTGTTGGCAGATAATTCATATAAATTATTCAAAAAGAATCCCTCGAATGCTTATAAAGTAAAAGTTTTTAACGTATTTAATTACTGTTATAATATATTGTTCCCCCACGGTTTTATCCACAAGTCAAAATGTATAACTAAAGAAAATAAGTCATTATCGCTTGACTGTTAATTATTACATCTCGTTGCCAAATTCACAGCCAATAATTTTCTTTCTTATAAATATGGAATTAAAAATTCAACACGCTTAGTTGATTAAATTAATAATTTAAGATTATCTAATAAATGCGCTTTGGTCTCTTTAAATAGTGTATATTTATTCACATCAGTCCGTGTAAATGAAATTATTAAATGTTTTGAAGGTAGGCTAACCAGAAACACATTTTTCCACTGTGTTCCCCCTTTTACACGTAAATAACAAATGATAATTACAGTTTAAGATTCTCTACCCACTAATTTGCAAGATTTTCAAGGATTATTCCGAAATCACTGTTTTTTTCAACAGTCACATAAACCAAAATTTTGGTTAAGGAATGTGAACTACACGTTGGTAGTGTGGTGTCACGGTGATGTCAAGTGTAACAAATAGTTTTCCTTTACTTTGCTGAGACAAATTGGTAATGTGCTATAAGTTATCCCAGATATATTATATTACGTATTATGATTTCAAATAGCCTGAAATTTTAATTTTAATTTAGAAATTAATTGAATGTTGATATATATTAAACTTATGATATTTACCAACAAGATTGATACACAGTTTTTTTGTTTCTTAATATAAATATATTTTAACATACAAATAACGATATAATTTATAATAATAAGTTATATACAAAAGTTTCACAAAATTACAAACAATATTAGTCTTCTGTGTAAAGTGGAACTGAATATTTTATCGGCGGTTCACGATAAGCGAATTAATTTTGAGCTGATATCGGTACAGTTCACTTAACGGGTAACTATGTAGCCATTCCTTCAACATGTGAGTTTTTTCTACTGAAGTTACACAATGTTTTCGTTGTAATATTAACGTCCGAAGCAAGTCTACTGAAGTTAAACGGCTTATTATGTTTTAAATCCATAAAGGTTCCTGGTCAAATTTATATAGTGTTCTGATTTATAAGTGTTTATCACAGTTATAGCTTTAGAGGTTTATAGTGTACTAACTGTAATAAACCAATAATATAAAATTGTCTCTTCATGTATTACAATGGTTGCTTTTATTATCATTAGGTGATGTTTTTGAAATTTGTTGGTTTGTTTGTTTTGGAATTTCGCACAAAGCTACTCGAGGGCTATCTCTGCTAGCAGTTCCTAATTTAGCAGTGTAAGGCTAGAGGGAAAGCAGCTATTCATCACCACCCACCGCCAACTATTGAGCTACTCTTTTACCAACGAATAGTGGGATTGACCGTCACATTATATGCTCCCACGGTTGAAAGGGCGAGCATGTTTGGCGCGACCGGGATGCGAACCCGCGACTCTCAGATTACGAGTTGCACGCCTTAACACGCTTGGCCATGCCGGGCCATTTCAGTAGGAAACAATACAACAGTGGTTTCATTAAATACATGTTGTTGATTCTTACACTCGAGAATCTTTTACAAATTTAAAGAATAGGCAGGAATTTTGCTAAACACATTTAACAGTATAAATTACACACATTTATGAGTATATAATTAATTAAAATAAACATCGATATTATAATAAATATATAACAATAAATCCGTTAACCTCCCTCTTTAGAGAATCTTAAATTAGCGTTAGACAGTATTTAACTAAGATATTACACATATACACATTGATAACATTACTTTAAATATAATACACTGTCAAAAATTTTATAGCTTCAATAACCATCGAAATAACCTTATGGCTATAAAATTACATAGCACGTAAAAGTGCATCAACATAGATGTTGATGCCCCTTTGACATGAATGATTTTGAAATCATGCTCTTGTTATGTTAAACTCCAATTTCATAGCCCTCCATTTTTCGCCCTTTCTGCGGTACAAAAACGGCAATTAGATGTGATTAGCGTAAATGACAATAAGTTATAAAATAGACATGACACAAATACATTGAACTATTCTGAATCTCACACTAAAGCTAGTGTTTTCTTCCATAGTTGGATAATTATTTTAGGGACAATTAAAAATTTTAGAAAAATAACAAACAAAATGTTTAACACCTTTGTCGTATGATTGTATTACAATAGCACCAGCATCACAATCGTTGACATTAACAGCTAATGCGAAAAAACTTGTCAAATACAGAATACGTGCAAAATAAAGATTTGATCTTTTCAAAAGTGGATTGTGATGTTTAACACCATTTAAAATTTTGATTTTTTTTCAATAGATTTGTTAATGGTATAGCGATGTCAGCAAAATTTTTACAGAACTTCCTCTAATAACCAGCCATTCCCAAATATTTCGTCAAACTTTTCTTGTTTGTAGGGATTGGATAATTTACAATGCAATCAACTTTGACTTGAATTGGAGAAATTTGACATACATGGACAGGAGTGTTGGTTTGATCAGGAACGTCCAGATATATACATTCATATTCAATCAATAAACTAGCAAGTTGAATTTTCTTATCCAGTTTTGACTGGCCAAAATGTCAGAATTACTCAGCTTAATATTGCTTTCATCTCCAATATTTTTAAATTTATGGGTATCTGAGTCAAAGAGCTTATCATCAATATCAAGAGAATATTCAATTGCTAAAATGTTTTCTGATGCATCTCGGATGTGATAAAGCTTCAATATATTAATGTGACACAGCTGTGTAGCCTTTCGACGATCAGATGTTTTTGAAACAATCTTTATCATTAACTTTCCAAACAATCTTATAAAAACCATGGTACCTACCCTTGAGTGGATGCCCCTTAAAGGGTAAAACAATACTAGACCATATCATCAGAATGGAACTTACGCCCTTCAACGTTGCAGTCACAAACATTTATGAAATTACTTCACATCTTCTCGAGCCAATTCACAAGCGCTTAGTCTCTGGACCAAAACTTGGAAACGTAATATATTAAATGTATTTCTTGTTGGTCACCTTCCAGCTATTGTTCTTTCAACAACATTAAAGGACCACACATTGAATGGTCAAACAAACAAGTACAATAGGTTAAATCCTAACAATTGTTGAATTAGCTCACAAACAGGAAATATTAATAAATAAACTCCTACCTCCCAGTCTTTTTCATTATCGAGACAGTAAGTTTGCATAATATTTTTCAAAGCAGAATGAAATTTCTCAGGAGAACTTCGTGATTTGGGATGATACACACTATATTTGATCTGTTTAACACCGAGCTAATAAACAACCTGTTGAAACAACCCGATATAAAATTTAATCCCTGATCAGATTCAATTTCTTTGAGCAAGCCCATTTAAATAAAGTAATTAATTAAAGCCTTAATTTTTTACTTAAATGTTTTTTAAGGGGATAACTTCAGGGAATCGCACGCATGCACACAAGATAGTGAACAAATACTGGTTTACTAATCGAGTTTTTTGGTAAAGGTCTAACACAATAAATAATCATACAGCTGAAGCGTTCTTTGAAAGCTTGGATAAGTTCCAAAGAAGCAACAGAAATTTCTTGGTTAGGTATGATTAAGTTTTACAAAACTGAGAAATCAGGCAGCTGCAGAAAAAGCTCTCAGTGTGCTCATTGACCAGAGAATCTTTGATTTTTACAGCATAAACAGTATCATTACACAATGGTGTAAGCAAATTAAAGCACTGGTTTATACTTTTCCAGACTTCTCAGTTCAAAAACAACATTTATTTCTAGATAGCCTAATACATTGTTAATCTTAAACTCGAGAATCTTGCACACATTTATCGAAGAGACAGGAATTTCGCAATACTCATTTAACAGAAAACGTCACATACATTTTTAAGTATATATTTAACTACAGAAACATCGACATTAACTACATATATTACCAATTTCGTCACAAACTAAAAGTTTGACTATAAACTGTGCAATCACTTATCCTACTACATATATGTATATACATTGCTGGCTAAAATCTTAACGTCAATGAACATGAAAAAATATGCATTTTTCGTTGTAAGACTCAACCAATTATTTGAGTAGAGCTTCGAAAGATGAAAATAAGAAAAGGGATTATAAATATAAAAACTTTTTAGTATTTAATAGGGAAAATGTGAACACTATGAAATTATCCAAAATACTGGCTGGTCAAAAGTTTAAGATCATACCAAAAAGAAGTCCTAAATAGGGTAGGAAATACCACACAAGAGGTCTCAGCAGTGAGTTGGACGGCCGTCATTGTGAATAACTTCAAAAATTCGCTTTGCCACGATCGGTATAAGTGTTTGCAGAGGGCTGGCTGGAATGTTATTTCAAGTAAGGAATATGGTTTCACAAAAATTATGCACTGTTTGGAATTAACGTCCATTTCAATAGACCTCTCTTGCCATCTACACCCAAACATTTTCAATGGAGTTAAGTTCGGGTGAATACGTTGGGTGGTCCAAAAGAATCACCTTATTTGTTTTGCGGGCATTGTGGATTGCAGCATTATCATGCTGAAAGATCCAGTCATTTCCACACAAGCGAGGGCTTTTAGTCAATAAGGATGCTCTTTCCAACATGCCAATGTAGTCAGCTGCTATTTGATGCCCATTTATAACCTGAAACTCCATTGTCCTATGAAAGGAGAAAGCACTCCAGATCATGATGGAACCTCTTCCACTGTGTTGTGTAGAAAATGTCTTCAGTTGAATGTCCTCAGTAACGTTGAAAGCCATCTGAACCGTTAAGGTTAAATTTTTGTTCATCAGAGAACAAAACTTTTTCCACTTTTCTTCGTCCCTCGTTTGGTACTTCTCAGCAAAGTTTAACCGCGCTCTTTGGAGGTATGGAAGGAGGCGTGGTCTTTGAAGACGTTTAAAGTTTTTAAAGCCTTTCTCTCGTAGATGCCGTCTTATTGTTCTTGAGCTGCATTCTACGTCTGGGGCCTTAATCTGGTTCAACGATCAGCTGGTGTCTTGCCGGACAACACGTCGAATGCTTCTGCTCAACGCCGGCGAAATTTTCTTGGGCCGACCACTTGAAATTTTCGTTTCGTATCCCTCAGATTATTTTAAGAAAATTGTAACAGTTGTTTTGATAAGCCTAAACTCACCAGCGATAGCACGTTGAGAGACACCTTGCTTTTGCAGCTCAACAATTCTGGCACGTTCAAACTTTTTAGCCTTTGCCATATTTTTACCCAATGTAACACAGGAGATGTCAGTGGTAGATGTTGACAACGCTAAAGCTTGAACACAAATAAGTAAATTTCGTTACGTGTCTACCAATTAACGCTTCCTGTCAATATGGTCTTAAACTTTTGACCAGCTAGTATTTAGGCTAATTTCATAGTGTTCACATTTTCCCTATTAAGTGCTAGAAATGGTTTTTATTTTAATTTTCCCTTTCCTTATTTTCATTTTTCGAAGCTTTACTCAAATAAGTGGTTGAGTCCAACAACGCAAAATGCATATTTTTTTCTGTATGTTCATTTGCCTTAAGATTTTGGCCAGCTGTGTGTATGTATATATGAAGCTAATATCTATCTTTTTGCAAAATTTATTTCACAGCTTAAGTCTAATTTGGATGAAACTTTGTAAATATTTTAACAACATAACGGAATTTCCTAACATAATTTTATTACAATTGAGATTGTTATGAAAAATTATTTAACTCATGCATCTATAAGAAATATGTCAATAACTGCTTTATATTACACGAAAATGAAAAATGTTATGATAAAGGCCTTCGCCAAAATAACAACAACAACAAAAGGACTTTATTTTATAACATCGTACACTAAATCACTTCCTTACTGAAGAACTGGTACTTCTTTTCCTTTTTATTAATACAAATTGTATTTGTACATTTATCATTATCAAAGAAATTGCCCCCCAGTGGCTCAGCGGTATGTCTGCGGACTTACACACTAAAATTCGGGTTTCGATACCAGTGGTGGGCGGAGCACAGATCACAGATAGCCCATTGTGTAGCATTGTCCGTAATTCAAAGCAAAGCAATCAAAGAAATTAATTTTCTAATAAAGAGTTTAAAATCTTGATAAAGTGAGTTTAATGTAGATTTTAAAAATGAGTCTTTCTGGTGGAGAATTGTTGTGAAATTTTATAGTGTACGTGTGTTTTTCGTACAGCAAAGCCACAAAGGGCCATCTGCTCAGCCCACCGAGGGTAATCGAACCCCTGATTTTAGCGTTGTAAGTCGGGAGATATACCGCTGTACTAGCGGGGGGTGTGATATTTTAGAATAAAAGTGCCTTTTTTGTTGGAGAGTTCATGTGTACGATATTGATTGAATTGTTCTGTGACAGAAGAAATTGCAAATCTTTCATACAAAGTTCGTCGCATATAAACTTGCAGAACTTTTGTAAATAACTCGATTTTCGTAGGTTACACAAATATTTTTTTGAAATTCCAGTCTCGGTACAAAGTGAACAGAAACATAAAAAAAGGCAAAACTAAATATTTCCAAATAGAAAAGTGAAAAGTCACGGAGAATGACTGAAGTTTTGAAAAAAAAGAAACAAAAAACTCCAGGATGTAAGTTATAGAAAGAAAGAAAAAACTTTTTAACTAAGTTATGAGGCAAGATACAATGAGAAGAAACCAGGAACAAATCTGAAATGTGGATGCACATCAAATTGCTCGCCAGAGCTCAACTAGAAGAAATCAGGATAACTTGCATGATAGGGACACAATATTGTTTATCTCGCCAAGATCCTTACTGAACATCTGCTGCTGAATAATTTTGAAATTCTGTTTTAAATCATATATTTTATAAAACTCTCTTCACACAATAATACCTTAATAACAGTTCAGGAACCATTAACTTTAAAATCTACTCTATAAATCTAGTGCTATCAAATAAGAAAATCAGTGAATAAAATATAACCTTTACCGAATCTTTGGTAAACTTTCTGCTATTTGTAAGATGGTAATTGTCAAAGCTCTTATGAATTTTCAATTGAATAATGTTAAATTAATTTTGTTTTATTCTTTATATTTCTTTTACACATTTGTTTTAGTGCTGTCCAATAACTTTTATTATATATTTTAAAGATAGTTCCAAATTCGTGATGACAAGAAACCCGCTTGATGTGAAAATATATTCTCACTACCGTTCAGTATCCTGCTGGTACATCGTTAAATATACGGTTTAGAACACTAAAATAAGCAGTTTAATTCCACTCGGTAGACTCAGCAGATAGTCCGATGTGGCTTTGTTGTGAGAACACAAACACAAGACGGCTGGTAAAGATATTGAAACTTTAATTAAAATAAAGTACGTTGTTCTGTGCTTTATTTTATTTAACGTTCTAATACCCATACCGGCAGTTTTAAGAACACATAATTTCAAATGCTTAACAGAACATATAATTATTTTTCTGTTATTTTGAGCATTTGGAGTTTTTTTTTCAAAAAATAATGAAAACAAAGCTCACTTTAAAACGTTTATTTAATTCTATATTGATTGAACTAAACACCTAACTTTTTTTGGTTAAAAAACGACTATGAATTATAGGGATAAATATTTCTAGTTGATTGGTGAACATCAAAAGGGTTGAATTTTGTTAAATTCTGTCGTATTTCTTACTCTCTCTCTCTCTCTCTCTCTATATATATATATATAGCATGTTGTTAAAATTGTTGGTTTGGAGTGGTGTTTTAGGGCGCAAAGCAACTAGGCTATCTGCGCCGATTAAAGTCTGTTGTGTTTCTTATTGTTTTGTAACGGATATATGTATATATTCAATGAAACTTAGCACTAGGTGGCTATTACTATTCTCACCATTGAATTTCGTGACGCAGTAAAATTATCACAAAATAGGGCAGGATGTAAATGTTTTATGAACGTTACACCTTATTGACGAAAGTGTTTGTTTCACGAGAAGTTTGTATAATGTTGTAATTAATTTATATATTTTTACTTTAAATGTAACAAAGATTTTCTTGAATCATTTTGGTAACTTAAGGCTAGAAGGTAATAATACTTTAAAATGGCGTACAGCCGATTTACCTATTACTGTGAACGAGTGAATGTGATGTTTATGAAACCTCGTGGGAATACGTAAAGCTATTAATGAATGAGTTTTTAGTTACGCCTTTATATCTTTATTTTAATACAATAAATGCGCATTGAGATTTATTTTTGTCATGGCAGCTGCAACTTTTTCAGCAAACATCACACCACCGGTAAAAGAAGCTACTTTTGAAGATGAGGAAGATGAACCTGTGTTTAAAAAAGTTAAAGTAGATAGCTATTCTCCTAGTTCTAGAAGGATAACGTCCGGCCATTTTCATAAGAACTCTGAAGCTGAAGGAGATTTAGCTACAGTGGAAAATACAGGCGAAGAAGATATCGGTATTTCGTTTACTGAAAACATTACAGAAAACAGTGATATTGGCGAACTACAAACAGAAAAAGATGTTGGAATTGAAGAATTTGTTAGTGATAAACCAGGTTTTTTTGGAATAATTAAACAACGATACTCAGATTTCTTGGTGAATGAAAAAACAACTTCCGGAACTATTGTAAAACTTTCTCAGTTGGAGTTGCCAGTAGATTTTAGTATTTCTGAAATAGGTTTATCCATTCCAGAATCTATTACAGATGTAGAAGAAGGTAAGCTTCATGCTTTGGAAAGTAGCACTGAAGAAGATGATTGTTTTGAAATTAATGTGACCAATTTTAACAAAGACGAAAGAAGAAAGATACATGAATACATAAGAAAAAATTATACTGGATTGAGCAGTCAAACTGAAGACAGAGGTGAAGAAAAGGTTATTTCAGTGTGTCGATCCTCAAAGAATAAAAGAGGAAATCGAAGTTATTGGCCACCTGGAAGAGGTGATTATACTAATTTTGTTTTATATAAAGAAAATCGGGATACAATGGATGCTATTAACAATGTGGCTGCTATGTTAAAAATGAAAACTTCTGCTTTTAGCTATGCAGGTACAAAAGATAAACGTGGTAAAACTAGCCAGCAGGTGTCAGTTTATAGAGTCTCGGGAGAAAGGTTACTAAATCTGAATGGAAGACTAAGAGGTATAACCATAGGAAATATTCAGTACAAGCAAAAACCTATTAAATTGGGAGATTTGTCTGGAAATAATTTTGTAATAATAATAAGAAATATTACTGGTTCTGATACTGAAGTAGAACAGGCTGTCGAATCCTTGCATTCTAAAGGATTTGTGAATTACTATGGAATGCAGAGATTTGGAACAACAACTGTACCCACACAAGACATAGGTAGAGCTCTCGTACAGGGTGACTATAAGGGAGCTATTGAATTAATTCTTAAACCACGTGGAGTTGAAGATGCAAATTTAGCTGCTTGTCGAAAATTGTGGTGGGAGACACGTGATGCTTCAAAAGCTCTTCGACAGCTACAACGTAAAAGTACAATTGAGGGACATTTACTTCAAGGACTTGTTGCACATGGACCCAATGATCTTGTGAATGCTTTAAATTTTATACCACGTAATACTCGTTTAATGTATATCCATAGTTACCAGAGTTTTATTTGGAACAAAGTAGTCACTCGAAGAATCAAACAGTTTGGATTGGTACCCATTGTTGGAGATCTAGTTTTACCTGGAAATGACCCAGAGAAAGATATTTGTAAAGATGATGTATCCAAGTGCTCACCTTCTGTGGTCACTGAAACAGACCTGTCCAGAGGAGTCAGCATTTATGATATAGTTTTACCACTGCCTGGGTACAATGTTGTTTATCCACAGAATGAAGTAATAGAGTGGTACAAGGAGTTGTTAGAAAAGGACAATCTTACGCTAACTAGTTTCCAGTCTAGGGTTAAAAGCTACTCTTTAGGTGGATCCTATCGTCACTTGCTTGTTCGCCCTCAGTTGATGTCTTGGGCTATGTTAAGATATGATGATATCAAAGAACCATTAGTTCTCAGTGATCTGGATGTTGTTCAGGGTGTGCAGTTGCCATCTGTATTGACAAGTGGGAAGTTAAGAGCTTTAAAACTAGAGTTTTCTCTCCCGTCTTCCTCATATGCAACAATGGCTATTAGAGAAGTTTTGAAAATGGACACTTCAGCACAGATGCAAAAATCTATTAGTTTATCTTAGTTATAACCTGATTATGTGAACTGTTTTCGTTGTTTTATTTTTGTTAGTTTTCTAAAGGCATAAGATGACTGTATGTAAGGTTTTTTAGCATGGGTTTGTTTGGAATGTGATTTTGAAATTAATTATGAAAAGTTTTGACACTAAACTTGGATTTCCATACAACAGAAGATCATTCATAGCATACCCAAAAATTTGTATTAGTATCTTATGTAAGACTAACTCCATTATGGTTTGGCCTGGATTGGAGAAGCTTGAAAAGTTCATACCTCTAGATTAAGTGAATTTAAAGATGTTTCATTTTATAGCTTTGTACAGTATTAAAGGAAATTCAGCCCTTTATAGAATATTTAAAAAAATGTTGAAGATGTTATACATGTGCTAAGATTTCTTACATTTTAATAATATTCTGGCTTTATGGCTGAGAATGAAATTTGAAGAAATATTAAATTTGTGCAAAACTAGTATTTCTCAGTTGGTTTTATTTTGGTGCACTTGGATTTTGAAATGTGTTAAAAATGGAAAAAACAAACAAACTAGTATACTGATATAACAAATAGGATTTGGATATGCAGGGATTATTATGTGAATGAGCTGAGGTGTATTTTTAACATACTTAAGAGTACTGTATTTGTAAACAGTTGAATTTTATAATTACAAATGTGTATCCGACATATGAAGTTTCTTTACAATGTACTCTTCAGTGACTACAAGTTTCATTACTTCATGTATGTCTTAAAGAAATTTGCAGTTCCATATAATTATTAAACGTTTTTCACAAAATACTTCCATGGTTTTTATGTAAACATTAAGGCATTTGGACTATTGTTTGATTATTTACATAAGAAATATTTTTATTTTAGAAAATGTTGAAGAATTGTCACACCAGACCCAAGTAAATGCTAAACAGTAATATTTTAAAAATAATTTCTACAAATATATTATGGATGTAAGGAGCAGTGTGAAAGTGTAACATTTGTTTCACTGAAGTCACCCCTTTGTTCAAAGAAACACATCTAACTCAAATCTACTATATCATTAACATTCATAAATCTAAAAAAAAAAAAACTGCTATCTCAAACTACATCATCAGGTAAACTCTTTATCTGTATTGTTGAAGTATTAGTTTCTAACCTTTTCATAGTGTGAAAGTGTACCATTTGATTTATCAGTCACTTTTCTACTCGGAGAAAATAACCAATCCAAATTAAATGTTCCTCTTTAAACCCATAAACCTGATAAAGCATAAAATAAACTGACAGCTTAGACCATTTCTAACCTTTTTATCTCTTAACCAAATCTCACTTCCTAAAATTTTTAAATACTTATGTTACGTGTAGCTACTTATGTGATCTAGAGATAAATAATAAAGAGGTCCAAGTCTTATTAAGTTATATTTCAGAAGTCTGTTTTTTTAGTACTAGGATACTGATGCACTTTCATCAGTAAGGAGAGAGAAAAGTGCACACACTGTGGCAAAGTAAGCCAAACCAAAGTTATATAAAAGGATGTGATAGACTTACTTCTAGTTTAAGATTTCTTTAAACTTTGTTTTTAGGCCTTTTTTTGTATCTAAACAAAAAGTTGTCTCTGTTCTTATTGTTTCTCTACTGTATCAGTATTATCTTTCCATAGTAACGTTTACAAATAGTGAAAGTGAATTCATTGTTTAAAACTCATTTGGCACAGCACAATGTTTTGAAACAACATGGGACCTCTGTTCCATCCTTTAAATTAAATTATAATAATTAAAAATAATAAATAAAAAAACTTAGCCCTTTACATTTTGTTATCAAGTTTTTTATTAAATGAACTTAAATTTACTGCACCAACAATGTCCAGAGGCCCACCACTCTGTTAAAAAAGTGAAAATACATTTGCTGAAGATGACTTATCATGCAAAAATTTGTCTCCTTGTCCTACTATTCTAACTATTAGATTTAAAAAGATGGTGCATCAACACTGTAAATAATTTTTATAATCTTAAACACCTCAATTAGACCCCCCTAATATCCTTTTTCAAGAGAAAACAAGCTGAGAGATTTCAGTCTCTCTTGTCTGTCAAACCCTCCATCCCAGTCACCCTTTCCAATAATTAATTGTCTTTCCTAAGGTCAAGAATCCAAAACTAAATGCAGTATTTCCTAATTTTGCCTAATCAGTGATCTTTACAATGAAATTATAACCTCTTTAGACCTTTATTCAGTATTTCTGTAGATACAACCTAAAATTCCATTTGCAGCAGCACACTGTTTGGATGGCTTTTAGAGATATTGATTATTACACCAAGATTCCTTCATTTGTAATAATACAATTGCCTACTTACTAGAAGTGTCTAGGTTCACAAACATTCTTACTTTTTTAGTGCTTGTTATATCTGATATGGCTAGTAATGCCACCATTTCATAATTAGCACAAAATAAATTGTTATTTGGGTGTGTGTTTAGATAACATTTTGAAACTTCCATGTTGTTAATTGCATCCATCTTGAATTTTTAAGAAGGTGGTTTATTAAAATAAGTTATATACAAACTGGCTTGAGATTACTTAAGATGTGTTAACACTATTTGTTGAAGTATGTCACCAGAATACTTGATAAATATTGTATTGTAGCTTAGCAGGAGTATAAATGTGGAATATTCAAATAATTATGTTTATTGGCTTGTGACCTTTGTTTGTGCCCTTAATCCCAGTAACCTTACAGACTGGAAGCTGGTCAGTTTGATAACATTAACTCTGTGTTGTGAATAATTAGTTTAACTTGTGTATACTTGTTTTTCTTTGCTAGCTCTCCAAGATTTATATTTTGTTTAAGAGTTCTTAACATGCATTTTGCAAATACTTTTGGTCTTTTCTGTTGGCAGTAGTGTACCTGAATACCATAGACTACTTAAGAGTGTAAAATATTTTGGCATCATAGGTTTGTTACTGCCTATTTTATTTTGGGTGTGTCTTTTTATTATTTTTTAAATATTGTCTCACTTACTGGTTCAGCAACATTTTTAACTTGCTTTGTCATGGCAGTTACTTTTTCTGATAACATGGAACATTTTTTAGAGAAGAAGATTATATGGTGGTAAACAGGACTCAACCTAAAAATACAGCAATACCTAGCCAGAGTACTCCTCTAAACCAATAATTTTTGCCAGACCCACATCTTGTAGCTTTGTGCCAATAAACATTGAATACCTACCTTTGCCAGACATGGTAAGAGTAAAATTGTGTTTGGGACCAAGGGGTTGATGGAAACCTTGATGTACAATCTGAAGCAACATTAAATGGTTAGGTCCCTTCTGCAGGAAGTAATCAAGTGTCATGTGACAGTAATTATCCTGAATATCCCATTACTCAATAATACAGTAGCTATGAAATTTAAAGGTCCAAGTTGTGGTTGTGACTAAGCCCTAAAATCATAAGGCACTGTATGGAGGCAAGTAATCAAGAAAAATGATAAAGTAGAAAGTCTGATTTTTTATTGTGATATCTTCAAGCTGAGCACATGGCATTTTATTATTTTTCAGTCAGATTAGGAGTTGAGATCTAGCAAAGTGTAATTATAATTCCCCAAACTGTGTTTAGATGGAAAGGACGTCATGATGAAGTGTTGTGTGACACATTGCATCATTATGATGGTAATAATAAATGCATGCTTTTCTGGACTTTAATAGTAAGTGTAAGATGAAATTTCTTGTAGGCCTAGACCAGATTTAAGTAAATTAATTGATAACGTGAACAACAACTGGTGATAAGATGAAACAGCTAAAAACTACAACTGCTCAAGGGAACAGCAAAGAAAAACCTGAATTATTTCATCAAGTGTTTCAAGTAATCTTTGTTTGGGAGGGGTGAATTTGGTTGTATGTGTAATGCTTTTGACTGGACTTAGAAGGTTCAGTGCTTGACTGTGGAAAGCTTGGACAAGAAGATCAATGACTTAAATCAAGATGTACTAAAGATTGCTGATTTCAAAGGCAAAGATCCATATTTAAGAATATTATATTGGAGGGGCTCATCAAGTTTTTTGTGTGGTTAATAAGTGAATCCATGAATGACTGAGGGGAACCTACTTTCTCACACAAGAAATTTTAGTGTTTACATGGTTTGAGTTGGTCACATTGAGCCACACATTGAAATAAAGAGTGGTACCAGCAGATGTGATTGCATACCAAGCTTTAAAACAGCTCATAGAGTCTGTAAAACACCAAAGTTGTTGGAAGGCATCATGGTACCCAACAGGTCAGCATGGTTTTTGTGGCTCAGGTCATATGATGCAAACACCAGCAAAGTTTGAGCTTTACTTTCAATGGTTCTATGAGCATGGAGAAATTATCCATACTTGTGTCACAGCTAATTGCTCTTGTAAGTATTCTCATAACCTATTGTCTGGAAAAACCATTGGATGCACACACCTTTCAAACTATCACCACAAAAATACTGTAAAGCTGAAATGAGCAATGACTGCTGTGACACAAATTAGTTTTGATTAGCAAAGACCCAGTTTAATATAGCCATCAACTTTGTCAAGTTATCAGTTCACACCTAACATTATTGTGAATTGTTTGGAGAACTGTAGACTTGGCACCATATGGTACATACTAGTAACAATACATGACGTTTATTCTGGCAAATTGTGACAATTTTGATACAAATGTTTAGGCATGTTTCTGATTATGTACTTCTCATGAGCATTAAACAAAGATAGTTCTCTTTTATCAGACTTTCAACTTGAAGGGGCCCAGCATAGTTTGGGTGCTCGGCTCAAAATCTGGGGGGTTACGGGTTCGCACCTTCGTCACAAAACAGCCGTGGGGGCGTTATATGTTACGGTCAATTTCACTATTCGTTGGAGAAACGGAGTAGCCCAAGAGATGGCGGTGGGTGGTGATAGCTAGTTGCCTTTTCTTTAGTCTTACACTGCAAAAGTAGGGACGGCTAGTGCAGATAGTTCTCGTGGAGCTTTGAGCGAAATTTAAAACAAATCCAGCTTGAAGAGCTTGGGTCTGGTGTGGCAATTACCAATTGGTTTTATCTGTGCAGAAAGTGAAGTTCAGATCAGCAGCAGAAACATCTGGTGACAAAAAATCAAATTTTAACAGTTTTTCTTTTGACTCGGCAATGTGTTTTTTCTTATAGGAAAGCCACATCAGGCTATCTGTTGAGCCCACCGAGGGGAATCGAACCCCTTATTTTAGTGTTTTAAATCCGTAGACTTATCGTTGTACTAGCGCGGAGCCGGGATTGGCAAAGTTTCCATATAATTCAAGCACCGAAAAATGAAGGCTTGGCATGGCCAGGTGTTTAAGGCACTCTACTCGTAATCTGAGGGTCGCAGGTTCGAATCACTATCACACCAAACTTGATCGCTCTTTCAGCCGTGGGAGCATCATAATGTGAGGGTCAATCCTACTATTCGTTGGCAAAAGAGTTGGCGGTGAGTGGTGATGACTAACTGCCTTTCCTCTAGTTTTACACTGTTGAATTAGGGACGGCTAGCGCAGATAGCCCTCGAGTAGCTTGGTGCGAAATTCATAACAGATCAAGCCAAAAATTAATAAGTACCTGATCGCGTCAACAAAACTAGATCCTAGACATTTCGGACTGTCGTTACATGATTTTTACAGCTTACATCACTGGTCTGCGGATATCCGCTTTTGATATCGAAATAAATGTGTAACGTTCAAAAAAGTTTTAATATATACCCAATACAAAAATGTGCACAAACTTATCAAATTTCAACATCCTTTGCAAAGCCAACATTGACTTGGAATTACTAATTAAAGAAATCCTCAACGTCACACAATTTTCTCCAACATTGAAGAACATGTAGTCTTCATTTAAATTATATTTGCCAATAATGTAGAGTATTGTGTTTGTTACATGACAAACGTGTCATGCACGTTCTTAAATATCTTTTAAGCTCAATTTTACTCAACAGATGACGCTACATATAGATGAATAATTGTTTTGAATTAAGCACAAAGCATCTCAATGGGCTATCTGTGCTCTGCCCACCATGGGTATCAACAACCGGTTTTTAACGTTGTAAGTCTGCAAACGTGCCGCTGAGCCACTGGGGGGCCAGATGGATAGACGTAGTGATTTCTAAAGGTAAGGTATAAACTAAACTAACGTGACAGGGGTTCAGTTTAGAGAGAGAGAAATCAGAAGAGTTCTCTCCCCAACCGGGGTGTTCAGGAACGTTGTGGTTCCTCTTCGTCCCCTTTCGTGGATTGTTATTAGGATTAAGTGGTGTTTTTTTTTCATTATTATATATAAATTAATTATTATTATTATTATTGACTATTTGGGTGGAAAATGTCTCTTCTAAATGTTGTCTTGGGTGGAGGCAAAGGAAGCTCGGGACCTGTCCCGAAAGGAAGAGGTTGAGCAGATGTGAACATGAATATTATTCAAATCCAGATCAAAATAAAACAATACTATTCAAACGGCACGATTCAGGGTCTGGCAAACCAGTTGCCTGGACTGGGATCTATAAATCCAATGCCTGAAGATTTTGATGTGGGGGAAACGGGAGTGCCCCGAGAAAACCCACTTTCACAGGACAGGCGCCGAAAGTTTTGCCTGTCGTGTGCCCTGTATCTGAAGAAAAAAAAAAGGTAAGGTATATTCTTTGTATAAGAATAAAAAGTACTCAAACAAGAATATTAAAAATTATGAATTTATAAATGATGTAGGAATCCGGCTGAAAAGTAACGAAAAAAAAATAAAATCACAATCACAAATTTATAACATTTAATCCCTACTTTGCTAATTGTATATACTTCATGTAAGGGCAAAAGCTATTGGGGATATGGCAAAAGTGAAAGTTTATAGATATTATAACTATGAGGTATATGGTAATACCAAAAGTTTATAGGTGTTATGTCCATTCCATGGATGTATAAAAATTGAAGAAATAAATAGGAAGAATAACAAAAATAAAATTGTAACCGAAATTGCGAATTGTTCGTTATTCGTAGAATTGTTATAAGGAGTATCTTTGTTTGTTTGCTTTTTGAATTTTGTATAAAGCTACACGAGGGCTATTTATGCTGTTTGTCCTTAATTTAGCAGTGTAATACTAGAGGGAAGGCAGCTGGTGATCACCACCAACAGTTGGACTACTTTTTTACTAATGAATAGTGAGATTGACCGTACATTATAACGGTCCCACGACTGACAGGACGAGCATATTTGGTGGGATTTGGATTCAAACTCGCAACTGTCGTATTGCGTATTTAAAACGCTGCAACAAAAAGTATATCAATAAGTAAAGTGATTATAGTTTAAAAGATTTTGGTTGACATTGTAATCCATACAGCTAAATGAAACGAGGAATAACAAACAACTCCTACCTTCTGTCACGATATTATTTTTTTTTCCTTGTGAAAACGTTGGGTACAACGGTATGTACTTTGATAATGAAAAACTAGTTTAGCATCAACAAAATCTGAAGTTATGAGTTAAAAACCACCATAATGTGATCTCAATTTCAGTTTTCGAGAAATATTTATTTAAAATCAGTTAAATAGAAAAACTTTGCCCCCCAGTGGCTCAGCGGTATGTCTGCGGACTTACACGCTAAAATCCGGGTTTCGATACCCGTGGTGGGCAGAGCACAGATAGCCCATTGTGTAGCTTTGTGCTTAATTCAAAATAACAAATAACAAAGAAAAACTTTAATTTTTCATAGTTTAACCAAGACTTCTTTTTTTTTTTCACTAGACATCAAAAGTAATGGAGTTTAAAGAAACTTACTTTTTACTAGTATATAAAGTAATGTAAATATATGGATATGCTGGGTCAAGGATTCTTCTGCAGTAGATATATGTAATTTATTGGTTATAAATTCGACAATAAATGAACTGCGCACTCTCCACTTTTTAAAAATAATATATATTCGAAACAAGTTAAACGTCTGAAAAAAACATTTATTTTGCATTATGGAAATCATAGTTATATCCTAAACATAATGCATATCTCTTCTATTTGTTAAAAGTCCACTTGGGGCATTTTAAGTACTTGAAAATTCCGTTTACAAGCTGAACTATGTTTTTCTATTTCTATTGCAATAGCATATGTGTATAGTCTGTGTATTTCTAATATAATCGTTTGCTTTTCGTCAAAGTCCACATAGGCGGATTTAATTAGTTTGGAACATCCCTTGACGGGACAAATCATTCGCTTTAACTCTTTCAAACTGTTAATTTCAATCTAACATATCAACCTTTAGGCATTCACTCCCACGATGGTTAACTTTACATTTTCTAACTTTTATCTCACCATTTTCTCCTTCACGCGGCTTCTTTTTTTTTTTACTCTGCTTCTGCTCGCCGAGTAGCAGTTATTTAGACGTCTGTCACTTAGGCTTTTTAGAAATCTCCATAACGTAAACATCACTGAATTGCAAATACAATTGTCAGCCTCGACCGCAATGATTTACAAACACAAAATAAATAAATTAATGAAACTACAATAAACAGTCTTTTATATCTGACAGGGGTTAAAGACTCAAAGCATGCAAAACAATAAATCACGATATTTTTTGACATTTAGAGGCTATATGCTATCTTAAGCTTAATGTTAGTTAATGCAATTGCTGATGTAACGTGTTCCCACGTTAGGCTTACTAACTGTAGAATCAAAAGATACCTAGATTATATACTGATCCTTAACTTGAATGGTCTATAAAGATTCGATATCAAAAGATACTCGAGTGCAATATATTTATTCACAAAAATAAAAATACGATATAGACACAAACAAGAGCAATTAGAGATATTGCATACCTTGCTTTGCCTTTCCTTTTCTAGATTGCATACGTTTATACACAGATCAGTTTTTGAAGTGTGATAAGGATGTTGTTGTTGTTGCTTTTGAATTAAGCACAAAGCTACACAAAAGGCTATCTGTGCTCTGCCCACCACGGGTATCGAAACCCGGATTTTAACGTGTGAGTCCGCAGACATACCGCAGAGCCACTGGGGGGCATGTGTGATAAGGAGTGTCAACCTGAATATGTCCATGAATCTTGGTAGAAATTTAGTTGCATTTTACAAAGATATTAACCCCAAACTGCAAAAATATCTTTTCTCCCCATTGTCAAAAATGTTTAAAAGTAATCCGAATTCTGATTTGTATCCAGACCAAATTTGGGAAGATTGTTTCATACTGACTTCAAATCTTGTGTAAATTTTTCATATTTATTTTTTAGGTCTGAAGTCTTGCAACTTCCAAAGGGCACAATCAGTGACTCACATTTATCTTGTTCAAGAGTTGTACACCCATTTGTTTTTCAAATTCGATGTTTGAATAGTTGTTATAAGAAAGTTTCAAAGGATTTGTTTGTTTGTTTTGGAATTTCGCACAAAGCTACTCGAGGGCTATCTGTGCTAGCCGTCCCTAATTTAGCAGTGTAAGACTAGAGGGAAGGCAGCTAGTCATCACCACCCACCGCCAACTCTTGGGCTACTCGTTTACCAACGAATAGTGGGATTGACCGTCACATTATACACCCCACGGCTGGGAGGGCGAGCATGTTTAGCGCGATGCGGGCGCGAACCCGCGACCCTCGGATTACGAGCGCACGCCTTAACGCGCTCGGCCATGCCAGGCCTAAGTTTCAAAGGATGGGAAACAATCATCTTCAATATTAAATTTAGAGGTAATAGAAAATTTTAATTCTCTGACTATGAACCTTTTCTAATCATTAGACAAACTGTAGTTTGATAAACATTATAAATACATAAAGTTTAGTCGAAATGACAACTTAAATAAAACAAAACAATTAAAGTTTATTTTAAAATAGTCAAAGGACAAACAAAAGAAAAACATCCATGTTCACTCAAATGTTAAAACTAAAATACTAAAATGAATGGACAAAGTTCCAACGAGTGTGTGCTTTCTTAAAACCACATCGGGCTATCTGCTGAGTCCACCGAGGGGAATAGAACCTCTGATTTTACCGTTATTAGTCCTTAGATTTATCGCTGTAGTAGCAGGGGGCAAGCTTAAAAGAAAATCATGCTAAAACTACCAAAGCTTTTGGTATAATAGTTGAATAGTTGTGATGGTTCAAATAAAATGTTAAGTAAAAGTGGATTTTGTTCTAGTATTATTAGCTTCAAAATAGGGGCTCATATCCGGTTGCGTATTTAGGTAGGGGAAGAGAGGTATAAGTCCTAAGGCCCACGATCTTAATGGGGCTCATTGATAATTTCATTTGATGTAAAATTATATGGGATGTAGCGTCTACAGAAATTATTAGCCTCTGGGCCTACACAGTCTTAAATCCTCCACTGTTCAGGTCTTTCAGAAGTTAATAAAATACTTTTATTTCTGCCTTAGAGGGGCAAACCTAGCTTTATATACAAATACAATGATACAAACTAAGCCATGTTTGCACATGAACGCGTATTACATTTATGATCCTTGTTAATTTTGAATTGAACATTAGGCGTGGCAGTTCCTGATAATTATCTCATTCGCTGACAAATAGTATAAATTTTCATTTCTGAAGTGATACAGTTTCGATCTTGCAAGAAACTTAGCAAATTACCAGTGAATGATTTACATCTTTTCCTACAAAATGAAAACTCGTACGTCCAAAGCGAAGAGCCTGGAAAAACTTGATAATTCCATAAACATTGCATTTTAAGAAGTATAAAATAAATGGCCATCCTCTACCACACTCATTTATTCCTGCGATCCACGACACTGCAGCCTCAACTAATTGGATACAATTTATTGTACTCATATAAGCAATAAGATATCTATTATAGAAGTCAAGAATGATTTATTTCACATACATGGATAATCGGATGGATTTACATTTATCTTTCGTTATTTTAAATTTTTGTTGTTGTTTTTTCATAGTGAAACATCTCAATGAAAATTTAAATTATAAACCTAGTTATTCTAAAATTTGAGTTAAATAATTTCCTATTTTGTGTAATTCTTACTCTACATCTTTTTGACCTAATCAACTTCAATTATACTCCATCTCTCAAATTTATGTATTCGATATCACAAACCATGGAAAGAGACTGACATTTAATTTAGACTTATATTTAGTTTTTTGAGAATGCTAGTAACATTTACAACGAATAAAGAGTTTGTCATTATTTATTTTTCTGTCCAAACATATGTAAAATAAGGTAAACAATTAATTTATATAAAACTATTCATCTCCATCTCGAAAACACAATTGGTATTTTCTCACGTTGTTATCAGATGGTATTCATCCTCAACTAAATATGGCTCCTATTTTGTATTTAACTAGAGTAGAAAAGATCAGTGCCTGCCACAGACTGCATAGGTAAGTGTATTTTATGAGATGATATAATTAGTTTTGTTTGATTGTAGTAGATGAAATTGTGGTAACCGTTGTTTATATAAAAATAAACTTTACTTACTAATGTAAAATGCATTTAATTCTAATTTGGAAGTTGGATTTTTAGTAATCTGTTTGACACTGGCGCCATGCACATTTTCTAAGTTAGTTGACGAGGATAAAGCTAATTATTTTCTATTAATTTTTGGAAACCTTGTAGTTTTTAATTACATGGATATGAATTACTTATGGTGTGAGTGATGTATGTTGTATATTTTCTGAGTTAATCTTTTGAGGAAAACCACAAAGTAAGAGGTGTTCTTGTGTATTGTAATGCTGCAGATTTGATAGAGACTGCTGCTGTGTTAATAACTTTTCTGTCCGTTAAGGAATTAATTTTACAGGCATGATTACATAAGATATTACGTAATGCAAATCTTACATGTTCTGTAATCTGTGGATTAACTGATATTTCAGAAACTTTCTGCCACTAGTGTTGGAGTTTTCCTTATTGAATAAGTTTTTCTTCTTATTGCTATTCAACTTTTTCATTCTGTTTCTATAATGATATTATTTTTATGAGGATTTTTACAATTTTTCAAAAGATTAAAAACTTTCATAAGGGAGTAACAATAAAATAGGTTTCTGGAATTATTACAAATATACTTTAAAATGTTATAAGTGTATGCTGTTATATGACTTTATGTAACAGCCTGAATGAACATTAGGCCTGTGTGCATAACTAGTTTTTTGTTAAATTTTTAGAATATCTGTCCTTTGGAACACTGGTACTTCAGAATTATGACCTTTTGGAGTATTGGGTTTTTTAAAACCCAAATTAAAATTTTCTCTATGAGTGTGATCAGATATCTGATTTGGAAAATATGACATTATCATGAAAGGTCTGACCCATAAAATGTAGTCTTGCATCTTTATACTATACTTTAAATGGTTTTTTGTTAGAAAAATAAGATGTGCTTGATAATTTGTATTGCAGCTAAACTTTCTTCCTTAAATAAACAATGTACATCAGTAAGAATTGGGTGTGGTTGGTTAAGTGTGATAATTTCACCAGCTGTGTAATCTAAATCTTTAACGGTAATTAATGTCCTAAAGATTTTCTTTGTGTTCTTAACAGTTATGCATTGGAGTAGTAGAACTCAACACAAAATAAATATGGTATACAGTTTTGAGTTCATTTTAATATGATCAACAATTTCAGAGTAATTTTGCAAACATACTTCTGATAAATAACCAACATAGAAATTATCACTAATTGCCCCTCATGCATTTTGTATCTCTCATTAGTTAACTCAGTGTCTCAATTTAGAAAAGACAGTTGCTAAGATGAGACCTGATGTCATGTTAGAACTTGCATATATTGCAAGGCAAACTGTAGGTTGAGATTTGGAAAAGTATTAGACATGTCCAGACAATATAAACTTGTACTTATATTTATAAAAAATACTGACAGTTTAGGCACAGGAACAACTACAATGTGGGACCTGTAGGTCCATTTTGGTTGTTTCATCCTCTAAACTAAATTAAAGTAATTAAAGATATAAAGCCAGCCCTTATCATTTATGTACTTATCAATATTTTTCTTAAATTCATTTATAGCTTCTGCTTCTATAACATCTGATGACCAAACATCCTGTTATAAAAATAAAACTGTCATAGCTAAAGATGATTCCTACCCTGCCAAAATTTATATTTATGTTCCCTAGTCCTACTATTTTCAGTGTTAAGTACAAAAAAATGATGCATCAATATTATGAATTCCCTTTACAATATTAAACACCTCAGTCAAATCCCATGAGCTTTTATTTTTTTAAGAGAAAATAATTCGAGAAATTTCAGCCTGATATGAGAACTCCTTTATCTCGGGCATTTTTCAACATTTCAGTCTTTTCTAAAGTAAGGATCCCATCACTGAATACAACATTCAAAGTCTGGCTTAACCATTAACCTGTACAATGAAATTATAATTCCTTTGGACTTGCTGTCAATATTTCTGTAGATAAAAATGAAAATAGTTTAAGAGACTGATTAACCATTACACCAAGATTGTTTTCTTTTATGACACTGTTAATGTTATTTTCATTGAAATTATACGTGCATTTCAAATCAAATTATAACACACATGCACCATCTTGTATTTATTATTAATAAAACCCATCTGCTATTTATTTGCTGACTTCAATAAATGATCTGAATCCTTTTGCAAATCATCAGCATCTTTTTCACAGCTAGCAAAACTCAAAACCTTTAGTATCATCTGTAAATTTAGGTAACTTATTTACTAATTCTTCATTTGTTATTTATTTAGCTCGAACAAAGGCATGGGTATTTATCTATTAAAGTATTTATTTAATCCTATTTAATTTATAATTGGTTTGGATTTTACCAACATTTTATATTTCTGTATTAAGTTAAACTATAGTGTCTTGTGAAACAAATAAAATTTTCTCAATAAATATAGCAACCAGTTTTTTGGTCAAAGGAGTTGGTCCAATATTTGTACTGGATAAAACTGTTTATTAGCTCTCAAGTAAAAACTAATTTTAAAAAGTTGTATTCATAGTAATTTGGACATATTTAAATGTAGCTTATGTAATTTTACTCGCTGCTGTGCAAATACTATTCAAATGTGGTATTTTTCTGTTAACACTGTGTGTGTGTGTAATTTAATGTAGTACTACTGTTATTAAAAAAAACAATTATATGTTGTTTATTTCTTGTGAAAGATATATTTGTAGGTACTTTACAGTGCTGTCATACATTAGGACTGGAAATTCAAAATAATTTTCAAATTTTAATTGTTTTGATAGTAAGCATTTATCTGATGAAGAAAACTTAAAAACATATGGAAAGTGCAATAATCCAAATGGCCATGGACATAATTACAAAGGTAATGCTTTTGTATAAAATGTACATGTTTAGTCATACACTATAAATTTTTTTCCTGTTGTATTGAACTAACTTTAAAGAAAGAACAAGTACTTATTCTTGACTGATTTGTAATTCTCTGTTCATTTCACTCATATTATTATTACTGAATTAGATTGTGTGTTTTCATTGGTATACACAATTTTTGTTCATAGTTTATATCAAAATGTTTGTTTGGATTACAGAAGAATTAGAGAGGACTTGATTTAAATAATTCAAACATTTTAAGACAGTGTTTTAATAATTGTAGTGAGTAACCACCATTGGTGGTATGTACTGGTGCTTGGGAATGATGCTATCTTTTGGCAGGAAACCTAGAAATGATACCAAAATAAACGGAAGAGTTGGAGATAACAGTAACCTAACAAAGCTATCACTTTGCTCACATAGATTTTTTTAACTTTTATAATTCCTTACTTCTTACAGGGATTTTACCATTAAAAAATATTAAAAATAGGTTGCAGGAAATTTTTGTTGTTTATTTTGTTGTTATTTCTTTGGAAAATTATTCTAATATGAAGGGGTGAAAGAGAAACTTTGCTGAATTGGGGGGATATTATTTAAAGTTTCAAAATATTGTTTTAAGGGGTTAGATAGTTTATGTATGAATTGTTTGTTTAAGTGGTAAAATAAATAGACTATAAATACAAACTTGAATGTTGGAGATGATAAGTTTAAGTTTTGGAAGCATATATATACTTGTAGTTAGTCGAACATGATTTTTTGTTACTTGTAAACTCATGGAATGGTTTACCTAATGTATATTGTGCTTTTTGTTGAATTATTTTAAGATTTTGTTGAATAGATAAATATAGAAAGAAAGGTTTTATGTTTGTTTAACAATTTATCAAGGATGATATTGATGGATTGAGTGGGGTTCTTTCACCATTTTTTTTGTTGTGTTCAGAGAGTAGGTTGTAGCATATAAGTTATTATTATAAATAGCTTAATGTGATTTTTTTAAAAAAATAATTTGTTGAAAACTTTTTAATTATACCTCAGAAACATGTTTAGAACAATAAAATGAGAATTATTAAAATGAACACCATAACCATTTTCAAGCAGTAATGCAGGACAGTGTAACACTTCTCATTGCAATGTTACTGTAAAAACATACCAACAGATGGCAGTAGCTTAACCATAACATGTAAAATATACACTTGCCAAGATGAAACAATAATAAATTCAAAGAAACAACAAACTATGAAACCTTAGACTGCTGTATAGCACATATTCTAAATATTACTGAAAAAATAACCAATATTTGGAAAAAATTACAAAAACAAAGTAATCACTAAATTTATTTTAAAACCAGGTTCAACACTAAAACCCATAGTATGTAAAAACTACACTGACAAACAACATCAAATAATTTATAAAATACATTGCAACAACTGCCATGAAGACTATATTGAAGAAACAGGTAGAAAAATGGAAACTAGTTTCAAAGAACAAAAACAAAACACCTTTGCACATTTTTAACTGTAAATCTAACAAGTGCAACATAATTATAGAAAACACTGACATAGTAAGTAGGGAAATGGGTACAAACAAGGCAAAATCAAAGAAGCCCAACTTTTAGAACAACTCAAAACAAAATTGAACCGATATAAAGGAAGATCTTTATACCTATATTAATAATTTAACTTTAACATCCCTACAATATCATACCTTTTTCCACTCTTGTCCTTAAGATGTGCCTAGCAAGATTCAATAGAAAATTCTATTTGTTAACGTGAAGATGACCTAAGAAGGTTGAAATGTTGTTCTGTACTTTTTAATTAGAATTTTGATACTCATACCTTTTAACTTCAAGTGGGTTTCTTGTAATCTATAATTAACCGTAACTAATAGTGTGGTAGTTTGTGGTGTGGAATATTACTATAGTTTAACATTTGATGACTAAAGTAAAATATTTTTTTACTTTGATACAATACTGTGGAAAAGTATCAGGACAAGTGAATATTTTGTTATTCTTTCCATTTTATTTGGTTGATTCTTCATTGTCATTACAGAATGTAAATTTCAGGTAATGCCTCAGTGATTCCTGTTGACAGCTGATTGATCTAGGGTGATTACACTTATTCCTTAGAGTTTCCATGTATTTGTACTATGAGCATGTCGTATGCGTTAATGAATAAACAGATTAAAATTAGGGCCTTTAATAACTGTCATGGTACCTCATGCAGTTTCTTTACTATATAAAATGGAGCTTGCATGTGGTACTAGCACTCTACAAATAAACCTTGATAAAAACACTGTTTAACATTACATATTATGTTTTGTTGTCATACCATGGTCCAGAAAAGCATAGCGAATTGTCAGTGGAGTAGAAAGTTCACATAATACTTTTATGTGATACTGGTTGGACTTTTTGATAAATTGTTGCAAACTTGAAATACTTCCCAAACACTGTTAAGTCCATCCTGGATCATGAAACCTTGAGTAGTAAATTTTAAAATAGGAAATGAAGAGGTAGAACACATAAACTCAATAATACTGATGTAAAGTATCCTCATTTATATCACCTTCTGGAGGGAAGGAAAACTCCACTGATCTCAAGTATGAAACAAATGATCATATCAAATTACAAGATGCCCATATCTACAGTGTCAAGAAGACTCGACAATATTTGAATATTTGGTTGAGTAGCAGTTTAAACTTTACCCTTTGATCTCCAAATATTGTAAAGAGACTGAAATATTCTAAAAGTAAGGTACACAAACTGAACTGTTTATGATTGGAAAATGTCATTACAGACAAATGAGTCCAAGTTTGAAATATATGTTGTTTTTTTCTTTTGTATGTTTGGCAGTAAAAAGGTTAAGTGTTTACCTCAGTGCATAGCACCTACTAGAGGAGACAGTTTGTTGGTTTTAGGGTATTGTTATGCTGAGCTAACAGGAGCTGCTTGCAAACTAAATAGAATAATGGACCAGTGCAACTGTCATCTGAGACTGATCTGTTATGGTGTACTCACTGTTTTTTGTATTATTGGTGAAGGATTCTACTACCAAGAAAATAATGACCCCAGACATTTGTACAACTTATGCAGAAATTACTTAGTTAAATAAGAAGCTGCTAGTTATTCAAATGATGCAATGGCCCCCATAGAGCTCTAACCTCAACCTAGTTGAGCAGATCTGGAATTTCACTGATTAAAACATTGACAAATCAAATGTTACTTCCAAAGAAACATTGGAGCATATTAGAGAATTTGCAGTAAAATCCCAAAGGACACTTCAATTAAATATGTTGCAACAATGCCTGAAAGACTGTGTGCAATTATTGAAGCAGAAGACACACACACACACAAAATATTAACTGTTTGCTGAACTGAAGCATTTCAATGAATTTCTATTGTACTAGATAAGAAGATTAACAAAATGTTGATGATTTAGGTGTGGTTTACCTTCCATTGTGCCCCTCGGTGTAGATTCCTGTATGTGGTGATGGGACCTCCTAGGGAAAATTCTGTTCTTTCAGTTAACCTCATCTGGGATATAAACATCCACCCCCATGTTTGCCATTTGTGGTGATCTGTGAAGGGGAAGAGAGGATTATGATGGTTGAGGGGTCTAACCCTAACATACCACTTTGGCCTTAAATTCCTATAGATGGGCAGCCTTGGGGTAGCCCTCCTAGAGTCATTCAGCTGGTGTATTTGGGCTAGGAGCAATTAATTATCAGTGTTGGGTGTTCTCAACAGGTGTTGTAGATATTGTATTTGATGATAGTGTTTGGGTATATTACTCATTAAACCCTGGCGTTGCTACACTGTCCTTGTTTGGCATTGCAATGTGTTCTGTTCCTAATTATTAATATCCATGTAAAGTGAATATGGAAAGGTTATAAATTTGAACTAACTCTCTTGTGTAGATAAAAATTGCATATCACAGAGCTTGTTCCATAGGTTTGTACATGCTTAACCCTATTACTGTGTAATTACATCCTGGAGTGGGGTCTTACTCTTTTCAAGTGATACAGAGACTTCTGTTTTATTGGAATGGCTCCAGTGTAAGTAATTATGGATTGTGGGATACTGCATTGGGAGTCTGTGCTTAGTCATTACTCTTTACTTGGTCTTTTGCTTTATCCTCTTCTATATCACCAGTTATGTTGATCTTATGTTAGAACTGGGACATTTACTCAAGACCTGTGTTGATACTGCAAGAATAAACATTTTGTCTTAATATTTTTGGAATCTCTCGTATTTCCTTTGCTGTCTGAATTCACTTTATTTCTTTACATATTTCTAACACCAGCATTTTGTAGATACTTAATATTTTTCTGATGTATATCAGTATACCTCAGTATATATAAGGCACAAAAATATGCAGAAGGATAAATACATTTTAATGACTTTTTATATAATTATACACTTACGTGTGTTTTATATCTTAAAACCATAATTTGCACACTTTAACGTACAGTAAATTATCTACACTAAAAGACAAATAAATTGGACATCGATTGTTTATTATTTTGCATATAAGAAAATTCTACAATTTTTAAAAATTGTGTAAAAGGAATAAAAGCAGCAGGGTGAACCTGGAGTTAGAAACAGATATATTCAATGATCATCAAAACATTGAAACTTAAGCAGGTGTGAAATAAATTCAGAAAGTAATATGCAAAATAAATTTTATAGTAAAAAAAACAAACATACATCATATTTACTTATGGTCTTTCCAAAGGAAAAAGTCTGTGACAAAGTGATGTTTTTTGAAGTTATTATCTCTTATAATGATAGATATATTAAAAGCAGATATAAAAACAGATATATTTTTCTGTTTAGATTAGTAAAGCAGTTAATTACAACCTTTCTTGTGAAGAAATAAAAACTGATTTTTGTGTTCCGTTTCTTAATACCTACAACATCGGATTTATTTTATATTTTTATTTCTTAGTTGAAGTTACCATCAAGGGTGAGGTAAGTTTAATTTTTTATTATTTATAGCAACTTTAATTTTAACTTGGATCATCCTCTGTTTTGTAGGGTGAAGAAGGGAAACATTTTGTGTTTTGGTGTGACAGTAATATCTGTATATTTATTTGGGATTTAAATTCATATTAAACATGTCATTTAACCCTTATTTTTTGCAGTTAATTTTCTCATCTTTCAGGAAAAATTTAATCTTACGGGATAAAAAGGGAAATTTTATAAAGATTAATTTATAAATGTGATAAAATAATTAACTGGTCCTAAAACAATACAGTTGGGAAATTCTGTTTCAAACTTGAATATTTTTGAGGATAGCCAATATCAAACAGCTGTAAATTTTCTGTATCTGGATTTGTATAAGCTTTTAGTTAAACATCATGTAGATGTGTAAATAGAGATTTTTGAACATTTTCAGATTAATGATACAACTGGCATGGTTATGAACATTGCTGATTTGAAAAATTATATGAATGTAAGTATACGTTAAAATATAATTTGACTCGCTTAATTTTGTGAAAGACAAGGTATTTTTCTGTTGAGAGTCAAAACAGTAGAAGGAAATCTTTTTTGGGAAAAAAAAGAAAAATTGAAGCAGTACAGAGCGTATTATTTAACCAGTTTTGAATGTGCAAATAAACGAGTTGTACAACAACCACAGTTGTTATAAAACTGAAGTGGAATGGAATGTATCAAACTACATAACTACAGTCAGACATTGTTTAATGTTTTGTGGGTAATGTGGTGCCACTGAAAATTTATTACTTGTGGAAAAGGTATATAACAGGTCTTTCTGACTCAAAATATTCATATAGTTGGATTACAATCAACCATTCAGGTCAGGGATTTAGAATTTTCAAGATTGGGATATCCCTTGCATTTATTGCATTGGTGCATTTGTTCAACCCCCATTTTCGTGAGACTATTTATAGCAGAGATAGAATTGTTTTGTTGTCTTAACCGAGTTTTGGTCATCATAATTATTTTTACATGATATAACAGTAAAATTATGTATTATAGCGATTATCTATTTGTTCCATGTTATGTGGAATTTATTTGTGCTATTGTTTTGCAATTGTGCAATAAAGTGATTAAAAAAACAAGTTTTGTGTTACAACTTTATTTGCTTTTGTTACATGTCTGAATATTTTAAGTGTGATATTGTAAATGCAAGAATTATGTTGAAAGAGAAAATCAACTGTTGATTTTTACAATGCTGAATCAAAGCTCATTACTACAAATCTAAATACACTTGTTTTTATATTTCTATGGTCACTTCTGACATACATTTAAGGATAACATGGGACCTAATGTTCCATCCTGAAAATTCCCCCCACCTCATCCATTAAGTTAGACTGTTACTCCAAGTGACATTTTTATTAACTCATCATCAAATGTATCTTCATCCATCATTTGACAAAAAAAAACTTTTTCTTGGTCTGTAGGTTTCTTCTAACCTCTGACATTTTTTTTCTGTCTGAATCCACAAGGAATTTGTTGGAAGAAGTCCATTTGAGGCTAAAGTTTTGTTATGTAATCTTCTAGTCACAGGGTTATTGAGTGCCAGTCTTTTCATTCTGGTCATCAGGTGGAATAAATTCCCATCTCACCAAACATGCTTGCCCTTTCAACCATGGGGGCATTATAATGTGGCAGTCAAATCTACTATTCTTTGGTAAAAGAGTAACTCAAGAGTTGGTGGTGATGACTAGCTGTCTTCCCTTTAGTTTTTCATTGGTAAATTAGGGATGGCTAGTGCAGATAGCCTTCATGTAGTTTTGCTTGAAATTCAAAACAATTAAAAGCAACCAATCTAAATGGTCTGGTCACCTCAGCTGAGGGAACTACCAATAGTTACATAATGTTTTTTAGTGATAGGTGTTATTGTATTCTTTGTTTTGCCTTCTCTTCTCTTTTCTTCTTATAGCTTCTGTGCTCAGAAATCAGAAACATGAGAATTTGGAGTCTTCTTTTTGTTTTGTATGAGAACTTCAGTCCATTCTTACTCAGTACTGTCTGGGTTGAAATTGTTCTACACAAAAGCTAATCTGAAATAATCAGAGCTCTCGCCTCTTGCATACCATACTTGGCCAGCCTTTCTCTTTTCTTGGGCATAGGTTTGGGTTAAACACTGAGTAAAATTTATCAACTTTGTTAACCTGAAGATGATTTAAAAAGATCAAAACGTTGTTCTGTACTTTATTTTAATTAAAGTTTTAATACCCATATTGGCTGTTTTTAGAATGCTGTATAAATTTCAATATAGGAATTGTTAGCATATGTTTTGCTTTGCTACTTTTTTCACCTGTGTTTATTACAACACCTGGTTTAAGTGCTATTCAAGTGCCCACCAGTTTTTATTTAATACAATCAATGCTCATCATCTGTGTGGTACCAAACATCTGCTTGTAATGCTAAGTGATTTTTGGACTGAAATGTTTAATGATATTCTACTTATTTGGGATCCTTTCCAAGTAAAGATGAATAGCAGTAAAAATTCCCAATTTTCCCCTGATGATGAAAGGTCCCACCTTTCAAAAGTGCTCAGGTAATGGGGTTTTTATTACTTTCTGTCAAGTCTTTTTGAATCTGTTTTTTCAACATCATGAACATAGTGATAAAAATTTGTATATTTTCTGCAATGTTAGGTTAATGTTTTCCATATATGCTACTTGCATGACAACTTTCTTCATAGCAACTTTTGTTGCAGTGGAAGTAAATAAGGTGTTCACAGTTATCCTGTTGTATTAGGGCTACACAGCCCTTCATACCCTAGCATTACAAGAGCATCAGCAGTTTTCGTAGTTGTGAGACAGTCTTTCCAGTTTTTACTGTTATCATGACATTAGGCCTTCTTGGGGGTCTGAGTACTGGAATTGAATCTACCACTCCAAGACTGGATTTAAAAAAATTGACTTTAATATTTTAAGAGAAAATTTTACTGTTTTCAGTATTTTGTACATCAAGAAGTTCTTATGGTGTAAATTTAAGTGGAAAAGTAATGAGGCACTGATATTCACAGTTAACCAATTTATTATTTGTTAACTAATTCAATAGTTTGCAATGAGTCGTATTCTGTTTGTGTTGAATAATTACTCATATTTGTGAAGCTTTACTGTGGAATAAGTACCTATTGTGTCAATAATTATTGGTTTTAAACATACCTATAAACTGCTGGATTTATAAATAGAACCTATAACAACATCATGATCATGAGATAGTTGACACTATTTAGTACTAATAAAGAAATGAGAACTTAGGACTTTCATAAAAATCATTTGTCTCCATTTACATTTTTACCAACCCTAAGATGCATCTAGCTGTCACTTCATTGGAATTGTTATTTAAGTACTTGAAAAATAACACCTTATTTATTTATCATGTTATTTGACACTTATAATATGGGTTATTGATAGAATGGTAGTGTTTTGAACTTTGACTAATGTGATGATGTTATTGTAAAGTCAGATGTAACCTTAAGTAAATATTAGGCCTAGCTTATGCTTAAATCTAAGGTAAGTTTAGACATGTGCTTCAACTTAATTAGTCCTCTGATGGGACAGTAGTAAGTCTACAGACTTGTATTGATACTAAAATCCTGATTTGTTTTCTTACCATGTACACAACAGATATCCTAGTATGGTTTTGTTTTAATTCTTCAGGTTTACCCGTGTCCCTAGTCTTATTCTCATATATTTTTTTTGGTGATATTAAAGCCAAGTTTTGATAGCATTTTATTTTTTATTTGATCTCAAAGAAGATCATCATCCATCAAATTAATGGGAATGATCAGAAAATGGTGAAATGTTTGCTAATTATATTTTGTACTGCAAACTTGTATATGTTATTAATATTGAAAATTATAAACAATGTAAATTGATATACTCATCTGCTCCAGTAAGTATTTCAAAGGAAAAATTATTGTTTTTTTTTAAACATTCTGGAGACTGGAAAAATTTTAAAATACAATTAGAGTAAAGTATTACTCCTACTGGCGACAAGTTGGCAAGTGTGGAATTACATTCATGGTCCGAGTTTACTCGGCTGAGCCAAACGCTCGTAGCTGTTTTGCCATGCCTCTGGTTCATCATATTTGTTTAGAGCAACATATAACACAAGACAAAAAGGGAAAAAACATGTTCAAAAACATGTCATTGAAAATAATAATCATTTCCTCTGAAGACATGTCACTTAGTAACAGTGTAATTCCATAAGTAATAATCCATGCCAGGCTCTTCCCTCAGACAATGTCATGGTAAAAGTGAGTCCTGACAAATAAATTATTGTCATTTTGGATAACCTCACTATTATAACCCCTGCATAGCAATGTTTACTATGATTCCAAATTTACTAAGTGCATTTTCATGAAATGTGGCAAATTTTAGTAAACACAATAAGTTTGTTGTACAAGGAAAATAGCTTTTTAAAATATATTTATCATAAAGATTTTTCTGTGCACTAAGAAGCCCTTACTGAGTCAGTTTGAGTGAAAGGTGTTTTTATGGTAAGAATAAAAATCCTTTTTTCAGATAGCCCTGGTGTAATTTTGTGGAAAATTCAAAACAAACGTATCTGAGAAGACTACACTCTGTTCGTACTTTTTTTGTTGTTGTTTTGATTTTCTTTATCAGTTCAGTTTAAATAGCTATTTAAAGTCGGCTTTAATTGTTATATTTCAGTGTTATCAAGTACAGTAGACAGATTGGATGTCTTATTCTATTGGAATGATAAAATCACAAGTTTTTCTCAAATACTAAATTCAAAATTATCTTTTGTTTTGGGTATATATTATTTGTTTGATGTGAAATACTCAAAGTAGTTTACTAATTATGTCATGTTATAATGAATGAGTTAAGTGTGCACAGTACATCACCAGTATTTTTAGAGACAATTTGAAAGTTTTAATAACTTGTTGCATGAAATTATGTTAATAAATTTTTCTTTATGATCTCTGGCCATATATTCTCTTCTTGTAGGAAGCTATTACAAAGGTTATAGACCATAAGAACTTGGATAAAGATGTACCATATTTCATAGAGAAAGTCAGGTGAGTCGAAATTTTATTTTATAACTGAGATTACAAAAATTCACCTGATTAAATATCTCCAAATAGTCACATGAAGAAAAAAAAGTGTGTGTGTACTTTATTAAACTTATAAAATGAACTAATTATGCATATTTGTATGTAAGAGTGTTATTTTAGATTTAAAGCTTTTTCTATATGTTCTAATTTAACCACCATTTTTTTAAATATGGTTATTGTGATAACACTTGCATGGAAATGCTGTCTAATCTTCTCCAGTAAATGTAGTTTTTCATTTACTCTGTCTTTAAAATAACTTTTAAATATTTGAATTAAATGTTTTTGTTAAAAAGTAATATATGAATTTCAATGTGTTGTATGAGGTCGAATAAAAATGGAATTATTTTACTCAAAATATTTTTATTTTGTAATATTAGAGGTTGCAATTTGATTTTTGAAAGTGTTGAATTGTTTTAATCATTTTTAGCTTTTAGGTCTTCTTGTATGGATTGGATGTCTTTATTGTTTTAAACTATAAACTTACAGATTAATTCTTAAAACTAATGTTATGGCTCTGAATCATCAAAACTAACCATGATTGTAATCTCCCTGAAAAGTCAGTTGTATAATCATAAAAATAAGTGGATACAGTGTATAAAAGTTATTGATACCAATTTTTTTTTCTCTAATAAGCAAGCCAGAAAAACCCTTGCAGTCTCACCATCTATAGAAAATAGTGTCTTGCATAAGGAGTAACTCAGACATGGGGTAGCTTGATATCGATAAACTGCAGATGTATAAACATGTAGCAATCAATTATTCAGTTCTATTATGTTAAAATGTGCAAATATAATGACGATAAGAAATAATGTTCTTTTCACATGCAACATGAATATTTATCTATCTGCATCCAGAGACTCGTGTTAGCTGATTTTTTTGCAGCATTAAAAAGGCAAATTTAGAAATTGAAGAGTATAATGCACCAATGTTAGTTATGTATTTTACACAAAGGATGATAATTCTATGGATGTCTGAAAAGCTTAAGTTTGTTTAAAAAGAGGATATTATTTGTGCTTTAGTAGAAGAATTGACTGTTGTTGGGATGTGCTAAATTTTGGAGGTCGATTTTAGATCATGTTGTTGTAATGTAGAATCCATCTATTTATTATGAAATTTAATGTGAGAAAATAATCTTTTAAAAATATATTGTTTTCTTTTATAAGTTGAAATTATTTTATTTGCTTTTAAACATGTTTTTTATTGTGAATACTTATGTACTTTTGCAAATGATTGAAAGCAATGTTTTCTTAAATATTATACCAGATGAGTATGATTTCATTTATATAATGTAGTTAGTGCAATGTGTAAACATACATTGTTATGAAAGGCTTATTTATCTCTCAGCACTACAGAGAATGTAGCTGTGTTTATATGGGAGTCCTTGAAACCATACATTCCTTCGGGTCTTCTGCATTCTGTGAAGATTTATGAAACGGATAAAAATGTTGTATACTTTCAAGGAGAATACAGGGAATAAACCATATTTGTAGTTTTTGTAACCATTTTTGTTTAGGGGTGTTGCTAACATTTGTCATTTTGATTAGGTTATTTGTATAAAACTCAGAATGAATCAACTTTATGTAATGGTTTTGGTGAGACAAATAAGATGAGGGTATTACATGTGATATAATGAAATAGCATTCTTTGTTATTTTACCATTGAACTGTGAATGTTATACTTATTAAGAAGTGTATTATTTTTATTTTGTTATTTATGAAAATACTACTTAAGATATCTGTAATAAAGGTATATTATTTTTTTTTTAAATAGAGAAAATAGAATAAGTTAAAGTGTTGTTGATGAAATATTATACATGTTATTTATGGAACTACTGCTACTTAAAATAACCTTATTAAAGCAGAGGACACTTTACTCGCAAATCATAAAAAGAAGTGTCAGTTAAGATACTTTCCCATAAGGAATTTATTCTTGCTTGTATCAAATGCTTTGTATAGTGAATACAGTAATACTTCTAGGTTTTATCAAATAACAAGTCATGTTGTTTTGCATTTAACATAGCATTTAACACTTTGGGACAACAAGAGACCTATAAATGTTATTATGTTCTCACACCCCTCACAATAATTATTTATTTAAGAATAAAGGTGAAGGTGACCAAAATAAATGTTATCTCACATCCCTTGTTGGGAACCACTAATCTAGGCTGTTCCATCCTCTAAACTACTAAATAATTAAGCTAAAATTATCTTATACATTCTTCATCATTCATAAACATAACAAGCTTTCTGTTAAACTTACTTGAATTTACTGCTTCCACAACATCTCAAGGAAATCCATTTCAAAAGCCAATCACCTTGTTAAAAAATGTTTTAACTGAAGATTACTCCAACCCTGCTAAAATTTATATTTTTGTCCTATTGTTCTTGCTGTTAAGTAGGAAAAAATAGATGATCTATCAACACTCTCAATTCCCTTTATGATTTTAAAATACCTTAGTCTTATCCTGCCTGCTTCCAACTCTTTTTCAAAAGAAAATAGTTTGAGAGGCTTTAACGTTTTGTTATATGCTAACTACTTGATCTCAGGTACCATTTTAATAACCCTCCTCTGAACCTTTTCAACTGTTCAATTCCCCTTCTAAGATAAAGAGCCCAAGACTGTATATGATACTCCAAATGGCCTAACCATGACATGTACAATAAAATTATAAACTCTGTAGACTAGTGTTCAGTATTTGTGTAGATAAAATCTAAAGCCCTATTTGTTTACCACTAGCAACAGTGCATAGCTTAACTATTTGTAAACAAGTCAGAAAAGTTTTGTTTCTTTACATCTTGAGGGTTTCAATTTGCATTATGTGTATTCTAAATTCTCTTTTATGATTTCAAAAGTGAAATGAAAACAAAATACTGCCTTTTGTGATTAATTTCTATGAACACTATCTTTGATAAGATGTTAAATGTTTAAAAAGTATATATCAGTATATATTCATAAGTTAATGCACAAACTCTATAGAAATGAATACTTCCTCCTAAAAAAGGTGCTTTAAAATGTTAAAGTTTGGTTAAGTGAAGAAGCTGTAGAATTATATTAAAACTATGATGGAATCGTATTGTAACAAGTATAAAATTACAGTGTATTACATATTTGCTTTGTTATCCTTGCCCTGCATGGCCAGGTGCGTTAATGCGTTTGACCCATAATCCAAAGGTCGCAGGTTTGAATCACCATCACACCAAATATGCTCATCCTTTCAGCTGTGGGGGCATTATAATGTGTTGCTCTATCTGACTACTTGTTGGTAAAAGAATAGCCTAAGAGTTAATGGTGGGTGGTGATGATTAGCTGCCTTTTCCTTAGTCTGACACTGCTAAATTAGGGATGGCTAGTACAGATAGCCCCCCAGTAGTTTTGCACAAAATCCAAAAAACAATTTTCATTCCTAATTGTGGTTAAATGTTGAACATACATTATTTGTGTGTGTGTGTGTATTATTTTTCCACTTTCACTTTCTTTAACATTTTCTATCTGTTGTTTGGAGGTATTATAAAATGTGTAGCAGTGTAGGTGATATGTATTATTTTTACCAGTTTCACTTTAACATTTTCTATCTGTTGTTTAGAGGTATTATTAAATGTGTGTAGCAGTATAGGTGCATTTTATTTTGTAAAATGTGCCATTTGTAATAATCTACTGAAATGTATATTATTCAAATTATATAATATACTACAAAAAATGTTAAGTATTCTGATATTATATTGTGTATTGTTCCATTTTTGTATTAAGAGCGTTGTCTTAATTTGCATAATTCTAATTAGGTAAATTACAAATTGACTCATTTCCACATTTTAACACCTTTTTAATCTTAAAATACTTTAAGTGTTCTTTAAGTTTTTGAGCCTTAAGCTTCCTTCCTTAAAGCTTTCCAGAAGTTGAAATATTTGTTAATGAAAGTACAACACATATGTTTACCAGGCTAAAATACAAAATGATTCATGATGTTATTAGGGTATGCAATAGTAGTCATCTTTCAATTTGACTAATCATGAGGGTTGACAGACTATGAACTTGATTGTTTCTATCGTCAACTTTAACTTCTATAAATAGAAACATTACATGAGCAAATTAAATATTTAATATGAATGGTCCTAGAGAATTTTAACTTTATAATTTACAGATGAGGAAATTAAAACATATCTTTTTAAATGCAGAAACGATACTCAAGTAACCCATTAATTTAGTGTGTGTGTGTGGACAGCCTGTTGAATTCTGGCCAATCTTAGAAATGGGATATCAAGTTTTATTCCAAATTGGCTATGCATATACATGTTACATATGGCAAGCTCTTAATAAAATACAAAAGTAATTTGTGTTTGTGAATTAGCCATGTCAGTGTATCTTAAACCCTTTTGAGTTGGAATGTATGTTGATGTTCATGTGAAGAAGAAAAATATTTTTCCATTGTACAAAATGCTCAGTTGTTTTTTCAATGCACCCATGCATTGTATCTTGTGCTTATTGATCTCTGTTACAAATTGTTAAATCAGCAATAAGTAGTTGGTAACTTTGAATACCATAACATGTTCAATGAATAGTTGGTAAAAGGTCGTGCCATGTCCACCTCGGACCCCACCCATCTGTTCAGGGGGAAGTAGGTTAGGTTTACAAGCTTGATTTTCGTTAACACCTTCAGGAGCATCGTAAACTGCAATCAGGGGAGGTGCTAATTCTACTAGTTGTGCTGCTCAGGTTATAATGTTTTTCATATACGATTTGATTTCGATGCTAATAAGTATATTTTTTCCTTTTCTCTTCAAACGAAAATTATGGTAATAAAAGTGGATTTATATTTTGGGTTACTGTTGCTGCCACACACTCGCAGAGAAGACAATTAGAGTGGGGACAAAAATTAGGGAGCAGTATGATACACAACTTTTTTTTTTTTATTGCAAAAACTGACTACCTTTAATAATTCTGTCTCCTTGCTCAACCTTCAAATCTTCCTTAGCACTTATTGATACTTATAATGGTTTGATTTTTTCTCTGTACTCTTGCCTTTTAGACATGGTTTTTTATGTCGTTAGCAGAATGGTTTGAACAGATGCATTTCAAAATTTCATTTTTGAAACCAAATTTATAGGTTAAGCCTTATTGCTTGTGTTTTATTAAAAGGTTTTCTATTTTTTTTCATTGAAAAATCTTAGGATTTGTTATTCTTTATGTGACATATAAATGTATTGGCATTACATTTTTATTTTCTGGACACATTTTTTTGTTTTCTCCCTGTTTTATGCTACACAGCTCTACTTACCCATAAATTCTGTGTTCCTCCACGGAAGTTTTTTTGTTTGTTTAGAATTAAGCACAAAGCTACTCAATGGGCTATCTGTGCTCTGCCCACCACGGGTATCGAAACCCGGTTTTTAGTGTGCAAGTCCGCAGACATACCACTGTGCCGCTGGGGGGCATCCACGGAAGTAAAACTGCTTAGATATCTTTATGTTCGTAAGAATTAGCTAAGTTAAGTATCATTCAGAGACTTGGTTTGGAGGAATATCACCATCAGTTACAAGTGTATATCTGCAAAGATTTTTCATAAATTTTTAAAGGCCATCTGCAGGAGATCTTTAATTCACATAATTCTTCTAACAATGAACTTTATAATAACTACATCCTTCAAAAAATAAAGTTTATACCATTTAAGTATTGGGGGAAGGATTAATTACTCTATTAAAGTATACTTTATAACGAATGTTCGAACCGAAATTAAGATTTGCATATTTGTTTTAGTATTTTTTGTTCACTTCAATTTTTGTTCACGTGAATCTTTCACAAACTTCTGAATATACGTTTTCATTCTCTGTTTAAGTATAGGATTAAAGGGCACGTCAATAAAAAAAACAAATTGTGTATTCACTGGAATATATAATGTTTACAACTCTCACTGCTGCAGTAATGATATTTTGCACAGTGGTTGAAATCGAATAATTTCCTGCCATCCTTCACTGTGTTATAAATGTATGTTTCAAGCATAATGGAATACAAGAGAGTTCAATAGTATGAAAAACGTTTGAGGTAAAACAACTCGTATCGCATGACGGATACACGTATTTGCGTGACGTAATACATTAGAACTTTTGCGTTTTAAATCTTTGAAAGAAAAGGTTAAAGATGCTAAAATATAAACATGTGAATATGGGGCCAACTGGTTGGTAAATCTGAAAGTATTAAAAACGAAACGAAGTAGAGTTTGAAATAAATTAATTGGGGCTCATGTAACAGAGCCGAGTGATAACTAGATTTTGCAAAATAATCACTTTCATGCAAGTTTGGGTTAATTAAATTATTTCTACCCCAGACCTTAAGAAAAACCGAAGTAATTTTTCAAATGCAATGAAAATAATGTTGGAGAAGTGGGAAACAGTTCTTGAATTTTATTCTCTTCAAAATTGTGTGGGAACCCTCTGATCTAACTACCAATTAACGACAATTCTAACTTTCATGCCATATCAAACCTACAATGCACATTTGAAAAAACTTGTTTCTCCGACAGTCGTTGTTACAGATGCATTTGTGTTTGTATTAATTAAATTCCAATAAAAACGTATCACAATAAAGACATTAAACTAATACTCCTTATTTCTGAAGACTTAAAGCTAAAAAGCAGGTTTCGATATCGAATATGCAACTTTTCACTCAAACAAATCTCGTTTTAAAATTTACACTGACAGTTTATAATACCTACTTACACCCGTCTAGAAATCAAATTCATGGTTAGTTGGATCCAGGATTGCAGTTAAAAAGACTTGATTTTAACTCAGAGTTGTATCTGTTTTTGAGACATGATTCACGTACTCCTCCCCACAAAACATTTCACTTATTTTTAGAGCTATGATGAATACCCAAGTAAGAATAATTTTAAACGAATATTTGAAGTGAAATTTCGTATCCGAATATGTTTCTCTTATTACTGTTTTTGTAAATATTACATTTTCATGGGCTTCAAACAGCCCGTACGTCCCTTCGATTCTCGTTGTCTCCCAGTAGCAGCGATGTGTTTAAACTAATACTGTAAGAAACCTGGTTTCGATACCCGTGGCGTGCAGAGCAGAGCCAGTCCTTTATGCAGCTTCGTGGTTAATAACAAACCGTGATTCTCAAATGCAATGTACAGGGACACTTCACTAACTATAACACCAGAATGCACATTTTCACGCCTGTTTATCCGTTATAACATTAAATGGCAAGTTAATCAACGAACCTAACAACTTCAATATCCACATCAGAATAGAATGTTTGTAACCTGTAGTGTTACGGTCCTGTTGCTTTATACAGCGACTGGAAGTGAGCCATGTCTTCCAAAGTTCTTCACATTCGCACGTTGTGGGTGAAGCATAACTATGGGAGATTGAGTCGAATGAGAAACTTAAATTCCGATCCGACATGAGTAGGTGGTTAAGGCACTCAACTCGTACTTTGAGGATCGCAGGCTCGAATCTCCGTCACACCAAATATGCAAGCCCTTTCAGCCGTGGGGGCGTTATAATGTTACGGTAAGTCCCACTATTCGTGGGTAAAAGTAGTCCAAGCGTTGGCGATGGGTGGTGATGGCTACCTGCTTTCGCGCTAGTCTTGCACTACTAAATTAGAAGGGGCTAGTGCAGATAGTCCTTGTGTAGTCTTGAGCGAAATTAAAGAGAGAACAAGTACAGATCAACTTTTGAAAGTTGATTCTTTAAGTATTATAAACAGCAAGAGAATGAAAACTGGTTACAAAAAATATTTTAACTTTTAAGACTTGCATTTCTCGAATTTTCTAAAAGTTTCCAGTGATAGTGCGAATATGATTTAGATAGTTATGGGGAATTCAATTTATTTAATGTATATGTATGGTGGCCAAAATAATATATACGCGATTTAAAATGCATACTATAAACCTACAAGATTTTTATAGAGCAGTTAGTCCAACTTTACAAATATTTACTAAAGAATACCATTTTTATATTAAAAAATCCTAGTAAAAAACATCAACAGTAACTCAAAGAAAATTCAGGAGCGTTTTTTTTTTTTTTTTTTTTTTTTTTTTTACACGTGATGGGGTGGGGTATGATTTTTGCAACTACTTATGTAGACTGTTCCTTTTGCAAATTGATAATCTCTAATTACGTGAACCTGAAAGCTGTAAACATGCAGTCAGAGTAATCTTGTTGCCACGATACCTACATGTATACTTAGGTTTACTGACTGATACATACGAACTATCGCTTAGATCGAAAAGCTCAGAAGCACGCCTATAAAGATGTACATTTTGGCTACTGAAAAAGCCTACATCTAGGCCTAATTATGTAATTCGATTGGTAAGAACAGAATCACAAGAACAAATACACAATTTGTAGGGTTGTGATGCAATAAAACAATTCAACAGACCAAACTGTAGGGAGGGATGATTGAATGCATCTAAAATGAAGGGGGATATATACCCCATCCCCCCAGGATCTACGCCCCTGATCGAAATCAGTACTGTAGCTTATGAGAAAGTAATTCACTAAATGGAAGAGAGTATCTTTTTTTTTCCTGGAATTAAAACATGGTACATTTTAATTTCTAGTAATAAGAAACTTCATTTATAAAATATCGTGCGTTTGTGTTTAGTACTCTGAGCTATTAAAAACACACTAAAAAGTCTGGTTTTAAGAAATTTGCTGCAATTTTTATTCACCAGAAATCAGTTGAAAGTAAAACATGAAAACTTGTATTTTAATTTATTAAAACATAGATAAACTTGACATCGACTTCAGCGTTAGGGATATGCAACATGTTTGATATACACTCAAGTCAAAGATTTTAGATATAAACGTACCGAATGCCTTCAAAGTAACAGTGGAAAATTCTTAGAAATATTTTAATTATGACAATATATTATTAAAATGTATCTGAATATATACTATAACTAGTTAATTGTAACTTCAACCGATTCTTTGAATAGTTACTCGAGTTTTTCAAATACATCGTTATAGAACGTGAAGTATGGAATATACTAAAGCTTCAGCTGTCCAGTAGCCCTAATTTATTTAACGTTATTACTTCTCGAACTGTTTATACAGGTCAAGAATTTCTTCTACATCTTCTCTGGAACCCAGAAAAATGGGTGAGCGTTGATGAATCTTTTCAGGAACAAGATCAAGAATTGGAATTTTTCCTGAACTTGCGAGCCCTCCAGCTTGCTCAATTATATAGGCCATAGGATTGCATTCATATAGAAGTCGTAGCTTTAAACACAGGAATAGAAAATATTTAAAGTGCAAAATTAAAATATTAAAAAAAGTGATGCTAAGAGAACTAAGCGATATGTCACAATTCTAAATGTTTAGTTGTCTATTCAAAATGGAATGTATAATATGAAAACACGTTAACTTCATTACTTTCGCAGACTTTTTTGCTATTATGAGGACTGGTTTGTTACACTAAAACATACTATAAAGATAATCTTGTATAGTAACATGTTACCTAAAGCGGTTAATCCTAAAACAGTAATTTTTAATGCCAACTTCTTTCATAAAGAAAATACATTTGAGATCAGAAAGTAAATTATAATTTTGCTATTAACCGACTATCTTCCTGATGATGATTTAAAATAACGTTTTGGGACAACATAGGACTTATTGTTCCATCTCGGCCGTTTTATTTTTCTACACTAAATGAAAATAGTTTCTAAAAATCTTAAAGCAAGCACTTAAACATCCAAAGGCAACCCATTACAAAAGTCAAACACCCTGATAGAAAAATGAAATTAACTCAAAATGACACCTGTTCTGCCAAAATTCATATTTGTGTCCTACTATTCTAAAGTAGGAAGTAGGAGAAAAAATGATGCATCGACACTATCAATTTTTCTTAATCTTAAACACCTCAATTATGTTACATATTTTTGTTTCTTAGGAGAAAATGAGAGATTTCAGTCTTACATGACAATCCTTCCATTTCAAACAAACATTTTATTGTCTAAATTAAGGAGACCAATATTGAATAAAATATTTCAAATTGGGCCTAACCAGTACAATGAAATAACTTTTAAACTTGTATTCGATATTTATCTATATACAATCTAAAAATCATATTTGCCTTATCACTAACCACAGTATACTGTTAGGAAGGCTTTGCTGACAAATTATTACACCAATATATATTTTAAAAGCCTTTTGTGCAATACTTTGTCAAATACTTCGTAGAAATCCAGATACACCAAGTCTACGCCTTTACCCTCACCAACACAAGAAGGTCAAAAGATCTGCATACCACAAATTTTCTTAGTGAAGCCACGTTGACTATCCAGTAAGATCCTAAACCTGGTTAAATGGCTTTATGAAGCATCTTAAGAGAGTTTCTTAAATGTTTTCCATGATTGATGTAAGCCTAGAGTCTGTAATTACTGGGACAGTACATCTATTTTAAAAAAGCAGTTACATTAGATAACTTCCAACCCGCTGTTACCTGTCCACTAAATAAGGGCCGCAAGTAGTAGTAGAAAGTGGTTAACATATTCGCTCTTTAACCTCCTTCAAAATTGGATTTTTTTCTTATCCAGCTCAGAATTAGTGTAGTTTTGTTGTTCAAGCTCATTTCCATTTAATCAACTTTAAGATATGGAATATAGTTTATATTTTATTAATAAGAACCAAAAAATATACAAAATTTAGTAGCCCAGCCATCTCAATCAGATAGTTTTCCTTTATCAGAGATTTTATCTACCCTTAATCTATTTAAAGAAATCCTTACTGTTAATGTTTACATTTTATATGTAAATGAAAGCAGAAAAGGTAAAAAAATACATCTACAGAATGTGGCTTATTGCATTTCGATTAAAAAATGTCTACTAAATGAAGTTTGTACTTTTGTTAAGATTCATTTTTGAATTGTCATTTACGAAGCTCATTCTATAGGCAACTTAAGACATTTCGTTCAAAGGGACTTTGTGGATGGTTGTAACAATAAAGTACTTGGAAAGAAACAAGTATATCCTATAAACAAACTAGTACTTAAATAAAAAAAAACTAATTATTACAATAAAGTTTATTTGCTAAAAGTATCAGTAAATAAAGAGTTATTTTAACTTTACCATTGTAGAAACTTTGGTTTTACCTTTCCATTAGGAGAATCCTTTGTGGCAGGGTACATGAAAATTCCCCCATACTTCAGCGTACGATGTACATCAGCTACCATAGAACCAATGTATCTGGCACCATAAGGCTTTCCATTCTACAATTAACAATAGAAATAAAGTATCTGCACATACACCAATGTGCATTTTATTATTATAATATGAAACATGGAAATAAATACTTTGTTGTATAGGAAAATAAATGTTCCAAATACAACTGGAAAGCTGCAACTTAAAATATGCAATCAAATTACGAAATGCGTTATTTTTATACTTATATTGGTACACATATTTGTATGCATTATGTTGGGTAATTTTAATGTTTTTGCACATTACTATTCTCAGTGGAAAGAACTGAGAAAAAAAACAATGGGTGTGGAATTACTCATATCCTACGGAATTCTCACCAGTAATTAGTGAAGATTAGTTGAAATATTGGTGGTATTTGCTGTGTTTAAATATGCGTGTTACAAAATAGGTGGGAGTCTGAAATGGTCAATGTGTGCCAAAGAAAAAAAATATATTAATGAATCAGTCTAAAATATTACACCAATCAATCTAACATACATACACTAAACACTATAGTTTGGCCTTAAATAGGCCCACTGGATTTTTAAAATAATCTTAATACCATAATTTTTTAATTACGTAAATAAATGTACACTTACACAACCAGTTTCATTCTTCCACGAAATGTACAACTATATTTCATGACTGAATATAAGATAACTTGGACTAGTACTCAATAGAACGTGGATTTAAATATTATCCACACCTAGTTATGTTTAAAAAAATCAGGCTACCTTGCAGTTAAATGTTTAATAGCTATTAGTTGGGAGTTTGTGATGACGTAGTTGAGAGGGAATGTGAAAGATTTTAACATCAGTTTATATGCTTTTAAAGTAATCACAACACTTATAATTAATAATGTGGTTAAACATTAGGAGAATATAAATGGAAGAAAAATGTAAAAACATGTTTGAAAAAACAAAACATGCAGATATCTTCTTATCCTAAGTTAATAAAGAATACTTAGGTTGAATTATAAGTCAATAAAGTAGTTATGGGAGTTGGAACCAGAGCATAAAAGATTTATATATAAACAATTTTATTAGTGTATAAATAATCACGAGTTGCTTATCTAAACACATGTTGAGGACGTCTTTACCTTTGGGTATTTTTTTCTTCTCACATACTCTGTTACAGCCTTATCCCATAAACTAGCATAACCCTCATTGATGCTATAGTATTTCCCTCTTGGTTTTACACTCATGTTGGGATCAGTGAGGATAAATTCACCAATAGCCTGAAGAAGTATACAAACGAATGAATAATTTGATGTAAAGAAACATGCTTTTTGATAAAAGACAAGCAGCGAGAAAAATCATATTTGAATTTCGTATTTATAAATTTCATACATCTTAACCTCATTGCGTTTCTACAAAAAGAGTATTTTTTTTGTTTTCTTCCAAACACTTTCAGTCAACCTTTATCTCTTTGTGCGACGTGTCCAGAATTTTTTTTTTTATTTTTTTTTATTTAGGCCATATAAAGAAATTTATGGGTTAAGATCAAAGAACTCAAAAATGAAGATGAAAACCGGCATAAATATACATTTTCACGTGTCTAGCAAAAAGTTGTATTTGTCCATACTAAATCTTTTTAGAGGGATCAGAGCTAAAAAAAAAAAAAAAAAAAAAGCACAACTTTGGGTTATTGCTCAGCTATTTGGACATATCTTGACCAATTTACGTGGAATTTGGTATCAAGCTACTCATCTACCAGTAACAAACAGTGGCAAGTAAAAATAGAGTCACCCATTTTTTAGCAGTTAAATTTGTCAAGATGCCACAAGAAGTACAATTTTAGGGCTTTTAGCAATTACTCCAATGTATTTCAACCATTTTAAATTAAACTTCGAACACTTTACAGGTCCCATATATATATAAAAATGTGGGATATATCAATTCTTATTCATTTTTAAAAAGTCAGTATGTTAAATAACCCCACAACTGGGGAACATTTGGTTAGTTTTTTAGCCTTGTTTTGACCAATTTATATGGAAGTCGGTACAAAAATACTCTTTTCAGGTACCAAACAGATATACACGAAAGGTTTACAGTGTAGTAGTGAACATAGCTTGTAGAAATGTTTTAGAGTAAATAAACTAATTTGTAAGCTAGACATTGCATTATTTTCACCATACAAGTTATTACAATCCCCCCCCCCCGACGAAATAATACGTCAAAACAATATTTATACGTACGTCATCTATTCATAGAAAAACAAATTCATTGTGCTTGACTAACTGGTCTAAAACTAATTGGTACAAGACTAGCCTTAAGATGGCGTTAATACCAAGACGTGGATTATGCAAATTAATGGCTAGAACAAATAAAATTACTTTATACTATTAAAGCTAAAACAAATTAATTAAGCTATACAATGGACTAAAAGTCTTGTACAAACTGCTGCTAACAAGACTAGCTTTTATCACAACTATCCGAAATAAAATCAAAACAGCTTAAAAAGGTCAGAAGATCTAAAATGAGACAAAATTAAGGCTAAAGTGGCCTTAATGACATTCTACAAATTCCTTCCCCCTCAAATTTTCTTACATTACAAGCATCCATGTTGTATTAGTAATATTATATTAATAACATGCATGCATTTATGTATTACAATATTTTCGTAAGAACTTCTGGGTAAAAAAAATCATTTTCAAATAAAACCTGTGTCTTTGACACGCCATGGAATTTAGGCTTAAGCACATGTAAATTTTAATGTAAACTTTCTACTACTTATGTATTTTTCATGTATTTGAAAAACAATTACAAAAATGTATTAATACATACAGGGTCTAACATGAATCCGTTGACTCCATTCCCCGTGGATAAAACCACCATTGTAGCACTTCCGTAGAGTGCATAGCCAGCAGCAACAATGCTTCTTCCACTTTGAAGTCCATCTTGTTCCGTTGGCGGTCCAGGTGATGTCTGTTCAAAATAAAAGCAGTTAATAGCTATTTGGTAATTTACACTATTCATTTCTAATCTTTAAGAGCTACGTAGTATTCAATGATATTCACGTGCATACGCGAGTATAAACAAATATGACAGTTTCTTTAAGTATATACTATAAAAATATACTAGATGCATAATCATGCCTGAAAATTTTTTAATGCAGTTACAAGATATACTTCAGGCTTGTTACTAACATTTAATTATTAAAAAAAGCATATATTATATTTACCTTACGATATATGGCAAAGATAGATCCTATAGATACCAGGCAGTCAATGTTTGAAGAACCATCTAAAGGATCAAAGCATACTATATATTTTCCTCTTTTGTCAGTTTCAACTTCAATCACTTGTTCATCTTCTTCCGATACGAGGAGGCAGGTGGTGTATGAAGACTTGAGCATGTTAATAAACAAGTCATTGGCAAGAACGTCCAGTTTTTTTACTTCTTCACCTTGGACATTTGTCTGACCAACTATACCAAAACTGGGTAAAGAATTAAACAGAAGTCACTAAAATGTAGTTTAGAAAGCATAACTTAAGTGAATAAGCCTACCGTAATTCTTTTTATTTTAACCCTTGTTTCTAACTTATTGTTCATTGTATTTTGATTAATCTTATGAAATATAAGTACAAAACAAAGTACTTAAATCAGTGCTCCTTTTTAGGTAATGTTTTACAGAGGGATGTTTTTTTTAAATGTCGAAAAATTTAAAAGTTTTGATCTTTAAGGCTTAAGAGTTACTTTAGACAAATGATTACTTTAAAACTAAAGCCTAGACCACAAGCTTAAAGAATGTGATTACATTACCTAAAAAAAACCAACTTAACATTCCCTCCAGACGGCTTTTGACGCCCTTTCTGCGTACCCTGTATTTCGGGCACTGAGCTTGCCATGTCGATTTTTATTTGTTCTACATTAATGTTTTTGAAATTGCGATTTTTACAATAAAATCGGTTAAATAATTGAATTACTAAATGTTTAAATTAGATATCTCTTTCAATAATCTTCAAATTTCATTGGTTGTACAAAAATCAAAACATTTCCAAACTCGTTAAAAACTGTCAAGTGCGGTAAGTAGTTATATATCTATTAATAAAACAAAAGGAATGAGTACTTCCAGGAGTTTGTCGTGTTCTATAGAATATGTTGTAGTTATGTTTACGTTTTAGACACATTACACAGCAAAAAAAAAATAAGGCCTTTTCTTTCGTAACGAAAGAATAGTTCAGGCTGCGTCCATAGGTTCTGAAGGTATGCACTTACTAGCCACATTCTCTCTCGTGCCTTGCTATCTAGATAGCCGTGTGGTTTTGGACGCGGCCCGAAAAGTGTACGTCTCAAGAGATGTTGCATGATCGTGAACAATAATTATAGCAGCTGCTGATGGGGGAGTGTTGTATGTTTTATAGAATATAATACAATATAGGAGTTTAAGAGTATGGGAAGTTTATTGTTACTGTGCTCTAAATGCCATCAATTGTAGGAAGTGGTTGTAACAAGTGTAGATTAAGTTTTAACGTTCTTCTAGATATATTATAAAATTATGAATTTCAGTAGTTTTTATGATTGCACAATATAAGATGATTACATTTATTTTTCGATTTTAGATGTTTGCTTTAACTTAAATGGAAGTGAATCTTAAGTTTCAAATAAAACTTAACTTATAATTATTTTTACAGCAAACGGTTACTGTTCATCAAATGAAAAATTCAATGTTCAAAGTGTTACCATTTACCAACCATGAAAAGTAAGCTTTGTAATTTTTCTCTCATTAATGACTAGCTACCTTCTCTCTAGTCTTACACTGTCAAGTTAGGGACGGCTAGAGCAGATAGCCTTGCCTATCAAATTCAAAACAAACCAATCTTTTCGCGTTAAGCAAATATAACGTGTGTGTGTGTGTGTGTGTGTGTGTGTGTGTGTGTGTGTGTGTGTGTGTGTGTGTGTGTGTGTGTGTGTGTGTGTGTGTGTGTGTGTTATAAAAAAAACTTTTTTTGCGTGTATCTAATCAACGGTTTAAAAAGAACATTAAGATATCATAAGAATCTCATAAAATACATTTTATGAAGACCAAAATAACGTGCCTTATAATACAAGTCTTGTAAAGTTAAATATAGTTTTAAGGAACGTAGCAAAATAGCTGGGTGACAATTGATATAAATAAGGACAAAGATTGATTTTATGGTTTCTGAGGGACTTTTCCCGGGGTCACAACAGTTGAAATTCTATTGGCACTATTTTAAATGTAACCGAAGTTTTTGAAAAAGTTCCAATCTGGCTAAATATTTTGTACGTTTTTTTCATGAAACTTAAGGAACAAAGAGGAAACTTAATAAATTCACGTAAAAGTCCTCTGAAACGTATAGGTTACCTCATAACATTTTCAAAAGTTCAATAAATTTGAGAAGGCTTAAAACAGTATGGTTAAAACTTATTAGACGGTCTGTTACCTTTTTTAATCAATAGGTCCTTGACCTTTATCATAATCAGTGATAAGAGACTGGCATAGAAAGACCTTGTTCACCGTAAGAACTACCTTAATACACAACAAAAATAGCTTTGTAAAAACTAATAAATGGTACGGTAATCCTAGTTGCAGTATTTATCATATGCTAAATCAAAAATATACATAAAAAATCGTAGATAAGTCAATGTTTCTGCAGCTTTGACCTCGAGTCTTAAGAATTCTACCGTGTATAAACACTTACAGCACTTTTAAATCTAAAGATCCCCGGGCAGTATCCCATAAATTAAGACGTTTATCACAGACTATTTCAATCACATTCAGGATAGAAAAAACAAAACACTTATAAATTTGTACGAGTATTTGTGTAATTTAGTTGACACCATTGCAACTGTTTTGAGTTGTTCTTCATACAACTAATGATGTAAATGGTGCATAGTCCAAATCTGTGGTAACATCAACCTCGAACTGTTCAAATAATAATAGTTGAAACTGAAATTAAATGTTTATGTCGGGACGTTTATGGAAAGAAAAATTGAAAAATGTGTTACTATAAATCTTTTTACAATTTCTTTTTCAATGAAGTGCTGGTGCAGTGTCGACAATACACATTTTATTTTTCACTTTAAAGGCTTCCTGGTTGTGTGTTAAACGTGCGTTTGGTTTGTTTTGAATTTCGCGCAAAGCTACTCGAGGGCTATTTGCGGTTCATAAGCACTATGGCATGATTACAGATATAATGCTTTTCTATGGATTTATTTTTTTATTTCTTTCAAAGCTAAATTATTTAACATGCAAGATGTCTTATGCACTTCAGCTGTTCTTCGAGATGAAGGTTACGTTAACTTTGACTCAACATTAACCTTTTATTAGTGGTAAATAAACATAGAAAATTTCACTATTTCGGTTTAAGTCAATTTCTCACCACACTGAAGAAAGAAACGTTTACGAATAACTTAACAAGACGAATCGGGCTGAGATAAATAAAACAAATAGTACCCCCACTGCATCAGTTTGTATCACCTCAAAATACTTCAAGTACTTTCAGTAATGGCCAAAGTTCAAACCCATACGATATGAAAATAGATAACCCTTAAACAAACAACGACATTAACGACCTTGAAGACTATCTCACTATCTGATGAATGTTCGTAAGGCATAAAAATGTTCAGCAGAACCGTTAAAGCTTAAATTTGGACCTCCAAGAAAGAAAAAACAAACTCGTCTGCTGTTTTTTCGAATTTTTTTTTTTTTTTTTTTTTTACTGTCATTAACAGTAGATATTTCTCACAGAACTTTCTTTTCAACCATTAGTAACGAAAAAAAAAAAAGTCTGGTATTGTATCATTTTTTAAAAGTAACATTATATAAACACGTTTTTCGGTTAGAGATTTCTCATGAAAACTAACGTTGTAATTTAAGTTTTTAACTGAATTTTCTTCTGTACTGACATTTATCAATAACTAAAGAAAAATACAGAAGTTGCAACTGTACAAGATGTTTTTGCAAGTGTAACTTACGAAAATTTGATCCAGCAAGAACCTTTTATAATTTTGCAAACTTTAAAAGAGAGAACAAATATTACAAGTCGATGTTAAAAAATAATGTCTCAGCTGACATTCTGTGGCATTGAGGTACTTACAAGGAGATGCACGTTTAGAATAACTTGTTTCACGAAACAGAATTTTAAACAATAAAACACTGAACAGTTAATACATTCTAAAAGAGAAAAGCCTAAACTTACGCACTTTAAATCACGTGTGATGTTAAGATCTCTTTCATGAACTAGTTGTAAAATTAATGAAAATTCTTTTGAAAATTTTCATCTCAGTATGAACATATGTACCTATACAAAAAGTAAGTTATTAGATAAACATGCTGAGCAGTAATGATTAATGTGTAATACAAAAACTTTGTTTGATCCTGTTGTTACGTTCTACAATTGTTTTCCAGTTTTAGAGCCCATTCTAGACTGGAAAATAAACTAATGGTTGGACTGTAGATTTTATTGATGAAATAAAAATAAACTCGTATTTTTTTTTTCAGTTTGACGAACTATGGGACCATTGGTCCAATGGGTGATTTTTTTTTGGAATTAAGCACAAAGCTACACAATGGGCTATCTGTGCTCTGCCCACCACAGGTATCGAAACCCGGATTTTAACGTGTGAGTCCGTAGACATGCCGCTGAGCTACTGGGGTGCACAATGGGTGAAAGGCGTAATCTATATACATTTTTATGAATCATGGTAGTAGTTCATAATAGGAATCGTCCATTTGCTGTTATTATCATTGTTCGCCAGCTTACAACAGAAGCTGGAGAGTTATGATCAAACCTGGATAATATTACTAAAAACGGATCAATGCGCAGGATATATTATTTCTATATTATATATAGGTTAAAATAACTAGTGTAAACGATGATATTATTCCTTAAAGTTAATATTTTTATAAATATCTGGTGTTCCTCTAAGAAGCTTGAATACAGGATGAAACAATAATTACCAGCCAACAATAGACGAACGTTAAGATGACTAACATCTACACAATGATTTCTACACTAAATAATTGGTGTCTTTAGGAATTAAACTCCCTATGGTATGTATAATATGAACGAGTAAAAATGAATAATTCACATAATATTAAATGCATTTATTGAATAATTACTTTAAAAGAGACGAAGGCTTATTTAAAGCAATATCTTAGACATGTGTTGTATTTGAAAAGGCTGAAAGTGGGGGTTGTTTAAGTTCCGGCACATCTACATTCCCAGACTAAACATTAGATACATTTAGTTAGAGAAACTAAACACTCACTATATTCCCAAATAAATCTTACTGAAAATTTCTAGCTCCAGCTTAAATTGTTTACGTGTTGAACTAATGAAATCGAATAGTCAATACCTATTGTAAATCATCATGAACCACATCGGTTGGTCTCTCACAGATATTTAAGCCATAGTTTACTAGTCTTGGACGGAAGAGAAATATGCTGTAAATATAATTTCACTTTAACAATTTTTAAAATTATTATAAGTGATTAAGTTGATTTTGGTGGATCGAGTGTGCAAAATTAAGACCTATTTTCCAAAATGGTTTTGTTAATTAAAACTGAAAGTATTAATATTAACTTTAAGACATAAACGGGATTGGCATTTCGCAGTATAAACAAGTCTGTAGCTAATTTGAGGAGTTATTTAAAAACAACACCGAGATCATTTCATGAAATCACACGATGCTTGTGGAGTTTGGTAATAGTGAATCAATTTCATTTCTGCCTTCATATTCACATTCCTAATGTTACTGTCTGTAAATTTAATACTCTTCATAATTCAACTAAAAGACGTACCTCAAACTCATCGTTAGAATGTAATTATAGAGAGTTAAAATTATTAGATACAATACAGTAAAATTTGGGTTTCTTCATTGTATTCTATCTGTAATTTTAATACTCATTATATATAATTCAACTAAAAAGACCAATACATCAATCATTCCATTAATAATTTTTAACGGTTCAGTTAGATACTTATGATGTGGCCTGGCATGGCCGAGCGCGTTAAGGCGTGCACTCGTAATCCGAGGGTCGCGGGTTCGTGCCCGCGTCGCGCTAAACATGCTCGCCCTCCCAGCCGTGGGGGTGTATAATGTGACGGTCAATCCCACTATTCGTTGGTAAAAGAGTAGCCCAATAGTTGGCGGTGGGTGGTGATGACTAGCTGCCTTCCCTCTAGTCTTACACTGCAAAATTAGGGACGGCTAGCACAGATAGCCCTCGAGTAGCTTTGTGCGAAATTCCAAAAAACAAAACAAAACAAAAACAGATACTTATGACCATTCTCTTTTCTAGAGGGAGCTAGTTATGAGAGTTCAAACTCACACGGTGTTGGAATCCGTCTAACCCTAGAATAATCCTCGTGAACCCTCCCTCTAAACACTCTTCAGCAGCTTAAAATGTCCTTCCTACAAAAAAAGGATGACAGTGCAGATAATATTCCAAATGACTCGAACAATGCAGTTTTAAAATAATTTTCTCAACTATAAGGACTATATTCACGTTCAGGCTGCGACGTCTTTTACATTGGCGATACAATGCGGATAAAACTCACGTGTATGCTATAACGCCCCTACTATTGACAAGATATGTTTAAGTCTTAAGTACGAGCTTATAAACACAGAAATTTCCATCAAAACAAAACATTAACGCTTCTACTTTGACGTATGTACAAATTACGTGCCAAAAAGACATATCAAAATCCTTTCCACCGTTAAATCACAAACAGAGCTTCTGATTAGACATTGCATATTAAATCCATTTTCCTCCTCTCAACAGTGTTAAATCACTATTAGATTCAAACCTGTTCTAACATTTATATTTAACTTGTTTGATTTTTTGTATTGTGTTCATACTTTTCTTACACAGTAATGCAAATTCTACTGTTCCTTGGTTGTAACTTTTATTGACAGTGTTGGTTAGAATGTCTAATATGTGCAATTCTCTTATAAAAATACTCGGTATTGTTTGCTTATTATACGTGTGTGTGTGTGTGTGTGTGTGTGTGTGTGTGTTACTAACAAACTGATGAAGTAATACATTTTAATCTTGATAAATAATAACGTAGGAAAAGTATACTTGACTAGCTATAAAATGCAAGTTTGAATTTTAGTTTGTTCAAAATACGTAGCTTGCTCCGATGGGAAATCAGAACTAATTTACATATTTAGTTTCTTCACGGAATGATTACCAAGTTAATAAACGATTACCTCTCGTAGAATAATGAAGATGGAATAGCTGAAATTCCAAAAATTCGTGTTATATTTTATGGTCAAACTACACACAAAAAAATCTGTGTTTTAGTTAGTTTTGAGATAAGTAATATTTTGGTTTTGAGAACAAAAAGCTGAGAGTGTTTAATAATATTTAATTAATAGTGGAAAGATTGCACACAAAACAAAATCGTGGTCGAGTGAAAGAATTTGGTATCATTAAAGCCTGTTTGACAGTGTAATAAAAAATAGAAACCTACGTTTTGCTTAGGGTAGTTAAGAATTTAACACACCAAAAAGTTTCATTATTTTGTACTAGTTGGAGTACCATTACCCTAGACGGACGTTATCTAAATTAATGATTAATGAAAACTTGTATTAGGACATAAAGGTTGTTTTCTTCGTATATAATTAAAAAAAAACGCCCATAAAAACAGCAAAACACAAAATGTAAAACCGTAAATTTTTATGTATCTTCTCATGAATCCAACAAACCTTCATGTCAAATTGGTGAAGATCCATCAATAGGGGTGAAGTAGTGGTAAAATAAAACCTGCAAAAACACTTATACAAACCGAAAAATTGAAAATTTGTATGCATTTCTCCATAGACCTAACGAATCTCCATAATTTTTGTAAAGGTCCATTAACATCCTGCGAAGTATTTATATGGACATAGACAGTACTATTATATTTATATAGACAGCACCAGTATATTAGATCCACTTCCGATATATTCATGACGTTATACCGGAATCCGGAGAAAAATAGTTCTCCATGACGGAAAACTGAAAAATCATGCCGCCTATTGCAAATCTATACACATAGGAAATAAAGATTTCGTAAAATTGGGGGTTGCACATCGCGTTATAAAGACATTTTTTGAGTATCATAAAAGCAAGAGTTGGCAGTCTTTGTAGAATTATTATAGTCTTAAATTTGTTGAGAGAATGATCATACATTTTACTCTTAGTGTGTGCGTGTGTGTGTGCGTGCACGCGCGCGCGGGGTATTTGACCGAGCGAAGCAAGGAAATGTACGCCACAAGCGCACCATTACAGTAACGTGTCCAAGGCTCACCTTGAAGCTCTGAATCAAATTACACGAGCTATTCTGCTCTTCCTGTTTACTACAGAGCTGGACTGTGCAGAATAAAGTCTCATTTGTTTCCTACATTTCCTTTTGCCTGTTTACTATATCTACTGTATAACCTATTTGGGTACACTGATAAGTTACCATAAATAATAAAATAGATATTAATTTACATTAGCAAATTTACGATTTTACTGCATTCTGTTCTCTATACGGTTTTCTTCTATACTGATGCACATTATGTGCTATTTGTATGTTTTTAATATTGATTTCATCAAGTTCGATTAAATTTTCTAGGCTACTTTGAATTACAAATGGATTTTTTTTTTAATTATAATAACTGCTTTTATATTTGTAATTAAAAACTTGCATATTTATTCTAAAAATACGACCAAATCACTATTTGGAGATTACCGGACTTGCGGTAATTTTATTATATTTTTAAACACAGGATTAAATATGTATATATTTTTTACTTTGATATATGATTTACAGTCTAACCACTGATCACAAACTGAACTTGCCAATATTACAAGACGATTCAAATGACACTTCAACACAAAATTTTAACTATACGAGCTAGCTGTTGTCTTGTGCAACTTTAGCGTGTCGGACTTTGGTTTTCGACTTGCATTCCTCCCTCCTCCCCCACTATAAAACAATGGTGCTTCACACTTTCCAATATTTGATTGGAGTAGCCCACAAGTTGGCGGTGGACGCTAAGTAGCTACCTTCCCTTCAAAGTATTACTTCGAAATCAGGAGTTAATACAAGTACTTCTCGAGTAACTTTGCACGGAATCCAACAAACAACACAATTAATTTCAGCACAAACAATAACTATCTTTCATATACATTAAAGTAGCGCGTCACATTATTCTTTCACTTTAAAAACATTGTTATTTTGTAAAGGTTCTTCCTTTTTATATTATTATTATTGCTCTAACTTTGAAAATTAATCAACAAAAACTGATGACAGCATTACGTTCTAAGGATATTTACTTAATATTCTAAATTACACCGTAATAGATTAGGTTTTAATGGTCGTAAAAAAGTATCCAGCCAAGTAATCAAAGAAATGAAACACATTACATTTTTGCGATCCCTGCTTTTCGAACAGCCGATGATACAGCTTTGCATGCCGTGAGTATCGAATTTAATAAAGCAGTCAAGTCGCCTGTTGCCCCTGGGAACTTTTTTTGCTCTGCCAAGACGTAGCGAATTAAAGTCATGGCATTTGTATCAATCGCTTGACCCGACATTTTAGTTATTGGGGCTAACTTGAATAGTTAAACTAAAACTTACAAGGACTAAACTGTATATCTTAAGAGAAACTAATAAACTCGACGTTACAAATACTAACGAAGTAAGTTACAAGCCGAATACATTTCACCCACACCTTTGTTCGTTGTTTTAAAGTTCTCGCGCTACTCAACGACTTTTTGTGTTTTACATGTAAAGGTGGCAAGCCTCTAGCAATATTCTGCCATCTAGTGTATAAAAAATAGTAATATTTTATTTTTGATACCGTAAGCTGGATTCAAGACCTCAGGTGTTTTACAATACTCCCAATCAAAAGACGAGGAGTTCTGCCTTAATTTTAGAAACTCGTGACTTAGCATATTTATTTTATAAAAATCTTTCAATTGCAAAATAAAATAACGACTTTTTGAGAGAGTGTTGCACTTTTCGACTTGAAACTAATATTCAGATTTACAATATAATTCAATGGAAACGCTACTGAATATGGTTCTACATTTTGTTTGTGCTTTTGAAGGTATTACGAACATGCATTTCTACAGAGCGATAAGAAATCAAACGTCTTACGTCAATTAGAAGAACAGAAGTTAAATTACAAATCTACTGTTGAACACAATTTTGATTAGCGACGTAGTTTGGCACAGTTGATTCGTCATAATATAAAGTTTAAATTTTCTCGTCCGATAGATTTTTGACATTATTCAAAATGTTTTAGTTTATCTTGTTTTCAGAGGATTACAGACTCATCATGTACTAGGTGAAACGTGGATTAACAACAAGATGACTTCACAGTCAAATAAAATAACACTGTAACACTAAAACTCACAACACCACTAGTATCTACTAATTCCTGTCTAAATGAATCTAATGTCGTGTTTATTTAGTTTTTTCCACATCGTATTCAGTTTTGTAGGAAAATTCCAACTTAAAATGCTAGGATTTCTTGTCTTGTAACCAGAATATGAGCACACAACCACTACTTCTATAGCTGAATGAAAGGAGTATAAAAACTGTACTTCTAGTGGTACGTGTGGTAAAGATGGGACCACAATGTTGTTCACTAAAAACTGTACTTCTAGTGGTACGTTTGGTAAAGATGAGACTACAATGTTGTTCACTAAAAACTGTACTTCTAGTGGTACGTGTGGTAAAGATGGGACCACAATGTTGTTCACTAAAAACTGTACTTCTAGTGGTACGTTTGGTAAAGATGGGACAACAATGTTGTTCACTAAAAACTGTACTTCTAGTGGTACGTATGGCAAAGATGGGACCACAATGTTGTTCACTAAAAACTGTACTTCTAGTGGTACGTGTGGCAAAGATGGGACCACAATGTTGTTCACTAAAAACTGTACTTCTAGTGGTACGTTTGGTAAAGATGGGACTACAATGTTGTTCACTAAAACCCGAAAGAGTTCCTCCATGCCTCCAGTCAGCATTAAGAGTTTGGTATCGGGTTTAAGGTACATCGTTATCACAGTTTATGAATATGTCATCTTGTAGACTAGTGTTGTTTAATTTCAATTTTCTTAAGTCATCCAAAACGGAATGACTTTGGCAGTCACACATGTACTCGCGTACAATCTATAAACAGGTGATTTAAGTCGTTTCTTCCGTATGAACAGTTTAACGCGTGATATTGCGTGGGATACGCACAGTTTGTGGTGTTCATCTAGTATCGTATCTGGAAAAAGGAATATTTTACAGTTTGACAACGGCAAACAGATTATTTTCAAACAGTGGTCTAAGGTGCTAATGATTCATTAAAATATTCCATTAAAACGCAATTTTAAATTCAATTGGTTATAATATTTATTTTTACCTGCCTTGTGAAACCACTTGTTGGTCACCCACCATTTGGTATTGCAAGCTTTGAAACAAACAGACTTGACCATCTTATTTTGATCTTTCTCGACACAGTGTCATTCTGGACACACCACTAAATACAAATGTAATAGCATCAATTTTCCTTGGGTTATCACTATATTCTATCCTTTATTTTATGTTTTAATACTGTGTTTTCTACACTGACAGTAGATAATCTGCAGACAATATAGTTTCTAAACCATAATCAGTTGAACAGAATATTTGTTTAATGTTAAGCACAAAACTATATAGTGGATATTCATACTTTGATCGCTTCGCGTATCGAAACCTGAATTTTAGCGCTGCGCTAGGGAGTTTGGAACAGAAGGTAGGACTTAGTATCATTGAATATTATATACTGAGTTATTGTTAGGAAGAATACAGAATTGGAATCAAATATTTACAGCTAAAATAATTGACTGCTACTTCCAGCTGTTTAAACTTTTAAACAGATCTGAGATAAACTACTGTAAACATACCAAGTTACTTTTGCAAATGTTTATAATGATGTGCACCTTTGTCACATTTTATTTACGTGTGTTATATTAAATAATAACAACAAACCAATATCCTGATATATGCTGAAAAACTTACAAAACAGATTAAATTTATGAATTCCTTCAGGGATTAAATAGCTAGCCCCTTTTTTAAATAATAATTCCTGTAAATGCACATAACGTATTGATATTTGTATGACGAAGTGGATTATTGATATTGACTAAAAATCTTTTTAATATTAAGTTTTTTTTTACTTGTGGTTTTGCTTGTTTGTTTTTTGAATTTCACGCAAAACTATCGAGGACTATCTGCGCTAGCCGTCTCTAATTTTGCAGTGTAAGACCAGAGGGAAAGCAGCTAGTCATCACCACCCACCGCCAACTCTTGGGCTGCTCTTTTACCAACGAATAGTGACATTATCCGTCACTTTATAACGCCCCTGAAAGGGCAAGCGTGTTTGGTGTGACGGGAATTCGAACTCGCGACCCTCGGATTACGAGTCCGACGCCTTAACCCACCTGGCCATGTAACGCCTATTTTATGGTAAAAAGCAACACATGTAGTGTTTTTAAAGTATCTATTTTTATACTTTTATCATTTTTCATTTGTAAACTTTATGTCAAGTAGCCCCTAGTTCTGAGAATAGGGGCGAAATTTGTTTTGTTTTATTAAGTCAAGCGTGGTGCCTCGTTGCTGCTTGCTTGCCTGCAAATCTGAGGGTCGGATCTCCGTCGTCCCCAAACATGCTAGCCCTTACAGGCGTGGGAGCGTTATAATGTGACGGTAAATCCTACTACTCGTTGGTAAAAGAGTAGCCCAAGAATTGGCGATGGGCGTGATGACTAACTGCCTTTTCTCCAGCCTTACACTGCTAAATTAGACAGCTAACACAGACAGCTCTTGTGTTGCTTTGTGCGAAATTAAAAACACACCAAACTTGCCTGCAAATTTAATGTAATTTAACCAAATCAGGTATTGAGAATGTAGTACATAGGTTTCATTTTTTATTTTAGATTTGATTATTCTCTTCCAAATTTTAGCTTTTCCCACGAGCTCTAAATATTCAAGTTGCCAAAAGACACCAACAAGGGCGGGGCAAAGAGAAAGTAAATTTCTGAGTGCCCTCGGTTATATCTGATTCTGAACTTCGGCTCGAGAAGAGATAACTTTCAACCAAAACTCCTGCCATGTTTTTTTCTCTCTCTCCTTCAGATAGAAGGAGATTGAAACTTGATACAACAATACTTTATGACTGTTGACATGTCTTACAGTTTATATATCTAATATAATAGCAAGAGGGAATCCACAATAGCCGCGTCACACGGATATCGTTTTCGGCAGGATTATTGTAACCCATGATACTTTTTATTTTTACATTTTTATAAACTATATTTGCGTATGCCAGCAATACTAATCATTGGGCACGTGTATTCTCGATTCTATATTATTAATCAGGAACTCTACCAGCCTACCCTAATTTAAAATTCTTGTAGGAATATTAGAAATAATTAACCAATGACACTTTGAGCGTAGTCAAATGCATCTATCAAAAGGGGTTGACTTTCTGAGTTCAAAACTATAATTATATCGGAAATTGGTCAAGAAGTGACGAAGCTGTGAGCTAAAAGTTTGTACATGAAAACAAAACAAACACAAAAGCATCATATGAGCTGCTATTCTGCGGCTAACAAATTGCTTTACTTTCTAATGCTAACTTCACATTCACTCCAATTTTATTATATTTAACTACAAAAATCTGTTCTATTAATATTAAGATAACAGACACTCCTATCACACAATACTAATTCTACACAAGATCCAATACGACAATTACTGACTCATTGCTAGCAACAATATGACAGTACTGACTCATCAGTTACGACAATACGACAGTTCTGACTCATCGGGTATAACATTACGCTAATGATGACTCATCGATTACAACAATACTACAGTACTAACTCATAGGTTACAACAATATGACAATACTAACTAGCTAGTGATCTTACTTCAGAACCTAATGTTTTTTCTGGTCAGGACCGTGTTTTGGCAACATATAGTAACTTAACTGTTATTAAACAGTAAGGATAAAATGACACTAATTCATCATAATCATCTACATTGAAAATCGATATCTTGTAGCCAAGAGGTTACGAGGTCTTTATATAAACGTGGGGTTTGTGTACTGTTTTATCATTAGAAGAATTTCCTTCACACAGTGATATGAAACTACACAAAAAAAACTTCTTCATTGATGTAGCAACTCGGAATAGCTGTAGACGAGCATCATAAGGCTTCATGATTCCTGAAAAAACAATACACGACCATATGAAATCAACACAACCTCTTCGTATGTGTAGGAATACAATTCTGCCCGAGTTATTGCGAAAACTGTTCTATGAGTGCATTCTTGCAATGGAAAATGTAACTTAACTGTTATTAAACAGTAAGGATAAAATGACACTAATTCATCATAATCATCTACATTGAAAATCGATATCTTGTAGCCAAGAGGTTACGAGGTCTTTATATAAACGTGGGGTTTGTGTACTGTTTTATCATTAGAAGAATTTCCTTCACACAGTGATATGAAACTACACAAAAAAAACTTCTTCATTGATGTAGCAACTCGGAATAGCTGTAGACGAGCATCATAAGGCTTCATGATTCCTGAAAAAACAATACACGACCATATGAAATCAACACAACCTCTTCGTATGTGTAGGAATACAATTCTGCCCGAGTTATTGTGAAAACTGTTCTATGAGTGCATTCTTGCAATGGAAAATGTTTATTTTATTTTTAGCATAACACACAATACTCTGAAATCAATAGCATCTGAGTTAGTTAGCAGATTGTAATAAGACGTAACATCCATTTGGCAAGGAAATAAAAAACGTTGAAAAGACTGGTTTTATGGCTTCCCCTCCAGACACCTTCAACTTTCTCTGTAACGACCTACGCCAACAAGCGAGTCACGAACAATCGTGTGTGTGTGTGTGTGTGTGTGTAGGACCAGAAGTTGAGAGATTTTTCACGAAAACAAAGCGAAAGATGGAATCTGTTAAAGTGTCAAGCTATAAATCACTCTACTGAACACAAGACTTAGAGTTGAGGATTAGTGTTAGAAAATAGTACTTGATGTCAGAAGATAAAGTGCACAGAATTTAAGTAAGTTTGTCTTTCTTTCTTAATATTTCTATTGGAAACGAAGCTTTCTAGCGTAAGTGTTACGTCTGACGTAAACTGGTTTAGACAGATGGAGCAGCAAACCCTGAATGGTTGGTTAGCATACTCCTACTCTACAGGGCAACTGCGAATCCATTGTGTTTATTGTGTGGCATTTTTTCAGACAGTGGGAGGGACTTCGAACACTTCAAATTTTTTTATGGGGCGTACATTATTAGTGGAATATTTTCTATATATTATAAAATATATCATACAAAGATTCTATTATCTATAAAGTCTAATTTATCATGTAGAGTTAACACCGTCTATGATTTTTGAGCTGTAAGCAAAGAAACAAAACGTGTTCGTATTTACTTCACTTTCCTCTAATACATTTTTTCTGTGTCTGCAATTTTCAAAATTGAATAGATAAACGCTCCCTTAAATCTACTGGTGTGTATGTATGTTAAAACAATGCAAAAACAACGTTATCATTCATTGTGATTCAACTCGCTAGGTGTCACACTGTTCATTTGTTTTTATTTTAAGCACAGCGCTACACAATGGGCTATCTGTGCTCTGCCCACCACGGGTATCGAAACCCGGATTTTAGCGTGTAAAACCGCAGACATACCGCTGAGCCGCGGGTATTGAAACTCGGTTTTAGACTTATCGCTAAACACACTGGAAAAGAAAAACATGCATTGATGTAGGCATCTGTTGTGGGAAAGGTACTTGTAAATGCTTTTGACTCACAGTGAATTTTGAGCTGAAATTTTCTGCTGATCAATTTGATGAAAATATTTTAAATGGTCATAGAACCTAATTCTTACTGAAAACAGTTAATTAACACTACTAGAAGAAACTTTGCTTGGACTGGGTTTTATCTTTAGTATCAGTGCTTACAAAAATAGAGTTTTTATTTATTATGATTGCATAGGAATGTTCTCCTCCTTCAGTTAATATCTGTTGAATATTGCCCCACCCAGTGGCTAAGAGGTATGTCTGCGGACTTACAACTCTAAAAACTGAGTTTCGATACCCGTGGTGGGAAGAGCACGGATAGCCCATTGTGAAGCTTTGTGCTTAATTCAAAACAACAACAACAACTGTTGAATATTTTAATTTGATTGGGTAACTTACTAACCCACGCGAAGATCGGTTGTGGTACATCGAAGAATAATTTATAAAAGTTTAATTTTAATCTCCAGTCTGTATTAACGTATTTCTTAGTGATTTGTCACTAAATTAACATTTATTTACAAATTGTATTACCACAGAGCTCACACCCCTCGTTAAAAGTCCATTCAATCATAAATAGAAGTAATGCAGAAAATATTAGTGCGTAGCTAAGAATTAACCAGATGCTGTTTCCTACCTTCAAAAAAGTGCAACTCTATCAAAATATAAATTTTAAAGTAAAAGTATGTGTTATTTACGAAGACAAAGTTTTAAACTCCATTCAACATTTTCAGAAATATTTATTATTTGACTATATAAATTGCTGCAACCAATATTTTGAGTTCTGAAAGCGGTTTAACAGCTCACATATAATTTAAAAACGACAAAAAGTTCAAGAAAAGCGTAAAACAAGAAAATACAACAAAGCAAAAACCAAAAAAACGAAGAATAGAAAAACAAAGATTATGCACGTTTCAAAGCCAAATGAGAATGAATGAAATATTAAACATTTCTTTTCTCATAAAGACAAAAATTTTGTTTCATTTTCTTATATTTTTCACACGCAATAGAGTTTAAGTAAATTATCCAGATTAAAAACCAACAACTTACAGAATAAAGCAATTTTTATATAGAAAAGTATCGCTAAGAAATGGCAAGGAACTAATGGATCATATAATAGAAGACAGATAAGCATAGCTTTGGTTGTCCGTTGTGCATAAAAAAAAATTCATATTTGGAAATCATGTTTCACCTTCAAATTAGTAGTAATGTACTTCTATAATCATTAACATAAACTGTATTGTGCAAGGTGTAAATGTACTACTACTAGCACTGTTGAATTAGTTTAGTACTGGCATTACAGGATTAGGATACTACTGGCACTACTAAATTAAGCTACTTCTGGCACTACTGGATACAGAACACCAAACAACAGAATAGATGTAAACAAACTGTTTTATTTTAAACATTAAGGACAATAACTCACTGCAACATTACAGTTACAGAAAAAAATCAACAATATTTATATACATAACAATCGTATACAAGTCGACAATGTTACGATTACAATAAAAATAAAGTGAAATTATAGTGAATACTGTTGGAAGAGGTCACGAGCATATATATGTATATATATATATATAGTTGTCATTTGTTTGAGCTGGTATAATTTAATATTTCAATTTACCAAAACTTAGAGAATATTCAATGCCGTGAAGTTAACTAACACTAGGACATCGTTGCAAATTTGTGTGTTATAACTTTGGCTGTAAGATTTTTACACTGCCATGAAATTATCTAACGCTATGACATTGTTGCAAATTTGTATGTGAGACACTATTATAATATAATTATAACCAGCAAAAGGCAGATTTTTGTTTATGTCACACCAGTAGAACATTATACAGGCTTTCATATTTTAAAGATACTAAGTTACTGGTTTCTTATGTAGCTAAAGTTTATGACTATTATATTCCGTTAAACAACTGATCTTAACATCGAATATATTATGCCATTTTTAGATCAACCATTACTCGAAAACCTTTGTTAGACATCGAAGTGAGGACGATAATATCTCGTTGGTTTATTGATACTGTGTTATTCATGTTGATATGTGAACTTTGTAAAGTTTTTTCTTTAAGATTTAACTAATTGTGTGTTTTTAACTTCGAGATTAAAAACACACATTACTGTAGATATAATCTTGAATAAAGTGCTAGTTAATTGTCACCGACCAATAAAAACTTTAGAACATTGACGCAAATAAGGGAGTGAGGTGTCTTGAAGAACCTACTTTTTTCATGTAATGTTTATTAAAATCTAATTTATTTTTTTCATTTCATGTATTTTAAATATCTTAATTTTTTCTCTTTAATTACCGCTAAAATCAAGATTTGTTCGAAGCTTGTGATTTCCGTGATTTCTTTTAATGATACGTGAATAATAATTACAAACGACCAGTAGAATTTATGTCTAGGATATCAGATCACGTGACAACTTCCCAAGTCTCCAGGAAGACAAGGCAGAAGATGACAGAAAGAGATGTCGAATCATCCAGTCTAGAACCTTGCCAAGCTTTTGAAACTAAAATAAAAAGACATCTCGTTACATTTGATTTTGTAGATTAATTTCGGAAGACTTATCATTACCAGTTACGAGGTAAAAAATAAATATAAATATAAGCTTGAAAGTTAAAAAAGTTCAGGTTTACATTTCATATATTAATAATTCACAAATAATTTGAAGTAAACACTTTAAAACGTCATAACCATAATGCAGTTTTCTTCTTGTTGTTCATTTTATTATAAGAAAGTATCTTTTACAGCTTGTCGCTTGGAACATCCGAAGAACACTCTAAAGTTGTGAATATAACAGATTCCCTAGCTTTATATATATATATCTGTATGACCTTTTAGCTGTGACAGTCCAATATATGATGAAACTATTAAACTAATCGTACCAGCAGCTTGTCCGTGACTATCCATTGCATAATCAAACTATTAAACTAATCGTACCAGCAGCTTGTCCTTGACTGTCCATTCTGGTGTTGGCTTCTTTTTGTATGCTTGAGGCGTCTTCGTACATTGGATAATAGTCTCCTAAAAACAACTTCACTGTTAATATGCTGTCAAAAGTTTGTAGTTTTAGATCAATGATGAATACAGTTTTTAGTTTAGGATCAGCGGCACATACAGTTTTTAGTTTAGGATCAGTGGCACATACAGTTTTTAGTTTAGGATCAATGACACATACAATTTCTGGTTTAGAATTAACGACACATACAGTTTTTGGTTTAAAATCAATGACACATACAGTTCCTAGTTTAGAATTAACGACACATACAGTTTCTCCAGCTTATGCAATGATAATTTTGTACTGTTTTTAAACATCTATTTTGCACTTTAATATTTACTTCAAATCATTGGTACCAAATGTCAACAGATTCATTAATCACACGCAACAAACAATCACAATAACTCAAACGGTTTTATTCAAATCATTCTGTATTAAAATAAAGGCTACCAGTCACTTCAAAGGGCAACTTTTATCTCGCATTTTCGATTTGCTCATGTGTTTAGTTTTAAGGTTTAAAGTAGTTAGAACGATTTTGGTTGAAGACAAATTTGTAATTTTTTTGGGGGAGGGAGAAGTTTTAAGTAAAAATTACACATTATTAAAACAACTAACAACTTAAAAGATTGTATTATGATTCATGATTTCTCATGAATCATAATACAATCTTTTAAGTTCTTCAGTTTTTTAATTTTTAATACAAGTTTTAAATTTATGTGATTCCTGATAAGGGCTAACCAAGTTGAATTCTCATATTTCAGATTTGTGTATTTTTTGTAATATGGCTGCAGTTGTGTGATTCCATCCTTTGCTACATTTTTTTAAAATTACCTACACGTATATATTTCATCAATTTTATTGAACTGGGCAGAGAGTAGATAAAATAAATTTGTATAAGACCTTAGAAGTACAAACAAAAATTAGATGAAAGTATGTGAAAACAGAGGTAAATGTTCGGCATAACGTTTTTGCTACAAGATACAGTCAAGCTTATATTAACATCAAAAGTTCTGAACTCCAAAATTCTGGAGCCTTAATAATGTTTTCTTATAATGTTATAATGTGACGGTTAATCCCATTATTTGCGTGACAAATACAACCTTGCAGTTTTTTTTATCAAATTTAGTAGTGTAGACTAGAGAGAAGCCAGCTAGTCATCACCACCAACTCTTGAATTACTTACTTTTTTACCAGTGGGATTAAGCGTCACTTTATAACATCCCGACAGCTGAAAGGTCAAGCATGTTTGGTGTGAGAGGGATTTGAACCAGCGACCCTCGGATTACGAGTGAAATGCCTTAACTATCTGGTTATGCTAGGCCTTCTTCAATATGAAATAGGAATGTATACAATAAATACACGGCTAGTTCGTCTTTTTCTCTTCATTTCAACCTCCTTCGGTTTGTCAGTTGTAAGCAATTACCTATTACTCGTTTTTCTAATCTCGTTCGAGTGTTATTAAATAACATTAGTTTTTTTGGTAATTTCAACAAGTTTCATTGAGAAGAATAAGTTCTGTGAGAGTGTATGGGCGTTTAGTTGTCTTCCTCTCTCTGTTAGATAGATAGAGATGCATTCGTCACCAAAACAAAACTCATTGTTATAGTATACAATAAAAAACACCCGTCCTCAGTGACGGGAAGAGCTTAAGTTAATCAATCAATTTACATTAGTTCATGGAGTTTAGAAAGATCATTTGTGTTACATTCTTGGTTTTGCTCAGAGCTAAAGCTCTGAGATACTTATACCAACCATCGTTAAAATTAATTGTTGAACATTTTAGCAATGCTAAGACCTACTCAACAATAACATACAGTAAATCTACGTTTTTATTAAAGTTACGTCACATTTTGAAGTTTGAATGATAGCGTAATTAATTCATATCAGTTTAATTGTAAAATATCCTGCTTGTTGATGAATTTTGGTATCAACATTATTCACGCCTGCTTTCCTGTCATTTCAGAAGTGAATATTTAGCTTCGTCTGCGTGCACAGCTTTTCAAACGGGAGACAGATGAACGCTTGGACAGACATCACCGTTAGCAATATTATATAATGGTAAGCCTATATTAAACTACTATATTGGTGATCGACTAAGCTTTGACGATGCATACAGATGTTTTAATTCTAAGCTGTATGATGAATCATTACATTATATACATTTTCTACAACTGGAGACATAATGAACTTAAATGTAATAATTTAACCCTAAATTATGCTTATTAAACTGAGGCTCATGTACCAAAAAGTATTTAGTGGTGTTGAGTGAGACGCTTTCCTTACTGTACGGTACGGTAAGCACACAATCACGAGTCATTTAGTGCCTTAGCAGAGTTATGGCTTTAGTGTCCAAAGAAAGGATTTTGTAGCTCAGTGGTCGTTAGACTTGGTGTCAGATCTTTGTTGATTGAATCGCGTGCGAGACCAGAGAGACGCTCTTCCTTCATGGTTGACTGGAGGTACGTGTTCATAAAAATAGACCACCAAAAGCTTTTTGCACTATTTTGCTGACTGCAAGCGGTTGACGGTAACAAATAAAACGTTAATATAATTCAATTGCATGACCTAGCCGCACTTTAGTTGCTTTTCATTAAGAACAAAAATAAAAGAGGCAAATAATCCCCCCTTCGTTATGGACAGGGTAATTGCGCACCTCCCCTTCTCCTCTGTATCTACACCAATGATTACGATAATCAATCATTGTCAGATTGGCATTGCACAATTCATTTTATGCGATTTTTAGTTTAATAATAAATAAATAGCAGCTACATTCAATTTTCTTGTCGAAGTAACAAACATTTGCTGCCAAATCAGTGAAAACTTGAAAAGTTGGTAACAGAAACTTCCCTCTTCTCTTTTGTCTCTTTAGGCTCGTAGATTTAAAAAAGATTGCTTTCTGCAAATGTAAGAAACCAACTTCTTTATAAAATCTTTGTAAGTATTTCGTATTGCGAAAAAATTCAAACGGTTTTTTCTAAAGTGAGACGTGGTGTGTATTATCACACCATAGTAAAATATTAACGCCGTTGTACGCTAGCCAAGAAACTATTTCTTGTGTCATATCTTGTTTGTTTGTTTTTGAATTTCGCACTAAGGTACTCGAGGGCTATCTGTGCTAGCCGTCCCTAATTTAGTAGTGTAAGAATAGAGGGAAGGAAGCTAGTCATTACCACCCACCGCCAACTCGTGGGCTACTCTTTTACTAACGAATAGTGGGATTGACCGAAAATTATAACACCCCCACGGCTGAAAGAGCGACGTGTCATATCTAGGGCAATAGATTTTTTTATTCATTTCTATCAAGACTTCATGAACCTACGCGTTATTTTATCACCACGAATATGTCTAGTGTTTGTACTAAGATACACGAATGCACTTAAAGCACGTTTTATGAAATCTTCTTTTCATAAACGATATAAAACAAGCTAGGGATAATAAAATTGTAAACATTTTGTTTACTAATCCTTTAAAAATAAAAAATAAAACAAATGTACTGGTTTTGAACAAAAACCTAATTTTTGTTGTGTCTATCAACTGTGCCATAGTTTAATATTTACCCTTTTAAAATAGTAAAAACAAAGTACCAATCTGGATCAATAACATGAGTTATTGAGCCTTAAGATTAAAGTTATATTTATTAGGCTGTGTTTGTAAAGAAAAAAATATAAAAACAAAACAGAGAGCAAGAATCTTTAACAAACCCATTTTTAAGTACGTGGTGTTTCTGAAGAAATCCTATGGTACATCAGTACAAGAGTCACGCAGTCAGCATTTTGTCCATCAGTCTTATAACAAAGCGAGCGAGGATTAGCTAAAGGAAAACTTTGATAATCCGCAGTAAACAAGCGTTACGCTTGTATTATGCTTACCATAATAATATAACTGCATGGACTCGGATAAAACCTTCAGCATTATCTATTTGAGTTGAAATGTTTTATCAGGCTTATTTGTATGCTTTAAGTTTGAATGAAATTTAAAGCACCGATTTACTTCTAGGCATAGTTGTGTCGTATTCTTATGAATAATTTTAGTACACTAGCATAAGAATGTTTGAAAGAGCGGTTTGTTGTTAAATCGAAATGTACTCGGTGTATTGAGTTGTTATAAATCAACATCAATGAAGTTTTAAAAGTAAACAAAACTGTAATGTATTCGAGGCTGTAACTCGTAGTTTGATTTTACTTTTTGTTATCAAGTTTAAAACGTGGGTGAATTACGTTAAGGACGAGGAACTCAATGGAAGTAAATCTATATATATATATGCAGTATAAACATCTGGTGTGAAAATTAAAAACTTTAATTTGAAACACAGAACAAGTTACAAAGTTTCGACCTGTTTAGGTCATGGTCAAGTTAAGGATGACATTTGAAAGGGTGACCGTTATTGATCACGTGTCGTGGAGACAACAGTAATGACAGGTGTAGGGGTCGTTATATATTTATTTTGTTTATTGTTTGTTTATAATTAAGCACAAAGCTACACAATGGGCTATATGTGCTCTGCTCATTACGCGTATTGAAACCCCGTTTTTAGCGGTGTGAGTCCACAGACATCCCGCTGTGCCATCTGGTGGGGGCTACATGTTTGTAAAATACAATGGAACTGCCATCTGGTGAGGGCTACATGTTTGTAAAGTACAATGGAACGGCTTCCATGAAACAAGTCTAAAAATGGAAACTACATTCGATGGACACAAATCTCTGTATCTCAAATAAACATAATACAAACATAGAAAACACTAATATAATAAGCAAAGAAACAAAAGTAAACAAACAAAAAATGAAAGAAATTCTTCTAATGCAAAGACTTAAAGCCGCAGTTTTATATCTTTACTAATTATTTCTTAAAGAAAACTACTATATTATATTATATATTAAATGTATACTATGTTATATAAGCCCATACAATGTTACACTTATCATTACTGTTGTCTCCATGACAGGTAATCAATAACGATCACTTTTTAGATATCATCCTTAACTTGACCATGATCTAATCAGGTCGAAACGTTGAAACTTGTTTCATGTTTTTAAATTAAAGCTTTCAATAAACTAAGCGTTTCTACTATATGTATAATTAAAAAAAACTTATGTCTTTTTCTGATTCATAAATGTTACCCGTCGCGCCAAACATGCTCGCCCTTTCAGCCGTGAGGGCGTTATAATGTTCAGTTAATCCTACTATTTATTAGTAAAAGCGAGTAGCCCAATAGTTGGCGGTGGGTGATGATGACTAATTGACTTTCCTCTAGTCATAGACTGCTAAATTAGGGACAGCTGTATGTGTGTATATTTATATATATATAGCACCATCATGGCCAGGTGGTTAAGGCACTCGACTCGTCATCTGAGGGTCGCGAGTTCGAATCCCCGTCACACCAAACATGTTCGCCCTTTCAGCCGTGGGAGCGTTATAATGTTACGGTCAATCCCACTATTCGTTGGTAAAATAGTACCCCAAGAGTTGGCGGTGGGTGGTGATGACTAGCTGTCTTCCCTCTAGTCTTACACTGATAAATTAGGGACGGCTAGAGCAGATAGCCCTCGTGTAGCTTTGTGCGAAATTCCAAAACAAACATAAATGTTAAATGTTGCCATTTTTTAAGTTGGAAAATAAACTTTAAAACCAGCCAGTGGGAAGTAGTATTTTTGAAAAACAGAGGAATAATTTAGACACGAAACGAAGAAAAATCGACATTCTGTTGTCTATGAAACGAAACCGTTCAGATGATGAGTCTGAGCAACAAATGTACTTTTAGTTGATGAAAAGGAAGTTAAAATTATTAAATTATTAGCAAGAAAAGTCAGAAAGTGTGGTTATCTACATACCAATGGAGGGTTCACCTGAACTTCTTTCAGTTGTAGTTGTGGCACTCAACTCATCATTTTCAGTGTTGTTCATTCGATTGCCTAGCAGAAGAAAAGTGCTGTCTAAACAGATTTGAACGTCCAAAAATACTCAATACAGTTACAGATCCGAACATTGAAACTGTACTGAAACACAGTTTCAAAATTTCATTTCACCGAAGTAGCTCAGACGCATCGAAATTTCATGACTGTTCAGAATACATTAACGTTAGTTAAGGACGATAAATACAAAATTAAATTGTGTTATCCACGGATGATAAGCTAAACAAAAAGTATAAGTGTTTTTTTTAAGAAACGAAAAATGTTAGAGATGTTATTTCAAGTTGAACAAGCAAACAAAATAGAGATAACGTACCGGGTATTTATATTCACCTCAGTTTCTTCGTATTTTGCCACTAATGTCTACTCTCAACATCCGGGTATTTTTAAAATACCCGGATGTTTTAATGAGAAATTCTGAAGAAGGCATAACACAATTTCAGAAATCTTATAGAATATTATATTTTTAAAATACAACAATGCAGAGAAGATTGTTAAAAATAAACAATCTGAAGGTCACCATATAAGGCTGATTTATTAGTAGTACTTTTTAAAGCTTATAAATTTCCCCGTTAGCGTGCTTAAGGCAGCGTGAAGAAGTCCCCTGTTTTAATCACTGGCATTAGTATAAAGCAGTGTGTTGTTTGTCAGTGAGACACTAAATCAACGTTACGTAACGTATGCTCAATGCTGCAGTTTGTACTCTTGTGACGCTAGTAAAACGTGTGCGTGCCATGAATCATGAGAATAATTATGCACTCTGTACTCTACAATATAGTATGACATGTGGACTTTAAAAGGAAAAAAAAATTATGGCTCTTAATTTTTGTTTTATTTACTGTTGGAAAAAAAGAACACCTTTCAAGTCCTCGCAGAAATACATCTGGTATTAAACGTCTATAAAAAGTGTACCTTTGATAATATAATGTCAAATACGACACATAATTATTATGATTTGTTTCCGACTTTTTGCGATGCTAAATAAGGACTATTTTCATATGGCCATCTATGATTTTAAACTGAGTAACTAGGGTTAAGTTAATCGTCAACTCTGGCACTACTTTCATCATTCTCATAAGCATATAGGGTGCGCTAGGATCGCCAAGTTGCACCCATATACTTGCTGAACTGAAATCATGAATCTCTGGCTTGAACTGTTTAATTAATAAGCAATTTCTCTTTAATACGGAGCCTCGATTCGTTATAGACCACGACTGAGATTGTAAACGAACTGGAATAGACGACAAAGCCACATTTGGTGATCTTAGGTTAGCATATTCTTTTACACGAGTTAAAACGTTTTTTTCGATAGAACCAATATAGTCTTGCTGACGGTAAGGGCATAGATATTTGTAAATTACCCGAGATAATTATAAAAATGGAATGTTGATAGTAAATTTAAAGAAAAGTCTGAAGCGACAGTTATGTTTAAATACATCTCTGCTCTATCTCCGGGTTTACCCTACTAATGACATATTCCAGCTGATTCTCAACAACCATATGACACGACATGGCCAGGTGGTTAAGACATTCGACTGGTAATTCGAGGATCGCGGGTTTATTTGAACCCTTACACCAACCCTTACAGTCATGAGGGCGTTATAATGTGACGGCCAATCCCACTATTCGTTGGCAAAAGTGTAGCCCAAGAGTTGGCAGTGGGTAATGATGACTAGCTACCTTTCTTCTAGTCTTACATTGCTAAATTAGGGACGGCTAGCCCAGATAGCCTTCGGATAGCTTTGCGCGATATTCCAAAGAAAACCTTTCAGGAAAAAAACATAATAGTCGGGTAAAATTAAGAGGACAAACTCTACCATCACGGGACTAATTCGGGAACATTCCTTGTTTTAAAATAAATGGCATTAAAAATAAGATAAGTTTTAAATTTTCAATTAGATGGATAATTATGAGGGTTTAGATTAATAAACATAGTTTATACTCAACTATTACTTCGTATGCTAGTAATTTACTTAGTTTTGGAAAATTCTCTTCTACAAGCTTTAAGAATTGTCACCACAGCCAAATAATGTCACTAGAATTTAGTTCATACTTTATTCTATCATTTGTACGTTAGAAATCTGAAATAATATTTCATGCATATCCAAATGAGACCAAATATTATGTCACTAAGTTTGTTGTTTTTTATGACGAGAACTTCAGGACATATTTTGTCTGTCTGTTGAACAGTTCGTTTTCGAGATATACGAGTCACGAAACGCACATGAAAAGTCGAAATTCTATTCGTAACAAGTGATGTGCAGAGGGAGTAGGGGGTGAGAACAATGTTGATCGTTCCTAATTCCCTGACTGCTTATTAAAAACATAAACCCCTTTTTAATGTCTTTGTGGTATTTCATACGTATAGTGGCAGTCCAGTTAATTATTTTACTTGGGATACTGTATGAATGTCTGATAAGACAGCTTAGGGTACTTGTAACTTGTTTGTTTGTTTGTTTTAAATTTCGCGCAAAGCTACACGAGTATTTATCTATGCTAATTTTCACGAATAGGCCCGGCATGGCCAAGCGTGTGACTCGTAATCTGAAGGTCGCGGATTCGCATCCCCGTCGCGCCAAACATGCTCGCCTTTTCAGTTGTGGGGGCGTTATAATGTGACGGTCAATCCCACTATTCGTTGGTAAAAGAGTAGCCTAAGAATTGGCGGTAGGTGGTGATGAATAGCTGCCTTTCCTCTAGTCTTACACTACTATATTAGGGATATAATGGGATCGATCGTCACAATATAATGTCTCCACGGCTGAAAGGGCGAACATGTTTGGTGTGACGGGGATTTGAACCTGCGACCCTCATATTACGAGTCGCGCAACCTAATCACCTGGCCATGATTGGTCTCGTTAACGAACTAAAAGCTATATAAAGTATAGCTGTAAACAACGATCACCTTCCTTCTTTCTTTTATTACTAAATTCCTAATGACCTCATTAAATGTTAATTTCATACATTACATTGTTAAAAGTAGTTATTGACTCATTTATCTGGTTAATTAAGTACGTGTATGTTTCAATTCAAAGCCAAATATTTTTCTCTATATATATAATTGTAATGTGCTTTATTTCAGGGTGTTTCTATGCTTCTTCTCTGACAAAAATCCTAAAAAAGTAACCGATATACATCGTCGGACAGTATCGAGTAACCACACCAAAAATTATAGTAACTGAATTGGCCAACTCTAGGTGGTAGATGCTAATACACTCACTGTATTATCTGATCCTTCCACAAGGAATTACATAAAATCTTTTCGTTTCTTTAAGAAATTCACATTACACAAATAATTACTTAATAATAATATTACCTAATCTTTCCTCACGAAAGTCTTCAATGAAATTATTTCGTATTTTATGTTTTGAAAAATAATTTATTTCCAAATAAATTAGATTTTAAAAAATCCATACATTCATAAATTACATTATTATTATTAAACTCTTTAAACACGAAAGAGGAAAATGACTGATATAAATTAAATAGAGCTGAATTTAACGCTTTATTAGATAAACGACCCTCCGTACACACATATATACAATAGTTTCGCCCAGACCGTAACACAAAACAAACGTTAAAACGAATTTAGTTTGTTTTTAAATAAGAGTAAAGTTTTTATAGATTTTAAGCTTCTTAAAAACATCTACGTTTATAGTATTAAACATTTGGATTTCCTTATTCCACTTTTTATCACGTAACGATAAAAATAAAATTGCTTTCTATTGGAGTGATGAAGAAATAGGGGAAGAAATTTCACCAAAGGTTTAAACTCACAAAGATTGAATGATACGTTGCTAAGGTCTCTTAGCAACGAAGGCAATAACCCTAAAATGTCAATTAATACACATTTGCTTGATCACCGTTTCTGTAACTTACCTGCGATAAGGGCTAACTTAAGTAACGCGGACTCACACCTATTTCATTTAATAGGCCTATTATGGAGCCGTGTAAGAGTTTAATGAGGAAATTAAAGTCTCGATAAAACACAAATGGAGCGAGGCAGTATAATTTGTGGCAGCTATAGTGTTACTGATATATTTCCTCAAAACAGCTATATGGCATTTTCGTATTGCCGAAACCATACTGCACCCTAATACATTTATATTTTTCACTTTTGAAGTGAAAGAATTTAAGATTTAAGGACGTGTCTTAAAAGACATAAAATTTAATGAAATGTTCGAAATTTATTTGGTTCTATCAGTTACTTAAGAGATGTAAAAGCTATTAGCATGACTTACGTGGAGAATCTAAGATAATCAGACAGTTTATGAGTTTAAACTCCCCTCACTCCACCCCATAGCGAACATAATATATTTATGAGCTTATTGAGTGATAAGAAAGATACGTTCTTTGAAACTTAGAAGGCATTAAAGAATCACTATAAATTTTCTCTAGCGTTAAAAAGTAAAATGGCGGCTGTTCAGTAAAGTATAAATTTGTTTTAAAATTTAAGTGGAAGGTTCCATAGACTTCCATATTCTATTTTCTATTGGAAAATAGAATAAATGAAAAGTAGCTAGTCGATATAACCCACCGTTGACGTATGGAATATTATTATTTAATTGAACTGTGGAATTTTACAATCAATAGCATACCCACAACCCTTAAGTGCGAAGCGCATTTCTATGGCAAACTATGATCTCTTGGATTTACAGTCCAAACACAAAAGCCACTAGGCGACGCGCAGTCATTGTATCAAAGGACCTATTTTTAAATTTCCGAAGAACCGCCAACTATCAGGTCATCCCATAAGTAATGTCTTAAAAGTTAATACAGAAAGTGCATCATTATTTCTGTCTTTGTAGAAGGCTTTAATTGCTAAAATGTGTAGTAGGACGTTTATAAAAATGTTCAGACAAATACAAGAAACTAATCTAACTCTACTTTTTCAGATTATTAATCAACTAAACCAAAATGGACGTGTCTGAAGAACACATTAGACATATAATGTTTTTTTTAGTTTAAAAAAGACAATATTGCAGCAGAAACTACATTAACCATTCAAGATGTTTAAGGTTCGGAGTCTTTCAATGAAAGAAAATGTCGAAGGTGATTTCAGAAGCTCAGATCAGGTGACTACAGTTTAAGTGATGCACCACGTTCAAGTTGTCCTGTTGAGTTTAATGATGACCTGAAGCTGGCTGCACTTGATGAAAATTGTGCTGTAACAGTTGAAACTTAATTCAACCCATTCAACAGTTCACCGTCATCTGCAACAACTTGGATATGTGTCAAAATTGGAAAACGGGTCCCTCATGATTTGATAGAAGGCAATTTTAAAGAACAAGTGGACATTTGTACTTCTCTTCACTCTCTTGAACGTAACTCACCTTTTTTGGGCAGGATAGTGACTGAAGATGATATGTGAATATTTTATAAAAATGTTAAGCGCTGCAGACAATAGCTCAGTACAGGTAAACTGGCTAAAGCACAGCCCAAAATGGACCTCTACCCTAGAAAAGTCTTGTTAAGCGTTTAGTGGGATATTGCTGGTGTAATCCACTTTGAGTTGCTGCCACTCAATGTAACGATTATATCAGACTTCTATTGTTAACAGTTAGAGCGTTTGAATGCTGCACTGAAAGAAGGGAGACCTACTTTGATCAATCTAGGATAATGCATGGTCTCATATAGCAAGGATCACATGTGCAAAGATTGAAGAGATAGACTGGGAAAAACTTCCAGATTTTCCTTGTTGTCCAAACCTTGCCCCATCTGATTATCATCTATTCCAAAGTCTGCAGAATTATCTTGATGGAAAAAGAGCTTGGAACACATGAAAATGTCAAAACCATCTTTTCTACATTTTGTTCCTTCAAAATCCAAGAATTTTATAGAAGTGGCATTCAGAAGCTTGTGAATTGTTGGCGAGAAGTAATTAACGATAAAGGAACATGCATTGTTAATTAAATAACATTAAAATCATTTGAAATCCTTTCTCTTTTTCTGAACTTAAAATCGGACATGACTTAAGGGATAACCTGATGTATATGTCTTTTTTTTCTTCTGTCCCCTAATGGGACAGCGATAAGATTTCGGATTTACAACGCTAAAATCGGAGATTCTATTTCCTTCTATGGACATAATAGGTAGCTCGACCTCGACGTTGCCTTGATATAAGAAAGCACAAGCACAAACTTTTTATTTTATCTGTTATCCTGTTTATAAAACATGCTGTTAAAATATGACTATGCTATGTCTTATATGTGTTTCCTGTAAATCAATATATTTGTGGTTAAAAAATTTATTTATTTGCTTCTTTACTTCACGTGCAAGTTTGTTTTGATGCACCATAAAATTTCAACGACTTTATTTTTAACGTTTTATTACATACATTTAACATAGAATGACAACAGTCTGTTCTGTAATTTAATTTAAATGCCAAAATCCATTAGAGTACTACTTAGAGTTTTGAATAATCGTACATCTACGATTACTTATTTTCAAGCCTTTTTTCACCCTGTACGATAATTATTCAGGACTGTATTATTATCAAATTTGGCCGATAAAGTGGGGAAATCGCTAGCACCCTTTGATCTGTCGGGAGCCATCTCATAAAGCAGCTTATAAGCTTTGTTCCATTCGAAACTTAAAGTAGAATAGTTTCCACTGAATGTAAGGGAAATTGGCAAGTTAGCAGTTCTTAACTAGCCAGTTTACTTAGATGGTTGATAAATTTAACATTACAGCGCGTTTATTTCATTATCAGTGAAGATTCAATTACAAAAAAAAGTGTGTTCACGTTTTTTTACTACCTTACTCTTCGACAGCCAATTATCTGGAAGATAACGTGACGTGAGGCAGAAAGGAAAAAAACAGCAACAAACAAACTCCATTTTCCAACATATACTAATATTCGAAACTGTATACTGGTGCCACTTACCTCTTGGCGGTAGCACGAGTGGATGAGAAACTTCGCTTGCAGGTTTTGAAGTTGTCGTTGTGGCTTCTAATTCTAAACATACAAAACAGTACGTTAGTCGACAAATGTGTTCCACAACTTTTAAACGGAAGGAGACACTATGGACGATTTTTTTAAAATTTACGCGAAGCTACACGAGGGTTATCTGCGCTAGCTGTCGCTAATTTAGAAGTGTAATGCTGGAGGGAAGACAGCTAGTCATCACCACCCACCACCAACTGTTGGGCCTCTATTTTATAACGAATAGTAGGATTGATCGTCACATCATAAAGCCCTTACGGCTAAAAAAGCAATCATATTTGGTGAGACGGGGATTCAAACCCGCAGCCCTCAGATTACGAATTGAGCGCCTTAACCACCTAGCCATGCCGGGCCCCCACCATAGACAAATAACTAAAAATTATTTTGATAAGACTTTAAAAATATCACAACAATTTGATGGCAACTTTTTTTCTTTTTTCACGTGCTCAATGATTTACACGAATTTATTAAAGATAAGTTACTTTCTTTACTCAATAGATTTATGTCGGTAGTAAAGATTCTTAATTGTAATATTAGCTCAATATTAATGAGTATCACGTATCATACAAAAATCAGGTTCCATTGGCTCAGCAGAAGGTTTGAAAGCTTATAACACTGAATTTTGATACTTTTGGTGGTGGTTACAGTATCGGCTACCCCTTGTGCAGATTTGTGCTTAACAAGAAAGAAATAAACAAACAAAAATCACATGAAAATCAAAGTTAATCGAATTCGTGTTCAATGCACAATTTTAAAGACATTCTTTTGTTTAAAAACTTCTGTAAATTCTGAAAAATTACTTAATAAGAATAAGCAGTGAAATATAATCTGAATTTAATCATTTATGAAAATAGTGTGGTTTTTATTTTAGTTTTAAATTTTTACACAGAAAAGAGGGTACATACCCGTATCTTTATACCTTGGATTACTTTCTAATTTTAAAATAGCGACGACTATATAAGTGATTTAGATATATGATTAAAAACCATGTATTTCACGATTGACATTAGGAAGGCTCATTGTAAGTATATTTCCAAAGAAGTTTAAAGGTTAAACACATACAAATATTACAATAAGTACGACATGTATTATTTAAATAGGATCCCTCCCTTTTTATTAATGGGTGATAATGCTTTGTTTATTTAAAGCAGTAATGGATAATGATAACTATTCAGAGGATCAGTCATGTTTATGCGGATAATGCAAAAACAATCATTGAGGGGGCGGGTATAACCTCATTAGGATTAATTAGGTGCAGGAATCTCCCAGTTACACACGCAATTATATTTCATTAGCTATCAACGCTTAGAAAGAGTTTGGTTTGATTTGTTTAGAATTTCGTGCCAAACTACTCGACGGTTATCTGCGATAGCCGTAACTAATTTAACAGTGGTAGACTAGAGGGAAGATAGCTAGTCACCGCTACCCACTACTAATTTTTGAGATATTCTTTTAATAATGAATGCTGGCAATCACTCCCACGGCTAAAAAGAAGAGCATGCTTTGATATAACAGGAATTCAAACCCACGACAAGCAGATTATAAGTCGAGCACTCGAACCAATCATCCAATAGACCAGGGGTAGGTAACCCAGTGGCGGATTTAAGGTTCTGCTGATCCAGAGGCTAATAATCTTTGTAAGCCCTACATCCCTAAACGTCACCCGCAGCTTCTGAGTCACAGGCAATTATTTAGTTTCGCCAAAGTACATTATATAGACAAAGGAACGAGTGAAGAATTAGACCCCACATATTTAACATATTAATATTGTTTAAAAGGCTCTCATATATTACACGACCGCTTTTAACGAAGGATGATTTAGGAATTCTTAAATACTCCATTCTTCGTCCCCCAGTGGCTCAGCACTTTGTCTGCGGACTTACATAACTAAAAACTGGGTTTCGATACCCGTGTTGGGCAGAGCACAGATAGCCCATTGTGTAGCTTTGTGCTTACTTCAAAACAACAACCACATTTTTGGGGGGCCATACCACTCGCTCCTCATGTGGCCCTGCATGGCTAAGCGCGTAAAGCGTGCGACTCGTCATCCGATGGTCACGAGTTCGCGCCCGCGTTGCGCTAAATATGCTCACCACTATTCGTTGGTAAAAGAGTAGCCTCGAGTAGTTCTGTGCGAAATTCAATACAAACAAACAAACGCTTCTCATAGAATTGCCATGATTAAGTCTTTAGCATCTCCAAGCGATTTTTATTACTTTTACCTGGGCACTACTGTACTATCCACATAAGAAACAAATTCATTTTACACGTGCTCGAAAAACCGTGTGCATCCTTTAGAATATTGAGATAAAGACGTTGAACATGACAAATTTCAGCTGTACTTTACAATACAACTTCTTTGTACTTTGTAGTCTCTTGCTAAGCCTCCCCTTAGCTCCTACTTGTTCTTGATCAGTGTATACACTTGTTTCTTTGTTAATTTTCTCTCGAGTTTATTTAATAGCAAGAATGTCAAAAACAAACGTACGGCCAGCGGGTTTAACTCTGACATCAGATACGATTAGGTTAAACTCAACCGAGTTATGCCTTGCACGAGGCAATATTAATAAACTTTCCATGTTCTGATATGTCAGAGACAACACGTACATAATCACCAAGCGATTATAAAACTATGCCTGCAGCTTAGAAACTGAATATTAATGAGTGGGACTTTCCAATAGCAATTATTTACTTGATCAACAGTAGATGTGTTGACAAGGTTAGATGTCTTCTTATGAAGTGACCCAAGATACAAGTAAGCCTTCTCTCGTCTTCTAAAAGAAAGAATTCTGATGTTTTTGCCATCTGTCAGTGATTAATCGAAATAAACAAAAATTAGGAAACGTTTAACAAATTTAATGTATGTAGATATGTATTGACTAGTTCTATAATGAATGTACATAATTGAATACTTTAAAACTAACTATTTATATTTTGAACGAGGACTCTGGTGTTACGTTTTACAGATTTATCAGGAAGTAACGTAAATACTGGGGTGGAGAGTAAACGTTTTAAGCTGTCTCTGGATGTGATTTTTGCTTCATAAAATTTTTACGACATGAAAAGACACCGAGTCTTAGAGCTCAGTGTCACAATCTAATGTTTGTGACTATGTTCCTACCTATGACTGTAATCACGTTCTTGTATGAAATGTTGACGTTTCAAAGCAAATCTACACAACAAACTATTTGTGCTCTGTCTAGTACAATAAATGAAACACAGATATTAACGTGGTAAGTTCGTAAGCTTATCGGTGACACACCGGGAGACCCCACGATAAGAATTTACAGCTTGTATGAGCAGTAGCTCACCTAGGTATCTTGAGTAAAATTATTAGTTTATGACCAGTTTTATTTAAGTAGAAATAAGTAGTGGTGATACTCCAGTTAAATTTATTTATTTGTTTAGTTATTTTTTGGACCGTGACGTAAAACAACTGAAGAATCTTGAACAATTGCAAACAACATTTAATGATACCTATTGAATTAGCTTCCAGAGAAACGTTTTGGATTCTGAGGCTGATATCTACAGGTAATAATTATTTGGAAATGCTCAGCACCATGATCTGCATCCAACTTGAAAGTTTGTTTGTTTATTTTTGAAATTCGAGCAAAGCTAACAAAGGTTGTCTGCACTAGCCGTCCCTAATTTATCAGTGTAAGACTAGAGGGAAAGCAGCTAGTCATCACCACCAATCGCCAATTCTTGGGATAAACTTTTACCAATGAATAGTGGGATTAACAGTAACATTATAACGCCCCCCCGGCTGAAAGGGTGAACACGTTTGGTGCAACGGGGATTCGAATCCGTACCTTTAAAGTAAATATTTTTCTGTCTTTGAAAACAGCATTCCACGAATATAGCTTTATGTGTCTGTTTCTTTAATTTCACCAAAAACTGCTTGAGTGCTATTTGCGTTAGTCGTCCCTAATTTTGAAGGGAGAGAAGTTAACTAGACAAGCTAGTCCACTGCTAGCTCTTGCGATACTGTCGCCTGACTGTACAATGGAATTGGATAGTCATTTTCGTAGAGCACCCGCGCCCCCAAAAATGCAAGGCGCAATTTTTCTTTTGGTAATAACCCGACGCGTATCACTAAACTTCACATCCACAGCCTATTACTTTCATTATAAGGTCCACTCTCAGCCGTGGTTCATGTGTAAAAAATTAAAAAGTGAAAGCTCAAAACTTCGCAGTTCAGCTTGTTTTATCTGACAAATGGGGTGTTAAGGATATCATGAGGATGCAAATACCACTAAAATGTTATTCCTACAATGTTACTTTCTTCAAATATCACTCAAGTATTATTCAATCCTTTAATGTCATTTTCTTTAAATAACACTAGAATATTACTAAATCCATCAATATTATTTGATGCAAACACCATTAATATATTATTAAATCCCACAATGTCATTTCTTTCACAAGAATGTTATTAAATCTCACAATGTTATTTTCTTCACTTACACCGACACAAACCAGTAAGTGTACAAGTTATAACCATAGATTATTCTTATTATACATTATAGCTCTAAGTGTTGTTGAGTATTTTATTAATTAAGATTCGAAGGAGGTTGGGAGTATATATGTGTATAGACTATGGTAACTTGTTGTGAAGTAAATATATATAAATTTATAGTTTATGACACTTTGTCCACAATGGACAAAGAAAAGCTATTTGTGGCAAGGACTGGGGTATAACAGATCTAAATATACCCAACTGTAGCCCATTTCTCAGAATTTTATTTTATTAATGTGCAGAATGCTATGTTTGTTGTATTTCTTTCAAAATCATACAACACTAATGTTTCTAAATCATCACACATACATCTTAATATACATTTTTTAGGCTAAACATTCGACTGATGTGCCCTTAAAAATCGAACTGAAACTTATAATAAAGATTTATTTATCCCACTCTTCTTCTAGCCCATTGAAAAAAAAAACATGTCTGACTTACTAAACAGGTAGATTTCTGCTATTCCTGTTCCCACGGTGTTTTTAGCCAAACATTTATAAACTCCTAAGTCAGTTTCTTGGAGATTGTGAATACTAAGATTGCTTTGGACTTTAGTTTCTCCAACATTCTGAGTGCTGATGTTATATTTGTTTCCAGAAGTCAGTCCAGCACCGGTTTCTTTCACCCAGTAGATAGTCGAAGAAGGAAATGAAACCACTAAACAAGTTAAAACAGGCGATGTTCTCAGTTCTGCTCCAAGAAAGCCTCCTGGGACGGTGACCGTTGGTAAATCTGAAATTTGAGATACGCGCCAACTTGTTTATTAACTTTAAACATTCCACATTTGTAACAGTCCGAGGAAATCGACCTATAATTTATGAGCTCAGGGATTAAGTCAGGGTTGTTACACTTTACGCGATAAAATATTACTGAATTGACAGTTCCATTTTGTTTTTTTTAACACCCTTGTATTTGGATAAGCAAAACTCGGTCTAGTTTTGTTAAAGTTACAGTTTAAATGCCAGAAAAATGTTGAAATACAAATAGATCCAACAATTTTTATAAAATCAAGTTAAGTGTAGATATTGTTTATATATTCTTCTTATTTTGTTTATTAAGGAGAAAATTAAGAGTGCTTAAACATTATGTTTTAAATCTCTCTTTTGTTTCTCAGATATTGTTGTTGTTTTGAATTAAGCACAAAGCTACACAATGGGCTGTCTGTGCTCTGCCCACCACGGGTATCGAAACGCGGATTTTAGCGGGTAAGTCCGCAGACATACCGCTGAGCCACTGGGGGCTGTTTTTCAGAAGTCGCTGCCAAGTAAGACTTTCGTTCGATACCAGAACTTACCAGTTGGATTGAATGATGAGAAACAAAAGACTGTATAATACATTATTCATGCATGCAGTATAATGAAACATTTTTTTATGTGTGCAGTATAATGAAACGTTATTTATGTTTACAGTATAATGCTTTAAAAGTTACGGGAAAACATTTGAGGTAGCTTGTTTTTACAACTACTTTGTTTGGAGATCATAAAATTACATCTAAATAACATTTGAATTTTGATTTTAAAGAAATGTATGAACGGTTACAACGACAACTGTGGACTTTAGGTAACAAATTACAAGAAATAACACAACTATTTAATATAGCAGTCGGAGACGACTAATACACTTATAAACGTTTCTTAGTTTGTCTGTTTGTTTTTGAATTTCGAGCAAAAGGGCTGTTTGTGTTTATATTCGTCCCAAAATTTGAACTGACAGACTAAATGGAAAGAAACAAGTCAATAGCTTCTACTGCTGTCTTTGTGATACTCTAGTCTGATCGAATATTGGAATATGATAATTGCTGCTGCGCCCCAAAGTGCGGAACGTTCATTTGAGGAAATGGTTTCAAACCAGGAGTGCTTACACATCATAGTAAGGATATATACAGCCTAACACTTAGGTTCTAATGAGAAACCAGTGATGATGCGCCAATATGTTAAACCTTTGAAACTGCACTTCCTAATAACATATTAGTAATTCAACTAGATACAAAACCTTTGAAGATGTACTTCATGAGAAAAAATAAGTGAACATATTTGAATATTAGAGTCTGGATATTGTTTAACTTAAGCTTCAGTTTAGGAATAACTTTTTTTTTTCCTTTCAGGTTTAGTGGGATTAAATGTGGAACTAACAAATATATTTAACGTAAGAGAATATTCCATCTACTCCAATGGCACAAAGGTAAGAGAACATTCTATCTACTCCAATGGCACGAAGATAAGACTGTAGGCTTATAACGGTTAGAACCAGATTTCGATAGCCGTGGTAGACAGAAATTAAATAGCTCACTGTTTGTTTGTATTCTCAAGACGTCTGGTATGGGTATTGAAAATGTCATTAAAATACAGTGCCGAACAACGTTTCGACCTTCTTAGGTCATTTTCAGGTTAACAAAGAAAGTTAGCAACTTGCTCGTCACCAAAAATTACTGTTCGTTTGAAATTAAGCACAAAGCTACACAATGGGCTATCTGTGCTCTGCTAACCACGAGTATGGAAACCTGGTTTCTCACGGGGTGAGTCTGCGGACATATTGTAGTGCCACTGGGTGGCAATACCTCAGTGTGTAGTTCAAGGTTCAGTGACAAAGAAAACAACAAAAGATACCTACTAATGGTGAACACAGAATGTTTAAAATAACCGAATATTGGGTAATTAGGGCATTTGACTCGCAATTTGAGGTTCGCGAGTTCGAATGGCACTACTGAACATGCTCACCCTTCCAGCCATGGAAGAGCGTTACAACGTGAAGACCAAATCTTAGATTTCGTTGATAAAAGAGTACTACAAGTTTTGGTGCTTGGTGGTGTTGACTAACTGCTAAATTAAGGACAACTGAACACAAATAGCTCTCGAACAGCTTTGCATAAAATTCCAAAAACAAAAAAATATTTTATGTATGGTAAATTTAGTAAAACGTTGTTACAGAATTGCACAGTAGTTATTTTAATAATAAAATTAATCACATAACATTTTCATAGAGAAAAACATCGTTTTATGTCTTGTTTTTTCCTGAGCTTGCATTTTCTGTATCTTTAAGCAGTCTTTGCTTATGGTTCTTAACCTGATGTTTCAGCAGTATATCTGAGGTCCTATAACGCCAAAGACATGGTTAAATACTTGCGATGGGCATAGCGCAAATAGCACATTGTATATTTTTTTTACTTTGCAAAGAAGTTACAAACAAACAAACCTCACTGTTCTTTTAAAACAAACTGGAAGAATGTGGATAATAGTCGTGCATTTTTAAGCCTTCAATTTCAAGAATAGCTTTTCCTAGTTCCGTTCAGAAACACTTCCAGTATTAAATAGTATCTAGATTTCAGTTTTAGACCCCTTGGTAATTCCTTTTACGGTAACGAACAGATAACGTAACGTAACCTTCCTTCCACGGTTCGGCTGTTTCGTTTCAAACTCTTACAATGTTTCACTTTATTTTCAAAGTTTCAAACTTGTATTTTTTTTTCTTTAGCACTGTTAACCCCAGGGGCATTAAATGCACATAATTATTTCTTTTTTAAGATTTTATCAAGTATTTCTTTTGCACATTATTTACTAGACACTTAAGAGTATATTGTGATTATAAATGGAAAGGTATCGCAAAGTTTTTCCAGATAAGTTATCCTAATTCTGTTTTTTCACTAACATTCTGTAACATCTATTTTGCTAGTTTGTAACATTACGTCTAAAAATATGTAACACATCACAAACTATTATACCATAATATTTACTCACTGTCTTATTTAATTGTCACTAAAGTTCTAAAACTTTATCGTTAACTAATATATCACAAAACTTACCTGTTTTATTCATACAACATATCACAAAATTGTCATGCAACAACGACATTGGTATTGAGACAACTGATAGCAGCATGTAACGAATTTACCTTTGCATACTTACTTTAGTGACTACGCTTGTTTCTGCACAATTTTTTTTCGTATGTGACGTATATTCTTAACTGTTCTTGAAATTTGTAGAACGTTCTTGTGCGTATGAATCAACAATATACCAGGTGTGCACATGATACCAGTGATTGACAGCATCATTGCAAGCAAACTTTGGTGAATGTTCTAGAGTCTCGTGTGATGATTGATGTATAAAAACCGACGTGCCGAGAGAAAGAGAGTATTATTGGTCAGCTACAGTCAGTATGCCATAGGCTTCGCAAACAGTAATTTTTATTATTACCAATTAATCGGCAAGTTACAGAAGCTCACAAGGAAAGTTTATAGATTTCGAATGTTACAAATCGTTCAACTTCAATGAAATACTTCGGACGTTATTATTTCTACGAGGACATTAAATATTTTCGCCAGAAGAAGTGAGCTTAAAAAGTGTGAAACTATTAAAGAAAAGACGTCGTTAGCTGAGGCGAGGTGTAAAAAATAAATTAAGAATTAATTTGCTCGTCGTGGACCTGAACTATCTGGATTATCGATAAAATAGTTAGTTTTATACCAGATAGAAGTTTCAGTATAGTTTGTAAAACTATAACTTGTAATAAATATTATTAATAACCGCTGTTATAAATTGTTTTGTTTCTTTGTTTGTATATTGCTCCCAAGTACCACAGCAGTATGTCTGCAGATTCACACTACTAGAAATAGAGCTTCGATCCCTGTAATGGGCAGAACACAAGTACTCTATTGTACAGCCTTGTGCTTAATTTCAAGACAAATAAACACTGTTTGTACACCAAAATATATTTGTGTCGAAAAAGAAAATTAATCAGTGATTTCGAGTAAACCCATTTGTAGAGAAATATATATGCAAAAACGGCTCGTTTGGGTTGAGAAAAATATTTTACGTAGAAGAGCGAACAACGTTTCGACCTTCTTCGGTCATCGTCAGATTCATAATACATAATGTACGTAATATAATAAATCGGAGACGTGTCTGAAATAAAATTATAATATGCAGCAAGTAGATATATTTTCATACAATGGTAATAAGTTTTTTTAGTTGTGCACCTTGGTATTCAGACAACTGAACAGTGACAGACATAAGTTTATATATTAGTAGCAAGTCATTCCACACCAAATTATTCAGGAATTCATGTTCATGTAAATAACTTAAATAATTATTGTCTGGTTAGCTTCTGCGACTGACTGACATTATCACGTGTATTTTCCAACGACTTATGTAACTTAATATATTTTTAAATAAATAAATTTTAAGTGTTTCCGAGTATAAAGTTATGAGGACACTATTCTAGAAAAATACACTTCTGCGTCTTAACTACCTCTATTTTAACAATTACAGTAATTTGCTAATTAAAACTTGCCTGTTACTTGCAAAAGAAAGTTATTTGTTTACTAATTTATCTTTTGTCCTAACTTAAAAAATACTTTTCAATCTAACTTATCTGAGTTTAATAAAAAAAAGACAAATTGTATAATTCACCAAATATTATTCGATAAGACTATCCATACAATTTAAATGACTTTAAAAATAAATCTAATAAAAATATGAAAACTTGTTTGTTTACAATTAATATTTTGTTTAAATTCGAGAATTTGTTTTTAAATCATCCTAATTTCGTTCAATAAAAAAACAGAATGATCTAATACAGTCATTACTCAATGGACAACGAAAGAAAAAATTTGAGATTTTATCTCACTTACTTCACACCGCAAGGCTGCTCTTTTTCCCGCTACATCTACAGTGATACATTTTTATACTTACATTCCACATAGAGCATTAGCCGCTTACTGACAGAGGGAGGTACACCATTAACAGCAATGCAAAGATAGGCCCCAGCATGCTGCCTAGTGATGTTGACCAGGGTTAAGTGTTCACCCTCGTAGGTATTTTCTGAAACAAAGAAAACATTTACACTACGTACCATAAATCAATTATTAACTGTCGTTGAAAAGGAAAACAAAAACGTGTTTGTACACGCCAAATATCTTTGCTCAGACAAACATTTGCAGGAGGTTGTCTGGTATGTTAATACTAAAATCTATAACAAAGACATTTAGAACTACATTTTGGAACGAAAAAAGATGAATGAAAGTGTGTGTTGGATGTTGCCTCTCTTTCTTATCATCATGATTTATATGTGGTTTGTATCCACAAATATCAAATACGAGTATCAACGAAAATTCAATCATTAATAGCTGTCAAGTTAATCTGAAAATTGCTGCTGCGCCATCTTTTGGAACATAGTTGAATTAATGAGGAAAGTCACGATTTGGTTTTGGAACAATTTCGCTTTCAGGCCCATGGTGCTGCTAGTGACATCAATTTTCTGCGTCAGAATAAGTTTACAGTGCAATTACTACTCGGGGTATCTGATTTCATAAACGAACTTCATATAGGTAACACAATGTAACAAAATCGGTAGATGGCAATAATTATGATTGAATAAGAAGAGGGGAAACGCAAGTAAACTGACCATTCATGAAACTCACGATTATTTTCATAAGGCTCGAAAACTCCAAAAACAGATGTACACATGATGTACATGTGATTGGACAGCTTTTTTAAGACTGCCAAAACAATACACGAAATTGTGAAAACATGACAATATTTTTGATGGTCATCTGTGAAAGAATTGAGTCTTAAAAACTCACATTATCACTTAGTTAGGGAGGATATTCAAATTCGAACACAAATTTAAAACGTTACTAAACAATCTTTTCACAAAATCAACTGTACATAGCGCCTCATACTTTCTCAGTAATGAGTTCGATGGGCAAAATTATGACATTAGAATGCAACAACAGTTGATTCGACTAAGAACGTTTGGATTTTTAACGTTTAATTAACCTGTTCTAATATGCCGAAGCAGCAAATATAATAAATGAAACAAATGTACAAACTGTGTATGAAACCCAGAAGGGTCAAAAGTTTTGGCGTCAACAATACCAAATCCCTTTGGGCCAGAAGTTAAAATAAGTTCTGCTTCGGCTTGTGTTTAACTTAACTTTATTCTGATATACCTTGAGGTAACTGTCGAAAGAATTGACAGTTGATACTGACACTTTAGGCCCCCGGAACTCATGTTTTCACCTTGTGTTATAGACATGTTAAATGAAATTATTTTACAGGTTGAGAAAAATCCTTTTTGGGCATCAAAAACCTACCAATTTAGTTACATTCCCTGTCATTTTATCTGATAATACTTTTCATTTTTTTAAACAGAAGAAATATGCAAAGTTTATGATTTACAATATGCAAATTAAAAACTCTTAAAATGCAGTTATTTTGATTTAAGTTTTTTCTTTTTCTAACGTTACACTGTGAAAATAGATTATTAACTCAAGAGGAAAGCACGAAATTTACTTTTACGGTTTAAAACATCGTTGAGCTAGCCTGTACTGAAGATTCGTAAAGTAATTTGATAAAACTGAGCTCACGTGTATTAATATTGTTATTTTATGATGCATTCTCAAATTACATGCAAAAAACACTTGTTTGATTCGGTTGAACTTCAAGGGCAGAAGATGCGATGGTAAAGCTAGACAAATGTAAAGGTTAGCACTGAAATTTTTGCTTGTGCACGTGGTTGGCTTGGGTGTGATGAATATTGACTCCATTAAATTACTACTTAAACAAAAACCGAAGTCATGTTTCAGTTTATCTGACTATCATTTTCATTTGTAGGGATGTTTGTTTTTGAATTTTTGGGCAAAGTTACTCGAAGGCTATCTGCGCTAGCCGTCCCTAATTTAGCAGTGTAAGACTAGAGGGAAGGCAGCTTGTCATCACCAACCACCGTCAACTCTTGTGATACTCTTTTATTAACGAATAGTGGGATTGACCGTCACATTATAACGCCCTCACGGCTAAAGGGGTAAGCATGTTTGGTGCGACCGGGATTCAAACCCGCGACCCTAGGATTACGAGTCGCATGTCTTAAAACACTTGGCCATGTCGGGCTATTCATTTACACGGAGGATAATGTAAATAGTCACGTGTTAGTTTTCATATTTTTTTTCAGTAAATAGACGGTCCTGTGGGAGTTCGAATGCAAACTTGTAGTCTTTTATCATAGAAATACTATTTCTAATAATACAGATCGCAAATAATCTGCGTATATCTTCGCTCAGGTGAGAGATTTTACAAAAATCGCATATTTTTTATGCTTAATAAATTGATTAGTCTCTAGGTAAACCAAACAAAAACACAATAAATTAAGGTCTAGATATAGATTTTCTGGCAAAATTATAAGCACAGAGTCAATATCACCGAAGACCGAGGCAAGTAATAAATATTACTTTTGAAAATAGTGTAGTTTCGAAAAATTAATGTAAAATCAGTAGCAGCTTAGGTTTGTTTGTTTTAAATTTCGCACAAAGCTATTCGAGGGCTATCTGTGCTGGCCGTCCCTAATTTAGCAGTGTAATACTAGAGGGAAGGCAGCTAGTCATCACCACCCACCGCCAACTCTTGGGCAACTCTTTTACCAGCGAATTAATGTAAAATTAGTAGCAGCTTAGGTTTGTTTCTTTGTTTTGGAATTTCGCACAAAGCTACTCGAGGGCTATCTGTGCTAGCCGTCCCTAATTTAGCAGTGTAAGACTAGAGGGAAGGCAGCTAGTCATGACCACCCACCGTCAACTCTTGGGCTACTCTTTTACCAACGAATAGTGGGATTGACCGTCACATTATAACGCCCCCACGGCTGGGAGAGCGAGCATGTTTGGCGCGACTCGGGCGCGAACCCGCGACCCTCAGATTACGAAGCGCACGCCTTAACGTGCTAGGCCATGCCAGGCCATAATAACGAGAAACAAATAGACAAATCAAATTTTCACTATGATTACAATTTTGAAAATAGTGTTTAATATGTCCTGATTTTGTTTTCTCTTTAGGTTTGTTTTTTTTTGTTTTTGAAATTCGCGCAAAAACGAGTAGTTATTCGAGGGCTATCTGCGCTAGCCGTCCCTAATTTAGCAATGTAAGACAGCTAGTCATCATCACCAACCGCCAACTCTTGGGCTACTCTTTTTACCAACGTTAGTGGGATTGACCGTCACAATATAATGCCCTCACGGCTAAAAGGGCGAGCATGTTCGGCGCGACCCTCAGATTACGAGTTGCACGCTTTAACTCACCTGGCCATGCTGGGCCTTCTCTTTAGGAGAAGCATGTTTGATTGGAAACATGAACTGTCTCAAATGACAAAAGAAAATCGTATACAACATTCCTGTTAAGTGCTTTAAAAGTTTTGATTACTCTCAGTCACTAAATCGAACGTGACATGTTTGGAACTTGTATATATATATATATATTACCTTTCTTCACATTGAAATAGCCCCCCCCCCCAGTGGCTCAGCGGTATGTTTGCGGACTTACACGCTAAAATCCGGGTTTCGATACCCATGGTGGGCAGAGCATAGATAGCCCATTGTGTAGCTTTGTGCTTAATTCCAAACAACAACACATTGAAATATAAGCATATTTCTTTCGAACTTCAAAAACACATTATGTTGTAACAATGTTTTTGACATGTAATATATGACTTCTTTTCAGTTGAGAAACGAAAAAAGGGTCTTCGGTTACGTATCTTTCACGTGCGTGAGCACTAATTCGATCAACATCGCTGCTAACTAGGTTCTATACAATAATAAATCAGTGATAAAACGCAGACACCAGTATAATGTGCACACACATATCCTCAGGCTATCTGACGATTCAATTTGAAAGGATCAGTCAACCAAATTTATGGATTTACTTAATCAGCTTTCTTTATTTGTATAAACTTTGAGTTTACATAATTACTGAACTGTTTTTAATAACTGTCAAAACGTCTATTCCACCTGTAATATGTTGTCAAACTTTACTGAGCACAACAGTGAAAACACTTAAAATATTTATATTAAAACAGATTCGATAACATTTGAAAATTTAAAGATTAAATTGATTTTCATATTTTTATTTACATCAAAATATTAACAAAAATAAACAATTCAAAAAATAAACCTACTTTTTCTGAATCATTTAATTCTGAAGTAAGTGGGCTACACCAAACAATTTTTTATTCTCAACACCAGAGGACGTTTAAAGTTAAATTATATTATTTTCAATTTTATTATTTGACTGTTGTCGTGTTATCTCTCGTCGTTGAGTTCGATTTGCACTCGTCACAAATTAATTTATTTACTATCAGGACGCTTTCTTATATGCAGTCGTGAGTAAAGCTCACAAGCCACCAAATCAATGAAATTTATGTAAAAAACAAAGAAACAACTTGAACCAGACAACACAAAACATATATTTAACTTAACAGATTCCAACAATTTACATTCGCATTGCTTTTTCCGACAATGGGGTGTCTAATGAGCGATTCTTCTATTATATTTACTAACATACTCAGTAAATTTGTTTTTGTTTTGTTTGTTTTTTGAACTTCGAGCAAAGCTACATGAGGACTATCTGCGCTAGCCGTTCCTAATTTAGTAGTGTAAAGCTAAAGGGAAGGTATCTACTAATCACCATCCACCATCAACTCTTGTGCTACTCTTTTACCAGCCTTTTATGGGTTTACTTTATCAACTTTCTTTATTTGTATAAACTTTGAGTTTATATAATTACTAAACTGTTTTTAATAACTGTCAAAACGTTATTTTTGAATAACGAACCGAATCGTGGGTTTCGCACCCACGACCCTCGGATTACTAGTCAAACGCCGTAACTCACTTGGCCATACCGGGCCTACTCAGTAAGTCATTAAATAGTTTAGCTCTTACAAGACCATCTATCATAGTATACTGTATAATAGATACGTTACAAGACGAAGTAGAGAAGGCATTTGGACATACAAGATGTTTCAGTGGTGTAAGTTCTCCACAGTTTATAAGGCTTGCTTCTTCTCAGATGATTCACTGAAGAACAGAAGGGTTGTCTTCTCCTATTTCTTTTCTTCTCGTCTCGTTCTCACATTTTAAACGCTTGTTTTTTATATCTACTTAACCAGGTATTGACATCGTTCTAGAGAGGACCAAATCGTAACCATAGCACGTGTTTTCAAGCTTTTGTTTAATTTTTAACGTTGTTCTAAAAGAAACCAAAATCGTAGCCACTGCTCCTGGATTTCAGTTGGTTATTTCTCATGTACCGATAAGTCGTCATTATTACATTGGGACATATTGTCAACACATATATCCTCTAATTAACATGTTTTAGAGCTTGACCCGTCCTTATCTGAATCTGTAACGTGCCTAGAATCCAGGCCGTTTGACCTTCGTCTGGCATGTGTTTCCTTCCATATACCTCTACTCCGCATGGCTCAAGCTTAGTGTCTATTTCATTCTCACTTTAATTCTGAGCTCCTCTCGGAACATTTTATCAGATATTTATAGATATCTTGATGATTTAAATTTCTCGTCAACCTGTCAATTTAACAGCGTCTACTTCCTGCGGATAAAATAAAATTGTTGTTTTTATCTAATATGTGCAATTGAAAGGTATTTTCCAATTAATCAGGTGTCCCTTTACCGTGAATTTCTTTACAGCTTTACTCAGTCACCCAGTGCGCTTACTTGTATCAACATCAAAAGACTTTTCGGTGTTTTCTTTAGTCAAGTAATTTATTCTCAAATCGAAGTTTATACAAAAAAGTTGCTAATAAGCAATCGATTTTCGTTTACTTATTTGGTAGGAATCGTAAGATAACTAATTGGAGGACTGAAAACTTGTCATAAAATATATTGTTGAGTAAAGACCTAACTCTCTCGAATCTTTGTTGAATTTGGTGCCAAAACAAAATACTGGACAAAAGTTACACACACTAAAATAATCTTCATTTTAATGCCCAGCCAAAGAACAATAATTTTTTAAATCAACTGGAGAGAGATGTGATCTTAGTTAAAATGAATGGTATCATATTGATAGATGTATCATTTTATTCCAAACTGAGAAATTACGGCATTACATACGAAAAGTAACAAAGCTACTATTCTCAGATTGCAACATTTTTTATTCCAAACAAGAATTGTTGTATCCATGAAGTACCATCTGACGTACCAGTTGAAAAAATTACTGTCGATTTCTATACTGTGTGTTTGATGTAAAACTGTGATGCCACACTTGACTGATTTCGTGAGTAACTAGAGATAGTGAAACTGTGTGGCTTTCTTCAGTGATTTTTTCTATATTAAGAGTAAATACTCGGTTTGCAAAGAAAAATGTATTTTTCTCTATATTAATTAATGGGGTAGGAAAAATATGGAATGTCTACATACTGCAAAACTAAATACTCGATTTCAGATTATCAGTAACTGGTGGAACATCATTTTGGTGTTGTTTTTATAAAAATACAAACTTTTTCATAAAGCACTATTTACTTAAGCTTGACTGAAAGTTGAGTATTTCAGTTAATAACTTAGTTCAGGACTAGTGTATTTTTTGTAACGGTTTCAGTTGCAAAACGATGCATTTCCATGGGGATCGAACATATTCAGGTTTTTCATACGTGGGTTTATTTCTTTTGATGGTGCATATTTTTTAGAAATGTTTATATATCTATAAATATGTTATGATTAAAATTTGATAATGAACAATTTAGTTTACCACAAATATTCTTTAGAGTTTTAAAAACAAACTATATACTATCTTGTCATTAATTAATTGAGCTTTATTAGCTGGTCAAAAGACCAATGTAAATTGCAGTTTTAATATTTATTTTTTACCTAATTATATAACATACTTTAATTTAAATCCTTCAATTAAGTACTCTATGATATTACAGATGCCAGTTACGTTTACTGAAATCGTCACAGTCAACGTCAGAAAGCTCAGTCATGCTCTATCTGATAGCATTGCATCTTGCTAATGGCATAAGATGTAGTTTTTATTTTAAAATACTCAATCATAAGGCTTTCATGTCCTCCCTCTAGCTTTCTATAATCTATCTAATGCAAGAGAATGATGATTTCCTAGTACCCAGTTCAACAGTCTGACTGCACAGAAATCAATAGGTGTTGTTTCCTGTCAGTTGACTGGTATCGTCATCGTGGCGATCCCTCGAGGTCGAGGATAATGGTCTTCCAAGTTCACACATGGGTCCGGAGATGGCTAATGAAGCCAATCTTTGCTGTACAGCTCTGGCAGTAATAACAGATCAGTTCAGAGGGAAGGAGAGGTTTAACTAGTAGCTGGTGTTGTTTCTTCTTCTCTCGCTTCTCTTCAAGGTGTTGTATTCTTGATGACACAAATAATTCTGCTCTCTGATGGATAAGGGATCTTCCGGTGGTTCGGTTGTGAGCGAGAATTTCCCAATTGCTAACACAATGTTGCAGCTCTTGAATGTTATCTTCAGGCCATCCTTAAACCGCTTCTTCTGTCCTCCTCTCATTCGTTTCCCATTTTTAAGTTGACCATACAGGAGTTGTTTTGGAAGTCGGCTGTCATCCATTCGGATCATGAGGTCTGCCCATCGGAGGTTCTTGATGATGTTTCTTAGAGAACGTTGAATTTGGTTCTATATTCCTTACACTTGATCTTCAAGATACTCCGGAGTTACCTTTAGTGGAAGCATTCTAGCTGGTTTAGATGCCGATCATATGTGACCTATGTTTCAGTTTCGTACCGGAGGGTGGAGATAACAACTGCATTTATACGAGCATCTTGATGACTATCCTAATGTCTCAATCCTGGAAAGCTCGTGTTTGGAGACGCCCAAAGATAGCTCCTGCACAAGCTGACAGGTATATCTTTACATGGAATAATACGAATACCAATTTCATTTCCCAGTTGCTTGTGGTATGCAATGGTTGAATGAGAGATAAAACTGAAAGCTTTATCATGTTACCTCACTTCCAGAAGAAGATCCTGTTTGATCATATTACGTACTGTTGTCTGAGTCATGTGAATTATTTTTGCCTGATTTTTGTTATTACGTATTCTAACCTGATACCAGATATTGCGTTTTTGTTACCAATACTGGGGTACAACTTGTTGTAGGTCTACCTGTGAATGGTTCTGACGCCCCAAGTTGATCCATTTGCCTTTATTTTTCAATTCCACAACCTATCCAAATGCGTCTATTTACGTTGGTAACCTCCTACCTGCGATACGCTAAGTAATGTTAAAATGTAATTTTGTTATATTCTACTCCACTTTCTGAAGCTTACTTCGATGCCCTTGCTTAGATAGAAATATATATCTAGACCACAACGTGATATTACGCTGTCCAGTAAACTTGAATGTGTTATAGTTGTTCTCAGAATATTCATGATAGTGTTAATCTAAAAAAAAGATATAATGACTTGTAGAAATGGTGTGTAGAAATTAGTCCCAAAAGAGAGCTAGTTCGTATCCACAGGATTATCTGTACTTGGTGACGCTAATGATTTATGTACAGTATGTGTATTACTATTTTACCCCCAAACTAAAATATTAACGTTATTTTTTTTGGTTATGAGCTCATCGATTGCTGACCAAACTGAGGTGATGACACCTGACACTGAACGAAGTATTCTGACCAAACTGTGCTTACGACATCTTATTGGGTCAGCATCTCTCAATTACCTGTGATACCTAATTATGAAAGTAGTCGATTCAGTGTAAACAAGATTTTTCAGTTTTGGTCATTACGATTCCTTTTCCAATCGAAATTCTTTTTTATTCTTCTCAAATTAACTTACATTATCTCATATATATATATATATATATATACATCTACATATAACATTATACAGTCAAGTGAAAAAGTTAGGACACCCTATGAAAGCCTGTGTATTTTTGTAACATTTTTGGATATATAAATACTTAACTTCAATTTTAACAATACTGAGAGAATATAGAAATATAACTGAACAATTAAAACTGAAGAAAATACTTTTCAAGATCTTATGTAAATGTAATTCTTCAAAACTGCATATTCTAACTGAGGAAAAAGTTAGGACACCCCCCACATTTATCCCCACTTAAAATGGCTCAACTCACACGCAGGTGTATCACAGCAGGTGCACATGATTAGAAGATCGTTACTCAGCATTTTGAATAACGTTTGCCCTATTTAAACCTCAAACGTTTAGTTTGGTGTGCTCCTGACTGTTGAAGTGAGAGTGAGCATTATGGTGAAAGCAAAAGAGCTGTCTGAGGCCTTCAGAAAGAAATTTGTAGCAGCTTATTAGTCTGGTAAGAGATTTAAAAAGATCCCAAAATATTTTGAAATCAACCATTCCTTTGTCCGGAAAATAGTCAACAAGTGGAGGGCTTTCAAATCAACTGCAAACATGCCCAAGTCTGGTTGTCCAAGTAAGTACACTCCGAGAGCAGACCGCAAGATGCTAAAAAAGGTCTCCAAACACTCTAACATGTCATCACGGGAAGGAAAACAGGCTCTGGCTACTGTTGATGTGAAAGTGCATGCACTTTCTATAATCAGAAAGAAACTGCACAAGTTTAGCTTGCATGGGAGGTGTGCAAGGAGAAAACATTCGCTCTCTAAGAGAAACATCAAGGTCAGTGCTGAAGTTTGCCAGAGAGAATGTAGACAAAGACGAGGACTTCTGGAAAAATGTTTTTCGGACAGATGAGTTCCAAATTGAATTATTTGAACACCAAAACAGAGGACATGTTAGGCGTAAACCAAATACAGCAATCCAGGAAAACAACCTAATACCAACTGTGAAGCATGGAGGTGGAAATGTCATGGTTTGGGGCTGCTTTTTTCATTTTTTCATCATTGGTTAGTTTCTTTTGTTTTAGTCCTCTAGTAGCACAGCAGTATGTCTGCAAATTTATGCTGCTAAAATAGAGTTTTCATACCCGTGGTGGGCAGAGCACAGATAGTCCTTTTGGGTTTAATAACAGACAACAACTAATTTTGTTTTATTGTGAGTTTATAAGAGTGTGTTCTCCAGTAAACAGGTCAGTGTATGTATAGTTTAGGTCATTTTTTAAGTATTAATTCAGTAGCGTGTGTTCCCCAGTAAACAAGTCAGTGCACAGTTTTGGTTATTTATTTTATTATGAATTCCGAAGAGTGTTTTGTATAGTAAACAGGTTAGTGTACGATTCAGGTATTTTGTTTTAGTTTGAATTTAGAAGACTATGGTCCTCAATAAACAAGTCAAAGCACAGTTTAGGTCATTTGTTTTAATTTGAATTCATGAATGTGTTCCCAAGTAAACAGGTTCAGGTTCATAAGGTCGTAGATGACAAGATATATCAAACACTGTTTTGAGGTGAGTCTAGTTGTAAAACAGACTTCCCTTAAACTATTTCAAAGCAGGCAAAACTAAAACCAAGACAAGCTATAGTAATTTTAGTGTAAAGATTGATTTTAGCTTTATTACGCTTTATTTGGATGACTTATGGAAGCATGCACTTTTTTGTTAATACAATAGCAGTTTAAATGGTGATAAATGCTGCTGCTTCTAACATCTGTTATTCCTTTTAGTGGTACAGTATATCACATTAGGTTCATCTTCAGCTTTTACATGGATCAATGTTTGTTAAGTCTACACTATAAATCCCTTTAAAATATATCTTTGAACAAGATATATCACTTAATGCTGACATTATCATTAATATATGAGTACTTATAGCTGATCTTTATTTACAAGAAATCATGATATTCTTGGAATTATTATAGAAATAAATTTTACACTACAGCTACCATTAGACCTGAAGAAGACTCAATGATTAAATAAGAGTACTCTGATCGGAGAGTAGTAAGTTTAAGGACTTACAACGCTATATTTTAGGGATTGATTCCCTACGGTAGACACAGTATATAGTCAGTTGTGATATTGGTAAAGAACAAGCAAACAAACAGTTAAATAAAAAATGTTTTTATTTAGTTAAATTTTAAAATGAGGATGATTTGTTTATGTCGTTCAACATTGTTTTATTTTTGTTCAAAAAGTGGAAACGACTAAGAAACAGCAGTGGTAACAATGATAGTGGTAATAATGACAGTGGTAACAATGATAGTGGCAACAATTACAGTGGTAACAATGATAGTGGCAACAATGACAGTGGTAACAATGATAGTGGTAACAATGACAGTGGTACCAGGGAAAGGTGCATCGTTTTTCTCCCACTGTAGAAAATAAACAAACGTATGAAACAACAGCATAAAAACTGTATGTTTATAATTTTTACAACGTAATAATTTCTTTCCGCTAAGTGTTATTTCAGTTTTATTATGATTTTCGCGTAAAGCTATAAAACGGTTACTTATACCCCTTATTATTGGTCTGATATACTAGAGTGTGTGTCAATAGCACCAACTGCTTATTCTGGGACTTTTTTAATAGAAAAGTTGGATTTGACTTTTACTTTGATTACACACATGACCTCAGTTTGTTTAGCTCTAAGTTTTGTTGGTGGTAACGTAGCGTGAATTATGAACTCATAATTAGCACATACCCTTAGTATCACAACCTATTCATGTTTTACTAGGCGTGAAGTAACAAGTTTCAGCAGTTTACCATTACATATATTTTTGCTTGAACTTATATCTTGACCATTCTTTTTTTACTTGGCATTAGAAATGCTAAGATAAAAAAGTCATTAAACTCTTGTTTTTTAATGTGGTATTTTTCTCAAAGAAGCTGTTGAACATCGCAGTACGTAATTACGAGATTGTTAGCAGACCACTCTTTACAAGTAATACTAAATAAATTATTTCACAAATTCGAAAAATAAAAAAGGTCGCAGAGAAACCAATAAAATTTCTTCATTAGCCACGTGGAGGTATTGTGACAGAGAAGAGAACCATACTGCGAAATACGAATTGAGTAGCATCTCTTTTTATCCGGTAATGAAAACTTAAATTTCTCTTAATGATAAGTCATTAAAAGTAAAACATTTCTCTACTAAGCTATACGCTAAGTCTCCAAGGTTGGAAGGAAAAATGTAATAACGCTACATTAGGGAACGCCTGAAAACGATTTTGACTGAAAATATTGCTTCAAGAGACATTGTAGGTTCTTCCGCTTTGCTTCAGATTGTCTTTAAACACACTCTTGGGTGATAATAATCAAATATTGTTAATTAAGACCTTAAATTATTTTTATCAGTTATCGTTTCATACAACGCTTTTTTTTTCTTGAATTCGCTACTTAATATTAAAGCGTTTTCAATCGTAATTAACTCCTTCAGGTTGATGTAAGAAAGTTGTACAACACCAGAGTGTTCTATATTGGCCGTTAGAGAAACATTACTAGAACAAATAAAGACTATCTTCTTAGCTTGCTGCTTCGTTTCAAGAAACTTAGAATTCTATTAAACAAGTAAGGGGAGAAAAAAACAACAAAAAATGTAAATTAGCTCGAAGAGAAACTAAAAAAAGAGAGAAAAACAGTTTATTTTGAAACCCGAGAGAATGTGAGATTATCCTCATTAAGAAACATATTGATGAAAGTACGATATGCATACAAACATTAAATTAAATGTCTCAATTTATGAAGTGCAAAATCCTGCTTTTAAACCGATTCCTGCACAATGTTTCAACTTCTACTTGACAATTCTGTCAGTATGTACATGTCATGAAAGTGACCATGTGAAAGAAAATATGAAACGTAGAATTTAGGTAATGCTCTTACAAGTCAAAGGAAGACTTTGAAAAGAGTGGGAGAGAAAGAAGGAATTACGTTTATATTATATCTACGTCGTTAAAATGAGTTTTGAAAATAAAGCGTAGATTGTACGCGTGACACTAAAGCTTAAGTAGGAACGTCGAAAACGGATTTCTAGATCAAGTCGTTTTGATACCTCACTATAACTTAGTAGGCCTTCGTATTTTGTAGCTGACACAGGTTTTCCTTCTATAAAATGGTTTCAATGAAACTATGCTTTCTATCTTACAAACATCTGGTCTATGGTATGTTCGTTGATTTTATATGACAAGTGAAAATAATTATGCACGAGTGGGAATTCACTTCGAGTATTTGGAGACCTTCTATTCATTCTCTAATGAGTATTTTCAAATGTTTATATTAAGTAAAGGGCTAACTTCTCGTAAAGTTTTAAACATTTCCAGTGATAATTAATATTTTTCACGATGTATCTCCTTTGTTGACCAGTGTATACGTTTATTTGTACTTTACTATTTTTGTTTTTAACCTCACAAGTTCAATGAAACTTCACCATTTTGAAAAGTGCACCTACCTTGTTGTACGTTCTCATCAAGTTCTTTGACACTTATAGGACGATTGTCCTCTCTTCGCCATGTGACTTTGGGAGTAGGGTAGCCTCTAGCCAAGCAAGATAAGGTAATATTGGATCCCTCTCTAACCATTTCATCTACACTAGAACTTTTCAGGTCAATTTCCGGTGGAACTGAAAGTTAAAATGTCACAAGTACTGAGAAAATATAAAGAGCTTAAAGTTAATACAGGGAAGGGATTCGTCAGGCTATAATCTTATTTCATTATAAACTCAGAATTTAGTTACGTTGTCGGATGGGCAGAAAAGCCTTTGAATATATATATATATACTTATTTTTTCTTTTCTATAAGTGCAGCACACTGTCTTTATATATCATTTTTTAGGGATAGTCCAAAATGAAACAGATGGGATACAAATACCAGATAAATGCTTCAAATCACATCATCATCATGGTTAGTTTCTTTAACGTCCAGTCTTGGAGTAAAGTTTGGTGGCTTAACCTTCAACCAAGGATTTCGAGAATTTTTTTATAGTTCTGATTAAACATTTGAGCACCATTCGATGTCTAGAACCAGTATGGCCGGATTTGCACTACACTCCAAGTTATGAGGTTGTTAAACTCATCGTCAAATCCAAAATCCCAAACAAGCACAATAGTGGCCGCAAATGTTGTACAATACAAAATCTGGTTTCTCAGTTTTATAAAGCCATTTTCTCCGCGGGGGTTAAACGAAACTTATTTGCCGCTGTAAGGTGGCTAAATTCGGTACCTGCTCGAGCACGAACACTTATTTTCTGCAAGAGGAATGCAATACGGTCTTACTCCCTAAATTTCACATCATAGTGGTTGAATGCTAACGATATTTTATCTCTTTTTGGGAGTAATAAGTCGTCTTTTTATAATTATTAAAATATCGAACTCTTTACTGGAGTACATTTTTTTGGTTCTAACTCGAATACCGGAAACTGCAACAGTCCTCTGTAAATCGCCAAATCTTCAGAATTCACTCTTATTGACTGCCAGACAGGGTGTTCAGTGTTGCGTCTTTGTATGAGGACAGTGTTAGCTTACTCACCATAAGCGGCCTATTACTGAAAACAAATGCGGCAGCGCAATGTTAGTGGGGTCTAAGAAGGGGGGTATTCAAAATTTGGTATATTAGTTAGTTAATCTATGTGGAAAGTAGGTGTTGGTGAAATTCATCAGCGATAGAGTGTGCGTCCATAATACATATATAATATACAAAGTGCTCAAAAACTATTTCTGCGTTTTCAAAGAACTACAACTTTGAACTTATTTAAACTTGCTCACGTCGTTTTGTTTACTGAAATTCCGACGTAAGTGGTGTCCTTTTTCTCCGTGAAACTCAAATTCAGTATTTGAGATTGGTTACGTCACTGTATTATTTTAATCAGTAAAATCATTTAATATCAGTTAAATTACACATTCTACTCATATCAGCAATAACTCAGAAAGTTTATCTCATATGAAAATTACGTTAAATATTTAAGAACTACTGTTGATTACCACACTATTTCTTTTTTAATTTAAAATTAATTTTATGAGCAAAACTCTTGTTTTGAGCAGTTGATTTTTTTACAATCTAATGTCGTTTCCTCTACTGAGTTCTTCTGTACTGCTGGAATAGCGTTATTTACTAAAAACAAGGACAATACTTTTACGCTGTGGTATTATTCATTCTTTACCTGACTTTGCTAAGTACATGAATTGCATAATATTCACAAAACGCCCATTTAAACTGAGAGCCGGTCTATTCTCATTACTTTAGGAAGGCTACGACTAATTTTCAAATAGGTTTTTATTATTAAACTGTGTGGTTTTCACACACTTTATACTATTAAAAATAAAGTGTTCGAATGTCACTAAGTTAAAAACAACGACAACAAATAAACGGTGAGAAAGATTTCGTGATTAGAGAAGAATCAGGAAAACTGTTTGGAAGCACAATAAAATCATTTTTAGTTTAGTTAGTGATGAAATCGACGTAATAAACACCTTTTCTTTAAAACACATTTTTCGACTACAGTTAACGAAACTGATGCCGTTAGTTTGAAATGCTTCACAAATTCCTGGAAAAAGCAGTGAAAGTTGCGTGTGCTGTTAGGAAAATGCAATTTCGGAACATCTAACACGAAGAGTGATTCAGAAAACAAAACACAACTAGAAACATTTCTACTGGATAAAGGTGATTTTAAAAGAACTCACAAAAAACGGTAAAAAGAGTCTATCCTGAAAACAAACGAATAAAAGTAACACCAATAGAAACAGACAGAATAACAAAATCTTAAATGAATCAGCAAAGAAGATACGGACCGTCACAAATGGGAATGAGCTTACATAATACATCCAGATATCCGACTTGACTCATCATCGGTACCGTGTTTAACTGACACATGTAACCCCCTTTGTCCGACTCTTGAACATGTTGAAGTTGTAGTACGAAGTTCTTGTTGTCGGAATGACTCAAGCTAATCCGATAGTTTCTGGTGATGACGTTCTGGTGAATCGAGAGAATTGCTTTTGATTCAACTTTCAACCAGGCAGCCTGAAAAATAAACATATAAATTTAACAGAGAGTTTTGGTTTGGTTGTTTCACAGCAAAGTCACGTTAGTCTACCTGCTGTGTTCACTGCGGGGAATCGAACCCCAAGTTTTAGCGTTATGAGTCCAACGACTTACCGCTGGCCCACTGGGTACGAGAGAGTTTTTTTTTTAATTTCGCGCAAAGTTACACGAGGGCTATCTGTGCTAGCCGTCCTTAATTTAGCAGTGGAAGACTAGAGGGAAAAAAGGTAGTTATTACCATCCACTGCCAACTTTTTGACCAAACAACGAATAGTGGGATTGACATTGTAACACCCACAGGCCACAAAGGAAGAACATATTTGATAGAATGGGGATTTGAACCTGGGATCCTCAAATTGCGAGTCAAGCTCCCTAACCACCTGGCCATTACCGGGCCTAGAAATAGAGAGAGAGGGAGAAAAACCTGGAAAATAGTGTTTAGCTTAACATTAGAGGTCAATGCGCTTAACATTGAAATCTTATTTTAAAACTATCCAATCACGTCAGTAAACAAATGGCACTTAAGAAAGATGCTGGTTGTGTTTCACAACCAGACATGAACTTTGCGTTTCAATTAATTAGTGACTGCTTCATTATTTTTATTGAATTACTTTTTTGATAGTAGAATAAAAAGAAAACTAGTTTACGAGGGCTGTTAAAAATACGCGGACTGACGTCATAAAACAAAATGTACTTTATTTAGAAGTTACAGGTCTGGGACCCCTTCAAAGTACTTTCCTCCACAACGCACACACTTATCCCAACGGTGTTTCCACTTGTTGAAACAGTCCTGGTACGCTTCTTTTGTAATGTCCTCCAGCTCCTTCGTTACATTTGCCTTAAACTCGGGAATTGTCTCAAATCTTTTTCCTTTCAAGGGTCTTTTGAGTTTGGGGAACAAGAAAAAATTGCAAGGAGCAAGGTCAGATGAGAAGGGGGGTGGGGAAGAAGAGTGATCGAGTGTTTGGCCAAAAACTCACGAGTTCTGAGGCACAAATTTCGCAGAAACGCGGTGCATCTTCAATTTTTCGGTCAAAATTTTGTAACAAGATCCAACTGATACCCCACACTCTTCAGCAAGCTCCCTGACAGTCAGACGTCGATTTGCTTGCACCAGGGTGTTGATTTTGTCGACGTGTGGGTCGTCAGTTGACGTGAAAGGACGTCTAGGACGCTTATCATCTTCAATGGACTGTCGACCATCCTTAAAACGTTCATGCCACTTGAAACATGTCGTACGCTTCATAGCAACATCACCGTAAACCGTGTTAAGCATAGCAAAAGTTTCAGTCGCAGATTTTTCAAGTTTAACACAAAATTTCACAGCAAGTCGTTGCTCCTTCAGGTCATTCATTCTGAAATCCGCCAAACGAAAAAAATCGCACTTCACTTAAAACCGCGTAGCTAATACACAAATGAAGATATCTGCAATTGGGAAATGGCGTCGTAATCAACTGATTTGTTCGAACTTAGCGACTTCAAGCGGATTCCCCTGGAACTAAGTGGAGCCGCGCAATTCAAACAGTCCGCGTATTTTTTGAACAGACCTTGTTTATTACTCAGGAATACTTGAAACTTTTTCTATGACACAATCTTTTATTTTTGTATTACATTTATTTACACAGCTAAACGTTTACTTTTTAGTATGTGGTGCGAGCCTCATACGATGTGCTTAATGGTCATGCAAGAAGTTTCTCAGATATAGAGCTACTGGTCAAAGAGAGGTCAGGCATGGTAAGGTTGTTAGGGGAATATGACTCGCAATCTGAGGGTTGAGGGTTCAAATCCTTATTTCACCAAACATGCTCTCCCTTTCATCCGTGGGGGCGTTATAATGTACGATCAGTCGCACTAATACTTGGTAAAGAGATTACCATTGTTTTTCGAATTTCGCACGAAGCTACTCGTGGGCTATCTATGCTAGTCGTCCCTAATTTGTAAGACTAGAGGGAAGGCAGCTAGTTATCACCACCCACTTGGGCTACTCTTTTACCCACAAATAGTGGGATCTACGGTAACATTATAACGCCCCCACGGCTGAAAGGGCGAGCATGTTTGGCGCGATGGGGATGCGAACCTGCGACCCTCAGATTACGAGTCGCACGCCTTAACACGCTTGGCCATGCCGAGCCAAGTAAAAAGAGTACTCCAGTAGAGAGTAATGACTGAATGCCATCCCTCTAATCTATCGCTGTTAAAGTACAGGCTCCCCAGCAGCGACAGCGATAAGTTCTACGGACTTACAACGCTAAAATAAGGGGTTTGATTTTTCTCGCTGGGGAAACCAGAAGCAGAATGCGACTATGGATGACTAGCACAGACAGCTGTGCGAAATTCTGTGTGATAATAGATACGATACATGTATAATCGAAAGTTAATGCTACTGAAAAAAAATCTACACGTGAGTATCTAATGTACAAAGTTTCTTCATTTGTAGATGTAATGTACATCTACAATGTACATTGATGTTAATGTAGTCTGTAATCTAATTTTATTTTCCCTGCTGAGTTTTCCTGTACTGTTAGAATTAATTACTCTTTTCGAAAAACAAAACTTACAATTTTATTACTTATATTTTCGTTCGTTTATTAACCGAATTCATCAAGTATTATGAATAACCCAGCTTTTACCGCACGCTCATTTATGGATTAAATATAGGTGGCGCTGTAATACAGGCACCGCTAAACCTTTTCATTCTTTCAAAGTGATATTAAACTTTGTTTCCTTCATCACTCACTGGTATAATGGGTGAAAATAGAAAACTTTGAGTGTTTTTTTGTTTCAGAGAAAGACAGATTTAATTTAATTTGAAGTTGGTAGACTTTTCTTTGTAGTTTATAAAGCTCACTAGAAAAAAAAATTGTGACGAATCATGACTATTTTAAAGCTTTAATATCTGTTTCCAACAGCTATAGATTTAGCATACACTTGAGCGAACGTGAGTTTAAACGATGATTCTAATCTGATAAAGACGTAAAATCAAAGCGTCCGAAATAATAGATTACATTTTATGCACTCACGATTCTTGTAAAAAAATCAAACTGATTTATAGAATCCTGACATAACAAATTGGGAAATTGTTTTTCATTGCTCCATTTTAAAAATAAATTATTATGGGTAAATGTATAACGGTAGCGTGTGAAACGTATTAGCTTCAGGACGCTAGACACTAGAAAACTGAATGGAATTTGTTGTCATGAAAGATGATTAATGAACTACGATTTCTGGTCAAAATAAACTTTTTTTCTCAAGCATAATGTTTTTTTTTATGATTAAAAGCACCGCTGCAAATTTTGACAGCTGCTCGGATATCAGTCAAATGCAGTGGTTCACTCTAACACGGTTGGCAGACTGTCCACAAATCTTAGGTACACTGTGCATGATCGATACACTTCAGCAAATGGACCTATATGTGAGATTCATTTAGAAAGTCCAAGGACATTGATCAAGCCTTAAGAAAACAACAGTCACAAGGAGAAATCGTAGAATTCCAAATCGAAAGAGGCTCAAACACTTAAAAAGGCATAGTTGATCTACTTGCAAAGAACTGTGTAAATTTGATGATTCCTGGTTTGCGTCCCGTCACCACAAAAACGCGTATTGGGCTTTTGAATCATGTGTGTGCTGTAATTGTGACAGCCAAATCCCATTATCTGGCCAGAAAATAATAGCCCAAGAATTGATGGTGAGTGTTGCGAGAAACGTTTACCATGGATAACTGTATAATAATGTTTGACACTTAGTTGTTTGTTTTAATGGATTTTTCGCAAAGCTACCTGCACCACCTGCTAGTAATTTTTCAAGTAATAGATTAGAAGGAAGACAGCTAGTCAATACTACCTACCATCAACTGTGGAGCTACTTTTGTCAGACCGAATTTGACCACTATTTTAATTATTTTCACTCATGTACCCAGAGTACAAAGCGTGTTTGTTTTGGCGTTAATGGGTCACAGGTCACCATACACGTGGGGGTGCACGTGGCCCTGTCAGTAGGCACACAATGGTAGTGTTCTGTAATACTACTATATAAAGTGATACTTTAAACTTTTTTATTATGATAAATAGATAATATTTGGTTGCCGAACCTAGTGAAAGATTTTGTTTTGATGAACTGAATTTTGCTGTTAGCCATAATAAGACGTTGCATTTCCATACGGTTTGGTTTGTTTTGAATTTTCCGCACAGTTACACGAGGGCTATCTACTCTAGTCGTCCCTAATTTAGGAGTGTAAGACTAAAGGGAAAGCAGCTAGTCATCACCACTCACCTCCAACTCTTGATTTACTCTTTTACCAACGAATAGTGAGATTGACCGTCACATTATAACGCCCCCACGGCTGAAAGGGCGAACATGTTTAGTGCGAGAGGGATTCGAACCTGCGCTTCTCGGATTACAAGTTGAGTGTCTTAACCATCTGGATATACCGAACATTTGCATTTGGCGGTAAGGAGAGACACATTATTAAAACTGTTGTTTTGTGGAAAAGACAGCTTATGAGACACGAAGCTTTGGAATAACCAGAGGAAATCCAAATAACAGTGAAACTAGAAATTATTTTATGCAGGCTAGATTAAATTAAGCTATAATACATTTTTGTTTTTGTTTTTATTAGTTATATATTATGGAATGCGAGTATACCGGATTCGATTTTATTAATCATCATTGTCTCTAAAAGCTTACCCTCAACTTAATTTTTTTTCAGGCAGGATTAGAAAATTTTAATGTATCACACCTTGGGCGTGGTCAAATTCTTTAGTCGAAAGGGTTTGATTTACTGAGATCAAAATTATAATTACGTATTAAATCGGTCAAGAGATGACAGAGTTACGAGCTAAATGTTTGTACTAAAGAAAAGCAACAACAATGTAACCAGTCTCTATTCTATTCTATTCTATGAGCTGCCATACCTCGAAGAACGTAAGGGAATCTTCAATAGCCGCGGATGTAATTAGATCTGTAATCAGTCAAGAGATGGAGCGATGAGCTAAAATATTGTACTTGGAAAAACAACAACAAAACTCAGGTCCTTTGCAATAAAATACGGATATCTTACTTTCTATGGTAAGAACTACTGATGGACAGAAGAACAGTTTTACGTTTTTCTAATCTGATTTTCGCCATACTTTGTTCACGAGTTATGAATTAATTTTAACTGAAAGAAGAATTTAAATTCCCTGTATCGAATCAGTCTATTGAAGGAACTTGTTATTTATATATCACATATTACATAATAAATATATCACACAGCAGTTTGATAGATAATTTACATGAAATTGATTCGTGTATCGTTTCACGTTTCAAAAGCTTTACCGAGATCATAGATTACATCAATAACTATAATACCCAAACCATAGGGTGTAGAATCAAATAACGTAATTTGTTAAGTAAATGAAATAAAATATATAAAAAGATACATACGAACGCATAACTAAAATGCTTTGTAATAATATTTAAAAAATAATAATTTAGTCTATATAAACATGATAAATCTATATCCTGTGTTTTATCCCCCATTTTTAGCTCACTTTTCAGATTCTTGTGAAAGACGCTTCAGAAAATACATAATTGAAATTCTCTTCATATAGTGAATCAAATATTCATGAAATGAATCATTCTACACGGCTTATTAAACAATTCAATGGTGATTCTTTATTGAAATCCAACAACACGTGTAGGCACAATCATAATATAGTTTAAACAGAGCCATCATTTACTCAAGTGCTTTTAAGAATTGAAGGACAGATTGTAGAACTTATGGAAGCATGTGTACTTCCTCGAAACCTCTCTAGAGCTTCCAAACGACGTAATATAATCCAGACTACATCACGACTACAACCAAGTTTTATTTAATACCAATGTGTTAAATATCTCGTACTTGATACAAACAGTTTTATGATATACATTTAGCTCAACTAATGAGTCCCGGCATTGTCGAAAGATTTTCTGGGCAATGGTTTATGGTAGACAAACAAAATAGTAACGAATGTCATTTTTATACACTTTGGATTCGAAATCCTTGTTAAGAGGAATGTGAAATATAACATAATGCAATTCCTTATCATATGCCATTTCTCATGCAGGCAGATTGTTAAGCACTGTGTAATAAGCTTATGCGGGTATGGGGTATGTAAACTTGTATTTTATTGCACGTTTTGAACCTGCACACTTTAATTAAATACATTCGCAGCTTTAGAATATGACGTCATTAAATATATATTAATAGGAGAGCGTTTGTATGCATGTATCACAATAAGTCTTTCCACTGCATATAATGACAAGCAAACTTATGAATCAATTACTCAACATATGTGAGTAATTACATGTATATATGCACGTTTGTTTATTTCTGGTTAAAAACGTAGCTACCCAAACAAAACCGTGCTCTGCCCACCGCGTGTATCGAAACGTAATTTCATGCAGCTGCACTACTGAGAGGGGTGTTATATATATAAACTGAAAAATATTAATATATTTAATATGTACTTATTTTATTTAGCGCAAAAGTGTATATATACACAACCACACATACATATTTACATTTTAATTTCTTTTACTTATTGTTCTAGGAATGCAAAAATGGTATTTTTACTTTTATACGAGCTAGAATAAAATACATTCAAGCTATGGGACTTTGATGCAATGCAACGCGAAGTAAAAAATATTTAATATCTTAGCATAAAGCTCATGCATTATTCATAAAACTGTATGATGAGTCGGACTTATTAACTGAATCATTCATCATTACAGGTTAACATGTTCGAAGTTAACGTCAACATGAACACATGATATTTCTACAATGTTTTAACTGTTTATTGAAGATGGTAAAATCAAAACAGTGATAACGCAGCGGATGAAAGAAACATCGATTGCTTTAATACGATCATTTTCATTTTATTTTACCAATTTAGTGACGGTATTAAGATTACAATAGTTATAAAATACTGGATGAAAGAAAAATTGTTTGTTGTAAAACAATTATTATTACTTTATTTTAACAATTTATTGAAGGTGTTAAGATTACAACAGCTATAAATACTGAATAAAATAAACATTGTTTGCTGTAAAACGATTATTATTACTTTATTTTAACAATTTATTGAAGGTGTGAAGATTACAAGAGTTATGGATAACTTGATGGAAAAAAATAGTGTGTACTGTAGAACCATTGCTGTCTCTTAATGAAGGATTTTTGGTACGTCTCGAAGATTAAAAAGCATAATTAGTTATATTGCAATAACAAGCTGTAAACAGAAACGTTTGTTAGAAATCGACGTTTCGACTTTTTTCCAAGGGCACATAACACAGCTATTTCCCACAAAATACGAAACACGTGGGTGAAAATGGAACAAAACTCATTAGCCTGTAAACTTTGCCCAAACAACTATAACTGTGTTCAACAGCTTCCCAGAAAAATACGTCTATTATTGTATTTAACACTTTTACATAAGATGATGAGACGTAATTATATTTGGTTCTCTGTTACCATATATAAAGTGCAGAAAAAAAATCATGCTTGAATACACTACCATGGAGCAGTGGACATCACGGTCAGTACTACAAAAAACTTATGCCCAGCCTCATAACATTTTTCAGGTCTGCTATAATAGTAATAGAATATTCTTGAAATAATCCGGTCTCGTTAGCATACGCAGTAACTACTATTAAAGTTTTCTTGTGAATAATTAAGGACATCGAGAAATATAGTGAAGAAAGAAAGAGTTAGATTACATATTGACCAACATACTCTACAGGCCTATATTTGGGATGTCAGACTCAGCTTAGTTTTGTAAGTGTATAATAATTATAACCAGTTGTTATTGACTAATTGGTGATCTTGAAAGGTTAAATGAATGATAACTTTGATAACTTATAAAAAAGAATTTTTTCACGCCTCAAGTATTTCTTTTCTTTTTCTTCAGTAAAATAGATTAGTACATTTGATGTTAAAACACATGAAATATTCAATGATTTTTTTCCACCATATTGAAATTATAAAATCCAGTTTAGAAGCATGTGATTTTAGTCGTAGATATTGAACTCGATGTATATTCACTGTTACGACCACGTATAAAATAGGGTCTTTTTTTGTTTGTTTTGGAATTCGCACAAAGCAACTCGAGGGCTATCTGTGCTAGCCGTCCCTAATTTAGCAGTGTAAGACTAGAGGGAAGGCAGCTAGTCATCACCACCCACCGCCAACTCTTGGGCTACTCTTTTACCAACGAATAGTGGGATTGACCGTCACATTATACACCCCCACGGCTGGGAGGGCGAGCATGTTTAGCGCGACCGTCGGATTACAAGTGCACGCCTTAACGCGCTCGGCCATGCCAGGCCAAATAGGGTCTTAAAGATAAAAAGCCCCGTTATTTAAAAGCCCATGGTAATGAAGTTAAGAAAAAAACGATTTTTCTTCACACACGGTAAACTATGAAGAACAATGAAATCATTACAGTTTACAATCACCAGACGAAGGGCGTCGCAGTCCAAAACGTTGGGAATATTAAAATACATTTTTTCGGGATAAAAGTGTTTCCACATTTTGATTTCAACACTATGTGTTGTAAAGGTAAGTATTAGCTACAGAAATTCTGATCCATCTGAAAATTCAATCTGAATGAAGGTTCTTTATCACTAAATGCCCATAATGTTTGCTTGTTTTGGAATTTCGCACAAACCTACTCGAGGGCTATCTGTGCTAGCCGTCCCTAATTTAGCAGTGTAAGACTAGAGGGAAGGCAACTAGTCATCACCACCCACCACCAACTCTTGGGCTACTCTTTTACCAACAAATAATGGGATTGACCGTCACATTAAAACGCCCTCACGGCTGAAAGGGCGAGCATATTTGGCGCGAGTGTGATGCGAACTCACGACCCTAGAGTTACGAGTCGCACGCCTTAACACACTTGGCCATGACAAAAGGAAGTTTTTGATTTCTGAGTATGTGTACGCCAAACAGTAGCTGACGAAGAATGATTCTAATTATACTTGTGATAAGGAGTTAGTGCTAAGTCTATTACATTTTCAGACACTACAACTTTTATCTGGTTTCTTAGTGACTTTCAAGGACTAGAATAGTGTTTAATAATAATACTTCCAAAACACACACACATTATCCGTCATATTGATAGCCAACAAGATATTTTGCTCAATGAAAACCTTTCAAAATGGACTGTAATTTCGCACAAAGCTTCATGAGAGCTGTCCAAACTAGCCGTCCCTAATTTAGCAGCATAAGACTAGATAGAAGACAGCTAGTCACTACCACCCACCACAAACTTTTACCAATGAATAGAGGGATTGACTGAACTTTATAACGACCTTACAGCAAAAAGGCGAATATGTTTGGTGTGACGGGAATTTGAACCCGCGGTCCTCATATCAGGAGTTTAGCTCCATAATGACCTGGCCATGTTGGGGTTTTCAAAATACCATTATTCGATTAGAGTTATTCAACTGTTGACGGTGTGTTCTGTTGATTAGATTACTTGTTAGTTCAAACTTAGTGACAGTTAAAGCAGCCAGTCGTTGATAGCTTTGCGCGATATTGGAAACAAGCATTACTTTATAAACATCATATAACTGACACTTTTATCAAGTAATGTGAATCATTTTTATATATGAAACATTAAAAGCCTTATTTCTTGTGATGAGATCAGATCATAAAATTCTTGTAACGTGATCGCGTTACCTGATCATCGAATCTCTTTTATTGATTATTATTACCATTGGCATATAACTTCATTATTATTAACTATTTTTCTTTAAATTAAAAAGAAATCCACACAGCTAATAGTATTTTAATTGCGGCGTTTTTAAATGCTAGTTAATTATTTTAATGCGTCAGACTACAAATAGAATGAATACAACATAAAATAAATGTATTTATCCAATTATAACTAGAATGTATGCAACATAAAATAAATGTATTTATCCAAATACAACTGGAATTAATACAGCATAAAATAAAATGTATTTATCAAACTAGAACTAGAACAAATACAACATAAAATAAAGTGTATTTGTCAAACTACAACTATAATAAATACAACATAAAATAAAGTGAATTTAGCAAACTACAACTATAATAAATACAACATAAAATAAAGTGAATTTGGCAAACTACAACTAGAATGAACACAACATAAAATAAATGTAAATTTCAAATTACAACCAGAATCGATACAACATAAAATAAATGTATTTATCATTCTGATCTCGTTAACCTCTGGGTGAACTATTCACCCAGCTGAGAATCACTGCTATAGAGCATGTACCAATAATTTTCCGTCTACCACTCCACTTTTGAAGACAACATTACGCCTCTCATATATGGTATAAAGTTAAATGATTCCACAACGTATGGAGTGAAAAGAGTGAAAAATTATACGTTATTATTTTTTTCAAAGAAGTGGTGGACAGAAATGATTGATACATGCTCTATAACTGCTTCTCAGTTGGGTGAATAGTTCACTCGGAGGTTAATGAGATCAGAATGATAATACATTTACTTGATGTTGTATTCATTCTAGTTGTAGTTTAAAAATACATTTTATTTCATGTTGTATTCATTCTAATTTTAGTTTGATAAATACATTTTTATGTTATGTTTATTCTAGTTATAGTTTGATACATTTATTCAAGTTATAGTTTGACAAATACATTTATTTTATATTGTATTTATTCTAGTTATACTTTGATGATAAATTCTTTTATTTTTATTGTATTTATTTTAGTTATAGTTTGATAAAAACATTTATTTTATATTGTATTTATTTTAGTTATAATCTGATGTTTATTTAAATTACAATAAAGAATTTTACAGTTTAATTTAGTATTTTTTTTCGGACTCGGGCGCGTTGGTTGTTTGTTTTGAAAAACTTATATCGGTGAAGACATTGGAAGAGTTACATGTCTGGTTTGTTGTTTAAAAACATAGTTTATACTTTTGTTAGGACTATTAGGGTTGTTAAGTAAAAATCTGCAATCTAAAAATATACTATTCATGTCAAAATGTGAGAGAGATAGTTCTTTAACGAAAAAGGAAGGAAGATATGTCTCTTTTTTGTAAATTACGCCGGTATAACTTATCTCTTTTACATTCAGATCCATTTAGTTCAACTTACTCTGTAATTTCCTAGATTTTCCACGATGCAAGGAAACTCCACGTCTCGTCCAGCCGGAACTGTCACATTTGGAATAACTTCCGCAAATCTCGGCATGATTTCATTGCACTGCCCTGAAGGAAGAAGTTAACTTTAAGAAGGTGTTTATATTAATTTTAACACTATTAATATTACTTATAACACAGTTCATACCATCTTTAAGACGCTGTATATACAAACTTTAACATTTTTTATATTAACATTGTTCGTATTAACTTTAAAACTGTTCATACTAACCTTAAGACATTATTCCTATAGACTTTAAAACTGTTCGTACAAGCTTTGAAACTTTTCGTATTAACACTATTCATGTTAACTGTAATATTTTTCTTAAACTTTAATACGCTGTACATAATAACTTTAGAAACTATTCATATTAACGTTTACATTATTGATATTGATTTTAAGACAATACTCAAATCAACTTTAAAACAATGTTAACTATAACACGAACACTTTTAAACTGTATTTGAGAAACTATGTTTTTAAAAAGCAGTGAAACGATTTAATATTTAAAATAGTAACATAAAATGAAATAGTTTGTAAAGACACACACATTAATAAATTTTAAACAGTGTGAATAAAAGTGATAATAGAATAACATAGTGGAAAGCTCTTTTTAATCTAGAGAATTAATAGCACTTACAAATTATTATTATAAAATAAATTTAATTATTCGTTTGTATATATGAGATGGTCCCGAATGACTCGTCATTTTATATATCTTATGACGAGATGCATTAATTTTAAAATAATAACTATACAGTAAAACTAGTTGATTGACTTACAGAAAACAGAAATAGAAATTGTTACAGTTATCTGTGATGTAGAAATGTAATTGTTTTTGCTACCAGTCAAATACAAATACGGATTAAAAGCTTCATTTTCACGTATGATTTGACCATTTAAAGAAATTATTTTAGAAAGAACGATTTGAGCAATGGATAGCCTTGCTTCGAAATTGATGCAGAGGTCATAGTTTAGTCCAACTAGAGTGCTAGTGAAATGGTAGAGTAACGAGTTTTTTGTATTACTTATGTGAGTGAGGTCTTTTGGGTACTTTTGTGTAGGCCATCTATTCAACAATGGGATTGACGTATGAACAGACGAGAACTGAAACTTTCATAGAAAAATAGTAGAGCCATGAAGAACAGTTATCCTTATTGAATTTCCAGATATATATAAAACAAGCACGGTTGAAGAGAGCCACTGGAACTTTTTCGTGTCGATGAAGTATTCAGTTGGTTAATACAGGAGACCATAATAAAGACGAAGCTGAAACATTGCTCATAACCTGTCTACCGATCGAGTTCTTGGAGAACTCGTGTATACGCAATGTTTCGAAGTCTTCATAATTTTCACAAAAGTACATCATTTAAAGAAATGTTCAAAAGACTAAACTAGGAACTCAACATTTTTTTCTTCTAAATATTCATCAGCAGGATTTGGAGTTCCTTTTGTTCTTTAACGTACCTTCTATTGATCTTACAGAACTGTCTTTTCGTGAAATACAACCGAATCTTTCCACAAATCGTTTTAGTTTCAATTCCCATTCAATTAGAGAAAGAATAAAAGATTTGTCACTGATTGCTTTTTTTTTCTTTTCATATTAGTGCAACGCTACGAGCTATTCAATAAACATGGTACCAGCATACATAATGTATTTCGCAAAGAGTCCTTATTGTGTTTGAAGTTTCTATAGCTACAAGTCAAGTAGGACCTGCTCAGTGATTTCGTGTATTATTTGTTCTCCAAGATCACGCATGTTTGTTAACTCCAGAAAGTATTGAAAACAAGTGAATGGAACCATTTTTATCGAAAAACACTTTACGGTACCAAACGCTAAAGGAAATCAATGTTTAGCTAGGACAACCAAATGACAATATAGTTAGAATTCACTCCAGCAACTGAAGTTACGTGCTATTCGTCTACATATGAAAAATGATTTGAAAATGTTATCATGTTAATGTATTTTGTGTCACGTCTTGTTTTTCTCTTGTTTGTTTGTTTTTGAATTTCGCGCAAAGCTACACGAGGGCTATCTGCGCTACCTTTAGAGAAAAAGACATCACAACTATCTTTCGCATTTTGGATTATAAATGCTCTCGACATATTCCTTTATATTTATACAGGATAATCAAATATATCTGAAGCCAAGAGGCATCTCAACTAACTAAATAAGATGCAACTGATGTTTGAGTTACCATGAATATAAAGTTACCATTGTCCCTCCATTAATGATGTTCCACCTTTTAATTGTATTTTCAATCTAAATTTCTGAGGAATAAAATGAATCTAGAATGAGATAGCAAAGGACATTTGGTCATATTTATAATTACTTGAAAGGATTTTAATTTCATTAATGTACTAAATAAGTAAATATACGATAATGTATGATTATTAATTAATTATTGTTTGTTTAATTACAGTTAATTAAGCTTTGGTTGCTGGTCTACCCTCGTCTTTAAGGGAGTCCTGAAAAGGATTATATGTACTAGAAGAGGTCAATATTTGAACTGAAGTCTTCTGGTTAGAAAGGCTGTTATGTTATTCCTAGTTGGTAGGGTGTGTAGTTTTAGTGGGTATATTTAGTTCATTTAGTTTGAAAGTTAGGGTAACCTTGATATTTTCCTAAAAACCATTCTATTCAAGCCTTAATAAGGAAGACCAAAGTGAAATGGATAATACAACAGTTTTTTCTGACCAGAAAATAAAGGATCGAACCTCGGTCCCTTCTACAACTCTTTTTAAGACATCTCACATTAGTAGTTGAAACTTAGAAAAGAAATCGCTGGAATATAGCAATGGAAAAGAAACTAATTAGCGTTATTGTAAGCTAACAACCAAGACAGCGACTGTTACCAAAAACGATAATAAGTACATAAAGATAAATTATATACGTTATAACACCCCTTGTTAACTAATATAACTAATTAAAGGAATTAAAGAGTATGTTGCATATAGTTTCTCAGGTAAACAAAGAAAGCAGTAAGAAATAATACATTTTTTTTCCTTTCACAACATTTTAAGTTTTAATCTGTGGAAATATTTTTTAAACCAGGCTTTAAAACTTAAGGGTATATCTGGAAGTGTGCTGATCAATAAGTATCAATGACATTGTATTCATTGGACTAGGTATAAGTAACTAAAATAATATAAAGACGATTATCAGAAACAATGTAAACATGAAGTTCCATAACACGGAGAGTTTGTTTGCTTTTTGAATTTCGCACAAAGCTACTCGAGGGCTATCTGCGCTAGTCGTCCCGAATTTAGCAGTGTAAGACTAGAGGGAAGGCAGCTAGTCATCACCACCCACCGCCAACTCTTGGGCTACTCTTTTACCAACGAATAGGGGGATTGATCGTAACATTATAACGCCCTCACGGCTGAGAGGGCGAGCATGTTTCGTGCAACGGGGATTTGAACCTGCGGGGCGACCCTCGAATTACGAATCGAATGCCTTAACCACCTGGCTATGTCGGGCCCTTTAATGGAAAGCAATGCGCATGTGACCGCCACGAGGTCGAATACCAAGAATTAGTCTTATTGGATCTCAAGCGTGCCACTGGGCCTGCGGGGAACTGATTTAGTGAAGAGTCATTACGTACTTCTGGAGATATTCTCGTGATATGGATATCTAAGGCATATTAATTGATGACTTCATTCCAAATGGCATGGTTGAAAACAATGAAAAAACCATTATTCAAAATGTATTATGGTCTACTGGACAAAATTTAATTTTGAGCAGATATATGTATCTCGCTAAGATTTACCGTTGATTTCAGTTCAGTTGTCTTTGACCATAAACATCAACGTTTTAGGAATAAATGAAGTCTTTAGAAGAGTTCGTAAACAGCTTTACGCTCTAGATATTCAGATATGTTTTATATAGATACCTATCAGAGTTTATCAGTTTCATAAGAAAACAGCACTGATGTCTAATATATTTCATAACAGATTAAAACTTTCTGTTAAAAAAAAGTTATTTCCTTTAACCACTTCCGCCTGAACAATCATATTTCATTTGTATTAAGTTGCCATATGTAAGTTTGAAGGGATTGTTTTTTTTTGGGGGTGGTGGAGGGGTGGAGGGGAGGCCTTAAGGATTAAAACTATCATCAATCAGACGCGCGTTTTACAACCAGTTCTTCTTTTTTTTATTTCACTGTGTTCATCTTTTCTTTCCAGAAGGTAGCTAGCTAGCTCACCGTTGAATACAAGCTTATTGAAAGAGGAAAAACCTTTCCAAAGCGTACACGATAGTTTTGAAGGGAAATGTATAAACAGCGTAACCATGTACGTCAAATAAATTATATGTAGACCTACATAAAGAGATGAGACACAAAAGCAAAGGAGAAAGAATGCAAAATATGAGCTTACTGACGACAAGTAAAAAATCGTACAAGGCTTAGCAGTCGCAATAAAGCATTTCTTCTAAACTAAAAAGAAACTTATAAAATATACCTGTTTTACGATTCGTATTTACTTACAATTTGATGTCTAAATCACCAAAAACAAGATTGGCTACAACATTGCAAGCCTGATTTTAAACCTATTTACTGATTTATGTAATTGGATCAAAAAACAAAAACAAATAACACCAATCAATGATAACAATGATTTCTTCAAACAAAACAAAGTAGAGTGGTTGAGCCCGCCACCTAGTGGTACAACGGTATGTTTGCGGATTTATATTGATAGAAACTGAGTTTAGATTGCTGTGGTGGGCAGAGAACAGTGCAGTTTTATACCTTATAATAAACAAAAGTTGAGTCGTATATTGAACGCGTTTTTGTGAATTTCATTTTATATTGTTAAACGCATGTACAAGTAATTGTCGCTTGCCTCTTCGTCTAGGAGGAACATCTTTCTTATTACGCAGGTTTATGACGTTATTGTGTTTTAAAAATCGTTCTATTTAGGTGATGCCTGAATGATACATCGAAAACAATTTTGTGTGTGTAAACTTTGTTTTCAAAATATACAGAATAGATTATTTCATTTGTATCGGTGGTATGCTGTTTATACAAATTTGAACTATCTAAAGGAACTGTGGTTATTATATTCCAGCCAGTCTGATGAGTTCTGGTACCGAATGAAATGCTTCGTCAGCAACAAATATGAGAGACATGATATTGTCGAAATGCTAATATACGTTGTTCTTCTCGGAAACTTCCGAGATTAAAGCAAAAAATAATAAGGATACGACTCTAATGTTCAACACTTTATTGTACAAAGAAAACAAGGACAAAAGTTAAAAAGCTATTACTGTTATTAAATATTTGCACAAGAACAGTTAGTTGATCATGTTAAATAAACTTAATACTATTGCCTTTAGTCAGATGTAACTGATTATAATCACGCTTGCAAAAACGTTCAAATCTTAGCAATTGTTACTCCAGTAAAAATACAAATTTTGTTTCAGAAGTGAAGTCATTTAATACTTGAATAGTCTGACACATTTCTCGATGTAATTTTACAACGAATTTTTATCATAGCAGAATATAAGTCTGTGTTCTTTCACGCTTCTTATCATACATTTCAAGAGGGTTTGTTTATCATAGAATTTTCGCGTAAAGCTATAAAAACGTTAAATTTGCATTATTGTCCCTAATTTCGAATTGATAGACTAAAAGGAAGACATCTAATCAACAACACTCACAACTTACTCTAAAGCGACTGTTATTTGACCGAAGAGTACAATTTAAATATCACTCTTAGAAAACTTCGATATTCCCGAACTGTGAAAAGTGTTTTTATGGCAATGGGACATGAGCCGTGAACCATCGGTTCGACTGAAAAAACCTAAAAAAGTGTTTTACGACGGAATTATATTGTTTTTTTTTAAATTAAGCACAAAGCAACACAGTGGACTATCTGTGCTCTGCCCACCGGGGGTATCGAAACTCCTATTATAGCGTTGTAAGTTCCCATATATGTCGCTGTGCCACTGTGCCATTTAAAATTGATGCTTCTGTTAAAGAATGAGTGCCTCCATGTATTCGATTTTCGAAGATCTTTTTTATATTCATTGAGTTTTGTATTGATTTATTGAAACGATGCTATTATATCTTCATATGTGCATCAGTCGAAGTATACGAACTTTTTAAAAAATGATTTGTCTCATGTCATATTTACAAAGTATATATTTTTTTTTTACCCGAAAACAACTCAGTTATCGTGGATTAAAAAAAATCAGTATCGGTGATATATTGGCGTAATATTTAGCCTGCTGCTAGGAACGGTTTTGATTACTTGGAAGATTGATTGCTGGTAACAAACTATGGCTAGTTTGGTATTTTGAAATTCAGTATCTGCCATGTTGTTTTTCACCCACCTCTCAAAAAACAGCTGACTGCACTTTTTACATATTAAAGTTTGTAGTGTATGTAAAATAAATCATAAGTTTAAAATAAGTGGAATAAAACAATTGGGGTTTATTATTTGAAACTATAAAACTATTGAGGTTTATTATATGAAACAATCATAAACCTCTCAGTGTTTTTCTTTTAGCAACACTAATTTTATTAGTTTCTAAATTTGTTTAAAGTATTACATGTTAGAATAAATAGATGCATTTTATTTTTCAATTTTACAGTTCAATTTGAGCCGAGATCCTGTGTAATCCAGTAAGATAACACCCGAAATCATTACGTCAAATATTTTAAGTTACGTGAAACGTATATTTAAGATTTGGTTTGTTTCGAATTTTACGCAAAGCCACTCGAGAGCTATCTGCGCTAGTCACCCCTGATTTAGCAGGGAAGGCAACTAGTCATCACCATCCACCGCAAGCTCTTGAGCTACTCTTTTACCAATGAATAGTGGGATTGACAGTCACATTATAACGCTCCCACGGCTGAAAGGGTAGCATGTTTGGTGTGACGGGGATTCGAACCCTCGACCATCAGATTACGAGTCGCACGCCTTAACCCACCTGGCCATGCCGGGCTCGTATACTTAAGGATAACATTTTTAAATACGCTTTAAGGATACTATTTTTCACAAAAGTTCGAAGCTTGAATCACGTTTATTTTTAATTATATTATCCATCCAGTGGTGGATTAACGGTAAGTTTGAGGGCTTATGATCCAAAAATTGGGATTCGATACCGCAGTGGGTAAAGTATAGCTTTGTATTTAAGAAGAACAAAAGCTCAATTAAATAACAATTAAAAAAAAACAAGTAATCAAGGTTTACTGAAATTTCTGAAAATAGTTCGTTACATATTACTTTTAAAAATATGCATATATATATAAAGGGGCCGGTATGGTCAGGTGGTTAAGGCACTCGACTTAATCTGAGGTTGTGGGTTCGAATCATTGTCATACCAAACATACTCGTCCTTTCCGTGTGGGCGTTATAATGTGATGGTCAATCCTATTATTCGTTGGTAAAAGAGTAGCCCAAGAGTTGGCGGTGGGTGGTGATGACTATCTGCTTTCCCTATAGTCTTACACTACAAAATTAGGAACTGCTAGCGCAGATAGCTCTCGTGTAGCTTTGCGCGAGATTTAAAACAAACCAACTATGTATATAGATATAGAGATGAAATGTATATTTCTTTGTATTCCAACCCTTCTGAGCCTTCCGGAATAATCTTAGTCAAAATGTATTTGTAAACACTATGATCTGTGGCAAATGTTCTGAAAGGTTCAAAATCAAACTTTGTTCTATTTCTATCTTGTAAAGTCTGATGGTTAATTACTCTCGACATATTAAGTCCTCAAACAATATTTTCAGGCTGATGCTTTAGACGATGCCGAATATTGTAAATAGTTTCAAGTTCCAAGAATGAAAGTTCCAAGATTGTTTCTCAAACCACCACGATTTTATCGTAGCTAAAGAGATGTAGGGTGTTGAAAAGTAGGATCACCTCAAAATCTGTATTCGTTAGTTGATGGAAAGAAACTGAAAGTTTCTTGATTGTTTAAGAGATGCAGTGTATTCAAGGGTAGATTCGCCTCAGAAACTACAAATGTTATACACGAAGAAGTTTTGTTGTAATTTTAAAATTTTAAGACAACGTTTACATTCAACATATTACAGTAAAATATATGATTCATATTAAACTGACAAAGTTGTAATTAAGTTTACACATTCTCCGTCAGTTGACGGGTGTTGCAACTTGTGTGATCATGACAAGAATAAAAAAAGACTAGTATCTTCGAGGAAACAGGTCGGTCAAGCAAGTCATGAAATTCTAGAAAGATTAGAAGGAATGTTGCGGTGTTTTTCACACCACCCCTTAAGGCCATGCAATATGTTGAAATGACGTTCTTTTAGACGAAGGCCGAGAATCTTATAGAAGCTGTATTTGTTTGGCTAAAATAATATTATCACAAAAATAACGTTGAGAACTTAACGACATCTTGTTATTTGCTTTAGGTTATCGATTTGATACCACAATCCTTTTTTGTTTTGTTTCTTGTCTCAGCAAATTAATTTTGTTTTGTAAGGTTTTATCTCGTCATGGATTGTTAATTCTAGCTAAAAGAATTTCTTTTCACTGCAATTCCTGAATCTTGTACATTAATATGATTCCATAAGCACCGGGATTTATAAAATAAAATTCTGTTATTTTCGGGATTGTGCTAGTATTTTACGTACAGGAGAGGTGTTACTAAAATTCTTTGATTTATTTCTTTTCGTTGTAGCAGTCCGTAACCAAACTGAAGGACAATTTTTAACCAAAGCATTGTCTGGATTAAACTTCTACTAATCCATAACATTGTTTTGAAATTATTTTGTAGCTTAAAGGTATATCTTATTGATAACAATGAAACAGTGCAGCTGAAATTCCTAAGTAATTGTACTTGGAAATATGTTTCTTAGCGGTCTGCAGTAAATTTACACATAACGTTAAAATCCGGCGCTCAATGTTTTACGCGATGAGCAGAACGCAAGTTCTGCGTTAAAACAAAAATCACAATACATTACCTACATATAATTTTTACTAACATCTGTAGGTGTTTTTTAAATTGGATTTTACAAATATTTTCTCTTATGGTTTATCATATTTGTATTTCCGAATGTAAGATGTCACGTTGAAGTGATTTTCTACAGCAATATACATGATTAGTACTTGAGTAACACACGCAGTCTCCCCATAGTATCTTATAAACACTAATTACTGACTGTATTACTGTTGTTGTTGTACGTTTGATGATAAGCATACAGGAACGCCAATTATGCCTGCTGTAAAGATCGAACCTGTATTTCTAGCGTTTTAAGTCCTCAAGTTAACATTAAACTAACGAAGAGGGCGCATCATTAATGACATTCATAGGGTTAGGAAAGTCACACTTTTATGTTATCAACATTTCTCACTAATAATTATTTATCAAATATTTTTGCTTCACTCATTCTGTATTTTTTTTAAAATTAATAATTATGACTAGTTATGTTTGTTTTGTTTGTTTTTTGGAATTTCGCACAAAGCTACTCGAGGGCTATCTGTGCTAGCCGTCCCTAATTTAGCAGTGTAAGACTAGAGGGAAGGCAGCTAGACATCACCACCCACCGCCAACTCTTGGGCTCTTTTACCAACGAATAGTGGGATTGACCGTCACTTTATACACCCCCACGGCTGGGAGGGCGAGCATGTTTAGCGCGACTCGGGCGCGAATCCGCGACCCTCGGATTACGAGTCGCACGCCTTACGCGCTTGGCCATGCCAGGCCTGACTAGTTATGTTTTAATTGATTCAGGATTTTCCAAAATCGAAGTAAACAACATGGTTTTGCATGAAGACTTCTGAAGTTATAGTGTGTTCACAAAGGTGAGTGTTTTTCATCATAGGCCCCCCAAGCGGCTCAGCGGTATGTCTGCGGACTTACACGCTAAAATACGGGTTTCGATACCCGTGGTGGGCAGAGCACAGATAGCCCATTGTGTAGCTTTGTGCTTAATTCAAAACAACAACAACAACAAAATTTTCATCATAGATTCATCGAAGCTCTTGAAAATTGTCTATGATAGTGTGGTGTAAAAAACAAACAAACACTGGCTAGTCAACTTTCGTGAGGATTTCAAAAAGTTCTTATAATAGAGGGACGAGTCTTTTAAAAAGAATACTTTAAAGGATATATTCATCTCATTTGAGCACATTCCTTCACAGCCAGATTAATCCATAGAAGATTTTTCCAGTTAGCAATCGATTTTACTTGTGGATAAATACATCCCATATAAAAGGGATTTGCTTCATCGTATGTAAACAAATTAATCGGATTAATATTTAGAGGATTGTACTTGTTAGTTATCAGAGGATATTCCATGTTAATCATGTTAAAATTATTTGAAAAAGATTGATGTAATACCATGTTAACATTTCCATTGATAGAAAGAATTACCTTCCAAGGTGAACTCTCCGTAATTTGTGGACAAGCCACCAGAATGCAATGTATACTACGTTAAATAAAAACCGCTTGTTTATAAACGCAACTCTTATCAATGTCCTGTCCATCAAGGTTTATCGAAACCCGATTTTTTTACATTTTTAGCTCTTAGAATTATCGTTGAGATACCAGAGCAACAGATGTCTGTATGTATGAACGAGGAAAGTAGGTGTGAATGAAGTTAAGTCATTATAAGGCCAGAGTTCGAATCCCCGTTACACCAAAAATGCTCGTCTTTTCAGCCATGTGGACGTTATAACGTGACGGTTAATTTTACTATTCCTTGATAAAAGAGTAGCCAAAATTTAGCAATGGGTGGTGATGACTAGCTGCCTTCCCTCTAGTTTTACAGTGCTAATTTAGGGACGGGCAACGCAAACAGTCCTCTTGCAACTTTGCCCGAAATTCAAACCAAACATTCCTTGTAATTAGAAAATAATGCAAAAATTGTTCCTTATAATTAAAACGAATTTTGCATTATTCAAAAACAAACATTATAAGGAGTGTGAGGAAAACATGGAATACAACTCTAATGGACCACTTCTTCTTGAATTGTTGCTTGAAACATATATATACAAAAACGGCTCGTTTGGGTTGAGAAAATATTTTACATAGAAGAGCGAACAACGCTTTGACCTTCTTCGGTCATCGTCAGAAGAAGGTCAAAACATTGTTCCCTCTTCTATGTAAAATATTTTCAAGTCAAGTGGACAAAATCGAGCATTTTCGACACCATCTGCTTTTCGCATTTAATCGAGGTGTTAACGCCGCCAAAGCTGCTCGTGAGATCTGTTCTGTGTATGGCAAAGGAGCAATGCCTGAAAGTACCGCCCGCCGTTGGTTTTCGCGCTTTAAAAATGGGAATTTTTGATCTGAAGGACGGGTCACACATTGGTCGACCAACTGTGTTTGATGAAAAGCGATTGAACCAGCTTCTTTACGAAAATCCACGTCAAACGATTAGAGAATTAGCGGAGCAGATGGATTGTGGTAAAAAAACTGTGGTGAAACACCTTCATTCAATGGGCAAGGCTCAGAAACTCGGCGCTTGGGTGCCACACAATTGGTCGACCAGTGTGTGACCCATCCTTCAGATCAAAATTCCCATTTTTAAAGCGCGAAAACCAACGGCGGCCGGTACTTTCAGGCATTGCTCCTTTGCCATACACAGAACAGATCTCACGAGCAGCTTCGGCGGCGTTAACACCTCGATTAAATGCGAAAAGCAGATGGTGTCGAAAATGCTCGATTTTGTCCACTTGACATTCTATATAATGAGCTGAAAATGAAAGCAAAAATTAAAGAAATATGAAAATCAAACACACCATCTATTAGTTTGTTTGTTTTGGAAATTCGCACAAAGCTACTCGAGGGCTATCTGTGCTAGCCGTCCCTAATTTAGCAGTGTAAGACTAGAGGGAAGGCAGCTAGTCATCACCACCCACCGCCAACTCTTGGGCTACTCTTTTACCAACGAATAGTGGGATTGACCGTAAGATTATACACCCCGACGGCTGGGAGGGCGGGCATGTTTAGCGCGACGCGGGCGCGAACCCGCGACCCTCGGATTACGAGTGCACCCCTTAACGCGCTCGGCCATGCCAGGCCTATCATCTATTAGAGCAAAAAATTATTTACCAAATGACATGAAATATTTTGCGAAAGCGTTTCATTTATAAATATTTTTTTAACTTGAAAAAACGCTCACGAATTATTCCTCAACCCAATATTTCTCTACAAGTGGGTTTTCTCGACATCACTGTTACTTGAAACAACAATAGTACTAGGAAAACTTTTAATATTTTTTATTATAATAAACATTGTATATAAAGAAATTCTGGGAAACAACAAAGTCAGAAATTGCAAACATCTAAGAATATTACAGCACAGTAGTTACTATTTATGAAATTGTACAAAATATAAGAGATAATTCTAAGGGGGTGGAATTTAAATATTGTGTTGATTTAATTGACTTGTAAAGAAATGTAACAAGATATCTTATTTCGACCATTTAAAAGAAAACATTTTTTACAATATTAAATGCTTTGATTGTTTGTTTAAAATTAGGTTCAAAGCTACACAATGGGCTATCTGTGTTCTGCCCATGAGGGGTATCGAAATCTGATTTTTAGTGTCGTAAATCGGGAGACATACTGCTGTGCCAGTAGGTGGCCGAATGTTTTGAACTAATACCAAATAATAATGCAAAATATGTACTTCATTTTTAAAAGTTTCTCTGGGAGATTTGTTATAACTACGAGCTGTCTAAAAATGTTTACATGGAATGTTATTTTTTTGTTGATGACGTAACACATGATCTTACACTTAACAATATTGAAATATGTCACCTCAGTTCTCTTCCATTAACTTAGAGTACTTAAACCTAAATATTCCATTTACCTCTATGCTTGTAATCTACAACTATCAAGAAACCATAATACAGAATCATTTGTCTATCTTATTCATGTTAATTTAAGTTAAAAGCAAATTAACCTAAATTGATATATTCAAAGACTTTTAAGCATAACCAGACAATTTACTCGATGTTTGATGCTTGAGTTACTTTCTTTTATGCAAAATTGCAAACTGTGAGATACTTTGTTTAATATAATTCCGTGTTTCCTCGCCTCTCAGGCCGCAACTTGGTTCTTAGACAATATAAAAATAAAAGAAAACTGGCGAGCTGCCTACTTGTCATCATTACCCTGTGCCACATGGGCCTAACCCAGGAAATGCTAGCATTTAAAGTTTTGATCCTCCGTGTACGGACTTTGAATAGATATACATGATTAATGACATATTAATGATTATATATCCTATCTGACATCAAAGCGATTTCTCATTTTGTTACTGATATTGAAAGTAACCATGTAGCTATTAGAACCGCTAAAGGTACTAACGCAGTGAATTCAAAGGTCTTTCTATTAATCCATTCACTTTTTCTGCTACTGTATCGATCTATCTATTAAAAGCAATAAACATACTATATTTTATTATTGTCTATAAAATTAAAAGTTATATATTTTCTTTTAGAACTCTTTGATGTTTCTTCACCCCACCCCAACAAAAAACAAATAAAAAACCCTACAAATACAACTAAAAGTTAAGCTCCATACGGTTTCATCCAGATTTCGAAACTGGAACACAGTTTTACATTCCATGCGCCTTTAAGGATAACATGTGAGTTACATAATCGTGTATAACATTTTTTTTACTGAATTTTACACGAATAAAATGAATCAATTTCACGAAACGAGATCGTGTGTTGAGGTGCGTGATGTATGCTCAGGAGTTAAATAGTTCACTCAAAAGGAGACTTCATAGCATGCTTTGCAATCATAAGCCGGATGCTCTTTCAAAGCTGTTTTGAAAAGGGAGAGATATCACTACAATGTATTCGGTTCTTTGTTTCGTCGAAGAAAATAAGGGCAGAGATTTATTTTTAGCAGCGCTATGTTTTTTGCATGAGAGAAATAAATAAGTGTCTGAACTTTTATCTCCAAACTTTTCTCATAATTTCGGCTTAAAAGTGAAAAATAAATGTTTTGTAATTTATCTCCACAGATGTCTCGTCATTTTAACAAAAGACTCCTTGCAATCACACGTTTTTATATCATTACTAATAAAGTCTTTACGACTTTTTTTCACTCACCACATGTTATATAAAAAGAGCGAATACCATACGACAACAAAAAATGCATATTGTGTAAATATACGAAAACCTTCATTATTCTTGACAGAATTTCATGCCGAGTGATTTCAATTAGGAAATGAACAGTATGAGACAAAATGTTATCAAACTGTCTTTTAATTGGTGGTTTAAGTTTTTCTTTTCAGTTTATTTGAACACCTATAATCTAAGAGATATATTTTTCGTAGACATAGCTGAAAGACATGAGATTAGTTTGACATAATAAGAGAAATGGAAAATTAAATAACTTCGAAACGACAATGTACAAATCAAGTGTTTTCTGATTAAAAATAAATCCATATAGAGATATAAAAACATTAGCGTTTGTATAATATCTCAGTAAAGTCACCTAAAGAAATTAAATTGATCAGATGAATCGCAGAAACATCGAATAATTTTAATAACGTGATAAACACATCAATGTTCCAAAAACAAAACGTTGCATACAGTGTATTGCATGAATTGTATTACAGCTCAGGAGACTTATGTTACCTATTTAGTAGTCATACACTGATAATGTAACAGTGTATAATTTATAAAAGAGAATAATGAAAGTTTAATAGGTAATTATTTCTTTTTTCAGAACTAATGCAATACAGTTATATCCGATTGGATATTGGTAGTATTGAAATATTATTCGCAAACGAATCTATGACTTGCAGCCAGAGATAGTATTTCACAGATAGTATTGTATCTGTGACTATGAGCATATTTCCTGCAGTCTGATCAGAACTGTGGCAGTAATGTTGCCCTTTAATTGCTCGAGCGGATCATATGTTTGGATTAGGCCTGACTGAAAATTCTTGAACTGGGAGATAAGCGAAACTCTTTTTCGATTTTAACAAACAGATACAAGTTTTGATTAATACCAGTTCTCATTAGGGTAATTAATGTTAACCAAATTTTCATGCCTTTGGCCAGCGTTTCTGTTGCTTGGATAGTTTAGGTTTTTTACATTTTTAATCTGGCTTAAGATCATCAGGCAAATATTTTTGTTCAGGATCAGAATAATTTCAGTAATAAGAATAATAAACATATCGTTGTTGTTTTGGTTTGTTTCTAAATTCCGTGCAAAGCTATTCGAGGGCTATCTTCGCTATCCTTCCCTAATTTAGCGAAGATAGCCCTCGAGTAGCTTTGCATGAAGTTCAAAAACTCCATGATTTATTAGAAGAAAGGCATCTTGTCATCACCACCTACCAATAATTCTTGGGCTACCCTTTTACCAACAAATAGTGGGATTTACTGTTACTTTATAATTCTTGAAGTTCTTGCTTGATTGGATAAAGCATAAGCCTAAAGATGTCTTCAGTTTGAGTGACTCTATATTAATACTCTAAATAGCTGATCTTTTCTGCTGTTTTGCTACACAACAGTTTACACGTCAAAACTAGATATTTAGTGTTATAAGCTCCAAATGTACCATCAAGCTTTTGATTTTACATTTTTACCTTTGTGAGTATTATTGTAAAAATTTGCGTTTAACAGATTATTTTTCTAGGGATCTGACGCCAATCTTCAGTAAATGGACCATATATATATATATATATATATATATGTAAACACATACTCGTTAGTTTCTTGGGATTTTCTTATCGGTTTACGTATAGTCCACGAACAGCGAATTCAAATGCGGAATAACTAAAGCTCAGTATTACTGAAAAAACTGTCCAAATCTGAGGCATTACGTAAAAAAACGGTAAAGGTTATCAACATTAAACTTGTGAACTATAAGTGAATCGCCAGTGTGAAACAGTTGGATATTATAGAACTAACAAATGGATAATGCGAGAAGAGATTCACTTTCAAAATTTGTGTTCACGAACAAGTCAGTAAAGTACTAGATAGAAAGACACCAATTCGAAGATTTTCTTATTATACGTTTAAATAAGTATTACCTGAACAACAACAAAAAAGACTTAAGGTACCGAAGAGTATAATGCAGGAAATTAAGTTTGTTTGTTTACTGAATTTCGCGCAAAGCTACACGAAAGCGATCTGAGCCTCTCAAACTTTTGAAATGCTAAACTAGAGGGAAGGCAGTTAGACGACACCACCCACCGCCAACTCTTGTGATACTCTTTTATCAAATTACTGTTTTACCGTCACATTATAATGCTTCCACAGCTGAAAGGACAGGGTAAGATCGATGAGAGGATTCGAATCCGGAACCTAGAACTTATGAAGTCGAGCGTTTTAGCCACCAGGCCCTTGGGAATTAAGAATACGTGAAATATACCCAAAATATGGGTGCGCTCTTTACCAGTTATCATTTTTCTATATTAATAGAAATTGCTACCTTCTTTATTTCTAAAAGTAATAAAAAATTAAAGGCAGCACTAGGATGCTTGGCATGACCAAGCGGTTAAGGCACTCGAGTCGTAATCTGAGGGTCGCGGCCTCCAACCCCTACCACACCAAACATTTCTTCACTTTCAGCCGTAGGGACGTCAGTCCAATCATTCGTCGGTAAAAAGAGTAGCCCAAGAGTTGGCGGTGGATAGTGATGACTAACTGCCTTTCCTCTTGTCTTATACTGCTAAATTAGGGACGGCTATCACAGATAGCTCTTGTATTGTTTTTCACGAAATTCAAAAAGAAATATACGACACTATGAAACAATTCTATATACTATAAATACAGAAATACGGTGTGTTTAGAATTATGTCCAGAATTTGTACAATTCCTCCGTATTTTATCACCGTAATGAAAGTCTAAACATCTGTGTTAATATGTATTAAAGCGTTTATCGGGTAAAAAGTGCATGGAGAGTTGAAACGCATGACTTGCTACACAGGTTATCTTTAATTTATGTAGATTGATGCTTAAATCTTTGACTTACTTTATAGGTTGTTAGTTACTGTTATTGTTCAATAAGGGGCTGAAATACGGGACTTGCTCTACATGCTTTTATCAGTTAATTCAGAACGGAGGGTTAAAACACAACTTGCTCTACAGGTTATTGTTACTTGGTGTGATATGTAGGGTTGACGTGTAAAATTTTCTGTAAGAAAGTGTGTGTGTTTTTCTAATAGCAAAACCACATCGGATTATCTGCTGAGCCCATCGAGGGGAATCGAACGCTGACTTTAGTGTTGTAAATCCGAAGACTTACCGATGTACTTTGGGTAGCTTTTGTAAAAGAAAAAGAATAAATATGTAACTTTTTTATCATGTAAATCATTCCTCATTTGGTACAAATTGGAGGTGGAACTAATTTGTCAGATTCATTTGTACTAATACCTAGGAAGTAAATTAAGAAAATGCTCTAGGAGAAATAAGATAGATAAGTTTCAGAGTTTACGGTCATTCTTTCAAGTCAGCTATGATGAAGGCCCTGAAAAAAGCACGTGAGTCTGTGACTATTATAATAACTGAAATGAATCTCACGATTATTTGACAATAATTTAACAGAAGACATCGAAAGCTATCAAAAACTTAGTATTCAAGTTATAAAAAACGAAATATACAGGCCAGTACGCAAAGAACTGATTGCCGAACAAAAGCTTTTAAGATTATATACGCTTATCATTGATGTTACGATGTGTTGCAGGTTTGACAATAACTCCGAGCATATAAAAAGTACAGATACAGGGCCGGGCGTTGCCCATAGTTAGCGTGTCGGACTGCCAATTGAAGGGTTTGACACTTGACTCAGCTGAACAAATTCCATATTTATAGAAGTGACACTACATCCAGTTATCCGATTTAAAAAAATAAGACAAATCGGTTGTGGTGGCAGGTCCTGCTGGCTATTTGTCTTTTATCTAACAGGCAGTTCGAAATCAGGAATATCTTATAAGACGTAAGGATTCCCGATCTAACCTTTTGATATATGGTGTCGTTCATATTGAAAAATGCGATCACATTTTTTAAAGAAATGTGCGCAAGCATTCAGAAACTTGTTGAGTAAATGTATATATATATTTTTTTTTGATTTTGTGAAAAGCTACTCAGGAGCTATCTGCGCTAGCCGTCCCTAATTTAGCAGTGTAAGACTAGAGGGAAGGCAGCTAGCCATCACCACCCACCGCCAACCCTTGGGCTACTCTTATCCCAACGAATAGTGTGGTTGACCGCCACATTATAACCACGACTGGGAGGGCGAGCATGTTTGGTGAGACTGGGATTCGAACCCGCGACCCTCGGATTACGAGTCGAACTCCTTGACACTCTTGGCCATGCTGGGCCAGTAAATGTATATCAAACCTTCACCTGAACCACAGTTAACAAATTTGGACGAAATTATAACATTGATCTAAGAGTTAAAAAGTAAATTTTCATTACCTTTTGGCGTTTGAAAATCCAGTCAACTGAAATATTATTCTTAGTGACAATTCATTTATATATGTATATAGATATGTCTAGAACACAAACGTTTGTTAGCAGCTTTGTTACCAAGTAGTCTCGATATTCAAAACATGTAGACACAATAGTGAAATTACCTCTGAAACAAAAAGAGAGGATTCCATTGCCTTTAACAAAATGCTATCACTCTAAGAGGGAAATGTCGTTTTTACACATCATCTAATTAAGTTGAGAAGAACTAATCCCATAGCTCATTAGGTTCAAATGACAGTTTCATTCATTTTCTGTAACATATTTATATCGTTCTAACTTAATAATCGATTCGAATACAGTTACATGTTCAACTAAAGCCTGTAGGTAAGTATTAGTGGAGATTATGTTCTCCAAGCAGTTTAAGTCAAACAAGTTCGTAGCTAATTACATACAAACAGCTGAAACTGAGTCACATAAATACAATTCCCTATGCGATACCCAGAAGACGGTGCACCTTGAAGTTTTTTGAAAATCACTGTTGACAAAGAATCCGATATCGGGCACAAAAATTTGTGGAACATATCAACGATATGTTTTTATTTTATATATATATATATTTTTTTTTCACAAAATGTATTATCTTGCTTTTAATGCCCCCCAGTGGCTTAGCGGTTTGTCTGCGGAATTACGACGCTAAAAACCGAGGTTCGATACCCGTAGTGGGCAAAACACAGATAGCCCATTGTGTAGCTTTGTGCTTAATTCAAAAGAACAATAACGTACTTCACTTCAGTATTTTTAGATACAAAAGAAAAACGTGTTTCTTTTCGCAACATGGCGTCCCAAAAGGCTTATGAGAACAAAAAAGCAATAACTTTAGATGGAGTTTTTAAATTTTACAAATCATTGGGTTAATGAGATCATCATTCATACCCACCCTACCGTGAAACTTTTGAATACCGCTTGGTTTAATTTTATAAAGAAGTAGCACTATCCATGGTTCGAATAATACTTTTTACACAATTTCTATCTCTTATTTAACCACTTACTAAAAATATCCTTAATTTCAACCACGTTAACAAAGAGGTAAGATTGTATTTCTATAATTTTTAATTTGTTGTATATTATTTTAGACATTAGAATATGTAAGGATTTATTATTCTTGTTTTTTTCTCTCTTATCACTACCTTTAATTTTTTTTTTCTTTCCAGTAGCATAGCGGTATGTCTGTAAGTGAGTGAGTGTTTTCTTACAACAAAGCCACATCGGGCTGTCTGATGAGTCCATGTCTGGAAACTTACAACCCTAGAAACCGTATTTCAATAACCGTGTGGGCAAAGAAGAGATAGCCCACTGTATGACTTTCAATTTAACTTCAAAACAAGCAGTTACAGTGGAACTCTGTGAAGCAGCCACTTTCGGGACTGAGACAAACTCAGTGATGTCGAGAAACCCACTTGTTGAGAATTTTATATGCAAAAACAGCTCGTTTGGGTTGAGAAAATATTTCAAATAGAAGAGCGAACAATACATTGTTGAATAAAATTGATGTCATTTCTTCTATTATTTCTTCTATTGGTTTAAATTTCTTAGTTTCTTAACGATCATGTGAGCGTATACTGTTAATAGTGGTGTACTGTATGCTTGTTCAGACATAATGGTAACAGGTAAGTACAAATACACTGAGAAAAACACAAAAACTTACACTTCTAGAACAATCGCCGTGATGAAACAACAATCAGTGATGTCGAGAAACCCACTTGTTGAGAATTTTATTTTGCATATAAAAATACTGAGACAAACTGGCCTGATTAGAGGGGTTCCACTGTACATAATTAGAAATTATGTAAACAAAAAAGGGACTGTGATTGAATGTTCGCTTTCAAGGGGTGATCGAATCTGAGGGGTGGGCGTTCAGAGGGGTTCCACTGTATATATATATTTAAATTCTATAATTTCATCTTTCAAGTGTAATATTGTTTTGAGTTTATAGAGAAAATTTTAAGATAAAAAAATTCGACAGAAACGACGATAGAAGACTGTTTCGTAAAATTTAAAGTCTGGCAAGTAACCCATTTTATGTAATGCATACGTTTTCTTGGGTACATCAAAGACATTTATACAAAGTTCTGGTGATAAAGGAAGCATACCGTATCTTCCTATATGTATATATTTATATATATATAAATGTATGTCTGACCGATAATAATTCACGTTAGGTTTTAATGCTTTTGTTTCGACAAAGGTTAATCACAACGTTTGCGCGGCATCTCGTTAAGCCTTGACTAATTGCAGGCCAGGTTAAGATTACTCAGCTACTTGTAACTTGTTTGTATGTCTGCTTAGTGAGGTGCTTTTATGAGACAGTAGATTATGCCTGTGTTTATGTCGCTATACTATTTCATTGCATTAGTTTGTTTATTCTGGGTTTCTGTACTCTGTGCCCAAATCAAGTTCATAGCTTACAGATGAGCCACTGGTTGTCTTATGCTTTATAGCAGAAGTTTTATATATCCCGTGGAAGTTTTAAGGATAAACTGTATTTACATTCTACCGGCACAATCGAGTTTCACTTAGTTTCAATGACGCTATTGTCTATTGCGTCTAATATGACTGGAATGCTGTCATTATAAATTTTTGTACTTATGAATATTATGATGCATTGTCAGGTTAGTTCCCACATTTGGAATTAGTCTAAATCTTCCAAACTAATCGAAATTAGTGCGAAACTACTGCGGTTGCAGATGAAAATATGGTTGCCCATCAGATCAGTCAGTTCACTTTTGTCGTAATATAGAGTTCAGTATTTACATCTAGTTAGTTTATTGATGAAGCTAATTGTATAGATATATTTATTAGTTCTGATCTCTATAGATGAGGTTTACATTTTTGAGCAGAAGTTATTAATGCTGTCTCAGGAACTTAAGTTAACAAACCTCGCGTGTTTTCCATGTTTACACACAAATGACTTCTCGTTTATCTTATGAATGTAACTCTACGCATACTTTACGTCAGTTTGATTGATTTTACTTTAGGTTGGTATTCTGACAAGAAACTTATTTAATTCTATATGCGTGAAACTCTCTCGAAGTTTTCACTGTCTCTTGAGTTACTTTAATAGAAAGCCCGGCATGGCCAAGTGGTTAAGGCAGTCGAGTCGTAATCTGAGTAACGCGGGTTCGAATCTCATGCACATCAAATATACTCGTCCTTTCAGTCATGGGAGCGTTATAACGTGACGGTCAATCCCACTATTCGCTGCTAAATTAGATAAAAACTGCTAGGTTGTGTTTGTTTCTTTGTTTTTGAGTTTCACGCAAATAATGGAATTGACCGTAACATTATAACGCCTTCAGGGCTGAAAGAGCGAGCATGTTTGATGGGATGGGGATTCGAACCAGAGATTTTCAGATTACAGGTTGAGCGCTCTAATCACTTGTCCATGCCAGGCCGAACTGCAAGACATTAACGCATTTACCTGTAAGGTTATTATAAGATAACTTAGTTTATATACTACATTCTGTATCCTAGAATGACCCTAAATATATTACCATAAAATTCTAAATTCGCAGCAAAGTAGAATCACACACTAAAACAGCAGTAAGTTCACAGATTTACAACCCTAAAATCAGGGGTTCGATCCCGTAACTAAACACAGCAGGTAGCCAGATGCAATTTTGCTATAAGATAAGCACATAAACATGCACCAAAGTAGAAAGTCCAAGTCTTATAATAAGCAATTTCTTGTTTTCAAGATAACCTTAATTATCAGATGATTCAAGAATTACAAGAGAGATCTGACGCTACGGCATTAACAATAAAAGGAATGACATCTAATCAACTAGACACTACCAACTTTTCAACTATTTTGTATCATCAGTAGTGGGGTTTGATCGTTACATTTACAATGTTCAAATGGCCATAAAGTGTGAAATACGTTTCTTTTTCGTGAAAGGATTTCGAGCCATGAATTCTCGGATTCACAGTCCGAACCCTTATGCACATATACTTGTACTAAGAATTTCACAGTAGAATTTTTCACCACTGTTTCGAGCTTTTAAAGTTATTGTCTTAAGAAGATAAGTACCATATAAAGTGTAACATTAGTTTCAAGTGAAATTATTGAGAACAATCCGGCTACAGTTAATGAATTCGACGCGTGTGCTTCGAAGAAAGAAATCAAATCTGACCAGAACAATGTAGGTCAAATTTGCCCAATAAGTCACACTTCAGTTACATTTTTTATGAGAAAGGTCACTGAGCTTATTAGGTGGGCAATGTACTTTGTTTTAGCGGTTTTCGCAAATATTACAAGGTCAGTCACGAGCTTCCGAAACGAGTCAACAATAGTATTCAGTGTACGTTACAGTTTATATCGCTAGAGCTCTATTTATTTCTGTGATATTAATACTTTAATACTCTGTAAACCTTCCACATAGTGATATTTCCTTCAAATGAACCTGTATAGAAACGCTTAAATAATTTTTAATTTTTCAAGGTAAAATTTCTTTCTTCAGTTTCTTTTCTTATTATAATTCATGTTGGTCTATATTCTAATTGTTTCACAGGTGTACTGGGTACAGAGTACTAATTTACAAATTTATAAAAGTGTATTTTAAGTTGTTATTTCCGAGGACTTTAGCGAATAAGGTGAAGAGATTTCGATTTCAATCGAACTCTTAGGTAAAGTTACATTACGGTGTAATGGTTAACAAAATAAGGGGTAAGAGTAAGTTTATCTCTGACGTTCAAAGGAGTACAACTACGCATGTTCTTCTGGCAGAAAACCGTTATTTAAGACTGCTTTTTGATTGACAACACAGATTGCAACTCGCTGAGCTGGTCAAGTTTTATATTACCCAACATAATGATGTCTAAATTCTTTCTAACAGTAGGATAGTTTTTTTTCAGTTCGATCTTACGTTGAATAATTAGGTGGTAGAATAAATGTTTTAAATTGTTAAAGCGGCACCTTTAGTACTAAGAAATAAACAGTCATATATAATATTGTAATTAATGGTAAAAAATCAACAAAACCTAACTGATTTTAGTTCTTAAATAGCATGACGTTGGTTTAACCAGGAAGTATTAATTTCCACTCGAGGATTTTAAGATCAATGCGACCAAATTTATTTCTATTTCTCAACTGGAAAATGTTAATTTTAGCAAGAAACTGTTCGTTCACTTCGACTCTGGAATTTAGAAATCATTAGCATTATTTTTTAATACTTGGCCATTAGGAAACTGGTATTCGCCGGAATATGTTCATCCCAAGATACACGTCGAACTAGAAAAAGATCAATAGTGCAGAGACCACATTAAATCCTCTCACTTAAATGCGGAAAAAATGAATGTTTTTTCAGGCAGTATATTTTCTTATAAGGGTTTAATTTGCAATGCAATGAGGTAGTTTTACCTTAGCTAAACGACCGTGAAAAAATAGTGTATTCATTACATTTTTCGTTACAATAATCCAATAATAATTCCCGGGCTAAACATGTCACATGAATATCTAGTTTAAATCTGTAGTTATGCAAATTATCAGTACAAAATATACATTTTTATTACCATTAAGGATATCTTTAAAATGGTATTATTATATGTTTATTCTATTTCTGTCAAATTTACTGAAAGTTATGTATATTAGCTTTTCTACGAATATCTTGTTTTTGCTTGAGAAATGGTTTAGAAACTTTAGATAGAGGAAGGTATGCTTCAAAGGCATTCTTAATGGACTGCATCTGTCCAGGAAGTCTGAGCAACCGGAACAATTTGACCTGATGAAGATCTGTGCTAACAGCTCAAAACGTCACCCAAAACTTCCTAGACAGATACGTTTAATCAGAAATGTCTTCCAAGAATACTTTATTTTATATAAATAAGAACTTCTACCATCAAACAATAGAGGTACGGTTCATAAGCTGTTCAATATATGCTCTTTAACAAATAACATTTTCATCAGTTAAATCTTTGTTTGCATAGCATTTTACGTTTCAGTTTCTCCAATATCTCACTTGTGCCATTTTAGATTTTGTTATAAAGTACAGATGATGTCGACTTTTTTTGTACATCTTTAATAACAAAACGGATCTTTCGTGATCATTACGTGTTGCCCTTACATAGTTCTGTTACAGAACTACAGATTTCGTTCTTATTTCTGATTCTATATTCTGCAGAATATCTATTGATCTATCTAGTCAGAGTAAAGGATTCACAATCTGCTGTCATTCCGGAAATGTACTATAATGATTCTGGATGTCTTTGGCAAGGAATATCTTATACAATAGCACAGAGTTATTAATCTAGGGCTGAATGAAATGACTTTCATCTCTAACAACACACTTTTTTTTTGTTTCGTTGGCTTACTGTGAGTCAGCATCAACTAATGTATCAAGATCAGAAAAAGATTCGAACACTTTTCTCCGTACAGTGATTACCTCTGCTGATACGGTTTCTATAGTTCTAATTACATAGCATTATTCTTCCAGTGCAGCTTGACACGGTTACCACTGCTTGCGTCCAAGGCGGAAAGAAATTCGAAGAGTTCAAAGTTCAATTTCAACAAATTTGACTCTCTTAGCATCTGCTACGTAACAAAGTCCATCAATCAACTACAATAAACAAGCGTCGCCGAGTGATTCCAAAATACAATTGCAGAGCTCTACAATAATGTGCTATACGGATTTGATTTTTGAGACATATCAATGTAATAGTCACATATAATATGATAATTAAAGTAAAATAATAGATACGAATAAATATATTTTTCATTTCAAAAAGGGTGTAATTTTGAACGCCCCTTTAGCGTAGCGCAAGCTCCTTTTTGAAAGATTATTTTTAATGCCCCCAAGCGGTACAGCAGTATGTTTATGGACTTACAACGCTAAAATCCGGGTTTCGATACCCGTGGTAGGCGGAGCACAGATAACCCATTGTGTAGTTTTGTACTTAATTTAAAAACAGGCCCGGTATGACCAGATAGGTTTAGGCGTTCGACTGGTAATCTGAGGCTTGCGGGTTCGAATCCCCGTCGCACCAAACATGCTTGCCCTTTCAGCCGTGGGAGCGTTATAATGTTACGGCCAGTCCCTCTATTCGTTGGTAAAAGAGTAGCCCAAGAGTTGACTGTGGGTGGTGATAACTAGCTGCCTTCCCTCTAGTCTTACACTGTTAAATTAGGGACGGCTAGCGCAGATAACCATCGAGCTGCTTTAGGCGAAATTCAAAACAGACAAACAAACATTTAAATTGATAAATGTATTGACATTAGAAATTATTTGTGCCTCAAGGATAAGCGATTTGTGGAAGGCCATGACCTGTTTGGATATGGTACCTAATTGGAGAGAGGATATCAATGGTATCAGTCAAAGGGGAGTAAATCTGTCGAGGGAAAATACAAATGAAAACTTAGAAAAAATTCAGTAGGTTTTGGACTAAATCTAGTTATATTGATTTCTCAGAGAACACATTGTGGACAACGAACACCTGGAAGCGTGGTCTGATGTGTTTTGTTTCACACTTTTCTTTACTGTAATTAAAAGTAAAAATATCACCCTGTTTTTGCTGGAGATGGTATAAGAAATATTTTTATTGGAGGACCTAAGTAATTTAAATAATTACGAAGAATTAATAATGAGCATTCAGAATATACGTGAATGTTCAGAAAGCTGAAATCAACAATGATGAATTTACATTATAATAAACAAAGACTCTTTCAATACTATAATATAATAATTCACTGTGCTAACAGTTTTTGAAAATTTTGTTTCGAAGAATATGAAAGTGAGTTCTGTCATATTTTATTTTTGGAATGACCTAGAATATCTTATATTTGTTCTTTGCCGAAATCAGTGACTACAGTTTCGGATGACGCAGTCACCACGTGTATAATTGAGTAATATATTTTCCGATATCTTGTTGAGTTAAGGCTGCTACATGACTGATATTCATCGTATTTTGCATATATGTACAGAATATCTCTAAGATTTAGCGTGAAAAACCGTATGAGTGGTCGAATGTGTTATATGCAAACAATTTTGGAGCTTCGTCTTGTCATTACAGTCCAGGCTACCACGTCTAGTCGTCTTCTGTCTGACGACAGTGTTTCTTGATAATAGATCTACAGGGTAATTTCCGTGCAAAGGGAAAATAGTTTTAAAACTATTATATCAAAAACACACTTTACTTCCGTGCATGATTTTCGAAATCCATATAAGAATTGTATTTTCCAGTGCTCGTACCGACAGTCTAATCATAGAGACTTACTGGTAAGTTTTGTAAGAAATACCCTGAATTCTTGCTTTATTCCACTTACGCTCGAGTTAGGCGACGGTGCAACATTTTAGTCGTACAAACAACTTGTGTAAACGTGACCAGTGTCGCTTTTACACCCGTAGAATTTGCTTGATTATTTTGTCTTTTATTGCCTAGGACACGTAGGTGTGTAAACGTGACTTGTGTCACCTTTTCAGATGAGGAACTTTCTTGGTTATTTGTTTTTATTACTTAGGACACGCAGACGTCTTTTGTCAGTTACTTTTGTGTTCTTGGATTCTTATCTGTTACAAGATGCCCCACGTTGCTTATTACTGATGAGATACATGTTTTTGCAGATCATATTCTGGATGGTCCATTAAATCAATAGACATCGTTGTCTTGAACATTTTAATCTTTCGACTTGAACAAATCTTTATGACCTGAGTGTATGAATATCTTGTGTCGGGAAAAGCTGTAATACATCTTTCCCAAACATTATACCAAACTACGTGAAGATGTAAATCCGATACAATCAGTTCCAATCGCCACTTTACATCGGTAGTGGTTATTACGTGACTTGCTTACTTAAAATTATGTGTTTTAATATAACGTATTGCAGTTTCTATCTCTCTCTGTATATATATTTATACAAATATATTTTATAGCAACTACTGGCGCAAACGTTTTTCATCTGGAGAAGTTGTTTGTTACTAAGCGCAAAAAGCTATCTGAACTCTACCCACCACGGGTATCGAAACCCGGTTTCTAACAGTATAAATCTTCAGACATACCACCGTGCCAGACAGATCGGGCGAACAGAGGATATTTTTAGTTCTAGTGATAAAATATATAGTTCACGTTTTGTTTCCAGAAGACATACTAGTTTCGTTTCTTAAAGAAATCATCTCGACGTTATGACAAATTGTTTGACATTTAAAGAGCAAATATAATACTTATGTAAAAAAAATCTATAAATGAGATAGCAACATATTCTATATTCAGCTAAAATGATATTATGTTATTCAAGAGAACGATCTTTTTGGTTATTTCTTACGGTTGGATATAAATTTTTCTTTCGGTTTGTTGTGAGGAAAATAGTTAATTTGATAGAGCTTGGTGTACTTATATTTAAGCATTAATCTGTTTGTTTCGAATTCTGCTGGAAGCTACGCGATGGCTATCTAGGCTAGTTGTTCCCAATTTGGTAGTGTAAGAGTAGATGGAAGGCAGCTAGTTCTCACTGTCTACCACCAACTCTTGGGCTACTCTTGTTATCTATGAATAATAGGATTGACGCACCTACGGCTGAAAGTGCGTGAATGTTTCGTGTGATAGGGATTCGAACGCGTGTTCCTTATATTAGGAGACGAGTGCCTTAACCACTTGGCCATGCCGGGTCTGTGTCATTGGTACTCAATACTATTTATATTCTCTGAAAAAGAAGTGCAATTATTGAAGAAGATTAAAATCGTTAAAAAAATGTTTGTTTTATGAACTTCGCGCAAAACTACCCAAGGGCTATTTGCGCTAGATTATAGATATAATTTAGCAGTGTAAGACGAGAGGGAAGGCAGCTAATTATCGCTACCCACCGCTAATTCTTAAGCTACACTTTTATCGACGAATATTGGGATTGACCATAATTTTATAACGCTCCCATAGCTGAAAGGGCGAACATGTTTGGCGCGACAGAGATTCGAACCCGCAACCCTCCGATTACAAATCGAGTGCTTTAACCACCTTGCCATGCCGGGCTCCATTGAAAAATGTGAATTTGGTGGAGATTGCATGTAACAAACGCATCTCCTATTTTCAGAGTTCTTCATCAGAACACGTTTAGCTTTAAACAGTATATTAAGTATACATAACCTAAGCATTTCAACAAAACGATTTTAATTTTTTTTCTTTTGATTAATGTCGTAAGGTGTAATGGAAAAGAAAAAACCACCCCGGAGGAAACTTCTGTTTTTAAGCTCTGGTGTTCCTTACAATCGATTTAATTTTAACTTAGATTTTTGTAGCCAACTGTAAACCCTAAAAAAAAAAATTGTAACAATAACAACCTGAAGATTTAAGTTACTGCGTTGGTATTTTTCGCAGATTGGCGCAAACACATTTAAACGATACGAAGCGTGTCTCACAAAAAGAATTAAATTTGTAACTCTCTTTATCAGGTGAGCATTTTTCCTTATGGCTTTGCTATAGGAAAGGCTTTGCTTGAAGCGTGAGTTGTAAGCATAATGGTGAAAGCTCAAATTCATTAAGTTTCTTTCACAACCTTCTAGATCTTTAGTTTACTTGTTCGTCGCAAGAAAAGTACCAGAGTGAAGAATTCAACGACCCTGTTGCCCTCTGTATTTGTCATATTATTATGTTTTTGAAATTTCGGTAACAGTGGCATACACACACAAAAGAATAGAAGTAATAATTTTGTACCAGGTCTATAGGTCTTTATTTCGAAAGTAAATATGAAAAATAAAACTATATTTTTATGAGTTAGTACTGTGAAACTGGGAATTTAAGGGTCCACGGTTCGCACCCCTTGATGCACGGGTGCGATGCGTACTTTCTGGCTATGTAAATGTTATAAAAAAACGAGGGCAATTTCTATTATTTCATAGAGTTATTTATGGGTTCTGGTGAATATTTAGTCTATTAATTTAAAATTAAACATGTTTGTTTGTTTTGAATAAAGAGCAAAGCTACTCAAGGGCTATCTGCGCTAGTCGTCCCTAATTTAGCAGTTTAAGACTAGAGGGAAGACAGCTAGTCATTACCACCCACCGCCAACTCTTGGGCTACTCTTTTACCAACGAATACAGAGATTGATCTCTCTTTATAACGCCCTCACAGCTGAAAGGGTGACCATGTTTGGTATGACGAGGATTCGAACCCGGGACCCTCGAATGACCAGTCAAACGCCTTATCAACTTGACCATGCCGAGCCTTTCTAAAAGGAATACTAAAGGCCACCTGGAGGGGTAATTTGTTTCAAAAACTCGTATCACTTTATTGTAAAGTGTTGCATGTGACTCAGTTGTTAGCCGCTGAAATGACGTCACAAGAAGAACGCTTAACTTTGCAATTGTTCTGTCGTGACGTCAGTAAAACGTGTGCATGTTATGAATTACGAGAATAATTATGGACTCTGTGAACTACAATATAGCACGACATATTAACTTCAAAAGCAAGAAATAAAAATATTGTAATTCTCAATTTTTGTTTTATTTACTCTCGAAACGGAAATATGCGAAAGCACATCCTGTATCATTAGAACTATTCTGTGTCGTACATGATCATGTGATCCGTACTTTTGAAATAAAAGCGTTGATGTATGAAAGTGTAACATATTTAACTTGTGAAGTGAAAATTAAAGATAAAAACTTAGAAGTAAACATTCTTCGCGAAAGACATCAACAATCATTCTCAGCTAGTCACAGAACTACAACATAATATGATATTTTGTTCTGCGAAAATGTAAATGTTTTAGATGATATAGAATTTACACCTCTATAGTCTGTCAGCGGAACTACCTGAACGCATCTCGCCTCCTCTCTGAATGATCTATGATGATGCTGATAATATAGTAAGAAAGAAATTAGACTTTAATGAATTTACGGTTAAAAAAATACTGCAATTTTTACACGGATTATTTGAATTCTTCAAAATGATATATTTTCATACATTCGTGAAATAAATTCCTATAGACTGCAGCTCAGTTAAAAGTTGATTTATTTAAAATCTAAAGAAATTATAATTTAAAAATGCTTCAATTCTTAGAAGCTAAAATTTAGTCTTACAACATAACATAACATTTAAGGACGAGGAACATATTGGTCAATCACGCATTTCCCTTGCACTGAGCCAAACTAAAACTATTAAAACCTTTAATTCAGCCTTATCATCCACATATGTATCAAGCTTTCTTTATACAATCACTCAAGTTTACTTACTAGTGTCCCCAAGTTCTGTAATTCTCGCTGTTGAGTGTGAAACATGTTGATGTAGCAACATTATATCAATCAATTTCATAATATTAAAATCTTCAATCAGGTCCTCTGAGGCTCGGCATGGCCAGGTGAGTTAAGGCATGTGACTCGTACACTGAGGATCGCGGTGCCGCATCCCCGTCGCACCAAACAGCTCGCCTTTTCAGCCGTAGGGGCATTATAATATGACGGTCAATCCCACTATTCGTTGGTAAAAGAGTAGCCCTAAAGGTGGCGGTGGGTGGTGATGACCAGCTGCCTTCCCTCTAGTCTTACACTGCAAAATTAGGGACGGCTAGTAGACATAGCCCTCGAGTAGCATTGTGCGAAATTCAAAGAAACAAAAACAAACAAACAGATTCTCAGAAATTTTTCGTTTTTCAAGAAAATGACCCTCCCTTACTGTTCCTAATAATTCAGTGTCCTTCCCAAGGTAAGAGCCCAAGACTGAATACAAAACTTTAAATGTGGCCTGAACAGTGACCGAAACGATGAAATTATAATATCTTTAAGATTTACATTCAATATTTCTGTAGATAGAACTTAAAATTATATTTTCCATATCACTAGTAACAATACATTGTTTGGCAATCAGTGCATATATAATACATTGTTTGGATGACTAAAGAGAATGATCAACCATTACTCCGAGATCCTTTTTTTGTTCATAACAATGTTAAGATTATTCATCTAAATTATACTTTAATTCAAATTGTGATAATCCACATGAAATATCTTACTTTTAGTATAATTAAACTCATCTGCTATTTATTTGCTCAAATAACTAAATGATCTAAACTCTTGTGTATATCGCAGCATCCTCTTCAGATCTAGCAACACCCAAGACCTTGATATCATGAGCATATCTAAGTATTTTATTGATTATTCACTCATATATGTGATTAATGTAAATAAAATCTACACCCTAACCCTTATAGACCTTATAAACTTATAAACAGTAACATTTTAAAAGCATACCAAAATATACGTAAGGCAAAATTTCCCTTAGTAAAACCGTGTTCAGTATCCAACATAATTCTAAGCTCTGCAAGGTATGTTTTATCAAACTATCTAAACTTTTCCCACAACTGATGTAAGACAAATTGGCCTATAATTACTGAGACAATTTTTATTACCTCTCTTGAAGACATCAGTAATGTTAGCTAATTTCCAATCTGTTTTTATTTGTCCACTATTCAAAGACTTACAACAAAGTATGACAAGTAGCTCACATATCCAATCTTTGACTTATTTTCAATTCTTCGAGGAAATATTTTTTGGCCCAGGAGTTTTATAACTATTTTAACTTCTCAATTTTATTTTAAGAAACTCAGAATTTATGCAATTGTTTTGCTCAAGTTTATTTTCGTCTATTAATTGCTCAAGATGAGGAATACTGGTTTAGTTTCATTGGTAAAAAGTTAAGAGCAGAGTTTCATAGCCTTTTCATTTAACAGATATTAACCTTCTTTTGTCATCTCTTATAAATCCTATCCACATCCTTACATTTTGTTTACCTTTAATGTACTTAAAAAATCATTATTGTTATTTTTTTACGTTTCTTTTCAAATTTTTTTCACACATCCTATTGAATGTTCTAATTTCCTGTTTGACCAGTTTTCTTGATCTCCTCTAATCTTCTATGATACCAGTTGATTTGAAATGATGCTTTTCTTTAGTTTTATCTCTTAAACCTTTTGTAAGTTAACCTGTTTTTACTACCAGCTACTCTTTTCTTTATGTAAGGATTATATTTGTTTTGAATATTGAATTCTTTTTTTAACCTTTTCCATATTTGTTCAGTGTCTCCAAATAACTCAGCTGCTCAACTTACAACAGATAATTCTTGTAACATCCTTTCAAGTTTTTTAAAATGTGAATCAAAGTATGATTGTTCCTGATTTCCATGTGCAGTAGAACATCAAATCTATTACAGCAACGATCACTTGTACGTAGATGCTCCCTAATTTACACCCTCTAAATCATTTTGAAATTAGAAATTGACAATGAATGTAAAATAGCAATGTTCTTGGTAAATTTCTTGATCAACTATTAAAAGAAAACATCTTAAACAGTTTTCAAAAAACCTTTCTCTCTCATGGTTTGACTCTAACGTTTCCCAATCTTTATGTCTGAAATTAAAATTACCTGTAATTATGATCTCATTAACAGTTGAAATCTTAACTCATATAAAGTTTCTCATTAATGTCATGAGTTTCATCGAGCGCTTTTTAACGAATTCCCACTCAGAGTTATCCATTGTTATTCACTAAAATAAACCCAAATGATTTAACCTCCTTGCTAAGATTCTTAATGTTCTAAATTTCAACAGGACGTAACTCACAATTTACACGTAAAGCCACTTCTTTCCTTCTCTTTACCATTCTGTCCCTATTAAATAATATATAACCATGTATTTCAAAGAAATACCTGCCGTCAAAATCATATATATTTAACTATGTTTCAGTTGTTCCCATTCTATCAATTTTTCCTATTCCTACCAGTATCATTTAGTCATCTATTCTATTTATTATACTTCCAGTATTACAGTAGTAGCGATTAAGCCTATTCTTATATCTACTTTTACATTAATTTCGTATCCTAAACTTTCCTCTACATCTCAATTTTCTTTCATTTAGTCTATTTTTTACCTTCCGGTGGAGTAGCGGTGTGTCTGAGAACAAACAATGCTGGAAACCAGGTTTCAATATTAGCTGCAAGCAGAGCACAAAGCTATCTCTTTGAACAAAACACAGTAACTGAATAATACTTTAAAACTCCGCCAGAGTTGACATAATGTCTCCAGTTTAAGTTCAAACAAACAGACTTAGCTTATATATTCCTTCACCGCTATTTAATCCTGGTTTAAATTTTCTCTAACAGTTGAGTTAACAGCCCTTGTAAACATGCCAGAACCCTTCCTACTTAGGCGTAATCCATCTCTTTCACAAAGTTCCCTCCTCCCACGAAACTGATCTCACAAGTCCAACCTGCTCAATCTTCTTATATCGAAACAGCATTTAGCCCTAGTCACCTATTCAAAATTTGATCTCCACAATTAATTCCTTGAAGTATCTCTGACACAATTAATTTATGGCCTTTATCTTTGAATTCTTTTATCAAACTTTTGTACTCTTACTAATTAGTTCCTTTGACTTATTAGCTCCTACGCGCACGACAAAACTGCATCATTTGCAGTCCCCTTCATTGTATTGTTTGCTCTTTCAGTTTCATTTACACCCGTATTTAACGGTAGAATAATATGACTTTTTTTTCTCTCCATTTAACACACAGACTATTCTATTCACTTCTCGTATCAAGAAATCAAATATATATTTTCTCTGGTATAGAAGTGATTGTACCTGAAATATTTACTGACTCAATCAAGATTTTTCATAAAGAAAAGTTACAGACTTAATAAAAAGAATTGTGGGTAAAATATTGGAAATCAATATCTCAACTTAAGCTACATCGTAAGGTCACTTGGGCTAAAAAAGGTCAGTTCGTACGTTTCCAGGATTCACCTATGAAGCTATTCTTAACCAAGTAGCGAGATTGAATGTTATCATTATAACGTCTCCTAATAGAAAATACTGAGCATATTCAGTGATATATCGCAACTCAAACCTTGGACCTTTCCACACGTTAACTAATGGGCGAAAGTAAAAAGTAAGTTTAAGCTAAAGCCATTACTAATTTATAGCTGATAACCAGCCAAAGAGCAGTCAGTTAGAGGGACCAGTCACAAAGAATCTGTTCCTAATCTCTACGAGAGCAGTAGAATTAAAACGTCCAACGAGAGTTTAATTAATTGTAATTAATAAAATTCAAATGAAAAACACTTGAATAAAACTAAACTAAAACTATGTGTTATATTTATAGAATATTTTGATTCTTATAATAAACGTAGAGAATAGTTTAGCTTGTGGTTTTAATTAAACTTAAATTGAATTTGCATATTTCGCGAAAACAAAGAATTTTTACAAACAAGAAAACCTTATTTTCATCAGATAATAGGCGTACATTTGCTTACTTCAACCTCCGGTAATATAAATACAAAACCTATCATACCATCTGTTAGTTTTGGGTATGATACACCAATTACAGCAAATTTTGGAACTACTTTAAACTTTGAAAATGTGAAGAACTCACGAGTCTGTTTTAACATGAATATTGTGAAAGATTAATTTTAAGCACAACGTAATTACTTTGCAGATTAACTTGAAATTTTCTATTTATTTATCACGTCCAGTTTTTAGTAGTTTTATCTTAATTGTATATTATTTTCAAGAGATTCATCACTTCAAGTACAAATTATTGGCAATTTTGAGGCAGTGCAAGATGTAACTTTGTCTGAGAACAAAATAATAAAAAAGGTGAAAACTGTTCTACTTCTAAATGTTTAAAATTGGTGTTCCAAATAAGCAATTTAAATATCTCTGGTAAAGTATAAATAATTAGTGTTTAAACTCAGCAAGGAATGATAGGGCCTCAGATATATTTAAGATAAAAATTTCTTTGAATGATGTTTGGAACTGAGCACAAAGCTATGCATTGGACTATCTGAGATCCGCCCACTATTGGTATCATAATACGATATCTAGCGATATGAGTCCGTAGACACACCCTTGTACCACATGAAGGTTGAATTTTTTTTATCTTCAAGGAGAATAACGTGTTTTTAAACAGCTGAAGATATTATAATATAAATAAAAATCAGAAGGTCGGAACTGCTTTTTTTCTTTTAAACGAAGTTAAGTTTAATGCCCTAAAAATGACACATCGGTTAAATGGCTAGGTTAAACAACACGAAGCTTTTATTCACACCATTCCGGACGTAGAGCTCTTGACGGGTTGAAGGTTAACCAGTTAGGTCGCCACCTGTCACCTTCGCAACTACTGTTAACAGAGTAACGAGATTGATTCGGTTATAATGTCCCAGAGCTGAAAGTGAGAAAAGCTCGAACCTTGTATTTTCTCATACGTTAGCTATCAGGCCTCGTTGCCAAGCCAATTATTGACATCACTTAAGTTCACCATTTTAGTTATCTATGTTAATTATGTATCTGATGCAACTTAAAAGTATCTTTAATTTGTGGAAAACTGCTACTAAATCACTTGCAATCGCTCTGAATTTACGGCCCAGCATGGCCAGGTGGGTTAAGGCGTTCGACTCGTAATCCGAGGGTCGAGGCTCGAATTCCCGTCGCACCAAACGTGCTCGCCATTTCATCCTTGGTGGCGTTATAATGTTGCGGTCAACCACACTATTCGTTGGTAAAAGAGTAGCCCAAGAGTGTGCGGGCGGTGGGTGGTGATGGCTAGCTGCCTTCCCTCTAGTCTTACACTGCTAAATTAGGGAGGGCTAACGCATATAGCCCTAGAGTAGCTTTGCGCGAAATTCAAAAAACTAACTAACTAATTTCTGAATTTAAGTATTCGGTCAAATTAAACAAAACTATTAGGTGAAATTTGTTGGAATATCCGTAATTGAAGGTCTAAACATTTCAATAAAAATGAAACAATTACAAGATTTGAAATATCTAATTTTGCACCTCTATACATAACAAAAACAACAGCAAAACCAGTGCTCCAGTTACTAAGGGACATAAAACAAAATTAACAATAGAAATTTACTGACATAGTTTAAGTATCTGTATTGGATTTCATTATATAATATGTATTGAAATGTTGGTTTATAGAAGCGTCTGTTCGCTCAGTGATAAAGAGCTGTATTCGCTTCATAATGACCGTGAATTATTGAAGTTTTAAGAATGTGCATTTTAATGACAGTCGTAGGTATAACTAATGAGGTAGTTTTTATTAATACCAAAATATTCTATGAAAGCATTAAGAATATATTTATTAAATGCACTTGAATTAAAGAAACAAACGTAGGAAAACAACACATTGTTATACTCTAAGTTTATTTACAGAACTGTGTAATTAATTGTTTTCGACCACCAGATAATTTTAATTTCAAATATACATATTTATTTATCCTTCATGTCTAATTCTTCAAACACAAAAAGGTTATCATAGCTTAATCCCAAAGATATGGCATTGGTTGCAGTGATTGTCAACTACAACGGTACTATGTAAGAAAATAATTATTACGTAAATATCACTGTTATATTTGTTTTTTTGTTTGTTTTGAATTTCGCGTAAAGTTACACGACGGCTATCTACGCTAGCCGTCTCTAATTTTGCAGTGTAAGACTAGAGGGAAGGCAGCTGGTCATCACCACCCACCGCCAACTCTTGGGCTACTCTTTTACCGTCGAATAGTGGGATTGACCGCACATTATAACGCCCCCACGGCTGAAATGGTGAGCATGTTCAGTATGATAGGGATTCAAAATCCCGACCCTCGGATCACGAGTCGAACACCTTAACCAGCTTGGCCATGCCGGGCCTTTATCTTAGTATAAAACCTTTAATAATATCATCTATGAAGGTTAATGTATTTGGGATTATATTGAACAATATGAAACAAGAAATAAAAAAGTGGAATTTCATTTCATTCAATACATGTTTTTTACTGTGCAGTAAAACGATTTTTATTTGTTTTCATTATTTTTATGCCATGGCCATTATTAGCTATAAACAGTTAATGGCAGCTGGCGATTGATAGGTTTAGGCAATATATATCTAAGCATAATTCTTTGTTTCGTTGTTGTCTTGGAATTTGAGCAGAGTTAAATTTTTTCTCACTGATTTTCTGGATTTCTGTCAGCGAACAAATCCTTAATCTGTCAGACTGTCGTTCGCCAAATATGATCCTCTTGCTGTCTTAATCTTGATAACAAAAGCTGAGCGAGGGCAAATGTCTGGAATGAATTCTGTTTCATAGCGCTCGTTGTATGAAATTGATTGTTTGTAATGTGTCTAATAACGTGCTCCTTTTATAATATTAAGGGCACTGAAATTTGCAATAAGTGTGGTGTCTGAAAACTCTGAAGTGTCTCTCGTTATAATGTTCCTACTTACAAAATTAGAAACGACGTTTATAATTACCAAGTAAACATCGTCTATCGTCCAAATTACGAACTGGATTTGCTTTTAAACTGAGAAAGATGGATGAGTTGAAAGATCGGGCATCATGATAGCTGAATATAAACTTTCCTAAGTGTTTAACAGTTTAGTTAATTACATTGTAGCTCGGAGTGTATGTCTAAAAAATTTTGTTTCTTCAAACTTCAACTTTTATTTGATAATCAAGTGAGTTACAACTGATTACCTTTCGATATTCTTTATATTTCTCACTGAAGAGAAATATGATGATTTAACCTGTTCAGTGCCATGGACGAGTTAATTCGTCCTCAATTTCAACGCTAGATTGAGCACCATACATGCATGTGACCTAACTGTTTTACTTTCGATCCAAAATAGTGTCACGAAAAAATTACAAAATGAAAAATCCGGCATAGGAACTGCCTAGCAGCTGAAATACTTGTCAGTCAACAGGTTAAGACACGTGTAGAAGTAAGGATATTTATATAGCCTTATATGCAGAAACTTTTACTTAGATAGCCATTACAAAGAAACTGATTAAGTGAATTATTTTACCCTTTTGGATTTAGAACCTCTAGGTATTTTATTCCTACTATTTATAATAGTAATAAGATGCAGGGCTAGAAGTAGGCAAGTGTAGTTATTTGTGTAAAAACACATAATAAGAATGAATATTAATTAAAAGTTAATTTTAAACCATTACAGCGGCCCCCCAGTGGCTCAGCGGTATGTCTGCGGACTTGCACGCTAAAATCCGGGTTTCGATACCCGTGGTTGGCAGAGCACAGATAGCCCTTTGTGTAGCTTTGTGCTTAATTCAAAAAAACAAAACAACAACCATTACAGCGTGCTCAATATACAGAACTGTTTATATTTACTTGTTTATATAAACACATCAAAAGAAGATAACTAACGTATATATTCTGTACTGTTGTCTTCCTAAATACGCTTATTTTGTTAAAAACACTTTTATCGACTGTATACGAAAAAAAAATGTTGCGAAAATGCGCACTAAACACAGAACAAAGTTTCAGTTCAAGAACGTTCGTACTAAACACAGTACAAAGTATCAATTCAAGAATGTTCGTACTAAACACAGAACAAAGTATCAATTCAAGAATGTTCGTACTAAACACAGAACAAAGTATCAATTCAAGAATGTTCGTACTAAACACAGTACAAAGTATCAATTCAAGAATGTTCGTACTAAACACAGAACAAAGTATCAATTCAAGAATGTTCGTACTAAACACAGAACAAAGTATCAATTCAAGAATGTTCGTACTAAACACAGAACAAAGTATCAATTCAAGAATGTTCGTACTAAACACAGAAACAAAGTATCAATTCAAGAATGTTCGTACCAAACACAGAAACAAAGTATCAATTCAAGAATGTTCGTACTAAACACAGAAACAAAGTATCAGTTTGGAAACCTCTCTGTGTGACAATAGCAGAACCCTTGCTATAATTTTACTGTGCTATCAATATAGATGAGGTTGTACGTATTATATGTGTTTGATAAGTCCAGATCGTTTGGAAGCTTTGACGATTGATGAATCACATCATTAAAGTATTATTAAATGGATTTAATTTCCTTTGATATGAAAATGACTTTGTTTTGGCTGGAAAGTAAATAAAGAAAACAATGAAAAAAGAAATTGTTGCGAAAGTTATATACATATATAATAGGTAAATAAGTCCAATTACTTCTATACTTATTACAGCTGTAGGTATCACCTGAATCTAGAATAAACAAGAAACTTCGAAGTGGTATTGGAGTGATCATAAATCTTCAGAAAGAATTCTGTTTTCCCAGAATATTCTATATAGGCGTGAATATATCTAACACATTAGCATGTCAAACTTAAAAAATAACAAATAAACACAAAATAAAAAAATACAAAAGTACAAGAAAGACCACAATGGGTGCATCGTTGGTTTTGTGTTATAATGTTTACAGATCGTCCATTGTTCATATTATAACTACGTAGTGAATTCTACTTATGTGGTTGATGAATCATCCGTTGCTCGTAGTTTTCAGTTTGCAGTAGATGTTATGAGTTATTAAGATATACACTAGTTATTAAGGGCTGACAATGAATGTTAAGACTTGGAGAATGAACCCAAGCTCTGCAATTAGTATCAATGTGTTGAACTTACAGATGTGTACAAAGCCCCTTATTTCAGAGAAGTTTTTCATGTTGTTTTATCTCTTCCGAACACAGAAATATTTTCTCTTCTTTGTATCGTTCCTAAACAAATCGATTAAAAACACAGAAACTCACAAAACGTATGCCAAAAAAATCACATATGTGAAGTTTATTATTGCTTCTTGTTGTTGTTTTTACATTTTATTCAAGCAAATTTGAAGCAATAAGCAATCTTTGACATTTTCTTTACTGCCTTCGTTAGCACCGTTAATACACATTGGCATTCACGCATCAATGGGATCTTATGGGCTAAATGGCCAGTGTTGAAGCGTATAGCCGTCTGTAAGTTTAAGCTACAGAAAAAAGGACTTTATTGAGATTTAACCCGAAAAACAGGATTGATTTTCACCCTTGTAACGCATCTACAGCTGAAAATACGAGCGTTAGAGGAACTTCTGAATATCGACTAAAATACTGAATAAAGAGGACATCCCACATCTTCTTTCCTTAAGTCAAGCCGTCTCAACTTTGCAACAATATAATTAAAACTTATGAACAGCGTATAAAGTATATGACATTACGGTAGGAAACATTTTTGCAAGATGTACACAGGCCCGGCATGGCCAGTTGGGTTAAGGCGTTCGACTCGTAATACGAGGGTCGTAGGCTCGAATCCCCGGCGCACCAAACATGCTTGCCCTTTCAGCCGTGGGAGCGTTATAATGTGAACGTCGATCCCACTATTCGTTGGTAAAAGGGTAGCTCAAGAGTTGACGGTAGGTGGTGATGACTAGCTGCCTTCCCTCTAGTCTTACACTGCTAAATTAGGGACGGCTAGCGCAGATAGCCCTCGAGTAGCTTTGCGCGAAATTCAAAAAACAAACAAACAAGATGTACACAAACGTAGTAGCTATTGTTAACGGGCATAATGTTGTAACACGACATTATAAACCCCAATGTAGCTTACCATTTTACGTCTTATATCATTACTATTTTCTCAAGCATTACATCATTATGCATCAATAGTTACGAAAGAAAGAAAGAGATAAAACCGAGCGAAAGAATAATGAATGAAAGAAGAGTAAGAATAGTGAACTTCTGTATTTGAAGACCAGTAAAACTGATCAGGCATGAATTTCGCCAGCCGTTCATCGTGATTGGACTTTTGTTTTCTTAAGCTTGAGTATCAGAAAGTCCTGGAGTTTTTCTTTGATTTTCCTAATATTCTTTTTCGGTTCAACGCTCATAGAAACACTTATCGAGATTTTCTTAAGCAACTGAAACATTCTTTACTGTTTATGATAGTGAAAAAACAGCTTTGGTTTAAAGGGACTCTAGTCTTTTTAAACTGCATTAAAAAACAACGAGAGATCGCTTGTTCCATTGGATGAATTTCGTACTCTCTTTTGCATTTTAATATTAATCTTAATATGTTCTTATATTACGCCAAACAGAATGTTTTGCCTAGTTTCGAAACTGTTGTGTCCTTTGTAGTTTAACAAACACGTGTTTATTTATTAATAACCAGAAAATAACATTATGGTACCCAGCGTTTCTCTGTGTAAATTGGTTTGCTTTGACTTTCCTGCAAAACTACTCAAGGGCCTATCTACGCTAGCCGTCTCTAATTTAGCAGTGTAAGGCTAGAGGGAAGGCAGCTAGTTATCACCACCCACCGCTAACTCTTGGACTACTCTTTTATCAACGAATAGTGGCATTGACTGTCACATTATAAGGCCCCCACGGCTGAATTAGCCAGCATGTTTGGTGCGCCGGGGATTCAAACTCGTGCCCCTCAGATTCTCCGTATGTATAAGACTTGGAGATTATTTATACACAGTTATAATCTATGACGTTATTTCGAACGTCACGTAAAACTGAAGAGCGATGGCGAACAAAGTTAAATTATAACGTTTATTCGGTTATTAAAATATATAAAATGATTGTGTTCATACATATCTGTAAGTCTACGAATCAGTGGACTCAGCAGATAGTCCGATGTGTCTTTGCTGTAAGAAAACACGCACCCACTCATTCGTATCTAGAGTCGTATCATTTCGTTTATAATATCGGAACGCACTTGGCCATTGTGGTTAACCATACTTAAACTATGAATTCGATAGTTCAAGGCTCACTTTCCGTTGACGCAAAACCACGCCTCACATTCTGGGGGCGTTGACGCACAATGAGAGTGAAGGTCAAATCATACTTTTTTGTCAGATAGTAATATCTCGGAGCGTTTGACAGGTGCTGTTAATATAACTATATTCGCTCTAGCTTATTATTTTCAAATTATGGATGGCTATGCGCAGATATTCCTTATAAAGCTATGCAAAGAAATCTGAAATGAGCGTTTTTGTGTGTTCTCTTATAGTAGCGCCACATTGGACTATCTGTTAAGCCCACCAAGGGTAATCGAACCCCTGATTTCAGCGTTGTAAATCCGTAAACTTACTGCTGTACCAAGGGGGCGGGCAATTTGAAATGAAACAATTTATAACATTTGTCTTTTTATTAATTCACGTTGTAATAGGACCTAAACAACAGCGGTTATATACATATATATATCACGCACACATTAAATGCAACATTAACATATCATATGCTTTATACTTTACTTCATGTAATGGGATTTAATTATGTATTTCGTGACAGGTACGTGTTTTTCTCGACAGATAACAAGGCTCATTTAAAGATAAACATTACTGAACAACGATAGTTAAATTGATATTTTCTTCGTGTAAATACGATTTTTATTAGACATTAAAATCAATAGCATGTGGTTAATACTCAATACATGAAGACAAGATACTCGGCTGGACCTCCTGTTTTTCTTTTGGTAGTTATAATTCAGGAAGATAAATTCAGAAAATTTGGTGATGCAGGCATTCCATGGTAAAAAATAAGCGTTTACTAATAGTCCAATGATATATGAAAATTAAACAATCTATAAGAAAAATACAACAAAATAGAAATATAACTTTATTGTACATATATGTGTGTGTCCTATGTTTATTTATTTTTATATTCTGTAGCTTTTCCTTATTTTTCATTTCATATTTATCGCATTCGTTTCGGTAACAGAAGTTGTTTAGAATTATACTTCTTGTTATTACGTTAATAAAAGTCAACTTTGGCTCACTCTATGCAAATTATCTCTGGAGCTTGTTCCCAGGTCTAAAATTATTTTCCGATGAAATTGTGCGTTTAATTTGTCCTTGCAAGACCAAAGCTCGTCGTTATTGGTGTCTTGCTCTCTTTCGTAACTGGCCCTAAATATTATTTCGCTTTTATTTATTTTGAAGTTAATATATTATTACCGTAGATGAATACATCCGGTTGAGTACAGGCGAAAATGATCTACAATAAAACAACTAGGCTTCTAACAACTGAAATATTAACACTGTAAGTTTGTGATATGACATACAATACTGAAACAATATTTTCCTATAAACTAAAGCGCGTGTAAACTATGTACAACTGTTGAACAGAGACATATGCCAAACACATACAAATAGAAATACACCCTAGATGTATCTCCGCAAAGACCCCAAAATATGTTTTGTTTCAAGAGTGAATAAAACTAAAATTAGGAGTAACAAATATTTCTTGCTTTTGAAATTTATGTGTCATGCTGTGTTGTAGCCTGCAGAGTTTTGAATTTTGCGCAAAGTTACTCGAGGGTTATCTGCGCTAGCCGTCCCTAATTTAGTAGTGAAAGATTAGAGGAAAGGCAGCTAGTCATCACCACCCACCGCCAATTCTTGGGTCACTCTTTTACCAACGAATAGTGAGATTGACAGTCACATTATAACGCCCCCACGGCTGGGAAGGAGAGCATGTTTGGTGCGCTTCGGATTCGAAGCCGCGACTCTCGGATTACGAGTCGAACGCCCTAACACGCTTAGCCATATCGGACCAGCCTAGAGAGTACATCAATTATTTCACTATTTATGGCATGTGCACGTTTTACTGACGTCACGACAAAACAAATTGCAACGTTAAGCGTTCCTTATTTGACGTCATATTAGTATCTTTGAACTGACTGACAGGCAACACACTACTGTATGCTGGTGCGAGTGGTTAAAACATGGGAATAACAGTTTTTATTTTTCTTAGCACGTATCTGAACAATGGGGCATCGACGCTTTGTATACCACAGAAAACGGATATCTTGTTATAAGCGGTCAAACTTACCATTGGCTCACCAAGGGACTACTCAAATGATAACACTTTTTTATCAGTATTACGGCTTTGAATGTAAGTGTGCAATTATAGCATATTAAGATGAAAGAGATAACTTAATTAGTATCAAAATTTTAGTTAGTTTTTTGTTTATTTGTTTTGTAATTTTGCGCAAAGCTATACGAGAGTTATATGCACTAGTCATTCATAAGTTAGCAGTGTAAGACTAGAGGGAAATCATTATCGCCCACCACCAACTCTTAGACTACTCTTTTTCCAATGAATAATGAGGTTGGCCATCACACTATAATGCCCTCACGGCTGAAAGGGTGAGCATGTTTGTTGTAAACGGGAGACGAACTCGCGACTTTCAGATTGCGAATTGAATGCCCTAATCACTTACCATACATTTCTTATCATAGGGACCATTTAAGTAGATTTTCGAATTACACGGTAAATTAGGTGAAACATAAACAGATTCTGTATACAAATCAGATGCGAAATAGCAAAATATAATTTCCATAATATTCCTTTGGAATTCATCAATTCGCGTCTTAGAGTGAATTTTTTTTTTTAAAAGAAGGTTGCAAAGAACTTAATGTTTTAGTAAGTTTGTAGCTAGTTAATATAATGTAAAAAAATAGCTAAACTATCGTATGGCATGTTTAGAACTCATAGTTGAAGGACCTGTACAATCTAAGAATCATTTGCAACATTACCTGCCTCAGGGATCTTTGGCTGGAAACTTGGTTTCGTGATTTCAAGTAACATAACAATATGATTCTTTACGTTGTTAAAGCCTTGAAAATTGTTGGTATGGAGTTTATTGTTGTGTTGCAAGATAAATAATAAATTATTTTAAATATCTGTGCAGCTTAGTGATCGGTAGTTAGCCTTTGCATCCAAAATTTTACCCTTTTACCAACGAATAGTGGGATTGACGGTCACATTATAACGCCCCCACAACTGAAAGAGCGAGCATGTTTGGTGGAATGGGGATTCAAACCCGCAACCATCGGATTACGAGTCGAGTGCCTTAACCACCTGGCCATGTCGGGGCCCAATTTTTGTAACTATCAGCTGCATTAAAAAAATATCTTAAAAATTACAAAAATAGTGCTTTTAATGTTTCTCTTAGACTAAACTTAGCAACGTTTTCATTTAAAATAAACATAAAATACTGAATTGTATCTAAATTATCTGTGTATACACAGCTTTAAAAACAAAAGCGAACGACACATGATCCACAGTCTGTTTTTTTTATAGACCAATCAGCTAACTTCGTAATTTACTGACGTCAGTGTTATTCCAAAATTTTTTTTGATTAAAATGAGAAACAAAACTCTTTAATATGTAACTCGATTTCAAACAAAATCAATACACCTTCAGGCCGTGTATAAAGTTCGCTTTGTTTATTGATTCAAAAGACTTGTATTTGTCAGAAAGAAGTTGTTATTCTTGGTTACTTTGACTAATGATGAAAACTGATTTGAGAAATGTATTGTGTCTTCTAGCTCACAAAGCACTGACTATCACAAATCATTACATAGCTGACTGCAAACAAGCTTGACTTAAAATGATTTCCTCTGTGCAATATATGTGTATGCATTACTCGTCTTTCCGGCAGTTTCGCATGAGGTGGAAATAAGAAGAGTTTATTGAATTTATGATTGAAACAGAGCACACATGTGAAAGAACACGAATAGCCGTTTCTGGAGAGAAGAGTGAGGAATCTTTAACGTAATGTTCCTTTAATGAATACGTTCTATTTGATTGTTAAAGAATACTTGTTAGATTTTCAATAGAAAACTAAGAGAATAATTGGTGATTTCTCAATTCTGAGTGATCTTAGTGTATTCATTATTTTGGGAGCACGCCATTTCCATTACGACTTCATTATTGTAAATAAACGTAATAAATTTGAGTCTGCTTATTTCTTTATTTCTATAGTTGGGGATTAAACAATTTAAAAATGGATTTGAAAGACTTTCTGGTAACGTGTTTTTTTATCACAGGACATCATAAACAAGCCAAGAAATCGTAAGTAACAAGGAGGGTAAAATTCCCAGAAAAGAAAATAAGGATTTTACATTTCTTCTTCTAAAATTGCTGAACACTTTAACTGAATTTAGATAAGGAAGTATTATACTGTGTTTGTAGATATTGTTGTTTATTACACTGTGTTTGTAGCTATTGTTGTTTATTACACCGTGTTGGTAGCTAATGTTGTTTTTTACACTGTGTTGGTAGCTATTGTTGTTTATTACACTGTGTTTGTAGCAATTGTTGTTTATTACACTGTGTTTGTAGCTACTGATGTTTATTACAGTATGTTTGTAGCTATTGTTGTTTATTACACTGTGATGGTCGCTATTATTGTTTATTACACTGTTTGTAGCTATTGTTGTTTATTACACTGTGTTTGTAGCTATTGTTGTTTATTACACCGTGTTGGTACCTATTGTTGTTTATTACACTGTGTTGGTAGCTGTTGTTTTTTATTACACTGTGTTTGTAGCTACTGTTGTTTATTACACTGTGTTTGTAGCTGTTATTGTTTATTACACCGTGTTGGTAGCTATTGTTGTCTATTACACTGTGCTGGTAGCTACTGCTGTTTATTACACCGTGTTGGCAGCTATTGTTGTTTATTACACTGTGTTGGTAGATATTGATGTTTATTACAATATGTTTGTAGCTATTGTTGTTTATTACACTGTTTTTGTAGTTATTGATGTTTATTATACTATGTTGGTAGCGATTTTTGTTTATTTCACTGTGTTTGTAGCTATTGTTGTTTATTACACTGTGTTTGTAGCTATTGATGTTTATTACTCTCTGTTGGTAACTATTGTTGTTTATTACACTGTGATTGTAGCTATTGTTGTTTATTACACTGTGTTTGTAGCTATTGATGTTTATTACAATGTGTTTGTAGCTATTGATGTTTATTACACTGTGTTTGTAGTTATTGTTGTTTATTACACCGCCTTGGTAGATATTATTGTTTATTACACTGTGTTTGTAGCTATTGTTGTTTATTAAACTATGTTGATAACTATTGTTCTTTATTACACTGTGTTTGTAGCTATTGTTGTTTATTAAACTATGTTGATAACTATTGTTCTTTATTACACTGTGTTTGTAGCTGTTGTTGTTTATAACACTGTGTTTGTAGCTATTGCTGTTTATTACACTGTGTTTCTAGCTATTGTTGTTTATTACACTGTGTTTGTCGCTATTATTGTTTATTACATTGTGTTTGTAGCTACTGATGTTTATTACAATGTGTTTGTAGCTATTGTTGTTTATTACACTGTGTTTGTAGTTGTTTTTACACTGTGTTTGTCGCTATTGTTGTTTATTAAACTGTGTTTGTAGTTATTGTTGCTTATTACACTGTGTTTGTAGCTATTGTTGTTTATTACAACGCTTTGGTAGGTATTATTGTTTATTACACTGTGTTTATTACACTATGTTGATAATTGTTGTTCTTTATTACGCTGTGTTTGTAGCTGTTGTTGTTTATAACTCTGTGTTTGTAGCTATTGTTGTTTATTACACTGTGTTGGTAGCTGTTGTTGTTTATTGCACTGTGTTTGTAGCTATTATTGTTTATTACACTGTGCTTGTAGGTATTGAAGTTGTTAAAAAGAATTATAAAAAGAAAGCTGCGTTTCCATTTGCACCAGAACTTGTGAACGAAGCTATAACATTGTTCTCACGTGATATTTACTTCGTGTAATTGTGTGTTTTATAGCAAGACAACATCAGGCTATCTGCTGTGTAAACCGAGGGGAATCGAACTTGTAGCTTTTTCTCTTTTCCACCTGAAGATACGTAGTATACATACATTGACCAAATAATTAATTTTATTCGATACGTTTTTAGCTATCGTTAGTTGTCAAGTAACGTTATAAAGGATAATAGATAAAATATTTAGGAATACATTAATCCGAAATGTTATTTAAAGTAATTTCTTCTGTTTGCATCTGTTGTGGAATAAAAGAAATAAACTCTGATAAAATATTTACAGGTAGTCGTTCTTTTGGATTAAATGTTATTAAACTAAGGTACCTTTTTATAGTTTTTACTTTTCGCGTTAGAACGCTAAACCTAAACTAATAAGAAATTAATCGAAAGTGTTTTAATGGTAAGATTAAATGGTAGTACAGGCTAAGAACATATTCGTTAAAATGGTTCTTTTAATACTCCAGAACCTATATGTGTGGAATTTTGTTTTCGTGCCTATCGTGCAAAATAAAAATAAAAAAAATATTTAGTCCTAATTTAGCAGAAGAAATCAAGTCTATCCTAGCGATCAACTGATAAGAATTTGAAGAATCTGATGTATTTGTAGTAGAAACCTGCTTGTAAGATATAGGGTCGCGGGAGCGTGGAATCTCTTTGTCTCATTATCTTGTTTTAAAGATCAAAGAGATGTGGATGGCTAGAGTCTATTTATTCTTAAAGCTCTAATAAACATGTCTCATGTTGGTATTTGTAAGCCAGCGTGCTTTGGTTTGTCTGTTACATGTTCCCACTGGTAAGAATGCAAAAATGTACTGAAAATATTCATAAAGTCCAACCAAAAAACTCTACAAAATTTTGGAGGTTAAATCGCACTTTAAAAGGAAATTTATAATGCTATGCATAGATGAACAAAACCAGGTTTGTGAAGATCAATAAATATATACCACAATATTTTTTCAAGTTTTAATCACATGTAAAATAATACAATAATTCATGGAAACCCCCGAGAATAATCCTGTGTGATTACTTTGGGTTTTCTGTTTTGTACCACGCTGTCACAAGAACATTATTCAATTAAACAGATTGGTTTCACGAACATTTGTCTGATAAAAATGATACTTTTTGAGCATCATCTTTCAGAGGCAAAACTCTTTAATTTTGCCACTGCTTGAAGAATTAACTATTGACACCAGATGGAGCTGACAACTATAACTGCATATCAGACAAAAGCGTTTGTGTAAGATAGGATGACTGTGATTATTAATGTAAACTGTAGCAGTTTTAGACAAATATTTAAAATGACTTAAATGAAAACTTCTTTGGTTTATACATGAAGAATCCATAAAAATTCATGTTTATGGTTGGTTGTTTTAACAAAAAAGTACACAGTAAATACCTGTGGACTTTCTGCAGTGTGATTCGAACCTCGGATTTTAACGTTGTACGTCCGTAAACTTGCAACTGGCACACTAATATGTCAAATGGATTTTCAACATCATTACTTCTATTCTCGCAATTAGTTTTTTCTTCAATGTTTCATATTATCCGTGTAACTTTTTACTGTTACACGTTTTATTTAACTACTGCTGACAGCATCTAGATGAAAAGGAAAATTTTTATTCTAGTTTTGCTTCAGAATCAAAGAACTTGTTGCATCAAGTTTTCACAAAATGTCTTGTCCAAAATTTTTACATGACTTGTATACTTCTCGTGAATAGTAACACCCGTGTTTTCTATAGCCTTCATTGAGTCCTTATGAGGATGACGCAGATGCAATAGACTTGATTATATTCACCTTACTTTGTTTCTCCACCATCATAACTTCCAGGTTTAATGCTCTTTTGTTCTATTATTTGTAGTTCAACAAGACGGACGACTATTTCATTTATTAATTTTGCTATACAGTTAACATTGTCCTGTCATTTTCAGTTAGCATACCTTTTATGGTCGAACTTATTTTGGTTGACGTTGCTTAACCAATCACGTTCATTAATACGCATTGAGACATCTCTATCCATGTTTTATTATTGTATATAATCTTTTAACATCTTGATTTTATTTTGACAGTCTTAGTCTTGCGGGCCTGGTGTGATCAGGTGGTTAAGACACTCGACTCGTAATCCGAGGGTTGCAGGTTTGAATATCCGTTACACCAAACATGTTCGCCCTTTAAGCTGTGAAAGCATTATATTGTGATAATCAATCCCACTATTCGTTGGCAAAAGAGTAGCCTAAGAGTTGGCGGTGGGTGGCGATAACTAGCGGCTTTTCCTATAGTCTGCTAAATTATGGACGGCTATCGCAGATAGCCCTCTTGTAGCTTTGCGCTCGATTCAAACCAGAGTCTTTTGTTACTTTATCTAAAAGTTTAAGTTCGTATTTTTAGTCTTTCATCAATATTTCAATGTACAATGAGTTCACGTATAATATTTAAGCCAAGATTTGGTTATAAAATTCAAGTAGGAAAAAATGGTACTCCGTAAAAACAGATTGTGAGAATTTAGTCTGCAACTAAAGCTAAAAAATTGACTGTTAACTTTAATAAACGTTCAAATATGATTTAAGTTTAGAACTATCTTTCTGTCTAAAAAAATTGTGTGTTGGGAGTGATAGGAAAATGTTTGTATACGTTTTCAAAAAGTACAACTGATATGTAAATGTTGTGTAAATGTTTTGTAAACGACAACATGTCGTGTTGTATTTAAATTTTCATATCTATTATTTATATTTCCATGTTTATATTATTGTTTCAAAGTTTAAACCGATAAAAAATATGTTGTTATTCATTTAAAATAACATTTAGAAATTTCTAGAATTAGGTAGATCAATCAATTGTCTATAAATGGAAAGTGGCGGCCTAGTGTCTAGACGACAAGTCTCGTGCAAGAACGGACTTGCGCGTATTGCTCTGGAGTTATTTAGAAGTTACGCGATTGTTCGAGAAGCCTAGGCCTGCTAATATATAAACAGACGGAGACGCGAGAAATAAAAAGAATCATTAGTTTTTATTCGAAGAAAAGAATAAGAAGAGTCAGTCATTCGTTTGAGAAAGTTTAAGTGTTTGCTGTGAGTTTATTCAACTTGGATTTGTGATTAGAGCTAAATCTACAGAAGCTGTGATTTTACTTCATCAATATTTACGATTCATTCGAATTACTAGTTATACTGAAGGCCAACACGTGTAGGACTGTTTAAGGGAGATCGGGAAAATTTGGAAAACAACAAGTTGAGACATTCGTCGAAAACATCGTGAAAAGAACTTCGTCGAATTTATTGAACTGTGGATTGTTCCTGAACTTCTCCATTCGTGGGACCAAATAATCACCCTAGACTAGAATTGTGGATTTCTGATCTGGACTTTTGGACTTTCATTCTCGATCATTATATTAGATACAGGCCAGTACCATTTTGTGTTGTAATTAATTTTGAAGGTTTAAACTTAATATCTGTCATTGTTATTATATAATTTATGTTATATCTGTCATATATATAATAGTTTACTGTAATAAATTATACAAGCTGTTATCAGTGTCTTTCTGTTGCGTTCAGTCTACAGTAAACATACATAAAAAACGTAACAACAACTAAACAAGTGACTTAACTGTAAACCTGAAAGATTACAACTGGTATACCACGCATTGATGTAACACTCTTCAACAGTTGAGCTATCGAAAGTAGAAAATGTGTTCCTTAGCTATTTCTCCACCAAAAAAGTTGAACCCAGTTTATTATAACCATTCTGACTTATTCTGATGATGAACTTACTCACACATTCGTAATTTCAGTTCTATTAAACAAACCATACAGTTGACAATAATGTTCTTGCTGAAAATTACCGAGTGTTAAACCTACCATTGTTTCAAAACAAAAACACAACTGTTAAACACTTCTCGTTAGTCCTAACTGTAACTTTAACGTACGAGTATCACTGTCAAATAAAAAATTAAAATAATGACATCTATAATATAACATTCATTCATGTATTTTTTTATCTCTGCCGAGGATTAGATAAAGCGCTGAGTTTGTTCGAGTGCAGAGAAGTTTATATAAACAACAGGTATTTATTTATTTATTACTGTATTTGTTAATCCTAAACTAGGTGGTATTACAACAAAACAGATTTTAATACCTCCTGAAAATTATATTGGTTTGAAAGAATATTCCGTATACAGGATATGTTGCACAGTTCACGGTACTAATGCAGTGCAAATACAGTATAACTGTTACAGAATGTGTTTTCTAGCCATTCTGAGTATATCTGCAAAAAACGTAGCATGGCCTCGAGCTCTACTTTAAACGAGCCAATTTCTTTTGGTTTCTCTTAGGAGTAAAACTGTTTTTACTAAAGTTTTCTTTGTGATATAGATAAATATATATACCGAATCTAAATTCATCCTTTGTTAAGTTAACTTTGTTGGTAAAAGACCACAAACATATTTCCCTGAAGAGTGAACATACACTTTCTTACAATGCCCAAAGTTTTAAGTGAAGCTCGTTAAAACAAACGACATTTTGTTTATGTAAACATTAGGAATTTTCTTTGATCTGTATCAACGGAGAAGGTCCAGCATAGCCAGGTGGTTAAGCCACTCGACTCTTAATCTGAGGGTCGCGGGTTTGAATTCCCATCATAATGTGATAGTCAATCCTACTATTCGTTGGTAAAAGAGTAACCCAAAAGTTGGCGGTGGATAATGATGACTAGTTTCCTTTCCTCTAGTCTTACTCTACTAAATTACGGATGGCCAGCACAGATTGCTCTCTTGTAGCTTTGCGAGAAATTCAAAAACCAACTGTCTCAAGGGACATTTAACAATGATTCAAACGATAAAAATATAATTACGTAGGATTTCGAAGTTTTGTAATACATAACAAGTATATATATATATACAGGATCTTTTGGCCGTATGCAAGTGTTCGTTTAAAACTTTCCTCAGAAATTTATTGAAGAAACTGCAACACACGTGCTTGTTGTTCAGAACTGAAAAGAAATGCAACAGAATCAATTCTTCTTTGTATGCAGAGCTAACACCAGCATTAAGACTTTGATTAACTCTAGGGTAGAAGATATTTCTAATTATGATGCATCTTCTCTTAAATTATTTTAAGGAGAATTTTCCTGAGCTAGCGTGAGGGGAAAAAAAAGTTGACAACATTAAGAATTGCCTGTATTTCTCGGAATTACCTCAGAGTTTTCCATCTTACTAGTTTATGTTTCTGATTTGCTTCCTCGGTAATTGCTTGGTGTTCTTTTGAGGGATAAGTATTCGCGTGTGAGGGCAGCAAAATAATGTGTTTTAGGAGTGTATTAGAGAAGAAGCCTATCATTATATTTATTGTCTCTTTAATTAAATGTCACTGTTCCCAATGATTTAGTACGAAATATCCAAATAAAGTTCTTTCTAACTTCACTTTAGAACGTAAAGAGATACAGAACGAGCTTTCGTTGAGCTGTTTTTGCATATTGAGAAGCGACAGTTCAAGATACTTATAATAACGACTGTGTCACAAAACATTTTAGTAAGTTATGCGCAGCAAAACTCCCTTTTTCCTTATTTTGCTATTGATTATCATAAATCAAGTAAAAGACGATACAATCACCTTCCACTGTGTGTGAAAGAGAGCAGCAAATTATGTCGTATTTTATGGAATATATTTAACATTTTCCAAATGTGTTATTTTACCCTTGTTTTGATTTTATATTATGCCTTGAACTTTATTAGTTTTCACTGCTTCTTGAAGGAGAAAAGAAGTTCTAAAACGACGACTTCGCTGAGAACAAAAATTCTTAATATTAAAAATTTTTAAAAGGAATGACGACTAATAATTTTACAGTGAAAATTAAATTATCTGACAAACAAGGGAAGAGGATGTAAAAAAATATAAGCAGTATAAAATTATTTGGACTTTTTAACTCCTTATAAAACTAGGGACTTTATACTAGAACAAAAAGAAGAATATTTATTAAAAGGACCAGAGGGAAAGCAGCTACTCATCAACACTCACCGCCAACTCTTGGGCTACTCTTTTACCAACGAATAGTGGGATTGTTTGCCAAACTAGGGACTTTATATTAGAACAACAACAACAAAATGTATTAAAAGGACTACTTTTTTATCATAAAATATAACTTTCTGTATCAACTTTGATGTTTTTCTTTCATCGTATCTAGAAGGTTTTTACCCAATTTTAGCAAAAAAGTTCCTTATTATAAATACGTCAATGATGATTAGGCTTCATTTTGACAAATACTTATTTGATAACTCGTTTATGTTTGATTGTAAAACATGTTCTATTGACAAGTAATCGTTTCTACTCCCGCAAAAAAGAACATTGGTATCAGCATTTGGTATCGACTAGCGCTGTCGGCTTGAGATCAGTGTTTTAGGAATTAGCTTACTCCACGAACCAATAACGATGCTTCTCCGACAACGAAGCAGTTCTTCTGCTTCACTGGCTACATGATGGAACAGATATAATTTGTGTCTGATGCCGTTATACTTTAGAGTTGAGTGACGCATGCAGTTTGATGTTAGGCCTATTTAAGAGAGTTCCTAGCTGGTCCTCCACTGCGCTGACCACAGAACCGGAACGGATCTTAACAATTTAGACCATGAATCAACCCTTGAACACGTAGGATCCATGAATTCTCTCGGAATTTTTCGTAAAAATAAATTCCAGAAAGTGACAATGTAATCATGTTTTCAATTTTAAACAAAACATTTTTTAAACGTTAAATTTAAATGATCAATTCTTAAAAATCAATGTTTAAGGCAATGAGTACTTTATCAAAATAAATTTTTATTACTTTAGTGATTCAGTATCTTTAGCTTGCTTGCTTGAAGTTAAATACAAGTCTACATAACGGGCTATTTGTGATCTGACCACCAATGGTATTGAAACCTGGTTTCTAGTGTAAGACTGGAGACACAGGACGTGCCACTGGGATAACATATTTAATATTGTTCAAGAAATGCACACACAAAAAGGATTTATTACATTGATGAAAAGGCGTTTCCTTTTATTATTTACAAATTAAATTCTCATTTTTGATACACAAATCACGTAATTAAATACTTTTCACACTCCTACTAAGTTGATAAAATACCCATGTACTCAATAGGATCAGAATTTCGTAAATTTTGTTTACGAAATGCAATTAAACTGTTATTAAGAACATTGATCAAAATGAAAGTGCCTCCTCACTGGTCCAGCGATAAGTATGAGGGCTTTTAGAGTTAAAATTCGAACTTAACTACTTGAGGCGAGCATAATACGTTTATTGAATATTCAAAATTTAAGACAATCTTGTTTTGACAAACAGGAAATTATAAACCTGGCTGTAAATAATAAATCACTCTGTTCTACCCTAATGCAAGTAGCAGTTGCTTTGGTGTTAGTTTCAGAACGTTAAGAGGAATTTGTCAATGCCGTTGTTTATTTAATAAGACCTAAACATATGTGAAAAAAATCGGGTTTTGAGGTGACATTTACTGGGTAAACAATACCGAATAAACATTTTTATTAGCAGAATAACTTACACTAGTATTTGTTAAATCTTAAAGTCACTTCGTACTGCAGACTGTATTCAAGCAACTAGGCATAACTGTGTAACAACAGCAGGCTCCAAATTTTCATTTCAGTTACGTCAAGATACCATTGATTGTTCTGCATTTACTTTATAATTTCTCATTTTCACATTAAGTCCGCCACGTCTACTTTGTCAGTATTGATTGAAATTCTGTCTATGTAGGCAACCACGCAGTAAGGTTCGAGTCTACGAATATTCTTTGGTTATAAGGTTAACGGCAGAAAAATTGATAGCGCCTGTAAAAGTGTTTTCTTTGCAATACCAAGAGACCAATGGGTGAAACGAAAATAAAAAAAACACACGAGAGAAACAGATCACTGGGAGCTCTTCATGTAGCTTATTTATCTTGTTCATTCCCATGAGGTTATGCATAATATTTAAGGTTCTATGTTACTGAATTCCTTTCCCTCTTAGAAATGACGCTAATATTTAGCTGTAAATAAAGGTAATCACTGAGAGAGTGATTTTTCAGAGTTTGTTTAGAAATAAGTCGTTGACTTCTTTCTGCCAATCACGTGTTTCATATACCTTTCACACTTCTTTTGTTCACAAGTACGAATTTTCGCTGATATTCCGTTGCCTAAAAAAGCTAATAACAGCTTGCAATATTATTTGTATATGTTTTATAGCTTTCTGGTATTAATACCGATTTATTTGAATAAAACTTGATGAAAGTTTTTACAGGATGTCTAAAAATTCCGGTACTGTGAGAGTTACCAAACTAATATCTCAAGGACAGAATGTAAGCATTTGTTTGTCATTATCGCATACAAGAAAGAGAGTAAAGTTGTGAACAGCATGCTAATTACGATGCATTTTATTTGTGTTTATGGGACAAGACGTATGGTGTACCCTGTACAGAGACTTATTGAAAATATTTAGAAAAAGGTTGTTTGTTTGTTGTTAGAACAAAGCTATACAATGAGATATATATATACTGTGCTCATCATTAATATCAAAATCCGGATTTTAGGGTTATAATCACTTAGACGTTTGAGTGAGTAACTCAAACAAGTTAAGAAGAGTAAAACTTATCATTAAAAGTAATTCGAAGATGTGTAAAAGTGAAGTTAATTATTTTCTTGAATAAAAACCTCATTTTCGGGAGGCATGAAGCAAAATAGAAAAATTTAATTTTAGCATATATGTATGAATGTGATATATATATATATACATTAAAGAAAATATATACCTTTTAATGATGTTAAATAAATCAATCACAAAAAACGACTGCATTAAAAACAACAAATCCAAACTTCTGACTAATTATATTAGTTTGTTATAACTTAAAACAAGTGGAAACAAAAATAAATTCAACAAAAATGTTGCACTAACTGAAAAGCTCCCTGGGTACATTTTATAATCGCACATTATAACTTGTATCCTGGGAGTTTTTTTTACTGGGGGCAGAAATACTAACTTTAAGAGGTAAGTTTCATTTTGCTTGCCCTCAAATGGTAATACCTTATTGTTTTATTTAACTTTTAATTTCATGTTTTAAATTTAATTTAATTTTTCATTTTTTATGTTTATCTTTTTTTATTTTAACTTGGAAAAGCAGTCACCTTCCCACAATTGTCTGCAGGCAGTTAAGAGTAATATAGATGTGCGACGTTGTGGGCTTGAGAGCCCATGTCTCACTCTCCTAATTTCTAATCTTCTTATGTGAGACTAGAGAATTGGAAATTAAGACTGATAGACGATATATCCCCACCACAATGTGGGTCCTACTTCCGCAGTCACCACCAAAACCTAGGATACATTTTACAATTTCACTTTATAGCCTGTACTCTAGGATCTTTTCTTTTAAAAAATGCTGCGTATTTTTTTAATTTTAACGTGTTTTGTTGTGGCTTAAAAATTTATAGTTATAATATAATTAATAAGAAGTTGGAATTTGCTGTTTCTATCGCAGTCCTTCCTCATGATTTTGTTTATTTATTTAAGTTCATTTAAATGTAATTTAACTAATACATAAACACATATATATTTATATATTCACGTCTTGCAGCGCATTCACAAACTTTTGAAATGTTATAAACACGTGTTCCATGAATAAAGAAACCAACTAATTTCTTGCCGTTTGTTTTCTTGATATTTTACAGTGAAGACGTTGCACGTACAATTCTGAATCTCTGACTCAGGGAAGAAAAGTTTAAACTTTAATTCAGTTTGTTGTGTTATATTTCCAATCTGAAAAGAACGCCTTTGTCGTGAATGTTTGAACTCTATTTTCTTCTAGTATTTCGAATTAATATAATATATTTTTAAATGGTTAAAAATTACGTGACACATCAGATAAAAACAACTTTGTCCGTATATTTTACTTTGTAGATTGACTAACACGATGTCGTTTTCTTGGTGTTCGCCAGCCAGAAGAGATATCCATTTCATATCCTTATGATGATCAAAAACAACCAGTCAATAGTTGCTTCATGATTTTCTTATCACATAATCTGTAGTAACGTCCAAAGCAAGAGAGAAAAATACATCCAGGCTCTGAAAGTCTTTATACCAAAATAACATGTGACAAAAATTCAATGGACAATTAATACAAGCTATATTTACGAGCTTTTTAGACGTAAGTTAACTATATGTAACTTAGTTTCTATACTGCAAAGAATTACGTGAAATATCTTCGTGATAAGAATTCAATTTCTATCCATAGATAGTGCCCCCAGTGGCTCAACGGTATGGCTGCGGACTTACAAAGCTACAATCCGAGTTTCGATACCCGTGGTGGGCAGAGCACAGATAGCCCTTTGTGTAGCTTTGTGCTTAATTCAAAATAACAACCACCATAAATAGTATTTATTTTCATTTGACTTACGGAGCATTATAAAATTTGTATAGCGAAAATAATTTTTCAATTAAATAAAATAAAGTGACCATACTGAAAATTGTTCTTGTTATTTTTTAAAACGTCTTTTATTTTATCACTAGGGTGCACAGAAATAAATTAATTTCTCCGTTTACTTTGATTTACTTACGTTTTCATTTCTATGTAACAAACTCTGCTTAAAGGTGAACGTCTGCCTCTTTAGTGTAGAGAAAACTAGTTAATGTAAACTTAATGTTTACATGAAATGTTTTCTTCTTATGAACGTTCTTAACAGTGTGGCGTACGTTCAATAAAAAGAAACAGCAAAATATTCACATGAAAATAGCTCATATTTGTATAAACTGCACGTGCATTTAATATAATAGTTTGAATTATTTTACAAGTCTTTAACACATACCACAATTTCACGAAGGAAATGTAGTAGTGTTGGTTTGAAAAATTGTTGCTTGCTGATAAAACAGTGTATGAAACGAAGAAAGTCACTGAAAAGACAGAACCGTTTTCTCTTCTCTCTCTCTCTCTCTCTATATATATATATATATATATACACACACACAGATACATGTATCTGTTCTTTTCTTTCTTTTACATTCAAGCCACATTTTTTAAAGTTTTCGTAACACATTTCTGAAGCATCTTATTATTTGTATCCAATATTACTGATTTTATACTGATGGTGGTTTTATATATTGTTAATAAAGCAGAAAAACTCCTCTGCTCTCTTTACTAAGCCTAATAACTAGACTTACAGAGCGTATTGTATATATGATCAATACATGTGTATAAAAATGTCAACGCACATATATTATATATATATAAGTCTGACGTATTCAAATTCATCAAAAATAAACATATATCCGAAGACTTATAGTGAGTTTAAAAGCCTTATATTTACCTCTAGTAGACACGTTATTAAATGTTTGAAGTATTTTAAACACTGCTGCAAGGAAAAAAAACAGTGACAACTGCTTTAAAAATTATTACAATTATATTACACATTTGTTACAATTAGGTTTCATTTGTTTTAAAAATGGCTGGAAGAATACTTTTACGTATAAAGCATTACAGAAAGAATTAATTTCTGATCGTGATATGTATACTCACAGTGTGGCAACCACCATATATGTATATATTAATATCTTATTATTTTAAAGCTACTTTACATTTAATGTGGAACTAAAGTCTGTAAGAAAACTAAATGCACAATATATATACATATATATGTAAATATAAATAATTTTATTTTATTTATGAATTCGCTTGTTCTTTCATGTTTTTAGTCTGGCTGTAATGAAACTCGTTTGGCTGTGAAGAAAAGCTAGCACTAAAGCGATTACCCTAATGAGTGCTTCATAACTGATCGATAGACTACTGCAAAGTTTTGCATGTTGGTTATATCAATCAATTTAAGAATTGATGACGTTTTTTTTCCAACTGAAGCCGGGCCATTAAACTAAATATAATGAGATGATAAAGACGTCAAGCTGTTTTCGATAATTTCCCCCCCCTCTTCCCCTCAATCTAGGAAACAGCTCTTGAAAATTAAAGGAGAACCAAAAAAAATAATTGTACTTAAAACGTAATTCTTTAGAGTAAGTAAGATTTAAAACATTATGAATACTAAGGAAATGTGCAGAATATGTCTCATTTACTAGGTTTAAACAGATCAACTCTGATAAGTGAAATATTGGGAAGTAAATGTAATAAGACTGATAAACTTTTTAAGGGAGATATATACAGTTCTGAGAATAAAAGTTCAATATAAATGTCAATAAAAATAGTCTAAATTACAGGTTGGTATCGTTAGCTTTAAGAATGAAAATACTTAATTAAGTTATATTAATTATTACAACCCACAGATCGTAATAAATTACGTTCGTGAGTAATCTCGAATCTGCTTTCGAACTGTGAATACCGTAGTTGTTCTTACGCAGTTTTTGTTCCCTTTTTTAACGTTTTATTTGTACTTTAGATTACGAAAATATTGTTCAAACACCAAAAAGATATCCTTTCAATTTTAATAACAACGTTGCTAAAATTTACTCTTGACTTTAAAACTATGAAAAAGTTAGTACCAACAAAATATGATTTTTATTTATAATTTTAAGTTCTAACAATTTCTGTGACTAAAAGGGCAAATAAGGGATGAAAATTTCAATTAAATATTTTATATATTTTTACAATTAATTAAAATTAACCTTTTACTTTTCTGAGTGCAAAACGTATATTTCTCTAATTTCTTATTCAGTATGATTTGGATGTCTTAAGTATTTCTGTTTCTTGTGCTCATTTTCGGCTGAAGAAAGTTGAATTTTTGTCATGAAATTGATAAAAACTTGTTTACTTATAACTAGTTGGAGTACCCGTCGGTAGTTACGTAACTTCAAGATTAAATAAAGTTTATCTTAGGACACTTATATGTAATTACAAAAAAACGCCTATAAAAAGTACAAAACACAAAATTCAAAACTGCAACTTTGTGTGTATTCTTCTATATAACCAACAAATCTCTATACCAAATAAAGCGAAGCTTCATCCAGAGGGGCGAACGAGTGGTAATATTAACAAGTACGCCCATAAAGTCCGCAAAACCCAAGATGCAAAACTGAACATTTGTATGTAGCCTCCTTCCCGCATGGACATAAAGAGCCCCTATACCAATTTGGTAAAACTACCTCTAAATCCTGCGAAGAATTCTCACATGAATATATATTTGCATAGATTATCTCTTGTTAGTTCAAGAACTATTTGAGTTGGCTTGTGTTTTCTTCTGAATAAAATTCGCTGTTCCAATATATCTTAGGTCTCTCTAAACTACCGATATTACTTAGTTGGTGACATAAGCAGCTCAAGAAAATCGAAGAATATGATAACAGTCCAATCACTAAAAGGTGCAATAAGATACAATATTTAAATCGAAATGTGAATGTAAAAACCACTACAAAAGCGTTTCATTCTGAACCAAACTTTTTTCTCACGTCAGAACAAACGCAAAAGATCCAGACACGGCGAGGAGGTGGTGACGCCAACTGCCAGTCTTTCACAGTCTTAAAGCTATAAATTATACCACGAAGAATGCTTATAAACCAAGCACGACAGAGAAAGGCGTATTTATAAGTGATTCGTAATTCATCATTACAATAGAATAAAACACGTCATTCACGTGCCATTGTAAATTTCCCCACGAACTCTTATGAACATAGATTTCTCGAATAGCTTTATACTTGACAGGAAATGCGTATTTCACTGTTTCGAACAAAACAGAAATGTGCTGCGTACCGGTATCAAATATAGCGTCACATCTTGATAGAATATATTTATTAAGGTGGGACGAAACTTTCAAAGGCGGGAAAATGAAAGCTTACTTGCAATACACGTATTCAGAACCCATGAAATTCAATTAATCCATTTTTCTTTGAAGCTCGGTCTTTTGGAATATCCAGAAACAGTTAACTGAAAAGATATAAAGTTCATTCCTCACAGTGGAACTCTTATGCATATCTGTTTTCTGTTGTTCTTTTGAACGTAACTGAATACAATGATGCAAATCTACTTGAGTTTTGGGTGATCTGGTTTCAATGTACTGGATTTACTTGTGTGATTCTAGCTTATAAGAAACAGTCTCAAAAAAATCAAACTATTTAACGCTGTTTTTAGTTTGAACCACAAAACATACACTGTTTTTTGAAGAACCAAAATATGGTAGCAGGTTTACCATTACAGTACTTTTGAGAGGCTAACTAAATATTTATATTTTTTTACACTTGTTTGAAACAAACACTCAACAAAAATCTGTGTTGAATTCCTAGGAATACATAACTTCGCTTATTAATAAACATAAGTATTATGTGTTTGAAAACAAACTTATATGATGTTTTGCTTTATAAATTCAAAAATCAAGAGAATAGATGAGCGATAATAGTCGAATAATTTATTGTTTTGCAGTTAAAGTGGATAATAAAAAAGGATGACTGAGCTTAATACACAGGTAGTTAGAAATCCTTCTGGAAACATTGGGAATTTTTACGAATTATTCATAAAAACTTGGACTTATTTCATGATGTTTCAAAAACTGTCAAAGAAGGTGTTTAATGCGTTTCCAGTCTATCTCAGTCACATTATCAGTACTATCGTAAAAGTAGCTTCGACAAGTATTATGTGTTCTGATCAGCATTTCCTAACCCTCGCCACATTCTGCACACTACACGTATTTTATTCAAACTGAATTTGTTTGAATTTTGAATTTCACGCAAAGCTACTCGAGGGCTATCTGCACTAGCCGTCCCTAATTTAACAGTGTAAGACTAGAAAGAAGGCAGCTAGTCATCATCACCCACCACCAACTCTTGAGCTACTCTTTTATCACCGAATAGTGGGATTGACCGTCACATTATAATGCTCCCACGGCTGGGAGGGCGAGCATGTTTGGTGCGACCATTTGATAGAATGCCACTTTTCTCATGCTTTTAAACGAATATAAGCATCTTTATTTCACCTTCAAGACGGCAACTTCGCACTGTTCTAGATGAACAGAAATGACAAGTCATGAAGTGGTAAATGTATTATGCTTTTCCTTCTTATAGAAGTGGCAAAATATACAATAAACAAAGGATAACAAAGTTGTATGACGCAGTAAGACATATACCCTCCTTTAGTACTGCGGAAAGTCTACGGATTTACAACGCTAAAATCAGCGGGGCGATTCCTCGTGGTAGGCTGTGTAGATAGACCGTAGTGGCTTTGAAATTAGAAAACACACACACACACACATTAAAACATGTTATATATGTTGTAAATTAAGAAATATAAGTGTTGAAAAGTGGTTAAAATACCAGTCCTCTCTCTGCTTTAAAACATCAAATCTGCTTAATTGAATGAATTTAGTGTGATGACGTTTTATAATATGCTTAAAAACAGTTAATTCATTTTTGAAAATAGCTTTCACCAGATAAAGTAATAGGTAATAAGCAAAATATTACCATTTTATATGAAATTATTTAAAACTTTTAAACTTAGAAAAATGATTGCAGTTTGCCTAACAAGATCCTCGAAAGCACAGAAACTATATGTTTTCCTGTAAAAAATACCTAGAAATGCAACCAACAGTACCATGAAACACAAACTGTCTAAAATCAAAAGTAGGCGATGTTTTATGTAAGCATTTATAATTAAAATGAAGAAATAGAAACATGAACATAAAAAGAGGTCCAATTTTATGTGTGTTTAAGTTACTCAGTTATACATGTGTTTACGACACATACTATTATGACGGACTTCCTTATTCTGAGTAAGCTACTTTTTGTGAATGTAAGGTATATTTATCAGATTAACAATACATCATGTGGCTATTCTCTTAATCTTATCATTTTTCTTTACTTTAAACGCTTCGATCAGGAATGTCATGAAAAATATATTTGGTCACTAGCACAGTTGTTTAACCATATCTCTAGCATATCGTATTTCACATTTTATGACTAAAGTTTGATAAGGTCTACTCTTTTTGATTGACATTGGAAGAGATCTAAACAAGTACAGCTGAAATTCTTGCAAATGATGTATTGTTGTTTTGCCGAACAGAAAATTGTCGTCGTAAAACACTAGAGTTCGTAAAAGAACACCATTTCTCATTGAAATACAATTGGGAATCAGTATACAGATAAGAGACATTTTCAAACGAGTCCTCAGAGAGTAGCCGGTTTTCACGGCACTCGATAGCTGCTAGAATATCTTAAATTATATTGAAACATAACTTTTATCGAGATCTTTAGTTTAATTAGTTGAATTAAGTATTGCGTGATGAATATTTGTAATTGATTAATTAAACGTATTTTAAAGGGTCTTTTCATTATAACAGTTCGTTTCAGACACTTTAATAAACGAACGCCAGTGCAAATTGTAAAACGTAAAACGTTTTATTGCAGTAAGTGTATGTAAAAAAAGATGAAATATAAAGGATGCAATTCGTGGATAGTGAATATTTTGTGATAATTAACGTCAAAATACACAATAAGGCCCCAGAATGATTAAGTTTATACGTTAAAAGGTTTCGTGAACAACAATGAACATATATAGTTATTAATGATATTCTGTTGTTTCTAGCTTTAAATCGTTCGACTCGTAATCTGAGAGTCACGGGTTCGAATCCCTGTCGCACCAAACCTTCTCGCCCTTTCAGCCGTGAAAGCGTTATAATATGATGGTCAATTTCACTATTCGTTGGTAAAAGAATAGTCTAAGAGTTAGCGGTGGGTAATAATGAATAGCTATCTTCCCCTAGTCTTACACAACTAAATTAGGGACGGCTAGCGCAGATAGCTCTCGAGTAGCTTTGCGCGAAATTCAAAACAAACAATACCTTTTTGTGATTTATAAACTCTTAGGGACATCGCAACTAATTAAGTCACTAGTAATTCTCAGAAAACAAAATTTTGAAAAAGCTAGTGAAGTCCATTGATCAGTAACTTGATGACTGAAAAACTAGATGAGAGTGTCCACTGTGAAATATCTATCATTTCGTCTACCAGGTTATATCGACAGATCTTACAGTTTGTATAATGTTTGCTTTGAGCAAGTACTCACTTGAGCTTAAGAATCATAGCATTATTCACAAGATTACAAATAAGATTTAAGTGAAGTCTACTATTCCCATAGTCGGACTATGTAATGATGACCGAATTCATTTATTGCTGAAACTTAATACTTAACAAAATGTCGTCGCCTTATATATCAATTGTGACAGTGAAAGGAGTAGAGAGGGGGTACAACACACAATTGTGTGATTAATGGTGACCTTTCGCGTGCAAGTCTGACTCCGTTAGTTATTAAAGTAATTCTACTTTTGACGCGGAAAGCTTGAAATGTCTCGGCTTTGGTACAATAATCATTTAGAAACAACACATTAAACAGTATAACAAGATAAATTTATGCACGTGTTGGACAGACTTTGAACATTGTAACGTTTTGAACCAGAGTAGCAACTTCGAAAGTGATATTCACCAGAACTGAAGTGTTGACAGTATTCAATTAAGAAGTAATGTTTTGGAGAATTTGTTATCACGGGTGAGTTGTTGTTTTTACTCACTGTCTTGTTGTCCATTTATATTGATTTACAACTATGTAGCATCTCACACGACCTGATGTACTCAGAGAGTAAGATTACATTAACTTCTTCATCACGTAATAACTCATTCTTGAAAATTACTTTTTATGCACACTTTGCCCCTTTGTTTCGTACCGTAAAATGGAGCAGCTATTCAATAACAGCTGTTAGAAAAAGAAAATGTACTGATAAATACGGTTCTTTACTTTTAAATAGCTGGATGTGCCCTTCTACTTAAAATACATCCATTTATACAAACTCCCTAGATATTTACACTGATTATTGAGTGTGTAGTTATACTAGATAGTTTGAATGCGTGGGTCGAATTTGTGTAACGTGAAAAACAGTTCCAGGGAAATATTTGCTAAAACATAACCTGCAACTGGGTAATGGCAAAAAAAAAGAAATATATCTTTGAGCAAAAACTAAGTTACGGTGATAAACTGGCGAAAACCACAAAACGCTTTAGATGAGAAACGTTGTTGAAATTACATGTACAACAATGGTATTAGTTCAGATACTACAATGGTATTAGTTCAGATACTACAATGGTATTAGTTCAGATACTACAATGGTATTAGTTCAGATACTACAATGGTATTAGTTCAGATACTACAATGGTATTACTTCAGAATGCGGACTTAAACAACAATGAAAACGATCACGAAATCACGCTATGACTGAAAGAAAATATCAATTATAATGTCTGTAATAATAAGTTGAAAAACAACAAATTACAAGCAAAATTAAGTTATTTTTGTACAATATACTACGTGTTTCGACACGACATTGTTCTGTCTTCTTCAGAGCTATACTTGAGTACAGATTGGGAATCAGAAGGTGCTGTTAATAGATCCAAAGTAAAATAATTTAAACGTATCACATGAATTAAAGACAGTCATGCATATATATAAACAGATTAGTAGTATTTAATGTCATAAACCGATAGGCCAGAAAGTTAGAACCTGTAATTATTAAAGTACGTTAAGTCATCACATAGATACCCTCTTCGTCAACGCTGTTTTTGGTCATAATCTCAAAACATGTCTCATGAAGCTTAGATAGTTTCTGAGAGTTAGGTTAACCTAAATTCCTAGGCTAAACAAGAAATCTAAAATAAATTTCTTAAGTACTATTTAAAAGAAAAAGTATTCTAAACTTTATAAAAAAGGAAAGTTATATTGAATGGAACAGACTATTGTTTAGAAAACATGAATACGAACATACTGTTTAAACGTGATTACATGGATAGCAATGTATAGTGCTAATATCTTTGTTAATTAGAAAGTGTTTTCTACAACAATGGTAAAAACAGTTTCATATAGACCCAAACTTCACAAAAGAACCGTTTTCTCTCAGATATCTTAAGATATAGGAAACTACTCTTATTTGATTTGAAGACTTATAAATGCTATGACTCGTCGCAGCGTAAATGCATCAGGTTCATAATGAGCTCTTTATCACTCGACAGTACACTGTTGTCATGGCTAGACTTATGACTGGAGAACTAAAATAAAGCCTTTAAAAAGAGGTGACTGATACAGCAAAGTTGTCATATGATTTAGAGTCATAAGATGCAAAACTTTAAAAAGAAGGTTTTGAATATTTTAATATGTTGTGAAATCATAAACCCTCCCTATCAGGAACAATGACCTTATCTGTAAAATGAAAGCCAACACTGAAAAGAAGCTCTTCAAACCAAAGGTCTTTGGGCATATTTAAGAGGATAATTCGAAATAATCTGAAAAGAAGCTCTTCAAACCAAAGGTCTTTGGGCATATTTAAGAGGATAATTTGAAATAATCTGAAAAGAAGCTCTTCCAAACCAAAGGTATTTGGGCATATTTAAGAGGATAATTCAAAATACTTTAAAATTGCGAAGCTTATTACGAGCCAAAAACTCATAATCTTCCCTCCAAATCTCAGAATCAACGAGAGTTTTGATTAAAAAGATGACAAAAGAAACTGGAATCCCAGCCCTCGTATTCGACCACTGTCCAGTCAAGTCTCCAGTACAGCTACAGTCGACTTTTCTGATTTTGGTGTACTGAAAAGTAATCTCAAGAGCTAACGTCACAAACTAGTAGAAGTTTTTTTCTCAGATATGTATGGTCAGATCTTTTCCATTTTTCGCAGAACAGACAAAGCAATTTCAAGCAACGGTTTATAATTATTGTCATTAAAGGGAGTACAACGATAAAGGAAGTGACTCCAAAGGTAACACAGATTTTGGAGCATCATTCTATGAAAAAGCTATTACTTTTATATATCACTTAAAATAATTTGTTTTTAAAAATCTCTTTAGTAATATTAAACAATACAACAACAGTATATTTGTAAAGTTGGAGATATCAAATAGTGTAATTTGCCAGTTTCTGAAAAGTTCATATTATGAACTCCATTTATTTAACTCAATCTGATTTGATTTATAGAATGTTTTTATAAATTTTGTTGGAAATGATCTTATTCAGCCTGTAAGTGAAAGCGAGGAAGAAACTCTTAAGAAAATGAACCAATGAACATCGTCTCACAAAACAGAGTTAAGACTGATTTAGGTGTGAAGAGATGACCCTCAGAGAATTCATGTGCAAGTAACGGCATTGAGATTGTCTTTTTGAGTTTTGATATAAAAGTTGTAGCTATAACAAACATTTTTAATTTTTGTAGAAGCCTACGAAATCTGTATCAACAGGTAAATAAGTAGGAGCTAACGTGACAAACTAGTAGAAGTTTTTTCTAAGATATGTATGGTCAGATCTTTTCCATTTTTCGCAGAACAGACAAAGCAATTTCAAGCAACGGTTTATAATTATTGTCATTAAAATGAGTACAACGATAAAGGAAGTGGTTCCAGAGGTAACATAGGTTTTGGAGCATCATTCTATGAAAAAGCTATTAATTTTATATATCACTTAAAATAATTTGTTTTTAAAAATCTCTTTAGTAATATTAAACATTATTGTTAATTATTATTATTAATATTAAAAATATTGTTTGTTTGTTTTAAATTAGCACAAAGCTACACAATGGGCTATATGTGCTCTGCCCACCACAGGTGTCGAAACCCGGTAAATAAGTAGAAAATTCTACAATTAATATTTAATAAAAAATCTTTGCACGTTCACGATCGTAGAATAGTTTCTTATGAGTTTGGAAAAGAATATGCTGGACTCAGCAAAAGAAATTAGTACGACTTTTCAACAAATTTAATTATTAATTGTCTTTATATTTAGTTGAACATTGTCAAATGGAATTTCTGTACTGCTGTCATAAGCACTTGAAATCTTACAACGATGTTGGCTAATTGCTTACTTACTTTGTAGACAATTAGAAGTAGTGTTGACGTCGTTATCAGAAAATATATACTGTTTTAAGATACGTTTGGTGTTTTCATGTGATATAGAGGTATCCAATCACCAAAGCAACCATAAAAAGTAAAATAAATACTCAGGAGCAAATTATCTAACATTTCTGCTAACTGTGACTGAAATGTTGATTTACATTACAAAAAGCAAGTAATAAATATCTTTATTCAGCATACCAGCAAATTGATACAATAAACTGTTAACTTCTAAGATATGTACACCTTGGGTTAATCTGATGGAGTGCTTTATATATCAAGGTTGGAAGTTTAACAACACTTTGTGACATATAATATGTACCTTTTAATGCTTATTTATATGTATAAAATATAATACCAATTACACTCTCTACCAGACGTTAAGAAACACAACAGGTTCCAATATCACTTGAATATTTCAGTTCAGACCCCAACCAGTTTGATGGTAACTGTTGGTTTCTCTGATATTTTTAGGAAGGAACGATTTGTTGTTTTCTACTTAACTTCACATTTTCCCACTTGGAAACGTATCTGATGTTTTCCAGCTATGTCTAGTGAAACACCTAGTAATTACCTTTACCCTTTCATAATGGTGAAGAATATCTGATGTCTTCCAGTGATGTATAACACTTAGTGATTACCTTTACCCTTTTATAATGCTGAATAATATCTGATATTTTTCAGTGACGTCTAACATTTAGTGATTGTCTTTACCCTTTTATAATGTTGAATAATATCTGATGTTTTTCAGTGACGTCTAACACTTATCGCTCACTTATTTAGTTCATTTTCTGGTCTTGTACATTACAAAGTTCTTTGGCGTTAAAGAAAATTAGCATTGTATTACTAAACTTTGTTATTTAAGGTATAAAACAACAACTTTTCTGGAATATAAGCTAGTTATTTAAGAATTTTTTGATATTTCTCGCCACAAATGTTACTTTTCTCATATATCATGTAACTTCATAGATAAGAACTGATACTGTTCAAAACCACATACCCGTTTAGCTTGAACACAAATCTCAACAAATATAAATGCAGTTTAAAGTTTATAGTTCCAAAGACGAGAAAGAGAGATAACTGGGGTGCAATAAAATCTCAAGTACAATTGCACTGTGAAAGATAGGCCAGTAAAACGTTACAGTCTTAAGTACTTGTGGTAAAAGATGGGTCAGTACAACGTTACAGTCTGAAGTACTTGTGGTAAAAGATGGGTCAGTACAACGTTACAGTCTGAAGTACTTGTGGTGAAAGATGGGTCAGTAGTACGTTACAGTCTGAAGTACATGTGGTGAAAGAGGGGTCAGTAGTACGTTACAGTCTGAAGTACTTGTGGTGAAAGATAGGCCAGTAAAACGTTACAGTCTTAAGTACTTCTGGTGAAAGATGGGTCAGTAAAACATTACAGTCTGAAGTACTTGTGGTAAAAGATGGGTCAGTACAACGTTACAGTCTGAAGTACTTGTGGTAAAAGATGGGTCAGTAAAACGTTACAGTCTGAAGTACTTGTGGTGAAAGATGGGTCAGTAGTACGTTACAGTCTGAAGCACTTGTGGTGAAAGATGGGTCAGTAGTACGTTACAGTCTGAAGTACATGTGGTGAAAGATGGGTCAGTAGTACGTTGCAGTCTGAAGTACTTGTGGTGAAAGATGGGCCAGTAGTACGTTACAGTCTGAAGTACTTGTAGTGAAAGATGGGTCAGTAAAATGTTACAGTCTGAAGCACTTGTGGTGAAAGATGGGTCAGTAGTACGTTATAGTCTGAAGTACTTGTGGTGAAAGATGGGTCAGTAATACGTTACAGTCTGAAGCACTTGTGGTGAAAGATGGGTCAGTAGTACGTTACAGTCTGAAGTACATGTGGTGAAAGAGGGGTCAGTAGTACGTTACAGTCTGAAGTACTTGTGGTGAAAGATAGGCCAGTAAAACGTTACAGTCTGAAGTACTTGTGTAACATCGTGTGGACATACTTGATATTAATGTTTAACACTTAGTGCTCAGACAGAGTGATGTGATATTTTCATATTTTCTGCTTAATGTATGCTCCTCAGCTGATGAACACGTTGAGATTACTTATTAAAATCAGGGCTTTTACTTCAATAGATTCGACTGTGATTATTTTTATGCATATATTAAAGAATACGTAATTGTTTAGTGATGGGTCTCTCTACGACCGACTTGCTGATTTTAATCATGTATGACAATTTACAAAATTAAAAATGAGATCTCATTTACACTTAACTTTTCTTTTTTTACAATGAAGTGTTTTAATTCAGTCCACCACGACGAATCAAACCCAGGGGTTTAGTGCTCCAAGTCCATAAACTAACAATAGACAAACTGGTGAGCCCATAAACAATGTATTGTAACCACAAAGCAAGTAATATATCGTTAACTTTAAACACGTTTGGTGGATTTGTTTTTATATAATGAAAACTGTACTGTTACAAGTTTAGTCAGAAAATTTGATGAATTTGCTTCCTTATAGATAAATCTTGTACCGTTAAGAAGTAATTTAACAAATATTATGGAATACTTTTACATGGCCAAAAGTAGAAATATTCTGTAGGCATAGTTCCTAAAATTAAAATCTTAGTTATAAACACCGATTTAACGACGAAGTTTTGAATAATGTATACTTCTGTGATGCATCATGTCACCAGAATCATACTATAGATAACACTGAAATGATTGCTTAACATAAAAAAAAACTCTGGCAATTAAGAGACCAAGAGAATGACTTTTTATCAATGAATAAAGGTTAGCAATGGTTAAAGTTTAGAATATTGATGTTGTTATTTCTTCAGTTTTAATTCACGGTCATACGAATTTAAGATTGTATACAACATTATTGTACATTTATACAATTTTAGCATTTTATATAAACATATAAGTACGAATTAAAATAACTATCCAAACAGCAAATAAAGGGTAGGAATGAAGATAATACGAAAGAGCTACCGTTAATCATATGATGATGAAATGTTGTTTTGAAGTAAGCGCAAAGCTACACAACGGACTATCTGTGCTCTGCCCACCACGGGTATCAAAACTCGGTTTTTAGCGTTGTAAGTCCGCAGACATAGTTTAGAAAATGTATTATGTTTGCATATATGTATATATTGTAAGACAAATTCTGCGCTGAGAGATTATGAGTTTAGGCTTGTTAAACAACACATTATATAAACATTTTTTTATTAAATAGGAAAGGTAAGAAGATAAACATATAACGTATTGTTCACTTGCGGCACAGAACAGATAAGGTACTATTTTATGAGAATATGTTGGTATTATATATCAAGTCAAAACAAAACGCCCCTAGAGGTCGCACACCTGCATGCCTGCCGAGTCACATCGCTGGAAACAGGGTTTTGACACCTGTGGTGGGCAAAGCACAGATAGCTCGTTGTGTAGCTTTGCGCTTAATTACGAACAAATAAATGAGACAAAAAGCACATGAGCTGCACAGTACTAGAGTTTAAGACACATACATAGCTATTAGATAATAATTAAATTGAAGTACTCAAGTCTACGAATTTTTACAATAAAACCCATTAGAGTCATGTAAGATGTAAGTTTATAGTACATTAATGAAAGAAAAATCAAACTACATTAGCGCTATTCAAGCGACTAAAGGAATAGTTTATTTCCTCAATTATGAAATGTAGAGAACAAGACAAGAAATATCTATCAGTCTTGATACAGGTGTAGGAATACAGTTTAGCATCGTGCACGTTGAAGTTACTCAGGCTTAAGTGTATGTACACTGGACTTGAGAGCTTTAAAGAGTTTAAAAGTAAGATAACCCAAAAGATATTATGTGTTGTTCTAAGAGTATTTAATCATATTTAAACCAGAATGTTTATTATGGAGATTTTTCTTACTTAGTAGAATTGTTATGTTAAACTTTACACAAAGATATGTAACATGTACAGGGAACGGCAACTGTTACTATGATGTTGGAACTGAAAACAATATCATGAAAACAACTGACACTAAGCTAGCTATTGTTTGTTTCAGAGTCAGACTTTAGGAATCAAAGTGTTTCCCAATTGAAATGATTCAACAACTACTATTAAGCCACCCTGATATTGTGTAGGTTTTCCTTATAGCAAAGCCACATCGAGCTATCTGCTGACCCCACCGAGGGAAATCGAACTCCTGATTTTAGCATTGTAAATCCAGAGACTTACAGCTGTACTAGCGGGTGGCACCCTGATATTCAAGTTTCAAGTACTAAGAATCGTTGTTGTCTTGATTTGGTTCCTTGTACAAGTTATTCCAGAGTGATTTGTCCAGCGTCTGATGTACATTTTAAGCCAATAATTTTGTTTGTTTGTTTAGAATTAAGCACAAAGCTACTCAATGGCCTATCTGTGCTCTGCCCATCACGGGTATCGAAACCCGGTTTTTGGTGTGTAAGTCCGCAGACATACCACTGTGCCACTGGGGGGCCTTAGCCAATATAAAATCTAAATGTAACTATCAAGGTACAAGAGGTGAAAGCTAAGAATAAATCCTGAAATTCGTACAGATATTATTTATTTCTCGTATACTGTTTCAGTATGTTTTGAATATACTTAAGTATTACTTGTACTAGCTATCCCTAATTTTTATCTGATATATTAGGCGGAAAACGGCTTTTCAATACGCACCGCCAACTTTAGATAGTCTAATCGAATAGTAAGACTTTAAAACGCAGAGGGCACCCAGATGGTACAGCGGTATGTCTCCTGATTTACAATGCTAAAATCAGGGGTTCGATTCCTCTCGGTGGACTCAGCAGATCGCCCGATGAGTCTTTGCTGTAAGAAAACACACAAACACCCTCAGAGTACAGAGAGCAATAATGTTTTTGTTAATGGGATGCGAACCGCAGTCACGAGGATTTAAACTCCCGTCTAAGGAGTATATTTAAAATAAGTAATCAAATTTGTTATAAATAATGATATATTACTATGATGTATAAAACTGTATGCACAGTTATAAAGCAACAGTCGTTTTAAATATCACGAATGATTTATACACGATTTTTTAATCACAAGGAAAGTTTTTCTTTGGTTTGTTTTAAATTTCGCGCAAAGCTACACGAGAGCTACGTGCTTAGCCGTCCATAATTTAGTAGTGTAAGACTAGAGGGAAGGCAGCTAGTCATCACCACCCACCGCCAACTCTTGGGCTACTCTTTTACCAATGAATTGTGGGATTGACCATGACATTATAATGCCCTCACGGGTGAAAGAGCGAGCATGTTTGGTGTGACGGGGATTTGAACCCGCGGATTACAAGTCGCGTGCCTTAATAACCGGGCCGTGCCAGGCCTACAAGTAACGATTTATACCTTATGTTTTAATTATCAGAAACGATTTATATCTTATTTTTTAATTATCAGAAATGACTTATACCTTATGTTTTAATTATCAGAAACGATTTATACTTTATGTTTAAAAGCAGAACAGGGTTTACATTAAATACGTCATTCAGCTATTTCTTTGTCCAGAATTCGATTTCCGTAAAATTATCTAACTTCTGAAAAGTGTGATAAAACTTAAATCGTTAAAAGTGCCAAATGCCTTATTTACGCAGAAAATTAATTCAAGTAAAAGATTTAATTTAAAATGCGAAAGCGAGTATTTTTTAAATAATGAAATTTTTATCTGTTCCCTATCTCTTAATAGGGCCTTTTGTATGCATACGATGTGAGAGAAAAAAAGTGAAAGAGAAAAAACCCACTCTGGATTGAATACACAGATCTCACAGTGACTCTCCTATACCGGATTTACACAATATTTAAATCAGCTGAAACCATATTATTATCAAGTGATTTTACACCAGCTTTTAGAGGATATTAGGGAGAACTGGCAGGTATAAAGTACGTCATATAAAAAAAGATAATACACTTATATGGTGAAACTTTGTTTAATGATGTCTTATAAACTTTAATTTATCACGTGAAAAAAGGCTTTTTAAGAACGTTCTATTATTATTGAAGCAGCTAATAAAATGAAGCTTCTACGACGTACTACTCATAAAATTATTCTGTTTTCTCTTGGCTAATTAGGAGATTTATCATTAAACTGTAAAAATAAAGTTTCTTCAGAATATCTATTAAACTCACTGTGATTGCTGGAGAAAAAGACTGAAAAAATTATTAACACGCTTGCCCCCCAGTGGCTCAGCGGCATGTCTGCGGACTTACACGCTAAAATCGGGGTTTCGATACCCGTGGTGGGCAGAGCACAGATACCCCATTGTGTAGCTTTGTGCTTAATTCAAAACAACAATTAGCACGCTTTACGTGTTTTGTTTTCAAGACAACAAGAGCAAGTTAGGTACTTTGCCATCTGCAATATTCGGATTGTTCCTGTAGCAAAATTTTATAGAAAAAAACTTGTAGTAACTTTGAACTTAAGCGTTTATGCGTTTATCTTCATGTTATCAAACTGCTAACCTTATATTGAAGTTGTTAACCTTATTATTTCGATTTTAAGTGTTTTTCTTTTCGTTAAAAAACTGATAGATTTGAAGTTAAGAATTATTTTTTAGGTTAAGTAGCTGATAGATTTAAAGTTAAGAATTTATCTTTAAGTTAATTAGCTGATAGAGTTGAAATTAAGAGTTTATCTTTAACTTATTTAACTACAGAATTTACATTAAAGAACTTACTGTATGTATTATACCAGGTACTGGATTATGGAAATATGAAGAGCTGATAACACATTCTGGCTCCTTGAATGAAGCACAAACTTTTATGGGGATATTTTATTAATTTTAAGTTAATGGAAACACCATCTGAATAGACTTAGGTGTATACTTTGTTTAAAATTTCAATTTTACTAATAAATTTGTGGCACTAAAAACAAATCAATGCCTAATAATTGTGCCTCTTGAGCGACAGATATGCTGTAGTTTCTATTGTTTTGTAATAAACACGTTATTCTAACTTCAAGTAAAATGTAAACACTATAAGCATTTTCACAACCTTACATATTACAAGCGATTTACTTCAACATTTTACCAACATTGCTATCTAAGTACCAGTGTATGTACATTTGAAATTAAGAACAGTTTAGGATTGGAGACAATGATTTATACAATACGATTGTTTCTTAGGAATACTGCGTGGTACTTTCTCGAACTTACTTCTCTTTTAAATTAAACAACGGTAGGCTTACCTTTGAACGTTATCACCGTGCCCAGCAGAAGAAAGATAAAAGCGAATTTCCTGTTGGGCATGACGAGCTATTCTTCTAAGGACTTTGAAACGTAAGGACTGATAGAAAGCTTGAAAGTTGAGCTCTCTTCACCAGTAATCAATATCGTAACTGTTTCTGATAGTGAATAATGCGGCCACCGTTGAGCGCAACCACCGCTGGTCTGGGTTACTGGCAACGTCTTAGTCATATACGAGTTCTTTACGAGAAACCACTCCCAGGTATAGACATAACCGACACCGGGCATCATAATTTGCTCATGCGCAGTTATTTCGAATTTCATAGGTGAGTCATGATTACCAAATTAAAGCTAATGTTTTTGTTTGGTTGTCCTGGTCTTGTTGGTTCTTTAGACAGAAACTTCACTTCTTAGAATGGTTGGTTAGAGTATATCTTAGGTCAAAAGAGTTAGAATTCATCTTCGTTTGGAAGAATAAATTTCCGTTTGGAAAATCTAAAGAAAATAAACGAAGAATTACTATTATTATTAAAGGTTCCAAACTACGCATCTTACAAAAGGAAAAACTCTTCCTTTTCTTTGCATGAAAACAAATAACAACTTATTGACAATACATACAAGACGATTATATTCTCGCTTAAGTTATTTATTTATTTATTGACAACTTTTGAAAAAAATTTCTGATTATTTGAACATTCAAAATGTAAATAAACATACGTCGTGAAAATAGTTTCTTCAAGTCGTTTGACTGACAACTCAAGTGTTGCGTTATAAAAATACACCAATAGGAACTTGAGAATTAAACCAAGTAGAGGAAAGAATCACTGATCGAATTATGTGTCATCTGGTGGATTTGAAAACCATTCAAAAGCTTCAAACAAAGTGCAAGCACTCTAAGCTTAATCAGTCTAATCACGAAACGAACAGTTTATATATAGAACTTAAAATGCCACCTACGCACCTCTTATGTTGTAAGACTTCAGTAATGTCATTTAATGTCCATATGTGTATCACCATGATGCAACATGCAGCACAGTTAAACTAACATAAATGACTCACTTTAAAAATCATTAAAAAAGACAAGTTGTTACTTTCAAAATGTGTGACAGGAAAAAAAGAAACAGATAAATTTAACTCCCTATGTAGACTTTATTTTTATTGGTGGGTTAGAGTGATTGTTTGGTTTGTTTTTGAATTTCGCGCAAAGCTACACGAGGACTATTTCCGGTAGATGTCTATGAATTAGGAGTGTAAAGCTAAAGGGAAAGCAGCGAGTAATCACCACTCATCGCCAACTTTGGGGTTACTATTTTATCAGCAAATAGTGGGATTGACCGTCACTTTATAACCTCCCACGGCTGAACGGGCGAGCATATTTGGTGTGACAGGAATTCGAACTTCCGACCCTCAGATTACCAGTCGAGCGCCTTAACCACGTGGCCACGCCGGGTCCTGCGTCAGAGTGAGTTTTATCGTATGTTCATGAGCTAGACGACCGACTCGATGGAGCTTCTACAGTCCTAGGAAATCGTTAAGACTTTCTGTGTTAGTTATTAAAACTTGTCAGATTTTTAATGTAATTTTTTACGAAAAAAATGTGTTACTTGTGAAGGTGTTGGCTATTAAAAATAAACTCGAAAGATATTTACCAATAAAAGTAAGTCGGAAAGGTATTTATTGTTTATAAGAACGAACTATGCAGAAGTTTTAGTACGTTATATCAGGGTGATTTAAAATAAGGAAATCAGCAAGTCACGTAATTACCTCAGCTCGTGTAAAGTTGCTGTGAAATGTAGTATGTTAAAACTTCATTTTGACATTGTTTGACGTTCGTACTTAGTGTGATGAAATCGAAGTTTGACCTTTTTGTACAAAACCAAACTAGTGAAAGTTTTTTTTTTTTTGCAACAGAGTTAAAAGTGTGAATTTATCGAAAGTAGTGAACTAGCGAAACACATCAGGTGCTGGAATATCGGATACATAAAGGAAAGACGTGTGTGAATGTTTTTTCTTATAGCAAAGCCACATCAGGTTATCTGCTGAGCCCACCGGCGGGAATTGAACTCCTGATTTTAGCGTTGTAAATCTGGAGACTTACCGCTGTACTAGCGGGGAGCAGAAAACAAAGCCAATGGATGCATTTTTCATGGATGAGTTTATTGATAATGAAGGGTACGTCAAAAATATGGTTATATATTTTCTTAAAAAATACAATCTTCCATAAAAACAGCTCAACAAACAAAATCACAATATTTTCATATCGGGATGAAGGTTTGCGCCTTTGATTATCTAGAGATGTATCCGGAAAAAGTAGTAAAGTTGCTATAAATATAACGGTTTCTTACATAACTCAAAAGTTTATTGCGTCTGTAAATTTATTGAAGGTTAATACAGTGATTTTATGTTCACCAGTTTTGTGAATAAACTCCATATAAAACTTTGAAAATTGTATGTACATATAAATACTCTTTCTCTCACATGCACATATGTTTGTCCTGAGTATTATTTCCGATTACATTCTCAAGTTCATCATATATTTTACCTATAGTCTACTTTTTTGCATTAGAATTAACTGGATTTTTTCTCTGAACTCAGCACTAACGATTTCCTCAGCAAGAAGGTTAAAAAAAAATTCGAAATATATAATATCGTATGTATATATATTTAGACATACAAAGTTGTAAGCACACAAATATATACACAAGTGTTTAAATTTTTATGACACATCAGATTTACAAACTGGGTTAGAACTGAGTCAGGGTTATTAAAGCAACAGTCCAGTAATGAACCAGACAAGTCAGTTACCTTTTGAAAGAACTGCACGCTCAAGTACGCTTGAGCCAATCTGTAAACTTTCGCCTTCTTCTTGCTATGGTTATAATGAATGATGCCTTTTCCCTTCTTTGCTATATCAGCGCGACTGCTCAAAACAACAAGCTGAAGGGTCAATATCAACTTGTTCATGCTTCCTGGATTACAGAAATTTTAAATGGACGTCGAGCAAGTTGCAGTTTATTTCTGTTTCTTTTGAATTTCGCGCAAAGCTATTCGAAGGCTATCTGTGCTAGCCGTCCCTAATTTAACAGTGTAAGACCAGAGGGAAGACAGCTAGTCATCACCACCCACCGCCAACTCTTGGGCTACTCTTTTATTGACGAACAGAGGGATTGACCGTCACATTATAACGCCCCCACGGCTTAAAGGGCGATCATGTTTGGTGCGACCGGGATTCGAACCCGCGACCCTCGTATTACGAGTCGAATGCCTTAACACGTCTAGCCATGCCGGGCCGTCATGCAGGAGACCGCTTAAAAATCAACTAAATGTAGCCTATTTGTTTCTTGTGATTAATGGCAATGACGAGATTTCAATTTCAGATATTTTTGAAATCGTTTTATTTTGAAATCTAAACGCGTATATAAAAACGTGTAAGTTTACACACAAAAAAAATCACCAATAAAGCAATAGTATTAACAGTCATCGTGGAATTACTACAGCAACGCCTAGTCAAATAACATATTGAGAACTTAGGTGCTAGTTAGACGCATCTTTCTGTTGAGGTTGTATTTAAACTATACGTACCAGATAAACGTTTCTTTCCAGAGAATGTATTGAAAGTTAGGTTCTGGATACTTGTTTCTTTTTGTTGTGAAAGTATATTGTGTTGAGGACATGTTGCAAGATAAAGTACTACATACCTGTTTTTTTTCGTTTGAAGATATATTTAAAAGTTATAAATTATATAAATGTTTTTTTCTGATTATGATATATTGAAAAAGAAGGTACTATATATACGTGTTTCTGTTGAGATTTGCCCCCCGCTAGTACAACGGTATGTCTCCGGATTTACAACGCTAAAATTAGGGGTTCGATTGCCCTCGGTGGGCTGAGCACATAGCCCTTTGTGACTTTGCTATAAAAAACACGCACAAAAAACAAACACTGTTGAGATTTATCTGAAAGTCAGGCATTGTGTACATATGTTTTCCAATTGAGGGTCTTTTGTAAATTGAGGTAATATATACATATTTTATTTCGTGATAACTGTTTTCCAGTTCAATGTCTGTTGTAAAGAGAGATAACATATACAGATTTTGTTTTCTGATAATTCTTAGTCGTGCTGTTAGCTGTTTTGAAAGTAAGGGATATTTTTATTAGTATTTTCTTCTCTTTAAGTATCGACTCTTATCCTCGTGAGATTTTTTTTAATTATTGATTTTTTTAATATTTCGTGCCTCAGTTTATGATTTTTATGGGATCTTTGTTATACAAGTCTTAATTAAATCTGATATGTCTATCATGCTGGTCAAAAATTACATCTGAAATAATTTATTTGAGACTGAGACAAATGGTGTGTCTTTTATAAAATATTAACAAACTTATTTTAATTCTAGTTTCATATTGATTCGTTTGAATTTTATTATTTTGGTTATTTACCATGTTTATTTGTCGTAGTTTTGCATTGGAAAATGAAGTTTCTAAAAGTGTTCAGAGACGACAATTATGTTCCTACTATACTAAATACCATTTAATAGTAATATTTAATACTCTAGATAAGAAAACAGTTTTATCCAACGAATTAACCAGGTTTTAATTGCATCTATTTACCCATATAACACACCAGAATGGTATATATGACATTCGCGATGGCAGCTACAGATATTCCGGTAAATAATGTCCTTAACTCTCGGCTCAAGAGACAAAGAGTGTTGCTCGGGCATTTCCTAGTACGTGTAAAAGCTTCGTAAAGTTAACTTAGAAGGATTGAAATACGATCTTCTACATATGTTTAATATCACACAGAGTTTACAATTTTTACACAGAATAGGCCATAGCAATAAAGAGGAAAATTAAACTAACGCAACAGCTCATCCTCTGTGACTGGTTTATATTTCTACGATAACAGAATCATATTAACATAATAAAAGTTTAAATTATGCATGAGTATGTCTTAAATTATTATCTTTGTCTCCTTACTGTACTTTACTTGCAATTATTATCCATAGTTTCTTGTTGTTGTTTTGAATTAAGCACAAAGCTACACAATGGGCTATCTGTGCTCTGCCCACCACGGGTATCGAAACCCGAATTTTAGCGTGTAAGTCCGCAGACATACCGCTGAGCCACTGGGGGGCCCATAGTTTCTTATCGTATTTATTGTATTTCTTTATGAATTATTTATTATTCATAATCTCTGTAATAGGGGGCTCATTTCAGTCCTATTCTATTTATTGTATTTCTCTATGAATTATTTATCATCCATAGTCTCTGTACTAGGGAGCTCAATTTAGCCTTATTCTATTTATTGAATTTCTTTATGAATTATTTATTATTCATAATCTTTGTAATAGGGGGCTCATTTCAGCCCTATTCTATTTATTGTATTTCTCTATGAATTATTTATTATCCATAGTCTCTGTACTAGGGGGCTCAATTTAGCCTTATTCTATTTATTGCATTTCTTTATGAATTATTTATTATCCATAATCTCTCTACTGGGGGGCGCATTTTAGTCTTATCCCAGTTATTGTATTTTTTATGAATTATTTATTATCCATAGTCTCTGTACTGGGGGGCTCATTTCAGCCTTATCCTATTTATTCTATTTCGTTATGAATTATTTATTATCCATAGTCTCTGTATTGGGGACCTCATTTTAGTTTTATCTCATTTATTGTAATTCCCTTTAAGTTATTATTGTAAGTCTCTTTTCTAGGAGAAATTCGCTCTATACATTCTTGTGCACGATACATGGAATACGAGTTTATGATAATAAGCATTTAATACTTTAAAAACAAACTTAATTATATTTCATTTTAATATTTCCGCAAACTATTGACAAACTCTCTTTAACATTCTCACAGCTGTAGATTTGGTATAATAACACAATGAGCAAAGCTCATTATGAAATATTAGTTTACTAAGAACTGTAACATAATTGAATAAATCTTATTTTCTTGTTTATGTTAACTTCTCACGAAAATTCACTAGTATTTTCATTTATTTATATAGGGTAACATAAAAGAAAGCAATATCATATATTGTTTCCCAGTAATATTATTTTTAATACAATATATACTCAAGCGAACAGATTTTAAATTATCAACAGAAAATTGAAGAGATAATGAGTTACAACAATCATCAAAAAATATAAAAGTAATATTTAGAAATAAAGACAGAAAGATAAGTATATGCAAACAAATGGACTGAAAGACAAATGAAATAGTTAGAACAGGAAATTAGAAAAGATAGATGGATATAAAAATAGATAAAAATAAGAGAAGATCAAATAAAGATAAATATGTACAAACAAATAGATAGCTAGAAAATCCAGAAGAACTCCAGTTTTCAATTCTTTTATCTTTCCCACATTCCAATATATTTCACTTGTCATATTCCATCAAGGTTAGGTTTTGGCAGTGCGATACTTTATGTGAAGTTGACAAATTAACAAAGACGACAGCCTCGAAAATGTTGGCCAATGGTGAACACAGATTTCAGAAGTGATTGAACCGCAGTCTCTCTATAATTTATTCTGGGCTACTGTAATAGTTCTAACCGCTGTGTCTTTCGAATGCCCATGAAAAACTAACTTTGTGACTAACAGTAAAAAAATCTGGACAGCTGTATAGGCCTTATTCGAAAGATTTACGACCTGGGTTTTAATAAAGTTGGTTTGGTCGTTTATCCAGAGTAAGGAATTGAGTATCTGCGGGTCGTTTATTTTTAGTTTTTAATTATATACGGTGGTCCGTAATGATTTACAACTTTAACTGGACTTTTTTTTTCTTTCTGTTTACAAAGGAAAATAAAAATAAAAATGAAACATCTCACAAGAGAAACACCAAAATATTATATGAACTATGCATCACAATGCAATAACTTCAAACTGATAATTCAGTAGCATTTGTTAGCCTACACCTGGATATTCCAGAGTTATATAAATTTAAAACTAAATTTATTTATATTGAATTCACATCAATTAAGAAAGTAAACATAAAACCAAAAGTTGGGTTGCTTGACGTAAAAAAAGTAATTTTTAGAGATAATACACAATAAGCTTGTTTGCTTGTTTTTTTAATTTCGCGCAAAGCCACATGAGGGCTATTTTCATTAGCCGTCCATAATTTAGCAGTGTAAGGCTAGAAGAAAGGCAAGCTCCTTGCCACCACCCACCGCCAACTCTTGGGCAACTTTTTTACCAAAAATTAGGGCGATTGACAGTTACGTTATAACGTTTCCAAGAACTTGTTTGATAGGATGAAGGCTTGAGTCTACGACCATCAGGTTGCGAGCCAAGTTCCCTGACCACTTGACCACATTTGTTTGTTTGTTTTCAAGTTAAGCGCCAAGCCATATAATGAGCTATCTGTGCTCTGTCCATCAGGGATATCGAAACGCGGTTTCTGGCGTCGTAAGTCTACATACACGTGACTATGTCAAGCCCACACAATATGACCATAAACTAAATTTAACTTTTTCTTCTTTTTCAGTTTTAGTAACTACAACACTAAACGCTAAAACATTATTATAAATTAAACAAATATCGAGTATAAGCTAAATGAAGATATTGGAGTTAACAAAAAACGTTTAAAAGTTTTATGTCATCTCGGATACAAACAATGTTGTTTGTAAAAAAATAATTATACTAGTTAGTTAACATCTCAAAACTTATTTTAAAAACAGTTATACTAATTACTTAAGTTCTGAAAATTTATTATAAAAATAGTTATAATAATTACTTAAGTTCTGAAATGTTTTTTTAAATAGTTATACTAATTACTTAACGTCAGAAAAGTATTTGTTTGTCGTTAAGTATAAAGTTACACAAACGGTTACCTGTACCCAGCGATTTACGGGTATCGTAATCTGATTTTTGCGTTATAAGCCTTCAGACTTATTGAGCCCGGCATGGCCGAGCACGTTAAGGCATGCGTTCGTAATCTGAGGGTCGCGGGTTCGCATCCGAGTCGCGCTAAACATGCTCGTCCTCCCAGCCGTGGGGGCGTTATAATGTGTGGTCAATCACACTTTTTGTTGGTAAAAGAGTAGCTCAAGAGTTGGCGGTGGGTGGTTATGACTAGCTGCCTTCCCTGCTAAATTAGGGACGGCTAGCACAGATAGCTTACGAGTAGCTTTGTGCGAAATTCGAAAACAAAAAACATAAACAGACTTACCGCTGAGCCACAGGGATGTAATTGTAAATACTTTTTAGTATACAGCTATAGAATGGGTTATGTGCACTTTGTTCATCACGGGGAATCTAATCTCATATTTTATCATTGTGAATCCAGAATCTCACTATAGACCCACAAAGTGACGTGGAAAGTCTAAACAAATATGCTTATTTTTTCTTATAATAAAAACAGTTTTTTTTCAAAAGTGAGAACAATTTAAATAAACCTACAAAGTATTTTTTATTATCAAATAGTTGTAGCGATGTTATCTACAATTATTACAAATGTACTTCATTCTCGTGATATTTTTAGCAGAGTTAACTTGTGAGTTAAGCTCTGAGACAGAAACAAAAGGAATAAGTAAACTTATACCCGAATTTTTATTTTATGTCTGAACAAATTAGTATTGTTTTCGAACGGAATATCAAATTGGAAAATTTAATACAATGTATTATTATTATTCACATATGAAGTCTTAGTCGATATTCAAGCGTAAGCCTAAAACGTTTTGATGATTCAGAAGATAAGAAGAGATTTTTATTCCACTGTCACCTGCATTCAGCATACCTGGAGGGATCATTGTGATAAAAGCCTCCAATCAACAGACTAATCAATATATCGATCTTTTAATCAATTGAAGGAAAATGGTGTAGTGTCGTGTCGAACATGTATGAAAATTTCCAGAAACATTTTCCATCGTATAAAATTTGTTGAGACAGAGATATTAATTTTTTTAATCATCTAACGTTGTTTTTTCAGTGTTCAAAAATATTTCTTAAGGAACACGGATAAAAGTGTGTATTCTTATAGTGTGCTTTGACGAACACTAAATTTACGTCTTCTGTTGTAGATTTCTAAATAGTTAAAGAAATGGCTTTCCTTTCAATAAGGCCCCGCATGAGCAGGTGTGTTAAGATGTTCGACGTATAGCTTTGCGCGAAATTAAAGAAAAACACAAAACAGACATTCTTTCAATGAAGATTAGTGTAAAATCTGAAACACAAAATTACACTGTTTACATACTGAAAAAAGGAAATGCGAAGTCACAATATTTTGCACGTATGTTTCATAAAATCCTATAAAATGTGGTGCAAAGACAAAATTTTTATTATATGCAAATAAGTTTCATGTAGAAACTTTTCTTTCAGCAGGTTCACACAGAAAAAAATTTCGTAGCGCGGTCGGAACTGCTTAGTGTAAATTAAGTAGTTGTCTTTCAGTATGTTGTTCATTGTAAAGTTTTTAAAAGTGTTATACTTTGTGTGCTGCCATACGAATGCTGATAATACACAGCGACACGAAACAGTGACTGGGTAAATAAGATTTGCAATTTGATGCTCTAAAAATTCAGACGTTTTCTCAGTTACGTGTTGGTGTTTTAAAGATAATTCATTGGCAAAAACATCAGCGTAACATTCTTAGAAACTCAGCTGTGTACAATAGTAACGACATAACATGATATTATTTTGAAAATTGGAACACGTAATTTCTTTATTAGATAGAATATTATAATTATATTTTTTGTTTGGTAGATGCGGAAAAATAAGAAGAACATGCGTTGAAAACACCTACAGTCGGTAATAAATGTATTCCTCTCAGTTAGTAAGGAACATATGTATCCCTCACAGTTAGTAAGGTACAGATATATTCCTCACAGTTAGTAAAATACAGATATATTCCTCACAGTTAGTAAAGTACAGAAATATTCCTCACAGTTAGTAAAATACAGATGTATCTCTCACAGTTACTAAAATACAGATATATCCCTCACAGTTAGTAAAGTACAGAAATATTCCTCACAGTTAGTAAAATACAGACGTATCTCTCACAGTTAGTAAAGTACAGATATATTCCTCACATTTAACAAGGTAATAAATTTATCTCTCACAGTTGGTAAGATACAGATATATCCCCCACAGTTGGTAAGGCACAGATATATCCTTTACAGTTAATAAGGTACAACATATATACCTCACAATTAACAAGGAAATAAATGTATCCCTTACAGTTAGTAAGGTACAGATGTATCCCTCACAGCTAGTAAGGTACAAATATATACGTCACAGACAACAAGGTAATAAATGCATCTCTCACAGTTAATAAGGTAATAAATATATCTCTCACAGTTAATAAGGTACAAGATATATCTATAACAGTTAACAAAGTGAAAGCTGTATCTCTCACAGTTAATAAATTAAAATGTAAATCTCTGAGAGTTAATAACGTGATAAATAATCTCTAGCAGTTAACATGTTAAAAGATGAACGTATTTCTCATTCTAAATATGTTAAAATATATATATCTAACAGTTAATAATGTACAAGAAAATCTGCTAGTCAACTACGGATTATACTGACTCGGTTAAATAATATATTTGAAAATAATCTAGCTCAAGTTCACGAAATATGTGAGAATTTATTTCGTATACTTAGTTATTAAATTAAAAGGTTCGTTTCATATTAAGACATTTTAGTACGTTAGCACTAATCCACTTCTATTTTCGGTAACAAAGTTACTGAAACTATGGGTTAGATAAATTGATGTGACACTTAGTTTTAACTGCTCCCTTAAGAAAAGCAAAGCGGCATACACCGTATGTTACACATTTTCTTACGTGACCTTTTACAATTAAACACTTACCAATAGGATTAAGCAAAGTTTGTTGAATTAATGTCAAAATGCAGAGCAATTTTGTATGGAATGTAATAAAAGAATATAAAGAAATTAAAAGACAGTCTCTGTTCTCGATTAAAGTTGCTTAAGGTAAAGACACAAACATTAAACGAAGCACAGTGAGGACTAATTAATCTTATTTTTCCTTGCCATCGGGTCTCACAAAACAAAACCTATTTCCTTATAATCCAGTTTGTGTAAGTAAGCCAAACCAAACGTATTCCGTTACGTGGTCAGTTCTGAGCCACAAAATGACAATCCAATTGACTAGACTTGGCTACGGGATTTCATTCACCGCATCCCTCAGTTTCTCTTAAGGTTTTACTTGTCTGATAAAACTCTAACTTCTTTCTCTTTTCATTTTGTTTGTATATGTGACATGTTCATCCAAAGATTGCACTGAAAAGAAATATATTAGTGAGACAAGTACATGACAGTATTAAATTAGACTTGTTGTCTAATCTCATACTTTGCAGATGTTGTTGTTTAAAAAAAATTAACAAATCTCAATATTTCTCACATACATACTTATTTTATTATCAGGCAATATTAATAGAATAAGGCACTTGACTCGTAATCTGAGGGTCGCGGGTTCGAATCTCCGTCGCACCAAACATGCTCGCCCTTTCATCCGTGGGGGTGTAATAAAGTGACGGTCAGTCCCACTATTCGTTGGAGAAATAGTAGCCCAAGAGTTGGCAGTGGGTGATGACGACTAGCTGCCTTCTCTCTTGTTTTACACTGCTAAATTAGGGACTGCTAGCGTAGATAGCTCTCGAGTAGCTTTGCGCGAATTTCAAAACAAACCTTACGTAAACAAGAATAAGTAAAGTTGATGAAAATTGTTAGGGAGTCATAATCACAATTTATAGCTTAAGAGTCGAAGAAAAAACGAATCTTCAGTGCTGGATCTCCCAAGGTAGCACTTTAAATCTCATAAACTTTAGAAGTGTACACTTGTTAGTGTATCTTGAGGAATCTTTAGACATTTCTAATGTAGTCACATGAACTGACTTTAAATAATCCGAATGTTATAAATTCATAACTATAAAATACATCAAAACCGTCAGTTTTCTGACAAGAAGATGACAAAAAAAAAGAAAAAAGAAATATGGATAACTTGTATGTATTCACTTCATAGAAAAATGAATGATATATGTTTATCACACCAGAAATGGGTGTGATCTACTGAGTAGCGTGCTTGGACGAGGTGTATGATGGCCCGAATTTCACATCGACAAACACGCTTTGCATATTAGTTGTGGCTAAGTCACAAGAGTGACACCCACTCGGATTTCAAGTACTGTTTAAAGTCCTTGTGGCGGCGGGTAATGATTACGCTTTGCCTTCCTTTTGGTTCATAGTTAAAGTTAACAGTTGCTAAGCAACTGGAGTATCCTACTTGGTTTAGTCCAAGTGCACTCGACTCGTAATCTGAGGGTCGAGGGTTCGCATCCACGTCGCGCCAAACATGCTCGCCCTTTCAACCGTGGGGGCTTCATAATGTGACGGTCAATCCGTATTCGTTGGTAAAAGAGTAGCCCAAGAGTTGGCGGTAGGTGGTGATGACTTACTGCCTTCCCTTTGGTTTTACACTGCTAAATTAGGGACGGCTAGCGCAGATAGATCTCGAGTAGTTTTGTGCGAAGTTCAAAAAACAAAAAACAAACCAAGTGCACGTGACATGCCGCTTAGTTTGAAGCTTCCATTATAGATAATGTGTCAATATCCCTCTAAATGATAGCTTATTTGTAAGAGAGGATTTGACTGGTTGAGCACAGTTCCACTGGTCATTACTACAAATTTCAACAAAGGATTGAATAGAGGCAAACAAAAGAGATTTATAATAAGGGTGAAATCAGAAAATAACCGAATTAAGTACCCTATAAAACGCTGTAAATTTTAGCCATTAGATTTATTTTTTCCAGGAGACATCTATATAATGTCTGGAATATTAGGGAGGACATTGCCTGATTTTAATCCGAGTAACATTATATGTTTTTTATATATTGAATAAGAGTGAATTATTGCTAATTAGGAGAAAGGATGTGGCGACACATTTTAACTTTTGTAGCAATATTTTATAGTGATGGCAGTAAGATATAATGTATGTTTTACTTACAAATTCTCCTGTATTTATTAGTTCTCATCATGAATGTATAATTTCCAAATGGAGTTATTTCTAATGTTTTTTATTTGCACATCAGATTTACTGATTTTAGTACTGGAAGAGCTGATATAATAAAACCAAATAAGGAAGGTGTTAGACACTCTTTTGATTGTTGCACACTAATCAATGATCCAACGAAGCGCGGTCTGAGTAGTAAACTAGCCAACTATAATTTGTCCTTATGAGTCATAACACCATGAACTATACCAAAAACGACAAGGATGAAGAATCCTCCTGGTGTCTCTGGGGTAAGTTTTGTAGTTGCTACAATAAAATTTAGAGTTCAATTCACGATGGCAAAGCATTGCACTAAAATTAAAACAAATGCAAAGTAAAAAGTAAATATGAATAAGGAAAGAGCCAAAGCTTATCTCTCTATTTAAAGCACCCCTTCGCTAGTACAGCGGTAGGTCTACGGATTTACAACGCTAAAATTAGGGGTTCGATTCTCCTCGGTGGGCTCATCAGATTATTCGATGTGGCTTTGCTATAAGAAAAAAACACACAATCTGTCTAAAGCTATCCAAGTTGAGCTTTAACGTTTATGCTTGTTCATAGTTTTAGATTAGAGAATGTGACGGTCGAGATGGACCAGCGGGTACCTACTTTTCCTTACATATCATGTCATGTTATTGAACGTAGATATATTAACGTAAAACTAAACAAGCGCTACTCGATTTTTTTTTTTGTACGTGAATATACTTGACTTATATTAAATAGCCGTTTCCTCTCTGGTAAATAATAATTATAATTCACTAAATTTTGTGTTTCAATATTAAAACACTTTTCATTTGTCTGGAATTTTGAGGAGTATTTTAGCTCAGTTATTTTATCTGCATGCTTTTTCTGAAGGTTATATTTGCGCAAGCGCAGTCGTTTACAGTTTTTGTATTCCAGTGATAACGTTCACTAGAACATTTTATCTACTAAACGGTATGAGTTTTATTTATCTACTTGTTTAGTATCTCGTTTTTACTGTTTCCAGAATGTGATGCGAGCTAAATAAAATGCTCTTTTTAACTTGGAACTCAGAGGCGAAATGAAAAAAAAATAAAAAAAATAGGGAGCACGTGACAATGATTAAGCACGTTTCTTTCAGCTCGATTTTGCGATAATACTGACAAGGCATATTTGTAAAAAAAAGAAAAAGGCACAGCTGATGTAGCCTTTCTGTTCAGCTGTATCTTAAACAGCGTGCTTAACTATCTAACTTATAGAATTTTTGTAGGGCTAATTAAGTACAAAGTTTATTATAATTTCACTTAAACATAAAGTTTGTCGATATAAAAGAAGAAGAAATGGCCATAACTGTAGATGAACTTTAACGACGCTGTCAATGTATGAAAGCAGCAACAGCTCGTAACGATGTGTTTTAATATCTCTGAGTAGGTTGACGATAACGTGAGCATTACTATATCTCATTACTTGCTTGTTATTTTGATTTTACTACACTTTAATACATTTCAGAGAGCATATATGATTTTGTTAAGTCTTGTTACTCGTATTTACATGTTGTCCAATCTCATAAGGGCGTGCACACAGAAGTGCGTAAATAAACAGTAAACAATTGTGTTTTTCTACAAATTTCAAAGTTCTCAAGGAGGCTTCGTAAAACGTTATGTTGTTAATTTTGTATACAGCTTTATGTGTATGTATAATCTCAACAGGTCCACAAAAGTCATTAAAGGAGTTATTTGAGTATAACTGTAAGAGAGTTGTAGCAACTAATAGTCATAAGAATCGCATATGACTTGAGTGAACGTAACGAGACCTGTCATCATTCACATATTTTCTAACTTCATGCGTTTCTATTTCTACGTTCCCGGACATCAGCTGTTTATAACATATGATACTCAGTTGGTTTAGTATTATGTCCTGTGAGCCACTGAATAAGGATAGAGTTAATTAATTACTTAACTATATATTGTCATGGTCATAACTACGCACTATTGCCTGATACCACAATTTTAAATGCAGTAAAGTTTTGTTAAGTATGGTAAGGCCAAACTTAGACGACACGTCTTTGTAGACATTCCATAAACCTCCATTGTACATAGACGTCGGTTTATATGATTAAGTTTCAGTAATGAACGGGTACAAAATTGTCATTGATGATGTATTAGGGAATGTAATTTCATAGTCATGTGATCTAGTTGGATTGTTATTATTCCAATTATTTGACCTTTTTCTTTCGTGAAAACAGTCGCCGATATTGAGGTGTTGGTGGAAACTTGCAAACTTTCGATTTGCGTGGCTTTGTAAACTTCAAATCCATATTTTTTAAAATTTTGTTATCGACAACAGTGAAACTTTATAACCTATTCGCAATCAGTTTTTGAGTCAGAAGGTTCGCTGTCGTATTCATATTTTTCACTTTGCAGATAATGGTGTTGCTCCGAATCTCTCTCTTAAATGCCCTACTTTGCAAAATTCTCTATATCTATGGAGAACATGGTAGGCATCTTTCTTTGAACATTGTGTCCTCTAACTTATTGTTGTTTAACAATCTTGCATTACATTTCCTTGTAAAGAACGTGATACACGTCTATTCACCCATAATCTCACCCGGAGTGGCACTGAATTATCAAATGACCAAGAATGTGCTGTAAATACGAAGGCGGTAAGCATGTTGGTCTTAGCGCTGCAGCAAGTAATAGGCATTAATCTTTCGCACAAAGTGTGATTAACCCTCTAAAATCAGAATACCTAAACGAAGTTTTATTAAAATGAATAATAAATGTATCAAAATTTCATTCCTAAACTAATCTATTAAAGCGAAACTTCTCCATGTCTAAAGTTATCTACTTAAATAAAATGGCGTTCTTAGTCTAATTATTTTAGAACAAAGCGTCGTTTTGAACTAATCAGTTAAAACTAAACGCCGTTTCTCAACAAATCCGCTAAAAGGAATCCAGTAATCTAACGAAGTACGCCTAATACAGGCCTAATAAAATACAATTTTATTTCATATAGCGTACTTGAACAGTTTAATTCTTACATAATGCAGCTGAATTAATGGGTTTGATTACAGGACTTTTTTATTACAGTAGTCCAAAGATCAAGACAACCGCAAAAGTAATATCTATTAGTTTTTCTCAGTAAATACTCAGCAAAAGTGGGTCAAATTATTGGTTGGAGTCTTTTATGTAAGCATTTTATGTAATAATTGATCATTCTAATACAGTGGTTCTTAACCTTGTTGGATGTACTGAACCCCGGAAGTTTCGTATTTACATTCACTGAACCCTTTGTAATTGGAAAAATAAAATATGATTTTTTCAGATTCAAAACTTAAGTAGATATTTTATTAGTGCACAAAATGAACCATGCACCAGTTTCACTCAGTATCACTGTGTTCAAAGAGCAAAACTAACAAAACATGAATTTCACACAAAAACAAAAACATAACTCAATGAATATTTACTGCAAATCAATGCGAGTTTTGCTGTTGCCTCTCAGAGACAAGTTCAGAAATTCATGGCTTCACCTTGGCAAGTGCCATTATTATATCATTTTTACAACAAAGTCTGTTCCTTTTCTTCGTTTTTTTGTCTACCATCCTCGAAAAGGATTGCTCGCAAAGATACATTGTAACAAACGGTATGAGTATCTCAAAGGCTTTCTTAGCAGTAAGAGGGCACCCTACGATTTGGTGACACCAAAATGTTGAGAGCGTTGTTGTTCTGAAAAGTTGCTGTTGAATCTGGCTTTGCTCAAGTTTAATGATTTCATCAAGGTATTCATCATTGACATCTGTTGTCGCAACACTAAGCATGAACGGCTGTCTTATCCATGCTGAATATGACTCTCTGGTGGGGAAATATCCATTGAGAGACTTTGCGAGCTCATTTAAGTGCATGGCAATTGCTTGCTTCAGTTTCCCGGGTACAGAAATATCTCCGATTTCAAACACATATTCGATCTTACTTACACAGTCGTTCAGCAGGGAAAATTTTGCAAAGTTATCATTCTCTGTTCGTCGTTTCCATAACGGTAGTTTTTTTTGAAAAGCCTTCAGGTTTTCTTTCGCTTTGATGATATTGACTCTCTTGTCCTGCATGTGTTAATTGAGATGATTGAAAGCATTGAAGATATCGGCCAAGTACACCAAAATAAAAATGAACTCAGATTTTTTGAAGCAATCTGCATGACAATGTTGGTGCTCTCGCAAAAACAGGGCTAATTCCTCACGTATGGCAAAAACACGATCAGCACCTTCCCCCAGGATAACCACCAAACGTTAGAATAGTACAGAAGTACCTCGAATTCAGAGCCCATTTTATTACACAGCTCTTTGAAGATGAGGTGCTTCAGGGCACTATTTCGCACAAAGTTCACACATTCCACTACAATTTTTAATAGTTCTGCCAGTCGGTTTAAAGCAAGATTTTTGTTGCCAACGCATGCCTGTGCAGAACACAGTGCGTTACAATGAAGTGTGGTTCATCGGCTTTCACTAGCCCACCAAAACCAGAGTTTAGTCCCATCATGACTGGAGCTCTGTGTTATGTATATGTGTAAATATTTTGTTAGCGACAACATGTCGTGTTGTGTTTGAGTTTTCGTTTCTGTTATTCATTTTTCCATATTGATATTATTGTTTCGAGGTTTAAACTAATATTTTGTTATTTATTTAGGGTAACATTTAGAATTTTCTTGAATTAAGTAGACCAATCATATGTTTGTAAATGAGTGCTGGTGACTTCGTGTCTAGACATGCAGTCTCGTGCAAGAACGGACACGCGCGGATTGCTCTAGAGTTGTATGGAAATTGCAAGATTGTTCGAGAAATAGGCCTACCGGTATAAAAGACGGTGACGCGAGAAGTCAGTCATTAGTTTTATTCGAAGAAAAAGAGTGAGATTCAGACATCAGTTTTATTTGAAAAGAAGAGAGTTAGTTATTTGAGAAATATTAAGTGTTTGCTGTGAATATTCAACTTGGATTAGTGATTGAAGTTAGATCTGCAGAAGCTGTGATTTTATTTTGTCAATCTCTACGATACATCTGAATTACTGCTTGTGCTGAGAGACGGCGAATTTATTGAACTGTGAACTGTTTCGGAATTTCTTCGTGGGACCAAATTCACACCCTAGACTGGAATTTGAGACTTTCATTTTAGATCATTATATTAGATACAGGCCAGTACCATTTTGTATCGTGATTAATTATGAAGTTTGAAACTAGTATTATTTTGTTTTGTAATTAATTTCGAATGTTGTAACTTAATATCTGTCACTGTTATTATATAATTTATGTTATATCTGTTATATTTGTTAATAGTTTAGTGTAATAAATTATACAAGCTGTTATCTGTGTTTTTCTGTTGCGTTTAATCTACGAAGAACTTAAAACATAAAAAATACGTAACACTCTGTCCGAACAAACTGCGGAAATCATATCCCACGAAAGATCGTTGTCTCTGAAGAAGTCATCCACAAGTTTCTTCACGTCGGCTACCTTAGATGTTGTTGTAAGAGGCTTACAAAATAAACAATCTTATTTTATCTCGTCGTTCTTTACATAATGCACGAATACAACAAGCTGACTTAGGTTGGAAACGTTGGTGGTATCGTCAAGTTGAAGGGTGAATTTTGCTGGGCTTGAAATCAAATCTGCAACAACTTGAGCCAAGATGTCGTAGGCTCATTTCATCTGTTCTGCTGCTGATGGTGTTATTTGAAAGAGGAATTTGGGATAACGTATTTTGAACAGCTTTTCTAGCATGATATTTGCCATCTTTAGTGCAGCTGTTTTTACAAGTGCTTCACCAATGATGTGTTGTTTGCTCTGCTTTGCAATCAAGTACGCAACTTTGTACGATGCTGTGAAGATCAATTTGTCGATGGATACAAAGCCAAAAACAGGCAAATTGGCCTTTACATTGAACCTGGTTCTCTTTACCTTGAATTCAGCAAGTGTTGTGTTCTTGTATTTCCCATCTCCATGCAGCTTTATGGAGTGTTCTCTTAGTTTTGTTGGTGCTGGCATTGCAAATCATGCATTTAGGATGCTAATTCCCATCATGTTCCGTTATACACGTGAATCCATATTGTACATATTCGCCAGACCACTTTCTGTTTTGGCTTGACATAGTTAGTATGAAGGGATCGAAAGATGAGGAAAGAAAATCACAAATGTACGCATGATTACTACAGTCACAAGTCGACTGTTAAGCGCACGAAGTTCCCTGCAGCACAAATATTAAAGCCAAGTGTGTGACGTGATCAGCCGCAGCCAATGATGGCCAAGAGTAGCATGACGTCACCAATCATACAAGTGGGGTGAACGAAACGGACACACACACAGTGTGTGTGTCTTGACCTCCGTCGAACACCTGAGACTGACTCACTGAACCCCTGGAGTCCGATTGAACCCAGGTTAAGAACCACTGTTCTAATACTTAAAACTTTGCTAACAAGTACACTGCTTACACGAGATTAGCTTTCCAACATTCTTGACAACAAATTAATTCGTACGCACATATATAAATGACCTAAAACTGTACATCAAATGAAAGATCAAAACAGTTATGTGCAGAAGTAATAAACAAAGTAAAGTAGAACCTATCATCATATTTAATTCTAGTGTCATCGTCAAGGCCAGCATTGATTTGTTGGTCGATGAAACCATTCCCATCAAACAGCGATCTACAAATTTAAATAACGTAAATATTTTATTTAAATTGCACATTTGTTTTGATATGTATGATAAAAACATTGATGTATTTACTAATTTTGGTATGTTTTATTGTTCTAATTTATCTTACATTTTCTTGGTTTAATTATTGTTACATATGACATGGCAGTTTTATTTATGGCTAAAATTTGATGTAAGTTATTTATGTTTTGCTTTAGGTATTGCAAAAATTCAACACATTTATGTGCGTTCGTTATTAAACAACGTAACAAATTTACTGTTATATATCTATTTTAATGTCAGTGTTTGTTCCAGTTAAATAAAAATTTAGAAATGCCTGTAATATATACTGTTAAATGCGTATTGAGAAATATCCACCTATTCTCTTGTTTTTTAAAAAAAATTCTTAAATGCACGAGCCAACAAAGTACTTTGTGTATTTGTAAATACTAGTGATTGCCAGTATTGTTGCCCTTGGTGAAATTCTTAGAAACTCTCCTGTTATGCTTACAAAAGGTAACCAATGCAACACGAAGAGATAGTATATATGGTTGGTTTGCTACAGTTGGTATTCTATGAACTTCGGAATGTATAACTCTGATTAATGGTTTGTAACCGTGAAACTAAAGATATGTTTCCAGGAATATTTATAGAATGCGAACATCACAAACCGTTTAACTTCAACAGATTAGCTTCGGACGTTATTATTTCTACGAACACATTGTATATCTATCTTTAGCCGTAAAATACTCACATACAAAGAGTAAGCTAGTTCCCCGTTAAGCGAATTATACTTTTCTTAAGCCGTCGTGAACCGTCGATAAAATATTAAGCTCCAGATTGGAGAGAAAATTCAATATTGTGTGTAAGTTTGTAAAAACCGTTATTATAAATTGTGTTATTGTTTTATATGATATATGTTTATGTGAAGGAAGAAAAATCTCTGTATCAATCTTATTGGTAAATATCATAAATTCGATACATATTGATATTCAATCAACTTCTAAATTCAATTTCAAATTTAACTCAGTTTTAGGTTATTTGAAATCGTTATACGTAACCAAATAAATTGGAAATTTGACCGAAATAAATCAGAAAACGTAACAATTAATAAATAATTTTTTTCGTCATAAGTGTCACAATACTTTTTACTACAAACTTTACTTCTCCCCGAATACGTCAGCAGCTGTCATTTTATTTATTTTTACTGTTATATGATTGTAAAGATAATTTTCTTAAGTTTTTAAATACACTTCTAGTTTTACAGCTCATTTTTAAAGATTTATTTAAAAGAATTGTTTAGTTACAAGTAAGCGTAAAGCTACACTTTGTCTGGGCTCTCTCCATTACTGGTATCGAACCCACGCTCTACATTTCTCCACACACATCCGCTGCGCCACTGGGTGGGATGAGTTTTAAAGGAACATAATATATTATGTGGCTTCATTCTGAGGTGGAAACAAGTGATGGAATCTCTAGAAATATCTGATTATTAGGTTATCAAATATTGTTAGGTATAAGAATAATTTTTTGAATCACCGTTGCTTCTGTGCTTGTGAGTGTTTGTCCTATGTGTGTACATTCACTCTTGATCTGTGAAAGAACAGCACTCTTGTTACCATGACATTACTACATTAATTGCCCTAATAATGAAGAACACTAACAGGCGAACGTTAAAATAATAATAATATAAATGATGCATAAGTATGGGCAAAACTCGTCATTTGTCGAACGCTTATCTTGCTCGTTTCGAAGGAAGGTTTTTAGAATTGATACTAAAGTTGATATATTATTGAAAATGAATTAATCATATACTGTTTAACGAGATTTTCGGCAATATATTTTCCTAAGAATATCTTAACAGTGTCATATCTCCTTCTGATGATTTTGAGAAGTCAAATACAAAAGTAACTATACACGGAGCCTTCTTAATAATTACAGGATGAGGAAGAACACGTATTGTTTCAGAGTCTTTGTATTTTACATAATGGTGAAAATTTTATAGCTGGACTGGGATAGAAAGATTATAAAGGTGGAAAAATGGGTTTAGAGCTGTAAAATCCTGAAAGTTGTGCTCAAGTTATATTAACGAAAGAGGATCATTGGATATCATGTTGTAGTTATCTCACGAAGACAAGAATGAGGTTGTTTTGTAGCGAACGAAGGGTCATAAAAAAAAAGAATCGATAGATGTAAGTATTACTTCCTTTTCTTTCCATGCTCTTCGTTCAACGTTTTAATCCGCAAAAGAGGTTACTTATTCACGCAAAGAATAAAGAAGTTTTCCTCGTGGCGAGGGTTAGAACTCACCATCACGTCCACGTGTCTATTCATTAACAGTTAAACGATCAAGTTACTACATCCCATCCTGAGCTATGTGAATGTTTACTTTTTTATACTACCACAGTGCAGGTGTCAACAGGACGATAATGCTTCCAAAACTGTTATAAAGAACGGCCGTGGATGTCAAATAATCTTAGACACATGCTAATTTAGGTACAAGTGAAATATATTTTACAACACTGCATACACCATATTTAGAAGAAGATAAAAAGATTTATTGAAAATGTTCGCGTACACAATCATTAGCTCCCCATTGGATCAGCGGAATGTCTGCGGGCTTAAAACGCTAAAGTTCGAGTTTTGGTACTCGTGGTGGGCAGAGCACGGATAGCCCATTGTGTAGCTTTGCGCTTAATTCAATACAACAACACAATCATTAAGGTCATATTCATGTAACATTTCATCAGATAGGGGTAATGTTAAATTCTATAACATGTATTGTTAAATAACCGATGAGATTAATAAGATAAAACAGATTATTTTGGTTATTGCCTCAGATTTATACGTTTCAACAAAACACAGATTCTTGGAAAGGGAACGTTTTAGATACTATTTGTTTCATAATACCTTTAACTTTTATATTAGTTTTATTTCTTAAAACAGAGAGATTTCTCACTTTTAGGGCTCAGAATAGCCTAGTGGTGAGGGCATTCGACTCGTACGTTATCTGAGTGGCGCAGACCGGAAACCCCGTAACACCAGCAGGTTACCCTTTTCAAGTGCGGGGGCGTTACAGTGTGACGGTGAACCCTACTATTTGTTGTTTAAAAGAGTAGCCCAACTTTTGTTTTTGTTTGTTTTGTGAATTTCCCACAAAGTAACTCGAGGGCTATCTGTGCTAGCCATCCTTAATTTAACAGTGTAAGACTAGAGGGAAGGCTGCTAGTCATCACCACCCACCACCAACTCTTCGGCTACTCTTTTACCAACGAATAGTGGGACTGACCGTTACATTATAACGCCCCCACGGCTGGGAGGGCGAGCATGTTTGGCACTACTCGGGCGCGAACCCACGACCCTCGGATTACGAAGCACACGCCTTAAGTCGCTTGGCCATGCAGGGCCGAGTCCGTGGGTGTATTATAAGAATAATATTATAAGAATTGTCTAATACTTGAGGCAGAGAAGTCGGATGTCATTCAAATAAAAATAATTTTAGACAGGCTTAGAATAAATTCTCTAATAATTTTTTTCTTTTTATTAGCTAAATTTTTATGCGTTTTTTATTTTGTTTTTTGAATTTCGCGCAAAGCTTTACGAGGGCTATTTAAACTAGCCGTTCCTAATTTAGCAATGTAAGACTAGAGGGAAAGTAGCTAGTCATCACCACCCACTACCATCTCTTGGGCTACTCTTTTAGCAACGAATAGTGAGATTGACTGTAACATTATAAGGCCCCTACAGCTGATAGGGCTAACACGTTTAGTGTGACGCTTATTCGAAGCCACAACCCTCGAATTACGAGTCTGCAACAAGAAGCGTGGGGCGCGCGTGTAACCTGGTTCAATTTCATTACTCTTAGATCTCTGCAAGCCTACCCTCAAATTAAAATTATTTTAGATAGAATTATATTAAATTAAATTATGAGACTTTAGGCATAGTCAGATGTAAAAAAAAAAAACACGAGAGGCCTAGACCTTGTAAGTCCAAAACTGTAAGTTAGGTCTTAAATCGGTCAAGAGGTGAATGAACCATGAGGTAGACGTTTCTGCTTGAAAAAAATACTTACAAACATAGACACATAAACAAAACAAGAACAAACGAACAAATACAAATCAATCGCCGTCTTATGAGCTGTTATGCCGCGACTAAAACTTACGCAGCAGCTGCGACCTGAACGATTTCATTTTTTCTTTTATTCCATGAACTGAAGGTGAAGGAATAAAATTATTTGGTGATTGGGAAAGAAATGCACCGAACGTATAACGACGATAAAAGGTTTAATGCATAACTAGTGAAATGAATAACACGACAATCTGGAACAGAAAGATTACAACAACCTTTATCGAATATGAAAACCAAAATTTGACTTCACTGTTATTATTGATACACCAATCATTAGTGCATCGTTAACTATTAATATGTTGTTGGTTATCGTATGTGTATAGGAGGTGCATTCAGAGTGCGCGTTTTTGAATAAACAATCTACAAACTGTATATATGGTATTTATATATGCGTGCGAGATAAAATTGTAAGACGAAAGGCGGAAGACTTTTGAAACGTCGTCCTTCGCACTTGTGTCTCCACAACAGGCAGTTGCCGTCCATTCTTCAAAGTTTCATCATGAGCACACTACCTAAGCAATCTATCAAAGAATATATGTACATGTGTGTGCTATTTGTTGTCTCTTCTACTTTATAACAAAATAAATTTCAAACTCATAATCAGATATGAACATCAGAATCACGTGAAAGCATCTGTTTACTCTTCAAAATGTTAAAAGTTCAAATAATTTACATATAGTTACGACTTCTTGCGTGTTAGGTTTTCTTATTCTCAACTTTCTGATTCTATTCTGTATTTTTAAAGGCAGCATTTGATGAAGCCCGGCATGACCAGGTGGGTTAAGGCGTACGACTAGTAATCTGAGGATTGCGAGTTCGAATCCCGACCGCACTAAACATGCTTGCTCTTTCAGCCGTGGGGGAGTTATAAAATTATATTCAATCCCACTATTCGTTGGTAAAAGAATAGCTCAAAGGTTGGCGGTGGGTGGTGATTACTAGCTGCTTTCCCTCTAGTCTTACACTGCGAAATTAGAGACGGCTAACGTAGATAATCCTCGTGTAGCTTTGCGCGAAATTCGAAACAAACAAATAAACAAAGCATTTGATGAGCAATAAAGAATTAAGTCTAAATTATACTGGACATTTTTACAAACGTCTGTTCACTAAAATTCAGTTAATATGTACAAATATTAAACGATTCAGCGTATTTTCCTTGAACCAAAACTTAATCCAATCTATTATAAAGCTATGACATGAGATTCATCATTGTTTATCTAAGCTAATTACACTTGGCGTTTCTTGAAACTGTATTTTTCACCTTGAGCGGAAGAAACATTATTTAATTTATGTGGGTTTGTTATTTTTAAAACGTGTTTTGGTCAACGCTGCCTGCGATGTAGACACACCTTATGACTATATGAAGTCGATTTAGGTCAACGTATTTAATAATTATTTGGCCCATTTCGTCTTCCATAGTTCACCTTGAACGTCGCGCCAAATGGCTAAAGCAAGTCGGAGAAATATAGAGGAAACGATAATCAAAATATATGGATCATCTTTATCATCATTTTTGCAGGATCGGAGTATGATGATTATATGTTAGTCAGTGTGTCACAGTAAAACTGATTTAACTTATACTCCAAATGATTTACATTAAATAACTAGAGATATTTCACGTTGGAAACTTTGAGTCATTTTAGTACATGCATACAATAGTCTCAAAAATGGACAAATGCTGCTCTCAAAATTTATTTGAATAAATATTGCAAATACGTTGTTAAGATTTGTTCTCAATACAAGCGTGAGCAACGGTACAATTTAAATTATCTAAGAGGTACAATTTTGTTCATTACACGATTTTTTAATCGGACGTGTGTATGACTCCCAATAAGCTGTCTACCTAATGTTATCTGTGATTTTAGATTATGATGAATAATACAGAAAAATAATGAAAATCTAATTTTGGATATAACTGTATTTTTTATGTATTCTTATATACAGAATCAGTTTTAAATTAGTTATTATGGCTTAGTTTACGAGATCAGTCAGTTAGGTTGGAAGGACGACAAGCTATAAACATGCAATATATAAAATATTAGTCACTGAAAGTATGTAGAAGATTGTCATAATAGATTAACGATCAGGCGTGCCCCACAGAATGGTGTGTCGGATTGCATATCAAATGTTCCACAAATCAAGACCGGACGAGACTAACTGTGGTCCACATGGAGTGCATTTCGAACATGATAGACAAACCCGTTAATCGGTTCAAAGGTTGGAGCTGCTGCTGGCTTTGCTTTGTTTTTGTTTTTGTTTGTTTTTGAATTTCGCATAAAACTACTCGAGGGCTATCTGTGCTAGCCGTCCCTAATTTAGTAGTGTAAGACAAGAGGAAAGGCAGATAGTCATCACCATGCACCGAAAACTCTTGGGTTACTCTTTAACCAACAAATAGTGGGATTGATCGTCACATTATAGCATCCCCACGGCTGAAAGGGGCGAGCTTGTTTGGCGCGAGCCGGATGCAAACCTGCGACCCTCAAATTACGAGTCGCAGACCTTAACACGCTTGGCCATGCCGGGCCGCTGGCTTTGCACTTGAATTATAAAGATCCAATGAAATGTCCGTTTAGTAAACAGGCACAGATCAGACTGAAAAAATGAATTCCTTCTGTACTTCCTATATTAATGAGACGAGAAGATAATATGACATAGAAAATGTTAAGAAACAAATTAGATAAATGCCTGTTAATTAGAGCGAGTTCTCCCAACATTGTAAAAATATAATCGTTGGAATTTTTGCTTTTGATAAATATTTAAGTAATTTAGGTGTTTTGTTCAAATCAACAACAGGCTTTGGATGAAGTTAATTGGAGCAACTTCCTGTAGGGGCGGGCTATCAGTTTACAAGATAATAAAATTCGCTAAGGACTCGATTAAACTTGAGGAGTGTCTCAAAAGTAATTTTCGACTTTTGGAAGAAAGAATAATAAAATTGTTATGTTTCTAATTACAATAATTACAGTCGTAATTTGCTATTTCTTGAAGTGGTTGTATTATATCATAGAAGAAGTGAAATCATTAATTTCAATCGTAATTTAAAAATGTATTCTTCAGAATTAGAAGAAACTAATCAGAAAAAAAAAGAAAGAGAGAGAGAGAAGGAATTTTTTATTCCGAATTTAAATAACTTGAATTATATCAAAGTTCTGTTATGATGGGCTTCGGATGTTGTTCATATATTACGTTGATTAAAACATCCTGAAGACAGACAAATCATAATTATTGGAAAACGTTGGAGCCATCTGATGCAGAAGTTGTTTATTTAAATGAAAGCCTATCTTAATAGAAACTAGGCGACTCTAACTAGAAGTTTAATTACAAGAACGTTGAGTGGACAATATGTCATGTACATTACGAGAACACGACCCACCTTCGTGTTAAATAACACCAGAATTCAACTCAACAAGTTAGTCGCAGTAAAAGCGACACATTCTGATATATGGAAATTGGAAAAAAATCTGGAATTAGGCCTATCAATTTAAGTAAAGTTATTTATAATCTCTGAGAGATTAACGAGACAGCAACAGCTTCGAAGCTGAGAAATCTGAGATAATACTTCCGTAGTGCAGGAAAAATTGTTAGATGTTAGATTCTAATAGTAATGGTTTTGCCCACGATTTAGGTAAGGAAAACGTAAATATTATGACTGTCCTTATTAAAAGTATCTGTCCAGCAATGCAAGTAAATTGGAAATAAAATGCCTCACAATTAAATAAAAATGTTTGTTTGGTTGTGATTTTTGCTCAAAGTTGTTGTTGTTGTTGTTTTGAATTAAGCACAAAGCTACACAATGGGCTATCTGTACTCTGCCCACCACGGGTATCGAAACCTGGATTTTAGCGTGTAAGTCCGCAGACATACCGCTGAGCCACTGGGGGGCTTTTGCGCAACGCTACTCGAGGACTATCTGCGCTAGCCGTCCCTAATTTAGCAGTGTAAGACTAGAGAGGAAGGCAGCTAGTTATCACCACCCATCACCAACTCTTGGGCTACTCTTTTACCAACGAATAGTTGGATTGATCGTCACTTTATAACGACCTCACGGCTGGAAGGGCGAGCATGTTTGGTGCGACGGGGATTCGAACTCGCGATCTTCAGATTACTACTTAACTCACCTGGCCATTCCGGGCCAATAAATAACATAGAAATTAACAACTGTGACTAAATTTGTTTTTTTAAGACAATTCAAATTTGTTGAAATATATCTGAAATATACAACTAGTAAAAGTGACCGAAAGTAGATGAGAATTAGCGAAATCAATGCTACTGTAATTTAACTACTGATGAGAGGGAATATAAAGAGAAGAGGAGCAGTTGAGTAAAAAGTAGCGTTAGGCCTTTGGACGCGGACGTTTTGTTTTGAATTTTGCGCAAAGCTATACGAGCACTATCTATGCTAGTCATCTCTAATTAATGTAAGACAAGAGGAAAGGTCGCTCGTCATCACCATCTACCACCAGTTCTTGAGCTACTCTCTTACCAATGAATAGTGCGATTGACTGTCACATTATAACGCCACTACAGCTGAAAGGGCGAGTATGTGTGGTGTTATGGGGATTAGAACCCGCAATCCCCAGATTACGAGTCGAATTCAGTAACCCCCTAGCCTAAAATATGGACTACAAATCACCATGAACTCTATGAACTAAATGTTTAACTTGTGCAATAGAATAGAACTACTCGAATGAAATAATATGGTTGTTCTGCAACAGCTAAGCTTCTAAATTCTTCACACACATTTGATAGATGCTATTAAGATGGATCATTTTTATCTTTTTTTATGAAAGCCATAGCACAACTGTTTTTCTGGGGGGGGGCTATATCTTTTACTGTATGATCGGTATTTGATACATATATTATTATTTGTCATTATTTTTTATTACAGTTTTTATACCATAAGGAAAATCATACACACACACAGATGAACGCATAACTTTTTATGTCTTCAATCGAAGACTGATATTTTTGTTTGGTTGTATTAACACCTTTAGATGTGAACTTTTGTTCATGTAGCTACAATCACAACTTCTTCTGGAAAATACTTCTGCCAAGAATGTTCTAGTCGAGTCTATTTCATACTTGACATATTTTCCAGTTCTAGTCGCCCGTTTTTCTATCGACATTTACCAAGCACCTCTCTGAACGCATTGTTGTAATAAGGAGCGATTTAACCATTATATCAATTCAGGGAACGGGTACTGATACTTCTGATAGTTATCGTATTCTTAGATACGCTATTATTTCTTTGTAGCATTGAGTGATTTGGCGATTGTTCACTATGTCATACTGGTACGGATATTTCTATCAGCTATCACATTATGGAAGATTTATTTCTGTACATTTTATTATTGCTACTACAGAATGCTACTTTGGTAGTAAACACACATGATATCAACGTTTTCTACGTTATTCTGTAATTACAAGAAATGTTGCATAACAAACCGTTTTGACGTCACATTACATTTGCGTTCATTCTTCTACATTTGAAAGAAACTTGAACTGTGTGAACAATGGTACATTTTCTTCGTTACACTAGGATAGATAAGTGTGAATAGTGGGAAATGTTTCTTTGTTACACAAGGATGGTTAATTGTAAACAATGGCCCATTTTCCTTTGTTACACAAGCATAGACATTTGTGAACAATGGCACATATTTCTTTATTACACAAGGATAGTTAATTATGACCAATGGTACATTTTCCTTTGTTACACAAGCATACTCATTTATGAACAATGACACAATTTTTTTTTTACACAAGGATTGTTAATTGTAAACAATGGCGCATTTTTCTTTGTTCTAGTGGGATAGATAAGTACATTCTTAGGCAATATTGTTTTACCGATTGTTTGAAGCAGATAAGCTAGTTGCTTTGCGCCAATAAACACCAACCAAGTAACCAACCTGGTAATCAAGCAAATTGTATTGTCACATATTTTTGATATAATATTTTACTTTGTTCCGATACATTACGCTTTCTTGTGGTCTGAACTTGTATATTCTAATCGTAAGCTTCGTTTGAAGCCTAAATTTGTCAGCAATAATCGTATGACACATCAAATTTCTTTTTTTTTACTTTTATCAAAACGTTATACTTCTATGACAAACAAAGCTCAAAATGTTGTAATATTCACTGCGAAATTCATCAAATTCTTTTATTTGATTCTCACATCAATTTATTTCTTCTACATAATGCCTCTTCCACTCCCCACTGGCTCAGCGATGTATCTGGAGACTTACACTGCTTAAAACCGCGTTTCGATACCTGTTCTAGACAGAGCACAGCTAGCTTGTTTTGTAGCTTTATGCAAAATAAAAAGAAATAGATATCGATATAAGTTATATTTCTCCAGTATATTATTCCAATGACCATGTTTAGTGAACATTGGAAAATTAACCAAGTTAAGCTATCCAAATTTTCAATCCTTTTGCTTTTCAGAAGACATCACAAAATTGTAGCTATCGCACCGTCATTCCTTTATTAGTGGAGGGTGGTAGATATAGATTAATGAAACGAATTAAAATAAATTAATTTTTATATTTACAAATTTTGTTTTATCATTATATAGAACTAAATAAAAGAAATAATCAAACTATGTATGTAAGTTTGGCAGGAACAACAAGGAACTTGCAGAGGTACTTGGATATATATTCTTACTACTGATAAGTCGAAACGCTATTAATCTATGTCGCTTCTGCTATAACTGATGTAAAATGAATAAACCGTTCAATTGAGAAGTAATATTAATAGACTGAGAAAGCACAACAACTGAGCAACATATTCAATATAATACGTAGAAAATTCTAATCTCGAACATTAATAGATACGCCAGTCGGCGCCCTTTCGAAAGAGTTATTCGAGCTTTACTAATGCTACAGATATTTATTTTACATAGTTACGACAGATATAGATGACGGTGTTGAAATCTACCTTATTTATCTTGATATAAAAACCGTTTTATGAAGGAAATTGTTAAAGCAATTCATTATTGCGTGGTCACAAATTTCTAAATCGATTTCAAACTAGATAATTTCATACACAAAAGAGGAAGATAATGCACACAGCAATATTACTGTAGACTTACAGCGTATATATATGACTTCTTTTATTTCTTTCTTTTGTGACGATAACTAATGACATTCGGAGTGTATCATACAGTGTTTCGGTGGTTGAAGCTCATGACTCTAGATCTGTAGACTAGACAGATACGACACAGAGATTTTCGTTAAATCATACACCATAATACATACCTAAATAATTATTAGAAATTGTGTTTTTACTGTTTGTAGCTAAGTCCAAAGCTAAACAATGAACCATCTGTAGTCTGTCAGTCACAGGCATCGAAAGCAGATATTTAGTATTGTGATCCACAGACATTCCGCTGTTTACAATACCAGTTTTGCCAACTGAAGAAATCAGTACCACGTTATGCAGTGTAAACCAACACGTAAACACTGTACGCGTAAAGCCGTAACGAGTTTTTGTAAACTAGATTAAAGTCAGCTGGTTAACAACACTCAACTTCAGCTTTTGGGCTTCTCTTGTTTCATCAAACGAAAGAAATCAATCATCACTTTTCTCGCGCCTCACAGTGTAAAGTACGTTTTTGTGGCACTGGGTTTTAAACCATGCATCTTCATATTCATAGTCCAGACAATACTCAAACTAGGACATGTCTAACCTGATTAATTCTTGTTGTAAAAACTATGTATAATAGTGAAGCCAGTAACTCCTGTGCATTTGGATGCGAAGTTTTGGGTCGTCTAAAGAAATTTAGTAAGAATATTTACACAGATATCTTACAGTGGTAGTTTCTGGTACTATTCTCTTATTGTGACTAAAACAGGAAATGTAATAACATTTGGAGATTCATAAAACGCACTTTTTGGTAAGCTAGTGCATTTCTCATATCACTGGAATTTTATGTGAATTTCTGACGACTTTAAATATATGCTACCTTTAGGCGCATTTCTTCGTTATTTGTGGCGTTTTGGGGATTTATGAGAATACAGAAATGTTCCAGATAAGAAGTTTTTGGATTCATTCTTTCTTGAATATTAACATATCCATATAGCAATTTTCGGCAAGTGTTGAGGTTTACAGACATTTTCTAAATATAGGTATTTATAAAATTAGCAACTCATATAGAATTCATTACCACCAAAATAATCTTCATGTTTAATGACCAAAATTACCTACAAATAAATGACTTAATTATGAACATACAATTCAAAACAGAAATCCACAGAAAAGTCACCCATACTGGACTATAGATTCCCTGGAACTCAGCGCACAAAATAAAACAAAAACTCAGCATACTAAGAAACTAAATAAGCAGAGCCACAAAACTATGCTCATCCGATAAAATTAACGATGAAGTAAAAAAATAAAAGAACACTTCAACAAAATTAACAAATTTCCTCCAAAAGCAGTTGAAACAATTACTCACACACACACACACTTCCACCACCAACAATAATAAATTACAAGAAACAACAAAGTACAAAACCTAACACTGCTGTACAGTATATGTTCTCAAAATTAGCGGGAAAAATAATCAAAATTTGGAGAAAAAGAAACTTATAACAAAACACAACATTTCAGTAAACACAAAATGTTTGTTTTGGAATTTCGCGTAAAGCTACTCTAGGGCTATCTGCGCTATCTGTCCCTAATTTTGCAGTGTAAGACCAGAAGGAAGGCAGCTAGTCATCACTACCCACCGCCAACTCTTGGAATACTCTTTTACTAATGAATAGTGGGATTGACCGTCATATTATACGCTCCCACGGTTGAAAGGTCAAGCATCTTTGGTGTGATGGGGATTCGAACTCTCAACCTTTTGATTACGAGTCAAACGCCTGAACTCACCTGGCCATGCCCACCTACTAAACACTAAATGTATTCAAAAATCAAAAACAAAACCTAAGTCCATATTATGTAAAAACTGCACCAACATTATTTTTAAAATAAAAAAGTAACAACTGCTACGACTTATAAATCAGAGGAAACGAGCAGAAAAATGGAAACCAGATCCAAATAACATAAAAAAACACCTTCGTTCGTTTTTGAACACAGTGAATCAGATAAGCACATTATAGCCATAGAAAATACCCACATACTAAATAGGGAAACAAATATAAACAAACGCAAAATTAAAAATGACCTACTTATACAACGACTAAAACCAAAATTAAATTAATGTAGAGGAACACTTCTATAAATATTACTAATTGATAACCTACTATCTAATTACCCCCCGCTAGTACAGCGGTATGTCTCTAGATTTACAACGCTAAAATCAGAGGCTCGATTCCCTTTGATGGGCTGAGCAGATAGCTATTTGTGGCTTTGTTGTAAGAAAAACATAAACACACTATCTAATTGCAACGTCCCCCACAATTCTCTACCCGTTTACACTCTCGTCGTTAAGACATGTGCTTTGCAAAGGTCACTGGCAAACTCTCTTTCTTGATCCTCCGCTGTGATAGTGGTAAGTCTATGAAATTACAAAGCTAAAATCTGGGGTTAAGTTCCCCTCGATGGACACAACAGATAGCCCCAGGTGGTTTTACTATAAGAAACACACGCTCTTTGTTAACCTGAGGATAACATGAAAAGGTCGAAACGTTGGTCTGTTCTTTATTTTAATTAAAGTTTTAAAAGCCATACTAACCGTCTTGAGAATACATTTTTTTACTTCAAGTTGGTTTCTCGTCATCATGACAAAAGGCGTTGTTACGTATATTACGTATCACAATTTCAAATACCCAGAAATGCTAATATAAAAGATAATTAAATGTCGATATGTGTCAAATTTATTATGCCAACAAGATTCATGTATAGAATTTTCTTTTTAAACACAAACATATTTACAATACCATTTATAATAAAGGTTAATACAAATAATAATTTATGTACAAAAATCTTACAAGCAGTATTGAGTCTCCTTTCTGATGTGAAACCAAATATTGTATCAACAGTTCACGATGAGCGAATTAGTTTCAAGTTGAGGTCTGTACAGTTCATTTAACGGGTAGCTATTCTTAGCTGGTCTCACGTCCTTTGTAAGCTGACTTTTTACCGACGAAAATATCTAATGTTCACGTTGAAATAGTAATGTACGAAGTTAATTTTACAAAGTTAAACGGTTTATAATGTTTGAAATCTCTCAACGTTCCTGGTCCAGTATCTATAATTTCCCGATTAATAAGTGTTTATGACAGTTATAGCTTTCGAGGTATATTGTATACTAACTGTAGCAAACCAGCAGTAAAAAACAAAACAACTGTTTCTCCGCGTTGCGTTGGTTACCTTGAGAGGAGATATTCTAAAAATGTCACCGAAGACAACAATACTGACATATACATAGTTGATTCTTAAGGTCGAGAATCTTCTACAAATTTAATGAATAAGCGAGTTTTTCGAAATACGCATTTAATGACGTAAATCACATGCATTTGTAATTATACACTTAACTGAAACAAATATCGATACTAAAATAAATACATAATAGCAAATATGTTACAGTATAACGTTACTGAAAATATCTTTCTTTATTAACTACAGCAATTATTCATATAATATACATATTTTACAGATTTCTTTTCTCTTTCACATAAAATAAAAATGAATAGAAACTTACACAGACGCCTAATGCATCATTTAAAAGGCCTTACCCTCTGCTGTAGACTGTACGTTTTGCCAATTCAAAGTTCATCGATACAACTTAGGTCAGCAAACCAAAGAAATACAGTTAATTCTTTATAATGATGATTTCTGTATATAATATTAATGGAGTTTTTTAGTCATTTTCAATCACCATATGGTAACTTACATTAAGTTAGTAGTATGTATAATGTTATAACACTATGCTTAAACCATCATACACTGTGAATTAGGCGAATTATTCTAACATTTTACGCTAATTTAAAAGGACTCAATAACCTCACAGGTATTAATTCTGCACACTAGTTGTATTTTCAACACATTTCATGCTTTACTCTGATGAGTAAGGAATACACTTAATTGTCGAACATAACACTGAGTAATATTCATCATCCCCTGTTTAACTGTTGAGTTTTATCACTATTATTTATAGTATTTTTCGTTTGTTTAAACTCACCTGTGATTTATTTCCTTTATCAGAGGAAAGACTTTGGCTCAGAGCTTTCCATCATCTTGTATGCAGTATAATTATGAATTGTAATAACTTGTTAATATTTTTAACATATGTTGGATTCCTGGTGGAGCACACAATCCAGTTATAGTGTGACAAATATATCGGTAAAATTTAATCATTGTACCTTTGATGTTTAGCTTCTTGTGTGGTAAGGCATTTCGTATCGTATAAGTTAAACATATGTATGTCATGCTCAATTTCAGAGTCATGGTTGGAAATTATGTCTTCACGTTTTAAAACTACAAAACAAGATTTTTGTCTAAAATACAATTTTAAACATAAAAATTATTCCCGTATGAAACAACTGTCATGACACTTTTGTCTCTAAAACCCTACTACGCCTTTTCTTGTGTCTATCTTGAAATTCGTAATGTAAATATTTTGAATGTAGAAATAAAACTATAAAATAAATTCATTATTTCATATTTGTACTTTATAAACCTATTGTCACTCCGTGAGTCAGTGATCAGTTTCAGAACTGCCAACAATAAAATCTAGGGTTCGATTGTTCCCAGTTGGCAGAAATTTATTTTGCCAATTGTGTAACTTTACGTTAACAGCATGAAGTATTAAGATTCTCTAAAATCAATAAACAATTGGGGTAAAATTATTCCATTTTCTTTACAGGTCTTATTACAACGCTAAAATCAGGGGTTCGATTCCCATCGATGGGTTCAGCAGATAGCCCGATGTGGGTTTGCTATCAGAACCCCTCACACTGTTATTATAAAAATGTTTTGACAAATTACAAAACAAGTGTTTGGTACATATTATGATATATGGGATTTACTCGCATGAGATTCTGTCCACTTTATAAAGTTAATGAATTATATAATAATACGAAATAAAAAATAAATGTAAAATATTTTATGTTTTGAATATTTATAATATTTCATTATAAATTCATCCATATTCTACAAATAGGTTTTTAAGTTCACCGATATTAATTATCCACTTAAATACACATACATACATATATAAAATATTTATGAATTAGAATGGTATAATACAGTAATGGTACTTGATGTAAATATTTTAGTTTGTTATTAGGCCTAGCAGTTTATTTAAGTCTAAAGTTGTTGTTGTTTTCGATTAAGCAGACATACCGCTGAGCCACTGGGGGCCAAGTCTAAAGTTATAAATGAAATCTAGTGTTATGTAATTAACAATGAACAAGGAGATAAATTAACATTAACAGATTTTTTTCCAAACATTAAATATTAAATCCTATAGTATGTAAGTAGTAAAATGCTAGGATTGGTGGTTCAATTTTCATGGCGACACAGCTCAGAACATAAAAGATATATCCTGGAAATAGATATATTACTATGGAAAATGGTTATCCAGTAATAGTAATGTGTTCACAAAAGAATGGTCTTTTGAAACTTTATTTTCCAGAGGAGTCTTTCATTAGCTCAGCGACAGGTCACAATATCTTTTGTGTAGTTTCGTGTAAAGTGTCTAAAACAAATAAATAATAAAACAATTATAATCACATAAGTCACATTACTGACACAAAATTTATTATAAAAATAATCGAAAAAAGTATAATAAAATTATTTAACTTATATAGAGACAAATATGGATCGATATTTACTCAGATTAGCTATCTGTTGTAAAATAGAAAAATTGAATGCTATTATTCTATTTTATTACTCCTCAAGATCTCTACGAACCTACCCTCAAATTCAACTATATGCCCAAAGTAGCAATCACATCGTACTTTATATACATATTTATATATACTAATATCGTTTTCAGTAAAAGAAAGGAATCATTAGGATCTCAAACAGAAGACTTGTGGAAAAGCCACTCATTTACTTAGATGAAAGTCGTTAAAATAATGAAATTTTGATTCACTCCACAAATACGTATATAGCGATTAGGCTCTTTTAGTACTACAATAAGCTGTAGTTTTGTTCATTCAGTACTGTAAAATAGACATTATTAATACTCAACAATTTTAAATGTAGTTTTAAACAGACGATGTTTATGGCCGCCATTTTGTCTCATCATGCTCCTTACTATTAAGTACTACCGTATTTAACGAAAAATGTTTTTCTTTTACAGCTAATAAACGCAAATGTATGTTCATTAATACCTTGTTTTGGCAGTTATTGATATATATATGTACACTAATAACAGTTTACTAATGTATGTTTATTAAAGAACTGTCTTAATTATTCGTGCAAAATATTTAGAGAAACGTATGCTAAATAAATATACCACATTTTGTATTTAACGTCTTATGACCTTAAAAATTCAAACATCGTGAAACCTGATTAAAAAATACACAAGTTATGTGTTATTATATAACGCATTGTGGTGATAAAAGTTATATGCATATTTAATGAATATACATGGTTACTTAAAACCAATTCATTAAAGGGGTGTTTATGTGTTTTCTTATAGCAAAGCCATATCGGTCCATCGAGGGGAATCATTAAAGGAATGAATGAGTGACGTATTATATTTTAACGCCTTGTTAAGTTGATAATTATGTGCATCTGAGTATGATTTCTAAAAAATATGTCCAATAAATAAATATACATGTCACATGTACTATTTTCGACGTGAAAACCTCCTTATTTGCCTTTCCAAGATGTCCCCGTTTAGGGCACTATCGTAAGGTTTGACTTTGACGCTGAGTTACTACAACCTTGACAGATATCAATATACATGTATATAACTCATTCCTCAGAAACACAAGAATAATATACGATGTAATTCATCTCTTGAGGTCACTGAGGTGTAAGCTTTTTGTTAACGATTTATTTAAATATTAGTGTTAAAGAAATATGGTTAAAACTCATATTTTAAGAGGAGATACTTGAGAATCTTATACTGCTAGGTGGATAAAATTGGCTTAAACCATAAAAATATTAAGAGTTTTGAAGATTATTTAATAAATTGAAACTTTTAGGGTATACGAGGTTGTTGGATGTATAATTAATGTGGAAATGAATAGTTCTGAAATTTGTACTTTTAAACAGGAAAAACGGTTCATCATCAAGTGTGTTCGAAGTTTTTCATAATAACTTTTCGTTTGGTTTATTTTCAGTTTCGTACACAGCTACTTGACGACTATCTGCGCTGTTCTTTTCTAATTTAGCATCGATAGTTTAGAGGGAACGCAAGTTGTAAATGCCACCCACCGCTAATGCTTGGGCTGTTCTTTTACTAACGAATAGTGGGATTTAACGCAACATCACAACGGCTAGCGACTGAAAGGTTAAGTAGGAGTCGATCGCCCCTAATTACTAGGCCGTAATAACTTTTAATTGATTGATTGTGATTACATTTGATACCAATCAAAGATGTGTTGGTGATAGCAAGTTAAAGGTTAATGTACGGGTTAATGCTTTTCATCGTATTAATAACCTAGTGGTATTCATAGTGTAAGCAAAGATACTGATGAGATGTAGTTTTTCTTCTCATGAGTCCTATTTGATTATAACCCGGGGAACTATTCCGTATGTGAATTATCGCATTCAAGTCCTCAAGGAAAGCTAATATAGAAGAAAAATAGCAACAGTCGCTCCGTGTCTTCTGTTTCATATCAGAGTTATAAAAACCTAGATGGACTGAAGCGTGACATCATTATTAGACGCTTTCTTTTTCTCCAGAACAGACCTGTGATTCTGTTAACCATGACTGATTGGAATATTCCAAACCAACAAGAAACAAGGCATAAGAGCTCGTAAGTGTGTGATGTACGGGAATCTCGTGAGCGAAGCTCACATGGTTTGGTCTAGGGCTGCTACATTGGTTTTAACAGGCTTGATGGAATGACCCCGAAGGACGTCACCTGTCTCTGCAGGTCGTAGATAAAGAAAGCTACATTTATTTTTGTTCAACAAATTGTGAAGCATACAGGCAGCTTCGACACTTTTCACAATTGTTTTCAAATACCCATTGTTCTTCCCTTTGTTTAGTTTGTTTTTACTTTTATGCCAGATTTATATTTACAGTAACTTTTTTCTACTGCACTGCTAATGCTTATCTTTATGTTCTATTATATCAATACGCCACTGCTGTCGTCATAATTCTTTTAAGGGGCTTATATTTTGGGAGTGTAAGCTGCCTGCTACTCTTTGCTATTGCTACTTCCTACAAGGTCCGGCATGGTCAGGTGGGTTAAGGCGTTCGACTCGCAATCTGAGGGTTGAGAGTTCGAATCCTGGTCGCACCAAACATGCTCGATGTTTCAGCCGTGAGAGCGTTATAATGTTATGATCAGTCACACTATTCGGTGGTAAAAGAGTAGTCCAAAAGTAGGCGGTGGGTGGTGGTTACAAGCTGTTTTACCTCTAGTCTTACACTGATAAGTCAGGGACGACTAGCGCAGATAACCCTTGTGTAGTTATGCGCGAAATTCAAAGAAACAAACTTCCTATAAATGATAGGATGAGATTCAACATTAAACTCAACATTATCACACAGTTTGTGTACGGAACCAAAATCTTTCAAGCATGGTGTTCAGGAAACGTATCTTTACACAGTATTTATATATTCATCCACTGTATTAAGACAGCATCACGAATCAGAACGTGTGATGGGAAATGGGTTTGTTAGCTCATAGTTTATTAAAATTCTGTTGCTTTCATTTACATTCATTATATGTGTGTGTCGACTGTAATGGTTTTGTTTTTTTGTTGTATTCCGAATATTCCGAACGAAAGAAGCAATACAAGCTACACCATTAGTTATTGTTGTAGATTAAGTCTGTATTAACTGAAGATATATTTTCAATCATAATGTACTATTTCCCTTTTATTTTGTAGCATACTACTACGTAGGGACACATACAAAATACTATCTTAAGGTAAATTACTGTTGAGACCCCCAGTGGCTCAGTGGCATGTTTCCGGACTTACAACGCTAAAAATCGGATTTCGATACCCGTGGTGGGCAGAGTACAGGTAGCTCATTTTGTAGCTTTGCGCTCATTTAAAAAAATAAAAAACATTAATGTTTTAATTCACGGTCATACGAATTTAAGAGTGTATGCAACATTATTGTACATTTATACAATTTTAGCATTTTATTTAAACATATAAGTACGAATTAAAATAGTTATCCAAACAGCAAATAAAGGGTAGGAATGAAGATAATACGAAAGAGCTACCGTTAATCATATGATGATGAACTGTTGTTGTTATTTTGAAGTAAGCGCAAAGCTACACAATTGGGTGTCTGTGCTCTGCCCACCGCGGGAATCAAAACCCGGTTTATAGCGTTGTAACTCCGCAGACATACCACTGAGTCACGGGGTGGCATGAAGAACTGTAGCAGAGTAAAGTTACATTTAATTTAGCTAACACTGTGATTGATTGGATGCCAACAAGTATAAAAGTAGCACACCGTTATAAAGCTTATAAATATATAGTTCGTCCGACTATGCCATGTGATAATAGTATGAATCAATTCATGGCTCGAGGGACTGAAACATAGAAATTAAAATTTTGACTGGTAAAGAATATTCCTTGCGAAAAATTGTGACAAGACTTTGTGCTTCAGTGTGGGCTCTATGTATGACTCTGAAGAGGCTAGCCTGGCACTGTTAAGGACAGACGTTTTCGAAATGAAAATCGAAGTTCTTCAACAGTGACGTTAATTTCAAGGAGTGTGTTTTTTGTTTTTTTGAATTTCGCGCAAAGCCACATGAGAGCTATCTGCGCATGCCGTCTCCAATTTAGCAATGTAAGACTGGAGGGAGGGCAGCTAGTCATCACCACCCACCGCCAACTTTTGGGCTACTCTTTTACCAACGAAGAATGGAATTGACCGTCACATCATAACGACCCCAGGGTTGAAAGGGTGAGCACGTTTGATGCAACCGGGATTCGAACCAGCGATCCTCGGATTACAAGTCGAACGCCTTAACACGCTTGGCCATGCCGGGCCATGTGTTTTTAACGACAGGTGACTGCAGAATTTTGATGTAAAATAGAAACATGGATGCCAATTGTTTTTGTTTTTGAATTTCACGCAAATCTACTCGAGTGTTATCTGCGCTAATCTTCTCTAATTTAGCAGATGTAAAACTAGAAGGAAAGCAGCTGGTCATCACCACCCACCGCCGACTCTTTGGCTACTCTTTTACCAACGAATAGTGGGATTTACCGTAACATTATAACGCCCCCACCGATGAAAGGACAAGCATGTTTGGTGTGACGGGGATTGGAACCCGCAACCCTAGTATATTACGAGTTAAACGCCTTAACCCGCCTGACCGTGCCGGGCCACAGGGATGCAATGTGACCTCCAGAACAATAAACATTATTCAGAAGTGGTTATCATGGACGTATATATGCCCCGAAATTACTGTTGAGAAGAGGTAACCAGAAGAAAAAGAGAGATGGTATTGAAATACAAACAGTGAAATAAGCGAAGCTGTAAGTGTATGTTTATATTGCAGATGGATTCAATTTCGAATTGTTTGATAAAAATCAATGATCATTTCTTCGATGGCGAATAGAAAATTAGTTAATGCACAAAACCTACTGTGATGCATGATGGGGGAATCAGTACGAGTGAGGAAGTTGGTGTGCAACATCTACAGTGAAGGATTATGGGGAATCAGTACGAGTGAGGAAGTTGGTGTACAACATCTACAGTGAAGCATTATGGGGAATCGGTGCACATGAGGGGCTTAGTGTACAACATCTACAGTGAAGGATTATAAGGAATCAGTACGTGTAAGAGAGTTGGTGTACAACATCTACAGTGAAGCATTATGGGGAATCGGTGCACATGAGGGGCTTAGTGTACATCTGCAGTAAAGGATTATGGGGAATCAGTACGTGTAAGGGAGTTGGTGTACAATATCTACAGTGAAGCGTTATGGGGAATCGGTACCATGAGAGGGGTTTCTCTTCAGACAACGGCCAATAATCCCCACATAACGTGGCACTCTGAATGCTGATAAACATTGGAAAGTTTTCATTTACTGTGCTATTCCCTCAAAAACAAGATTCTAGCAAAATAATGATATGCATACAGTTATACTTTAGTCTTAAAAACACGTGAAAAATTGCTCAAATCCTTAAAGGAAGAGATAAACATCAGATCTGACGTAATTCAATCACAAATTCTTGACCAAATCCTTAACCAGTAACATTCTATGTAACGTCATTACGTTTCAATAGGAAAATCTTTCTTGTTGAAATTATTAAGTGTGGTATTAACACAACTACGTTTCAGTCAAAAGCCATTTTATAATAGCAAATATTATACCTTCAGTTCTATCAGTGATGTTGGAAAAAGATTGACTAGATGTACAGATTTTACAATGAGTCATTGAAAGCATAAAAAGGTGTTAAAAATGACTCCAGTGTTGTCAAAATCAGCTCAATCAAGGGTGTCTGGAAGATGTCACTAATATAATAATATAATTTGCAGTTGCTATAAACTACAGCAATCCCGATTACGACACCTCTCTCTATTTTTAAGCGCATGAAAGTATTCACGAGGAAACATATTTTCTGAATATTCACAAGCTAGATGTCAGTTTCAGAATTTTATTTTATTTTTGTAAGAGTGCATGATTTTAGGTACTTTATTTTAACTAGCTTTAAAACTGGCAGAAAATTATTTTTGTATCTGTTTTTTTTTAAATTGGCATTTTTTACGTTTCAAAGTAGTGAAGTCCGGGGAACACCTCCTTCCGGTGAACAGGGTAAAAAATCGAAATATCTCAAGTGATCTCAACAAATATAACAATTCATTTCTTCTAAACTAAAATTGCCAACCTGATTAGCCTACATTATAAAACTTTTAATTGCATTTACTTTGAAAATAGATTTTGTACTTTCAACCTGTCCTTTTTCTCCGAATTTTTAAAGAAATATAAATATATTTATCTAACAAATGTATCATTTTTAATGGTTTTTCTTACCTTATTTAAATGTCATAGTTTAAAACAAGGAAGATAATTGCACAGCGTATTATATACATAGACTTAAGAATATCATGAAACTTCGAAATAAGCAGATCTCTTTATAACTAATTGGAGTATTTTTTTACCACATTAAGAGCAGCAAGAGCATTACGGTGATATCGTATATTTGTTTCATAAAGTAACCTGTTCTTCTTCAGAGGAAATCAAGTGGTAGCAGCTTGCAATGTCAACACATGTCATTAAAACGATGCAGTTTTTACTGAACTCTCTATTAAATAAAAACTTTTTCAATTCCAATAAATGTTAGCTTTATATATATATATATAATTATTTACAATAATGAAAGCTTGAAAACTCTAAAAGCGAAAGCTCTGGGCAACAGTTAATTACATGTTTATCTTCCTTCACTTCTCTTGTTTTGTCTTAGCATTATGGTTGTTTCGTGTGTCATCTTATAATCTAAAGAACTAGTCCATTTCAAGGCTTGCTTCGTTCTACTGACTTAACTGGAATGATAACCATGAGATTTATTATCTGTCATGCACATGGGTTTTCGTCTCAAACAAGGTCGTTTTTTTTAATTATTACACTCTTTAATGAGTTTTAAGATTGTTAAACTTGAGTGGCACGAACAAAAAATCGTCACGATGAATCGGGTTTGCGCCATATCTGCTACAGACACCTTATTTGTTATTTGGAACGCGTGAAAGCTAAAACTTCGAGACTTTTTCCTTGTAGTTGTCATTTTGAGGACTTATAATGCTAAAATTCGTGGTTTGAACCCTTTAGGACGGCATAGATTCACCGCTGTGTACCTTTGTGCACAAAATCTTTATTTAAGATAATTTAAAATGTGTCACTTCATCATGATATTTAATTTTTTTTTGTTTTGAATTAAGCACAAAGCTACACAAAGGGCTATCTGTGCTCTGCCCACCACGGGTATCGAAACCCGGATTTTAGCGTGTAAGTCCGCAGACATACCGCTGAGCCACTGGGGGGCCGTACAAATAATAAAGCTGTATGTTTAAATCAAGCTGTATGTTTAAGTTAAAGCTAAACTAATATTTTTGCTTTAGTTTGGTGTTCATCTTATTTTTTCCAGATCAAAAACTAATTTTTTTTAGCTTTACAAAAAGTTGATTCATTTCTTATTTTTAACACAATAGTTTTTTTTCATTCAACGAATCAAATGCTTCTCCCATGTCCCCCGCTAACACAGCGGTAAGTCTAAGGATTTAGAACGCTAAAATCGGGGGTTCATTTCCTCTCGGTGGGCTTAGCAGATTAGCCCGATGTGGTTTTGCAATGAGAAAACACACGCTCCTCTTGTTTTGGCTAGAAATCAATGCAATAAATGTGATAGAAAATCGTGTTCTTAATATGTTAGTTTTTTTTATTGATAATAAAAAACATTAGAAAAAACAAGAATTCATTATTGACCGATTAAGAAAAGTTAGAGAATTTAACTAAAACGAATTTATTAATACCTTCAAAATATACCTACTTTTTACTTATTTCATGAGTCTCGAAGTAATTCCAGTAATCACCACGTTTTTTTAAAGTAACAACTAAGCAGTAATTTAAATGTTGTTGTGAACAAAAGCAAGTTTGCATTTTGAAAGAAACCCAAATTGCTCTCGTGATCCTTTTCACCGTAATCTAAATTAGGAAATACAAAACATAATGTGGACATTACGACACAAATATTCAACCTTTCAAGTGTACAAAAGATAAAAGATATTTGGTAGCTATATACGTTTATTTTTCGTTATGTTTTAAGGCCAAGTAGGTGATATATGTGTTAAAATATCAAATAAATATTTATTATTTAATATATATATTCACCGCTTAAAATATTTTTAAACACTGTGACTCTATAACATTAGTCATAGTATTCCTATTTCTAGTTGGCCCGGCATGGCCAAGCGCGTTAAGACGTGCGACTCGTGATCTGACAGTAGCAGGTTCGAATCCTGGTCGCATCAACATGTTCGCCCTTTTAGCCGTGGGGGCGTTATAATTTGACAGTCAATCTCACTATTCGTTCGTAAAATAGTTGGCGGCGGGGATGGTGATGACTAGCTGCCTTTTCTCTAGTCTTACACTGCTAACTTAGAGACGACTAGCACAGATAGCCCTTGAGTAGCTTTGTGCGAAATTCCAAAACAAACAAACCTATTTCTAGTCTAATTTAAACATTAGGCTCAATAAATAAACGTAACGTAAGGCTTATTTGAAACACTGCCTGAAAAATTCGAAAATCTCAATGTCATAAACTTTCTGAATTAAACTATTTTCGTGTTATTTCTCCGAAATTATCCTGAAAATAAAGGATTAAAAAGACAAATGTTTCTAACAAATCAACAGGAATATTGAGGATCCAACAAAAATACCATAGTTCGGCTAAGAACAATGAGCTCATATGGTTTTATTGCTATGCGACAATGTGCATCGTTGAGCACTACCGATAAAGGAGAATGACAGAGGGAATAAGCCTTTTATAGTTAGTGATACATATATAATTGCTGTTAAAAGTCTCGCTATCTCAATAGGCTTTGCACCACTTGTGCGGTTTACAAAATTTAATGTTAAGAACCATGAAACTTTATTTATCATTAGTGAGACAATGTATATTAGACTAATGAGGTCTTGAAATCAACAAAGCATAGCTTTGTTATTTTTAGTTCTACAATTATGTCACTCAGTTGAAACGTATTAACATGATTTAATAAATGACAGAGGAAACGTTTGTGGCGTAACTAAGGCTTCTGTATGAGTTAAGTAATGTCCTTCGTCATAATTGTACTGGGCGAGACTCAATGATTAAGGTACCGGAAATATATATCTTAGATATTCTTTGTTCCCAACTCGTTGCCAACCAAACGCGCTTCGCACTTTGGACTGTGGAAGCGCTGTAAGAAAAAAAAGTGAAATCACACTATTTGGTAAGATAATAAAGTTTGATTTGGTTTGGTATGAATTTCGCTCAGGCTTTGAATTTCACGAAAGCTATCTGCGCTGGTCGTCCCTAATTAAGCAGTGCAAGATTAGATGGAAGGCAGCTGGTCATCACCACCCACCGTCAATTCTTCAGCTACTATTTTACCAATGAATAGTGGGATTGGCCGTAACATTATTACCTCCCAGGCTGTCTTCTTTCTGGTCTACCTCTCAAAATTAAGGTATGCTGTACTGTACTTGTGTTCAGTCTTAGCCAAAATGTTTGAAAATTTTTCTATATTTATGTTACTGTCAACATGCATGGAACTAATCATTGAGTGTATGCCTGAGAAGGTAGCGTGTGATTGGACAAACACGTACGAATTGTTGTTCTGGTCTGTTCAAGTTGTTTTGAGCATTTATTCATCACAACACGCAGACACACCTGTTTTGTACAACAGATCAACTCTTTATACAAACAGTTTCTCTGTGCTTGGTGTAAAGTCATATCTCACACACGCCAGAGGCATGAGGAGTAAAACTGTCCAAAAATCCAAGAATGCTATGAAGCAAACAGACGTTGCCATAACAGTAGGGTACCTCAGTGTTCTGTATCCAAAATCCTGAAACGTTATGGGTCTACAGAATACGTTCTTCAAAGAAAGTCTGTTGGTAAGCGCCGAAAAACGACTTCTTTAGATTACCATGTTTTTACCAGGTTGATACGTCAAGGTAGAATGAAGTCTTCGAACAACTTACGACAGGAATGACATGAACTTATTAATTCCAGGGTATCTGGAAGAATAATTGACAGAAGATTGACCAAACAAGACTATTTTACAACACATATTACCTGTAAACTGATATTAACCAGAATTTGTTATCGTTATCGTATTAGTTGAGTAAGACAGAATTCTATATTATAGAGAACACTGGTGGAATGTAATCTTTTCAGATGACAACTTTTTCCAGTTTGTTAAAGCTTATGGTAGGATTCATGTTCGCCGTTTGCCTGGAGAACAGATGAGGGAAGAGTGTCCTTCCAACAATATACGGCCCAGCATAGCCTAACGTGTTAAGGCGTGCAACTCGTAATTTGAGGGTCGCGGGTTCGTATCCGGTCGCGCCAAACATGCTTGTCCTGTGACAATCAATCCCACTTTTCGTTGATAAAGAGTAGCCCAAAAGTTGGCGGTGGGTGGTGATAACTAGCTGCCTTCCCTCTAGTCTTGCACTGCTAAATTATGGACGGCTAGCACAGATAACCCTGGCGTAGCGTTGTGCGAAATTCTAAAACAAACAAACAAATCCAACAGTAAACATATCGTAGATGGTGTAGTACTTGTTTGGTTGAATGTTCATCATGGTATTAAAACTTCACAATCTTAAAAAGAAACACCAATGACATCTCTTACAGACAACATTTGAAGACAATATTTCTGCCATATGCTAGGGTAAGGTTTGGCAGTAATTTCGTGTATCAGAAAGATGTTGACCTGCTCACAGTTCATGTATTGTAGAGGATTATCATGAGAACGTCACAACTTTGCTATGGCCATCAAAACCTTCATGCTTGAAATCTATTGAGAATTGTTTGGCAGGACTAAGTCGAAAAATTGTTAATCACGATCCTAACCAGCTATTATGGCTGAGTTACAGTGCCTTCTAGTGATAGTTTTGGATGAAATCACGATGTACTACATCAATAACCTCATCTACAGCATTGCATTGGGAAGATTTGTAGATTACGAGGAAGACCAACCAAGGCCTGGCATGGCCAAGCGCGTAAGGCGTGCGACTCGTAATCCGAGGGTCGTGGGTTCGCGTATAATATTACGGTCAATCCCACTTTTCGTTGGTAAAAGAGTAGCCCAAGAGTTGGCGGTGGGTGGTGATGACTAGCTGCCTTCCCTCTAGTCTTACACTGCTAGATTAGGGACGGATAGCACAGATAACCCTCGAGTAGCTTTGTGCGAAATTCCAAAACAAAGAAACAAAAGAAGACCAATCAAGTAATGAATGTTTAATATGAACTGATATAAGGTTACAGACGCTATTTATAATAGTTTTATGCTGTACTTTCCTAAACGTTTTGATAGATATTTTATGATATATCGAATTTTGAAATACACATCTTTCTATAGGTCTCTGATAAAATTGTTTTCTGTTCCAACAAATCGCTCATGATGTCTATAGAACTCGTCTTATTATATAAATTACACGGGTTTAGTATGCCCATCATTTCCACGTGGTTAGGGTGCCTGACTCGCAATCTGTTGGTTGAGGGTTCGAATTCCCGTCGCTCCAAACATGCTCGCCCTTTCAGCCATGGAGACGTTATAAAATGACAATCAATCCCATTATTTGTTGGAAAAAGATTAGCCCAAGAGTTGGTGGTGGGTAGTGCTGAATAGCTGCCTTCCTTTAGTCTTTCACTGCTAAATTAAGGATGGATAGCGCAGATAGCCCTTGTATACCTTTGCGCGAAATTCAAAATGAAAACAAATACCAAAATTACTTGTTTAGTATAACTTGTATTTGTCAATTTGACAATACTAAGTGTATTTTTCTTCCATCTCAACAGAACATACAACAATTTTGGACAAGACTGCGAGGAAACTTTAAAAAGCATTATGAAAGGTGAAGAATAGTTTTATGATATAAGTCTGGCAATCCTGTTTCGAATACCTGCGTTAAAATAAGAAAAATTCCTCATTAAACTGTGGATGCTCTGGAAGAGTGTATGTGAACTCTTTAGTGTCAATGCTAAAGCACACCGTTTTTACAAGATTGGTGTTTATGCGTGTTTTGACAAATAAATGCTCAAAACAACTTGTACCGACCATAATAACAATTCGTACATCTTTGTCCGATCACACACTACCTTCTCTGTTGTTACTCAGGTATTTACTCAATAACTAGTCCATGCATACAGACAGTAAAATCAATATAGAACAATAGATGTGTTAGAAAAGTGAGATTGAATCCTCTGGTGTCAGTTTGGAATAAAAGTTTACCGCTGAATGTTTCTTTCTTTTCAGCAGTTCAAAATTAGGGAAAGCGTTGAATAGCTACAAAAACAAAATATTTTTAGTTTCTACTTTCAACTTATCCAGTAGAGTCTGGGATGCGATCGTTTCATAAATCTCTAGAGTTTTTTATTTTGTTTTTTTCATCGAGTGCTACTTAAGCTACAGATAATAATTCGTTATTTCTGGATACTTCTATCTAAATGACATAGATTTACAGGTCATTGTACAAGATTAATTACGTCCAGCCTCTCTACTTTCGGAAGCAATGACTTTCATAACACTGAAAGACCGGAGAGATCTTTCACTAGACCAATTTAATAAAGATTTTCTTCTTTATATAAAAAAGTGATACCAAAATCTCCTTAGATCAGCGAACAAAAATGGAGAGAAAGGGCTAAAACTGATTGAATGAGACTATGAAATTATAAGTGTAGACGTAGGTTATAATATTTATATAACGTTTATTCAGTAAGGTTGAATGAACATAATTACTTGAACCTACCAGTAGTGAGTGAAAGACATTTTAGTACAACAATTTATATCGCTTCTGTGCTGTGCACATAACACTCACTGTATATCACTTCGGCAAAACTACCACTGATATAATCATACGTGGGCTTATATGCTTTAGTTCAACGAGTTTTTAAAACGTATCCAATACACGTGATAATGAGACCTAAGAAACCTTGTTCAATAAGTACGTACAGTGATAGCCCATCAGTTATATTGAAAATTTCTATTTAAAAATAAGACAAAATGCACATTCGTTTATTGGATGGATTTGTACAAATGAAGTCGTTGTGAATCACATAGAAGAACTCGATGAAGGAACGTGTGATTCTGACGCGTGCTAAACGTTTACTGGCACTTTTATTAAAAATAATAATAGTTATATACAAGTTTTAAGTCAATTTTTGAAGTTGTTAGTATTTAGTGAAAGGAATAAGTTGATAAAACTTTCGACTAAGAATTATTAAATCAATCAAAATAAAACATTGCCATTGGATAGCATGTCAATAATTCTGGTAGAAAATATCAAACGCTGGCTTGTTTAGTAACTTTTCATTATTCATCTATCTCGTGAGACTTTGATTAGATTACTGATGCTAGTAAGACATGAGTTGTTACAAAGTAAACTAATTTAAATTTGTTCTCAACCGGTTTTGATAGAGTTTAGATTTAACAGAGAGATAAATATTTTTTGCAGTTTTTGTGGAAACTACACTTCTGAACCAATAAGTTAAAGGTAAAACATCTTTAGTAACCATAAACCCTTTAATTATGGTCTTGTAACTGAATAGTGGGTTTGGCCGTGACTCTTGTGTTTGCTTTCTTGAGTTTCGCGCAAAGCTACGCGAGAGCTATCTGCGCTGCCGTAACTCCAACAGCGCTCTCAACTTTGAGTTTGTTTTTTTATGGCAAGGAGACGCGAAACATAAACATTCACATTTAAATGCAAGCAAACCAAACCCTCAGAGAGAGAGAGAGGTCACAAGTTTTAAATTAGAACTTGCTGTCAGATCTGGACATTGGCATCGAACGGAGCTTCAAAGAACATGTAACATTCATAGAAATGACGGCAAGAATAAACACACTCTGCTATATCTTCAAATAATTTCTATCAATTTAAAGGTAGAAGGAGCTTGAAGAGGAATATTTTTAGCCTATACGGTTCCTACTTCAAACCACCTCGATAAACCAAGTACCATTTCGGGAAGGGCTCAGCTCGACTCGTGACCTGAGGTTCACGAGTTCTAATTCCCGTCACACCAAAAACGCTTATCCTTTCAGCCGTGACGGTCAATTCCACTATTCGTTGATAAAAGACTAGCCCAAGATTTGGCGATGGGTAATGGTGTCTGGCTGCCTTCCCTCCAGTCTTACACTGCTACATTAGGGACGGTTAGCGCAGATAGTCCTCATGGTCCTATGCGCAAAATTCAAAAAGAAACAAAGGAAGTAATTTGGTTCCATTCTATGTTCTACGGGCTTCTACTACTTTAGGTCTCACTATCGTCTTTACGTTTAAGAACTTTTAAATAGAAAAGGCTTAAAAATTAGTATATATATATATATATAAGTTAATAGAATTGTATATAATAGGAATAGCGTTTTTTCCTTAGGTGCAAATATACATAAATATTTCATAAAATACTTTAATAGTATTAATTGAAACAATCTATAAAAGTTCGACTTAAAGTTATAAATAACATATTTGGAGCTTTTTGTGGGGATTATTAATCCTAACCAAGTATTCAGAGTAAAACGTTGTTATGTACTTTCAATATTGTTTCTGTCATTGTTTAAAAAACTTCGATTTTGGTCATTTGTCAAACATTTGAAGCACGCCTCTAATTTCGAATTAATCTGTTTAAGGCAAATATTAATATAAACTATCAAACGTATTTACTCATGTGTAAAAATTTTTTGAGAGTTATGAATTACAGAGAGCTATCAGTAAATCTTCTTCACTTGTGAATTGGTTCCCAGTTATAGATAGATCAACAGATTTGATGAAAATTTGGTCTTAACTGTAAATGTTTAAATATGAAAGCTTTCATAAATCATTGGGACTTCTTGCATGTTTATTGTAATTATCATGTTGTTTTTGTGCGTTTTACTCATATGTCTCATCCTCCATCCCAGTGGCTCAGCGGTAAGTTCAAAAGATGATGGCCATTGTAAAGATAGTTCATTGTATAGTTTTGTGCTTAATAACGTGTACATAACGTTCCTTCAAAGTATTCCATTGTTTTTAGATTTTTAGTTAATGATTCTGTCATGGTAAATCCATCAGTTTAATCTATATACGTATTTACGCACAAGTACGCTATAACTTTTAAGTATTTCAAAAATACTTCAGTGAATAAAGAGGAGACAGTGGTACAATAATCACATTTCTGTTTCCTAGAATTCATTTAGTGCCTCATAAAGAAGATTTCTTTTTTGTATTTCGGCTGTTATTTTCATGCGTTTAATTCTTGAAAGAAATTTCAGGGATTTTTCAGGCACAAAACAGGCACATTTACAAGTCTTTTGTCGATTGAAGTCGTTAAAACAGGATTTCTGTAGCTATGAAATAAACCAAGGTGTTGCTAGCCAGTCAATAGCTGTAAAATTATACTGCTCTGTAGTTGACATTCCTTTAGTTTCTTAGTCTTTAGGTAATGATTGTGCAGAAACTTAAGAAATTCCTGAAGTCTTCTCTGTGAGTATTATAGTAGAACCTATTGGGTTGAGCTTCAAGGACAGGAACCGAAACAACGTCTCTCATGTATTGTCATGTTTTTTTCTAACAGCGCCATCAGGTGGTACTATTGTATCTATAAATTAATTATAGTCGTATGACTTCTTGTGACCAAATGATACCTGGAGATTGAAGTAATAATAATAATAAAACAGCTGTTGTTCGATGATAATTAATGGAATAAAAATGAATTTAAAAGTACAAACGACTTATTATATAAGACAGTTTGTGCCAAAGTAATAATTTTATGTCAAATGAATGTAGGTTAGAGCTATGGCCAAGCCTTGTCACATGACAAAATACTTCATCATAATTTCTTCAATGTACCCAGCATAAAATTAGTACCAGGGAGTAACCTAGGATTGAATGGAATTTCGTCCACGGTGTGCGTGTTACCATTCTCATCACATTGTACCCTTGAAACAGGAGTAAAACAACTCCTATGTGCCTAGAAACTAGAGTTAAACACTTGCGTCAATATGAATAGCGGTTACTTTCTGGGGCTGTGTATCGGGGGTTTTGGAGTTTGAGACATGAATCCCTTAAACATGTTTCACACTTTCAGTTGGAAAATTTCTAAATGATGACGGATGCTATTTCTAGTTTTCTTCTGGTCTGTTAAAGAAGTTATACCTGAATCATAGAATTTTCTAATCTTACTGTTTGACCCAGTGCACACAAAGTGCAGTCAAGTTTGAACATTCTAGTTATTAATTGTTTAACAAAATACGAATAGTAGCACAAACAAAATAGTCATCAACACTTGATGGCTGTTGCTGGCGGTATTAAAATATTGATTAATTAATAAAATCATCTGAAGTTTGTTTGTTTGTTTGCTTTGTTGAACTTCGCGCAAAGCTACACGAGGGCTATCTGTGCTAGCCGTCTCTAATTTAGCAGTGTAAGACTAGAGGGAAAACAGGTTGTCATCACCATCAACCACCAACTCCTTGGCTACTTTTTTACCAACAAATAGTGGGATTGACCAAACTTTAAAACGCGCCAAAGACTGAAAGGGCGGGCAGGTTTGGTGTGACGGACATACGAATCCCCGACTCTAGGATTATGAGTCGATCGCTTTAACTACTTGGGCATGTTTGGTCGTATTATCGACAGCAGTAACTTAAACAATTCTCCAGCGAGTGGTGACTAAAGTAATTTTAAAATTTAATTATTTGGGTTTGTAAGTAATAAACAAAAATAATACATTTTACAATGATAATATTCGTACATTTTTCGACCTTCCCTACTCTGAACACATCTGTTAGCTATGAATTAATTAAGCACTTGCTGTACAAGTAATATCTGCTTGAAATTTCTTATTATTTATGGGAATATACTGTGCAGTATAAGTCGAATACATATTGAAATTTTTATCATTGGAAAATCAAGATATTAAGCGTATAAAATGCTAATTCCTTTTTTAAATCGTGGGATAGAATTCGTAAAGAAACAAGTGCACCAACACAAAGTTGGTTCCATTTATTTTCCAAAGAAAGTCGTGTTACTGAATCTAATTAATGATTGGATTTGAGTGTTTTAAAGAAATGGGCATAACATCAAAAGTAGGCATGCATATTCGGTCTGTTTGCTAATTCTATAATCGTTCTCATGTTTTTAGTCATTTATCAGACGTACTTTGGTTGAAATTTTTAATGATTTGGTGTGAAACATACCCTGGAGATAATTGCTTTGCAGAATATACCTATAATAACAACACTTTCTGCAGTCTGATTTGTAATAAATGAACAAAGAAAAATTCAAGAACAATATATAATGTAATCGCTTTTTTCAAACAGTTTTATTCTAATAGGAACATCGCATAATGTAACCATCTAGTCCATTGTAATTAATTAGTAATATGAGGGTCGCGGGTTCGAATTTCCGTTCCACCAAACATGCTCACCCCTTCAATCGTGGGGGTCATTATAATGTTACGGTCAACCCTGCTATCAGTTTTGTTTGTTTAATAATAAGCACAAAACTACACGAAGCAAAATCTTAATAATGTTAAAAGTATTTTTTATGATTTCCGCTTGAATATCGAGTAACTTTAACATCCAGCAGTAATCCTCCATCATAGCTGGATGCCATCTTCTTCATTGTCGCAATATCTTGGTGTAGACGTTCACTATGCTCGTGTGAAACATAATCAAGATTTTCAGTGAAAATCTCTAGATCACTGTCCAAATATATGTATTTTTAACGACACTTAAGTGTCAAGATCTTTACAAGCTGCCAATGTTTCCTTAACCAAGGACTGATAGTCACTGGACTTGTTGTTGTCTAAAAAGTTTCATCATAAGCTTTTAAAAGACTCCCAAGCGCAAAGTCATTTGTTGTTTAAGTATAGACAAAACTGATCATCTTTGATGGCTCATCAGAAGACGAGGATATGTTTTTTTGTCATTTGTGGGAACTGGAAGCTCTTCATTGTTAGAAACTGGCTTAATAACTGAAGCCACCTCTGGATACTGAACTTTGTGTTTATTCATTGCTTTGATTCCAGTAAAAATGGATTGACAGAAATAACAGTCATTTACATGGTATTTGGGTTTACGTCAACTCATAGGTACAGCAGATGCCATATTCTTACTTTTACCATTCAACCATTCCCACAAACTTAATGCATACGAATTGCAGCTACTGTGTGATTCTCAACTTTTGTCTTGACCCCCACGATGACAACCAAAATTGTAGAAGTAAGCAGTCTTGATAACGGGTGTAATATTTCTGCGTTACGAGCTTGGTGTAAAAATACCACAGACATAACAGAATGTATCGGGGTGATTTACACGACCTCTTGAAAAATTCATATCAATCTTATAAGACCTTCAGAAAAAGTTAAGTAAAACTAGTATATGATATTAAAGATGTATTCATGAATAAGACAAATGTATAGCATCATATCATGCCATGAAGTATCAATTATATCCATTACCCATACCCCATATTGCCTCATTACCCACGTTATATTGAAAGTCTAAACCTAATATTTAAAAATTAGTTTAAATTCTGTGAATAGCTCTGTCAGTTCAATGAACCACATAGCGTATACCACTGTCCCTGATACTGAATAAACCTGAACCCACTGTATACAAAATAGGTTCATTTTAGTAATCACCAGCTTTAAATTAGCAGCGACTGATACTAGTTTAGTAAGGTAAAAAAATGTTATCGACTGGTTTTAAAGTTAAGGGTTGAAAACGAAGAAGACCATGTATAATGTTTGTCTTGAATTTCGCGCAAAGCTACACGACGGTTATCTGCGCTAGCCGTCCCAAACTTAGTATTGTAAGACTAGAGAGAAGGCAGTTAATCATCACCACCTACCATCAACTCTTGGTCTACTCTTTTACAAACGAATAATGGGATTGGCCGTCACATTATAACGCTGTCGTCGCTGAAATGACGAGCATATTTGGTATGACTGGGATTCGAACCCGTGATCCTCAGATTACGAGTCGAGTACTTTAACCACCTAGCCATGCTGTTTTCTAATATATTGCTAAACAGCAATGAAATGATATTTTATATAGTTTTATTATATTTATAATGAACGCATTTTCTTTTTCTGGGAACTGAAAGATATATTTAGTGTTTTTTATCAACTGAGTAATCGGTCTGTGGTAACACAAAGGTTCTTCAGTAGATCTTCAAATATTTACGATTATCATTGTTATTGTGCAAAAATCGGAAACACCAACATTTAATTCTGCATGTTAGGGTTAGTTATAGTGTACAGAGTCTGCCATACCCAATACTATTCACGCAACCGCATTTAAACGAGTTGGCCTAAAGTCTAAAAACTGTCAAATCAAGTCAAAAGAAATGGAACAATGCCACAATACGGTTGTTCTCTTGTTTCGTTATAGTTACATTTAAATACGTTTCGAGGAATAAACGAATGCATTTAACGGTAAACTTGGTTCTAAAGTATCGACTTGTTTTTAGTCGAGTAGTTTACGAGGTAGACCGTGATATAACTGGATCAAAATTTCATATTACATACAGCGATGCTGCACGTTTTCTTCTTCTTCTAAAGTCTTTATGTAAAAAAGAAAGCAGGAGATTATTTTACTCTGTCACTGCTCAAACCTTTTCTAAAGATTAACAGGAAACTGTTTACTTTACCTTGCCTTTGTATGTGTACACTCGGTAAGCACGATTTAATGGAAAGTTGTAAGATATGAGAGTGAAAGGTTCGGACATTTAATTTACCAAAAATAACACAAGCACGTATATCAATATTCCTACATATATTATTATAGTCTTCTTGTCTAGGGACGGTCTACTTTAATTCTCAACGTGGACTTCTTTGCTGCAAAAAACAAGTTATTTAATACTGCAGTGCATATCAAGATAATGTTAACTTTTGATACTTTTAGCTCTTCAGAACGTGTGTTCTTGTATTCATGTCAAAAGAATTTCTGACATTATAAATACTAATCCTGATTGAAACAGTCGTCCAGAGAGCCTTGGTTTAAATGTTGCACTGCTTAAAGGTAGAGCACGTTTTCGCTGTTTATTTGCATGGATACTCACTCTAGAATTGATCTTCGCCCGTTCATTCCATACAAGCCCTAAGTGGACCTTGATAAAACCTAATAAAATGTGAAAGCTGTTGCTTTTGAATAATGAAGTTTAGAAACTGATACATGTATATAACTTATACTCAGCATGTGAAATGTGTTGGTGTTTCAACTTTGACACGGATGCTTTTAAAGTAAACTGACAGAACGTACTAAGAACCCCATCAAAAACTGTTAATTCAACTGGGCGACTTATAAGTTTACATACATATATATATGCATATTAATATGAAGCCTATACACTGAAAATATACATATACAAATTTGCTACGAAGAGCATTTTCTACAAAGATACAACAGAAAAAAAAAGATTTACTTTATGTCAAAAACAATTATTTGTTAATTGAAATTTTCAAGGGAATTTACGACAGGCTGAGTTGAAAACGCTCAGTGAAACTTTTGTGTTGAATACTTCACATGTTTTTAAATAAATTCTAGCTTTAAAACTGACTGAGTGTCTCTTGTTACAAATATTTGTAACAATATTTACAATAAATGAAACGTGCAAGATACGTTTCATGTTTCATCTGGTCACAAACTATGAGAGACAATCAAGGCCAACATTTTTCTATCCGTTATAATAAAACAATTAAAATGCTGTTAAAATATCACATTTTCTGAGTTAGAAAATTACAAACAGTATTTGAAAGCTTTTGGAAAGTTTTGATAGAAAACATGAACAAATAACGTGTTTTGAAACACTTAAGTAAAGTCAGATGTGACCTACAGAGGGCGCTGAAAACTATTCAAACAGCTAAAGGCTTAAGTTAAATAATTAAGGGAGTTAAGGAATATAATTAAAAACGAGAGCGATAAAAGGAAGATAATCAGTTTCACGACATAAAGTTCGTATTTAGTCACTTATTTGCTGTTTCTTCTTTTAATCTACCTTCGATTAGCAGTACAGTTTAGCAACAAATCTTTCCTTATTTTTAGATGTCTGTAAAAAAGAAAAATCACCAGAACTTATTTCTGGAATAATATATTACGTCACGCCGGAGGTATAGTCAAGTTCTTCTAAGTCCCGAAGGTAATGTGGCAGAAAATATGATATTCCTTTGTTTGTGTAGCGAAAGTTTTGGAGCTTTATACTTTACGCCACTTTCTTAGTTTGGAATTTGCCTGGAAGAGAAAAATCTGAGCTTAACATTTAAAAAAGAATTTTAGTATTCTAGCCTAAGGAACACAAGCTTACCGTAACGTAAAAGTATGCGCAACTTTAAAGGGGGTGAGAGGGAGATCTTCAATGTAATTACAAGAACATCACTTCAGGGGGTTTTAATTACATTAAAAGTGCTTGCTATAGTTAGTCGTCTTATTAGCATAACTTTGTAAAATGTTGCATGTTTGAGTTGTCAACCGTTAACACTGCCTCCACTTCTTACAGGCTGTCAGGTCATCCATCAAGGTAATTATAAAACTCGGTAACTTGTATAATACAGGATAAAGCAGAACTCTCTCTGAGAAACAGACCATGAAAATCGAATATTACTCCGTTCAATAAGTAACCTATGTGGTTAATACACGACATCATCTTAACGTTTAGCATTGGGGAGGGTCTTCTTTCCCACAAACAAAAGACATCAGCACGAGTCGATGTTTTATTTAGTAAATCTCCACGCTGTAACTCTACCTGTTAATTAGATCAGTCAACACCACCTGTTTATTAGATCAGTCATTCCAAGTTAATGTTTTGTATATAACTGCTCTAAACCTTATTGAATAATATCAAAACGTTTGGAATAATTCACGTTATTTGATATTTTTGCATCGTTAAATGTTTCTGTTACCAGTCACTTTTTTTTGTTTATTTGTTTGTGGTTAAACACGAAGCTACATAAGGGGTTATACATGCTCTGCCCATCACTGGTATCAAAACCCTGTTTTTAGGGTTTAACTCTGCAGACATATCACTTTTCCACTTGGGAGTGGTAGAGGAAGCATCCTTTTTGTCTCATAAATAGAAAGGCATATGGTCGCAATCTGTGTTACCAACTACGCGACAATGTCTTTTTAACAAACAGAAAGGCCCGGTATGGCAAGGTGGTTAATGTATTTGATTCGTAATCGGAGGGTCGCGGGTTTGAATCCCCGTCACATCAAACACGCTCGCCCTTTCAGCCGTTGGGACGCTATAATGTGACGGTCAATTACACTATTCATTAGTAAAAGAGTAGCCCAATAGTTGACGGTGGGTGGTAATGACTAGCTGCCTTCTCTCTTGTCTTACACTGCTAAATTAGGGACAGCTAGTGCAGATGGCCCTCGAGTAGCTTTGCGCGAAGTTCAAAACAAACAAACAAAAAATTTAGAACTTTTCAATCAAACGTTAATTACACGTACAAAAAGGCATCCAGTACGGATCATAATTGAATAAAAATTCAGTTGGATTTCACGACCTTAATTTAAAAACATAGTACGGCGTTGAATAATATCTGAAGCTATATATAAAGGCAAAATAACCAGGCAGCCTTTAAACACGACGGGGAAGTATGCTGTGTTATCACTGATCTCGAAGTGAGCGAATAATAAAAAAAAATTTCTCTCTCCAACATCATATCGATGACAAACAAACTGTGCACGTGTGAATAGCTATGCTCGAGTCCAGGTATCGCATCATTTGATTCCAGAACGTAAATCACCATTCGGAGTTTCCTGCTGGAATCTATTTCGTTTGTCCGTCTTTCTACAAATCAGTAAAGCCCGTTTAACATACGTTGCGAGGAGCCGAGTTATTTGAAACTCAATCCGATTGTAACAGTTGAACAACATTTTTGATCATGCATCTAGTTTTGGAAGCTGATGAATAATTTCTGAGCATGTATTACCCGAATGTTAAGTATTTAGTATCCTAATTTCACTATCATGTGGTGGACCAATTTTCAAATACTTCTGCGTATTGCGGTATTTTCTAAGACGTGCGTACGTACCTTTAAGGTATCGGCTGTAAATTTCAAAGTCCATACGCGGGAATCGTCCTCACTTCGGTGATAAAAATGAAAACAGCAGCTTCCTTGATTTACAAAATAAATAATATTTTTGATTGAAGACACTGGTCATGTCAGCAGAAATCTGATTATGTCGGAAAGAAAAGTCAATAACAACGTTTCATGTATCAATGAAATTATAAAACATTTGTAGTTTATTTTGTCACCAGCGGTAAGCTTGCTTACGAAATTACAAATCAGGAGCCGTTTGTTGGAAGAGCACAGAAGGGGTGAATTTGTACTTAACTTACAAACAAACTCGATTGTCTCAACACAGGAATACGAAGTGTAGGCACCCAGTGGCAAGGCTTACACAGCAACAAAACGGATTTCGATACCTGTGGTAGGCAGAGCACAAATAGCCCTTTATATATGTTTGTGCTTAAATCAAACAACAACAAAATGTGTGGGAAACACGTTTTTTTCACAATATACTTTTTAGTGTTTCTCAGTTTTCAAATACAAATTATTTTACACTAAGCCCACTGTACGTATCTCATGAAACAGTTGTCATTGTAACCATTGCTTTCAAAATCGAGTGAAATTTATAAAAAAAAACGCACCTCATCCTTAAGAATTTATTTTAAGAGGTTAAAAATGATATATTTAACTGTAAAATAACACTGTTGTGGAGTTGATTAGTTTGATTTTCACCTATTTTTGTTTGTTTGCTGTTGAACATAAAGTAGCACAATGGGGTAGCTATGCTGTACCCACCACAGTTATCGAAATGCGGTTTTAGCATTATAAACCTTTATCAGACTTACCGCTGAGACGTGATTTTTCTATCATGATGATTTGTTCTTTGCTAAGCACAAAATTACACAATAGTTTAGCTATGCCTTGCCCACCACTTCTATCGCAACCTGATTTTGCTTTGATATAAGGTTTCAATCTTACCGCTAATGCTGGGAAGTGATTTTCTTGTAATGTGTGATACTCATATCACGTTAATATCACAGTTAAAATCTTTAATATGGAAAAAAAGGAAAGAGAAAAAAATTGTAAATTTAACTTAATTATTGAACACCATAAACATTTCTGTTTCATAATAACTGTTCTGATAATTCTGAGGCAAGCTTCGTTGTCATGGAGTACACTATATTTTCAATAGAACAAATTTATGTACGAGCAAAACATAGGAATGGCTATTTAGAAAAATCCTTCTATGTCGGGTTAGAAAGTACATAAGTTCATATTTTTATTTTAATCCAGACTCAAATTTGGCTATCTGTTGTATTTAATGCGAAGACTTGAACCCTGGATTTTAGCGTCCTAATCCATAGTCTTACCGCTGTCCTACGTGGAAAAGCAAGTATTTAAATAATAGATGTGCGGCAGTGTTCTGCCAGTGTTCAAACATCTAAGAAAGAAATAATTAATGTAGAAACCTGATCAATGAATACCATAATCAGTTGAATGAAATGCGAAAGCAAGCTTTACATTGTTCCCGGCGGATCAGCGGTAGCCTTACAGCGCTAAATTCCGAGGCCTGAATCCAGAAAAGGTAGTCCATTGTGTAGTTTTACGTTAATAAACAACCACTTTTAAATTAAAGCTGATATAAAATACGTTTCAAGCTGCACATAAAAAACTTCTGAACCGAATTTATTAATTACTGAATAGTTCAATTAATGAAAAAAAATAGTGAAGATGCTTTCTCTACTAAAATATTTGATTTTTATAGATGACATTTGTTTTATAGAAACCTTAGAAATTTAGGTTGTTTTGAATTTCGCGCAAAGCTACACGAGAGCTATCTGTGCTAGCCATCCCTGAGTAATGTAAGATTAGAGGGAAGGCAGCTAGTCATTACCATCCACTGCCAAAGAATAGTGGGATTGACCGTCACATTATAACACCCTGGCCATTGGGGATTGTTTAGTGTGACGGGGACTCGAACCCGATACCCTCAGATTACGAGTCGAGTGCCTTAACCATCTGGCCATGCCGGCCCCTTACAAAAAACCACTTTTTAAAGTTTACGCATGCAGAAGACGTTTGTTTCCGAATATTATCTTGTTTTCTTACTTTGTTCAGTTTCAGCATTATCCAAAGTTGACCATTAAATTATTTGCTGTGAAAAGCAGAAAGCTACTCAAAGACCTACCTGTGCTTTGTTACCAGAGCTTTTGAAGCCCGGTTTTTAGTGTTATGATTTGGGCTATCCAAAAGCTATCTGCGCCAGCTGTCACTAATTTGACAATGAAAGACTAGGGCTTGTCATATCACCACCCACCACCAATTCTTGGACGACTCTTTTACCAACGAATAATGTGATTGATAAACTTTATAACACCCCTACAGCTGAAAGGATGAGCATGTTTGGGGGGACGGGTATTCGAACTTGCGACCCACAGATTATGAGTTGAGTGCCCAAATGATCTGTCGATGTCTCAATTTTGCGTTATGAAATTTCATATTTACCACTAAACCATTGGGGGAAGAAGGGTAGAGAGGCCTGAATATTGTAATAACTTATGACACCCTCTTTTAGGTAAAATTAATAACACTAAGTGTTATTTCGCAGGTAGAATTTACATCTTGTGTTTGTGACAAGGTTACTAATTCTATTTGTTGCCAACCCTAATATTGAGCTACTGACCAGTTGTGGAAGAAAATTCAAACCAGATGCACGCATACAAAATGAAGTTTATTTTTTCTAATGCAAAATATATTGATTTTGCAAAACGTAAATAGTTAACAAGCTCTAAATAGTTTAGTAATAAAGAATGGCCTAAGGCTAGCTTGCTTCCTCCTTTAAAATGAGCTCTCTCCCACAGTGGCATAATAGAATGTCTGCGGTATTTACAACACTACTAACAATACTCTTGGCGGACAGAGCACAGATAGCTAATTGTGAGGCTTTGTACTTAACTTCAAATTTGTTTATTTGTTTTTAAATTTCGCGCAGAGCTACCCAAGGGTTATCTGCGCTAGCCGTCCCTAACTTATCAGTGTAAGGCTAAAGGGAAGACAGCAAGTTATCACCACCCACCGCCAATTCTTGGACGACTCTTTTACTAACGAATAGTAAGATTTGACCGTCACATTATATCGTCCCCACTGCTGAAAAAGCAAGCATGTTTGGTGTGACGGGGATTCGAACCTGCGACCCTCAGATTACAAGTCGAACGCTTTAACCTACCTGACCATGCTGGGCCACTAACTTTTAATAAAAACAGCAACACATTTTCAATTCATTCAAACATTACATCTTTAAGTGGAAAATAAGCAATTTTAAATTCCATTCAGAGTTTTAGTGTCATAAGTTCTTACAAATAATGGTTACTTTATCGTTTCAATGATGAAAGCTAGATTTTATTTTATTTTCAAATAGGATTGTCTATACACGTATTACATTTTAAGAATTTTATAACAGTTAATGTGCTAAATTTATTGCCGTCCCCTTAAAAATTATATAACATATTCATTGTGGATAAAATGCTCTTAAATAGTTCACATAAATATATTTTACAGCAAATCGTGCAGAACCTTCTTACCTAAGGACAAGATTTGCGAGTAAGAGTAGGCTACATGTTTCAAACATCCTAGAAGATTTATAAAGCAAATTTACCATCGTCAGCCCAATGACGTACTTTTATATTATTTTACCTCAAGCCATATTTCTTTTATATTTTTATTTTGTCACATAAAAGATGGGGAGTGTGAACAATGAAAAGAATAACAATAACTTGAACACTAAAATAACCGGAGAATCTGTTTTATCGTCATATAATACTTGGCTCTCAGTGTATATCAATACAAAACCTTTCCACAGTTTCTTTGAACATCGTTCATAAAAATTATTTTCCACCTTTTTATCGGAGAATAATTTTAGTAAAAATAAACAAATTCAACTGACTTTAGATAATAACAATAAAAACAATTGTTAGCTACACTGGTTTATTATTATTTATATTCTCCAATAGCCGAAATTGTCCTTGTTACTACTAGGTATGTCTTTTTGATTATTTGCGATTAAACACAAACTTACACAATGTGTAATCTGTACGGTGCTCACTACCTGTTTTTTTGTGTGTGTTTTCTTATACCAAAGCCGTATCGGGCTATCTGCTGAGCCCACCGAGAAGAATCGAACCCCTGATTGTAGTGTTGTAATTCCGTAGACGTACCGCTGTACTAGCGGGGGGCGTGCTTACTACGAGTATCACTAGCCGACTTTTCGCGTTCTATGGTTTCAGTTTTAAATTTTACGTAAAGCTGCAACCGTGCATAATTTAGCAGTGTAAGACTAGAGGGAAGTTAGATAGTCATCACCACCCACCGCCAACTCTTGGACTACTCTTCTTTCAACGAATAGTAGAATTGACCATAACATTATAACGCCCCCACGGCTGAAGGAACGAGTATGTTTGGTGTGACGAGGATTTATCCGCAAACTCTCAGATTACGGTCGAGTGTCCTAACCACCTGGTCGTGCTGGGCCTTTAGCGTTCTAAACCTCTAGACTTACCAATGAACCACTGGATGGTAAACTATCTTTTTTAAATGGTACTAAAGAAAAGATGGTTTAAATTAATTAAAACTATTAAATTATTAATTTTAACATCTCTAACCAAGTATAATTTCAATTTTCCAAACCTTCTACCTTCACTTTTATTGATTCCAAAATGGGTCAGAAGCAGTTCACGGGTATATAAGGTTAGAACTTGATATTTGATACCTGCAATGGTCACAATACTGATTGCTCATTGTGTAGTTTTCTGCTTAAAAACAAATATCTAAGCCTTCTAGTGGTATAGTTGTAGGTCTATGGACTTACACTGCTAGAAACCGGATTTTGATACCAGTGATGGGCATACTACAGATAGCCTCTTGTGTAACTCTGACGTTGAGTACAACAATAATAAAATTTCAATAGTTTTCCTGTTAATATCTCACTTCCTGAACTGTAACCACTCATATTTATGTTGTAAAGTATGAACATCATAACTAAACGCCTGTTCTATAAACACTGAAGGTCATGTTGTTAAACATTGTTGAAACCTAATATTAATTTCGAAATAAGAACATAAAGCGACTTTTACACACAAATTCGAAGTATTTTAGTTCTCTGAAAAACAAAACGATTAATATTCTAAAAATATTTGTGTAATTTTCATTAATTTTTTTCCGTAGTACACGTACGTACTTTACTTCATAAACGAATTATATTGGAGATTATTACAGTGACGAAAGGTCAAAGTTATAAAAACGTAGGCAAACTGTTTCTATGGAGTTTGTTGTTGCATTTCCCAAATATTCGCGAATAGCTACCCAAGGGCTATCTGCGCTGGTCGCCATTTTTTTATCAATTGACCTACTAGAAGAAATACAGCTATTCGACATAATCCACCACCAAATCTTATCCGATCGAATACTAATATTTAACTGTCATTCTTATAACACATTTACGGCCCAAAAGTGCCTTAAAAAATCTATAACCCGAAACGATAAACCACTCGGCCAGGTGAATGAAACTGTTCCTTATAATGTCACAATACGGTTTAGTAGCTCTGTATTGTGTCACTAAACGGTGTAATAGTGCAAAAAACAACAATATATAACAACGTCACTGTGTAATGACGCGAGAGGAATCGTATTCTGGATATTAGTGTTGTCTTCATTCTGTAACTATAACAACGCTTATTAAATATTTTACCATCGAATGATCATACATATCCATCTTTTTATTTTGTTAAAACCAAATGATAAAATTATGACATAAAAATATTTATTTTTAATTATTCAAAAATACGATGACTTCATGTTGTAAGAAATATAATGAGGTGGATTATACTGACGACATTAAGCCTTCATCAAAAGCATAAATTATGAGTAAAACTGTATCAATTATGTTATGATAGGAAATAGATTGGAGTTCATGACCTTTTAACTTATAATTCATATTTTTTAAACTTCTTATATAATATTTATTTGTTTACGTGCCACTATAACTAATTTTACAAATATAACAGAACAAATAAATAACGGAATAATTATGCGCAACCAAGGATTAGATGTAGAACAAACAAAAACAATGTTAAAACTCTCAAAGATTCTAACACGTCTCAGTTGTATGCCTATCATGTCCAAGACGTATGGGATGCAACGAATATCATCACATTACCGAAGGCACAAGAGAACACCAAAATCCCAAATGCTGCAAATGTGAACAAAATTATGCCGATAACTACAAGAGATATGAAAAATTAAAAAAAAATTAAGAAACGTATCTATAAAATTAAAAACATCACATCACAGAAAGATAAAGCAAACATACAACAAAACAACAAATAAGAACAGTGAAAGGCAACATGCGCTTCTACTCCACAAACTACAGCAAATCAAAATCATAGAAAAAGCCACCAACACATGCAAAATCTTAACAAGTCGCGTCCCAGTGGCAGAACGGTATGTCTGTGGACTTACAACGCTAGAACCCGAGTTTTGATACCGGTGGTGGGCGGAATACAGATAGCCCATTGTGTTGCTTTGTGCTTAACTTCAAACAAAAATGCATAACACAAAGAGGCAGCATTAATAAAACAAATAGGAGAAAGATAAAAGATAAACAAATGCTAATACAGAAAACATAATCACAAACGTTTTGAAAAGCGTATTTACAGAGCTTACAGAAGAATACACAAACCAACAAAAACAAGCAGTAACAAAGGTATAATAAGAACAATAATAACACAACACATTAAACAAATTTACCACAAGTAATAACGTTCATTACATTTATTAAAATAAATTCGTATTTCGAAATATCAACGTTTAAAATGCACTTGCTTCCAAAACAAACTGAGATTGAAAACCACCAAACAAGTTAAACCAGATGTATTAGTAATGAGTGAAACATGATAATATAAAAGTAATAAATTTAACATACATAGGTACTCATGTGCATGAAAAGGTAGGTTAATTAAAGTGACCTTTACGGAGGAATGCTAATACCATATAATTTATGTGTTTCAGTAACAGAAGTAAAGACAACAACCGCTAATGAGTGTATAACCTCAGATTTATATACATGAAAGATCAAAGATGTGTGACGACGGCAGGCATATACTGCTTATTGACGAAAACCTTAGATGCCAACCTATTAAACCATATTTACTCGCACAACCTAAATCCCTTGTTCATAAGTGATTTTAATGGCTAACATTGAGTATTTTGATGCAGAGAAACAAAAGCATACGGCAGACGTTTACCGGATTTTATGGACAACACAAATGCAATTTTTAAATAATGCCACATCTGCACTTCATATTCCATTAATATCATATCTTTGTTTATGCACGTATTTGAGAAACCAGAAATTTTAAGTTGGTTGTGACTTAGATAGTGATCATCATTCTGGTTGCCGTGTCTTCATCCCTCATTTAAGTAAATTACAGAAAACCGAAAACACTAAATTATAGAAAAGCAGCCAGGAATGAATACATATTATTCTTAGACGAAATTATACCATAGAGTACTAACTCAATGTCGGGAACGCATCGGAAATAGATGAACATTGTCAAACAATTACCAAAGCAGAAAGTCATGTGATACCAAAACATAACAAACCACCAACAGCCAAAGCCAAGACGCGGACACTACATGTACAACTAATAACAATGAATAAAAGAAGAAGAAAGTTATGCAAAGAGTTTAGGCATAATATAGATCCAACAAAAAACGCAGATAACTATACTAAAAAATAATATAGCGATTCAACAATCATCAGACAAATATATAACTCAGAAACAGAACAGAGATTCAACAAATAAAACACAAATAAATAAACTCAGAAGAAAAAAAAAGATTGTGGATTAAAACACAAATAAATACACTCAGAAACAAAATAGGGATTTAACAATTAAAACACAAATAAATACACCTAGAAACAAAATTGAGATCCAACAATGAAAACACAAATAAATACACCGGAAACAAAATAGAAATTCAACTATTCAAATGCAAATAAATACACTCAGAAACAAAATAGAAATTAAACAATTAAAATACAAATAAACACACTGAGAAAAAATGGAGATTCAACAATTAAAACACAAATAAATACACTTAGAAAAATAGAGATTCAACAAATAAAACACAAATAAATACACTCAGAAACAAAATAGAGACTCAACAATTAAAACATAAGTAAGCAAAAACTCTCAAGAAAATATTAAAATACAAGTCCAAATATTAAAACAAATAAGTGGGATAGTTTACTGCTCCCAAGCAAATGAACAGATATAAAATATTTCAGAACTCATATAAAACTCAGAAACAAAACAGAGAATCACCCATTAAAAGACAAATAAATACACTCAGAAACAAAACGCAAATTTAACAATTAAAACATAAACAAATAAACACAAGAACAAAATTAGAACAGAAGACCGAGTATGAAAAAATAACTTTGATAGTTATTGTTCTCAAATAAATGAACAAACAAATCTAAAATACTTCGGAACTCATATAAGGTTCAGAAAAAAAAAAGAGATTCAACAGCTAAATAAGAAATAAATATTCTTAAAACAAATTACTGTTTCAACAATAAAAATAAAAATAAATACAATCAGAAACAAAATAGACATTTAACAATCAAAATACAAATAAATACATCCAGAAACAAAATAGAAATTTAACAATTAAAACTCAAATAAGTAAACTAAGAACAAATTTAGAACAGATATTCAAGTATTAAAACAAATAACTGGGATACTTACAACTCTAAAGTAAATGAACAAACGTATCTAAAATAATTCGAAACTCATAGAGTAGAGAATCAACAGCTAAAATTGGAATGAATACTCTCAAAAACAAATTCAATACTTAAAAATACAAATAATACAGAGATTGACCAGCTGAAACAGAAATTAGTACAATCAGAAACAAAATAGAGATTCAAAAATTAAAATACAATTAAATACACTGAGAAACAAACCAGAGATTAAACAATTAAAATATAAATAAACACATCCAGAAAACAAAGAGAGATCCAACAATTAAAACACAAATAATTAAACTCAAGAACAAAATTAGAACACAAGTCCAAGTATTAAAAATAAGTGAGATAGTTACTGCTCCCAACTAACTCTAAAGTGAGTTAGTTACTGTTGACAATTAAATGGTGAAACAAATTCAAAATAGTTCGGAACTCATATAAAACACTTCACAAGTACATGAAACTCAACATTCATGTGTCTACTAGTAACATAAAACACCACAGCATACACACACAGGAAGGCAAGGCCAGAACATATGAAAAAAAACAACTAGAACATATATTCAGAATTCATTATGAACCATACATAAATAACCAGTTTTATAACAAAATAAATAACCATTTAATACAGACACACAGATACACTTACAAAAATATGTACGGACCACAATTCTCGGCTAATATGAACTACGAATAATAATAAAATGATTGAAATACTAAGCAGCTGTAATGTATGAACTGATAAAAACAATAACAGTGGTAGACGTTATGTAAACAATAAAAGGAACAGAAACAGATTTCAAGAGAAGGTGGCATTCAGATTATATTTCTCAAACTCGGAGAATGTTTTAACTCGTAAGACTTTTAATCTAAGTATCTTTAAACTCAGGATACGACACCTAACAGATATTTGTAACCGATCTTTAAACTCAGGATACGACACCTAACAGATATTTGTAACCGATCTTTAAACTCTAGATACGTCCAAGTTTCTTGAAAGTAAGCAGTTATGATAATGTTATACAAATAAGATGACCTAAGAAGGTCAAAACATTTTTCTCTGCCTTACTTTGGTAAAGAGTTAATACCCATACCAGCCATCCTGGGATACATTTTAACTTGAAGTAGGTTTCTCGTCATCACTAAACCGGAGAGTTAGTGTCCGATCAATCTTTCCGGCTGTATAAGAAACAAGTTAGAACAAAAAATTAATAGCAGACTCTCCACGTTCTTAGAAACGATTTGAAAGTTACCAGAAACTTAAAATGGATTTAAAAACATCAGACAAACTGCAGACCCACTTAGACAGACTGAACCAATCATGAATGTTTTTATAGGAAAAAATGCACTGTCGCATGCTTTCTCGATATTAAAACTATATGGTATAGGGGTTTATAGGGTATAAGGGTTTAATGTTTTTTTAAGTCAGAAGTGGAACTGTCACGGAGAATTATTCGTTGGCTACTTAATTTTCTGGAGAAGAGGAAGAGTGAAGTTAACAAAGAAGGATCCTTCTAGGAGTAATTTATCCTAGAAGCAGATGTTTTTCAATAAAGAGTAGTTGGCCATGTCCTATTCATCATGCATGTTAGCAACATGTCCCTAAAAGATCCAAATAAAGGATATTCCTCACAGCTTCTCGATGATGTTAGAATCTGGAGAAGTGTATCTACACCAAGAATTCCAGCAACAACTATACAGCACCAATTAAATAACAAAACTAAACTAAAATAAACGTCCACAAAAGCCAATGGTAATATTCACAAAAAAAACAACACCAACAAAATATTTACCAAAACTATACATGAATGGAATACTTCTCCAAACAGCAACTTCAGCTATATTACTAGGATTAACCCATGACTGTGAATGAACGTGGGTTAATCACGTTAACAACATCCTCAAAAACGTTTTTGAAAACGCACAAAGTATACCAGGAGTCTAACGTGTAAAAAACACTTAACTATAGCAGACAACATGATCAAAATCTACAAAACATATAAGCCAGTGATTGATTATGTACGCCCAGCACGTAAAAATACAGCAGCACAACGTATCTCAAATAATACAAAACACATTACTAACCACAATACACAAATTACACGGAACCACTTCATCAGAATTTATGCATAAATTTGTTAAATTATATCAGTAAAACTGACAAAAAAGACATACTATGCAAACTACATTGCTTCTGTATATGTGGTGAAGCCAGAACTAAATACCTCAGTACCTTTCGAGAAGTAAGTGAAATTAATGAAAATGTAAATGCGTATTAACTTTTCACCATGCGCATAGCATTCGCAGTAGCGAATAAAGAGAAAATGTGTTTATTAATATGAATATTTCTGCAGTTACCTACATGAACATTGGCCTGAAACGGATCAGAGTAAGTGCAGGATACTCTGACCCTTATGTAGTAACCATAACAATATTATCCAGAAATCATTTACCCTCTATCAAAGAGGAGGAATCGGTCATATGCACCTGCCATCCCAGATCTGTAAGATCTAAACTCCAATAAAGATCACACACAAGCAGTCACAACAGTTAAGACCATATCCAATATCCTAGAAAGGGAAAAACCAACAATACAGTCTGGTGCATATTCACTGGCAAGTGACTGTTTTACGCCCCCCCTTAATGTCATGCAGAAATAAGTTAAAGGTGCAGAATATTTGACACAACAGTTTAAGCTATTGGTATCCATTTAAAACAGAGCAATATATTTAATGCGACGTGTGAATTCCGATCTTATAGTAAGTTAACCAAAGCAGAATCTTATGAAATCTGCCCAGATGTATCGCTTAGTTTCGTTCTTAGAAACCACAAATTTTATTCGTTAAAAATGTCTGTGATAACGTGTATACGAAATTAGAAGTTAGTCACTACTTTGTTTTGAAGATTTGAATAATGAATATTTTTGCACAGAATTGTTTCAACTTTTAAAACCTTCTTTGCTGTTTTGAAAAATATAAGTTTGGTATAAAGTTACATATATTTTGTATTGCTTATGTTTAACTGTTTCATTGTTTATAAAATCTGCCCAGATGTGTAGTGTACATTAGTTTTTACAAACCAGACGTATGCTGTGAATTCTTACTGAAAAGTCAGATATGCCATGTAGACTCGTACTGAAATGAAGCATGTTTATTTTTATATTGATGAAAATAGTGATCAAATTAAAGCTCTTGTTTGAAATTTATGCAAAACCGTTACCGTTATCGTACAGAGGCAGACTTACAATAACTGTGAAGCATGACATCACACAGCAAAGCCTACCATGCATTATAAACGTATCTGGTTGCGACTAAGAGCACCATTAACTTAGTCGTAGTTCAAACTTTACTTCATACATCGTTGTGGAACATAGCTTAGAAATATGCATTTACTCAACAGTTGTTTTACTTTAAAAGTTCTACACTTGATGACTTCTTAAACTTTGTCTGTAAGTTCTACGTTTGGTAATTAAATAGATTTTTGTCTCTAAGTCCTGCGTGTGGTAATCTGTCAGGCCATGGAAGCTAATTAAACAAAGATTGGCTGTAAGTTCTACGTTTGTTGATTTGTCAGACTTTGTTTGTAAACTTTACGTTTGATAACCTGCCAAGCTTTGGATGTTCTACGTTTAATAGTTAAACATAGTTTATGCGTACGTCCTACGCTTGATGATTTGTCTCACTTAATTTGCAAGCTATGAAAAAAGTATGAAAACTTTCTGAACTTTGTGTGTAAGTTCTACGTTTGATAACTTGTCAGAACTTATACGTTTTACGTCTAATGACTTTAGATGTACACAAGTCTTGCTTTCTAAGTTTGTAAATGAAATATACTTTTATTCTATGAATATTTAATTTCTGAAAGTGGAATATATTCGTATATTTGTTTTCTGTGCTTCTCTTTTATTATTTTATAAGAAGTATCAGTCTCATTAGTCGACAAAAACTCACATACATATAAAAATAACATTAATGAAAATGGTTTCGAACAAAACTATGAACAAATGTATTGTTTCAATCATTATCTAGACCAAGTAGATATAACATTATCGGTTTTTAAACGCTGTGCTAAAGATATATTGACTTAATAAGTACACTACTGTCTATACATAGATGAATACAGTAATTACATATTTTATATTATATATGTGTTCATGGTTATAGTTCTTGAGGCCTGGCACAGACTGGTAGTTAAGGCGATCAGCTCACAATCTACGGCTCACAGGTTCAAATTTCCTCACTAAACGTGCTAGACCTTTCGAGCGTGAGTTGTTATAAAGTGAAAATCAATCCCACCTTTCGTTAGTAAAGATTATCCCAAGAGTTGGCGGTAACGAATGGGTTTATTCTTTGTAACCTATCACTTTTAAATTAGGAAATGCTAATGCATGTAGCATTCAATTAATTTTACGCAAAATTTAACAAGGAAACTGATATTTCCCGAAATTAACTATTATTACCAGAGTGTTACGTGAAGGTAGTTTAGGCTAAGTAAAATATTTTACTTTCCATTTTCAGTAAATAAATTCCAAGAGTTATAGACTTGGATTCCAATTAATAATGTGGATAAACTGTAGCATAGAGTATGGATATTTGTCAAGATCAAACACACTACTAAAGTAGTTCCATGTATCTCGAGATAAAAATAAAGTTAAAGGATTCATATTTCAAAAGCACAATGGAACATTTCTGGACTGATCGAGTTTCAAAGCTCACAGAAAATTTGTATTACAGTCAAGAACATTTTTGTATAGGATAGAGTTTTGTAAAACAAATTTCAATTGGTACATATTTTCGTTGCACTTAGCTGAGAGAAATTCCACCAGACAAGTCAGGTGTTACAACAAACGCATGTTGTGTTAAATATTCAGAATATTCATCGTTACAAATATAACTTCTTTGATATTGAAACTGTTATTTGTTCCTGTAAATAAAGTTTTAAAGCAGTGTGCGTAAAGGCCTACACTTAAACAAGGCAGTGCATGTCGATGGATATTTCTTCTTTTTTTACATTCATTTTAACATAAAATCGATACAATGACACTCATAATTGTACAGAGCTCTTTCGAAGTCCAAATAATCATTATCTATCCAGCCAATCCGGTATCCCAAGAAGACTTTCAAAACTACCAGTTTTCTTCCAGCCAACCACAAAACGTGTTGGTACATGTCCCTAAGAATACGTTAAAAAGTCATCATCATCCATCCAGCCAATCACAAAACGTCTTGGTACTTGTTCCGAGAACATGATATCAATAAAAAGTGTTCAAATTCTATACAAACTTTTTTGTTTTTTAGCTAGTTTTAGAAGCGATATGCCTCAAACCGACACCTAATCCATGATGTCAAAGCTGCTGACCGAAAAAAATAGAATGTTCCTTGTTCCACTTGATGCGTGAAATAATTTCAGTACGTGACGATATGACAAAAACTTTCATAATCTTACAACGGTAAGAATGAAACACCAGAGGGACACATTTTTTTTCTGCGAATACAAACAAGACTGAGCCGTATGTTATGTTGATTTTAATTGGCTGAAAACGTTTTACTAGTTGAATAGGCCGGTAATGAAGTTATGGAAACGTTTTGGAAAACATGTCTCCATTCCACAAGACTTGAACATTAACAGCTCATATTTATAATACTCTGAGATTCAATGATAATGTGAGACTCTTGTAGAGTAGCTAACATTAGAGAAAGTGATAAACAAAAAGTAAATTAAATCCACAATTTATGTAAACATTGTTATGAATTTATGGCTGGTTATTTAGTATTAAAATAATTAGTAAGTCCTAATGTGCTAGCTAACATCAGACCAAGGGTCACGGTGGTTTCATCTTCTCCAGTGAGTAAGTGAAAACTAAACACCATGTTTAATCAATATTAAGACAATTACCCAGTTCTACTATGGTAGCTAACATCAAACTAAACACTACGATGGTTTCATCTTTCACAATTATATTTGTTTTTCTGAAGAGCAAATGAAAAATGTGTGTTTGTTTTTTTAATTTCGAACAAAGCTACTCGAGGGCTATCTGTGCTAGCCGTCCCCAATTTAACATTGTAAGACTAGATGGAAGGCAGCTAGTCATCACCACTCACCGCCAACTTTTGGGTTACTTTTTTCCTGAGCAGAAAGTGCTATGTCTTAATTGATTATGTCTAAAGTAAAGGGAATAGACCTATTTATCTCTTCAAACTTAACTTTTGTGACTTGGGTAATGAAATTTTCAAATTTACCCATTTTCCAGAACATTTCAGGTAGATTCAGTGCTGAATAATCGATAGAAAACTTTTTCGAACTTACAAAACATTTTCTAGAATATTGTAGAACTCACGAGAATTCCCAAGAACCTTTTAGAATTTTCTAGAACTTTCCATAGTAATATATATACAGGGGCTCACCACTCACCACTTTAATAAAATTATAGCTGCCTAAGTGAATACATAGACCTACTTGATTTTATCAGAGATGGCATCAAGAAGCTGCAAGCATTCTTCAGACTTATTCTGCTATGTATGTAGTCAGCTTATCAAAACAAGAGCGAGAAAGTACTCTGTGACAGCATCTGCTGAAAGGTGTGAAGCCTACAAGGCATATTTCAGCATGCCTGTCAGGGATCAAGACAAACCATGGGCACCTCATTTTATCTGCGAGCACTGCAAAAAAATCTAGAAAATAAGACGAACATTTTTGCTTGCTCGAATAGTAAGATTCTATGTTATACAAATTTTAAAATTTACATATCTTCTAATTTATTTTTTTAATTTCCAATGGTATAGAAAAATATCACACAGAAAATATTTCTTACACATTAATTGTAGATGAAATAAATTTATTCTTCTTAATAACAATTTTAATTTATTCTTCTGCAGGATGGTACAGAGGTGAAAAGAGAACCATGAAATTCGCTATTCCAAGAATTTGGCGTGAACCAAATTACCCCTCAATCAATTATTACTTCTGTATGCTACCCTTCCAAACTTCGGGCTGGCAAGAATGCATCTGCTATCATGTATCCAGACATTTCATCATCCATCGCCCCAGTGTCACACTTCCCAGAGCTTCCAGTAACCACTCGGCCAGAGAGAAAGCAGTCATCCTCAGTTGAAAGCACCAAATCAGAAGAGGAGGTAGACGTTGAAGATCCAGATTACAATTTAAGAGGTGCAGCTGGTGAGGAAATTACCCCAACCAAAGAGACCTCAATGACTTGATCAGAGATCTTGGTCGAAAAAAGTCGAATGCCGAGCTTTTGACATCTAGGCTCAAGAAGTGGGATTTGTTAGATGAAACTGTGCAAGTCAGCAGAAGCATCACAGACATTTTTCAAACTTCTTCACTCGTCTAGATGGGCTCTGCTTTTGCCACAATGTATCCGGTCTGTGTGAGGCAACTAGAATTGCGTGTAACCCGAACGAGTGGCACCTCTTTATTAATAGCTCATCCAGAAGCCTCAAAGCTGTGCTGATCCTTAACGGGAATAAGTATCCATCTTTTCCCTGGCTCACTCGGTGCACCTCAAAGAGGAATACAACAGCGTCAAGACCTTGCTAGAACACTTGAAGTATGATAAGTATGGCTAAATAGACTTCAAATTGTAGCACTCCTGATGGGTTTCCAAGGACTCTTTACCAAGTTTCACTGATATCTTTGCCTTTGGGAAAGTAGGGACACCGCAGCGCGCTGAAACAGGATGCACTGGCCACAACGGACATAGTTCTCTGTGGGGAGGCACATTGTTAAGTGTGAGCCACTAGTGGACCTTCAGAAGGTGTTGATCCTACCATTGCATATAAAATTGGGTCTTATGAAACAATTTTTCACAGCTCTTGATAAGGAGTCTACAGGCCTTCATGTACCTTCGAGACTTCTTCCCTAACCTATCTGAGGCAAAGGTCAAAGCTGGTATTTTCATTGCACCACAAATAAAGAAGATCCTGGAGTACACAGAATTCCCAAAAAAGTTCAGTAGGAAGGAACAAAAGCTTGGAACAGCTTTTTCGCAGTGGTTAGGGGCTTCTTGGGCAATCACAAGGCCGAAAATTATGTGGAACTGGTTGAGGTTTTGGTAAAGAACTACGGCAAAATGGGCTGCAGGCTGGCCCTGAAAGTCCATATCCTTGACGCCCAACTTGATAAATTCAAGGAAAACATAATCAGAAAAGAAATGCGAGCGCTTCCACCTAGTTATACTGGACGTTTTACACCGCCACCAAGTAGCGTATAACGAAAACATTAAGAGAGACTATATTCGGAGACTGATACATAAAATCGATTTACATTTCAGTTGCAAATCTCGAAAAAACTATTCACTTCTAAGCATTTTTGCTGATCTGTATAATCAATTTTTTTTCACATCACGTAATTAAAACTCCCTATTACACCAAAAGAAAAAAACAACCTGCTTGTTGGTTCTAGATTTTATATTCCACAAAATGTTTGTGTTTGATATCACCTTGTTTTTAAACATGTCATCCATGATGCATATAATCTACATTTTTACAAACGTTTATGAAATATGGTATAGCAAATTTTAACTCAGACATGATAACAAACCTCTTTCAGTCTTCCACTGCACGTGAACGCCAAGGGACATTTAAAGTTGGAAGCCCGGGACTTTTTTCTTGTGAGTATTCAACAATTACTATGTCTTTCTCTTTTATTTCTTGGAGGGTTCTCTTCATTTTGTAAAGGAGAGTTTGTTCCAGATTCGGCTGGAGTGTAAATTTTAGAGTACATTGCGTATCCCAAGCAATTTCTTTACATGATATTTTATCATTAACATTGAAAACTGTCTTCTGTCAGACGTTGTTTCCTTTGTATATACATTGCCAAACTGCCACATTGGTGAGTGTTTCTGTTTGTAAAGGCATTTTTTGTTTCTTCATTCATAGAGCTGACATGACAACAATGGACTGTAGAATGGTCGCGAATTTGTCACGTACCAAATATGCATGTGTTCTAGAAGAATCAGACGTGAAATCGTGACTCGCAATGTTATGCAGTAGCATTCAGACAGTTAATATCAACAGTGATTCATATTTAATATTTCGTTTTTTTGTTTCACTATGTTAATTGAATAAATGAGCATCGTATTGAATGAGATAAACTCAAAACGTTCGATTGATAATGTCTGCTTTTCATTACTATATAGCTTAAAATGCTTTTTATGCATATTCAAAAATATGTTGTTGTTTTTGAATTAAGCACAAAGCTACACAAAGGGCTATCTGTGCTCTGCCTACCACGGGTATCGAAATCCGGATTTTAGCGTGTAAGTCCGCAGACATACCGCTGAGCCACTGGGGGGCAACATTTTATGACCTTCAATGGCTCAATGGTACGTTTGTATAATTATTGTATTTAAAAAAATCGGATTTCGATACCCGTCTTTAGGGACAGCATGGGTAACCCTTTGTGTGGTGTTATACTTAACTACAAACAAAAATAAAGCTTCACATTGTCCGCTTCAAGTACTTTATGAAACGACAATGATTAGTTAACGTCGTGTTATTTGTGCCAAACGTTTCTATTAGAAGCTTATATTGTTGTTTTTATTACCTTTTCGATGTTTATATCTTAACTAAGACATAAGTACTCTAACTGGTTACTGTAAGAGTTAGGAATGCATTTACTTTCTTAATTATTGTCTTCTATCTTCATAAAAATTGATGCTGATCGTCCAACTATCAGATTCTACTCTTGTAGCATGTGTCAGAGCAGTTTATCTCAAATGTCAGAATCTCTAACACTGTCAAAGTCGTTTAATGGATTTTGGTTGGTCACGTGACGTTTCTAGGTAGCACTGTAGTAATTTTTGCTGTTATAAAGCTGTATCAATATGAAGTTGTTCAACAAACGTTATGACTAAGACAGTTCTGGAGCTAACACCCAAACACGTAAAGGATTCTCTCTGGAGCTAACACCCAAACATGTGAAGCAATTTCTACAGTTCTGGTGCTAACACCTAAACACGTGAAGGATTCTGTTTTTTTGTTCACGTCACTTTCATAAACAATGTTGGCTAGAATGTTTCATATATATACTTTTTATTATCATACCTTTTGTTAGGAAATTGTTTTGCACTGATAGCTTGGCATGTGGACACAAGACTAACCTAAATCTCCTAAGGGAATGAAGTTTCGCTTCAAGATGTTACTTGGTTGAAAGTAAGGGTACTCAAATGAAGAAACAATGACTTGTAATTTTTATAACACAGAAAAGAAGAAAAGTATACTTTATTAGTTGAACTTAACACTGGGAAAATATTTAGTTTTGTCATAAGAGTTTCTTTGTAATTAAGTACAAAGTTACACAATTTCTAGGGATGTAGGTCCGTAACACATACCTCTGTGTCACTGGCTGGTTCGCTTGTGGAAGAATCTTGCTTTAATCAGAAGATAATATTGATAAAGAAAGTAAATTTAGTGATGAGTGCCACTATAACAAGGTCACGGGTTCGAATCCTCGTTACACCAAACATGCTCGCCTTTACAGTTGTGAAGGCGTTATAATGTTACAGTGAATCCCACTATTTGTTGCTAAGAGCTCTCGTATATCTTTGGGCGAAATTTAAAAACAAACAAACAAGTCACTATAACCCCCACTAGTACCTCCATCTAGTGAAATAAATGATGTTAGCCGTCTATTAAACATGGCCTTCCCTTCCTTTGTTTAGACAATTATGATTTTTCCAAAAGGTGCATTTACTTATTGAACAAAAAGAATATTAACATAAGGCTTAATTTTGAAAGCTTCAACCGTTTCACAAGTCTGTTTTTTATATTATCTTATTATAATGAAGCTTTGACCTATACGTCAAAAACTCGGATCTCGGAAACTACTGCGCTTATAATCACCAATCATAATTAGATAATATTTTGATGACTCTGGAGTATTTTATAGGTGAGCAATAAATAAAACGACTGAAACTTTTGCAACAATGGTATGTTTCTGATTTAACCAATGTAAGATAATAAAGAAGTAATTTTCAAATATAAAACAATAATATATATATTTTCTGTTTGTTTGGACCCGGCATGGCCAGGTGGGTTAAGGTATGTGACTCGTAATCTGAAGGTCGCGGGTTTGCATCTGCGACGCGCCAAACATGCTCACCCTCTCAGCCGTGTGGGCGTTATAATATGACGGTCAATCCCACTATTCGTTGGTAAAAGAGTAGCCCAAGAGTTGGCGGTGGGTGGTGATGACTAGCTGCCTTCCCTCTAATCTTACACTGCTAAAATAGGGACGGCTAGCTCACATAGCCCTCGAGTAGCTTTGTGCGAAATTCCAAAAACAAAACCAAAAAACAATATTTTTTATAGTGAAAATATTTTCATTAATAACTGTGTCTACCAAGAAAGACTTCAATAAAACTTACTCTGTGATGTAACATACTCTGTAATCAACTCACCCTTACTTTCTAAAATACCCTTTTTAGACCAAGTAAGGCTAAATGATTAAAGTGCAAAGGCTGTTAATCCTAGAAAAAGAAGTTAATTACTCTGTCCCGGTATTGAAAAAAAATAAAACAAAAAGCACTTTGGACCTAAGAGCGAATTATAAGAGTAATTGTCAAATCTCACTATTAGTCCAGGCAAAGGTAGCTCAAAGGCTGGCGGTAGATGCTGTTGACGGGCTCCTTTCCTTCTAGCTCATCAATTCAAAATTAAGAATCGTTAATGTCGTTAACCTTTTGCCCAAATATGTTGAAAACAAACAAAGAAATAACCCTTTTTGTTTTTGTTGCTATTGATAAAAAATAAACATTACGTTTTATGTTACTAAACTCACTAATGTATTGATGTTTTTGAAATTCCACAATAATGCATTCACTACTCAATACATAAACAGTTTCAGATTTTAGATACTTTTTAACAATGAATCTATCTCTAACTAATTTTTAATGAACCTACCTAGGTTTTATGTTTACGTTACAAAGAAGTCCACTTTTGAAATCGCATAACGAAACACTTCAATTAATATTAAGGTAATACTATAAATTATTATGCAAATCGCTCAACTCTGAATTTTCTAAAATTACTGATGCCATAGTTTTTTATAATCATAACTAAATAAAAGAGTACACACGATCAGATGATGAAATAAATCATTTGAGACTTGATCAAGAAAAGCTATTGGTATTTCAACCATCATACGAAAAGCAATCAATCTTATAATCGAAATGGATTTCGCTTGATTATTTAATACATTCATTATGATGTAGTAAAGTCATTCTTTGATTGCAATCTCTGGTGGGCCCGAAAAATTATTACTTCATCATTTTTTGGCCTTAAAGAGAACTATCATTGCGCCCTGTGGTGGCCCACAATTCTCCTAAGACCATTTTATGGATCCATATTGTACTTTCGTGCCCTTTAATATAGAAACCTATTGCACCGCTTGGAAACAACATGATTCTTCCATCAAGTTGCCTGCAACATTTAATCAACTCGTCAAACATTTTTGGTGCCTCAGTTTTCCCTGTCTAGCAGACTACTATAGTTTGGAGATTATCAAACCTCATCATCCAAGCTGGTTATATTATGAAGATGGCCATGCAATGTAGTTTTACCTATATTTTGGTGAAGAAGCTCGTTTAGTGTAATATTTTTCTCGTTGCATAGGGTTTTTATCTTGTTATTTGATCATTACACAAAGATCACAAAACATTATACATGTTTTGAAAAGTACAAACAACATTATAAAAATGTTTGGATGCTTGTTCAGTTCCCAGTTTATTTTTTGATCCGTGCATTGGTTGCGACTAAATTTTTAAACACGTTCAAACACGAGCCTATAAATTAACACACACACAGGAATATACATTTTAAACATAAAATTTATTATGTAGTTTAATTAAACACACGATATATCTTATAAGTGTTGCTACGAATGTTGCATCGCACTCTGATATTTTAAGCAGGTTAGTGGAATGTGTAGGTTATTTAAGCTTTGTGTAAATTAGACGATTTAAGGATAAATGTTATTTACTGAAAGTCTGAAACAAAAATCACATGAACTGTTTTTCCCAAATAGTTATTGTTGACCAAACAAAAAAAGAGTAAATAAAAACGCATTGTGACATTAAAGGAACCAACATTAAGTATACTGGCAATCAGTAGGTTTCTTGACTCTATCAGAAGAGTGGAGCAGATATTTTTCCTACGTTTGTGTTAAGAAGTTCGACATTCTTTCTCCAACGGTAATCCTGTCTTAATACGAGTCACAAAAACAGTTATATAAAAACAATATAGCGCCCGAATTATCCTTTCCTAGAGGGAATTGCTCGTTTTAAGAGCTCAGGCCAACATTTAATACAAAATGTTGATATGTGAATGGACTGTACTCTCGTTCTCAACAGGCTCCCTCTCTCCCTGGGTATGTTTATAAATTTGAAAAACTAGATTAGTTGTGTTTGGAAAATTTATAAGATTAATGTGTCTTTCCAATTTCATTATTTAATTACGATTTTTTTTTTTAGGGTTCTAGGATTTTTGCAGCACGAAGATTATTTAATTTTCAATTGATATAATTTTGTGTTTTTTAGCAAAATATTGAACAGCTTGATAAGAGAGACAATAAAGAAAGTTTGCTTAATTACGTTTCGAATTATTTTCAAATACAACGTACAGATAGAGTCCTTTATTTATCAACTCCCTAACTTACTCTGTTGTTAGATCAACACCTTTAATGTACGTAAAATATACAGAGAGTGTTGACAAGACGTAGTTGAGAAAATAAATTATGGAAGTGTGAAATATCCATCGGTAAAATAGCAGTTACAGCTTTTTACGATCCATATGCTGTGCTCTAGACCAATACCTGAAATTGACGGTAAAACATAATGGAGAGAAGAATACGATGAAGCTGTCTGAAAGCGTTTTCGGAACTCCATAAATTTTCATTTGATATGATTTTGAAAATTAATTAATTTTTACAACAAGTTCACTCTTACTTACTCTATCCGGTTTGGTCACGTATGAAGATGTTATGTGTGAGGTCTTTGGGATTGAAAGCATTAATCACACTGGAAATTCGTCATCATCATTTTGCCTCATGTTAAATATTCTGGACCGGCATGGCCAAACGGTTAAGACACTCGACTCGTAATCTAGGGACCACAGGATTGAATTATCGTCACACCAAATATGCTCACCCTTTCAGCCGTGGGGGGTTGTCATCAAGTGACGGTCAATCCCAAAAATCATCGGTAAAAGAGTAGCCCAAGAGTTAGTGGTGGGTAGTGATGACTAACTGCCTTTCCTCTAGTCTTATACTGCTAAGTTAGGGAAGGCTAGCTCCCGTGTAGCTTTGCACAAATTTGAAAAACAAACAAATAAATCTTAAATTAACATTTCCAGTGAAGCATTTTGGAGCATTGTGCTCAGCATGTCAATGTATTGTTTCAATAGGATAATATATTATTCCAGCAAGATAATGTATCAAAGTAATAATGCCAATGCAATTTTGCAGTAGGATGGTGTATTTATCAACATAATAATCTACCATTGCAATAAGAGTGAAAGAGCTGAACTTTATTGGTTGAAATTACTCTTATGATGAGTTCTTAGAGGGTTTTCAATTATCGTAAATTGTTGCTAATTGTATACTGCACTTATAACCATTAAATGATTCACATGATGTTAAAAGTAGTTGATAAGAGATGCATAGTTCATGATAATAAAAAAACCACTTTAAATAAAAATGTATCTCAGAATGGCTGGTAATGGTATTAACACTTATTGATAAGGAGAGAACGTCCTAGATGACCTATGAAGTTCGAAACGTTGTTCTCTCCTCATCAAGAAAAGTATTAATACCCATACAAGCTGTTCTGAGATACATTTTGATGGTAATTCTTGTTTTTTATACGCATGAAAGCAAATCCAGTGGTTCATTATGAGCATATATGTTTATTAACAATCAATGAACGCTAATCTTATGGTACATTGTATTGAAATTTAAGTAAAAGTTTGATTCTAATAACTAGTTTCAATATGCATTAAATTACTTTTGTAAATAAATAGCTCCAATTAATATCATTAATTTGAATTAAAATTTAATTACATAAGCGTAATAAACCTTTTATTAAACATCAATTTATGGTATACAAGGAGAGGTAATGGTAACTTTGTTAAATTCATCTTTTATCAATAACAAGCTTTGGAAGATTCCTTGGTAAAAAAAAACAAAAAACAACTCTTATCTTTCTATGAAAAAAATTATAATTACTGGTGATTCCATATAACTAGTTAATAAGATTTCTAATCATGTTTAAATGCAATGGCTTAGATGTAAAATATTAAAATTAGTGTAAGCCTGTTATAAACACCAATGTTAAAATCTATTAACTTTATTACAATAAAGTGTATTACAAAATCTCACACACGCGATCTTAACATAATATTAGTGGTTTTGTTTTTCAAATGTTCCTGGAGGCGATAAAGAAGACATTTATTTTAAAGAAAAATAATACAATTGGTTATCTGCGATCTGTCCGCCACGGGGAATCCAACCCAGGATTCTAGCGTTTTAAGTTTGGAAATTTACAGTTGACCAACAACAGCACAAATATTGATGACCTTTTGATTTTAAAAGGAATAATGTTGTCAGTACCTTTACGATAATAAAGATATTTGGCATGGCCAGATGGCTACAATACTGGATTTGTAACCTCTGGATCGTGGGTTCGAATCCCTTTACCATATGGGATGCTATTATGTTACAGCTATTCCCGTTATTTGTTTCTAAAGAATATAGTTGAATGGTTTGTGGTACTGACTATGTCTCACTTACCTTTAGGCTGTCACTTTAAAATTAGGGAAAGCTTGTCGAGTAGATTTGCACGAAGTTTAACAAAGAAGGCTGTAATAACGTGTGGCTTAAGGGTGTAAAAACATTCGCTCAATCATCGTTCTCACGAAAGGCAAGAACCAATTACCTAAAATTGGCGCTAATTTCGAACCTAGATTTGTCCCCTCATTCTCGTCAATCTCAAAAATTAAATGTAATTATTTTGTAAAAGATGACATCAAATCAGAGAAAAATAAAATACATTTTGTCATAAAACTTGGAGCATCAGAAGAGGTAAAAACTAATTCAGAAGACAAATCTAATTTTTTCTTAGGTAATTTAATGTACCATTATTCGCTACCGAAGGTACTCACGTCAATGTCTTGATCAAATTCTAAACCCTTTAAAAACTCAAAATTGTCTTTCAATCTTCATTATTGTTTTATATGAATTTTGCAAGAAGAAGCTGTGTTAAGTAACAAGATAACATTTAATTATAATATGATTATATTTACAAGAGAATGTTAGTCTTTGTTTAATTTAGGTAATCCGTATAAAATACTTACTTGTGAACTGACAGAATTAATTTGTTTATATTAGCTCTCACTCAAAATGATTTCTTCTTTGGTATAAGTAATTATATCAATTTAAATATTTAGTATTAGTGGGGCCTCGCATATTTTTGTTCTGTTAACTATAACATTGAAGCTACTTTATTTCATCTGACTTAATAAATATTATATTTTTATATATAATTTATGAAGTGTATGTAGTTCTATTTTATTGAAATTATATTTTTTTCCGTTCTTCTTTGTATATATATATATGAAGATTAAAAAATGAAAACCACCACTTATAATATGAACATTGTGAGAGATAAATCACACACACAAAACGAAAACATAATTCAGTTGTTGTAATAAGTTTTCTGACTGTGAAAGCAAAATGCCATATTTTGATTTCCTAGGAGTTAAAAAGAAATTAATTATGTATGATTTCTTTTTTTCAGTCAGAAAAACGCCACATAATTGAATTTGGATTGGTAAAAAAAATACCCATTCAATTTAGTTGCTACAATTTTTGCAATTATTTATTGCTACATTTTGACAATATATTTATTCAAGCAAATATCATTAATAAATGCCATTCTACATTTTAAACCTAACGTAGCATCTTGTATAGACAGTTTTGCTTAATACAGTTGTATGCTCTATTCTGCTGCATGGAATATGTTTTTAGCATTGTAATAATTTTAGTAGGATTAACGCTGTGATAAACTTTAGAATACAAATCTTGGGAATGAAAAAATCAATGGTTATATATAATTTTTTGTCTACTTTTTAAAGTAGGTTTTCTATTGGATTGAAAGGTTCTATAATTGCTTTATTAAAAACTGTAGTTAGGACTTCAATTGTATTTCTCAAAAACTTAAGAGAGAATTCTCAATTTATATATATATATTGTTTTGTTTGTTTTTTATTTAAACATAAAGCTATATAAAGAGCTATCTGTGCTCCACGCACCACGAGTATCGAAACCCTGTTTCCGCATACATTATGTTACGACATCGGGGGCTATATGTATGTGTGTATGTGAAAAATAACCCATACATACCTACATAATTTGAAAATGAATGCAGCATTACACGATCTAACAGCTCATAAAATACTAATATTAACTACTGTCCTTTTAAGGCTAAAATTGCCGTTGAAAATGAGTAATAACGTAGGAGAAGTGAGTCTTCTGATTAGCTCATGTAAATATTAGTATTTTATGAGCTGTTAGATCGTGTTTAGTTTCAAAATGAATTAATCAATATCATAGCCCAGATTTTGACCCAATAAAACAACTTTAGGTCTTTGGAACAGTTTACTGAACAGGCTGGAACACAGTTCATTCTTCATCAACTAATGTTTTTTTTTAACTAATAACATAAACAAATTGTGTGAGGCTTCGGTAGGAAAATAATTTAAACCTTGTCTAACAGAATGTATGAGTTACAATAGTAACTAGATCAGTAGAACAATCTTTTTGTGACAACGTTAGAATGTTATTACTTTCCAGTTTTGAATTCACACTCGTTTCATGGACACAAGTAGTTTTGTACCGATTGTCTCTTTCATATCGGATGAAACCATATTTCGCTGTTTTTACACTTGCCGGCTTCCTGACTTAAGGTTTGCCAAAACCTGGACGATATTTTGAGAAAAAGAATGACTTGGTTTTTGGTGTTTTTTAGTTTACAATTGATCACTTTTCATAAAACTTCAAACTCATAACTTTAAAATATTTTAAGTAATACCAATCCTTACACATACACACACACACACAGATTTATATATCATTGTTACAAATAAATATAACATAATGATTACAAAAAAAGTCGTTCTAAGAGCAACAAGTGTTTTTATCTGGATATTTACAAGAAAGTGTATATCTTTAATAATACAGTGACACATAGTTTGATGTTGAATTATTTGTTTCTTACACAGAACTGAGATTATATGTTCACATTTTAACTTTGTAGTTTTTGTCAACAATGCATTTAATGGTAAAACTGTATTCAAACCACTTACTAAAAACAAAACGTAACGCAGTCAACTACATTTACTCTTGGCATACGTTACAACAACGAATTTAATGGAAAAAAATTTTGTTTAAATGACTAATTAGAAATAAAACGTAACGCAGTCAACTATATTCACTTTTGCAAACATTACAACCACGAAATGTCCAGATGGTTAAGGCACTCAACTCGTAATATGAGGGTCGTGAGTTCGAATTCCCTACGCACCAAACATGTTTGCCCTTTCAGCCGTGGGGGCGTTATAATGTGACGGCCAATACCACTATTCGTTAGTAAAAGAGTAGCCCAAGATATGGTGGCAAATGATGATGGCTAGCTGCCTTTCATCTAGTCTTACACTGATAAATTAGGGACAGCTAGGGCAGATAGTCCTCGTGTAGCTTCGCGCGAAATAAAAAAAACAAACAATACAACAAAGAATTTAACGGAAAAAAACTGTAGTCAAACCAATTATTACAAATAAAACGTAAGATTGTCAACTATATTTATTTTTGCAAACATTACAACAAGGAATTTAACGGTACAAACTAGTCAAACCATTTCTCTGAAATAAAATATAATGTGATCACCTATATCCATTCTTAACAAATATTACAACAATGCTCTTAATAGCAAAAAGTACGGTCACTCCACTTGTCAGGAATAAAATATAACGTGGTGAACTATGTTTAATTATGACTAATATTACAACTGTGTTTTAATTAAAACAATGCAGTCAAACCACTGGTTAAAAATTAAAAGTAACTTTATCGTCTCATTCGTTCCTGACTGATCTTTTAGTCTGTTTGATTTTTATGACGAGATTTCATAAACATATATTCCGGGTGTATGACCTGAAATAATATGCTTGCAAAGGTTATTCATAATTTATTCGTTTAGCTGTTAAAAGCAAAACTGCATAAAAGGTTATCCAATGCTTCTGCTAAGTTATCGAAATATATTCTCTTTGTTTTACCCCCTCAGTGTCACAGCTGTTTATTTGTGGACTTCCAACGTTAGAAACTGGGTTTCAATATCTGTGGGGGGGGGCTTATAACAAGTAGCCCATTGTGTAGTTTTGTGTTTAACTGCAAAAAAACGCTTTATATACTTTTACAATAAATATATTCTGGTTTTAAACTTAATTACAGATCTTAGAATTTCTCTTTGTAAATAATGACCTCATTACAACGATACGTAACTTCATCTTCATTTCACCATAGAAGAAACATCCGTTTAACGTGAAACAGCAACATTAAAATAACTCCAGTCTTGGAGCTACCCAATTTAATAAGGGCGTTGACGATGTTCGTGTGTAAAGATAAACTGATAAAATGAAGATAGTTTTGAATTACTTCAGTTTAATCGAATCTAAATAGTGAATGAAATGAAAGCATTGAAAAAGTTACCTTTTTAGATGGTCTCCACACTGAAGGTTCTTACTCATCAGTGATCTTGTTTTGAGAAAATATATTTCTTGCCCGTGTCAAAACGTAATAGTTTAATTTTGGTTGTTGTTGTTTAGAATTAAGCACAAAGCTACTCAATGGGCTATCTGTGCTCTGCCCACCACAGGTATCGAAACCCGAATTTTAGCGTGTAAGTCCGCAGATATACCGCTGAGCCACTGGGGGGCTTTAATTTTGGTTTGTTTTCAATTTCGCGCAAAGCTACATGAGGGCTATCTACGCTAGCCGTCCCTGATTTAGCAGTGTAAGACAACTCTTGGGCTACTTTCTTCCCAACGGATAGTGGGATTTGCCGTAACATTATAACGCCCCCACGGCTGAAAGGGCAAGTATGTTTGGTGTGAAGAAGCTTCGAACCCGCAACCCTCATATTACGAGTAGAATGCCTTAACCACATGGCCATGCCGGGCCCAAGGCGTATCGCCACACGTCTAAACATTTTACCAATTGATTTCATGGTTAATAAATATGAGAATACATTACCTTTGGATACAATTGGTTTCTTATCGCAGTTCATTTTAGTTTATTATAACAGAATGTAAGCCAGACACGTGTAAAATAACATTTTACTTCTGTTAACTGTGTTACTTGAATTTTTCATCGCTGTCACAACTCGTTGGTATCTCTGAACGTGCATCATTTAAAAAGTAATTTAATTTGCACTATTAAAGCTTAGATACTAGCATAAAATGCAGTGGAATGTTACATTTAAGTACAGATTTAAAATACGTTTTTTAGTCCATCAATGAATGTTAAACAAGGCATGTGTGTGAGCAAAACTGTCTTTACTTTTTTTGTCCCTTTCTTATTGAACAAAGTATGATTTTGAATATAAATATTCAAGAATTCGTGTCAAAATTCCTCATACAGATACAAGTGCACAACACAGGATCAAAATTACTAGCGCGTATAAAGTACACTGTACTTGGTCAAAATAACTCACATATACGTGTAGGTTATACAGACTGTGATCCCAATTTTTCCTTTCGTTGTGAAATAGACGAGGGAGGTCAAAAATATGCCATTTCTTACGTAACACGACGCCTTTATATATAAATCAAATCAGGACATTCCGAATGCTAGAGGCCCGGCATGGCCAAGCGCGTTAAGACGTGCGACTCGTAATCTGAGGGTCGTGGGTTCGCATCCCCGTCGCGCTAAACATGTTCGCCCTTTCAGCCGTGGAGGCGTTATAATGTAATGGTCAACCCACTATTTGTTGGTAAAAGAGTAGCCCAACAGTTGGCGGTTGGTGGTGATGACTAGCTGCCTTCCCTCTAGTCTTACACTGCTAAATTAGGGATGACTAGAACAGATAGCCCTCAAGTAGCTTTGTGCAAAATTAAAAAAAAACAAACAAACCGAATGCTACAATTTTTGTATTGATAAATTTAGCTCAAACAGGACTTTCAGAGGCAGCATTTGATTTTTCTTGATTCCACCTTTGTCGTGACACCACGTGAGATATCAAAAGCCAGAAACCCAGTCGTGACGATACTATTTTCGATTCTTATCTGCAACTGCCGAAAGGGGTCGACGAAAGAACAAGTTAATCTTCAAACTGAAAACTTTTCCTTTGTAGATTCTTTCAGTTTTAACTTTAATTTTCTATTCAATAAAAAAAATCCTCTATGTTATTCCTTAGATATTATTATTTGACACTAGTTCTAAGTTGCTAGGAACTATTCATAAATTAATTTTTTTAGGTTTTATTTATACGAAGTTTCGAAGTAGATCATTAATGCAGTTATTGTACATTTTAATATTAAACAAGTTAGGTTGTGGAGAGAGATGTTCACTGAAATGGTCACCGCAGTCACATCTAAGGATGTGAGGTCATAAAACATACTCATTTTCTGTTGATAACTTATTTCTGATGATCAATATCTGACTTGTTATCAACTATTTCCAAATTTATGGTTGGCAAAGAATATGTTTACTAAGGTAAAAAAAAAAACAAGCTAACCAATACGAGTAATATGGCAAATTTTTGTCAGAAATTTCTACAGATTAATTGGAGTAATTATGACTTAAATAAAAGTTTCTTGACTCATAACATTATCAGGTAATTCCTGAAGTTTTTTTAATGTGATGTGTTCTTTTGTGTACTCTGGATAAATTATCCGTTTCAGAATTTCGCGCTAGGCCACATGAAGTCTATTAACGTGTAAACGGCCATAATTTTGAGCTCATAGACTACAAAGAAGGAATTTAGTTAACAACATTCACCGTCGGTTGTTAGATTGCTCTCATCTGATAGAATAGTGAGTTCATCTGATAGAATAGTGAGTTTGTTATTATTCACAAAGCAACACAATAGGCTATATCTACTATGTACACTACGAGTTTCAAATCCACGTTTTCAGCAGAATAACCCCTTATATTTATTATTGAGCCACTGAAAATCTCGAGTAGTGGGATTTGACGGTTACTCTTACAGGATATTTATGACCCTAAATGATGAGAGAGTTTTTGTGGCAATGGATTGCGAACCACAAATTCTCGGATTTGCAGTCAAGGTGTGCTGAACACTAGTCTACGCCTGGCACTTACTGAAAAACTAAGCATTTTTCAAAGGGTAATATATTTATATTCTCTTTTTTAGTATGGTGCTTGTCGAGCACTGTGCTCTTATGAACCAGTCTCAGTGATATGCCCTGACTTCTGATATTCTGTAGACATCACAGGAAAAGTATCACTTGTGTAAAACAGTCTTGCAAAAAACATCTAAGAGATGAAATTAGAACCAGAACTATCTGACGAATATAAATAGTGAGATTATATGCTGACAGTTTGTAATTTGACGTACAATGTTTTGTGTACCACAGCGTCAATCACATATAATAAATTTTGTAATGAAAAAAAAAAAAGATTTTTCTGGAAATGTAGGGAAATTCCATAAGGAATACTGTTTTAAAACAGTATTTTCATACAGTTCTTACTCAAAATACAGTTTCTACATAGTGCAGAGTATTACTTTGGCTGTACATTGAAGCTATTTTTCTTCAAGACAGTTTTCTTCTATATAATCCTAGCGCATCTTGCTGTGATGACAAATTACTCCAACAAAATAGTAGATGAAAGTAACTATTTTTTAAACTTCTTGTTTTGTAAAGCTCTCTTTTTGTAATTCATACGCATTTTATACTGAAAAAGTACATTTTAAAACGTATCTGAGAAGAATTGCACATATTGCAAACAAAATATTATATGTAATACTTAATCGAATTCGTTCTTTTACGGCCAGAGGAATGTTGAAATTAGAATGCGACAAAAATGAGACTTTTAATTGTACGAACTTTCTCAAAAATATGGTTTTGTATATTTATCTAAATCCTTAATTAACATATTGTTTTATCAGCATTTTCCTTATCCTATGTGTTCTTCGCATGAATATTTAAGCCTAATGTACTTGATACTGCAGAGCACAATAACTACCATATTTATGTGTTAAATTGTTAATGTCATTATTTTTGTCGTTTTGTAATTACGTTGTTGTTGTTTGTAATTAAACATAAAGCTACAAAAGGGGCTATTTGCGCTTTGCCCAACGCAGGTATCGAAACCCAGTTTTCAGCGTTGAAAGTCCCCACACGTACCGCTATACCACTGGGGTTTTTTTATAACTGTAAAGATGCTTCATTGCTTCAATTTAAGCAAAAACAAACGAACCACTTATTAACACGATGAGTGAGGTATTCATAAAATGATTAAAAAATTAATATTATTATTTTCTGTTTTGAATACACTAGAATGCACGGAATTGTGATTAACAGTTTTTCCAAAGAAACGTAGGCAGTATAAAAACTCATAAGAATACATTAAAAATGAAACAAAAACGCATCATTTTAGCTAAGCGTCAGAACATTGTTCTGGGTCCACAAAACGCGAAAACATTGTTCTGTGTGCAAGCAGCGTAAAAACATTGTTCTGCGTGTAAGCAGCGTAAAAAATCGTTTCACTGTTTAAAAAGCGTGAAATAATTCTTATATGTTCAAAAGCAGTGCGAAAACACTGTTCTTGTATCCAAAAACAGCGTGAAAACATTGTTCCTATGTACAAGCAACGCGAGAACATTGTTTTTGTATCGAAGTATCAAAGTTTTTAATTGGATTATATTTTATTTATATATTTGTGAACATAAAGTGTATTTATGTTTGGTATGTAGCTCACTACTTACCGTCATAAGTAAGTAGAAACGTGATGAACTCAAAACAAAACTTACGATTTGTTTTTAGATATTTATGCAGAGCTAAGCAAGGTTTATCAGCGCAAGCCATCTCAACTTTTCGAAGTATACCCTATAGGGCTATAGGAAAGATATCTGGTCAACAGTACACACCGCTATCTCAACAGTAGGATTTGACAGTTATCTTTATGACGTACTCACGACTTGAATGCGTGGAGGGAGTTTTTATTTTTTGTGTTGGTAATGGGGCAAAAATGAGGAACTCTCAGATGTGTAGTCTGACTTCAGCAAATAATACGCGTTAAAACCTTGATACACGTAACAGTGAAGAAATGGTACCGAACATTGTCGCTAAGCTACGAATGGAAGATTTGTAAGAACAAAAGCCTATTTTCAACATTTATATCTTCCTTAAGGTTCGATCATTTTTCCTGCTTAATGATTTAATAAGAAAAGAAGAAGAAAAAATATGCAAGAGAAGTGATTTAAGTAAAATGCAAAATCGGATGTTTTTTTTTGAAACGTTTGCAAACATAAAATATATTTTTCTATCCATTTTAAACGAAACGGAATCTGCAATAGATGCTGCACTCAAAATTGTTTAAGGCAGGATTAGGGTAAATTGATCTATGAGACCTTGGACGTAGTCAAATACATCAATCAATAGTGTTTGACCTCTTGTGTCCAAAACTGCAATTAAAATTCAAATCGATCAAAAGGTGGAATTATGAGCTGAAACTTTGTTCTTGAAAAAAGTATATGAGCCATTATGTCGAGGCTAAATACCAACTCAGAGACCTTATATGTATTGTTATGCCGCGGATGAGTGTGTAATAAGATAATTATCTAAGAAACTGCGCATGCATTAAACAAGAAGGTCTTGTTTGATTAAATGACTTATAGTAACAAAGTAATGATAAAAAATAACAATAAATAAAATATTTAAAATTTAGTGTAGAATATTTATATTTCCAGCTTTTATCATATACAGTGTGAAGTTTATAAGTAAATGAAGTCGAAAGAGCTGGTTAAATTAAGTGTTTAGTGGAATGTAAAGAATATATTGCGTGGGTGACTTGTACAGGTCAATGTAAAATTCTTTAGTTTTTTAAAACGCTAGATGTCCCCATACAGTTTCAAAAAAACAAACAAACAGATGAGTGTGTTTCTCCTCCCCCCCTTAACATTGGATTATACATTTAATGTTCCAAGTATACAACAAATTAACCATACATAACTTCTAGAACTGATTAACGAGTTAACAGTGCTGAGAATATATCTCTTTAACACAAGTTTTGAAACTGTCTGGAATCAATACCATTAAATAATGTTGACGATGTTCAAGGATATTTCGGAAAAAAAAGAACCTAGAAAAGACGATGTCACGTGCCAATTACAACGAGGTTTTAAATCCTCTTCCAAGACATCTACATCGCATACAGGTCACATAATGCTGTTTTTACGACGAGAGCTTCAACGACAAATTGGCAGATTGGAAAATACTGGATTGTTAAGTAGACACATAACAGGTAGAGACAATCCAGAAAACAAGGTTGCAAGAAGAAAAAATAGAAAATATAAACGGATGGATAAATCATGTTGCAGAAGAAAAATATTGGGAAATTCTAATAGTAGGCACTGCGGGAGATAAATGGCTATGATCAAATCACATCTGCTACTGGATGCACTGTGTGTTAACAAAAGTGACAGTTTAACTGTAACTCAGACTGTGATAATTCAAACTATCATATATTGTAAGTGTATATTCTCTTCTGGACCTTTATCTCACATATCTAATTTAAAGACAGTTTATTGAGAAATGCAGAAGATAAAACATTTTCAATTTTCATTAGGTTTCTTCTTATCTTTTCTTCGCCCTCCATAGTGAGACGAAGGTAAATCTGCAGACTTCAATGCTAAAAACTTGGCATTAGTCGCACTGTTCCTCGAGATAGTTTTCTCTGGTGGGGAAGGGACCTCCAAGAGAAGGTTCCGTAGTTTCAGTTTACCTCCTCACGTGGCTATTTGTAAAGAATAGGAGATGATCCTCGTGATTGAATCTCAACTCACCACTTTGGCCTTCAATTCCTGTAGACGGGTAGCTCCCTCAAGGTCAATCGGCTTGTCTTGTTAAGCTAGGGTCAACTGAGTAAAAGCGTTGGCGTTCTCAACCACATTGTGTCACCCGTCTTACTTTCGTTCTTGCCCTAAATAGTTGGAAGAAAAAGAGGAGCAGCGTTTAAAAGCGATTCATAACATTACTTATCCTGAGACTCGAAAATTGCTGTCCACCACTTTATCTCAGACGTATGCTGCTGCACTTCGTTCTACAATTACAGTGGGAGTGCAAACAAATCTCTCTGTGCCTCCAAGATAATCGTTCTTGAAACAAATGAAAAGCCTTTTGATATCTATGGTTAAAAAAGTTGATGAATCAACTTCTATACTCATTTCTGTCCCTTCCATACATTTCAACAAATCCAAAGATTCACATCATTTGGTTCCAGGTACAGGCATTTCCTCAGATACATCTTCTCCCACCCCAAGATGCTAAACAATTATTTGTTCGAGTCCTCAGTCACTGGGATCTCCTTCCAAGAACAAAGACCTGCCCAATCGACCCAGGGCAGGATCCATGGAGGTCGATAGATCTCCCTCAAATAAGGACAACAAAGAAAAAATACATGGTCGTAAACAGAAGGGTTCTCCAGCCAATTCGTCTACACGTCATTAAAAATGGCCACCTTGATACAACGGAACTGTCGAGGTTTACGTACTAATCTGGAAGAGATAAAAACACTGGTTACTTTCTACCATCCTGTATGTCTTTCCTTACAGGAAACATTTCTCAAACCTGGCAATACAGTCACCTTTTGGCAGTATTCTTTGTACTGAAATGACAGCCTGCGTGATGAACGAGTGCATGGTTAGGTGGCATTGTTGGTTGATCAGCATATGCCCACCCGGTCTTTGTCACTCAACACACTCTTGGAGGCCGAAGCCATCCGTGTTTCCTTGGGTCATACCATCACTGTTTGTCTCTCTATCTGTCCCCTGGAGAGACATATGACCAATCAGATCTTGATGCTCTCATTGAATAGTTGCTGTCTCTTTTTTCAAATTCCAGGGGACTTAGTGAATATCATCCCCTCTGGGAAAGTGCTGGTATTTATGGAAGGGGTCGTTCTGTAGAGTGTTTGCTCTTTGATCACAATCTTTCTCATTTCTGTAGTGGTTCTTCTACTTATTTCTATGTGCCAAGTCAGTCCTTTACTGCATTGATCTGTCAATTTGCTCCCCTTCATTATTCTCTCATTTTTCATGGGGTGACATTAATCTATGAAACAGAGATCAATTTCCCATAATTTTGAGAGAGACTGGCCGAAGTCATTGCCACCTGACCCACGTGACCAGTGGAAGCTGGATCAAAAAAATTAGCCATCTTTCACTGCTCTTGCAGAACTTGATCCTGCCATTGTCTGTCAGCCATCAATAGACGACTGTATGGCAGAAGTAACTGACTGTATTATACAAGCAGCTGTCAATGTATTTCTGAAACCTTGACACGTTTTCCACTATATCATCGTCCGTGGTAAAACCCTGCCTGCCACATGTCACGAAAGACTCAGAAACGGGCCTAGGATACTTTCTTTACATATACCACACTTTTAAACCGCATCTTTTTTCAGCGGGCCCGTACACGTGCTCGGTGGAAGGAATTTTGGATTAAGTTGATAACCAGCATATCTTCTACCACCAGTTCCAAAGTGATATGGGACAAGTTTCGAAAGGTCAGTAGGTAATATAATTCTATCCCCCTCTCAATCTTACTTTCTGATGGTCTGGAAGTTGCTAATATCCGGAGCATCGCCGATATTTTAGGTAAAAGCTTTTGACGGGTACCTAGGACTTCTTCTTCTTCCTCCATCTTCTCAGACATTATGTACATTATGAAATGCTGTGGCATCTATCTCGTTTGATATCCTTTTAATTGTTTTTAACTGGATCTAGCTGGAGAATGGTTTTCATGAGCTCTGTATTGGTAAAGTTGTTTTGCCTGTGGTCCCTGAGACCAAGTACTTGGGGCTTATATTTGACCGTAAGCTGACCTTTATACCACACATTAAGCAACTACGGGTCAACTGTACAAGAGCACTGAACATCCATCGTGTCCATTCTCCAACCACTTGTGAAGCGGATCGATGTTCTATGTTAAAAATATATCGTGCTCTTATTCGATCGAAACTCGACTGTGGGTCAGTGGTCTATGGCTCTGCCAGACTCTCGGCTTTAAAGATGCTGGTCCCCATTCATCATCAAGAACTTCGACTCTGCACTGAGGCTTTCTGCACCTCCCCAGTCAGAGCTTATACATAGAGTCTCATGAAACTTTTTTGCACATTCGCCTTTTGCAACTGTCTTCACTGTATGCTTCAAAACTTTGTTCCTTATCAAAGCATCCCACCTGGGGTTGTGTTTTCCTTCCTTGGTGGGTCATACATTTTTAGAACAGACAATCTGCCATTGCTCCTTTTGGCCTTCGTATCCAGGCGCAGTTGGATGAATTGGGTCTGTCCTTGTATAACATTGCAGTATCCACTGGTCAGTTTATCCCACCATGGCTTATTACAGTCTCCAAATGTGACCTTTCTTTAAGTCATCTTAGAAAAGCAGATACTCCCGATTGGAAGTACCGTCATTTATTTACTGAACATTTTTCGATCAATTCATTCCTTTTTATACGGGTAGTTCAAATTCAGGTGACTCTGTGGGCTCTGCCATGGTTTGTTGCAAACAGGATGCTCTCTACAGCTTCTGTGTTCACTGCTGAACTGTACATCATTTCCCTTGACCTGAAATCACAGAGAAGCTAAGCAGTACTCAAACTGCACTTTTTATACTGACACTCTTAGTTTTCTGCCGGCTCACACCCTGTTCTCGCTGATATTCAAAATCGACTGGCCCATTTCTCATTAATATCTACTTCTATTCAGTTTTTCTGGATACCAGGCCACGTTGGTATTCGTGGGAATGTGCTTGCAGACATGGCAGCTAAATCTATCGGCTCTGGCACTATCACCATTGTGCCTATTCCGTACATGGACTATGGTCCTGCATTTAAGGCTCGGATCCGTGCCAGCTGGCAGCCCACTTAGAGTGAGCAACGTGACAACATGCTTTTTTCAAACAAAACCCTATATTGGGCTTTGGCCGTCTAGCTTCCGTAAGGATCGGAAGGAGGAAGTTGTTCTAACTAGACTACGTATTGGTCACAGTTTTTAACTCATCGTTTTCTTTTATCCGGAATTGATGCAGCAGTTTGTAGTTTGTGTGACACTCAAATCACTATAAGCCACATTTTACTGTTTTGTTGTCGTTACGACTCTCAACGACGACACCATTTTAAACATGTACTGTCCCAAGGTTTGTCCATAACGTCAGACAGTGTTATTGGTGATGGTGACATTGTCTACCTTGATAAAAATTTTGTTTTTTAAAGACCATTGATCTTTTTACTGTCATTTAAGTTTTTACTTTAAACATTACATCTTTTTTAATTTGGATATAAAAATTATAGGTTCTCTAGTTCGATTTGAAATTAAAAAATGGCCATAACATTAAATAACTTGTCACTATGACTGGAAAGGCCAACTTCATGTGACCAACGCTGTTATTTGAACTACCCGTTAATCATTCTATCGAGTTATTATTAAAATTTGCTACACATCTTTTAAAACTTTTGTTCCTTTACTTTTTGAAAATGGACAATGATGACACATAACTCGGAACCAGGACTGGAAAGGCCAACTTCAGGTGACTGACGGTGGTTCTTGTACTTACCTGTTAGTCTTCCTGGCGGGTTATGATAGCTACCATTGTGCTACAGAAAGTCCTTTACAAGTTTTCTTACAGTAATTTCTCTCTTAACGTTGTAGGATAGATGTCAACTTTGGTTTTATGCTATTTATGTTTTCAAACTCTATTTTGTTTTACCTTCATTTCCTTTTATGAATTTTACTACATTCACTTTACTTTTATCTTTTTACCGGATGTTTGGCGCAGATAGCCTAGATCAAATCAATCCACCAACCATGTAACCCTACAGGAGATGCACCACAATGCTAAAGAAGAACACTGCAGCAATGCCATAGTTTCATGAGCACTATACTATATCCAAATATCAGCAACGGACATAATGTCCATAATAGCCGTTAAGTTGGTAAACAACTTATTGGTAAACGAGTACAGATAGACGAGGTTGTTACACAATTGCCACCACCATCAGGTCCTGTACCTCGATTTTTATTCCTTCTTCCTTATCTGACAAATCTGTAAAACAAATATCTCTTTTTTCATTCAGAGGGTTTGCTGTTTTTCCCAAGTCTGTCAAGAAGCTATGTTATGGGGACATAACATGACTTAGTAGAAACACCTACCTCAAAACATAGTGAGCTCCTCCTGGATTCTATGACCACTGGGGATATATCCATTGAGGTTACTGTTCATATGACTCTGAATTCCTTCAAAGGAGTGATCGTTGAGAAGGATTTAAAAAACATACCCGAGCCGGAGATCTTCACTGGTTTCTCCAGCTAAGGCTTATCTGCTGTACGTTGTAATGACGGAAGTATGCTGTTTGACAATATTTTGGTTTTGACGTTTACATCGCCACGTTTGCTTGCCACTATCAAGATAGGTTGCTTTAACAGTAAGGTACGACCATATGTTTCCAATCCTCTCCGATATTTCCAGTGCCAGTAGTTTGGGCACTGAAAGGCATCGTATCATATTCTTTGCTGTGATATAAAAGGCCTTGACGCCTACGAGTTCGAACTGAACCTCACGTTGTTAACTGTGTGGCTCCAACTTCTCTTACTGTTGTTCTTACCCTAAGTGAATGGAGGGGAAGGAGTTGAAATGTTTAATATTTCCTGTCCTTAGGCTTTGAAGCTATTTCCCCCCACCCCATCTCAGATATATGCTGTTGTACTACATACCACTGATACAATAGAAGTGTAGACAAATCTTTCTGTGCCTCCATCAGAGTCGTTCTCAAACTACGTAAACAGCATTTTGACATTATGAATAAATTACTTGACGAGACAACATTTACTTTTATCTATGTTCCCACCTTAAATCGCCGGAATCTTTATTTACTGGCAAAAACCTGTTCCTTTGACCCAGGGCAGAATCCATGGAGTTCTACGAACCTCCTTCTAACAAAGAAAAACAACGTTGTCGTAAATCAAAGGGTTTTCTATCAGTTCTCCTTCACCTAATTAAAACTGTCCACTATCATACTACGAAACTGTTGTGATTTCCATTCTAATTCTGCTCGGCAGGCAAGATTTCAAGATTATGTTTATGACTACCTTCTCTTCCAACACCAGTTCCAAAATAATATGGAACACGATTCCGAAAGTCAGTGGACAGCATAATTCTCATCCTTTTTCATCTCGACCTTCGATGGCCAGGAAATTACTGACCCCAAAAGCATCGCCGAAAAGCTCAGGAAGATCTTTTCTCGTGCGTCTGACACTTCTGTTTTTTCATTCACCAATTTATCCTTTAAGTTTTGAGTAGAGCGATTGCCCGTTTGCATTGGTGGAACTGAAATTTGCTCTTCATCTGTCTGACAGCACACTGGATGAATCTGATGATGTTCACTACGAGATGCCGCGCCATCTATTTCCTGCCTCTCTTTTTTATTCTTTTGGTTGTTTTTAATTGAATTTGGCAAAATAATGTTTTACTTGATGTTTGGGAATAATCCCAAGATTCATTTTAACTATCGTCCAATTGCTTCTATGAGCTGTCTCTGTAAGGTCTTAGAGAGGATGGTAAATGCTCGTTTTCTTTGATTCCTAGAAATAAACAAACTTCTCTCGTCCATCTAATGACATTAAAATCACAATAGTCCACATTTTACTGTCGTGCTGACGTTACAACCATAGCGAGAACAACATTTTAGGTAGGATTTTCCACGAGTTTAACTCAGACGTTAAAGAGCGTCATTGGTGATGGTGACATTGTCCAACTTACTCATGTTTAAGGGTTATTGGTCTTTCCAATTCTACTTAACTTTCTACCTACATTTTGAACGTTTTTTTTTATTTTAGCCTTGATTAATTTTTACCTTTTATAACGATTTTGACTTTTACTTTTCTTAACCAGCTGCTTGGCACAGACAGACTAGTTGCTTTCCGTCAATAAGCGCCATACAACTAACCACATACTCGGACGGAGGCCTGATATGGCCAGATGGTTAGGATGCTCGACTCACAATCTGTGAGACCCCTTTCATCAAAACATTTTTTTTTCCTTTTTAACTGTGGGAGCATTTTAATGTGACGTTCAATCCTACTATTCTTTGGTGAAAACGTAGACTAAGATTTGGCAGTGGGTTTTTCTGACTAGCTGCCTTCCCTTTATTTTTTCACTGTTAAATTAGAGATGACTAGCGAAGCTAGCCCTAGTATGGTTTTGCATATCAAATCAAGCAATACTCACACAACATAATTTTTTGTGCTCTGTAAAACTGAGCTTACTGGGCATAATTCCTAATTCACTTTTGCAGTGTAGCTCATTAACGACCTTCAGGTGATATTGGATCAAAACCAACCTCAAATGTAGTGAGTAATGTCAAGTTGATTTCTCTGTGTTTGTGACATATCATCTACTTTTAAGCTAAAGCAGAATTTTGGCTTTCTGTCGTCAAACATTTTCGTCCAATTTTAAAGTTTGTGTTTGTTTTTAGTAACATCGGTTACACTAACCTCAACTTATTATTTCTTGTTTGTTTGTGTTTCGAGTTTCGCGCAAAGCTACTCGAAGGCTATCTGCACTAACTATTCCTAATTTATCACTGTAAGACTAGAGGGAAGACAGCTAGTCATCACCACCAACCAACAACTCTTGGGCTACATTTCTACCAACCAATAGTGGGATTAATCGTCACATTATAATGCCCTACTACTGAAAGGGCGAACATGTTTGGTGCGACGGGGATTGGAACCCGCGACCCTCAGATTACGAGTCGGAAGTCTTAACCAACCTGGCCATGCAAGGCCTCTTATTTCGTAACTAGACCTTTAAACAGAAACTAACAATACACGTTTATTACCATATATGGTTTATACAAAATTAGAAGCTGTGTTACCATGACAACACGAGAGAAACAGCCGGAAGCTCTCGTTCTAAATTGAGCTATGTGAAAAGAACCCTAGAAAAGAAAGTGACAGAACGAAGTGGAGGAGGGCATTTTTTACTTTTTTAAATTAATTTTTTCTCATACATCGTTGATGCGACATTCTTTCAATAATAACTATTTATTTAGCACCAAGAAGGAAGCAGGTGGCCAAACGCTTCAGTTACGTAACGCAGATTGGTTTCATTGGTTAGCGTCCCTAGCACTGGGATTAGTACAAGTTGTAGAATGTACGAGAAGTAAATTGAGGACAAGTTAAATGGTTGTTAATTCGCTTAGTGTTCATGGTTATTCATGGCAAATGAACTGGTTTAGCTTTTCGAATTTCGTAAGACTAGACGGAAAGCTTGTTTGTTTGTTTAGAATTTTGCGCAAAGCTACAGGAGGGATATCTGCGCTAGCCGTTCATAATTTAGCAACGTAAGACCAGAGAAGAGGCAACTAGTTATCACCACTCACCGCCAACTCTTGTGCTACTCTTTCACCAAAGATTAGTGGGATTGACCATCACATTATAACACCTCAACTGCTGAAAGAATAAACATGTTTGGTGAGAAGGGGATTTGAACACGAGATCCTCGGATTACAAGTGGAGTGTTTTAACCAACTGGCCATGCCAGACGATGGCGAATTACAGTGTCAGTTAAAATGTTTGCATGATGCTCTATATTGATGTTATTATCTGCAAGTATAGAGTATTCACTGAGTAAATACCCAAGTAACAGCAGAGAAAGTAGCGCATGATCGAACAAAAAAACAAGTTGTTTTTGGTATTTGTTTGTTTGTCAAAACTTTCACAAACACAAACACCTGTTTTGGAATTATCTACTTCGAAACATATTGAAACTTTGTTTATACAATTTCTATGTACTTGGTATAAAGACATATCTCACACATGCGAAAGGTATAAGGCATAAAACTGTTGAAATATCTAGAAATAGTATGAAGCAAACAGATATTGTGAGAACAGTAGGGTACCCCAGTATCGAAAATCCTGAAACGTCATTGACTACAGGATACGTTGCTCAAAGAAAGATTATTGGTAGACACCAAACAACGATTGCTTTAGGCTACCATGTTTTCACCAGATTAACACGTCAAGGTAGAAGTAAGTCTTTTAACACCTTACGACAGAAATGGCATGAACTCATTAATTCCAGGATATCTAAAAGAACAGTAAATGAGAGTCTGGCCAAACGAGATTATTCTACATTAAATATTCCCTCCAAACTGATATTAACCAGAATTCGTCGTTTTTGCTGTGTTACTTGGGCAAGATAGCATTCCAACTTACAGTTAGAACACTGGTGACATGTCGTATTTTCGAATGAGTCCTGTTTCCAGTTTGTTAAAGCTGATGGTATGATTTATGTTCGTTATTTGGCCAGAAAACAGGTGAAGGAAGACTGTTTTCTCACAGTGAGCACACGGGCTTTACTCTGGTGCAGCACACGTTTGAGCAGCTTTTGATTGTGGAGAAAACTTCACTCTATATCTTCAAAGAGAAACGTCAATGACGTATTCTATAGACGTCACATAGAGACGATATTTCTGCCATATGCTAGAGCAAGGTCTGACAATACTTTTGTGTTCCAAAATGATAATGTCACTGCCAACAGTGCATATTTTATATCGGATTATCTCTGTCATGAGGACGTTACGAGATTATCATGGGTATCAAAGTCTTCAGTTGTAATCTCATTGACAATTGTAGGCACAATTTAGCTAGAAGATTGTTAACCATGGCTCTAAACAAACTACTATAACCGAGTTTAATGCCTTTTAATAACAAATTGGGATTAAATCACTGCAGACTACATCAATAACCTTATCGACAGCATGTCATGTCACATTGTAGAGATTATCAGTATACGAGGAGGTCTAACCAGGTACTAAATGTTTAATACCAACTGATACAAGGTTGCATATGCTATTTGTAATAATTTGATGTTATATTTTGTCATGAATTTGATTTTTATAATGTTTTGTTACGATAGGTGAAATACTGAATTTCATTTCTTTCTATGAGTGTCTATTTGCTATTCTAATAAATAGTACACGCAACATACATAGAAATTGTCTCATTACATCAATTACGTATGTAGAGATGTTCAATAGAATATACATTTTTCAGTGCTTATTGTATTTACATTTCATCTCAATAACAATAACACTATGTAACAAACTTTATCGGCCCGACATGGTCAGGTGGGTTGAGGCGTTCGACCAGTAATTTGAGGGTCACGGATTCGAATCCTGGTTGCACCAAACATGCTCGCCCTTTCAGTCGTGGGGGCGTTATAATGTTACGGTCAATCCCACTACTCGTTGGTAACAAGTAGCCCAAGAGTTGGCGGTGGGTGGTGATGACTAGCTGCCTTCCCTCTAGTCTTGCACTGCTAAATTAGGACGGCTAGCACAGATAGCTCTCGAGTAGCTATGTGCGAAATTAAAAAAACAAAACAAGGAAACAAATTTTTTTCTTGTTTCTGAGCAGAAAGTGTTATTTCACAATTGCATTAGCAAAATGGCCATTGTTCCCTTCAAACTTTGTTTTTATGACCTGGATAATGAAATTTAGAAATTAACCTATTTTCTGTGTAAAAAAGGGCAAATTTGCACATTTTTATTTACGTAGAAAATAGGTTAATTTCTAAATTTCATTATCCAGGCCATAAAAACAAAGTTTGAAGGGAATAATGGCCATTTTCTGTACTTTTACAACATAAGCAAGTAAGAAATAACACATACTATCCAGAAACAAAATTTGTTACATAGTGTAATCTTATTTGTTGCAATATAAGTATTTTGACCATGACTATATATAGTGATTATTATACATTTTACATTTTTGACAGTCATGAGTTACAAATGTTTTCACACTGAACTTTTCTTTTTACGTTTATACCAGTAAGAAATATAATATTCATACTAATTGTTTTTCACTGGGGATACTGAAAATTTTGATATGATATAGAATAAAAAGTAACCAAACTGATGAGTAAAGGTTTCGATTCCTGTTACGGTATTAAGCGTAAATTTAAACATTTGCCCTTTTTAATTCCAAATAAGGGTAATGCGTTGGCATATTTTATGCGTAATGACCAAACTACAGAAAATACTACAGAATTTTTAAAAATTATTTTTTCATTATTATGTTTATTACAAAATTATCATTTTGAGTGAATATAAATAGATACATACACATGCGGATAGACAAACAGTTAAGTACAGAATTTAAAGCAGACCCTGCAGAGGGAACGGGTGTTGTTCATGTAATAGAGAACTATTTTCTGTCTAATATTTTATTTTTCATTTCCTGTTCCACTATTCATATATTCAAGACCACAACTGTGTGCTTGATGAATTATTCTAGCACGTGCAAGTTAGCTTTGACAAGCTGTTTTCTTAGAATTTAAAATTCTGTTTCCACGCAACGTTCGACTTTCTACTGACCCCCCATTATATCGGGTAATTTGCCTCTAAACTGTTAGCTCAAAAGTCTAGAACTATTGATTGATTGAGAAGAGGCTGTGACAAAATAAGTACCGACGACCCATCCAATAGTGTTTAGAACAGAGTCATCTAGTGGTGGGCTTTCTAATATACGTAGCTTACTTGGACCGAACACATCTAAAGAGAAATATTCAGTATAACTTACACATTTTGTTTGTTTTTATTACAAAACCACAATAAACTATTTACTTTTGCCATCGCAAGGAATTTGTCTACAGACTTTAGCATTGCAAGTCCGTAAACTTACTGCTGATTTACCTCATGGGACCTAAAACCCTCCAATTCAAGATGTTATTGTTAAGTTTTTTAAAGAGAAAGTTTTCACAACAGAAGTTTGAGTGTCTTTTTCAAATAAAGCGATATTTTAATAAAATTCATACAGCGGTATGATACAATTGTAGTTTTTTTACCATTTTAATAAACAGTAAAATTAACTAAGATTTTTCTTCTTTTTTTCACATTTAACATCGTGCTGTGAAAACAACAACACATATATAGTTACGTATTGAAGTTACTTTCAATAAAGATTTCTTTTTTCTGCAATTCGGCCTGCAGAAAAGACCTGTAATGGCCTTATGGTTAGATCACCCGACTCTCAACCTGCAGATCATTGGTTCGAATCTCCATCACAACGAGCATTATTGTTCTAAAATATCCTTAGATTCGCTTTAGTTTTGATCCTGTATATATTTTGATTCTGATCAATGCAAATGAGATCTTGAGTTAGAATTTTTAGGGTGTATATATTGTCTTGTAATTCGGGTGCTCAAATCGAAATTCGCGAGTTCGAATCCCGTTATTGGTACTGATTTCATTAATTAAAATTTGGGTGTATAATATTTTTACACCTAAAGCCAAAATTACATCCAGCTTCAACAATGAGTGTAATAATAAATTTAGGCTGTAGTTAATTTAATGAGAAAATAGTTTCTCGAAAACCTTTATGAATACTTTACGGTAAAGATAAATCATTATATATTTTTAGTTTATAATCTATTATAAAATCATATTTTTTTCTGTTTTTGTGAAACGTTATTTGGAATTTGACTAGATTTTGATTTAAACTTTATTGGATCAATAATTAAATGTATTATATATTTAAAAATGGTTGGTAAGGGTAAAGAAAGCACAAATTGAAATACAAGCAATTAACACAGTATTACATCCATCACTTTATTGGTACAGATATATAGATGACACAGTTGCGGGATTCACATCTACAGAACACACACTTAATTTTTTCAATCACATTAACTCTTTTCATCCCAACATTAACTTCACATGTGAATAGGAAGAAAGAAATCAAATATCATTTCTTAACCTCAAAATTACAAGAACCAATACACAATTTAAAACAGAAATCTACCAAAGAAACTCACCCACACTGGACTATACATTTCTTGGGACTCAGCACATGAAATAAAACAAAAACTCAACATACTAAGAAACCAAATAAACACAGCCATAAAAATATGCTTACCATATAAAATTAGACAAAATAAAACAATACTTCATCAACATCAATAAGTTTCCTCCACAAACCGTAGAAAACATAATACGCACACACATTGACAGAAAGTTAAATCAACCAACAAAAGTAAATATATCTCACGAATCAAAAAATTACGAAACCATATACTGCTGCATACCATATATTCCTGACATCAGCAGACAAATAACCAACATTTGGCAAAAAACTAGTAACAAAATATGACATTCGAGTTAAAACCAAATTTATTCAAAAACCAGGCACAAAACTGAGGTCTATACTATGTAAAAACTACACTGACAAACACCACACCAACATTATTTATAAAATACAATGTGATAATTGCCACGACTTCTATATTGGAGAAACAAGTAGAACAATGGAAACCAGATTCAAAGAACATAAAAAGTCACCTTCACACGTTTTCGAACACTGCAAGTCAAATAAACACAATATAACCATAGAAAACACTAAAATACTAAATAAAGAAACAAACATAAATAAACGCAAAATTAAAGAAGCCTTACTTATACAACAACTTAAACCCAAAATAAACCAATATAAAGGAACACCTTTACACCTATATTAATAAATATATCTAACATCTAAGCATGCCCTCTACATTCCTGCACTCAATTACACACTTTCTACAGCAACCTTTTCTTTCTTTTTGAAACTGACAATGACCGAAAAAGGTCGAAACATTGTTCGCTCCTCTACACAGTGCTTTCTCTATCCATACCACTCGTTTTTAAATATATAATTTTTTCTACAAGTGGGTTTTTTCGTCATCACGAATAATTAAATGTTTTATATGAATATTATTAAAATACTTAAAAATACACATACTTTGAAAATATACAATTTTCGTCGTTTTAATTCAAATAACTTTAGTTATGAATTGTATTAAAATACAAGAATTGTCAAAAGTAGTGTCTAGATTTTTTCAAAAATTTTGAAACTCGATTCATTTTCTATTGCTTTCACCTTTACTCCTGAGTTTATTTTGTTTAAAATTACATATATGGTTTTCAAATAAAGATTTTTTTTGTGTGTGTGTGTATATATATATACTTAAATTTTTTCATCATTTGTATACTGAGATTCCTGTGTTACGTTGTATGAAGTTTCATTGTGCTTAGCCTAAGATTTTTACTAATAAATTTTATTGTGTATAGTCAGCTTTACTATGCTTAGGCTCAGTTTTGTTACTAATCAGTTTTATTATGTTTAGTAAGCTTTATCGTATTTAGTCTATTTTATTATGTATAATCAGCTTTATTGTATTTAGTCAATTTTATTATATATAATCGACTTTATTATATTTAGTCTGTTTTATTATGTATAGACAGTTTTTGATGTATAATCAGTTTTATTGTGCATAGTTAGTTTTATTGTAAATAATGGTGTAAAATCAGTTTTATTGTGTTCAACTCTTGTATTCTAAACTAACGTGTTCTTTTCGTTTTTCATTTTGATTTCAGTTTTCAATAATAATTTTAAACACCATAGTTATCGTTCCAAAAGTTACAAAACGTGTCTGTGCCAATTTCCTAAAACTGTAAAGCAACTTGCGACGCATCCGTATTTTCATTTCTGTCAGTCCTATCTTTAATATTAATTTTTCCCAAAGCTAATATACGTTCCCTCGTCTTATCTGTCTCTCATATCACGCATTTCCTTTGTTCTGCTACTTCGTGGTCGTTAATCTTTCCTTCGAAACTTCATGCCTCATATTTATTACTTCTCGTAGTTTCATTCTATATTCTCTACAATTTCTTCCATTTCAGATCATAATACTTCCTCGCATTATGAATAAGGGTAAATGTTTTATAAAAGTAACAAAGGCATTCATTAAGAAGCGGTGCTACTACAAACACCCGTCGAGACCACTACATATATGTATACATTTAGAGTTTATTTATGATTTTCAATTTGAATTCATACGTTACTTTATGTCGCGTCCTTTTATTGTGTTATCTAGTTGGTACATTTGTAATATGTTTTCCTTTTTGTTCCTCATTGTAAATTGTTAAGTTATAGCACGTTTTCCCTTAAATTGTTTGAAAAAAAGACCAAAGTTATTTTATTAGCGCAACAAGATTTGTATATTATGCTGTTAAAACAACAAAGTTTAACAGAATTTCTGTTCCGTTATTCCAAACTAAAGTTTCCTTACGTGACGTTCCCCTTGGCACATGAGCAAGTTTGAATGTTTATAACATTTCCTTGTTTCATCATTCCAAGTGAGAAACGGCCCGGTATGACCAGGATTTTAGTATTACGAACCTTCAGAATAACTGCAGATCCACCGACGGGCGGATACTCTTGTCTAATTGAATAATAGGACTTCATCTTTACTCTGGCAGGCCCAAAGTGTCAGCACTTTTTTTCGGCAACGGGCTGCGAACCAAGAATCGTCGAATTCACGTTACGAGCTCGCTATCTTTTAAACACGTCCATTCCCCAAACAAACAGACCTCGACTCACATAATACGACAGAACATGAGTTGTCTAAATAACGCTAGAATTCAAGTATATATTCTATCATAATAAGACATTCTTAGATTTTAAAGTTGTTTTTGTAAAGAAGTTTCCTCGATAGGAAATTTTCTAGCAAATGTTTGTTTGATTGGGAGCACGGACAGCCTTCTTTCTGGTTCTATTTTAAATAGACCTGGTACAACCAGGTGGTTAGGATGCTCGACTCATAATCTGAGGGTCAAGGATTCGAATTCTTGTCACACCAAACATGCTTGCCCTTTCAGCCGTGGGAGCATTATAATTTGATGGTCAATTTCACTATTCGTTAGTAATAGAGTAGTTCCAGAGTTGGCGGTGGGTGGTGATGACTAGTTGCCTTCCCTCTAGTCTTACACTGCAAAATTGGGAAAAGTTAGCGTAGATAGTCCTTCTGTAGCTTTGCACGAAATTAGAAAAAAAACAGCCGAACAAAAACAAGCTCATCATAAACATTTAGAGGTCTACAAAAAATGTAAATTGGGCTGGGCTAACTGTTGTGTTCACCATGATGAATCTATTCCCGAATATTGGCGATGTAATTTTGTAGAATTATCATTAGAGAATGGAAAGTAGTAGTTTTTATAAGTATATTTTAATTTAATTTAATCTGTAGTCACATTTCTTTCGTAATTCAAAAACATTTTATTTAGTATAGTGCAGTATTAATTGCCTATTAAACTGGAGTGGTGTAAATGAATGTGACGTAGCCTAGGAGATATTATATAATAAAAGGAACATGTACAAAGAACTTAATTTCTTGTCTAAAATATGTCAAGTTTCACGTATAGATGGCACCACATAGCATGTAGAAAAGATTATTTCGAATATTTGAATAATTTTAGCCAATTTATTTTAAGAACTTAGAAGTTGTGCTTTAGTGAATAAATGTAAATTGTTTAAAGAAGTTCATTTTTGTGCACACAAACAAGGACTAACTAAGAGTGATAATACTTAGCTATGGTTATTGTTTAAATAGCTTGGAAATATAGGATGTACTTAATACATACTTCTGTAGAAATAAAGAAATTGTTCTTGAGGTGTTGCATGCCAAACGCACACACACGCGCACGAAAAAGAAACAGACAAAACCGAAACATACCGTTTGAAGAAACACGCACAAGCGTGTGATATTTAATTTATTGAATTATAATCTACAGTTTGGGTTATACCATCCAGCCCATAATAATCCTTGCCAAAAGGCTGATTATAAATACATTCGTTTAACCAATTACTTCTTTCATATATTTATTACAGCTCTCAACAGATGACGCTACATTATGTATGACGTAGGGCAACCAACCTATACTGAAAAAGAAACACCTGATAAATGTGGAGGGGAAGTAAGTATGAGAACAAACAAGGAGCATCCAATTTGTGATCAGTTTAATACTGGTTCACATAAATTTCTTCGTTAAGATAACAAAACTGGCTTGGGAGAATTTTGAAATAGTTAAATAATTCACACAAGTCGTAGAACAAACATTAAAGAAACATGTGCAACAAAATTAACACTTCAGAGGTGGAAACAAAATATCTCAGTGGATTGTAAATCGGACGATTCGTGGTTCGCGGCCCATCACATCGCCGCAAGAACGCAATCGCACTTTCGCGCTGTTGGTGCGCTTTAAAGGCAGTCAGATATTACCATTCGATCAGACAAAAATGAATTATTAACAGATTCTGCTAACTAGTTGCATTTCCCCTACTCTATAAGCTAAAGTTTCAAAATTTATGAAAAATTCTGCAAAAAACAACAACAACAAGAAACCAACGGCATCGTGGGGGAGGTATCTGCCCCTATTACAAAACGGATGTTAACTCACAAGCTGTAAATATTTTCTTTTTAACAGAATGAAAACAGATTTAGGAGTTTAATACGACTACAACGACTCGAAGAAATATCATGCCAACTGCACAGCCATACACAACTAGAAGATGTAATAGAATAATCAATTCCAACGTAATATAGAGATCGAATGTCATACGGTCTTGTAATTAAATACTATGATGTCAGGTCCGGGTAAACGTTTGAATCTTTCAAAAAATATTACAAGTTTGTTTATATATGTCTTGTCATTAAATACTTTAAGATCGGTGAATTAGAAATTAAATTAGTTTTTCAGCTCTTTAACAGCGAACTTGGTTTACTCTTAAGATGTTACTTTATAGGTTTCTATCAAGTATGTCTCAAGACGAATAATTTTTCAGTGGTTTTGTTTCGAGTCTACCTTCTTGTACAATGTAAAAAATACAGAAAATATCAGACATCATACAAGAGTTCTTCGGAATCAACGTCGTCCGGAATTCACTCTACATCACGTTTTCCAGTAATCAAAATGTAAACTGTCTGGTTGACTTTTTTTTTGGCTAATGGTTAGCATATTGGAATACAATTAAAATATCCAATGTTTTAATCATTACATGCTGCTGAATTTAAACTTAACAGTCAATCCCACTATTCATTGAAAAATATCTTTATAAGAAGTATTGTTTCTTCATTAGCTTCCTTCCCTCTGTTTTATCACTTTAAAATTAGGAGTGGCTAGAGTTGATAGCCATGGTGTAGCGAGAAAAAATAACAAATGAAAAAGCAGGAAAAATTAGTATAGGCGCGTTCTAAAAATAATAAATAACAAATTATTTGATAGATGACGTAGAAAGTAGTTTTGTGTTAATTTTGTCGTTCTAAACTAAGGATAATTATACCTGAATTGAAATGATTTTTGTTTAGTTTTTTTCTTGACTTGGTCATTTAACCTATGTGTAGAATAAGATTCCTTTCTGGTTGAAATCACCAGTAATTACGTGCTTGGTAAATAACTGCCCAATGCAATAAAGTGGTTTAAGTCTGTCTCAATAATGATGGAATAATTGTTAATTTATTTCAGAATGGTGCCTTATGCTTGTTCATAAATACCATTAACCTGGAGTAAACAGGAAACAAAGCAGAACTTCATTTCGAGATCACTAGTTTTACGTTATCAAATTTCTCAGCATTTAATTACAATAGCTTTCAACCAATCATATCCTGTAAGCGTTACAGCTCATTCTAATTGAAATTAAACATTAGCTTCGGCAGATCAAAACATTTTTAACAGTTGTAATATTTGGAGCATGAAGTTTTAACATGATAAACATTTATCATGATCAACGATTAGTTACTAGGAAATCTAATTTTGCGATGAAACAAGTGTCTAAGAAATTTCATGATGACATTATTCCATTATTCATCCACAACCATTTCTTAAAGAGGTATTTAATAAATATTGCAGAAAAGCTATATAAGAGATGTTTTAATACTTACATAAATGAAATGTAAAATATTTCTGCATCAGTTTATTATTACCTGCTTTTACATGTATAAACAGTAATGTCTTACCTGTATTTTATACACTAGTGTTAGTTCATGTTTATTGTTGTTGTGTTTTAAAATGGACGCATATTGTAAAACTATTATTATTTGAAATGGACAGTATTTATAATATGGCTGCTTGTATGTAATAACATATATATATATATATATTACAGGATTTCCAGATGTTTGATTTAATTGTGTAATAATATAGTTTTAAAACGGAAGTTTTTTTGAGACATTAGTGGTTGAAAAAAAACACAATAAGTTGGAATGTTATTAAGTGGTACAATTCAGTAAGTTCACCCAAGATGGCTTTGCTCTACAACAAATAATTCAGTTGTTGTTTTAAGTTAAGCAAGAAGTTACACACTGGGTTGTTTGTGCTCTGCCCACCAGAGTTATCGAAACCTGATTTTTAGGGTTGTAAGTCCGCAGATACACCGCGGTGCTACTGGAGACAAACAATTCGCTCATTGACGTATTTATGAACATACGAATTTAGAAAATTGCTTGAACAGTGGTGCCAGTAAGAGGTTAAAATTACAAAGGAAAGATCGCTATTTAACCGTTTACGAACCCTAAAACAATGTCAGGTATTTAAACGAATTATAATATAAACTAATTAAGTACTTAGTATCAGTTTTCATTTAACTGAATATTTTCTTTGATATAAGAGAAAATATGACATTATGATCTACAAGAACATTTTCGTTAAGTATGATGATTTGATATTATTTTCAAGAAGTAAGTTGTTTGTGTGTGTGTGTGTTTTCTTATAGCAAAGCCTTATCGGGCAATCTGGTGAGTCTACCGAGAGGAATCGAACCCCTGATTTTAGCGATGTAAATCCCTAGACTTACCGCTGTACCAGCAGGGGCCATGTAACTTGTTCATCAAAGTAATAATAGTACAGTCAATGTACTGTTCAAGACCATCTCTCGTAATTATGTAAAAATAATTGAGAAATGCATTTAAAACCACCAAATGGTTTTCAATATTGAGGAACGAGCGAGTTCGACTGACTTAATGGACATTTTCGAAATTTATACAGCTTTCGCGTAGCATCATGAATGTGAGCTTTTGAACAAACGAAGTTCTGAGTAAAATGGAGTTTCCCGGTTGTTGTTTTTTTAATCCAGGATTGCCCAGGACCGCTGATGATTTGTCGTCTTTTTTTGTGGAATAATTTATTTTCAAACAAATTTATTAACATTGAGTATTTTACTAAGTCCCAATTGACTTTCCTGCGCACAACTGTAATTAATAACACAAATCTTTCAATCCATCCTGTATCTATTTTAACATATCCTGATTGATAGTAACTTCAACGTCAGCTGGGGATGATTTGGAACACACATCTTCTGCTCTGACAACGGCTGCGTATAAAATATACATACTTGTTGTGACTTACCCTAAGTACTTACTAATTTGTCTTGGCTGTAACGACAAAAAAGCTTTTTGGGTATGTCTTGAATAAACCGACAAAGACGATAATGAATTAGTATGCTACTGATGTCATTACCAGAACCTACAAGAAGAGCTAACGGCAGGAAATTCTTTGTGTTAGTAAAGAAAAAGAAATAAATTCTACAACCATTAATTTAAAAGGACGTATAGTCTATACAATCGGTGTTTCAAAATTAAGTATAAAAAATTAAAAGCAAAATCGAACATGCATATCTAAGACTAGATTTAATTAAGCTCGAATTTCCATTAATGAATTTCAAAGTCAATTAATTCTATTATTTGCATTTGTATCCTCAGAAAATGTTCTTTTGCTGTATTTAAAATAGAAATAAACTTTCCAAAGGAAAAGAAAAACTTCGTGCGAGACTCATAGTTTGTTGTTCTGTCCACAAATAAAATTTTGACATTTTACGTATTCATTTTAACGTCTTCATGACAATGGAAATGACAAGTTGAAAGACAGCGTGGTGACATATTTCATATTGAAATTGAAATTAATGTGTTAAAAGAAACTACCGTTGCCAATAGCATTTTAAAGCACATATGCAATTATACTAATGATTCTTATTGAGTATGTGAAGCGAAACACTAAAAAAGAAAAATACACCAGTGAAAACAATCTCAGTAAAAGATACCATAGCAAAAGTGCCAGTTCACTTGACGAACATATTAGAGTAGAAACACTTTTCTAGGATTTCTATTTGGTGAAACAAATGAAGAGATAACCGTTATATTAGATGTGAAAAGCTGTGTCTAAGTAAAATTAACAATATAATAAGATAAAACAGAACGACATAAATTAGTCTAATTGTAAACTGGAGTAGAAATTTAGGCCTCGGATAATTTTACACAAATATAAGAGAGAGTTGTGAAAGGACTAATGTAAATTTACTGTTGTTGAAAAATGTGGGAAAAAATTGTTTTTTTTTATTGAGTTTTAGGCAAGGTTACTCGAAGGCTGCAGACAAGTCTTAAATTTAGAAGTGATAGACTAGTAGTCAACACTCTTCAACATTTATTGGATTATCTTGGGCTACTTTTTACTCAACGAAATGTAGGATTCATTGTACCAGTATAACGCTTTTTCTGGGTGGAAAGGCTGATACTCACTTCGGAATTTAAAAAAATGATCTAAAGAAAATTATAAAAAAACAGTTTATGGCAAATTATTGGAGCAAACTAAGCACACTAAAATAGGTAGAAATATAGAATTGATTATATTATGTTATAGAAGCTATTGCTAATAAATTAAGCCTTGAAACGAACTTATCTTGCTAGGTATTCTGACCTTGAAATTTCGTGCAACCGACCACCTCTTTATAAGAGTTATTCTTTAAGTGTACAATGTTTTCTGTAACTCCATATAGAGGTAAAAAAAATGCAAAACATAACAGATGTGATATTTAGCTTAGGGTTGAACAAAGAAACTGACCTAAATACGTCAAATTATGTGCATTATAGTAAAACCACCTCGTTATAATCCAGTTAAGGGCAAGCGTGTTTTATCAGATAGTTAGAGTGCTCAGGTCAAAGTTCACAACCCTCATATTTTGGTGCCATGAGTGCGCTATAAGAGTAGTAATTGACTATTTCTATACGGTCAGAATCGATTTGTTTCTTTGTTTGTTTTAGAATTTCGCGCAAAGCTACTTGAAAGTTATCTGCGCTAGCCGTCCCTAATTTAGTAGTGTAAGACTAGAGGGAAAGGAGCTAGTCATCACCACCCACCGCCAATCCTTGAGATACTCTTTTAGCAACGAATAGTGGGATTGACCGTCATATTATAACGCCCCCCACGCCTGAAAAGGTAAGCATGTTTGGTGCGACGGGGATGCAAACCCGTGACCCTCAGATTAAGGGTCGCGCGCCTTAATCCACCTGGCCATGCCGGGCCTTTCAGAATTGAACATTTCAAGAATTACTGGTAGGTTCTGTCGCCTAGTCTACCATCTCAAAGTTAAGGGTGGTTATGCGCTCGTAGTCCTCAATATAAACCTTATGCCAAACTCCTAAAACGTCCAATTAACGTTCAGAATGTGACAATGATTGGGATAAATCACTCTAGAAGATGCAGTAAAGAGAATTTTTCACCATCACCGAAAACACCGTGATAACATAAAGAAAAAGGAAAAACTCAAAGAAGTAACTGTAAAAAAATAAACCAGAATGCTTTATAAAAAGGTAGAGGTGAGAAACGTTGAACAGAGACATGGTAAAATGTTCACTTCCATAAGTATATAAACTACAGAAACTTATGTAGAATATTACACTGATATAATCATAAAAGGCAGTTTTACTTTTAATTTCACTGTGTTACGAAATTTGTTATTATGGACGTAATTCTATGTCAATCGAAATCTCCATAGAATCGTAACTGTCGAGCCAAACATGCTCGCCCTTTCAGTCGTAGAGGCATTATAATGTGACTGTCAATCCTACTATTCGTTGGCAAAAGAGTAGCCCAAGAGTTGTCGTTGGGTGGTGAAGACCAGCTGCCTTTCCTCTAGTCTTACACTGCTAAATTAGGGACGGCTAGCACAGATAGCCCTCGAGTAGCTTTGTGCGAAATTAAAAACACAACAACAAAATACTAGTTAATTAACTACCGTTCTTACAATGAGAAACAACAATAGTCAACAATAGAAATTACTCATAGCGACATCATAAAATAGGTCCAGTAGCACCACACAAATGGCGTGTTTTGAATTTCGAGGTAGTTGTCCCTAATTTAGAAGCGTAACACCAGGGTGAAAGCAGCTAGTCATCACTACCCATCGCTACTCTTGTACCAAGAAATTGTGAGATTGACCGTCATTTTATAACTTCCTCACGCCTGAGATGGCAGACATGTTTAGTGTGACGGGGATTGAACTCTTGGCCCTTGGATTACTAGTCGAGTGCTTTAACCACCTGCCCATGCCAGACCTCAAAGAAAAGTCTTCATCCAATACTCTAATCTAAACATTTGTGTTAGAACGGTTGAGTGTTTTACCAAAAGCTACTAAAACTTTGCAAATGTTATTTTTTCCTTAATAGAATATTTGCCACATTTTGTTAATTCTAAGTCCATTATTAGCAAAAGCTCGAACAAAAGGTCTGTCGCGGTATTTTATTTTGTAACCTTATATTATTCCTCAAAGCTTTAGTGCGTTAAAATCACTTATTAGTAGCATGAATCTGTTTAGATTCACCATTTTACGGAATTTAAAAACAAAACAATTGAGAAAGTTTACTGATACACAGTGAAATATTGTGTCAAAATCAATTGTTAGCGTTATGGTTCTATCACAGTCAAGTATTATGTTGTAACTGTGTATTATTTCGAAGTTAGATTTTGTAACGAGAACTTCATTTCGAGGGAAGCAAGTAAAAGTTATATTTGTAAGAATACTGGAATACTATTTTAAACGTCACTTTGCTAATTGTTGCTACACTGCTTCCTGGCGGTGGATCGATAGAAACTCTGACTTCGAATGGTAGATAAGGATTTTCAGGTTTCAATTATTGACAATGTTCTGATTTATAATCGATTAGTGCTTCATTATCCTACTTAGTTTTTCTTAGTAATTTTACCTTTGTCGTCTTAAGTTTGTATTTTAGTTCTTGATAGCTCTAACTATTATTGTCTGAAGTTTATGTTTAAAATATTTACAGTTCTAACTATTGTCATCTTAAATTTGTTGTTTAGTTACTGGTAATTATAACTGTGGTTGTCTTAAGTTTGAATTTTGTTATTGATAGCTCTAACTATTATTGTCTCAAGTTTATATTTTAATTATTTGTAGCTCTAAACATTGTCGTCTTAAGTTTGTTGTTTAGTTATCGGTAATTATAAGTATTGTGGTAATAAGTTTGTAATTTAGTTATTGATAGTTCTAGCTATTGTCGTCTTAAGTTTGTATTTTAGTTATTAGGCCTGGCATAGTCAAGCATGTTAAGGCGTGAAACTTGTAATCTGAGGGTTGGGGGTTCGCATCCCCGCTAAACATGTTCGCCCTCCCAGCCGTGGGGGCGTTATAATATGACGATCAATCCCACTATTCGTTGGTAAAAGAGTAGTCCAAGAGTTGGTTGTGGGAGGTGATGACTAGTTGCCTTCCCTCTAGTCTTACACTACTAAATTAGGGACGGCTAGCACAGATAGCCCTTGAGTAGCTTTGTGCGAAATTCAAAAACAAACAAAATATTTTAGTTATTGGTATTGATAACTATTGTCTTAAGTCTGAATTTTAGTTATTAATAATTATAAGTATTGTCGTCATAAGTTTGTAGTTTCGTTGTTGATAGTTCTAGCCATTGTCGTCTTAAGATTATATTTTAGTTATTGGTATTTGTATCTACTGTCGTCTTAATTTAGTATTTTAGTTATTGATAACTCTAACTACTATTGTCTCAAGCTTATATTTTAGTTGTTGGTAGTTTTAACTATTGTCGTCCTGATTTTGTATTTTAGTTACTGGAAGTTGTAGCTATTGCACTCTTAAGTTTTTTTGTAAGTATTGATAATTTTAACTGTTTACCTGCTTTATTTATATATTTATTTGGATGTTACATGTTATGCCTAAACTGATTTGCTTGTGATGTGACAATAGAGTCTAAATCTTGGAATGATTTGAATTTTATTGTCAGTGTCTTTGGGGTTCGGATCCTCGTTGCAACAAACATGGGTCTATCCCACCGTTCGTTGGTAAAAGAGTAACCCAAGAGTTGGCGGTGGATAGTGATGACTAGTTGCCTTCCCTCTGGTCTTACACTGCTAATTTAGGGACGGATACCGCAGGTAGTTCTCGTGTATCTTCGTGCGAAATTCAATCCAAACCAAACCAATCGGTGTCTTTCTGTCTACACTAACAGCTTACGAAACGTGGCTTCTGTTTTATCTTTACAAACTGTCACTATTTATTTCAACAAATTGTAAGCGCAATAAATTCACGAGATAATAAAAACTAATATTTGTATTTTTTAAAGCCTTGCTTTAAAAAGTACTTATTTTATTTTTTGCTCGAAACACGTTTTTTTCTCTTCTCATTAACTTCCTTTTCTATTACGTGCCGGCAAGAGCAACAGTATCTGCTAAGTTATATCGTTACATGATGTCACAAATGTTTCACGGAACTTATCTAATTAGAGTAAAGGACTCAACTCTCAAGCACACAGAATAAAAACGATGTTTGTGGTTGAACGAACAAGATGCAAGGAAGGTGTCAGAGGAAGTAAACTTTCGACAACCGTGATTTATTTTGCTCCTTCAGCTACTAGAAAGCCAGACGAGATCGCTTATGGTCACGTGCTGTGTGGCAAACGAACCGAGATACAAGGCCAGTTGTTCAGAAAAATAGAGTAATAGAGAAAGTGAGAGTCTGAGTAAAATGGGTAATGTGTATTCCCGGCAGGCTGTTCCCGTTCATACCGTGGATGTCGGGGGTTGGGGGTGAATTTATAGCACAGAAATATACCCGAAGACAAAACGGTGTAATAAATAAATCACGCAGAACCAAGAAATAACTTAATAGCGTGGAAAATATACTTCGTTGCTAAATGCTAAAGCATTCCATCTTAGCAAAACATACCACTTCAGGGTCAGGGGGTGAAGTCAGTTAAACTCTAGTGTTGAGTCATTGACAGATAACTACGTAAGCTGTAAGAGTAATATAATTTTTGTTTAGCAGCAAATTTTCGCATTTAATTTTGCAGCTTAAAGCTGACTAGTTTGGAGTGAAGAAAGGATGATGCGTTTCTTTATAGACTGGAGTTAAGTTTACTTTCACCTTTGTAGAAAATGCACGAAGCCCGGCATGGTCAAGTGGGTTAAGGCGTTCAATTCGTAATCTGAGGGTCGCGTGTTCGAATCCCAGTCGCACCAAAATGCTCCCCCTTTCAGCCGTGGGGGCGTTATAATGTTTCGATCAGTCCCACTATTCGTTGGTCAAATAGTAGCCCAAAAGTCTTTCAAGAGCAGTCTTACACCGCTAAATTAGGGACGGCTAGTGCTAATAGCTCAATGCTAATAGCTCTTGAGTAGCTTTGCGCGAAATTAAAAAAATAACAAATGATAGATAATGCACGAAACTAAAAAATGTATTTGAATATGTTCACTAACGTTCTAGTTAGTCTATATGTTAATCGTGTAATTTTAAAATGCTTTAAGTAAACGAGCCTCAGATTTGTACTTCAATTTTTCACAGACCACACACAACTACTGCAGGTTTTCTTCTTTTAAACTAATTTCGTCTATAGAACCATCTTGCTAACTGTAGTAATATGTGTTATAAGAAAAAGAGGTGAGCAACCAAACCAACCACTTGCTATATAAATAACAACTTTATGATGATTGGATAATTTGTTTCTGTTACCAAATGTGGGCGTTTTCAAGTTAGCCTTGTCTGTTTTAAAAATAAAACCAAACCCAAATTAAAACACATTTTTGGTGTTCACGTCAGCTTAAGAGTATTGGTTCAATCTGTTGTTTTAGTTCTCGAAGCCATAGAACAAAATATATTGTGAGAATGAGGCGTTGGTTAACACGACGGGAGTGACAGTAACTTTTGAAGAACGGATCTCTTTCGTAAACAGTGAATGTAACTCAGTTTTCAGGCAACTAGATGTCAGTTGAAATAACTGAATCTTTTCTATTCTTATAAACAATATTATTTATAATCTTGCATCACTCAGACGGTGAAACGTAACAGTGCTCTCTGAATGAATGATTTTATATGATGGACCTGTTTGGTAGACACGCTTATATCGAGAACGATTCAGTATCAGTTTTCACTTGCCGAATAATCATATATTTTTTGTCATGTTAAATGTTACAAGATTTATTTTACAGTATTTCCACAAGAGCTGTGTACTTCTGAGATGCGTGATTTATTACTCGTCACAGTAGAAGCATGGTGTTCATGAGTAGCTGACACAGCATCACCAACCTATGTCATCAGGAAGTAGCTGATGGGTAACCTTCAATAGACTGGCATCTAGTCCAGGGAAATAACTGTTTGTTTGTTTTTGGATTTCACACAAAGTTACAAGGGGGCTGTCTGTTACTTAGCAATGCAAGGTTTGAGAGAAAGCGGCTAGTCATCATCACCCACCACCAACTCTTGGGCTACTTTTTTATCAACGAATAGTGAGATTGACCACCACATACTATGTCTCCACGGCTGAAAGAATTAGCATATTTGGTGTGACAAAAAATCAAACCCACAACCCTCAGATTACGAGTCAATTGCCTTGATAACCTAGCCATTAGGCCTGGCTGTTGCCATTCTCAATCTCTTGTGTCATAGAAACCAGAGTTCAGCACCAGATCCTGCCCCTCCTTATGGTAGTGTCTGTAACTTGTTGGTGATAAATTTCAACAATAACAAAAAGCACACTGTTTTAAAATAATGTATTGAAACAAGTCAAACGTATATAGAAATGTTCACTACACTGTTGGTTATCACAGCTGTTTCTAGAGCTTTAAATAATCGATTTTTTTGACAAAAGTCAACTGGTTCAATTACTTTAGTACACAACTGACAAGATGAATTATTATTCTCTATTATGTTATTAAAATACAATCTATGATAACTTCACTTTAAAAATCGACACTATAGCCTTTTTATGGTTAGACTCACAATCATGCACTTTAGGTATAAATACCAAACTACACTTTCGATATATAATTATTCCACGACAAAGGTATAGGACGCTCCACACACCATTATATATTACGACACAATAATACTCAATTAAATGAACGAAATAATTTTTGAAGGTTCTAGTTACACGACGCAGAAATATTGTAGCCACCAGATTATAACTACTGAACAATATAAAGTATGATTCGTAAACAGCTGCGTAAACAAACCTGCGATAAATCATCAATTATAAAAATAGCTAAATTTACCATCAGCACTAAATAAAATACATAATCATAGCAGTCGCATTAAACCTGAGCGGAAACAGTCGTGTATACCAAACATCTCTTAAGTATCAACTTAAATTATGCAGTTTAAACGAACTGTCTGTAATTAAGTGATATAAAATTTAAGCACCATTCACCCTTCTTCGATTTTGGCTGTTAGACTGGAACTAAGAAGTACCACCAATGAAAAATAGTTATATGAATGCTGATTAAGTAATCATATTAATAACAATAAATGAATACATGCCTCAAAATTTTATAAAATTCGGCGTATGGAAACAGCTCACGAAAATTTAAATACTCGTGTAATAGAATGTCACTTTCACTTGACAGAGAGCGAAACGCAAACAAGAAATGTGCGCAAATGAATCACTAAACAAGCTACTTCATTTGTTAAAATAGTAAAACTTTTCTCACCAGGTTTTTATTTTTAATGGGATCAACGTTTTGTTTGCTAGTAATAGAAATAGAAAAAGGCTTGCGTAAAAATAAAAAAATTAAGTTTGTTTGTTTGTTTTGAATTTCGGGCAATGCTACTCAAGAGCTATCTGCGCTACCCGTTCTTAATTTAGCAGTGTAAAACTAGAGAGAAGACAGCTAGTCATTACCACTCGCCGCCAACTCTTGGGCTACTCTTTTACCAACAAATAATGGGATTGACCGTCACATTATAACGCCTCTACAACTGAAAGGGCGAGCATGTTTGGCGCAATGGGGATTCGAACCCGTGACCCTCAGATTACGAGGCGAACGCCTTAACCCACCTGGCCATGCCGGGTCCCTAAGAAGTTAAAGTTGATTAAAGCAGGAACGGGGCCACATTGTGTCACATGAATTTTAAAATAGTCAACCTATTTAAAACGTCTATCATAAGGCTCTTAGTAACAAATTAAGTTGGTTTGTATTTCATTAAACTAGTAGCTGAGAACTGATACTGAATGTGTGACTTTTATATGGATTACCGTCCAGCTGCTACAACTTAGTAGTTTATGTTGTTGCTTCATAGTTCAAATTTTCTTTATCTTGTCGTAACCTTGTTTGAGTCGCCTTTTAATAAATATAGTAAACAAAATACAAACGTACGTAAAACCTGTGTGAGAGGAGTTCTTTATCATGTGGCATTTGTAACTTTTTTACCTGAAAAAGTTTGGAGATTTATTGTTGGAACTACGAGACAAAACACGCCCCACAAGAAATATTTCCAACTCTATATCTTCCAAATTTTAAACTTCCAAGAACAGACGTGTTTGAGCGGTTTTATGAAGTAGCAGATAAAGAAACCTTCAATAACAGACGTGTTTGAGCTATTTTAGGAAGCAGGCCCAAAAGTGGTACAAAGGAATGGCTGTTGACTTACAACACTTAAAACTAGGCATTCATGCCCTTGGTGAGCAGGTCCCAGATAGTCCATTGTGTAGCTTTGTTTCCAAGAACAGATGCGTTTGAGTTATTTTTAGGAATTGGTAATAAAGGACCTTTCAACAAACAAACGAAGTGATAAATAAAGGAAAGAGCACGAATATATACACACCTTCAACAGTAAAATTTATTTATACCAACCATTAAATATCAGGTTTCGGTTCGTTGAAACCTGACTTCATATGCGTTACTGATAAACTGCTTAACAGCAATATCTTAACGAATAACCTTAAAAATCACCAGTCTTGAAGACTTCTCTTCCTGCATCTTCGTTTGTGGAACAAGTTTGACATTTAGGATCACTAACTTCACGCAGTTCAAACAATCACGAGCCAATGTTCGAATCGCGCTATGCTGCTATATAGCTCCTAAGTTTTAGTTGAAGAAATCTTATAATTTTAACATTCAACTCTGCTATTCGGTTAAGTAGACACGTAATGGGTGGTGGACTCTTTAAACTTCTTCTAATTATTCGTTCGAAATTAGATTTTTCTTCGCCTCTACTATTATAAAATAGTACCACGTTTCACCTCTTTATCATAATCACAAACCCATGACGTTGAAGATGACATCATATTAGATAATGAAAATAATATTACTCACCATTCTCAGCTTGCTCCTGGTAATGAGAAGTTGGCTTCTTTCTAGTCTTACACTGCCAAATTAGCGACGGCTAGCGCAGATAGCCCTCTTGTAGCTTTGTGCAAAATTAAAAAATAAACAAACAAACATTTGCTGGTTTATCCATAATAGTGTGGTATAGCTGGGGTTTTTTAGTGGGCACTATTTCTTTGATATAAAATATTTAGTTACTGGAAACAAATCTAATTCTCCTTGTGATCTGAACATTCGAAACTCATAACTAATTTAACAGATCTGTCTTTCTAGCTGTTCACCTCATTTCTCGAACTGTTGTGCGACTGTTAACTTTTTAAGAACTTTGGAAAACAAGTTTGAAATGCTAATTAGACTGAATAACAGTAACATATATATTTTTTTATTTGTAGTTAAGTATGAGGCTACAGAATTAGTTATTTATACTGTGTCAACCACGGGTATTAAAACTGAATTTATAACATTTTAAGCGCTCAGACTTGCCCCTGTTTTACTTAGATATTTTCATAAATTCCAGTATTTAATAAAATTTTCTTATGTAATTTGTTATTCTGCTAATTTTTATTTTAAGAAAGATAAGTATCGTTTGTTTTTTTTACCACGAAGACACTCAATGGACCCTCTGGACCCGGCTAGGCCTAGCGCGTTAAGGAGTGCGCTTCGCAACCTGAGGGTCGCTAGTTCGCGCCCGAGTCGCGCCAAAGATGCTCGCCCTCCAAGCCGTGGGGGCGTTATAATGTGACGGTCAATCCAACTATTCGTTGATAAAAGAGTAGCCCAGAAGTCGGCGGTGGGTGGTGATGACTAGCTGCCTTCCCTCTAGTCTTACACTATTTGAGGATTTTAATTTTCAGGCTTTTTTATATATACAGAGGGTTGATTACATTATACTTAAACTATTTATAGCCATACCAACTAGGGACGGCTAGCACAGATAGACCTCGAGTAGCTTTGTACGAAATTAAAAACAAACAAACAAAAAAACAAAGCCTGCCCTCTATTTATAACAAAGATTTACGCATTACACCGTGCGATATGATCTCTATATTCCATTCAGGTGGTTTATTGCACTATTTGAGGATTTTAATTTTCAGGCTTTTCTTATATATACAGAGGGTTGATTACCTTATATTTAAACGATTTATAGCCATACCACTTAGTTACAGTCTTTGTCGCTACGTCTGTCCATCTCGACAACAGCTCTGCAGTGTATTTATAATCCCAAAAACCTCTTTTGTAGGTCTTTCATGTTCAAAGCACGCACCCCAGTTTGCTTGCTTTTCATAATCCAGCTAGTGTGGGTGGACAAATATTTCTCGGAGCTCGTTTAAACAGTACAATTGCACAGAAATCCACAGGCTACTTGACACGTACATCTTTGGTATGGAGGAGCTCGAATACTTGGTTTATTCTCAATTTGTGTAATCTACGCTTCAAAGACAGGCATGACGGGAAGTTTGTCTTGGTGAACCCACATATGTTGTCTCTATTTCTAGACAAATATCATTTTTGGTTATGTTTCACGCTGTTGCCTGAGTAATGTAGACAGCTTTTGCAATTAACTTTTGTTTTCATAGACTTTCACTTGTAATAAGACCCCGAAATTTCTTTACCACAACTATAGTGTGACATTGAGCATATCTTTTTTCTTGTATTTCCCTGATACTCCAAAAGATTCACTTTTCTTTGAGTTACAATACATTAAGTAAAAGGGATATAACCGCACGAAAATTATTAATTACCGATCCAAACACATTTTTATGATGTGTTGTTCATGAATATTATGCTTAAGAAAGATGTGTTAAAACTTTTACCAGTAGAGATAAAATTTTAATTGACACCACATTAACTACGATATAAAATATAAAACTATAGTTTTGATACATGCTGTTTCATCGTGTCTTTATATTGGCTATGCTTATTCATGTGATTACACGATTTACACATTTAATATAAAGTACCTAATCTTGTATAACCGAATGTCTATCTTAAACATTAATAAAGTATTTGATTATTCAAATACTTTATTATTTCAGTCTTCAAATACCGTAAAAAAGTCGTTACAATGAGACCCAGTAAATAAATGAGAGCGAATGGAGATATAAAAGTTGTTTTAGAACGTTGTTACAGATGCTTTATTCAGACATAATTCTCTTTCCGAAATGAAGCTCTTGAACATACAAGCATCACCAGTTTTATTGGGTTGTGACTTTAAAGTTGTTTTGGAGAAAGAGACGTGACAGTTTTTAAATTACTTGAAGCACGTGCAAGAAACGCGTAATATAAATTTATACTTACCAACCCCAGGATCCGACATAGGCCTTGGGCAAGGAACGATGCACAACAGAACTCGTTTTAAAAACAAAATAAGCTGAATTTTCCTTTGTCCAACGTGGTGAATGTTGAAAGAACATTAGAAACATAATTATACTGCAAAAGGGAGGAAAGAATTTCGAAGAAGGCTTGTTTTTCTATAGGTTTTACAAAAGCCAGTCTATTCGTACCGAACACTAAAACAAAAACTCTTAAAAACCGGGCGCTTGGACACTTATAACGACTATACTGACGTCGATGCTACTAAGAAGATCTTTGATCCAAAAAACAGAGAATTAGCATCTAGAGGCAGTCATCAAAGGGACGAGTTTCGTGAGAGACCGAGACTGTCCCCATGGTTTTATGAACGAGACACAACTCGATAAACTTAAATTATTACAAGTTACTATAATCTCTAGAGAGACCGAACTTATCTTGTTTCCCGTATCACCAGACAACAGGGAGACATGTTAAAGTCATGGAACACAGATATCCTGATTTTAGCAAATAACTCGTATGTTGTAACATGATCACTGCATCTGTAAGGAAGACAAATACGTTAAATAATATTTTGTTCACTCAGTATTTCACACAGTATTCTTTTAAATCATGAACAGAAACACGGAACTAGATCGTGTGAGAAGAAGTAAAAGTTTCACTTGTAATAATATCAGGCTTCATTCTTCTTACAAGTGTATGTTCCTTATACAGTGTGCATTATTATAGACGTACGTCAGAACACGTTAACTGTATAAAAATAGGCTTGACGTTGCATTTTATTCAGTTTAGTTACACCAGTCTGTGTCGGTACTGTAATACAAACCTTTTAAAACGAACACCGGAAATCACTAAGCTGAAACAGTCGATTCATAGCAGGACTTGGTCTCTTCCACTCTGTGATGTCTTTATACAAGTGTAGGTATTAAAAGTAAGTTTCGGTAGAAACGACAAGATCTTTGAGTAATTGTACCTTAGAGGAAACATCCTGATTGTTACTAACTGTGCTTTGACGTTGGAGAGCTTTCCTAAGAAGGATTATACGCTCGAGACTAATTTATCCTGTGACATCCAATCAGATCTTGTCACCAGTTAGACCTGTAAATTTAACGTGACAAGCCTTCCGCCTCTCAGAGTCTTTAATTACTAGTCGGATTTTAAATAAATGTCATACGTAGGAGAATTAAACCAGAACTATTGCTTTGTATGTTGAACTTGCATGACTACAACTCAAACTATTATCTTGTTTTTCTTATATTTAGTTAACTTTTTGTAGCCATTTTCTGTCAGTGACTCTCAATGGTCGTAAATTACAAAAAAACAACAAAAAACACAATTCATATTTACTTACTTTGATAAATAATTATTTCATATCCAATGTAATAGCTATAATAATTTTGTTTCATTATTGTAGTTAGTTTTACAGAAATATCAATTTTGGCTTTAAGCAGCTCGCTATGATTAAACGGTACTTAAGCAGTAAATAACACACACATTGTACCAATAAATAAATAAATGCCCTCCAGTGACTCATCAGTAAGTCTATGGACTTAAACGTTAATGGTCGGGTTTCGATACTCTTAGGGGGCACAGCACAAACAGCCTATTATGTAGCTTTGTGCTTAACTACAAAAGCTTCTGTATATATATATATATATATAATATTAATACTTAATAGTCAAATAAAATAAAACACAATCTGAAGTACTGACTGCATTCAAAACAGCAAATCCAAACCTCTGACTACTTATACTAATTATAACCCAAACAAAAATTAAAAACGTATCTCAAGACTGTTGTTACATTTTATTTTACAAATAATGTTCGTTTTGTGATTGCAACTGCTACAACTTTTGTATTGGAGAAACGAGGAAAAAAAAAGGAAACCAGATTCAAAGAACACAAAAAATATCTTCACATGCTTTTCAACACTGCAAGACAAATAAACACATCATAACCATAAAAAACACCCGTATACTAAGTAGAGAAAAAACACCCGTATACTAATTAGGGAAAACACCCGTATACTAAGTAGGAAAACAAACACCCGTATACTAAGTTGGGAAAAAAACACCCGTACAATAAGTAGGGAAAAAAACACCCGTATACTAAGTAGGGAAAAAACACCAAGAAACGCAAAATCAAAGATGCCCTACTTATACAACGACTAAAACAAAAAGTAAACCAATATAAAGGAACACTTTATACAGATAGTAATTAATAACCTAACATGTAACTGCCACACCACCTACAATCCTGTACACGTTTATATTCCCATCCTGAGACAGGTGTCTGGCAACGGTCAACTGCAAACTCTCTCTTTTTTAACCTGAAGAGGACCTAAGAAGGTCGATACGTTGTTCTTTACTTTAGTTTAATAAAAGTTGTGATACTATATCAACCGTCTTAAAATACATTTTTATTTTAATTGGTTTCCCCGTCATCATGAAAAACCGAAAACTTTTCACAAATCGGAAGGATCTCCAAGGAACAGGCCGCACTCCATATTATAGCCTGTGCCCTGGTGATCACTTTGGTTAATATAGCATTTTTTAAATTTTCTTTGAGCTTGTTATTGTTATAACATTATATACATACATACACATATATATATATATAGGAAAAAATACAAATTTTAACAGAAAAGTAGAGATTATTATTTTTTCGCAGAATCGGGAAAGGAAGCATCTCTACAAGGGATTCAAAATCATTTAAAATTATATACAACTATATGTCACTTTTTGTTTATGTATTTTATCGCAGTATTTATTTTGTTTTGTATACCTCTTTTACCAATTCAACTGATAATGAATGATCTATATTGTGTGGTGAAATTTAAGCCTCGGCGTGGCCAGATGGTTAAGGCATTCGACTCGTAATTTGATGGTCGCAGGTTCGAATCTTTGTCACACCAAACATGTTCGCCCTTTCAGCCGTGGTGCCGTTATAATGTTAAGGTCAATTCCAGTATTCGTTGGTAAAAGAATAGCACAAGATCTGGCGGTGGGTGGTGATGACTAGCTGCTTTCCCTCTAGTCTCACAATACTAAATTAGGGACGGCTAACGCACATAGCCCTCGTGTAGCCTTGCACGAAATTCATACTACTGAAATTCTAATTTTTCTGACACTTGTAATATTTGCGATAATTAAAACCACAATCACAAATTTATAAAATATAGAATAAACTTTGACAATTTTACAAACTTATCTGTAGGTGAAAGTAGAATTACATTTCATAAATTTGTGTTTTAATTACTGTTTTGTTTTGTTTTTGTAGCAGGATCCCTACTTTATTTTAAAATTTGTAATATTTTAATATACTCTATACTGTTTATGTTATACCAGTATAAATTATATACTATATCTTTATAAATTGTTGCCCCCCCAGTGGCTCAGCGGCATGTCTGCGGACATACACGCTAAAATCCGGGTTTCGATATCCGTGGTGGGCAGAGCACAGATAGCCCATTGTGTCGCTTTGTGCTTAATTCTAAACAACAACAAAGTTTATAAATTGTCACGTGTCTAACGTGTAGTGTCATCTGTTAGGTTGAAATATATTTAAGTACTCACATAATATGTTTACAATTTATAAAATAAAACTATCTATATATTTATCTTAATATCAAAACCAGATACTCATAGACTAGGCACATAAGCTGGAGAAATCTCGTAATAATAGCCCGAACCGTCTAGGCGTTAGCCCTGCTGACATGATCATGTGAGTAGGTAAGTAGTAGACAAGGAAGTTGCTCTTTTAGAAATATTTGAATTCTAATACCAAAAACATTAGCGATCTTTCTAAGATATTATTATATGCGCATAATATATTTGTAATCAGTATTTTAAATGGTCGGGTTTTCGTTTTGGAATTCAATGGTATTGTTTCTTGGTGCGTAAATTATTTGGAATTTGTGTCAATCCCTATGTAAATAACTACTGTGATTAATAATAGAGTAGGAGAAGCTTTTCTACATTTATATAGAAAGAGAGTGAGTGCCCTTGCAATGTGATTTAAAACACAGTAAATTTTATTTTATGTAAAAATTAGTTCTGTTTTAACGAGTTCAGCGTAAGATAGATAGACGAAAGATATTTGCTCTAAATTGACTAACTTTTGGTCTTTATGAATGAATATGTACTACAACAATTTTTAATGCATCAATCCTTTAAGTAGGACCTGCTGTAACTAACTTAGAGTATGAACTATTGTTTTATGTTTTACTTTGATGTTGTTCACTTTATAAACGCTTCAACAAACAACGAGATTGTTGATGTCTGCCACAAAGTATTTTACACTTTGGTGAGTGATTTGAATGATACCCAAATCACCACAGAGATTAAAGGGATTTTCAAGACACGAAAGACAAAGAGATAAGGAGGTCTATGAATACCTCATATTTTTTCGGGAAACGAAGAATAGCGTTAAGATCCATAAGCTATCAGTAATTTAAAGAGCAACTTCAAAACTCCAAAGAGCAAACAGAAATTTCAAGACCCAAATTTTATCTTTCATCAAATTTTATCACGCTCTTTATCTAAAGAGAAAATCTGTGTTATGTTATTATACTAAAGGTTTTTCTCTCCTGTTTTTAGTAAATTTAGTATTGAAGTTCCCAATTCTTTTCGTGATGTTTGTAAGTACAATTGTATTTTTGTTTAATGAAAGTATAGCATTGTTCCACGAGTGTGGCTATGTTCCTCTTGTCCTAGTTGGTTATTTTTTAGAATAATTCCATTCTGATATCACGTGTACTTTCTCATGTAAATATTTGATGTCAAGTCGAACATATTATTAAATCCAGGCAACAGTCTTCTTTACTGGTAGGTTAGAGGATACCTTAAGGTTATATCATCCCTTATGTTTCTATTGGAATAAACAACAGTAGTTTGACTAGCGCATGCATTTTAGCAAGATGACTTTTTGTCAGTGTTTAGCTCTGTTCTTCAACTTCGTGCATTCGTCCTTAATTGTGTTGTAAACTAATACAAACTACTTTAACTTTGTTTTACATTGTGTTTTGTTTCATCTAAAGAGAATTACACAATCCTAAAGTGATTAAGAACATAAGAAGTTCCAGGTTCCAAAGTCACCAAGATGTCAAACATGGGGACAGATTGGTGTAACACTGTAAGCTATTACAAATCTCACGATATCACTCATTAACACAGCTTCTGTGTATGTTTAATAAAGAAGTAATAAGTATCGCATGGAAAAAATATTCCAGTAATATCGTATCGGAAGTGGCTGTTCACAGCCAAAGATGTAGTTTCACAACGGAAAATCCAGATACGAACTGAACAGCCTAGCCACCAATGAACAAATGACACTCTTTTTAAAATAAGAGTACAAAATGTATAATGAAAGAAAAAAATTATATAAACATAGGAAATCCCGACGTCTTATAAATTAATTAAATATTACCAGTATGGTGGAGTTACATTTGTTAATATACAAACTAGTATATAGAATAAGTTTGCCTTCACTATGAAAGTTTTGTTTATTTATTTGGAATTTCGCACAAAGCTACTCGAGGGCTATCTGTGCTAGTCGTCCCTAATTTAGCAGTGTAGGACTAGAGGTAAGGCAGCTAGTCATCACCACCCACCGCCAACTGTTGGGCTACTCTTTTACCAACGAAAAGTGGGATTGACCGTCACATTATAACGCCCCCACGGCTGGGAGGGCGAGCATGTTTGGTGCGACTCGTAATGCGAGGGTCGTGGGTTCGCGCCCGTGTCGCGCCATGTCAGGCCCCACTATCAAAGTATAATTATTTATAGCGCAACTGCTGTAAAGTTTGCAACAGAAGTTGATATTTGTGAAATATTAAATCATGTTTACCCCTAATTCATGTATCATTTTTGTTATAAACGTTCTTGCATTGAGTTATTAAAAGTATATACATATTTATATGTATAATATTTTACTACTAATAGTTCCTATGTGGGACAGTAATACGTGTACATTCGCTAAAATCCGGAGTGAGCAATGCGGATATCTAAGTGTGCCTTTACTCTGAAACTAAACAATTTTTGTTGTCCTAACAGTAAAACATCTCTAATGTCTAACAACAAACTTAACGCATCATAATTGATTGTGGAATTGAAATAAGTAACCTAAACGACACCTTATGAGCGAGCGGATTATACCTCAATGATCCGGATATAGTCATCTTTAATTCTGAGCTACTGACCAGGGACAAGGAGGCCAGACGGTAGTGCCTGCTGCCGCACAAGGTTTCACCGGCTATTTGAGCTGAATAAAAAGAACATTGGCCCGGCATGGTCAAGCGCGTTAAGGCGTGCGCTTCGTAATCTGATGGTTGCGGGCTCGCGACCGACTCGCCCCAAACATGCTCGCCCTCCCAACTGAGGGGGGTTATAATGTGACGGTCAATCCCATTATTCGTAGGTAAAAGAGTAACCCAAAAGTTGGCGGTGGATGGAGATAACTAGCTGCCTTCCCTCTTGTCTTACACTGCTAAATTAGGGACGGCTTGGTGCAGTGGGCTAACAACCTACTCACTTAAAAACCTGTTACAGAAACCACAGTGATTGCGGCTTTATGTTCCTTAATAGAATTGAGTGGCGGATGATGATGATGATGATGAAGAAAAACATTACTGTCACTTAATGGTTAACGTTTTGGAATTGTTATCCGTTATGTCATTTTTTGTAAGTTATTGCTTCAAAAACTAGCTCAGAACTTTAGAACCATGAGTGTACCGTAGGAGTGACAGTGAAATTCTACTATTCAGTCAAAAAAAGAATAGCTTTACATTTTGTGGTGAATGTTTTACCTTTATTTTCCTTTTAGTCTATCAGTTCACAATTATTGACGGCCTTGAAGCACAAACTATTGCGTAGTTTACACGAAACTTTTGGAACTTTATAACACGTCTAGAGGGACAGCAGTATTTGAATCTTGGGAGTGTATGATTTGAAGGCTCGCGCCACGTGCACATAAGATATCGTTCAGTTGAAAATTCAAACTGATCAAATTCTCTTTTAGAACAAAAAAAAAAAAATAAAAGTGCCTAAACGAAACGTAACGCAGTAAAATTAAATTTGTATATTTCAGCTGTTCTCACCAGCACAATTCTTTTTTGGAGGAACTTTATGTTTTTTGTGATAGACAGCTAGGTTTGATTTGATTTGTGTTAAAATTTGCTCCAAGCTACACGAGGGCTGTCTGCGCTATCTGTCCCTAATTTGGCAGTGCAAGGCTAGAGGTAAGGCAGCTAGTCATCACCACCCACCGCCAACTCTTGGACTACTCTTTTATCAACGAATAGTAGGATTGATCACGACTTATAACGCCTCCATGGTTGAAAGGGTGGACATGTTTGGCGCGACGGGAATTCAACCCCATGGCCCTCGAAGTTAAGTCGAGTGCCTTAACCACCTGGTCATGCTAGGCCAGAGGGTTAAGTAAGAGACATATACTTTTGTGATACAGCTGTGTCCAAATATGATAAAACAAAAAACAACTGATGTCTGAGGACAACGTGAAATTAAAACCAGCCAAAAACCCATTAAGGAAGTAGCAGAACAATGTGTTTAAAAGTGTTGTTGGAGAAAACAAAAACTTTTGTTATTTTTAACTGTTTTAGTACGCCGTTATATATTTGATATTATTCCCTCGATTTTTATGGTTTTATTTTAATACGCCAGTACTTTAGTCCAAACGTTGACATCATGACACAACATTTAGTTTAATGCGCCACTATTGCACTAGATGGATCTACATTTCCTGGAATAAATCCACAATTACTTTTATTTTAACACCTACATATTTAAGTAGATATGAAAGTTTTTCTTCACATGAATGAATGCGATTGAAAACATAGAAGAGCTGCACTTAAAACGGTCAACGCTTGAGGTTTCTTTACTCAGCAAGTTGTTCTTAACAATATTTTGAGATTAAACGCCATTAACGGTTTGCTATTGTAAATATATGAATAAATTATTTTACGTAAGTTTCAATACTGGAGTGTTTGTTTGTTATTAAATCTTGCACCAAGCTAAAAGAGGGCTACCTGCTTCATCTCTGGTCTATCGCTTCTAAATTAGGGACGACTAGCCTCAATAGTACTTGCGTAACTGTGCGTAAAATTACAAACAAACAAACAATATCTGTGCCATCTAGCGAGGATTGTTTGTTTGTTTTTTTGAATTAAGCACAAAGATACACAATGAGCTATCTGTGCTCTGCCCACCACGGGTATCGAAACCCGGATTTTAGCGTGTAAGTCCGCAGACATACAGTTGAGCCATTGGGGGGGTACTCTAGCATGCATGATTTAATATTGGTATATTTAACGGTAGCACAAGAAAAGAATGTGCATTACAGGGCGTAGCCAAATGGTTAGCTACCAAACTGTGAAACAAAAATGCATGGTTTGAGCCGTGCAATGGTGGATATGCTCCACACTTTTAGATGTGATGGCATTAAGTTTCGACTAACAATCCTTCTATATGGTTACGAGAAGCGAAGTAGGTGACGAGTGTTGCTGACGTTTTGAGTGTCTAACTGAGAAATATCCATGCCCGAACTTAGGGAACTCTGGTCTGTGTGTTTAGCTTATGTTTATTGTCAGGTATCGTTCTGGTTGAAAATATCGATTATCCAACGTACCACATGTGAATTATATTCCGACAATGCGTCATCATAGACCACCATTGGCTTATGAACGTTTTATATGGTAGCTTTAAGTTATTACACACTGGTTAGTTGTAGGGCTGATTAATCGAACTTTATAAGAAAAATTCTAATATTATCATACATTGGTGTGACTCTGCAGCTCATATATCATAGAAGTTCAGAGAAAAACCAGAAGATATGGGTAAATACCTTGATCATAGACAAAAATCACCAAAACATGTAAAGACAAGCATCACAGGTACCGTTGGAACAAACCAGAAGGGTCTAAACAAATGAATAGTACATCTGCATTTATGTAAATCCAGAAGACTCGAGATCGAATTCTAGGTTATGCCATTACATACAATAACTTTCAAAACTTCTCTGAAGGTGGTAATAAATTAATATTTAAAGAATAGGCTATAAACTAATAAACGTTTAATGTTAAATAAACAGAGGAATAATTAGTAACTTAACTTAGTTACTTGTTTATACTTCATAACATTCGATTCACCAAAAACTTGAATGATAATATTAATCAAATTTAGTAGTTGTTTTCAGGAAATGTTGAAATAATCGATATTTTTTCTACAAAAATCAAATCACTTATTTTTATGAAAAAATATTTGATACTATAATGTTTTTATGAAGATTTATAGCTTAGTTTCAGCGGTAGGAAGAAAAAGGTTAATAGAAAGAAGTGTTATGTTTCTCACAAAAGCTTGTAGTGAAATTATTAAAAGTGTAGTTATTTATTTTTAGTTAATTCATGAAATTATTAATTATAATTTCCACCCCCCCCAGTTTTTGACACAAAATGTAGTACTTGTTGTAATATCGATCTATTAATACCGTGTCAATAAATCTCAGGTTTCTGTTTCTGACAGTTATAGAAAAAAAAATTCTTAAATTCCAATATTTTGTTCGGAATCTAAAAGTTTACCGAAAGAGATTGCTTTAGTAAAATCGTAACTTTTGTCAAAGTGAAGTTGGGATATTGTTAATATTGTTATGAATTCTGGGAAAGTTGACAGAATTCTTCCTAGTGGCTTGCAGTGAAAGTTCATATCATTATTTTTCCTGTATTATTAAAGATTCAATAAAGAGGGCAATATATCAAGTTTCACCTATTTTTGTTCCCGACGAAGAAATGTGGTTCTTACAATTTTGACTGGAATTTTAAACTTCTCCAAGCAATTCCTTTGTGGTAAAAAGGAAAGAAAAAACTCACGTTGCTGAGGCAAATCCCGGGTTTTCGAACTACTTGTGGGCCCAGCCCCCAATAGCGTCTTTATATGGAGTTTCTAAGATATGCTGTCTGTAAGAAACTAGTAAGTCCTTTTGCATTACCTGTCAATTTTCTTTTTCAGCCACCTGCGGGCAACTTGCAGTTCACCTGCAACTGGCAGCAGACCTGACATGCAACAGCTTACTATCTTACAGATAATGGATTTCAAAAGAACATCTTGTAACAAGATCTGCCTCTTAAGTAATAGAAAGACGGCGGCTTTTTCGTGGAATGAAAATACACCTAAAAAAAATAGTTTCTCCCGCTGACAGACTGTTGGAAGGAAGCTGTTGATAGACTATAGTAGCTGTATCACGTGTACAGGAAGGTAATTTTAGTAGGGATCAGATTTTGAACAGCATGTGCAAAGGGAGGAAAAATCACCTTGCACAGTTTGCTCTGATCTATCACTTTTATCTTCTCTTCTATTATAAAAGCAGTCTCTATTCTGTGCTCTTCACTAAGGCATTTTCTTAACAAATAACCTCCAATATACACAGAGCTAATAACTATCAATGAACGTGGAACGTCCGTGATTGTTATGAGCATGTTATAAAGAAAAGTAATTTGTAAAGAATCACATAATGGATATGCTGTAGATGGCTAACGTATTGCTTACTGAAGCAGTTTTGTATTACTATTAGTATGCTATATACATATGTAACGTTATGCCTAATACTAATGATCAGATTCGTTATTTTCGTTTCATATATTTTAACATTGGAGAAGAAAAAAAAACTTTGAGAATTTACTTTTTAGAACATAAAAGAAGTAAGAAAATTATGTTGGTGATTTCATATGCTATGCTTATGCTTCGATTCTAGAAACATTTCAGCGTTGAAAGCCAGCAATACATCACAGGCAATGTACAACGCAGCGGCGCGTCAGAGTATCTTTCAGCATCAGAGTAAAACTAAAAGTAAACGTCTTAGAAACTAAAAATGAAACTTATTCATACACACTTGATATAATGAACCAGTTGAAGTTCTGCTAAAAGAAAAGAACCACATACTTGCAGAAAGTTTGCTCTGAAGTCAGTCAAACCAAAAACTTTTAACATTTCATTCAAACAAAACTAATTATTTAAAAAATATATATACCAGAAATCGTTTGTACACACTTGTAATATGCAAGATAATAATCCGTGTATAATAGATCAACACGCTACTTAGGTTTTGTAAAATGAAGTATTACACCGAACATAGAAACATCTGTTGAAATATTGTACGGTCAGGCTTAATATTGTGTGAGAAACATTTGTTGGAATATTGTACGGTCAGGCTTAACATTGTGTGAGAAACATCTGTTGGAATATTGTACGGTCAGGCTTAACATTGTGTGAGAAACGTCTATTGGAATATTGTAAGGTTAGGCTTAACATTGTGTGAGAAACGTCTATTGGAATATTGTACGGTCAGGCTTAACATTGTGTGAGAAACGTCTATTGGAATATTGTACGGTCAGGCTTAACATTGTGTGAGAAACGTCTATTGGAATATTGTACGGTGTGGTACAATGAATATTAACATTGTGTGGTGCCTTTGATGGCTCACGTGTTGTACAAATTACCATTATTGCAAAAAAGACTTTCGAAAGTACGTATTGCATTTTGAACATGTAATTCTCATGGTATAAATAAAAAAGAAAGAGAACGAGTTTCGATTTGAAAAATAAACGTCAAAAAACAAGGACAAAGCTAAAAACTTACCATTAAATTACCAGGGTATTTCTTTTTAACATTTTACTCTGGTAATTTAATATTATTAGCTGTATGTATACATTGTTGTGAATTCAACTGAAAGTTTTACGGTGCTGTGGAAATAGAGAAATACCATACTCAATATAATCTATAACCTCTGAGGATGCATTGGCTGTGAACCATGTTGCCTGTTGTTGTTTTTTGACAGGAGTGCCAAGTGTTAATGGTGAGTATTTCATTTTATATTAAAGATTAAGAAACAGGTAGTATGCTTAGATATTCTTTTATAAAGTAAGTTAGTGTTCACAAATATCTGTACACCTTAACTTTTTCAAAAAAAATTCTATTGTTTTTATATATTGAAACACTGAACATTGCAACAAATATTTTTTGCTAAAGTTCATTCATATTAGTGCCGTACTTTCCAATAAATGGTACTATTTAGGAATACAGTGGTACTTGAAAGTCCTTGCGATATTCTTAACTAATAAAGGTAGTTAATAACCTGACTTTCCAAGCTAACAGTTAGTTACTTTACTTCAGCATTTTCAACGTGAATGGCTCTGATGGATAAGTACAAAAATAACCCACTCTCAGTTATAGCAATAAAAATTTTCTCAGATCCTAAACAAATAATAAGAACGATGCTGGAGTTTCGTTTCACTATATATGTAAAACATTATTGCAGGGCTTGTGGTCAAGTCAGTCAAGTGTACGTTTCTTTCTTGTTTTCACTTCTCAAAGGTCTCTGAGCAATAGGAAACATGTGGTGTTATAGGAGGAGTAGGCCAATAACTCAATGGTTTGAAAGTGAAAATTTGTCCTAATTAGAGGAACATTTTGCTTTTATAAAAAATAAAATAAAATGATACCTAAACGTTATAGCTGCTTTAGAATAATTTCAACTAGACGGATAAATAAATACATAATTTTTAAGCGATTATATTCTAATGCTTTTTTCATACTATCTAGTTTTTTATTCTTTAAAGATTCGTTTGCCTCAGAGGAAAGTCACGTTGAGCTGTCTGCTGTGTTTATCTAGGGAAATCTAACGCTGAATTTTAGTGTAATATGTTCTGAAACTTACCGCTGTTCATCAGAAGAAAATTATGTAAAGATATTTCAGTTATTGTCTCTACTTATTGTATTAATTGATTTAGTTTAAAATTACTACTGATTTCGGTTTGCCCTTTCAGCTTTAGGAACATTATAATGTATCAGTCAATCCCATTGTTCGTTGGTAAAATAGTAGTCCAAAAGTTGGCCACTGGTGGTGATGACTACCTGCTTTCATTCTAGTCTTATTACATAAACGTGTTTGTCTCATTATATACAAATATCATATGGGTAACAAGCGTTTGAAGGTAATGTAGAAATTAAATAGTTTCATCTGAGCTGAGATTTTTTATGTATGTTCACAAATATTTAAGTTCCAATTATCTCATACCACAAAAATCATCTAAAGTTATCTGTAGCTTTCTAGCTAGATTTAATATACCAGTTTTAAGTATATATATATATATATTGTGGAATACTAGCTGGCTCAAACACTCAAGAATAAACTTTTTAAATTTGTACAAATTTAATCCTCACTAGACTACATATCAAAAGAAATGTAAAACTTGTAGGAATATAATTTTCTACAATCAAGCAAAGGTGATGTGCCTGACGAATGGTTACACAGCTCGAACCTACAGTTCTCAGTACAAAATGAGCGATCAAGTTTCATGGTCGTGGTCAAATGGTCATAATAAAGCAAATGTTTCTATTGCGTTGTATTTTCCGTTTAATATGACGTCACTAAAACCTGATCGCTTGTAAAAAGTAAAAGCCTTTATTGAGGAAAATAATTTTTTACTCAGATCACAAAGATGTGTTCAGATCGGAAAATTAGGATTTACATAACATAAATATTTCTTGTGTTTTTTTGATACTGAAAACAAAAGGAATTTGGATTAACTTAGGAATCAAAACCCTAAAGGGAGAGACCTTGTCGTATTCTTGCCATAGGTGAGCAATATGTGGCGCGTTGTAATAGTTGAGAAGCTATGAAAGTAAAGGTCAGCAGTAAAAGTAGTCTAAATGTCTCAATCAGTATTACCTAACATAATAAAGAAAGATTGCCTTCCAGGTAAGTGTAACTGAACTGTTGAAACAAATACTAAGAAACCGTCATTCCTGTAGATTGTCTGGATTATGGAAAATACGCTGAGATAAGTGGATTGCTTTGTACATGAAAGAATAAAAACTACGATGTAAGGCTATTTTTAAGACGCATGGTCGTCAGATCGATTATTACCAATTATTAATTCTTCTTTATCATTAAGCTATATAGAACATTATAATTATATTTGTATATTATTGGAATGTTTATGAAACGGTCATTTTCCGTGAATGTTTTGTATATGAAGCTAGTTCAACCTTAGTTTAAAGATGAGTTTTTAGGAATATTTAATTGTTTTACAACCAAAAACGTTATTCACAGGAGCATCGCACAGAATAACTAATTCATTAATGCATCAAATAACAGTTAACTAATGTAATAAAACCCTATTTACAAAGTTAACAAAATGTAAAATAAAAGAAAATAATACATTATTTATTTTTCTTGGGCTTAATGTTTCATTATAGAAGTTTAAGCAATATTTTAACATCAACTTTAGAGACAACATTGAAACAACACGTTAGGAACTTTCCTACATATTATATGCAGTATATATATATATATACTATTCACCCAGCCTTTACAAATCCAATTTTTCCACATGACAGATAAAAAACATAGAAACGCGCGACCACATCTAATCTTCGTTATATACATTTCTTGCATAATGTTGGAGTAAAATGTATGCAAATATGCCTTTGCATAATTCATTTATCAATCAATTTTTACTTTTTCATTTCAATTCTAACGTTAAGTTTCGCATACTTACCAATAATATTATTTTAAGGAGAACAATTATAGGGAAATACATTAATACCTTAATATTCGGTGTGAACACTTTATCATTCAGAACTTCTGATTCAAAGCGTTTGATAATATAATCAGAGCTTCAGTAGTTAAAACTTAACTTATAAATATATCCGTTAATGAAATCAATTTTGTATGAAGACACTTAGTGTTTAAAAAATCAGTTCTACGAAAAATTAAAACTTATAATGATTAGAATTATTGAATTATCACATGGGTGCCTTCTTTGTGAACTGTATGTTTAAGTGTAATGGAAGTGTTATGGAACGTTAGCTACAATTACCAATGTGGTAGCTGACAACTGGGTGTTTACTTCACCAGTTGTTTACTATAGTGAATGTGATAATTGATAAACTCGCTGTTTACTTCACCAGTTGTCTACTACAGTGAATGTGATAACTGATAAACTAGCTGTTTACTCCACCAGTTGTCTACTATGGTAAATGTGATAAATGATATACTAGCTGTTTACTTCACCATTTATTGATTACAATTAATTAAGAAACAGAGGATGAGGAATATTGTATAACGAAGAAGGTTTCTCGTGTTAATTTGTGTTTTATATGTTCTATATTCAAGCTCAATATTTTATTAAAGTGATCAGTTGGTCATTCATAGAGATAACTTATAACCTTCATTTATAAGACCATTTGTGGAGCATGACAAGAGATTAACCTTAGAACTGCCTACCGATCTGTATCTCAGAACGGTTGGTATGGGTATTAACACTTTTATTGATAAGGAGAGAACAATGTTTCGACCTTCCTAGGTCATCTTAACTTGAAGTTCTATAACCTGAGTATAAGATATATTAAATAATAAATTTTCTATGGCTCTTATATCCAAGTGCTAAATCTATGAGTTTCACAGGAAGTAAACACACACAATGGAAAATAGTTAAACAGAAGCGAACACATTATAATCTTGATAATTAACGGAGTTATGTAACGAAAGCGTCCTTGGCATTTGTTCAAAGTCGAACTTTGAGGGAAACATCGATCTTTCATTTCGGTACAGGTAAGTATGTACGCAATATCAAAGAGACACAGACAATGGACTTGGATATATACATGTTAAGTAAATAAACCACGTCTCTAAATTACATCAACTGTACATAGGCGATAAATTCAGTATTGCATAACAATGAGGAAAATTTATATGCAAACCAAAATCGAAATGTTTAGTGTGAAATTCAAAACTAAAACTATTACTCATAACATTTGTTTGTTTTTTAATCTCGCGCAAAGCTGCACAAGGCCTACCTGTGCTAGCCGTCCCTGAATTAGCAGTGTAAAACTAGAGGGAAGGCAGCTAGTTATCATCACCCATCGCCAACTCTTGGGCTACTCTTCAATTAATGGATAGTGAAGAAACATTATAACGCCCCCCACGGCTGAAAGGGAGAGCATGTTTGGTATGACGGGGACTCGAACCCGTCAAAAACAGATGAATCCTTTTTGACGGATGCTGATATACATTAGGGATATGACGCAATTTAAAAGTATTTAGTTTTGGAGGGTCAGAGCAAGGTCACGAAAAAAAATCATTCTTGTTAACTTGGAAATTGATTTTGTGCATTAATTTTATAACTCAGTTAAAAATAATCTAACTTTGACGAAACTCGATAGGATTATGTTGAATTTTATTCGTTATTGTCCTACCAAAAATACTCCATGTCCTTAGGTCACGACGATATGCGGACATATTTTCGTTGTTTTTGAGAGCAGAATATGATCCATGTTGCGTCGAGGAGGTACGCGCTTCACAGCAACAGTATTGGTTTTGATTTATGTATAAGTGTATCTTTTAAAGGAAAACCGATGGACGGTAAAATATCTAGTGAATATGTGAACTTGATAAGGTGAAGTTAAAACAGGAGGCACAAATCAAAGAAACGTGACTTTCTGATGTTCCAGTTCAAAAGTCTAAACAACAGTTATCGAAATGAGAGTGTGTTTGAAGACATGGAAACGAATAAAAGTTATTTTGATATTCAACGTTCAGTTTCCCGTGCTTCCATCTTATTCTTTTTTGTGTGTAGGAGAACGTGTGGTTCAACTAACGTTTTGAATTATTTTTATTAGTAGAAGATCCTGTATATAAGCGTTTGCGAAATATTCAAAATATTTAAAAGATTAATAACACAGCAAACTTATTATTCTGTTTAATTGGTTTGTTTTTGAATTTCGCTCAAAGCTTTACGAGAGCAATCTGCAGTAGCCGTCCGTAATTTAGCAGCAAATGACTTGAGAGAAGACAGCTAATCATCACCACCCACTGTGAATTATTTTATCAACAAATAGCGAAACTGTTGATACATTATAACGCCCCAATGGCTAAAAAAGAGAGCGTGTTTAATGCCAGGGATTCGAAGTCACAGCTCTCATATTGTAAGTCAAACGTCTTAACCGTCTGACCAGTTCATTTAAATTACGAAACCTTTTAGGAGTGTTCTAAAAAAGGCCTGGCATGGTCATGTGGGTCGCGGGTTCGAATCCTAGATGCACCAAACATGCTCGCCTTTCAGCCGTGGGGGCACTATAATTTAACGTTCAATCCCACTATTCGTTGGTAAAAGAGTAGCCCAAGAGTTGGCGGTGGGGGTGATGACTAGCTGCCTTTCCTCTAGTCTTACACTGCTAAAGTAGAGACGGCTGGCGCAGATAGCCCTTGAGTAGCTTTGCGCGAAATTAAAAAAAACAAACAAGCAAACAGTGTTCTACTTAGCTTGACGGCTGAAATTTGATGTACTCTCCCTAGGTGAGTACAACACGGTTTCCTCTTTGTGTGGTTTTGTGCTTAATAATAAATGAACAATGAAAGTTAACTTCTGAATACCTTAATTATAAGAAAAAATCAACCTATTTGATATTATTCATTAAAAAGTCCTATTTATTTGAAAGCTTCAAGGAACGACTAATAAAGTAAGTACAAACGCCGTTCAAACAGCCTAATACACAATAGTATCAATAAACTACGAAAAAAAACGTTTTTTTCCGTTTCTCCAGTTGAGCAAAGCTATTTTTCTCAAAAATAAATTTTTTGTGCAATGTAGATTGGTTTAAAAAAGAAGTTTTAAAAATTCTCCACCGTATTTTTATCAGATGGTCAATAAAAATGGTCCTTTAAAACGCGCCGAGTATGATTTAGTGGTTAACGTTTAGGGCTGCGTGCTGTCAAGTCCAAGGAATAAGATTTTAACTTCGCGCTTTTAGCGTTGGTACTCTTTATGATAACTTTCAATCTGATTACTCGGGTCAAATTGGTGGATAAAGTAGTGGCGGTAAAAGCTGTCGGCAGTTTTAATTCAGTCCTTCTAGTCATTGTTGAAAATTAGGATAATCTAAACTTAATCCTTAACTGCTTAAACCACGTGCGTATAAAGTCTAACTCCGATAAGGTTTACTGAATATGATATTGGGGATAATATTGTTCAATAAGAGATAGGTTGAAGTAAAGACAAAGCTAAAAAATGTTTGCTTCCTATATACTCAGGCCCGGAATGGCTAAGCGCGTTAAGGCGTGCGACTCGTAATCTGAGGGTAGCGGGTTCGCATCCAAGTCGCGCCAAACATGCTCGCCCTTTCAGCCGTGGGGGCGTTATAACGTAACCATCAATCCAACTATTCGTTGGTTAAAGAGTAGCCCAAGAGTCGGCGGTGGGTGGTGATGACTAGCTGCCTTCCCTCTGGTCTTACAATGCTAAATTAGGGACGGCTAGCACAGAGAGCCCTCTAGTAGCTTGGTGCGAAATTCAAAAACAAAAAACATCCTATATACACTCGATCAGTAGTTCTTAATCTTGGAATCGTGACCCCCTTGGGGCCGTTTAAAGTTTCTCGGAAAGTTTGGGAATTATTGGGGAATTCATGGAGCAGTTTGTTGTTTTTGTAACTGCCCACCAATGAGAAACACGCTGAAGTGCGACAGTTGAATCTCGTCGAGTTGCTTGATGTGCAACCACCTGTCTATTTTTGAGTAAAATTTTCAAATATTACAACGTTTCGAATTGCCTGAATTTTTTAACTATATAATATTAAAACATCGAACTTAAAATTTAAATATCAAAGTTTCTATTGTATTTAGTATGTTTTCTCATTATGTACATATCTCTCTATATATATTAACCCTCACACTGAGTGAATAAGTAGGTTTTGTATGATGTTCAGTAATTCCATGGATTTTGTATTTGTTTATCACTTGTAGCATTTCTCAAGGTCATTTATTTGTAACATTTTCAATAAATTAGGATCTTTATATAGTTTTGTTTTATTCTACCTTAACGTAAAGTTCACCATTACAAACATTATTAAAGGGGTCACGGTAATACCCTGCAGAGTCTCAGGGGGTAAGACGATGAAAAAGTTTAAGAACCACTGCACTAGACTGCAACTAACACGTGTATAAAATTACCGCTGCAATCTTTGTTTTTGTTTGTTCGTATTATTTAGAATTTTGCACACAGCTACACGAGAGTTATCTGCGCTAGCCGTCCCTACTTCAGCAGTGTAAAACTAGAGTGTCGCAGATTTTAATCCCCAACACGCCAAACATGCTCACTCTTTTAGCCCTGGGAGTGTTACAATGTAACGATAAATCGCACTATTCCTTGGTAAAAGCGTAGCTCAATACTTTGTGGCGACTGGTGATAACTGATTGCTTCCCTTTAATTTTAATCTTACATTGTTTGTGTAGTATACAGAAATATACGGGAGACAGATACATCAATGTAATACATTTATAATTGTTAAATAACACGTTTCTGATCTTGTATAGAGTGCACAATGTCACTAGGGCCGTGACCGGTTTTACTATGGCAGCAGAGAGGAGGTGGGCGTATAACAGTAGAAAGTAATATCACACACGTTTATTTGTATGTTATTATGACATATTTTTTTCATATTTGCCTTGAATATGTATACACGTGTTTGTACAGCTTGACATTTTATTAGGTTATCTGTATGTACGGATTTAAAACTTGAAAAAGAAACAAACAACTATGAAGCTTGCATGTAAATACAGATATAAATATTAGCTGATACGCATTGCGTTTCTGTATAAAACTTATGAGGTTAAAAACATTCAGCTCATGCAACATTCCAGTGTAATTCAGTAGTTACTCCAATCCAGTATTTTATCATTATTATTATGCCTCTCGATTCCATGAAGAAACTTAGGGCCGCCATCACTTTCGGATTCATTAACAGGCTAGTTTTTTAAGTGAGCAGATTGTTAGCCTACTGCACAGTCCCCAACCAGGAGGAGAAACCTGAGCCGCCCCTAATTTAGCAGTGTAAGACTAGAGGGAAGGCAGCTAGTCATCACAACCCACCGCCAACTCTTGGGCTACTCTTTTACCAACGAAAAGTGGGATTGACCGTCACATTATAACGCACCCACGGCTAAAAGGACGGGTATGTTTAGCGCGACAGGGATGCGAACCCGCGACTCTCGGATTACGAGTCGCACGCCTTAACGCGCTCGGCCATGCCGGGCAATACAGTATTTAGATACTTTTAATAAAGCTATGTTATATTTCCTAACACCTTATTTACTCTAATTGTCCGGCCTGACATGGCCAAATGGTTAAAGCACTCGACTCGTAATCCGAAGGTTGTTGGTTCAGATCCCCATCACACCAAACATGCTCGTTCTTTCAGCCGTGAAGGGGGCGTAATAACATGACAATCAACCCCACTATTCGTTGGTAAAATAGTAGCCCAAGAGTTGGCAGTGGGTGGTGATGACTAGCAGCTTTCCCTCTTGTCTTAAACTGCTAAATTAAGGATGGTCAGCGCAGATAGCCCTCGTGTAGTTTTCCACGAAATTAAAAACAAACACAACCAAATTAAAATGAGATATATGATGTTATTCCTTCAGGTTCTAGCAGATATGTTTGTGACGATGGAAATAAACCCTTTCGACGTATAACGCTCACATTAGAGACGGCTAGCACAAATAGTTCTCGTCTGGGTTTGCGCGAAATTCAAAACGATCAACTTTTTATATTAGTACTAATCGCTCTAAAAGTAATCTGTCCCGCACAGATAAATGTTCTAGTCTCTCTGATGAGAACTCTAGTTTCCTCTCAAACTGTTCGGTGTATACAAAATTGAACTTCTGTTACATAAACTTTGTTAACACATTTAGAAATATTCTGATAGCTTATATGAATGTTTTTATACGCTTTAAAATTAAGTCACAGTTCTGGCTTAGTAATTTCACAACTATGAAATAGTTGATCTATTAATATTACTATTTTTAAGTTGAAGCAGCTGAAAGTATATTAAAACGTCAGGTCCTCAACAAAATATACTATCTTTATTTTTTTTACGTAAGTCGGGCAAAAAGACTAGGAACAAAAGACCATATTACATGCTTCCAGCCATTTGATGTCTAAAATTCGGGCTCTAAGCACTTCTGAAGCCGTATTTTCCTGTTCGTATCTTAAATCACCAATTTCCGTACTCTGGCAGTTCTTATGATATCTTTCACAGTCGAAGTCAGCCGAGTACTGACCGTTGCTAAGTGTATCCGTCAAATAGGAGACTGTCTGGTGTCTGTTACAAAGCTTCACACGCCATTAATTTCGTCGAATATAATGACGAAAAGGAAAATATAAAGCCACATTTTAACAGTGTTTAGTGTTTTTTAAGCATTGTGATGACATCGAAAATTCATCACTTTTGGAAAGTTATGTAATAGCCGTTTACTACTCTAAATATTCATATCGCCAGATAAAAAAAGACATGTTCAGAGTGAGGACTTAAAATTTTCATTATGATGGTATCCCTTGTACTTGATGCATTAAGAAATAAAGTATTATGTATCAATTAGGGGTACCAGAAACAACGAGAAAGAGACCTTAAATAAGTCATAATATCCCAGCCGTGTTAAACAGAATGCAGTATCTTGTAACAGATGAAACTCCAAGAAAAGAAGAACATTAGTAAAAATCGTTCACGTGCCACAAGCAAAAGTAAGCAACATATTCAAGTTGTTTCCACGTCATATCCATCCACTTATCTTATACCTCAAGCAGATGGAGAATAAAATGGAAATTTAAGGTATCCTACAGGAAAACGTATTTGTAGGGCTGCCCGATGTAGAGGCTATGGATTAATATGCGTTTATAATTAACAGTATACCTGAAGGCTTATGACGCTAAAGTCGAGGTTTTCCTACTTGTAATTTACACAGCACAGATAGCCCATTGATTAGCTTTGTGCTTAATTACTAACAACTAAAAAGAATGAATTATCAATGTTTTCCTGGAACTGTCTGAACGTTTGTAGGACTTAAATCCTTCAGTTGAGTTGAGAGATTTATAGTTGTTAAGTTATAGTAATAATTAACATAACGTCAGCTTATCATCTATCAAGATATTTTGAAAATGAAATAGTTCTAAACAGCTTTAGATGTGTTAGATTTACACTTTGTGGGAACTCGGGTTCGAATGTTTGAGCAGTCATTTCAAGGTACTCTAGTGAATAATCATTTTTTTCTCGAACCAACATGGCATTTACAATTTAAAAAAATATTTTGTAAATTCTAAACGTAATAACAAGAAATCATAAGTATTTTAGAATAGTGTACTAAACGTTTAAAATTATACTTACACCAGAGGGTGCTTCATGTCAAATATACAAATGAATAAATAATACTGTCACGTAATTTGAAATGTTGACAAAAAATTAAGTACATGCATATTACAACCTGCGTTAACAAGATTTTTATATCTTATCAAATAATCTTATTAAATATCAGATCAGATTAGAATACTCACTTCATCGTTATCCGGTATGAACAGGTGGTTAGTACACTGGACTCGTAATCTGAGGGTTACAAATTTGAATCTCTCTCACGTCAAACATGCTTGCCTCTTTCAGCCGTGGGAAAGTTATAATGTTATAGCCAATCCCACTATTCGTCGATAAAAAAGTAGTCCAAGAATTGTCGGTGGGTGGTGATGATTACTGTCTTCCATATAGTCTTACACTGCAAAATTATGGACGGCTAGCGCAAACAGCATTTGTGTAACTTTGCTCGAAATTTAAAAAAAAGAAACAAACAAACTCACTTCTTCATCATACCTCCTGATAAAAGATGGTGATATAAAAAAGAAACAAAGCTACAGTTTCCTAGATCGTCTTCTTAGTTTCCACCATAGTAACCTCCATCCAAACCTCCATTGAGCCTTCCAGACTGTTGCTCTCTAAAGCTATTCCTCCCATAACGATTTTGTCAAGTATCCTGTCTTCTTTTATTAAGATACTCCCAACGTATTTTGTGAAATGAGGTATACACTCACTCCTATTTGATCTCTGAAGCATATGACCACTTAACCCCTAACGGTTCATTGTTTTCAGTATTGACATTTCTCATTATTTTCAAAGAAGCAACATCATAATAAGTTCTCTAACATTGGAAAATTGAAGTATTAAATTCAATGCATTCATTAACGTACACTTCACGTATTTTTAACGTACACTTCAAGTATTAGATTATTATATACAAACCATAAGAGCGCATAAAACATTCAATAGCATTAAAGTGTTCCAAGGTACAACAATGAAGTGTTAATTTGATTAAAGTGTTCCAAGGTACAACAATGAAGTGGTAATTTGATTAAAGTGTTCCAAGGTACAAAAATGAAGTGGTAATTTGATTAAAGTGTTCCAAGGTACAACAATGAAGTGGTAATTTGATTAAAGTGTTCCAAGGTACAACAATGAAGTGGTAATTTGATTGCACTGATACGTTTGAGATCTTTCTTTTTTAACGCATGGAAAGTTTCAAATCTTCTTACTCCAGTAAAAGTCCTCATGGCAATAATAATAGCTTCTATTTGTGGAAAGTCCTTACTCCAGTAAAAGTCCTCATGGTACTGGTAATAGCTTTTTTTTGTGGAAAGTCCTTACTCGAGTAAAAGTCCTCATGGTACTAGTAATAGCTTCTACTTGTAGAAGGTCATTACTCCAGTAAAAGTCCTCATGGTACTAGTAATAACTTCTACTTGTGGAAGGTCCTTACTCCAGTAAAAGTCCTTATGGTACTAATAACACTGGTTTACAAAAAAATATTTTTTGTCTGAGGCAAGAATGTGAATAGGTGTTTTTTACTAAATTGGGTGTGCTGAATTCAAATTTATAAACGGTTTTGCTCTATCACCTCTAGTTTTCTGGCTTTTAAATAGTCTAATTTTAGTATATACAGAGTATATACGTGCTTATTTCAACAGTTGTAGCAGCTTATTACAGATAAAACAGGATAGATAAAGAACATTAACGGAATAAATATACTTGGATGACACAATGTACACAATTCATAGTACCGCAGACAGTTAGAAGTGTGTTTTCTTAGATGTTCTGGTGTATTTTGCCTCCGGGATGTCACGCAAGAGCATCCAACAGAAGTCTCCCATCATGCTGGGGTTCCACTTGCCTTGGTAGTTGTTCTCCATCTTCGTAATGTCTTGGTGAAATCTTTCTCCGTGCTCATCACTCACTGCTCTAAGGTTTGGAGGGAAGAAGTTGAGGTGGGAATGGAGAAAATGAATTTTGAGTGACATTCGGCATCCCATATCCTCATAAGTCTTTAGCAACTTCTCAATACAGGCTTGGTAATTTGGTACGCGTGTGTTACCAAGGAAGCCACGACAGACTGACTTAAATGCTTCCCATGCTCTCAGTTCCTTCAGGGTAAAAAGCTCCTCAAAATCAGTATCCTTCAGCACTTCTCGGATTTGAGGTCCGACAAAGATGCCCTCTTTGAGCTTAGCAGCACTGAGACCTGGGAACACAGTAGACAAGTGTTGGAAGGCAGCATCATTTTTGTCCATGGCCTTCACGAAATTCTTCATCAAACCAAGCTTGATGTGAAGAGGAGGAAGAAGCACCTTCTTCATGTCAACCAGAGGATTCTCCTTGACGCTGTGTTCGCCAGGAACGAAAGTGCTTCTAGACCCCCAGTCTTTCTGCTTGTAATGCTGGGATACAGCTCGACTATCCCAGAGACAGAGAAAGCAACAGTACTTTGTGAAGCCCACTTGCATACCCATAAGAAGACCAATGACCTAGAGGTCCCCACACAGACTCCACTGGTACTGGTTGTACTTAACAGCTTCTAAAAGAAGCTCCATATTGTCATAGGACTCCTTTAGATGGACAGAGTGTGCAGTGGGAATGCTGGGATATTTATTCCCGTTGTGCAGAAGCACAGCCTTGAGACTTCGCTTAGAAGAGTCTATGAAAAGACGCCAGTTTGAAGGATTATGTGGCAAACCAAGGAAAGTGAACAAACCAGGTACATTTGTGTAGTAGCATAACTTGTTTTCCATGTCAAAAAATGAAGCAAGATCTTTGTTCCGATTCCTGAAACTGGTAATCCTTACATCTTCCTGGACTAGGTTCCACTGTTTAAGCCGAGAAGCCAAGAGCTCTGACTGCTGTTTTGACAGATACAAATCACGAGCAAGGTCATTCAGGTCTTCTTGCGTGATCCAGTGTGGTTCGTTGCCACTTGTTCCTGAATAAGAAGAGTCAATATCTTCGGAAGAGATTGACTTGGCAGAATCTTCCCTTGGAGGCATTTCTTCATCTGATTTATTTGCATTTATTGCATAATAACTAAAAAAGGAAGACATAAGTCACACAATATTAGAAATTAACCCTGAATGCATATACGCCTTTATGTACAGTACGTGTACAAAATGTACAGTATGCATATCTAAAAAATTAGAGGTGAGGAGTAAAAACAGATTTCAAATCTGAATTGAGCACCCCCAAATTAGGTTAAAACAGCTATTTTTGTGCTTGCCTCAATTTCTTTGTAAACCAGTGTAATAGCTTCTATTTGTGGAAAGTCCTTACTCCAGTAAAATTCCTCATGGTACTAGTAATAGCTTCTACTTGTGGAAAGTCCTTAATTATGTAGTTTGAAAATGCTTTTTAAATGTGAAGTTTAGACAAGAAAACATTTATAAAGAACTTGTTTGATTCGTCGTGTGTGATTATAGTTACTAGAGTGTGTTTTTTATAGCAAAGCCACAGGAGGCTATCTTCTGAGTAAGTGAAAACAACAAGTCGTTCGTTCGTTGCTGGTTAAATTACAGAAACAAATCACTCTCATCAACAATTCTGTAACAAAGAATAAATACGCCAAACAAAGAGGGTACATTTTGTGTATTATTCTGTTTCATGTTGTTTGGTTTGAATGAATGTGGTAGTCGACTTAGTGTAAGACGATTTTTATTAAAACGTCAACTATTTTGCAGTAATGACTTCCTCAGAAACTGGCATTATCTGTTGCAACTTAAAATGATACCCTGCAAAAAACGATCACGAATGGATACCAGAAATAGTTTCAAATATCTCTGAATATGATATTTTATGTTCATATGTTATACTCGATGATAATGTACCTAGGATTATTATGACAAGATGCCAATTACTGCAACTCTTTAGTCCATATTTTTAAATTGTGTTATTTCATTGTGCCTACCAGGAAGGTTCAATAGACCGTTGGTGTATCACGAGACTGAGCAGACGAAAAAAAAAAGTTTATCCTTTGAGTCTTCAATTTCCAAATGAATTAACTGAACAAAACAAAGTCGAGAAAAATAAAATGTAGTTTTTGAAACAAAAAAAAAGATTCGAATCGATTACATTAATACCAAATTACCTTTTTTTTGGCTTCCAGAACTCAGTTTAAAGGATTGGATTTAGAGACATGTCTCCTAAGTTTGTGGCTATTTAATTTCTCCTGACTTGAAAGATAAGAAAACAATAAGCTTAATAGGTAATCCATGAAAGTACTTTTTGTCTGTATCTGTTCTCAAACATTTCTAAATCGCATTTAACGTAAAATGACAATAGGGCAAACTGCAGCCCCCTCGCTAGATTGTTAGTTAAAACGCAGGTTATGCTTTCCATTCTAAACGAGTATTTCTCGCGAGGCCTTTTAATGATGAAGTAAGGTTATAAATAACGAGCACGTTTCGGCCCAGTTTTAATTTCTTCTTATACTTTTATATGTCGTAGGTTCGACTCTAAACATCTCAACCCTCTCGGGAAAAACTCAGCTAATTCTCATCATAAAAATTCAGTTACTCAGTTTGTTTGTTCCAATGCTTTGTGAATACGGTTGAACAAATCATCAAAAATAATGGTTAAGATCTGTACGAGTTCATTACTAAACATCGGGAAAAACTCAGCTAATTCTCATCATAAAAATTCAGTTACTCAGTTTGTTTGTTCCAATGCTTTGTGAATACGGTTGAACAAATCATCAAAAATAATGGTTAAGATCTGTACGAGTTCATTACTAAACATCATAGTCACTTATGAAACCGTTTTTTTAAGTTCTGAAAACATTATAGACGAAATTGAGTGATAGCTTATGTTCCTTATAAGCTTCAATAGAAAAATGAATGAATCGTTGAAACTAACAATTGGTTTAGAAAATTCCACAAAATAAGTAGCAGGGATTTTTCGGTAACGGGAAGTGAACCAGTATCCTCGGATTTACTAATCACTAGTCCGCTTTAGGTAGCCTTAGGATTTTGTATTCAATAATGTGACTGAGTGAATACTGAATGGGTATATGTTTAAAATTTTATTATATAAAATGAATGATGAAAGTTCAAAACAATCCAGCAAGCAGCAGTTGGATCAGAAAAAAAGGTTAGCTGCAATGAATATTTTAAGTACAAGTTTAAATTGCAAATGTCGGAAATTGATTTTTTCCCCGTGTCTGCATCTTTTCGACGATTTTATAAAAAAAATAACAAACATAGAATTTAATTATCTTAATGCTAGTGAAAGTCGTTCTCTCTTAATGGATGTTGTTTCTCTTGCAAAGGTTGTTCTGATTCCAATGATTATATTTATTGGTTTGGTTTATTTTGAATTTTGCGCAAAGCTACACGAGGGCTATCTGTGCTAGCCGTCCTTAATTTTGTAGTGTGAAACTAGAGGAAAGGTAGCTAATCATCACTACCAACCGCCAACTCTCGGGCTAAACTTTTACCAACGTATAGTGAGATTGACCCTCACATTATAACGCACTCACGACTGAAAGAGCGAGCATGTTCGTGTGATGGAAATTCGAACTCGCGACAGTCAGATTATGAGTCGAGTGCCTTAACCACCTGGCCATGCCGGGTCCGCGTGCGTTATAAGGTCAGGTTAGTTGAAATATACTGTGAGAATTGACAAGCGTAGTATTGCCTAAGCTAATTATTACACAAGCTAATTACGCTGTCAGTTAATGGAATATTAAGATTTTTGTATTTTTTTATTTTCCGACCTAATCGTTAAGATATTATCTTTTTCCTAGAGTTAGTCGTGTTTGATTTTAGAGTTTAACACGACGATACTTTTATAACAATGTTACACAACTACTTGAAATATAAAAACACTTACACTAATTAATCGGTGTTTGGAGCTATAATTAACTTTTGCTTAGTCTCTATTGCTCAGCGGTAAATTTGAGAACTTATGAATATAAAAACAATGGTTCGATACCCATTTTGGATACAGAAAAGACGATTATGTGTGGCTTTTCCCGACAAACAGAACCATCTATTTCAATTTGTATGTATTTTTTTGACTTACTACATTGCCCTTCTTTGTAACAGAAAAAATTGTTGAATTTCGCGCAAAATTACACGAGAGCTATTTGCACCAGCCCTCCATAATTTCAAAGGACAAATAAATAAGCTATAAGGTAGGTATTGACAGGAGTTGTGGTAGGACTGGAAATTTTGCGAACATCACGCACGAAATTAAAAGACAGCAGGTCAATCCGTTTCACTTGCCCCACCCACCAAAAAAAAAGGATTAAACGTTACTAGATTTTTTTACAGTCGTATTTAAGCCTTATGACTCAACATTTTTTTTCTCACCATATGGCGAACGTGAAGCTGTAATGTTACAACCGAGGATTTAATAAAAGATAAGGTGTGGTGTGGAGAAACTAGTTGTGTAATTAAAATCGAGAAAGATAATTGGTTATTATCTGGACCTGTCAATGCCTTTTATTAAAATATATCATTAATAGATAAAAATGCTTTACAGCAACATACAAACCAAAAATAAGAAACTGAACTGTCTGGTTTCGTAGCATTTCGATTTTATTACATGGATACATAGACCATTAACTAGTTTAATTACTAAGCCTTAAGATAGAACTCACAAAGACAATAATGCTACGGTGCGAAAAGCTTATTTTTGCATAACTTCAGGCGGTATTTAGCACAATTCTTGCGATAGTTTTAGTGTTATTCTTTTTCAAGTGTAATAACTGATGAAGTGTGTTTATTTTTTTCTTGTAACAAAGCCAAATTTGGCTATCTGCTAAGTTCACTGATAGCTAAGAAGCAGATTCAGCAGGTTAATTTGAGCTTAGTTCATATAATTCGCTTTTCAAGACAGAGTAAGATTTATTGTAACATAATATACCCAATAATTATTTACAGAATTAACAGAGTAATCATAAACTGTACGAAATTTATTCCTTGCAAGCTGATGTATCTGTCTTTTGTGTGGCTTATGAACCTTAAAAAAATGTATGGATGGATGCTGTGTTAAAGAAAACAAAAACTCCTAACTTTCACCGAATTTCGGCCAGGCATGGCCGTTAAGGCGTGCGACTCGTAATCTGAGGGTCGCGGGTTCGCGCCCGAGTTGCGCCAAACATGCTCGCCCTACCAGCAGTTGGGGCGTTATAATGTGACGGTCAATCCCACTATTCGTTGGTAAAAGAGTAGCCCAAGAGTTTGCGGTGGGTGGTTATGACTAGCTGCCTTCCCTCTAGTCTTACTCTGCTAAATTATGGACAGCTAGCACTGATAGCTCTCGAGTAGCTTTGTGCAAAATTCAAAAATAAACAAAATTTCACAGAATTTATTTGTAACATGACATATTCATTATTATCTCACATATTGTTTTTATATAATTTTTAATGATTCAATCTATATATATTTAGAACATGGTAAGCAATCTACGATGATCAGAGTGATTTTGTAGGAAGAGGCAGACGAAAAGTTATGGTAGTAGGGACGCTTTCTCTTATCCGCTTTCAAAAGATAATTTACTTTCACAACGTCTCTCGTGATTAATTAATTGACGGCCATTGGCTGCTGGAATGTCTTATGGGCAGAAGTTGAAACATCACGGTTCAAAATAGGAAGTGAGTACAACTCAAGAACCGGCTCTCTATACCAGTGTTATGATGGCTGTTGAAGCAAAAACTTCAGTTGAAGTTATGTATTAATGCAATAATGGTGGTCATTTGTTTTATTGCATTCCTTCATGGAGATGTTAGCACGTTCATTGAGATGCATAAAACCAATTTTTTTTATTTATTCCCTAAGTTGTGTGCACGTTGTTTTATGGAAAATTTAACACGTTTCTTAGAAGCCGAGGAGTGTTTTTACATTATAATTTGTTGAATTGTAAAAGTAAGCTCAATCCAGAAACTTTTAAAATACAGTGGTTTAGGTCGTATCGTTTTGAGGAAAGTGAAATACAATATCTCCAGGTCTGCATGCTAGCTAATACTAAGGTTTATTTACTGCAAATAAATTCAATATATATCAGTATCAGCATCATTAATTAAGCAACTGCCAACCTTTTTGCTTCTGCTATCACCTTTTTATGTTTAATTTTAAGCATGAAGTTGCCTGAGATTTGTTAAGGAAAGTTGAAGTATCACGATAGTCAGCAGTAGGATAAGTAGACAGGAACAGTTTGAAAACAACTAAATCATAGTGTTGTACACGTCTTGCTGCACGATATCTATCAAGATGGTTCTAAACGGTTCCTAAATACCTCTGCTTATCATTTGGAGACTTCCATGCTTCTCGTGCTTGGCCTTTAAGCTCGTTAAGAGTTGAAGAATTTCAGTTATCTACTACTTTAAATAATTTTTCACAGCCCCAATGTTAAAATAGTGTTGGAAATGCCTTCCTATTAGTCAGAAAATTTTATTTCAAATTAAGAGATATCGGATTGGATAATTTTCTCAACAAAAATGTCTCTCACTGGCCTATGAGGTCACATTTATAAAATATTTTGCATTGAGTGTAAGGACGTGGCGTCACCTATGAATGTACTTGACGTATTTTAAAGATAAAAAGTGCTAAAAAACAACATTAATATAGATGGAGTGCATGTGAACCACTATTAACATGCTTCTTTTTCGAAACTATCATTCTTCAAAGTTTGGTTGAGATTGATTTAGTGACCTAGGAGAAGTTTGAGAAGGCAAAAACAGACAGACATTATTTGTGCTTTATACATATAGATTCTCTTTAACTGTGCATTAAAACAACAAATTTATAAATGACACAAAAAATGCCATTTCTAGTCATTTTGAGAAATGCTCCATCTGAAACTTGCATTTTTTGTGTTATTTTTTATACGTGAACTACATTCTTCGTCATTTCGGCTTACTTAATGAAACAACTAAATATCCCCAGAAACTTTATTCAGACCTCAAGTTCGTTTTAAAATCAATTCAGTTATTCTTTAGATTCATATTACGTTTCTAATGTTCACCAGACACGAACGTAAGAAACGTTAATGAGCGAATGTTTTTCACTGTTACATTACTAAATATCAAGACTCGCCATTTTTAACACAGTATATATATATATATTCTAATCGCTTTCGAAGTTTCCCTTTTTAACATTTGTTTACGGTTCGGCTCGAAATAGCTAACTTTAGATGAAATACAGTAGGTAAGGGTTTTTCTTATGAGTTACACCGCGTGCAAGAATTACATATAACATCTACAGTAACATCTTCAGGTTAATATAATACTCTGCAATAACATCTTCAGGTTATTATAGTACTCTACAATACAATAACATCTTCAGGTTAATATGGCACTAATCTACAGTGACATCTTCAGGTTATTATAGTACTCTACAATAACATCTTCAGGTTGATGTGGCACTAATCTACAGTAACATATTTTTGTTATTATAGTATTAAGTTTCGTTCACGTCTTCAAGTTCATATCGTACTCGTTTTACACAATGTCGTGAAAGGAACCTGAACTTTAATTCGGATAAACAAGATATTTAAATGTATGTGGAATTACAGTACTTGTTTGTTTGTTTGTTTTTGGAATTTCGCACAAAGCTACTCGAGGGCTATCTGTGCTAACCGTCCCTAATTTAGCAGTGTAAGACTAGAGGGAAGGCAGCTAGTCATCACCACCCACCGCCAATTCTTGGGCTACTCTTTTACCAACGAATAGTGGGATTGACCGTAACATTATACACCCCCACGGCTGGGAGGGCGAGCATGTTTAGCGCGACGCGGGCGCGAACCCGCGACCCTCGGATTACGAGTGCACTCCTTAACGCGCTTGGCCATGCCAGGCCTGGAATTACAGTACAATTGAATTAATTTAATTGGACATCTTGTCTGTTGTAACGAAGCTTTCTACACCGTGAGAATATTTAGAGTTGACAGATAAATGGAAGCTCTTGGTGTGAAGCATATCTAGAGCTATTTGTAAGTGACGAATGTGTTTATAAACATAAGAGACTAATCATCCGAAGAGAAACAAATACGTAACGGGTAAGTGACTATGAATCATTTAATTATTAAACAACGTCATAGTACTTTCATTATTTATAAAACCAAACCTACCGTTACCTTAACCCTAAAATTTATTTTGATCGAATCTATGTTTTCTGGAAAAAAAATTCTGATCTATTCAAGAGCGAAATTACTTGTGGGTGTATTATTTCCTGATATTAAATATAATAAATGCCACATAGATAAATTAATACAATGAATATGAATAATTACTGTTGAGTTTTGTTATGTTTTCAATCATTTATTTATAGTAAATATTGACAGAAATATAACTAAATAATTCAGTATGAGGACTTCACTGGTCTAGCAATAGTTATAAAAACAAGTTGGTAGTTTGAAGATGTAAGTTGTTTCCCAGCAATTTTCAAAATGTCGAAAATATTATAGTTTCATAATTATTATTACAGTTCGATAACAATAGATGACTTGTTATTTATTTAAAAGGAATTGCGTATCACATTCAGAAACATGATAAATGTGGATTATTTTATTAATATTCCTAAGAAATTGTAACCTTATACTCTTAATTAAACAAATGTCGTATTCAGGCTGAAGTGCTTTACCGTGAAGCCAGCTTTCATCCACTAACGACACAAATATACAGATTACAGACGGCTTTAATTTCATGATTCTTTACACAGAAGGAATAGTTCAAAATAAAGAGTTTAAAACCTTGAAATGTCTCACAGATGTAAATGAAAAATGCATTTTGGGTTTAATTTTACTTTCCACTTTAGACTGTTCGTAGAAATAAAAACAGAATTTAACTTTTATTTCTTAAGCTTTATAGGTAATTTCTCAATACTTTCGCATGTTCCGTAGTATACCTGCTATAAGCCATGCCTGTTTATTTATTTAGGAGTATATGGCTTTGGTACAGAAAAAAAACAACAGAAAGCTAAAAAGGGAAATGAGAAATCCGTTTAGGTTGTAGACACCTATAAATGTTTGCCATTAGAAGATCGATCACTCAAATCAATGTTGTTAGTTATATTTCTCGATGTCAGTTTCGTGTGTCAAGACGTTTATGTGTTTCGACTTTGCGCTTGCGTGAGGGAGCCGGTTGGGTGTATTTCGTGGCCACACGACATGCAAGCCTGGCGTTCATCGTGTATGTTGTTATCGGTCCGTATAAAGTTAGCGCGAAAGCTTGCCTCACTCCATAGTTTCTGTCAACACACAATGATGACTGTAAGTCGTACAACGTTGGTTGCATGAGTAAAGATTTAGGGGGCGATGTAAAACACCTGTAGTTGCTACTCACATCAAACTTGCGGCCATGTGTTTTCTTCTGGAAACTTACTTGTTATCTCTCGTCCTGGTTAGCAGTGTTTACATTATAGAGGTTGAGTCTAATAAAGGTAAGCGTCGATTTCTCTAACTGCATACATGCTTTTGAAAATCGATGTCAGTCGGAACTTATAAATTCTAAGACAAGTGATATCTAGATATTAACTATATACGTAAGTCTCTTAAGGTGATGTTTCTCAATAATAAATGAGATGACATTATACGTTCAATCAAGTCCACATTGCTTACTAGAATATTAAGCAAGAAACATACATTACAGTGAACTAACTAATTACCTGCTCTTCAGTTATAGTAGAATATCATAAATAGACGCTATGTTTTTCATAAAGTGCCCCAAAAAATTTATCACCTGTTATTCGTCAAACAGATATTTTGTAACTGGCAACAGACATTCCCCTAATGGACACAGCAAATAACTCGATGTCGCTTTCCTCTACAGCAAATAAACAATTTTTCTCTTGAACTAATTATGAGTCCATTAGAAGCACCCTTGAACAGTTAATACAAGTATGTATTTCTGCATGTAACAAGTAACGACTAAATTTAAAGTTAAGTAGAGACAATCTAAATGATCAGTAAACAAACAAGCACAGTAGAATAGACTGAGAGAAAACAACTACTAAATTTAACTGTGTAGCGAAGCTCTGAACAACCAGAATACAAATGAACTTTTTCTTATATGAATACATGTAGTTGCTTGGCGTTTTGATCACTTCTGCACATATCATACTAAGATAAAGAAGCGACCTTTTAGGCTCACATGAAGCAGACACATAAATGGATGAGAATTTCATATTGTATGTGACAATACAACCCACAGCTCTCAGTCTCGATTCGTACTGGAAAGAGCACATGTAACTTCTGCGAATGTGATTTTTTATTCAGTGGTATTATTTTTGAAATAGCATAGGAATAAAAGTACATTTAATGTGTCTAAATACAGTCTAGGTCAAAATGCTTGTAAACTTTCTACATTGATGTCTGGAGTAGTTATTGAGTAAATGCCCGAGCAATAACCGAGAAGAACATGTACGAGTTGTTATTATGGTCTGAATAAGCTGTTTTGAACATTTGTTTGTCGAATCATGTATACATACCGGTGCCTTTGATGTAGTTGTTTTCGAAAGAGACCAACGTTTCGTTCAGACAATTTTTCTGTACTTGGTGTAGAGTCATGACTGTCGCGTGCTACAAGTTATAGGGTGTAAAATTGTTCAATTGTCCAAAAAAGGTGTGAAACAAACGGACATTGTCAGAATAGTAGGGTACCACCAGTGTACTGTATCCGGAATCCTCAAACGTCATTGGGCTACAGGAAACGTTCTAGGAAAGTCTACTGGTAGATGCTGAAAAAATGCTGCCCTAGACGAACGAAATGATAATTTGTTAAAACTAGATATTCTTGGTAAAAACAGTATTTCACTCCATCTCTCCTTCTTTGATCAATACGACGCATTATTCAAATCAAGACAACAGCAAAACGCAGCTAAAAATGAAGGTCATATTTATATAGAATTACTATTCATTTAACCAACTCGGTTTGGTTAGTGTCTTATGCTTAATATTAAAGCAGGCAAAAGTATAAAATTACTAATTAACCAACATGATACAGTAAGTGTACTTCCTTTAGAGCTTTATCCTAATTAAGACAACAATTAAAAGAAGTTAGAATTTACAGGAGTTTAACAAAAATATGGAATCTCTGCTGGTGCCAAAAGGCACCTTAGACCTTCCTTGTTAAACAGACATGTCTGCGCATTGGTTTTGCATTTCATTAATCTCACGATTGATTAATCAAGGATCACTTATATCTTCTGGGATTCAGCCTCGTAGGAGGATTGGTAGTAGAACACCTGGTGAGGATATTTCTAATTAAACACGCAATGATTATCAATATGGTAAAAGCAACAGCCTCTGAAGTGACGTTGGCAAACTTATTGCTAGTATTTGTTTGCTTGTGTCTTTGAAGTTAAGCACAAAGGTGCATAATGGTCTATGAGTCCATCACGGGTATTGAAACCTGATTTTTATTATTAGAAGTCTCCAGATTTTACCGTTGTGCCACTTAGGGTTCTGGTTTGTTAATCAAATCGAAGAACAGCTAGCTACGATGGAAATTGATGAAGTGCAATCGAAACCTTTTGATCATTTTGCCTTAGTGGCACAGCGGTAAAGTCTGGAGTCTTGTAACGATAGAAATCAGGTTTCGATACCCATCATTAGACTATTATCAATTTTTTTTTCTTTTTGTCGAAAACAAGTTATAGATAGGAGTGTGTGACTTCAGTTCAATCATAAGACACTATGAAAGAGTTGCTCAGCATGAACCACTGATCATCCTGTGGATGTGGACTCGAAAGATTGATAAATATGATCTGATCAGATGAGTGAGCATTCTTCCCTTTCCCATTAAATGGGAGTGCTGCATGTGGATACAGATAAAGGAAGTGTACACGTCGAGTACTTAGTTTTAACGATAAAGGGATTCGAATGGATCTCTTACGGACGGAACAGTATTTTACTGGGTAAAGTCTCGGTCAGACCGTTGCAAGTTAACAGACACTATGCAAAACTGTCCTAGAAGATCGAATTTATACTATGAAGCGGCACTTTAATCCTATTGGTGCTTTCCTGAATATAGTATAACAAGCGTTGCAGATTCACTTCCGATTACAAACCAGTCGTAAACTCTTAGTCCTAACGAATTATCATAGAGCATGAACGCTTTAAAACTGATATCCACGCTGTTTTCTTCACCAACATGTTAAAGGAATTGAAGGCAATTCTTATAGAATAATTTTTTTATCCTCCAACAATGCTAAAGAAAATTTTGCTCTGTCATTGCTTTCCTCAAGGCTAACGTTAGCCCATTACAACACATTATCAAACTTAAACATTAAAAAAAAAGTGAAACATTCTGTGTAAAATAATTTTAGCTTATTTCTAGAAACAACTCCTATGTATTACGTATTAGCGTTTTATAGGTCCCTATATGTTTTATACTTAAATTCAAGAGGTCTTCTACAAGGTGATTGTAGCGTCAACAACAAATAAAGACTATGTGATACGTATTAAGTTTGGAATAAATACTTGGCCCGGCATGGCCACGGGAGTTAAAGCATTCGACTTGTAATCTAAGGGTCGCGGGTTTGAATCCTCGTCGCATCAAACATGCAAGCCCTTTCAGCCGTGGGGGCATTAAAATGTGACGGTCAATCCTATTTTTCGTTGATAAAATAGTAGTCCAAGAGCTGGGGGTGGGTGGTGATGACTAGCTGCATTCCCTCTTGTCCTATACTGCTAGCGCAGATAGCTCTAGTGTAATTTTGCGCAAAATTTAGAAACCAAAACAAAACCAAAATGCCCCATCCTAAAATTTAAAAACACCTTTCTTCCAAATAATACAAGAAGACAAGCTAATTAAGGGGTACAATAGTACAAGTAATTGCTGACCATAACTCCTAGACTATACTTAAAAGTTGCAAAAAGAACAGTTTCATAATGGTCGCGAGGGAACATTACGACGAAAACAGTATTGCACAGGAAGACAATTTTAGTCAAAGTTTAGAAAGATTTCCTCATTTCTTAATAATCGATATTCAAGCTCAATAACTTCGTACACGATGTTACGTACTTCACCTCAGAAATGATGCAATGTTTTTTTATTATTTGTATTAGTAACGTAAGAAGCTGTCTTGGAGACAAATATGTTTTGGAAATGAATATAAAGTTCCTAAACATGTTGTAGTTAAGAGTCCTTACACCAGTTCTTGGATTCTAAAATGTGTTCTGACATAGAACGTTTGCTTTTTATCAAAAGAATTATTAGGCATAAGTATTTTTGCATATACGTCCTCTTAAATCTGGTAAGCCACTCGAGCGATCGTTACCAAATGTTGCATATACCATCAAGGCCCTTCAAAGGAGTGACGTAGATCATTTAGCGATCAGATATTGCCGGCCCCTATGTCACCTCTGACGTCCCCATATCTTTTCCTTGAGTTAAAATGGTGCACCAGCTAGTAAATTTTATAGTACATTAAAGTAGAGTAAATTTTTTATTCAATTTTTGATCATGTTAAAAATTAAATATTTGAAATATTAACACGCTTGTTCATTTTTTGTTTGTTTCTGAATTTTGCGAAAAGCTACATAAAGGGTATCTGCGCTAGCCGTCCCTAATTTGGCAGTGTAAGACTAGAGAGAAGGCAGCTAGTCACCACCTTTCACCGCCAACTCTTGGACTACTCTTTTACCAATGGCCCTACCGCTAAAAGGGCGAGCATGTTTGGTGCCATGGGAATTCGAACCTGCGACTCTCAGATTACGAGTCGAACGCTTTAACCCACCTAGCCATGCCGGGCCTAATTAACACGCAATGCATACCTCGAGGTGCCAACACTTCCTGATATATTGCCCACTTTTGTGGAAGGTGAACTGTGGAATTTGAACAGTAAAATAAGACATTTAGTACTAAATTAAACAGCAAAAAATGTTTTTCAGTGGTGTTTGTTTTAGGCATAAATACTCTAAATTTTATGATCGTTTATTGCAGTTTTTAGCTGTATTTTCTAGAAAAGTTCACCTTGACACAGGGAGCTTTTCTCTTTTATTTTCATTTTTTTTCTTTCACGAACATGAATGACAATAAATGCAAAAAAAGAAAACCCTTTTAAAAGTTATTGCATTTTGGAATGAATACTTATGTTGACCTTCCAATAAGTACAGAATGCATTACGAAACACCTTTTTGGACTCTTTGTTCATCTGACTCCCTCGTGGCACAGCGGTATATCTACATGCTTACCAAAAACTTCCTTCAGCTTCTTGCGTTTTCTTATTTTTCTGTTTAATTTGGCTGATATCACTTTTTGTTTTCTTCTCACCAGAGCATGGCCAGGTAGTTAAGGTACTCGACTCGTAATCTGAGGGTCGAGGGTTCGAATCCCCGTCACACCGAACATGCTCAAACTTACAGCTGTAGAGGCGTTCTAATGTGACGATCAATCCCACTATTCGTTGGTAAAAAGGTAGCCCAAGAGTTGGCGGTTGGCGGTGATGACTAGCCATCTTCCTGCTAAATTAAAGACAACGAACAAAGACAGCCCTCGTGTAGCTAGCTTTGTGCGAAATTTAAAGAACAAACAGACAAACAAATTTTACAAGGGAACTCTTCGATGGGGGTTGCTTTCGTTATCAACTCGTGTCTTTTTTATATACTGTCGGTAGATATGGTATAATTTCATTAGGCTCAGGAAGACTCCAATTTTCCTTTTTCTCGGCTTAAGTACTTTCTTGGACAGAGAACAAATTTGTACCACAGAGTTAATGCATTGCGTGTTAAAGTAAACTTCTGGTTTCTTCTTATTTATAACGAAGAAATATCATTTCAATATCTCATATGGAAAAATATATTCCTTCTTTGTTGTCTCTCTTCTGTTTCGCGTTTTCATCTTGACTGCTGACTTTTCTCGCTTGCTAGGCAGTAAGTTTGGAGTCTTATAACGTTAAACATTTGATTTTGATACCGGCGGTGGTCAGAGAACAAAGAATTATGTACTCTTGAGCTTAACAATAAAACGAATTGTAACTTTGAAGGTTTGTTAGAGTATACTAAATTAACACGTATTTACTTAAATAATAACACATATTTATTGACAAATTTATTTTAAAAAACACCACCACCAACAACTTTATTTTAAACAATGTTAAGATATTTTTTTACCGTTAATAAATTCAATGAAGCAGGCACATTGTTTGATAAAACATGCATGGCTTTAAACTAAATGAACTCGCCTTCCTGAACGTTCTTGTCTGCATCCTAAACAGTTAGCAAGTATGAACTGTGCATCTTCTGCTAGCGACATGTTCTATTGGAGTTATGTCATTAGTAATAATGGAAATTGATGAATACTGGTTTGATCACATGTTATTACCCGATTGATATCTGAATAACACCAGATGCTGCAAACAAATTTATCTATACAGATTTAAGCTTTAATTATTCCATTCATATGTTACAATATATAAATATTTCCATAGAGTTGATAATACGTTGTTGTTATTTTTTGTCCTTAAAATCACGTTAATTTTTAACCGCCCAGTAATGGTTGTTAAAATATATAAATATATATATTTAAAGCGTAAAGATTCATTTGCACTGTACCCACAACAGTGATCAAACGCTGAATTTAGTTTGGACTTATTTGTCATTAGATATATAGAGTATAATTTTAGTCGCTTCAAAGTTTCACCAGGTTGACTTCGTATCATAAGTTGTACTTGATGATGCCAGATTAATTTAATGAAACTTCTATTTGTTTGCTTGTTTTGTATTTAAGTACCAATCTGCACAAAGGTCTATCGCTGCTCAGCCCATAACCGGTATCGAAACCAGGTTTCTCGCAGAGATGCTGCTGTGCCACTAGGGGAAGCGGTGAAATTTTGTAAAGATACTCTGTATATACGATACTAAATAAGCTTTTAAGTTTTACGTGCAAGTGTACCTTCTTAAATTATGCATTAAATTTAGCGCTTAAGTTCACAAATTTAACGCTGAGTCACGAGGAAGGGGTCACGTATGTGTGTATAGCAAAGCCACATGGAACTATCTGCTATGTCCACCAAGGGGAATCGAGCCCCTGATTGTAACATTGTAAGTCACCAAACTTACCGTTGTTCCAGTGGGTGAGAGGGGGGCCCGGTTAAAATACTGAGTGTTTAAAGAAATATTTCGACTTGTTTCTTTTTTTATCTACAGGTCCTGGGATGCAAGCCTGTCTATTACTTTTCTGTATTCTATATAAATAGCACATTAAAGTGATGAAAATGTCCATTATCGATTAGATTCCGTATTAAAATTTTTAAGTTTTTTAGGTGTTTAATTAGATTCCTTACTCAGATTTTAAGTGTTTTTAGGTGTTTAATTGGATTCCTTTCTAAGATTTGAGTTTTGTCTCAAGAGTTTATGAGTAGTATATTCAAAATTACTGTTATCTGCTCAGTCAGTTTAATACGAACGAAATGTCATTGTTATCATTTTAATAACTTTAATCACACTTAATAAACGTTTTAAATTATTATCAATACAAGAAACAATCTTCATATCGATAACCTTCTCAGACAATTGATAAAAAAAACAAATAGAAATCTTCTGGGGGATGATACAAAAGCGAATTTGTTATCTGATTTCATATTATTTTTATTACACAAACAACGTGTTGGATCATTTCTACTTAATCCAAAATATTACAAGTATCTTAATTTACATATTTGTGTAATTTATTTTAGATTTATGGTTTCATCAGCGATGTTTTTTTTATTTCCAAAAGCAATATGCAGATGTTTTTTATGTTTCAGTGTCTGATCATTTGCACGCTAATTGGATAGTCTATGTTATTTTAGAAAAGCAAAAATAAATTAATTTCGATTTCGATGCAACTTTTGAAAAAAAATGGTTGGCAGGTCAATTGTGATATCCTTTTGTATATATTAAGCGAGATTCGTTCTGCATAAAACTGAAAAATAAATATAATATTTAAGAATCTTTTTTCTCAAGCATTTTTTCTGAATTGAGCTGTAGGCTATAGATGGATTTTTTTTACCTTTTTTGCCTACTCGGCAAATATTAGATGGCTCTTTCATAATTTGTTTACTTTATATTTAAGCAGTGTATATATCTTATCGGCAAAGTTTCATACGAAATTATCGTCTTTATTCATTTTGTTCTGTGACATATATTAAAAGATTATCTTTCAATCATCGTGTATCTTTAATGAATTTTGTGAAAGTTTGTGATTTAGAGCACCTGGGAAAAAGATTTGATCTCATAATATATGCAAATACAGTGTTTTTTTCTCCATATCGACGACATATAGTTATTTCGTTTAAATACTCACAGGAAACAGAATCCGTCTCACCCAGTTTCTTAACAGATACTGTTTCTTTCATGATATCAACCTTTGCTCTGAAGATGTAAGAGAACTTTGAGCTGGATTATCTTCAGGGTGCTGAGAAACAATAACTCGTGATTTTCAACTTCTCTTATCACCATGAAGATGTTTATGTAGGAGAAAAATAAGTCCTCTAAAACAAAGAACTGGAGAGTCGAAGATACGGCTTGACTTTACCATTTTGAGAAATATGTTTTAGCTTAAGGATCAGACATTTCATGATACGAAAGTGATTGGAACACTACAATGAAAAACAAAAAATGAAGCAATTAAATTCTAACGGGGGTTTATCTAACATCATTACAACAAAGCACTGAATAAATGAGATATACCATATAATAGTGTTGCATTATCTTCATCACATCTACACAAGGTTCTTCGCTAACACAGCAGTAAGTCTACAAAGTAACAACGCTAAAATTAGGGGTTTAAGTCCTCTGGGTGGACACAGCAGATAGACCGATGTGGATTTTACATAAAAGAGAAATAATATACACACATACCCATCTGTCCAGGAATCTAAAAACAAATTAAACAAGCAACTATAAATTTCATTTAGAAATCTGATAAAGTAGTCAAAAAACATTGCACTGATCTCTTCCAACATATGAAAGAACCGTTTAAAGGAAGTAAAACCAAATACAGATTTTATTCTGTTATGTTTTTGTAAGGGTCATAGTGTCTGTCGAAGTTAAGATAAACGCTAAACACCAAATGAACTCACGTTTTGTGTTACTTTAAAAGAATACGTTGATGACTGTCATATATATTCAAGCTTTACGTTAACTAGTGTAATAAATACACCGGTATAAGATGAACATCTTAGAGTTAACCGTTTATATTAAAATGATATTGAATATGTAAATCAGTAAGTCGTGTGACAACCACAGTCGATGTATAGTTACCGTGAAACGCAATGGGTCTGAAAGACATTTTCACATTCTTTGGCTTTACGTAAGCTGTGTGTAATCATTGAAAGTTGATAGCTTTTTCAAAGGGTGTTTAATGTGAGGAACTCTAAACCGCCGAATATTCCCTAAGAAAAATATAACTGAAGTTCTCTGATCTTAATATCATCCGACTGCTTTTCGATGAGTGACTTAAAGTAAGATGTTCCTATCTGGAGCCGTCTTATCCTGCACTAGCACTTAACTTTTTCTGAGAAATTCGACAAGACAGTCACGGCCTTGTCGATCACACCGAAAACAGTTAAATGATGATCTAAGTGGTTCAAATGCATTTATTCTAAATTTTAGTTGTTATGAAGTAGGTGGTGGCCATTTTACCACATCTTGGGGGGTATATTTTATCCACCCTTACAGTCAGGTTAATAAGAAGTGCATTGTTGTATTTATGAATAATAAAACAAAATTATTTTTTCTTACAAAAACGACATTCAAAGTTAAGGTGGCCGTCTTATTCATCTTTCTCTACACTATTCACTTCCACGGCATATCTAATAATTCGATGGATCCACAGCTAGTTGGAGAATGAAACGTGTGTTCAACATATTCCTTATGCAGACATAATTAACACTCAATTCATCTGTAGGTTTTAATTCAATAAAACTTTGAAATGAGCGCTGAGAAATCTTCGTCCTTACACAATAGATGACTTTACGGAAAATAAACAAGGCAAACGGTTCTTCGTTAGAAATAAAATTTTATAACGAAGCTTTAGTCGCAGGGCTATCGTCAAGATGCACGATTGTCAGAGAGATCAGGATCGGACGTGGATTGTAATATTATTTAAAAGAATGTAGTCAACCCTAGTAACTTTGTGCTATTTTAACGTACTAAAAGACATTTACCCTCCCCAATAGAATACTCATAGCTAATAGACTAAACGTCATGAGATAAACAAAACTACTTATTTTTTGTTTAAAATATTTTCTACTTTTTAAGGAATTTTGAATTAGTTGTTTTCCCTATTCCAAAACAAGATAAAAATTAGGACAACTGTTTAATTAAACTATTCATTATGATACAGATTTTTTTTCGATAGTAGAAAATAATATTTATAGCATGGTCAGAGCCAACTTTACTGAAATTTTCAATGATTTTACTTACTTTTACACGCATGGTAACAGAACCAAGACATACATTACACAATGTTTTATTTTACAATGAATTACACTGTATTTGAGGGGCCTCGAGCCCTTTATCTTTGTTTATGGAAAGAAATAAATATTTTTGTATTAATAGAGGAGAGAATATAAAGATAAAATTAAGTTAAGACATCGAAAATACATTTCTTATTGTTATCCTTTTGCCAATGACTTTTTTATGCTAATTCAAATCAAGGCCTCAGATCAAAACGTTGACTTCTATAATTCATTTAAACGTATTTTGTTCATGGTCTTCTTAGAAAAGATCTAAATTGGTTCAGTACGTATGCGGACTTATAACGCTAAAAATTGAGTTTCGATACCTGTGGTGAGCAGAACACAGATTGCCTACTGTGTAGCTTTGTTAAGCTGATTATTAACGTTAGTTAACTATTAGATAAAGTAATAAAACACAAAGTAGTACAATGGGCTATCTATGTATGCTCTGGTCACCATGGGTATCGGAACTCGGATTCTAGTGTTAAAAAGCTCGCAGACATACCGCTGTGTACTGGAGAGGGCTCTGATTAAAGGAAAAAATAGCTAGAAAATGTGATTTCCTCTACTAAAAACTACTGAGGTAGTAAGCTATGTGAAGTCTAGACTCAATAAATGGAAGCTGGTTTGAACTATACGATCACATTTACGTATCCAATAAAACAGAAAGTTAACTTAGGGATTTGATCACAGGGTGATCTCATAAATCAAATTTTTGTTTTAATGATTGCCAAACTTCAGCCAAACTTTTGATACTTGTATCATCTAAGTAGTTAAACTGCAGCTACAGAACATCAACGAACCAACCATTTTCCGAAATGGAGACCATCTTCTCTGGTGATAAAAATGAGAATAAAGGAAAAATAAAATATGTGCTGTTCAGCGTTTTTTGTTGTTGTTGTTATTGCTATGGTGACTCATACTGACATGTGATGACATGTGGCAAATTACAGTTTCAGGTATACAATAAAAGTGCCGCTGTAATATCTTATTTTAACAGTAAGTTTGAAATTACATATTTAGATTAGACCCAGTAGCTTGAAAATATTTATGTGGATATAGTTTGTTTATTTCATAATTTTTATGCAATTTATACAAGGCCTATCCGCGAATAAACCTACCTAATTTTGAATTGATATCAATGGAAGAAAGCAGCTACTCAAACGCCACCTACCGCCAGTTCTTGGGCTACTTTTATTTGAGAGAATATTTGATCGTCACTCTTATAACACATCTACCATTCAAGAATGCAGAGTGTGTTTTTGGGGCTGTGGTATAAGAACAGAGAATCTTTGAATTTACTTTGCGGCATGATTACCACTAAGCCACGCTTAGCCTAAGTGAGTATAGTGTACTTTGGAAAATTCAGATTGACTGACGAAAAATAAATTTAAAAACATATCACTTTTAAAAAATCGTAGCGGTCTAACTTCTTATTATCATGATAGTGAATTTCTTTGAAGCCCCAAAATATCTATTGAACTCAATAAAATAATCAGGTTTCGTTACAAAACATAAATTATAAAGGACCAACTTATTTGTTAAATATTTATACTTTTGGTTATTTAAGATTGTGTATAAAAAAATTATTTATATAAAATTACAACATATACTTTAGAACCGATTCATAGTTCTGAATACTTGAACATACCATAACGAAAAAAAATAGGAAAATGAAATATTTATATTTATTTTAGAATATCTTCCATTTGTAACCAATGTCAGTAATATTGAGAAGATTACATTCAAGGTTTAGGGCACAGAGAATCAATCCAACCAGATCTGGATACCTTGTAGAGCTGAACAAGTCCTTTGTTGATTGTTTGGTTGTTGCTGGTAGTGCTGTAGTACTCAATTATGTGTTTGAAAACAATTTGTACATTTCTCTTTGAGACACAGAATAGAACCGTAGTGTAACAAATAAGAACTATAATAACCATAACTATCACTGATAAGTGTGTGTGTCCCAAGCAAGTGATTGTTTACTCGGACATTTCTTTATTTGTAACACAAAATAGAACCGCAATATAACAAACAAGTACAATTATCACTTTGACTACCACCGATAGGGGTGTGTCTCAAGTAAGTGATTACTAACTTGAACCAAACAAATCAATGATCACTTTGAGTCCCTAGTAAGTTGTTATTTATTTGGACGTTTTCTTAAGACACAAAATAGAACAACAGATAACGAACGAGGTCGTTGGTCAGTTTGCTTATCACTGACAGACTGTCCCAAGAAAGCGGGATACTTCTTTTCTTGAGACATAAAGTTGGACATCGGTGTAATAAATGACAGATAGCCAACCTTGTTGATTATATCTGCCAGGTGTGATCCAAGCAACCAAGTAAGGTTTATTTGCACAGATATGTTGGCTGAAAATATGCTTTGAAATGTGCTTCGTTACTGTTTGTCCACTGTATCATATTTATATGACTCATCGGCTAGTCTCTTAGCTTATAATGTTAAAAATTGGGTTTCCCTATCCGCAGTGAATAGAGCAGATTGCTCTTTGCTTAATATCAAACAGGAAATCAGCCTGAATAGAAATGGGGTTAGGTCAGAGACCCCTATGATTTTAGTAAAGTCGTCCCTAATTCTGAACGAATAATCTGATCGAGTGGACAGAAGAGGATGTCATCACCGAGCATAATTTGTTACCACTATGGTTCTTTGTATGGTTCTTTGAACCGAACAAAAGAAGATTGATTTCTTTATTTACAGATTAAAGTGTGATGCATTCTCATCCGTCTCGAATTTTGGGCTTTTTGATCGACACCGAAATGCACCAGTAACTCGACGGTTTGGGAAGTATGCAACTCGATTATGTTGAACAACCGTTACTACCTCAGTGCAAACGTTAGCAATAAGAAAATGACACATTCCATAAAAAAACACAATAATGTCCTGAAATATCTTGGTGTTCAAAAGAATTAGGTAGATAACTCTGAAGTTATTTTCTCTGGTTACAGAGTATCGTTGAATGATGATAAGCAGGAATGCGTCCACATTTTGTGGCATATTTGTTGCGTAGATGTATATAAAATTTTGATGACAATAACGTGGTGATATCCAGATAAAATGTTCCAGATTTAAAAAAAAATTAAATGTTTGGATAACATCCATAATCTGTTGTGCTTCCAGTTCACTTCCACTCATCTTAAAAATTAGTTCTGTGGCCTTTAAGGAGAAATAACAAAAACAGCTATTTATGATAATTACCAATCAAAAGAAGAAACGACATTCTCGCTAACCAATAACTTTCTACCTTACATACAACATACAACGCTCTTCTTATCCAATAACAATTGGAGGAGGAACAGAAAATTATCTTACGTGACGTTTTCCTTCCCTCAGAGTTCGGAGGAAAACAGAACTTAGCATTACTTTAAACGACAATTTTTAATCCACAGGAATTGGAAGGAGATTTAAAAACGACCCTCCTCCGCCATTTTATGTTTTAGAATTTTGGAGTAAAACAGAAGCTGATTCTACTCGAATCTTTCTTTTTGTTCAGATAATTTTTGAGCAGTCTGTTCATACATCCCTCTTGCTAACCATGTCTTATAATAACGAAACTATATTTCTAATAAACCTACAGCTTTAAGGATTCAAGCTTGCTCCTATGACGTTTAAGTGTTTCTGTTCACATTATTATTTTCAACAGAATAGTAAAACACTTGTAATAGAAACGAAGAGCGCTAACACTTTTCTTGATTTGTAATTCCATGATTAATGACTTCAACAAGTTATTTGTCGTAATTACCGCCATTTGATGCATCTAATGGATACATTCACTTATTTGGTAAAATAGAGACGTGCTATTTCATTCGTATTACGAAAGTGAAATTGATTCATATAAAAATAAATGCAGGATATCCAAAGATGATGAAACACGTTATACTTCGTCAAATGGTCGAGTCTTACATTTCCATCAGTCAGCATAATGAACTAGAATATGAAGGTTTTGATATTCATTAAACTTTAACCTCTTGTCATTTAGCGCCGAAGCTCTTAGCGCAGCCTCTTGTCTCAAGCATGTAATTTATCAGCAAAGAGCGGGATGAAATTGTAGGCTAAATTCTCAATCCACAAGAAACAAATTATGTGCCATAACGGAGCGACAGTCGTAATCGCACGTTCGGGACGACAGCGCTTACACCAAGGCAGAGGGCGCGGCTCGTCCTCTAATGTTCAGTCATGATCAACGCTGAGATATCCCCCAATCATCAAATAATACAGCTTACAACAAAGCCCTGCCGAGCTCACGAAATCGGACACTCCTAGACATAGTAATCATACACACGTATAAGAGAATATATTTCTCACTCTGGAGAATATTACAATCAAAATATATGAGTTTTAGCTTGTATACTTTGCAATTGTAAGATATTTGTACTTCTAATTCGTTAGTTATCTGGTAGTTTAATTTAGCTCATTTCTCTCGGTAGCCTGTAAATTAAAACGTAGAAATAAATATATATTTTTTCTTTCAATGTTAATGTTCTTCAAATATCGAATCATTCTGAGAACTATTTGAGGATGCTCTTTGCTGTGACTTTTGGGAGCGTGGTCTCACTGGTTCAGATTTATGTACTGATAATAATTACGGTAAAATAAACTTGTTTTTAAAACATGTGTTTAACTTAGCACAAAATCACCCAACGATGTTATTCACTATTTCACAGTGTTTGTAGAAACCAGACATTTGGCCTTTTTCAACACTACATTCTTAACCATGTCCCTTACTATTAAGCGTACTATGAGGTGGTCGCTAGAAAATCGGAAAATTTGTCAAACAGCTATTTATTTTTACAAAGAATAACTTTTACAAAGTTTTTCAAAGGCATATGTTATATTTCACTCATAGATGCTCAAAATGCATTTTATTCATGATGTAAAGAAATCAAAATAGAAATGAGTAAGCACGCATTTTGTTCATGATCTAATCTGACCCTCAAATTTTCCGCTTTTCTAGCGACCACCCTGTATTAGCACTAATGCCTTAAGATCAATAAATACCTCTCTGTGGCACAGCGTCTCATCTGCGGAAACAGGGTTTCGATATACGTGGTGGGCAGAGTACAGACAGCCCATTGTGTAGCTTTACAAACAAACAGACAAAACTATAAAATTGTAATCATTTTTCGCCAGCTTGTACAAGGACGAACACACCATGACAACTGTGACTGTATAGAACGGATTACATAAATAGTGATCCGACCCGAGCTGTGATTGTTGTTTTCCAACTAATATTTTTCTTTAGTTACGTTGTTATTTTAGCTTTAGTTATACTTATAGTTAAAAATTTGTACCTCTGGTTTTAATTAATTAAAACTGTTAGTTTAATTTTAGATGTAGTTATTATTAGTCTTAACTAGATAACTACTTAGTGTGAGTGTCTTAGGCATTTATGACGTATTATATTCGCTTACACAGGGATTTCAGTCAGCCCTCTGGTCCCTTAATGCACATAGATATATCTTAGATATCTAAATAACTTTCTTCTCTCGCTACTATTACATTATCATTTCATATGTTTTTAAGTTGTAGTTATATATTTCATTAGATCATATTGTTTGTGGTCGTTATTAGATGTTTTCGTCAAAGTTAGAATGTATTGAGAAAAACACTGAACACAGCTACCCCAAAGAAATCTGGTTTGAGCTAAACAGGCACTCCAACGGCACAACGGTGTGTCTGTAGGCATGTAAAGCTATAATTCAAGTTTTGATACCCGTAGGTAGGCCATTGAGTATCTTTGTGCTTAATTACAAACCAACAAACAAAGAAATTGAGCGAAACGCGCCTTTGACAATGGATAGAAGAAATATAATGTGGTCTTTTTAACTTAAAAATCTGTAAGAGATTACTTCAAGAACATAATACTTATAAATCTAGTGGGTCTAATAATAATGTACAGTGATAAATAAAATTTTATATTTATTTTTAAGATATATATATAATATTAAAGTATGTAACAAGTCCTAGAAAACTGGGATTATTCCTACTGTACCGTGATGTGCTAATGTATCTTGATATTCGCTCACAATTAAGAATATAACTCGTGAATACAAATAACTTTCCAAAAATATCCAAACGAATTCAGAGTAATGTAAAAATTAACTATTGTTCATATTAATTCAGAGTAATGTACTTTTGGTGTAATATGATAACTAACCCTATGTAACAAAATTTTTACTTTTCTTGTTTCTGAGCAGAAAGTGTTATTTCCCAATTGCTTGTGCCTAACGTAAATAAAAAAGACCTATTTTTCTCTTCTAACTTTGCTTTTGTGACCTGGGTCATGAAAGTTTCAAATTTATCCATTTTCCAAAACATTCCAGGTATATTCAGGGCTGAGTTAGTGATAGAAAACTTTCTCGAACTTACAATAATTTTCCAGAATGTTGTAGAACTTACAAGAATTTTCAAGAACCTTTTAGAATTTTCTAGACTTTCCCATAGTAATATATATACAGGGGTTCACCACTCACCACTTCAGTTTAGTTCTAGCTGCCCAAGTAAACACATAGACCTATATGATTTTATCAGAGATGGCATCAAGAAACTACAAGCATTCTCCAGACACATTCTGCTATGTATGTGGCCAATTTATCAAGACAAGAGCAAAAGGTACTCTGTGATAGCATCTGTTAAAATGTGTGAAGCCTGCAAGACATATTTCCGCATGCCTGTCGGGGATCAATACAAACTCTGGGCACCTCATTTTAACTGCGAGCACTTCAATAAAACTATAGAAAATAAGAATGACAATATTTGCTTCCTTGAATAGTAAGATTTTATATTATACAAATTTTAGACCTTTCAAAATTCAGCGCACCTCAAAAAGGAATAAAACAACGTCAAGACCTTCCTAGAAGTCTTGAAGTGTGATGAGTATGGCTGGGAGATTATCAGAGATTTCAAAATGGTAGCATCCTGATGGGTCTCCAAGGTTTTCCTGTTATTTTTGCCATTGGAGCAGCAGGAACTTTGCAGCGCACTACAACAGGAAGCACTGGCTATAACGGAACGATTTCTCTGTGTGGAGGCACAATGTCAAGTGGGAGCTACTAGTGGACTTCCAGGAAGTGTTGTTCTTACCATTCCACATAAAATTGAGTCTTATGAAACAATTTGTCACAGCTCTTGATAAGGAGTCTGCAGCCTTCAAGGACTTTCAAGACTTCTTCCCTAAGCTGTCTGAGGCAAAGGTTAAAGCTGGTGTCTTCGTTGGACCACAAATATAGAAGATCCTGGAGTGTACAGAATTCCCCAAGAAGTTCAGTAGGAAGGAAAAGAAAGCTTGGGTCAATTTTGTCGCAGTGGTTTAGGGATTCTTGGGCAGTCATAAAGGCGAATATTATGTGGAACTGGTTGAGGCTCTGGTGAAGGACTACGGTAAAATGGGTTGCAGGATGTCTCTGAAAGTCCATATCCTTGACGCTCATTTTGATAAATTCAAGGAGAACGTGAGTGCATACTAAGAGAAGCGAGATGAGCGCTTCCACCAAGATATACTGGTCTTTGAAAGCCGCTACCAAGGAGCGTATAACGAAAACATAATAGGAGACTATTCTTTGAGGCTAATACGTGAAAGTGATTCACATTACAGTCGCAAAATCTCGAAAAACTACTCACTTTTAAACATTTTAGCTCATTTTTATATAACTTTAGTATAATTACGTGTAAAGATTGATACATGTGTTCTTTTATTTAGACCTTATGGAAATTAAAACGTGCGAATATGGCCTTTTTTACATGGAAAATAGGTTAATTTCGAAATTTCGTTATCCAGGTCACAAAAGCAAAGTTTTAAGAGCATAATGGCTATTTTCTGTACTTTTACAATATAAGGAATTAAGAAATAACGCATACTATCCAAAAACAAAATTTGTGTTACATAGCGTAATTATTGTTCATACAAATTCAGAATAATGTACTTTCGGTACAAAATAAACAAAAACTATTGTTCATACAAATTCAGAGTAATATACTTTCGGTGTAATGTGAAAATAATTATTATTCATACAAACTCAGAGTAATATACTTTTGGTATAATGTAAAAAAATAACTATTGCTCATACAAACTCAGAGTAATGTACTTTCAGTATAAAATAAAAAAGAATTATTGTTCATACAAATTCAGAGCAATATAATTTCGGTATAATGTAAAAAATAATTTTACAACAGAAAATTCTGTATAGTTTAACTTAAGTCTCTACCAAATTGCCACTTTTCTTTTTACAAATCCTCACTTTAATCTACCACCATTTTACAAATCCTTACTTTAAACTCTCTACGTTAAAATCATATTTTAGCTTTATCAACGGCCAATGTTTCTTTTTTTTTGTCGTTGTTGCCATTTCCTAGATTTATACTTGTCAAGTGTGTAAATATTGTTTTGAAATATAAGCTACTTTTTCCTTATAAAATTTACGGTTTTTTACTGTGTTATCTAATATCAATTACTTAAAAATTGATAAGACGTCATCACAATCATAAAAGTTTTTTTCGCCGTTATTTATGCAATTTGAGCGCACAATAGCGTGATAGAACATGTAGAAAATATTGAATTGTGAACTGCGTTTTTCCTTACTAGATGGTTTTCGGATGCAGAGTGCTATACATTAAACAAGGAAACACATTTTTTCTTCAGTTTCAGAATATGTATATATATGAACTATGTGACATAAATATTTACTGAGAGTCACGTAGCTCAATGCCGTGTAAATATAACTTTGAAGCTTGAGTTAGATGGTAAAGAAATAGAAAGCTAACGAGAATTTGTGATGACGAGAAACCCACTTGTTGTAAAAATGTATCCTGAGGTCAACCTAAAAAATTAGATATAAACCTACTTTTAAAGAAAAATAAATCAGAGTCAAAACATAAAAAAAAATCTTTATTTTTAGTATAACAAAAACTCAGTGAAAGTGCTTGTCTTCAGTAAACAGTTAATATTTGTTGTGTCTCCCTTTTGCTTTAATAACTGCAGACAGTCTTTCAGGCATCATTTCAACACATTTAATCAAAGTGTTCTTTGGGATGTTACTCCAAACGTCTATAATACACTTTCGTAATGTTTATTTGGAAGTAATGTTTGATTTGTCAAGTTTTTGATCTATCATATTCCAGATCTGCTCAACTGGGTTGAGATCGGGGCTCTGTGGGGGCCAAAGCAATGACACCAGCAGCTTCTTTCTTAAAAATAATGTTTGCACAGTTTGGGGTAGAAACCTTTATCAATAATATTAAATGTATCAGTATTTGATGGTACTTGTACTGGTTTATCACTCCATTAATTTTGCCTCAACAGAGAAACACACCCCCGTACCATCATATTGCCTATCCCATGCTTCATGGTAGGTGCTCTACATTGAGATAAGTATTTTCATCCTTCTTCCACCAGATGTACAACCTATACTTTGAGCTAAATGTTTCGAATTTGCCATAGTCCATCCATAACACCCTTTTACAATCATCAACATTTAGTTTCGTACTTTTTTAGCAAATTTCAGTCTCTTAATACTATTTGGAGATGTAAGTAAATATATTTTTTTTACTGTTACATGACCAAATAATCCAATTTCGTTGCTTTATTGGTAAGGTACGTCTGGAAACTTCTCTGTCATATGATACAAGGTCGTTTATCTCATGCGGGAGATGAGTGACAATCTTTCTTCATACCCGAATATTATATAGAAGAAGATACTTCACATCAGTATCATTGAGTTTAGGTGTTCTGCCTCTTCATTTCCTTTTTTTAAAATTTACTATCTTGGTCTCACAACTGTGGTGTACTTGATAATATTTAAGGAACATTTAAAGTCCGCACCAATTTGTCTACAAGTCCAACCAGCATCGTGTAAAGTCCGCACCATTTTGTCTACAAGTCCAACCAGCATCGTGTAAAGCTTTTATGCGAACTTTCTGCTTCACTGATGATTCTCTACGCTTTTGGGGCAGTGGCATGACAGCAAAGTTTAATACATATACCATTAAACACTGGTTTTATCAAGGTTTAGTTGTAGAGTGCTGTTACATTGATTATTTCTAGCATATACTGGTACCATAAACTATCGTGTTTCTTTATAGTTAAAACACTGCATGGAGTTTTATGACAATTATTCCAGACTTAAATTTGAACCGTATGTTCATTCAAGTAGAAATCCTATGACATGCCCTTCATACAAGTGTGTGGGAATTTTAAAGAAAGGTAAGTATTCTCATCCTAGTTCATTCAGTTGTCAACATGGATCAGTAAAGCAAGACCATTGTGTTGAGCTACATTCTGTAATGGGATTGAAAAATTAGTCCCATAAAATGGAAAGAATGAAAAAATATTCTCTAGTTTTATTGTATGTCCATTTATTTACCTTATCTACACTAATACTACATGGTCAAAAGTATGTGGACACTCAACCATCACACTCATGTGTGCTTGTTGAACATGTCAATCCAAAACCATGGATATTAAAACAGAGTTGGTTCCCCCTTTGCTGTTATAACAGTTTTCACTCTTCTGGGAAGGCTTTTCACTAGATTTTGGAACATGGCTGCTGGAATTTGGTCCTGTTTAGCCACAAGAGCATCAGTGAGTTCTGGTAATGATGTCGGGCAGGAAGGTCTAGCTCTCAGTTGGCTTTCCAATCATCTTAAAGGTGTTCGATGGGGATGAGGTCAGGGCTCTGTGAAGGCTAATTAAACTCTTCTACACTAATCTCGGCAAACGATGTCTTTGTTGATCTCGCTTTGTGCACGGGGAGGGGCATTGTCATGCTCAAACAAAAAGTTACACAAAGAAACACAAAGTTAGAAGCACACCATTATCTAGAGTGTCATTGTATGGTGTAGCGTTAAGATTTACCTTCACTGGAACTAAAAAGCCTAGCTGAAACCATGTAAAACAGCGCCAGACCATTATTTCTCCTTCACAATACTTTACAGTTGGCACTATGAATTCAGACAGATAGCTTTCCTCCTGGCAACTGCCAAACCCAGATTCGTCCGTCAGACTGACATATAGAAAAACATGATTCACTCCAGACAGTTTGCTTTTCACAACTCCATTGTGCATGGTGATCTTAGACTTATGTGCGGCTGCTTGGCAATGGAGACCAATTTCAATTAGCTCCCGATGAACAGTTCTTGTGGTGACGTTGCTTCCAGAGTCAATTTAGAACTCTGTAGTGAGTGCTGCAGCTATGTACAAATGAGTTTTACGCGCTTTGCGCTTCAACACTTGGCTGTTCCGTTCTGTGAGATTGTGTGACTTATCGCTTTGTGGTTGATCTGTTGTTGCTCCCAGACGTTTCCACTTCACAATAACACAACTCACAGTTGATAGGGGCACCTCTACCAGGGCAGAATTTTGACGAACTGACTTGTTGGAAAGGTGACATTCTATGACAGTGTTATAAAAAGATTTCTATAGTTCGTGACTGAATGATGATTAGTGAGATCTTCAGCAAGACCCATTATACTGCCAATGTTTGTCTATAGAGAATGAGTGGCTGTATGCTTAATTCTATTCACCTGTTAGCAATAGGTGTGGCTGAAATAGCCGAACCCATTAATTAGAAGGGATGTCCACATATATTTTGCCCATGAAATGTATCATCGATATATATATATATATATATTATCAATTATCATTAATATCTTTTTGATTCTTATATTATCAAGATCCTTCACAACGCCTTGAAATATTCATTAATTCATAAACTATTAAAATCTTTCAAAAATCATTGAAATACTTATTAATTCATAAACTATTAAAATCTTTCAAAAATGAATGAAATCTTCATTCAGTCACGAACTATCGAAATCTTTCAAAAACAATGAAATATTCATTCAGTCCTAAACTGTCATGCCATTATCTCTCGTCATCCATCAAAACTTAAGATCATATATTACAAAATTTGACTTTTATTATAAAATCAATTTACCATAAATGGCTTACTAGGACTAGTCTTAAAAGCTTTTTGCTCTTATTATTTGTTCAAAATAAGATAGGAATATAATATAAAGTTTTTAATGCCTTATAAACCACTGTGTAACCCTCTGTCTTGAACATAGTTTTGTGTAACTGACCTGAGGAAGCCATATCTTTGTTAAGCACAAAGCTATGCAATGAGCTATCTGTGCTCTGCTTACCGTGCATGCATCGAAACCTGATGTTTAGCATTCAAAAAATTTTGAAGATTTCCCCTAAGCCACCGGAAGGTGTAAACTGAAATATAGTTATGGGGCGACAGAGAAAAACAAAAATGTACCATTATCTTGAAAAGAAACAACAAAACACAATGAAGTGTGACAGTAATACGAAAGAAGAGAATTACTTACAATTCAGAATATTAAATTTGAGTTACAACTGAAAATGTAAATATTTCTTACAGAATCGAAATAACATTACAATGAAAGGCCAGCCTTGAAACGATCTGTGGACTGGTTTTTTTTCTTCTTTGTTGCAAAGAATTTGATATAATACTTTATACCAAAAGGCAGTAAAATTCAGTTTGTCTTTTTTTCTTGGTTAACACATATAAATGACTAAGTTGTGTTGTGAGGATAAAAATATCCAGTTGTAGGTATAGATAAGGTTTTTAGTGAGATATGCCCTCTTTCTTTCGGCTGCACTGGGTATGTATGTGATGAAGTACAAGCGATAAGCTCTGTCTTATGCATTATTCACACTGAAAATATATAACAAATAGAGTAACCAAAAGAATACTGTAAGTTATGAAAATGCGTTAACCGTAACTCGTAAATACTTGGTTCCAGGCAAACCATTTCCAGACCTCATAAATTTTAACAAATATGCGTCAATCATAGTTTCTTATGACAACGACTTAGAGAATTACCTTTCACAAACAAACACTTTAAAAAATGGTATTTCTTTTTCTGTTTTTTTTAACTAATCGTAAAGGATACGCGAAAATGAAATATTTACTTCTTTATAACCAGTCACAATAAAGTGCTCTATGTGAGTGAGGAAACACTTTAGTGAAACACTTGTACTTTTAAGTGTTAAGGTATCAAGGAATAGTTGTTCACTCTCTCATTGTGGAGAAGTTATAACATGACTTGTATACCACTTGAATGTTTAATTAGTTGTATCAAATCTGGTTCGATTATATATATCTGCATATCTTTGTGTATTAAGTTTCTTTGGTACTTTTTTGCAAGCCCCCCAGTGGCTCAGCGGTATGTCTGCGACTTACATGCTAAAATCCGGGTTTCGATACCCGTGATGGGCAGAGCACAGATAGCCCATTGTGTAGCTTTGTGCTTAATTCAAAACAACAACAACTTTTTTGCACAAAGCCACCTACTGAGATACCTGTGTTGTGTCTACTGTGGGAAACCGAGCCCCAGTTTCTAGTGTTGTAAGTTCACAAATTACCAACGATACACTGGGAAATACGTGTATTAATTAAGTTAAAAATTGTGTTGCAAATAAAATAGTGAAAGCATATTATAAAGGTATGAGTTAAGCTTAAAATAAAATATTTAATTATAAGTAGCAAATTAATAACCTGTATCGGTTAAGGACCAGTTTATAATAGAAATACAGAAAAAGAGTTTGAAAACTACAAAACTATATTACTCTTTACATATGGTCTTGAAATGAGAGTTGTTGTGTTACAAGTATAGTGAACATGGGAATGATTTGGTTATTGCAAATCGTTTATATAGTATGAGCTGATAAAGATTACATTTTAACGTTGAGATTCCTTCTGTAATCCTGAGTAGTTCGTATTTGTGCTTGCTTTTTAGGTGTGTTTAACACGATTTATTGAAAATTTGTCCATAATTACACCATATGCATTCAAGATATGCTTATTAGGAAGTTTACAACTGCGGTTGGCTTAGCAATATCAAATAGAAATAGGATGTTTGTGGAACACTACAGAATATTTATCTACAATCAGGTTTAGAAAAGTCTCTAGTCTCTCATTGGGTCTGCAGTAAGTCTACAGGTTTCCAACTCTAAAACCCGTGGTATGATTCTCTCGGTGAACACAAAAAATAGCCTAATTTTGCTTTGGTATTAAATATATATATATAACAAACAAACCATTAATAATGTCTTGCCTTTGTCGTGGGAAGAAATGTTAATGAGTTTCTAACACTGATACTGGGGGCATGAAGCTCTAACGCTGATACTGGGTTATGAGGCTCTGACATTGATACTGGGGGCATGATGCTCTAACACTGATACTGGGTTATGAGGCTCTGACATTGATACTGGGGGTATGAGACTCTAACACTGATACTGGGGGCATGAGGCTCTGACACTGATACTGGGGGGATGAGGCTCTGACAATGATACTGGGGGCATGAAGCTCTAACACTGATACCGGGGGCATGAGGCTCTGACACTGATACTGGAGGCATGGGACTCTATTTGGTTCTCAAAAATCAATTAACTCTTTGTTCACGTGAATGAATCACGAGATTGATTTGTGATATGAAGAATTAATGACGAAATTTGAGATGCTGATAGTTCATCTGTTAGAGTTGCTTTATAGTATTAAAATAGACATTGATAGTAGTTTGGCTATTTGGTTAGTGTTGCTGTGCGGTATTCGAAAAAACTTTAATAGTGGTTTATAGAAAATTTTATGATATACGTAGTCATCTGGTATCCTCACAGATTACGTATTTTATACTCTAGTTTACACTGCGTTACACAGTCAGTGTTAAAACTAACAACCGAATGAAAATAATAATTGTATTGGGAAAGTTATGGCTGATATAAAACGACCTAATATTGTTGTCCAGATGGTTACCTCCTGTTATAAGTTCTATTCTCTTTGTCTGCTCTCTCATTTGACACCGCTATTATTGTAGTGCAAACTCTGTTGCTATCCCGAGTTACAATTATTTGGAATAATCTCCGATATCAACAAAAGAAATAGCATAAATACTGTCATCAAAAGACTTAAGTTAAAATTATGTCGGTATTTCTCAGTAAAATATATCATGTTTATACAACCACTAAATGTGAAGCTCAATAGTTTTAGGTTTACGAATAATCCGCTAGATAGCAGCACGCTTTCATTGATATGATACAATTTTATAGTAGAGAAAACTGAATTTGAATTTTGAATTTCGGGCAAAGCTACACGAGAGCTATCTGCGCTAGCCGTCCCTAATGTTGCTGTGTAAGACTAGAGGGAAGGCATTACTACCCAACGCCAAATCTTGGGCTACTCTTTTACCAACGAATAGTTGGATTGACCGTCACTTTATAACGCCTCTACGGATGAAAAGGCAAGCATATTCGATGTGATAGGGATTCGAACCCGCGACCCTCGGATTACGAGTTGAGTGCCTTAACCACCAGGCCATGCTGGGCCTAATAGAGAGAATTAAAGATAGGAATTGTAAGAAACACACACACACAAAAGGTTTGCTGACAGAAAGGTTTTTAAAACTCTAAGAGAATTCACCAGCGGCTGTTATACACAAGATATTGCAAAGGATCATAAATTTGTAACTTTGAATAACGTATGCTTATATGCGGAAAGTAATTTATATATATGTATATAAAAAGTTTGTTGAGAAGTTTTTTTAAGCATATTTATATGCATACATGTATCCTCTTGAGTCACTGAATTTCGATGACAAGACCTGAAACTTCAACTTGAATGATATCTTAAGTACATCAAGTTACGACCCCTAAGGTACAGGTATATCCGTCCCTGATTTTGAGCTACTAACCATAGGAAGGTAACCTGGTCATAAGTACCCTATGTGACAAGGACTGTGCCCATTGTTGAATCATGTAAATAAATTGACTCTTACTGTTATCAAACATCTATAGTGTATGGATCATGTTTAGAGGAATCCTTGTACGCCGTCATGCCTATCCTCACAGATGGACTGAAAACAAACTCCTTAATAATGTTACTGGTATATTTAAGAATATCAGTACGAGGTACGACTTTCAATAGTATGAGTTTCGTGATATTTTATGTAACTATTGTAACGGTATTCTATGATAATGTAAGTAATACGATCCTTGTAAAAGATGGACCAGATGTCACTTACTGAAACAGTATTGTATTGATTCATGAGATGTATTTTGTCATTACACTCACTACTGACTTATCAATAAACAGTGCTAAATACAAGTGAAAGACGATTTTAAGTATGCTTACACGATTGTAATCAGAAGAACCAACGACCTTCCGTTACTTGTTGTTGTTGTTTTGAATTAAGCACAAAGCTACTCAATGGGCTATCTGTGCTCTGCCCACCACGGGTATCGAAACCCGGATTTTATCGTGGAAGTCCGCAGACATACCGCTGAGCCACTGTGGGGCCCTTCCCTTACTAACGCACATAACATATCAAACTCACCAACAACCTTTTCATTTTTCTTATCTTATATTAAATGAATACCTGATTAACTCGTCTTTCTCTATTTAATCTTTCCAAAAGTCTTCTCTTTACAATGTTTTAATCGTGTGTTTACAGAATTCTTTGTTAACCCATATCCCGTTATTTAAACTTTCAAACAGTGTCCTTCTTTACCTACCGGTATCTTTATCAGTTTCCAAATCTATTCATTTGTTTACCAATATACACAAGTAGGTCTTTGGACATTCCTCATTTAAAAAAGTACTCAGTTAATTATTATGTTAACCATTAAGGTACTAACAAAAATCGACTCCATTCATTAACCGGCTATTCAGTTTATCATTGTTTCAGACATTAACTTAACCAAGCTTGTCGCTCACGAATGATTCCGATAATTCAATAATTCTTTCACTGTCCATTAACACTGCTATTGCCATGTACTCAAACATAAATATACCACCAACACAACTTATTTACACTGTTTTGATTGGTTGAAGTAGTTCATATATGATGCATGGAACGTATAACATAATGGCCCAGATTTATTTAATTATTATAAGACGCTTGGTCCAAACGTACAAATGTTGGTAAAATTATCCTCAACCCCTTATTTTAAGTAATGTGACAGTACGGTTAACATATCTAATTCAGTGTTCCTTATTTTACATGATATGCCAGGGTAATCAACTTATATATTGTCTCCAACCTCATATTTATATAATTTACAGTTTCATCTGACCAGTCCCAGTATTAACCACATATGTGATCAACGCTATGCATGCACACTTCTTCTATACTATTATTAAATATATGCAGCCCATTCGTTAAACAGAAAATCTCCCCAACGCTTTTCACTCACCAATTTTTGCAACAAATAATCAATGCTAGTGTTAATTGTAACAAAAAACTTTGCTCAACTCTCTTCATTCGTCAGTTTTTCCAACAAATATTAGCTTCTGTTATACCTTCATCTACGATAAAACTCTTCAGACGTTGCTCGCTCATTTGTTCAGTTCTCGCTGGTTCTTTGATTGTTTACTTAATTTATTCTCTAATCTCTATAAGTAATTCTCAAAGAAACGATTTGAAAGACACATTTCAAAGCTCCACATTTTAGACGGACGTTGAAATACAGCGAAAGAGTCTTATCTGGTAGCAATAATGTGTTTAAACACAAGAAGTTATTACGTCGACACCCACTTCCCCTGGTTTAAAGCAATGCGCTGATATCTTTGCGTGTGGTTGTACTTATTCATCTGAACACTCAACGAAGCTGCTGAAAGTAAGAGGAAGTTGCCCCGCTCTTTTCTCCAATCTCACGAGTCACGCACGAGAAGTAAATCAAAACAAAGGTATGTTATTTATAGCACCTTTCAGACATCATTAGATAATAACATAAAAAACAGCGAAAACAATAAAATAATCCTAAGAACAAGAACACAAGTACACCTGAAAATGTTATTTGGTAAAATGAACGTAGTTTGTTTTTGAATTTTGAATCTCTCAAAGCTACACGAGAGCTATCTGCGTTAGCTGTCCCTAATTTGGCAGTGCAAGGCTAGAGGTAAGGGAGCTAGTCATCACCACCCACCGCTAACTCTTGGACTACTCTTTTATCAAAGAAAAGTGAAATTGACCGTCACATTATTACGCCCCCACGGCTGAAAAGGCGAGCATATTTGGTACAACGGGGATACGAACCCATGACCCTCAGATTACGAGTCGAATGTTTTAATCCACCTGGCCATGCCGGGCCGGTGAATGTAATAATGGTTTATTGTTGTAACTATGTTGAAGCTATTGTTCGTAGCTCTTTACTAATTACATTACTAATTAGGCTTTTGTAGGGATTTTTTCTTCATAAAGAAAATCGCTTTATGAATGGAGACCAGATGTTCTTACACCCTTCTAATGATTTATTTACTGCTTATTAGGTATTTCTTGTCTATATTTAAATATGTATAATGTCATTTCAAAATGTTGAATCCTTACGTATTAATCAAAGACCTATAGAAGAGAAATATATTTTTAATTAATACTCTAATTTCTGTAAACTTTGTGCGTTTCTTTGTATGTGTGTTTGTTTGTAAGATTTCTCGAAAATGGTTGAATGTATTTGAACGAATATTTGTACAGATTTGGACTGTGATCCACTTTGAAAGTGATCAGTTTCTAAAGGGACAGAGTCACAACAAAGTCACAAAAATCTACGTTATCAAGAGAACTGATTTTTCATACTATTTTTGCTTTTTAACTCAGTCAAAAATAATCAAATTTTGTTTAAACTTAGTGAACTTATGTAGAATGGTATTTGTCATTGACCTGCCAAATATTTTCTGTGTCTGTTGATAATGACAGATGTGGAGACACATTTTCGTATTTCTTTAAAGCTGGATATGACTAACACTACGTTGCAGAGGTATTCGATTTACGGAGTGTTCCTCTAGTTTCGAACTTTTCTTCCGTGTTCACTCTTTGAATTCAATATGGACTCTTTGCTTGTGTGTAACGGCCCACAGTTTGCGAAATGTTTTATTATTGTAAGCTATGGTGACTCTTGGCAGTATTTTTTTCTTATTTTACGTTTTTGTGCCTTATAAACAACAAATAATACTATCAAAAGAGGGCGGATCTAATTCGGTCCAATGAGAATAAGAAAAGTCACATTTTATTTGTACTGAATAGCGTATGATATCCAGCGTCTGTGCTCCATGTTTGTTTCTGCTTCTTACCATTGGGTTACTGTGAGATTGCCATGAGGTCAGATTTTATGAAAAAACAGCCATTTAAATATTTCATTCCACTCCGTTTGTGCAACTTTACAGAGGTCTAATGGTCCCAAACACTTGTTTTAGAAGACCACAAACAAATATCATTAGACCTGAGCTATGAGTACTTAGCAGTCGGTCAAATGAAACTTCTGAAATTTCGATTCCTTTTGCGATATTTGTTATGAAAACGGTCATTATTTTGATGTGTTTTTGAGTACTTGATACGGATTGGCTTGTGATTCTTTATATATTTCGAATAATCGCTTATTAAATTCTTAACAGTGCTAGCAGATATGCCCAGCTTTATTGAAATACCAATTTGGATCAGAAAGTTTCCACATCTTTCATTTTTCGGTTGGAAGAGTTGTTTCTGATTAGTTTAGTCTGAGGTTTAAAAGCTCGTCTCTGTACTATATTAGCTCTTTACTAGTTCTACCTTCTTTCTTGAAGATTATTTAATAATTCTCTTTTCTGAAATGTTACATATTTGGGTTCTACATCATGGAATAATCTTGATTAATGAATATGTCTCTTCAAAAATAGTGGTCAAATGTCCTTCCGGACTTTGATGAAGTTCTGGAGGCACTTGACAAATCCATGGTTTGTATTTACATATGAAAAGGATGACTGTATTATTATAATTAGCCTTAAAGCCATCCAGACAATCACAGAGAAGCAGTGGGTGACTTATACGTATACGTTAAAACAATTCTCTGCAACTCGTTTTTTGTCATCTCCATAAGTTTCTTCTATTTCAGTAAATGATATTTAATGTTCTATCATAATACTTTTTTATCTATTTAGTTTTTACACTTTTGAAAATTAGTTTCAATGTGGATTCTATCGTCATTGCTTTGTTGTTTAACTAATAGTAAATTGAGTAACTGGCTTCCTTCTTCAGTGTTATTAAAAATCTAATCATACGTGAAGAAAAGTTAATATTCAACTGAAAATAATGCACAGTATCTACCATTGAGCAATTCGGTCATGTAACAATCTTTCATCTGTTTGCTAGAATATTTAAAAATACATAAAGATCCAGGCGTTTCTAAGTGAATGTAATTTGAAAGTAAAGAAAGATCCAAACAATCCTGAGTGAATGTCTTTTTCTTAGATCAAGTAATTTTGTGCCTGTTTTTAACTTGCTTAGATATATTTTTTTTTAATTTCGCACAAAACTACTCGAGGGCTATCTGTGTTAGCCGTCCCTAATTTAGCAGTGTAAGACTAGGGGGAAGGCAGCTAGTCATCACCACCCACCGCCGACTCTTGGGTTACTCTTTTACCAACGAAAAGTGGGATTGACCGTTACACTATAACGCCCCCACGGCTAGGAGGGCGAGCATGTTTGGCGCAACTCGGGCGTGAACCCGCGACCCTCAGATTACGAAGCGCACGCCTTAACGCGCTAGGCCATGCCAGGCCAGCTTAAATATTTCAGAGGTTTTTATGAAACGCATATGTAGATATTAAGATTACCTCAGAAGAAAACATAATTATATACTTTATGTATATATATATATATATATCATTTAGTTGAAAGTTGCCCTAATCAGTCCGTGGCTTGAAGAAGATTACCATATAAAATATATAACGTTTTTCTCAGTGTAATTCAAACACGTAACTATTGTAATACGTACATTATAAATGGTATCAACATTTGATGGCCAAAGAATTAGGGTGCTTGACTCATAATGAAGGTCGTGAGTTCGAATCCCCGTCGCACCAAACATGCTCGCTCTTTTAGTTGATGGAGGGTTATAAAGTTACGATCAATTCCACTATTCGATCAAGTGTTGGCGGTGGCTGGTGATGACTAGCTGTCTTCACTTTAGCTTTACACTGCTAAATTAGGTATGGGTAGCGCCGAGAGCCCTTGTGTAGCTTTGCGCGAAATTCATATACGAACCATTAAATTTTGATATAGATGTTACAACATATTTTATACAGTTTAGTATGTATATGCTGTGTTGCAATCAACTCTCGATTGCGTGGGAGCTGCGACAAGTTTGTGCTTGCGGTTAATTATATATATATATACATGTATTTAAAAAAAACAGACCAATTCCTTATTACTAGAACTTATTGCTATTTGATTAGACACGCAAATGCAACGAATTTATTGTACAAACCAGGAAAGACTAAAGCATATGCAGAGTGATTTACACACTGATTCATTTTGCCATTTCTCGGAATTTGTCAATCACATGCCGTAAGAGCGAAAGCTAATAAAAAAATTAAAAAAAAACTTGTTACGCAAAATGGAGAAAGCGTATAATTCTATCCACAGAGATATGTTTTCCAACTAACAATATACTAATTTCATTTATCAATCGTTTCAACATAATATTTTAACAGCTACGTGTTTTATTAATCATGCATATAGTAAATATTTTTGTTTCTGAGTTGTTGTTGTTGTTTTTAATTTTGTTATATTGTTGCAAGAAATTCCAGAATGTTGGAAATTTCTGTGGTTCGATAATTCGAGACACGAAAACAACTGTAGTTTAATGTTTATATTTTGTAAACAGAAACATAACTTTTACGTATATTCTGTTGACAACATCAAACGATACTTAGTGCTAATTCTTGTTTTGTCAACATTAAACCTTCAGTAAACAGAGAGATTAAAAATAAAAATAATCATATTTACCGCACGTTGCTTTGAAATACTTTTTTCTTTTCCAGTGGGTACAGGGAATGATGGGTAAATATATTTCCTATAATTATTATGAGCTTAGAGAAAACTGGGCGTTAAGCAACGCCTTTGTGAATTGTTAATCACCATTATTTTAGCTAAAAGTTAAATGTTTGAAAATATTTTAACTACAGGATGGGTTTGGTCAGTTCAAAATGTTTCTGTGTTATTTAATAACGTACAGAGTTGATGTTATGGCAAATGCTAGAAGTATATAACTATCAAGAGTTTCCAACTGAACAAATGGTCTATGATCAATCAGTCATTCTTCTGAGGATGACGACTAGTAGCTATCGAACGTAAGATTATTTAAGTACCTCTTTACTCAAATAATCAAGGCTGTTTACTCAAACGTAATTATATTTTTTTGACAAAATATATCAAATATTTTTCTACCAGTCCACGTGTCAGCCGGTGATGACTTACAGCTATAAATTTAGACATGATCCTTCAAACAGCTAAACTAATTGATCAGAGAAGTATTAAATATAACGTATCTTTCTTCTATGAACTCCTTTAGTTTTGGTTGACAAATAGTGTGAGTACTAAACATGTCACCGAAGGTAACACGCTTTGGCGCATGTGCAGGTTGCTGCTCTTGAACTAGGTGTTGTTTTGTGACTCGCGCTGGTACAAACTTGAGATTTTGAGAAGTCAAGCATACTCAGTAAGCTGTATTATATGTTTCCAATAACCAATAACATACACAGGAAATGAGCTTGGAAAATGGACGAGGGACGGCGAGATTCTACCCAACAACCAATAATAGCAGGGAAGAGGAAACAAGTTCAAAATGTTACCCAAAACAAAGGAGGAACCAGAACATAATAATAATAAAATATTTTTTCCAAAATTTCTAAAGTAAAAAACAAAAACATTTAATCAATACTTATAAAACGTTGGTCTTTTGAACTGAAATAAAAGTTTAAACAACATTACAAAGTAAATTAAGTGAACACAGTTATGATTAGTTCGTTTTTTTTTAAATATTCTAATAAAATATTTTTTTTTATTTTACATAAAACTCATGGTACATAAGTGTAATCAGCACCGAAAGTTGTAACCATATAATGTTTTGTACCTTAATGCTAACAGGAATTTTTTCATAACGAGAAAAAATCTGTAATTCAGCTTTTCATTGCAGTTAATATGTGATTGTTTTGTTATTTCATATGAAAACGGTTTAGTCTTATCACTTACGTTTATAAAAACATAGCACGTGTGTTTTCAATTCTGAACAGCACCTCAGAGATCTCTAGTATTCAGACATAACTAATCCTACTTTTGAGCTGTTGACCAGAAAGAAAGCTGACAGCCAACAGCGACCTCTAGTAGAGCCTTATTTGACTTTAGAACCGATTTTCAAGATTTTCGTTTACTTTTATAACGCATCCTGTGAAGAAAATGCGGAATAATTTCAGCGATATTGTTGCGCGAACTTTGAATCTTCCATTCTGCACTCGGCACGTGGCAAACTTTAGGCCACGCCCTCTAAGGTAATCATTAGTAGCTGTGTTGAGCGTTAAGTAAATGATAAAACTGTTTTAAGTGAGAAGTTTTCGTATCGTGTAAATTCTCTGTGTGAGTTTGTTCGTAAACTCATCGCTCTACTTGAGTGTTGAATAAACACAGTCATTATTTATAAAAAATACCATGTAGTTGGAATGACCTCTTTTACGTATAAGCCTAATACATTTGTAAGGTATTTTATAGCATGATATAATAAACCTATTGCAAATGTTTTCAACCACATTATCTTGATAGCTCTTAAATCTTGTTGACTTATAAGGTTTACGACATGATATCTATTTATGTTTATGTGGTCTTCACCGTAGAATCTACTAGCATTCTTTCCCTAGATCTCTACAGAAATGCTAATGCCTTATTCTAACATGTAATGCATTCTCAATAGGGGAATTTCCAAAACTTTCCAGGGTTTATATTATATTCTCATTCCAAACAACAGAGTTGCATACTCTGAATGTTGAATACAGAATGATTTTAGATCTACTCTGCCTATACGTATATCACGATGAGTGTATTATGTGAGACAAGTAAGTTAAAAAATATCTCCTAAGCCAACTTTGATCCCAATTAAATAATTAATAAATAAGATGTCACAAAAAAACAAAGGATTCCAGCATGAGATCGTATACAATCTGTTTTAGTGGCTTTGAAATTATACAGTAAAAAGTGTAAAATTATAACAAATGAACTGAAACTAAAACCAGCACAATAAATACAAATTATTGCTAAGATGAAAAGGTTAACATATGTTCATGCTAAAGTTTGTGTTAAGCACATTTCTTTCTGACAAAAATTGTAAACATGGTCAAGGAGGGGTCATTATGTGAATATTAATCCTACTATTCGTTAGCTAAGGGCAGCCCAAGAGTTGGCGGTGAATTGATTGGTTGCCTTCTCTCTGTTCTGTCTCACTGGGATAACTCATCGGGAGAGCCTTGGAGTAACTTTTGAAAATTCCAACAACAACAAAAAAATACACAGCAACATTATGTTCTTACAATATTTTTTGATTCTATATAATGTTAAACAAAAGAGCACTGTGAATAAATGAAATATCAAGCAACGATGAAAAATAGATTTTGGAGTTTATTATTCTAGGATTAACATAAAGTGAAGTATATATAAATATTTTTTATATTAATTAATACATTACAGCTGAATAGAAAAGCATTTATGCCTATTGGTTCGTGTTTTAAATTTTAAGCAATTCACTAACATATGTTTTTAATTTTATCATTTCCGGGAATTTACTATGATATTTTAGTTTTTACCAAAAAAATGACATTGTTATGTCCGTAAGGTATCTATCTGGTAGTAACATGTCTTATCCTTTTTATTTTATCCAAAAAGCTTAAAGGGGGTTAATGTCCATGCATGCATTTATTTACATTTAGCCATTCGTTTCTATAAAAAATTAAACACAGCAGAAATGACAAGGTAAACAACAACAAGGTGTCTTGGATATACCAACTACGAGGTTTAAGTAAATTTCACATGATTCATATAGTCATCAAATTCCACCTAAACATTACATAAGGTTGAAGCTTAAACGGTGAATTTGAGTACACAAGCTCTTAATGTCATATTTTACCGTGTAGGTTTTGTTTTTTTGTTTGTTTTGAATGTCGCGCAAAGCTACACGAGGGCTATCTGCGCTAGCCGTCCCTAATTTCGCAGTTTAAGACTAGAGGGAAGGCAGCTAGTCATCATCTCCCACTGCCAACTCTTGGGCTACTCTTTTACCAACGAATAGTGGGAGTGCCTATCACACTATAACGCCCCCACGGCTGAAAGGGCGAGCATGTTTGGTACGATGGGGATTCGAATTCCCGACTCTAAGATCACGAGTCGAACGCCTTAACCTACCTGGCCATGCCGGACAACGCCGTGAAGGTTAGATTATACTTACACATGTATCTCAAAAACGAATTGTCCTATCGAGTATTGTGGTACCAATCGGCACAGCTTTAGGACTAGGTTTTATTAGTAATTTATCTTTTACTGCAGCACACTTTCTATTGTCATAAACAAATAGGCGATTTAACACTGGGACTTACCTTACCAGTATGTTAGTCCCTATCTCAGACTTAATGCCTTGCACATTTAATAATGCTAACATCTAACATTAAATCTATAGTGAACCCAGTGTTAATGCACACAATTTAATTCTCAGTAACTCCAGTTATAATGAATGCTAAGCACTAGATACGTCACTGAAACATAGTAGCACTGTACTTATCTCTATAAAACATAAAACACGAACTGAAGTTCGTGCATATCATAATTCGTCCCGCTAGCTTTAAAGTGGGATTTAAAATGGAGTTCTAAAAATGGCGATCTCAAGGATTCCATATGAGGAGCTGAGGACACAAAATGCAATGAAAAATTCCTGTTCAAGATCCCTGAAAACCTACACATAGATCCTCATCATGCTTGGGTAAGCTTCGAAGTTTGTGGAATTTAGCCCCCTTCGTAAAAATCTACGTTTTATAGAAAAGTTCATCCCAGGGTTAGTCCAAGTCCGACTGCCTTGTTTGGTTTCTTTATCTTTAAAGTTGTGAATAGAGCTCGAGGGCAAACAATTTTCTAAAATCATAACGCGAATTAATATAGGATAAATAAGCAGTCGATAATAGTGTAACAAATCTATATCTAATCATGTGGTACGTTATTAGATAATATTATGAAAACCTTGAGCACCATTATAAAATTTATATTTAACTTTTCTTTTTCCCTTTATCATGCTTACCTCTTCCCACTCTTTTTATTGTTACATCCCTTTTTTTCCTTTATCATGCTCTATCTATTTCCACTCTTTTTATTGTTACATCCCCTTTTCCCTTTATCATGCCCTACCTCTCCCCACTCTTTTTATTGTTATTTCCCCCATTTTCTTTTTTCTTAGTATACACATATTTAGCATCATGAACTACTCGAAATAGTTCATCAATTTTAATTTTTAACCATATTTGTGTAGCTTGACGAATGTTAATCATCGCTGGCTATTTTAAGAAAATTACAAAATACAATGTTGTAAACCAGATCTTAATACCAATTCTGGGCAGAGCAAAGATAGCTCATTGTGCATATTTGTGTTTAGCTTTCAATAAACAATCATAACCTGCTTAATTTGTGGAAAAATTATAAGATATAATTTTTTTCACATAACTTTGCAGACGCCATAAAGAATTTCAATAAATTTTATTTTAAAAGATAGTAATTTAACTGAAACGTAGTGACTGAAGTAAACCCACACAGTCAGTAATTCAGCATGGTATCAAAACTAAACATTGCACAGTGCATTTACACATATAACTGAAAACTAGTGACAGTATAACTAAATCCTTATCTAGCCTTTTGGTAAATTAGTACATACTGATGCTAAAAATAGCATTATAAAATATTTTAATTTCTCCTGTTTTCTCCTTTTCTATTTCTATTCCTTTATTTTTCATTTCATTTTCCCTTTTTTCCCCTCCATTCTCTTTTTCTATCCTTTAGCTATCCCGACTTTTTCGTCATTATAGTTTGTTTTTTTAACGTGAAATAACCTCATTGGATGTGAACATGAAATTAAAAGCAACGGGTAACAAGAAACAAAATTATTAATAATCCTTTAAAACAATATTTAATATATAAGTAACATACAGCTAAAGGACAAAGATAAGCAATAACATGCTGAAATACATTTGTTAGAAAACATGATGTTTTTCAAAGATGCTAGGATGTAGAACAACTAACGGTCGCTGAAGCCTTTGAATGCTTTAAAAATGCATATCGTTATTATTTCAATAATTGAATTTATAAGAGCTGGTAGTTTCCTAACATCGAAATATCTTAAGTGCTATAAAACCATAAATCTTCTTATGAGGGTTTGGTTTGTTTTGAATTTCACGCAAGGCTACACGAGGGATATCTGCCCTAGCCGTCCATAATTTAGCAGTGTAAGGCTAGAGGGAAGGTAGTTAGTCGTCACAACCCACCGCCACCTCTTGGGCTACTCTTTTACCAACGAATAGTGGGATTAACCGTAACATTATAACGTCCCACAGCTGAAGTGAAAGAACAAGCATGTTTGGTGAGACGGGGATTCAAACCCTGGATCCTCGGATTACGAGTCTAGTACCTTAACCATCCGGCCATGCCGAGCCTCTTATGAGAGAAAAGGACTCTGAACCTCAGCAATATATTGTAGATAAAAACCATACGAGCTGAATGTGGGTGGACTTTAAGTACCATAGCAACACAAATGTTACAAATTCTGAAGGATGGAGCTCTACATATTTTGTTATGGCTCATTCTCGCATTGAGTTATATCGTAATAACAAGAAGTTAGAAAGTATTCTAAAGACGAGGTTTGTTAAATGTTATTGTAGTTATATTGTCAGAGTGCCTTAACGTTACTTATAAAGATGAAGTTCCTTTAAATGTTATGGTAGTTTGTTCACAGAGTGCCTTAATATTACGACATGTTTTCAAGCAAGACAAGAGACTCTATCTTCGTAGAAACTCATTAAAGAGACTTGAGTTAATCACTCCTAGTAAGTCACGTATTATACTAGTGCTATATAGCTCTCGTGATGAAATGAAACACAAATACGCCTTTTCCAATACACTACTGGTGTAACCGTAAACGTGATCTTTACTTACTAATCCTTCTAAGTATACAATGAGAAAATATAGTGTTAGAACTGTGATACAATTTATAGATTCGTATCATGGCATCTTGTAATATACACATACACGTCTATGTAAAGACGCATGTGTACATTTTTCTTACTTCATTCATACTATCCTATAATAAGACCATTACACACTCTGAAAATAAATAAACATTTTATTTCAATATATGGTAAATATACCAGGTAAATTATGTAAATTCATGATTAATGAATTAAACTTATAACATGAAACGTTGATCCCCATATATGCGATTTTAGGAAACGCAAAAACACCTGTAAAGATTGCAAACTGTAAAATAATATGTATACTCTCCCACGTATCTAATGACCTCCTCTCAGATATGGTGAGGTGGTTGGGGCGCACGACTCGTAATTTCAGGGCTACGAGTTCGAATCCTTTTTATGCTCGTCCTTTTTGTCATGGAGCGCTTTAATGCGACCATCACTTCAGCTATTCGTTTATAAAATAGTAGCTTCAGAGTTATTGGTGAGCTGTGATGTCTAGTTTCCTTCCCTCAAGTTATACAGTGCTAAATTAGGGACGACTATGGCTGACAGCCCTCGTGTAGTTTTGCGCGAAATTCAAAACAAAAACAAACAAACAATGAACTTCTTATCAAATTAAGGCCTGGCATGGCCGAGCGCGTTAAGGCGTGCGCTCGTAATCCGAGGGTCGCGGGTTCGCGCCCGCGTCGCGCTAAACATGCTCGCCCTCCCAGCCGTGGGGGTGTATAATGTGATGGTCAATCCCACTTTTCGTTGGTAAAAGAGTAGCCCAAGAGTTGGCGGTGGGTGGTGATGACTAGCTGCCTTCCCTCTAGTCTTACACTGCTTAATTAGGGACGGCTAGCACAGATAGCCCTCGAATAGCTTTGTGCGAAATTCCAAAACAAACAGACTATACGTGTAACATAATAACAAAGGTGACTATAGATAAATGTGATGTATTAACAAAAAACAAACAAAAAAAACTTATCAAATTTGGTGAAGGTCCATTTATTGGCGAGAAGTAGCAGTATAAAAAAGTCCATAAAAACCGCAAAAAGCAAAAAATTGAAAAACAAAATTCCAGGCACGCTTACAATGACTTCATAAACCTCCATACTATTTTTGCTGAAGATTTATCCAACACAATACGACGCAGCTACCTGGAGAGACAACAAACGGTACCATTATATTTATATAGATTAAGAAATGCTGCTTTTTTACCTATTATGTACTTGAAGCTATTTAAATAGATTATAAAATGCTGTTTTTTATCTATTATTTAGTTGTGGTTATTTTTATAAAGTGCTGTTTTTGTCTGTTATCAGTTGTTGTTATTTATATATATTATGAAGTGCTGATTTTTTACTTATTATGTAGTTGTGATTGTTTATATGGAGAATAAAGTGATTCTGGTTCTCTAATTTTTGACCTTCTGTCCGCTAATTAGTGAGTCTGTTTGGTATTAATTTTGTCCGTCCACTAAGCTTTCTAATAATTCACTGTTTTACTTGTCAAACCAGCTACATCCGATAACTAGGCATGTCGTCTGGCTGGTCATAAAATCCATTAAGATGATCCATTCATCCTGTAACCTGTCTGCTTGTGTTCTTTTCTATTTTATTTCAGTTTACTTATTGATTCGTTCCTGTTTGTGTGAACCGTTTGGCACTAATTTCTTCAATTCGATTAATACTAGCAACTGACTATCCATCCAATAGACAGTTAATCTATTTGTACTTCTTTCTGTTCAGTATACATACTTGATTTTCGCAAATACATCTTCTATGCGTCCATTCGTTCGTCAAAATACTTAGTAGACATCAAAAAGATCAAAATAATGTGTAAAATATTTCTGACCGTCTAAGTCAATAGATGAATTTGAACTACCAAATAATTAAAAAGGAACATTTTTCTGATAGCAAAGCTAGAATACGTTTTGTTTTGTAATCAGCACGTTGTTCATTCCCGAGTTATTTTTGACCACTTGATTGTCTTAAATTGGTGGCATGCAAGGGATTTATAACCCTAATGGCGTTATAATCAACAAAAAAAGTTTAAACGCCGATAATTTTCTTAGACGTATTTATAATCATTAATAAGTGATTAGCTGGAAACGAGTCTTCGTGACGTCACAGTACTGCAGTCCACTCCAATCACAGAGTTAATCTCAAATTAGTCATTTGAGTGAGAAAACGAACCTCATAATACATTCATAAAACAACTAAAACACGTTTCGGAGTTTTAGGCTGAATTAGAAGATTTTAGTTGAAAAAGTATTTTTCAGACTGATTAGAAACAAATGAATGCGAGACATTTTAAATATATTTGGATCATTTTGGTGGCTTTGTATTCAACTATAAAATGCTCCCTAATATCAGAATACAGTAAGAAAAAGTTATATATTATACACTAATGTTTTTATAATATATGAATTACTACAAAGCTCCTCAGCGGCACAACCTGTGTGTCTGAGGACTCACATCGACAAAAACAGCAGTTTCGACACCTGCGGTGGGCAGGGTACAGATAGCTCATTGTGTATTTTGTGTTTAATTTCAAACAATCAATTAATTAAAATAAAAGTCACTAAATGAAAATAAATATTCAGGGGCAACTCCTGTAATTAAAAGTAACTAATAAATACGTTAGGGTCTAAAAAACTATGGAAATATTTTAGTCAAACTCTAGTTCTGTGTATTTAAGCATATTTTTCAATTAAAAGACGAATCTGTGTTTTGTGTGTGTGTATTTCTTGTTACCTTGGGTAATTAGGAGACTTATAGATTGATTATTATTGACTTACCGTTATGGCGCGTACAGCATTTGTTTTAATGTAAAACTAAGTTAATATAAAAAGAAAATTTTAATTAAAAACAATGTAGCTGTATTCTCTTGAAGAAATTTCCAAGTTAGCGTTTTGTTTTCCACGTAATGTATATTTTACTCTCTCTGTTGTTTTTAATTTGCACACGAGTTTTGCGAGCACTTTTAATTTCAGTAAAGTGTTTAATTTTCCTTAATAATGAATGCTCTTTAATAAAACTGATTTAATAACATATTGTATTTTAGGATTATATTGCATATTCTTTAAACTTAGGTAAAACAACTTTACCCTCCCAGTGGCACATGGGTAAATTTGAAGGTTTATAAATGAGATTTCCATACCCTTTGTGAGCACATCACAGAAAACCCATTGTGAAACTTTGGACTTAACTATAGACGAACAAACGAACTAAATATTTATTTTATTAATTGTCCTTTAGTGGCTGTATTCACAGAAATTATTTTATAATGTTTTTATCAGTCATATGGATTGGAATACTTATACCAAGAAAAAAATACATTATTGCACATATGTTACAATGCTAATCGTAATTGTTACATACTTTTATATGTGTTGAGTTGCTACTTGTAAGTGTTACATTATTGTAAGTTGATTTGGAGTAATCCCTATTTACCTGTAAAGTTTGTCACATTTCACATTTATGTTGGTCGTGACCAGGTGCACTTGATAAAACATCTTTAAGAAAATTAAAAAAGGCATTTTTTTATATTAAGAGAAACAATTCATTTCATTTATCACCAAAAATTGTATTAAACGTTTAAACTGAAGAGCACAAAAATGTCTGCCTAAACTTTGTCATTTACTTGTGTTTTCCTCTTTCAATCCTAATTACGAGGCAGAGCATCATCTATGATGTCTTAATCTTCTCACAAACTTTAATCATTGAAGTCCTTTAAATGTTTCTCTTCCATTGTTTTTGTGATGATACTGACTTAACAATCGAAACCCCTCACATGTTTCTATCTCTTTGTTTTCGTGATGATACTCACTTAACAACTGAAGTTCTTTACATGTTTCTATACCTTGCTTTTGTGATGATACTTATTTAACAATTGAAGTTCTTTACATGTTTCTGTACCTTTGTTTTTGTGATGATACTTATTTAACAATTGAAGTTCTTTACATGTTTCTATACCTTTGTTTTTGTGAAGTAACTTATTTAACAATTAAAGTTCCTTAAATGTTTCTATCCTTTTGTTGTTTTGATTATATTACTTAACAATAGAAACCCCTTATATGTTTCTATTCCATTGTTTTTGTGATGATACTTACTTGACAGTTAAGTTTCCTCATATATTTATTTCCTATTATTTTTGTGATAATGCCTATTTACCTTTTTCTTTCCGTTTACTCTTTCCCGTTTGTCATGTAATTAAAAACGAGTAAGAAGTTGTAATGAAAAAAAAAATATATACACGTTATGGGTCCACATATTTAATTCTTCTGGTGTCGTATAAACAGACTCTACAGTACATGTATTGCCTCCAGTAATTCGATTCACAGAAACATTTAGTTATCGTGTGATAAGCATAACTAATAAGTTTCAAGAGTTTAGTCTAACTGGCTTATTGTGCATAGGATAGAAAAAAATAAGTAATGTAAGCATGAATAGGATGTTGGACACGCCCACTTAGGGAACTGTATAGAGAAAGGTTTATAATATTATTGCCATTCCTACCTTGTTTCCTCACTTTTTGGTGCTCCAATTCTTATAATCAGATCTCTTTCATGGCGAGAAAAGTACGAAAAACATTTGAATGTTTTGAGAAATCATAAAACCATAAGCATTTTAGATATAAATGTTACTGTCACAACCATAACTCTTCTACCTATGAAATAACATTGTGCCTCATGTCTGCACTGAATGTGAGTAGATTAACATAATTTCAAGTGCACGTTAGATAAACGTCCCTTGTCTAAACAAAACCAGTTTTATGCATCTTTTCACAAAGTTTGTAAATTGTAACTTCTTCCCTCTAGTATTTCACAGCAACAGTAATATAAAACAGTTATTAATGACGTCTCTTCATATGCAAATCTTACAAACTGTACAATTCTGTAATATCTTTTGAAAGCCCTGAAGAAAGGCTAGTTTTCCATGGTTTTATGCTGATTCTTAAAAAAAATCTCCATTTCTGTTTATATACAGACACATAAATGTTTTACGAAAATTCTTTGTTTTACCTTATTGCTACGTTTTGAGAAAATGCTCTGCCTTATTTTTGGTTCTGTACTGACTTTGTAGGAGTCTTTGAGAAACAATCTTTTATTTTTCTGGTTCTATGCTAACTTTATAGAAAACTTTGAAGAAATACCTTGTTTTTTCCTGATTTATGTTGCTCTTTTAGAATCTTAAATTAAGGTTTTGTCTTATCGTCTTGCATAGGGAGGGTGGGAAATTTTCGGATTTAAGAGTCTAAAATCAGAGATTCCATTTAATGTGGCTTTGTTGTAAGAAACACACATAGTTGTCTGGCCTCATTCTGAAGGCCACTAGCTAAAGTTGTGTCTTTTGCTTGATATATATTGAGTCGTTGAGTGCCTGTAGTGAGGTTCTGCTCCCGAATGACTTTGAAGAGAGGCTTTGCTTTGGTCTGAGTCTATTTTAATTTCTAAAGTCCCTGGAGTTGAAGGTTTTAGTTACTCTGTACTGTTTATGTGAAATCGCCGATAAGTGAAAATTGACAACTTCTGGACTTTGTTTGTTACTAAGCGCCAAACTACACAACGGGCTATCTGCGAACTACCCACTGCGAGTATCGAATACTGATTTTTAGTGCTAAAAGCCATCATATTCAGCTCTAAGTCACTGTGGCAACTTACTTTTTTGGGTTAAAGCTTTATCTTATAAAGTTAAAAATAATTCTACTCTGTCATGATTTCAGAGCCGTATATAAACACCTGTAGAAACATTCTCGTCTTATCCAATCCTGTGTTAATTATTTAAAGCCTTCGGGAAAGATTCTGTACTTGCTTATTTTTGTACTGGCTTCTGAAAACTCTGAAGAAACACTGCTTTGCATGCCCACAAACTTGTTCTTAATTACCTAGACAAAATATTCAACTCTTTATTATACATATTTCTCCTGAAGGCACAAACTGGTTTGTCTCTATGTTGAAATCACAAGCCCTATTAAAGAACTGGGTCATCACATCAAAGCAGCAGTACGTGGCAGTAATCTTATTTCTATATTTTCTACCTTACATATTATATTTTTTTACAATTTTAATATGAATTTCTAAAAACAGCAACTGAGCAATGAACTGTCTAGTGTATTTTGTATTTACTTATATACGATTTGTCTATTGTTGGACCCAGCAATGCCAGGTGGGTTAAGACGTTCGACTCGTAATCCGAGGATCGCGGGTTCGAATCCCTGTAACACCAAATATGTTCGCCCTTTCAGCCGTGGAGGTGTTATAATGTGACAGTCAATCCCACTTTTCGTTGATAAAAGAGTAGCCCAAGAGTTGGTGGTGGGTGGTGATAACTAACTGCCTTCCCTCTAGTCTTTCACTGCTAAATTAGTGACGGTAGCGCAGATAACCCTTGTGTAGCTTTGCGCGAAATTTAAATAAAACAAACAAAACTTACTGTGTTCACCTGTTCACATTTATTTGTTTGTGTTTTGTCTTAGAAGATTTAGGATACATTAAGATTACTATGTGTTTTTCTTACAGCAAAGCCACATCGAGTTATCTGCTGAGCGATACTTTAAGAATTTTAATGTTAAAACTGTATGGATTTAACGGTAGAAGGTCAATAGCTCTTATTCTTCAGGTATAATTCTCAATAGTTTTGAACTACTTACCATATGACAGACAGCTATCCAAAATCATCTGATTTCTTAAGGTTGTTTTGTTTTTTACTTTGAACCGAAAATTTGAATTCCTACGGTTAAATTTTAGAACATCACGTTTAGAACCCTGTATCTTTCGATTCTAAGTCCAACAGGCTAACCAATAGGTCACACGCTGGAGCCTCGAACACTTTTACGCAGTACGTTTCTTCACCAGTGACACATTTATTCATTTATTAAATAAATCGCTTGTCTGACGTTTTCTACCAAAGTATGATACATATTTGCAGGTTTAATGCTCCCCATTTCGAATTATTAACAAGACCATATCAAATAAGTTTGTTTTTCTTATGTTTTAGTATTGAATAATTTTCGCATTTCTTTATGTTAGCTTTGACGCAATCTAACGTATAGTGCATCTACGTACGGGTAACTACATAATATAGAATAATAAATTTCATTGTCTTTGCTATTAATTTTAATTTAAAGCAGTAGTACATTACACGAAGACAGAGAGTATGTGTGCTGAATTATAAGAGTTTTATAGTTGGTGTGGAGAAGTTGTAATATCTGCATTTTACGATATCGTTATATCATAGAAGAATCATTTCGTTGCTACAATCGGCATGTGACGTATTAGCTTTAATCACCCAATAAACAGCAAGAATTACGTATATTGTCCCTTGGTGTAGCAAGCTCTTTAGCTTTTGTAGCAAAGCCCGTGACATTTGCAATGGATGACCAATTTGATACACTCGAGATAATAATACCACTCTGTATTTCAAAATTTGCAAGAACTATATATCGTTAAGCACAAGAACATGAGGAAAAATAGCTACATACCTAAAGCCATCGTTGTGTTAAAGGCCAGTAGCATAGTTTAAAATGTGGCGTAGACTTATGCAAAGACCATAACTACGACTAAGCACTAAATACGCGTTTTGAAGCTTGGGGCATATTTATATTTCAACTGTTTAATTGAAATATTTCAATGTGTTTAAAAATGATATCGGGAATTTCACATTTTCAGAACCAAAACAAAATAGTGTGAAAAGAAAAGAATGAGAAAGTCATTTAAACCATCTCTCTTATTACCAAATGACTCTGCATTTCATAAGCTAAAGTTCTGATGAACACAGAAGTATCATTGAATAGAGATATGTAGTTGAAGTACCCTAGCTGTGCATCTCGCATCATTGAGGTAAATTATTTTTTTCTCATTTTCAACTTTAAAAATAAAAAAACAGCAATTTATAAACATTTTATACACCTTCATTATAAAATTCTCAGGAAATGTTATTTTAAAAAAGAGAGAATGTTTTGAGCACAATTACTATTATCTTTATGGAAATATTGCGAGGGTCTAAGCATCACATTCTTCCGTGAGTTTGAGTTGCACAATTACAATACTGCTGTCATTCAACACGATTTTGCAAGTGGAAATATAATCAGTAAATATTTACTATTGTATACCAATTTAGCTCTAGTTTAGTCAACTTTACGGGCAAGGAAATTAAGTAAGCTCTCTTTCCAACCTTTAATGGGCTTGCTAAGTTCTTGTGCTTAAAAACTCACGATGTTTCTTTACATTCTGTGAATATATACTTCGTCAATCACAGTCTTCATTTTCTGTTTAGTTTCGGTTCTCTGTGCTTCCTCTGAAAAAATTAATAATTCGTTTTCTTTTTCATTTATATGCATAAGTGGACTAAAATTAAAGCTACTTTGGACACGCCTTATCTGTATATAGGAGAAAATTTCGCTAAAACTCGTAACATGAAGAGGAAACTTCTACGAACGTTCCTAATGATTCTCCGTATACATACGCAACTGCCCGTGAACTACAATGTAATAGTATGATCAAATTCTATGTTAAGGTTTGAAAAGAGGATATGTAGCAGTAACGCGAGTCACGAAATAAGAATATTTACTACAGTACAACAGTTACTTCAGTGTACCTTTACAACCGTACATTGATACTTAGACGTCTATAAATACGAAAAATCAATAGAAATAAGAACAGAATAGTAAAATCTACATACTGTGAATAAAGAATAATTTTACTGTAGAAATTAAAGTCACAGCTTTACACACATTGTACGGCAGTGCTAAATCGGAAGTTAGAAAAAACAACAACAACTATACTTTAGAAAATCTGATAGACCCGTCAGCTAGAGATGTTATAGATCAAATTCTTCATTTCAATTCCATATCACTGATTTAATTTTCATTTGACCTCTACGTAACAGATTCAAAAGTGTGCGTAAAGCTCTGATGAAAATGGACAAACATCTATTCAAATCAATACACTAACACCATTCTTGATTAGGGTCTTTATCGTTTCGTCAAGAAACACCAATAGTACGTAAGCATGAAAAACCTGCAAGTAAACAATTGTGTGTTGATAATTATTTACTACTTTATTAATTACTGAACATTAATACGAATGTAGTAGAACACGCGTTTTCTAAAACTCCTTTTAAATTAGAGTATAGACCAGTAGTAGTCGGTTTTTATTTTCTGAGTCTATAATAAAACTTCTCTCTAGTAAATTAAAATTTGTTGTTTGAAATGTTTCCCAAACATCTATAAATTTGACAGATGGTTCAGATGTTTCCTTCCTAAAAGCAATCTTTAAGCTGCTTGATGAACTTCATGCATATAAATTAGCAGCAAAATGTGTCTGAAATTCAGAATTCAAACATGACTTTTTACTGAATGGTGAATTGATTTACAAACTTTAATTTTCGCTTCATTGTGGAACAGATAAAAACATTCGTATTCAAAGAAAATTCATATTTATGATGCTATATTTCCTTGAATATATGTTGACACGTAGCCGTAGAAACTGGACCTTGATAGTTGCTACCATATTACGTGTTGACTGGCCTAGCATGGCCAGGTTGGTTAAAGCGTTCGACTCTTAATCTGAGGGTCGTGGGTCCGAATCCCCGTCGCACCAAACATGCTCGCCCTTTTAGCCGTGGAGACATTATAATGTGAGAGTCAATCCCATTATTCGTTGGTATAAGAGTAGCCCAAGAGTTGGCGGTAGGCGGTGATGACTATCTGCCTTCCCTCTAGTCTTACACTACTAAATTAGGGACGGCTAGAGCAGATATCTCTTCAGTAGCTTTGCGTGAAATTCAAAACAAACAAACGTGTTGACTGCTATCGTACTCTTTACAGGGTAGGATACATTTCACTTAAATATTTTTATTTTATTTTATGTGGTTAAAGTGGAGCTCAGCCATCACAGGCAGTTATGGCAATGTTAAATGTTGAGTAGGTTACAAAAGATTTTCTGATATATTTTGAAATGTAAATCGTTTTTGTGGGCTTATGTGAAATGTTGAATAAGTCACAAAATGTTCTTTATTACGTTTCATTATTTTTCATGGTTCGCAGTTATTCATACTTTCGTATTTACTTCTGAGTAGACTGTAGTACAACGACAAACAAACTCAATTTTTCTTTTCACCTATGAGAATAAACAAAAAAATACAAGAGTTTATTTGTATTTTCCAGCGTATGTTTTTCTAACTTTTTCATGTTTTATTCATTTATAGTCACAACAAAGCTCCTTTGTTGTGAACAAAGGTATATAAAACGTTTTCATCTTTTGTATATGAAAAATAAACTTACGCTAATATATTTTCTCCCTAACTGAATGAATGTTCCACAGTGAATGCCGAGCAGACCGTGACGGTTTTCTAACAGGACCTCGTTAAACTAGTACAATTTGTATTGGTTCATAGCGGCAGAGTGGAACTCGTGGATGGAAAAGAGAGAGGGGGGGGCAGAATTAATTTGTCCACAGCTCAAGAACCGGTAATATGACCAGAGAAGAAAGGATCAATGGCCAGTACCGAGTGATTACTGTCCTGATGTGTGCGTCAGTGACGGCCAGACACTGTCATTAAACAGAGCCATTTGTCTCCGGGAAATGTCTCTTGTATACGAGCCTCTTCCATGTGAGTCTGGATTGTACAACTTCTACAACGGCCTTGTTTTTATCCTGGCTACCAAATAACTTAGCCGTACTTTAGCCCATCTCTTTAGTTAATCAGCTCATTTCCATGACAAAAGACACTGACCTGTAGTGATCGGGAAAGACGCAAAAAATCGTCGAAAGCGTTCCTCTCATTGATTAGAACTACATAAAGTGTAGTAGATGTTTCCAACCAACTCCGCCTGTACTATTAGCAACCTCTATAGTTGACCAAATTACCATTTTTAAAACGTTGTTTTAGTTTTTCTTAGGTTTCGAGAAATTAAGGTTTGCCTGAACTCTGAGAAAATAACAACAGAAAAATCAATGAAGAAACGACATTTGATTTTTTTTCCTCAAAATTATAACTGCCAGAAGAAGTTATGGGGATAATTAACATCAAAATAGAATAAAAAAATAAACAATAACATGCATAACTAAAATTAAATGATTATTTAAGAATTTTACAGTAAAGTTTTATTTTAGAAACAGCTGTTGTTCAAAGGCAGTCATAAACAAATAAGTATAGTCACTTTTTAGGGTTATTAATAAAAAATACAACAGAAAAAAAAGACGAAATAAACAAAAATGAAGGACAATCAATAATTCTAGCTATTTATAGACACTTTATAAGTTTTTACTGATGTGTCTTAAAACCATCGCGTCATGTTAATTGCCCAAAAATGTTTCTTAAACCAGTGATTTTCTACATTTATAGTAATTAATTTAGCGTTTTTGTTCACATTGCGCGATAGGATATAGCGTTATATAATTTGTTTTAAGATACATATAAAACTGAATAGAGCTCCTCCCATTGGTTTAGGTGTACGTTTAGGGTTTATAACGCTAAAATCAGCAGTTTCATTCCTGCAAAACTTACAGCTCAGATAATGTATCACGCAAAATTATGTTCATTAAACATAAAAAAAGTTATATTTACTTATGTACATACAGTTGGATTTACTGGTTTTACATTAACATGACAAATTTGTTTGATAGGAGGTTATTGGATTAAGTCTTTTACATTTTTAATTTCCACGTGATTTTTGAAATAGACACTGAATAAAATGTCGTCCTTGTACATTAGATTGATTATGGGAAGCTATCAAGGAAGAAGAGCATGCTTTGGACATAACATTTACAAGAATTATTATTTTATTGTATTTAGTTTTGTTGTGCCTGAAAGTGCATATTTTGTATAAAGTCCCTTTATATTTATTTCATATTCTGAATAAACGTGTCTAAAGAGTAACTCGTTAAGCCCTTAAAACTAATCGTCTATGCATCTGTACATCAGATACCATACTGAAATTCTTACAACCGTGGCTACCATCTCTCAGGATAGCTACGTGTGTGTGATAAGAAGTGATTTATCTTTTAAAAAGAGAAGTTGCCACTAAGATTTAAATTATTCGAAGTAACTAGAATATTAATTCCAGAAATCGTTTAATCGAAAGCTCTCGCCCATACATGAAAAAGAAAAACTCGTTGATATACGTATTTCAGGGAAAATTTCAGTGTAAGAAGAAAGATCTTAAAAAAACATGTATGAATGTTTATTATGCATATTTTAAATAGCGTATACGCTATGTTTCCTTTACAATAATTTGATATTATTATGTTATGAGAGGAAACTATTATTTGATAATATACACGGAGAGAAAGGAAATTGCTTTCACATGATAAAGTTTATTTGTTATTATTGAAAATCAAACGAACCAAGAAATGTCAATCTCAAACTGGCCTCGAGAAAGTTTAATTTGTAGTTATTTATTACTTAATTTATTTTCAGAGAATGTTTATTAAATTTTACGTTTTACATAGAGAACAGTGTTCCAGCCTGATTGTGTAGAAGCTGTAGGCTTAACCATATTTTAATATTTCAAATTTAATAATAATTAGAATCGAGGCGATAAGTATCACAAAGAAAAGAACTGAGTGTACGATTATTATAGATTTTTACTCACAGTTTTACTTCAGTATAATGGTAAGGGTGTACATAATAATTGCAAAATAGTGCAATTAGGTATCAAACTTTCACTAATATTATTTTAAAAGTTTCTTGTATGTTCGAAAACCGGACATGGTCTGGTTGATAGCACGCCAGACTATAGATACGAGTATCCAAAGTTCGTGTTTTCAAAAATTTAGAATTAAGCACAAAGCTACACAATGGGCTATCTTTGCTCTGCCCACCACGGGTATCGAAACCCGGATTTTAGCGTATAAGTCCGCAGACATACCGCTGAGCCACTGGGGGGAAAACATAAACTCCTCCCTAATGAAAATAAAAAGAAATGCGGACAATAAGTTGGTGGTTGGTGCTGTTAACTAGCTGTTTTATCTTTAGTGCATTATTTAAAAATTAGGTACGTCTGGCACACATAACGCTTTTTATAAATACTCGAACTAAACCGAACTAATTATGTTATATATATTCAAATAATGAATATTAACTGCATGGAAATGTTCTTACAGTATCATAACGTTATCGCTAAAAGTCATATTTTGTTTTGGGAATGAACTTATTATAAACTTCTCATCAAATCTGGTTGTTTCATGTTTCTTGACTTCGGCGCTGACTTTCAAACGACTGTCAATTTGCAACGACTGAAGATTTCTCCACATCACAAGGTCTAAGACTTTTGTGTGTTTTTTTAATGTAAAGATGGCAGCATGAACATTCAGACAACTTTACATGTCAGGAAATAATCTGTTCAAGATAAAATGTGTAAATACCACTCATACAAAATAAAGCCATCGCAATAGAAGTTACTGCAACAGTTTGAGGCGCATCAAAATACATAGAAAAAGTTAGTTAATACGCTACCAACGACGGACAAAAGACCTGGATTGACCAGATGGTTAAAGCGTTCAATTCGCAATTTAAAGGTCGCGAGTTTGAATCCCAGTTCCAACAGACATGCTCCCCTTCTAGCCATGGGGACATTATAATGTGACAATCAATTCCACTATTCTTTGGTAAAAGAGTAGGCCAAGAGTTGGCGATGGATAGTGATGATTAGCTGCCTTCTTTAGAGTTTTCAATGCTAAGTTAGAGAAGACTAGCGTATATAGCCGTTATGTATCTTTCATACCGAACTGAGATTTTGACAATGAATGTCACTGAATATTAAATAAGCATTCAAAAAATAAAACTATACATGTATCTTATTATAATATACTTAACAATTAGAAACATTTTAAAGTTAATTATATGCATTACATAGTGAGTGTTTGTTTTTAAATACATAACTAAACAAAGAGACCATCTGTGCTGTGGATATTGACACCTAACTTGTAATTTCTAAGTCCTCAAACTCCTCGTTGAGCTACCAGAATGTGTATGAAATAAAACGTTTCACACTTCTAATATGTAAAAAAAGAATTGCATTTCAACCATTTGGAATTTTTTTGCTGTTATAAAATAATTTATCGTTTAGGTAATAACTACACAAATTTACATGAAGTTGATCTTAAAGTTAACGGTATAATTGTTATTTATCCGAAAATATTTTCAAAGAGAAATAAACGACCATGATATAATATATAATTTCTTTAAAAAAAAAACAAGAAAATTTCATTATTTTTCCAGCCTGTCAGCAATCCAGTAATTTAAAAGTATTGGCTACAAATTCATGTTGTAAGCTATATTTCTCCTGGCAAAAACGAATAGAATATTTCTCGGGGATAATCATATAGTCGTGCGCAAATAAAAAAAAAAAAATTTCCATCCCACGAATTAAGAACGACACGCATCCAATATGGATATCAATCGTTGATAAATCAGATTACCGCCTTGCCTAATGTATTTGTTGGAAATTTCCATCTAGCAGAGAAAAGGACATTTTTTTTATTTCAATTAAATCAAAATTCTTGATTTCTCTTTGTGTAATGCTGATATTTTTTCCCTGTGGTTTCCGCGTAATGACATGAGAAAGAAAAATATAATAGATCTAGATTACGTAGTTCAGCAGTTTCAAATGAATATTTAATGGTGTAGCTCAAAATAAAAGTAAAGTGGAATTAAAAGATGGGGATTTTTATATACTTGTACACCATGTTCTGTTTAGGTAGAGGGATATTCGCATTAGTAAAGTGAAGTAAAATCGTCATATTTCAATGAAGATCACCGTGTATGTTTGTAGTTAGGTAAAAAAGTATACAATCGGCTATACGTGCCATACTGGTGACGAAATCTACTGGAGGAGGGGCGAAGATATTCAAATTGTTTTAAAAAGGTTGCCCAGTGTGGCCAGTTTGTTAGGACTATCGACTCGCAATCAATGGTTCGCAAGTTCGAATCTTCATCACATCAAACGTGCTCGCCCTTTCAGCCATGGGGGGCATTTTAATATTACACTTAATCCCACTATTCGTTGGCAAAAGAGTTGGCGGTGGGTGGTGATGAGTAGCTGACTGCCATTTAGTCTTGTTCTACTAAATTATGGATGACCAGTGGAGATAGTCCTCGTGTAGGTTTGCGCAAAATTCAAAACTAAAAAGGGTTAAAGACATGATGTTATGTAGTGTTCGAAAACAGAAAACAGCAAAGAATCTTGAAATCACGTGTAGAAATATCTACACTAGAAAAATTGATGAACGTGTATAGAGGAATTTATTAACAAAATTGACACAAATAACCGCGTGCATATGTCTAAGCACGTGTCATATGTTACTTAAACTAATGCACTTTCCTTGAGGATTGTCTATCAAACTATATAATAAACAAAGAAATTGTGGGATTATTTTATTTAGTTTCTCTCCATCGCTATCAGTCAGACTTTATTTCATTTAAACAGTTTAATTAAGTTAAATATCAGTATTAACCTTTGACCTCTTCGTTGCACTAAACTTTAGACACGCATGTATTTTACTGACTAATTTAAAAAAATTCAAACGAGTTTTAGAATCATTGAATCTGAAACACTTTAATTCAAATGCTGTTCAGAAACTTCTGGAAGAAACTGAGTTAAGATATTCAATTCTCAAAATGCATAATGTTAGTAGGCTGGTACCCGAGTGTAATAAAACTCGGGTATTTTGTTTTAATATTTAGGTTATAACGGTAAAGTTATAAATGAAATAACATCAAGATGTTATTTAAAAACTTATGTGTTATGCTCCGTGATAAACATCTCTGTAAACGGTGTAAATCCTTTTCGGGGATGGGATTGCAATTTAAAAGTTGTAAAATGATAAAAAACAAATTATTTAATCCGAGCATATAAAAATCCCTGAAGAAGAAATTTCCACTTTTTGAAAGCGTTTGAGTTGTTGAGGTTTTGTTGATTTTGTATCAAGACTTATTGAATCTGTGTGTTTTTCTGACATCATAAATGTTGTAAAAATAGCAAATCTGTCTCTAACGATTTAGTTTTTAATGTAAGATATCTGAAAATGATTAAAACTCTTATGGTCTAGTTTAATCGACTAATACCTCTTTATTAATCAAATTAGGTTTTTGAAAACGGATTATGTATCGTAGTCGTATAAATATTTTACTTAATATTACTGTAGTACAATACATAGGACGTATAGCAAAAACAGTGAGTATTATAGGTCATTTGTATCCTAATACACTAGAAGTAGTGACAGTGAATATCACAGAACACCTGTATTCTAATATAATGAATGGAGAGACAGTAAATATCATAGATCACCTGTATTCTAATACAACGAATGTAGAGACAGTGAATATCATAGGTTACCTGTATTCTAATACAACGAATGTAGAGACAGTGGATATCATAGGTTACCTGTATTCTAATACAACGAATGTAGAGACAGTGGATATCATAGGTTACCTGTATTCTAATATAGCAGCAGCAACAGTAAATATCATAGACGATGCCAATGCAAGTGACATTTCTAGAAATAATCAAACGCTTTAACAAAATTTAGAGCGAGTTTTGTTTCTGTCAAATACAAACATCAATCCTGATTTGTTAAATCTCAAGTAGTGACCTCTTTCCGGTGGCTGATCGACTTTAGGTTTCTGCCTTAGTTAACAACGACTGCCGTTTCTGCTCACTGTTTCAGATTATGCAATCATAAACATATTTTTGACATCGTAAGAAACGTTGAACTAAACCAGCGACGAAAATAAATGACAGTATGAGACGCATGTCGGCGTAAAACTGTTTTCACATACTCGTGGGATTCGTCGTGGTGCACGAAAGGTTCAGAAACCAATATCATATGCCATAAAAAAAACAGCATTGTACAATTCTAAAGAAATTGCTACGGAGAGAACAAACCTGTAATTTTCCTCCAAACGTTTTCTATCGAAAACAACAAGGTTTTCTGCATATATATATATATATATATATAGAGAGAGAGAGAGAAATAAAAGAACTTACTTTTAACCTGTGTTGGCTAACTGAGAATCCCAAGAACTATCTTCAAGCTGTGACGCATGTCATATCCTCATGAAGATGTTCCTCTGTTATACCATCGTCAAGTTCTTATATCTATAATTCTGCTACCCTCGTTGTGGCACCAGTTGGAATATATTCTACGTAAGCATGAAACATTAATGCAAGCCTGACTGTGAGATGATGGGGTAGATATTCCCATAAACAGTATGTTCTTCTGTACATTATCTATTGTGTATTGTCAAAGTGTCTACCATTATTTTGCTACGACAAAAGACGCTGTATCAAATATTCATAAACTACTATCGTTTTACTCACATGTTTACGATAAGAAATGATTGTAATTCGTTAGAAGTATATGCTTCTTTTTCATACATTTTTAGCTATATATATTTCCTACTCATTTCTTTTATGCTTAATATACTAATATTCCATCATTTATTTTCGATGTATAAGTTTAAGAAGGCCAAAAAAACTAGGCTAGGTCAATCTCAATAAAGTATATTATATCAACACAAAAACTACACCCTTGTGCAAATTAATTGAAAAAAGACGGAAAATTACGATTTTTTTCAATTTTTTTCGTTTTATTTCTGAGAATCCAAATTTTATTCACATTAATACATGATATGACCGCCTTTATTTTTCAGAAAATCATTAATCCGCTTTGGCATCGAGTCCACGATTTGACTGCAATCTTTACTAATTTTTGGATTGCGGTATCACACTTCAATTATGGCCTCAATTAGCTTATCTTTCGTAGTACAGTCTTTTCCCCGAAGTCTTTCTTTACAAATCGCCCAAAGATTTTAAATAGGATTTAAGTCCGGAGAGTTTTCAGGCCAGTCCAGCTCATTTATTTGCGTTATAGTAACAAATTTCATCACAAGTTTCGATATGTGACACGGAGCCAGATCTTTTTGAAAAGTGCCAGATCCATCTGGAAATCTTTTTCCGTTTTAAAGCAACTCTTTCCTGCAAAACTTCGATGTACTGTGGTCCTCGCATCATACCTTCTACGATATGTAAGCCTCGGACGCCATAGTAGCTGAAAAAGCCCCAAAACATCTTCTTCAAAGAATTTTTTACGAACTGACTGATGTGAGATTCTTGAAGTTTCACACATGGAAATCTGCAAACATGCAGACTTCTTTGACCCTGTACGAAAAATAAGTCTGGTCACTGAATAACACCTTCTTCCATAGTTCTTGTATTTCAGGCCCCATTGATACTGTTATTTCTTCCTTAAGTTGGTAAGAAGTTGTTTTTTGAGTGGTCTCCTTGCCCTTCTAACGTAATTTCGAATGACGTAATATTCCTCAAAATTTCGTCATATATTCCAAAAAATAGATCGACCGTACTGCAAAACACAGCTAATGACGCCGTCTGTGTTGAAAAATGACTATTAAAGGAAATCAGCGGGTCCAACGAACCTATAAATGACTATTTATGTATGTAAAAACGGATCGTTTCCTCCTTTGTGAACCTAACAATGACCGAAGAAGGTCGAAACGTTGCTCATTTCTCTACGTAAAAACTTTTCTCAACCCAAACGAGCCGTTTTTACATATATATTTCTCTACAAGTGGGTTTTCTCTACATCACTGATTAAAATTACCATTTGTTTCAATTGATTTGCTGTATGGAAAACAGCTTGTTTGGGTTGAGAAAAAAAATTTACGAAGGTCAGTTAAGTAAAAGTACATTATATTAACACAAAAACTAGATCAATTCTGAGAAAGTGTATTATATTAATACATAAACTAATCAATACCGATAAAGTATAATATATTAACACATAAACTTGGTCAATGAAGAAAAATTATATTATATTAACACAAAACTAGGTCAATCAAGAGAAAGTATATTATATTAACACAAAAACCAGATCATTCAAGTGAAAGTATATAATATTAACACAAAAACTAGTCCAATGAAGGGACAGTACAATAACACATAAACTAGATCGATCAAGAGAATGTATATTATATTAACACATAAACTAGTCAATCAAGATAAAGTATATTATATTAACACAAAACTAGGTCAATTAAGATAAAGTATATTATATTAACACATAAACTAGGTTAATCTAGAAAAAGTACATTATATTTATATATTTTAGAGAAATAAAATCGCTCTCATTCTTTGCGGTGGTTAATTATATATTTACCTGAAAGTTGTTGTCTGTTTATCTTCGCAACTTTTTTGTGGGGCAGTTCTCTACAACTTGAATATTATAACAAAGAAAATAAAAAAATTAACTCTGTACTTATAGTATTTGAGGCATCTCGCTTTGCTCATTTTTTCAAACAAATATTTATGCAGACAAAACGTAGTCTAGACTTAGACTGTGCATCTAAGGATTAATGGTATGTGTTTAGTTGCCACAATAACACATACTTTATTTTCGGTGAATTATATGAATGACTAAATCCCACTGTTTGGCGAAAGGTCCGTTGGTAAGTCATATATCCCACTGCTTGATTAGAGGCTGTGAGTGAATCATATGAGTGACTAAATCCCAGTGTTTGGCTAGAGTGTCATGGGTGAATCATATGAGTGTCTTTATCCCACTGTTTGGTAAGAGACCGTGAGTGAATCACACCAATGACTAAATCCAAGTGTTTGGCTAGAGGGTCGTGGGTGAATAATATGATGGACTGTATACCAATGTTTGGTTAGAGGCCGTAAGTGAATCATACCAGTGACTAAATCCCAGTGTTTGGCTAGAGGGTCGTGGGTAAATAATATGATGGACTATATACCAATGTTTGGTTAGAGGCCGTAAATGAATCATACGAGTGACTAAATCCCAGTGTTTTGCTAGAGGGTCGTGGGTGAATCATATGAGTGACTATATCCCACTGTCTGGTTAGAAGCCGTGAGTGAATCACATGAGTATCTAAATCTTAGTGTTTGGCTAGAGGTCCGTAAGTGAATCATATGAATGGCTAAATCCCACTTTTTGTCTAGAGGGTCGTTGGTGAATAAAATGATGGACTATATACCAAATTTTGGTTAGAGGCTGTGTGTGAATCATATGAGTGGCTAAATTCCTGTGTTTGGCTAGAGGGTCGTGGGTGAACCATATGAGTGACTAAATCCCAGTGTTTGGCTCGAGGTCTGTGGATAAATCATATGAGTGACTAAATCCCATTGTTTATATAGAGGGCCATGGGTATACCATATGAGAGACTAAATCTCAATGTTTGGCTGGAGTACCGTGGATGGATCATATGGGAGATTTAATCTCATTCTTCGGCTGGAGAGAGAGAGAGAGTAGTCCAAAATTTAGCGGCTGGTAAATGTCTACCTTCTAGTTTATAAATACAACATCAGGGATGTCTATGTGCAAATAGGCCTTATCTTGCTTTGAACGAATGTTTTTCCTTAAAATGTTTAGATACCTTACATGAAATGCGTAGCTGTATCTATAGTCTTCAAAAAAAGAAACGCAAAAGGCAAAATTCGAGATAAATTGTCAACAAGTTTATTCCGAGTGGTTCTGTATGGCATGTGTGAAACTTTGCACATTCACTGCTTAATATCCAAAGTCTGCAAAGGCGAAGTCCACGCTCACTAGTTGAAGTTTAACGTCACTCAACGTCAATAACGAGTATGCCCCCGAGACCATCAATAACTGATTGGAATCTCCTGCCCATGGAAACGATAAGATGACGAATCACATCCTGTGGAATGGCTGTCCACTCAGCCTGCAAAGCTGCTGCAAGCTGAGGTAGAGTCTGCGGTTGAGGTTGTCGCCGTCGCAGACGTCGGTCCAACTCGTCCCAAATATGTCCTTTGGCGTTTAAATCTGGTGATCTGGAGAGCCAGGGAAAAACGTTGATGTTGTTGTGTCTCAAGAAGACAGTGGTAAATTGGGCTGTTTGAGGACGGGCGTTGTCATGTTGAAAAACGTCGTTGACGCTCACCATGAGGGGTTGCACATGGGGCCTAAGAATCTCGTCGACGGTTGCGTACGGTCTGATCGGAAATACTACGCAGCCCTGGTATGGTTGAGACAGTATACATCGCAGTGGGGGTCCTATCCCGAAGGTGACGTAACCGGATGTAGCGATCTTGTACGGGCGTGGTCACATAAGTTCTGCCAGATCGTGGACGGTCACGAGTTGATCCATGTTGTTGGTGACGATTTCATTGCCTTGTGATAGTACTTGGGTGGGCATTCACAGCTCTTGCAACAACAAATCGAGATTCGCCTGCTTCCAACTGACAAATGGCGTTGTTGCGTTGTGCTTCAGTCAGTCTTGGCGTAACTGTATTGCGTGTCAATGGCTTAACACTGAGCTATGGAAACCGAGAAACCGTCACTTTCATAGGGATTTTGCACATGTTGCACTTGCAGAACATGCAGATCTCTTAAACACATTTATTGGACACGAATGCGTTTTGGCGAAAAATCCGTTGTTTTCCTCCGTTTTCAAAGTGCACAACTTTTATTGTCATTTTAGTCTGACAATCAGTGCTTTAACACGTGTAACATCACATACTCTGAGCTTGTAACGTTATTACGTATATTTCTCTTCTTTTTCTGAAGAGTATATTAGGGTTAGACTGAATATTTTGAAAATTGATATGAGTTAAGTGGTTTATTGTTACGCACATGTCTGCTGTAAATATTTCGGGGATCAAACCCAACTTTTTTTTTACAGGTTCTAAAGTTTACCGTGAAGCGAACAAGAGAGACTTTGAATTCACAGTCAAAGTATGCGAATCGTTAGGTGACGTTTGGTCAGAAATAAAGAAATGCGTAGATAAAATAATTTAGCCAAGAAAGACAGTGAAAAATGGATTCAAGTATAACGCTATAAATGTCTCCATACAGTATATATTACAAGGAGAGTTGTTGTTTTGAATTAAGTACAAAATTCCACAATGGGTTATCTGTGCTCTGCCCACCACGGGTATCAAAACTCGGTTTTTAGCGTTGTAAGTCCGCAGACATACCGCTGAGCCACTTGGGGCGTACAAGGAGAGTTATTTTTTTGGAATTTCTCACAAAGCTACTCGAGGGCTATCTGTGCTAGCCGTCCCTAATATAGCAGTGTAAGACTAGAGGGAAGGCAGCTAGTCATCACCACCCACCGCCAACTCTTGGGCTACTCTTGTACCAACGAATAGTGGGATTGACCGTCACATTATAACGCCCCCACAGCTGGGAGGGCGAGCATGTTTGGCGCGACCCTCAGTTTACGAAGGGCACGCCTTAACGCGCTAAGCCATATGGGGCCCGATACAAGGAAAGAAAGAAGGAAAATAAAACACGAAAAAAGAATCTTTAAAAGAAAGAGCAGAGATCTGTAATTTCTAAAAGGACGCTATTCGTCACTAACAAAGTAATTAGCTGTTCAAAAAACAGTTTTGGCGTAAGTTTCTGCAAATGCTAAGATTAAAAAAATCTATTAGCTGTCTACAGTAAGTACTTCTGAATATTCGAAAAAGTTAAATTCTTCATTCGTTCATTCCAGTTTGATAGAAAACAATCACAAATGAAAGCCTGAAGGACAGCAAAACGAAAAATACAATGCACTTAGACACTAATTTAGAATCGTCTTAATAACTCTTTCAGACACTCGCGTTCCCTTTGGACATGAAACATCAGATTTAGAGAAACTGATACCATCAGAAGGATCTAATTACGGGTCTAATTATTAGGAAAAATTATTATAGTGTTTCTTCAGTTTTAAAAACATGCTTTAGCCGTTACCGTAGCAACAGCATTTGTTTCTTGGTCGATTTCCAAACACCTATCAGTATGTTAAACAAATCAGTCAATCCATTTAGTTTCCTATCACGTAGAAGACAGTTAAGGCTGCGTTACCAGTACGTTTTACTATTATATCTATATGTAGTCATATTTTTAAGTATGTTTTTTACAAGATATTTTTTTATTTCCAATTGAAATATAATAAAATGTTATCATTATTTACAATTTTATGCCAATGCATGCCTTATAACTAAAAATAATTTAATGTTTGGACAGTTACAATTTTACTATTTCCAGCTGCAACTCGAGAAACTTTTGCGGTAGCTTTCGTGTCCTTCGCCTGTATTTTCCTCATTCTATTGCCCCCCAGTGGCTCAGCGGTATGTCTGCGGACTTGCACGCTAAAATCCGGGTTTCGATATCCGTGGTGGGCAGAGCACAGATAGCCCATTGTGTAGCTTTGTGCTTAATTCAAAACAACAAACAACAACTTTATTCTATCATTAACACGCATGTCTCCTGAGCGACGCTTTCTTCTGGGCATTTGATGTTAGATCAGTAAATCCCGGTGTATTTGAAAAGAAAATTTTCGAAATCAGACTAACCAACTCATGTACACGTAACTTTAGCTAATAAAACTAAACGTAAACAATAAAGTAAAATAATAATATTTATAATAGTATACAGTGTATAAAACAGCTATGGGCGTTTATTTATGACATGATTTACGAGTTCAAACAAAGAAGCTAACAAAAACGAATAATACAATCCGTAGTACAGGAAAGAGGTATCCAAGAAGTGTTTACAGCAGTCTATGAAACGATACGAAACATATTTATTCCAATGTAAAGTAAACGTAAAGCTCTAATGAAAGAAAAACAGACTTAGCTTAGATATACAGACATCTGAATGCGTATTCATAAAGAGATGAACATGTGGTTTTGAACTAAGAGCGGATGCATATTTTAAAACTTAAATAACACAAGAAAGTTGATAAAGAACATATTTAGTATAAAGTTAATTTTTGTAGGAACTTATACGCAGTTTAAGTGCTACTACTGTGAATTACTTTGGAGAAAAATAAGTGAAGTTAAATGCGAATCCAGCCTTCACGTTATGACAACGACATGGTGACATCGTTTCCCATCTGGAAAGTTTAACTAAACTAAAAACGTATAAGGTGATTTTGAAATGAACAGGAAATATTCAGATTTTTCGGACAAAGTTCTTTCGAGCGATATGAGATTTGATCGAGAAATTTGCGAGAAAAGTTCCAAACAGGCAAACGCAAGGAAATTATTCATGTAGATTTGAGTCACTGCAATAAGTTATTATTGGCCCGAGATAACCTCCAACAGATGTCACTACCTGCAGTGACTTTTGTTTCTATTTCATTGTTTTGTTTGTTTGTTTTGAATTTTGCCCAAAGATACACAAGGGCTATCCGCACTAGCCGTCCTTAATTTAGCAGTGTAAGACTTGAGAGAAGGCAGCTAATCATCACCACCCACCGCCAACTCTTGGAATACTCTTTTACTAACAAATAATGGGATTTATCGTCACATTATAACGCCTCCACGACTGAAAGGGTGAGCATGTTTAGTGTGACGGGATTCAAACCCGCGACACTCAGACTACGAGTCGAAATCCTTAACCAACCTGGCCATGCCAGACTTTGTTGTTAAATGCCAAGTACATAGTGGGTTATTTGTGGTGTGGTCATCGCGGCTATTGAAAACCAATTTCAAACCGCTTAAGCTTCAAACGTGCCAATTAGTCACTGAAAGGGGTGGGGGCTTATTTGGAAGTAACGGATTAAAATGGAAGTGTTGTTGATAATGAATTCTATTTCAACTTTGAAAGTGCTCTACTGGATAGCAAGACAACATTGGAGACAAGATAACACCGCTGACAACGTTTTGCACAATTACACTACACAATGCTTTGATCTCAGGCTTGCACAAATGAAGACAAGAAAACACTGTTTTATACAATTACACTACACAATGCTTTGATCTCAGGCTTGCACAAATGAAGACAAGAAAACACTGTTTTATACAATTACACTACACAATGCTTTAATCTCAGGCTTGCACAAATGAAGACAAGAAAACACTGTTTTATACAATTAAACTACACAATGCTTTGATCTTAGGCTTGCACAAATGAAGACGAGAAAACACTGTTTTATACAATTAAACTACACATTGTTCTGATCTCAACCTTGTACACGTGCTTGTTATGAACTACTTCAGCCAACAAAGAACTCTAAGTTCTGCAGAGATTTGAACTAACGACAAAAAAATTGCATGAATTTTGCGTAAAGCTACCACACGAGGGATATTTACGCTCGCCTCCCATAATTAAAAAGTGAAAGACTAGAGGGAAACAACTAGTCATCACCTTTCACCGCCAACTCTTGGGATTGATGCCACATTTTAACCTCTCCACGGCTGGAAAAGCAAGCACGTTTGGTGGGGATGGGAATTCTAACCCAAGACCCTCAGATTATCGAGCGCCGCTCTAACTACCTGGTAATGCCGGGCCACGTGCTTAAGTACAATCTAATATTTTGCTAGGGGCCTGGCATGGCCAAGCGTGTTAAGGCGTTCGACTCGTAATCTGAGGGTCAAAGATTCGAATCCCTTGATTCGAATTTTTGTAAAGGTATCAGAAGTTTACTCACCAAATATAAGTATAACCAATCTCCTTATTTATATCATGTCTCTTAGTAGGTCGAATTCCCATCGCATCAAACGTGCTCACTCTCCCAGCCGTGGGGGGAGGTGTTTAATGTGACGGTCAATCCCACAATTCTTTGGTAAAAGAGTAGCCCAAGACTTGGCGGTGGATGGTGATGACTAGCTGCCTTCCCTCTAGTCTTACACTGCTAAATTAGGGACGGCTAGCGAAGATAGCCCTCGAGTAGCTTTGCGCGAAATTAAAAAAAAATATTTTGCTGACAAAAGTGGCTCTACACGTCACGAAGTATAGCGAATTTTGAGCATCTTTGAATTAACTTATAAGCAATTCATTTTCCAAACAGACAATACTACGTAAATAACGGATAATATACATAAAATATGATGGGCATATCACAAAATCAAATGTGGATCTCAAGAAAATACCTCGTATTTAAGCGACGCAAAAAACTGTATTAATTAAATATAGATCACTACTCAGGAAACAAAGAATCTGTACAATATAGTTCTATAAAACTTAATATTGAGCATAAATTCGTCATACGTTACAAGTGCTAAATATCCTATCAAAACTGAGTAAAATGCATTATCCCTAATGTAGTATGATGCGTAAAGTTTTGGAGACATTATAGTTTTTTGTTTTATGTTCTTAATTAGTACTATAAAACACAGATAAATCAGCTATGCTGCAAATGTATGAAGTAAAATTCGAAATATATATAATGTTTGATGATAGGGGGAGCTAATAGCATGTCACTTGCATGGCTCCTTTTACATTTGCTCCCGAACAGTACGCATTTTGCATTGTTTGTTTCATTTCGCGCAATGTTACTCGACAGCTATCTGTGCTAACCGTGCCTAATTTTGAGGTAATGTACTAGGGTCACCACTCACTAGCCACTTTTTACCAACGAACAGTGAAGCTAACCGTACGTTATACCCCCCCCCCTTTTAAAGAGAAAGCATGTTCGTTGACGGGACTCTAACCTGCGACCAAAGCTGGTGAGTCGACTGTCGTAACCACTTCTAAGAACATGTCAATATGGAATATTTTACTTTGAACTTATGCATTAAGAAAATTTTTGTCTTTAGTATATCATGTGTCAGAAATAACAGACTGTTGAAATGAAGTAGTTTGCTCTGTCTGTCAAACACTAATATCATTCCAAAATACTATAATGTGATATGCATCTATCATTGAGCCTGATAGGCATTTTATTGTGATGATAGGACAACATTCTGAATATTAAATATTTAATAAAAAATAACCTTTACAATACCACTAGAGTTTTAATGTGTGTGTGTTTTTCTTATAGTGAAGCCAGAAAGGGCTATCTGCTCAGCCCACCGAGGGGAATCGAACCTCTGATTTTAGCGTTGTAAATGCGGAGACATATCGCTGTACTAGGAACCTAGAGTTTTAGTATCCTTCTCTAGGTTAAAAAAATAATACAATAACTGAGAAAGAGAACTTGGAATCCTTGAACTGCAAGAAATTTATTAGCAAAGTGTATTCAGTAAGGGAACGTGATTCTTGAAATTAGCTCGCTGTTGCAAATGCCTTTTGGTATTTTATCTAAATCAATAAATAATATATAATTATTCATTGCAGTATGAGTAGTAATGTCAAATTAATTACAGTGATATTTTGTTTCTAATCTGACTTGCATTTTATTACGAATTCTGTAATGATTAAAGTATGTATTTGGAGACTTTTGACTGATAATAAATAATTAAGCTGATAAAAGCATTTGTAATAAATACAATTCTTGTTATCTAAATTGAACTAAATAAATTGTCCTTATAGATCTAAGGGTTTCATAAATATTAATGTTTAAGGTATTTTCTTAAGCCTAATCGGACATTATATCATTAGCTCACTAAGTATTCTCACAGGTTTTTTTTATCATTGAACAAGCTCCCCTAGTAACTCAGCGGTATGTCTGCGGACTTATACGCAGAATCCGGGTTTCGATACCCGTGGTGGGCAGAGCACAGATAGCCCATTGTGTAGCTTTGTGCTTAATTCAAAACAACAACAATCATTGAACAAAAATTTTCCATACAAATAATTTATTAAAATACAACTTCTAGCTATTTATGCATAAACCATAGTTATAAAAAGAGGAAAAACAAACAAATTTACTAAGCATAATAACTTCTAATTAAATTTTGTTGTTGTTTTGAATTAAGCACAAAGCTACACAATGGGCTATCTGTGCTCTGCCCACCACAGGTATCGAAACCCGGATTTTATCGTGTAAGTCCGCAGACATACCGCTGAGCCACTGGGGGGCATTCTGATTAAATAACTGATTACTTTATGTTTTAGCTGTGGCTTACGTCATTACTTCAGTGTAAAGCTGGTAATATTTATTTAAATGTTGAAAAAATAGTTTGGCAAATATTTATAATACCAAACACGTGGGTTAAGGCACTCGATTCGTAATCCGAGGGTCGCGGGTTCGAATCCCCGTCTCACCAAACATGCTTGTTCTTTCACCTCAGCTGTGGGACGTTATAATGTTACGGTCAATCCCACTATTCGTTGGTAAAAGAGTAGCTCAAGAGTTGGTGGTGGGTGATGATGACTAGCTGCCTTCTTTCTAGTCTTCCACTGCTAAATTAGGGACGAATAGCATAGATAGCCCTCGAGTAGCTTTGTGCGAAATTAAAAAAACAAACAATACCAAACATGACGATATATATACGTAAGTTATAATTCTCACGTGACTGAGGGTGATTACTTTAACACAACTATTTTAGACACGTTTCCATCTATTAATGGATTAGTGAAGATTTGAAATTGTTGTTTGTGATGATACCGAGTAAGACGATACGTACATAACCTGACACGAGTGTTTCTCATTTTAGAATAATCGTGTGTGTGTACTATCAAAATCGATGTTCCAGCTCATCATTTAGTTTTTAAGACTTAAAATCAAGCATTTGTTATCCAAGCGTTTTGTGTTGTATTCAACCATGAGATTCAATTATTTTAATATTCTATACAAATAAAAGAAAGTAGATGCAATGTATTCTCTCAAAATTTCAATTTACCCGTATAACTAGTCAATTTCACACATAAAAACACTTTCTTATATTGAGCTTTATAAATTTCTACACAAGAAGTCCAATAAATAATCGATAATTCCCATTTTTTTACTTTCTGTTTCGTTTGAAAATTTTTTCACTCACAAGCCCTTCAATGGTATATCTGCAGGTTTGCAACACGGGAAACTTGGTTTCAGTACCCGTGGTGGACAGAGCACGGACAGCCCGTTGTGTGACTTGTTCTCCTAGTCAGTGTACTGCAAGTTGCCTTGACCTATTTTATAACTAACATTAAAGTTTTTGCTGTATAGCTCTAACAGTCGTACCTGTCTCTCATTAAATGCAGATACTGTGGATTAGCGTCGGTATCACCAAAATTTTGGTTGCACCAGTTGGTTCTTGTTACGTTAGCACTAACTGGTTTAGTTCCAAGTTGATTGCTACTGTTGTTTTGAAGTGATAGAAGAAACAATCATGTGGTGAAGTAGATTAAAGTAACCATTTGTGATGACGAGAAACCCACTTGAATTGAAAATGTGTCTCAGGATGGCTGGTTTGGGAATTAACACTTTTACTAATAGAATAGAAAACAACGTTTCGAGCATCTTAGATCATCTTTAGGTTAACAAAGAGAAGAAATCTGGAGAAGACCAAAGGTCGAAACGATATTCTCTACTTTATTACTAAAAGTATTAATACTCACACCAGCCGTCCTGAGGTACAAAAGAAACCATCCTTTGTCTTCAGTTTTTGAAAAGTATTATACTTTGCAGTTTATTGAAAGAGATTTTCCGCCTCGTGGAGTTATTTAATTTGAAAACATTTACAGAGAGAAAAAAATATTTGGCGTAATATCCTGCACTTTTCATCTTCAGAATGTTTTATGTTAAGATATATGACTGCTTTTGTCTTTATCTAGTTACCAAGCCTTTTTTTTAATTAACCACTTCCTATAAAGTTAAATAAAGTCGATTATATGCAATTTTACTTTTATATCTTTGAGATTCTTCACATGTCTGAGATCTAAGCTTTTTATGTCAAGCAGTAAAATGGTTTACGACGGATCTCGGTTCGAGTTTGAAAGAATGCTATGCAATTGGCGAATATAAACCACAGTACTGTCAACTGACTTGCTAGTCCCTTGTCTTCTTGTCATTTCTACAGCTGATGTCTCACATGACGAGCTCTAATCATAACGTGCCTGCGAAGTTGTCAGCTGTGTTTAATGTGTCGTGTTACTGTAAGAGTCCGTATTTACTTGGAGAATGACATTACTGACTACAAACGTCTCCCACGTGTGCGCGTCTGTGTGTATGTTTTACACATCATGCTGCGAATGGATATTGACTTTGCAAATTAAGAAACCATGCTCTCACTCAGGAGCTGAAATTGGAGTCAGTTTAGGATAACATTCTATATCTTCCCACTTAAAGGGAAAAACAACAACAACCAACGAATATCTTTTCGCTTATTTTCACCACATCTGATTTAATCGAGAAAAATTACTGGAATATCTAACTGTCAACGGATTAACATTTTGCGAAAACAGTGAAATACTTTTTGTCCATTTGAGCTCCTAATTTCAGAAACAATAGAGATAAGTATCTTTAATCGTTTTGGAAATAGTACATAACAACTTGAGTTTAAAGTGAGCTGTCAGCCCAATAATTTATTTATGAATTTTCATATATTGAATACCTTGCTTTATATCCATTTTTCTTTATTTTTAAATATTTAAGAACAATGAATGTAAAAGTTTATTTTTTTTCAATGTGAAATCTCTAATGTTTGTATTGTTTCTAATTTATACAACTATATTTCATAGACATGTAAAATTATAACTGTTTGAACGATTGTTTAGGTATTAATGGCCCAAAATATCCGTGAGCTTCATTTAGATATATATAGATTGGTGTTAGGTGGATTCGATCCAGTGATCCTCATATCGAGTGCTTTAACCACCTGGCCGTGCAGTGTCCGTCCAGTACTCAGTAAAGGTGTAGCAATTCTTAAACAGCTAGAGTTCTAAGCCAATAAAATACTGAAAGTTAACAGAGAGTAATTAAAAATTCATAAAGAAAAGTAAAGACTTTCAACCGACTGTTTTAATTGGAAGAAAAATTTGAGTTTTTAAACTGGATGTACCTTTAGATGTTCGAAAGTTCTTCTAAACAAGAAGAACAGAATGATTTTTTTAATTTTAAACATTTATGGAAGAAACTGACTGAAAACATTCTGTTCTCATCGTACTTCTCAAACATTTCTTCAAATGCAATCATGTTCGAAATTTCTAACAGTGATAAGCTATATTAGATACAAATGAACTCCGAGAATATAATTACAAATTATAAGTTCTGTTTGTGATGTGTTATCTACAAATACATTCTGTTTAAACTGTAAAAAAAATACTTCATAAAGATGCAAGGGATGTCTGAGATGTGGAGCATCTTTTCTTTGAATGTGAATTACGAAACCGTTCTTCAATGAATATGTAATGAAACAACTATAAATCATGCTATAACTCAGTTTCCTATTCAAGTGCTTCTACTGTTAAAACCAAATGTTAATTTTCGATTGAAACATATTTCATCTCCTGTTTTAAATAGTTAAATGTATCAAATCGAGGACACGAGCCCGAGGTACAAACTAAGGATTATAGAACTTTTTGAGCAAAGACTCTAGAGAGAAACAAAACACTTCAAAACAATACACTTAGCAACAGATGAATGAAAGTTAGAGAAAAGGAAATATTCCGAATTCGAAATATATAACGAAAACTAAAAACACCATAACTACATCTTAAACTGTGACAATTACATTTTTACTCAAGAAGTAAAGTTTTGGGAGCCTTTTAAGTTATTAACGGAGCAAACTTAACACTTTAATCATGGTATGACTGTATGAATCTTCTGTTTGATTCTACGGCGTCGACTTTGGTAAGTTGATCTGAGAACCACGTCACTGATGCTGGGAAGAGGTTTAAACTTTTTCCACGCACGTTTGGAGAGAGTTGGTATTTCTAACAACCATTATTGAAACAATTTCTAAAAGTTTTATATGAGTGTGTGTTTTCTTATAGCAAAGCCACATCAGGCTATCTGCTGAGCCCACCGAGGGGAATCGAACCCCTAATTGTAGCGTTGTAAATCGAAGACATACCGCTGCACTAGCGGGGTGCAGTTTTATATAATATATCATGGAGAAATAAATTTGAAACTAGTCCAAAAACAAACGCCAAAATAATACAAAATGGGTTTGTTTGTTTGTTTGTTTGTAATTAGCCACAATGCTACACAATAGGCTATCTGTGCTCTGTGTATCGAAACCCGGTTTTTCGCACATACAGCTCTGCCACTGGGTGGCCACAGAATGGGACAAAAATCAGTTTTCAAAGCATGAGATGTCAAATGTATTTCTTGACAGGTTAATAACAAATTATAAGAATGTTTGCTGCTGTTGGAACTGTTTCTTATGTCTTTTATCATAAACAGTCTGGTGGCTGTATTTTCGTATTATTACTACTTATCACTGCATATACCACAGCAACAAGTTTCTACAAAGAACTGCGAGAACAGTCCTATCCAGATTATACTTCCTAACAGACTTTCCACAGATCTTCCATAAAGCTCACTGAAGTTTTATCAGTACAAATACATGAATGAGTTTTAATTCTATGACTTCACTTTTCTTAACTATCTTTGGATGAGACCTTGTTTACTTAAAATCACTGTTTATTACCTTATTAATGTGATATTTCGAGCTCAAGCCTTTTGGGTCAGAAGATACTCTTTCGTAACAATAGCATAATATTTTCGGATGGATAGGCTTTGTGTATGATTTTTTTCACTTTGATGAATAACACATGAAGCTCTCTTGTTTTAAATATTGTATAGTTTAGCTGTACTTTGATTAAAAACATTTGAATACATTTATTCTTAAATAATTGAAACATATTCTTTCAGTCATTTATCTAATTGCGATTTCGCTGTGAACCAAACATATAAAAACTAAATGTGTTGTCAGTGGTTTAATTTCATATTTACGATGCCATGGCAATGCATTAACATACAAGTCTTTGGCACAAAATGCTTCAAGCCCTCACATATTTATAGAGATAGTGCAATATCTCTGTCAATTTTAACAGAAGGTAAAAAAAATAATTGTATCTTCTTCTCTTCAGTGGTTTTTAAACAATTTCATACACACAACTAGACCAAAACAACCAACCAACAACAGTCACGCATAGAGGACAGCGATGAAACTAGTATAAAGGTAAAGTACGAAAGTTATCTGCTAATAAGGGGTGCACAGAAGTGTGGGGATACACCATCTACCAAATTTAATCTTTCTTTTCACAAGCATTGCATGTAAAAGGTAATTACAACCGAAAAAAGTAGAAATTAACATTGGTTTTCAAATCGGTTGGTGTTCAAAATCTGAAACCTCTAGTTGTTCTTAAGGAAGAGGAAAGTGAGGAATAGTAAGCTAAATAAAAATAATTATTACGTTAAATTGATCAATAGGAGTTTACTTGTGTTCGTTTTGTAGTTAAACAATAACTTCACAATTAGCTATCTGCCTATCGCAGGTACTGAAGCCCATTTTACAAGCCCTAAGGACCAATACTGCGCTTCCACACTACTTAGTGGTGACAAGTAAGGAAATATCTGCAGACGTTTTCATTACAAGTCCCTTACAGTGTATTGACCAAACAATTAAATAAGGTATTTGCCCTTCAAATACCACACCGATTCTTCCTCATGGACAATGCATTATTAAAGTGTGCGCTTGGTTACACTGAGGACCTTAAACAACCACACAAGCTATCTATAACTTAAATGTGTTTATCATCCATTCTACGTAACGCATAATAAACGTCAAAGTATTAGCTCAATTTTGGAATTTGGAAAATTTTGTAAATATACATACATACACACGTATCAACTCGTTAATCATTTTAAGTTTAATAACAATAACGTTTTATTTCATGACACTATTTCGAAATACATTTTAACTTTTTAACTTATTGTCAATGTAAATTGTATTAAGCGCCAGGCTTAACGTTTACATATCCAGAATAATTGGTTTATTCTTTTTCTCATTTCACACAAAGCTGCACCATACCTATCTGCGCTAGCCTTCCATAATTTATCAGTGTAAGACTGGAGGAAAAGCAACTAGTCATCATCGCCCACCGCTAACTCTTGGGCTAATCCTTTTATCAAAGAATAATGGGATTGAATGTCACATTATAACGTCCCCACGGCTGAAAGGGGGATCTTATTTAATATGACGGAGATTCGAACCCGATTACGAGTCGAGTGCCTTAACTACCTGGCCAGGCCGGACCTGTTGAGTATGAAAACTATAATTTTAGGTTAAAACATTGGTATAAGTCTTCAAATATCCTATTGTTTAGTGTTTCGTTCTCACAAAATTCGTCAAAGATCTATATATTAATAAAGCGTATAATTGACACCTGAATACAATAGTTAATCAGCGATTCAGCTCACATTAAATGCCAAAGTGTTTGTGAGTGTATATACATACATACATACATTTTTTTTTATTTTTTTTTTTGCAAAGCAAATAAAAGGTAACAAATGTTGTTTTCCTACGGTAATAACGATTTTTAACCTTACTTTAAGGACTGAATTTTGCCTCAACCAATTCATTTCTTACTAGGACAGGATGAAGTCAGTATATTTATTAAAAACCCTCCTTGGACTTTTTTTTTCAAAGCTAAGTTTCTGAATAGTATTCAAGTTTTTAAAAAAAGTTTGGAACACTAAACTTTACACCTAACATCATAAGCACCTTAAATAACAAAAACTACGATATTAACATCATATTTAAAAAACACGATTATTTTCACCTAAGGTTTTGATATATTTTACTACCTCTAAGCCTTACTCTTGATTCTACATTAGATTTACTCCAATTAGGACAAATAGAATGAAATACGTTTTTCGTTCTTTTGAAAAGGGAGATAATAGTTTTCTGATGTGTTTTTTAATGGTTTTTAAGTTGTACAGAACAAATTTTTATCAGATTTTTTGTCTGAAGCAAAAACATTTTTCATCAGATGATTAGTGTTCTTTTTAAACAAAGCAACTTGTTTCGATATTTTGTGGACAAAGAAAAACACTACAGAACGACAACTTTGAAATCACGTGATTTGTCATCTAACTTTGTCCATTAAATGACAAATTACTTTTCCCGAAACGTTCCAAATGTTGCTGTTAGATGTTTCTTTCGATAAGCACGATTGTACAAGATACTAAGAAACAAAGGAAATATCGAGGCCTAGCTCTTTTTGAAATGAAAATAATACAACATATTTGCATTGTTATCCTTAAAAAAATCTGTATTTGTTAGATGAATGTAATAGTTACCAAAATCTCGAAATTTCCTTGAAGTAAGATCTTAATTCATGAGTATTTATACGAAGTTTCGCTTCTCAGGCTTTTTTCTGAAATGTCAGAATTAAAAAAAAAAAGCATTGTGTCAAAATATGAGGTTTTAATTATATAGTTCACTATGAAAGCAGTGACTTCTATAAAAACGTCTTTATATTAAGTTTACCTGTAAGAGACAGTGCGGAAACAGCAGCAAAGTTTGTATTTCTACGCATAAACCTCGCATGAATAACTTATACACGAAGAATGAAACACTATAGCACTTCCGACTTAAGATTAAGTGTTATGTTCACGGACTGTAAGAAAACGGTGCATTTTTGAGTAATTTAAATGTTAAGTCAACTATTTCTTTGATGCTTTCCTTTTACACTGGGTGATATTTTATTTTATCTATTCATAATGTTAACAGGATTTACGCTAGTGTCATATATAAATGTACTGTCAGTATAATATGAGTATGCAGAGAATAAAATATTTATGACAAATTAAGTACTTCTTATTAAAACTAAGCTAAATAAGTCAGATATTTAAAGTAACTGTGCATTAATAAAACTGGCAATTATACTGTTAAATAAACTTTGGACAACTCAGTATTATAAACCAAGAAAACTAAAACTGAAAATGATTAAAAACATATAGAATAACCAGATGCTACTAACAACATTATTTCTCGTAATCCTCTTAAATATTGTTAAATATTTAAAGCTGTCATAAATGTTACACGGATTGTTACCAAAGATGATAAATAAAGCGTAATGCTGCTTACAATACATTCTAGGGGAAAATCTAAATGTTTACCAACACACTTATAGTCTGAATATCAACCGGAAATTAACATCTCAGTTACCACCTTGGGAATTTTAAGACAAACACAAAAACAGCACGTGTACAGAACAGAGGAACTAAACAGAATACAGAAATGGTGAAGTGCACGTTAGTGTAACTTTGAAACTAGGACTCGCGTACCTTGGGGTATACACTGTCTAAAAATGTTAATGTGCACCTACAAACTTTACATGTTAAAGTAAACGAAAGTTAAAAATTAAAGAATATATGGGTTTTCAAACTGTCTTTTAGTAGGTACTGCTTGTCAAGTTTATCGGTGACTATCGCATGAGTATTTTTTTAAGTACACTCATACAATTATGAATGCATTTTAAAAGCACATTTTATGGTTCTAAGTTTATTTGTCATTGGACAACGACATTTACAAAAATAGCCGAAGATAAGATGATGTGCACTTTACCCTCTATATAGTGCTCTGTTTTTGTTTGTTTCTTTGCAATTCTAGCTTCATTTCATAAGTAAGGGCTGTAAATAAAAATTAAGGCTGATATATATGTCTACGCTAATGTGTGAATCCCATATAGCGTCTTTAAACTGTAGTTTCGTAATTTACCTTTATGTACTGAATGTTTTGCTCTTCGTTGCTCTAGATAGTTATATGGATGTTTCTGAAGAAACAAAAACATACACAGTTTTGTGAAATTTAAAACATTTTGAACATTATTAAAGGCCAACTGTAAAGAGTCGTCATTGTAGGATATGTAAAAAAATAATGGATAAATGCACTCGTGGAATTGCACGTGATCAGTTGATCTTGATGCTTTAGTTAGGCAGTGGAACTTCGTTTTGAACACAAACCGAATCCTGCTGATGGCAGCGTTTATTTTGAAAGTATGTTACAGCGACTGTTGTCATTGTATAAACTTTACAAGGGCCACTTGGATAATGGCCCATCAACCATGGTCCGAGATGTGGAACGAAGGATGATATTTTAGAACCTTTATACATTTGGTTTACAGTTGAAGATATGTGTCTTATTAGAGCAATAGTGGCACAGTGTCAAACTGAATAACCCATTTCGAAGAAAAAGAAAGTCATTTCCTAGCGAGTTTAGAGAAACATCGAACAACAGAAACATATTCAAAATCACTCCAGAGTGAAGTGAAGGCAACATTTACGAACTAAAATCCAGATGAGGTTGGAAATATATTATTCTGGGATCATTATTAAAAAATAAAGATTTGATTGAATTCGACAATGAGGCTGGAGATATGTCCTGGAATCGATTTGAGGTCGACAAATGTTTACAAGTTTTCGTCATACCTCAAAATAAACGGTTGTTTTAATGAAAAATGTGGCTGAATAAGCTAACATCATGGCAACCCCATTTGAGCATCTACTTGTTAAGCCCTCCCGTACAATTACAGAGCGTATTTGTATCTCTAATCAGTTTAAACGTAATATTTGAAACTAGCATTCACATAGAGTGGAGGATCTGTGGAAAGTTTATCAAGATGGACGATCCTATCCTAGTTTACCCTAAGCCCTAGTTTGCTTTTACAATGAAAATTGAAATGCCGAGCAACAGTGGGTAATAATAGTTATCAATTGAGCAGGTCAACAATGAAAGCTATACTTCCAAAGGAACCTGCAATAGTGTTCTTACAAAAGCCCTATTCTGTTTGAAAACACTGAAGTTCATACATTTTTTAATGAATCGTTATATATATATATATATAAGAATATTTGACAATAAATTTGTATAAACTAAAATAAAACATGAAATTCAGCTTTTTCTGTGGAAAATAATCTTAACTAAATATATTTTTTTCAAAGCTACTTCGACGTTTTCCATTAGAAAATAAATAGTGATAATTTATACAAATACATTTTAAAACAGTTTATAACATAGAAGTAGATGTGGAAAAGAAAAATTACGTATTTAGTTTTAACATTTCATAAGCAGTTACTGAATAATTTCGAAGTTAAACCTAAAGCGAGTTCCAGCAGTAATGTGAAACAAAAAGAACTGGTTTAATTTTTAAATGTCATAATATTTATGTAAGATATAAAAAATATTTTGAGTAAATGTCAAAAGACATGTTTATCTTTGTTTTTGATTTTATCTCAACACGTCACCAGTCATGTTATCCTTAATGTAGATAACTGATCAGAGAGTTTTTAACAAGTTTCTTGTTTTGTTCAAAATTCTGTATTAATACAAATTACTGAAATGCATTTCCACCACTTTTCGGAAAGATGCGTTAATGAACAAAGCAACTGATATAACTACAAAATTAGTGTACAAATTTCTCTTTTTTTCAGTTGTCGATAATAAGGAACAAACAGACGTATTACCTGCTTTTGCGGAACCTATACCAAATGTTACAGTCGCTCTGGGCAGAGAAGCCCATATTCCATGTGTGGTTAATAACCTGGAAACATACAGGGTAAGTAAGAAAAGTAAAACGTGCTTTGGTCACCAGTTAAGCCTCGTATAGTTAAGCAAAAGGTTATTTGTCTGTTAAATGAATTAAATAAGAAATATTGGTTAAAACACAGTAAAAGTTTTAGATTACATTATGAGAGACAAGGAAACTTCATGTGGTATGAATTCAAACCAGGCTTTATTTAATAAATCAACAATGCTCCTTTATCATTTAGGATTCCTTTGGGAGTCGAATAAAACCCACGTTTTGAACAAAAACTGCCCTTCATCAAACGTTGTCCATTATAAACTCAAGTCAATTCAAAGTTCTCTTGTTATTATACAAAATAAAATATCAATGTTCTTACTAACTTATAAGAGATGTACAACAGTTATGAAGAAAGAAAGTTAGATTATGACTTTGTTTCAGAATACATATAAACGTGTTTAATATATGTGCTATGAATAATGCTCAATTTTAGATAACTTGACAAGAAAAACTTACGGAATCTGTAAAATAAATACCTTACTAGTTGTAACATTTTCGATGCTGTTTTACAATAACCTCTAACCTCTACGTAAAAATTAAATATTAGATTCCTTTTATAATTTATTTGTTTGTTTGAGTTAATCACAAAGCTACGCAATGGGCTATCTTGTGCTCTGTCCACCACAAGTATCGAAACCCGGTTTCTGGCAGATGTGAGTCCGCAGACATTAGGAAGGCTCCTTTTATAATATATATATGAAATACTTGTACTATGTAAAGTAATAAGTTTAAATTAGAGGTTAAACGATATAAAGAAATAAAGGTATGCTGTGGTGTAAAGTAATAAGTTTAAATTAGAGGTTAAACGATATAAAGAAATAAGGGTATGCTGTAGTGTAAAGTAATAAGTTTAAATTAGAGGTTAAACGATATAAAGAAATAAGGGTATGCTGTGATAAACTTTGCATTTTACTTTTGCCGTTTTCTTTTTGTGACTTGGTTCAAGTAAAAGTGATACATTGTATTGATCCTGGTATCTACTAATATAGATTAGACGATTCCCATCAATTGTAAAATTAAATAGTAAAAACTTACTTTTCTTTTGGACATTTTACTATTTTAAGAATTAATAGGCATTCTCTTCGTCTATACACTTACTCATGGCTTAAAAACAATGTATTTTTATAATAATAACATTAATGTATACTGTTACGTATTACTATTTATTTCGGAAGAGTTTCCGGTTTATTATGTTGCGTATGTCGACATATTTCAAATAAACGAAAATTTCAACTTAAAATTTAATTAACTGTTAATATAGTATCAAATTAATGTAATTGTCAACAACATTGATACACATAATTTTCTTTTTTAAAACAAAAAAAACAATACAATTTATTATAACGGATATTAATAAAGGTTATTACAAATGATGGTTTATATACAAGAGTTTTACAAATTTACAAACAATACTGAGTCCTATATCTGGTCCAGAGCTAAATGTTTTATCAACGATTCGAGTCCACGACGAGCAAATTACTTTTGTGTTGATACACATTTAAACTTCACTTGATGACGATGCTAGCTAACTGTGTTTTTGTTTGGCCACATACCATTACAAGCTGACTTTTCCCTGGGAATATATTTATTGTCCTAGTGGAAATAATAACATCAAAGTAATTCACTGAAGTTAAGTAGTTTGTAATGTTCGAAATCTATAAACGTTCCTGGTCAAATTTTGTAGTTTTCCGATTAACAGGCGTTAATGACAGTTTTAGCTTCCGAAGCCTATCGCACATTGACTGCAGCTGACCAATAATATTCTTCTACTGTCTTTTGCCGCGTTGAGGAGACGCTCTCGAAAGTTCACTTGGAAACGATACTGTCAATCACTGGTGTTACAACCACACCTAGTACATTGTTGGTTCTTACGCTCGAGAATCTTCTATAAATTTCGAGAGCAGATAGGACATGCGCTATACATAATCAAGAATATTCGTCACAAGCGAAAAAGGAAACTATACAAATAAAAGCAAAGGTATTAAAATAAAAGGAAACGGTAAATCCGTTACAATACAAATATAACAAATATAATATAATGTTTAAAATATAATACAAGCTCAAAAATGAACCTTTTTGTTTGCTCAGAGATTTCAAAGACAAAGTTGATTTTTCTTGAGATTATGGCTTGTCAGTATATTTGGCATGAATGCAGTTAAGTGTTAGCTTGTGCTAGAAAGTTTTTGTTATCAAACCGTATCATTATCTAGCACAGCTGTACAAAATTTTAATTTTGTATTGAATTTTATTACGTCTGTTGTGTCGTTATAGACCAGAAAAATACCACAAATTAATGGCATATCAGTATTTTTTTCAGTCTTAAAATTTACTTCTGCGCAATAAAAATATGAACTTAAAACTAAAATAAAATATTGTTAAAGTAATTAGCGCCATAATTTGTATGTCTAAAGTTAGCAACAAATAGACAAAATTATGATAATATAATTAAACAATAATAAATTATACTGGTCAATTCAGAAGCCCTTCCCCCCAAAAAAATTCTAATTCGAGGTTTGTTTGTTTTTTTATTTTGTGCAAAGCTACTCGAGGGCTATCTGCGCTAACCATCCCTAATTTATCAGTGTAAGACTAGAGAGAAGCCAGCTAGTCATCACCACCCACCGCCAACTCTTGGAATACTCTTTCACCACCGGCTAGCGAGATTAATCGTCACTTTATACGCCCCCATGGCTGATAGGGCGAGCATATTTGGCGCGACCGGGATGCGAACCCGCGACCCTCAGATTACGAGTCGCACGCCTTAACTCACCTGTCCATACCAACCCCTACTTCTGGGAAAAATAACAAAAATTGATGTTCGAAACAAGAAAAAGAAGTCTTGATTTTGTAATTTAATTTATTGGAAAATTAATCAGAGTCTCAATTAACATTACCAGCAAAAATGACAATAATTGTCCTGGTATAACAGTCATTGATTTCAAGTAAAATTTAAATAAAAATTTTTACGTTTGATATCATCAACCAACATAATGGTTCGTAAAAAGGTTCGCCCAGGAAACTTCACAAAATTTCTAATATAACGCACAAGAAAAATCAAACTTGTTAAAGCAACAATCAAATTTTCTCAACCCAAACGAGCCGTTTTTATATATTCATTTTTTCTCTGCAAATGGGTTTTCTCGTCATCACTGATCGTTAATCAAGACCTTTTGTTTCAATGGTAGAAACTAATAAAATATTGATAATGTGATGGATTTAATATTATATATTTATTTTAATATCAATGCTTGTTTCAGCTAAATATATATATATTTAGAAATGCATGTACCTTATACTGTAAAATCTGTATTACGAAATTCTGCCTGTTCACTAAAAATGTAGAAGATTCTTGAATGTAAGAATCAAAAAATATGTTGTACGAAAGCCTCAGCGAATCGCAAGTATTGTTGTTTTAGCTGAAATTCCGAGAATTTCGACTGATGCAACCAATGCAACGCGCGAAAAGACTTTATATATTATTGGTTTGCCATAGTTGGTATAGCATAAACCTCGAAAGCCATAACTTTAATTAAGGCTTATTAGTCGAAAAGGTTTATAGAATTCGAACATTACAAACCGTTTTACTTTAGACATTAGCATTTTTACGAAGACATTGTATAATTTCAGCTCTGAAAATCCCAAGTGTGATTAACGAAGAACTAGCTAGCTCCCCGTTTAGTGAGTTGTACTGATATTAACTGGATATTAATTTACACACCGTGAACCCTTGATAAGATACCAAGGAAGGTTTGTATAAGATATTGTTTGTAAGTTTGTGAACATTTCGTATAAAAATAGTTATTTGTAATGACTGTTATTATGAATTGTATTATTCTTTATATATTAAAATATATTTGTTTTAAGAAAGAAAAATGTATGTATCAATCTTGTTGGTAGATATAATAAGTTTGATACGTGTAAACATTTAATTAACTTGTCAATTAAAATTATTATTTAATTCAGTTTAAGTCTACTTCAGATCGTAATATGGCACATAATAAATTGGAAGCTTGTCCGAAATAAATCGTACTACTAACATTAACAGTAAAAAAAGCCGATATTTTTGATTCAAAATTCATCTACTTGATCTTAATAACATTGCCTTTATTGTTGTTGTTTCACAAGCAAACAAAGAAAACAGCTCTGAATATTTTACTCAAACCAACATAAATCTACTAATAAATTACCAAGCATTTTATAGAACTATTTTTGTGATAATTTTATAAGTTTTTGTTTCGTCGATAACAGTCACGTTTCTCTTCGAAGTTCTTCAAGCACCGAATTCTACAGAAAAACGACTAGAAATACTGCACCAAAATATGTGCACAGCTAACAAAAAAAACTCATGCGAAGGTTGCAGATCTTTTTTTTTTAAAGTCGAAATTTTTACGATCTAAAATTTTCTATATTTTTCTTCCATAGAGGCCTGGCATGGCCAAGCGCGTAAGGCGTGTGACTTGTAATCCGAGGGTCGCTGGTTCGCGCCCGCGTCGCGCTAAATATGCTCGCCCTCCCAGCCATGGGGGTGTATAATGTGACGATCAATCCCACAATTCGTTGGTAAAAGAGTAGCCCAAGAGTTGGCGGTGGATGGTGATAACTAGCTGCCTTCCCTCTAGTCTTACACTGCTAAATTAGGGACGGCTAGCACAGATATCCTTCGAGTGGCTTTGTGCGAAATTCCAAAAACAAACAAACAAACAAATCTTCCATACGAACGTAAGCTCTCGGAAGTCACTCAAGCTACTTAAGTATCATTATGCTAATCGCAAACGCTTCGTTTCATTAAAGTAAACAATGTTTATATGTACCACAGTCTATAACCTTATTATAATTTATTATAATTTTACAAGCTGCTATAAAAACAAATAACACTCACATAACAACAAGAGAAATATGGGTGGTAGGTTAACTTGTTGACTGCCAGGTATTTATCCAATGCTTATTCATTTTGTAACTTTTTTTCGTGACGCCATTTTGGATCGAAAGTGAAACAATTTGTAAGTAGGTCAAATGCATGTATGGTGCTGACATCTAGCGTTGAAGTTAGGTATTATTGAGAACGAAGTAACTCGTCCGTGGCACTGTGTTACCGATCGGCTTGGACGAGTTATCTCGTGAACGGCACTGAACAGGTTAAAATGTTTAACTGTAGATCATAAAAAAATATTTTCATGTTCATTTACGAGGTTATTGTTTCAAAGGTGTTTATTCTAACGACAGAAGAAAATTTACAGGCAGCCTGGATTCGCGTGGAGACAAAAGCCATACTTACCATTCATCAACACGTTATCACAAGAAACTACAGAATAAGTCTCAGCCACAGCGATAACAGAAACTTCATCCTCCAAATCAAAGAGGTCAAAGAATCAGATCGTGGAGGTTACATGTGTCAGATAAACACAGTTCCCATGATGAGTCAAGTGGGATACCTAGATGTGCTAGGTAAGTATACTTGTAGTCAGTCATACGTGGTACTTAAATTTATTACACTGATGTATACTGGTAGATCATATGCATTACTTAATGTTTTAAACCTTACTCTGCCTAAAGCTTTTTTCATGTAGTAGAGCTAATTGAATAATATTTGACTGAAACCTCTGATATACTTTTCTCTTCAGCTTGCACAGCTGTTTCGTCAATTTCTCGTATATCCAAATGTAACAATACTGAAGATGTGTTTATTTCTTATCTGGTTTACTTTGCAATCTCAGATTTGTTGACAAATCTTATATGTCACGTATAAATGTAACCAGCAAAAACTGGTAAGGCCTGACAGGTAAGGCTGAATCAACAAATACTACTAGTCATCAGTAGGATGCAGTAATTAAAGAAGAACCACACGGACTAAACAAATGTTAGAAGTAGTTATAATGATATAAAACTATATATCATGTGAAACTAAAATCTATTAGATATCGAGTTGATGAAATTGATTATTTAACTGTGATTTAACAATGTACTTGAATTATATTTACTATTTTGATATTCTGGGTTGAGATAAGGCACATATCTAGTCGTGATTGAAGTCGTGTGAACCAAGGAAATACGAGATACACCAGGAAAATAGGGTTAGAGTTTTTGGAAGATGTGTGAGATACTTTCACGCGCTGATGAATTTCTTCAGACAATGTTCTTTATGCTTTTTCATCAGTACTATAAAAACTTCATGATATTAAACTATGCTAAGTTGTTGTAAAACTGAGTTGTTTTTTAATTTCGCACATAGCTACTCGAAGGCTATCTGTGCTAGCCGTCCCTAATTTAGCATTGTAAGACTTGAAGAAAGGCAGCTAGTCATCACCACCCACCGCCAACTCTTTTACCAACGAATATTAGGATTGACCGTCACATTATAACGCCCCCACGGCTGAAAGTGCGAGCATGTTTGGCGCGACGGGAATGCGAATCCGCGATCCTCGGATTACGAGTCGCACGTTTTAATACGCTTGGCCATGCTGGGCCTATTGAAACTGAAATGTTTTGGAATATTTGTTTGTTTGTTTTTATAGTTTCGCGCAAAGCTACACGAGAGCTATCTGCGCTTGCTGTTCCTAATTTTGCAATGTAAGACTAAAAGGAAGGCAACTAGTCATGCATGTCCTTTCACCCGTGGGGACGTTATAATGTTGCGATTACTTCCACTATTCGTTGGTAAAAGAGTAGCCCAAGAGTTAGCGGTGATTGATGATGACTAGCTGCCTTACCTCTAGTCTTACACTGCTAAATCAGGGATGGCTGGCGCAGATAGTCCTCGTGTAGCTTTGCGCAAAAATTCAAAACAAACAAACAATTCTCCATACTAGAGTTGGGGTAAAGTATTTTCATTGATACTAAAGATAGAAACACTTCTGAAGACTTAATTTAGTTTTTCTTTGAAATGAGAAACTACAAGTGCATTTTTATTTTATCATGAGAATAAATTTTATTGAACAAGAACTTTGTACTTCATGAACTTCGTAATGGAACTCCGAAAACGATCCCTTTGAGTCATTCATTACGTGCATTCTAATCAAATCAATTTAGACTTGAAAACGTAAACACGTGGTTTTACTAAGTAAAAATATTCTAATTTAACTCGAGTTTTCTTAACTTCTTTGTCTTTCTTCAGCTGATACGATTAAACTTTTTTTTATTTCAAAGATAACAAATAAATCTAATTTAGGTACATTTTGATGGCAATTAGGAACACATTCTATGAGCGATATTTGATCAAACTAGGTAAACCCACTGTGAGATTTAATAAATATGAGTTTAGATTTCCCAAGAAATATTATTTCACATAAATGAAACCAAATATTTATTTTAATTGAATACTTTACTGTTAAAGAAAATTATACATAAATCAAATCAACAGTGTCACGGAACTTAGTCAGACTTAAAAAGAGAAAAAGTCTTTAGTGGTTGTATTTATGTGACGTCACTGCGAAAATGGCTTCTGTGGGAAGTAAACAATATCCTTTGACACGACTCATTAAGACTTCACCTTTTAATTCCCGTAATATTAGACGAATGGTGGGTTCATGCATCTTGCCATAATGTAACCTCTTAGGTTTTAATAAATTCATGTTTGTGACCTGAGCAGTTTACTGATATATGTATGTATATAAAGCGTACAATAAAGATTAAATTCATTTCTTGATGGTTTTACCTTTGAAAGAACCGTAATTAAAAACAGTGTCATTACTTTAATTTTCTTTCCTAGGCAATTAACGACATGAAATACTTGATCGATTCGAAATTCAATAGTGAGGGTGAACAGTAAAGAAAATCCGCTACTTGTGGTTTAATTAAAAGAGCGACATAGGTCATCTAACTTTTTTTTTCATTATAAAATGTCTTTAGGAACGCCACAGGGTCGCAGTAACAGTCCCGTTACAAAGTATGTTTCTTTAGGGTTACCTGTTTTTGTAGTTTTTAAATTACGTATTACCAGTATTGTCTATTTTCTTTTCCAAATAATCTTTCTGACGTATAATCTCTAAATCTTTTCAATATAATACTATATTGTTTGTGGTAGGGTTGATTGTTTGATTCTTTGTAATTAAGCAAAGAGCTACACAATAGGCCATCTGTGCTTTGCCTACCACGGATATCGAAACCCGATTTGTAGCGGTGTACGTCCGTTTTGGAAACGATCTTATGTTCTATATTTCAGAAAGTTCCCATGTTCAGTGTAGTAGAGCTTTGAACGCAACTATTCACCATTTCTTTCGTTTTTATTTCTCACATGTAACATATATAGCTAGTATTATATAACATTACTGTTCTCCACGAAGAAATTTTATTTCAGATTTTTGAGACAAATGTACGAAACTATTTTGTACTTTAATACAATTTTTTTTATTTACATTTTTTCTTCTGTACACTCCACTGCAGGAACCTAAACTTTAGAAGCAATAACGTGCTCAAAATATTTCCTTAGAGGGAAACGAGGTAGCATTTTACTCAGCACTTTTCTCGATTTCTGTAAACATTAATTATAGTGAACTTTGTTCCCACGGGCTTGAAATATATACGAATAATTATTTTCCAGCTTTTCATACTGTTAATGTTAAGTGCACTTGTTTTGGTGTTTAAGTTGTCTTTAAGTTATCATTAATCCGATCTTAATTTTAAAGAGTAATCAAACGTCTACTCGACTTTATTTTGTACACATTTTAATAATGCCAATAAAAGAAATGTTTTACGGGAACTCTAATTCCGCTAAGTTTGTTTTATTAATGCAAGTAATAAACAATAAAAAAACAATAGAGGTCATTTATTTCACCCAACAGGAGTCGCTGTGATAATAATAATATTTTCTTTCAGTTTTGTTAAAAAGCAATTAAACCTTTCAGAATTTTAAATCCTCCATAAAAATGTTTCGACATTAAAATCTTACGTCGTTTATCGAAATATAAATACAGAATAATTTTGAAACATCTCATAAATACTGTATAACTTTAAAAAAAAATGTAATTCTTTTTCAATGTATTAAAAATATTTTTGAACACATATAAGGACATTCATATTGCCTTCTAGCGTGGTTTTAAGAATTTTTTTTGTTGTATTTGACATGTATGGGTCCTCACTGCTGTTGTACTTGAATTAGCTTAAAGCATTGAATGTACTTTGATTTGAAAAACGTTTTGCACTGCAAAGATACTTCCGGACACTTTCTATTAGTCTTACACTTACACTGAAGAACTATATACCAAACTTACTTGTATGAATAGAAAGGTCTCAGCTAGAAGAAACAGTATATCAACAGAATATTTAAGAAAAAATATATTATTTTAATATTCGTGACCACTGTTGCTATGTAACAAAACTATAGGGCTGAATGTGAGCTGGTATGGACAATGTTACCTTTCATTCCCCATTCTGTTACTATATCGCTAATGACTGTTGCGTGGAAAGTTATAATTGACTCGTCTAACTGATTAAGTCTTTAAATTCAAAATTATAAATCTATACAAAAATGTAAAATAGCTTTACTTCAAGAGTTTTTTTTTTCGTTCCGCTTCTCGGGTGAAAGGAATAAAAAAATAATATAGCCACCGCACACAGCTAGTTACCAAACAAAAAGTAACGGTCATTAAGTCAACCAACTCTGGGCGATGGATGGGAACACACAAACACGAGGGATCATCTTTATATTAAACATTAAAAACAAGTTTATTATGAAAGATGTTGTTGACATCTTTTTTGTCTATATATTAATAGACACAGATGCTAATAAGAAAGTATTAAATGCTATTATTTAAAATGTAACACATGTACCATGTTACGTCATAATCTAATTCTATTTTGACGGTATATTGGTTTACGAGAAATTCAGATTTCCTTCTTTCTGAACACTGAAGGATTCCCATCTTTTTCAAACATGAACTTTGTTGATTTATAGAGTAATAGAAGTTGACCCGAGTCCAGCGTAGTTGACCGGTTAACGTGCCAGACATGAAGTTATTATTCACTTTAAGCATTTCTTTAGTACACTCGTAAATGACCAACTGATAACCATTTTTCCAAAGCACGTTCACTCCACGTGATGAATTACAAAATTATACATTGATCTTGTCGTTACGCATGGTAAAACATTCATTTGAATGATAATTTACTGACCAAAAAACATTTGGATTAATAATATACAATAACCTGGTTCCGTAATTTGAAAACAAAGAAGTTTTATAAAGTATTCTGATTCTATTTGAAATAAGCCAGAATAATAGATTTTTAAACCTTGTACACACACACACACTCATATACATATATATATAAATATTGATTATTGTTCTCACTAGGTAAGGTGAAGAGAAACAATAGTTTCTGACCGCCCCTGGTTATTTTTATTTCGACTTTTGGCGAACGAAAGAATAATTTAACCAAAATAACTACCAAGTCTGTCTGTCTCTCACTAGTTCCACCAGACATAATTGTTGACGAGAGTACATCAGATGTAGTTACAAGAGAAGGAACAAATGTCACGTTGACCTGCAAGGCCAAAGGTTATCCAGAACCTAATATTACCTGGCGAAGAGAAGATGATGAACCAATACCCTTAATTTTGGGCATCGGCAAGAAACTTATAAGTAAGTGGAAAGCTAATTACATTTGTGTACAAGAAGAGCCGGCAGTCAAAACTTATGAAAAGTGTCCCGTTTTGAAATAGATTTATTTATTAATTCAAGTATGACTTTCCGTTATTCTAACACAACTTCGTTTTGTCGTACAGAATGTATAAACATTTCTTTCTTTTTACGATTTGGAAAGGCTCAAATTTGTTTTCTTTAAAAGTCCGAGTAATTTATGATAGAAATAAACGAATATGAAAATACATTTAAAAATCAGCACTCTGTCGTCTTCTTATGGTTAGCTTAGTAATCCAACTGAAACATTCTCGCAAAAGTATGTTTATATCCTCAGGTTCGTCGTACGATGGAGAGGATTTAAATATCACTCGGGTAACTCGAGTCCACATGGGGGCGTACCTGTGCATAGCATCGAACGGAGTTCAACCCTCAGTTAGCAGACGAATGCTACTTCACGTTCAATGTAAGAAGAATGTTTTAATTTTTTTTAATTAGTTTGCTTGTTTGTTTGTTTTGGAATTTCGCACAAAGCTACTCGAGGGCTATCTGTGCTAGCCGTCCCTAATTTAGCAGTGTAAGACTAGAGGGAAGGCAGCTAGTCATCACCACCCACCGCCAACTCTTGGGCTACTCTTTTACCAACGAATAGTGGGATTCACCGTCACATTATACACCCCCACGGCTGGGAGGGCGAGCATGTTTAGTGCGACGTGGGCGCGAACCCGCGACTCTCGGATTACGAGTCGCACGCCCTACGCGCTTGGCCATGCCAGGCCTTTAAATTAGTTTAAAGCATCTAAAGAAGTTGTTTATAAATGAAGTTAAATCGTAAATAACACTGATTTTAATATAATTTAACGACTTATTTCGATTACCGGGTGAAAGGTCATATCGTATTCGTTTGATTTATTTCTAATTTTGGCGATGATCATATAACTGGGAAACAGAAAAACATTTTTGTATCGTTGTTAGAAAATACCTCACGACATATTTTGCTGTGATTATTACTTTCAACACTGTCTATAAGAATTGAATTTCTTTTTATAGAGATAAAAAAAACAAAACGAACAGCTGAATTCGTTCTACAACTGCAGCGTAAGACTATATAAGTTCTGTCTGCCCATCGCCGTTCCTACTTTTGAACTGATAGACTAAAGAGAGGTAAAGCAGCAAGTCAAGGAGACCTGCCGCCAAATCTTTAGCTATTCGTATACGGCCGGATAGCGCAATCTGATTGCCACTTTTACTCTTATAACGCATCTGTGAGCCCAAACTGTAAAGCAGGTTCTTTCAGTCCAATCAAACTAGCCAATGGAATAATATCAGTTTATACAACTAACCTTCGAAACAACCTCTCCAACACAGTCAAAAACTGTGAATAAACAGTATTTCAAATATCTAGCCTCCAAACCCTAGCTAAACACCCTCTAAGGCTTTTTTCTTCATCAACGTCTGAGCTCGTTAATACAGGTTCGACATACCAGAAAAGCAAAAAGTAATGCAATTTCAAAGCAGTCATAAGACTGAAAATAGGATAGAAAATTATTTTAGTAGATAAACCGTACATATTATCTACCAATGTTGCCTAAAGTGACTACTCTTAAAGAGTTACATTGTTGCCAAGATTGAAATTATTCTCTAATCAAATGGCATTTTCTCTCGCAGCTGTGACCAAAATGGCTTTGATATCATGTAAAAATCCTCGTGCTTTTAGACAGTGAGCTTGTATCAAGTTTTTGTTTTAAATATCTGGAGATATTTTACAAAATCGATATTTTAGAAAAACTGTAAAAAAAATCTAAGAAGACATTTTATTTACAGAGAAAACTGGTTAGCGCAAGAAACGTTGTTGAGGTTCCCACCCAGGTTGTTAAAAAACCAAAAACTATTTTTATTAACGTTATTTGTTATTTTGAATTAAGCACAAAGCTACACAATGGGCTATCTGTGCTCTGCCCACCACGGGTATCGAAACCCGATTTTTAGCGTTGTAAGTCCGCAGATTTTTATTAACGATCAAATATAATTATCGTAGCCAAGCTACTTTCAATAAAGCATTTTATTTCTCGACCTAAATGGTAAGTATGCGGGGGTTTAACTCTACAAAACAGGTTTCGATACCTGCGGTGAACGTAAAACAGATAGTTCATTGTGGGTCCTTGTGTGCTTGAAAACAAACATATTAAATATGAGTTATTGTTGTTGTTGTTGTTGAATTAAGCACAAAGCTACACAATGTCTATCTGTGCTCTGCCCCACCACGGGTATCGAAACCCGGATTTTAGCGTGTAAGTTTGCAGACATACCGCTGAGCCACTGGGGGGCTTAAATATGAGTAAAATTATTAAAACAAGCTATCTAATTGAACATAAAGCGTAATTAACAGTAACTTCTGTGAATTTTGAACCTAAATATTCCAGGAAAGGTAATTTAATAAAATCCATAATAAAAAAAGTGTAAAGTAGAAATGTTAAGTCACATTGCGAACTAACACAGTAAAAAAACCGAATCACCACCAATTATAAACGTGAAATTTATCAATTATGATATTGTTGGTATGACCACAATTCTCATCGATAATAACAAATTGAAACGAATTACCCATTACGGTAAACAAATGAGTCAATTACATTTTATGTTATACAAATAAACTTCTTGGTTATTTTTATATATATGGTATTGAGCAAGAGCGACTCTAATGATACGGTAGTCGTGAACTACGTCACTTCCAGACATTATTATTTGACTAAGATACAGAAACTATGAACATTCCCTGCTTGTAATGACTATTTAACCATGACATGGTAGTCATGAAATACCTCTCTTTCTCCCTGACATCATCTTTTAGCCACGAAACAGCAATCGCGAGCTATTCTATATCTTGACATTACTATTTAGTCACGGTAGCAAGAACTGTCCCATGTCTTGACATCACTATTTAATAAAGGTAGTAAGAACTGTTCCATGTCTTGGCATTACTATTTAATAAAGGTAGTAAGAACTGTTCCATGTCTTGACATTACTATTTAATAAAGGTAGTAAGAACTGTTCCATGTCTTGGCATTACTATTTAATAAAGGTAGTAAGAACTGTTCCATGTCTTGACATTACTATTCAATAAAGGTAGTAAGAACTGTTCCATGTCTTGACATTACCATTTAGTCACAGTATTCAAAATCTATCCCATATCTTGACATTACTCATTCCCTGAACGTATTTTTGATAACAATGGTCAGGAACAATGTACGTTTATTCTCTGACATTACTTTTTTGTTATATCACGTATAACTATTGAGTAAGGTTTCTTAATGTACTAAAAAGAAATATAATATCTTATGTTATGATATTTTCCGAGTATATATTTAAAATTTATTTTTTTTAGTTTCATGTGGTTTTGTGGAGTTTAATAAATATAAAATACAATTAAACGAATTTTTAAAAAGATATAGTAAGTGTTTCCTTATCATCACAGATTTTAAGTATATATTTTTTCATCCATTTTGATTCAGTTCCCCCAGTTTTGTGGGTTCCCAATCAACTAGTGGGCGCACATATTGGAAAGGAAGTTATGTTAGACTGTCACAGTGAGGCCTATCCTGTTTCTATCAATTTCTGGAAGAAAAAAGAAGGTGATATGATTCTGTCAAACGAAGAAATTGACGTGTCTTTAAAAGAAAAAGCTTACAAAGTTCATATGAGATTAACCATAAGCAATCTCCAAGCAGAAGATTTTGGGACCTATATTTGCTTCGCCAAAAATTCCTTAGGGTCAACCGAAGGATCAATCCGCCTCTATGGTAAGAGCTGTAAATGATGTATTATAGAGACCTGTGCTAATATTTTATTTTCAGATAGGAAAGACTGGTTGATTCACGTTTTTTATAATTTTTAAATATAAGATAAGAAATTTTGATAACAACATAAGAGCATCTTTCTATATACAAAAACAAATCACTTACCTATATGTATACGAAAAAAAAACTGTAATGCAAAATGTTGAATACAGTTTTGCTTTTTTAATTGTAGTAAGAAAAACGCTCTAAACGTCCACATGCTTTGGTCGCACACTTGCTTGATAGCACTTCAAATCTCAAATATATCATATAATGTTATTTTTCAAAAATGTTTCAAATTCGACCACCGAAAGGCCTCGTAATTGTTAATTGAGATTTGGCCGTACTTATATGCATGTGAAAACCAAACACTTATGCCATGGAAAATCTAATTATTATGGCAGGACAGTGACACAGATGAAGTAATTATATGCTTGATTCCAAGTAAATTTTTGAAATATAACCACTTTCAGAATTTATGTGCCAAAATATGGATTATTTTTTTTAGGAAAGACCTAATCTGTTAATTTCATCTATTCCCTTGGAATGTCAGTTTGGTTGTGTTGACAAAGGGTAAATTCGGTGAATGTTACAAAATGGATCATAAGGGCTCTCTGAACTTTCTACTTTTGGTTTTAAGGTTTTATTATAAATTATTATTCGAATTTTGTCCATTACTGTCTGGTATGCTAGTGAAAATATTTTGCATCTTTAAAAAAATCTTCATTTATCATTCTTTAGATCAAAATCATATTCGCATCGATTGTATTTTCGTAACAATCAATTAAAAATTTCAGAAATTTTCAATATTATGACATACATATAAATTTTTGTGTTTAAGGGCAGTAATCAGTTATTTTTGTTTTTTTATTTCTGTTACAGTAGATATTTTAAACTTAATTACATATATATTTATATAACTAAGGTTGAGCAAGTCTATTGGTGACTGTGCCAGGATGCTTCTCGTAAGGTCTAGTGTTCATCTGTGATATACCACTGAAAACTCCGCGCATTCTCAGCAGCTTTGACGTTACAATCCCAACAGTCAATGTAGTTGATTACACATTATAGCGTATACCTATGAAACTGAGGTTGCTACTGACTTTCGGTCAGTCGAAATTAATATCAGCTATGCCTAAGCATGAGAAACTTATAAGCAGTTTCTAGTGCTAAATAAAGAAGTGCCAGAACGCATTTAACTGTTTATTATGGAATTTGCGTTCGCTTTTGCCATTCCAAAATGTTCAAAGAGTCTACTTATACATTTGGAAATTCTGGGTATCAAGAAACATTAGAGCGGATTCAGAAGAGATGTGTGTGTTGTGATTAAGAGACATCTTACGTTGAAAATGTCTAAGTCTACTCTGTACAGCTAACGATTGTTTAGATTTATTAAGAAAAACAAGCATGTTAAACTACGAATATACTTCATATACACATTCTGTAGTGCAACAATAATATAGTTGTGTAAGGTGTGGTAACAATTTTCTAAATACACACCTGAAGGTATATGAAGTTTTAGACTAAAGTTGTCGTATTTTTTTAACATCCAAATGAAGATAAATGATGCTTTAGATTACTTGTAAAGGTTTTTACATATTTTGCTCTGTGCTTGGAAGACACACTTTGAGACATTTTTAATCGATGAATGTTCGTTATCATTCCGAGGTACACTGTGAGAAAATTATGAAACCTAAAATTCCCAATACACAATAATTGTCGGAAAAAGCTGTTACAAGTCATTTCATTACCTCAAAAGCAGCAGAAAATCCCCCAAAAAACAAGGAATTTGCGGGTAAATCAATAGTGATTTTAATTATGAGTTAACTAATCAGTTTTAATATGTTAGAGCACCATACTCCATACTCCGTACACCATACTCCACTGATGAAATCAATAAGTGTTTTTTTTCTTCTACGACAATGAAGGAACCCAAAATCCCTATTCCCTTAGTGATAAAAATAGAAAATTTGAAAAACACTACAGTTAAAATACCTTTTAAAATGTCACATGTAATATTTATCTTATATGATAACGCAATATATGAAGTTTTTCATCATATCATAGATGCCCGTTATTAGAGTAGTTTCTAATGTAATGTATTTACATTTTTATTGTATCAGAGATACCTATACCCACATCCATCTCCAATGATGCATCAGGAAAGTTTAAACACATCAACAGTGGTAAGTTAAGCTATTACTTACAATAGTATTTTCAGGTTTTATGAGTGGTAATACATGCTCATAAATATACGTACTTTAATTTGAAATAAATTCAAATTTCTATGCACTCTTTACTTTGCATGACTTTAAGTATGCAACGAAGTTCGTTCTCTCGTGTATCGAGACAAAACTAGAATTCAATCACACATACAATTATCATCATAACACATAAAGATAATATAAATTCATATATTATTTAAATACAAATACAGCATAGTATATCCATTTGGTATGTTTGATACCTCTGTAACAATGGTTATAATAACCGAATTTCAGTTTATATTTATAAGTTTCGGTCTTTTCGGATTTATGTAAATTGTGATAAGATGTTTTTCTAGCCAATCAGTAACAGAGCCGCATTTCACTTTCTGCTTTTCAGTCCTTATGTACTATTGATTGTTGTTATTAAAAATAGCTTTCCTTGTAAACTTTTTTGTAAAGGTGTCAGTAGTTTACTCACCAAATATAAGTATAACGAATCTCCTTATTTATGTCATGTCTCTTAGTAGGTCGAATTCCCGTCGCACCAAACAAGATCGCTCTTTCAACCGTGGGGGCGTTATGAAATTACGGTCAATCCCACTATTCGTTGGTAAAAAGTAGCTCAATAGTTGGCGTTGGGTGATGATAACTAGCTGCCTTCCCTCTAGTCTTACACTACTAAATTAGGGACGGCTAGCGCAGATAGCACAACGTGTAGCTTTGCGCGAAATAAAAAAAACAACAACAAAGCGAGCCTTTCAGTATTTGACCTTTGGCGTCATCTAGTGTTTAAATATAATATTCTATCATATTTTTAATTGTATTTTACTTGTTAAAACATGAAACCGTTTACAGTTTCAGATAAAAAACACTGTAGCTCGTGGCTCAATCTGTGGTAAAAAGCATGTTCTTCTGTACATCAGTTGTAGTCTACGTTGGCACAGCCAATTGCTAAACGTATTAACATATATTTTTAAGAATTTGGCTTTTTTTTTCGCCTACAGCTGAGTAGACATTCTTGTTCTTGTTAAATCGCAGTACGCAAAATCAAGATGGAGCTAAAATTAATAAAAACTTTTAACACAGTGCGTCATAGTGGCTACAGAGAGATTTTTGTGCCAACTTTCGCGATATTTAATTTATTTCAACATACTGGAAACAATAACCATTTTTTAAAACACAAACTGTTATAGGATCAGAGAAATCTGGTTCAACATTATTAATCTGACTTTAAATTTATAAACATGTCTGTATGTTGCTTTGAAGTATTTTACATGAACTTGTGATCTGTCGAACGTGGGTATTGAAACTCAATTTTTGGCATAATAAGTCCCAAGTCTTGCCGCTGAACCACTAAAAGGCGAAATTATAAACGTAAATGTAGTGGAGCAATTTTTTTTTTTCAAAGCTAACGATTAGTCAAGATAAATTGGCTTCACAATAATATATTGAACTGACCTGTGACCTCTGTATTTGTCGACAAGCACAAAATTACACAATGTGATATTCGTCATGTTACAACTGCAGGGAAGGGAGAAGTCTATATTTAAAACAAAGATATCTAGTTTTGAGTTACAACGTACGTCGAAGTTAAAAAGAAACAAATTTAGATTTGAGTTACGACGAGCAAATCTGTTTTTGAAGTTACGACGTTCGTCGTCCTAAAAAAACTACAATAAAACGTTTGATTATGGATTACTACTGTCAATAAGAAACGTGATGTAAAACGACATGTTAATATTAAAATATAAAGAAACGTTAATAATGTAGAGTAACAAACATGCGAGTGATACAGTTAATAAACATTTCTTTCTTTTTTTTGACATCTGTGACTGTATCAATTTGTTATTACACCACATGGGACGCAGAAAAATGGTCAAAATAATAAATGCTTTTAACAGGTTTTGGCTAAAAGTGTGATATTTAGCTAATCCATGAGAGTTAGAGCTCTAATTTGTGTACATTTTTACGTTTATTGTATGATTGGTAGTGATTAACACGTGAAACAGTGTACTGAGTTAAAAAAATATCTTGCACGCTGAGAATAATGAACGAATACAGTCGAATTAAGTTTTTTCATTGGTTAGTGCCTATTTTCTAAATAAGCTTAAAAGGCTGAACAATGCTTTTGGCATTTGATTATGTTTGCTTGTAGTGGATTGTTTTAATAATGCTTTACGTATTTTACTTCAACTACGTTATTATAAATGTATGTAATCGTCTGGCGGTTTGTTAATATTCTACTGCGGAGACTCTGTGATAACTTTATTTTGTTTCAATTTTTATTTTACATTATAACCAAATATTCATTACTTATGTTGTAGATATGAGACATTAAGAGGTTTGTTTCATACCACTCATAACCGAAGTTTTACTGCTATTCAATTGTGACAGCTATTATAACAATTGATAATATGTTGATGAGTTGCTTTTTGTTTGTTTAAACACGAAGCTACACAAAAGGTTATCTGTGTTGTGCCTATCGCAGGGATCTATCCTCGATGTTTAGTGTTATAAGAAACTCTCCAGCTAGCTGCTGAGCCCCAGGGAAGAGAAAAGCGTATAATAATTAAAATTCATGAGATAGTAATCTAACAAGTTTTTAAGATACAACATTACTGTGGAATTGTTCGTAGTATTTAATATATTTTACCTCAATATTTTATACTATTAAATAAAATGTGATAAGAAAACATACATTGCACGTAATAATCTCAAACCCCTACTACCTTGACAGACTTTCCGAAGCATCAGAGTCTTGGATCTGCTAAATCTTCTAGAGGTTTTAATATGGAAAAAGAGCCACCTGCTATAGAAGGTAATATGAAAAATACACCATACTTTTGCTGTATCATAACAGGAAATCATTTATAATTTGTCTTTGCTATAACGCACTGAAAATACTATTAACGTACAGTCTGATATGTTATTAAACTTATTTCAAGTTCAACTTGAAACGTTTAAGGTCAGTATAAAAGTCATGGTAAAATGTATAATATCCTCTGTTTAGCTCTAGAACGTTTCACAGTGTAAAAAGTTATTGTGTTAATCTAATGTGAATAATTGAATTATTACGAATGTAAGTTTGCTTCAAACTTACGATAAAATAAGTGTTTGACCAACTGAAAATTAAGATTTGTATTCCACTGTAAACTTTCAATTAACAACAGTACGGACGTATCCCATCCATACCTGCAGTCATGTGCAGGATAAGATTTGTATTTCACTGTAAACTTTCAATTAACAACAGTAAGGACGTATCCCATCCATACCTGCAGTCATGTGCAGGATAAGATTTGTATTCCACTGTAAACTTTCAATTAACAACAGTAAGGACGTATCCCATCCATACCTGCAGTCATGTGCAGGATAAGATTTGTATTCCACTGTAAACTTTCAATTAACAACAGTAAGGACGTATCCCATCCATACCTGCAGTCATGTGCAGGATAAGATTTGTATTCCACTGTAAACTTTCAATTAACAACAGTAAGGACGCATCCCATCCATACCTGCAGTCATGTGTACAGGAGAACCAACAACTCCGTAACAAACTGGATTTCACTAACCTACTGCTCAGTTCTGTCGTCAACGTTCAAGTGTTTTGGAGTCCCTTGCTACTAATTAAATCCGATACAAGTTAGCTACAACCAGATTTTATGTACTGACTAATGAAACGCAAATCTCTCACCTACAACTTTGACAGAATAACCGAATAATTACTATGCGATGATTACTCTATTCCTTCTTTTATTTTTAACTATCCTGTAAATAGGTGGTAATAATGTTTGTAAAATAAATAATTATTACAGTTTACTGGAAGGTATTCTTTCGTTAAACCAATATTTTATTATTTTTAACAACGTTTTGATTTTTTTAGGAATCTTTACTTTTGTTGTAAAAGTATTTAAAACATATATATGTGTGTGTGTGTGTGTATCTGTGTTAGATTGTTACATTTTATACCGCACATTATTACATTATAGCTTATACCCTGAGATTTTTTTCAATTAATACAGCATTTTAAAATTTTTTCAGCTTTTTTTATGGTTATAAGAAACTAATACAATTAGTTATAGGTTTAGATTTCCTGATTTTGACGCAATCATTTCTTATGATTTTGTTTTAATTTTACGTAAATCTACCAATATTAATGTGCTATTTAAATATATATGAATTCAAAGTAAATACATTGTTTATTTGTCACTGTTTTATGCGAATATCGTATGAATTTCACATACGATTTTAATAAAGGATGGTAGAGAAAAGTTATTAAAGATTTTTCTACGTCTCAAACTGTTCTGAAAGACAATCCTTGCAACATCTTGAAAGACAAGCAAGATGTAACGAGGAATCAATTAGCTCTATTCATATACGGAGCAGAAAATTTTGATTTTACAGAACGGTGTCGACTTGGGATCGTGCTGTAATTCCTAGTACATGTTACATCGCGTAAAATGATTAATTACATAATATTAACAATCGTGTTTCTTGCTCTGAGTAACACGTAAAGGTTATTTATGATGAATGTGTATATTATGACTGGCGTTAGAGATTAGGCTAAACCTCATGTTTTAACCATAGTTCTGTATTGGGAGATAAATTATTACGACGAGTACAGGATTTATACCTTTATCGGAGAAACATCACAACACTGTATTATAGAATAATCACTTAACTGTATCAAATCCGTTGTAAGAGCTCACCTCAGATGTAGCTCTTAAGACATGAAATTATGAGTAAGGATATTTTGTTATTAAAAGTAGCAATAATTGCTAATTTCGAGTAGAGACTAGTAAATAACATTAATTGCAGTTTGTTTAACACTTTGAATTTTCTTCGGTGATTTTTCATTACTATTAGTTGCGAAATTGGGGGCAATTATGAAACCAAAACAGCACATTTTCTTAACTTTTTTTTCTTTTCTGTTTTACTGTCTTATTTCTAAACAGTTACTGTTCGGCATGGTCAAGTGGTTTGAACACTCGACTCGTAATCTGCAGGTTTGAATCCTCATCATAACAAACTTGTTTGCCCTTTCAGGCGTGAGGGCATTATAATGTGACAGTCAATCCTACTATTCGTTGGAAAAAGAGTAGCTCAAGAGTTGGCGGTGGGTGGTGATGACTAACTGCCCTTCCTCTAGTCTTACACTGCTAAATTAAAGACGGCTAGCTCAGATAGCTCTCGTGTAGCTTTGTGCGAAATTCAAAAACAAACAACTTTAAGCAGTCGTCAAACACACATACATATTATGTTTCATTTCTTTTTTTTTTGAAAGTTTGATTGCACTGATGTCCGAGATTTTTCTGTAAAAATTCTGCTTTTTAGAAATTTATTTTTCCTATGTGTGACAATTTTAACAAATGTTAATTAAAATAATCCACAAATAAATGGAAACATTTTCTCTCACTGCTTTATGCACAGAACAGTTTTAAACGTTCATAAGACACAGTAAAAGATACCCCCATAATTAGGGGTTCGATTCCACGCGATGAGCAAGGCAGATAGCCTCACATAGCTTTGCTGTAAGAAAAACATAGGAACAAAAATACGTTCAGTTACTAAATACAAATATCTTGTTTATTCTCAAGTTTACCAGACGCATGTATTTTCTTTAAGTTAAGCAGATGACTGGCTATGTATCGGTTTTATTTTATATGCTAGTTAATGATTTAAATCGTTGTGATAGGTGTAGAAGTGTTGTTTGAATATGTAAATCTTGTTTTATTTTTTTATTTTCAGCCACCATCAGCAATTCAGCAGAAAGTTGGAGAAACAAGCCACTACTTTCGATAATTTTTCTTTCGATTATGAACCCTGATATTCGTATAACTTTCTGATATATGTTGTGTTTTGGTGACAGTGTAACAGTAGATATACTTAAGATCTGGCGTTTACTGATCGATTTAGGTTCTAATGAGTTTCTTAGCTAAAAATAAATAAAAGTGCTCAAATGTCTTACTTTTTTTCATTTGAAATAGGCAAGAAAGACTTGCAAAATTAATCCACAGCATAGAAACGAATGATTTGGAAACATTTAAGGGACTAAAAATCTATTCGCGATCTAATAAAGGAAAAATAATAATAAATTTATTGAATCGCGTTAAAAATTTTAACTGATTTTTTTACGAAAAGATAACATTTTGCAAAAAAAATCACATAAGTAGTAAGAGAGAAAATAATGTGTACCGAACCCTCTCACGTATCAAATAGAATAATAACTAATTACGGGGAGAAATTTTAAAGGGTATTTTGTCCACTTAAATGTGATTGTAGTGAAACTATTTTGTGAGTCTTAAAACGGTCATTATTATTGTACTTACAACAGTGAAGAAAAATTTATTTTGTTTCTAATCGTAACGATTATTTCTATTCAATTGAAGAGTAGAATCACAATATATTTGTGTTATTTTGTTTAGGATTAAACATGTTTCTCTTCTAAGTAGTGTAATCACTGTTTTATGCTTCGGAGCTGGAAAATACTTATTTTACGCTCGAGATCTGGAAAGTAATTGTTTCATGTTTCAGACCTTCTCAGTGTTTCTTTTATGCTTCAGAGCCACACAGTGATTATTTTATGTTTCTGAGTCAAAGAATGCGTTTGTTTTTATTTGTACCAGGAAATGTAGAGAATTGTTTTATTTATGAGCAGAAGAATGACGTGATTTCAGATTTACAACCCAGAGAGCGATTGTTTGGTTTATTTATTTGATTGTTTTGTGTTTTGTTGTTGTAGTTTGTTTTTTTACAGTAGACAGTGTTTCTTTGATTTCTATAAGAATACGTGAATTATTTTACCTTCTGATCAGGACTGTAATTGTTTTGTTTTATTTCGTGTTCAGGCTCGGAATGGTCAGGTAATTAGGGAACTTGACTCTTCACCTGAAAGCCCTTGTTCAACTCCCCATCACACCAAATATGCTCGACCTTTCAGCTGAAAGTGCATTATAATGTTACAGCCAATCTCATTATTTGTTGGAGTTGGCGGTGAGAGGGGGTGACCATCTGCCTTTCATCTAGTATTACGCTGCTAAATAAGGGACGGTGAGCGCACATAGCTTCCGTATAGCTTTGCACGAAAACAAACGAAAAAAGCAAAACCAATTATTTGTGTTCGCGGCTTCTTCACTGTTCTAATCGAACACACGGGATGATATTCGGTTTCTTTGTGTTTCTTAACGGGATTTTCTGATTTTTAAGTATGGTCATTATTATTTAGAGGAAGGCGACAGAGTGAACAATCTACGATCAGTCCAACATAGTGAACTGAATCCCGGAATTTAGCATTTTTGGTCCTTAAATTCTCCACTCACCAAATCGGGAAATTTATGGATAGACGATGATATTTTTACTTCATTCGAAATTGTTCCTTTATGTGAATATAATAAACCATCTTTTACACGACGCTGTGGCTGGGCTCTGAGAGCTTATGACACACAATCGGTTTCGACAGCTGTGATGGTCAGAGTACAGATGAAAACCGATCGTGTAGGTTTGTGTGTAACAAAAACAAACACACGAGCACATTTTAGATAACATCAAGCAATAATGATGGTAAAAGTATTATCCAAAAAAATATATGAATTATAAACAAAAGAAGCAAAAGTTTTTGTCTCACATTCATTCCTTTAAGGCAGATATATAAAAGGGAAACTCCATCTTTGATGATATATATTTACTATATGTGAAAGTATTGTACTTACTTAGAAATATATAAGCATTTACACTGATTATAAAACATAATTATGTAATAATAACCATGGAACAAGATAATAAATGTGGGACTATTTTATATTGCGTGTTTCATGGGTAACGCGGCCCACGCTAGGTTGCGCTTCACCTCCTGACGTTCAACCTTAGCAGCCATTTCACACATTCCTTCCTGTATGATTTTAGAAGTAGTGTTGTTTAGAAGATACCGAGTAGTAATTCTTATGTTTAATTACCGTATGGCAGCATAAAGAAAAATACAACAATAGTTCCTGCAGTTATAAAAGTGAACGAACGTATCATACATATATTCTCTTTTCACCATTGACCACTTCACAAGTTATTTGTGGTCATGCAGAATAGAGCGGATGAAAACACATATTTCAAATGATTTTTTGACAACAATAGCTTAAAACACTTTCCTCTTGGTCCCCAGTTCTCTTTCTCTTTCTTGGCTTGGAAGAGAGGGTTAACGCTAAACATGCGTTAACGCTATCCTTTCTGCAAAATGTTGTCGCGTTTATATAGATATAAGCTGTTTTTATTAAAAGGTTACGTTACCATTTTGGGCCCGGCACGGCCAGGTGGATTAAGGCGTTCGACTCGTAATATGAGGATCGCGGGTTTGAATCCCCGTCGCACCAAACACCCTCGCTCTTTGAGCCGCGGGGTCGTTATAACGTTACAATCAATCCCACAATCTTTGGTAAAAGAGTAGCCCAAGACTTGGCGGTGGGTGGTGATGACTAGCTGACTCCCCTCTAGTCTTACAGTGCTAAATTAGGGACGGCTAGCACAAATAGCCCTCGTATAGCTTTGCGCAAAATTCAAAAACAAACAAACCTCCCATCTTAACCTTATTTATTTATACAGTCAAACAGTTTGCATTCTAATCTCGTCCTTAACTGCCTTATTCGGCTGATTTTTGACAAACAAACGCGTGTTGAACAAATAGAAAAATAAAGTAGATTTCTATAAGAAGAGACTTGCTTATGTATTTTTACTCTATTGATCACCCTCTCCCTGTATATATAACCTATTGCAACAAATGCGTGTACAGTAACAGCGTTTGTCATTGGATTTCGTGTTTAGTTTTTATTGCCTTATCTACCTTTTAACACATTTTTCAAATGACTAATTTTCTTACTTAAGCATTCAGCAGATGTTAAAAACATAATGTTTTAAATAAAGCCTTTTTTTTCCAAATTTCTTTTATTCATTTATTTTTACCCAAATGACTTTTTTATATTTTATTAAACAGGCTTTACTGAAACAACAAAAGAAACCTTGTTTGGCTAAGTAGCAAATATATTTCAGACTATTTTGTCAGTAAGACATCATTACTTGTGGTAATATGGTTTAATTACTGTTTATTAAAACTATAAAGCTAAATACTCTCAAAAATAAAAACCAGGAAAGAAAAACCCTATTCATCACAACGTTAGTTTCCAGAATGGAGGTGAAGAAACGTGTCAAATATTAACAAAAACTTGTATTTGAGAATAATGGCTTTCCCATTGTTTTTCAACGACGCTTAAAAATATCGTATGTATAATAAATATCAGAGCATGTAGGTTCAGGAATTTTCAATACATTCTGTCATCTGCCGATTTCAACTGCTTCTGCCTGGGATCTCGTCCTTGTACGGACCTGGTTAGATCACAGTCAAACTCGCGTTAAAACACAAAGCCGAGTGTGAAGGTTGTGGTAGTAACAAGTGCAATAATAAATAGTTACATTTTCACCAAAGCCTTAAATCTCTATCACACAGCACGAAGAACCTAGTAAAGATGGAAATAACAAGAAACGGTAAGTTTGTTGTTTGTTTGTTTTTAATTTCGCGCAAAGCTACACGAGGGCTGTCTACGCTAGCCGTCCCTAATTTAGCAGTGTAAGACTAGAGAGAAGGCAGCTAATCATCGCCACCCACCGCCAACTCTTGGGCTACTCTTTTACCGATATTTGGGTTTACCATCTCACATTATAACGCCCCCACAGTTGAAAGGGCGAGCATATTTGGTGTGACGGGGAATCGAGCCCTCGACCCTCGGATTACAGAGTTGACTCAACACGAAAGTTTAATTAAACTCCATTCCGTATTTCATAATCAATAATCAACAAGATAATTCTTACTTAACTGCCCTTACAACGAAAATAAACTATTTGCCGTTATTTTGTACATGTATCACACACATAGGAATCTGATGGAAGAAGACGAAGAAACATAAAACAGGTTAAGATGACACAATTTTTTTTTCAATCTAGGAAGCAAATAAATAGAAGCATTATGGGCTTGAAAAAGTTAACATTGGACATCTAGCGTTTTGTATAATTTTACATATGATTTGGGTTGAGGGCCAAAAGGTGTTGAACTTTCACGTACATTTTCGCCTGATATCACTATACGTAAAAATATCTTCAAATCATAAGTTCATGGCTTGATTCATCAAAGAAATTAACTGGTTATGCTATTTCAGTTCTGCTGTCAGGAGTTAGGAAACGTCTACACTTGATGAATTCGCTGTCCCCCAAACTCTCGCTCATTTGGTGCTCAGCTTTTTGGACCACCCTTCCCATTTCTCTTCCTTCCCAAATAAATGTGCACTCCTACTCAATAATTCTCGCTGTTTGTAAAATAATAAATAAATCAGGATTTAACTCTATTCTGTAACATTCAATAGCTTTATGTTAAATCTGAAATTAATCAATTCTGACTTTTCTGTTTACATTCTGTTTTGTTTTCATAATAACAGTCGAATGACTCCTCCAGGATTTGAGTGTTTAAAATCTTTTATTACTGTACGAAAGCTATGTACGTAAAGTTTCTGAAACCAAGTCTTAGATTGTAAGTCCTCATATTATTGTGTATAGTAATCTAAACAAAATGGTTCAAAACCCAAACTTTTGGGCACTTTATGGGTCAATAAAGAAACGAAATTTTAACTTGTCATGATTTGGTTAATTTATTTGCTTATCATTTCTGAATATACGATTATTTTAAATTGAAAATATTTTCTATGACTTGCCAATAAAATTGCTATAGAGCTAATTAGATAAAAGCGTCTCATAGTCATCATTTTCTTCAAGAACTTCTAACCTCTGAAGGTGACCGCTCTGATAAATTTAAAAGATTAATAAAGCGACACATTGTTTTTCTGCAATGACTGAAGTTTGTGAAAATATTTGTATCTTTTTATCGATAATTGCCTAGACGTTTCTAAAATTTCGTAAACATCGTAAATGTCATGGCCTGGCATGGCCGAGCGCGTAAGGCGTGTGACTCGTAATCCGAGGGTCTCGCTAAACCTGCTCGCCCTCCCACCCGTGGGGGTGTATAATGTGACGATCAATCCTACTATTCGTTGGTAAAAGAGTAGCCCAAGAATTGGCGGTGGATGATGGTGACTAGCTGCCTTCCCTTTAGTCTTACACTCCTAAATTAGGGACGGCTAGCACAGATAGCCCTCGAGTAGCTTTGTGCGAAATTCCAAAAAACATAAACATAAATGTTAATGTGCTTTCTATTAGGGTGGACTATTGTATGATTGAAAAACATATACAGTTTTTGTTCTTAAAAGAGTACTATTTATTTCCTTAAAAATAGGGCAATGGGCGTCTGAAGGGGTCATCTATTTTCACCTCTCATTCCATTACACATTAGAATGTTGTCGGTCAGTCAGTCAGTAGATACAAAAATAACATTACGTAGGGGAATCTTAACGATGCACTTTGTACTATCGTGACGTCAGTAAAAGCTGCGCATGTCATAAATCACGAAATAAATTTACACTCTGTAGACTACAACACAGCATGGCATATGAACTTTAAAACAAATGAATAAAAATATTTGGTACTCTTACTGTTGATTTTATTTACACTTTTGGGGACTGTGAGTGAGTATATTTAGTACATACTCCAATGTAAGGAATCTACAGGATATTCTATTTATCTGCGTCTATTTTCTCTTCAGTAATTCTTACAAAGTATTCTTAATCCAATACCTAGATATTTCTACGTACAAAATGAATAATTTAAACGTTCCAGTATTTCATTGATAGCAGTTCAGATTAGCTACTCAAGGTAACAGGATAAATTTTAATGTTCCAATACTTTTAGAACGGTAGCTCAGATTAACTATTCAACTAACAAGATAGATTTTAATGTTCCAGAACTTCTAGGATAGCAGTTCAGATTGATTACTAAAGTTAACAGGATCCATTTTAAATGATTTAATATTAATTAGATAACAGATCAAATTAACTTCTGAAGCTAACAGGTTACATTTTAAAATAGCGTATAACAATTGATTATTGCAATTAGTTCACGCTATTTTGAGGTCCGAGCGTCACTAATTGATTTTTTTGTTAGGCTGCGCTTTCAAAGAGTCTAAGATTCGAGAAAAAATTGCCTCTAAACATCCTCAGTATTTTCAAATGTAAAGAATGATAAAAGAGTTGGAGATACTTCCATCATTTGATTAAACATCAGACAAGCATTTTTGCCCATCGGTTGCTATTGTCTTATTTCTGTTGGATCAATAGTTAAAAAAACAGAGACAATTGTACCTAACTTCCAGTATCTTTGATCCGGCAGTTTAGTTTACGTTCGAATAAAGTGGTTTGGTTTAAACTTCGTGCAGAGCTACTCGAGGGCTATCTGCGCTAGCCGTATCTAATTTAGCAGTGTAAGACCAAAGGGGAGGGAGCTAGTTATCACCATCCACCGCCAACTATTTGGCTATTCTTTTACCAACGAATAGTGGGATTGACTGTCACATTATAAGGCCCTCACGGATTAAGGCACGGAACTAGTAATCTAAGGGTCGCGAGTTTGAATCCCCGACACATCAAACATGTTCGCCTTTTCACCCGTAGGATTGTTATAATATAACGGTCAATCCTACTATTCGTTGGCAAAAAAGTAACCCAAGAGTTGGCAGTGGGTGTTGATGATTAGCTGCATTCCCTCTAGTCTTATACTGCTAAATTAGGGACGGCTAGCGCAGATAGCTCTTGCGTAGCTTTGCGCGAAATTCTAAAATCAAACACACAAATCATCAACAAAAAATAAAAATGTAAATATTACGTGACTGCAAATATTTATTTTACTCATTCCTCTAAATTACTTCTTTTCGAATTCCAAACAAACTGTATGCGAAAACATAGATAAAATAATCTACATATTATGTCTTTTTCACGAAGCTGCTCAAAAGTCTTTTCGTGCAATACCAGAACTCGTCAGTTGGTTCGGACGAGCAGAGACACAATTTTTCAATGGTTTGCCGGTTTTCTTGCATAGCGCGACTTTCAAGCGCGTATGCTTTCTTATTGCAAAGTCACATTGGGCTATCTGCTAAGCTCACCGAGGGGAATTGAACCCCTGATTATAACGGTGTAAATCTGTAGACATACCGCTGTACTTGCGGGGGGGGGGGCTTTCAAATGCAATGAGTACTTTGTAGCTCCATTAGCAAATTAAACGTAGTAATTCTCATCGAAATATCGTAGGGAAATATTTGGATTACAAAATTATAATACTAAAACAGCTTCATTCACTGAGCAAAAGGCGTCCATGTTAAAAAACAAACTGTATAATATGATAATAATAATAAAAACATTTTAACAAATATATCTTTATTTCGTTTTCTTAATATTTTATATCACTAATAAATTTACACCCTTGTGCAAATTAACTGAAACAAGACGTAAAATTACGATTTTTTCAATTTTTTACGTTTTATTTCTGAGAATCCAAAAATTACTCACAAATTAATACATGATATGACCGCCTTTTTTTTCAGAAGATCATTAATCCGCTTTGGCATCGAGTCTTCGAGTTGATTGCAATCTTTACTAATTTTTGGATTGCGGTACCTCAATTAGCTTATCTTTCGCAGTACATTCTCTTCATCGAAGTCTTTCTTTACAAATCGCCCAAAGATTTTCGATAGGATTTAAGTCCGGAGAGTTTCCAGGCCAGTCGAGCACCTTTAGTTGCGTTGTACTCATAAAATTCTTCACAAATGTCGATGTGTGACACGGAGCCAGATCTTGCTGAAAAATGCCAGATCCATCTAGAAATCTCTTTTTCAATTCTTGAATGACTCTTCTCTGCAAAACTTCGTTTTAATTTGGTTCTCGCATCATACCTTCTATGATATGTAAGCCTCTGATGCCACAGTAGCTGAAAAACCCAAAACATCTTCTTCAAGGGATGTTTTACGAACTGATTGATGTGAGATTCTCGAAGTTTCTCACCTGAAGATCTGCAAACATGCAGACTTCTTTGACCCTGTACAAAGAAATAAGTCTTGTCACTGAATAAAACCTTCCTCCATTGTTCTTGCGTCCAGTTCTTGTATTTCAGACCCCATTGATACCGTTTTTTCTTCGTTGAATTGGTAAGAAGTTGTTTATTGACTGGTCTCCTTGTTTTTCTAACGCAATTTCGAATGTCGTAATATTCCTCAAAATTTCGTCATGTTTCCCAAAAATAGATCGACCGTACTGCAAAACACAGCTAATGACACCGTCTGTGTGAAAAAAAGCCTATTAAAGGAAATCAGCAGGTCCAACGAGCCTACACCGGCCGCTATGCTGAAAATATTGTAAAATGACCACTTGTTTCAATTAATTTGCACAAGGGTGTAGTTTATCAATTTAAGTGGTATTTTATTAAAAAGAAAGGATAAACAGAAGGGTGCACTAAAATACACTTCGTCCCGACCCATAACGCAGCACTGTTCATAGTAATGCAGAGTGTCAATATTAGATTACAAAATAACAAGAATCCACGAAGAAGGCACTTTTAAATCTACCACGTTAGTGATACTGCTGTAGCTATTTATTCCCCCCCTCATACTCAGCAAACATAGACACATTTTCTAAAGTTTGTGTTGTCAACGTTGCGTGATCGGTTCTGCTATCGATGTGTCAGCGTCAACTGATATTTTGTTGTGAGTACTATGAGTACAGGAAATGAGTTACAAAAATCTTGATTAGAACTACAGGCGTCACGTTTCGTTTTTCATATCCAGAAGGCGATAAGCGACAAAAACTGTTGCTTAATAATTTCGTCTGAGGCGATTCGTTTGCACTGATAGTCACGTTGTAACAAATGCGATCCCATAAGCCTGATCGCACTTTGACGAGTTTGGTGATCTAAAATGCGCATATCTAAACTATTTATGCAAACATGCTACCGGTGTTCTCCTTTATCGCTAAATCAAAAGTCAATACCTTATACAAAAGCTTAAACTAAACAATCATTTTTTAAATAATACATAACATCCGTGCGTACAACTGCAAAGTTATGCAAAGAAAGTTTCATAAATCTGACTATATTTATCAGTGTTTTGTTATGTGGGTGCGAATCGTAAGAGTCTCTGGTATCTAAACGCCGTATTTTAATACTAACTAGCATGTATACATAACAAAAGCTAAATGCCCAATTGTCAGAATTGCTTTTCCCATGTTTAGAATGTTCCCTTCATTTCCAATATAGTCGTTTGTTTAAATTGCAAACGTTTTTCTTGTTGTTGTAGTTTTCCGTTCCACTATATTTCTCCAAGATTCTCCACTATATTTAAAGATTTGTTTCTAAATTAACGCTAAGCCTTTTAGTGATCCGGTTGTGAAAATTAATACTTTCTATTGTCTTTCTAATTGGACTTAAAACATCTGTAGTGACTTGAATGTCATTATGAGTCATTTTCATAGAACAACATTCTGAACGTTTTACTCATAACTTTGTGAGGTCTATATGTACTATTCATATAATACTAGGCAATATCTTTTAAAACATATTTGCTGGACATATTAATTAAACACACGTTATTGTTCAATCAACATCTGGCAAAACTTGATTGGTTTTAATATTCATAATAAAATAAGTTTTATTTCTTTTCAACTTCAGTAACATTAAGTTATTCTTACAAGTGAACCGTTGGTTTTTGATAAACTGTCATTGGCGCACATAGTTCAAGACCAGTCTTTTCGCTTCGAATGGACATAGACTGAAAATCTAAGTAGGACTTATATGAAAAGAAACACTTTTGTTTGAATGTTTTATTGTTCTAAATCGTATGATTTTACCTTAGATTCCAATAAGTTTGTTATGGGTTCATGAATAAACTTAAAGTAATTTTTTTTAAATTTCTTTCGTTAGGTGCGTGCATGTATTTTTTAATAGCAAAAACCACATCAGGCTATCTGTTGAGTCCACCGAGGGGAATTGACCCCTGATTTTCGTGGGGGACCTTTCTTTATGTGGTACAAGAGATAATTTGATTATGTTTCATACACTATTGTATAAATATAATATATCATGAATGTGTTCTCAGACTACTTGTATTTAAATGTCTTACCTGTGACAAAACAAAAAGTACTTTTTTCAGACATCTTAAAATTCATGGTTAGATACACTAAACGTGAAAACTGAAATGTTCTGTGCTAACTAATTGTATGGACGGGCATGGTCTGGTAGGTAGATCTGAGAGTCCGTGGCTTGTGTTTCGTTGTACAAAGAGAAAAAAGTTAAATAAATGACCCGTGCCGTAGAATGGTCATTTCTATGCAACTTTTCCTAATTTTGAGCTGCTAAACTAAAGAGAAAGTAAGTAATGATCGCCACCCACCGCTGACTTTTGGGCTACTCATGCCTGACCGAATTGTAACTTTATCGTTATTTTTATAAAACGTTCACAGCTCTAAAGTGCAAAGTGTGTTTTTGAAGTCACGAACTATAAAATCAAGGATTCCCAAACAGAACACGATAATCAGTAGGTCATGCCTAGTCCATTTTGTATTGTACTTCAACATAACGTCATGGTAACGAAGGTGTTCAGAACACGATAATCAGTAGGCCATGCCTAGTCCGTTTTGTATTGTACTTCAACATAACGTCATGGTAACGAAGGTGTTTTTTTCGTTTAAGTGTAATAAAAATGGAGTGCATTATAAATCAAAATTTATATAAGTAATAAGAAACATTAACATTTCTAAATGTGATGAGACTTCTGAATTCATGACGGATACTTCCGTTGTCGTATGCACGTGCTACAATATATTTATGTCGGTCAGATTGAATTGTAGTAGCAATTGAAACGGAAGTTCAATGTTCCTGTCCCTGTGACACAAGTAAACAATGTTTGGGTATAACATTCAGACCGCTGTTTATTATCTGCTTTTCTACGTATTGGAAATCAAATGTTCTAAATTCAAACCTACTATTGAAATTTCAGTAAAGTTGATTGAAAACTAAAAATAATTATTCTTTCACACTGTTTCAAAAATCACATAAAATTATTATCAGCTTTTAGTGGAAATTAATGCTGTAATCGTATTATTTAAATCTGCAGAATCGAGCCCTACCCCCAAACGTGTCCCCTTTTTCAGCCGAGGGAGGCATTATAATGTGCGATCAACTCCACTTTTCAATTAAGTAGCCAGAGATGGTTATGTATAGTGTTGACCAGCTGCCTTCCCTCTAGTCTATCATTTCAATATTACGGACAGATAGCGCAGATAGCCCACAAATGGCTTTACACAAAACAAAAACCGCTAAAAGAATTAGTTTATCGGTATACTTACAGAAACCAGTGAAATTATTCTTCTAGTGTTAAGAAAATTATTACCACTAGAATTAAAAACTGGAATTTAAGTAAAACGAACTATATAGGACGTTTTATCTGTTCAAGTCTGCTTCACCTATGGCAGTTTTTTCTCTTCTTATGGGCTTGGCTTGGTTTATTTAGTACACTTGGGCTTCAAAACTATCAAGTCGGGCTCGAATCTGTTTTCCGTATGTTAAACATTAAGACTGAGAGTCAACCTTCTACTGTAGGTAATAAGCAACAGATAGATAAAAACCAGAGCCGACGGTAAAAAGTTTTAGTAGCTTTGAAGTAAATATACAAAACTACTTTTTTACAGTTTCCTTCTTGCAGTAAAAACCATATTCAACTATTTTCAAAGAAAAAAACACAAAATAGGCTATTGGCTCTGAAGATAAATAACGCATTTAGAAAATACGTTTTCCTGAGGAGGAAAAACTGGTTTAGAGCTCTTGACCAAGAAAACAAGTCGAATAGAAATATATATTTCTACTCTTATCTTTAAACTACCAATAATATTAATCATTCAGTGTCTGTATGTTTTTATAGCAAAGCAATATCTGCTTATCTACAAAGGGAAATCAGAGTTTTGGTTTTAGCATTGTAAATCCAAAGACTCACCACTGTCCCACCAAAGGATCGATCATACAGTCTCACCCAGAAAATATTCATTATATTTTATTTAATAGCTCTATAATGGAAACATCGCCGTAAAATATTATTTTTCAATCTACGTGTTTAATAACCTTGTGTTTAGCATGAGCAAAATATAAAAATCAAAGTTTCTACTAAACCAATAATATAAGGGTAGGCTGTACTTACTAGAATTTCATTCATGGGTAAAAATAATGAGATATTTTAAAACAAGAACAACTGTATAAAATATTTCATAATACCTTAAATTAAGTTAATATGTTAAACATAAGAAAGACATGTGGGAACTTATCAAATAAGTTATGTCATCACAAAACAAACGTGGAAGTTACTTAACCATTAATTAGGAGTTTACGAAAGTAGGAAACTTAACTTTTAAAATAATTTATCAAACTTTTCTGTTTGAAATATTACTGATAGCACTTACTATCACAATAAGTAACAAAAATAACATGTGTGATTAATATATCTACATCCAGCCTTAGAACCTCTATCTTTATAACATTCATATACATAATTATAACACTGCTATTCGTGCATTTTTACGTTCATTAGCTGGTCACATTTCACTACAGAGAGTAAAAATAGTATTTCGGTATTGTTTCTATGTTTGAAATTAAGCGCAAAGCTTCACGATGGGCGATTTGTACGCTGCCCACCACGGTTTTCGAAACCAGATTTCTATCGGTGTGAGTACGCAGACATTACACTGTGCCACTAGAGTGCGTTTTGGTTTAAACATGTTAGCTCAACTAATATGAAGCAGGTCTGTCTGTCATTATATATATAAGCATTAGCTTTATTCTTCGTTCGTGAACACATTTGTGATGCATTACCAAATAATGATTAATTTGTTTAAAATAGTTCCTTGATTAACGAGTTTCATTCTAATTTCGCACGTTCTTCAACTGAGAATATAAATACATCAATTTTAAAATAAATTTTCACACTACATTCATCCAGGAACCCTTCTTTCTCTTTATCATTATACTACAACTGGTGCTCATGACCACAGTGTCGTCACTAATCTGTCGTGTATCTCGCTAATCCTTATATCATTATTAAAGATAGAGTCATATCTGTTATTATTTAAAAGCTATGAATAATTACTTATTATACGTCTAAGACTAGTTCGTACTTGTCTGCGTACAATCCATTATTTGTTGTTTATTCAGTAATCTTTAAGTTTAATTTTTTTTCCCTTTGTTATTTCATATCTAGCCAAAAAGCCTGTCAAAAATGACAATGATACCTGGAAAACAAAATTGTTCTCTATAAAACTAGAGGCCCGGTGTGACCACATGGTTATGGCAGTCGATAGTACCCAGGTTCGAATTCCCGTCACACCAATCTTGCTCGCTCTTTCTGCCGTCGGGGCGTTATAATGTAACGGTCAATTACATTATTTGTTGATTAAAAAGTAGCCAAAGAAATGGCGATGGGTGGTGATGACTAGCTGCCTTTCCTCTAGTCTTACGCTGTTAAATTAGGGACAACTTGCAAATATATAGCTGAAAACACACACAAAAGTAAATAAAATATATCCTTTCCCATTAGCATGCCACACATCGCACCTGAGTCTGATACATGTAACTGAGTAAACATGTTATATATCATCTTTTAAATTTTTCCTGTTCCATACTGATCAGTGGTATGTTCACTCTATTTCAACAAAAGGCTTTTTTGTAATAACTCTCAAACAAATATTTGAACTAATTTTTCACTTATTTTACATATGTATAGGGTACAAATGCACTTCCATGTCTTCGATCACAGGAGTCTTCTCTAATTTTCTACTTGAATCCTACATAGATTGACGTCATAATGATGTGGAAGATGTGAAGTCGCACACATGAAGCCATGCCTAACCTGGTCCTGGTAACTCCTTCCTTGGCAGGCCTTTGTATAGCAGAAAAAAGAGTCGAAATTTATAAACTATTTGTGCCTATGATAGCAATTAAATTCAACTAAAAAGGAAACTAATACAGAAGAAAAACGTGGAATTGGACTGCTGTAATTCAAGAAATTCGAAGATAATGAGCGTGACTCCCTGACACTTGGCTTTTTGGTGTACACCGATTTGATGAAGATGTTTTAACACGACATTAATTATGATTCCCGTTACGGAGATGTCTTAACAAATCTGTTCTTGTGTTATTAAAATAATCTTAAACGAAAAACCTAAAATTACTAAAAACATAAATTGAACACATACATAATTAATGTTGCTCTATATATTAAATTACCTGCTGTCTGTTGCAAAATAATGACGAAACAAAGAAAAAAATCTAAACGTTACAGAAAATAATCCACACAAATATAACTAAACATTCCACCTCGTTTCATTTGAGAAGCAAACCAAAGCTTTTCCCCCTAAGAATATTAAGTGAAGTATGTTTGAATGTAAAACAATAAGCTTATTCATTACCCGAGGGCTTAGCAAGCCGAATGTAATGATTAATTAGGAGCAAAAGCCTGTTCATTAAGGCAAACCAACAAGATTTACCTGCATTATTTATTCAGCGAAAGTTCACCGTATGAATGGCTTGTTCTCGCAAACTGTCAAAAACACATAGCGAGACTCGGATTTTCTGAACATGTAATTCACTCTGGAAGCAACTTATCACAGCAATCGACACAACAGTCGAATTATACTTTCTTTCTTTTTTTTACCAGTATGGTTCTTAATTTTTCATTTCTCTTTCTCATTCTTCGCCGTTTCACAAAAACAATTTTAAAGCTTTATTTAAGCAAATACTGAACCTGCTAATGATAGCCGCGGTTATAAATCTGTGTCGTAATTGATTAAAACATCTGCACTGCGAATCCTTTATTCTCGCCTTCAGCTTTGCTGAGATAAGATACCGTGAACTGTTTTTCAAGTGCATTCAGATAAACACATGCGTTTCCAAGTTTGTGAAGTTTGATGTGTGTCTGTGCATGCGTAAAAAATGAGATAAAAACTGTGAATCAATGCAAAAAAAAGTATGTTCTAAAGCTGTGTTTAGCAGTATAAGACTAGAGAAAAAACAGTTAGTCATCATCATTCAACGCCAACTCTTGGGCTACTCTTTTACCATCAATTAGTGAGATTAAACGTCATATTATAACCCCTCCACGGCTGAAATGGTGAGCATTTGGTGTGACGGGGAATCGAACTTTCGTCCCTCGGATTACGGGTCGAGTGCCCTAACCACCATGCCGGGCCATTCAAAAGCTACCGTAGTGTTTGGATAAATTATTTATAACTTTGTTAGATATTATTTCATCTTAATTTTGGATATTTTTTAGGTAATTTGGAGGTATAAGAAGGGAGTAAACAAAATAATGATTTTAAAGTTTACGTTTTCATTTATATTTGTGAAAGTTGAAGCTTTTATATGTTTAAATATATTAAATTATTAAGTCTTATTGCAAATATTACTTAATATATAGATTTTGAATTATTTTAGTCTAGTTGAGTCCTGCATGGTATTTATGGGATTACGGTCAAAAACGTCGTTTCCAGTATTCGTAACAAAATCCTGAAATCACATAGAATGTAATTACCAATATGTTTTGATACTAAATTTAGTATGTAGAGTAGCTTTTATAATTACAATAATATTTGCTTCAAGTATTTTAACTCCATGAATATCTTTTCACACATATCACCTGTAATATTTTTAGCTGTATGCATATTATTAAATATGTACATTTTTACTATAACATGTATTTCAGTATAATTTGATATTCATAACAATTATTGGTGTGCTTGTTCACAAATTATTCGTACCAGTTAAGTCTTTACGTCTTGGCTTTCCTGGAGGATTAAAATTAGTTATATAAATTATCTACTAGCACTGGTCTATTACAGCTATCAAAAAATTATATTTGTCTTTTCTGTTTATGGCAAAGCTACCTAGTTTTTTTGTTGCAGTATTTAATTTTGAGCTACTGACCAGGGAAAGACTTTCTATCTCTAAGCATGAAGATTTACCGTCACTATTACAACACAATCAGTTCAAATCTCAAAGAATAATTTATGGTATTGTGTAAATTCGAACCCAGCTTGCCAATTCCGAAATCCAAAACTCTATTACACAGCTAATCACGTCCGTCTGTAGGTAACTTGGATTAAGATTTTTAATTTATTTTCGGGGCTCCCCGTGCTAGCTAATGCTCAGTAACTAAAGTTACTTGAAACGTTGAATAAAAGTACCAAGTTATATAACGTACATTCTTAATATTATGAAACGTGTTTTCCTTTTCACTAGAAAATGAGATGTTAAGCCAAGGTTTGTTTATAACAGTCCAAAAATCGTTTATGATTTTAAGTTTAAAACTAAGAATCTCTTCAGAGTTGGCAGCCTATCTTTATGATTAACGTAACATTACTGACAGACTTAAGGGAGGCATCTAGCCAATAACACTCACTACCAATTTTGATTTTGCTCTCATATGATCCAAAAGCGTGATTTGACTGTCACCTTTATAATACACTTTCTGCCTCAAAGTTCGGAACGAGTTATTTCGATAACAAGATGTGATCTTTGAGTCTTCGGCTTCACATTTCAGGTATGCCAGCCCATTAAACCGTGCTTGGCCTCGAATAAGTAATATAAAGATATTTTCTTAGAAAACTAAAGACCCATCAGCTACTTTGAGTCATTTAATTTATAAATATACTTATTCAAATATCGTCATATTCAAGTAATCCATCCTCTATTAGTTTCACAGATTTAAAGAATTTTTAGAATTTCTTCTTTATTGCAGCGTCTTTATGCCAAACTTTAATTGAACTACACTCTTTTATTGACGACTATCTCACATGCAACATATATAGGAGCTATGCCAATCGTTTTAAAATGTTAATTATCTAAACGACTGTTTGTTTCTAATTTCTAAGATACTCAATGTCTATCTTCGTTAGCCGTACCTAATTAAGCAGCGTAAGACTACCCACCGCCAACTTTTGAGCTACTCTTTCACCAACGAATAGTGGGATTGACCTTCACATTATATACGCCCCCACGGGTTAAAGGACCAGCATGTTTAATGTGACACAGATTCGAACCCGCGACCCTCAGATTACGAGTCGAACGCCTCAGCCCACCTGGCCGTGCCGGGCCTAATCTAAAAGAAAATATAAAACAAATGATAAAACGAACGATAGTTGAAGTAATAAAAGAACTCTTTTCCATCTTGTCTTGTGTTTCCTAAAACTTTCTAAACGGGGATGGTTTAGTGGCTAACTTACCAAATTGCAAGTCGTTAGGTCCAAAGTTCGAGCAACAATGCTTGCTGAAACACATTTCATACTTTCAGCTGTGGATACGTTATACACCACATACATCACTTGTGTGGGTGGTTACTGCTGACTGGCTATTTTCCTTCTAGTCAGCAGTTCTAAATTAAGAACAGCCACATCTAAATCTTTTGAATATTTTATATGCGCATAATATTCTGTTTAGGTTTAAAAAACCAATAAGTTAAATACTTTGTTCTTCCATTGCAGCAAAATACCAGTCCATATTCTTGGAATAATACACTTAATGCTCATATCCCACTATTCAATAAAAAACACAGCTCTAGAGCTCATAGAAATAGCTGTTGATTTCCTTCTAGTCTTTTAGTTCAAAATTGTGGATGGCTATACGCATATAGCCATTGTTTAGATCTGCGTAAAAACGTAAAACAACAAATGAGGTATCCAAGTCACATATTCAGAATGATAGCGTGGTTCCCAACTCGATATAGTTTTTCTTTAAGTTCCAGGATTTCATAAATCGCTCTATTACGGAGAACTGAAGCTCATTTCTAATAAAACGACATCCTGGAGAGATTATGACCGGATAGAGAAAAAATCTCATTAATTTAGATGGTCTGTTGCAAGTCGTCAATGTTGTGTTTGAAATGGAATGTTGAACTAATCAAACGTTCAACTGAGTGTAATAAAGAGGACCACACAAACGATTGGCATCAGTACCAGTTCCACTGAACGTTAACCTCAGCGACCAGTACCAGTACAGTACCATTGAATGTTAACCTCAACAATTTTGTATTACCGTAAAAAAGCACTGAAAGCTCTCGTGTTCATTCTCACTTCATGAACTGAAAAAGAAAAGTCTACCTTTCAAAAGCACATTGAATGAAACGCCGTCTGTTTTAGAGAATTTGAACTAGGAAGCAATGAAATATTTTGGTTAGATTACCCGTAATGTTTGAGAATTTCATTATAAAGTGACGTTATGATTTGTAAATGTAATAGTAACATTTAAACAACAATGTACAATAAGCAATGCTCTCATTGAAACATTATAAAAATGAGTAACTTTTTTGTGACGTATCGTTTCCTTTATTAGGTGCAAAAACGTGATATCCTTAGCTTGAAATTATACAAGTAATATTTCTTGATTTTTTAAAGGCAAGCAAAATTCATAGCCGACATATATGTGTATGCAAAGAATAGGCCTCCCTTGTACAGTGGTAAGCCTATGGATTTACAACGCTAAATGTAAACAACGTGTTCCTATTACTGCGTTCACCTCCAAAACTAGGGTGCATTTTATATCTCACATTATAGCTTGTACCCTTCCAAATAGTGCATCTTTTTTTTATTTAGGATTGTTTTTGGTTATAAGAAACCATATATATATATATATATATATATATACTAGTATATCTTTGTATATAGAAATCTACGACGTTATTTATCATCGGTTAGATTTGGAAACTGTTTCGTTTTCTTCTCATATTTATGAGCGTTATTTGATGTGGTTAACGTGAGTCTTTTGTATTAGCATAATTATAAATATTTTGGCTACCGTATTGTATTTGAGTATATTTCAGATTTTTCCATCAGCTGATTTATTTTTAAAAAATCTTTATGCACAGTTGCATTTTTTTTTCTCTACTTGTGTTTGGAATATTTAATTTACATTTAAAACTCAAATTTTTGCTGTCAGAAATTCATATATTTTAGTTTATGCAATTTAAACACGTTTTTCTCTTTTACTTGTTCCAGTAAATCATCAAAAATACTTTTATAAGTAGTCTGTTGAAACGTTTAAATCATAATGCCATGATACAATTTCGGAGTAATACATGTGATATAATAATATTATCGGATGAATAATCCAGTATTTTTTTTAATGGCCCGTTACTGGGGCCTAACCTGGACAGGTGATTAAGGCATTCGACTCGTAATCCGAGGGTCACGGGCTAGACTCTTCATCACACCAAATATGCTCGTTCTTTCAACCGTGTGGGCGTTATAATGTGATGATCAATCCAACTATTCGTTGGTAAATTTTGTTTGTTTGTTTGTTTTGAATTTTGCGCAATGCTATTTAAGGGCTATCTGTGCTATTCGTCCCTAATTTAGCAGTGTAAGACTAGAGGGAAGATAGCTAGTCTTCACCACCCACCGCCAACTCTTGGGCTACTCTTTTACAAAGTTTTTTATACCTTCAGACTTGTTGTTTCGCAATATTAAGTTTTTCAAACTACTTTTTTTCCTGTAGTTTTACTGAAATAATTTTAACGTAAAACCAGGTGAGAACTTTCTAGTTTTAGTAAATTAATTATAGCTAAGTATTTTCATGTCGATAACAGCTAACTTAGCAGTCTGTTAATGAAATTATTGACAGAAGAACTGAACTGAATGCTTTCCCGTCATTGGCAGGATAATGCATTATGTTCACAACGTCGAGACTTTGTGCTTTGCCGTTGGACAAACATCCATTTACACGAACTAAACTATCAAAGCCGTTTCCGTGAAACGAAAAGGAAGCGAAGTAAATTAGGAGTGTGTTCTGCTTTCAAAAGAGTCACTTGCTGTTGAAAAATGTTAAAATGTGTTTTAAAAAGATTCTCATTTAAGACAGAGTTGGACAATTTCTGATTTCATTTTATTATATTAGTTCTTCTTGACAAATAATGAGTTTAAATCGTTTTTGTTTCAAACACGTAGTCGTGCAGAACGACAAAATGGCCGACAAACAGAAGGACAGACAGACAGACTGAGATTTAATTTGCCTGGATAGTTGGTTGCTGTTACAAAAATTACTTTAATACAACTCTTGCATTCTCTGGGTAAGATTAGATTAGATTAGATTACTTTTAATTAAGCACAAAGCTACACAATGGAATATCAGTGCTCTGCCAAACACGGGTATCGAAACCCGGTTTTTAACGGTGTAAGTCCGCAAACATATCGCTGTGCCGCTAGATAGCTCTGTGGATAAGTAAAATAAGATGAAGTCCATCCATCTCTTAAAAATAATAAACTGCATTCCAACTGTTACGTATTATAATGTATCTCGGACAAGCCTACAATTTTTTATATTATGTATTACGATTTTAAATAGGCTGAGATTGAATGAAGTTTTAATTTAAATTTAAATTATAAGTTAATTAAATGTTGAGATGTATTAAATTTGTGATATCTGCCAACAAGATTGATACACACAGATTTCTTTCTTAATACAAATATATTTTAATATACAAAAACATTACAATTCATAATAACGGTTATTACAAATAATTGTTTATATGCAAGAGTTTTACAAACTTAAAAACAATATTGAGTTTTTTATCGTATCCAAAACTTCCTTGATATGTTATCAAGGGTTCACGACGAACAAATTAATTCTAAGTTGATATAGGTATAATTCAGTCAAAGGGAGAGAAACTTGTTAGCTCTTCACGAGTGAGTTCTTCACAGCTGGAGACATATAATGTCTTCGTAAAATTACTAAGGTCCGAAGTTAATCTGCTAATATTAAACGGTTTGTAATGTTCGAAATCTTTATACATTCCTCTTCATATAACTGCGTTTACCGATTTATAAATGTTAATCAAAGCTATATCTCCCGATGTTTGTAGTGTACCAACTGTAACACATCAACAATATATATACTCTTCAAAACAAGAAACGCAAAAGCGATATTTTTAAAGAGAAATATGTGTAATAACGTTACAAGCTCAGAGTATGTGATGTTACACGTGTTAAGGCACTGATTGTCATACCAAAATGACAATAAAAGTTGTGCACTTTTAAAACGGAAATAAACATCGGATATTTCGTTAAAACGCATGCGTGTCCAATAAATTTGTTTAAGAGATCTGCATGACTGACTGAAGCACAACGTAACAACGCCATTGGTCGCTTGGAAGCAGGAGAATCTCGATCAGATGTTGCCAGAGCTGTGAGTGTCCACCCAAGCACCATTACAAGGCTATGAAATCGTCACCAACAACATGGATCAACTCGTAACCGTCCACGATCTGGCAGACCTCGTGTGACCACGCCCGCACAACATCGCTACATCCGGTTACGTCACCTTTGGGATAGGATCACCACCGCGACGTCTACTGCCTCAACCATACCAGGATTGCGTAGAATTTCCGATCAAACCGTACGCAACCGTCTACGAGATGCAGGAATCCGACCTCGACGTCCAATCAGAGGCGTCATCCTCACTCAGCAACATCGTCAAGCACGGCTGCAGTGGACTCGGTCACATCGGCGATGGAGTCATGTTTGGGTCAGCGATGAATCACGTTTTATGCTTTGTAGGCAGGATGGAAGGACCCGTGTTTACCGTCGCCGAGGTGAACATTTTGCAGCAAACTGTGTGCAGGAATGTTACGTTTTTTATTGCGGACTGAACGCAACAGAAAGACACAGATAGCAGCTTGTTTAATTTATTATAATTATCTACTTATGTGATAGACACAAAATATATTATCTAATGGCAATAACAGATATCCAGTCTCAACCATCAAAACAACTTACAATACAAAAAAGGTACTGGCCTGTGCTTAATAATATGATCCAGAAAAAATGTCCAAATCCGAAATCCAAAGTTCTAATCTAGGTGGTGAATTTAGTCCCACGGAGAAATTTTCGAAGTTTGAATGGGTAATTTCAAACAAAAATTCACAGTCCAATTTGTATTGACTTTCGGTATAATCCGTAATCCGACTGAGTTGTAAAGACTGACGGAATAAAAATTTCACCGCTTTAGTCGATCTAGCTCTATTCACAAATTCAGTTTAAACTTTCTCAAACGAGACAAACTTCTTGATCCGAATAAAAATGGATGATTCACTTCTTGACCCGATTAAAAATGGATGACCGTTTCCTTTGCATCGCCGGCTGTTTATATACTATATCGCGTAACTTCCCAGAATTCCACGGTACAAACACCAGGCCAATACAAGTGATCAATCTACCTAGTTTTAAAAATTTCTACATGAATAATTCTAAAATGTTATTTTAAATTTAACTGGTTTAAACCTCGAAACAATAATATAAATATAGAATTATAAATAATAAATATGGGAATTCAAACACGACATTACATGACATTTACATAACACTCTCGACATGGTTGTCGTTTACATAACATTTACATAATATTTACATAACAAGGAAGTTGACAGATTTGGTGGGGGCAGCGTCATGATGTGGGCTGCCATCGCCTACAATGCCAGAACAGATCTTTTGCACATTCGAAGAAATCTTACGGCTCAACGATACGCCTACGAGATTTATAGGTCCCATGTGCAACCCATCATGGTGAACGTCAACGACGTTTTTCAAAATGACAACGCCCGTCCACACACAGCCCGACTCACCGCTGTCTTCTTGAGACACCACAACATCAACGTTCTTTCATGGCTCTCCAGATTACCAGATTTAAACCCCATCGAACATCTTTGGGACGAGTTGGACCGACGTCTGCGACGGCGACAACCTCAACCGCAGACTCTACCTCAGCTTGCAACAGTTTTGTAGGCTGAGTGGACAGCCATTCCACAGGATGTGATTCGTCATCTTATCGTTTCCATGGGCAGGAGATGCCAAGCAGTTATTTATGCTCACAGGGGGCATACTCGTTACTGACGTTGAGTGACGTTAAACTTCAACTAGTGAGCGTGGACTTCGCCTTTGCAGACTTTGGACGTTAAGCAGTGAATGTGCAAAGTTTCACACATGTCATACTGAATTACCCGGAGTAAACTTGTTAACAATTTGTCTCATATTTTGGTTTTTGCGTTTCTTTTTTTTATGAATATGTACTGTGTCTTTTATGTTGGTTACCGTTTATAAGTTTAAGAGGATATTTTTTGAAAATTTCAGTTTAGGCAACAATACTGACAATCACTAGTATTTGCATAACACATAGTACGTTGTTGATTCTTATACTCAAGAATCTTCTACGCCTTTATAAATAAGCAGGAATTTCGCAACACAGATTTAACAATTTAAGTTACGTGAATTTCTAATATATATATTTATCTGAAACAAATATCGATATTAAAATGAATATACAATAGTAAATCTGTCACAGAGTTTAATTCACAAAAAAAACTCTGAAATAAAAACAAACAGATTTATTTAAGGTAGTAGAATATCTAGTTTACGCCTTTCTCCCATGACTCAATGATAAGTCTGAGGAGATATAATGCTAAATATTGGGTTTCAATGCTCGAAGTGGGTACAGCACAGATAGCTTATTGTGTATCTTGGCGTGCTTACAATAAAAAACAAAACAAACAATACCTTAAAACTATAGTTGTTAACTTGCGAATCTTTAGAAATGTCAAATATTTTTTAAAAAGCAAATGTTAAACGAACAATACAGAATGCGATTATAACAAGTAGGTTGGAGCAATGTATATAAACGTAAGAACATGTACTTTAAAGCAGTTCAAATATGATAGTACTGTTTCTTACATGTCCATGTAACTACTTTGCAGGTTATTAATACACCTTCATTAAAGCTAGGATGGAAGTTGACTAGATCCATGTGTGGAGTACGCACAAATTTTCAGTTTTGCATTTTGCGGTTTCATTGGCGTTTTTTACAACTACTTTGCCCCATATACTTGGATTTTCAAAACAAATTTATTGTGAAGATTCGTTGGGTTCATAGAGAGAAAAATATTCATTTTTAGTTTTGCATTTTACGTTGTGTGTTTTTTCGTGGCGTGTTTATTTCTTTACCACTACTTCGCTCTATGACGGTGGATCTTTACTAAATTTGGCACGAAAGTTTGTTGATCCATATAACGGAAGCAACTTCTCACGTCCAAAGACAACTTTTGATTAATCATGAATCTAGATGACTTCAATCCAGGAAATGGGTAATCCAGCTAGTGACTAATATATTAAAAACTAAAAGTTCCATTTTACTGTTTCAAGGCACAAACCGTAAAAAATCTCAGCTAAATCAAATGCTATGTGAGCAGGATAGTTGAAAATGAGTAATTGAAGGTACAATTTTTATACACATTATAGGTAAATGGTAATTAATATATTCACCTTAAATTTAAGATATTTTTTTTACTTAGTATTATGTGTTCCATTTAACATTCTGTAAAATTGTCGTAACGAAATAAACAACTCTCGCGATTTTTGTGTAGTACGTAAGTAATATATGTTGTTTATAGCAATTTTACTCTGATATTCTATGTCATTGGTAAGTTTCAAATATTACATACGCACCTCATTATAAAACATATTTTTATCGAGGAAAGTCATACCAAGAAAACTTACAGGAAGTGGTGTTATGTTTTTGAAATGTAACACATGAGTGTTAACGTATCTATTTTTTAATTCATTTACGGCTGAGAAATTATTTCACTGAATTGTTAAAGAAACAGCTGCCTGAAAAACTAGGAGTTCACTACCAACCATGAACCCACACAGTTTCTGTGAACCCTTCTCATCCTTAAGAGCTTCTGTCATCTAAACTAATATCAGGAGAAATGTCAAACACTTTCATCTTGTTACACGTGAATTCCCACTGTAGCTTCAATCTTTCATTTTGTCTCCTGTAACTCTGTCAAAAATATTCCACCCAGTGGAAATTTCGTTTATTCAGCCGTCATCGGATCTCGCGTTCCAGGATTTTCAACGATTTCTTTTTTTTTAGACTTCTAGAAGATGAATGGATAGACATACGCTAATCTGAACAACAGAAACTTATTATTCTCTCGTCTTGCAGGGCTAAAAGACTTGAACAGATATTATTCTGGTTTGTTTTACTCAGTTTGGGTCTCAAGAGACAGCTTGGTCGACATGGGGAACAGCTAACTAGCTCCTTTTCAATCAATTCCACGTTAGTCTTTTCCATTGCTCAGTGAAATCGACAGTGTCTATTTTTTCCAGTAAATGACGAGGCAGTAGTTTCTCTGGCATTGACTCAATAGCCAAGATTAATGGATCTTCTTGACATAAGTGTATAGATCAGTCTATATCTTAGATCTTTTACACTAAATGTTATAAGAGCTTAGTCGAGTGGAACGAATTTTATTCCGGGACACAAATTTAATTCGATCAAATCCTCACAGAAAATATTAATAGACCTGTCGGAAGTTGGTTTTATCGAGGATAAATGCGCACATGAGCGATATATATACTTATTTAATCAATCAAATTATTATCGATTTCCCAACTGCCATCTTAACTTTTTGAAATAAATAAATAAATAGCGCCCCCACTCTCATATAATTTTGTGTTTACAGAACTGCATTTTAGAGACAGCGAGTTTGTTATCACTTCATTTAAACCTGTCAACAAACTGAATCAAGTAACAACATAACTAAAATGTAAGCTCCATTTTCATACTTTACAAAATGGTTTGTTTGAAATACGCAATGTGGTATGCTTTGTTTTGGATTTGTGATGTAGGTTTAAAAATAAAAGCCAATCCCAGTGGCTCAGCGACAAGCCTGAAAGGTAATAATGTTAAATATGTAATTTTTATACCATAGATGGGCAGAAAACAAATGTTCCTTTTGTGATACTTTGTGTTTAATACCAATGAAACTTTTGAAATATAAAGGAAATTCCATTATGAATGTACTATTAATGGTCCATTTTTGTTTTTTGTTAAATTCATGAAAAAAAGGGATATGATAAAAAAGCGCAATATATATTCCAGTAAGAGCGGATTCTGAATAGGTATATAACTGTAAAAATACGCTGGACGTTTATTATCAAGTGTCAGATTTATAAAGTACAAATTAAGAGCGAATATAGGTATTAAAACTGGCATCGTCCCACATATAAAGTCCACCATTTAGCACGGCCACTTAATAGCGATGGTTTATACAAATAAAATTCAACAACAAGTTTTTTGTTTAATTTCGCGCGAAGCTACTCGCTGGCTATCTGTGCTAGCCGTACCTAATTTACCAGTGTAAGATTAGAGGGAAGGCGGCTAGTCATCACTACCCACCGTCAACTCTTGGATTACTCTTTTACCAACGAATAGTGGGATTGACTCTCACGTTATAACGCCCCCACGGCTGAAAGGGCGAACCCGCGAAACTCCTTAACATGCTTGGCCTTGCCGAGCCTTCAGTAACAATGAGTTACTGGTGCTGAATGAAACGTATCTTCGGAGGAAAGTATATCTAATTTAAACTCACTATCATTAAACGAATCATAAATGGGCAACAGTATTATAACTAATATTGGAGACTTGCATAATTTTCTAATCTGGTTCAATTATCACATAAAGACATAAGGTCTGAGCCAGGCATGGCCAGATAGATAAGGCACTCGACTAGGGTCGCGGACTCGAATCCCCGTCACACCAAACATGCTTGCCCTTACAGCCGTGGGGATGTTATAACGTGACGTTCAATCCCACTATTCGTTGGTAAAAAAGTAGCCCAAGAGTTAGCGGTATGTGGTGATAACAACCCGCCTTCCCTCTATTCTTGCACTGCAAAATTAGGGACGACTAGCGCAGATGACCTTCCTGTAACTTTGGGAGAAATTCAAAACAAATCAAACCATAAGGTATTTACATATATTATTAAGCAAAAACAAGACATAAACCACTTACATCGAACATAACAAAATTAAATTAGTATCGTCTCTTGTTTGTTTAGAATTAAGCACAAAGCTACACAGTAAGCTATCTGCCCATCTCGGGTGTCGAATATTGGTTTCTAATAGTGTTGGTCCTCAGACATACCGCTGTGCCACAAGCTACCGTGAGATTAAATACAAACTAGCGTTTTCGAAACGTTTCGTCTATACAGTTTGTATCTTAAATATATTCTTTTGTTCCCACTGTATGTTTGTTTTGAAATATAATTTTAACTGAGGTGTAAATGGTACGTTATACAAGAATACCACCGAAATACAGTCACGTGTTAATAGTTTACATTGTAACAGTTTGTTATTTAACTAATCAGAAAGTTCCACACAGTATGAAACCTGTAAAAGTACAGCCTATCATATTATGCCCAGTAGTATCAGTATAATTCCAGTCATGGTTCTTAGACATAAAATACACCATGCAAAACGTATAGAAATAAAAATTTTAGCTCTTCATAAACTTGAAGCACAACTCATTGTTTCAGAAGAAGTTTTATGTAATATTCTGAAGATGGCACTTGAATCTCACATTGTTAGTAATATAAGTGGTCGAGATAAAAACCATATTTCTTTAAAAATGATTCTAAATATCTTAGAGTATATTCTTTGAGAGATAAAAGACTGTCAACCACAGAATTTTGTCAATGACCTCGCTATAAATACAGAAATATAACCGGAAATTTTATCTCGGGATCAGTAAGATAGACATTAATACGAAGTAATCTCATTTGGACTTTAGTTGCTCGAAAACTGTTGCAGGAAAGACACAATCAATTTATTGAGCCAAAAAGTTGAAATGGGTATTGAGCCACGTGACTTTTAAATTAACAATGACAGTTTGGTCGATAACGGAGAGGTAAACGCTATTATAGTCGCTGTCAAATATCTGTAGTGAAGCATAATGGGAGATCAACTTAACTTTCGGACTACATTTCACCAAAGTCTTTTGGCAATCTCTACAAATTGATGGCATTCTGACTGCTGAAAAGCACGAGCGAATTACAATCCTTCATGCAATTTCCAGTGAAACGATAAACATTTTGACAGCAATGATGCAACGCTTACAACTATGACTTAGTCTTCTCAACTTCATTATATGAATATCCTTGAGGCTCATGGGGCTTGTAAAACGTTATTTGTCTGTTGGACCTAGCACGTAACAGCGGAATGGCTATCTGCTCTAGTCGTTCCTCATACTGAAGCGATAGATTGGAATAAATGTGACTACCCTACACCACTCACAGCTAACTCTTAAATTTCTCTTTTCAAGCCACACAGTGGAATTTGAACGACGCTCTTGTAACGTACCAACGATCTGATAGTGCGTAGCGCAATTATTGTTATTGTTCTCGTGGTAGTAGCGAGACGTGAATTACAGTCTAACCTATGTGAAATCTGATAAGGTCAAAAGATGACTAAAAAGGGTAGTTTATGGAATACTGACCCAGCACGATTAGGTCATTAAGGCGTTCAACTGGTAATCTGAGGGTCGCAGGCTCGAATTCCTCTCATACTAAACACGCTCGTCCTTTCAGCCGTGAAGTCCGTCTAATGATACGATCAATCTCATTATTCGTTGATAAAAGAGTAGCCCAAGAGCTGGCGGTAGATGGTGATGATTTACTGCCTTCCTTTTTGTCTTACGCTGCAAAATTAGGAATGGCTAGCGCAGATAGCTCTGGTGTAACTTTGCTCGAAATTAAAAGAAAAAAAATTGTCTTACTATATTCAATGTAATTAGAATTTTTATTTTAAAGCACTAGGTGGAATTCATGTGTTTGGTTCCTTGTTATTAACTGATAAAAGTGACCATAATGTCTAGTGATTATATTAACATTGTGTGAATATATTCAATTCTATGATATTTCACTGGGATATCATGAATAATGAAATAGTTTCGATAGTCTGAGATAGCAAGTGGAAAGCGAAATGAATTAAACGACATCAACTCTAACAAAAAAGTAGAAAGGGAACATTTGTTGAGTAAAGTGTAGATATTAGGTTGAAATATTAGGGACTGTTTGGTTTCTTTCATTTATCATACTATTTATGGCAATGTTCTATATGCGACATGACTTTATCTTCTTTTTTCCTTCGGAAGTTTTATGGTGACAAATAAAAGACAAATTTTGTGGAATATTGTTCTTTATTATTCTGTACTGTTCCTCGATAAACTATACCGCCATGACAATGGCGCTCATACACGGAATACTGACACATCACACAACTTATTAAATTGTTGTACTTTCTGTGGTAATATTTGAACCAATTAAAAACTCACCACCTGTATTTATGACTTGGGTATTACTATCTGCTAAATATCTTTATCACTGTACATTATTATTCTTAGATATGTCTAGCAAGGTGAATACATATGAATACACGTGGGTTGTTGTTTTCTCAAGGGATTAACTTCTGGGACATTCTAATTCTGGAATTAATTACTGAAATTACTAAGCTATAATTTTAAAAGACGAGAACAACCAATTCACTACCCTAGTTCATTATTTTCCATGATAATGTGAAAAATGTAATGAAAACAAAATTCTGTAGGGTGAACATGTTTTGATGTTCGCTATCTAATCTTTTTTTCATTACTTGGTAACATCCATCTTCCGTTGAAAAGGAGATTTATTTTCACTAACGTCTAAACTCAATTTTAGAAACAAACGTAGGCATTAAAGTAAATTAACTTTTTCAAATAAGGACGTCGTGATTGGCTTTCTTCTCTTTGTCTGTTCTTTAACTTGAATACTTATAAATAAAGACAGAGTTAATGTACTATATATGTTGCCACAGAAGAAACAAGAAATACAAGGCGAGTATTGTTTGTTTGTTTCTTTTAATTTTGCACAAAGCTACTCGAGGGCTATTTGCGCTAGTCGTTCCTAATTTCGCAGTTAAGAATATAATGAAGGCAGCTAGCCATCATCACCCACCGCCAACTCTTGAGCTGCTCTTTTACCAAAGAATAGTAAGATGGACCACACATTTTAACGCCCCCACGGCTGGGAGGGCTAGCATATTTGATACGACCGGGATTTGAACCCGGGGCCCTTGCATTACGAGTGAAACGTCTTAACCCACCTGACCATGCTGGGCCGCTAGATGAGTAAGGTGCTTGCATATTAATATTATAGGGGATTTTTAGTCAACCTTTCCCCCCACAAAGTTTATTTTTTCTTGTTTTTGTTTTGTTTTTTAAATTACCACGAATGTGACAAACAGCCTCCGACGTAAGATAGACCATATTTTCAAATTATAAAAGCATTTTATGGTTCTCAAACAATGGAAAAAAAGTTGTTTCGTTAGAAAAAAAATATTTGAAGCAATGAATTAATGTTGAATTTCAACATTAATAAGTGAAATATAAAGGAAGGTTTTTTTTTCAAAATTCTTTTTAAGGTAATAAAAAATATGTTTCATAGAAATGAATCAAAGAAAATAATCAACAGTAAAGCGCTCGACTCATAATATGAGGGGCGCGAGTTCGAAATCCCGTTATACTAAACATGCTCGCCCTTTCAGCCGTGAGGGCGTTATATTGTGACGGTCATTTCCACTATTCGTTGGTAAAAGAGTGAGCGATAGATAGTGATCTCTTCCCTTCCCTCTAGTCTTACAATGATAAGTTATGAACGGCTAACGCAGATAGCCCCCTTGTAGCTTTGCGCGTAATTCAAAACGACCTAAAAACTGTTGAACATAAAAAAACGTCGATTTTCCTCAAACTTAAGTAAACAAAACGTCCACCACTTTGTGAACCTGACGATGACCGAAGAAGGTCGAAACGTTGTTCCCTTCTCTACGTAAAAAATTTTCTCAACCCAAACGAGCCGTTTTTACATATACATAGAGCTTATTCATTTGTTTTTGAATTTTACCTAAAGCTACATGAGGGCTATCTGCACAAGCCATTCCTAATTTAGCAGTGTAAGACAACAGGGAAGTTCTCTCTTCATTACAACCCACCGCGAACTCTTTAGTAACTCTTTTTACCAACGAATATTGGGATTGACTGTAACATTATAACGAGTAGCACATTTTAACCATCTGGGCATGCCTGGTCAAGTTAATTTGTAACATATTAAACAAACATAGGCATGATAATTATAACAGGACTATACGTGTTCGTTTTTCAGCCCCCAATTTGGAATTGATGAACGAGAAAGACAGTAATTTGGCAACAGCGTTTATTGCCTCGCCTTGAAATATCGCCACGTCATTGAAGGAAATAAAAATTGGTATTTCAAACAAATTTTAGTTTTTCTTTAATTTCGCGCAGAGATACTCGAGGGTTATCTGTGCTAGACGTTCATAACTTATCATTGTAAGACTAGAGGGAAGGGAAGAGGCGAACATGTTTGGCGCGACTTGGATTCGAACGCGCGACCCTCAGATTACGAGTCGCGCGCCTTAACACGCTTGACCATGCCGGGCCTGTTTCAAGCCACCTAAAGCACTATACAAAAAGGATGAAATAAAAAATCTGTCATAAAAAGGCACCTGAAGGTTTTGTGCCTCATACAATTATACTCTTACAGAATTTATGTTACGTTATCTGACAAAGATGTTTACTATGATACGAATAAAATAAAACTCATTAAACGTGGCTCTTGAACTTCAGTGTTTTAAATTCTACATTATATGTCTTAACGTTAAATTTCCTTAGAATTGGTCCATTTATATTACATCGACCAGTCGTGATAAAATGGTAATAAATGTGCTAAACTGCGTATTAGAAAGAAGTCCGAGAGTCCATTTGTAATTTTGCGGTTGAACATGATTTGGAGTCTCATCTGTTGAAACGTTATAATTTTGGCAGACATATCCGATATACAGTAAAGGGTAACCGACCCGGCATGGCTGGGTGGTTAGAGCGATTGACCCATCAAACATGATTGCCTTTTCATCCCTAGAAGCGTTATAATATACGGTCAATCTTGCTATTCGTTGGCAAAAGAGTAGTCCAAGAGTTGGCTGGTGATCTGTGCTTATGATTAGCTGTCTTCCTTTTAGTCTTGCACGACTAAATTAGGAATGGCTAGCGCAGATAGCCCTCGTGAAGGTTAGAGGCAAAATCAAACAAACAAATGTAAGACATCTGTGAAAGTAGTAGGAACTGCTGATTGGCTGGTTTTTTTTCTCGTGAATATTTCAGTCAATTATATAATTCTTAACCTGCTCGTTTAACCCTTGTGTCACATAAAATGCTGTTCTCATTGAAGACCAAACAAGTAACTACAGTTGACTTAAAGCTTAACTAATGGTAATTCTAATCTTTTTGTGAACATGTTTAACAAACGTAACGATGCATTGATCACACGTGATTACATACTTAAAGCTATTGAGCTTTAAGAAGGCGACCTAGCATGACCAGGTCAGTCTCACTTTTCGTTGGTAAAATAGTAGCCCAGGAGTTGGCGGTGGGTGGTGATGACCAACTGTCTTCCCTCTTGTGTTACACTGCTAAATTAAAGGCATAGCAGCTTCAAAATTTTTCGTTTGTCTGAAAACATTATAATTAAAATATATAGATTTTTTTGTTATTCTTTGGGTTTTATATTTCTGCTCAGAAACTTATATAAATATAAACTTGCTTCAAAAACTAAAATGTTTCAATTACAGTGGCTATAAAACGAAATGTCTTAAAAATTCTATAAGTAGCTTAATGAGGTATTTCTAAGTTGATCATATTAGCATAATTTGATGCTATTATTGTATTACTTTAGAAAACTGTAATTAAAACGATTCTCAAGTTGCGTAGTGTGGTGATTATACTTTACAACTGATTTGTATAAATTATCTCTTAACCGTAAGTAAGACAGAGAGTTTGCATTTATTTTCTTTGATGAGCATTTTACCTAAATGAATTTTCGGCTGGTCATGATACATTTAGTGATTTCGGGCAATGAACGGACTGGTCCGTATGGTTGATTCATTAAGTTAATCATCAACTTGGAGAAAGGTTTGTTCGTTTGTTTTATTTTTGAATTTCACGCAAAGTTATGCGAGGTTTATCTGTGCTAGCCGTCCGTAATTTAGCAGTGTAAAGCTGGAGGGAAGGCAGCTAGTCATCACCACCCACCGTCAACTCTTGGGCTACTCTTTTACCAACGAATAGTGGGATTGAACGTAACTTTATAACGCCCTTACGGTTGAAAGGTCAAGGATGTTTGGTGTGATGGAAATACGAATCCGCGATTCTCGGATTACGAGTGGAATGCCTGAGCCACCTAGCCATGCCAGACCTACGTCACAGTGAGTCAAGTCAGTCAACACTTGTAAAATGAAATGTTTCACTCAGAAATAAATTATTAAATATCGTTTTACTCATCAATTTTAATAAATATGATTTTAATGTTTTAAAATATCACGATTTGGATTTGTCTTATCTCACATCAGTAATTTTAATTTTCAGTTTCAAATTATTCATGCCATTTGTTTTAAATGAGTATTTTAAATTAAAATATACGTGAGATAAAAAGTAATCAGATAATTTTGATGCATAAAACTCAAGCTGAAGACTCTTACTAGTGTGTCACAGAGTTCAAATGTTGTTACTTGAATGTTAGAAAAAAGTCGATTTCTTCAGGTTTCAGGGTTTTAATTTCAGCGCACTCTATTGACAAGTCATCAAATCAGCAATAGTCCTTTGAATTAGAATTAGCTGTTTTGTTATCTAATGAGGTTCTAGGTTCATGTAAATAAATGTAGAGTCTACAAAGACTCGTGATATTTGGTGTTTATTACTTTAGATTTTATGGTCTTTACTTTAAAACGTAGGATATTTCTACAACAGTTAAAATATTTAAAAAAAACGGGTTATTTCAACGCTTGTGTGATTTAATTCAGTACCAATCATAGCACAAATAGGTCAGTTTTGAGCATGTGATGTGATTTGATCCGGCTGTAAAGAAACAAGAGACTTAATACTATGTGTGTTAGAACTACCGAAATCGTATCTTTACGGACTGGATGTTACGCAACAAAAAACTTAACAATAGCTCTTGCTGTTATTTTTAATGTTGATCTGTTATGAAACGATTATGAAAAGAATTAGAAGTTAATTAGCTCCATTTGTGCATTGTTATTATTTTTTTTAAATGTCGTTTAGTACTGAAATTATATATTCTAACCACGTGTTAAATGAACCTTTCATCTCTCATGTGCAACTCCTTTTTTTATACAGATTTTTGCAGCGTGTCTTTTTCTCTCCACTGTGCCTTGGAAGCATTGTGTACTAGTAGTTTGTGCTTCCTGTGTTTCAAGCTTGTCTTTCTTTCATTATTATGCCATGCGAGCACTGTCAACTTGTTTGTGTTTCAAACTTGTCTTTCTCTCATTATTAAGCTATGTAAGTACTGTGTACTAGTAGTTTGTGCTTCCTGTGTTTCAAGCTTGTCTTCCGCTCATCATTATGCCAGACGAGCACTGTATACTTGTAGTTTGTGTTTCTGTCACTCCCTTTCCCAGGGTAGAACTCATGTACTTGTAGTTTGTTTTTCTTCACAAAAGCACGATTTTTGTAAACTGTTTTTCGTACTGTTGAGCAGCACATGTGTAACCTGCAAATTAACAAATTTTGGGAACCTAAGAAATTTTGTAATTAGTAATTCCTGATATGATGGAATTTTGTCTGATTTGTTCCTTATCACTGGTTGTTATGCTGAACTATTCAACTTTGAAATAAGCATGTTCCAAGTTTCTCTGTTTTGTTATACAAATTTTCTGCTTCGAAAGGGATTGTGACAATTTCCCCAGGTATAAGCCAAGTCCGTGACAGTATTACATTGTCGAGTGAATGGGAATTCTCATAAGCCAAATACGTAGTTGTTAAACATGTCGCCTCTGGCGCTACGCATCAGCAACATGTCATAATATTAGAATTGTTACACATTGTGATAAACCTTATTTATTATAACCACATTTTAGTACAGAAACTGAAGTGGAACATTAACGGATACTTTGTATGTACAGATGCTATTGTAACATTTATGGCGATTACGTTGGGCCTGGCATGGCCTAGCGAGTTAAGGCGTGCGCTTCGTATTCTGGGGATCGCGGGTTCGCGCCCGAGTCGCGCCAAACATGCTCGCCCTCCCAGCTGTGGAGGAGTTATAATGTGACGGTCAATCCCACTATTTGTGGGTCAAAGAGTAGCGCAAGAGTTGGCGATGGGTGGTGATGACTAACTGCCTTCCTTCTAGTCTTACACTGCTAAATTAGGGACGGCTAGCACAGATAGTTCTCGAGTTGCTTTGTGCGAAATTCCAAAACAAACAAAACAAAAGCGATTACGTTCACGAAATGTTAAAACACTTAACATAAAAATTCAATAACGGTATTTAGCAAAGGAAATTATGCAGTAACGACGTTTTGTGCTATTGAAAGAAATGTTTATTTATTTAAAATAATTTGATAAAGTACATTACCAACATTTTGGTAATGTAATTGACTGAGTGGAGTAAGACTTATAACATTAATTAATAACTACAGAACTTTGTTTATGCCTTGACTGACTCTAGAAGAACGACTGTTGGATGCCCTTGACTGACTTTAGAGGAACGACTGTGGGATGCCCTTGACTGACTCTACATGTATGCATGTATATATATATATATTTGTCTGTGCGTGTGTATGCGTTTTCGTATTCAAGTATTATTTTGCAAATAGTGTGTTGCAGATAAAATTAAAGTGTACAGTTATAACAAGAGGGATTCCTCAATAGCCACGGCACTTGAAAGTCTTTTAGGCAGATTCGATTTTATTACTCATTAGGCTCTCTACAAGGCTACCCTCAACTTGAAACTCTCTTAAGCAGGATTAGAATAAATTAATCTATGAGACCTTGAGCATGGTCAGATACAACAAACGAATGGGGTTGTCCTTCTGAGTCCAAAACTGTAAAGACATGACGGAGCTATGAGCTTAAAGCTCGTGCATGAAAAAAAAGACAAAAAAACTTAGATCCTTTCTATGAGCCACTGTGCCGCGGCTAAAAATAATAATTTCTTACAATATATACATCACTACGTAAATACCAACATTAGTTTTTAATTAATTTCTAATCTACCCTCTAATGGACAAGCAAAACATGAATATAAGACCCACTCTCTACAAGGAGAATAAACATAAATCCCAATTTTATTGGTGTATAAAGGAAAAAGCAGGAATTATTTGATTATAGGATGAGAGTTTTTACTATAAGCAATATTCAACAGTACAAGGTTGTATTTAGATGAGTTCAATCCGTTCATTAAATGAAATGGTATTTTTATGTGATAACAATACTCGGTTTCATTCACATTTGGCCGGGATGTACCAGAGATTTCAAACATCGGCATCAAATCTAATACATCTTCTAAGTTATTTCATTGTGAATTACCTCTTAAAGAAAAACATGTTGGATTCAGTCTCTCATAAAGATGTATTGAATTTATTTTACTATGATGAATTATGCATGATACAGAGTCACTGCGGTATCCGGTAAGAAAAAAGGTGATACTGAGGTGCGTGACTAGAGTGGACAGCAGACAGAAGAAGAATGACCTCTGATCAATATTTTTCGGGTTTACACTGGAAAACTCTCTCAGAATAAACAAGTAACGACCGTCTTTGTTCAGTAGCATGTTCATGTTTGCGTTTCAAACACCGTATACGTACTTTTCACACTATATCAGCGAGTTAAACCTTTATATGATGTCATTACGTGTTTTTCGTTTAAAGCACTTGAACCATAGACGACGCTAAATGATACGAAAAATAAATCTTACAAAATTGATGAAAACAAAAGCTTAAGAATTATCAGAAATGTGTTTGCGAGCAAAAACACTCTGAAGTTGATACAAGAAGATCACAAGACAAACAAATCATTCCACTGACTTTGAATGGTTTTTAAGACAGTAAAATGATCTAAAACCTTAACACGGGTCAGTAATTTTATATTGTCCTTCTATAAGTATTCGGTACGTTATTAACAAAATAATAAATTTAATACTCTGGGCAATCAATTGAAATATATAAAAGTTAAATATGTATGTGTATATATACGGACAAAATAATAGTAAATAGTTGAAACGGTATTTTCACCTGTATATGGACGGTAGTGTTTCTGGCTTACATCTAATGGCTTTCAGAACCAGAGAATCGTTTTGTTCAATAAACTCTAAAGTACCCGCCATGGCCAGATGGGTGAAGCACTCGACTCGTAATCTGAGGTTCGCGGGTTTGCATCCCCGTCGCACAAAACGTGTTCGCTCTTTCAACCGTGGGGGCGTTATAATCTGACGGTCAATCCCACTATTCGTTGGTAAAAGAGTAGCCAAAGAATTTGCAGTGGGTGGTGATGACTAGCTGCCATCTCTCTTGTCTTATACTAAATTCAAAAACAAAAAACAAACTTTGAATCGGAATTATCAAACCCATATATACATTTCAGATAAAAAGTCATTCTGGTTTATTTCTTCCCTTTACCTACTTCTGTGTAAGATAGGCATTGTTACTCCATAGCAATTTAAAGGGCTTTGAATACTTAGACATTTTTAAATACACTATTTATCAAGCTTATTTCATCAAGTTAAATAATAATATTTCGAAATTTAACTTCTTATAAAACTTCACGTAGAACGTAGGGAACAGTTTGCGATGCGAGTAAAATCGATGAAAATTTGCCTGTTGAAAGTGTTTTTGTATATCAGTCTATTTTAAAATTTAGGTGTTTGTTTATTTTGTTTTAATTTCGCACAAAGCCACAAGAGGGCTATCTGCACTAGCCATTTCTAATTTAGCAGTGCAAGACTAGAGGGAATGTAGCTATTCCTCACCACCCATCGCCAATTCTTAGGCTACGTTTCTATCAACGAATAGTGGAATTGACTATCACATTATAACGCCTCCACGGCTTAAAGGACGACCGTGTTTCGTATGACGAGGATTCGAACCTGTGCCCTTTGCATTACGAGTCAAGCGACTTAGCCACCCGGCCATGCCGGGCCAAGATTATAGTGTATACATGCATGTGTATCCGTGTGTTTCTTAAAACTTTTGTACATACATTGAACTTGAAAGATGATGGACTGAGATTACGTTACCCTTAAAAAGCTAAAACAAGGTGTATATGAACTCCAATAAAATAGAAATATATATACATAAAGCAGACATACAGAGTTCGTGAAGTCACTGAAAGGTCATCTTAATTTGCATTAGCAGAAATCGTTTACTTTCCAACTTCATTAGCGTCTGGGATTTTATATGGATTAACCTACAATCGTGTACGGCCAACAGACATGAACAAATGTCAAACATACTTCTCTGAGACATTGTCTGAAATCAAGATAATGTTATTATCTGTGATTTGTGCACAATCTTATATCTACACAGGAAAATGTTCTCTTTGTAATGATTTTCCTAGAAGTTTCTGAGTCCCATGAAAGTACTTAATAAACAACTAATAATTACAAAATATTTGTATGATGAATGTCAATTAAAGTTAACTAATTAACCATAATTATTACTTCCAGATCCCTTTCTCTGTATATATGTATCTCAAAGTTAGGCTACATGTCAAGCGTCAATGGACTGTAAACTGATTTTTATATAACTAGCGTTTAGACTCGGCCCTGCCAGGTGGTTAAGGAGATCGACTCATAATCCGAGGGTCGCAGGTTCGAATCCAGGCCACATTAAACATGCTAGCCCTTTAAATCGCGGGGGCGCTATAATTAAACAATCAATCTCTCTCTTCATTGGTAAAAGAGTAGCTCAAGAGTTGGCGGTGGGTGGTGATGGCTAACTGCCTTCCCTCTAGGTTTATACTGCTAAATATGGGACGACTAGCGCAGATAGCCCTCGAGTAGCTTTGCACGAAATTCAACAAATAAAGAAACTAGTGCTTAATTATAATGTGATGGTTAAATACAGATATATTTACAAAAATACTGTTGAGTTGCTAGAAACGTCATTCTAGAAGAATCGTATGTGATATGAGTATTATCGTAGATAAACGACATGAACCTTGCTCAGTAAGTAGCATTTCTATTTTTTTTCCTCATTCATGCTCGTTATATCAATAGTAATAAATATTTTGGGTCATGTAAGACCAATCAATCAATATTATGAATCATGTAAGACCAATCTTACTGACTTAATTAAATAAAATTTTATTTGAATAACATAGAACTTTAAATCAAAACATGCACTAGATATGCATGTACAACATAGATGGTTTCTTTGTTTGTTTTTAAATTTCGCGCAAATCTACACGAGGGTTATCTGTACTAGTCGTCCCTAATTTACCAGTGTAAGACTAGATGGAAGGCAGCTGGTCGTCACCACTTACAGCCATCTCATAGGCTGCTCTGTGGGATTGACCACACATATAACGCCCCCACGGCTGAAAGGGCGAGCATTTATGGTGTGACATGGATTCGAACTCGCGACCCTCAGACTAAGAGTCAGAAACCTTGACCCACCTGGCCATGCCGTTGTATGACAACGTCTGGATACTAGGAGTATTATAGGGCATGCCATTTATATTTACAGTTCGTGTGTTTTAGCCAGCATTAAAAATCTAATTGGCTCTATGTTTAAGAACATATCCTTAATCGAACGGAAGGTTTCACAATATCATCCAGTTGTTATTCAACAATTGCAGCTGTTGTTACATGGTGTAAGTGTTTGTGATATATCTATCGAATTAACGTTTGGAATCAAGTAAACACGTGATACATAGAATCCAATTCTGATGTCATTACATCTCTCTGGTTTGGAAAGAATTGTTTCTTTGCCAATAGACTCTCCATATTTTCTTAACAACAGTAATATTTATCTTTCTTATAATTTTTATGATTGCTATAATGTTTTTGGTAGATTCTCGAAGATCTGTCTGTGTAATAAAAACATGTGATATAAGTAAACCATTCAAGAAGCTAATGAAAAGGTTCTAATTTGTATTATCTTCCTGTGATTTCAATTTCTTAAAGCACGTACAGTAAAAACAGTACAGAACAAAATAAATAATAAATATTTTAGTTTTTGAATTTCATCAAAACTACACGTCGACTATCTGAGTTAGGTGCCCCTGATTCAGCAGTGCAAGACTAGAGGGGAAGCAGCTAATCATCACCACCCACCGATAATTCGTGGGTTACTCTTTTACCAACGAGTAGTGGGATTGACTGCCTCTTTATAACGCTTCCATGGCTAAAAGAGTGAGCATGTTTGGTGTGACTAACATTCGAACCCCAACTCTCAGATTACGAGTCGAGCGCCTTCACCACCTGGCTGTGCTGGGCAGTGTTTGAGATGTAGGTGATGGTGTGTGTAAACTAAAATCATCCCTGTGTGTTGTTTTTTTTATGTATTTCCATTCTACTTCATTCTTTTGAATTCTTTCAGATAAATGATATTATCTAGTGGATATAAAATACACATTTCTGTAGTTGAAGCACGTAATATAATCAGGCTTCTCTATTCCCGTTTTCTTCTTTTGTACACTGTTTTCTCAGTTAGTATTTACATACATAAAAGAAAAGAAAAATGCGAAAAGCCAACTCCGTTATGTGTAGTCAAACTAACGGAACGAAAGTAATTGAATTTCTGTATGTTTTCTACAGAAGTCGCAGTGAAGGGTCCTTTTACCACGTTATCTGTGCCTGGTGTCTTCGTCATTTAGAAAATGCAAAACAGTAAACTGAAAAAAAGTCAATTCTGAGAGTTAAAATTATTTTGTAAAGTGGCTCCTTTTGCCATTTTCTTCATTTCTGTGATTCTTTCCTCACATACAATGTTGGAAACGATAAAAAACAAACTTGGTGACAAAATGAGAAAACTTAGTATCAGATTATAAGAAGACATTTCATCTTACTTTGTTTTCTCATGTTTCCTTTCGAGAGTTTACGTCATACAGAAAAGAATTAATCAACACATTTAACGATATGGAGTTGTGTAGGATGAAAAGTTTCTTTGCTTTTGTTTTCTCTCTCAACTTTGTCTGGTGCTCAAATGCCTAGAAAAAGAGTGAATGAGCTGGTAATGAAGATCCTTGTAGTGTGAACGAGTCTCAGAAGAGTACTTGCCCTCCTTAGTTTCTCTATCAGCACTGTCGATCGTTTACGTCATAAGAAGAAATCAGATGAGGCTGTGGAAACTCAGGTTCTTGTGGTGCGAACAAAAATCTTAAAGGACTGAATATTTCCTCTAGTTGTTATTCCATTAGTTCTGTCTAGTTTTACATCACAAGAAGAAAACAGTGGACTGTACCGAGCACGTGAATCCTCAGCGTGAACATGCCAAGAAGAAAGGATTTTTCTTCTGTTCAATTTCTTCGTGAACTTTGTTGAGAGTGTATATCACTAGAAGGAAATGGCGGGCCATCCTGAAGTGATGCATTATTTGAGATAAATTTCCTCATCTTCGTTCTCTTCGTCTGCTCTTGCTAGTGTTAACGTTTAGAAAAAGGAGTGAGGAAATGAAATAAAAGTGAGGAAGCCATCTGTAAAGCTTTTGTTTCGCTTATATTTCAATGAAACTGTTGATATGCTGTGGATCATGTATCATGTATGTAAGCCATATTAGGTATATCACACTGCCCCTAAGCAACGCCCCCTATCTGATTATCGTTCACCCAGATATTTTTATTTTGTTTGTTTGTTTGAAGTTGTGCACAAAGCAACGTCATGGGCTATCTATGCTTTACCCAGCACGGGTATCGAACTCCAGGTAATAGCAATGTATGTCCTCAGACATACCACTGTGCCACTTGTGGGCAGGTATTCTTATAAAGCTTGCCCTGTATGACAGCAATAGCAATCCTACATTAGTCCACTTTTAGTACCGTAATTTTTATTTGAAAAAATAGAAGAGAAACGAACAAACACAATTTTATTGGCATTGAAATCGACAAATAACATATAAACAACAGACTACGAAACTGCATAAGTACTATAATTAGCGCCCCCTCTACAGTTTGCAATGCCGACAGTGCAATTAGGTAATTTTAGATCTACAACGTGTAAGGCTTAAGGGAAATAACTTTTATGAAGCAAGATACAATGTCTTAAAAATGCAAAAGAAGAATGCTAAACTCTTTCCTGTTCTTTCCAAAAAGACTGTACATAATCGAAGAAGGAAATTTTCAGTATTCTCCATGGCAAGGAAGAGGGAAAAGCGAGAAAGATGTTTCACTGTTCTCTATTACTGTACCACACACTACGCCAACCAGAAGCAATTTCTATATATCTAACGTGAAGATCACGGTTACCTCCGATGAAAAAAAAACCATTTTAATGGAGGTCAGCTAGTAAGACGGACTGAAAAATGACAAAGGTTCACAAGTCTAATGTTCTCAAGATTTTAGCTTCGAAACCAACGATTGTTTCTACGACCAAGATGGCTGAAGAAACTGAAAGATTAGTAATCTCATTCCACTACATAATTGTAAAATATTCTGATGCAACTTTGGTGAAGCCTATTACCCTTGCATTGTTAAGTAAGATCTTAGAACCCAGGTTGTCGAACTATGAGGACTCGCGGAAGCTTTATCAAAATGTGCATTTTCAATTAATCTCTTCGAAGAACCCTTATTATAACGAAAAATGGTGATCAGAATAAATTGTATCGATGACGGAAAGATCAATTTCAAGACCAAGACAGAACTTAGAATATCATTATTATACAGTGGAATGCACTTTTCTTGTGGAAAAAATATTTCATTATATAATTACTTAAGTGGAATTTCAAAAGTAAATATTATTCTTAGTTCTCAAATTGGGCTTAGCGTGGTTTACTGGTTGGCGTTTTAGGACTATGGAACTAAGTATTCATGTTTCATGACCTGTTACCATGAAAACGTACTCCGCACTTTAAGTCTGTGGGTTTTGTTTGTTTTAAATTTCGCGCAAAGCTACATAAGGGCTATCTGCGCTAGCCGTCCGTAATTTAGCAGTTTAAGACTAGAAGGAAGATAACTAGTCATCACCCCCCACCGCCAACGTTTGAGCTACTCTTTTACCAACAAATAGTGGGATTGGCCATAACATTATAGCCTTTCCACAGCTGAAAAATCTAGCAGGTTTGTTTCGAAAGGGATTTGATCCCGCAACCTTCGGATTACGCGTCGAGTGCCTTAACCACCTGGCCATGCAGGGCCGAGTCCGTGGGTATATTATAAAAGTAACAGTTAAATCTCATCACTTTGTGAATCAAGAAAAAATTTCGAGAGTTATCGACGGATGTTGATGACCAACTCTCCAAGTTCAATTACTGACCGCTGTGTAGCTTTGCACGAAATTGCTGTCGCACAAAAAAAATTATTAGGTAAGGAAATAATATCTTCGTATATATATATATACGTAATTTAATTAGCTGTATTTTACACAGCACTTAATACGTTTTGTAGAAACTGTTTGTATTAATACGAAATAGAGCTATACATTAATTATCGTGTGCATTACTTCGCTGTTCACAATCAGTTGTATACCACATTTAAAATTAAGTTTTAATTCCTAATCCTTTTTGATATTTACCGATACAAATGTTCTGTTGCCCAACTAATCAGACTTTCAGAAAAGCCAGTGGTAAGTGGTATAATGAGGAGTAGGGTAACAGCAACAGTATTGCAATACATATTTAAAGTATCTTTTGGGAACTGAAGGTTGATTACGCTTCTAGAAAGTTCATACATAGAGTGATACATATAAAGTATCGAGCTCCACTAAAGACAAAGTAACTGGGAAGAAAGAATGAAGTCCTCAGGAACTAGTTGTCAAGAAGTAATTAGCCTCTTAGCTCTAATCATGAGACAGCACTAACATTATACACTAACTTCCAGCATACGGACGTTCACCTATATTTGTAGGGAAAATAAGAGACTTAAGCACTAGCGGCCATTTACAAACTTTTCTTCCAAGAAATAAAACTTTACATTTCTATGCAAACCTCCGGGCGTCTGTATTATATATGTATATTTATATACAGTTTTAGTTATGCACCATAATTATTTAAGTTGAAAGTATACGTTTCTTCCTCAAGCCACTTATTCAAAAGCCTCTTGAATCATAAACTGCATCTAAATGGATTTAAAGGCTATGAGTCACTAGAAACATTCATGAATTTCTATCAACATTACAGTGGACTACAGAAAATAGTCTACAGGATCTTAAACGTTCGATAAATTTTACAGCATTTTCAAAAACGTTCATTAGCGATAAACTGAAAACAAACCACTATTTTAATGTATGTAATGAATTTAAAGAAGGTGTGGTGTTATTTTTTATTTCTAGTTTTATCAAAAGGTATCAAATAATCTTTTAATCCTAAAAATTCTATTTGTAAACTGAATATAGAAATCAAAACGTAAAATGCCCTAAGCAAGAAAAGTATTCTGGATGTAAAACTCAGAATCAAATTGTTAATTTTAATATTAGAATAGTTTGACAAATTAAATATAAATATGTTTCCTTGTTTCAACTACACACGTTATATACATGCAAACTGTATTTGGAATAACTGTGAAAACAGACACATATAAGAGTTAGAAACAATGAGTATTCATAAATAAATGATGAAGGTATTAACGGTAGTTTTCCCCACGTTGTTTGGTCATCTTCACATTTTTTCAGGAGTTCGTGTTACCTCCAGAATGTTCATGGTAAACTTTATGTAAGCCAGTGATGTCGAGTAAACCCACTTTTAGAGAAATATAAATGCTTAAACGGCTCGTTTGGGTTGAGAAAATAGTTTACATAGAAGAGCGAACATCGTTTCGACTTTCTTCGGTCATCGTCAGGTTCACAAAGAAAGAGGTAACTGACCGGAAGCTAACCACATGTGGTCTTCTATGTAAAATATTTTCTCAACCCAAACGAGCCGTTTAAGCATATATATTTGTGTAAGGCAAACCATGATTTTTAATGTTCCGTTAGCTTCTTCGTTTGTTTGCATGTGAGATAGCGAATTCTATCATTTGGTTACGGTTCTTTTAGCGTTCATTTTTAATTCCGTTTATCGTTTAGATTATCTATAAGTTTTAGTTACATTGGAACACTAGCTCGCGTTCTAACTGATCGCGTTTATTTTGAGAAAATATTATATACCTTATCAAATTGACACAAGTTTCCCTAGGGGTGACATACATGTATTATTATTGTTGTAAAAACAATTATGTGAATTTATGATGAGATGAAATGTACTCTCATGGCCTAAGCGTGAATAAATATCCTGCCATAAGGCTCAGAAACTGGGTCACGAGATGATTAGTGAATTATTACTGTTTGCTACTCGATATTGGTATTCAAGAAATGTTGAAAAATTTTGTGTCATTGTTTTTTCTTTCTTATCGAATTAAGTTTATTTTTCTTTTGGTTCTTTTTTTTCTGATTCCATTATTTTTTGAAATAATTAATAGTTAACTCATTAAAGTTATATTTAGGTGATGTATGATTATTACTCAGAATAATGTGAGTGCCTATGCAATTTTTACTGGTATTTTGCTGATGTGGCATTGTCTTAATAGTCAGATGGCAGACAATAATAGTGTAATCTATCAACATGCAACTTCAAGTTGATGCAGTTAGTTTTATGGAAGGGCCCGGCATGGCCAAGCGTGTTGAGCCGTGCGACTCGTAATCTGAGGGCCGCGAGTTTGCATCGCCGTCACGCTAAACATGCTCGCCCTTTCAGCCGTGGACGCGTTATAATGTACGGTCAATCCCACTATTCTTTGGTAAAAATAGTAGCCCAAGAGTTAGCGGTGGGTGGTGATGACTATCTGCCTTCCCACTTGTCTTACACTGCAAAATTAGGGACGGTTAGCACAGATAGCCCTCGAGTAGATTTGCGCGAAATTCAAAACAAACAAACAAGTTTTATGGTGTACATAGAATTAAACACCTTCTTGTTGTTTTTTTCTTGTTTACTGTTTACTTAACTGGCTCCAATACAGAGTAATTGTTTGTCTACATGACTACATAACGGAATCTAATTTGGTATCAAGTAAAACGTCTATATCACAAGAAAAACAAACCGAAAAAAAAAACACTAATAATTATTATAGTAAAATAATTTAAGCATTAACTCGTTGAATAATTACTCACCTAGCGGTAATATATATTGTCGTATTGCAAATACTAAAAGAACGGTACCTGAAGTGTTTTTCAAATTGGGTAATTTTTCAGTTTAAAAGTTATTAAAGTTCATATGCCACATAAAGAATTAAGCCTTCCCTTCATACCTATGGCTTATGAGGTTTTACAATCATTTTCCTAAAAGGAAATCTGATTTTTCCACACTTTAATGACACGTGTAGCACAGAAGTTACAACCATGTAAGTCTATGTTTGTTTCACGTCATGAAATTAATGTTTAATGATAAACAGTCGTGGCGAAGCCGGGTTTTCAATTTTAAAACAATGTGACGTTTCAGAAATTTGGCATACAAAAACAGGAGCTTAAATATGAACGCATTATCGGATTTTAGCTCAAACAATTGTAATATCGTGGTATGCGGAAAGTAAGAATAAACGTCGTTCTCGACACTAGTTTATTACTTAACCGTTGTTTAAAATGAAGTTGAAGAAAATCTAGTAATATCTTTACTTCTAAGATACACGTTAATAATTACTATGTAAAAAAGTAGAGAATTTAAAAATAAAATGATAATGTTATACTGTAAATATTTGTAACGATGAAATGTGTAAAGGGATTACATATAACTATCGCTAGTTTAAAAAAAACTCTTTAGTTTTTGCTTTTGTTTTTTTGAATTTCGCGCAAAGCTACTCGAAGACTATCTGCGCTAGCCGTCCCTAATTTAGCAGTGTAAGACTAGAGGGAAGGCAACTAGTCATCACCACCCACCGCCAACTCTTGGGCTACTTTTTTACCAACGAAAAGTGGGATTGACCGTTACATTATAACGCCCCCACGGCTGCAAGGGTGAGCATGTTTGGTGCGACCGGGATTAAATAACTATTTTAATAGAGAAGAAATTCTAAACAGACTATATCAAAACTTTAATAGAATCATCAGCTGACTGATAACAACATTTGATATATCTTATAACTAGTTATAAACTATTCACCTAAGCAGTCGGTATTATTTGTAATATACTTTTTTAACGGAAGAGAGAAATATGCTGCGTTATTTTTTCTTTGTTTCAAACCAAGGTAACCTTTGGTGTATTTCTCATCTTACTATAAATACAATTCATTATGTTTGTGTGTGCGCTATCATCCACCACCCTCAGGTTTGTTGGTTTGGTTATCGTAATTTTTGATATGATAACTGGAAACTGTCGAAAGGACTACCTAAATTTAGGATTTCTACTCGATAAGGGGATACAAAAAAAATCATTGAAATTGACAAATTTCTTCTTTTATTCAAATAAGCTTTCGACTTTGAAATTAAAAACACAAATACTTAATAAGATAAATGAGGCAATTATTTCAGGAAATGAAATTAGAATCTGATATGGTCGTTTAGACCTACAAGATAATTTTGACTTAACAGTCGGTAGGCTAACAATGGTTTATAAGCATAAGGTAAAGTTTTATTGATGGTGGAACATACTACACGTTTGAACAAAACATTGCTGTCTCTTCTGAAGAAGAAATATGTAGTATGTTCCATCACCAATAAAACTTTTCCTTACATTTATAAATTGTTGCTTACAAACCTATTAATATATTAGCATATATTATGCTTCCTAACTCAAGTAAGTTTTGCTTTCTTAATGGGTGGCCCTCCAGTGGCTCAGCGGTATGTCTGCGGACTTGCACGCTAAAATGCGGGTTTCGATACCCGTGGTGGGCAGAGCACAGATAGCTTATTGTGTTGCTTTGTGCTTCATTTAAAACATCTTAACGGGTGTCCTCAACCAGTTATTATGAAGAATAATGAAGTAAGGACAGGTACGTACTTCAGCCATTTTTTTTGAAGTTAAAAGTCAAAATAATAATTCACCTGATAAAGTGTGCAATAATTTATTTGGAAATATAAAAAAAAACATTTGCTACGTAGGGAACAAATAATCAAAAATTATTTTGATAATTTAAAAGTACAAAATAAGAAATTGTGTTGCATAGGGAACACACTAAAGATAACACGGTGATATAATTGTCCAATTTTTTACTTTGGAGTATTAGGGTAGATAAGACTAGTATCTGAAACACATGTTATAAACAACGTGGCACTGATTAGCCACGTAAAATGATTTTCTTTTCCGGAAGTAATCTAATCTGTATCTAATAGAGTATTGTTTGAAAAGTTAGTACGTTTTCGGTTTTCTCAATTTGGTAGTAAGGTTGGAATTAATAAAGAAAAAAATTGTTTTCTAAGCCTAAAAGTATTGTTACATATGACTCTTTCAATTTCCCTAGAGACTTCAATTCAGATGAAATATAAAATAAAAAGTTTGATATTTTTTTTAATTTTCATGTCTTGAAAAGTTATTTCAAAAAGCATTGATCTCTATCACGCCCTCGAGAGGACATTATCACAATACAACTAACTGAAGTTTAGCAACTGAGACGAAATAAGAAGTTAAGAGGGCGTAGAACTTCTTAGCTTATACTTCACAACGTTCATTTGAGATGTGGAGGTAATATTATATCACACTGAGAGGGAGAAAATTTAAATCAATAGTTAAGGCATTATGCACAGTGAGACATGTATCGTAAATAGCTTATATAATAGCATTTCAACTAAGTTTATGCTATAATTCACCCAGCCTTATGAGTTTCAATACGAAGCTCTAAACCTCATCGGCTGTACCATTCAACAAATTGTGTATATAGTTAAAATGTTTTAATACACTATTCTAAATGGACACTGGCATCAGACCAGTAATGATTGATGTTATTCAAGTTATGAATACCCTTTCTGGGGCATTATGTCATACTTGTAAAGCAATGTCTGTTCCATTTCAGATTATTCTTGCATACTTACAGAAGACTTGGCCCGGCATGGCCAGGTGGGTTAAGGCTTTCGGCTCATAATCTGAGGGTTGCGGGTTCGAATCTCCGTCGAACCAAACAATTCTTGCCTCTTTAGCCGTGGCGGCGTCATAATGTGACGGACAATCCCATTATTCGTTGGTAAAAAAGTAGCCCAAGATTTAGCGGTGGGTGGTGACGACTAGGTGTCTTACCTATAGTCTTACAATGCTAAATTAGGACGGCTAGCGTAGATAGCCTTTGAGTAGCTTTGCGCGAAATTAAAAAACAAACAATACAGATGACTTATATGTACTAGCTGCCAATAATTTTTAACTGATACACTGGAATGAAGACAACTAACTAGTCAACAGGATTTACGGCTAACATTTTGGTTAATCCATTAATATAGTGTGGCTTAACCGTCACACTAATATCTCGCCCATGACTCCAATGTGCGAAGCATAATTTTGTAACAATCAGGCGCCCGCTCTGGATCGTCGAATTCACATCCCGATGTGATAACCAGGAGAACAAGTCCGGCTTCCAAGGTGTTTTATGTTTTTCTAAAAATAAGTAAAAATATTCTAACTATGAAATACGTTGTACGATGTAATACTAATTCTTGCTCATACTTCTGTATTTGCTGTTAGAACTATGACAATTAATAATAGAAAGAGTCTTACGTAGTGAGGTTACAAGTAAACCCTTTGCAAGCACAGCTGCTTAAATGCTCAAGTATTAAAAATTGCAATTTGGAGAATTCTTTTTCTAATTTACAACTGATTTGTATATTTGAACATTACATAAAATCTGATATAATTTTCAACTGATTTATACATCTGAACAGTACTTTACATCTTGCGTAAGATTTCCAACTGAATTACGTGTCTGAACAACACTTTAATCTAATTTTGTACGATTTCCGACTGAATTATAGACCTGAACAATACAGTATAGATTAGAAAGGAACAGAGCAGCTCAATAATAGAAAATAATAGCACAAACTATCTTTCTATTTATATATTCTACTTCTCCAGATCGTTTTCGACCGCACTCTGAAGGTCTAGCTTTCGAATCCCTGTCACACCAAACCTACTCGTACTTTCATCCACGGGGGCATTATAACGTGACGGTCAATCCCACTATTCATTGGTAAAAGTGTAACCCAAGAGTTGGATGTGGGTGGTGACGACTAGCTAAATTCAATCTAGTATTTCACTAGTGAATCGGGATCGGCTAGCGGAAATAGTTATGTAGCTTTGCGCGAAATTCAAAACAAACCCAAACTTTGTGAAACGGACGGCAACTGCCTGTTGTGGAAACACAAGTGTAGTGCACGACGTTTCAAAAGTCTTCCGACTTTCGAGACGTCGTTCTTTATACTCGTGTTTCCACAACAGGCAGTTGCCGTCTATTCTATAAAGTTTCATCATGAATACTCTGCCAAAACAATCCATCAAAGAAAACTCAAACTGGTTTTGATCGTTAACGTCACTACATACCATATAACATAGACTTGCCTTTTTCTTATACAGTTTAGTTGATATCTTTATATTTAATGTAATGCAGAATTTGAAATGTACAGAATCCAAGTTTTCCTTACTTACTTAGCTTCTTGAAATAAAAGCTTCACTTCGTGACCTAGAGGATTCTGCAATCTGAAGTTTTTACAGAATATCTTATAAATAATACCGAGTAAATAAACCAAGACTTTCCGAACGGTACTGCCTACAAATCTTGAACGTTACCCTCCCTAACTATTCTGTCTCTTGAAGTTTCACTAGTTGACCACAATCACTGTAAATTCAGAGAAAAAAAAACTATTTTTGGGTAATTAACTTCTATAATGTTGCTGTTTCTTATATAGAAAATGAGGATATCTCACAAATCTAGATAATTTTAGTCTATATTAGGCCAACGAGTTTAGTTAATTGTGCGTTAGGCTATTAACAAAGAGAACAATGTTTGACAAACAGGTTACTCTGATGTTGAAATAATTGCCTTATTCATATATATATATATATTCTCATGATTTATGTTTCGTTCGTGTGTTTTTTACTTTTAATCATCATGAATTAAGCAACTGTGAGTGTTTAAACTTCAGTTTTCCAGTTTCAGAGCAGGACCGTTTCTTTTTTAATTTAGTTACATATTTCTCCGCTTCACAGCTTACGTAAGTAATTCGTCTCACGAGCACAAAGGAACTCTCAGAGTTATATTCAAATACACACATGTTCAGTATCCAACATACTAGCAGCCCAAAGAGTAAAGTTTATCATAATAAGCAAATTAATGGGTTTACCAATACCATCCATGTTAATTACACTCAGCTAATAAGTAATACATCATCAGCTAGTTTGCAATTTTATGAATTTCGCTCCTTCATTCACAAATACACACATTCGAATATACGTGTGTGTGTTTATGTGAAGATAGAAAGATGGATTAGTAAAACAAAGAGAAAGTGGTAAAGAAAAGGCTAATTAACTAAGGTCTTAATATAAGGACATTTATTTATTGAGAAGAAATGAAATGTTTCTTAAAAGAAGATTGATTTCACACATTTATAAGTGTGAAGTACAAATTTGTGAGTCCACATCCTTTGTTTTAAAAAATTACGATTTTTATGCCCACAATAAAATTATGAGCCATCAAATATTAATGCACGCAAGAAACCATGCCATTAACATTAATTATAAATCCATAGATTTAGTGAATTAGTTTATCCTAAGATGTTGTTTCCATAATTTCATAGTAGTCCTAAAATTATTTCAGTGTAAGCTATTTTGTATACAGTTTCTTCTTTTTTCAACGCTATTTACGTCACTTTTCAATCTATTTATAAATTCACCATTTTATAAACACTTCAGAAGTATAGACTTATGAGGGTGAGTGTTTTCATTTGATACACAATAAAGTGAGTATTTTTTAGAATCACTTTCCAACTACACACTTTTTTCCTTCTGAGAATTTATTGTTGGATTAAAAGCAAAATAAAATCAAATAAATCTATATACATAGAAGAACCTTAAATAGGTTCGTAATAAATGTTCTGAAATAAGCATCAGATTCGTAAATTTCGAAAGTAATTTCCCTAAAAGAGAAATATGAAGCAATGTCTAATGAGTACCTAGTTTGTGGTTCAATATCTCATATATTTGATTCAGTATTAAACAAGGAAGAGAATAGTTTCTTTCCATCAAACATCCCAGATCCACAAACAATGTTTTTAACCGTTACAATGTGTGAGTGTGTTTTAGTATAGCAAAGCCACATCGGGCTATCTGCTGAGTCCACCGCGGGGTATCGAAACCCATGATTTTAAATTTGAAAATCCGTAGACATACCGCTGTACTAGCGTGTGGTTAACCATTACAAAACACAGGCATAAAACTATTTCTAAATGGTGTCCGATTCTTGCCAATATCTTTGTGTTCTCGCTATGAATAGAATAGTGAAGTTACTTATTTTGGTTTACGTTCATTCAGTCTTTCTATTTTATAACGAAACGAGGACGAGATTATGTTTATTTAAATTAATTAAAAATTAAAGTTAATTTTTCTCTTTTATTTGCTTTCGGAAAAAGAATAGTTATAAAAGATAGATTTTGTTTTCCTTTAAATACCAAAAGTAATAAGCCCCAGCTTCATTGTTTCATGAATGTGTTATAACATACTCTGTCATTTGTAGCTCTTGGGTTTTGAAAATGGATGATGTTTGTTGTCAGTGTCCCGTGTGACTCCTTCTTCTTTTCGCTCTCCAGACAAAGAAATGGATTGTTGTTCAACAGAACAAACCACGACTGTGGGTTTTTTTTTTCCTTCATTTTGGCAAAGCTGTAATATATTTTTCTGATTGTGTTTTTCAAAGCAACAAGAAATATATTAATTATAATATTCTTCCTATACTCTGTCACGTTAAAAATAAAATATATTGTAATGGGTAATGAATGAAGTTCCAAGTTGGAACTTAAAGGTATTTTTATTAAACCACGCGTTTTTCAGTTTTTTAAATATTTCTTTATTTCATTGTCGAAGTTTTACTTAAAGCGACTTAAGGGATATTTGATAGACCAGGGGAAAAATTAAGTCAGCATAACCTAAGGATAACCTACATTAGAGAATTCGTTCTCTCTTCTTAAAAACTTTTTTTTAAAAACTAGTGTTGTAATTCCATCTGAAGAATATTTCATTAAAAGGTGAACCTTGTATGGTCGGTGGTCAGAACACTCGATTGACAATCTACGAATTAAGTTCTATCATCAAACATATCATCTCTAAGGATGTAGATAGTATTTAATGAAAGCCCACTATTCATACATATATATATATACAGTCTCCTTTAATAATCACCTTATGCGCTGGAAGCTAGGTGAACCAATTTGACTGGACAAAGAGACTTTAGTACGTAATGTGAGAAAGTATTATTGAATTAAGCAAAGTTAAAAAACAAAAACAACATTACGTTATACAAATAAAATAACTAAAAGAAGTTTCGTTTTAGCAAAAGAAAAAATTGAAAAATAACACTAAGTTAGAGATTGATTAGACACATTACCATAATATTCAAATAGACTGTAAATGTAATAAGAAACAGATGGAAGATATAATTAATAAAAAGTTAAAAGCTTTTAGTAACTGTGGAGTCATTTTGTGAAGAACACCACCTAAAACTCTGTTTAGGTTACGAAATACAACAAAAAATAATTTGACGAACCAAGGACTTTCTTCCACATAATAAGGATGTATGTCAATTATGCTATAATGGGTATCCCCGAACAAAGACAAATACATTCCAGATCTCAAAGGGATTACTTTACTTTTCATAAATTTTAGCTTCGTTTACTGTTCCCAAAACGAAGTCTATTTTTTTTCCCAATTGTATATTGAGAAAACTAAAGCGTGTGTGTGTATTTTTAACAAAGCCACATCGGGTTGTTTGTTGAACCCATCAAATGGAAGTGAATCCCCCATCATAGCATTGTAAATCCACAAAGTTACCATTGTACTCGCGGGAGACAAATCTGAAAGCAAGAATACGCCAACATAAATACATGATAAACTCAAAGTTAAAACATGTTAACCACTTTTCACCTTAATAATTGTCTTCTCAAAAATCAGAAAGAATATTTCGAGTGTACTGGTTATTTTACGAAAAGAAACTAGGTTGTTTTACGATAGAATTAATTTATGAAAAATGTTTTCAATTTGCAAAAAAAGCAAGTGATGTTATAATATACTTTTTCCCGCCTTTTTGAAATACGGTTTTAATTTTTAGTTGGATTTTTATTGGTCAAGTTGAATTAGGAATGTTTGTTGGTTTGAAGTTAAGTACAAAAGTACACAATGGCCCATCACAGTTATTGAAACCCGGTTTTTAGCTTTGAAAGTCTGTTGGCATATAACTTTGCCATTAGGGGTGAATTAGGAAAAACAAATCCAATCATGAGTGAGGGTAATTACTGTAATTTTTATTGTTACCACTAGCGGATATATTATTAACAACTGGAGAAATATATGAAATTTGTTAGAAGTTCGCTGATTTTGGGCAAGCTGTATTGTCACTTTGTCCCGGCATAACCAAGTGGGTGGAAGCGTTCGACTCGTAATCTGAGAGTTGCGGGTTCGAATCCCAGTCGCACAAAACGTATTCGCCTTTTCAGCCGTGGGAGCGTTATAAGTGACAGGTTAATCCCACTTTCAGTTGGTAAAAGAGTAGCCCAACAGTTGGCAATTGGTAGTGCTGACTAGCTGCATTCTCTCTTGTTTTAAACTGCTAAATTAGGGACGGCTAGCGCAGATAGCCCTCGTGTAGCTTTGCGCGAAATTCAAAACAAACAAACTTTAACTAAAATAATGCATGATAAAGTGAAAATCGTGACATCTAGCATCCAAATGGGAAAGCTTTCTTTGTCTTGTGAAGTCACTAATAGCAAGTCTTACATCCATTTTTACAAGAAATTTTAATAACTACATAAGTTTTACTGTTAACCTAGCCCGGCACAATGCTTACTGAGTCACTCTCAACTGGTGAGAGTGACTACAGCTTTCGTTGTAGTTTATGGTTTTACATATATTGACTCAACATATTTAAGTAGTGTAGTTAGATAATAACCCTGAAGATGTCACCTTTGTAGCCATTTTATTCTGAATATCTTTCAAGTATTACTGTGATCAAATAAATGTATGAAAGCCAATACAAAAGTAATTATTACATCGTGTAACTTGTGGTTATGAATCTCGTCAGTAGCACGTTAACCTATTGAATATCAAAATACCTAAAAGCATTTTTTTCAGTCTGTTCTTTTGTTAAGAAAATAAATAATAACATTGTCTTTAATGTAGTTGCGAAGTCACTTGAAGATTGACAAAGAATATGTTAAAGAGTGACGTAATTGTAAAAATTAAATGTGATTTATCGTTGTAAAATAATGGGAAAGTTAAAATTAAGTCAAGAGAATCTTTAAATCTAGTCAGAAAGTAAATCTTCGATTAATTACACATTTCCTTTTAAGTTTTCAAATCAACTTGAAGTAAGATCTGAATATTCGAGTGTTATGCACTTTAAAACTGAGATCTCGTGTATTAGAATTACCTACACTTTTATAAATTAATTAAATATAACATTGGAAAATCAAAGTTTTATCGTATGTATGTTTAAATCAGCGGGAGACGAACCTTGAATCTCTGCACTCTTTGTTGAATAAAAAAATATACACATAAAAAATTCAGATTATTTTGGGTAGATTTTTTATATATATTTCAAATTAAAAATTAAATATTGACGTATATAATTTTTTATTAATTATTTTTGTGTTTGATTATGGCTATTCATAAATATGTGCGGTATTATATAGTTATTTTAAAAATTAACATTTTTTTATATTTTCAGTTATCGCCTACTTTGTGCCATCGGTGTTTCAAGCATACACTTCTTTATTATATCGTTTGTAAAATACAATATTGTTCACTAGAGGACACCACCACACAGAATATGAACGATTTTGATATATTTTTAAATATAAAAAAATGTTGTTCTTGCGCAGGTCCTTGAATTTTGTTAATTGCCTTAATACACTCATTTACTTCATTTTAATACTGTTGCATCTTTTACGTTATTTTATAATTTTTTTTAAAGTGAACGTTAATTTACTCCTGAAATTACATGTTTATTAGACATAAAACAATATAATTTAATATTGTAGATTTATAAAATACTCAGAGTTTTTACATACATTTTCGTATTTTGGTAGACTTTTTATAACAGCTTTCGTTGTAGTTTATGGTTTTACGTATATTGACTCAACATATTTAAGTAGTGTAGTTAGATAATAACCCTGTAGATGTCACCTTTGTAGCCATTTTACTCTGAATATCTTTCAAGTATTAAAAAAATCGTAAAGCAACTTCGATGACATAAATTACTTTCAAATACATTATTATGGGTTATTTACAGAGTTGTAAAGAGAGATGGAGGAATGGCCATATATGTGGAGTGTAAATTACATCATTTTAAACTTGATAATATCAAGGATAATAGCACGTAAATTGAATCCATTAGAGTTTTTGTTAGCAGGGAAAAAGCTTTTAGTGGGAATCAATTACAGACCATCAGATGAAACTGATGAAATTACTGAGAAACTTTACAGTGGGATTAAGACTTCAGCTGTTAACAAAGTTACAATTCTGGGTAATTTTAATTTCAGGCATACTAGAAATACTAGAGTCAAAACACGAGGTGGAAAGGTTTTTTTTTTGGGAAATTCTTCAGGATACAATTAATCAATTAATTAATTAATCTTCACCAATTAATCAATGAACCTCTAGAAATACCCCTACTTTAGATTTATTATTAACTTCTAATATAGAAATGGTTGAGAGGTTAAAAATTAGGAACATCTAGGTGCAAGTGATCGTTCTTGTATTAAATTCAATGTGTTACTGTATATGAAAATTAGAAACAATGACACTTTGGTTCCAAATTTCAAAAAAAGTAAATTTTGAAGGGAAGCAACTATAATAATGTATTAAAAACCGAACTACTGAATTGTTTGGACGCGCTGAGCTAATGTGAAAAATTTTCAATATTTTAAACAATTATATTCTTTGCAGAAAGAAAAGGATAGCTAGTAATAAAAAATAGGTTGGCTCACCAAGTGTATAAGAGATAAAATTATAAAAAAGCGCCAAAAATTTAAGAAACTTGAACTGACCTGTTTTATAAAAGATCGTATAAGATGAAGAAAGTTTGTTGTATGTGAAAAAAATTGAGTGAAAATACAAATATTAACAGTTAGGACTTTGTAAAGTACGTTAGTAACAAAATGTTACAAGGGGGACAGAACTCTCATGGGGTGATAAAGGAAGACTTTATCTGATGATTATGGAATATATAGAAATAGGTTATGAAACTCTGCTTTCTCTTCAGTTTTTACCAGAAAGGCGGCTAGTCATTGCTGCCCACCGCTAACTCGTAGGACTCTTTTACCAACGAATACTGCGATTGACGGTCGCAATTATGACGCCCCCACGGGTAAAAAGACGAGCATGTTTTGTGTGATGGGGATTCGAACCCGCGCCTCTTGGAGTAGGAGACGAGTGCGTTAACATGAACATATGCAATTATATTTTATGAAAAGAATTTATTGCAGTACTGAGTGAAGTGTTTAGGTGACATTTTTTTGACCTTCGAATATTTAAAAAAAATCAGATGACACTTTAAATATTTCCACGTAATCCCGACAGTTTAACCTATTACATTTTTTTAAAAAACTGAGATGGTCTTTTAACTAGAATTCTGTACTGCTTGACTAAGATATTACAACCCTTATCTAACATGACATGGTCCCTAAAAGGGATTTGAGTCGATTGTACCTCATTCGTCAAGAAGTTTGATATCAAATAGTTTACACATATCAAAAGAAGATTTAAATGATGAGTGCAATGACCTAACTTAGCTCATTCGGATTGAAATTTGATCTAACAATAACACCAATAAGTAAAAACAATTAAAGTACTTCACATGTCATCACCCACCAATATGTTTAGGCCTGGCATGACCGAGCGCGTTAAGACGTGCGCTCGTAATCTGAGGGTCGCGGGTTCGCATTGGAGTCGCGCTAAACATGCTCGCCCTCCCAGCCGTGGGGGCTTTATAATGTGACGGTCAATCCCACTTTTAGTTGGTAAAAGAGTAGCACAAGAGATGGCGGTGGATGGTGATGACTAGCTGCCTTTCCTCTAGTCTTACACTGCTAAATTAGGGACGGCTAGCACAGATAGCCCTCGAGTAGCTTTGTGCGAAATTCCAAAACAAACCAATATGTTTACTCTCGTGTCAGTAAAGATAAGATTGAAACGTGACTTGTCAGACAACATCATTCGCTTCTAGTCGTCGAATATCCATCGTTTTGTTGTAGCCACAGCTGAGTCATTATTTACCGCCTCGGACGTAAGATGCTTCTGTTATTCGGCGCTGTTTTTTATCATATTTTTACATGGTATAGTTAGAAAAGTAGAGACCTCACCACTGAAAGAATCGGTGAATTAGATCATGGTTTGACATCTGTCTGTCGTTGTCCATCTCAACTTCCATAATGGTAGAAGTGTTTCTTGTTGTTACTTTTTATTACACTTGTTAGACCTTGATAAACAGGTGGCCAAAGAAACGATGTTAAATAACGAAGATCTTGCAGGAAATCATAGTCCTCTGACAGTTAAAGAAAACTGTCCTCTTGGCAACTATCTTTCAGTCCAACACGGTATTATTACATATGTATATTTACAGAAGGCAAGAAAGCTCTTAAAATGTTATATTTTTTGTAATTTTGTAGTATCTTGTGATAATTATGAATCCTTCCTTGGCACGTGGAACAGAATATGTATTGCTGATTAAGATTGTTACATATTCTTCCTCAAAGCGATAAATTTTTGTAAGCATCTCTTACTGAGATGTAAAAATATAGTTCTGGTACATACCCTGCTCCACAGCTAACTTATATTAGCCGTAGTTGTTACATGACTTGCTTATTTGTATATTATAAATAGTTTTAATATAGCATACTCAACCCTGTATAAAATAGCGATTTAGATGAAACCTTCTAGCTCACTTTTAAAACTTGGGGGCTTTGCTTCTCTTATGTTATAGGTTGTTCTTTGTAGAAAGAAATATTTCTAAGGGGCAGTTTCTAAAGAGCGTTTCATACCCGAGAAATGTAATAAGAAATATGAGATCTAATCTTGAGTAATCTTGACATTTACTAATATTTATTAAAACACATGATAAGATCTTACGCATATCACAAAATTAAAAATTAATGTCGAATTGTTTTAGAATTTTCACATAAAGCTACAAAAGAGACTAAAGGAAAATCAGCCAGTAAACATTACCCACACCCAGTTTTTGGGCTATTGTTATTTGACGGAACGATTGCAGTTGAATACAATAATTCACCATATCCCAAAAGGAACATTTTTACTTGCACCAAAGGGACGCAAACAATGAGCTTACAAATTCACAAACCATGCGCGCTCATAACGTTATTGTTAAAACACTAAGTAGTAGAGCTGCCTTCCATCTAGTCTTTCACTGCTAAATTAAGGATGATTGCTGCAACTATCCCTCGTGTAACATTGCGCGAAATTCAAAAACAAACAAATTGAATGGGAAAGAGGCCATTTGATCGGCAAACAATAAAGTTTTTTTTTTTTAGTTATGCAAATAATGGCTGTATTTTCTCTGTAAAATAACAATATAAGTGGTATATTAGTTCAAGAGAATTAAAAATACTGCATTTATTTCAGGAAATTAAATCTAAAATGAGTTGGGAAAAGTAGCAAGCCGAATCACAGACATATCTTGGAATATGGTCGGTAGAAATGTTATGAGCTAAAAAATATAGGGAAGGGAATTCTAGAGCTGTGGTACTGCAAGTAAAAGTTAAAGCCTTGAGCTTAAACGTAGTTCTGAAGAATGTAATACAGACACAATTTCATGATTTTGCAATTCTTGTAAAAATTTATATTATCTTTTTTCCAAGACATAAAGTATGTTTGGTTCATACATGTATGTGTGGGCTGGATTCTTCACAGTTGATGCATTCACTTGTTACTCATAAATTTTAACAATAAACAACAGCAGACAGTTCATTTGTTTTAAGATGATATATTAAAACAAGTCAAATATATAAAGTTTATCATTCTAGTTGTATCCAGAGCTTTATAAAATCGTCTCTTTTAATCGAAGTCCGCAAGGCTAATTCAGATACTTTAGAATACAATTGACAAGACGAATTACTTTTCTCTACTGTATTACTACAACACAATTTGTCATAATTTCTCTTCAAAAATCGCTATTATACACTCTTTTTAGTGAAACTTAAAATCACGCACTCTAGATCTATCTGTAAAATTAACTCGAACTGCACTTTGCTTGGGTATTTATAGTCTGGCCGAGGCTTAGAACGTTCTACAAACTATGAAATATAATGATGCAATTATACGCAATCAAAACGACGAGGAAAACCTTAAAGGTTGTAGTAACATGCTAAAATAATACAACAAGCACCAATTCACAATAGTTTAACTACACAATATACGATTAGTACACAGTTTGTAAACACACCTGTGATAAATTATTCCTTCTAAAAATAACTAAATTTAACAATTTTGCTACATTTAAATAATTTAAATCGTAAAACTTGTATTAATTTAAACAGTCGTGCATATCTAACAATATAAGCAATTGAACATTTAACAAATACTTCAAGGTTTACTCCATTTATCAACTTCTCAATCACTATATATTCACACTTGAATGTTGAAAAATATCAATGGATATGACAGAAAATATGTCGATAACAACAAGTTAAAATACACACAAGTTTTTATCACCGATTCTTAGCTACTTAAGAGTATTTATTTCTCACGGTGCGTGCACACTCACCACGTTATATTGTATGATTTTTCGAGACATTCTATTTATCACAATATACTATAGGACATGGCAGCGTTTCCAGGCTCCCATCATTCATTATTCTGTAATGCCTGGCGATGCTTTTAGCGTTAAATTAGAATTACATTAGGGCCTCACAGTGTTTTCAAACTTAAAAATTTTGTATTATGTTTTAAAGAACTGTGGAAAATTTCAGAGCGAACAACCATTAATAATTAAAAAAAAAAGTTAAAATTAAATAAAACTGGATTTTATTTTGTGTAAAACGATCAATAATGACTTTAAGTCTACTTTAAAATGTTATTATTTACAGGTCAAGAAATACACCTGCTGTTGTTGTTCGCATAATGTTTGTAGAATCACATGGAAAACAGAGAATCAAAAGATTTTTCCGTAAGTTATTTTCACAATATTTAAAGTTCGTATTGATACTTATAAGAAATAAGATAAATTCTACTTAGATTTTAGAGCTATGATATTCGAAAGCTATCTCTGATAGCCGTCCATAATTTTGAAGCGATTAACTGCAAAGAAAACGTCCACTTAAAACTGCTAATTCTTATGCTACTTTTAGTAAACTGAATATCTAGAAATGACTGTCAGTCCTATAAAGCATTTATGTTACCCAAGTATGGGGCATGACTTTTTCATTTTGTTTTTTCTTCGGTCATACTGTTTGTTTGTGTTTTTTTAATTTCGCGCAAAGCTACACGAGATCTATCTGCGCTAGCCGTCCCTAATTTAGCAGTGTAAGACGAGGGGGAAGACAGTCATCACCACCCACCGGCAACTCTTGGGCTACTCTTTTACCAACGAATAGTGGTATTAATAATAACATTGTAAAGCCCCCAGTGCTGAAAGGGCGAGCATATTTAGTATGTTGAGGATTCGAACCCGCCACCCTAGGATTACGAGTCGAATACCTTAACCACCTGGCCAGGCTGAGCCTCGGCCATACGGAGGCACGAGCCACAGATCCGTAGTCCGCCATGTTAACCTTCAGGTTAACTTCTTAGCGAGAAAACGTAAATGACTATATACACAAGTTATAAAAAAATAATTTTCTAGATAATTATCTCGAAATTTAAGAGACATTTAAGCAGGAGTGTGTGTGTTTACTTATAACAAAGCAGCATTGGGGTTTCTGCTGAGTCCAGCAAGGGTAATCGAACCCTTCATTTTTGCGTTGTAAATCCGTAGACTTACTGCTGTACCAGCGATGGACAATATTTGAACAGGCACTTACGAATCTCTCTCTCTTTTCACATTCAAGAATCAGGTCAAAGATACAGCGGTGATTATACGGTGGTAAAGTAAACTTTAGGGTGTTATTAAACACGAATTCATCGCTAGGACAGCGTTAAGTCTACGGATTTACAAAGCTAAAATCAGGGGTTCGATTCACCTCGGTGGACACAGCAAATAGCCCGTTGTGACTTTGCAATAAGAAAACGCAAATATGCAGATCTACGGAAATTATTACTCGTACAATGGTGGATTACACTGGATATCCTATACTGCCAAAGCGGATACGTAGAATGTGTTTTTATAATTTAAATAAAACACAAGTTGTTTTCTAAAGCAACGCTCCTAACGCAGCAGGAAATAAACAGAAAGAACAAAAATTAAAACTCGAATTAACAACTGTTATTCTAGAACAATCACTTAAAGGCACCACTGATTACAAGTGTCCAGTGCTGAATACTCAAAAATTGTTACTTCGTTGTTTTTATTTTTATTATTCTTTCTTCATTTCGCACAAAGTTACACGAGTTCGAGTCTCGCTGAGTGGGTATTTGGGTATTGATGTTAAATACCCAATCGTTGATAGCGTCTGTCTTTCAGGGATTTGTTTTATTATAACTTTGGGCCAGAGTACAAGTATAACACCGAACTCAAACCCGTTTCAGGGCACATTCCATGCATGGACACACAAGAAAAGATTGTTGTTTTATTTCTCTTTTATTCTAATATATTTTCTGTATTTTCCCTTTTTTATTTTCATTTAATATATTTTTTGTAATTTTCTCTTTTTTCTCTTCTTATGTTGCTTTTCTCCATAGAGAAAATGCTACTACTACTAGTAGTAACAATAAAATAAAATAAATTAAAAATAAATAAATAAATAATTATATAAAAAAATTCGAGATCAATAAAAGAAAAACAAGAATTAAGTGTCTCGTGCAAGGTGGCCAAGTTGTGTAGCATTCCTTAAATACATGTTAAAAGGGGAGAGGTATTTTGGACTATTTACATCATGTACGTGGTATTTGTCGAGATCACACATTAAGTTATTCTTATGCCAATTCTTATTGAAATATTTTAGAGAATTATGCAAGAGTCTTTCAGATATTGTTTCTATGTTTGTATATTTGTGCATGAATGTGGATGAAGTGCTACGTGGTACTTTATATGCCGAAGTTAAAACTGAATTTTGTATTATTTGTAGTTTCTGTAAGTGTGTGGGTGCTATGTTAATCCAGGCGGGTGATGCATATTCTATTATGGGTCTAATGTACGTTTTGTAGATTTTCAGTATATTGTCTGGTGATGTTCCTTGGTTTTTACCTGAAAGACTTTTTGCATAGTTTGCTCTTTTCCAGGTTCGTATCGGTATATTTTTAATATGCGGTAACCACGTTCATTTTGAATCATAAGTTAAACCAAGATATTTAGCAGAAGTAGCAGTCAGTAAAAGAGATCCATTCATTACAGCTTGGGTGGATCTTTTTTCAGTTTATTTAGTCTGTTGAATAATATTACTTGGGTTTTAGAAATATTGATTTTTATTATATATTTCTTGCAGTATTCTTCGATATTATTTAGGACTCGTTGGAGGTTTGTTGCTGCTATTGAATGAGTGGGGTCACTTTTCCATACTGCTACATCGTCAGCAAACTGTGATGCAAAATCTAAATTTAGGTCCAACAGAGGCATATTACTCACATGCATGATAAATAATATAGGGCTAGCTACTCCTCCCTGCAGGACTCCTGCTTCGGGTGAAAAGGACCCTGAGTGGGCCCCATTCACATTTACTTTGCACTTTCGGTTTTCCAGAAAGTTGGACAGCCAACGAATAATTTCCTGGGGTAAAGCCATTTCATGTAACCTATGAAGTAAATTATTATGCCACACTATGTCAAAAACTTTCTCAACATCGAGAAAGCAAGCTATAGTGCATTCATTTTTATTAAAGCAGTCAGTAATTGATTCTGTCAGTCGAATCAAATGGTCTGAAGTTTGGCGGTATTTTTGAAATACGTTTTGAATTTCGGGTAATTTTGATTTTTCTTCTAAGAATATGGAAAGACGATTACTAATTATCCTCTCTAATATTTTGCCAATACAACTTATTAAGCTAATTGGGCGGTAGTTGTTTGGTTTATTCGCTGTCTTTCCTTCTTTCTGGAACATTAATATTATTGCTTCCTTCCAAGAAACGGGGATATATCCAGTTGACAATGATAGGTTAAATAAGGCTGTTAGGTGTTCATATAATCTCTGAGTGCCGTGTTTTAGGAGGATGGCTTGAATACCATCAAAGTTACACGAGAGCTATCTTCATTCACCGTTTCAAATTTAGCGGTGATAGACCAGAGGAAAGGCAGCTACTCAACACCGCCCACAACGAACTCTTAGAATATTTTTTTACTAATAATATAACGCCCTCTTATGACCCTCAGATTGCAAGTCGAACATCAAACTACTTTTTTTTCTCACTTCAGTGCCACCTACCTTCCTGGTTGTAGAAAGATTTCAACATTCTTTTATATATCTTTCTTTTTAGATGTTACAGTCAGATACAATTATTTGTTCTAAAAATACATATGTATGTTATTTATATGTAAATTTATGAATAAACATAACACAGTGTTCAGGACAACATAAAACTTTTTGGTTCATCTCGGCTGTCCCATCCTTTTAAAATTTTCTGGAGCCTGGTTTTATGTATTTCTCGGAATATAGTCCCAGTGTACTTTTGTTGGTCAATGTTCTCTGAATTTCGAAGCATGTCAGCCTAGCGATTCATTGTTTGTATGTGTTCGTTACTTTCAAATACCAGAGGTCACCTTTGTAAATTTTACCAAACCTGAATATTTTCGTTCATACCGATTTTGATAACACTAATCAACACCGTTGTGGTTAACTCGATAAGTGTTGTTGCTTAACATTAATCGGTTTGAACGCAGAATAAACTAGTTATTCTCCTACACAAATTTTTCTGGTCTATTTTTAAAAAAATATTCTTAGAAATGATGAAATGTTTGTTTTTTCCGCTTACGACATCTGTGACGCTAAATAAATGAATGAAAAAGAACGAAGTTATTTCGTCAGGCTGTCTGTAACTTCCGGATATCTAATCTGCGATATGAACTCAGTACACTTGTTTCTGATATTCAGGGTTTTCCTTAAGCCTTTCCTTCTTTGAAAACAAGTTGTTGTTTCACTGCTGACATTTATAACTATAATTTTACACAAAATGAGTGGGTGTGTTTTGGAATTTTGCACAAAGCTACTCGAGGGCTATCTTTGCTAACCGTCCCTAATTCAGCAGTGTAAGACTAGAGGGAAGGCAGTTAGTCATCACCACCCACCTCCAACTCTTGGGCTACTCTTGTACCAACGAATAGTAAGATTGATTGTAACATTATAACGCTCCCACGGCTGGAAGGGCGAACATGTTTGGCGCGACTCGTGCGCGAACCCGCGACCCTCAGATTATGAAGCGCACGCCTTAACGCGCTAGGCCATGCCGGGCCTTCACATAATGAGAGATTAAATGAAGTGTGATAGAGGATGTTACACCTGATAAAAATAATATCAAAATATAATTACTTCACAAGAAGAGAAGATAACTATCTTCCGTTTAATACAGAACAACAAAGCAGCGTTTTCATAAAGCATTAAATACGTCAAAGCAGAACACTGACAAATGAGAATAATAAAAAAAATAACTGATTTTATGTTCATTTTAAAGACCTTCATAACTGTTTTGCAAATGCAAAATAATTTACAGCCATAAACAGTGACAATGACCAATAACAGTCGTTATTTATTATAAAGATTAAAGCTCATTTTAAGCTTTTAGTACAAGACTGATGCACCAGATGGGGACACAAAAGCATAATATAATTTTTGCCAACCCATTACTATTTTGTTAACTACTGCTAGGTGAGAAAAAACAACACAAACAGTTTTGCTTATTAATCACTTTGAGTGATTGGCAAAAAGCATGGAAAGTAAATTCTAAGGAAAAAAATAAATTGAATTATGTTATTAACTAAATAGTTTGTTTCTTTTTAAATCCGTTTTCTTTTACACAATTGTAGCTGCAATTTTATAGAAAATAATTTTTGTATCATCAGTAATAACATTGTGAATCAATGTTCGGAGACGTCTTGACTGCGTAATGGAAGATAGTTTATTATAAATGTACTGAGTTTGAACCTGAATATGACATAATCTTGTTTATTGCCAGCCTTTGGTTTAGATTCAAATGTTGGAACAAAATGCACGAAAATAATTAGATCTAATAGAGTCTGGGTCACGCATGTGCTGTTCGAATTAAAATATTATCACATCACTATGAAACCTTAAAAAAATAAACTCACAACAAACAACCTTCAACCGTTTCTTCACAACGTTTAATGAAATGTGTCGACACAATTTTAATACACGGGTTTTATCAAAATATTTTCTCTTGGCAATGAACAGCGAAATAAAAAATAGTATAAATAAGCGTATTTTTTATAGATAAACTTCAAATAAATGAATAATATTTTTATACCATTAGTACTCATATTTTTCATAATATTAACCAAGTTTATGATGTTTGTGTCTCTTAAAACACGCAGTAAACGAACTGACAAATTTGGATACCGTCACTCATCTTCTGTATAAAATACAAGTAAATCCACAGCAGTGATTAGTGAGTTTGAATTTAATATTGCTTTATAATTTCTGTGTTACATTTGTTTAGGTAACTCATGTTATTAGTCACGAACCCACAAAAATTTAGGTGATAGGTAGTTTTAGAAATAGTGCTTTTTTTAATTTCGCGCAAAGCTGCTCAAGGGCTATCTGCGCCAGCCGTCCCCCTAATGTAGCAGTGTAAGACAAGAGGGAAGGCAGCTAGTCATCGCCACCCACCGCCAATTCTTGAGCTACTCTTTTACCAACGAATAGTGGGATTGACCGTCACAATATAACGCTTCCACAACTGAAAAGGCGAGCATGTTTGGTGAGGCTTAAATTCAAACCCGCGACCCTCCGATCACGAGTCGAACGCCTTAACCCACCTGGCCCTGACGGGCCAAAAATAGTGCTAAACGTTACTGTGACCACTCTATTGATAGTTTTGTGGTCAGCACTATTGAAGAGTATTGGAAACTTCCAAAATTTATTTTAGTCATTGATATAATATTTTAATTGGTTCATGTATATTTAAAGAGGATGATCCGTTTATGAACCCCACTGAATACTAATGCTCTCCAAAGGGTGATTCGTTCATGGGTCTCCACTGATTTCTAATATAATCCTTCTTTCATCTTAACTGGTTATTGAAAATTAAAAAAGCGATACCTCTGTACCCAACAGAGGAACAGATAAGGTAGTGGGGGATTTATATCAAATATCACGTGTACGTGAAAAACCACAAGGAATTAACAACTTAGGATTATAAGTCATTCAATTTTTAAGCAAATCAACTCGGGTTCTGTTGGACAAAGTGTACCAAAAGAACCATAAAGTATTTAATAAGTGAATTGAGCCTTGTAGGAGAGGTGTAGAGACTTGATTTAAAATGTTGTTTTCTCTATAATTTCCCTATTGTTTTAATAGGGTGTATATAATGTATAAATGGGTTAACTTTTATACTTGATTTTTATGTGTTTTCATTGAAATTATCAGAGTACCTAAACAACGCCACAAGAACATTACCCTTACTATTATACTTCTTCTGGCATTTAGCACTGTTTGGATAGTTATAACACATATATTAATATATATATATATTAAATTGTGCATTCAGTTAAAATTTAAATATGCGTGTTATTTAAGGATATAACCAGATTTCTATAGAACAGCATAGCTCTTACGTCATCATTACTTTAGTTTATCTTTGACGACCATATCTTCAGTCATGATGTAAAAGATCTCACAAATATACTTATAGATACACCTTCAAGAATCAGTTTGCAATTTTCATTCAGATATCCGTAGAGTTAAATAAACTCTCATAGCTCCAACATATACACATAGGAAATGAGAACAAGATGGCTCACAGCTTTCTGTTGTATTCTGAGTGTAGAGCCACACATATTAATCTGTAAGGTGTTATTCATCTTTATTAGTTAATCTCCAGTCCTGCCTTAGATAATTCATATGATATTTCATGCTACTGGACTTACAAAGAAATGTTTTATATGCGGCTTGAGTATGTTTAAATAAAATATTATGCATATATATGATATCATAAAAGAATTCGAAAGTACTACTAAACATCCTCTAGTGTAGTTTATGCACAAAGTCTGCAGTTGCTGATAAGGCCAAAATTTGTTTTAAAAGTTTGTTTTTTTGTATAAATGTTAGGCCTAAAGCCACTGTATGTATTCAGCTGGTTTTCAATCACTTCCGGTTATACACAGCCTTACACAGCAATTTTAAGGAATTTGTTTTACCTCAATATATATTCTATATAAATAATTGGAACAATATCAATATACTGCAGAAGAGCCATTGTGAAAAGATCCACAATGCCATGTAAAAGTGTTTCTGTTTAGTCTTTAAAAAAATAGACTTTGAAGTATATCTTTGTTAAATCATGATTAAACCGTTTCAACTAACGCATCAAACTCATCTGTCATTCAGCATGAAAAATCTCACGACCATAACCAACAATAAAGATAGTTACATCAGGTCTCGGCCCGGTTGTGACTCAACACATATCTTCGTACCGGGTCTGAGCTCGAGATCCATGGTTCACGTTCCGTTTTCACGAAAAGACTTGTGATAAAAGTGGCTGCCAACTCCCAATTTTTATTTAGAGTATTCCAAAAAAATAACGTTTGATTTTGTTGAATAGGTATCTTCTCTCTATTCCACCACTCCAAGATTACGGACGGCTAATAACAATAGTCCTTATATCGAAATTATTTTAAGCAGACTTAGGATAAATTAACCTATGAGATCTTGGGCTTGGCCAATTTCATAAATCGAAGAGGTTTGATCTCCAGAGCCTAAAACTGTAATTAGATCTGAAATCAGCCAAGAGATTACGGAACGTTTGTTCTGGATAAACACAGAGCCGTTACGCCACGGTTAAAAATAGCTAGTCCCAAATTATGTGAATATAATTAAAAAACAGTACGTATAGTGAGAGTAACCCTCCCACTTCCAGTTTGTAAGCGTTAAGTGTGAAGGCTTACGTTGCTAACAACTAGGTTTCGGTACCTGTGGTGAAGAAAACATCATGTAACTTTCCGTTTAATTACAACCATACCAACCAGTGAGACGTTGGGATAAATTCTTAGTGTATCATCAACGTTAATCCATCAGATAAACCAGGTGTATCTTCCCCTTTATTCAAACTTTCATGGTACTAATTATGATTAGCGAAATTAGTTAAATTGTTACTATTTTTGTCGCTACCCTAGTGAAAAAGTATCTATTAACTTGGTTACTATATTATGGAGAATAATTTCGTTTTAAAAGTTCAAATGCTAGTAATTATTTCAAGCAAGAACCTCAAACAGTGAACCTCGTCAGTTTTTCTACGATACATCAAATATGACCCTTCTATATTCAAATATCGTGGAATATTTGGAAACTTACAAAGCAGTGTTGGAAGTTTCTTATCCATAACATGATGTCCTAAGTGTATTCATACGTTTTACTTCTTCTTTTTCCCCATCAGATTTTTATGTAGACGAGAAACAGAAGCGTTGTTTAAAGTTGTGTCAGATATTTGTGTTCTTATTTTGTGTGAAAAAGTGCAGCATTTGTGGGATGAAGGTCCAAGTTAGATGAACACGATAATTCGCGTAGAAAAAAGTTTCGCGAGAGAGGGAGTTATCGATTTTCCATTAGTCCAGTTGATAATGCAAGAAGTTTTTTTATTTTTTATTTCAGTGATGTATACATCAAGGGATTTCCTTCTTAATTGGAGTTTAATATCACATATCGTCTTTGGAGATAAATTCGAGATGAGAATGTTTTACGTGAAACACAATGCCGCTACAAAGATAAAACTTAGTATTGCAGCTTCACATATAATTCACCACATTACTATAAATGCTAAGCCTATCATACACTTTTGTTTCAACATATAGTTTATGTTTTTATCGAAAGTATCACTGTGTTCCCTGTTTGGAAACAGATTATTAATATATTAATTCAAATTTTACGTAAAACAAACTTGAAGAGCTCGACATTCTGAAATCGTTTGTACAAGTGCAATCCTAGCTTGATCAGTTCAGTTTTGCAGAGTTGTTTTTTCATGTTAAAATCTATAACTAAGGACTTAATGTTTGTTTGTTTTGGAATTTCACACAAAGCTACTTGAGGGCTATCTGTGCTAGCCGTCCCTAATTTAGCAGTGTAAGACTAGAGGGAAGGCAGCTAGTCATCACCACCCACCGCCAACTCTTGGGCTACTCTTTCACCAACGAATAGTGGGATTGACCGTCACACTATACACCCCCACGGCTGGGAGGGCGAGCATGTTTTAGCGCGACGCGGGCCCGAACCCGCGACCCTCGGATTACGAGTGCACGCCTTAACGCGCTCGGCCATGCCAGGCCTAGGACTTAATAGTAATTACTTTTATACGGAAATGAAAAAAAAAACACAAAAAACAGCTCCATAACCCGAGTGCTCTCGAAAAGTTGACCTTTGTTTCTTCAAAGACAAATTGGAAAGAAAAAAGGTCCACCTTTGAAAAGCGCTCGGGTTAAAGAATTATCATTAATTTTTTTCAAGACCTTTTAAGCTTATGTTTTTTCTTACATTATGAATATTTTTATATGGACATAAACTAAAGTCTGATTAAAACTTTGGTGAATATGGAATCGAAAATAAAATCTAATAAAAATTACTTGAGTACCTAGATTATTGTAGATAGGACCATTATACTTCTTTTTATTGACCTTTGACCTAATATCTAATAATCATCATTCCGCTCTTGTACGTAGGCACAGAAATAGAAGTAATCATGGAAGTTTAAAACAAACGATACCGACTGGCGTGACACAATCCAGATGTGAAAAGATGCGAACACCCTATTTACATGTTAGAGATATATAAACGCCACGGGAGACCGACTTTCCAAAGGAATGTTCTATTTCGCCCACAGTCTTTCTCCAAAGAAATGCTATTTACTGTAATGGTTATGTGTCTTCAACGCTTCTTTCTCCATCGAAGAATCAATAAAAGTATAAAGAGGAAAATGATGGAACTTCCATTTTAATCGATGTACATGAATAATAGCTCATTTTAGGATATCTTAGCTCGCCAAGTAAAATAGTTTGCTCTCTTAACTCAAACTTGCTCGTTTTCTTTTGGATTTTTTTCTCTCTTTTTTCTCTTTTTCATTTTTAACCTATTCCTTTCATTACGTACGATGATTAAGAAATAAGCTCTCCTCCCATTATTTTGTAACATTAGCCAATAGCATCGTCTATGCTCGTTGACATAAATGAAATCTCTTTCGACTCATCCATGCCTTTGCACGTTATTGAGCACTCTGTTTTATGCTACACGTTGTAAGTTTTGAGAGTTTTTGGTGGTTACTCAGGGAGAGAGAAATTCGTTGTTATTTTTTACGGTAGTCGGAGTTACAAAAAGTCTGGATCTCTGACTGAATAGCAGAAGATTTATTTAGAATAGCAGACTTTCCCATTTCCGATTTTAAAATAAATTACAAATGTAGTTCCACAGTATGTTTTTTAAATGTGTTTGCTATTTAATTAAAGCTTCACTTTACTTAAGGCAGTCGAGATTGTGTACGTGTATTGTAAGCTGTTGTATGCCTAACTTACATGTATAAACATTGTTAGATAAAGGAACCAATAATTGTTGAGACAACGTTATGTTATACCATCCCTCTGAGTTGCTTAAAGCAACTGTATCTTATATCCCTCAGATTCGATTTGCAGCTGAAAACCGAGAAGAAAAGTTGCTTATGAATTGATGTTCTATATTAACGTAGATTTCGAAGAAATACCTTACAAGCAGGATTCATGCAGGTCATATACAAATCGTTACAAAACAGCGTGGTTCATAATATTTCTTATATTACTTATATTTGAAATTGGAGTAAAGGTTTATATGTCAGGTAGAGGTGAATTATGCACATCATAAAACTCCTCAAACTGACAAAATCCAAAGCACCCAGTTATATTAAAATAAAAATTGTAATCTGGAGATGAAATACCTCATACTTTTGTTGATAAAGCGCATTAAACAATTACCTTCAGATAGTGTTAAAAAAACAAGATGCTGGTTGTTTGAGTCAGAGCAAAAAGAGACGCATTAGGATAACTGTTGTGTCCATCGAGATAAATCGAACATCGAATCCTAGCGTTTTAAGCCCGTAACCTTATCGCTGTGCTACTGGGGTGGCTGAAACAAAAGGAATATGATTTATGCTTCATAAAAAACAGACTTTCTACGTATATCAGCTGCTTTTGACAATTTAGGCTGTTTTTTTTTATATTATTTGAGTTAAGGTAGATATTCTAATGTTAAACATATCCAACACCAAAGCAATCTCATTTTGTGTTTCAAAATAAGATTCGTGACACGTTAGTTGTTCATCCCATTTTACGTTTAAAAGTATCCATGAGGAAAAATTAAAGTTTTTCTACCAGAAATGATCCAGTGGTCTTGTTCAACCAAGTTATTCACATTAAAAAATACCATAAATGTAAGCTGTAATTAAGAGTATTTATAACAAAAGTAAATTTTTCAGAAATAACCAATTTGAATGAAAGACATCTGAATCAACAGAGAGGTGCTCCTCTATGTTCGTATATAACTAGTTTTAGTTTCTTTATTTTTTTAATTTCACGCAAAGCTATAGGAGGGCTATCCGCGCTAGCTGTCCCTAATTTAGCAATGTAAGGCTAGAGGGAAGGCAGCTTGTTATCACCACCCACCACCAACTCTTGGGCTATTCTTTTATCAACGAATAGTGGGATTTACTGTAAATTATAACATTTCCATGACTGAAAGGGTGAGCGTGTTTAGTGTGACGCGGATTCGAACCCATGATCCTTCACCTTAATTACCTGGCCAGGCCGAGCCCGTTTTAGCTTGCATAGTTTTAGTTTAATTTTGAATACTATCACAATTTCTCAGTCGTAGAAAGAGTTTTCTGTAAAGTTGAGAGAGAAGAGAAATTGAAGACATTCACTGTTAATTATTAATAGTTTTTGTTATTTGTTCAAATAAAGCATTACATACGAAAGGAATACAATAAATGTACGTGTGATAATTTGCCTATCCTTAGTCTTAAAAATAGCTGTCTTCTAAATATCACGCATAAGAAAAAGTTGCTTATCTTATTTTATCACTTCTACTCCAAAAGATTTCAAATGACCTTACAAATGTCGTTGAACTAGTTTGGTACCACTGTTAGTTGTTGGTATTAGAACTTACAACGGTTTCAAGTGACTGATAATTATGTACCAGCACCGATATAAAGAAGTTGAAACGAGTGATACTAGTGTAAAATGTGTCTTCACAAACCAACATCGCAGTGAAAGTAGGATGAAACATGCTTTTAAGCAATGAAGTAATGTTACCAAAACTGAAATAGAACACGAAACTTTCACAGAAAGCCAATACAGAAATCATAATTATGATATAAAATCAATATTATGAAAAATGAGGAGAAAATGTCATAATAACGTCACGGTAGATCAATAAACGTTGTTTCAGTAGTAAGACAAAATTCTGATTAAACAAAAACACGTTTTACCCAATTAAGCAATATATTTGCTACTCTCTGATCTAATGCTGATGGTGTTGTAAATACCACTTGCAAGTGTCTTGTACTGATTGGAATTTCGAAATAAGATCTCTCAGATTCTCAGTTAGGTGTTATTTATTATGCGATCAAAAGTGTCAAAATTTGCAAAATTATTATAACGTTGCGAAAACCTTGCCTGTATGTTTTTGCAACTAATGTCTCTAGATACATTTTGTAACTACGAAACCTGTTTTCACCGAACGACTTGTAGTACAAAAGTAAAGAAAAAAAAGAGATCTGCATAAGCTTTCTTATAAATGTTTTGTAAATGATAAAACCTGCAAAAAATTATCATTAAATGTCAAGAGACAAAAAAACTTCCAAAAAAACTCACCATCAAACGCCATGTAAGAATAAAATTTGCAAAAACTCACAATAAAAATAAAACCTGCAAAAATTCGCCACTAAACGCCATGTAAAAACAAAACCTACAAACATTCATCATTAAACACCATGTTTCTTAAAATCTGCAAAATAAATCCTAGTTAAATACCATGTAAATATCAAACCTGCAAAAGCCTTCCTCTAAACGCTCGATTTAAACACCGTGACTCATTTTGGGTAAAATAAAATAACTAAATGATATACTTCCAACCAAATATTTTCTTTCAGCTGTCTCTATCAAAAATTTAACCTAGTAGGACCACGTGAGTCAGACATATAGTTTAACAAATTATTATGTTAATGACTTTTCAAACGACTTTAGTTCGGGACTTTTTGAGATTTGGTTGTTTAAGTTAAAAATTATAATATTACTTTGAAGCAATTCATATATACGTAAAACATAAATATGTCGTTTTCTAGCTACACGAAGAACTGCTTTTATGTGAAATTATTGTGGATCATGCGCATACTGTTTCATGATTACGTAATGACAGTCAGAAACAGTGTCGTGTACGGGTTTGATTATCGATTATTTGAGAACGGTCCAATGAATCATTTGATAACTTACGTGAGCTGTGCTACTTACTAATAATACTATTTGTAGACTCACGTACTTGAAAGACAATTTAACGTAATGCCATACACTCGTGTACTAGCTCTGTAGTGGATAAACCTTCAAAGCTCTTGTTACTACCGAAATAAAAGAAGTCTGAAGTGCACGATGATTATTACAAATTCACAATTGTTTTTACTGATGTGTGTCTATCTGTGTAAAACGAACTCCCATTTTCCCTGAAGGCTTTCTTTAAAACGTCCAATGTACGATCACAGAGGTTTCCGTATGTCTTGTGAAGATGTGATCTGCGTTTCTTTTCAAGTGGAAATACGTTTTGATAATGTTGTATATTGTTGTCATGGAAATTTGGAAAGCTTTTATGACTAATCTTCTTGTTGGAAGATTATCATCTATTGCAAGACGTTACACTTTCCTTATATTGGCAGGGGCATGACTTGTTACAGGTCTTTTATTAGGATGGTCCTGTCCCTCATGTGATCCACATTTCGTCGATTTACAAGATACATTATCAACATGAAGGTTATAAATTTTTAATCTGAATATGTGTTAATGATCTGAAAGTATAAATGTTTTGCGTCAAAAAGGGGTGTTACATATCGTTCCCCAAAGCAACCTGTTTGAATTATATCACACTACCTAAGAAAACCCAAGCAATATTACAAGGTAGTTCTGATATATGCCGTTCAACCAAGGCTTTAAAGCGGTTGTAGTTGTCACGCATCTTATTAATTAATGTATTCAAAATCGTATTAACATAACGTGCTCAATCTTTTGTATATGTCATTCTAAATTTACCTATTTTTATTTTGTAACAAAAACTATTTTTCCTGTGTCTAAAACTAAAACTCATGCATTACAAACGTGGATTCGCGAAGTAAGCCTACCGTATTTTCGCTTTTAGTAAAAACAACACGTAAAATACGAGAAAAATCATTTATTTCAGAATTAATATATTACGCAATTTACTTGTTTCGTAATACTTGGATAGATCTCCAATAATGTGTGATTATACTAATTTCCTACACATACACACACGAGCTGGGTCATCATCTAACACCTTGATTATGTATGAGACATGGATAGACGACCTATGGAATTTGATGACGCGTTTTATCCTTTTAAACAAGATCGTGTAACACGCTATTAAGTCTCAGCAACTTATCAATCTTTCACGCTAATGTATTCTTCCAAGTTTCCCATTTGCTTGTAGCTAAGCAAGGCTAATTTAACGGATATTCAAGGAATGTTCTAGAACTCTATTTTTTCTAGCTTCTTACTTCAAACTAATGAGGCGGATGAGAATACCTAAATAGTCTATGAAACAGCAAGATTTTAAAGTACGTTTTAAAGTTGCTGTAGACCAATTATTTTAACCTTTCGTATACACTGTCTGGTTTACTGAAATAAAATACACTGATTCGTGTATTTATACCAAAATTGCAAAAATAGACAACAAGTCTGACTAAAAGTATATAAAATGCAGTCGAAAAACAATTTTAACACATCATTCACTTGATTTTCTCGCGGCTTCGAACCCCCATCACACCAAACATGCTTGCCCTTTCAGCACATGGGGACGTTATAAAGTGAAGGTCAATCCCACTATTAGTTGGTAAGGGTAGCGCAAGAGTTGACAGTGAGTGGTGATGACTTGCTGCCTTTCCTCTAGTTTTGCACTGCGAAATTAGGAGACGGCTCTCTGCTCTAGCCGTTACTAATTTAGCAGTGTTTTTTTTTTTGCGTATTTGCTGATGTTACTCACGAGAAAAACGTTTATTTTATCATTTCGATATGTGTCAACTACTAAAAGAATTTAAGGGCTGGTTCTGTAGTAAACAATTTACAGTGAAACATACTGGTGAAAACATACCGCAGTGTTTACACATGTACTTTTTTCTTACCTACCTCTCCTAACCTTAACGACATCGAAATTTATGTCTCGTTTGAATTCCGCACAAAGTTACACGAAAGTTTTCTGCGGTAGCTATCCCTAATTTAGCAGTATAAAATTAGAGGAAAGGTCATCATATTATAACGTTCTCACGACTGGAAGGGCGAAGACGTTTGGTGTGACAGGGATTCGAAACCTCGACCATCAGATTATGAGTCGAGAGCCTTAACCCCTTGGCCTTGCCGGGACAGAAATGTAGGTATCTTTATTATCTTTTCTATTAACTGCTTTATGGCGGAATGTTGAAACGTCATACATTTTACGTTACCAAAACATTCTGATTGTCTTTTCGTTTTCATTGGTCTATCGAACAGGTAGGTGACATTCGAAAATTGTAGGCTTGTTCTACACGTGAGAATGCAAAACAGTCGATCGTTTTTCTGACTGATGTAACTTAAAAGTGTTATTATGATAACATTTGTTTGGGCCGGTTTTATAAAGTTGGTTTCCTGATATAAGCCAATCGAATTCTATAAAACCCGACTATACTGTAGCTCCATATAGCGCTTTTGTTTGAAGTTTACTTCACTCATTTCACTTCTTGGTACTTCAAATTCGACGGAAGTTATCGTTGAGTATTGACACTACAAACAACTTGTGCAGTCACTTTTAAGTCGTTAACGGGAAACAAGTTACAGAACTCAACAAATAGACCATTTCTCTTTTGTTTTCTTGTGTAACTTTCGTTTCCTTTGCCTGTTTACTTACGTTATTCTTTTTACCTTACCCTGGTTTTTTGCTTACCTGCTATTCACCTGACGGCTAAATCATTCGACATTACTCGTGTTATGGTGAAAAACCGAATATTACGGAAAAGTTGGCTGAATGGTTGTATATTTCTTTAAGCAAGCTGTTAGGGTTATCAGTTAGGCCTCTCTTTTTAATATTTATTTGTTGATACCCGAAAATACTGCTTGCATACACTCTTGAAATTGAAGCCTAGCATAGCGAGGTGTGATAAGGCGTTCGACTCGTAATCTGAAAGTCGCGGATTCGAATACTTTTTACACCAAATATGCTCGCCCTCTCACAGAAGTAACAGCCCGTCACATGGTCGTTCTATTCTCGCTATATCATCGGGACAGCAAACGGCATTGTCTTCCGAGTGCCTCTGAGCCAAGCTCTCAGACAGACAGCACATGTCGCACAACAAATGTGAAGCGCCCATTCCTGGTCTTGATCACCAGTTTTACAGCTGAAGTACAGATGATACGCTTTCTTCACAAGAACAGTCATTGAGCGTCTCTGATGAACAAGAGTATTCTCGCCACAAATATAGCAGAATGTATCGCGGCTGTTACGACATTGAAGAGACATATTGACCGACACTAATCGTCCTGCAAAACGTCTATAACATCGAACTTACTTATTACAGTGCTACTGAGGCAATGCTATATTCTGAAACAATGTGTACACACAATAAGGTCTATATTAATCCAATGAGCAGCATCTGTGTATGCAAGCCACTTTTATAGCCTGCTGAGACAGTGTCAAGCTGACTCCGGCCTGCTCAGGTATGCCCGTGCTGCATACTTCCACAGAACAGTTTCCAACCTTGCCTGATTTCATGCCTGGGCATGTCCAGACTGCACAAAACATTGTTCATAGATCTCTTAAAGAAATAACAAAAATTGACACAAACATAATAAAAAACGTAACGAAACTGAAGATTTCGATAAAACGGTGCGTGATGCGCTAATTTGAATGTGATTTTCGTAATCAGCAGCCAAAAATCTATAAGGAACACCCATCAGTGTTTAAGAAGCAAAAACTTTGTTGTGCAGTGTTGTTTACTTTCATGTATATATTTCTGTTTAATCACAAATACTGTTTGTTTATTTTGAACCTGTAGATATCTGAACACAGAATTGTAAGGATTGCAAAACGTTTAATAAATGTTTCCTATCATTTACATATTATTGGTGGCCCGGCATGGCCAGGTGGGTTAAAGCGTTCGACTCGTAATCCGAGGATCCAGGGTTCGAATCCACGTCTCACCAAACATGCTTTCCATTTCATTTCAGCTGTGGGGCGTTATAATGTTACGGTGAATCCCATTATTCGTTGGTAAAAAGAGTAGCCCAAGAGTTGGCGGTGGGCGATGATGATTAGTTGCCTTTCATCTGGTCTTACACTACTAAATTAGGGACGGCTAACACAGATAGTCCCCGTGTAGCTTTGCGCGAAATTCAAAAACAAACAATTACGTTTTTCAAATCTTGTTATTGTCACAGTATATGGTTGTGCTCTGGTTGGTTGAGCTGCATTATCATAGTTTCTAAAATTAGAAGTTCGATTCCCCTCGGTAGACTCAGCAAATACTCTAATGTGACTTCGTTATAAGAAACTCTCGCAAACACACACACAATTTGTAATCCTATCGTCGAACATGCTTAATAGTTCATTCATAAGGGCGTTATTATGTTACGGTCAATCTCATGATTTCTTGTTAAAAAATAACCCAAGATTTAGATAAAAGTATGTTGAATAATTGCCTTCTCTCTAGCTTATCACTGCTGAGTTATGAATAGTTGGCGCAGATAGTCTTCGTGTATCTTCTCACAAAATTCAAACCAACAAATCCTTACTCCTCAATGTATTTGTTGTTCACTAGGGCTATTTCAATCATTTCTACGAACTTGACACTTTCTAATTAGAAAACAAAAGTCATATTTAAAGAAAAACGAGTACGTTAAAAACACAGAAATCTGTGAGACGTATATTCGCCCTTTGCTAACTCAGACTAGGATATCGGTTTTTTACAACTTTAATTTGGTATCGATTATACAACCCCACAACTCTTAGTTAAGTGGCAGGGATAAAATCCCCGTATTTTATTTAAAGCTATCATTGTTAAAAGGCCCATTCAATTTATTAATTGTATTAAATTTGTGATACGTTCGTTATCAAATATATAATTTATATAGTAACGTAAAATCTAATATTGTACCATTGTCATACGTATCTAATATTGTAACATTCTCATACGTAAGATGCTGTAGCTTCCTAACCCATAGGCTATTCACTTATTCTTTAGCCACTCTTTAACTACTTGACATTCTCAAACTAAAGTGTAAAACCGATGTGTCAGCAAATTTATGTGGTGTATTCCTTATTTACTAGAGAGGTAAAACAGAAAAACGATTTCTAAACACGGTTTACAACAGCAACATCACGAGCAATATGCTACTAGGCTTAACTTATTGATTATTGGATATTGTCTGATATATATACTCATGTTTTGTGTGTGTTTGTTCCTTCGTGTATTCTGTTACAATGCTTATTTAGGTAAAACTTTATGTGCGTCTTACTAAATGTGCTTCAATTTAACTTATTAACTATATTGTTTATTTGTAGATAGCGTGTTAAGGCGTGCGACTCGTAATCCGAGGTTCGCGGGTTTGCATCCCCGTCGCGCCAAACATGCTCGCCCTTTCAGCCGTGGGGGCGTTATAATGTGACGGTCAATCCCACTATTCGTTGGTAAAAGAGTAGCCCAAGAGTTGGCGGGGGGTTGTGATGATTAGCTGCCTTCTCTCTTGTCTTACACCACTAAATTAGGGACGGCTAGCACAGATAGCCCTCGAGTAGCTTTGTGCGAAATTATAAAAAACAACAACAAACATATTAGTTTAGGCCCAACTTTCTTTCCTTCCCCCTTTTTGTTTTACTGAAGGATATCCAGTCTCGAACCCGAGATTCCTCATTTGATTTGTTAAACATTGTGTCACAGTCAAGACAACTTGAAATGAGTTTCTGTTTTCAAAATTTGATCGAACGGTACATATGAAAAAACTAACTTGGGCAAAGTAGCCTATATAAATTATAGTTCTAAACACGTGACTGAGAAAAAAGTGTACATTTCAGAGATTAGATGAATTCTTTGTTGACCTGTTTTATATTTCGTTGGCATTCTAAACTGTTTACAGTGCTCAAATTAAACACAACTGAATAGATGCACTGTGTCTAAATAGAGTATATTCAAGTGCGTGTTATCAAAAAGGCGTTTTCATTGCGACCAGTTCGTACTTTTAAATTTTCTGACTAAAAATATTTAACGTAGTCGTTTTATGCAACACGAAATAAGGATTCTCACTGATATGGCATTAGCGATGTTTGTTTTATTAGCTTGTGCGTGTAAGTGTGTCTTGATATATGTGTTTATTTGTGTATGTCATAATATATGTTTATTTGTGTGTGTCATAATACATGTGCTTATTTGTATGTGTCATAATATATATGTTTATTTGCTTATGTTCACATATACACAAATATATATGTATATTTGTATTGTTAAAATTACCAATGCAGACTTTTACTTATTTAATCCGATTTGTGCAACCAATTTACATAATGACTTAAAGAAGCCTCATTCACAGTATTTGGAAGTATAAAGTGTCAATTAGGCCACTAACAGTTGTCACATGAAGAAATGTAAACGACTCCTATGTATTATCATTTAATGAAGGTGTTGAGACTATCTTACATTGTTAGTAGAGTCTTTAATTTCCTAACTCTAACGCTAAGTTAAATCTTGTTTTTCTCAATAAGAAATTGACTTGCAAATGAAGCCATGAATTCAGCCTTTAGCGTTGTACACCAAAGACAGTTTGAGCGAGCGAAGTTCGTAAATAGGTCTAGGCGGCGTTGTTAATGACTACACTAATCAACTCCAATTTGAAGTTTCGAGTGGGATAAAAATTCAGGTCTTATGGTATTTCCATTAAGCTCATTATTTGAAAATGAGATAGATTTTTTTAACCTGGTGTGTGTGTATATATATATATATATATATATTCTAATCATGTAATGATTGAAAGAAATAAAACTGAAAATATTTTACGCTAAAACAATAATCACTGCAAATTAAAATAAATAAAGAATGTATAAAAATAAATGTACGCATCATAATATTCATTATAATATATGTTAAAAATTAGTGTATTTTTCCTCACTACTGATGTTTTTTCTTTGCAGTTCTGAATGTATAAAATCTTAAATTTATAGTTCATTAATTGTGCTACAAATACGTGAACAATAATAAATATAATTAGAAATAAAATTATTTACGTGTCATACAATACACTGTTCATTAAAACCTTGATGTGTTACATTTTAATTTATTTTTAATTAGTGCCTGGCATGGGCGAGCGCGTTAAGGCTCAGAGGGGCTTGGGTACGCGCCCGAGTCGAGCCAAACATGCTCGCCCTCCCAGCCGTGGGGGCGTTATTTTGTGACGGTCAATTCACTATTTGTTGGTAAAAGAGTAGCCTAAGAGTTGGCGGGGGGTGGTGATGACTAGTTGTCTTCCCTATAGTCTTAAACTGCTAAATTAGGGTCGGTTAGCACAGATAACCCTCGAGTAGCTTTGTGCGAATTTCAAAAACAAACAAAATATTTTTAATTATTACTTAAGTACATATCTATTCTTCATCTTATAAAACAATCTAGTGAGATACAAGTCCATAGGCTAAAGTAAATGTGTATTCTACATTTTTTTAATTTCACAAGTGTTATTAAAGAATATTGAATTGTTTTCAAAATTGAATAGTCGTGTAATAAATAATGGATTTGAAAGATCCGAACGACTAAAATTATGAATTAGTTCTGATTACGTCTCCCTGTAGATCATTAGTATGTTTATGTAGTTGAAAGTCTAAAATTCATAGTTCAGTCTCACGAAGTGTACAGCGTGCATGTTGCGTGCACTGTGACAGTGACAATCTTTAATATGTAAGTGTAAAGATGTTTTGTTTCTGAGATAATGTGTTCGCTCCAGTTATTGAAATAAAATATAATTATTTAACGTATGCCAACTATTTTCTTCACAGTTTTAATTCTTAAAAGATAAATACAGAACGCACTGGATGTTATTAACAGTTAGTGATGGTTTAGCGATTTTCCATCATCTGTATCTCGAACTCTGTTAATCTAAATTATCATATAATTTCAGTGGAAGCGCTTAACTGGGTTTTTACTTAACATTTCAAATATCAAGGCAGTCCCCTGAAATAATACACGAGATATAATATTTCTTTTTTTTTTTAGCATCTTCCAATTTATTTTTCTTTACACCAAAAGTGTGAAAAAAATTTTTCTCACAGAAACACATACTCAACGTTTACGGATTTTTTTTTTCAACTTTAGTACTGCTAGGAGTCTCATTTGGTGTAAATATAAGCCACATGTGTACAGGTTTTCAACAAAAACCGCTCAAATACAACGGAACCTTTTTTTGCGTATGCCTACGCAAAACATCTCATGAGATATCCGTCTAAAATTTCTACTACAGTTTCGCCTAAGAATAAAAGTGTTCCGATTTCAGTTTTTGTCATTCAAATTGAAGAGAAGCAGTAAAACTACAAGGTGTAAGGTCGAACATATACATAAGTATTCGTTAAGCCAAGCAAACTAGGTTAGCAGTTTCTAACTCAAGTTTTTAAAATAATCACACGGTTAGACGGTTATTATTGATTATTCACTGTCAGATTTTAAGCATAGATTTATGAAGTTTCGTGAATTAAAGAGTTTTTAGCGTCAGGTGTTATTAGCTTAATCAATTAACATAAATACTGATGTTTGACACAGCAGTACCGATTGCATGGAGGTGATGACAAGAAACTGTTAATCTAAATTTCATGGCGTTACTATAAAGAAAATGAAGTTATTGACGCCGTTTTAAAGAGGAAAAACTAACATCATATAATTTAAAAAATCTAGTTGGTACCGTTAAGAAAAGGTTTGTTCTGTGTAATGGCATTACGATTCTGAAGCTACTCTTGATTTCTGTTGACTGTCACTTCCTTATATGATGCGGTCTGTTGGTATGAAATGCCAAAAATTCATGACATTTAATGAAAAACAAAATGATGCGGCCAAAAGTGATTGATGTTCTGACTTAAAAGAATAAAATAAAAAATGATAGCTACACTTATCACACTGGTAAAAATGTTACAACAAATATTCATTCGTCAGTTAGACTGGCCATGTGTTTTATTTTAACCCACAACATAAAATGCGGTTTGGCTAACTAATAAATAAATATTTACTGTAAAATTAATATCAACGTTATGTGAGTAGCTACCAGTCTGGCCGCCATTTAGATTTCAGTTACGCAATGAAACTGTTTTAGGCCGCACTTTTATTCCACACCTTAAGAATGTTTTTTATTAGATTCAGCTTGTATGAAATATAAACTATACAGAGCAAACTCCGGAAATTGTAAACGATAATATGTTGATATCCGTTTGGAATCAACAATTAGAAATACAACTTTTTTTTTTTTCGTTTATGAATGCAGTTTGTATTAGTTTGTTCTAAACATTTTGGTCAAATTTACAAAATAGTTTTTCTTAGTTTTGAACTGTATAGCACGTGTCTGTTCGAATAGTGATCATTCAAAGTTATAAGTTAGAAGCTGTAGAGTTTTCTCTTTGTTTATGTGTAACCCCCAGTGGCTCAGAGGTATGTCTGCGGACTTCCACGCTAAAATCCGGGTATCGATACCGGTGATGGGCAGAGCACAGATTTGACCCTTGTGTAGCTTTCTGTTTAATTCAAAACAACAACAAATTTCTCTGAAACATAAATTTTTTGCGATGTATTAATTTCACGTATCCTAATGATGAACACCAGCACAGACATTTTTACCTGGCATCTAAATAAGGAATTTCCTCTCTTAAGGAATCGTGTATGCCTAACAGCGAGAGTTTAATTTATAATTTCAATGGAATTTGTAGCACCTTTTCGGCCAGTTTAACACAATTTAAAGCAACAGCCCATGAGAGAAACTGCACATATGACGTAAGAACGTAAAATACATATGAAATATATGTTATCTGTTTACCATTCTGTCTACCTTCTTATCTGTATTCATATGATTCTGAACGATATGAGGTAATTGTACAAATGGTGTAGATTTCAATGAACTGGATAACTCTAGTTTTAACTTGACAAAAATGATTCTAAAATAAAAAGCAGTGTTTGTGGCTAAAACGACTCCAACATTTAAAACCATAAAAGTCGTTCTAGATAATGGTGTATTAAGTTTCTCCTAGCCATAATGTCATTCCCTTTGACTTGTTCGATTATTTTGAAGATCTGCACTGATACGTTTGAACCTCACGCATCTCGAGTTTTGAAACATACTCATCCATCATATTCTATTTCCGTTCTGGTCGATGTTTCGATCGATTCGGCTGGGAGTTAGCAAGTGTTTTGATATGACATTGAAAAACTTACAAACTTATCATTTGTCATATTGAAGTGCCATGTTTACTCGTTATTAATCGACGATAAACAGTTTTGCGAGATGCTTCGTTAGATTTTTCTACTATTTTTTTATCGCATTTGTTTTGTGAATACCTCGAGCGGCAAGCATACGTCGCGTGGGCAATCCTATGAACTGAATGCTAGTAGTGTTTTAGATGGTTTAAAAATGCCATCTGGTGTTTTATGAATGATGCTACAGTAGTTTCGATTATATAATGTCCCAACAACTTAAAATGGTTTTATTCAAATGGGTCGACGCTGTTTCATGCTTTGAAATAAACGTGTATTTATTATTGTGCATTAGACTTTATAAATACGTTTTTCATTTTCACAGTTATGTTATTTTTCATGTAATTTACATTTCTTTTATCTGTTCTTTGGCCCGACATGGCCAGACGGTTAAGGTGCTGAACTCCTATACTGATGATTGCGGGTTCAAATTCCCTCTCATACCAAACACGCTCGCCTCTCAGGCGTGGGGGCATTATAACTTTCGGTCAATCCCACTATACATTGGTAAAAGAGTAGTCCAAGAGTTAACGGTGAGAGATGATGATGAGTAGCTGCAATCTTTATTGGTCTAACACTGCTAAATTAGGGAAGGCCAACACAAATAACCCTCGTTTAGCTTTACACAAAATTTAAAAAAAACAAACAAAGCTACCTACTAAAATGTGTATAAATAACTTCTGCAGATCGACTCGCACTTTGAGGGTCTAGCGTTCGAATACACATCACACCAAATCTTCTCGCTTTTTCATCCACGTGGACATTCTCACGTTACGGTCAATCCAACTATTCGTTGGTAAAGTCTAAAAAAGGGACGACTAGAGCAGAATAAAACCCTCGTGCAGCTTTGCGCGAAATTCAAACACAAACAAACATATATATATGTTTAAGAATTACAGTAGTTGACGAAAAAGTAACTGACTTTACACAAATATGCGGGATTCTACGAAATAAAGAAAGTGTCTCATGTACAAAACCTCAGTCGTTTCCTTCAAACGCTAATCAATGGCGCAACGGTAAGTCTGAGGGCTTATAACACTAAAAATCAAGTTTTACATACTCGCCTTGGGTAAAGAACAGAGAGCCCAGTGTTTGGCTTTACGCCTGACAGCAACAAGCTTGTTCTTCTTAAAGCTTTTGCTATTTTCTCTTTCACGGTTTTCTGTACCATCTGTAAGAACATGATTTATCAGCTAGTTTCCCTCTCTAACTAGAAAAGTGTAAAGGAAGGGAAATGTTTTATATTAAGGGTTATCAAAATACTGAAAAGCAATCCAAAGTAAACATGATTTAACTATACAAAATTAAAAAAAAACATCGTATAATTAAGCAGTGCATAAAATATGTAAATAATGCAAGTTTCTTATTGTTCAATAAAAAAAAATAATTCAGTAATGATTACTGAATGACACCCAAGAATATGATCATAAAAGGGTTTATTTGTATGTGTGGAAATTTTCTCGTAAAGTTACACAAGGCTTACTAGGCCCGGCAAAGCCAGCTGAGTTAAGGCATGCAACTCGTAATATGATGGTCGCGGATTCGAATCCCCGTCGCACTAAACATGCTCGCCCTTTCAGCGGTGGGGGCGTTATAATGTGGCGGTCTATCCAACTATTCGTTGGTAAAAGAGTAGTTCAAGAGTTGGTGGTGAGTGATGATGACAAGGTGCCTTCCCTCTAGTTTTACACTGCTAAAATATAGACGGCTAGCGCAGATAGCCTTCGAGTAGCTTTGCGTGAAATTCAAGAACAAACAGACTCCGAGGACTTATAATGCTAAAAACATGAAAGAAACTTTTAGCCTACACAAAGTTCTGATGTGAATAATAATAGGGCTGTATGGACTTATATCAAACCTAAAGTCAAGAATCAACCAAAAAAAACTTGACTAGCCGTCTCCAGTTTAGCGGTATAAAATTAGAGAGAAGGTAAGTAGTCATCACCACCCACGCCAACTCTTGGGCTACTCTTTTACCAAAGAATAGTGGGATTAAACGTCATAATATAACGCCCTCATGGTTGAAAGGGCGGACACGTTTTGCGTGACGAGGATTCGAACTTGCGATCCTCAGATTACGAGTCGAGTGCCTTAACCACCTGGCCATGCGGACCCAACTTGGCTGACTTAAGAAAAGTAACACCATTAAATTAATCATATTTTAAGTTTTCTGTGTTTTTTGATATTTCAAATGTTAGGTAACACTCGTAACGGATCGTACAAAACGTTCCTACATACGATTTTGTGCAAGGCTGAAACAATTCTCTTTCCTAGTTGTACGGGCTATGTTCAGTGACCTCGGTCCCACCAATGAGTAGTCACGTCGTAGTTTAGAGCTGCACAGTAATTCGATATTCTGGTTTAAATAGAAACGTTAATTTAGTTAGTCTAATTCTGAGTCTAATCCAAGATCGATCTGATCTTGAAAATGGAGAGGCGGCAAAACCAAACAAGCGCACATATTTTTTTACTGTCTTCTAATTTTTCACTATATTACACATTGTGTTCAGTCTACTTAATCCTAGACATAAACCAAGCTGTCATACATTAAGTACCGTTCTCCAATACCTCATCTGGTCGAATCTCCTGTTAAACGGACCTATCATTTAAAGCTCAGATTTATAGTTCCGTAACAAGAAACTTTGGTGCCGTGAGTAGGATATTTGCCCAGCGTGGCCAAGTAGTTAAGGCCCTTGACTCGTGATTTGAGGGCTGTGGGTTCAAACCCATGTCACATCAAACATACTCGCCCTTTCAGCCATAGGGGAGTGTTATAACGTGAGGGTCAATCCCACTATTTGCTGGTAAAGTAATAGCCCAAGAGTTGACGGTGGGTGGTGATGACTAGCAGCCTTCTCTCTAGTCTTACACTACTAAATTAAGAACGGCTAGCGCAGATAGCCCTCGTGTAGCTTTGCGCGAAATTTAAAACAAACCAAACCTTTATATTACCAAGAATCAAGGCGGTTCTGGCTGTCAGTTTTCACCAATGAGACAAAAGGTATCAAAAACATACAGAAATGAATGAATTTTGGTTTTCTAGTGATGAAGAACTATACGAGTTCATGCCGCATCTGGAATGGGGGAGACTAAAATATAAAATTTGTGCCAAACGCTGTGATGATAATTAGTCTGAATATTTTCAATGCGATGTCGATCCTGGTGTAAGCCTCTTAGCTCACAATTATTGGAATTTCTGATAAATAAAGAGACTGCTGAAGAGCTGGAAGATTGTGTGGTATATCAGCTACTCTGATAGAAACCATTACATGTGGCAATTGAAGTAACTTTGTAGAGAAGCTGAAGTTTGACATGAATGAATAAAGAGTTCCAAGTCGGACTGTATCACTCAGGTAATCAAGGTAGTTGTTAATAACCACAATTCCTAAACTGTCGTTCTTAGAATGGATGTACAGTTTTGTCTCTGCAGCACGTGAATTGAAGTTCTTTGGTCAGAGCGTCCAGTGCTGGTCAAAAGGACTTAAGAAGCAATGAACAGCACAAGTATATGTGGGAGAAGAAATCACAACACCCTTCATGTACATAATGGGTTCTTCATGGTTCACTGGAAACAATGTTTAAAGTGTCTAAGTTAATGACTGATGTGTTGGTAGAAAACGGAATTGCGTAGTTTAGAATATATGAAGAATATTACATCCCAAACAAGTTTCCGATATATTGTGTTACGTATGTTGCTTATTGCGATTTCAAATAGCCGGAAATATTAAGTTCGAATTTAAATGAGTGCTAATATATGTCAAATTTAGGATATTTGCCAACAAGACTGGTAAACAAAATTTTCTTTCTCAACACAAATATAAAAGCGGTTATTACAGATAATTATAACATAATGATTTATATATAACAGTTTTACAAACTTACAAACAATATTAAGTCTATCTTGTTTGGAACTGAACATTTTATTGGCAATTCCCGAATGTGTATAAGTGTGTCTGTGTGTATTTTCTTACAGCAAAGCCCCATCGGGCTATCTACTGAGTGCAGACGATGAGCAAATTAATTCTGAATTGATAAACTATCTAGTGCTCTATTCTTTGCTGGCTTCACGCCATTTATCATCTGAATTTTTTCTGACGAACATATCTTATATCGTCATAGAAATACTAACATCTAAAGTTAATTCTCTAAATTTAATGATTCATAACGTTTGAAATCTATAAATGTTCCTGTTCAAATATCTGTAGTTTCAACTTGGCATAGCCATGTTGTTAGGGTGGTCTACTAGTAATCTAAGGGTTGTGGGTTTGAATCGCTGTCACGTCAAATATGCTTGCTCTTTCAGTCATGGGGCGTTATAACGTGACGAGTTAATCCAACTATTCATCGATAAAGAGTATCACCTAAAGACAAAAGTTAAGTTTTTGAAAAACAATGTCCACAGAGATTTATAACTTTCCAAGTTATTGAGTAATTTTTTAGAAAGTGAAATGTGTACTGTTTAGCAAGAATCTCTCACCTAATTTAGCTGAGTAGCAAGAACTCTATGGAGAATATCTCTACATTCTTTGATAGATTCCTTATGTCTGTGTTTTTCCCTGAAGTCATTTATGAGTGTTGTATAACGTGAATGATTCAATTACATGATAAACACAGTTAAGTTACTTTATCCTCTTGTTTAAACATAAAGTTATGAAGTTATCTGTAAAACATAACTTGTACAATATTATTTGAAGATACATATGTTATTTTTATTAATACCCGAGAGACAATGTTTCAATTTTGATGCTAATATATTCCGAAGAGAGGTAAGTAACAGTGAGAATTACGTTACATTTCAGAGAAAATGCAATTTCACCAGTTATGTTTCAAGCAGTGCAACAGTAGTGTCTGATGAAAGACACAATTTTTAGCTTTTTTCCAATAAGACTAGCGTATGGTATTTCACTCGCTTAGAATCAAACTATTTGAATAAATGAACTTATCAATAGTATATGAAAGTCACAAACGGTGGGTTAAATAAAATAAAAAAACATACAATTGGTGTACTCAGTATTTTATTTTGTTCTGATAAAATATTTTCAATCATACAGAATGCATTATTTGAAAAAAAACAACATCACTTCTATGAATAGTTTGTTAATATTGTTTATTTACCAGGGGAAACCATGATTAGAAAACATGCACGTTATAAGAGTCATAATGGCAAATGAAACTTCGAAAACTTACGCCAGTGTTAGTATAAAAGTTGTAATTAAGATAAGACCCTTAAAAAAGACAATGAAGTGGTTGTTGTTTCTAATGTCCAAAAGAAAAAAAATAGTTTTATCTTATTTGGGCAAATGTGTGTGCGTGTGTGGGATCCAGTTATCTGAGAGTTTGATGCTCTGTGTGATGGGAAATCAATACTTCCACCACAATAAGTTGAATTATGGTAAAATAAAAAAATAAAAGTAGGCACTTTGGGATAAATGCATTAAGAGTGTTATAAGTAAACGTCAAATAAGTGTCACTTGGCTAAATATTTCAAAGGATTACTCTTTCTTTGAAGGGATTTTTATGGATGAGTAGTGGTCATCACCAACTAGCATAAAAGTCGTAATCAAGATAAGATCTTTACAAAAGACAATGAAGTGGTTGTTGTTTATAATGTTCAAAAAATGGATTAGTTTTATCTTATTTGGGCAAATGTGTGTGTGTAAAACCCATTTATCTGAGAGTGTGATTTCTCTGTCACGGGAATACCAGTATTTGCACCACAATAAGTTAAATTATGGTCAAATGAGGACACAAAAGTAGGTACTTTGGAATAAATGCACTACGAGTGTTACATATAAACATAATAGAAGTGTAGCTTGACCAAATAATCTCTAGAATTACTCCTCTTCTGAAAGGTTTTTTTATGGATGAGTGGTGGTCATCACCACCCAGTTATGAATTAGTCAACCTACACATCTAACTGACTCCTTAACCAAATGGAAGTAATTGGCCCTACATTTTGAGCTTGAATCTTTATGACATATCAAATTCTGGATATTTCTAGTGACATAGATTTAATTATCTAGTGGTTTATGCTCATTTTTCAAAATCTTCAGTGGTCATCAAAAGTTATATCCTGACTGTAAAGTAATGACTAAGAGTTCCAACAACTTAGTGAATTAAATCAAACTCAATTATGACTAAAGAGCAGTCATATAAAAGGGACTATCAATCCAAAAGAAACCTCCAAAATGCAATCCTCTCTTGTAGTCCTGTTGGTAAGATACTAAGTGTCATTATTACTGTGGTAGCTTCCTAGAAATAAAGCTAGACTGAAGAACATGCTTGGTTATTTTTCTTACTTCTCTTGGTGTTGCTTGTTATTAAGCATAAATTTACACAAATGTCTATCTGGGCTCTGTCCATCACGAGTATTGAAAGTCAGTATAATCCTATGGATATATCACTGTGCCACATGGGGAAGAGATTCTTATTCTTAAAACCAAAAGTAAAAAAAAAGAAAAAAATTATCATTCTTGATTTATAATATTATTGTACAGCTTTGGGTATATAGTATCGATTGTGAAAGATATTCCCAACCACTAATCGTGATTTTAAGTCACATAAAATAAATTCATGTTTGAAATTTTAAATGTGGGTATTAAAGGGTTTCTTCTTAACACAAATGTATAGGAGGGCGAATACTAAAAGGTTTGATAAAATCTTACCTTTCGATGTTTCGATATATGTATATTGAGTCTTATTTATATATAATTTTATTTTGTGTCAAAGGATTTAGTCAATCTCGTATCTTTATTTTTGTTAAAAGAGAACTTGTTTAGTTTTGCATTGTTTTATTTCTAGAAGTTACACTGTTTCACTTTTATATGAGATGTATATCTGTATATTTTGTTTCGTTTTTTGTTCTGCACGCCATGTTAAGCTACTTTCTTCTAGAGAAGTATCCTCATTAGCACAGGAATATATCTGCAGATATACCGTTAGCAACCGTGTTAAGTGTTAAAGACTGACTTTGTTATTTTCATTGTTAAAATATATTTTGTATTCGTGCATGTACTTGAATTTATGTTAGAGGCTCATTTTTGTTTAGTGTATATATTATTTTCATATTAAAAGGCTTTTCTTAATGATGTATTATTCTTTGTCCAATTTTCAAGCTTTTTGTTATATATTGTTTCAGAAAGTTTTTTTTATTTTACAACGTGTTAAGATATGTTGTTAAATCGAGACAACTGATTCGTTACACAATGTGTTTTTTAGTCAAAAGTTTTATAAGTTTAGGTATGTATTCAGTGCTTGAGAATATTCATATTTTTCATTGGTTGAGGACTGTGATGACTGCCAGGCGTACAAATATTCGCAAGCTCCAAAGGGCTAAAATAATTCTTGTTCGGCACAGTTTAAAACTTTATTAGTTTTAAAATTCAAATTAATTATCAGCTTGAGATTAGTCAGCTGAGGAAGCTGAAAAATGTCATATGAGAATGTTAAAAAGGTTTCTTCTTTCTATAGAATGAACATTAACTCCAAATTTATTATTCATTGTCAATATATGTGCAGATTTTGCGTATAAAACGCGGTCAAGAAAATTGCTAGCTTGATTTTGTTTGAAGTTAATTTTTTTTTTAATTCGCAAAGTCGGGTGATCACTGCTTTCCGAGAGCATTGCAACATGTAAAATTGTGTAAGATTACGTTTTACAGGTACTATATAGAGATAATGGCTCACACCAATATGGAATGAGAATGATCAGTGATGTGGTTGCGCAGTCACGTTAGGTAAATACGGGATTTAATTTACATTCGGAGTATCATCTGAGATTCATAGTAAGAAAAAAGTTGACAAATAAACACGCTGTAGTTTTGTCTTAAATTTTTTAATAACGATTGTTGTTCGTATTGTATTGTATCACAAGTCTCCTGTTCAGTGGATCTAACAACTAAAACTAAAATCTATGCTCAGTGCATCTGAATATACCACAAAAATAAAAACACAATACTAGTGGATCGGGCAATTTATGCAATTTTATTTTCTCTTTTGTGTTAATGACAAATTGATGCTCATTGTTTGTGATTTTGTGTGCATCACCAATATCTTTCTATAATTTTTACAATACTGTATAAACGTGTAAGGTACTGTACATCAGTAAAAATCCACTCAATCATTATAATGTATTTAAAACTCAAAATACAATGGGCCTCCTTCAGTGCAAATACTTCAGAAACGTGCAGTTTGTGAAGGCACAAATAAATCAAAATTAGAACGTTGATAACTGAAGTCAGTGAGAAATACACCCTTCAGACCTTTGGAGATACTTAGTTGAAAATGAGCTGCACGCAAGAAGCTCCTTTTTCTTACTTTAGTTATCATTGTTTTTCTTAGTCAATATATCGCCCTCCCCTCGATTCACATACAAAATTCTGAGGTCTGGGCTCTTTAGAAGTTATATTATATAACGGTTCTAACTGCTTCTTTTAAATTATTATACTTTTCAGGGCATTTACTGTATATTTTACATCGCTATCATTCTGGAATAGAAATTTATCTCTTTAAGAAATGTCCGGGAGAAACATCATGGTGAATGGATATTTGTTTATAGCTTGAAAAACCACCAAATCCTTTTGCAATTAAGTAATTATTACTTTGACCTGTTGACTGCCAACTATTTCAGCTGCTAAAATACAACTCTAATGCTTCTTTATTTTGCAACTTTTCTCGTGACGCTATTTTGTATCGAAAGTGAAACAATTTGTAAGTAGGCCAAATGCATGAATGGTTCTGACGTCTAGCGTTGAAGCTATATATTATTAAGAACAAATTAACTTGTCCGTGGCACTGTGTTACCGATCGGCTTGGACGAGTTATCTCTATTACGGCACTGAATAGGTTAATGCTGTCTACACAAATCTAAGGATGTAGACAGGTTTTCTTAGATCTCTCACCCCTCCTACGACGAACGTACTGGTGTGTACTGGTTTAAAAAACCTCAAACTTTGGCTTATCAGCTCAAAATATTGTTCTTAGCATATATTTTATCCAATTTTATGTTTGTTTGTTTTTGTAAACTTAATATATATTGTCTTTTTTTTTACTTTCTGCAACGAAGGTTTAATTGTTACAACTCTTTTTTTGTAGCCCTTGTTGACGTTTCCGCATTGTAACAGCTAAACCTCTACACCAGGGTGTTCTTGAAATTCTGCAGAAAGACATTTGATAGATTTACATCTCTAAAGTTAAATATATACATATATAGAGAGAAGAACTACTAAGATTTTTTGCGTTACAGTTTGTGTAGCCACATCCAGTCATGTTTTATCTGACGACAGTGCGTTTCGCTAGTTGTCAATTTCCACTGTAAATAAGATCCACCTGTAAAGCTAGCCTATTAATCGACATGCAATCTGCTGGTAGCGAGACCGAATCATGCTTGTTCTCCAGTTGTGAAGGTTGTACTATGTTACGGTCAATCCCATTTTATATATTAGCTTTTACAGACGAATGTCCTTTGTGATGATATTGGTTAGTGTTGCCTGGAGTACATGAACGGTTTTTACCACTGATATTTGTAACCTTGAATTCCTTCCTGTTACAAAGTTCTATTCCGTAATTCTGGTTTTCGCATACTTGGTTAATTCATCTTACAGAATTCCCTAGTTTTCTTACTACAGCTAACATATCTCTTTCAGGATGGTCTTCATACCATAAGATTATTCATATTACGTTATTTTCCAAGATTAATGATTGCTAGAGATATCCCTTCTCAGATATTCTGAACTTATCTTTATGATTTGAGTATATGAATACTTTGAGTTGAAAAAGGTTTATTATAGACCCTTCACAAGGGTAATTATCTTTCTGCGACACCACTCTACAGCGAAATGCCAAAAAAATGTTTAAAAGTAGTTCTTATACTTAGCGCGCCACCTTTACACCTGCAATGGTTTCCAGACTTGCCATATCTCTTTAGTTAAAGTCCTTTTAATGTAGCTTATTTAACCCACAGTAAATTCTATATAACCCATTTGTTAGAAACATTAACTGAAGACAAAAGATGGAAGACTTTCGAAACGTCGTTGTGTCTCCACAGCAGGCAATTGCCGTCCATTCTACAAAGTTTCGTCATGAATACGCTGCCAAAACAATCTATCAAAGAATAAACAGTTTTAGATATTATATTTTTACATCTACTTTTTAGAACGGTTTGGTTGGTATTTAGATAATTTTTATTTGTATATCATTCTACACACCTTTAAGACGGAAGAAAATAACGTTTTTGTTTTGCTGTTGCTTGTGTTCGTTTGTTTATTGTTTGCAAATTTGATCTTTTGTTAACGAACTCAGAGTTCCCGAACTGCCTCGGAAACCAAGACTATCATAGCTACTAATAAATTAGTGTAAACAGCTCACCCAGTCTGGTCTCCATGTTCTGGTTTTGTATTCTATTACAAAACCTCTGATTCTGTACTTTGTAGTGGATTCTCTTGGGGACAAAATGCGCCCAGGTCTCTCAAAACACAGCTCTTAATGGACTTTCAATCCGCGCTTGTAATAATTCTCCTCCTCTCAAAAACCAGATCTCAACGATAGCCAATCAAATACTTTCTTTACTTTCTTTCTCGAACCTAACGAAAGGTCTCTGAACAAATTATGGCCATAAAATCTTGTAAGATGTCTGTAGATAAGCTGTTTTCAGTTGTTTTTCTTTTGTTTTTCAAATAAGGAAAACACGCTGAGTTAAAACGAGAAAATGTAGAACAGACGACGGAAGAACCTATAGAAATACCCCATTAGTTTTCTTTAAATTATTTATCAATACAGCTGATGTTATTTAGTATCTGATGTCCAAATACGTAGACACTTCATTTCACAACATAAAGAGAATTTGGTGTGAAAGGGCTCATTCCACACATATGAAATGTGTTACAGTATTAAGATAGTAACAATGCAAGTATGCTTTATTATTTACGTAAAATCTCGAAAAATTGATTATTTTCTACATAAAAACCTACACAATGAGTTTTATGCACTCTGTCCACTTTAGAAAATCTAATCCCGGATTTTAACTTTGTAGGTCCGTAAACTTATCCCTGTCTTATGGAAAGACTTAAGATTTGAATTGTTTTTTTTTTAAACTTATCGAAACTTTTATTATAATCCAGAACATAACATTTCATTGTACCAAAATCTTCAAGTAACCTCATTTTTCTTGCAATTTCACTTTGTAAGATAGAACAGTTGGTAAAATATACACCACTTATTTTAAATAAGCTTTAAAATGATTGAATTAATAAACGTTCAATATTTGTCTGTAGAGTAAATTAAAAAGTTTATTGTAAACTTTTAAACAGTTAATTAATGCTTCAGATTTATCAATTGATTAATACTTACAAGTGTCTGTTGTCGAGATGTAACCGATTTCTTAACATGTTCGGTTTGTGAATTCGAGGGTTCACGATTCACGTCTTATTAATGTAAGAAATGGTCAAGCGTGGTTAGGCGAGAGTAATTCGAGGGTGGCATGTTCGAATCCCGGTTGCACCAAATATGCTCGCCCTTTCAGCAGTGGAAGCGTTATAATGTGACCGTCAGTCCTACTATTCGTTGGTAAAAGAGTAGCCCAAGAGTTGGCGGTGGGTGGTAATGACTAGCTTCCTTCCCTCTAGTCTTACACTGCTAAATTAGGGACGGCCATCGCAAATAGCCCTCGAGTAGCTTTGCGCGAAATTCAAAACAAACAATGTAAGAAAAGCCCTACACTTTAGAGATACATGAGTGGCAATCATATGCCATTTTAAGTTAGATAAAAGTAATTTAATAGATGAATATGGATGTTTCGATTAGCTATTTTTTTATTAGTTTATCAAGTAGAAATTAAGATCAGCTATGCGCAGACAGTTCATGTGAAGATTTACTTAAACAGTTAAACCTAAACTAAGTCCAAAGTTGTTTTCACGTTGTTTCTATATATCTTCTTTTTATGCTCCAACTACATTGGAATCTTTTTTGTTCCTACTCAAAACATCTTTAGGTCTGTATAAAAACATCTATAAATAATATGGTGCTTATGCAACTTTTAGAAATTACTCGTTGCTCGTTATTACATCATTATGAAGGTATTAGATTAAATTTAACTGCTTGAACATCGAAATAAAGAACAATTAGATACTTATAACTGGTGACTAAACAGACGAAGTTCTAGAAATTTATTAAACGTTGAATGTCAAGGTTCAGTTACAGCATATTTCCACAACTTTATTCTGTATTATTAAAGCTATTGTTTTATCTTCTTAAAACTTGTGTGATAACCTATTTCGTATTCTCTCTTCCAATAATTTCAGCAAAACCAAATTATACATGTGTGTATATATATTTTAGTGAAATAAAATTATTTATATCTAAATAAAGTTCAATGAATAAACAAAATCACGAGTAAGGATTGCGTTGAAAACAGCAAATTCTAGCCTCTGATTAATTATACCTTAACCATAAAATATTCAAACTATAAACTAAAACACATTAACATGAATTTTTAATTGAAAAAATAATTAAATAGACTACACATATAATTTTTTTAATAAGCTGTACCTAGGATACATTTTACGATCCCATGTTGTAGCTTGTACCCTAGGATCCTTTTTTTTTAATGTGCGGCGTATTTAATTTTTTAATTAAAAAATCATCTTATTTTGTTTTGGTTCGTGGCTTAAATATTTTATGGTTATAATATATATGTTATGCTTAGAACAGTATTTTTCTTCAGCTAGTATTTTTATATTATAGCTGTGTCGGTTTAAAAAAGACACTTTAACCGCTTCACCCTTGATCCTGTCGACATTTTTGACTCCTTGTCACCAAGTTTGGAACATGCTGTTCTTTGAAAAAGAATCGAGTACAAGAGACCGTGTTTGTGATACCAAACAAGAGCTCGTAATGAACAGTATGTGGACACCAAAGCTACGCTATAGTATCGCCTCTGTCTCAAAGCTATGGATTATCCGCTTGGATAATTTGTAGGCTTCAAGACACGTGCCAGCAAGAAAACGTTTATACTTTATTAAACTGTTCCCTGAAACCATTTTTACTTTGGTAGCGACTTAAGACGTAAGGCTAAAGCATAGTCTACACACAGAGGCGGTCAAGCGTTGCCTGATTTATGAGTAGTGTGGGTTTGCGAGGTTGCGATATAACACTGTTTCTTCAGAACATGTAGTCAGTTTTGTATCTAGAATAAACTAACAAGGATTATCCGAAACATATCAATTTTCTCATATCTAGCTGCAGTAATAATAGGTATTTAATACATCTTACGTTTTTGTATATTGATAATAGTATGTGTTTCATAAGCTATAAACAATTTTTTTTCAATGCCCAGTAGAGTGTAAACTATCTTTTAAATTGAAATGCTATTATAGGTTTAAACTGAATAAAAATTAATTGTATGATCGAGAAAAATGTTTCACTGAGATTCCAGATTTGTTTACACTAACTTTTGCTATTCCAAGTAACACTGGATGGTTCAAATTCTTATTTTAAGGTATTAAGTTTCATTGAAATATAATGCTTCAGCAGCCAACACAGGGTCTGGCATGGCCTAGTGCATTAAGGCGTGCGCTTTGTAATCTGAGTGTCGCTGGTTCGCGCCCAAGTCGCGCCAAACATACTCGGCTTCGTAGTCGTGGGGGCGTTATAATGTGACGGTCAATCTCACTTTTCTCGTTAAAAGAGTAGCCCAAGAGTTGGCGGTGGGTGGTGATGACTAGCTGCCTTCCCTCTAAATTAGGGACGGCTAGCACAGATAGCCCTCGACTTGCTTTGTGCGAAATTCAGAAACAAAGCCAACCAACATATTTTGCTTGAGTCTTTCAAGAAATATACATGTGTTTGAACTCCATAAAAGTTTCTAAAGTTAAAGTAAATGATCGAATAATGTTAAATTTACCTTTAGAAACATTATGAACTTAAAATTCTTATACACTGTTTATGGATGTTCCTCTATAAATTGTTACATTATATTAAAACTGTTATATATTTTATCCTCTGAAATATGTTTGTTTCATGTAACCCCTTGATTTGTTATGTAGTGAACTCCGTTCATTTGTATGTCTTGTTTTAAACGACGTTCCAAGCATAGGTAGAAATTCTCTTCTCTAATAACAAATTTACATACATCCATTATCGAATACTGGAAGAACTTCCGTAAAAACGTCATTTTGCAGAATTACAACATGCAATCGTGAATAGAGGGTGCATTCTTATTATTTAATTCAGACGTAAAAAATTAAATATTTTAATACAGTGTTAACTATCGGGTACTACTTATTCCTACATCTTCAAAAATATAATATAATATAATATATATATATTTTTTTGCATGCAGTAAACATATGTGGTAAAGTGTTTTTATATAAAATATTTATTGTAAAAGTTTTGTTTTTCACGTGATAAAATAATTTTAAAAAGATATAAGAAATTTGATCAGATTGTATAAAGTTTAAAGAAACAGGCTAAAGACAATCAGGAGAATTAGGTAATTAAACTGGTGTAAACAATATCACATAAAGCAAAAATATATAAAAAGAGCATATTTTAACTTGGTTTTAAGGAAATATTTTAAAATCTCATCTTTATATTTCATTACAGGATTTAATTTATATCACATTACATTATAGGAATTAAATTCCCCCAAATAAATGTTTAGTGTTTTGACGCTGAATTAAACGTTTTCAACCATTAGCTTGCGTAATAAGATTGAGTACAGGTCTAAATTTTTAAGTAACGAACGTTTAAAGAAATAAATAACAACTTATACAAATAATTTTGCTGACGTATTAGCATGTTGCCGCAATAGACGAACATCGTGTCTTAGTTCTTTTCAAGAAAAGATATTTGTAGACAGAAAATCTTTAGCGAGATCAAGTCAAAAAGTGCAACACCTCGAACCAGGAAAACTTCAAAACAGTATGCATTATATTCTCTGCGGAATCGGAGAGGCCTTGCAAGTCAAAGTGTGTCGAACAACAAAGGGTTCCGAAACGATACCCTCAAAACAATCCAAATCAACGCTTTTATTAGCAAAGTGAAGTCTGTGGCTACGAAAGAGAACGCTCTAGTTCAAACAACTAGCTGGCTGCATCTCCTGGTGCCGTTAATAAGATAATAAACAAGGACGGGAAGTTCAATAAGGCTCTCTTAGAAATCAACGGTTGTTTTCATGAGAGAGACAACAAAGAAATTGGAGATTTTAGAAATCACATTCGATTAAGTACCTGTCGTGTCTGCTGAGGCAACTCCAATGGAGGTTTTTTTTTCATTGGTTCACTTAAACTTGACCTTTAAAACTGACGTCCTATTAAAGTGTAGAGCCTGTATAAAGTTTATCAGTGAATACCGTTTAAGATTAATAGATTTGTTTGGGATTGTGGTATCTGGCAATAGTCTGTGGTCCCAGATGTCGTATTAACAAAGAACGATGCTTTAGAAAGGGTTTGTTTGCTTGTGTTGGATAATGCGCAAAGCTACACGAGGGCTATCCACTCATAATTCCTAATTTAATACGTTAGGACTAAAGAGAAGACAGCTAGTCATCACCACCTACCGCCAACTTTTCATGAATATTTTAAGCCCTGGTAATAAGTTATACAGTTGATTTATTTGGTAGAGGTACATTCTCGTCAAAACATGAAAAGGCCCAATTTGTGAAATTAACTATCAGTTCATATTTCACTATTTCAAGATCTTTGGCATTATATAAAATATCTGTAGCTGAATGTAAGTCACAATGTCTTGATTGGCTTATATTACTTAGCATACTGGTGACGTTTTAAAAACATAACAATCAGTCTCTGTGTCCACGTTCATGCTGACTCTTTAAAACTGGGAACATATGGTTTGTAATTGATTGTCCTTTTTTATGTTTTGTTAAGACAAATACAAGTTACAAAAATTATTAATAAATTGCAAAATATTTACTTCTAACGAAGGCTGAAATCACCTTGTAAAAATAGTGTTTTGGAAACAAAACAGATCCGGTAGTTGTTAACCATAATAATGTTAAAATATCGTAGTTTGATGCAAGTTTTAAATTGGGAAATTTATATAACGGTTGATAGCTATACCAATGTTAAAATATGGTGGCTTTATTAGTTTTAAACAGGAGGATTGATTTAATGATTGAAGCCATGCCAATGTTAAAATATCGTAGATTTATAAAGGTTTTAAGTGGCTACAATAATTTCACCATTTGTTACCATACCAATGTCAAAACATATTTGGCTATGACTTCACTCAGAGAACAGCTTAGAATCTTATCCAAAGTATCAAATTTCTTTCCTCAGTGGATAACTAGAAAGTCTGTATGTTCATAACGCTAAAAACTGGGTTTTGATTTCCAGAGTGAGCACAGCTGTTGTGTAGTTTTGCGCTTAATAACAAACTAAGACTTCACATCAAATAAAATCCAGTTAGAGGACGTGTTGTTCTATGTTTCACCTGAAACGTCATTTTTATATATGCATTTCAATCTAATTTATTTGAGAGTTAATGGGGAAAATATCAGCCTCTGATGTGTGTTATAATATTTATAAAGATTCTATGTTAATGAAGAAATTCTACAGATTAATGAGTTATGCTTGCTCATTAATCCTCTCTGTTACTTTAGAAATGTTTAAGTCTACCTTCTTAAGTCATATAATTCCTGTTGGACAAGGAATCACGTGTTTTCTACATCTTTGTTTATTTTTTTATTTCTGTCTTTTTGCAGGTGTAAGTATCTATACTGTAAAGAAAGGCATTAACTACAAATGTATTAGTGTAACACGGTATTTACATGTAAACATTAATTACAAAGATATTAGTTTGACATGATATTTACATGTAAACATTAACTGCAAATATATTAGCGTGACATGGTATTTACATGTAAACAGTAACTACAAAAGTATGAATATGGCATGACATGGTATTTACACATGAAGAGTGATTATACAAATCTTAGCGTGAATTATTTTTAGCGTGTATGGCATCATATTAAAAGATCCAGGGATTGAGCTGTGATATGCCTGTTAAAATGCACCAATCTTTCGGCTACGTGAGAATTATGACTGTGATATTAAACCCTTATATTCAGTTGAGATTAGTCTCATAGGTAGCGAGTGCTGTTATCTGATTGTTCTCTCTCTGGTTAACAATTCTAAATCAGGAAAAAATGCAATGTATGATTCTTAGTCTAAACTGACTTAACGGGATGAACTGTGAATACTAAGTTAGCACGTTTACTTCATCAACCCATTTTGATACATCCATATTAAAAGCTCTCTTTGCTTGGTTTGTTTTGTGAAATAACCATAAATTAATTGGTTGGCTTCTGTAAGATTAAATCATTTGCTTAACACGTAAGGTTATTAATGCTTTAAATAGCGACCTGTCTTATATTTCTTATCTATTTTTTTGCAGCGAGTGAAAACCTAGTGTACAAAATGTAATAAACTTTCCAATAAAATGTTTGTCTGCCTTCAACCGGTAACCGTAAGGTGTTAAACTTTCAGTTGTCTTACGTATGTCACTTGCATAGCATTTACCAACTTAACCTCGCTTGCACGTGCTTATTGTTGCTAAACCAATATGTATATATTGTGATAACTAATACACATATCTCAACACCGTCAAGCAATCAGTTCACGCTAATCAGCAGACAAGTGCTCGTGGATATAAAGGGCAAGCTTTCTTCTCCGTTACCATGACAACACAAATGAAAGCAACCGTATAACATGATTTAATACGTGTTCTAATATTAAATTATGTCGAACTTGTAAGAGAGAATACTTTATTTCAGCATTGCACAACTACAGTGGCCTAACGACCCTCCTCATTAAACAATGCAGCTGTGAATAACAACAGGGTAGTAATCTCAGCACCACTAATTACTCGATGATGTTTCTTGGAGGTCATTATTATAAGTAGAAAATCTTAACTGTTCTTTCCATTTTACATTATTACTACGTATCGTTATTAATGTTTAAAACACTTCTATAATGATACTTCCTCCTTTTCCATAGAATATTCTATTTAATGAACGAGGCCACTTGAAAGGATTCTTGAACAGTAACAAATGGTTTCCAAGAAACTTCATTTCTTGACAGACTTAATTCGTCTAAATTCATAGATTTGCTTAACAAAACCAAGAAGATTTATATATCCAACTTTGAAAATTGCATACTTGACAAAAATGTCTCAATCAGAAATTATGCATAACAAAAGACGTGTGAAGATAAATCATGTCGACAGTAGTAACAACTTCCTTATTCTCGGTACAATTAATTTAAGCTGAGTTATAGGAGTTTTTGTGCGTACGTATATTTGTTTGTTGTTGTTTTCAAATTGGACACGAAAATCAGTTTATAAAGACGAATGTCGATAGTCTGATTTTAAACCCCTGCTCATTTTAAGCCGATATGTTGAAAAAGACGAGAGCAGTGTCGTCCACGGACATTTTGATTTTTCTTCAACGAATTAACCACGGAAACCAGTACTAGGTAAGGCGTCAGGTTTTCTATCTAAAGTCCTTGCATTTTAACTGAGTTTTAGTGAAGTAGAATCACTCAGGAATGGATAACTAACCCACTATATCCTGTTTTCACGAGGCTATACCGCTGAAACACCTCATACAACTAACTACAGATCAATAGACATTTGTGAAGTTAACATGCTAACACGGCAAAGAGAGGCCAAATTCTTAAAACATAATTAAATTTCCGAACCAGCACAATAGGAAAGTGCTCCAGGGTGTGATGGTCGTTAGCCTGTTTCGACTCCAAATCCTTTCTTCACTGAAAAGAAACGGAAGAAGAAAAAAACCGATAGATATTTCCTAGTTTTAATATCTCTAAATGTATTTACGAAGCCAACATTTTTTTTTCAAATAAAAATGTTTTTGAACGCTAATGTTTGACTTCAATGGAGTTGTTTAAGGAAAACATGATTTTGAACGCTAATGTTTGACTTCGATAGGGTTGTTTAAGGAAAAAAAATGTAAGTAGTTAGCAAATTCTCTTTATTTAAGATAAGTGGTATACTAACAGAAATGCTAATATAAATCTAATGTTTGCTTATTTTTGACATTAGAGAATTTGTCTTGTTATTAGTATTGTATTAGTGTTTTTGTTTTTACTTAATGCAAAGCTACTAACTTGGCTTTATTGACCGTCCATCTTCAGGAAGCGAATCCTGGATTTAAGCGTTTTACTACTGACCCACCTGGAGACATTGCGTTATTAAACTAATTTATATTGTAATATATCTTAGCTATGTTTATTTATTGTTAATCACAAAACTACTCGATGGATTCTCTGTGTGGTGACAGTAACATATTTTGAAACCCACGTATTTAGCAGTGTAAACCTTCATACTTACTGGGAGCTTATTATGTTGGGAACTTACTTTTTAGTGATATATATAAATATAAATATAGAAGTCTATTAGTCTAAAGATTATTCTACAGGAGGTAATTGTGACTGGCTGGCAATAAATTCGACAATAAACGAACAACACCTACTGCAATTGGTTTTATAACAATATATATATATATATATATATATTTAAATCAAGTTAATTCTTAACACCATGGACTTCATAGTTGTATCTTAAACATTGTAAAATTATCTTCTTCTGGTCAAAAATCTACTTTGGCCATTTCAATTGTTTTAGAAATAAATTTCGTTTCTTTGTTGCTGTTTTTTAAATTTTACTCTGACTCAACTTCTCTTTTACGTGACTTTACTTTTACTCTATCTCCATTTGTCTCGCAGCAACTATTTATATGCATCTCACTTTTCAGAAATCTCCATAACCTTGACATTGATGGATCACAAACACAAAGTAAATAAATTAATAATACTGCCTGCACTAAACATTATTTTCTATTCAAAAGTCTTCATTAAACTGTTTTACTTTTATCTTTACCAATGTTAGTAATTACTTGCTTACATCTAATTGATGTGTTGCCCCCCAGTAGCACAGTGGTATGTCTGCGGACTAACACACTAAAAACCGGGTTTCGATACCCGTGGTGGGCAGAGCACAGATAGCCCATTGTGCAGCTTGTGCTTAATTCTAAAAAAACAAAAAAATTGTCTTGGTATTTTTAATATGCAATAATCACCACAATAGATGTTTTCGTTTTGAAGAAAAAAATTAAAGTTTCTGAGTATTAATTTTTACGCCTGGCATGGCCGAGCGCGTTAAGGCGTGCACTCGTAATCCGAGGGTCGCGGGTTCACGCCCGCGTCGCGCTAAACATGCTCGCCCTCCCAGCAGTGGGGGTGTATAATGTGACGGTCAATCCCACTATTCGTTGGCAAAAGAGTAGCCCAAGAGTTGGCGGTGGGTGGTAATGACTAGCTGCCTTCCCTCTAGTCTTACACTGCAAAATTAGGGACGGCTAGCACAGATAGCCCTCGAGTAGCTTTGTGCGAAATTCCAAAACAAACAAATTAATTTTTACTAAAATTTCATAGTAAGCTCTTCATTTTCCACATGATTTAATTATTATTTAATTTTTATTCGGCAACTTCTAAACAGCAATTCTAAATAAGTAAACGCACACATACGGATTGCGAGTCGCACGCCTTACGCGCTTGGCCATGCCAGACCCACACATACGTACACCATTGTGTATAACGCATTGTGAATTATCGTGCTTCGTATTATTGAATACGAGGAATACTGCTATATCAATAATCAAATTATATTTACACTTCTCTCACGTACACTCAAGTGGCCGAGACATTTCGGTCAAATAAGATTTGTTTGTCAAGTTCGTGTTCTGATCCAGTAATTCAAAGTGATCTGCAAAGTTAGTATTGGTTGATTGCACATGGTGTACTTATTCACACTGCCAATAAAATAATATTTTTCTAGTTGTCTGTGAATTACACAAAGACATTTTACTGACGTAAATCCATCGTAGATCATGGTGCATCTATAACAAAACTACTAGTTTAGTCATTTATATCCTTAACAGTTACGTCCTTGCGTTCTTTTGATCAAATTCGTAGCTCCGAATTTCTTTGTACTTCGAGATTTCCAGAAACTTTCTCTGTTATTTTCAGAGGAGTTATTGCATCCCATTTCTCCTCTTCCCTAAAACAAATGGTTTAGTAGAACTCGTCGTTTGAAGAAGAGAATAAAAGACTTGAAATAATAAATAGACCATAGAACTTAGCGTGCCGTTTTCTTGAAGTTGAACTGTAAGAAAGATGCCAAGAATTTTCCGAGATTTGGATAAAATAAATGGTTTTGGCAGCAATCTTGATACTTCCTTAAAAGGAAATGTGCAACCGTTAACTTACTCGTGATTTCAGACTTTTTGTTTGTTTTGTTGTTTCTGCAGTAAATTCTGAGTCAGAACAATGCCAGTGGTTTTTATTTAATGTTTTTTTTTTATTTTTCCCCTACAGTAATCGAAAGCCAAAGGTACCGCTATGTCAATAGGTCACTGCAAAATACAGGTTCAATTCTGTTAGAACTTCTAAGAGTAACTTCTCTGGTAACATTCCTTTTGAGACTGTATGGTGACTGTGTGTTAGCATAATGCTACTGAGCTTGTCAAACGGAAAAAAGCTAATCCTTTTAAATGTGTTAAAGGCATACTATTTTCGAAAAATATTATTGTTCAGTAAGTCCAAAATTACTTCTAGTTATTGGATAGTATTTTGTTATTTCTTTGTGAGTTTCACTTCTTTTCAGTAATTATGTGAGTTAAACCATACTTTCCGTACAGAACAGTACCTAATGGTAAAAAATGAATTAATTTACACTCACACACACGCATATATATTTAAACATTATGATGAGAAAAAAAGAGTCGTTCACATTTTGAAGAGACTAATCTCATACAGGCGTATTATTGTTTTCTAAAGGGGTTTTTTAGAACATATTCAGAAATATATGCAATTATTTCTTTCTTTCACGTAGAAACATAAACTAGTTTCACAGGGGTAAGGGTTGTAATTTCACTTATTTTTTTATACTTCAGATACTATTTTTACTATTTCTTTAAGTTATTCAATAGTTGGGAGGCGCTAGAGAAATATAAGGGGCTTATGTCACTTTTCTTTTCAAAGAAGGTAATAGAAATTGTCTCAGTATTTATAGACCTGTTAGTCTTACATCAGTTGTGGGCAAAGTTCTGGAAAGTCAGATAAAAAATGCTTTACAAAGTTTAACATAGTTTAGAATTGTATTGGATGGTCAACGTGGTTTTATTAAGGTAAACCTTTGCCTTATAAATATTTTAACATATTTGAGAATGTTACTGCTTATTTAGCTTAGAGTAAGAGTGTAGATTTGGTATATCTGGATTATCATAAAGCACTTATTAGGTGCCATACAAAAGGCTTGCAAAATCTTTATTTGTATGTGGAGACAAGTAAGCTCATTCGATAAAAGAGTGACTGAATAGATGAAAACAGTGGTTTGTTATAAATGGAGCTTAGTCAAACTGGATTATTTCACAAGTGAGGAACCTCAGGGCTCAGTCTTATGACTTTCGATCTTTTTTTTACTTGCATCAATAACATAGGCTAATGGTCAATAAATTACTCAAGTTTGCTTAAGATATTAAGGTCTTGTGTTGTTGATTGTGAGGATACTGCTGCTGATTCACACAAGGATTTAGATCATTTAGTGAGTTGGGCAAATAAATAGCAGATGTGTTTTAATTATAATAAATGCAAGATAATGCTTCTAGTTTATCATAATTTGAATGATAAGTATAATTTGGATAAATATCCTTAACAGCGTTATGAACGAAGGGTATCTTGATGCAATGGTTTATCATTCTCTTAAGTCATAAGCAATGTGCTGTTTCTAGTGGTAAGGCAAATAGGATTTTAGATTTTATCAACAAAAATACTGAGTACAAGAGATTATAATTTCGCATTATAGGTGACTGGTTAATTCACATATGTAGCACCGTGTTCAATTTTGAAGTCATTACTTTAGAAAATATATTGACTGGTACTTGTGATGGAGGGGTTGTTATACAAGGAGGGATTAAGATATCCGAAACTTTCTCTTGAAGAAAGAAGAGTTAAAATATATGGATGAAGTGCTTAACATTTTGTAAAGGGAACTGATAATGTTGACGCATCATGTTTTTTGTACTTAATAGTGAGAATGGTTAAGACAGTTTTATTTTTCTAGCAGGATGGTTAGCCTTTGGAAAGGGTTGCCTTCGAATTTTCTGGAGACAGTAAATTTAAATGAATTTAAGAAAAAGCTTAATAACTATATGAGGGATAAGAGATGGCCTTAAGTGTTTCTGTTTATTTTATTTTTTTTATTTCAGAGAATAAAACAACCTAGATGGACCAATAGGTACTTCGTTTTCCTTAAACGTTGTTATGTTAATGTTAAACCCACATTTAATCTATATATCAATACACGAAAAGTTTCAAATTCATGCTTATTTAAAATTCAAGAACTATATGGAACTGAAGACCCCTTACACTTAAAAATTGTTATTCATGTTAATTACCAAAACCTCTTTACTTTTCAAACAGTCGATCAGTGAATGCAGTGTCACATTCCAGGTTAACACAGGATAAGAGAAATTGGAATTTCATCTTCGTAGCCATATTGTGTTTCTCGGTCCGAGCAGAAGACATCTTTATAGATGATTTAACAAATCACAACGGAGCTAGACGTGATCGAAGTATTAGCATTCCCGGATTGTGAATTTGTGAATCCAAGGTTCGAGGTTTGTTAAGAAAACAAATGCGACCTGTAGGTGTTTATTGCACTATTGGATCAAACAAATATTAACCAGCTGCCTTTCTTATATGTCCATCAAAATGGGAGTTAGTTACGCGCAAATAATCTTTGTGTGGTTTCGCGTGAAACTCAAATAATCGATTCTCAGGAGGAAAAGCGTATTAATGAAATGCTGGCTCTAATTTTACTTCATCTTTTATTATGTAAGCGACAAGTTCATAAAGTTACAACGGTAAAACCAGAGCCTTGATTTAACATGTTGGGCTGAGCACTAATAGCCCATTACATAGTTTGAGGTAAAAAAACAGCAACACTTTACACCAATTGCTCAAAACTGGGATTAAATATTTTTTTATTCTTGGCTTCAGATTTACTTATTAAAAGAAGAAATGTATCGAGAACTTATAGTACATTGCTGATGAATTATAACTTTTATTTAATTTTAGGGAAATGTGGGAATTCGTTACGAATAAACGACAAAATTTTATACACTTTGTATTTCTGAAAAAAGAATACAAAACACACTATCTTAAAGCAATGTTTTACTAATGAAATTTATATAAAGTAAACATTTTTGTTTTTCTTCATTTTCCCAAACCTCTTCTACTGATGGTAACCTAGAGGCGCAGCGGTATATCTGTAATCTTACACGCCAATATTTGTGATGGGCACATCACAGATAGCCCAACATGTAAGTTCGATAAATTTCCAGGTAAAATGCTTATTGCTAACAAGATTCCTTGTTTTTTCGATAATTATAGTTGAAAGGTCAACTATTAATGGACTGAGTAACTAGGAGCGAACCTTAACAAACCTGCTAATATTCTACTAATTGACCAAACAGTAAATGTAAGAATGTTCAGAAAGTCATCTGTACAGAAGTCGCATTGTTTCTAGCCTTAAAGGTATGATTTTCTTTCTCTGTTTCGATTTTCTATTTTTTACTCTTTAAATTTAATTTTAAAAAAATAATATTTGTTTATATCATAAATGACTGTATACATTTTTGTAATTAAATCGAGAAAAAATGCAATTTGAATTTATTTTAATAACTGTTAGTACAAATATTATATAAAGAGAACTAGCATTTTTTAAAATTTCTCTGAAGTTCAGAGTGTCACCTAATAGCATTCGCTAAACACATTTTTAAATTAATGTTCGAAGAATATTTATTGACGTCTGCATTTAATCCCAACTTTTCTACGCGCGGCACATTAATGTATCAGTCAAAACATTTTCTCAGTACTTTTAACTGAAAAGGTAAAATATTTTTATTGTCATTATTTAAATCGTGTGGCACAAGCTTACAACAACAGAATTTGTTTGGTTGGTTTTGAATTTCGCGCAGAAATACACGATATCTATCTGCTCTACTCGTCCCTGATTTTGGAGTGCAAGACTAGGTTCGAACTCGTAACCCTCAGATTATGAGTCCTGTGCCCTAACCAACTGGCCATGCCTGGCCTAGCAACAGAGCTAAATGATATAAAAATTACCCACCAAAACGTAACGCCAAAATGTTTTCCTAAGAAAATTCCATGTCAGAATCCAACGGTTTTTCTGCATATGTTTTATCGGCTCCTAAGACTTACTGTTACGCTTCTGTTCAACTTTTTTAAGATTATAAATGATTGTTTAGTATTCTGCTTGAATCTCTATTTAAAGTGCAGAAGGTTTTTATTTTCCTTTGCACAAAGGAACGTCTTCAAGCAACAAAAAATGTTTCAATTAATGCTTAAAAGAAGAAAGGAAACGTAAATAGTTTTGAAGTTACCAACAAATTCCAGCTTTTGAGTCAGCTAACATTTTAACGTTAAATATATCGAAAAAGAAGTATTATCCGGTAACATTTAACTTTATATAACCACTACAGGGTCTCCACGGTTAGTCTTAAGGCTTTTAACTAAAACAATCGGATTACGATATGCACCAAGGACAGAGCAAAGATATTCCATTGTGTTAAAAGCTTGTTTGTTTGTTTTTGAATCTCGCGCAAAGCTACTTGAGAGCTATCTGCGCTAGCCGTCCGTAATTTAGCCGTGAGGGAAGGCAACAAGTTATCACCACACACCGCCTACTCTTGGAATACTCTTTTACCAACGAATAGTGTCATTGAGCGTAACATTATAACGCCCCCACTGCTGAAAAGGCGAGCATATTTGGTGTGACAGGGATTCGAACCTGCTACCCTCGGATTACGAGTCAAGTGCCTTAGCCACCTGGCCATGCCGGGCCATTCTTCGTTTGTAATTAAGCACAAAATCACATGATGGGGTATCTATGATCTGCCAACCACGGGTATCGTAAACCGGCTTCCAGCGTTGTAACTCCGCATGTATACCGCTGTGCCAATGAGGGCGCCTTAATAACAAGCAAAAAAACTTAAAATCGAATCCGAACGGAACATTAAGATAACATATTATTATACTAGCTTACTTAATTTCTTACATCATTTTTTATTCAATTAGATTTAGAGCTACAAGCAAAACTGTGAAATCAAAATTGTTGGTTTACAATATGAAATGGTACAATGTTACTTGTATATGCCTAATATAAGTACTTAACTTGTTTCCAGATAAATCACTTTATTTAGTTTACTCAAATATGGTCTTTGGAGCCCCGACGTTGACTTTAATGGCAGGTTCATTGACAAGAGGCGTGGGATGGCCAAGCGTGTTAAGGCGTGCGACTCGTAATCTGAGGGTCGTGGGTTCGAATCCCGATCGCACCAAACATGCGCGCCCTTTAAGCCGCGAGGCGTTATAATATTACGGTCAATCCCATTATTCGTTGATAAAAGAGAAGTTCGAGAGTTGGCGATGGGTGGTGATGGCTAGCTGCTTTCCCTCTAGTCTTACACTGCTAAATTAGGGACAACAAGTACAGATAGTCCTCGAGTAACTTTGCGCGAAATTAAATAAAAAAACAACAACAAACAAACAATAAATATGGCATTATGACAAAAGCAAAAATAAATTAATGAGTGGCGATATTTCGAAACTAAGAGCTCATTGAATGAATTTGAGTTACAACCAATAAAGGGCTTTTAATTTACATTATACAAAATTTCAAAGTGATTACACGGCTAGATATATTTAATTTTAAATGTTTTATTAGATTTTTCCTGTTCGGAGCTAATAACAGTAACCGTGAGAAATATATGAAAATACAAACAAATAATCGATTAAAGAAACTCAAAGAGGTGGAATACTGTACATATCTGGAACAATATATCAAACAGTTCTTTGCCAGAAAACATTTTATTGACTTGTTATATCAAGTATTTGACATCAGATTTGATACAGTCGATTGCTTGTTTGCTATGTTACTAAACACAAAACTACACAATCGGCTATCTCCTTTGTCCGTCACGCGTATCGAATCCCGGTTTTTAACGTTATAGGCCTTCAGACTAGCAGCTGACTCACTGATGAGTACTATGGTAAATGTATAAACAACCATTGTTTATTTATGTGATGGAAAGTTTATTACACAGTTAAGTTTGTTATAGAAACACTCACATCAGCGAAAATCGTTCGCTCTAGTTTAACAGCAATAACGTTTGAATTTTAACTTTATGAGTAACTGTAGGATATTTTGGAACATTTATGTTAATGATTTTATATGTGTCGACCATAGAAATTTATGGAAAAGTTTGAAGTTGAAAATTACAAAAAGTGAGTACGATTTTTGGATTAGCTCAAGTGGTACTGGGCGTACATCAATTACAAGTCAGAGGTCTTCTGGATCTGATATTACACGAGGACTATCACACCACCATTCATAATAAAACTACGTAATGAGGTATAAACTTATACCAATAATACCATGTCATCTCATGTTAAGAAATCCAAGATTGACATCGTATAGAAAGACGAGTGTATGGAAAAAGTCAAAACGTAATTAAAATCGCGCTTACACAATGGGAGCTTTCTTTGCTCTGCCTACGAGACGTATTGGAATACGATTTCTCGCAGTGCTGGTCCGCAGACATGCCGATGTGCCAATGTGGGCGACGCTTTTCATCGTAATAAAAGAATGTAAATAATTAGGATCAGCGACGAGAAGGATCGAAAGACTTAAAGTTTGTAAATTATAGAATCCAGGAAATCCTCCTTACGTGCGTGTTAAACACTTGGTCGTGGAAACACATCGGCAGAAGACGTCTCGTTGTGAATACATAGCAGAAGGCATTACACCACCAGCAAATATGAAAGTATAATAAACTAGCTGCTTCCATAATGAGATCGTCATTATGTAATAGCGTATTAATGGAGAGACAATATACAGATATATATATAACAAGGCCTGCTAATACGTTTGGGTCATGGTGATGCTACAGATGTCCGAATGAACTTGCTATTCAAAAGCCGATTTACATTTCCACGTTAAACGGTATCAGAAGCTTATTCTGTTGTTACACCTCGTGCATTTGCTTAATACTGTTTTAATGGATTATCACTTATCATCTATTAAAATACATCGTCAGCAATAAATGCGGACAGCTTATAAGATTAGTACATCTAGATCGGACATTTACTCTTGCATTTCTAGCCGCCGCTGGAGAAAATCAGTTCCAACAGACACAGTAATCAATGTTTCGGCTTATAATACCTGTTTCGAACTAACTAAACAATATTCGCAAATCTTTATCTCTTACGGAACGTGAGAAAGGAGTTAAAGTACTTTGTGGGTACACTTCTTATGGACTACTTGAAATACGTCAGAGAAATGACCGTACAAAGAAATATACTATGTTATAGTATACACTCTCTTGTAACTTTGACGTATTTAGAAATTTCTGAATACAGTGTGGCCTATCTTCTTCTGAGGTTCACACGAAACAATACAAAAGTAATCTGCGTAGGTCGACTCTAATTTAACACCGATAGACTTGCGGAGAGACAGCAAGCTAACACTACACACAGCCAGCTAATCGTCACGCTTTTAACAACGAGTAGTAAGATTGGTCGAAGCATTACAATGTCCCCACAGCTGAAAAGGGACGGCCATGTTCGTCGATAGGAATCGAACCCGCAACTCTCAGTTTACTAGTCGTGTGCCCTAACCATTTGGCCATGCTGGACCCAACAAAGTATGTCACTTAAATAGATCTTAGTAAAACATAACACAATATATGAAAATAAATACTATCTAACAGGTCAAAAGTACGGGACTGGTTGTTAGGATCGTTGATTCGCAAACATGTTTGCCCTTTCAGCCGTGGAGGCGTTCTAGTGTTATGGTCAATCCCACTATTCGTTGGAAAAAGAGTAGCTCATGAATTGACGATAGGTTGTGATGACTAGCTGCCTTCTCTCTGGTCTTTCACTGCTAAATTAGTACAGCTAGTACAAATAGCTCTCACGTAGGTTTGGGCAAAATCCAAACAACACCAAACTAAACCAATCTTTTAACTTTGTGCAGAATGCCTTTTTGTATGATTAATGATAATTAAAATTCATCTTTTAAAAGTTTAAGTTAAAGACATACTTTTAGAAAGTTAATGAGCTCATACAATATAACAACTAACTGTATAAACATTACACAGTTTCTTTTAACAGTGATTAAAATATAAATTTCTTCTTCTATTATTTACTAAAATGTTCACCTTAGAATTAGGTAAAACAAGTAATTTTTCTCAAGTCGAAAATTAAGACATATGTTTGTATATTATATCACGTTGAAATCATGTTTAACTTTTTAATAACTCGGGTGTCCCCGTAAGTACAGAGGTATTTGTACGGCTAAAATCAGGGGTTTGATTTGCTTCGGTGGGTTCAGCAGGTCGCCTGATGTGGCTCTGCTGTAAGAAAGCTCAAACAGAATAACTTAGGCCTTTACCAAAGTTATAATTACTTATATTTGTAAATAATGTAGCTTCGATAACTAAGCCATTGTCGACTGGTAAAGTTATTGTTATCTTCCTTACATTTTCACTTTTTATTTACTCTAACGTAAATTGTACTCACAAAATGCGTATAACGGAAATTGTACTCACAAAATGAGTATAATGGAAATTGTTTTCTCAGCTCAACCTGGGTGGCTTAACATATGAAATAAAAATAATGTGAAAGGTCAATAAACACTTTATTTATTTATTATTGTTATTTTGAGAAGAAGTTGTGTCGTTTTCCCCCACTTTGCATTGTTACCGATTCCAATTCTCATGGATTCTGTATGACTTTACTATTAGTAATAGTGTAATAAATGTTGCTTAGGATAACTTTCCTCTTTTAAATAAAATCCCGGATAGATTATGTAGCTGTCATGAAAAAAAATACTTTTCTGTGGACTTTTAGACATTTCAAACGTAATTTAACATATGCAAAAGTAATAGTAGTCTTCTATGCCTGCTTTCACCAACTAGCTGCACAAAGGGTGAAAAGCGTGTACGTTAATTACGTACTTCAGCTAACCTGTGAATGCTTGCGTTCCTTTGCTTCGAACTCGTGCTTCGAATTTCTTGTCAGTGGGTGTGAAATAAAAGTGATTGTCAAGTCTCATTATTCAATTAAAGTAGCTCAAAAGGTGACGGCGGATGGTGTTTAATAGCTACCTTCCCTCCGAACTAGTAGCTCAGAATTAGAAACATCTAGCTCAATTAGTCTTTACGTGGCTCTGTGCAGAAGTTCCCGAACAAACAGACAACGGAGGTACTATGTTTTTAAATAAATGACAATTAAATACAGTTAGCCCTACCTGGCAAGAGAATACGTTTCATCTCTGGATGTTTTGCACACGTGTCATGAAAACATGGCTGACAAATACTTATCCTGTGTCCCTCGGAGTTTCCTAATAAAAAACTTTAAAAAAGATGTCAGCCTCCACTGACATAGCACAAGGCACGGCATGACCAGGTGAGTTAAGGCGTTCGGCTCGTAATCTAAGGGTCGCAAGTTCAAATCCCCGTTGCACCAAACTGCTCGCCCTTTCAGCCGGGGGGGGGCGTTATAATGTTAAGGTCAGTTCCACTATTCGTTGGTAAAAGAGTAGCCCAAAAGTTGGCAGTGGGTGGTGATGAATAGCTACCTTTCCTCTAGTCTTGCATGCTAAATTAGGGACAGCTAGCGCAGATAGCCCTCGAGTAGCTTTGCGCGAAATTCTAAACAAACAAAAACATAGTACACAAGAACAAGGTTGTTATAAGGCGTATTTTTTACCACATCTTTCTGAAGCCAGTAGTATAAGTATTGCAGTTTTTTAGCCCGTGGTTTGGAGATAACATAAAAAAAACAGAACAATTCCAGTGAATTTAACTAGCCAAAATAAGAAATCATGTATAGAAAACATTAAGCGGCCATTGTGGGGGAGAAAATTAAATCTCACGTGCGCACATCTCTCGAGAAATGTATGTCAATGAGACCCGTCATGCCGTTTATACAGAAATTTGCTTTAAACTTATGTCCATCTGTGATCAATATATTTATCAGTTGAGCGAGTTTAAGATATTCAATTATCATGTTTAAACCAAGAAACAGAATGTATGTGAAACCTATATAAACCTTGTTATCTAAACTGAATAAATTAATTGTTTTACTACATTTATTTATATGATAATCAGCGAAATGGGTTTAAGGCATTATGCTCCTGACACCACTGCACTAACAAAATAGAAATTGAAAATCTGCACTTCTATAGCTTCTGTACTCTTAGCCTTCCCCCTTTTAAAATATATATATTTGAAGTGTAACTAAATAATTGTTAATATTTATTTACTCTCATGCTGCCCTCTTAGCTTTATCGAAGATAACGTCGACCTTTGTGTTTTTAAACTTTAACCTAAAAGTCCATAGCTTTTGAAACCACTACTTATAACTTCAGAATGCTCTTATTCGTTCCCTTTTAGGAGGCATCTAAGAGAAGAATGTAATTGTAAAAATGTTTATGTTTATTTTACTTGTTTGTTACAGAAAATAACATCTCAAAGAGGTAAAAATGAAATAGACAACCCGTTTTAAACCATTAAGAGAATACAACACACTGAGCACTATATAACTTAAGAGGTAAAAATGAATCAGATAACCCGTTTTAAGCCACGAAAAGAATACAACCCACTGAGCACAGTATAACTTATGAGGTAAAAATGAAGCAGACAACCCGTTTTAAACCATAAAGAGAATACAACTCACTGAGCACTATATAACTTAAGAGGTAAAAATGAATCAGATAACCCGTTTTAAGCCACGAAAAGAATACAACCCACTGAGCACAGTATAACTTATGAGGTAAAAATGAAGCAGACAACCCGTTTTAAACCATGAAGAGAATACAACACACTGAGCACTATATAACTTAAGAGGTAAAAATGAATCAGATAACCCGTTTTAAGCCACGAAAAGAATACAACCCACTGAGCACAGTATAACTTATGAGGTAAAAATGAAGCAGACAACCCGTTTTAAACCATAAAGAGAATACAACTCACTGAGCACTATATAACTTCAGACTTTAATGACAACAACCGGCAATTACATCATACAATCTTCAATTGAACATTTAATTATGATAATATTTTACATTAGCAGTGGTTAATGGCATATAATACAAACAAACAATACATCTCAATATCCAAGTTACACCCTACTACCTATAAGCTAAAGGTTCGGGGCTTACGTCATTCATGACCTCTAACTCAAATGTATCAACATTTAACTTTTATGTACAATATACGCTTCAATACGACTGATTACCGAGTTTCTTACTCCATGATAATCGTTTCAGAAAGCGTTTTCCTTCACCAAATAATTCAATTTATTGTTTTTCTTACAAGCGAAGAAGTGTTATTCTAACAAACAGTTTCAGTAATAGAGTTTCATTAAACAACTTTCCAAAAAAGTCTGAATTTGTAGCAGTGATATCCAAGCGCTTTGCTATTGTTACCCAACGAATATTACCATGAGAACTAACAACTGTCTTTATAAGCTTCAAAAATCGTTCACTTTTCAGACTAAATATAATACGTAGACTGTTTATATTCCCACGACAAGAAACACTACAAGTTTTATTTATTTATTACATTTGGCTCGGATCCACGTATCTCCATATTTAAAGATCAGAGTTCTGAGATCATAAAGGCTACTTTGCCTATAACCAGTTGACACGAGCACCAACAAATTCTTGCCACCCGTCATCTTTTAGTGGGAAGAAACAGTAGACGTTTTATCATAAAGCAGAGCGCGAACCCATAAACGAAGTAACAGGTAAAATCCAACTTGGGCCTCGAAGAACTGCTCTGTTTATCTGGGACATAAAAAAAAAATCAGATGTCATTTATACATAGGGGGAACAAGGACAATACGAAACATTTTAAAAGCATTATTTACTGAAACAAATTAATTTGTTAACATGAGCTATTTAATATTCTATTATTTTGACATTACTCATCATATTCAGAGAAGTCTGAATAAAGCTGAGAATCTAATTATTATGATAACATCTTAAATTAAAATAAAACATAAACTGAGTTAGTTTATCTTTGTCATTAATATATTTTACTTATGTGTTTTCTTCCTAATGCTTCGACTCTCCGGAGAACCTGTTCTGCACCAGTTTTTCCAGCCTGATTATCTGACTAGCCAGAGAATCTATTTTACACTAGTGCTTTCTTTCTGATTGTTTGACTCTTTAGAGATCCTGTTTTACCCTATTGTTTTTCATTCAGATTATTTGACTTTTCAGAGAACCTGTTTTACATTAGTGTTTTCTTTCTGATCATTTGACTTTTCAGAGAACCTGTTTTACATTAGTGCTTTCTTTCAGATGATTTGACTTTTCAAAAAACCTGTTTTACATTAGTGCTTTCTTTCAGATGATTTGACTCTTCAGAGAACCTGTTTTACATTAGTGCTTTATTTCAGATGGTCTGACTCTTCAGAAAATCTGTTGAACATAAAATATTTTCATCCTTACTGTTTATGGAGACTTTACTGTACACCTGTTTTCCATCTTGGTGGGTGATTCTTCGAATAGTCTGTTGTTGTGTTACTCTGGCGGTTTGATTTTTCACACTGTTTGGTGTATATTATTGTTTTCGTACTAACCATTTGACTCATTAGAGTATACGTTGTACACGTGTGGTGTTTTTAATAAACTAACTGATACTTACAAAACATTTTTGGAACTTTTTAAAAGTCATTCCAATCCTGTTGGACGGAAATAGCAATAAAACATACCAGGAAAATTCTGACCAGATGAACCCGCAAAGGATCCCTGTTCTCTTGTTTCTGACACGTTCGGTGAGTTGAATTTCACACCTAAAATTATATTTAAAACAATCTCATCAATCGATTTTCTTTCTCTTTACATTAGTTTAATGTGGTTGTTTTTTTTATGTAACGTTGTCGTGTTTTCAATAAAATAAGACAAAACTGTTCCAACCGGTCGATATTTTTATTTTTCTTTGCTCTCTACTTTCTGATAACGACCAGTTAACGACTCCCCACCCCAAGAAAAAAAGAAAAACAGTGAAATAACGAAACTTCTGCAAGTTAAAGATAACTTTTCTTGAAAAAACGGGTTTCACATTAATTAAACACAGCCCACGAACCATTAAAGATTTTAACTTGAAATATCATATAATAAGAACTTCGTAACAAACAATAAAATTGAAAATTATTTTTGCTCACAGCAGAGTACCACAGCTTAACCTACGTAACATTTTCGTAAATAAGGAGTAAAAACATTTAGCAAGTAGCCAAGGATACAGTTAGTTTACAAAGTGGTTCAGACTCAGTTACACATAATAAAAAACAAAATTCAATGTTTTATCAAGTACTAAGGGTCGTGGGTTCGAATACCTCTCCTACCAAACATGCTCGCCATTTCATCCGTAGGGACGTTATAATATAAGGATCAATTCCACTATTTGTTGGTAAAAGAGTAGCCCAAGAGTTAGCGATGGGTGGTGATGACTAGCTGCCTTCACTCTAGTCTTACACTACTAAATTAGGGATTGCTAACAGAGATAGCCCTTGAGTAGCTTTGTGCGAAATTCCAAAAACAAACAAACAAACTAATTCACTGAGATTTCTCAATCTGGTTTCAAATAATCCTACTTACGAAGGGTGATATAACCGTACTGAGCAGAATTAAAATCGAAAGGATTATTTATTATGTAGATTTGATTTATCAAAATTTTTCCATATAAATTGTCTTAGTCATTACATCTGAATACAACGGTTGCTGTGGGAGGATTATTTTAGTAACTCATGGAAAATAATGTGACATTTTATATCAAAACCTCATTGTTTTACCAGATTCAATAAACACCAGTTGGGAAACTATAATAATTTAAGTGATAAATTAAAACTGATTGAATATTAGAGTGATAAAGAAACAAGTTACTGCCCCAGTTAGACTTTCTCCGTCGTGTATAATAAATTTTTGATATCATTCAGAGACTGATTTTTGTAAAATTAAAATTTCAAGTTAAATTACTGACCTGGAGATGATTACCTGTACAGAAAGATTGTTTGTTTCTTTGTTCACCTGCACGATACTTTATGTACGGAATAAGTTAAATGGTCAGATCAGAGAATCCTATGTTTCAGATGCAACTGTCACTAATTTAGGACTGGGAATCGACGACAATTAAACAGTTGACAGCTGCCGCTGTTCTCTAAAGTGTTTACTTTTAACGAAAGCGCAGGACTGCCTGACACTCTTGATCAGTAGTTCCCAACCTTTTTTATGTCCCGTACCCCTAAAAAATTTTAATATGTTTTCGCACCACTCACAGTAATTATTTATTGAAGAATAAAAGTGAAGGTGGCCAAAACAAATGTCATCTCGCACCCCTTAGAGGTACGAGCACCGCTTATGGGAACCACTGATCTTGATCGTAACAATTGAAAGCGCAAAGCTTTTATAATAGCATTGTGTTTCGAACCGAAACCCTTGGATCGTCAGCCCAATACGCTAACCACCGATCCACGTTTTCGCCATATAGAAATAGACCACAGGCTCCTGAAGTAAAAATACTGAAGGTGTATCTGTCCCATTGTATCGCATCACGTGTTCTGAAGTGTATATAGTGCACGGTATTGCATAGCATAATCTGTAAGAAAAATGCCAAAGCGCATAAATAGTTTTAAAAAAATTCATCTTTTATCGTAGTTTGTGTTTTTATTTGTTTCTACTTCTTGGAGTAAAAATCTCATTTATCTTATGCGTTTTCATTGCTATCGACAGAGCTTGATTCTGAATTCCATATTCGTTTCCGTAAGCCTAGTTCGAATGGCACGAAGTCGCGAGACCTCAGCTGCTGTGAGGATAGTGACATGTTTTAAATTGCAGATCACGTGCCATGTGTGAATCTGATCCCAGCGAAATCTGAAACGTTTACGAAAGGATAACTCTGGTCTCGTTACATGGCTACTTTCAACACGGGAGGAACACATTGAGCGCCACAAGGGTGGAGTTACAAAAACATTTGGTTGAAAACGACAGCCAGAATAACAACAATGTTTCTTTGACATTAATGCAGTAAAGTTTATCATGATACAAGGCATGTCTTATCGTCAGGAGGATATATTACGCCTTCTAAGACATTTATTACCAACGCTCAAGCTATTTCTTTTATTGTAAAAATAAAATAAAAATACTGTAAATCAGCAACATATTACATGTCTGATAAATGTCTATAATTAAGGGAAGAAATTGTTTCTGTGTGTATTAGGGAGTTTGTAATCACAAAATAATAAAGCATATATATTAAAATATAATTTTAAAATACAAAATATGACTTAAGTAAATGGTCTCGAGAAACCTTTTATTATTAAACCTCGACACGGGTAGGAAATTATTTATTGATTAATGTGCGGACTTCGAATCAGCAGGACCAAGGTTCGAGCCCGCGATATACCACGGAACACGTTTCACATGTTCAGATGTCGGCAAGTTATAAAGTAGACAGTTAATTAAGACTAATCATGTAAGTAATTGGTGTTGCTTGACTGGTTTACCTCTCTGGTCAGCAGTTCGAAGTTGAGGACGGATAGGTTTAATATTTAAGTCACTGACCTCATTTAATTCTTGTATTACGTAAGGTACTGTCCAGTCTGAGTGTAGCAACACTAGATCTAAAACACAAACATGAAGTATCAAAACTTCACAACAAATGATGGATTTATTTATTTAATTTACTTCTTATTTCAGAGGGACAACAAACCATGTCTTTGATGTTATACGAGCGGAAACCCGAAAATCATTTGCAGTAAATTAGTATCTTTAATAAAACAGTACTTTTTAATTACAGAATTTCTCGAATCATACAAAATAATCATAATCGCAACCACCGAAATAGGAAAGTTCACTTATCCTCAGCCTGAATAAAAACCCCATAACCAGAGCGCTTTCGAAAGATGGACCTTTCTTCTTCAGGCGCAAATTATCAAGAAGAAGAAAGATCCACGTTTTGAAAGCGCTTGAATCATAGGATTTCTATTCATTTCTGTCAAGACTTCTTGAACCTATGTATTTTTCTAACTATATGAATTATTCTAGGCCTAATATTAGTTAGGTCTCTATTAAGTGCGACCTAAATTCGATAAATTGTGTTTTTTGTTGTTTTTTTGCTATAGATTATTTAGGGTTAACCTTTAATGTACTTAACGCTATGAATAGATAAACATATAATGTTATTCTTCGACTTAACGTTAGACCTTTTTTAAAAGAGACAATCCGGTTTTAATACGTTGTTGTACAAAACGTATACTAAACTATATTTACATATGCCTTTTCTTCACATCCGTTGCAAAGTTCACGCGCATGTGCATTTGAATAGAAAGTAATAGGTACATTTTCTGAATAGACAGAAACTGAGTATTATTATAATATATTCGATTTTTCTTTAAATATTCTTCAAGTTGTCTTATGCATAGAACACAGTCTCTTCGTTTCATCACTTGAGTCAAAGGTTAGAATTTTTATGTTTAATTTATATGCTAACTTCTTCAGTATCTATGGTACTATTCTAGAAAAATTACACGTCATCCCCTAATTTACATGAATGTGTTTGTAAGTGAGTATAAAAATAAAGGTTGCCTACATAATGTGTAGTTTAAAATATCCAAAATACAGTTTCAGAGAAATATTGATTTCTAATTTTCACTTTACTATGAGCGCTTGCCATACTATATTCGTAATTAATTAGATCCATAATATTTACAATATGAATCAAGTGTTACATTAGTGTCAGCTTTATTACACGATACATTACTAGAGTAAGTTTCACCTTGTTATCAATATCTTCCTAGCTTGTGATGAGTACAACTTAAGCTTTAGATCTGCTATAAAGAGATTATGCCATAAAAAAGTTAGAAAGCGAATAATTAACAGATGATTCTAACATTCATGGTTGAAATTTTCGTAAGTGTAATTAAATTTACAAAAATATTAAACATAAAGAAATGGTTGTTGTTATTGTTTTTGAATTAAGCACAAAGCTACACAATGGGCTATCTGTGCTCTGCCCACCACGAGTATTGAAACCCCATTTTTAGCGCTGCAAGTCCGCAGACATGTCGCTGTACCACTGGGGGGGGGGCGTTAAGAAATGGAACAGTTTAATTCTCACTATGTACCATGACAACAGTAATAACTGTTTAAATAATATTAGTTAACACTGTTTAGGGAGGATCAACATATCGCAAGTTCTACTTCTGCTTCCCACTCCCCCTCCAAAAAAAAATCACTCCGAACTTTGGAGCCGTGTCACTTCATAAGGGTATCGGCCAATTCCATCATCCCGGTCAGACAAGATATGCCCAAAAGTTGGCGATAGTTGCTGTTGACCAGTAAATTACTCCTTCCCTAGTCTCGTTACCAGTTCAAAATTACAAACGGCTAGCGCAGACTGTCCTTGTGTAGTTTTGCTCTAATACCCAAAAGAACAAATAAAAAAAATCGTTCAGCAAATTGTTTGTTTTTTTCGTTATCCTTTTACCTTGCATTCGCCTTGCCGTTTCCTGAGTGTTGTGTTGATATTTAGTTTTCTGTCTGCTTGCTTCTTCGACTGTTCTTCGACACCGAGTGAAACAGTTTAAATGTAAACCCCCAAGCTAAACAGCTATCACATTATTTTAACGTCACACCTGCAAACGTACAAGCTAAACAGTCATACGTGAGTGGACTTAAGTTTTCAGTTTTAACTCCTGAACACGAAGGTATAGTAAATTTAAGTTTTGGTTTCCACGTAACATTTATATAGCTACGTAAAGATCGAGGTAGTTAGTTTATTCAAGTTAGAATATTACTGTCGCACAGTAGCGCATTTCTTGAAGAGAACGCGTGCAAATCAAAGGTTTAATAATCCTGAAACTTGGATGTTTTATACACAGTTTGTTATATAACAAAAGAGAATGATTGAAATACACTAGAATCAGTGAGAATCTTTTAAATAACAGAATGTTTAGTTTTCTGGTAAGAAAGAAAAGTTCTGACAAACCAAATATAAACTTTTTCCACTTTTATGCTTTACGCTCTCATAGTCAGTAAGATCTGAAGGATTATAACGCTAAAAACCAAGTTTCGATACCTTTGGCAAGAAAATTACAAGTGAGTCATTGTGTAGCTATGTGGTCAACAAACTCACTTTTAAACAATGCTTGATCATTCATCTGATAACCTTGCTAGGTTATATGGGTAAAGAAAATCACTATATACGACTAGTTAAGTTCCATTTGTGCTTATTTTTGTAACTCCTTGCTGTAAATATAAGTACCATAGTACGTTAAGGTACAGACACAAAATCATTGAATTTAAAACAGGTGTGATTACCAAGTTGTAGAAGTGTATAGTTTCTATTTATGGAGTGTGTTTTTGTAACACATTTAATGTTAACTTTTACGATATGACAATATTCCTCTTTTGTGATTTACTGAATATATGTAATAAATAATTGCAAGACGATGTCTTAAGGTTGTATAATGATCCTTCTCTTATGGGGAAATCTTATAGGTTAACAATGACTAAGCTCTATCAGTAAGTCTCCCTGTGGGTGAGCGATAAGTATCTAGAATTACAATGCTAAAACCCAAATGGTCTACTCTGTAGTTTTGCATTAAAAACAACAACAAGTTATTGGTAAGTGAACTATTCTTATCAGGTAAATAATTTTCCAAATACCCATTTTAAGATACCATCATTTACCATTCCAATCGGCCCCATAGTTAGAACTTTAAATCGCAACTTCAAAATCGGAGGATTGAAACATGGTACCAGATATGCTCGCCCTTTAAGGAGTGGATTGTTCTTGTGTAGCGGTAAATCTCGCTATCCGTTGGTAAAATAGCAATTCAAAAGTTGTCAGCGAACAATACTTGTCAATGGCCGCACCAATTTGTCACAAACAACACACAAAAAGCAATCTTTGCAAATGATATTTCAATTCATTCTAATGCACTTAACTGTAGAAGCTTAGCCAAAGCGATACAAACAAATAAGACTTGCAAGTCATTTTTTTTAAATCAGTGTAATACTAACTGCCTTAATAGCTTGGTAACAAAGAATATAAAAAAACAAGATTTGCTAATCTTTTTCCTAATTGGTGTAATGCAGATAGTCTTAGCAGCTTTATCATAAAGAATATAAACAAACAAGATTTGCAAGTTAATTTTAAGTCCGTGTAATGCAGATAGTCTTAGTAGCTTTATTATTAATAATACAAGCAAAGATGTTTTACATGTTATGTTTTAAATCAGTGTAATGCAGATAGCCTTAACATCTTTGTTATAAGTGTTATAAAAGTTTTACAAATCCCTTTCTTCAAGTTTTGATGTCGTGAAACAAAACTGATTTACACTATCCGAAAAGAGAAAGAATATTTTTTATCTATAAGCTCAATTTTAGCAAGTTATTTTTATTCATTTATCTGTTTATCTGTTTATTTATTTATTTTGTCTTTTACAAATGTGTTCCACATCAGTCGTGAAAACGAAGGGTAAATAGACAAGAAAAATAACTTCGATAAACCCAGCTTCGAAGCTGTCATCATCTTGCTGTTTTGACCTGCGGCACTCCTTATAACTAACAACATTCTTCCAAAACAATGTTCGGAAAACGCTATAACAAGTTAGGGAAGCATGATAAACCTCGGGAACTGGTTTTCTAGCCAAGCATATCTGAGTTGAAAGATCGATAATATCTGGGTTTGAGACTATTCGTATGAGCTTCCATCTCTGTTGCCACGACTACAAGATATTTTCTTTTCACAATCCATAGAAAGCAGTAGTGATAGTATAGATTACTTATGACAAGCTTATTAACCAAAACTAAACCACCGATCACTGAACATAAGTTTTTTTGTTTCTTTGCCTTTGGCTTTTAAAAAGAGTTACCCAAAACTGATGTTAGTAATTTTCAACAAAGGGCGTGTATAATTTTAATTATTCTTTCCGTTTAAAGACAATAGACGATTTCCATTTATCAGTGTAAAAAACATTGATTGTTGTGGTTTTGCGTAAACTAACGAAATAGAAAGCATATAATTTAGCGTTTTCGACAGGACGACTGTTTAAATTCAGCAACAGAATTTCGAAATCAATTTTCTTAACATTAGTGAAACAGCCAAGAATATATTAATTCTAGTATTTCTATACAGAAATAAAAGTAAAATAAAAATATTTGGTATAATTACAGCCATATATATATATATATATATTGGTCACATATTTCTCTTGTTTTTCTGAATTATTTTTTTCTTTTTATAAAAACAAATAATAAAGGTACTTTTTATGAAAGCTAGTGTGCCGGAAACCAGACTAGTCCATTTCAGTGCCTAAGCTGAGGTTTTATTTTTATTTATAGGCCCTTTAATTTTCAAAACCAAAAACAATTAGCATCGTAATCAGATTCATTTCGATTCTTGTTTTCCTTGACATAGGCCTGTTAGTAATTGCTAGTAATTACATCGAGAGCACTTAAATTCATTATAATTTAATAATTATTTTTTTTAATCTTACATTCCTCAAGCCTTCTTTCTAAAGTTTGGTGATTAGGCGTGTTCACCTAAACAACAACAAATTAACTTTCAATGCGATTAAGGGATCCAGCAATGATTAATGTTTTTGTAATGAGAAATTTTCTACCTTTGTTAAAGCTAACTAGTTTCCTTCGAATTATAGATCACAAAATGTCTGCTTTGTTTCGAAACACTAAGTTTCGATTTTCTTTGGTCATTCAGTTTGGCTTCCTGATAGTGTAGAGTGCTTCTAAACATATGTTATTGACTTTAATACAGGCTCTCTGGTGAATAGTTTTAACTGATTAAATTAATATGTTATTTTCAGGTAAGGTATTGCAATATACGTTGCAAGGTACCAAATATAACTAGTTGGTTTCAATGTGCGCTGCTTGGCTTATACAGCATTGTATTTAACATAGCGCGTATACTTTAACATGTTAAACAAGTACAAGTCCTGCAATGAACAGTATATTGTATTAAACACTGCTTGCTGGTTTCAATATAAGATGTCCGCCTAGAGGGACAATGGTAAATTTACGAGCTCACATCGCTCAAAGCCAGGTATTTCGATTCCTAGTTATTGAAACAGCTTATAGCTAATGTAGCTTTTCTCTTATACAAACAAACAAACAGTTCTTCAGTACAAGTAACATTATAATGTATTAATCAGGACTGACTGGTCTAAGTACACGTCTTCTTATGAATACCATTACGTGTGAAATACTTATGACTGACTTCAAAATAGGTCCTCTAGAATATTATATGGCCGGTACAACATTTTAATCTGCTTTCCAGTATGAAGCTGTAAGTTTTTCATATTGTTCGAGTTAAACATGCATTTTATATCTTAACTGTAGCTAGCTGTGTTATTTTGTTAGTTTCAATCAGCAAATTTATAGTAGTATTTTAATCTACGGAAGTTAATTTTTCAACATTTTTACAACATACTCTTTCATAGCCAGATGTTTAGGGCTCTCAACTCGTAATCTGAAAATCGAGAGTTCGAATCCCCGTTACAATAAACATGCTAACACTTCCAGCCATAGAGGCATTATAATGTGACAGTCAATCCCACTATTCGTTGGTAAAAGAGTAGCCCAAGAGTTAGTGGTGGATGATGATGACTAGCTGCCTTCCCTCTAATCTTTTACTTCGACAGATCGTCCTCGCAAAACTTTGGGTGAAATTCCAGAAACAAACAAATAATGTAGTTTTTATTGCAGTAAACCTAGCTTTTTATGCTTAGTCTTACTTTAACGACATCGTACATTAACTTTAATTTTTTAATGTAAACATAAATAACATTGGTTGTAATTTTATAATTATACTTAACAATAAGTGTACTTTTAGTAATACGTCTTTGGTTTAATTACTTCTGTAAGGAACCGGCATAACCTAGCGCTTCGTAATCTGAGGGTCGCGGGTTCGCGCCCGAGTCGCGCCAAACATGCTCACCCTCCCAGCCGTGGGTGCGTTATAATGTTACGGTCAATCCCACTATTTGTTGGTACAAGAGTAGCCCAAGAGTTGGCGGTGGGTGGTGATGACTAGCGCCCTTCCCTCTAGTCTTACACTTCTAAATTAGGGAAGGCTAGCACAGATAGCCCTCGAGTAGCTTTGTGTAAAATTCTAAAACAACCAAACAAAACAAACTTCTGTAAGTATGGACGGATAAGATATACAGGACCTTTAGGTGTAGTAACAGGTAACGCCAAACAATATTCTGTCATGACGTCTGTAATCCAACTATTTCATCACATAAATATATACATGAAATTGTGGATTTAAAATTTTCAACTACTTATTCAAACAGTCATATAATCGCTCTGATGGTTACTTACCTCCCACACTTTGTATTCTTGCTGTTGACGCATGTTGAGATGGTGGAAGATGAATTTCTGGAATGAAATAAGAACAGATTCTTTTCTTTGTTTACAGTTTGAAAACAAAAAGAAATATTTTACTTAGCTTAGTTATTTATACAACGTTTACAATTAACAAGACAAAAGTAGGAAAATCATACTGCTCGTCAGAATCTATCTTTTCTCGCCACATTGTTTGATAAAGGCCTGGCATGGCCGTGGGCGTAAGGCGTGTGACTCGTAATCCGAGGGTCGCGAGTTCGCACACGCGTCGCGCCAAACATGCTCGCCCTCTCAGCCGTGGGGGCGTTATAATGGTACGGTCAATCCCACTTTTTGTTGGTAAAAGAGTAGCCCAAGAGTTGGCGGTGGGTGGCGATGACTAGCTGCCTTCCCTCTAGTCTTACACTGCTAAATTAGGGACGGCTAGCACAGATAGCCCTCGAGTAGCTTTGTGCGAAATTCCAAAACAAACAAACAAACTATTGTTTGATAAATTATTCATTATGCTCAATTATTACTTTTTGCCACAATATATTCATATTGTTATTAACAGTTATTGTGTTACTGATAAAACTTTAAATCTAAATTTCATAGGAGGCATTGCAAAACCTATATTTCACTAACATATTGTTTAAATAGCATGAAAACTGCCAAAACATTTACTGACACAGTTTATATATATATATGTATATATATACACACGAATGTCTATGAGATTCCACATTTTCCGACCGACACAGTTTACATATATACATATGTATCAGATTTTATAAATTATAAAACGAGTAATTTTTAAGCGGTGATTTCGTGTGTGCTTATCTTATAACAAAGCCACAAATGGCTATCTGCTCAGCACACCGAGAGGAATCGAAAAGTTGCTTGTAACGTTGTAAATTCGGAGACTAGCGGGGAGCTAAAGCGCTGCTTCATAAAATATTTACCAGAATTTTAACTAGGCTTAAGACCCTAGAGAGGAGACAAAAAATAATTAAAGTGTTATTAATTTTATTTAAAACAACAGCAAAAAACAAATTCAGTGGACATGTACAAAACCTGAAACTATTCTAGATTTTCAGCAGTATTTTAAAATGACGAGCAATAACAATAAAAGACCTATAAAACTGTTTTGGAGAAGACGGTGAATTTTTGTCCCATTATTACATTCACAGCTTATTTGTGAAATACGGATTAGGCTGGAAGCATCACTCAACTTCAGAATTGTTATGAGTTTGAATGTGTTGAATTTCAAACAAAACTTAACACTCGATAAGTTGCAGAAAAAGAGATAACTAAAATGCTAGATATTCGATATAAATGGATTGTAAAACAGAAATTCCTGGCTTACTCAACAATTCAATACTGAATCGCTGTGTGTTCCTAATTTTGTTGTCATGCGCATTGAGCACATGTGTAAATTAATATACACACTGCTGAATTATTTCTATGGACGATACTCTACGACACCATAGTCACTTATTTGTTTAAAAAAATAAACCGTAGCAAGTATATTTTGTTAGGAACTCATCCTCAGCTGAAAAGGAGTAGACTTCTTATCTGTTAAACTAGAAACTTAAGAACAAGTTGACACTAGAGCCAGCTGTGTCATGTTTTAGTCCGATTCCTTTTATTGGCTTCAGAGAGGCTTTAGAATGACGTTCAAATATCGATCTTGGTACGTCAGCATTTTTAAACAAACAAGCTCTAAATACCACACTTTAGACAAACTATATGAGTTGAGCATTAAATTTTTATTCGTTCAAAGTGCTTGGGAACTCCAATATAAATAACAGCTGTAACAATTTATTATGATGAAAATCGTTCAATTATGTAAAGGAAAATGTGGCATTTACCCTACAGTGTAGAGGAAAGGGGTCGCTTTAAGTGTAGATCTGTGACCCTGTTAATTTCAACAAAATCGCCATAACTTAAGATTACCAGCTGGCTGCTTAATACCCTTTTATTAAACACTTTTTGGATTCGAGGTGTACTTTGATATCTCCTTTATACTTTTATTTGAACAAGAAAGAAAAATTGACTACTCCATAACTGAATACTTATTAAAAATTCAGAGAAAAGCGTTCGATATACAAGGTGAAAAACTACATTTGTAGACAGCAAATGTTCATGAATCGAAATTAAATCATCATAGCATGCTGTATGCTGTCGAGTTCTTTTAAAAGATGAATGTTTAAAACTTAAACTGAGATAAAAATGTCATAAATACAATACCATACAGCCGAATTAAACCTTGTGTCGAGCCCAGCGAGTTTTTGGCGAAACATCGGAATGCTCCGAAGTCTTCCGATTCTATAGTGTTTATAATCAATATCATGTGAACTTTGTAAGTTTCTTCTTCCTTTTTGACAGTATATTTCTTACTGTCCACTATCATCTCTCCCTCTTGTTTTGTCCAGTAGTTAATGGAGGCTGGATAGGCTTCGGTATGGCAGTCCATCTTAACGCTGCCCCCTATTGGAGATCCAACTAACTGGTTTGGAATCCAGATCATTGGAGGAACTAAGTAGACACATAAAAATGAATACTAAATAGATCAGTGGAAACAAAAAGGTTCTTATATATCGCTGAATTAGTGGTAGTATATTACTTACGAATTAGCCACCGACACAGAAAGACAAACATACGAAATTAATATTAAGTACACAAAGCAAACATTGGCAGCTCTTTGTTCTCTGTAAACGAGACTCAAATTCCTGACAGGTTTGTTTTTGGGTTTTTTTTCACAATTTACATTTAACTGTTGCAGAGAAAAAAACGTAAAGAATGTGCGATTCAAAAGTTTTTAATGTTTTACATACTTCCCTATACTATACTAAAACCTGGATAACGATACAAATTTTTGCAATAACTGTTTGATTATAATAAAGGTTTCCTTTATTCTCAGAGCTTAAATGTGAAACACCTTATTTACAATTTTGGAAATTATTATTGAAGGGATTGGGGAAAGGATAAGGGTAAAGATTAAGGGTCCTTTATTGTATAAAAATATACCATAGAAAAATACAGTCACATGCTTATAACATACAATATTACTGAATATAATCTAACCAATCAGAAAGTTCCACACCTGCGTTAAGCCTATAAAAGTATAGCTGGTCTACGCCCAGTAGTGGAGGTGTTATCGTTATGGCTCCATGCGGTGTACGTCTAAGTATGACTCTGTATTAAAATGTCATATTTTTCTTGATATATTTGCGAAATCCTGGTGCAATATTCCATGTTTCAGTAGAAGATTTATGTAAATATCTAAAGGATTTAGGTTAAACAGGTTCTGTTAACTCTACAAGTGGTCAGGATAGAAAACAAAACCTTCGGAAAAAAGATTTTAAGGATATTATCAAATTAATTCTACTGCGTTTTTTTGCATTCAGGTTGATGTTTGTCAATTACGATTTTAGTGACAGGTGTGTAACAGAGCCATGAAGCCTTATAAGTGTAGTGAGTGTTTATGTGATGTAAAGAAATTAATAAATTAGCCTAAAGTAAAAAGTTAGTGTGAGATAACTTGGTCTCGAGTCAATGGCTTTAAAATTTATCCTGAGAGTAAAACTATCATTTCAATTTTAAGTCTAAATTAAGGTTATATTGCCAATATTTTTAATAAAAACAAATCTCTTTAATCAACCGAGACTCTAAGTTAAGAAATAAACAAATATTTTTCCCGTTTCATTATTTAAAAATTTCATTTTATACTTTCAGAATATAGATTGGCAACAATATTAGGTTATACATTAATTAAAAGCTATTGTTTGAACGCATTATTAACCAAAACCAACAGGCTTTTCTATATATTTTGTATTTTGTTTTTAGTTAAACATAAAGCTACACAACGGGCCATCTGTGCTTTGCCCATCAGGGGTATCGAGTGTGTGTATGTTGTGTTTTCTTATAGCAAAGCCACATCGAGCTATTTGCTTAGTCCACCGAGGGAAATCGAACCTCTGATTTTAGCGTTATAAATCCGTAGACTTTCTGCTTTACCAGTAAGGGACCCATGGGTATCGAAACTCGGTTTTTAGCGTTTTAAATCCTCAAATATACCCCTATACCACGAGGGCTTTTATATATTAAAAGTTGTTAACACAACTAATATATTACAGGGTATACTATGGGAAGCGCATGCGCGCACGCTCATTGATTAGATAAGTTATAATAATACACAAGTGCACATCCTCAGGGTTCACTTATTATGGATGCAAAATTTTATGTTTCTATGTTCTTTCTTCTTGGAGCTATTTTGGTCGCACACAGACTTGCCCTTTAATTTTTTTATGTATTTTATGTAATAATGACTTTTACAACAATAAATTCATTATTTAGTTGCTATTACCTTTCGTTTTTCAAAGTTCTTTGTTGTTTTTTACTTTTGTGTTAGTGCAACTTGTTTCAATAAATATTCTTATTTATTTATATTTATTAGAAAAATAGTGTATTTTTATCATTCAGAACTCGGAGTTTTGGATATTTAGAAAATTGGACTATTTTCTTACAGTGAACTTGCAGAAGGATACGCTTGCTTATCGACGGTTGCACTCCGTTGGAAGCGACACACAAGTAGGCCCCCATGTGAAGTCGACTCACTTTGGTAATAGTCAAGTCCATCCCTTCATATGTCTTTTCTGAAAGAAACGTTAACAAAATGATAGTTTTTAATGAAACGTTCTGTTCGGCAGATACACAGTGTTTCTTTCTCTTCCTTAGTTTCTACAATAACTTACTATAAACAACAATAAAGAGTTTACTACTATTGCAAAAACCACAATGCAAAATTTCGTTTTCTAACACAACATTGTTTCAATAAGGTGTGACGAATGTTTGTTTCACTTTGAAAAATAAACTCAATTTTCGTTTTCGCGTGTTTCATCCTTAAAATGCACATATTCATGACATTTGAAAAGTAATACGAACAATTGTCAGACTGAAGAATGATTTGTTTATTTTGGAATTTCGCACAAAGCTACTCGAGGGTTATCTGTGCTAGCCGTCCCTAATTTAGCAGTGTAAGACTAGAGGAGAGGCAGTTATTCATCACCACCCACCGCCAACACTTGGGCTACTCTTGTACCAACGAATAGTGGGATTGATCGTGACATTATAACCCCCCCCCCACGGTTGAAAGGGCGAGTGTGTTTGGCATGACGCAGGCGCGAACCCGCGACCCTCAGATTACGAGTCGCACGCCTTAACGCCATGCCCGGCCCTGAAGAACGAACAAGGAAGAAAAGATATAAATTAAAAGGAAAAATTACATTAAAATACAGTTGAATTTTTATAAAAAAGTTATGGAAAATTAAAACAGAGGAAAAACATCTGTAAATACAAATGGTTGTATGTTGTTCTGAGCAAAAAACCTTTAACTGTGGGCCTGGCATGGCCGAGCGCGTTAAAACATGCGCTCGTAATCTGAGGGTCGCGGGTTTGCATCCGAGTCGCGCTAAACATGCACGCCCTCCCAGCCGTAGGGGCGTTATAATGTTACGGTCAATCACACTATTCGTTTGTAAAATAGTAGCACAGGAGTTGGTGGTTGGTGGTGATGACTAGCTGCCTTCCCTCTAATTTTACACTGCTAAATTAGGGACGGCTAGCACAGATAGCGCTCGAGTAGCTTTGTGCGAAATTCCAAAGCAAACAAACCTTTAACTGTGGCTATTTATTATCACTGTATTTTTTTAAATTTCCATATCTTCAATTTTCCGTTTATAAATGTTTGTTTTTCGAAGTTTATTTTCTCTCATTTTTCATGTATTCAATTTAGTAATAACTACATTTATATCGTGAACTTCTTTCCAATCACCTTTATTCAGCATCGTTTCAAGAGGGCGATTCTTATGAAACTGTTGACTGATGTAATTACATATCTGTTATGTACTTACAAAACTATCAACGTCACTGTAATGAGGCTTGGCATGACCAAGCATGTTAAGGCGTTCGACTCGTAATCCGAGGGTTGCGATTTTGAATCCCCATCACACTAAACATGCTCACCATTTCAGCCGTGGAGGTGTTATAAAGTTACAGTCAATCCCACTATTCGTTGGTAAAAGAGTAGCTCAAGAGTGTGTGGGTGGTCATAGCTAGCTGCGTTCTCTCTAGTCTTACACTACTAAATTAGTTACGGCGAGTTCAGATAGCCCTCGAGTAGGTTTGCGCGAAATTTAAAAGCAACAACATACGTTTCTGTAATTTTTCCTGTGATTTGAGACCAAAGCTGGAAGTTTGCAACGTATTTTTAAAACTGATAATTTTAGTAATGTTTCTACTACAAGTTCCACTGGAGTAGAAGTCCTGAGGTAAGTATTAACTAAAATAAAAAATAAACTAGATATATAGGATTCTTCTCGTTAACCCCAGTTAAAATGGAAATACTTTACAGTTAACATGTTAAATATCATTATTAAATCCTATGATACAACGTTATTATTCTCAAGTCAAATCGAAGGACATTTTAACTCAGTATTTTCAAATAGTTAATTGTTGTGCACGTAATATTTTTCGACTTGCCATTATTATTATTATACAAAAAAAATTCTGCGTTTGATTAATTAATGTATGCAAATTTTATCTTTACCAGCTTTTAATGCACGTGACATTTCAATCATCTTATAGTTATTATATTTAAACAGCTTTAACTACGCAAAATGGCTATTAAATGTATCTTTCCGATTGTTTTCTTCATTATAATGCTTAAAATTGACTGTGCAATCACTTAGTAACGAATGCACTATTAATAGATACACCATCTCCGTTTGAACTTCCCTTTTCCAGTCATCATTTAACGTGCAGCTTCCGCTTTCAATTCGTCATTGTGAGCAGACAATCCCACTTTAATCAGTATAACATCAAACTAAACATCAAATCACGTTATGAACTAATATTCTCTCCTATGTTAGCTGTCAGTATAGTGAAATTCATGGACCATTGTTTGGCAGTTACGTAGCTTGAACGTATATGTTGAATTAGTAACATATGTAATTAAATATAAAATCAAAAACACTGTAAGTTAGAAAGGTTACGTTAAAAGAGAGAATTTAATTTTATAGAATTTATCATGATGTACAAAATAATAACATTTTTTTATATTTATTTTCAAACATTCGGTATTAGACCATTGTATTATATTCTCTGATCTTTACTTTTTATGTGTACATATAACGCTGTTATATCAGTATAAGGCAATACTTTGAAAAATTTGAAAAACATATATGATTCTTACACGTCCGAAAAACCCTCTTAAATGTATAACATTAAACTATCCGTCTTATTCAATCGTATACGTCAACAGATTTCTTGTTATTTTTATTTTATGGTTTAACATTTTTTTAGTTTTTGATAGCTTTGTACAATATACAACAATATGATATTGAACACATATATAGTAATTTCTGCTTGTTTTGTTGACCTTTGTGACTTCACAAGAACTGTAACATCTGACCAAAAATACCCATTGAATATCCACTGCATTTAAAACATTTTATTTGGCTTATAATATTAAAAACAAATGAAAACAGACGCTGAAATATATTAAATTATTAAACGATTGTTTTTAATTTTGAAGTATTCTTAAAATGATGATAAAGAATTATCATGTCAAAAGTACTGAAAAATGTTCCATCTTAGAACGTGCCAGACTCTCTCTGAAAAAGTACCAGCTATTAACTTGGACAGTCGCTTTGGAAGAAGGCACTCATGTTTCACAAGGTACGTTTTACTTTCAAAATTCAGTAGAAGTGACATGATTTATCATTCTAACTATCTTATTTTACTTTATAAAATAGGAATGCATGAAAAAAAATCTATCATAAAAGCTGGTTGATGAACACACAAAAGAGCTGCATATTTTAGCTTTGGTAGAGTTGATATCTTACATTAAGAGGATCAAGTCGGATCTGGTACATACTACTCTAGATACTAGATCTAGCAAATACATACTGATGCCATTACTGGGGGTGACCATATTTCTTCTTTCAAGGGCAGAAAAAAGAAAATTGTCTGGGATACTTGGTCTCACTTGAATTTTAAGATCTTCCCCATCAAATAAGAATAGCTCTGACATAACGCCTGACTTTTAAAGCTCCCTCATTTTAATTTATAACAGAACTAGTGATCATGTGACAATGGATCACGTCCAGAAATCTGTTTTCACACGGACGGGACAGTCAACTAACTCTACTCCTATTAAAACAGTAATTGTGTTTCAAGCTGGGTGTTATTGGGGCCAATCTTTAATAATATGATGTGTTCGCACAGTTGAAACTAGAAAATGATAGATAAACAGACTTGGAAACCGTTATGGCCACTGAACCGAAAAGTCGCCATATCTCGTCTCGAGAGTCTGAAGTTTGGATGCAAAGTGAATAACGGATATAGCAGAAGTTGTAATGCTGAAATGTGGTATTACCACATTATGTAAATATTGTGAAGATTGTGAATGATAAAATTAAAAAGTACAATTTTCAGATATGATTTTAAATTAAAATCTATGATTTCATTAAATATTGGTATCTTTTTTTAAAAATAAATTCAGGTGACTATTTTTAAATGAACATTACGAATATTTACAAATAATTATTATACCATAGGTAATACACATCATACTACGAAACTTGGAGTTCAGAGTTGTTATTCTTACCGGTTTCATCACCCCTAGCTACAATAAATTAAAAATGTATGTAATACCAGATTTATATAAAGGGTTTAAAAATAAATAAAAATATTGAAATGTTAAATTAATTAACTTAAAACAATATACAGTATGTACACATATTGAACAAAATCAGAGTGCCTTCTGAAAAGATTTATTCGAGTGAAATACAGTACCACTACAACTAGCGCTCTCTAAAATCTAAAACTACATAAATCAATCCTCTAATTAAATGCTTTAAACGCACGTATAGCATGTCACACTACCAATATAATGTGTTATTATAGCTGTGTAAATCCGTCTTATATATTTAAAAATTCATCTGAAGGATATCAACGTGACGATAACGTGTATTATTATATTTGTAACAAATCATTTTACTTTGAAAGTACTTAAACATATCTGCAAAATATTAGCCAGAGAAAGGGTTTTATTTATAAACAATATACGAATCTGCCAAAAACAAGATCTCACGGATAAGAAGGTTTCAGTAGTGGTAGAAAAGCTGTTGTTTTGATTTATAATGGCAATCTTTTTTTTAAATTTTATACAGCTATGCTCAGTTTAGCAGTGTAGAGAGATTTATTTCAGGAAGCACTTCTTTAATAATAACTAAGTGATCTCTCTTACTAACAGCCCATATAGAAAATGAAATATACGAACTTTCTTTCGTAATTTTATTCCAAAAAAGAACACAGAAACGACCTCTTATCTTTTCTGAAACGAGGTAAAAGGCACTTGCTATGACTAATCAGAATAGGTCACGACAGAAGAGTTATCTGTTTCAGGCAATATTTATACGGTGACATATAATATTTGTGGTTTGTGGTAGTGGGAAGAACTGAAGAAACTCCTAGAGGTGTATGTGATATAAATAAAATAGTTGGTCTTATTCGGGGTTGAGTACGCTATATTTAAGCGATTTTAAATTTCTAAATTAATAGATCATGTGAAAACTACAATTGATATAAAGTTACTGTCGAACGACACGTACCAGTTGTACGTTTTGATATTATTTGACGTTTATTGGGCAGTGTACTGACACCGTAAATTGAATGTTTTTGGTAAGAAAATGTAACAACCCTTCCAATGTAGTATATTTATACACTCAGATCTTAAATATATATATTCAAACTAGGAGTTTAGAATTTTCAAGCCTGAAATAGCCCTTGTTATTAATGGCATTGATAAACAATAGAATGTGGATGATCATCATGGGGTATCTGGACCATCAAAAAGAAAACAGCTTAAAATTCAGTAGCAAAAGCCATATGTGTGACCGACACAACAAAGAACAACATAAGCGAGAATAATTTTTTTCTGGAAACAAAATCAACAAAACATAGGCTAAGGAAGTTATGACTTCCGGTCATATCCTCTGTTCAAAAGAATCTAGAGAATGAAAGGGACATTCATTTTATTCTATACAAAAACATACGCAGTGTTTGTTGATTTTAGAGCACAAGAAAACTGTCATTCTTAAACATAGATGAATTATGGCAGGGCTGTAGAGAGCAATAGTTTACTTTGTACGTGAAAATCTTTCTACGTAATTTTTTGCAGTGGAAACTATTTCTGCAGGACTATTTTAAAGAGCATGATCATTAAATACAGCATGACCAGACGTAGCTACACGGACTTCAATGACTTGGTGAGACGCCAAAATAATTTATATAATATTGTATTCAGTCTTCCTTAAGCTGGTTTATCATCATTGCTTTTCCAAAAACAGTAACAAGACGTGTGTTACATACCTCATTAAGCTGAAATGACAATTATGAAAAATAGAGAGCTTTATGTTGCTCGCGAGTTCTGTCAGAACCTATAAAGCGAAATAAAGTGTAAGGTCTAGGAGGTGTATTTTAGGCAAAGACTAAGTCAAAATTCGGCGAAACGGCTGTAGCCAAAAGCAAAATGAAAAATTAATTGTTTTCTCTATGTTCGATTCGTAGAGGACACTAATAAAGAAAGCAGGGGAAAACCTCCTGTACAACAAAATACAAGACTGTAGTTGTGAGCCTCGAATAACAATTATCGAAAGTTGAACAAAAAATAATAGCATGTTGTATTGTAATTTTACTATTACATTTTGTTTAGCTACAATTGCGTATTGTTGTATTTTCCGAAATGAGACGTGCTGAGTGTTACTCATTAATTTAATGTGTTCATTATTGTTCAACAGTAATAGGTTACAAAATAGGGACAGAATACAATTTTAGCAACAGGGTATGAGACCTCAAGTTCCAAAATCACATTCTTTAACTTTCTTGTCATGTCTAAGTATGAAAAAAATCTATTACTCATTAATCTTAAATTTCGATGCTTAAATTGACAGCATAACTTTTGTTTTCCATGTACTTGAAGGAAAATTAGGATAAATTGATTTAATTAATAATTTTTATTTTTAGGCTTATGCGACATTTTATCTGGATATATTTCTCTTTAAAGTGTCAAATAAATATTGTTATTGAAAAAAAACTTATTTTCGCCCTCCATTGGTTCAACAATAAGTCTCCGTGCTTACAATACTAAAATTCAGGTTTCGTGGTAGCCACAGTGCAAATAGTCAATTGTGTTGTTTGTCGTTTGTCGACATCTTACTTGCTAGTTAAGACGAGGAATTGTGTTAGTGATCAGAGAATGTAGTTTTCGACTGGTATAAGAACACAGTAACTTGCTGTTTGTTACACATGTGTCAGAAGCTGATTTATGGAGAACACATCTTAACAACTCTTTGCTTGAAGGAAAATAGATTAGAAACAACATGGCACAACTTTAAATTTATTGATGATCTAATAAAACATATATTTGTAAGTTTTTGAAATAATTAAGTTGTAATTGTTTTATATATTTGTTTATAATTTTATGAGCACTTACGTCTGTTCTTAAGGAATAAGTTTCCTTATGGTTTAGTATGGCTTACTTTGAATTTCACGCAAAGCTACTCAAGGGCTGTCTGTGCTAGAAGTCTCTAAGTTAGCAGTGTGAGACTAGAGGGAAGGCAACTAGTCATCACCACCCACCGCCAACTCTTGGGCTATTATTTTAGCAACGAATAGTGAGATTGACCGATCCATTATAACGTCCCTACGGCTAAAAGGGCGAGAATGTTCGGTGTGACGGGAATTCGAACCCATAACCTCAGATTACGAGTCCAGTGCCTTAACCACCTGGCCATGTCGGACCCTTCCTTGTGGAACGCAATATAAAATAGAAAATTTAATATTTATATATAATATACATCCTAGTAAGGTCCCCTCTTCAAGGATAGAGCGTTAAATTTACGGTCTTATGACGCTACAAATTTAGTGTCAATACCCTTTACGATCAGAGCACATGTAGCCTATAGTGTAGCTTGGTGCTTTAACAGAAAACACATAAGCTGAAATCTTTAAAGTCTATGCTTCCATCTGTATTTTATTTTATATTTTATAAGTTATCACATAGTGTTAAGCTCAAAAGATAAACTTTTCTACTTATTGTTTTATTTTACTAAATTATTTAAGGAAAAACAATAACATAATAAAAACGCGTGTTTTAGGTTTGACGTTTAGGAACGATGTGGTGTATTAAACAACGTTGGTTAGAGCGTTACGTACGTAATTAATTAAACTAAGATTTTCATTTTTATTGTATAAGTATTCTGTGTATGTCACTATGTAAGATGCGTGGTTTATATTGCACAAGTTTGCTCTGTATGTCACTATGTGAGATGATTGGTTTATATTATACAAGTCTTCTGTGTATGTCACTATGTGAAATGTTTGGTTTATATTATATAAGTCTTCTGTGTATGTCACTATGTGAGATGTTTGGTTTATATTGTACAAGTTTTCTGTGTGGGCCTGTATGTAAGATGTTTGGTTTATATTGTACAAGCACTATGTGAGGTGTTTGGTTTATATTGTACAAGTTTGCTCTGTATGTCACTATGTGAGATGATTGGTTTATATTGTACAAGTCATCTGTTTATGTCACTATGTGAGATGCGTGGTTTCACCAACAGGCATAACTTTCTTTACTAATTAACTGTTATTTAATTCGAAGATAAGGTTGCGCAACAAAACCTTTAAATTTTTTTCCCCTCAACGCAACTCGTTATTATTACCTCTCTTAGAAAAAATTACATATTCGAAAAAAATATATAAGAGCCAGACTTCCATATTGATATTTATGCAAACTTATAAATAATAAAATTATTTTTGTATTGATTTCATATAAGCATATGAGAACAAGAGTTTTAAAGAACTTGCAGAAATAGGCGTGTCGACAGAACAGTGCCGACAGTATTCGTATGTGATACCTCACACACAAAGCTTTCAGGACTTACATGATAGGCAAAAGAGAGTGAAGTATTGAGGTTTTGGAAGCCTGATTTTCTTCTCTGCATCTGGTAAAGAACTGATGAAGTAACACAAAAAAAACCCTCTGGCTGGATTTTAAGAACAAATACTGGTATCTGACCGACCACTAACAACATGTAACTATTTCTAAACACATAATCGTTCATCTCAAAATGAGAGTGCAACATAATAATAACGATTACAATGACTTATCTAAGGTAATAAAGAAACTTCAAAAAGTCACGCTTAGCTTAGCCTTTGTAATTACGCCACAAAATTTTATTTCACATTTCTTGTGTTTTATCGATTTCTATTGGGGTTAAAGTATTTTACTAAGAACATTTTAAACAAGTTAATTATTTCCTTTGTAATAGATGTTTTTGTTTTTCATATTTTCTGCTATATAAAGCAAAGATGTCGAGCACGCTATAGGTAAAATCTGAGAAAAAATATTTCAGCTGTTTGCAACCATATTTTTATGTTCAGAGCATTCCTAAAGTTATTTAAGTTTGTATCCAAAACGGCGTCAAGATATTAAAAAATACACATGTCGATATTTCAATAGTTTAAAATGACATAAAGATGAAAGAAACGTGAATTATTTCGTTATCTTATTTCTCAACCGCTGTATTATACTATACATGAGTAACTGTGACGTCAAGGACACTACGTGGACACTGATATCATATTGTGTTGTTTTTTTTATCTATTAGTCGTGAGACGTCAACATCAAATGGGGATTTTCAGAACTTTTCTTTTTCAACCACTATGGTGTATTATACACTGTGAATTGAAGGACACTATGTGAGCTTCAGTTAACTTGTAAGGCAAAATTACCCGTTCTCAGTGACGGCCCACCCCGTGACTCAGCAGTGTGTCTACGAACTTACAACGCTAAAACCTGGGTTTCGATACCCTTCGTGGGCAAAGCACAGATAGCCCATTGTGCTTAAATCAGAACAACAACCCAGTGACGAAAGGAGTTTAAGTAAATATATAAATTTAAATTATTTAACGGACATTAAAAAAGTTAATTGTGTTGCGCATGTGTGTGTTCTTATAGCAAAGCCACAAAAACAATCCGCGAGGAATCGAACCTCTGATTTTAACGTTGTAAATCCGAAGGCTCACCGCTCTCCCAGAGGGGAACTAATTGTGTTGCGTTATTGTATCACTCAGGCCAGTGCTCTGAGATACTTATACCGGCAACCACTAAAAGTAATTATTGAGCCTTTCAGTGATGCTAATAACCGCTCAGCAGTAACATACGTTTTTATGAAAGTTACGAAGTTTGAATAATAGTGTAATTAATTACTAACAGTTTAATGCAGGATGTTCTGCTTGCGAAATAAAATTTTGCATCGACATTACTCATATCTGTTCTATCGGCATTTCAAAAGTGAATGTTGGGCTTTGTCTGCGTGCACAGCTTTTAACATGGGAGATGGACGAACGCTAGGACAGACACAACTGTTCGCAATATGATCATATATAAGTACTAGATTTATTGCATCTTCTTCTGTTAGTTATGAAAGATCAGACTCGGATGGAGGCTTTATCCGCAAATCCTCTACCATTAGTTCGTTTTCATATTAGCTGTTATGTATTTCATATTATATTTACACAATTACCAATTACTTTGTGGATCCACTTGTTAAATAATTATTGTTCAGGAAAGCTAAAAGTATGAAATATAGATTTACTGTAACTGCATAGCAGGCCTAATGTTGCTACAATACGAAATATAGATTTACTGTAACTGCATAGTAGGCCTAATGTTGCTACAATACGAAATATAGATTTACTGTAACTGCTTGGCAGGCCTAATGTTGCTGCAGTAGCTACGTCCACCAGATTTTCATAAAGTTTTAGAGTAGCTACATTTACCAAATTTTGATAAACTTTTATAATAGCTACATGGACTACATTTGATAAAAAGTTTCTAGTAATTAAATCCAAGAGATATTGATAAAAGTTTATAGTAGCTACATCCAGCAGATTTCGATAAAGTTTAAAAATAGCTATTTGTATTACTCAGGCTTTTATAAGGATTTATATAGAAGCTATATCGACAAGATTTTAATAAAAGTTTAAAGAAGCTACATCCAACCTATTTTGATAAAGGTTTAGAGAAACTATATCGATCATATGTAGATAAAGGTTTATATGGAAGCTACATCGATCAGATTTTTACAAAGGTTTATATAAAAGCTACATCACCAAGTTTTGATAAAGGTTTATAGTTTAGCCTTTACTTTATTGCAAATCTCCCTTTCATATATTAAAATGTAAGAACATTTCAGTACATAATATTGAATACACTTTTATAATACGTAATATACATAATACAATACATAATATGTAGGTAAATAAGTGTTATTATTTATATTTATTGTTAAACAAACAAATACAATACCTTACTCTTATTGTTTGTTTGTTTGATTTGAATTAAGCACAATGGGCTATCTGTGCTCTGCCCACCACGGGTATCGAAACCCGGATTTTAGCGTGCAAGTCCGCAGACATACCGCTGAGCCACTGGAGGGCACCTTACTCTTAACAAGAACAAGAAAGAGGCAATATAACAAGAAATAATTTGTTGGTACCATGGTGGGAAAATGTAACATAAGAATGAGGCACAATTTACATGTCCAGTGATTTATAAAAAATATATAACTCATTTACAGATGCTAAATTTAGATTAATTATTGGTCTTAGCTTCTTTGTATTCCATTTGTTTAATGTTATATCGTTTTACTGACCACCAAACTTTAATTTAAGCATTGATTTTTTATTACTTCAACGAGATTAATTCATTCGACGATTAAAGCCATTCAGTTTACAAAAAAATATATAAAATTATGTCTTTAACTCATTTTATAATTACTTTATAAGTGACTCTTTTACATTTTTTTTTTTCATGAGAAACATTCTTTCTTATTAATTTAATGGAAATTGAGCATAAAAATTTTGCAAAGGTAATTAGATTACATTTCAGCTTCTTCTGCCTAATTACCAAATGTGTCATTTAGTTAGCGTAAATTTGGTTTAACTTTTACCAGTTGGTGTGCAGTTCTCTTGTCGAAATAAAGCCATCAGGCGTTTATGTAAAGAACATTAGGAAACAAGTTTGCGAAACATCACCAAATAAATACTTTGTATAAAAATTGTATATTTTCTACGATAATTACCTATAGCGCACCCTATATTTCTTATATTCTCTGCTCAAGGATTGGTTTATTAGTTTTAAATTTTAATATTAGTTATTTCGCGAAATTTCGAGTTTATCAATGCGCGAACTCGAGGGTTATCTGCACTAGCCGTCCCTAAGTTAGCAGTGCAAGACTAGTGGAAAGGCTAGTCATCACCACCCACCGCCAGCTCTTGGGCTACTCTTTTACCAACGAATAGTGGGATTGACTGTAATATTATAACGCCCCTATGACTGAAAGGGCGAGCATGTTTGATGTGACGGGGATTCGAACACGCAACTCTTAGATTACGAATCGAATACCTTAACCCCCTGGCCATGTCAGGCCGGGATGAAAGGAAACGTATATATCTATAATTCTTTACTATATAGATATATATATATATATCATGAACCATAAATGTTGGAATAATTCTTGTATCTAATTACAAGTCAACACTTTTATATTTACATTAATCATTAGATTAGTAAACACTATATTTTAATTTAAAATACTCATTCTGAACGAATATCAAAATTCAGGATAAAAAATGATAATTCTAAAATCAAACGATGATAGAGGTTTGTTTTAACTTACTCTGTTTCTTCTTATTTTGCCAGTTTCCAGCGGCAATTGGTTGCCCATCTTCTCTCCTCCACGTAACCGTTGGAGTAGGATAGCCTTTAGCTCGACATGATAAGGTAATGTTAAACCCTTCTCTGACCAGCTCGTCTGAACTACTCTCGCCATCAACAATCACCGGTGGGACTAGAGAAAAAAAAGAGAATAAAATTGCGTTGTCAGCACGAGAGTAATGTTGAGCTGAATAAGCAGTGCCAAAGACTTAATTACTTGATACCGAGAATAATCGTTATCTACAAGCGTGAAGTTACATTTAGGGTTAGTGTTCCACTTAGTATCTCCCAACACAAGTCTACGAAAGCGAGAAGTGCGTTTTTGTTTCGACAGTGGCCAGCAAACCTCGAATCCTCGGATTCACAGCTCGAGCAAATTAATCGAATGTGAAGTGTGAATATGGACAAGGTAAACCTGATGGACAAATCTAACTATACAGTATTAAAACAAGTGTGAAATGTTTCAAAACCAAATTTACATATCCCAGATATGTAGATGACATGGTTGCGGGATTCAAATCTACAGAACACATACTTAATTTTTTCACTCACATTAACTCTATACATCCCAACATTAACTTCACATGTGAACAGGAAGAAAGCAATCAAATATCATTTCTTAACCTCAAAATTATAAGAACCGACACACAATTCAAAACAGAAATACACCGAAAAATCACCCATACTGGACTATACATTCCTTGGGACTCAGCATATGAAACAAAACAAAAACTCAACATACTAAGAAACCAGATAAACATAGCCATAAAACTGTGCTCACCAGATAAAATTAACGATGAATTAGACAAAATAAAACAATACTTCATCAACATCAATAAGTTTCCTTTACAAACCGTAGAAAACATTATACGCACACACCTAGACAGAAAGCAAAATCAACCAACAAAAGTGAATATATCTCACGAATCAAAAAATCACGAAACCATATACTGCTGTATACCATATATTCCTGACATCAGCAAACAAATAACCAATATTTGGCAAAAACTAGTAACAAAATATAACATTCCAGTTAACACTAAATTTATTCAAAAACCAGGCACAAAACTAAGGTCTATACTATGTAAGAACTACACTGACAAACACCACACCAACATTATTTATAAAATACAATGTAACAACTGCCACGACTTCTATATAGGAGAAACAAGTAGAAAAATGGAAACCAGATTCAAAGAACATAAAAAGTCACCTTCACACGTTTTCGAACACTGCAAGTCAAATGGACACAACATAACCATAGAAAACACTAAAATACTAAATAAAGAAACAAACATAAACAAACGCAAAATTAAAGAAGCCTTACTTATACAACAACTTAAACCCAAAATAAACCAATATAAAGGAACGCCATTATACCTATATTAATATTATAGATTATTATATATTCAAACATCTAACCGCGCCCTCTACATTGCGACACTCAGTTATACAACCCCTTCCAAACATGTGGTCAGCTTCCGGTCAGTTACCTCTTTCTTTGTGAACCTGACGATGACCGAAGAAGGTCGAAACGTTGTTCGCTCTTCTATTTAAAATATTTTCTGAACCCAAAACGAACCGTTTTTGCATCTAAAAAAAAGTAAGAGCTTTTATCATCTATTTTCCAGCTCTAGTTAGAACAGCCATTCAAGACAAAAAAGAAAAGAGGAACATCTCATAAAATGGGCTTGCATTACATCCTGATATCTTATCGTCACACGTAAAATAATTGAGAAAATAGGATCCTGATATATTATCGTCACGTTAAATGATTGAGGAAATAGAATCCTGGTAACTTATTGTCGCACGTAAAATAAGCGTTTATTTGTTTATTGTTGAATTTCGCGCAAATCTAAACGAGGGCTATTTGCATTAGCCGTCTTTAATTTAGCAGTGTAAGACGAGGGGAGGTAACTAGACATCACTACCCACCGTCAACTCTTGGATTACTCTTTTACCAATGAATAATGGGATTGACTGTAACTTTATAACGTCCCGACGACTGAATGGGCGAGCATGTTTGGTGTGATGGGGATTCAAATACGCAACTCTCAGATTACGAGTCGAGCATCTTAACCACCTGGCTACGTCTAGCTAAAATATGTGAGAAAATATGAATAGTTCGATGAAAGACACAACAAATGAAGGTTTATGGCAAAATTAATATAAGCACTGAAGATTTATTATTTACAATAGCATTGAAATAAAGGGCGTTGTTGTTATTAAACATCTGAGTAATCTGAAAGTATTAGGTATTTCAATATGAACCATTTGATACAAGTTGATAGAAAATGCTACTTTATTTATGTTAGTTTCCATTGTTGTTCGTTTTGTTTTGAAAATCTTCTGCCTTGGAAATATTTTTTTAAACATGGCAATGTCTTCTTGAGTCTATCTATCTTCAGCCATGTGACTATAAATTCATGGATAGGCGGATGATGCCATCTTTAAATATCAATACACAAGGTCAGCTAACACCACTGTCTGAAACTGTGGTGCAGAATTTCAGCTGTCAAATATGACACTCATTTCTACTGTCCGATTAAGTGTATTCAGTGGATTTATTTGACAGATATTATCCTCTGTAGTCAGTGATTCTAAATCAGAGACAGCTATTCCTGAACTATGAAGTCATTAACCTTAACAGTTTGGTGCACATATCATTTAAGGTTGAAAATACCAAATTTCGCTACATACCATAAAAATAAACAACTTATATTATAATGAAGATGTTTCCATTCAGATGTGTCACATTGTTAATTACACGATAGGTCCGTCTTGGCCAGGTGGTTAACGCGATCGACTTTTAATCCGAGGGTCACGTTTTCGAATTCCCATTACACCAAACATGCTCACCATTTCAGCCGTAGGGGCGTTATAATGTGACGGCAAATCCAACTATTCGTTGATAAAAGAGTAGCCCGAGATTTTGTGGTGGGTGGTGATGACTAGCTGCCTTCCCTCTAGTCTTACACTGCAAAATTAGGGACGACTAACACAAATAGCCTTCGTGTATCTTTGCTCAAAATTCCAAAACCAACATACAAGAAGCTGATTCTGATAGTAACGTTAAAAGGTTAGCATGCTGGGAATTCTAACCCATAGGTTGCAAGTCGAGCACTCTAACCACCAGACCAGACACAATATAAAGTTAAACTATCGCTTTCCTTAAAGCTTCTTGGATTTTCAACACTTCTGTTGGATTTTGATTTACTATTGCTTGAAAGGAAAATATCAATTTGTTTGGATAACGTAATGTGAATGAAAGAGGCTATATCAAATATAGTTTTTTACCTTAAACCCTATGATTTACAAGTCAATTTCTGACAGTTCACGACCTCTCATTCTATGAACTTAGGAAGAACCATAAATTCCAGTCACTGAGTTTTGACTCAACTTTGTAACTGCAAACCATAGGAAATATTTACAAAACTATTAAATTATCTATTGTCTTTACCTAATTTATACTCATTTCATATTCCTTATATCTCCAAGTTTTAATTAGGGGAGATAAATTATTATCAAGTGTTTAATTGTGTTCCTTACATGCAAGATGTTGACTATAGTGGCTAATTGCTCCGAAAATTGAATTATGAATTTCTTAATAATAATTTCATATTTTCAACTGTTACACTCGTGCCAATATCTTTTGATTACAAACATGTAAAGGTGTTTCACACTAGATTTACTGCAACTTCATGTTTTCCCATTCTTACTACTGTTGCCAGTTAATTGCCAAGAAACCTTCACTTTGGTGTCTATTGCTAACTAAGTCTCCTGAGGTCTTAATAAGATATTACTACTGTCTAAAAGAACGAGAAGTTATTCGTTCTACTTCTAGAGAAGATGTCAGGTTTTATTACAGCTGTAATAATCTCATTTAGAATTGTAAAAGTATCAAGTAAATTCTCCTAAATGTTCAGACCCTATATAAGAAAACAGCTGAGGATAAGTAGGAAGAAAACTGTTCTAATAATGATGAAAGTGATCCGAATAAATCTTTAACTTTTTTATTATTTTAGTATTTGTCTTTAATTATTACAGAGTAAGATATATTAAATATATTATTAATAAAGATAAATTAATAAGCAACTTGGGAAAAAAAACATATTCTTAGCAGGCAGAGTTTTGATAAGTTGATACCTAAATAACTGATATTTATAATCAGAAGTGGCTGAAAAAAATTTCAAACTTTTAAAATTTACATAATAATACGTAAAATAAAATAGTTCAAAAGCATTTAACTTGTACAATACGTGGGTTGCTGTTTTCTTAATTATACATTTTAAAATAAGTGAACTCATGGAAAATGTTAATTTTGTAATATTTTATTGGCTCCTAAGGACTTAACAAATAGCTAGACACGAATGTATCAACGGTTGATATTTTTCTGTGGTATTTTTAAGTGTTTATTTAGAAACGTAACTAGTGTAGTTATTTAGAGTCATATTATAATAACAATTATTTTTAATGAAATTACATTTTGTGTACACTAGTTACTTTGAGAAAAATAGATACACACTGATGTCTAATTAATATTTTCTGTATAAAAACAGAACTAAATACAAAAACATAAATAAACTATACATTCGTGTTCTATCTATTGTTGGGCCTGGCATGGTCAGGTGGGTTAAGTTGTTCGACTCGTAATCCTAGGGTCGCGGGTTTGAATCCTTATTACACTAAACATTCTCACAATTTCAGCTATGGGGGCGTTATAAAGTGACGGTCAATCCCACTATTCATTGGTAAAAGAGTAGCCCAAGAGTTAGCAGTGGGTGGCGGTGACTAGCTGCGTTCCTTCTAGTTTTACACTGCTCAATTAGGGGCGGCAAGCGCAGATAGCCCTCATGTAGCTTTGCGCGAAATTGGAAAGAACAAAACAAAATATATCTGTTGTTATTCTATGAAATTCTATAATTCATTTGGTTTCAGTAACTAATCTACATTATCTGACAATGACTACAATGTTTCAAGAAGAAGTTAGCTTCAATGGACTTAAATCTTTCATTTGACTTTTTTTAATGTATATTTTTTTCTAAATACACTTTACCGAAGTATTTTTATTCTTATTACATTAACATTAAGTTTTTGTTTATTCTGTTAATTCTCACAATTTAATTTGGAATTTTTATTGTACACATCTATGAAACTTTGAACAATATTACTAACAATGTAGATACATTACATTATCAAAAATATGTATACATACACTACTGGCCAAAATCTTAAGGCCAATAAACATAAAAAATATGCATTTTGCGTTGTTAAACTCAACCACCTATTTGAGTGAAGCTTCGAAAGATGAAAATAAGAAAAAAGAAAATAAAAAAACTTTTTTTAGCGTTTAATAGGGAAAATGTGAACACTATGATATTAGCCAAAATACTCGCTGGTCAAAAGTTAAAGACCATACCAAAAAAAAAGTCCTAAACAGGGTAGGCAATGCCCAAAAAGAGGCTTCAGTAGTGAGTTGTACGGCCATCATTGCCAATAACTTCAAACATTTGCTTTGGCATGATCGATACAAGTGTTTGCAGAAGGCTGGCTAGAATATTACTCCAAGTCGTGAAGATGGCTTCACGAAGATCATGCACTGTTTTGAATTGACGTTCGTTCCTATAGACTTCCCTTGTCATCCACCCCAAACATTTTCAATAGGGTTCAGTTCGAGCGAACACGCTGAATAGCCCAAAAGAATCACGTTATTCGCCATGAAAAAGTCCTTTGTCCTGCGGGCATTGTGGATTGCAGCGTTGTCGTGCTGAAAGATCCACTCATTTCCACACAAGCAAGGGTTTTCAGTCAATAAGGATGCTCTCTCTAACATGCCAATGTAGCCAGCTGCTGTTTTACGCCCCTGTATAACCTGTAGCTCCATTGTTCCATGGAAAGAAAAAGCACCCCAGATCATGATGGAACCTCCTCCACTGTGTCGTGTAGAAAATGTCTCCGGTGGGATATCCTTATCGTACCAGTAACGGTGAATTCCATCTGGACTATCCACGTGAATTATTTTCTCATCAGATGACAAAACCTTATTCCACTCTTCTACGTCTCATGTATCTCAGCAAAGTTTAACCGAGCTGTTTCATGGTGTTAAAGGAAGCGTGGCTTTTAGAAACTTTTACGGTGTTTAAAGCCTTTCTCTCGTGAATGCCGTAAATTACTGAAATATCAGACTTTCTTTTCCCTTTTTTATTAATTTTTTGTATCGGTTTTGTGACTTTAAGGCGCGGCATGACCAGGTAGTTAAGGCACTCGACTCGTAATCCGAGGTTCGAGGGTTCAAATCCTAACGTGCTTGCCCATTCAACCGTGGGGGCGTTATAATATGACGGTAAATTCCATTATTCATTAGTAAAAGAGTAGCCCAAGAATTGGGGGTGGGTGGCGATAACTAGCTGCCTTCCCTCTAGTCTTACACTGTAAAATTAGGGACGTTTAGCGCAGGTAGCCCTTGTATATCTCTGCGCGAAATTCAAAACAAACCAACAAATCGTGATCTCAAACGTCACTCTTCGAGGAATAACTTTAGTGAGAAAATTCCAAAAGAACTATATTTTCGTATTTCCTTTATGGGGAATGTAATGTAACACATGAAATATTATTTTTCAAAAAAATATACATTTTTAGCGCAATTTTAGTAGATAGTAGTAAAAGGGCAGAAGTAATTAGTAACGCTGTAAAACCATCTAAACATGTTACTAAGACTTACAGAAAAGAAAAAAAAACATAGTGAAAGTTCAAAATTTAAAAAATAAAATAATAATAATAATTAAAATAAGATCTTAATTTAAAAAGTAAAGTGTATTTTGTTTGTATTTGAACATTTATAACGTACCTAATTTATACATGGACTGTATGTTCCAACAGTGGGAGAATATATGTACTTAACTTAGATTATTTATGTTTAGTTTAAAAGCGGTTTTTGTATATTTATTGTTATATTTTCTTAGTAAAATGATAAGGATCTCCAGAAATAAATGTAATTTTTGAAATGCAAAGTATAAACTAGTTATGTGAAACATGTTTCATTCAATGTCAGTACTATATGTTTCAACAAACTTCAACCAAGGTGTTATGATGCTGTTTATGCCTCTGTTGTAGAAATCAGACTTTCTATGACCAACGAACTCCCTGAAAGCTTCTTCTGCAGCTTCCTGATTTTGTTCAAGAAATTATTAAAGTGTTTGAAAAATGAAATACGTAGAGAAAAAAGGCGGATGAGGCAGGACCTCTATTCCCAATTTGTTCAATTTTTGGAGCATCATCCTTGACAGGTCTAATGACGCTGATTTCGTTGATCTTCAGTCAGCTCATGCGGAATCCACTTATCCATTTTTTTCGTCTGTCCAGCTGCACTCAGATGGTTGGCAATACTTGATTTGCTCGTGCCTAGCTTTTCTACAAGCTTACGTGCTGTTGTGCGAGGGTCTGTCTCAACTGCTTCTCTTAATGTGTTTTTATCTAAGGATGGCTTTCTTCCTCGACCTTCGTAGTTTTCAAAAAATTTAGTTCCTTGTCAAAATCTTTATTTAATCAAATGTTTTACTTTTCTAAGAGATATTTTACAATAAATAGCAAACTATTTGGTTAATAATCGCTACAGGACTTTTAGATCTTTAGGGAACACGTGCAACAGTTTGAAGAATTAATGTCGAAACTTGACAGGGACATAAATCGACAGCAAGCATTTTACTACACATTACTAAACTGAATTTAGTTTGTTTGAATCATTTACTATATAACAGCAAGTTTGGATCTCTGTTATGTTTTCAAAAGCAATAGACAATTTTTTTAAACAAAAGACAAAAAAGTTCCTTACCGTCGATTTGGTTTGAATTTCGCGCAAAGCTGCACGATGGCTATCTGCATTAGCCATCCCTAATATAACAGTGTAAGACTAGAGGGAAGGGCTACTATTTTACCAACAAATAATTGGATTGACCATTATATTATGAAGTCCCCACGGCTGAATGGGCGAGCATGTTTGGTGTGACGGGAGTTCGAACCTGTGACCCTCGAATTACTGATCAAGTGCCTTATCCACCTGGTCTTGGCGGGTTCATCACCGTCGGATATTCGTGGTTTAGTGGAAATTTATTTATTGTGTACTGTGTACTTAGTGAGAGAGAATATTTAAACCGAAATTTTTGGATTGTTTGTGTCTCGATGTCATCTAAATTGGATTTTTTGGAATGTTAGTGGTTCGATGTTATTCATCATAAAAATGTCAGTAAAGTAACCTGTTTCTTTCTTCTCTATTCTAATTCACTCTAAACAAAAAATTAAAGAATTGCTGCCTTACAAATGGGTGTTTCGGTCCTAGACCAGCTTTCTATTCACGCTATGATACACATACATTTATACAGAAACTATATCTGTCTACAAATATTCACTAAGAATACTTTTGTTTTCTAGGTTTTAAGTAAACAGCCCAAATCTGATTAAGTATTCGTTATTAAGTCATTATATGCCTAAAATTATCGCAAATGTAATCTAGAGAGAGGAAAACATATCTTGAAACTTTAAGCCAAAAACGTGGCAATTGTAAATATGTTGTTAAAGTTCCTAAGCTCTTAGAAAATCTCTGGCTAAAAGTACATTTTCTATGTACGATCGTTAGCTGGCATGTATGCGTAATTTACTATGTAATTTTATGAAGAACAGTAAATCTTCAAAAGTCAAACCATTTATAAAGACCTTAAATAGCTCATGTCTAATTATCTTATGGCAATTTGTCAGTATGCAGTAGACAACGTTAAGAAATGTCAACAGCAACATAGCCTGTGTGTACAAAAACAAAGTAAAAAAGTAAAATATCCCATGAATTACTGATGATGGTTTTAGTTTTGAAAGTCTGTCTAAACATTGAGGTTTTTTTATTTAATTGTTGTTTCCTTGCATTAAAGAATCTATCATTGTAATATCTTCCTTGTTTGAACTGTTGATTGTCTCAATAAATAATTCTTAGAGACCAAATTAAAGAAAAGAACAATTCTATAAAGTAATTATTCACCAAGAAAATAATGACAATGTGTTGTATTATTTACTTTTTCATTGTATTAAAGGAGTGAAATTTTGCACTACACATGGGAAAAGAAGTGAAACACGAGAGTTGTGCATATTTTCTGCATTTTCTCTCTATATATAAAAATGTTTTACAAAATATCATATTTAAAAATTTACTAGATGTCTTCATATACATACTCTGTAAGTTTCAAATAAATAATAAAAAATATAGTTTGGTCATAAACTCAGCGTTTTAACAAAGGTCACACAAAGGCACTCTACATGAACCACGAGTAAACTCGTGACCCGTCCGCATTGTATTAAGTACGGATATTCGATAAATAAAAATATTAACGCTGTTATTTCTATATAATTATTTGCTTTAGTGTATTTAGGGATAAACTTTTTCATATTTAATACTATCAATAAAAAATTTATGTGATTCTACGACCTAACGTTATTTTTTAAAATACTTTGATAAGTTTTTAATGTGTTGTTGTACAGAATGTCTACCAAAATATATTTATATCCGCCTTTTGTTTACATCCGTTAAAAGAAAGTGCGCTCCCATGCGCCGTTAAATAGTAAGATGCCCACGCATTATCAGATTTGCTTGTTTTGAATTTTGCGCAAAGCTGCACGAGGGCTATCTGCCTTGCTGTTCTTAATTTAGCACTGTAAAACTAAAGGGAAGGCAGTTAGTCATCACCACCCACCGCTAACTCTTGGGCTACTCTTTTACCAACGAATAGTGGGACTGACCGTCACATAATAACTCCCCACAGCTGAAATGAAGGGGCGATCATGTTTGGTGTGGAGAGGATTCAAACCCGCAACCCTCGAATGACGAATCGAGCACCTTAACCACCTGGCCATGCCGGACCTTGAATTATGATGAGCAACAAAAACGGAATATTTAGTATAATAGATTCCAGACTGAATGCACCTGCTCGGGAAATATCTTAAAACAATGTTTAAAGTTCCATTCAGAACCAATAGAATATATTTTACTAAAATATGTTGACAGACTTGCAGTTATAGAGGTGACAACTTAAGCCCATTTACTGAAGAGTGCTTTGTTAAATAAACCGAAACGTTGTCAATAATGATTCATTTCAAGAAAACCGACAAAAAAAGACTCGTAAATTTAACTTTACTCACGTATGTGGGTCACTCTCTTAGAGTAGTATATAACTCGAGAAATTATTAAGAGAGTGCTTTAAAATTATTTGTTTTTATTCCTGACAATTAGAACAGCTGGGAATGTTTTTACTTCTTCGTTATTTTAACAAGGCTCGTAAAGCAATAAATGGATGCGCTTTTCAAAAATCTGTTTTTAATCGTACACGATAGATACGACAGCTCCAAAAATAATAAATGAGAAAAGCCCAAGGCAATAGATTCTTTTTAAAACATGTCTCCAATATCTTGAACATATTGGTCATGTACAAGCCACTGTGTTATCGCTGTACTTTTATTTCTATCATGTTTCAAAAGATAAATACTTTATGTATTGTGGGCATACAGAGCCACTTTTATAAACCAATTTATTGAGACTTGTATAGGATGATTCAAAACAAAAGTACAAATCCTACCCACCTCTAATCGTTCTGTATTTCTTCTTTTCATCTTCGAATAGCCTAAAGATTTTTATCTAGGAATCTGAAGGTCGTAGTGTAGGCTGAACTAATGTTTGTGTTGTGAACTTTGATCGGATCGCACTGGACCTGACACACAATGTTTCACATAAATCTAATGTTATTAAACCACAGTTTACGTCGCGAGTGATGGAGGTCGCGCTTCTGTTTAAACCTTCACTCGAAATAGAATGGTTTTTTTTGTACTATTTACATCAACAATAAAGTGTTCTTTGGTTTTGCCAGTATTAATGTTACATTATTCTTACAAACCTCGAAACAAAAGGTCTCGTGTAATTAAAACTCAGCCATAAGTAACCCAGGCTGGCTTCACTGCAAAACGGTGACACAAATTTCGATGGCATGTGAGTTTAATAACTGATAAAAACAAAGACATAGCTTAATTTATGCACAGGCTACTGACTCTAAGATCAACTTCAGATATTTTCACATTTAAATTTCTTCTTTTCCCCGGGAACAAATGTCCCAAATAAATAGTTGATGAATTAGTTTATGTTTATTGCTACTAAAATTCATTCATGATAATCGATTGATTAACGTACCGTTTGTTTGTTTGCTTTTAAATTTCGCACAAAGCTGCTCGAGGGCTATTTGTGTTAACCGTTTTTAATTTAGCAGTGTAATATTAGAGGGAAGGCAGCTAGACATCACCACCCATCGCCAACGCGTAGGCCGTGACATTATAACGCCCCCACGGCTAAAAGGGCGAGCATATTTGGTAATGCCGGGATTCAAACCCGCGACCCTCAGATTACGAGTCGCACCCCTTAACCCACCTGGCCATGCAGGGCTTAACGTACCGTAGAAACTATATTTGTTTAGTATACAAGCGAATTAATTTGGAAATAACAAATAAGAAATGAAATGAACTTTGGGCTTTGTTTTCTGAACATACGACCTTCACATGAAAGTAGAAAGATGTTCACATTCCATTAACTGGAAGCTAATAAGAAAGAGTAACCTTTTAAACAAAGTCTAGTTACAGCTATAATACAGTTAATTCATCAACTCTAGAAAATGTAACTTACAATTAAGAATAACAAAGAACGGAAAAGATACTTTGAGAATTTATTGTTCATTTAATCAACTTACACATAATTTTTGGACATTGGTCGGAATTACCTTCCTCATGTGGAAATGTTGCATGAAATAAGACCTTTCATAAACTACCTCGTTTTCCATATGCATTAAAACGCTGAAGATAAATTGTTTTCATCTAATTCAACGGCTATTTTTACTCGTTTTTTTCCAAATAGTATTATGAAGACTTTTAAAAGAGCAATCTACTGGCTTCAAATCATATTTAGCACAATTTAGCACAATCCTTTCTCTAATGTTGACCTATCTAGTGTTGAGACGCATTGCTGATCAAGAAAAGACCTCTTAACTATTAAAATGCTTATATCAACACAAGAACTTTCATCGCTTGAGAAATCACGTGTTTGTCTTTTTAACACGTTGGCTCTCAAGCCTATTTTGCTGATTGGATCCCATTTGTAACATACTTACAATTACCTTTTTTTTTAGAAAGTGTGTGCATGTAGCCGTTGTGTTCCAGCCAATAAGTCGTCCTTTAAAAAGAAAATAGAGCACGACTCACCGGTGGGTCATATGAATCTTACTGGAAGACTACCTCAACCCACTGGTGGGTCGTGTTGGAGCCAACATGTTAAATAGTCCTGTTACTATTTACTGATCATGTTTGACGTTGCTTTCAATGATTGTACATTGAACATTCTTCTGCTACTTGCAAGACATATTTGATCTTATGTCGTATATCGCTTCTAACTGACATTCCAAAACGCTCATAAAGTATATATAAGGAATTAATCAAACTTTATATTTAAAATTGGGATATTCTAGTGTACTAGTAAACTGTGTTTGTCTGCGACATACGCAACACAGCAGAAAATTTTACACAGCAATAAGATCTGAAACCAGTCCTCAAGCCAATCCGAAATAAAAAGAAGGCTACACTTACGAAAGAGACCCTTCTAACCTCAAAAACCGCTACAATGAACTAAGTATAATTCAGTATAGTTAAAAAAGGTAATGAAAATTTGGAATTTTCGAAATACCAAAAGTAATAAACTGGGTGTGAACACAATTCTCCTTTTTTTACAGGGGCAGTGAAAATATAGTTTTACTATAAAATGGGATAAATAATTATTTCAGATAATTTTGTTTTTAGTATAGACTCAGTTTTTTCTTAATACTCATAAGCTGTTTTATTATCAGGTGATATGTGAAATAAAAAATTGTTTTCAGTAAAAACTGACTGAACACAAAAAAGTAATTTAAAACAACAGAAAAGTTTCATAAAAACTCAAATTTAATTAATTTTGATGTAAAATATAACAATTAAATATAAAATATTCCATGAATCTTGTATTCCACACCCTGATCTACTTTTCTTATCATTTACCATAAAAATCTGACAGACTAGCAATAAGAATGCAAAATGTTTGGATAAAACATGTTACGTTGTTTTTGCATCAAAGACGAAAAACAGAACTTCAGTGTTGCCCCTAATTATTTTCTTTATAAAAGTTATTTTGAGTTATATTAAAACGGTTAGTCTTTTCTTTTTTCTTATTTGTTGCATGCACGAACCACAATGTAGCTTTTACATAACCCAGGTTTCCAAAATTGTAAGGAAGAATATATATTTAGTGATCTTTTTAAGAAGAAACAATTACTTTGAGGCTTATGTCATTTATCAATTTTTTTGCAGCTGTCATATCCATCTTCCATAAGTAAGAATTTGGAGTTTGAAGAGCACGTGCAGGCTTTTAGAGCAACCCTTTGTATTACATGGAATTTGTTGAAACAACAGCAAACTTCATCTAAACAAGTACAAACATTTTAGTTATTCTGGTTGTCCATAACTGAAAAACTATTTTCTAGTTTGTTACGAACTTGTTTTTCACTCCAACAAAGCAATCCAATAGGAGCTCTTAATGTGGACAAAATGAAGACTTCTATACAATTATAAGCAGCTTCGTTAAACTGAATGACACTAAATCACTTCGTGCAACTTTTCTCTTTGCTGTATTTAACTTGAAAATAGGTCTTGATTCATTTCCTATTCGACGTGTTAACCTGTTTTTGAAATAATTTTGTGTTACTCTAAGAATTAAAGCAAACAAAAAATTTGGAAGAGAAATAGACATTATCCAAATCTGACTGAATTCTAAATTATTTCAGTTGGTGTTTATTGTTAAATCTATTGTTTGTCCTACAGGAAGATCAGTCTAGAATTATAAATTTATTATTTTCTCTGTAATTTGTCGGTGTTCATAACGTTATCAACGCCAATTGAGCATTATTAACAAATATTGATCTAAGTATACACTATCAAAATATTCCTTGATTTTTTACCCTTACTTACCACATCCTTGTGCAAGTTAATTGTAACAAGACAGAAAATTACGATTTTTTTCAATTTTTGCGTTTTATTTCTGAGAATCCATAAATTATTCACAAATTAATACATGATATGATCGCCTTTATTTTCCAAAAGATCATTAATCCGCTTTGGCATCGAGTCCACGATTTGACTGCAAGCTTTACTAATTTTTGGATCATGCTACCATACCTCAATTTAAGCCTCAATTAGCTTATCTTTCATAGTACAGTCTTTTTTTCACAAATCACCCAAAGATTTTTAATTGGATTTAAGTCCGGAGAGTATCCAGGCCAGTCCAGTACTTTTTTGGGGGTTGTAGTCGTAAAATTCTTCACAAGTTTCGATGTGTGGCACGAAGCTTGATCTTGCTGAAACATGCCAGATCCATCTGGAAATCTCTTTTTCAATTCTGGAACGACTCTTCTTTGCAAAATTTCGATGTATTGTAATCCTCGCATCATACTTTCTACAATATGTAAGCCTCCGATGCCATAGTAGCTGAAAAGCCCAAAAACATCTTCTTCAAGGGTTGTTTTACGAACTGATTGATGTGAGATTCTAGAAGTTTCTCACTTGGAGATCTGCGAACATGCAGACTTCTTTGACTCTGTACAAAGAAATGAGTCTCGTCACTGAATAACACCTTCCTCCATTGTTACTGTGTCTAGTTCTTGTATTTCAGACCCCATTGATACAATTTTTTCTTCATTGAATTGGTAAGAAATTGTTTTTTGACTGGTATCCTTGCCTTTCTAATGCAATTTCAAATGACGTAATATTCCTCAAAATTTCATCATATATTCCAAAAATAGATCGACCGTACTGCAAATTACAGCTTATAACACAGTCTGTTTTGAAATATGACTATTAAAGGAAATCAAAGGATCCAACGAGCCTACACCGGCCTCCATGCTGAAAATATTGTAGAATGACCATTTGTTTCAATTAATTTGCACAAGGATGTAATAACAACTCATTTCGTCATGACTTGTAACCCATTTGAGTTACGATCATATGATTGTTATAGATTAAGAAGTGTATCATAGTGATGTTTTTATTGTTTTCATATAAAAGTATAAACACTAAGAAAGTGTCTAACGAGTGTAAATTGTTTTGCTTTTAAATATACAAATTAAAGCTGTGATGTCACAACCATTCCACACTCTTTGAACTGTCAATGAATTATTATAATAAATACAATGTATACCTTCAAATGGAATTTTGGTATTAGTATATAACTCAATATAGCTGCTTTCTCTCTGGTCAGTAGTTCAAACTAAGAAACGAATGCAGATAGATTTAATAACCTTAACATAAATACAGTTTATCTACCGACTCATTTGATATTTACTATAAATCATAGTTTTGTCTAGAGCAGTTTCAATTTTATCAACACAGAAAAATCAAAATCATGAGAATAATAATAAAAATCATGGGTTATCTATAAATATTATTTTTAATAATAATTATTAAATACTTAATTAATTAATTTAATTAATAATAAAAACCATGGGCTATCTATTAATATTGTTATTAATAATTAATTAATGTTATTAATAATAAAAATCATGGAGTATCTATTAATATTCTTTTTAATTTCTTAAATAACTTTCTCCTAACTTTTAAAATAAATGTAAAGTGATTATAAACTTAATAAAACAATTATTTTCAGGGTTATATTTTAATAAAATAAATCTTTTATTAGAATATATTTTATTAGAAAATAACATCTTTTTTTATGATGTTTTGTTTACGATGATAACACTTACCGTCGCAAAACTAAAATATCTACATTCAGTCCACATACTGTATCAATCACACGTGCTTATAAAAGAAGAAAACAAAGAGGGAAGAGCACCAGACAAGACAAAAGTCACTAAACTTATTTACCGGTTTGTTAAACCGTTTTGGAATATAATTAATGTATGTACAATTATAGAAATTTAACCATTTTTAGTTTCTTCAAAATTTGTTCCTTTACAAGACAGATACTTTTTTTATTTGCTTAGATAAACTGATGGAAAAAAAACAAACTATATGATGTGGTTTGTTTTGAACTTTGTGCAAAACTACATGAGAGCTATCTGCGCTAGTCGTCCCTAATTTAGCAGTATAAGACTAGAGGGAAAGTAGCTAGTTATCACCACTCACCGCTAACTCTTGGGCTACACTTTTACCGATGAATAGCGGGATTTTACTGTCACATTATAACGTCCCCATGGCTGAAAGGGCGAGTATGTGTGGTGTAACGGGAATATGCCATGTGAAAAGCAAAAGGTAAAATATATATTACACCTCATATAGGAAGGATATTACTTTTAGCCATATTTCTTTGCACACAAAAATACTTTAAAGTTACGTCACACTGACAACTCTAATAATATATTTTGACAACTTTAAAAAGAATGATTAAATGTATTATATTTCCATACAGCTCTCCAGTTCTCTGTGAGGGGGAATCTATTATATTTCTGTGGAAAGAACAAAACTAAATTCTGAATGCAATTCTGTTGTTTTTTTTTCTTCAATTAGTTGATTGTTTTCAGCACAAATCAACGAAATAAACTACGTCACTCTGTCCTCCTCAGAGGATCTAACATGGATTTAAGCGTCGTAAGTCCATAGAGTTTCTGTTTACCCGCTAAGGTATCATTAATTACTTGTTCGGTGTTTGATGAACATTTAATAAACAAACATAAAATCCAATCATTTCATTATGTACTGCTAGAGTTAGGAGATAATGAGTTAGTAAACTATAGGTTTCAGATATAATGAATGAGTAAACTGCTGGTTTCAAACATAATGAATTAGTAAACTGCTGGTTTCAAACATAATGAATTAGTTGGTTGGTTGTTTAGAATTAAGCATAAAGCTACACAATGGGCTATCTGTGCTCTGCCCACCACGGGTATCGAAAACCGGATTTTAGCGTGTAAGTCCGCAGACATACCGCTGAGCCACTGGGGGGCAATGAATTAGTAAACTGCTGGTTTCAAACATAATGAATTAGTAAACTGCTGGTTTTAGACATAACGAATGAGTAAACTGCTGGTTTTAGACATAACGAATTAGTAAACTGCTGGTTTTAGACATAACGAATTAGTAAACTGCTGGTTTTAGACGTAACGAATTAAAAAACTGCTGGTTTTAGACATAACGAATTAGTAAAATGCTAGTTTTAGACATAACGAATTAGTAAACTGCTGGTTTTAGACATAACGAATTAGTAAACTGCTGGTTTTAGATATAAAGAATTAGTAAACTGCTGGTTTTAGACATAACGAATTAGTAAACTGCTGGTTTTAGACATAACGAATTAGTAAACTGCTGGTTTTAGACGTAACGAATTAAAAAACTGCTGGTTTTAGACATAACGAATTAGTAAAATGCTAGTTTTAGACATAACGAATTAGTAAACTGCTGGTTTTAGACATAACGAATTAGTAAACTGCTGGTTTTAGATATAAAGAATTAGTAAACTGCTGGTTTTAGACATAACGAATTAGTAAACTGCTGGTTTTAGACATAACGAATTAGTAAACTGCTGGTTTTAGACGTAACGAATTAAAAAACTGCTGGTTTTAGACATAACGAATTAGTAAAATGCTAGTTTTAGACATAACGAATTAGTAAACTGCTGGTTTTAGACATAACGAATTAGTAAACTGCTGGTTTTAGATATAAAGAATTAGTAAACTGCTGGTTTTAGATATAAAGAATTAGTAAACTGCTGGTTTTAGACATAACGAATTAGTAAACTGCTGGTTTTAGATATAAAGAATTAGTAAACTGCTGGTTTTAAACATAACGAATTAGTAAACTGCTGGTTTTAGATATAAAGAATTAGTAAACTGCTGGTTTTAGACATAACGAAATAGTAAACTGCTGGTTTTAGACATAACGAATTAGTAAACTGCTGGTTTTAGACGTAACGAATTAAAAAACTGCTGGTTTTAGACATAATGAATTAGTAAAATGCTAGTTTTAGACATAACGAATTAGTAAACTGCTGGTTTTAGACATAACGAATTAGTAAACTGCTGGTTTTAGATATAAAGAATTAGTAAACTGCTGGTTTTAAACATAACGAATTAGTAAACTTCTGGTTTTAGACATAACGAATGAGTAAACTGCTGGTTTTAGACATAACGAATTAGTAAACTGCTGGTTTTAGACATAATGAATGAGTAAACTTTTGGTTTCAGACATAATTAATGAGTAAAATGTCGGTTTCAGACATAATAAATGAGTAAAATGTTGGTTTCATACATAATAAATTAGTAAACTGCTGGTTTCATATATAATATAGTAAACTGCTGATTTCAAACATAATGAATGAATAAACTACAGGTTTCGTGTCATCATTTCTAAGAACCCAAAAGTTTGCAGCAAGAAACACATATTAGCCAATTTTTTCCAACAACATTAATAGAGTCGAGAATATACTTATGGTAACAGTAGTGTCACTGTTTTACTGAGATACTATGTTACAAGGATACAAATGGATTGAATAAATTCAGGTGGAAAGCGTGTCTGAACCTTGAATCCGAGCTCAAAAGTTCGTAGTTCTTTGCCATAAAGAAAGATACCCGATGAAGTCAACGAGTTAATAACAACAACCGCCAGTTTTTTGAGAAAGTCATCTCTAACTGGGTAGCAAAATTTGACCATTACTCATATAGCGCGCCCACAACCCCAAAGTACTAAACACTCTTTATGAGTCAATAGGACTCGAATCTTGAATCCTTGGATTGACAGGCCGGACACTTTTACCATTAGGTCATGCCGCGCCTAAAAATGGCCTAATATAATACAAATTTTTCACACTTTGAATGGACTAAAATGTTAATACAAAATAATAATAGTGCTATTGTTGTTGTTTTTAATTAAACACAAAGCTACTCAGATGGGCTATCTGTGCTCTGCCCATCACGCGTATTGAAAACCGGTTTTTAGCGCTGTAAGTCCGCAGATATACCGCTGAGCCACTGGGAGACAATAGTGATATAAACTACACACTATTATGGTTAAATACGGCTTGGTAATCATTTTGTGTGGTGTGACAGTCTGAATTCACTTCATAGTATTTAAAAGTATAATTAAAATAGCTAAATATACCTAACTATGATAAACTCATATTATTCTTTATTCATACATAAATCAAGTTTTTCGAGAATAAATTTTATTTTTCACATAGCAATTGATAATGAAATTTTAAATGCTGGTGTATTACTTACCATGTGTTTGAATTTTCATAAAACTGTTGCTGACATAACGTCCGATCACCCATTCATCAACATGCTTTTATCTTTCATTTGCTGTTTCTTATATATAACCTTATAATAATAATCACAAGTAAGTTTTAAACGTAGCTTCAGTGTTATTGTCCGTTCGCTTATTTTCGTGTCCTAACAGCTTAAAGTCGACCAATTATCTCTCATGTTTTGTCGTTGTCACAAGACTTCTAACAAGCTCTAATTTCCGCTTCAGTGCCCAATCTTGCTGCAAAAGCTTTAAACTGTTTCGTCGTCAACATGTGAAGAAACAAAGGAAAGGACGAAGACTTGTGTCAACATTAGTCACGTGACCAGAAATGTTTGAGGTGCAGTGTAACAGCTCATGAATGGAATAGACGTTTAGCACAGTACGACTGTTTGTTTTGAATTTCGCGTAAAACTACACGAGGGCTATTTGCTCTGGCCGTCCCTAATTTAGTAGTGTAAGACTACAGGGAAGCCAGGTAGTCATCACCACTCACCGCCAACTCTTGGGCTACTCTTTTACCAACGAAGGGTGGGGTTGACCGTAACATTATAACTCTCCCACGGCTGAAAGGGCGATCATGTTTGGTGCGACAGGGATTCGAACCTACGACCTTTAGATTACGTGTCGGGCGTCTTAACCATCTGGCCATGACGGGAGAGCAGAGTACGAACTGAAACAAACGTCGATCCACACTTATTATTTATTTTGCTAGAAATATTGTGGTAATAATTTTCACATGGTTAATCATACTAAATGTTAAAGTGTCATATTACTCGAATCAATAAAAACTACATTTGTTTCAAATCGCTTTAGTTTTTTTACTTATAGTATAGAAGTGATTGAACGTAAGGATTTTACTTTAATTTTTTGTACTCAAACACTACAAGCAAATAAGATAAGTTCTAACTGATTGTACTATTTTTGTTAAATTCCTACCTTATACCCATTGTCCAGTTACCGAGTTATATTATCCTAGCCTAATATTCATGCGATCTACATAATTAGCTTTCTCAATAGGCTGCTCAGATTTATTGTTGCACACAAGCTGCATGACTATTGCATGACTGACGAGTGGTACACATTTACTGTCCTCCTAACCATATGCGCCACCATGCACTGATAAACTGACGTCCTATACGTATATAGTAACTCGATAATCTAATCGTTTCAAATCTCATTTTCATGACACAGACATATTGCATTATTAATATGTAAGTCTTTACGTCGAGAGAGAAACCAATTCTCAATATATAGACATCAAAATTTCTGAAAGAAGTATCTGCCAGCTTGTAATTATTCCAATAGTCCGCCTGTAGTGCGCGTGCAATGAGTTCGTTAATCTTAAGAAATGTCAGTCGTTAATTATGTGTTTTCCCTACAGCTCAGCGTTTGAATTATTGTGGGCATTTTTTTTTTATATTTGGCAAACACCAGAAATTCCCACCCATCCCGTTTTTTATTACATTAACACCTAAAGAAAGAACAATATTTTTCTTGTTATAGTAAAAAAAAACTATTAACTTTTCATAAACGGATGCCCTAACCTAAAATTTATGCAATAATTATCTTTGCAAATCATCAGTCTCAACCACCTTTAGCTTCTATATGCATAAAAACATTAAAACACAGTTATTCTAGCGTAATGTAAATTTCAGCCAATAGGAATCATAATGTGTTTTTTTTCGTCACCAAAATCCTGAAAATTTCTTCGAGAAAGAAACGCAAAATCCTATTTACGATTTGCTTCCTATATTTTGAATAAACGAGAATGGGGGAATTCCTTCCCTTCTTAATAAACTCAGATAAGGACGAAGTTATAAATACAACGCATTTGCTTTTTTTTCATTTGATGTCTCACAATACACAACTTAAATGTATTATAATTTTTATCGATTACAATATGTTAGTAAAAGGACTATTCGTGAAGCTCGCTGTTGATCGTTTTTACTAATTTATCACTTTAATTTGTTTTGTACAGTAACACTTGGTTCAGAATATTCTTATCAAAACGTGTCGAGTGTAAGGATTGCGACAATTTTAAGGTCAATATAACAGAAGTTTTGCTGCTTGTTAATAAATCACCGACTGATTTATAGAACCTTCGAAGTTAATGTTTGAATGCTGTTCAACTCTTCTATCATAATAGTGAGAGTTTAATTTCGCAAAGAGACACGATTAATAAATCAAAAATTGAGTTAAACACTTCTACTAATACTCACAATAAACTACTACGATGCCTTTGCATGAATAATGATGATTGTAATAGCTCTAGATTAATTTTCCATGAATGATAAATATTTTCTTCAGTGTTCATCTTTCGTTATGCTGCTGAAGATGCGAGTACCAGCTAATTCAACTGTTACATTTCAAGGAGTAATGAAGTTCGACTAATACTGGTTTAAAGCAAAATTTTGAACTTCGTTTTAAAAAACAGAGCCAAAGTAAAGCAAAAAACAAACACTACTGGTCTAATATAATTCACGCATAGCTACGGTGCACCGAAAAAGGTAGTTACATAAATTGTGCCAGACGAAACTGACACAACAGGGTAATAGGTCATAAGTATTGCTAACTCGATGACTTGTGACACAGTTTTTACACACCCTCAAACACAAATAAATTAATATTAACTTCTGCTCAGAGCAAGCTACCTATATTTTAATCAATACTTAAAATCGACTCACTAATGACTATATCTGAATAAGCATAATTTCCTTACGTTATCATAAGATTACAATGTATTGGTTCATTGGTTGGGAACTCTCTATGTTAATGACGTTTTCGGCCATAAACCCAAACATATGCAACGAGGTTTGATCAACTGAGAAGATTCAAGTTAGACTTCAATCCGCATACCAAGATAACAATGAAAAATGATCTCTGTAATTTAGGAAAAAATGATATATTTCAAAATAATAAAACTAGAAATAGTATACATTCTAAGTTATACTTTTAATAAAAGTGAAATTAAGAAAAGGAAGGAAGCGTATCTCCACCTGAAGTAACACAGAAACAATAGCTGTTAGTTTCAAGTACTGTTATAAATTTAACGTTTGCCGAACAACATAAATAACCGGGCTTAACAAAAGATTGAAAATATTTCCTATAAAAGTTTCGTGACCAATAAAATTTGATTAAACGATTCTACCAATGTAACGAAAGAAAATTGACTACGAAACTGTTTAGGTTTAGAATTAAATAGCAGATAATACAACAGTACAGCCAAAATTAATGTTTATGAAGATTAAAAAAAACATAAAAAATTGAGCAAATTTCTGAACCATAAAATAAATAACTGGAATACTGGTACTTTAATTAAACCATCACCATGTTAAATGTAATGAAAATAAAAAAAAACAATTAAACATTCTTAAAATCTGAAATTATCCATGTTAATGTACCAAAAAATTATCATCAAATGAGTGTTAAACCATAAATATAATTCTTTTATTGTGATGTTACTGTTGTTTGCATCTGGGAAGAAAATTTTAAGATAAAAAAGAATATGTTGGATATATAGCGTACTAATTAGAGACGGCACAATGATAGATTAAAATTAAGTTGAATTTTCTCTACATATCTCCATAAATTCTGAAAATATTTTGCATTATCGAATCACCGAGTTAAAACATCGCAGATTTCAAGTGTATCTATCACATTTTTTAACAATAATCGCACGAGCATAAATTTTCATTATCTGAACAAGAATAAGCTGTGGACAACATTCGCTCTCATCATTCGCAAAATATCATTCTCTGAAAGTTAATTTACTGAAATGAGTCGTTAGAAATTTACAGCGAATGTCTGTAAATATAATTTAACGCAGAATAGGTTTTCGGTAGAAAGACTAAATTAATGTTATGTAGCGAGATACCTTCTTCGTTGAGAAGTTAGGCCCAGAATGGTCAAATGGTTAAGGCACTCGACTTGTAATCTGAGGGTCGTAGATTCGAAACCCCGTCCCATCAAACATGCTCGCCCGTTCAGCCGTGGGGACGTTATAATGTGACGGTCAATGCCACTATGCGTTGGTAAGAGAGTAATTCAAGAGATGGCGGTGGGTGGTGATGACTAGTCGCCTTCCTTCTAGTCTTACGCTGCTAAATTAAGAACGGCTAGTGTAAATAGTTTTCGTGTAGCTCTGCGCGGAATTCAAAACAAACCAAACCAATTGTAGACAAGTTAGTGTTAAGCCAGGATACAAAAGATTTTGCAGAAAATCTAACTTAATATTAAAGTCACGAGATTCTATTTTTCTAGAGAAGCTAAATTATTATTTTTTCACCAGAAAACTAATGTTAATGTTGAATTGCAAGATGTGTTCTTAATAAAAAAAACTAAATTTCTGTTACGTCTTGAGATATAACCTTCGTAGAAAGACTCATCAATATTAAGTTACTTTAAGTCACAAAACAACCCCCTCTAAAAGACTAAACTTGTCATAGTTTACGACATAAGTTATCGTAGGAGAATTGGATCGGTGTTAACTCAAGTTAAAACTTTTATACAGAAAGACTAAATCACTGTTATGAAAAGATGTGCGTTGTTCCTCTAAAGTTTACACCAAGGTAAAGGACCAAATTAGTGTTAAGTCAGAATAGGATTGTTTTTTACAGAAATAGGACGTTAGTTTTAAGATACGATATGCAATATTCGTGGAAAGCAGTGCGATACAAGGTTACACGTGGGGAAAACGTTTAAAGAATCTCCTCTATGCAAACTATTATATGCACATATATATAAGGTTAAAACCTTTGGGAAAAATTAGAATATATTCGAAACATCTCATTGTTTTACACTTCTATGAGAGTGACATAATTTATAACTAAACGTGATTTAGATTGCTGCCTCTATATTTTACAATTTTTAAGCAATCAAAAAGCAGTAATATTAAGATATTGACTCTTCGCTGACGTAGACTTTTAAGACATTATTTCTGAATTCTTAGGCTGGTGATTAAAACTTTAATAAATTAAAAAGTGTAAGATGGGGAAATTCTTATTAAAATAAACTTAGGTAGTCGAATGCTATGTTTAATCACTGTTCCTGCTTCTAGAAGATTCTATACCCTGATGGTTCTTGAAGACCGCCTTTGCTTCAAACATTAGAGAAAACACACACACATATATATATATATATCAAAGAGAGGCTGCAATTCGAGCACTTCAAAATGTAAAGGAAGAAAACAAGTACCTTATGACTCATAACGTTATTGAGAAAAACTGCACACTTTTATGGATTTTTTTTATTAATGTAATTTTATATCTGAAATGGAAATCTGAGATAGTCCAAACAATTTTTTTTTACCAGAAAAGTATAGGAAATATATTTTTAAATGGATAAAAGTTTAAAAAATATATTGGACGAATTTGCTCTTCATTAGTTTAAAGTTTCATTTCTTTTGTAAATTCTGGTTTCAGAAAAATTGCTGACAATGTTTCTCCTTCTTTTTTTCATTCTGTTATTTTTTGCCTTCTTTCAGCTTTTTCAGAAATTTCAATAACGGGTTTTAAAAGGAGAAAAATTAGCATTTCGTTTATATTAAATTAATTTATAAATGAAAGGAAAGAAGCAAATTCGGAAAATTCGTATATAACATTACTGTTTGAGAGGTTTGAATGCATTATATGATGACATAATACGAAGTTTCAGCTCTTTGTCCAATTTGAGTTTGCTGTGAATCAAACATCACTTTACTTTATAACTCTTCGAATGTTTTACAAATTGTTCACAAGAGATATAAAAATATACTTCGAACAAATATATTTTTTAAGTATGCATAACCTTATTTCTTAAATATGTTAACTTTAAGAGCCAGAAAATGTACAGAGTTGTGACTAAATGTCAACACCAGAAGGGGTATGTTGATAAATTATCTTGTTTGTACAATCTTTATAAGCTTATTAATATAATATTTATCTATATGTGCATTTTATTCCCCAAGATGGGGTAAGATAATTAATTATGTCCCGTTTCTACAATGCTCATAAATATAGTCTCATTAATATGGTATATAGCTTAAAATGTGTATTTTATTCACTTAGGAATATCTATAAACTGAATCTGTTATTCATAAATATAGTCTCATTAATATAGTATATAGCTTAAAATGTGTATTTTATTCACTTAGAAATATCTATAAACTGAATCTTTCTTCTATTAAAAAATGAAACGTGAGAGCTACATGTTTTCATAAAATTACTGTGAAGTACATCAGAGGCTAAACAGACATTGACAAAGCATGTTTATTAAGTGTAGTCAACGCAAGCAATTACATTTCTCTCACGTGCAGATTGTTCTATCTTAATGAATACATAATGCAGCATAAGCCTGAAATAGCTTCAACATACTGTGTAGAACTGCGAACATAAGCCAAAGCTCACAGTAAATAATTCAGCTTTGGATAGTTTTACACGTTTTCTGAAGTATTATTTAGTATCAAAATAGAAAAAGTCAACAGTGAGTTAACAATACAACTGTAAAGACAAATTACACGAATTTGTTTAATTACAGTTGTTATAAGCGTATGATAGTTTTCACAATAAAACCTAACGTTTTATAAACTTTATAAGTTTACCTTCATAATACGTAATACTCACATATATTTCTAGGTTTGGCGTATCCAGATCACTCCACTATTAATCCCCAAATAATGGCGTTTTGCGATATCTCTCCGCCAACTGTATGCACACTGTAAACTGTTTCGGCGTTTTTATTGGATTGTTTACTACAGTAACTTAGAAGTTGCTTTTTAAGTTTCTTGGAACTATATTAAGAAAACACTCTTTGACGATGTTCCACATTATTGTGACTTTTATTTTGTCTTGGGAAAGTTTGAACTCAATTTTCATCCAGAACAATTTTATTTATTTTCTAACTTTAGTGACAACAGTTTGATTGAATGATCTTCAAGTTGTCTTTATTCGAGAGTAAGGAGAAAAACGTTGAACAAATGAGTTCCAGTGTTTGTTAACAGCAGTGGCAAGCAGGTTCCTTATAGTCCTGTTAAATTATTTATGTACAAGTGAATGTGTAAGCCATCAGTATCTTTCGTAACAAGTATTGTTTCTCCAGTTTTTACTGAACATCACAATCACTACCGCCTTTATCACCTGTCAGATTTAGTTCTAAGAGCCCTCTAGTGGCTCAACGATAAATCTGACAGCTTAGAACGCTAAAAATAGAGCTTCGATACCATGGGAATGGCACAACATAAATAGGTCATTGTATAGCTTTGTGCTTAAAACAAAATACAAAACTAAACAAAATAATAATTCGATCTTATCAATGTTTTGGAGTTAGCTCTTTCTTACGAACTCATTTCTTATAAATACTTGTTAAGCAAATGCAACTAAAAGAGTTCAAGGTTATTGCAGCATATTGTACTTCCAATAACTATTTTCACGTTTTTTGTTATATGCAAACCTAAGCTGTGTTTTTTCTTTAGACTTGATGCATAAGAGAGGACAGGTGTTTAATATAAAAAACTGATAGGGTCTGCATCTTAACTCAATCGTGCAACATCCATCAACCTTTGGTATTCTAATTTTACAAGGATATTAGCTAATCAGTTCGATCTCACCGACGAACGATCGAAAGAATGGTGGATAGAAAAGAAAAAAATGCCATGCTTTAAAAGGAAAAGAAAACAGTTTTTTCCACAAAGAAAACATTTACACTACAGTGAAAAAGTGCCAGAACAAAGTCAAAACTTAGATTTCAGATCACTTGCAAAAAACAATGCAAGGTAAATCACAGATGAAGCATCAAAATGTTTTTAATCTTCATATTTAGTACAATAGAAACTCAGTGAAAGTTTTTGTCTTCACTAAACAATTAATATGTTGTGTGTCCCTCTTTTGCTTTAATAACTGCAGACAGTCTTTCAGGCATTGTTGCAACATATTAAACAAAGTTTCCTTTGGGATGTTATCCAAATGTCTCTAATACACTCCCATAAAGTTTATTTGGAAGTAACTCTTGATTTCTTAAGTTTTTGATCTCTCACAATCAAGATCTGTTCATTTGGGTTGAGATCGGGACTCTGTAAAGACCAATGGATCATTGAAATGACTCCAGCAGCTTCTTCCTTAGCTACACCCTTGTGCAAATTAATTAAAACAAATGGTAATTTTACAATACTTTCAGCATGGAGGCCGGTTTAGGCTCGCTTATTTCCTTTAAATGTCATTTTTTCACGCAGACGACGTCATTAGTTGTGTTTTGCAGTAAGGTCGATCTATTTTTAGGAGAAACGACGAGGAATATTACTTCATTCGAAAATGCGTTAGAAGGGCAAGGAGACCAGTCAAGAAACAGCTTCTTACCAATTCAATGAGAAAAAAATGGTATCAATGGGCTCTGAAATACAAGACCTGGACGCAAGAATAATGGAGGAAGGTGTTATTTAGTGACGAGACTCATTTCTTCGTACAGGGTCAAAGAAGTCTGCATGTTCGCAGATCTCCAGGTGAAAAACTTCGAAAATCTTACATCAATCAGTTCGTAAAAGTCCCTTGAAGAAGATGTTTGGGGCTTTTTCAGCTACAATGGCGTCAAAGGCATGCATATTGTAGAAGGTATGATGCAAGGACCACAGTACATTGAAGTGTTGCAGAAAAGAGTCGTTCCAGAATTGAAAAAGAGATTTCCAGATGGATCTGGCATTTTTCAGCAAGATCTGGCTTCGTGCCACACATCGAAATTTGTGAAGAATTTTATGACTACAACCACAAAAAAGTACTGGACTGGCCTGGAAACTCTCTGGACTAAAATCCAATTGAAAATCTTTGGGCGATTTGTAAAGAAACACTTCGGGTTAAAAGATTGCACTACAAAAGATAAGCTAATTGAGTTCATAATTGAGGTGTGGTACCGCGATCTAAAAATTAATAAAAATTGTAGTCAACTCGTGGACTCGATGCCAAAGCGGATTAATGATCTTCTGAAAAATAAAGGCGGTCATATCAAGTATTAATTTGTGAGTAATTTATGGATTCTCAGAAATAAAATGCAAAAAAATTGAAAAAAATCGTAATTTTCCATTTTGTTTCAATTAACTTGCACAAGGGTGTAAGTAATTTCTGCACAAATTGTACACAAATCACTGGATACACCATGATGGATCTGTATCTGATGGTAATCGCGCTGGTCCATTATTTCATTTATTTTTAAAAGATCTCATGTCATCTCAGCAGAAAAACACCTCTAAGACATCACACTGCCTCCTCCATGCTTTAAGGTAGGTGTATTGGCGTAAGCATCTTTTATGTGACATACAACTTATGTCTTGAACCAAATAGCCGTCCATATCACTCTTTCCTAATCATCAGCAGCCCAGTTTTTGTACAGTTTAGCAAATTTCAGTCTCTTCGCAATACATGGAAATCGAAGTAAAGGTTTCCTCTTGCTATACCACCAAATATTCCATCTCACTGAGTCTTCTTGATACTGTAGAGTTGGAAACTTTCCTATCATTTATCTCATGCTTGAAATTAGTGGCAGTTTTCCTGTTGTTTCATATTTTCAAATTTACCTGTCTTGGTCTCACGATCTAGGGTAAACTTGACATTGTTTGGAAAGCATTTCAAGTTTGCAGCAATGTGTCATGGAGTCCATATCAGCATCATGTAGAGTCCAATCAATATCATGTAAAGTCCAATCAGCATCATGTAGAGTCCAATCAATATCATGTAGAGTCCATATCAGCATCATGTAGAGTCCAATCAATATCATGTGGAGTCCAATCAGTATCACGGAAAGTTTTATGTTAACTCTCTGCACTACCAATAATTTTCTACGCTTTTTTGGTCTTGGCATGACAACAAAACTCAATACATAGTATTAAATACTGTTTTTTTCAAGGTTTATTTGTGGACTGCTGTTACATTGATTTTTTCAAACATATACTGGTACCATATGCTAGCTCCTTTCGATATAGTTAAGACACTGCGTGGGGTACCATGACAATTATCTCAGACCCTAAATTTTATCAGTATGTTCATTCAAGCAGAACCATTGTGATACGCCTTTGGTACAAGTATATAGAAATTCTAAAAAATGATAAGTATTTTTACCCTGGCTCATTCAGTTGTCAACAGAGATCAGTGAAACCATTACCACAGTGTAGAAATTTACATTATTTAATGGCATGGAATAAGTAGTCCAATAAAATGAAAACAATGTGAAAACATTCTCTTGTTCTAACCATTTTGCCCAGTACAGTATTTAGCAATGGCTTCCTTTTTTTTTAAGTGTACCCTTGACTTTGAAAGTGCAGTTTGCATGCATACCACGAGTTTTCTACCTTCTTATTGCAATATACAAATTTTCAAAACCTTCATTGATTCTAAATATATGTAAAGTTTGCATATCAGATGGTCCACAACACAATTAAATTAACTTTGTTTTGAAGACTGCTGGTCCTCTCCTGTCTTCTATGTAACCGTTGTCCTTTGTGCAAGAACGTCTATAGAGCCAGAGTCTTTCATTAGTAGGGTAGATAATATCTCAGCCTTCCTCTTTGTTAATTGAGAGTGACCAGTCAAGTTGTATCGCTAGTTCTCATATGTAATCCAACATTTTCTGTTAAGTAAAAAACTTTAGACTTAAACTGCATCATACATGATCTCAAGTAAGTTGATTGACAAGAAGACGTGTTAGTATACTTCACGTGTCCTAAATTAAGTACGCATATTGTAATTTTGTTCTTCATTTGAGTGAAGATTGTTACAGGCTGTTCATTTCTTTGCTTGAACTTAGGTGATTAAGTTAAACTTATATTTACTTTATAATTTATTCTGTCGATCCTCCAGTTATAAGGAAGGCTTACCTAATGCTTCGTTCTTCCAGGAATACTTTAAAAGTCACCGCAAAAATTAGACATTCATCTTACTGTGTAATAGTCATTAAGTTACATTTTCAAGCAGTAACAAAAACTATCATTAGTCTATTGATGTACATGGCAAAAATGTTACGCAATAAAAATTTAAATCGCAGGCATTAGGTAATGTTACTTTGTTTAACACTGCAGATAACTGTCACCTCTTTGTAATAATTTTGTTTTCTGTACTGCGATATTTTAAAGACTGTAAAATGATACCAAGATAACGACAGGCTGTATCAGTTCTCAGGATTAAGGACTAAAAATGTCAAATAAAATTTAACCCTATAATATGTATAACTAATTGAATATATTGTTATAATGATTAAAAAGTATTGTTGTATCATTTGGAAATCCTCTCTGTTAACGATATCTTCGGCCATAAACCAAATAGTATCTCTTAAGGTTCGGTAAACTTAAGTAATCTGGGTTTAGTTAACGGTGCAAAATTATCTGCAGAAGAGTAATAGTAATAAATTAAAAATAATTATAAACATTGTTAATCAAAGTAACAACACAGAAATAATATGGTGTACCTTACTTATGGAACACACAAACACGAGATGTTAGTTCTAGAAACTGTCATAGATTTAGAGTTCGTTAAATAGTTTCACATCATTATACCTGCATATAAGTAAACTTTCCACAATCCTTCCAAAATGTTTTGTGATCAATAGAAAAATATTAAACGACTTCGAAAGTGTTCTATTGTTATTAGTATAAGTTTATCATAAACTCTCTTAAAAATCTATATCTATTTATAGATTTAACAGCAGATGACTCAATCTGTTCTTTTTGGTGTGTTTGTTCGTGATTAGAAAAGGTTAATACAGTAATTATTTTTTCCGTCTTGTATGTCATGTAACTTTCATAATATTTAATTGTTTTTAAATTTTAGTTTCAGATATTGCATTGATTAATATCGGAAAACTTATAAGGGATATGAATCTTGTTTGTTTTACTTTTTCTAAATGTTGCTACTTTAATTACTGACACCTTCAACAAAACAATGTTTTAGTGTTGTTGTTATATACATATCTATATATAAACACTGACATTCAACAGTCAAGTAAAATATATCGAAAGCAAGGAATGCGTTAAAAACAGCAAATTCAAACCTTCGACTGACGATATTTTCTAAAAACAAAGATCCACAAACGCTGTACAAGTTAAAAGGATTCTCCAATTGCAGGCAATAATATGGGATATAAAATGCATAGATAACATTAAGTGCAAATATAAGGATCAATTTGTCTAAATTATTGTGTTTATGTTGTAGTTTACGTTTTTTCTTCGTAACTGAAAGTGAAGTAAACTTAATAGAACTTTTCAACTTTTGTGATAACTTGTGTCACACAAGGGCTAAAGACCAATTGGGAACGACTGATACCCAGACGCACCAAGGACTATGCCCGATTCCATGAATCACATATCAAGATATATTGCCACACCTCACACATGAATGCGCAGAACGCTGTAGAAAATCTCAACTCGAACACTTAGCCCTCCGACCCTAAAACCCAGAACTGTAACAAGTAGTTCATACCTGGCCCATGATTAAAGAAAACTGAGTTAACTGGACCTGGAATAAAAATTTTAATTATAAAAAGTGGGTTTCATTATTATGTGCAACATTGACTTGATTTAGCATTGTACCATAACATTATTAATAATACCTAAGAGACAAGACATGATTTATAAATGAATTTCAACATTTTCGTGGAATATGGCTTGAAACCACATATTACTGCTGGAAAAACAACAACACAAAAACTTACTAAACATGTATAAGTGATAATCTACAATAAATTTATAAACTGCAAACCAATTACTTCGCAAAAATTTCAATACTTTTCAATGGCATATTTTACTTCGTTTAAGAATTGTGTCCACGTAAAACATAAATAGCTAATTTTACATACCAACTACATCCAAGTATCCTATTTGGCTTTTCATGGGGACAGTGTTGATCTGACACATGTAGAGACCTCGATCTGATTCCTGTGCGTTTTTAATATGAAGAATCCACTTCTTATGGTCAGTATAGCTCAGGTTAACTCTGTAGTTTCTCGTGATGACATTGTGGTGAATTGTCAAAATAGTTTTGCTCTCAACCCTCAACCATGCAACCTATTGAAAATCAATACATAGTATTGGTTTGAAAGTTTACAAAAAATATTACAAAAAGTAACTGTTCTATGTAATCTCTGAGGCTCAGTTTTGTGTTGTCGATTTTTAGTGAAGAATGGATGTAAATATTTATAATTGAATCAAATGTTTTAGGTAGGTGTGTATTATTTTTAATTTTATGGGCCGGAGTTTAAATTATATTATCAAAGTAAGCACAGAAAACTTAATTTTTTTTTCTCTTAGAACACCGTAAAAGATTTAGAGAGAAGAGTGTAATATTGGTAAATACGAAGTCATTGTGGTGACTGTTAAAAGAAAAGAGAAGATCACAATTCTAGTACAAGCTACGTTCTATTAGACTGTACGGAAACACGAATGTGTCGAATCTAAATTCCTGTACGTCTGTTTTGACAGATGTAAAACGAATATGTCCAAATTAATATTCTTGTTCATACATTTCTATGGAATATAATTTGTTCTAAAAATGTGTTTTTTTAACAACAATAGTCAGCTCTTGACGTTCAGAGAAAGCTATTTTATTGTGAACTGTCATGTGAGACAAGATCAAACAATCTGGCCAAAAGTTTGCGCAATATGCAAATTGTGCCGACAACTAAGAGTTATGTAACTCTTACGTAATAAAGAGCAAATGGAGCATTGTTAAGAGCCATAGTTCTACAAAGTGGTATCACAGGGCTTGTTGTTTGAAAATGCATAGTATGATGAGCTCATCAGAGAAGATAATTCACGAGCGAACCGACAAATTATAAATGTAGATCATCAAGTTTCAAACATGTCATCAACTTTATAACAACATTCTATGTCTTAAAATTACTATTTTCTCTAATTTACGTTATGTTCTTTTTACATATATTAGTTCCAAAACGTTTTTAATCTCTGTGACAAGTATAGTTACGCTTTATCAGTAAAACGTATATGAAATGTGCTATTTCAACCTGTAGTTCTAAGCATTATGGTGATTTTGTAGTTTTACTTTTATATATATTTAATTGCCTTGGATAAACTTTACAAAGGTGAATATTATTTTAACAGACGGACAGTGTCACTATACTTACGGCATACCGATGTGAACTTGCCTTGACTTATGTTTATAGCATTCATTCATATATATTTTTGTACTACATGCTTTTTTACTACGAAATCATATGTGTATTACTAGTCTTAATAGGATTTCTAAATAAAGAAACATTCATCGATTATATTAGCTCGAATCACTTTAGTAAATAGTCCTTATACTTATTTTACGGTGACGTATTCTGTTTACTGAGGCACACGGTAGAACAAATATAAACCGTAGATATAATTACACTGAGATGTAAATCAGTGAGTTATAAACTAAGATGTTTGTAGTCTCCGTAAATAGTATATTAATATATCTGATTCTTGAAGTGTTTCAGTGTATGTTATGCTCATTAAGTCTGTGATTTTACTTACATATATTACGTAGAGCATATTGGAGTATTATGAATCATGGATATGATATGCCAAATATAAACTGGAACTTGTTCTGGTTATTCAAACATACTTGTTAGAAAGAATGGTTTTTAAACGATCCTCAAAACAAATATTCAGGGAGTGTAATTTATCATAAAAGACCCTGCTAGATACATAATTATCTGAGATTTCATATTTAGTCTAAATTGAGCTATTATTTATACGTGAATTATCAAAGTGAGATGAGTGTAAGCTATATTTCCGAGTATCTGAAAACTAACCCAAGCTGAACTTTTAACCAAATGCTTTATGTTATCAACACTTTAATTGTATTGAAATATATACGTAAAAACGGCTCGTTTGGGTTGAGAAAATTTTTTTCGTGAATCTGACGATAACCGAAGAAGGTCAGAACGTTGTTCACTCCTCTACGTAAAAAAAAAAATCTCAACCCAAACGAGCCGTTTTTACATATATATTTCTCTACAAGTGGGTTTTCTCGACATCACTGATTAGTTTAATTGTATTGTATACTGTAAATATTTTTTTGTGGTAAAGCATAATAAACTTAGTGAAATACGAGAATTCTAAACTCACTTCGTTTATGAACTGTATTCAAAATGATTTGAAATGAACAAGTTTAGAAAAATTGTAGGAAACCTAATTTAAAAAAAATACAATAATTATATGGTAACTCAGATGTACATATTAAAGTTGGTTGACCAGACAAACCTTGAGACATAGAATAACATGAACACACATTTAGTTTTTGTATCTTTATGTAAAGTGAAAGAATCAGTAAAATACGTTTACTGACTTCCAAATTCAATGACATATGAAAGCTCAAGAGATTGCGATGTGTTGTCATTAGTCTGTATTGTTTGAAGATCGCTCGGACCATTTATGTTCAATGTTAAAGACCTTCGGGTAGAAACAGAGAGAAAGCTTATATGCTTTTAGTCTTCAAGAAACAAAATGTCCACAAATGTTTGTGAAAATAGCTAGAGAAAGACAAGACTGTAATTTCCTTCGGTAGGAAGTCCTTTAAAACCTAACTTTTAACAAAACACGTCAATTTATAAAAACAAACATGAAATTACTGTATGTTATTTAGAGATTTATATAAGTGTTTTTAGGAAAAATAAATGTCATATAATATACTGATTATAGAAATGAATAAGCAATAAGTGCTTTACACATTAATTATCAGTAAATGCAAAAATTACGTCATACAAATTAAACATAAAAGCAAAACTATAATTCGAAACATTAAATTATACTAAATCAAAACTTAAATAAATAAAAACACAATTGGCTATGCTAACTGCAGTGATTCATAAAATGATACATTAAATGTAATAAACGTTTTCAAGTGTATGTTAAATGTGATGATATCCAATCTGCATCCAATTCTGTAAAAATACATTAACACTGTCCGCCCACAGAAACAAAATTCTACTTCGCAAAACTTGTCTCAACTTATGTTCATATAAAACTCGTGTAACAATTAAATATATAAATGAAAATTGTACACATAAGTTCAGACAAGCTAAAATGTTTATGCTGTCCTATATTATCAAAATTCGCCTTTTTAAAACTTACGTACATAAGGCAATAAATTATGTAAAAAGAAACTTGTAACATCAACCATAATGACAAAAACTAGAGATTAAAATAATTTTTTTAATGTACGTTTACTTATAAAGCAAAACCATAATGGTAACAGATATTAAAAACTGATAATTGTAAAGAGAACCTTATGGAAGTTACACAGAATCTGTGAAGCTGATGACGTGTTGAGACAGGTTGGTCTACATCACCATTTAGTGGTTGTTACACAGAATCTGAGGTTTAAGACTGTGAAGCTGATGACGTGTTGAGACACGTTGATCTACATCATCATTTAGTGGTTGTTACACAGAATCTGAGGTTTAAGACTGTGAAGCTGATGACGTGTTGAGACACGTTGATCTACATCATCATTTAGTGGTTGTTACACAGAATCTGAGGTTTAAGACTGTGAAGCTGATGACGTGTTGAGACACGTTGATCTACATCACCATTTAGTGGTTGCTCACGTATTATCTCCACTGAAATCCAACATCTTCCCACCAGTGACAAAAGGGCATATCTGTAAACTCACACTGCTAAAATTCGAGTTTCAATACCCGTGGTGGGCAGAGCACAGATAACCCATTGTATAGCTTTGTGCTTAATTCTAAAAACAAATCGGACGTCTACTCTAGGTGTCATTTCTTGGAAATGTAGCTCAGAGCAATGCGCCCTCTGGTTCTTTACATTTTACATGATAGTTGTTTGTATCCTTTATATATTACATAACAGTTATGTAACCATTGGGGTTTTGGCATCTTTTGCACATAACACGAATATTTACCTAACACTGAAATGATATCACTTGATTTCTAGACACATGACAAACCCCGCTGAGGGGGCATTCTTCAGGCGTTGCTGTAAATCTAAGAACTTCGTAATAAATACAACTATACAAATACACACATGTGGCACAGAATAACATAAATCTTTTAATAGCTTACTTAAAACTTCTGTTTTGTTAAGTAATACTATAGAATACAAAGAACTTATGGGGGACTTATCATTACAGTTCTAGATACTTCTGAAACCAAACTACGATTTTCCTAAAACAAGAAAACATCAGTGGATTCATGATTTAATTTCTTCTACAAACAAAATAAATTTAGTATTTTAAATGCTTTTGTTTGAAGGCCATACAATTAAAAAAAACGGTGAAATATTGAGCTATTTATGTGTTAATGCATATAACACTCATTTTGTGCGAAAGATATACATTATGGCACTAGCAATCTGAACTTAACAAGAGGCAATTAATTTCTTTTACGATTAGTGATAGCAATGGATGTCGAAACATATTTTATTTCAATATGGCGAATGACCATACACGCAATCAATACATCTCTTGATAATAAAAAAGTGCATCTAGGATATTTTAAAATAACCAAGTTATTCGACCGAATTGTTTTTTTTCTTAAACTCTTATTTTCAATGGAACATTCAGTACGCAGTGAAGTGTAAATTAATTTCGAGAGCTTAGCATGAAAGATTCGCACAGCCCGTATCATTCATTGTACAACTATTTATGTGCGATCCACGAAGATTCGCAACATAGGAAACCAATTTCCTTGGATGACGTCAGCAACGTATCAGTATACACGAACACTATTACGAAACGTTCACATTCCAATCAGTCTTTCGTCTTCTTTAAATCTTACCACCTCTTCTATTGTCGGTTTTTGACAGTCTTTGGAACGTCCTGCTACTTTAGACAAGATTAAAAAAGTTGGTCAAAACTGAATCGTCTCTCAAAGATAGTCAAAAGAACGTGTTCCCCCTACTGGAATAAAATATATCACTGGTTGAAATCTGCCGATAATGAAACTGGCTGAATAAACAAGAGAACCTTTCCAGGAAAAAGAGATGAAGGAAAGAAAAAGAGAGAGTGAAGAGGAAGGAAAGAATTACAAAAAGACTTCATATCGGGGAACAAAATGAGGACAATCTACTAACAGGAAAGGCTTCAGTAACCATTGATGGTGTTTCGACTATCTCTAAGAAAAATTCTTCTTTTATCCAAAGTTCTTCCAAGTTTGTTTAACAGAATTATTGCTCTCTTTCCATTTCCACTGCAACACCTAGAAGCAAAGTAAATAGTGTGTTTTCTAATTGAATATCTCAAACTTACCATTGTATTAATCCCAAACTAGAACGTAAGTATAGTAAGCTGATCCGTAGATCGAAATAATTGAGCTAAAATACAAGGCTTTGTTTTGGTAAGCCTTAGTAAGTCAAACGTGATAGTTACAATGAAGTACATTTTATTGAGCTAATGAATGTGTTAACTTGAAACATCGTGAGATAAATAGCATGCGATGTTATATTTCTTAGAAGCCAAGAAAATTAAATATACAAACAAAATATTATATTTTATTAAAATAATACCGGGACTTTCATATCTAAAATAACTAAAACGTTATTTTTAATTTCTCAAATCTTGAATCTTAATTTTAAATCACGTTTCTTCCATCTTTGTATGCATTTAATATTATCATTCGAGAATCTTGAATAAACTTCTGGTAATATTAATACAAATTTGACTTAATTTTTCGGGTTAGTTTCCTGTTTATCCTTCGAAGAAATATTAAACTTTGGACTGGATCAAACCAATAAATATTTCCAGTTTCTAAAACTAAAAATAACAGTAAAGTAATGTTTTAAATCAAATGCTAAATACTTTTATTTTTCAGGAATACTGTTATAAGATATATATACATAAAGACGCTTTTACAAAAAATGTCTTTACGACGAGTTTCAAATACACAGATAATTATCCTTTCTTGTTTAACCTCACGAGATTATGTTTTTATTATATTTAATTTAAATGAATTTCAAAAAGGAAATATTTTATATGCATTCGTATTATTAAGATATTGCAGAAATTAGAGTTTTTTAAATTTAAAATAAGTGTTAGCTCTGTATAAGAATAAAAACGAATAAGACGTATTTGAACGTTCGAGGTTTAATTTAGTCCTACTTAAATTGTTGAATAGTTCTATGAATAATAAAACAAATAAAGTTAATTCAGGTTTTAAAATTACCTACAAGTAAACACTCGCTGAGTTTCAAGTGAGCGGTCATTGTAGAACTGGCTTTAATTGTAATAGAGTTTGAAGTAGTTAGTTTAACACTTGGTAAAAGATCACATGACATGCCCCAATAAGATTGATAATACTTTAATTCGCACCTTTCTTTATTAAGTTAATACGAGTTTCCAGTAAGAAGAGTATACCTTGTACTCTATCACTTGTACATCGTTATCGAAGTGGTTTTACATATAATATCAAAGCACATCAGGTCAGCTTGGTCAACGTAAACGAAATTTTAATTGAAGCAGTATTCAGATTACTCATTAATGAGAGGTCAAATTTTTTATTTAAAATGCCTAGAGTGTATTTTTGTCTTATACGCGGTTCATCTAAATAGTGTTTCAACTAAGATCCAGTCACCTGATCTGTTTTTGTTCCAGCAAATGTTCTTGTTGCCAGCGGCGTAATATGGAATTCTATTATTCACTCTTCTTACTGAAATCTATGTAAGATCAGAAAACACAGAAGTGGCTAAAATCATTATCAGCTTCCCTGTGATTTAAAATCGCATTAATTATCAAACTAACAGATATATCGTCTACATTTTAGACATTTTACTTAGAAAGTAAAACTTTATAACGGATCATGCATTACGTGTTTGTGTTTTACTTTATCGGAAAGTGAGCTGAAGATAGGAATAGCAAATGTCTGTTAAACAAAAACAAACAACACAAAAGTAATTTAGGTTTTCTTATTTATAAGTCGTCAGAAGCTAGATATGAAGAGCTACCTGGTATAGTCACTCTTTCGACGGTGTATTTGCCGCTTTTCAGCTATCCAGAGCGTCCCAAAATCAAAAACCGGCAAAAACCGTAAAACTGAGATTTCTTATTTCTTTTATCACCATTTTTCTTTAACAGACCTAGCACCTACCGACTTATAAACATTTAACAGAGCAAAACAGTATTCACGACCTTTGACCACCTGTTTTGTTGTTATTATACGTGAAAATTTAAAAAGAAAAATGATTCTAGTGTAAGAAAACTCTGGAGTTTCATTAAAAATGTCAAGTACATGGAGAAAAAGGAGTTAAAAATAATAGATGAAAATAAAAGGACCATAACATCTTTTGTGCATCATACAGTTGTTGTCTTTAGAAAACCAACCATCATATTATGTAGAAATAAAGAAACAAAATCAGATTCATTCACATACAAGTTTTCAGAAGCTAGTTATGAAGAGTTGCTTAAAACAGTCTCAAAGTCGAAAATCGGCGAACAGCCAAAAACCTAATTTTTTCATTTTCTGGAAACCAGTAATGTACGGATTTTATTTGCCTTATAAAGTCCAGATGGCTCAATTTTCTATGTGATCATGAGCCGGATTAAACGATCTCTTCACTTTCATCAATGCGTTATTTGGTTCCTTTTTTAAGTTTAGTAGCGAACTCTACATTTTTTGATTTAGTGATATTTTTTCCTTATCCTTATGGCTAGAAACTTGATAATGTACCATATGTTGCCTGTGTAGAGTTCTAATTTATAAGTAAAATATTGGTAGCGTATCATTTTTTACCAATTTATAGGTTCACTTTATTCACCATGAGGAATCGGACCCTCGGTTTTAGTGTTGTAAATTTCTAATTTTAATGCTCACTGAACGAAGAATGAAATTCATGTTAGGGGTTCAGATATTAAACACGCAAAATCTCTAAATATATTAGCCTTTAATGATGTCGTGGAAGGCAAGTGATATTTATTTTAATAAGTATGTGTTGTTTTTTTTGCAAAACCGCATCGGGGTATCTGCTGTGTTCACCAAGGAGAATCGAAACCTTATTTTAGCTTATTAACATCCATTTATCTTATTAAAACAAGACTTTTAATAAAAATTGGTATAATTGTTTTATGTACTTCATGTAAAAACTATTACGTATTTCAGTTCGACAGGCCCGGCATCGCTAAGTGGTTAAAGCACTCGACTCGTAATCTGAGAGTCGCAATTTCGAATCCCTGTTGCACACAACATGCTCGCCATTTCAGCCCTGGGGCATTATAATGTGTCAGTCAATCCCACTTTTCGTTGGTAAAAGAGTCGTCCAAGAGGCGGCATTGGATGGTAATGACTAGCTGTATTCCCTTTAGTCTTACACTGCTAAATTACACTCATGTGAAAAACTTAGGACACCCTATAAAAGCTTGTGTATTTTTGTATATATCTATATTTCAGTTTCAATAATACTGAGAGATTATAGGAATATAACTAAACAATTAAAACTGAAGAAAAAAGACTTTTCATGATCTTCTGTAAATGTAATTCTACAAAACTTCATATTCTAACTGAGGAAAGAGTTAGGACACCCTACCCCCTAATAGCTAGTGCTACCACCTTTGGCTGAAATAGCTAGACGCTTCTGGTAGCCATTTACCAGTCTCTGACATAGGTATGAAGAAAGTTTGCCCCACTGCACAATGCAGAATTCTTTCAGTTGTGAGATGTTTGAGGAGTTTCTTGCATGTACAGCCCATTTCAAGTCACCCCACAGCATCTCAATGGGATTAAGATCTGGGCTTTGACTCGACCATTCCAGGACTCTCCATTTCTTAGTTTTCAGCCAGTTCTTGGTGGATTTGCTGGTATGTCTAAGGTCATTGTTATGTTACAGGGTCCAGTTCCGCTTCAGCTTTAATTTTCCTACAGATGGTCTCACATGATCTTCAAGCACCTTCTGATACACAGTAGAATTCATAGTGGATTCTATGATTGTGAGCTGTCCAGGTCCTACTGCTGCAAAGCAGCCCCAAACCATGACACTTCCACCTCAATGCTTCACAGTTGGTATGAGGTTCTTTTCCTGGATTGCTGTATTTGGTTTACGCCAAACATATCCTCTGTTTTGGTGTCCGAATAATTCAATTTTGGACTCGTCTGTCCAAACAACATTATTCCAAAAGTCCTGGTCTTTGTCTACATTCTCTCTGGCAAACTTCAGTCTGGCCTTGATGTTTCTTTTAGAGAGCAAAGTTTTCCTCCTTGCACACCTCTCATGCAAGTTAAACTTGTGCAGTGTCTTTCTGATTGTAGAGACATGCACTTTCACATCAACAGTAGCCAGAGCGTGCTATAGGTCTCGTGATGACATGTTAGGGTGTTTGGAGACCTCTTTTAGCATCTTGCGGTCTGCTCTCGGGGTGAACTTGCTTGAACGACCAGACCTGGGCATGTTGGCAGTTGTTTTGAAAGCCCTCCATTTGTTGACTATTTTCCGGACAGTGAAATGGCTGATTTCAAAATATTTTGGAATATTTTTAAATCCTTTACCAGACTCATAAGCTGCTACAATTTTCTTTCTGAAGGCCTCAGACAGCTCTTTTGCTCTCACCATGGTGCTCACTCTCACTTTAACAGTTAGGAGCTCACCAAACTAAATATCAAAGTTTCAAATAGGGCAATCCTCATTCAAAATGCTGAGTAACGATTTTCTAATCATGTGCACCTAGTGTGATATACCTGTGTGTGAGTTGAACCATTTTAAGTGGGAATAAATGTGGGGGTGTTCTAACTTTTCCTCAGTTAAAATATGCATTTTTGTAGAATTACATTTACAGAAGATCTTGAAAAGTCTTTTCTTCAGTTTTAATTGTTTAGTTATATTCCTATAATGTCTAGTATTGTTAAAATTGAGATTAAATATCTACATATCCAAAAATGTTACAAAAATACACAGGCTTTCATAGGGTGTCCTAACTTGTTCACATGACAGTAGACACGGCTAGCGCAGATAGCTCTCGTGTAATTTTGCTCGAAATTCCAAAAGAAACAAACAATCTCACTAAACTTTTCGTCTCACGAAAAACGGGTTAATTAAACGAAAGTAACAAACAAATGACAACAGAAAGCATAAATCGTCAAATAATTTCAAAATATATACATTTGTTATCTAGGCCAAAAATAAACTAAAGCTGGGTAAGGCTTGTGAAGAGAACACTAAAAACAAGTATAAAAAAGAAAGACAACATCTGGTCGGCAAGTAGAAATGACGTATCAATATTCCTGTTTCCATATAAATCTAAGGCTACTCTTATTCTGAGGCTAAAGGAAAGTACGTGACGGACGTAATTAATAACGTTACCCGGTAAAAACCCAAGTTCTCCACAGTGCAGGGAATAGCTGCGTCATGTCCAACGGTGACTGTCACATTCGGAATTGGATCCACAAAATCAGGTGATAGATCCCTATCTGAAAAGAAAAAAAATAGAAGTAGTAAGAATGTATGAAGCGAAATGTTATCATTCTTAGAAGATGGAATCATAATGCTGGAATCGTAAAGAACTCTCAAACAAACGTAATGTGTTTGAGAACAGGATGTGACGTAATAATTTTAAATATACAGCAGGACATTTTATTGGTAAAACCAACATTGTTCGATGTAAACTAAAAATGTTTAGAAAAATGAGAAAATATGTAAATCTTTGATTTATTTCGAGAAAATAGGGGCGACTTGAAAGTTTGCTTGTTCATATTATCTTTTCTTGGTTTGTTTTTAATTTCACGCAAAGCAACACGAGGACTATCTGCGCTAGCCGTACCTAATTTAGCAGTGTAATACTAGAGGGAAAATCAACTAGTTATCGCCGCCCACCGCCATCTCTCGGGCTAATCACTTTTACCAACGAATAACGGGATTGATCGTTACGCTATAACATCCCCACGGTTGAAAGGGCAAGCATGTTTGGCGTGACGGAGTTTTCAACTCGCGACTCTTAGATTAAGAGTCCAGAGCTATAATCACCTGGCCATGCTGGACCATTGTATATTATTAAGCACAAGGTTACATAATTATTAAGACAATGTGCTGTTCCTGACGCAGGAATCATACCCTCTAAATTTATAAACCCTCAAGTTTACTGTTAACCCAAAGAAAAGCAAGTGTTAACTGTATAATATAGTTAACATAATTGTCTCTTATACTAATTTATTTTTGTTACAAATATAACTATTTGATCAGATATAGCATCGCTACCCTACCACTCTATGCAGTTAGCGTGCTCTGACAGTGCATCAAGGAATTTGTGGTTCGCAGCCCTTTGCGGAAATACCACTATAAGATTACTATAGCCCAAGAGTTGGTGATAGCTACTGTTGAATAGCGGTCTTTCCTCTGGTCTATCGCTTCAAAATTACAGGCCGGCTAGCGCAAACAGTCCTTGAGTAGCTTTGCACGAAAATTCAGCAAACAAACAATTTAATGGGTATGTAAATCCCACTATTCAGTTAGACAAGGGTTGAAAGTGAACGCTATTGACAAGCAGCCTTCCCTCCGGTCCTTTGGTTTAAAATTACAGGCGTCTATGCACAACAACCCATTTGTTTAGTCCTGTGCGACACTTCTCAAACAAATAAATACTGCTTACATCACGACACAATTACAGATGAGCCTTTTATAACTACGAGCATTCTTCATGTGGAGGGAAATTCGTATTCAAATCTTAAAAAAAATATCCCTGCATATATAATTTCTTTAAAAAGAACCTTATGCAAACACACTCTGTATAAACTACACGGCAATGATAATATTTTAGGCCTGACTGAAAAGAGGAAACGACTTTGTTTTTCTGCTATATCATTATATACATATGTGTGTGTGTGTGCTGCGATCATCAAGTGTGATTTGAAAACAAAGGAACATTTAAGTTTCGATATGCACTTTGCTACTGAAAGTACGTTGAAGGATATTCTCAAACAACAATGGGAAATGACCCACAAAACATGCAAGATAATTCCCCGCTAAGCTGCTGTGTACCGTTCACAGAGGTCAGTAGTGACTGTACAGAGCTATATAGCATCATGGTATCATGAGAAGAAGCTTTCACATAGCATGAAGAAGAAGAAATGGTTATTGGACGTGGCATTAAACGTAATGGTATTCGAGATATTGCTACTTGCTTACTTATAACAGGTATAAGGTACAGCTGATGTGCTGAAATGTGTTTTTAATGAAAGTTCAAAGATTACCGTTCAACCCCTTCGTTATCTTAAAGAAAGCCATATTCTGCTGTGTTTTAATGTCTAATCATGGGCTGTACACTGCTGATAATAATTGCTAAATAACATGTGTGATCCCATAGCACCTGGATTGGTAAAAATGAGTAGTGAATGGTAAATTTAGATTTTTATTTTATTTTTTTCTAAATATATATGTGTGTATATGTAACCAAAACATACACAACAACTTTCCACCTGTGAATACAAATGTATCATATGTGTTTGTGTATATATTTATATATTGTACTTGTTGTTTATTTTATATTGTTGTAAGCAAATAATTATTCACAACTTACTGTATACGGAAAATGACTGATTTGGGATTTGGTGCAGGAAGTTACAGTTTTGATCCTTCATAACTTTTCCAGTTTTTAAGCTTTGTTTTTTTATTTGTGTTGTCATTTCTCATGAACTTTGCGAGGATAGGTTACATTTTCTCTTCTGATACATCTGTGATCATTACACTCAGTAAACTGTAATCTTGTCTTATACTCCAATTTAATAGCCTAGTGTTTTGTTGTTGTTGTTTTTGTTTGAATTTCGCGCAAAGATACTCAAGGGCTATCTGCGCTAGTCGTCCCTAATTTAGCAGTGTTAGACTAGAGGAATGACAACTAGACATCACCACCCACCGTCAACTATTTGGCTACTCTTTTACCAACGAATAGTGGGATTGACCCTAACATTATAAAGCCTCCTCGGCTAGGAAGGAGAGCATGTTTGGTGCGACGGGGATTCGAACCAGCGACCCTCAAAGTACGAGTCAAACGCCTTAACCCATCTGGCCATGCTCGGTCTAGCCCAGTGGCTTCAGTAGCTCCAAAAATGAGACACCCCTCCCCCGTGAAATCTCTTCTGGATAGTCGTCAAAATGTAAGCCGAAAGCAAAAACGCTGAATCAATTTCAATCCTAAATAAACAATAAGGCGATAAAAATTATGTTGAAATAATTAAGTGGTATAGTGTGGTGAAAGGATGTGTTATTGTTTTTATTAAAGGTGTGTTTTTCAATCATTAATCTAAAGATTGAGCCTGGGGGTGGGGGTTCGAATTTTTTGGTTCACATCAAGGTAGTCTCAGGCTAAAAGAGTTTGGAAATCACTGTAATAACCGATTACTTTTTTAATTCTGATTTAACTGATTGAAATTTTAGCGTTCAAAACCATGAATAAGGAACACACTGTTGTATTACGGACTCTGTTCTTTGGATGTTATAAATGATATAAATACCTGTTCGTTTCATTCATTCTGGCTAAGTTCATAGGCTATTTATTGGAAACGAAAAGAGAACCATTTGCATTTAAAAAAAAATTCAAAACTTTTGCTCAGCTATTTATTTATTAAAAGAAAACATATTTTAACACGAAGAAAAGCTTACGGAATATTTTTATTTGATTTTACCTCTCGGTTAAAATTATTGGAATGTTATCTCATTGACTGTTTGTTATATTGTATTTTAATTTACTTTTATTCTTGTAACAATAAAGTTAGTTACTTCTATTGTTATCGGTTGTAAAACTAAGTTATTCATCTCTCTCCGTTTGTTTGTTGTTGTTTTTTGCGTCAATGTAATTTACGTTTCTTTCTATAAAGAAATGTTCACTACCCGTGTACCTTTTTATACGAAATTAATTTGTACCAACTTTTAAGGAAAAAAAAAGAGACAATTTATTTATATCATTTTGTATAAAATATATACAGAACTGACACCTAAAATGTTCAAGCAGTTATAACAAAACAATAAGCAAAACTAAAGAGAACAGAGAGACTGCCTGTTTATTGAAGCTTTAGTTTCAGCCTAGGGGCTCTTGAGAATCAAACGAACCAGCAACTGTCGGATCTGTGTGGGTGATTTGCTAAGCTAACAACACTGACTACAGCTACTAAGTCGTTCCGAATAATGAGATCAGTCATTCTTTGCGTTTACTAATCTTAGGTAAGATGAATTTATTATTACCTTTAAACACACAGAAAACTAGGAATGTACGAGTACGTTTCCGCAATGCCAGATATAAGTTTACTTGTGTTCAAGTAAGCTTTTATCTTCCCAACTGAGAGAACAGTATTCAACTTTTACCATGTGAAGATTTATACGATATTCGTGGTGATATTCACGGATAAGTGAATGGATTTTTGGAATAACAAACAAACATAAGATTAAAAATGTTTTATAATTAGTTTCAACAAATATAAAATAAAACCTATAAGTGTCAGAGTGAGGTTCAGTGTAAATCGGATCATTTGTAATTGCACTGGACTTATAGACGTATAGACCTTATAGACTATAGCAATAAATTCCCAACCGTGTAACATCCTGACTATAAGTCCTATATCAACGTAAATCCAACTTTATAGATTCTGAGCATTAGCCATTAAACTGTACATGTTTTGTAGCATTTGATTGTTTGTTTTGAATTTTCGCACAAAGCTACACAAGGGCTGTCCGTGCTAGCTGTCCCTAGAGAGAAGGCAGCTAGTCATCGCAAACCAACCACCAGCTTTTGCGCTGCTCTTTCGCTAACGAATAGTTTATTTTTTGGTTTATAATTAAGCACAAGACTGCACAACGGACTATCTGTACTCCTGTCCACTAAGGGTTTCAAAACCTGTTTTTTAGCGCGGTGTAAATCCGAGACATTCCGTTGTGCCACTGCAAGGCTTAACGAATAGTGGGATTGACCGAACATTATTACGTCCCCACGGTTGATAGGATGAATATGTTAAGTGTGACGAGGGTTCGAACCCGCGACCCTCAAATTACGAGTCGATCACCCTAATCATCTGGCCATGCCGGACTTTGTTTTATGGTAAAACAGCAGAGTTGTAATACACTTGCCGTGCAGTTTTCAGAGTTAGTTGGATTTATAATAAACTCGTGCTTTCCAAGCTACTCCATATACGTGGTTGGATGTGCTATTGCCTAGTTGTAGTTCAGCCGGACTGGTGAATCTTAAGATTCGTAGTTGCGTCTCATTTTGCTGGAAGGCTCATTACGCTTTGGGGGCCCTAAACATGATGGTAAAATCCTACAATTCCGTCAGATAACAGGAGTACAAGTGTTGGTAGTTGTTACTGTTTAATAACTAAGCTACCTCTAATTTTAGCAGTTTCAGTTTATCTAGTGCTATACTGTGGCAGATTTATAACAAATAAGCTAATTTCATGTAAACAATATTATGTTTTTAGTTATATGTGTGTTTTTCTCATAGCAAAGCCACATCGGCTATCTGCTCAGCCCACCGAGGGGAATCGAACCCCTAATTTTAGCGTTGTAAATCCGAAGACATACCGCTGTACTAGCGGGAGGGCTTTTAGCTCTATCAAACAAAAAACAGGAACAAGACAATGACATTTATATGAAAACCTTAGGTGTAATTCAATTACGGTTAATTTATTCCCCCAAAAATGAATAGGGTAAAACATAACCTTGTATGAAAATGTGTTGTTAGCTTATTATACATAATTTATTCTCGACCTCACTGCAGTCGACGTATTTTATTCACGCCGATCGTTTTGTTAAATCGTAACTTTTGGATCGAAGGTTCTAGAATTACACGAAAACATACGCGGAATGGTTTGTAAGAACATAAACTTCCTTTGCTGTTCCTTCTCGACCACAGTTTTAGCGTCTCTTTTCTATGATAACTCTGTGAACAAGAACAGGTGCTCTAGATGACTAGAGTAAATAGAATAATGGTACATATGAAAGAACGCACGCAAAAAAAATATAAAAAATATATTGCAAGATAAAAAGTTCCCGGTTTGTTGTTTAGAAAAGTATTGCCGAGAAAAACTTCCTTAATGAAACATAAGTTTAAAAAATGTTGACTTTTCATAATTAGAAGTTCACTGGTGTTTAGAAAATTGTTTCAACACAATATTTGCAGGAAGAAATAAACTTTCTTTGCGAACATAGTAGTGGATACTTGTAACAGCGCTAATATTCTTTGTTTAGAGAATTATGACAATGCAATATTTCGGTAATAAAAGTAGCATTACAAATCTGAGTTTTTGGGCTATAAAAGTTGTCTTATTATTATGGGCTACATTGTCGATGCTGTAGCTTGAAAGTTTCAGCTCGTGGGCTCATGACTCCAAAGTGATATATTTCTTTGAGTAGGCCTAGACTGTTAAAATTTGACGTCATGGAAATTTAGCAAATTAGGAGGGTATCGAGAGACGAGAGTAGATTATACGTACTGAATGACTAAAGCACTGACTCAGCGTCACCTGTGAGATGTCGATAAACAATTATAAGAACGGGAAATGTGTGTTCACATTGAAATATTTTAACTTACATAAAATACTCGTGTCATAAAGATCAAAATATTTTATACCTTAAAATAAAACGCTGTTAGTTCTTATGAACATTGTAGCGAGTGAAGAAAGATAACTACGTTTTAACTTGTTACGGAAACAACTGAAATACTTTTGTTCCAAATCTGTTTAAAGCTGGTACAGATCTGTACGCATTACAATATCTGGATTTCTGAAGATATAAAACAGAAGATAAGCATTACAATATCTGGTTTTTTTAAGATAAAAAATAGAAGATAAGCATTACAATATCTGGATTTCTGAAGATATAAAACAGAAGATAAGCATTACAATATCTGTTTTTTTGAAGATAAAAAATAGAAGATAAGCATTACAATATCTGGCCTTCTTAAAATACAAAATACAAGATAAGCATTACAATATCTGGCCTTTCTAAGATACAAAATATGTTACACAGCTTCGTGCGTATTTCTGAAATGAAACCTTAAATTCTATTTCATGCATACAGTTATGAAACTCTTAAAAATTTAGACCGCATTAAACCAGAATATATTAAAAGTTGTAATTCATTACAAGTGTCTTTGTAACGACAAAATATAATACATTCTACATTATTCATGATATGCAATACTTTATCATAAGAATAAAATATAAAAACATTGACTATAAAAGTCAGTAACTGTTTCACGTTAAGCATAAAGCTATCAAATCCCGGTTTCTAACGTTTTACGTCCACATCTGTGCTTGAAAAGTAAGAATGGCTGAGAATGGACATTGTAATACAATACGTTGGTATGACTGAAACAGAAAGTCTTAATTTAACAAGCACGAAATTCAGTTTGTTTACATAAGACAATGTGTTAAATGTTCCAATTTAGCGAACAGTATTGAATATGTATTATTATGCATCTTTATCACTGTTATGAGGCATGGGATAAACAGCCACTTAAGAAAGTCCTTGAGTTCAGTCATTAGCAAGATTATAGGAGGGAAAATAGGGTTTTTACACGAAATTCGCAATTATTAAGATCAAGTTTTCTTCCAATTCCCCCCAAAATATTTTGGTCCTAGTGGGTTTCGGTCGTTAGTTCTTTTGCTTTAATCCTGTTAACCAGAGAAAGATTAATCAATTAGCAGCACCTATTTATAGGTTATTCTAATCAGACTAGTATAATCGGCTGTCAGGCTTTATTTAGGAGTATATCGCGGTTCTAACTTGGAACTTCTGATATGTAGCCCGACACGCTAACTACTGATTACGTTTTTATACCAGTAACTCGGCTATTGTTGTGTTATTTCTAGTGATTTACACTTTTCATTATAAAGTAGTGAAACTGGACAAGTGGACCACTGGTAAAGGACTGTGGACTTTGAGGTCCGTAGGAATTGCTGTGATAACGAGTACTTTTCTTTTATTCCTCATAAGATAATACTTAGACAGCAATCCTTGAAACACAGAACACCTGAGATGGAAATAAATGGTTCGATATTTGGTAGGAGCTGTCATACTTAACAGAAAAAGTGATAATAAGGGCCTTGTTTTTTGTTTATTAAAATTTTTAGTAAGAAAGCTATTCAAACACATTTGAAGTACACTTCATCTACTTTACACTGCTGCTGACGACGTCTCTCACTCAAATCACGAAGTTGATATAAAACTTATGAGCTATTAGTCATTTATAACTATGATTTATATGGCATCCGTCTGATAAGGTATAGAACACCTAGACTGGCGACTTATTCATCAGGTAATAAGAATGCTTCATTATGAGACTAGTATTATTTTTGTTCTGAAATTTTCTCATGGAATTGTGGGAAATTCCTCGTCGAAATAATGGATTCAGTCATAACATTCCCCATTTTAAAAGTACTAGTCAGAGAAAGGTAAATCAGTTAGCAGCGCCTAAGTATAGATTATTGTTAACATGATAGCGGAATCCTCTGTCGGAGTGCGATCAGGATTATATTGCTGCGCTAGCATTGAACTACCGATAAGCAGCCCGAGTTCTAGTGACTAAAATACGTTCATTTCTGGCGTGTATGTCTGTACGTTAATAGTACATTATTTCTAATTATTTGTATTATGAGAACTTCGCCTTCCATTAGAAGGAAATGAAATTAGAGGTGTTTGAAACACATTTCTTAGCAGAACTTTCCGTGTTAAGGGTAACAACCAGTTAGTTATTAACTGTCTCAACACAGTTGTGCGAAGTGACGTTTCTTTACACGTATATTAAGATTAAAACGCCTGTTCACCTCGGGTTTAAATTGCATTTTGTGATTGATATACCTGATAATAATGCTTATTGAAATGGAATGAGCTGCCAATTAGTGTTGTAATACATGTCTGTATGTCACAACTTAATTTTTAACTTTATTTTAATGTCAGAAAAACAGGATTATGATATTGGTGACAGTTATTAAAATCATTACTCTGAGTGACACGCGTCTGAAACATATGTATACATCACCTTTCAATCATAAGTTTTCTCCATTAAAAATGGGTTTCTATGCCTAAAATACATGCGAGTACTACGTGGAATATGTAAATACCACAAGTGTTTCATAAAATAGAGAACGACTTGGTATAGCCACGTGATTATGGCACTCGACTCGTAATCTGAGGGTCGCGGGTTCGAATCCCCGTCAAACCAAACTTGATCGTCCTGGAGGAAGTTATAATGTGATGGTTAATCCCACTATTCTTTGTTTAACGAGTAGCCCAAGAGTTTTCGATAGATACTGATGACTAGCTGCCTTCCTTCTAGTCTTACACTGCTAAACTGGGGACAACTGGCGCAGCTCGCTCTCGTGTAGCTTGGCGCGAAATTAAAAAAAACAACATAAATTAGAGATGTTGAATGTACCTTGTGGGAAGGGGTAATAAGATGACCATTGTCACTTTTCTTGTTTTACCGTCATGAGTTACTACGACTACATAGAAAACGTTTTGTACGTTTTTCTGAAAGCTACAAAAAACAAATGTGTAAATAAATATAGCAAACTACAGGATTGTTGTCTCTAATACTTAATTTTACTTGTTTCACTTCACAGACATTAAAGAGTCTTTCAAAGATTGTTCGTTCTGACAGAATCATATAAAACTACTATTGATACTTCATATTAACTTGTAAAACGACAAATTAAATAATTTTGATAAAGTCAATTCTCGGTGTCTTCTACCTTTAAAATATACTTGTAAACAAGCCTTATACAAACGACTGTATCAATAGGTAAATGAATACTTGATACAAGTTCAGGATATTGATTGAGAATCAAGTCATATAGCAATATTAATGTATTTATGTGATGCTTTATAATTCCATTGTAATATAACGCGTGCTTCCTGGAACGTTGAGAATAGCGTGTACGTATTATAGGCTTACGTATCACGCAATCTTAAAAAGGGCAAGTTTTCCAGTTTACATGTTTATTGTGAGAAAACTATTCCATGTAATTATAAGGTCGTTTAATCTGTGTAAGTCGTGTATATTTAGATTACAGCACATTTCATTAATTTAACAAGTGGGCGTTATGTTTAGGATGCACATAATTTTGAGTTGTTATGCACGCTTTTCTTCATAATCAATAATATATCACAGAAATACTTGTATTTTAAACTGAATTCTATATTACAAAATAGAATGTTATTATAGGTTCCAACCTCATATCATTTATATTTTTTTTAAGAATGCTTATTGTACAAGTTTCAGTTAAGTTACATCACAACGATTTTTTTTTGTAAACCAGCAAGTCACGTGTCAACCACAACCAATATAAATCAACCGTGAAACGTAGTTAGTCGTTCATTAGCTTAATCGAGGTGATGTGATGCCCCTGAAAATTTTATTGCTTTAGAAAACTTTAGGTAAGAGTCTTTTCCGACTCATAATATTCCTATACTTATATTTATTTGTTTGTTTATTGAATTTTGCGCAAAACTACACGAGGGCTATCTGCTTTAGCTCTTCCTAATTTCGCAGTGTAAGACTAAATGGAAGGCAGATAGTCATTACCACCAACATTTGGGCTACTCTTTCACAAACGAATAGCGTGATTCATTGTGACATTATAACGCACCCACGGCTGAAAGGACGAGCATATTTGGTGTGATGGAAATTCAAACCCGCGACCCTCGGATTACAAGTCGAGTACCTTAACCATCTGGCCATGCCGGGCCTTAGATCATAAATATTTTCTTCAGATCAGCGGTTTATAACTTTTATGACGAACATATTCATTTTACTTAATGAAATTGAAAAACAAAAAAAATTTGGATCAACATAGGAACACCAGGGACATCCAAAAACAGATATTTTGCTATAGGCCGGATTTTGATACCCGTATTGGGCAGAACACAAATAGTCCATTCGGTGACTTTGCGTGCTTAATTACAAACAAATAATGTATTCTGTAAAAAAAAATATGCTTTCATTAGTGTATTATTTGTGCATCTAGTAATGACATCACCTGAAGTGATAAAAACAACGGCAAACTGGACCCTCTCGTAATGAGTAATATGTCGATCATGAAATTATATAATAAGGAATTGTGCAAACGGATACTTTTTGTCAACAAAAGGACCCCTTGTCTGTGTGAAAGGTATTAGGGTCTTTCCAGTTTTTAAGCAATGAAATCCTCAATAAAAGAAAACTAAGATCAAGATTTGGAATATCAGAATATAAAGTTAATTTTTTTACGTTTATATCAAGTGCTTTGATACGAGTGAGGAGATTCAGGAAATGTTGAGTTACAGTAATCCATTCTGATAGAACAGAAAACCAAATACCAGATACAGTGTTTTGGGTTATTGGATAAGAAGAAAATATCTGTGACCAAATTAGTGTGATCAGTGCCGAATCAACAGAAGTGCTTAATATCGAGTTATGTTTGCCAGCACTGGATTGTGAAAAGTATGAACAGATGGAGGAAATGATAAGAGGACAGAAGACTTTCTAAAAGTGCTAAGAAATATGAATGCAACTTTCAAACATGTAAGAGGTTGAAATAACAAGAACAATTTAGAAGAAGAAACAAAAGTTGTGAAGACAAATATTTGGTTGGAATACGAGAAAAGAAGAAAATATACATAGAAGAAAATCTGATGAGGAAGAGTACTGCTAACTAACTACACTACATTCTGATTAGAGAAAGATGTATTGTATTCAATGCACGTAGATTCCCAGATACACATGTGAATTCAGATCATAGACTTGTGGCAGAAAAGGCAAGTTTGTGACTGAAAATATTAAATTTTTGTTGGTGTTTGTTTAATTAAGCACAAAGCTACACAATAAGATATCTGTGTTTTGCTAATCACGGGTATCGAAACCAGGTTTCTAGCGGTGCTAGTCTACAGACATGCAACTGTACCATCAGAGGGCATATTAAAATTAAGTAGGAAAAGAAGAAGATGATTTGAAACTATTTCTGAAAGAAAATGGACTGAAGTATGGAATAAAATAAAGGCATGTAACCAAGAAAATAGAGTAGAGTAAAATACAGACATGTAAAACAAAGAAAAAGTGAAGTATAGAACAAAATAGAGACGTGTAACCAAGAAAATAGAGTAGAGTAAAATACAGACATGTAAAACAAAGAAAAAGGTAGTGAAGTATAGAACAAAATAGAGACGTGTAACCAAGAAATTGGAGTAGAGTAAAATACAGACATGTAAAACGAAGAAAAAGGGAGTGAAGTATAGAACAAAATAGAGATGTGTAACCAAGAAAATGAGTGGAGTAAAATACAAACATGGAAAACGAAGAAAAAGGGAGTAAAGTATAGAATAAAAAAGAGACGTGTAACCAAGAAAATAAAGTAAAGTGCAGAATAAAATACAGACGTGTAACCAAGAAAATAGAGTGAAGTGTAGAGTAAAATAAAAATGTCTAATCAAGAAAAAGGAATGGAGTGTAGAATAAAATAAGGATGTGTAACCAAGAAAAAAGGATTGAAATGTAGAGTAAAATAGAGACATGTAATCAAGAAAATAACTTATGAAGATGTTGAAAATCATTGAAAAGTGCTTAACGACTTCATAACGATCCAGAAGTTACAATGGCTAGACGGTTAAATAATATGTAGAAGTATTTTACAATAAAGAATAAAAACCAGTATAGGTTACTTTAGAATTGGAGAATGTACACTAAGGTAAAAAGATGAAGGACTTGAACTTAAAAATACAGAAGGAGGGGGTGTAATACCAGCAGAGTTAACAACAAAATTCTGATGATCAATCAACAAATGTGATATAACAGAATTGAAATCAATGAATATTTTATGAATACTGTCATAATGTATATGTAGAAAAAGTCGAAGACCATATAAAGATTTAGTTTGAAATTACACGCATTGAAAATAATACTGATATTACTGTACAGGAGAATTAAAGCAAAACTGGTAAATATCAGCTTATTTTGGCACTCAGAAAAAGAGGTGCAACATGAGAGAAAAATCTTGTAATGAAAACAGAGAATAAAAGGCAATTAAAAATACAATCAATATACGTTTACTTTCTTCAAAATAACAGTTGTGTTAGTAGATCTACATCAAGCGTTTTTTATAAAGTATGCCAGCCAAAACTGTTGGAATGATAAAAAAGATTGAATTCATTTAAGAGAAAGAGAAGACGAGTTGTATTTCTGTGTAATGGACAGACACTCATCGTAAAAGAAGTTGATAGTTGCTGAGCATCACATTTTATTACATAATGAAGGCAAGGTGCTGGAAGCATGAAAAAAAGTTGAAGTAGGCGTAAAATTTCGATTAAAAAAGTAGTTCGAGACAGTCAGATTTTCTGGTGATGTTGTTTTGGATGCAAGTTGCGAGAAAGATCTGAGGTGTTTCAAAAGACAACAGTGTGATGATAAACACGCACTTTGAAGAACAAAACTGAATGAATAGCATTAATTTTGTTATTCGTAGGATATTATGACGAGTGGTGAAAAATGATCCAAATAAACAAAATTAAGAATTGCTATTGTCGCAAGGAAGCACTTATAAAGAAGAAAATTGGACAGTTTGTTTGTTTGTTTTGGAATTTCGCACAAAGCTACTCGAAGCGCTATCTGTGCTAGCCGTTCCTAATTTAGCAGTGTAAGACTAGAGGGAAGGCAGCTAGTCATCACCACCTGCTGCCAACTCTTGGGCTACTCTTTTACCAATGAATAGTGGGATTGGCAGTCATATTATAACGCCCCTACGGCTGGGAAGGCGAGCAAGTTTGGCGCAACGGGGATGCGAACTCGCGATCCTCAGATTAGGAGTCGAACGCCTTAACACGCTTGGCCATGCCGGGCCAAAACATGTGTTGTGTTTTTCTTATAGCAAAGCTACCTCGGGCTATCGGCTGAGCCCACCGACGGGACTCGAATCCTCAATTACCGCTGTACTAACGGGGGACAAATTTGACAGAATACCGAAGAAAAGCCTGGTTAAAACTGTAAGGAAAAATTATGTCAAAGATTAGAAAGTTTGGCAGAGGATGGAGGAAGTCAGTTGTAAAGAAGATAAACAGCAAAACAAGAGAAAAATTTAGTTTGTAGATAGAGGAAAACCTTGATGAAAGATTCTTAGATAGAAGAAGGGATGGCCAAGCGTGTTAAGGCGTGTGACTTGTAATCTGAGGGTCGCGGGTTCACATCTCGGTCATTCAGCCGTGAGGGTATTATAATGTTATGGTCAATCCCACTATTCGTTAATAAAAGAGTAGCCCAAGAGTTAGCGGTAGGTGGAGATGACTAGCTGCCTTCCCACTTGTCTTACACTGCTAAATTAGGGACGGCTAGCACAGATAGCCCTCGTGTAGCTTTCCGCGAAATTCCAAAAAACAACAACAGAAGAATGGAAGGAAGAAGGTGTTTTTACTGCCCAAAGTTTAAGGCGGGAGAATAAATTGTATTTTGAGGAGATAGGTAGAGAAAAATGTAAGACAAAGTAATATCTTAACTGACCTATGTATTATTGTACTTTTGATAAATTTTGGTATTTCTCAACTCACAAACAAAGAACAAGAAGTATGTTTAATGAATATCTCTCATTTTACACGAAATTTAAAATTTGTTGCTAACATAAAATTATCTATAATCTTAATATGCTTCCTTAGTACGTTCTTAACCTTTTTCATCGTCTTACCCCCTGAGACTCTCCAGGGTATTACCGTGACCCCTATAATAATGTTTCTAATGGTGAACTTTGCGTAAAGGTAGAATAAAACAAAACTATATAAAGATCCTAATTTATTGAAAATGTTACAAATAAATGACCTTGAGAAATGCTACAAGTGCTAAACAAATACAAAATCCATGGAATTACTGAACATCATACAAAACCTACTTACTCACTCAGTGAGTAATATATATAGAGAGATATGTACATAATGAGAAAACATACTAAATACGATAGAAACTTTGATATTTAAATTTTAAGTTCGATGTATTAATATTATATAGTTAAAAAATTTAGGCAATTCAAAACGTTGTAATATATGAAATTTTTTACTCAAAATTAGACAGGTGGTTGCGCATCAAGCAACTCGATGCAGTTCAACTGCCGCACTTCAGCGTGTTTCTCATTGGTGGGCAGTTACAAAACAAACAAACTGCTCCGTGAATTCCCCAATAATTCCCAAAGTTTTCGTGACCTCGAGAAACTTCAAACGACCCCCAGGTTAAGAATCATTAATATAGACAATACAATATAGTTTTTAGCTTTACTAAATATAAAGTGTGAAACACAAAATACCCTGCTTTGTACAGAGCATAAACTACAATACTTAACTTAAATAATTAAATGAAATAGCTGTTTATAAATCATGACTGTAACATAAAGAACAAAGAGCCTAACTTAAGATAGAGGTTGAAATTAATAACTAAGCCTGAAACTGAAAAGTACAGTAGTTAATAATGAGCAAAAACTATAGTTTTATTTAAAGCACAACGTTTCTTTGTTTTTAAATTTCGCACAAAGCTACACGAGAGCTATCTGCTCTAGTCGTCCCCAATTTTGCTGTGAAAGTCTGAAGGGAAGGGAGCCACTCTTCGCCATCCACCGCCAACTCGTGGGCAATCTTTTGTTAACGAATAGTGGGATTAATGGTCACATATAACGCTCCCACAGTTGAAAGAGCGGGCATATTTGGTGCAAAGGGGATTAGAACCCGCGAACCTGGCCATGATGGGTCAGCAAAGTACAGTGAGTGATTGTGTAAATTATTTATGTTATCAAAGCTGTAAAGTAATAAAGTTGAGTTGGTTATATTAGAAATATTTTGGAGTCTCGCCACGTTACTATAATCCACATTATCACTTGTGGTCTTGCTCTGTCTGATCACAATACAACCTAACAATAGCCTTGCAGCGTATTATCCATTGCAAAAGACTTTATCATAAGGTCATGTTCAAGGCGCACCATTTCTCCTTAAAAATTTTATAATTTATTTACAGTAGAAGAACAACAGTTTCCAAGCGCTCCTTTCAACATATGGTTGCACGTAACTCCCTATGCCCTATGACTTAATCGTTTGTTTTAGTATGGAATACCAGTAATATTTATTTAAATCTCCAACCACTTGAAATATCTGATGGCAGAACAAGAGACATTGCTAGAAACCTCATCATGTTCCACTATTTTTCAGTTTGTGTGTTTTGAATTTCGCTCAAAGCTACTCGAGGGCTATCTGCGCTAGCCGCCCCTAATTTAGCAGTGTAAGACTAGAGGGAAAGCAGCTAGTCATCATCACCCACCGCCAACTCTTGGGATACTCTTTTACCAACGAAAAGTGGGATTGATCGTCACATTATAATGCCCCTACGGCTGAAAATGCGAGCATGTTTGATGCGACTGGGATTTGAACTCGCGACCCTCAGATTACGAGTCAACACGCTTGGCCATGCCGAGCCCTTATTTTTCAGACAGAAGTCTTTCTTAATTATGTTATTCCCTATTTCATGGACCATGTGCACGGTTTTTGTGTTTCCAGATCCTCATCTGTTTGAACAAGTTGCACTTTGCTTACCACTGTTTACGTTCCGATCCGTTCCAGGCATCTTGAATCTCCGTCTGGGAAATTCTAACTATCCGATCTAAATATATTTTGTGATTTAAGTATATTACGATTTTATGACAGAAAGGGTAGTTACAGATACTTCCCCAAACCAATCAATTATTGGGAGCGTCGCATTATCTAAAAACGCCGAACAACGTCAAAATGTAGTTCTTATACATTCGTTCCATCGCAACCTTATATCAGCTATGGTAGTCACGTGACTTGCGGATATATGTATTCAAAATATGTTTAATATTGTGGATTCAACATCTTGTTACAATATAAGTAACATAAACAATCTCTATACATATAATATAAGACATAAAGGTGTGAGTCATAAAACACACATTCTAATCCACAAATCAGGCTCGACGTAGCCAGGTGGTTAAGGCACTCGACACGTAATGTGAGGGTCGAGGGTTCGAATCCTCGTCGCACCAAACATATTCGCTCTTTCAGCCGTGATAGCGTTATAAATGACGGTCAATTCCACTATTCGTCAGTAAAAGAGTAGCCCAAGAGTTGGCGGTGGGTGGTGATGACTAGCTGCCTTTTCTCTAGTCATACACTGTTAAATTAGGAACGGCTAGCGTAGACAGCCCTCGTGTAGCTTTGCGCGAAATTCAAAACAAACCAAACAAAAACAATCTACAGGTTATAGAGAAGGAAAACATAAAATTGACTTCTACTGCCAGAAACAATCTCGATATTTCAAATAAATACAAAGAAATAAGTAATAATAGTAGCTAACAAATTTTACGTCGGTATTTGAGCATAGTATTAGCATATTTCGTACATTATCCAAGATATATTTTGTTGCTGTTTTATTTGTTGTAAATTGAAAATCTCAACATTTAACTTTTCGTTACACTTATTATACATCTTTAAAATCCATTTACTTCACTATCTCCTTTAGCGAAACGTTCATTCTTGCATTACTAAAACCTTAGCTAGGGCTAGACGTCGATTCAACATAAAAAAAGCTGTGATAAAACAGAGAGCTGAATGTTATCAATAAAAAATGACGGAATGATTTGTCATTAAAAGAAAGTCGTCCACACACACCGTGCAGTATCTCGAACACATTGAATTGTCCATTCAGTCGCTAAGACTTGCTAGATAAGTAAGCAAAGGAATTTATAGCAGCGCTCTGCGAGTATTCCTTTAGTTGAAAGGCACGGGCACATACACGAGCTAGTAGGCTAAACCAAGCGAGATGGAGAGTTTGTAATGAACGATACATCAGATTGACGTCTAAGCTACATTCCTGAAATTCAAGAGTCGATTCTGATAGGTTCTGTCTTTTCAACCGTTCCTTGAAATCACCCAGCATCCATACCACCTTCAACTTTACAGGGCGTGTCTGTGTGGGGTCGTAACACGCTCTTCAATCAAGGCTCGAATTACAAGGCATGTTTTCTCGACATAGCCTGATCACTCGTACTTTTGATTATATGTTCCGATGTAACATTCTTTACAATAACTTCTAAAGGTAAACTTAAGTCGTTTTTTTAACAACAACAAATTTTAACTATAAAACATTTTCGTACAAACGCAAAATGCCCTCCTCCAGTACAGTGGTAAGTCTACGGATTCACAACACTAAAATCAGGGGGGCTCGATTCCCCTCGGTGGACTCAGTAAATAGCCTAATGTGGTTTTGCTTTAAGAAAAACACACACACATGCAAAATGAAAAAACCCGGATTGAAGTTTTAAAATAATAATTTTGTTTTAAGCGTCGTTATTATATTTAAAAAAAAACATAAATTACTCTCAAGTTAACAATACTAAACAATTTACTTTTAGTGCAAAATAAGACTATTTCCACGTTAAATAAAGTTCAGTTGCCAAATATCATGAAAATAGGCTTTGTTTAGGACTAACTAAGTCGTATTTGAAACTAAAAGTGAAAAGTTTACAAAACGGCAAGTTAAAATTATTTATACTTGTTCATAATTTAATTAAAATTGTTTCACGACACGCTTGTTGACAAAACTAGTATTTTCCAAATCAGATGTTACTTATTACAATGTAGTTAGAAATTGATTTTGGTGAATTGAGAACTTTCATCTCTAATCCTCAGATCAATTCCATCGATAAACATCTGAAAATAACCTGATTACTTTATATTATTTAAGCACAATACTTGAAAAGAAAAAATTGTAAATTATTATTTACAAATGTTTGTGGCTGTATTTTGTTGTTAACACGAAACTGATTTTTTTCTGCTCACTTATTTCTCGCATGATTGATGTCATATCAAACATGACAGAAGACAAACAATTATGTTACAGATCATAGTGGAAACAATGTTAAATAACAAAAAAATCAATAGTATTTCTAATAAATATCATTCTATCCACTCAACTTCAACCTATTTAAAGCAATTTTTACAGGATTCCACAATCACTGCACTTCACAAGGAATAATTAGTGCAAATCTGCTCTTCAGTAAATACCAGATCGATATTTAGCTTAATCTTACTGAAAAGGAAACCGACCCTTCAAAATGTTTCCTAAGGAATTAACTGATGACACCACCCTAGCTATCAGTGATAGTTTAAACGAGTTTTCAATCAGTACACGTTTCTGTTTGTAAAACAATATTTAATTTTTAACACAGCAAAAGGCATGTGGTCAGACATGTGTGCTGGTACAATCATTAAAAATTATCGCTTGTTAGTGAAAGCTGTATTTATCAACACTGAACCTCATTCAGGCATTCAGTTTAAGAAAGTTCGAACCACTGTGGCAGTATCAAATATAACTGATGTTTACAGACAAAAAAAATTGTCACGAACAGTTCTCTACCACAAACACTTTTCTGATAGTTGTTAACTTTCTTCCTAGTGACCTGACTCTTCATGGGTCAACATTACACCACACGAAATTATATTAATAGTTATAATAATTGTGGTAATGTTTAGTACACTCGATGAAGAAGCTCTGGTGAAATGGACGAAACTTCGCAATTATAATGAAAGTATTTAACATAGAAAGCAATTATAAGTAGGATATTTATTATATGTATATACACAATAGGTTGTAGCTGCTGTTTTTAAACCTCATTCTTACAGCGTGGAAGACCAGCAATGTCTTTTATAATCTGATTTTTTTTCATATATTGAAATTATTTTCTGTTTCAGTAGCAGAATAAGTAAAATACTTAGAAACATAAAACACGAAAAAAAAAACAAGGGGCGGAACAATTATTACCAATAGTAGTTACTGTTTTCAGACAAGTTAAATTACAAGTTTTATGAATTACACGGAAATGTAACAACAAAGCTACCAGTATTGGTCACGGCTTCAGTAAATAAAAAAAACAAAACAGGATTTTGAAAATTAAATGAAAACTTAAAACGAAATAAGGTGGCCACCTCTAGCGTCAGGTTTATTTGTTTATTTATTGTTGTTGTTTTCAGATACTTCTGTGTTTTTAAACCAAGCACAGTTCTTTTGAGTGAAACCTTTCCTTTATTAATTGCATGGCATGTTGGATCGCTTTTCCTGAAGGACATCGAACAACTGGCATATAAATCTGACCCCAGTGTCATGTTCAATACATAAAAACCGAAACGATATTACATACATCTATTAAGAAGTCCGTCTAGTGCAAAAATGAACGACAACATAAAATATCTTAGGGACTTCGGAAACGTGCCAACAAAGAAACCTTTCACGTGAGAGGTATATAATTAATCTAGTCACTGTAAATGAATCCTTTTCTTAAGTTAAGAAATGGCTGATGCTCGCCTACTATATCTTTATGAAATGAAAACACCTCCAGTTATGCAAACAAAGATATGTTAACTATTTTTAAAACTACACACATTTATAGATTTTTTTTATATATTTTGATACAAAGTTATTAAATTTAGCTACCTCCAAGTGACGTAGAACAATTCTGAAAAAGTAGTAAATATTCTATATTGCAGACATGTGTGTTTTATAACATTCCAAAGTGATTAAAAACTTCTGAAATGTTTAGAATTCAAAATAGGAACTACAAGATTAAATCTATTTTATTGGCCTAGCATGGCCATGTGGGTTAAGGTGTTCGACTCCCGGTTGCACCAAACATATTCGCCCTTTCAGATGTGGGGACGTTATAACGTGACGATCAATCCCGCTATTCGTTGGTAAAAGAGTATCCCAACAGTTGGCGGTGGGTGGTAATGACTAGCTGTTTTCACTCTAGTCTTACACTGCTAAATTAGGAACGGCGAGCGCAGACAGCACTCATGTAGCTTTGCACAAACTTCAAAAACAAACAAAAATCTATTTTATCAATTGAAGCTGTTCTAGAAGTTAAGGGTATTACATTTTTGACTTAATATCTGAATCTAAATACGCTTCATGGTTTTCTCCTGTACGTCAACAGTAAACGTCAAGACTTACAATGCCGAAATCCAGGACTGAAAATTCCACCCAACGGAAAGAGTGCAAACAGCAGCTATGCAATTTTGGATAACAAAATATTCAGTAATTGTAACAAAACTGAAGAACAGCCGATAGAAACTGCTTAGAGGATATGTATTTATGATAAAATAATCGTAGTACAATAAATTATATGAAAACAATGAAAATTATTCACAACATAATTTTATGTAATAAATTGAAATACTTTCAAATTTATTGAACATTACATAACTTTAAGACTGTCAATAAATAAAATAAAGTTGGCAAGTCAAAAAACTAAACAGTCTTTTCAATACTAAGCAACTATTCAAGAAAATACGAAATAACCATCTTATGATTTCCTATAATTAGCAGATCATAATTAAAAAAAATCATTCTTTCTATCAACACATCAGGAGACAGTGGAGTTTTCTCCCGCTATTCCTCGAATACAATCAAAACGTCTGAATTTTAGATTTTTAAGGAGAAAAGTATTGACAACTGCTTTGATTGGACATCACGTGACACTGAAGTTCTGGGAATTCTTATGTTCAATTCTATCGATCTAACACTACAACGTATAAAGGAGTAATTTTATCCCTACTGATTCAATTTCAGAACTTATGAAAAAGTTAGCCTATTGATATTGATTCAATTCAATAACCTATAAAAGAGTTGTTTTACCCTTATTGATTCAACACTATGCATAACGTATAAAAGAGGTATTTCTTTTACTATTTTAGTATTTTTGTTATTTTCGTTTTCTGTAAATTACAGAGTCGTGGGTACACGATCATAGCTTCACATTTACTACTGTTGTATTGTTTTATAAGTAGCTTCACCCATCTAACAACAATGTGTTACATTGTGAAGTTTGTTAAACGTTACTTTGTTGTACTCTCTTTCATTCTCTATTTGGAGTTACACATCGATCAAATAAAGATTTGTGGACAACTCATGTGCATAAATTTAATATACAATATGATATAATACAAGTTAAAGTTTGACGTACTTTGTGGTTATAATTGATGAAAACGTTGTTATTATGTCACTACGTGTCGCTTCTATTGTTCACTGTAGAGTAAAACAACAGTACAATACATCGACTTGATGAAATTTTATATTTGATTTCAGGCGTTACATATTACTTATCAACAAAGAACTGTTAACGACAGTAGACACTAATATCTATGCGTGGTTGATAATTTAAGGGCCGTAATTACTTCGGCTAAGAAGTTCTTGAAGAAATATGTAGTAGCAGTAGGCGTAGTGCATTAACTTCCTTTAAGGCAAATATGTATTGACTGTAGCTATCCAGACACGATAACGTTGCATATGTTTAATAAGGCCACTCAATCAGCTGCTTTCAAAAATATATTGTTATAGAATGTAAAATATATTGTTATAAAATGTAAAATATATTGATATCTACACATCAAAATGTAAAATTTAATGACATAGAATGTAAAATATATTGATGTAGAAAGTAAGTTGTTGTTGTTGTTTTAAATTAAGCACAAAGCTACACAATGGGCTATCTGTGCTCTGCCCACCACGGGTATCGAAACCCGGATTTTAGCGTGCAAGTCCGCAGACATACCGCTGAGCCACTGGGGGGCTAGAATGTAAGATATATTGATATAGAATGTAAAATTCGTTTTGTCCCATTTAAAACTTTTTATTGTTACATAAAGCGCAAATTTAATGTTAACTGAGCTCCTGAGACATCTAAAATGTATAAACAGAGAGATAGAACCTCACACTTATAACATAACATAAGAAATAAGTTCAGAAAATATTTTTAAAATATGTTTTTAAATGCAATGAAACTTTTTATTTCGATTATTCTATTTAAATTTGTAAAACAAATTGCGCATATTAATTTCATTCTGTTTCGACTGCTTCAAAGTGGAGAGTTTATTCGTCCGAACACGAATAAAACAAGTTGAAAACTCTCCCCAGTGAAGAAGAGCTTTGCTGAATTAGAGTTCGTTAAGAAATAACCAAACGAAGCTGTAAGTTATTCATGATTTTCAGTATAAAATATTTAGTTTGGTTATCTTATTGCGTGAAAAAGATCTCGAGCTAGTAGTCGTTTTGGAAGACCAATAATCAATTACATATGATAAAATGTTCAAGTGAAATGTACAATATATTTTATTTCTATTTGCACTTGTATTTTGTACTTATTACAAAATTAATAGAAATATCTACCATTATCCATAGCTTTGAACTATTGACCAGAAATAAGGCAATCAGTCAGCAACATCTTGCCACCCAACATTTACGCTAAAAGATTGACTGTAACTCTTATAACGCACCTACAGCTGAAAGTTATTGGGACATTGTTAGGTACTATACGGATTTGAACTCGCATTTCCATCCTAAATTTAAGAGTTCTATCACAGAGAGACCTTGCGTCCATGTTATTTAAAATCCATATTATCAACTCACTACTGGACCAAAGTTTTCTGCTTAGATTTCAGGAACGTTTGCTTTGTATTTGTTTACACTTTACAAAACAGTGGACAAAAGAAAAGTTGTTTATTTCAAGTAAAAAGAGTTAAAACCGATAGAGTTGGTAATATTTTTGAAAAATATTAATAAAGGCACAGTCACAGCATGTTTTAAAGTATGAAAAAAATCATATAATGTGAACATAAATTAATATATATGTAATGCAGGCCCATTCCTACAAACACATGCATGAGTATGTCTATTACGTTGTAAGGAGGTTTTTCGTTCATAGATAATACGATCAACTGTTAGTAGGCATTAAACTTTATTGCAGTTTGTCAAATTTGTTCGAATAGTTTGGCCAACGGCAACAGTGTTCAAAGTATTCATGTCGCCAGAAGTCTCGCCTAAATCCTTATGTCCAATCCGGGCATTTTCAGTAATGGAACATACATCATGACGTCGTCATTCTCGCCATAATAATTAATAATTACAGTTTATTTCTTGCTGCTCTATTTCAATGTTTATCGTTTCCAACTAATTGACGAAAGATTTGAAAAACTTAACGCATTCTCACGGATATATAATATTCACCGTTTTACAGTTATCGTTCATTTTAACACGTGATCAGAGGTAAATTTACAAACTTATTTAGTAAAAATGCAACCCTGTATCTCTTAATATCGAAACTATTATTTGACAGTATGTGTATCCGCTTACAACTGGCGAACAGTTACACCGATAGTCACCAAACATGACGTGTGCTCTTAGAGATTCCTGGAGAAGTTCGAGTCTGACCGACCCATGTCAATCCTTGTGAGTTAAACAAGTAGTCAGCTGTTATACGTCACGGTATAATATTTATTCTCTCCTTACATAATGATACCTAAGTTTCATTCTGTCGCATTAGTTAGTTTCAATAATCCATGAAAAATGAGATAGTGAAGAGATATCCTTTGAAATAAATGGATTATGATATAAAAATACAGCGCTGTGCAAAAATAAAAAAGTATCAGAATTTCAAGCGCTCAAAACTAATTTTCAGATACTTTGTAAGTTACATTACCTACAAATATTACCTTTAAATATATGATGAGATCGTTACATCTATTCTTTACTCTTTTACTTTACTAATTTCACAAGGATGACAGTTACAATGTAGAAGCTTTTTTATTAAAAGACTAAATTACACTCAGTAATTTCTAACTCCCTTTTCTGTTTTATGTTCCTGTCTGCCTGTTTCATTATCTAGCTGCTTGTAAAATAAACATTGTAACAGATAATATACTATGTTCGCTTAAAGAACATTTGATTGCCAGTCGTTACATAGCCCTCTACAATTCACCAAATTTTTGTCAACGCAGTAGTTTTTGTGGTCAGTTAGTGTTCACAGTAGTATTTCCATTCTACTCAGATTTAGATAGGATTTAGGGCTCAGATTGTGTTTAAAGTCAGTACAGACCTTTTCATCTTGATTTAAATAGGCTTGGAACTTTAGTTACATTTGCCAGTAGATTGGTTTATTCTTTCCTTTTCACACAGGTATAGATAGAATTAAATTTGTGTTAAAAGTGAATAGAACAGTGAAATGATTTTGTCTTACCTCATTGGTGATATTGAACATGAAACTATTCGAAATTTAATTTTTAGTTGACTCTGAGAACAATTGACAAAGTTACTTGTTGCCAGGTTTAGTTAACTACACAGCACGATACGACATTAAATGAAAATACGCCTACAAATAACTAAACTAAATAAAAAGTTTGGGTCCTCTGTTTACTATTTACTGGTTATTTATAACCATCAGAGTTCCACGTTGTTTTTCATTGCTTAACAGTATGACAACTATTGGTCAATATATACCAAAATTGAATTTTAAATATTCAGTGGAAATTTTCAATACTGAGCTGTCCTGATACACGTGTTTAGAAAAAAAATCTGTAGTTTAACAATAATACGAAACAAAAACTGTAGTTTAACAATAATACGAAACAAAAACTGTAGTTCAACAATAAAACCAACCAAAAACTGTAGTTCAACAATAATACGAAACAAAAACTGTAGTTCAACAATAATACGAAACAAAAACTGTAGTTTAACAATAATACGAAACAAAATCTGTAGTTTAACAATAATACGAAACAAAAACTGTAGTTTAACAATAATACGAAACAAAAACTGTAGTTCAACAATAATACGAAACAAAAACTGTAGTTTAACAATAATACGAAACAAAATCTGTAGTTTAACAATAATACGAAACAAAATCTGTAGTTTAACAATAATACGAAACAAAAACTGTAGTTTAACAATAATACGAAACAAAAACTGTAGTTCAACAATAATACGAAAAAAAATGTTACAAAACAACAAATGTCAAGACCTACTGTTGTTTTGATCAATTTTTCTTTTCCGTATCTGGAGATCGCAGGTTTGAATCTCCATCACACCAAATATGCTCGCCCTTTACCCGTGGTGGCATTATAATGTTACGATTAATCCCAATATTCGTTGGTAAAAAGAGTAGCCCAAGAGTTGGCGGTGGATGGTGATGACTAGTTGCCTTCCCTCTAGTCTTACAGTGCTAAATTAGGGACATTTGACGCAGATAGCCCTCGTGTAGCTTTGTGCGAAATTCTAAACAAACCAAACCAATATTTCGTATCTGATCGATAATCTAGTTTGAAATAGATTTCACCTTATCTCCAACAATTCTAAAACAAGCATCAACTTTCAAAAGTTTTCAATGTCAAGATAGTTTAATAAACCAGGCTTTAGTATGAAATGTGACCAGTAGCGCGCACAGAAAATTAGATTAAATAGTATTTGAAAATAATTGACGACATTAATGTATATGTGAAATTTTCCGTTAGCTTTACGAAGAGAAGGAAAAATCTGGTTTCTCTTTGAATATGAAGATCTTCGATAATTAATTTCCCTTGAGCTTCATATTTTCACTAGGTTAATTAATTACTTGTAATACATATAAAATACGTTCTGTTTCTTCAACCATGCAGTACAGTCGCTGACATTTTCTGTATATAGAGTTTAATTAACTCGATGCCTAATCTCTTTATAAGTATAGAAGCTTCAGATACATCAGTGAAGCAAATACGATCTGTGGTTTGCACATTACATATATCTCAGTATTAATTTTTATTAGATTAGAAATATTTAAATACAAGTGGTACCTTTCAAGAATGGCTTGAATTAGCTTAACTGTCAGATTAGTCGATGTGGCAGGTGTGTCGAATGTGTGGACGACCAGATTCATGTCGTTCTGACAGTGTATAATGAATGTGCATTGCCAACACTGATTGATTGTATAATACCACCAGACCCGCAGTATAAATATAAAGGACACAAAACATCTAAAAATGCCACAATCTAAAAATTACCTATACAATGAAAACGGTACGTAGTATCATATAGTAAGATTATCTGTAAATGTGGGCTGGTTTCAACTACATCCAGCACGGGAAAATTAGTTTTATACAAATTAATCTAGTATTGGTGAAATAGTTTGTTTGTTTTGGAATTTCGCACAAAGCTACTCGAGGGCTATCTATGCTAGCCGTCCCTAATTTTGCAGTGTAAGATTAGAGGGAAGGCAGCTAGTCATCACCACCCACCGCCAACTCTTGGGCTGCTCTTTTACCAACGAATAGTGGGATTCACCGTCACATTATACACCCCCACGGCTGGGAGGGCGAGCATGTTTAGCGCGAACCAGCGACTCTCGGATTACGAGTCGCACACCTTACGCGCTTGGCCATGCCGGGCCTGGTGAAAGAGAGTAAGTGAAAATGAAAGCAATGCTAACATGTTATGTAAATAATTTAGGATAATATGTTTTAGAAATACATTTCGGACTAAGTCCATCGAGACTGCTAGGTTCATCCTAACTGTAAGATTCATCGAGACTGCTAGGTACATCCTGACTGTAAGATTCATCGAGGATGCTAGGTTCATCCTGACTACAAGATTCATCGAGGATGCTAGGTTCATCCTGACTGTAAGATTCATCGAGGATGCTAGGTACATCCTGACTGTAAGATTCATCGAGGATGCTAGGTTCATCCTAACTGTAAGATTCATCGAGGATGCTAGGTTCATCCTGACTGTAAGTTTCATCGAGGATGCTCGGTACATCCTGACTGTAAGATTCATCGAGACTCCTCTGAATTAAAAGCATGATTCTCAATCTGCTTTTGTTGAAATTCAGGTCTTCTGAGACCTGAATTTTTTTAAAGATATGATTGCTTTCAATGTGAAATTTTTTAACCACCCTGTACTTTTTAAAATAATTCTTATGTTTTAACTCAACCAAGCCAGCCTGGGTTTTCCAAAATCAGTCTTTGAGCTATACCAAGGTCAAGATGGATAAGTTATTCATTAAACTGAGAAACATAAGTATCGACTGAAACACCTCGTATGTCGTAACAAGAAAAGGTGAAAAGTTTTTTCGTAATGATGAGCCACATAGTAACACATCCAACTATTTTATAGACCAAATAAATGAAACTAATAAACAGTCTAATTGTACACACTTTTTAGAATGGTATTCTTAAAACGGTATATGTCCATATATATATAAGATTCACATTATATATATATATATATACCAAATTGCACCTAGTATAATCACGTCTTAATAGATCACACTATGATTGGCTGTTACTCAACCAATCAAGCATAATACCTACAAAAGTGCACGCAGTCACACTATTCTTAGTATATCAAATCTCTGACATTGGATCTGTAGATCTCACCCAAGGCAACTTTTTTGCTTAGTCCTGAAAAGAGCCGTTTTAGTCAGTTACAGTCAATTCTAAATCAACTCGCCAGCCGTCAGGTTATTCTGACCATGGGCCAAAGCTCTCTTCCCTGATGCCGTCCTCGTCCAGTTCTCCCTTCTTTCATGTCACTTTTACACACCCCACCTCACTTCTTCACCTTAAAAAAGTCAAAATAAAATAAAGGCAAAAACCCCATGTAAATTTTAATAGTTTTTCACTTGAGGGGACGAATAGGAACAACAACGTTTCTGACCACCCGAGTTGGAGAGAGAATTCTTCAGACTTCTCTCTCTAAACTGAACCCCTGCCACGATCATTTACTTTTACTATCCCAGTTTTGATGGTTAGTACATTTTCGCCTAAAAATTGGTTAGAACTTTATATACTATAAATATAGTAAGGTTGTTGTTGTTGTTTTGAATTAAGCACAAAGCTACACAATGGGCTATCTGTGCTCTGCCCACCACGGGTATCGAAACCCGGATTTTAGCGTGTAAGTCCGCAGACATACCGCTGAGCCACTGGGGGGCATATAGTAAGAACCCTAAGTCCCATATCGACTGTTGATTTTGTGATAGTCGTCGGATATTGCCTGTTGTAGGCCTTTCCTTCGTCGCTTTCTTGCCGTCCTTAACCACAGCTTATTTGTTAATGGATGTATCTGTAACGTGCGTGGGTATTTATATATGTAAAATATTCACACTTTTTTTCTTCATGTGACTTAACCTGATATCCAGTTACGAGGAAGCGAAGAGAAGGTAAATGTCTGAGCGCACCGGGTTGATTCATACCCAGAGCTCCGGCTAGTTGCCAGTTACATTTTAAACCGAAACACCTGCTATGTCTTTTTTTCTCTCTCTCAATATTCCCAGCAATAATGTGATGATTCATATAAGTTTCACAGGACAGAAATGTCTCATGATAAAAAAAAAATCCCTATTTATCAAATTTTTGATTCATGAATAATATTCCGTACAACATGTTGAAGTGAAATATTATGCTTCTGTAGGAACTATATGGAAACTCTCAAGAATATATTGGTATTTGATTTTTATTTATTTGTTTTTAAATTTCGCGCAAAGCTACACGAGGGCTATCTACGCTAGCCGTCCCTAATTTAACAGTGTAAGACTACAGGGAAGGCAGATAATCATCACCACACACAACTAACTCTTGGACTACTCTTTTGCCAACGAATAGTGGAATTGACCGTAAAATTATAATGCCCACACGGCTGGTAGGGCGAGCACTTTCAGTGGAACGGGGATTTGAACCTACGGCCTGTAGATTACAAGTCCAGCGTTTTAGCCACCTGACTGACAAAGCTGGGCCTAAATTACACGTAACTATTATTGTCAAAGTAGAAACTTCAAACTCTAAAAGAGTGATATTAAGTAACTCGAGTATGTACTTTACGTGATGCATGACAATCCAGTAGAGACTGTACAAATGGCATTGCTCTAAGTACAAGGGTAAATGTAAACTATAGATCAGTATAGATCCACATCAGCGCAAAGTAGCGTCGCTAAAAGTCGCTACGTTGGAGAGATAATAAAAGCAAACATTTCAAACAACAAGGTGGAGAAACGATTCTACCTGCAGATGAATCTCAGTTGGTTACGAATACGAACTGCTGAGTAGGCAATGATCATTTGAGGGTAAAACTATAAGGTGAAAGTAAACAGGTCAATGGAACCGTCGCCACTGTGGCGTGACCATCACTATTTCCGAATATGAATAATTTTAATACTGTATAGATACTATGAAAGTCAAATAGAAAGTGATACGAGACATTTGGAATAATATTTCACATTTATAAATAGATAATTTAGTGTTAGAAAATACAATGCCATCAAACTTATTTGAAATGTTTTGTATTTATTTGCTGTAAAATTATCATTAGTATAGCATATCCAACCAATTAGTTGCAGTAACCCATTGTTATATGACTCGTGTACGTATATTATCTGGTGATGATTTGCATTGTTAGCTCCATTAACAAGGCGAAACAACTATGTCCCGTTTTAAGACACATAAATAAAACTATGATACAAGATACAGTGGTAAAAAGTGTCCTAGAAAATAAAGGATGTTTGAAAATTGTATTCAAAGCACATGGAAATACGCCATCTATCAAATACAGCTTTTATTCGCAAGAGTCATGAGTAAAATGAGATTACAACAAATTCATTTTTTATCTTTAAGCAGAAACAATGTTTATTTTCATGTTTAGTTCCCAACAATAACTTTATTTGTCAGCTATTGTAACATATTGTTTATCCAATTCATCGGGGTGTAAAATATATTGATACGTAACTAATAACACATTCAGTCATGTTTGGTTATTATTCAATTTAACAAAACCAACTACGTATCTATTTCATAAAGTGACAACGTCTGAATTGTAGTTTCTTTGGTTTTTATATCCGAACAAACGTTTATAAAATGTAGATATACGTCAGCGACATCAGGAGAGAATATAGTACACAAAATTACTCAAGCACCCACCCTTCTTGTAAACCTTATTTTCAACTCATAATTACATCAGCACCTGTTTGGAAACATTATGCGTAATCCATAAGACTGCACAACAAAGTTTTTGCTTCTTGAACACTGTTGGTGTTCCTTATAGATTTTTCGCTGCTGATCACGAAAATCACATCCAAATTTGCCTATCACGTACCGTTTAATCGAAAACTTGGTTTCACCAGGACATTGCCACAATGATAAAACGATATTCGAGCAACTGGAGTCCGTCAATGCTTCCTGACTACTATTGGACTCTGCAACGTGATGCACCGGACATTGAATACAAACGTAATTCAAAAGCAAAACACTTTTAATTATGTTAAACTTAATAGCATATTAGAAACATAAACACAATTAAATACGTTATTGCCGGTAAACAGTTAACTGTCTATTTCTCAGAGATCCTACGTAATGAAGCAAAACCAAAACTATATTTGTGCATACCCACTAGGTACCTGTCACAATCAGCAAAAACTTTTCAAAATATTTCTTGTGCAGTGTATAATCACACTAGCACAATATCTGTAAGCCCTATATTTAACCCATAGTTACACTAGCATATATTTGTAAACTATGTTTAATCCGTAATTACATCATCATCATGTTTATAAACTTTATGTTCAACTCATAATTACACCGTTATCATGTCCATAAACGTTTTGTTTGACCCATAATTACATCAGAACCTTATTTGAAAACTTGTGTTCAACCCACTATTGCATCAACATCCTGTTTACAAACTTACGTTCAATCCATAATTATATCAGTACCCCGTTTTTACACTTTATGTTTGAAAAGTGTAAAGTTAACAAAATTCTCTTTTACAGAAGAAGTTTGTAGACAGAGGTTTAACTTTGGTGGGTCTCTGTTCTATATAACAGCACATTTCACTTCTCCTACATCCTGCAGATCTTTTGAAACATTATCTAACATAAGTTGATCAGTGGTGTGACACGGCTTGACCAGGTGGTTAAGGCATACGACTTGTAAACCAAGGGTCCGGGTTCGAATCCCGGTCGCACTAAACATGCTCGCCCTTTCAGCCGTGGAGGCATTATAATGTGACGGTCAATCTCACTATCCTTTGGTAAAAGAATAACCCATGAGTTGGTGGTGGGTGGTGATGACTACCTGCCTTCCTTCTAGTCTTACACTGCTAAATTAGGGACGGCTAGCGCAGATAGCCCTCGAGTACCTTCGCACGAACAAACAAATCAGTGGTGTACTATTTTTTTGGACTTTCTGATAACTGAGTTATATGTCAATATACACGTTCATCTATGTGCACCAGTACATACAACATTTTAAATAGAATTAAATGTATATTTAAGCCCTAATCATGGATATATTCTGCTGATTGCTTGTGTCTTTGTTTTTTCGATTTCATGTGGAGCTAAAGTTCTTATTGTTGAAGTTACAATATTCTATCGAAAGGTAGCGTTAATAAAGTTTTAATAGTTGAAGTTATAAAATTATACTGAAATTTACGTTAACAATTTTTTATTGTTAAAGTTATAAGATTTTGAAGGAATATTACGTTAACAAAGTTATTATTATTGAAGTAACGAAGTAACTCTTAGCTCGAGGAATCATGCTGAGTACTGCCTAAAACTGACGACTTGCGATAGCATTGTTTAAGGGCAGCTTTACACTATATTCCCTGAAAATATTATTAGACTCATTTCATTCTATACATATATGCATTATGTCAGTAAATAGCAGCTGAAAGGCTTTAGAAGTGCTTTATTACTAGTTAAAAAAGAAAACTAAGCAGTATACCTGGAAGCTGAGAAGGCGCAAAGGAGCTTTCCATTAAAAAGCCACGTCATCTCTCTCTATCTTTTCTTTTTCTCCTCCGTTACTCCCATTAGAATGTTTGTTTAAGCTAAATAATATTACAATTCTTTTGTTCCTCTTTTTATTTTTTTACATTTGTTTTTTCAAGTTTTTTTTCAATATAACAAAAAAAACGTTTCGCATCTGACATTCCATAAAATCCGGTTCAAATTATTCATGACTACATGAATATTCACTACTTATTTTTCTTTTCACAAACTGTTAAGTTAATCCAGGTAAAGTGCATATATTTGACAGTTTGCTATATTGACCACTGCCAGCAAAAACTTTATATTTACTAATGGAGATTATCTTATTTTTGGACACAGGTCTTTTAGCGATTGTCGCATGATTAGGCAAGTATAGTTGAATTGTGTTTCTTTGTGAGGGGGCCCGGCATAACCAAGCGCGTTAAAACGTGCGACTCGTAATCTGAGGGTCACGGATTCGCATCCAAATCGTGCCAAATATGCTAGCTTTCCCAGTTGTGGGAGCGTTATAATGTTACAGTCAATCCCACTATTCGTTAGTAAAAGAGTAGTCCAAAAGTTGGCAGTGGGTGGTGATGACTAGTTGCCTTCCCTCTAGTCTTACATTGCTAAATTAGGGACGGCTAGCACAGATAGCCATCGAGTAGCTTTGTGCGAAATTCCAAAACAAACAAACAAACAAATTCTTTGTGACCCTGATGATGACCGAAAAAGGTCGAAACGTTGTCGTTCATCTGGATAAGATATTTTTTCGGCCCAAACCAGCCGTTTTTTGATATATATTTTTCTATACAAGTGGGTTTTCTCGTCATCATTGATTAAATTGTGTTTTTTTTAGATCAGACCTTTTAATCAGAAGATAAGGATATTTGGAAGATACATAAAAGCTAACTTATCTACTCACGTGATTTCAACTTAAAATACTACTTTAAATATTACCTACATATTTAAAATAATGCATAATAGTCAGTGTCGTGAAACCGAGTTTTATAAGCCGGTTGTAAGGCCTGATATTACTACCTGTTACTGTGTGGCTCTCATCGGATATTAGTTCACTTATATTAGCTGATAATGATTCTTCTGTACTTTAGCATTAAAATGTGTTTACAACACTAGAGCATGCTGGAAGTGATTCTAGACAAAGTTCATTTTCATTCTCACAGTTGTCACTGACAGTAGAAGGAAGATGTCACTGAGATTGCTTTCAGCAGATGCTGGCTGCTTTACGATTTACTTAAGGGTATAGGAAAACAAAAATAGGATGATGGCGTATACTTGGCTCCATAAGACAAACCAAAACCTGTATCTACCACCAACATTTTGAAATGGATTGATACATGACGAGACACTAAACCTGGTTTTTAAAAGAATGACCCTTCCTCCAACTCCCGATATAGTTCTGACATTTGTATACTGTCTTTGCCAATTAGGTTGTGGCTTAAGGCAATAGAAGTGACAAAGAAAAGATATACTTTGCTTTTGTGCGAAGGTAAAACGTGCCTCAATCAAGCTCTTTTGGACTCCTCAAAATCAGAATAGTCTACTGAAGAGTGAAATAGATGTCATCCCTCAGTTTGCGTTACCTAATGTCTGATGTTATAAAATATGAACGTTTGTTTGCAATTTTGGTTTATATCTGTTTGTTTAAAGTTATAGTATGCTAGCTGAGGCAATACGTTCAAAAAACAAAATATCATTACAGAAGGGCCAAGAAACAAGTCGTATGTGCGCAACTTAATCAAACCGTTCTTTATCACCTGGTCTTGAGATCTTGAGACAACAACTATTTGTTGTCTAGCTCTCTCTCTCTCTCTTTGTGTGTGTATATATATATATATGTCATTCTGCCCCTGTGGCAGCTGAGTATTATAAGTACTACTCTGTTTTCCGACCATTGTCACATTGTATAGTTATTACTAAACCACAAAAGGATAAATATTCGGTGTTAACAATTAATATTTAGAGCGGAGTTATATCTTTTCCATAAATACAGCTGCAGTGTTTGCCCAAAGTAACTTTAGTCATAATCAAAATATTGCGAGTTGTTTATTAAACTCCTTCAACAGGAAAAAGCGCTTGTTTTTGTTGTTTGTTTGTTTTTGAATTTCGCAAAAAGCTACACGAAGATTATCAGCGTTAGCCGTCCCTAATTTAGGAACTGGAGGGAAGGCAGCTAGTAATCACCACCCACAGCAAACTCTTGGGCTACTCTTTTAGCAACGAATAGTGGGATTGACCGTCACGTTATAACGCCCCTACGGCTGAAAGGGCGAGCATGTTTGGTGCGACCGGAATTCGAACCCGCGACCCTCATATTACAAGTCGAACACCTTAATCCACCTGGTCATGCTAGGCCTGTTTATTTTTTGTCGTTAAACTTTAAATATGTTTGATACTACGAGTGCTTAACAGAACTTGTATTTTTTTTCCAGATTTTTCTGTAGAAGTAATAAGCAAGAATACTTCAACTACATGTTAAATATAGCAGACTCTTTATCACATATTTGTCTTCTGTGATGGTTTATTTTTTTTAGCGTATGAATACATTTAATGTTTGTTTTGAATTTTGACGCAAGGTCATCCTTAATTTAGCAGAATAAGAGTAGCGGGAAGGCAGCCAGTCATCATCATCCACCGCCAATTCTTGGACTACTCGTTTGCTAACGAATAGTAGGAATGACCGTCACATTGGAATGCCCCCACGATTGAAAGGGTGAGCATGTTTGGTACGACGAGATTCAAACTCGCAACCTTCAGATTGCTTGTAGATAATAAACACGACACCTAGTATGTAGCTCAGTGCATTTCTAAATACCTTACAAGTGCTGTCACCTATATTCACCCATTCTTACAACCCACACTTTCAAACTCCTTATCTATAATTCGTTATTAAACTGGCTGTTTTCAATACATTTCATTTGAAGAGATTGTATTGTTGTTGTTTTTCTGGAACTAATAATTTAGATTCCTGTAAGTTATAGACGCTACTTACAGGCTTCATTCAACCAGCGAGGATACATGGCGCTTCACCTTATATACGATACAGAACACTAGATTCAGCCATTACTAGAAAATACCGTAGTATCGTCTATAAAAGAAGACTTTTCTATGTGATCAGGTTTTTCAAAAGAACCAGGTGCTCGTACAACGTTCTACAGCTTTATTTATCAACTTCGCAGTGTTTTTTTTGTTGTGGTTATTTTTTATTTATAGCTACGGTACTAAGGTGGCGAACAGTATTTATTTCTTAAAACGCTGCCACTGAAGGTCGTTTCATTGGCGAAAAAATGTTTGGTAGTTTCTTGAGAAACCATTAATTCTCTTCTTATAAAATATTTCTTCCAATTCATCCCAGCTGAAACAGCTCTTTAGAATATGGTTTAGTAAATAATGCAGCGGTGTTTAAGACAGTAAAGAAAATCTATTCTGTTGTTAAGCCGACACAGTGAACTGTCTGTGTTCTGCCCATAGTAAATAATGCAGCGGTGTTTAAGACACTAAAGAAAATCTATTCTGTTGTTAAGCCGACACAGTGGACTGTCTGTGTTCTGCCCATAGTAAATAATGCAGCGGTGTTTAAGACACTAAAGAAAATCTATTCTGTTGTTAAGCCGACACAGTGGACTGTCTGTGTTCTGCCCATAGTAAATAATGCAGCGGTGTTTAAGACACTAAAGAAAATCTATTCTGTTGTTAAGCCGACACAGTGGACTGTCTGTGTTCTGCCCATAGTAAATAATGCAGCGGTGTTTAAGACACTAAAGAAAATCTATTCTGTTGTTAAGCCGACACAGTGGACTGTCTGTGTTCTGCCCATAGTAAATAATGCAGCGGTGTTTAAGACACTAAAGAAAATCTATTCTGTTGTTAAGCCGACACAGTGGACTGTCTGTGTTCTGCCCATAGTGGGAATCAAAACATGATATTTTTTAACCTTTACAAACCTTCTGATTTACTGATAAGGCGCTGAGAGATATTACAGCCCAGAGACTGGAATACTCATTGAGTAAATTCGTAGCATGAATTTAAAGCGACGTTTCCAGCAGTAAAACATTCTATAATGACACAGAAATAAAAAAACAACAGTTTGAGAAAGTTTTACTTATAAATAATGTAAACAGGCACTTTGTGAATGGTATACCTTATTATAGCTTCACTTTAAGCAAATATCTAAACATTAAACCTTTTATCTTTCTCTGGAAGTGTTTAGATTTAGAACATAATTCTAGGGGAAGAAGGAAACTCAGAAATCAAGAACAAAGATACAGTTTTAAAATATCCAGTTGATATACTTAGATAAGCTTCGTTCTCAAGAAATCCGGTAAAATATAATTTTAGACTACATAAAACTGCTTCTCCTCATCATATAATTAGTCAATATATGATGGGTTTCACAACCTAAATATGCAAATATTCAATTCCAGACTTCTGCTACATATTAATGAGCTGAATGAGTTTCACTAAAACATTAGCGCTATAGTAGTAAGTAAATCTTAGGACTAACTTAGGCCTAAACAATTTATTGATATCTGATATTGAATTGCAGGTGATTTTGTCACAATCTGTTCAAGTAACGCTCTTTCAAATGTAAAATCTCAACCTTTTAAACTGACTTTTCAAATCTATCTTTACCTTTAGCTGTTAAAAAGACGATGCGACACGTATGCATAAGCAAGATCACTCACTAAAAAACAAGTTTTGATGAAACATTATTTTGCATACCATATCTGTACAACATCAAACGCGAGTTATAGTTTATCTTATTTTCTGACTATTTAGGTTTATTTGTTTTTCGTGTTTATGACCTTAGTGCCAAAATTTCTCTCAAATTCTCAACTTCCTTTAGAGGTTTCTTTATAGTTTTAACACCAGACCCGATACCTACATTATAAGTGAAATGCTTGGGTTGATTAACACTACCTTTAGTGTCCTACAGCTCACACCAAACTTATTTATTCTTACAGAATCTTTTAGAGCTCATTAATGAAAGATTTGTTTCCATGACTGGGTGAAACTTAATTCTGTCAAATTTGTTTGGTTGTTTGTTTTTGGAATTTCGCACAAAGCTACTCGAGGGCTATCTGTGCTAGCCGTCCCTAATTTAGTAGTGTAAGACTAGAGGGAAGACAGCTAGTCATTACCACCCACCGCCAACTCTTGGGCTACTCTTTTACCAAAGAATATTGGGATTGACCGTCACATTATAACGTCCCCACGTTATGAAATGGCGAGCATGTTTGGCGCGACCGGGATGCGAACCCGCGAACTTCAGATTACAAGTCGCCCGCCTTAACACGGTTGGCCATGCCAGGCCCTGTCAAGTGGACACTCGTAACAATCTAACGCACATCTCAATTACTTATTGACTTTTGAAAGTTTCTTTTCCTCCAACTACTCCCTTATCCCCCCAGTGACGCAGCGTTAAGTCTAAAAGCTTATAACTCTAGAAACCGGAGTTCAGCATCCGTGATGGCAAAGCACAGATAATCCTTTGTGTAGCTTTACACTTAACAACAAACGAAACGAGAGACAACCTTTATTACTTCTGTTTTAACAATGTTATTACACATTTTTTTTTACTTCCATCATCCTTCATAACAGACATTACCTATTTCCGAAAAGCTCATTTTTTCTGTTCCCTTTGATAATATAGCCAATGAACACTCAATATTGGCGAACTTCCTTTGTCGTACGCTTTTGCTATGGTTACTTATATTTAATAATAAATAATTCCTTTCTATTTCATTTTCTCTGTTCTCTTCATTTTTTCCAAACTGACACCTAGAAATACATTTGCAAAAATAACAGTATTAACCGATGATTCTGTATTGGCCTATGGCTTAGCATGGACAAGAGCGTCAAGGAGTTGGACTCGTAATCCGAGGGTCACGGCTTCGAATTCCGGTCGCACCAAACATGCTCACCCTTTCAGCCGCGAGGGCGTTAAAATGTGACGGACAATACCAATATTCTTTGGTAAAAGAGTAGCCCAAGAGTTGGCAGTGGGTGGTGAAGACTAGCTGTCTTCCCTCTGGTCTTACACTGCTAAATTAGGGACGGCTAACGCAGATAGCCCGCGAGTAGCTTTGCGCGAAATTCAAAACAAACAAACAAACAAATCTTTTGGGCTAGGTAGACTACAGATATGTTTTTTCTATGTTCCTCTTACTTTGTCTATTACGGATTCCAAGTCAGAGGTGTGTAAGAATATCATTTTGGATTTATCTTTAATTCACCCCCACACACATGCACATACACTCACACACGCAAATCATTGTCCAGGATGCATCTGCTCATATCGGAACTCATTAGTTCAAGTAGACAAGAGTAAAGAAAGAAAGAGAAACTTTCTAATTGGCTGTTTATATTTACCTGATGGACACCGACTTGTGGGAGTAGCCAGGAGAAACAAATTGCTCCTTTTATACACTTCTGATTTTGAATACAAAATGGACACATTAAGAAGGACTTAAAAAAAAACATTTGCAGTTTACGAGATTCTTGTAACAAAATTTAGGCACATTTGTTTCTAATGCTTTGCCAGCTCTCAGCGTTAATATGTAACTTTCAAGATTCGTCTCTACAGTTTGGCGAAACATAGAAATATGAACAACACTACTTCTCTAAGGCTTAACGACACTTACAAATACTGCTTGTTAAAAGAAAAACAATAATTCTTTAGAGTCAACAAAAGTTAACAAATTGGAGAGTTGAAATATAAAGAAAAAATACTACGGCTTTAGGAGCTTGAAAAAACTCAGTAATATACAGTACTAGTAACTTAAGAACAATACCCATTCTGGATCTGATGGGAATTAGAAGTCTCAAGTATTTCTTTGTAGCTAAGCGCATAGTAAGCGATGGGCTGTCTGTGATGTGCCCACTACGGATATCGGTACTCCGTTTTTAAAATTCTAATCTTTCAGACTTGCCACTGAGCCACTTGGGAAGGGGAAGCAGTATGAAGAATTTCTGATTAAACCATTTTACTAGTGTTTTTATTCTTGTTATTTATGTATGGGATTGAAAATGGTGCTGTGTTAACATTCTAAACAACAAACATCCCTTAATGTATTTGAAAATATAATTGTCGCAAGCTGATATTATTAGTGGATATTAAGTAACTATCAAACGCATTATTCGCAGACTGATTGATGTCCAAAATCTGCTTGACAAATATAAAGACATTTGATCATTGTATTCTAAGACTATTCCTGTAACTAATCCAGTCTGAGGTAAAATATCACAATTATACTCCTAGCAAAATCAACTGTATTCATGCAGGCTAAAAAAATAAATTAAGTTTAATAATTTGGTATTTTATCTGTTTGTGTAATAAGGATTCTTAAGGCCACAAAAGGTTCTAAGTAAAGAAATGTTATGCAACACTGACATAGTATATGTATATTAAGAGACAAAACAGATTTGCTGTATGTTTTTCTTCCAGAAAAGCCACATCGGGCTAACTGCTGAATCCATCAAGGTTTTTCTTGTGTATAAAATAAAATGTTTGTAACGACAGCTTTATTTTAATGAAAGACCGCGTAAGACAGGACTATAGTGCAACACTTACTGCTTTCATCTTAAGGTTTAGGAATCGATATTCTGATTTTTGACTAGTTATCACATTTCTCTGAAGCTCAACGCTTTTATAGCACCAATGGGTGTATTTTGAGGTAGAAAACAACTTCCAACGTAGAATGTAGGATAATGTACGCAAATATTTTAATTATTCAGTGTAGAAGAGATTTAGAAAGTTTTTAATCCACAATCGGATGTAACGAACATACATTTTTCAGAAAGATACTTGTATTAATCACAAAAAATTCAAAATTATTTTAAAATGCTCCTTCTTTTATACTAAATAATGCTTGCATCAGTAAAAAAGTTTACTTTTTATAAGAATAATAAATATTATTAATAAAAATTATCACAACTGTTTAATATAACTTGAGATAAATCTAAAAGTAACAACAGTGGCACTCAATAGAACGTATTTGTCCATCACATAGTTTGAGCCGTACTCAGTTCTCCAGAAAATAGGAAAATCTGTTCGTATGTTCATCATTATAAAGTGACACAAAACATTTTTGGCAAGACAATGAGAAATAATATTCTATACGTGCTCACCAAGTTTCAACAAAATTCGATTACCTACTAGTGAATTTATAGAACAAAAATAGTTTAAAAAATCTTCAAAGGAATTTTTTGAAGTTTCATGACCCTGCTGTGATCCCGATCCTTCAGTTTGTTATTGTTTGTGTTTTTTAATTTCGCACAAAGCTACTCGAGGGCTATCTGTACTAGCCGTCCCTAATTTAGCAGTGTAAGACTAAAGGGAAGGCAGCTAGTCATCACCACCCACCGCCTATTTTGGGGCTACTTTTTTACCAACGAATAGTGGGATTGAACGTCACATTATAACAACCCCACGGCTGAAAGGGCGAGCATGTTTGGCGCGATGGGGATGCGAATCCGCGACTCTTAGATTACGAGTTGCACGCCTTAACACGCTTGGACATGCCGGACCAAACCCTTCAGAAACTAACAACTTCTAAGCTAAATCGTAATTCAAATGTATATTAAATTTCGTCCAAATCTATTTAGCAGTGTTTGAGTAATATTTCTGACAGACACACATATGAATAACAATATCATCTCCTTCCGCTTTCGGGAGGGAGAGTCCTCCGCTAAAATATAGGTGAGTCTAAAGATTTATAACGTTTAAATCAGGGGTTTGCTTCCCCTCTGTGGACATAGCAGATATTCCGATGTGGCATTGCTACAAAAAATGCATACACAATCGGGGCAGAAGTCGTTATCAGACGCGGTGCAATAAACTTACTAATAACCAAAACAGACCAATTGTGGATTATACTGTTTTTGTGTAAGTGTATCAATCAAATATATGATGTTATAGTGCAACTAAGATTTGGTAATAAATAACATTGACTTTATGATATTCCTCTTGAAATAACTCAGACTCAATTATGTAGAATATTTGAGTTCTGGTTAGATATACAGTTGATATTCATAAAAGTACTTCTGTGATGGTATTGCTTTTGTTGCTTTTTTCAAGAGGCCAATAAATGGGCCCAGGATGTCTAGGTGGTTAAGGCATTCGACTCGTAATCTGAGGGTCGCGAGTTCAAATCTCCTTCACACCAAACATGCTTGCCCTTTCAGCCATGATCACGTTATAATGGTACGGTCAATCGTACTATTTGTTAGCAAAAGCGTCGTCAAAGAGTTGGATGTGTGTGGTGATGACCAGCTGCCTTCCCTCTTGTCGTACACTACTAAATTAGGGTCAGATAACACAGATAGGCCTCCTGTAGCTTTGAGTGAATATAAACAAACAAAACCTTCGATTTATTTGTATGTTATAATATAAATGCCGAGAAATATCTGTATCAGTTAAAATTACCTCAATTAGACAATTTAAGTACAGGAGTGTTCTAAATCAACTTACTATCTTATATATCTTTCTTCTTTCTCTTAACGAGTCCTCGTGGCGCAGCGGTATGCTTGAGGACTTATACTTCTTGAAATACGCTTTAAATACCCGTAATGGGTAGAGTACAAATAACCCATTGTGCAGCTTTGTGCTTAACTTACAATAAAGCATATTAACAAAATACTAAAATAACGTAATGGTTTGCGACAACAAGTGATATATTGGTTCATCTCGATGGTTGCATCCTCTAAGTCAAGCTCAAGCTACTCCATAAAAATTAATAAAATAGTCCGTATCACATATCTTCCAAGCTATCTTTTTAAACTAAATCAAATTTATTGCTTTCTTAACATCTGAAGATAACCCACTCTTTAGGCCCAACACTTTATATGAAAAATTAAATTATCTCAGCTAAAGACGGTTTCCACCTTGACTTTATCTGTATTTGTGTCTCCTAGTTCTATTATTCTCACTGTTGAATATGAAAGATGTTGATGCATCAACACTATCAATTCTTTTCAGAACCTTAGACACTTCAATCACATCTCTTGCAATTCTTTTTTTTCAAGAGAAAACAATTTTAAGGATCTTAATCTCTCCTTATATGACAACTCTTCCATCCTAAGTCCTAGTTTAATAACCTAACTCCTACATCCTAAGTACTGGTTTAATAACCTAACTCCTACATCCTAAGTACTGGTTTAATAACCTAACTCTTCCATCCTAAGTACTAGTTTAATAACCTAACTCCTACATCCTAAGTACTGGTTTAATAACCTAACTCTTCCATCCTAAGTCCTAGTTTAATAACCTAACTCCTACATCCTAAGTACTAGTTTAATAACCTAACTCTTCCTTCCTAAGTACTGGTTTAATAACCTAACTCTTCCATCCTAAGTCCTAGTTTAATAACCTAACTCCTACATCCTAAGTACTGGTTTAATAACCTAACTCTTCCATCCTAAGTACTGGTTTAATAACCTAACTCTTCCATTCTAAGTACTAGTTTAATAACCTAACTCCTACATCCTAAGTACTGGTTTAATAACCTTCTTGGGCCCACGACTAAATACAATATTGCAATTGTGCCCTAGCTAGTGATCCATGCAACAAAGTTATAACCTTTTCAGACTTGTATTTAATGTTTCTGTAGAGACAACCTAAAACTCCATTTGTCTTATCATTAGAAGTAGCACACTGCTTGGATGGCTTTAGACACAGATCAGTTATTACACCAAAATCCCTTTCTCTCACAACACTGTTAAAGTTATTTTCACCCAATTATATACTTATAATTCAAATTATAGCAACCCGCATGCATCATCTTCGATTGATTATAATTACAACCCATCCGCCATTTATTTGCCTAATTCACTAAATAATATATATCCTTGTGTAAAGCAGTAGCATCCTCTTTGCAGCCAGCAACACCGAATATCTTGATATCATCTGCACATTTTAGTAGTTTATTCACTATTCCTTTATCTATATCATTGATTAAACAAAACAAAAAGAACGATGGCTCTAAGGCGAAGCCCTGGGGTACTCCACCTACGATAATAATCCAGTGTGGCTGAACTCCATTTATAACAACCCTTCTTTTTCTATTAAGCCACCTTTCTTTCTAATTAGTTAACCTGTTCCTCATACCTATATAAAAAAGTTTCTTTACAAACCTTTTATGTGGCACTGCGTCAAATGCTTTCTGAAAATCCGGATACACCAAATTTACATCCTTACCCTCATCTACATATGAAGTAATATTCTGAAGCAGCGCCGCTTCTAATAAATTGGTAGAAAATGTGTAAAATATCTATTGTAACTCTTAAATAGATAACATTACACCAACAGCGGCAAGTCTGGTAACAACAGTTTTAACACCAAAGTAACAGAAGCTACAGCCATTTTGTCTTGTTTCACAACAAACTGTTTCCACATCACATAATGTTATGTAAGATTTGTTAATCAGTACAGCCACTCTTAACATGTCTTTTAGATACTGTCGACCTAAATCATTATTTCTTTATGCTTGATAGATAATTACGAATATAGGTGTTTTTCTTATAGCATAGCCACATCGAGCTATCTGCTGTGTCCACTGAAAAGATCGAACCGCTTATTTTAGCGTTGTAAATCCGTAGACGTATCGCTGCCCCAACAGGGAACTACGAATATAAACAAATAGAAATTCGATAATTACACCTACCGTTACCTGCATCGTTTGTATTTCAAATTTCTACTAAACTGCTTCATAAAAATATATATATATATGATAATGCGTTTGTGTTTGTTTTTCCTTTTACGTGCTACCTAAGTTAAGCAATCCTTGTTTTTAAATACATGACCATAAAAAAGTCAAATGAAACACTGGAGAGCAATTTCCTGTTTTGCTGAAGTTTGTTAAAACATGCTGGGGTAGAGAATACATTATCTGGGTTTTCTTTCGAACTGAAATACAGTTAGGCCTCCTTATGCTTGAACTTTTACATCACGTAGTTTTGAGTGTGCTTGAGTCTTCCAAAATCTCCACTGAATTTGTAGATAAAAAAAAGACAAAGTAAAACCCAAGACAGATAGCAAAGAACCTTGGGAAGAAATGGACGTGTTTTAATATCATGGTTATATGTGAAGAAATGGGCGTGTTTTCATATTATGGTTACATGTGAAATGAACCTGCTTTCATATCATGATTACATGTGAAGAAATTGACCTGTTTTCGCATTATGGTTGTGTATGAAAAAGTGGACGTGTTTTCATATTATGGTCATATGTGAAATTAACCTGTTTTCATATTATGGTTATATATGAAGAAATGGACGTGTTTTCACATTATGGTTATATGTGAAATTAACCTGTTTTCATATTATGGTTAGATGTGAAATGAACCTGTTTCATACTATGGTTATATGTGAAGAAATGAACCTATTTTCACATTATGGTTACATGTCATTTGATGTTCGTTGCCGAAAGGGTGACCACGTTTGTTTGTGTTTTTTTTTCGGATAAACAGCTTTTCAGTAATTTTGGTATATGATCTGACCTCCTTCCTTGTAATATAATTTCTAGCACTGTTTCTTAACAGCTATACACATATCTTTCTACTTAAAAAAACACAAGTCACGAGAGACTGTATCAGGTCTTCTCAGGTCTGTCAAGTCGATTATACAGAAAAAAAACAATACAAAGTGTTTGTTTCTAACAATATTTCTTAACAGTCACAATAACTTAGGCCTATACAAAAGGGTGTCCCTTATTGACACAGTGGTATGTCTGCAAAGTTATACTGCTGGAAACCAAATTTCGATAGCTGTAGAGAGCAGAGCATAGATAGCCCTTCGTATAGCTTTGTTCATAACAGGAAACAAACTCTACACAGCAACACTTTAATAATTGTAGACCGTATCGGATCTCGTCAGCTAGTCAGGCTGACTCTCCAGAAAATAAAAATCTACGAAGTGTTTGTTTCGGTCGGAAAAACATCCTAATGTGTAATAATTTAACAACTACAATAGATCAGATCCCATTAGACGATAATCGACCGGCGAGTCCTCAAACAACTTGTAGAGAGTTTAGTCCTTGGTTGTTATGACCAATGTAACCTAACGAGACCAGACATCCTACATGAGTCTTCAAAGAAACTATGTTGTTAATAAAGCTGAAAAGTCGACGAGCCAATGTCACTATTCTGGTAAGCTCGGAATTACATATTTTCGTCAAACGTGTGTAAATTCGTTTGTGAACAAAGATGAACAAAGAAATAGTTTTGCTTGTTCGTTTATTTTTGAATTTCGCGCAAAGCTACTCGAAGGCTATCTGCGCTAGCCGTCCCTAATTTAGCAGTGTAAGACTAGAGAGAAGCCATCACCACCTACCGCCAACTTTTAGACTACTCTTTTACCAACGAATAGTGAAATTGACTGTCACATTATATCGCCCTCGCGACCCTCATATTACGAGTCGCATGTCTTAACTACCTGGCCATGCCAGGCACAAAAAAATAGTACTTGTGAAAACACAGTATATCGTTTCGTAATTCACATTTCTAGTAAAAATTATTTCTATGATGTTTCCTTCTTGAACGACGTTCTATTTCTACTCTGTTAATCAAATCGGACTTTCTCTGTTAAACAGAGTATTCTTTAGGGGGTTTCAATTAGTCACTATTGTAACTAGTGAGAAAAGTTAAGAACTCTTTGAGGAATTTGAACTATACTATTTAAATCTCCTTACGACACATTTTCTGTATAAGTGCTAAAGTATAGTTCAGAACTTTAGTAATTTTGAATTTGTAAGATTAAATAAGTCAAAAAAGAATTTCGTTTCAGCATTCATACTAAACATTTTTCTGGGCATGCGCTATACGATAAGTGTGGCCTATGAGTGACTGCATTTTTAAAGAAGTCGTAATATTAAGTACTGTCTTCTCATCTGTCAGACGATTAATGATGTTATGTTATACTGAAATCACGTCCTTTACCAAGGTACCTTTTTCATCACTAACAAAACGCAAGAGTATGAGAACTGTCGTCTGCTAAAATGTTTCCGTAATCTGAAATTGTTCCATACAAAATATGATTGTTAAATAATTTATGTATGATCTGCTACCCTTCTGACAAGATGGTAAGTCTAAGGGTTTACGGCTCTAGAAACTGGATTTCAATATCTGTTATGGTGGTCACAGCACTATTAGCCCATTGTGTAGCTTTGTATTTGATAACAAACGACTGAACAAATTAATATTACTCAATAATGAAACTGAGGAAAATATTTTCTGTATTTCTTCAATGAAAGGCTTATCAGAGTTGGCTGGATGGTAGACAATGAAAGGCTTAGCACAATCATCAAGATGGTAATCAATGAAAGGCTTGGAACAGTTGATTGGATGGTAATATCCGTGACTATTCAGATTTATTGTTTTTTCCTCTGAGAATGCATCGTGAAATTTTATGAGCTTTTATCAAATTCAAAAATAAAATAACCACTAAATTTTCATATGAATGTGTCTGAATTTATTTCACAAAAAAAATCATTATAGCTTTATTATCATAGCTCTTGCCATTTTTTCTTCGGTTTATAAACCGTGTCATCAGACTGCAGGTGATGTTATTGTTTGCTTGGGATTTCGCGCACAGCTACAGAAGGGCTACCTGCACGAGTCATCCCTAATATAGCAGTGTAAGACTAGAGGGAAGGCAATTAGTCATCGCAAACCACTGCCAACTCTTGAGCTACTCTTTTACCAACGAATAGTGGGATTGACCGTCACATTATAATGCCCCCACGGCTGAAAGGGCGAGCATGTTTGGCGCGATAGGGATTCGAACACGAGACCCTCAGATTACTAGTCAAACGCCTTAACCCACCTGGCCATACCGGGCTAGGTGGTGTTATACCGAGTCATTTCTTTTCCCTTGGTCGTTTACTTCAACTGTTGAATTATATCATTATACATTACCATCAAGTCACCTTGACGTATAAAAATGGTTATGTGTATGGAATTTTTATCCCCATTAATTACTTAGAATAACATAAAATTAACGTCAGAATGTAAGAGCGATATACATAAAAAACACAACAACTCTGCCATAAATATTTATTATAACATGTAAAACACCAGTAATTAGTTAGATAAGGTCGTTTTTCTTGTTAAAATACACACCTTTCTTTAGCAGAAAAAGAAAGAAACGTATGCTTAAGTATATATATACGTATGTCGCTGTTAAATTATTATTTGCTTAGGTAATAACTACTGAGTCCGACGGAAAAGTTCCCCGCTGGTACCGCGGTACGTGTACGGATTTACAACGCTAAAATCAGGAGTTCGATTCCCGTAGGTGGACTCAGCAGATAGCTCAACGTGGCTTTGCTATAAGAAAACACACACACACTCACACAGCTTGGAAAATAGTAAACTACGGTTACTTTTCTGTATTTAACAACTGAGCGAGGTGTTTGTTAAATATCTGAACACGGGTTTGGCACACAGTACAAACCGGGAATTGGTGTAGGGACGAGCCATGAAACTAAACCGATATGGGAATATTTAAACAACAACACTTTTTATGTGTCTACGATGTTAAAATAGTTATTGAAGTAAACTTACGAAATACTCATAACCAAGTATAATTTTATACAGAAACCTAACACACGGGGCAAACAAGTTTTGATACTGTGACCAATATTTCATATATGAAGTGTAATTTTACTCCAGTACCACGTGCCTTGGCAAAAAGTAACACATAATCAGTTATCACATGCCTTACTTACGGTTTGCCATGACACATTTGCCTGAAGTTACAATTAGTTTGCAACACGTTTATCAGAATAAATTACACTTTACCATCATATTAATGTACTAGATTTAGTCATTATAAAACTACTTTGGTAGAACGCTTGACTTGTGAAGATGAAATCTCGAGTTGTAATTTAAGGTAAGGAGATATGACGTGAGAAAAAAAATGAATTCAAAAAATAATAATGCTGTGTTTGGAGCAGTCGCGAGCACCTGTTACTCTGACATGACGTATATACTGGATTGGACTGCAGCCAAACATTCTGGACTTCATGTTCCTAAGGATATTAAATCATACTGGGCAAGCATGCGTTTTTCAAAGTTACTAATAAGATAAATGTTATGTTAAACATGACTGACAAAGCTGCGTAATGGGCTATCGAATCCGAATTTTACCTGAGTAAGTTGTATTTAGCTGCTAAAATGTTATTCTGTTTCATAATGGAGAACGGTGGTAACAACTTTCGCTTCTACTGCCAAGAATATTCTGTTTTTGGTACTTTACACATGTTGTGTGTTTTTGTCATCATCTTAATTAATTTATAGGGTTTTCAATAAGAAATACACATACATTCATCTAACAGATAGAAGGTCGGCATGACCAGATAGGTAAAGCCCTCGCCTCCTAATCAGTCGTAAAAGTAAATTCAAATTTCTATGCGCTCTTACGTTTGCATTATTTTAAGTATGCAACGAAGTTCGTTCTCTCACGTATTGAGACAAAACTAGAATTCAATCACAAATTCAATTATCATCATAACACATAAAGATAATATAAATACATATATTATTTAAATACAAATACAGCATGGTATATCCATTTGGTATGCTTGATACCTTTGTGACAATGGTTATAATAATCGAGGTTCGACAAAAGTTTCGGTATTTTCGGATTTATATAAATTGTGATAAGATGTTTATCCAGATAATCAGTAACAGAGCCGCATTTCACTTTCTGCTTTTGAATCCTTATGTACTATTGAATATTGTTATCAATCCTTATGTACTACTGATTATTCTTATTAAAAATCTCTTTCCTTGTAAACTTTTTTATAAAGGTGTCAGTAGTTTACTCACCATTATAAGTATAACCAATCTCCTTATTTATTTCATGTCTCTTAGTAGTTCGAATTCCCGTTGCACCAAACAAGATCGCCCTTTCAGCCGTGAGGGCGTTATAACGTGAGGGTCAATCCCAATAGTCGTTGGTAAAAGAGTAGCACAAACGTTGGCGGTGGGTGGTGATGACCATCTGACTTCCCTCTAGTATTACACTGCGAAATTAGAAACAGCTAACGCAGAAAGCTCTCGTGTAGCTCTGCGCGAAATTCAAAACAAAACAAACTGACAGACAGATAAATATATAGATAAACGCTGACAACTTCAACATACGAATACACAACTATAAGACAGGTAGATAGATAGGAGTTTCAGGCCTGGGGTCAACATTCCTAACAACCTCAAATGAACAAGGATAACCGTACGTAGTTTATCACTCTTTTGTAGTGGAAAACCATGTTATTTGTTGTCGCTGGGGAAGCAGTCATTTTAAAACACGTAAACTGACAACAATTCCCAATATTAAAAATAATGACGTTATATAGTTACGTTCATTTTTCTTTCCAAACATTATTAAGATGCATGTGTGTTCGGAAGTACATTATAAATTAGTTACTAAAGTACTTAATACCATTAATGAATCAAAGTAATGCGGGAGCACTTCTCGTATATATTTGATTCTCTTTAATTATTCTACGCAATGTACAGAGCACACGTTTGCTTTAATTCTTACCGGATGCAAAAGGAGACACATCATGACTCGTCTTATATTTTGTAAAAATACTTTGCAATAAATAATATTGCACACAAAAAAGAAAAATGTTCTTGTCGATAATTGTTTGTTTGTTTCGAAATTTCGCACAAAGCTAATCGAGGGCTATCTGTGCTAGCCGTCCCTAATTTAGCAGTTTAAGACTAGAGGGAAGGTAATTAGTCATCATCACCCACCGCTAACTCTTGGGCTACTCTTTTACCAACAAATAGTAGGATTGACCGTCACATTATAACGCCCCCACGGTTGGGAGGGCGAGCACGTTTAGCGCGACGCGGGTGCGAACCTGCGACCCTCGGATTACGAGTCGCGCGCCTTACGCGTTTGGCCATGCCGGGCCACTCTTGTCGATCAAGGAAACAATAATAAAACATAAAACAATATTTAAAATTCCTTTCTAACATGGATGATTATTTACACTTAAAATGAGATTTGACGCTAGAAAATATAAATTTAATAATATTATGTACTTTCTTGGGCTTGAGATGAAGTTTAATATTATGTAATGTCTGTGTGAAATAGCTTGTGCTTTTTAATGATGATTAGCTATCTTCGCTGTTATGAATCGCTTTTAAATTAGGTTACCGCACATAGTCCGAATATAGTTTTGCACAAAATGCAGTAAAACAACCACAAGTTTCTTTCGCTACCGTACACGATTTAATTAGGGATGCCAAGCGCAGAGAACTATGATTTCCTTTAAACGATCTTGTGAAATATTTTATCTTAATATCATTACAAGATAGAGAAAAACCTGAAACATCTGTTGAGTAAATAACCTACAATTAGAATATGCGTGAAACTAAGAATAAGTCATTAGATGCATTTTCTGTTATATCCAGACCTAGCGTGGTCAGGTTGTTAGAACACTCGACTCATAATCTGCGAGTTGCGGGTTTGATTACCCCGCTCACCCAACACACTCATATGTCGGAATGTTATAATGTGAAAGTCAACAGCTCTATACACTTCTAATAAAAAAAAAGTAGCCCAATAGACCCCTCGTACATTTTTTCCACATGAGTGAAATGTGGCGTTGTTGTAATGTATTTGCACGTATGACGTAAACCAAAGGTTACCATCGAAGAAAAAAGGGCGAAATTATTATTTTTTTCATAAAAGCTCTTGAAATATTTAGTCTACTAGCGGCACAGCAGAATGTTCGCGGATTCTCACAACACTAAAAACTGGGTTTCAAAAAGCGTGGTAGGCAGAGCGCAGATTACTTATTGTGTAACATTGCGCTTAAATACAAACATATTTAAAACAACTAATTCTCGCTGACGTACGCAATTAGCGCATGAGGAAGACATACGGAACATTGAGAAAACAAAATGATGATAATAGAACCAGAGGTTCACCACTTACAAACGGACATACATAATAGTTTAAATAAATATTAATTCACCGTCGTCAAAACTTGAATGATTGAATGTATACCGAATAATCCCATCTTACACTTTTAAAGCACGATGGAAAAGCATACATTTGAAACATATTATTCGCGCAATTGTACTTAATTTCATTAAAAACAATAAATAAATTTCTCTGAAGACCATGTTTTTATTGGATTGAATATATAGAAATGCCGCGCATATAATGTCATATGTCTGAAATATCTTGCTTTACAATTTTTTTCCATTACTTAGGTTTGGTTTGTTTACAATTTTGCTCGAAGCTACTCGAAGGAAGGCAGTTAGTCTTCACCACCCACCACCGACTCTTGGGCTGCTCTTTTAGCAACGAATATAGTGGGATTGACCGTCACATTATAACGCTCACACGGCTGAAAGGGCAAGCATGTTCGGTGCGACGTGGATTCGAACCCGTGACCATCAGATCACGAGTCGTATGCTTGGATGTACCGGGCCTTTACGAGTGAATCATTATACAATGATTACAATTCTGATTACTTCTGAAGATACGCTTTTATCATGCTATGTGCAACTTTTAGCTTCGCGAAATTATACATGCATACATACATATATATATATATATATATATATGTATTATTTATCCTGTGTATACGTAAATTAGGCCCGGCATGGCCAGGTGCTTAAGGCATTTGACTCGTAATTTGTGGGTTGCGGGTTCGCATCCCCGTGCTATTTCAGCCGTGGGGACGTTATAATGTTATGATCAATCCCACTATTCGTTGGTAAAAGAGTAGCCCACGAGTTCGCGATGGGTGGTGATGACTAGCTACCTTCCCTCTAGTTTTACACTGCTAATTAAGGGAAGGTTAGCGCAAACAGCCATCGAGTTGTTTTGCGCGAAATTTAAAAACAAACCATGTAAGTTTGCAACAGGAATAACAATTTTCCCGTTTTCCGTCACGGAAATATAACATCAGAAATACATCACACAGGTATTTAATGCGCTGGCGTCAGGGATAAATGGCTAGCATAAATAATGCGTTTTCTACGAATTTAGGTGCACTGTATATATGCGCTAAAATGAGCTAATAACTTAAGATACAACTTTTTATTATATTTTCGAAATTATATGCAAGCTATTAAAACAATAAACATCTTTATCTTCTCTTGTTGCTGTTGCAGCTTGTCTTGTGTTTGTTTGTCTTATTGCAATTTGTTTGTCAGATTCATTGTGCAGAGGGCCCGACAAGGCCAATTGTGTTCAGGCGTTCGACTCGTAATCCGAGCGTCGCATATTCGAATCCCGGTCGTACCAAACATGCTCGTCCTTTCAGCCGTGGGGGCGTTTTAATGTGACGGTCAATCCCACTTTTCGTTGGTTAAAGAGTAGCCCAAGAGTTGGCGGTGGGTGGTGATGATTAGCTGCTTTCCTTCTAGTTTTACCCTTCTGAATTAGGGACGGCAAGCGCAGATAGCCCTCGAGTAACTTTGCGCTAAATTCAAAATAAACAAACAAATATTGTGCAGAATAAAGGTTGACATATCTATTTAAAGCATTAAAATTTATTATTTTTGGTTTAGGTTTCCTCGCTATGGTAAAATTTGTGCACAAACATATTCGTTACGTTCTCACTGTGTAGTAATACAACAAAACGATTTGTATTTTTTTCATATCGCGGTAATAAATAGAAAATTCAGTGTTTGTTTTTAAACATGGAACTTGTCATCCTAGTCCAATTACTGGATAAATCGTAAATCAAAGCGGTTATCTGCTTTAGTGCCTGTTTACACAGTGGTTTTAAAAAAGGAAGACCGAAGGGAAGGAAATGCCATTGACGGTATAACAAGGTTGACTTGAGGGCTTCAGGAGCGTTCTATTTCACGTGAAGTTTGAAAGGAATATAGTTATATATCCTGTGATTTTGGTGAACCTGTACAAAACAAATTATTCAGTTTTTCTTTTTATAAGGAGCACCATGTGCATTTTGGAAATACATCGTATTTTCTGTGATTCTTCAGTTTCCAAACGCAAGAAAAATTTCCCGTTGTCTGCTTGAAACATCTTGATTCACTGAGGGTTTATGTTTATCCTCTGGTAAAACTTTGATAATAGCTCAAGTTTTAAAATTCAAAGTGAATTTCTGAAGATATATAAATATTTCATAAACAAACGTGGTAAGAAACAGTGCACAAAATCAGAACAGTTTTCAGAGAAGAAACATCAAAGCGCTTATATATAGCTTTAGCAACTTTTATATGACAAATATTATTGTTTGGATTTTCAGGATATTTTTCAATATGTATCGTAATTAACATAATAGCCATAAACTTTCTACCTTTGGCTGTGGTTGTATTTAGTTTGCATTGAAGACTTGTAGAAATAAAGTTGTAAACAGAATTCGTGTTCGAATGTGTTAAATTTCTATTTCAAAGCATGAAATTTTATTTTTTATACAGCTGTTGAGATAAACGATTTATTTTTATCCTGGATTAATTAATTACTTATTACAGCTTGAATTTTTGATAACTCAAGTTTCTTTGTTATTGATAAATGCACAAAAAATACATGTATTACTAAATTTGCTTACAATGAGCATATAATTATAAAAAAAATTGTACTAGTAACAGCTGTTGATGTCAGCTTTATTCAGTAATATACAGAAAAATAATTGTATTTTTTTCAAACTAAAGTGAACCAAAATACAATAACAAAAAACATTCTCAAAATTTTAAATATATAAATATGCTTCAATGGAAATCCAATTAACTGTATTATTCGTTTAAAGAAAATCCAATACAAAAGTAAAAGATTTTACTGAACTTTAAAACATGTCGTGCCAATCTATACTTAACACAGTCTTGTTATAAAATATATTTCGACCATTATCTTATTGAAATATAAAATAACAAGTGTTATTTTCAAGATAGAATATCATATTTGCGTAGGAAGTTTATTTAAATCTCCTTATGTATGTAAACGAAAAACCCATCAAGCTGTTATCATTTGGAAATTACTGTAATACCGTTGCTTAGAGCGAACTGAGAGAATTTCTGTCACTCGTGGTTTGTCGGATTGTATTTTTATTATTTGCAGGTTGTTTTACACCACAACGGAGAACCGCAGCATCTCGTATAGATGAAACTTAAAATCCGTGATACCGATAACACAACATAAAATAAAATAAAGTTGACATAATTGATATGTTTATTAAAACTTATAAAAATTACTAAGAGTTGTGTTTTATAAAAACGAATATTGGTTTGAAGATTTGTCAGTTGTCGGTTATTCGCTATTTAGATTTTTCATAAAATAAAGGCACAAACTTTAGCCTCCTAACAGGTCAAGGACATGAAGACATATTAATAATTTATAATTTAATCTACTAAGTGTTATGATGAAAACTTGCCCGATATGGCCAAATAGTTTGGACGCTCGACTCCTGATCTGAGAGCCACGGGTTCGAATGCCAGTCACTCCAAACAATTTCACTCTTTTAGTCGTGGGAGCGTTATAATTATTTTGTTATGTACTGTTTTTTTTACTGTACATGCTTTAAGAACTTGAAGTTACAGAGAGATAATACAAGTTAAAATCTTCCCATTAGCTACTTGAATGGTTTACTTATATCACATGTTTTCATTACATTGACAGTTCTTCGAGAATCTACCAAAAAACATTATATCAATAGCAAAAATTATATTAAAAATAAATATTACTGTTGTAAAGAAAATATGGAAAATATATTGGCAAAGAAACAATTATTTCCAAACCAAAGCAGAATGGTATGTGGTAACATCAGCATTGGATTCTGTGTATCACGTGTTTACTTGATTCCAAACGTTAATTCGATAGATATATCACAAACACTTACACCATGTAACAACAGCTGGAATTGTTGAATAATAACTGGATGATATTGTTAAACCTTCCGTTCGATTAAGGATAAGTTCTTAAACATAGAGCCAATTAGATTTTTAATGCTGGCCAAGACACACGAACTGTAAATATAAATGGCATAGCTAAGAACTTTATCAAATAAAATTTGTTGGTCCGTTTGATAATTCGGATTTTAGCCTTCTTCATAGATTATTATACACATGCACAGCGATATTACATAAATGTTAAATGTTTCATTATTACTTTATCACGCTCTATTGACGCTGCATAATAATATAAAGCATATTTTGTTTTGTTTTCGAAACAGAGATTTACAAAAGAAAAATGCGCCACCTTTTGTGGCCGTCATGGTGTAATGCTCTGAATAATTGATATCAGATATACATAGTAGTCCAGATAAATGATTCAGTTGTGTGGATTATCAAACATAAATATCAGCAGAAATTGCTTATTGTAGTCATTGTTGTAGCATTTAGGACACTAAGCATATCATGTGGCCGACAGTTGTTTGTTAAGAATTTCGCGTAAAATTATTTACGTTCCATCTGCGTCAGTTGACCCTAATCTTAACCTGACAAATTAAAGTATTCACGTTCCTTGATAGATTGTTTAGACAGAGTATTCATGATTACACTTTAAAAATGGACGGAAACTGCATGTTGTGGAAATATAAGTGTAGAGGACGAAGTTTCGAAAGTCTTTCGCCTTTCGTCTTCAGGTCGTCCTCTACACTTGTGTCTCCACTCAACAAAGTATTTAAGTTCCATCTGCGTTAGTTGACCCTAATCTTAACCTGATGAATAAAAGTATTCAAGACTAATTCTTGGACAATTATAAGATTTGATTGTCACTCTTACATCCACTTGTTATCTTAAAGACTGGATCACGGTTTGACAGCAACGGTTCGCGTTCCATAAACATTCGTCGTCGTAAGCTAACTAGAGGGCGTCACTTGGTTCAAGAAGGTGACGTCACATATATATTATTGTTGGAAAATTCTGAGGGTTGAGAGAAACTGGAATATAAGACTTCAACGCTTTTCAACGATGTTCAAAAATGACATTTATTTGATTATATTCCTATGAGATATTATCTTTGTTCAAGTAAATTTGCCATCAGCGAGAAAAATCCTTCAGAGACTTACGTGGTGATAAAATATTTCCAGTACCGTATCGAACTGATGGTTTCGTCAATAACACAACTAGTGGAAAATCCACTGATTTAAAGAATGAGATAAAATTGTAAATATGTAGAAAATAAAAAGATAGCCGCAAGACAGCCACACAGACCTATTTAATTAATCAATACGATAAAAAATAGAAGAAAACGAAAAATTTAAATTACTAAAGAGACAGTGTTAAAATAAAGAGAGAGAGAGGGTTCAAAAAGCAGGAAGATAATAACTTGATTAACCGAAGTTCGGATAAGATAGATTACTTAGTTATGTGTATAGGTTTGGAGTATACTGAATTTTGTATTTCAGTTACACGTACGCATTAGATATGTGTATAGCTTTGGAGTATAATGAATTTTGTATTTCAGTTATAAGCATTCATTAGTTATGTGCATAAGTTTGGAGTATATTGACTTTTGTATTTAAGTTATAAGCATGCATTAGATATGTTTATAGGTTAAGGAGTGTATTAAATTTTGTATTTCGGTAATGAGCATGCAATAGATATCTGTATAGCTTTGGAGTATATTGAATTTTGTATTTCAGTTACACGCATGCATTAGATATGTGTATAGGTTTGGAGCATATTGAATTTTGTATTTCAGTTACAAGTATACATAACTATAGAAAGTATGGTCGCTATTATAAATCTTACTGTTTGTTTGGTTTTTTTCATTTCTGGATTTATAGACATAGTTTAACTTTATTGCAACCTTTCCTTTCAAGATCGTTCAAGAAACTGGCAGTCTGTCTTAATCTACTGCTTTAGCAGTCGTTGAAGTACACGCTCTGAAAAGGGAGCTACTATGAACCTGAAAAAATACCGGAAAACCATATTTCCGTTGAAGTTCTCACATTCACATTGGGGCGGTATTGGTTAAAAGATAGTGTTGATACCAATATGTAGCGTCAGCTGAGCTCATTTTTTGACAATGCAAAATATTGCCACTATGTGGCGCTCCAACAAATTATTATTTTTTTTTAAACAGCCCAAAGCTATATGGTGGGCCGTCATCTGTGTTCTATTCATCACAGATTTTGAATTTCGATTTTAAGCATTAGAAGTTATCTGATTCACCGCAGAGCCTCCAGAAGGCAAGGTGCTTACGAATGAAAGATGCTTGTCATCCCAGAAAATAAAACGTTTATACAGGTGTAAGAACGAAGTTAAGAAGTATCTCATTCAAATTTATCACTTTAGATCTATTAGAATAAATTACATAAAAACAATATCAAACTTTTGTGTTTAAAATTACTGTGTGCTTATGATCAGAAGTTATAGGTAAGAATAAAATTATGTGATGAAGCAGTAGGAAGTTGTGGTAATTAAAATATTGTTTAGGTTAAAACAGTACATAATTACAGAATATTACATAAACTGTTAAGAATAAAATATGATTAATTAATACTGTCTCTTACGTTGTTTAGTAGTTGGTGTTATTGTTTGTATAGCATCGTTTGCTGGCTTGAACTATTTATTTTTGTCTTATTGTTCATAAACAAAAGAATCATCAGTGCGACAAATAAATACTTCCTCGAAATGTGTGGCCCGGCATGGCCAAGTGTGTTATGATGTTCGACTCGTAATCTGAGGATCGCATGTTTGAATCCCCGTCACACTAAACATGCTCACCCTTTCAGTTCTGTGGGCGTTATAATGTGACAGTCAATCCAATTATTCGTTGGTAAAAGAGTAGCCCAAGAGTTGGCGGTGGGCGGTGATGACTAGTTGCTTTCCCTCTAGTCTTACACTACTGAATTAGGAACGGCTAGCGCAGATCGGGCCTCGATTAGCTTTGCGCGAAATTAAAAAAACAACAACACAAAAAACAATCCTCGAAATACAAAGCACGCAATCGATAGATTTTTCTGTTTAAGATAAATATTAAGATCACGTTGTTATAATTCACGTATGACTAGGGATTTGTCTTTGCTCTTGAAACGATTTTTACAATTAGTCACAATATATCAATAAATTGTGATATTGAAAGCATAAAAATTAGTAATATATAAAAATAAAATACACCTACGCATACACCAAATTGCCTAAGATCTCAATCGGTTTCTATACTTATAACATTAGTAGCCTCCTTCCACTGTCTCAGCGTTACGTCAGAGGGTCTATAGTACTAAAGATCGAGCTTTGATACGTATGGTGAACAGAGCATGAATAGCCCATTGTGCAACTTTATTTCACAAACGAATAAACAATAATATCAAAATTTCCAAGAGGAATTTGCCGTTAGATATGGTAATTCAACATAATTACTGAGACACTGAAACATTTTTGTGCGATTTAACTTAAACGCACACAGGTTCCCCATGTAATGATTTTAATGAGATTTGTTTGTTTCGGAATTTTTGGTTAAAGCTACCACCTACGCATAGCTGTCTTCAGTTTGTAGTTGATAAACGAGAGGAAAGGCAGCTAGTCAATAAAACCCATCGTCAAATGTTAGATTACTCTTGTAAGATGATGGTTATTCACAACTCAAGTGTAGATGCGACAGGATGTGAACCACGAATCCTCTGAATCATAATTCGGGCTGATAATGTAGAAGGTAAGATAACTCAAAGTTAAACGTCTACTTAAAATTGGAAATGGCAAAACATCTGTGCAAGAAGTATGAGGTGAATGTTTGTGTGAACTGTTCTTTTATAACACCTTCAAGTTTACCACAATGTTGTTATAAACAATTTGCGATCTTTGAAGCGTGGAAGACCGGGTGATCGAAACTCGTCTCACAATGTACTTGCCTTATAAGTTATGAGATGTTATAAAGTAATATTTATTCTCACTTTTTATTGGTAAAAGAGTAGCCCAAGAATATGTAGTAAGTGATGTCGACTACGTGTCTTCCCACTAATATGTTATCTTCGGCTGGTGCATATGGCTCTCGAAAGGTTGGACTTGTAATTGTCGTTTTGTTTTAAAACAAATTCACATTGGACTTTCTGCTGTGTCCATCGTGAGGAATCGAACCCATGATTTTACTATTGTAAGTCTGTAAACTTACTTCGATCTCATCGAGAGACTGGCCCTCTCATAATTATTTGTTTAGAATTAAGCACAAAGCTACACAATGAGCTGTCTGTGTTTTGCCCACCACGGGTATCGAAACCCGGTTTTTAGCAATGTAAATCTACAGATATGCCGCCGTTCAACTGGAGAGCTTCTCTCATAATAGCATAAAAGTTTCCACAAGGGCAGTTATTTGTTTACATAGTTTAAAACATCTGCAGTAAAATACTTCTCCAGAGATCCTTTTGTCTGAACGTTTATTTCTAGTTACAAGCAACCTACTTTTGATTTAGTCCTAGTTTCACATGTGTGAGACAAAAAGAGCATTTTTTTATTTTAAATTTGTTGCTAACTAACAACATTTTAACGCTTAAAACTTTAATTTAATATCATTAGAGGAAATACATCTAATGATGTGCTAGTATATAAATTTGTTATTTCTTTTAAAGTGTAAGCTTATTTTCATAATAGGTTATTTCCTATTAAGGACAAATATTGAAAACTCCTATTGGACAACAGTAACTAATTTTTGTGAAAAGATCTTTGTGAAGCAACCACAGAATATAACCTTGTTTTAGACGCACATTCTGAAGGTTTTTCATTAATACATAGTGGAGGTATAATCAAACACGCTGTGACCATACAACTTGTTAGACTAACGATGTTGCTTTCATTTATCTTGTACTTTTTTCTTCGAATTAATGAGCTCGAACTCTCACCATGTTACAGCTTATAATAAAGTATTACCGTCTGGCTTAATTACAAACACTTCGCCATACAACTACACTGCGGTTAATTTAAAACATAAGCACTTGTTTATGACTTGTGTCTGATGTAGCATTATTCTTTTCTCTTATCTGGCATTTCAACTCCTACCGCAGATGTAATTATGATATGTGTATTATACATAAGAATCCCGTAATTAACCTTCGTTCTTTGCATTAATTTTGCTGTAAATCAGACAGGCAACTAAATATATATATTTTTTAAATAAGTTAAGCTATTACTATTGCATAACTGAGACAGCGTGTCTTAAGGTATCGCTGGATATGTTTTGTTGTTTTACGAAATATCAGAATTAAATATGATATCCTGAATGTAAATGAGAGAAAAATGACAGTTTTCATCTAATGTCACTTTTCCATTAACTTCTATAGAATACTTCCATGGTTACGTTACACGGTATAAAGGGCAGTACTTGTCGCTCCAAGGAATGCACTACGACTCAGAAGGATAAAGATGATTCATTGCACGTTATAATAAAGTTCCTGTTTAACCAGCTCCGACTGAAACCACTAATCACTAAGATTATTATTATTAATATTTGTTATCATTTCTACACACTATCTTTCTAATTTACACAGGAATAGATAACTTTATCTTTGGCAATTGTTTTGTTTTAAGAAGAGGAATTTTGGTAAGTATCTTTTGTCTCAGTACTTATAAAGTTTTCGTTCGTAAATATATATATATATAATATATATTCAACGCTTATACAGTCGACCCTTTCACACCAAAGATGTTCGCCTTTTCAGATGTGAGAGCGTTATAATGTTACTATCAATCCAACTATTCGTTGTAAAAGAGTAGCCCAAGAGTTGGCGGTAGGTGGTGGTCTTACACTGCTAAATTAGATCAGACAGCCCTCGAGTAGGTTTGCGCGAAATTCAAAAAGCAAACAAAACAAATACCAAGTCGCTATGTAGTCTCGGTATCAAAACATTTGAATGTTAAAAATCATTTGCATTTTTATATTATATATTTTTAAAATCCTGTGTATTTTTATATTCTACATTATAAAAAACCCGTGTTTTTTATTTGAGTGATTGACAACCGAGAACAAACAATGAAAGAGACTATGTCATATTCTTTACGTTTCTGAGCACGATTTGGTCTTGCGATACAACTCCTGATTTCCCAGCTACCCAGCCGGGTTCGAACCTGCGCGTATTACAAAATAGGTTCCCAACTTTGTGCTCAGAGCCTCTTACATTGGTTGATGAGTGGTATAGTAAGCTACTAATTGTTTTCCTTCCCCAAGGTCAATAACTCAATTTCTTTTAAGACAGCGGCTGAGAGACTTAATTATTTTGGCAAAAGTTAAAAATTCTTAAATACTGTGTAACAGATAAAAAATATAAATAAAAAAATACAAACCAACCTAATTAGAGATCGAATAATACAAAAGTAGAAATGTTCATATCAAAATCAATTGTAAACAATCGATGAATATTGTCATTACACCAAAATTACTCAATACTTTTACATAATTAAACTGTTTTAGATCTAAACAGAAGTCACTCTAAACCCACAAAACATAACAAACTATTAAAATGGGTTTTCCTAATAAACTGAAATTATAAAATAATCTCTAATAAGAGGCCTATTTTCTATTACCTTTTGGAGCATAAACGATTTAAATCAAACCAGATTCACTCCATAAAAAAATACATAAGATATAAAAGCTAAAAATTAGTGACTAAGACTGTATTTAATTTTTTTTTAAACCACACACAAACTTGCAGGTTAACCATGACAGACTCTGATAATTGTATTTCAGGGAAATATTACGAGCAGTGGCACTTAGTACGAAAACAGGATGGTTAAGACACTCGACTCATAATCTGAGGGTCGCGGGTTCGAATCCCCGTCACACCAAACATGCTCGCTCTTTCAGTCGTGGGGGCGTTATAATGCTTGGTCAATCCCATTATTCGTTGGTAAAAGAGTAGCCCAAGAGTTGGCGGTGGGTGGTGATGACTAGCTGCCTTCCTTCTAGTCTTACACTACTAAATTCGGGACGACTATCGCAGGTGGTCCTAGAGTAGCTTTACGCGAAATTCAAAAAACAAACAAAGACTACCTTCCGTCCAGTATAAAAGTATGAGGTAAATTCGTGAATCTAAGTATGTTTTTCATAACGAACAAACATTGTGTGACAATAGTCAAGTTATATTGGAACGTTGTTAGTTTTGGGATAAAGTGTATATGCGTGTGCGTGCGTGTTTTCTTATAGCAAAGCCACATTAGGCAATTTGCTGAGTTCATTGAGAGGAATTGAACCCCTGATTTTAGCGTTGTAAATCCGTAAACATACCGCTGTATTAACGGGGGATTTTAGGGTGAAATGATCCGTGTAACTTCGTGGGAACACTAAACAGAATTCACTGTAGTCAGAGCTTAAACTAATATTTGTTCATTATCAAAAGTATCAAATATCATGATAAATAACAGAAAACAAGGATCTCAGAACTTTTAACCTCAAAATAACAGACTGGGATCTAGTAATCTATTATCGTTTTTCAAGACGCTTTACCGACTCTCTTAAATTTAAAACATTTTTTAAAAATGTATCTAAAGTATACAAGTAATAAGCTACAGAAACATCTAGTAATCTATACAACGAAAATCATATGCGACTTTTCTTATCCTGTTTACACTTACGTATCTATATAAATCACGCACGACGTTTCATCGATTCGCTGTAACGGTTTCTTACACTTATATTTTTTCTGACTTAAACTGTTTATCATTTAACAGCTACTTTTGAAGTACGCATCTTGTAACTGTCTAATTTGCACCATATAAGCATTCTTCCAACCCATGTCAAGAAGACGAGGACACTCGCAGCTGCTTGGTATCATTCTAGTTTTGAAGAATATTGTAAAAGGAGGGTCCTTGCCATTATGTATGTTTGGGTTTTCATCTTCAGGAGTCCTGAGTTTTGACCATTTTTTTTTCATATTTACGAACGGTGTAAATTACTAAAAAAGTTTTCGTTCTACCTTTAACAGTTGGAGTTTAATTTGACAATGGATTGTATTCTACTTTTGCCTTAGCTTGTATAGTACAACCACCACCCCAAAGTACGGACTGAATCTGAATTGTAGGCCGGCATGTCCAGGTGGTTAGGGCGCTCGACTCGTAACCTAGGGGTTGCAGGTTTGAATCCTCGTCACACCAAACATGTTACCCCTTTCAGCCGTGGAAGTGTTATAATGTGCGGTCAATCCCATTATTCTTTGGCCAAGAGTTGGCGGTGAATGGTGTTGACGAGCTAGCTATCTTCTCTTTCGTCTTACACTGCTAAATTAGCTTTGCAAACAAGCAAACCATTAACGATAAATCAAGAACCTTATAATATTACTGGTATTTATTTAAGTAATAATTTTTGTATTGATATATTTTTTTATAATTCATGACTTTTCTAATGATTTATTTACACAAACTTTATAATATTCAAGGTCCCTTATTGGCGCAGCGCATGTCTGCAGGATTACACCGCCAGAAACTGGGCCTCCATTCTCTTGGTGGGCAGAGTACAGACAGATTATTGTGAAGGTTTGTGCCTAACTCCCGACAACAAATTCTAAAAATCTGCTTTTACACTGAACAAATTACTTGTATTATATTAAATATTTACATGAATTAGATGTATTCATTTACTTCACTTTCTTATTACTTTTTACAAAACATTTAATTATTGATGTGAATGAACTATAAATTGCTGTTTTGCTGAAACTGGCAAGACCGAGTAATTTTAAATCATATTTAAATCGCTTTTGTAATACATATTTTGTTTTATATCCCTCCAATGAAAATTCACTTGAAGAACCTGGCTAGGATTTTAAATGTATATCCGGAAATGTTATTTTTGTCGATTTCTCTGATGTTAAAGCTCTTTATGATAAACGTATATATAAAATATTACTAACATAAAAATAATGGGTTGTAATGATAATTTAAATATGTTAATGTCTTTACTTTTGGAAACCAGAAAGTGAATGTTAAATGGTACACGTGGTTTCAGCTCATTCTTACAGTTATCTGTTGCCGGTGGTTAGGTGATATTTGTATTATTTTTCTGAAAATTAGGAAGAGGATTTAAATTTTCAATTCTTTTATATATCTTGACTTAAAAAACCTGGATATTTTTATGGTTATCACAGGTGGAATTGGAATTTTAAGAGACAAGTTTTACTTATCCCCCTCATTGGTCTGTTCATGATACCAGATTTTATTTATTTGTTTTAATTTGATTATATTTGCATATAATATATATATGTATATAAACCTTATTGAATTGGATTAATTTGTTTCGAATTTCGCGCAAAACTACGCGAGGGCTATTTGAGGTAGCCGTCCCTAATTTAGCAGTGTAAGACTAGAGGGAAAGCAGTTAGTCATCACCAGCCACCGCCAGCTCTTGGGCTACTCTTATACGAACGAACAGTAGAATTGACAGAAACATTATAACGTCCCCACGACTGAAAGGGTGAGCATGTTTGCTGGATCGGGGACCCGCTACCCTACCTCGAATCCAGCGTCCTAACCAGTTGACCAGTTGAATAAGTACATACTTCGTATTTGGGGGATGGGCTTAAAACATTCTCGCTCTTTGACGTACCATTGCTTTGTTTGTAGAAAATATATAAAGAATCGTGATGAAATTACTGGAAATTATTCGGTTTTCAACATTCTTTAATAGTATTATGTTAAGTGTGCTCTGGTGGTCAACGTACTGGACCCTGGAGATGATATGGAGCTCAATACGTTTCGCATTTTAGCTGAAAGAGCATTTTAATTGTGTCGGTCAATCCCGTTCTATTCCGTTAAAGTAACTATTGAAGCAGCATTTGTTATTGACTGGTTCTTTAACTCTGGTTAGCAGTTCTAAGTAACTTGGTATAACTACAGTTTACTTATTTAATCAAGTTCACGACAGAGCAGTCGTTGTTCATGAAAAATTATGACATCAATAGCGACTACGTCACCACAGTGTCTATCGCATCTCAGGCGGGTCTGATAAGCTCTGGCAATGTACTAAAGACGTCATCAACACTGGATGTAGCATTGTCAATACTTGATGTAGCAGATGTAGTTTAGTCGACGTATTATAACGTATTCTTTTTCGCTTTTGCTAAAACGTTTTAGAATTAGGGATAGCTAAGCAGCCGAAAACTTGAATAAGCAGTCGGAAAATATTAATATTTAAACTTATGAAGGCTGTCTTTGTTTTGGTAAAAACTAACTCTACCAAACACCTTACTATTTTACTTACCAAGTTGTATTTTTTGTCGTTTTTAGCGCAAAACCACACAATATAGGCTTGCTATCTCTAATCTTTCCACGATGAAGAATCGAACCAGGATTTTAGTATTTTAAGTCCGTAAATTTATCCTTGACCTATCGGAAGACGTTTTAGAATGACGAGTGAATGGAAATGTTAAAAGTAAAACAAATACTTAAGTGTATCAGATTTGAATGAAAGAACAGAACCATGCAAAACCAGTTTCTTGAATAGCTGCGTGTTATTCAAAATCATGTATAGGTTCTTTGATTGATTTATTGTTGTTTTTTCTATAATACACAACAGTTAAGACATGACAACTATTTGAAATTCGTAACAATATATAACATACATTCAGTAGCCACATTATTAGGTACACTTATTAAGTACCGGGTAGGACCCACTTTTGCCTCTAGAAAAAACTGACTTCTTCGCGGCATGGTTTAACATGAATTAAAAAGGTGCTCGAAACATTCCTTATGGATTTTGGGTCCATGCTGGCTCCATAGCATCATACAGTTCCTGTAGATTTAACTGCGAACTTCCCGTTTTACTTCACCTCAAAGATGTTCAATTCGATTGAGATCTGGAGACTGCGCAGTGCAGGCCATTGGAGTACACTAAAGTCACTGAAATGGCGCCTGTTTTGTGACACTGCACATTATCTTGTTGGAAGTATTCATTACAAAATGGGTAGGAAAAGAAATGCACATGATCAGTAACAATGATAAGGCATTGTTGTGACAGACTTGTGACATTCAAATGATCTTCAACTGGTATAAAGGAGCTTAATGTATGCCAAGAACACATTCCTCACAGTGTTACACCAACAACAACAGCCGGTACCGTTGACACAAGACAGGTTGGGTCCATGGATTCATGATGTTTACGCCAAATCCTGACCCTACCATCGACATGTCGCTGTGGAAATAGAGATTCGTCAAACCAGAAGACGTTTTTTTTTTCCAATCTTCAATAGTCCAGGTTTGGTGATCCCGTGTCTACTATAACTTCACCTTTCTGTTCTTAGCTGATAGGAGTGAAACCCGGGATGGTCTTCTGCTGCCGTAGCTCATCCGCTTCAAGGCTCTACTCGCTGTACGTTTAGAGATGCTCTTCTTTGCACCAATGTCATAAAAAACGATTGTTAGAGTATCTGTGGTCTTCCTGTCAGTCTGAATGAGTCTAACCATTTTTATTTGACCTCTCTCATTAGAAATGTATTTGTTTATCACAGAACTGCAGCTTACTTGATGTTTTTGTTTTCTGGTTCTGCATCATTCTCTGTAAATTCTAGAGACTTAAGTCGTGAAAATTCCTGGTGGTGAGCGGTTTCTGAGACATTGGAACCACCACGTCTGGTACCAACAACCGTTACACGGTCAAAGTCCCTTAGATCACGCATCTTCTCCGTTCTAATGTTGAGGCGAACAACAACTCAACTTCTTGAATAAGTCTGCATGATTTGTACATGGAGTTGCAGCTACATAATTAGTTCTTTGGTTATGTGTGTTAAAAAGCACGTGTGCCTTATAAAGTGGTCACTGAGTGTATGTTTAATTACCTAAACAAGTAGTTGTTTAAAGAATATTTGACATCGGATATAATTTTTTTGAAGATTATCTTAGGTTTTAAAACTTGTCAAATTTTTAAAAATACCAAAAATTCCGTTGAATATTTTTCACTCACCACGTAACAAAACAAAAATCGAGTGTTGTTCGATTTCCACTTTGAGTAGTCAAAATAAACAATGAAATATGAAAAAAAAAATATCTATGCTATTAGCAATTAAGTTCAAAATTCAGGAAAAACAAGTGGGAAACAGTCAATATAATACGCATGCGTATTGGGTACACATGATTTTCTTAAGCATAGGTCACTTGACAGACATTTCTATTCATAGAATTTATTTATCAAAAGTAGAAGTATACAGATATACACGAAATACAAAACTTTTTCTGAATTTTTCCTTTTTTTGATATAATTAAAAGTGTCGTACGGTATAGCGAATATAATTTATATAGTAAAATCATAATATCTGAAATAGATGTTTTCGTTAAAGGGGATATATCATTTGGAAACTTACTTCGACAATATGAAAATCACATTAAATACGTTGGAACCGACGTATACATCTGACAAACCGTCACTTAAGAAAGAAACAAAAAAATGACTTCTCTAAGTATTCCAAAGAACGATTCTTTTGAGAGATGGGTGCAAGTCGAGAACGTGTGGAGAGTTAAGTAAATAAACTACTTAAAGAAAGTGAAACAATACGATCCTCGTGTGAATACTGATACTGAAAGAAAGTGGAATCTGTGAAATATAGATACCACCCCTCTCCAATAAAACTGAATAAGATTAAAAATAGCTCTCCTGAATAATTGTAATCCCCGAAACTGTGACCAAAGTGTTGCCTTCTGGAAATCTATAATGACTCTATTCATCCACGAGCTTGAGAAACAGCACTGATTGTGTTTCAAGTATTGAAAGATAATGAAGACAAGTTACTTCAATCTTAAAGAACTTTATCATTGAGAGCAGCTTTTGACACATATCTTGTAACATTTGGACTTAATACCGAAAGCAAGGTATTATTGAAAGAAATATTACACCTTTTGTTAACAGTTAAACCAGACATGCGACTAGCGGTATCACTTGAGAAGCACTTTATAATTGAGTTACATAGTACGATTTATTATCACAGAGAGAACGTGTACAATCAAAAGTAATTTATGCTTGATAATTATAAGCTGAGCAGAACAAGTCCCGATAGATCATGTTCTCTTTTAACTGAAAACAAAGGAAGATTTATTGGTACTGATTGTGATATTGGTCAGAGACGTTACATCTATTTTCTAAAGTAAAACTTAATGTATGTTATATACCGAAAAACAAATGTTTTCTCTCTGCTCATAGAAAAATAAAAATCATAAAGAGACCAAAAATGTCAGTGCTATAGAATATTCTTTTGAAGAAGAATAGTGAATTATTCGAAAGCTCTCGAGTTTCAGGTGTCGTTTGGAAACCGTTACAACTTTTGTATGTGATTCTGTGTGTTAACTTCTTAACCAGAATCACAAACAGATTATTCCCTCTTCAAAAATAAAAATATAATAAAAAAAATAAATAACATACAAAACTCTGAAAACAGGATACAAAAAATATTTAAAATTTGTCTGCATTTGCTAGGGGGAAATTGAAAACAATGAGTTTTTAGGCTTTTTTTTGTTTCCACTCAAGCAGTATTGCCTTTTGTGTGACCAATTATCGTTAGCTAAATATTTGATACTTTTTGGGTCCCTCAGAGGGGCACTAATAACTTTAGAGATTTTCAGCGTCAGAATCTTGGGTTCGATTCCCCATGGTGGACGGAATGCAGATAGCCTATTGTGTAGTTTAGAACTATAAGAAACAAACATAATTTTCTAAAATCGTTTGCTGAAAAAACTGCGTTAGAGAAGGAATAATATAACGAGTTGAAGTGAAATTGGATCTAATATCATAATGTTTAATCTCTAGTATTATGATCATAAAAAGTCATCTCTTGTGTTGGTACACTTATAATTTTTTTTGAAGTTTAGTATCTGAAAAACATAAAAAAGTTAAATACAGAGTTGGCTTTTCGCGATGACGAAATATCCAGTTGAAAGTAAAAATGTATCTCAGGACAGCTGGTATGGATATTAACACTTTTACCAAAATAAAACAGAGAACAACGTTTCGACCTTCTTTGTTAACCTAAAAATGATCTAAGAAGGTCAAAACGTTGTTCTTTGTTTTATTTTGGTGAATGTGTCGAGATACAAAGTGTGGCTTTTGAAGATTGATTGCTTTTTACCATATAAACTTGATTTTGGTGTTAGATAGTTGTAAACACTCCTGTTTCTAACTACATAAATGTATAAAAGCATCCAGTCACTTGCTCGAAATGTTCTTGTAAAATTGGTTTCATTTCTCAACATGAACACCAAGATACTGATAATAAATCAGGCATAAATCATCACATCAGAATAATATTTTTTTTAAAAAGTTGCCAATTTTGTCATGCTAAAGATATTTAAAAAATGCTAAATCGGTTAAAAACGCGGCCTGGCATGGCCGAGCGCGTTAAGGCGTGCACTCGTAATCCGAGGGTCGCGGGTTCGCGCCCCCGTCGCGCTAAATATGCTCGCCCTCCCAGCCGTGGGGGTGTATAATGTGACGGTCAATCCCACTATTCGTTTGTAAAAGAGTAGCCCAAGAGTTGGCGGTGGGTGGTGATGACTAGCTGCCTTCCCTCTAGTCTTACACTGCAAAATTAGGGACGGCTAGCACAGATAGCCCTCGAGTAGCTTTGTGCGAAATTCCAAAAACAAAAAAACAAAAACGGTTAAAAACTCTAAATAACACCTTACATAACGAGACATATAAATGAATAACGAACAAGATAACAAATGAAAAGAAGAAAAAAAGGGAAACAATTGTGTTATCTGGAATGAACGAATTTCCACAAAATATTGTTTTAACAAGCATTTCATAAGACCAATTTACCTTCCGGATACATATGTTTATAATACACCCGGTATAAACAGTGCATTATCACGATTCCATTTGTTATCATTTCCATTCGTCTCACGCAAAACATGACTTATTATAGTAAAGTCTATTGCTCTAAGAATATTGGATTTCTACACGTTTTGATTTACAATCATGTCGCTTTAACTTTGGAAACTTTCTTCTTTGTCTCTTGTGTTGTTGTTTTTTTTTCGTTTGACGGAAAACGACACGAAGATTATTGACCAAATGTTGAAAATATGAAGAGCACGTGACCATCCCTAACATAAGCGAGGAAAGAAATGTTTTACGAATATAACATGTAATGTAAATTTCTGCCTTGGCAAAATAATTGCATAAAATTTTCCATATTAGGCTGTTTGTATGTTACATCCAATTGTGGGAGCTCTATATGCCGAGCAATAGTAAATAGTTTCAGAAACGTTAGAAATCTGTATTCCTTTTCTATAACTCAAATAATGCATCGTACGTTTAAGTTTTGGCTCAGTTCTTGTCCTATGTAGTCGAGTTATTTTCTTTAGAGTGTACAATTGGTCAAAACGGCAAATATTACTTAAACTACGAATTAGACTTTTAATATGACTAATTTAGTGTCACATAAATAACTAATATTAGGGCTTTGGTAAATAACTACTTTACAATTAATAAAAATATTTATAACTTTCTGTAAATTACAAAAACACATTAGTTTCATGAAAACCTAATCAATTCGTGTACTTATGAAATTAACCTTAAATACACGTGCTCTCAATATCTTGTAATAATATGTATCTCAGAACGGCGAGTGTGGGTATTAACATTTTTATTGATAAGAAGAGAACAACGTTCCGACCTTTTGAGATACATTTTTATTTCAAGTAGATTTCTCGTCACCAAGAATTACTTGCAATTATATGTTTAGAGTGGTGTTTTTTTCTTATTGCAAAGCCATATCGGTTAATCTGCTGAGTACACCGAGGGGAATCGAGCCCACAGATTTTAGCGTCGTAAATCTGGAGACTAACCGCTGTACCAGCGGGAGACATATGTTTAGAATGGACCTACAAAAGATACATATTTGTTAATTTTTCTCTCGAAAATGGTAAAACAATATTTGCAGTACGTTGAGCTATCAAGACAAAAATTTGTTTTCCATGCTCAAATTTCGACAGTTAGGAAGTGTGGAAAACTTATACCAACAAAATACTTATTATTTACGTAAACGCTCTGTTAGATTAATAAATATACAACTTTTGTTCGAACGTATTTTATGTATGCTATCTTTCAGGCACGTTTTGCTACAAAAGTAAAAGTAAGAAACATCGTGTATTATTGCAAAATACGGTATCGAATTTGGAAGTGTACGAATAAAATAAGTGTTATGTATTCCATGTTGCGTTGAGAAATTTGCAAGTAATTTCGTAAGAATTACATATATTGTTGTGAAATATGTTTTTTAAAGCACTATTTACACAATATGTGAATATAATGAACGGGTGCTTACTTAATCTTAAGGTAACACGTTTTTATTGCATTTCAATTCCAGTAAGAGAATTTATTTAAATTGAGAGAGAACTTGAAACACCCTCCTTAAACAACTGATACAATAAAACTATACTCAAACAATACTGTTACAATCTTGCCCTCAGATGTAGAAAAATGAAGCATATTACAAATTTACAACTGCATTTCATTCAAGAAGAAAACTACCCATTGATTATACTGGGCTTTAACCTCAGGCTGATTTTGTTTATTTACAGTAATTAAGGATTTTGATGGTTGGAGGCATGACTAAATAAACACATATTATATATATATATATACAAAATGAAGATCCTATGAACCGACTGTGTACAGAATATACATTAATTTTTTCTATCATTTTCTACCAAATTCTAGCCATAACACTAAATCAGTTTCAAATATTTTTTTAAGTCCTGGCTGGCTTTTCTACACAATCTGTGATGTTTCAATTTCGTTAATTGAATGTTTTCTTCAGTTCGCCTGGAGAACGTCTGGGCTAACACAATACGAGCTCATAACAGTGTTATAAAGTACATTTCCTGATATGCAAAGCGATTTCAAATTTAATTGCACACGATTCTTCGGTCTATTGACACATACTAATATTAGATTAAATTATGTTTTTATTGCAACTTGTGATGCGAGAAATTTTAATAAACAAACAGGAACATAGCAATTTGATCACGATGCAGCTTTTTGTTAGAATTCAAAAGTGAAATTTGATCTTAGCAACAACATTCTGAGCAAATTTTATCATATGGAATGCTGTCACTTTAGCTCATGGTAAATGCAAAACAACACACTTTAATCATGCATAGAACTATGCAACAAAATAAGGTAAAGTCACATAAAAAACATCACTAACATTTATACGATTTGTACAGAAGAGTGATCCCCTAGGCCTATACATTTCCTTCTCTCATTCAGTGTACCGATGTGTTCTTATTATAGAGCATCAATATAACGTAATTTTTACACAAGAGCCCTTTTTTACTGCAATACACTAAGATCAGTGTATCCTTCATTCTCCTATGATTTATAAGGAGCACCAGCCTCGTGCGGTTGATGATTATCTAGAACTGGTTTGAGAGATTTAAGAATGCGGAAGTCCACGAGAGGCGTCTGCGAATGAGTTGGCATGAATTCGTATTCGTACGTGTGTCTTGAGGTTCTTGAGTTAACTTGAATGTGTGGTTGGAATGCTTTGTCTTGATGAAACCATACCTTCTTGACAGAATCACTTTGAACAAGCAGTTGAGCGCTAATAAGGCTCGATGGAACCCCATTTTACTAGCACCCAGTACATATAAAGAAGGTATTTCTTCAGAAGAAAAGAAGATGCAATGCCTTTTCAGAATACTGACGCACATTAGTCCAGTTTTACGCAATATTCGCCTTTGCATTCTTCTGAATCCTTGAGATGTTTAACTATTATATAACCAGCAATAATCGTGTATCTCTTAACAAACTTGCATGGTTGTCTGCACCAATTATTGGAACGTTGTGTCATTAGAGGAACGACAATAAAATACCCATACTTTTGTGGAAGAGCTGCTTTGTCCCACATGACAACACTTGCACTTTTCACGAGCCAAATAGCGATCGGACGACTTCTGACAATCGGTTCTCATATCGGCTTTGGGCTTTGAGTAAAGTTTGCAGCCACAGCTCTTGTGTAATGTTTTAAAACCTAAATGAATGTGGATTATTTTATTTCTACTTTATGGTAGGCTTATAATGTAGATCCAATGAAACGCTTGGTTCGTGGGTCATTTGCAGTAGTCTTTCTTTCTTTCTTTCTTCTTTTCGTATTATTGGATTCACGCATATGATTTTACTTGTCAATTTGGTTCAACACTCCAGATGCTCGTGTCATTGGTTGAATTGGACTGAATTTCGCCAAAAGCTACTCGAGGGCTATTTTTCCCTAATTTAGCAGTGAAAGAATAGGGCAAAAGGTAAAAAGTTATCACCACCCACCGTTATCTTTTAAGTTGCTCTTTTTCCGACGAATAGAAAGATTTACCGTGACATTATAATGCTCCTACGACTCAAAAATCGAAAATGTTTGATGGGATGGGGATTCGAACCGTTGACCCTCAAATTATAAGTTAAGCTTCCTATCCACCAAGCTATTCCCCGTGAAAGAAGAATCTTAAGACATTTAATTTTTTTGTGATTTGTTTTTGTGTATTTGTATGTGTGTGTGTCAGCCGACTCTTTGAAGACAAAACGCCAATTCGCGTGCCTCATCACACTCTCAAATACACTGTGAAACAAGAATGCTCGGGCAACCATCCAGTAATATTCAAACTGTTAAGTTACAATTCATACTGATAATGGTCAACAGCAGAATGTCTAGGAATCCTCAAAAACGATCGCTCACTTACTCAATGGGTAAAGAGTAAATAGATTTTAGTGATATATTTGTATGTTTGTTTTTCTAATTTTGCGCAAAGCTACAAAGAGGGCTATAAGCGCTAGCCGTCCCTAATTTAACAGTGTAAGACTAAAGGGAAGGCAACTAGTCATTACCACCCACCGCCAGCTCTTGGGCTACTCTTTTACCAATAAATAGTGGGATTGACCGTAACATTATAACGCCGCCATGATTGAAAGGGCGAGCATGTTTGGTGCGATGGGGACACAAACTCGTAATGATATATATAATAATACTCTTTGAATAATAGTAGTCACAGAAAAGCGCATTGCAAAAACTGAGGCGATTTTAAATAAAATATATCTTTTAACTTGAGGACAAACAACATAACAATGTACCAGTTAATGCAGTATTGATTTAAAGGTTGTTTTCTTTTATTTTCTCTTCTACTTAAATCCATTTTCACGAGTAACTATAAAGTACAAGAATTCGAAAAGTATATTCGATGGAGGTTCCCCTTTTCTATGTAAAAAAAAAACTTATTCTTGAAGATAGTGCGAAAATACTAAGAAATATGGTACGACAAAAACTCTCTTTTAATTTATTAATTATCAGAAATTATTTCACACTTATCGTTAAAGAATTTAGTTGTTGTTGTTTGTTACAAAGCACAAAGCTACACACACTCATTGTATCGTTTAAGTTTAGTTAGATAGATGGGTGTGTTGTAGTCCTATTTTAGGGATTTTGTTGCTTTTCTATGAAGACGGATCGCTGTAGTAGTAAAAAACGTCGAATATGATGTTTCACATAATTTGAAGTTTGATATGACAGAGAACACAATTTAGTATGAGATAAAGTTCAGGCAGAGTCATAAGTAAATACACGAGGATTATCTGGATGACGCGTCCTTAATACAGCAGTAAAAGAAAGAGTGTTTGATTTGGTTGAATTTCGCGCAAACCCAGATAACAGCGACCTGCGCTAATCGTTCCTAATTTATCAGTTATAGATTAAAAGGTGTGATTCATTTTGAATTTCGCGCTAAACTAGACGAGGAATATCTGCGCTGACTGTCGCTGATACAGCAGTGAAAAACTAGAGCGAAAGCAGCGAGTGATCATCAGCAGCAGCCAACTCTTGGCTCTTGGGCAACTCTTATACTAACGAACAGTCGAGCTGACAGTCGTGTTATAACGTGCCTACCGCTAAGAGGGCGAACGTTTTTGGTGAAGGTGATTCGAATCCGCGATTCGCATATTGAGAATCGAGTGCTCTGATCATTACGTTATAGAAAGGCGAAATCATTGGCTTTAGTTACAGTGGAACTTCATATATTTTAATCGTGATTACTGTGCTAAGTCATGGAGATATATGTTTGAGTAATTAATGAAGATATGTTAGCATATATGAGCTAGGGACGTCTATCTTTCCGTTCAGCTTGTATTTTTCATTGTGTTTTTGACGATTAGAACATTCGCCTCTCAACCTGAGGGTCACAGGCTCAAATCCTGTCATTAAATATGCTCGCACTTTTAACCGTTGGTGTGTTTTCGTGAGACTGCTGTCCTCGAGAAACTTTGTGTGAAAAATTCGACAAACAAATAAGTCGTTTCCTTTTCAACACAGAGCTCGAGTAAAAATGCAATTCGCTTTTAAATTTTTAACAATTCGTCATGAATTAGAAGTCGTGTAGTTGGTGTATTTTTTTCCCAAATATTTGCGTATATAAGTGGATGGTTATTTCAAAACTCCAAACTATAGTATTATGACTTAGGTTGGGTTACGTGACATTCTGGAAACACTTCTTCATTCATGGGCACTTACTATTATTAAACAATCATGTGTTTTTTGTGTTTTTTTGTAATATTAACATGTAACCGTTCTTCCATCTTCTTTCGTCAAAAACTAAAACGTTGCTATTAAAGTGAACTTAGTGCAATTATTTTATAAAAGGTTTTAAAGATGAAGGTAGATAAAAGGATATCTAGCCATTATCCTTGCTTGAATAACGCAGTTACTCCTTCACTTCGCTGTGCCCTTAAAGGTTTCGCAATTAAAAGTGAAAAACTGCACGACATTCAAACCAATCGTGTTCACATCTTCACCACTTTCATGCAGTAACGACTCAATCACATAGTGCTGTGATTCCTAACAGAGCCTTATCAGCTAAAAACCTCGCGTTAAAATCATTGGCTGACAGCCAGTTGAGAGACTTCCGTTACCCACTCGCGTGAACTTTCTCCAAGTGCCTCCCCTGAGTAACCATCAACTTTATATTTTCCTGGATTCAATGGAATATCTTTGTTCAAGTTTCATTACATTGAAACCATCGTTTACGAACTATTAAGTGATACGAGTTTAGAGATCTTTGCATGAAGTTTATGACACTTGCAACGCACGTTTTCTTGCGTGACACGTTAAGAAAAAGTTTTAAACGATATTTTGGCATTATAGAAGTTGTTAAGCGCCTCTACCTCCTTTAACTACCCTGGGAAAAATGTGGGATTAATTATAAAACCTTTACCATAAATCACAGAATCCGGTACAAACCTAGGACGTTTACTCTCTTCCTGTTACTTCTAACATGAATTAATCCCGACTTCGTTATCTCCTGCTCTTCCACGTATTTAACGTGAATTATTCCTCTCTTTGTCACCTCTTGCCCTTCCACATATATAACGTGAATTAATCCCAACTTTGTCACTTCCTACCCCTTTCACGTATATAACGTGAATTATTTCCACCTTTGTCACCTCCTGCCACTTCCACGCATATAACGTGAATTAAGCTCAACTTTGTCACATTTTGCCTTCCACGTATATAACGTGAATTAATCCCATCTTTGTTATTTCCTGTCTTTCCATGTATATCTTTTCTATAGTTCTCTTCCATCAGAGGCTACTTCTCTTACTTTGTTTTACTAAACTATCCAAATCTCACCTTTCTGGTTCCTGTATTTATTACCACTAATGTTCAAATGTATGTCTTCTTTTCAATCTGTTATTTCTTATAACCAATGATACTTTTAAGGCAACTGCCAAATAAGGTTCTTTAAAAATGAGACAAGAAGCTTTAAAAGTTAAAATGCTTTTACTTTCTGGATTGAAAGCAATTTAAATTATAGGCAAATAAAAATATAAAATGGTTATGTTATATTTTATATTTTCGGAGCCCAACCGTTTTAATGGCCTATAACTATTTCGAGTTTGTGACCTTCCGAAAACTTTCCTGAAAATTTGCATAAAATATCTTAATGTTCAACAAATATCACGCGATCTTTAGTCTTTGTATTACTCATTTCTAGCCATTGTTACAAGAGTCAGCTCGCAATTTGTGAAGTTTTATTGAAACAAAACAAAGCTAAATTTGATTATGAAGTCTTGAAGTTATATCAGAATAAAGATAGTAGTAGAGATTAGACCTATTCTTTTCTAGGACCAAATATTATCCTCAACGAGTTCAAAGTTCAGGTGTTTTTCAGATTAAATATGTGGTAACAATTGCAAATATCTCTATACAGAAAGTAGGCCCAACATGGCCAGATAGTAGCCAGTCATTACCATCCACCGTTAACTCTTAGGTTACTTTTATACCAACGAATAGTGGGATTGACCGTTACATTATATCATCTCTACGGCTGAAAAAGTAAGCATGTTTGGTGTAATGGGGATTCGAACCCGCGTTCCTCGGATTACACGTCGAGTGCCTTAACCACCTGGCCATGCTGAGCCTGTTCGCTATTTGAACCATGATACGAGATATTCTATTCTGTCAAACTCAGTTTACATATTTAACTTCAGCTTTTAAAAGATAATGCATGTGCAACTCTGCAAAAATGTTGTATTTGTCTGCGGTGCTGAAATCGACGATCACTGAGAAAGAGGAGATATAACAAAGAATTACAAATATAAACCCTAAATTGTTTGTACAACTATCCTATTGTTTGTAATTTATATACATACAAGCTGATGACTAACACGTCCTTTGTTCCCGTTATGAATTTACAAAGACTGAGGGGTGAATGATACGATAAACAAAACAAAAATCCTAAATTTCAAACAATTTATTTATAACATAACATACCATTATGGTATTCATTTACTCAACAAAATTTTTATACAAATTTTAATAACTCAATATCTATATATTTAACACATGATATACACTGTATGATGGCCAGGGTGACTTTGCAAGAAGAGGTAGCGTAGGGTGCTCTCTGTTACCACTTTCAAGGTATCACGTGATTACTTACTTGACGGTTATTGGTGGCAGAAATTTATTACAGAATTAGTTGAAGGTTCATGTGTCAAAGTAACTTAAAGCTCTTCATGTTAACCTTATGATGGAAACTTCAGCTTAGTTTACATATTATTATTATAATGGCGGCCATTTTTTTTTCATTGCAAACCTCCAAGGTAAGTGCTTGTACACACTTTGATAAATGCATATATATGTCGTTTTTGTGCCTCGACTATGTTGTATTATAGAAAGTTTGATAAACTATTTTTCTATAGCACTATCTAATGTTAATTTACGCCAAAGATAAAATGCTCATCAATAACAGTAACTCTTGTATAGGGGGTTGTGGACACCCATTAATATGCCCCTTGTTCCTAACTGTCATCCCATAATGTTTGGTTGAGAGTGGTCTAGCGACCTAGGATTTTTTATACAATAAACAAAGATTTTTCATTATACATATAGCTAGATAGATAAATTTATGTATGAACTTTTCATTATAGTATATCAGATGAAAAAGTATATCTCTTGGTAAGAATAAACGATCTAGCTCCCCCCCCACACACACACTGGAAAGGTTATTGCGGCTCACACCTGGTGGCTGTTCGACTCTTGAAGTATTTTAGGTTTTGGTAAGAATAAGTAACACTTATTTACACCTATCCTCCGACTCTCATGAATACGTTATTATGGCCTACCATAGGAGTCAAACAACCACCAGGTAATTTATCTCAAGCTTTTCGCTAAGAGCAAGGGAACAAGCACATTTGTCTTCAGATAATAATAGCCCTCGGGCTAATCAATAGATTTATGAACGTACAAGACTAGTCTATGTGTGTGTGTTGTATAATATAAGGCAGCCGTGCTCGCTTCTAACATAAGTGGAATGACAAGGGTTTGTTGGTTTTACTCTGTGTCTCTCTCTGCGTTTTTTTTATATGTGCAGGGTTTTGTACAGTTAAAGTACAATCGTTAGTGAGTGTAGTGTTGGCGTTGTCCTTAGAAACTGGAGCAAGTGATTTACGAGTCAATGAATAGAAATCCGTATTTACACCTTTTGGTGCTGACACAGCAAGAGCTGTGAGCCAAACTAGCAAGAACAACAAAATAAATACGTTATCTCCGACTGGTGCTGCACAAAAAAAAAACTTTTTTATGTTTGGAAAATAAAACAAGTGAGATGAAGAAACAACAATTGATTCGAATCTTCAAGAGAAATGTTCGGCTCATGCTTGTTAACTTTGTCGGAATTTTTATAACTTTAGTTTTTTGGGCCTTTGTTTTCACACTATTACACTTTCACTTTACCTTTCGTTGTACCCGAAATGGTACAAAGCGTTCGACTCGTAATTCGAGAGTCGCGGATTCGAATCCCTGTCTCACCAAACATGCTTGCCCTTTCAGTCATGGGGGCATTATAACGTGACGCTTAATCGCACTATTCTTTGGTAAGATAGTTGCCCAAGAGTTGGCTGTGGGTAGTGATGAGTAGGTGCCTTCCCTCTTGTTTTACACTGATAAATAACACTGCAGATAGCCCTTGTGTAGCTTTGCGGGAAATTAAAAAAAACAACAAAATACAAAACAAAATATTACCTTTCGTTGAATGTAATAATTAAATAAAAACGTAAAAAGTGGGGGGAATGTAATGTTTACATCTTTATTTAGGAGTCATCGGTTGATCGTAGAGAATGTTGAACATCCGTGATGACGAGAAACTCACTTGAACTGGTATGGATGTTAAAACTTCTAGTAAAATAAAGTATACGACGACATCTAGACCAATTTAAGTCATGTTAACCTGAAAATGACCTAAGAAGGCCGAAACGATGTCCTCTACTTTATTTTAATAACCATACCAGTCGTCTTGAGATACATACAGAATGCTGAATACCTTTGATGACAGCTTTGAAACGAACTGTACCACGCAGAATGCCCACTAGAATACTACTGCAATCATCAGTGCACCCCTGGTGATATTTTTCTCCTAGAACAATTAGTTTTTCAGAAATATGCATCTGAAATGTGTTGTTGTGTCCATAATTTCCGTTTAGTTTATGCCAGTGGTTTATCATTAAACAAATAAACCTTTCAATCAAAAATAAATATAAACAACTTTCAGGCTAATACTCTCGTTCCTGATATAATTAAATTGTCATTATTTTAAATAAATTAGAAATATGATGTTTTAGAAGCAATTCCAAAATTAAAATATTAAATCATCTAAACGTGAGAAGATGCGTCATAAACTTCTGCACATTTGTTAAACAGCAAAATTCATTTATAGATAATTCGTGAAAGGATGACAAAAATGTTATTTAATTCGTTTTCAATAATTTATTTTTTTAAAAAGAATAAGCATAAAGTAATGTACTATTATCGTAGTATAAGAGACATTGGAAGTGCATTCTTTTCACATAAGTCAACTGACTTTCCAATACTATAGTATATATGTCATTAGAGTGCTTAGTGTCAATCATCCAATTAAAATAATTTAAACAGATTTCCTAGTAAAAACAATTTGTGTGTCATTGGAATGCTTATATCATATCACCATTTCTATATTAATGTAAAATAACAACTGAGTATCATACTTCATGGGTCAATGGAATGCTCAGATCCAAGCGTCCTTTTACATTATTTCTAGTGTCATAACACATGTAACATTGGAATGTTTAGATCAAATCACCCCTTTTAAACCAACGCGAAGCAATTTTCAATTATCACAGTGTGCCATTGGAATTCAAAGACGAAATGGCCAGCTTTTGACATGCACTAAAGAAAAGTTACTTTTCACTTTTTTTTTCTTTTCAACATCCATCCAGAAATTCTAACGAATACAAAATTCCATCTAGCAAAGTTGATATAATTTTATGTAACTTACGGCACAGTAAATTGTTTTCTCAGTAAACGTACGGCAGTGTTTTCTCGCTGACAACGTTCGCCCTTTCACATTCTACGTAATTTATGGCAACTTTCTTGAATCGTTCCAACACGGCCGTCTACCCATTCACGTCAGCCTTCTGGTATATATACTCAAAAGCGAGAGAAAAGAAATTCTTCTGTTTTTGTATTTGTTTGTTTATTAAAGCTAGAACGTAAATCAGATTTATAACTGAAAAATTAAAATATAAAGAAGTAGAACTGGAAACTTTGCAGAAAAGGAGAAACTTTCAGTGTGTTCTTGGCATTTTTTGCGCTTATGGTAAGTGTGATAACAAAGGGTTGAACCAACAACATGAAAACAATATACGTGTGTTCTTAAAAAAGTTTCGGAACTTCGGGGAAAATAAAAAATATCAGTGAAGAAATTCAACTTAGTTTTAAGTTATTTAAAGTTTTAAGGTCTAAAAGTGATTTAAAAGTTCTGTGTTTCATTTGTTTTTGTTCGATAATCAGACCAAAGCTACACAGTTGGCTTTCTGTGCCTGCGCCTATTGTATTTAAGTATGTAAATATTATTAGAGTGCTTAGAACGAAGCATCCAGTTAAAATCATTTGAGCCACCAGGAGGAAAGAAGTTCTATTAAAAAGTATATAATTATACTATAAATACCTTTATTAAAATGCTTATTATGTCAAATATCAAATAACTAACAGAGGCTCAGGAAACATTGACGATAAAATTAATATTTATCGCAAAAATATTCCATTAAATACAGTACTTATAGTATTATACAAGATAATTCTATAAGTAGAAACCAAAATCTGTAAATCTACTTGTTTTAGACCTAACATTAGTTAAGCCTTTATTATATATTGGCCTATGAGGAGATTAATTAACACTGCAACTTGAATGTGTCTATTGATTCAGTTTAATTAGGGTTAAACTTTACCGTGCTTAATACTACCAATAAATAAACTTTAGACCTTCTTTAAAACACTTAGGTAAACTTTTAATATGTTGCCTTAAAAAACTGTCTGTTAAAGTATGTTTATATCCGTTTTTTATAACATTTGAAATGAGTACACGTACATGCCTATTTAGATGGTGCGAGCGTATTTTCAGAACAGACAAAAAACTGAGTGTTATATTATAGAATAATTTTCAACTTAAACAGGGACATAACAGTTAATTAGATTTCAGATTGTAAAAAATAGTCCATTAATGTATATAATACCCTGGCAGAAGCATCTGTAAATCCCTCGAATGTACAATATGTCCCACCCAGCATGGTGCTCTTTCCGCAAGGAACTTCTAAAACCACAAATATAGACACGTAAGGTGTGCAGATTATATGTGTCGATGTGTTTATAATGTATGACTAGGCCGTGAATTATGTAATGGAAAGCGATGTGTGAAAGTATTACAAATTGTTCCACACAATCTACCGCGAATAAGACAATTCAGTAGTAGCAAGAATTTAGTTAATAAAAAGTGCCAAAACCGAAAATATAAAAACATAAAAAACAATGTTAATATTATATTTTTCCTGAAAGAATTCGTACAGCCAATTTACAGTGACTTTCCTTCGGAAATCAACAATCTCTGAGATTCTAACACAATTATAAGTATGCTTAACAGAACAGAAGCAGATATTTGAGCGAGAGGCGGAACTTCAAATAGTAATCACTTTGACCCTCCTCTAAGAATAACAAACCAAATAATGTTAAAAGGTGTGTGTATTCTGATAAAAAAAACATTAAATAACAATAAATTGTTGAGCACATCATGTTACTCGTTCAGTGATGTCAGAAAAAACGTCTGATGTAAATTTGACATGCAATTAGATTTTTATAATTTTCTTATATGTATAAGAAATAAAATATTTAGGGAAAAAATCAGCTTTAAAAGCTATGGCAATAAGTTGTTTATTTGGCGACATTTCGAGTAAACACTTTTATTCAAGCCAGAAACAATCCTGTAGTCACTAACTGAAAAGCTTGTTTCTGGCTAAAAAAAGGAGCGTTTACTCGAAACTTTGCCAAGTAAACGAATTATTATCATAGTTTTTAAAAGATTATTTTTCTCTGAAAATCTAGTTTCTTTATTTTATCTCTTTCGTGTTTGTTTTGCTTATACAAACATATAAATATAGGCCCGGCATAGCCAAGCGTGTTAAGACGTGCGACTCGTAATCTGAGGGTCGCGGGTTTGCATACCTCATCGCGCCAAACATGCTCGCCCTTTCAGCCGTGGGGGCGTTATAACGTGACAGCCAATCTCACTATTTGTTGGCAAAAGAGTAGCCCAAGAGCTGGCGGTGGGTGGTGATTACTAGCTGCCTTCCCTCTAGTCTTACACAGCTAAATTAGGGACGGCTAGCACAGATAGCCCTCGAGTAGCTATGTGCGAAATTCAAAAACAAATAAACTTACCACACTACAAATCGGGTTTAGATACCCTTAGTGAGCAGAGCATGAATAGCTTTTTGTGCTCAACTTCAAAGGAAAAATAAAAAAAAAGTTAAGAGACAATGAAACCCGTCTATTTGCTATTGAATGTGAATAAAAAAACATATCACCAATATCTATAGACTTCACTGAGATAGCTAAACCTAAATTAAATACACAAATGTGCGTTACAGAACACGTCAACAAAGGTAAAAAGCTTCGATAGAAAGCAAATCCAAAGTTAGATACCTGTTTGTTTGTTTGTTTCTTGAATTTCTCGCAAAGCTACGCAAAGAGCTATCTGCGCTAGCCTTCGTTACCTAGCAGTGTAAAACTAGAGGGAAGGCAGCTAGTCATCACCACCCACAGCCAAGTCTTGAGCTACTATTTTACCAACGAATAGTGGTATTGACCGTCACGTTATAACGCCCCTATGGCTGAAAGGGAGAGCATTTTTAGTGTGACGGGGATTCGAACCCGCGGCCCTCAGATTACGAGTCGAGTGCCTTAACCATTTGGCCGTTCCGGGTCTAGTTACTAATGAAAGAATGAGGACACACACACTCTAACCACATTAAAGCTAAATTTGTATTTAAAATAGTATTATATTTATAGGTAAATATAAACACTTATCTGCTACTTTCTCCTGAGAAAGACTTGGTTAACACACCATGTTTTAACAAGATTCCCACGAACGTGTTCAGATCTTTAATGAAGGATAAAATGCACACTCCTTAATTAAAATCTTTTAAGTAACTTTCATACAAATTCAATCATTCTTGTAGTTGTAATAAGTTTAAGGAAATTAGTCTGAAAGCTTGTTCAATATTTTCTTTAATGGTACACACCCCCAGAGAAAGTTCGGATTATTAAAAGCAGGAAAACATTTGGTCGGTCTTTGCGCCCTTTCACAAACACACACTTACACACAAATATTATTACATTACCTCTACCAGTTATCATTGGAGAACTAGAATATCACAGAAATTAGGTGTTAGCACTAAACGGGACCACAAAACTGACAAATGAAAAGACACCATTTTTTCAGGGTCTTTTACTAATAATTGTCTTACTAAATGTCATTATTCGAGTTGACTATTTACTACTTCCACGTGAAATAAACAAACCAAAACCTTTATAAAATGTCAAAAATTCTGTTAAAAAAAGTGAGCTATAGGTTTGTTTTGTTTTGTTTGTTTTTTGAATTAAGCACAAAGCTACACAATGGGCTATCTGTGCTCTGCCCACCACGGGTATCGAAACCCGGATTTTAGTGTGTAAGTCTGCAGACATACCGCTGAGCCACTGGGGGGCGTGAGCTATAGGAAGAAGATGAAATGACCTTTTTAGATGCACAATAAAATTAGGTGGAACATCCTATCACTGCTTTATTTAAAGTACAACTAATACTCCTTTATGTTGTTACTGTTTTAAATTAAGCACAAAGCTACACAATGGGCTATCTGTGCTCTGCCACTACGGGTATCGAAACCTTGATTTTAACGTGATAAGTCCGCAGAGGTGCCGCTGAGCTACAGGGGAGGGATTCCTTTATGATAAATGGTTTGGTGTGCACAACCCCTTTTAAATCATGAAGCATATTATTTATTACTTGACCCCACGAACTGCAAACACAACGTAAAACACTTTTATATTAGAGTTACAAGAATGGATAAAAGAGAGTTGAAGGAAACTAATTTGGGCACGCAGTTTCTTTTTTATTTTTTGTTTTCTGTTTAACGCGAAGTATCCAGGTGGTAAGATATTACGTGTGGCCTATGAATTTTGTTCGTGTGTTGGTTTAGTTTTAAACAAACTAAAAGGGAAGAACGAAAGTCATTAATGTCAGATGGTTCACTATGTCGCCATTTTTATTCCTGATATCGGTGCAGTTCACATTATATTAACAGCCGAGACGGTCAATATTGCACAGTTGCAAAGCTCTGCCATCTTTTCTGCTCTGATCATATTTTCTCAAAACTGTAGAAGTTCACTAGTCGACTAACAATGACTAAAGAGTTGTTTTAAATTTAAATTAAGCAGGTACAACTATTGACAGCATAGATTTGCTTGCATGCTAACAAAGTAAACCTGTCACTTGTTATGCAGAAGTTTTTGACGTATTAAGTCTATTATAGCCTATTATGTTGCGGAGCAAATATTTTTCTTTGTTCTTTATTGTTCATAAACTCAAAAATATGAGATATGCATATCGTATTCATTGATGAGTTTGGATTGATTTGTTTTGTTTTTCATCAGTAGTCAATATGTCATTCTTAACAGAGAGGTTTGAAACGACTCTATTAGAATGTTTAATTTTCAACATAAAGAACTGCTTTGATTTCTGTTTGATCGAAAAGACAAGAACAACAGAACCACAAATTCCAACTGGAATTTGATGAATGGTTTCTTGCTGTTTTATGATAGGTACGTGATATATTTTCTATTCAATTCCACGTTTTCTTTGCCGCTGGCTGGATTGTTCGGTAATCTGCATATCATCTAATCTGGTACGCAAACATATATACATTCATTTGAATTTAAAATATGATAAGTATGTATGTGGTGATAAGCATGTTTTCTATCAAGCAAAAAATGCTATTTAACATAAAGAACCATGTCTCATCAATACATTACACTTGTATAACGGTTTATACATACATATGTATGCACATTATTATAAAGGGAGATTCTAAAATCCTTTGAAGAGTAAATAATTCAGAAATAAAAAGATATAAGAAGATAATTTTTAGTGTTTTGGAATGAGATGCTGCGGACCTAATCTGGGGCAGTATCACTAGAGTTGTTAAAGGTTGTATTTGTTCGTCATTACTTCTTACAGAAGGCATCAAATGACCAGAATAACAATGTCAAAGTGGGAGATAATGAAAAGTGAAGCATTTTAAACAAAAAATCACTTATAAAACAACCAAAAGTTCGAGGCATAAATATTTCTTTTTCCACGCGTTTGGAGTTGTGTGAGGAACGGGGAAAATTCCACAACAACAAAGTTTGTCCTCAAACCTGATTTTGAGGTGTAAGGTCAAAATTTTCCACCTCTGCGTACTACAGACTCATTTACGTACAGATACAGTAAAACCGTTCTTAATGTAAAAAAATAGTAGTCAGTCCCACTATTCTTTGGTAAAAAATAGCCCAACAGTTGAAGGTGATGTTGGCTAACTGCCGTCTTTCTAGCCTATTACTGCTAAATTACGAACAACAAGCACAGGTTGTCTTCGAGTAGTTTTGTGCAAATTTCATATCAGAACCAATCACCTTTGCGATTGATATTTGTGGAATTTGATGCATATTAATGAAATTTGGAAAGGATATTACTTTGAAGTCGACCTTGAATGAACCCCAAAGATATTGCCACAGAGAAGAGCCACAACGTTTTGTTTCATATGACCAACAATTACCTTCATACATTTGAGAGTCAGTGGTCTCTTGAGTCACACAGTATAATTAAGGTTTTAAATTATATTAATTATCTTTATTTATCTACTTGGTGCATCAGCACGTATTCTAGATAGAAGAAGAAAAATAATTAGAATTATCAGACGAATACCTGAGATTGTAGTAACTGACTCTAGTTTCATCCAGTTTCTTAAACCATGGACGGACTTTAACAGTTGTAGACAAAAAAGCAAGATACACGTCGTTTCAAAATAATATAACTGTTTCACTATCTTTCGAAACACTTAGAATGATAAGAAGCGAACATTAAATCGATTCGTACATGATATTAAGTTTTGAGGTAACCATGGTGATATACCGTGTGACGCCTTTTTTTTCTCATGCACACTTAAACAAATTACTTTATGATTTCAACTTCAACTTTCTTCAGAAATTACGACGTTTCTTGGTTTGGTTTCAACTAAATTTCTTGCAAAGCTACACAAGGATTATCTGCGCTACCTTTCCCTAATTTAGCAGTTAACGACCAGATGGAAGGCAACTAATCATCACCACCCATTGCCAACTAGTGGGCTACTCTTTAACCAAAGAAGAGTGCAATGGAACATCATCCTATAACACTCCCAATGCGGAAAGGGCAAGCTACTTTGGTTGAGGGGGTATTCGAACCCGCGACTTGTAACCACCTAGTTATGACGGGCCAGATGTTTTTTGAATGATTTTTATTTACAGTTATGTTACTGATAGTTGAAAGGTAAATTTTGTATTTGTAAACTATTTAAAGAGTCAATTTTGAATCTAAATTTGCTACCCCCCAATATATAAGCTGTAACTTACGACCTAGAGCCTTCACTGTTTCATGTTTTGTTTTCCTTTTTTTTTCCATATTATTTAAATTCTCTCTGCGTGTAATGAAATTTTCTCCACCACGCTAATTATTTTTATTATGTCCTTTCTTACTGACCAGGTGGTTAAGGCACTCGGCTCGTAAGCCACGGATTGAGAGTTCGAGTCTCCGTCACACCAAATATGTTTGCTATTTTAGCCGTGGAGGCATTATAATGTGATGGCCAATCTCACTGTGCGTTGATAAAATATTAGCCCAAGAGTTGGCAACGGTTGGTGACGACTAGCTAGCTGCTTTCCCTGTGGTTTTACACTGTTAAATTACGGACGCCTAGCGCAGATAGCCCCCGTGTAGCTTTGTTCCCCAATGGCTCAACTGTAAGCATCAATATTTATAATGCTAAAAACCTGACTTTGATACCCGTGATTTTTTAAACATTTTACTCAAGCTAATATTATAGAAATCTGTGAAAATATCAGGTATACTTTAAACTAGAAAAACAAATCGATTTCAAACTCTTCAGACGCATTTGTAAGCTTATTTTACTAAGCCTTCTTTTAACATCGTGACCCCTGTGAAGAAAAAATATAGCGATGTCTCGCACGCTGTTCGGTCTCTTGCTGACTACATTCACCGTATCAAATTTGATAAAGTAAACTCCACTGACAACTATACTATAAACGCATTATTCTTGCTTGTTATTCCAAAGCTAATCTATTCAGTTATATTCATAAGTGCCAAACAAGTAAAAACGATAATAATATCGGTAAAAATCCCTAAACATATTTGGTGATGTTACATCTTAAAGTAATTGACGAAACATTTTTACCCCCAATCACGAATGCAACAGCTTTGCTTACCAATGTTGAAATGTCTTGTTTCCAGAAATTCGCACAAAGCTACTCGAGAGCTATCTGTGCTAGCCGTCTCTCATTTAGTAGTATAAGGCTAGAAGAAGGCAGCTAGTCATCACCAACCACGGCCAATTCTTGGGCTGTTCTTTTATTAACGAATAATGGGATTGACCGTCACATTATAACGCTCCCACGGCTGAAAAGGCGAGCATGTTTAGTGCGGCGGGTATGCGAACCCGCGATCCTCAGATTATGAGTCGCACGACTTAACTCACCTGACCAAGCCGGGCCGGTTGAAATGTAAAAACCCCTAAATAGGGATGTGACGTAACGTCATGAGATAACTGCTTTTCTTAAGTAGTAAATTAATTGTTGTTGTTTTTTTATATATGCGCTTTGAGTCACTTTATTGTATTCGATAATCACTTCGTTTGCACATTTTATGCACAAGTGTTAAGCATAGCCGCCCTTAAGTTTATACTGCAAATAAAAGAGAAAAACAAACTAGCAGCTGCACCTGAAACATTTTCATTTAACAGAATTGCTGCGTTTACTGTCACTCCTGGAACGCATATACAATAGAAATAGTGAACTGCGCCAACAAACTGACATCGCTTGGTTGTTCATGGTGTCAGAAAACATGCAAGTTTATGCATTTATTTGGTTGGCCTTAACCACAAAACCCAGGTGGTTAAGGCGCTCGACTCGTAATTCGAGGGTCACGGGTTCGAATCCCGGTCGCATCAAACATGCTCACCCTTTCAACCGTGGGGCGTTATCATGTGACGGTCAATCCCACTATTCGTTGGTAAAAGAGTAGCCAAAGAGTTGGCGGTGGGTGATGCTGACTAGCTGCCTTCCCTCCTGTTTTACACTGCTAAATTAAGGACAGATAAATTAGCGCAGATAGCCATTGTGTAGCTTTGCGCGAAATTCAAAAACAAACAAGCATAAAACTGCGCATTAGATTATCTGTTCTCTCCTAATCAAGAGTGCCAAACACGTCAACCTGAAAAACTTACAAGTGAGCCATTAAGGATGGAAAGGGGGAACACGTCTTGAAACCCAAGATTTGCAGATTTTTTATTGATTCAAAAAATTTACTGCCATAGTGAATTTCCATAAAAAATACAAAAAAGAAAACAATAATTATCAGTCGAGTTCAGCAATTACTTCACTTTAATGATAAATAATTTTTTTTATAAAAAAGACATTTTGAACTAATCACGTTGAATAGGCCTGGTGCTACCTTGAATAAAAAATAATTTATATCATAAATATTTTCTTCGTGAAAATATAAGTAAACAATTATTAGATTGAATTTATTTTCAAAGCTTTTTTTTCCCCATCATCACTAGTGACAGCTCAATAATTCGTACATTTCATTTACTAACATACTACTTGAATAAAAAAACTTGTAAACCATTTTTCTCTCAAATTCCCCCTGACTATGACAGCACCTAAAGTCTAATGCTGACTAATTCGTTTTAGTTTGGGTGTTCAAAAGTTTCAAAGAGTTTAATTAATCACAAAGTACGCACAATCTCATAATCAGATTTAGAGTTATTCAGTCTTTTGTATCTGACAAAATATGAAGCTTAAGAAGGAAAAGTCATCGTTAAACACCTACTTTAAGAGGTCATATCATTTATCGTTCTTCAATTTTATTCTTATAAAAATTTCATTACATTTATTTTCTACCGATGAGTGATTTTTGATGTTGTCATTTGGTACACTATGAATAAATACTTAGATGTTTTTTATTTAATAATTTTGTTTCCATGACACACCCTAGGAGCACATCCACTTTTTGGCAAGCAGAATTCTCGAGCCATTGCAAACTGTGTCTTAACTCGGAATTTAGTTCATTAAAAAATTTTAAAAAAAGAAGTTTCTTAACGGGAGAAAAAGAACAACAATTTATAAGTCAATTCGTATTGGTTAATGGGTATGGTCAAGCGTGTTAAGTAATCCGAGGGTCGCGGGTTCGAATCCCGGTCGCACCAAATATGCCCGCCCTTTCAGTCGTGGGAACGTTATAATGTGACTGTCAATCCCACTATTCGTTGGTAAAAGAGTAGCCCTAAAGTTGGCAGTAGGTGGTGATGACTAGCTGCCTTCCCTCTAATTTTACACTGCTAAATTATGGATGGCTAGCGCAGATAGCCCTAGAGTAGCTTTGCACATAATTCAAAATAAACAAACATATTTAATTAGCTCATATGGAAACTACATAATGTTTAGCAGAAATTAAGAAAGCAAATGTTTAGCTTATATCGACTTACATAAATAATAAAGCAGTTGTATGTTATTGTTGAAATTATTCGGGAAATTGGAAAAATGTGAAAGCAGGCCTAACGGAGTGGTTTTCGCGCTAAAAAATTTTTAAAAGCGATCTACATTAATACCGAATCAGATTTGTTAAATTTCCGTAAAGATGATCACATGCCAATCAGTGGCATGTCTACGGACTTACAACGGTAGAAATCGGTTTTCGATACTCGCGGTTTCCGGATAGCCCATTGTGTGGCTTTGTGCTCACCTTTGAAGAAACAAAACTAGACCGCAAACAACCTACATCTTTTCGTTTGTTTTTGTAACGTTATGAAGTGGTTACATGTTACGCTTTTCTTTACAAAATAAATACATTAAGACGATAATCAAAACTGTTATATTTATAGGCCTAAGAGAAAGTGAAAAAGAGCCGAAAATACGAACTTATTAAATATTTGTTACTACTTTTGAATAGACACCAAAAAATGAATACATGCATGCCAAGGTATGCACACTTACTTGAACACGTTGGCTTATGCATCACATTAAACATGTTTCCTTTCTAATTACGTTATGATAAGTTTTGAAAAAGGCAAATTAACTTACAAATAAACCTTAAGTATTTCATACACACACATACATATATAGATATATATACAAACATAATATATTTTATGGATTTTACTCTCTGTTTCCAAGGCGTCTCACCTTCAATATGTTTCTGAACGGTTGTGCCGATAACAGCAAATAAGTGACACATGATAATGTTCAAGTGCGCAAATTTAGTCATTTTAACTTTGGAAACGTTTCTTAACCAGACGAAACTTTTTCTCCCTTGTAGTATTATCCAAATGCTTTTCTATTGTAGAAGTCAGTGCACTTAGCCTCTCTGATCACTTCGATTACAATAACCAATCTATTCCTGTTCTGCGTGTCCTCCTGTTTGTAGGACAAACTGAAAAGTCGTAGGTACGACAGCGTCAGTCTCCTGAGGCGTTGAGGCTGCAACGGGTCCAGCCGCACGAATGCAGGCTTCACGGCTGTACGCTATAACAGGGAAACCAGTGAAGGAACGAACATTCCTCGCGCCCCCTACTGTTTTAGATACGTGCTATAGACGCTGTTTCTTATGTAAATTGTGAAGGTGAAGCTATTGTTATTACTAAATTCAACAAATGATTCTGAAATATTATAAAAACTTCCATTTTTTTCCGACGTGACTAAATTTAATTGCTACGTTATGTACAGTAATGTCTGAGCGAAATATAATAAATTTCGGTTAAAGTAAGCAACGTACTTAAAGTGAAACGAAAAACCAGCCTGGACATGAGCATAGCTTAGTATACTTTTCTTACGGTTATTATTATGAAGATTATAATGCACTGTTCTCTCAGTTGGGTATCCTCGTCGTTAACGATAGTTTTGCTTTGATACCAATAATGTCTATTAAAAAATCTGCCTACTAGCTTAAGATATTTTGGTTAAGCCTAAGTATATTTCTAAATCATCAAACATTTTTTTTCATAATAAAATCGTAATAATAATAAAATATATGAATTAAAATAAAAACTAATGACATTTGATATACCGTTTGCTGGCTTAACATGGCAAAGCGTATTAATGTGTCGCAATCTGAGGGTCGAGGGTTCGTATCTCCGTCACACCAAACGTGCTCGCCCTTTTCATCGTGGGGGTGTATGATTAGACGGTCAATCCCACATTTCGTTGGTAAAAGAGTAGCCTAAGAGTTGGCGGTAGGTGGTGATGACTAGCTGCCTTCTCTCTAGACTTACACTGCTGAATTAGGGACGGCTAGCTTACATAGCCCTCGTGTAGCTTTGTGCGCTAGGTCAAACGGGTAATGATTAAAGCCAGCTGTTACAACTAATAAAACTACAGTTTGCTTACAAGCAACGTTTTAACAAACCTACATAGAACGTTAATCTTTATTTTTATTTAGTGTTATCATTAAACCAACGTCTCTGCATGTTTATTCCTGATAGAAGAGACTCTGCTCTTATTCTTCTACATCTCTACAAGTTTCTGCCTGAGAGTAAAAGCCCCTTCGCTAATATTTCTACATCTCTACAAGTTTCTGCCCGAGGGTAAGAGAGCCTTCGCTAATACTTATACAGTCTCTACATTCTCCTGCCTGAGAACAAGGACACTGTTCTAATACTTTTACACTGTGAAAAGTTCCGTGTAGAGCCTTAAAAGATCCTTCTGCAAAACATAAATCTAATCATTAAAACTTAAAACTTCAATAGATAATTTAATAAAGATCTTCGACAAAGTCGGTTTGTTCTGAATTACTCATATATTTAATATAGTATTTTTGTATGGCTTCAGAAACGAAACTTTTAAGACATGTATAAAATGAATAACATTCAGAAATCCTGATAAGTTCTGTTTCGCTATAATCTTCATTTGTTTCTTTTTGATTTCATATCATTACATTATGGTTTGTTTAAATATTAAATCTCTTTTGAAAAACATTCATCTCGAAAACCTCTCAAGTTTCTCTTAATAAACCACTTCCTAGAAATAGTGACACACACACATACACGCTGGGGTTTGTTTGTTTGTCAAATGTTCGCACAAAACTATATGAGGGCTATCTGCACTAGCAGTTTGTAATGTTGAAGAAATAGAGTAAGAGAAAGACACCATGTCGATACCGCCAACTCTTGGGCTTTTCTTTACCAGCTAATAGAGGAATTGACCGCAAATTATCACGCTCTCATGACTAAAACGGCTAGTATGTTCCACAACGAGATTCAATATAGCAAGTCGTAGAAACTAACAAGCCATGCTAGGCCTCAATATGAATACGGTAAAGTTGAATGAATTGCTTCCGAGGTACCACCTTCTACATACACAATTCTAGGCTACACTTCTGTATACCATTGGTTCATTCATCTATTATATTATACGTAAAAACACGTATGACTCACAAATTAACATTATTTTATAAATCTATAGCTGAAGCGAAATAACATGGATATATATATCCATCGCAGAAATACCAAGTTTTCAAGTTATTACATTATTTCTTATTTGCATCTCAAACACACGTATTTACTTTAAATCAATTTTCTTATAAGGTTAGCAGTAACCAATTGAACATGTAATTAAATTGGAAGGTATAATTTACAAGACAGTCTGTGAATTTTAAATTACTGTTATCACGCAAAGGATATCTTCAGTAAGTTAGAGAGTAAGAAAATCTTGGTAAATTTACGATAAAATGCGAAAAAGAATTTAATTTCTAATATGAAAGGAAAACATGGAATTAAAACAATATTTGTATGTGTTTGTTTGTTTTTGAATTTCGCACAAAACTACTCGAGGGCTATCTGTGCTAGCCGTTCCTAATTTAGCAGTGTAAGACTAAGAGGGAAGGCAGTTAGTCATCACCACCCACCGCCAACTCTTGAGTTACTCTTTTACCAACGAATAGTGGGATTGACCGTAACATTATAACGCCCCCACGGATGAAAGGGCGAGCACGTTTGACGCGACCGAGATGCCAACCCGCGACCCTCAGATTACGAGTCGCATGCCGTAACACGCTTGGTCATTTGTATGTGTTAACTCAAAAGGCTTCACAATGAGTTATGTGTGATATTGCAAGGACTACAATAAAAGGTGAACAATATAATAAAAATTACTATTACAGTCTGGCTCAGTATGGCCATGTGGTTAAGCCACTTCGATTCCAAATCTGAGAGTCGCGAGTTCAAACCCCCGTCACACTATTCAATCGTATGGGTGTTATAACGTGATGGTCAGTCTCACTCTTCGTGGGTGAAAGAGTAGCCCAAGGCTGTGAATGATGATAACTAGCTGCATTCCCTTTACTCTTACACTGCTAAATTAGGGATGGGCAACACAGATAACCATCGTGTGGCTTTGTACGAAATTCAAAAACAAAGAAACCACTGTGGCCTGTTTTAAGAATAAAATGTTTGTTTATCATGAATCAGTTTGTGGTTTTAAGTGATTTATTTGGCCTAAATTTCATGTAAGTGATCGTTATTGCTTCTCCTGTATCGTATGTGTATATATTATAGTGTGAGCACTTTGTGAAAGTAAGTTACTATCTTTTTTCGGTAAATTGGCCCTATACAACTATGAAATGTAAGCTCTCTGACCACGAGAATAGAAATACTGGTATTTTCAACTAGAACGGCATTGTATACACACACTGGCTGAAGGGCCAGGTCAGAGTTTCCGATTATTCAGGAATTGTCACCATTAATTTTGAGCTACTTACCAAAAGAAAGACTCCAGCCAATAGTTCAATGCGTTACAATAACAGGATTCGTTGTCTTTGTACAAAGAGCTCACTTCTGAAACTGCAATTGATATTCAAAGGCACTGTAAATCGAACGTTGGACAATTTTATTTTATATCCCAGTTAACTTCATTTTTTTAAATGTATTCAATTGCATATTCTAAGTGTTTCGAGCTATTGAAAACTACGTTATCTATATATTAAATTATATTAGCGAGTGTAAAACAAGTGACACTAGATACGTATCAGAATGAATAAGTACTTCACGTATTTTCTCGTCTTTAAGTAAAGCTGTTGTCTTGTCTCATTAGTCTATATGTCCCCCCAGTGGCTCAGCGGTATGTCTGCGGACTTACACGCTAAAATCCGGGTTTCGATAGCCCATTGTGTAGCTTTGTGCTTAATTCAAAAACAACAACAACAACAACAATAGTCTGTATGTTGATGAAATGGCCGTTGTTGATAATGTTACACATATACAGTTGTGCCGTCACGTTTTCTTAGATTCGTATTGTCGAACTGGAGCACAGATGACGCAGAAATTCCTCGTCTGTAACCCCCTTTTTTACAACCACCATTTCGACAAACGATAAAGTAACGATGGCAGTGAGAAAAATAGCGTAGTTTGCTTAAGCATTCTTTTAATAGCAAAAACTTGTTTTTAACAAATCTAGAATCGTTAATGTGTAGCATTTGTCTATATGACAGTTCGCCAAGTTTAACAAGCCATTACGTGTTCTTGAATACAAGGCCGCTTTCCATCAGAGAGCAACTTATAAAGAACGATTTTAAATATTCAGTGACTAAAATGATATATTTGGTTTGGAGAAACGAATAAAAAAATAAAGTGTAATTTAATTAGTTATTGAATAAAACCTAATTAAAATTTTTAATCTAAATACCATTATTCCACGTTGATTATTTCATTGAAGGAGCATAGTGAAAGAGACCCAAAACTATTTTACAAAGATAAATGTTGTTTTATTAAATATGTTTTTAGATGTGGTTTCCAAAAAGGCTAAACAGGCATTTTAAAATCTTTCTAGTGTAATTGGTGTCGTTCAGTTATCAGTATGATTGTTGGTTTACTCGCCTTGATAACGAGAAATGATTATTTCTCTCAGATAATCTGGACTAATGGTGACACAATGAATAGCATGCAAGACTGTTATTCTGAAGTGTCTTGAATTGGGCTCTCCTACTGTAAAAAGTAAATCGTGTTTTGTACTTTGGGGCCTGGTTGCGTTATAAAAGTTACGTCAAATCCTGCTACTCAATTACAGTAGCCCAATAGCACTGTGTAACATTTTTACTTTTTCTTGTTCCTGGGTAGCAAGTGTTATTTACCAATTGCTTACGCCTCAAGTAAATGGAAAATACCTATTGTTTTCTCTTGAAACTTTGCTTTTGTGATTTGAATAACAAAATTTTCGAATTTATCCATTTTCCAAAACATTCCAAGTAGATTCAATGCTGAGCAACTGATAGAGAATTTTCTCGAACTTACAAGAATTTTAAAGAACTTTCTAGAATGTTGTAGAGCTTACAATAATTTTCAAGAACCTTTTAGAAATTTCTAGAACGTTCTATAGTAATATACATACAGAGGCTCACCAGTCACCACTTCAGTTTAGTTCTAGTTGCCTATGTGAACATATAAACCTATCTGATTTTATTAGAGATGGCATCAAGAAGCTACAAGCATTCTGCTATGTATGTGGCCAGTTTATCAAGACAAAAGCGAAAAAATGCTCTGTGACAGCATCCGCTAAAATGTGTGAAGCCTACAAGGCGTATTTCAGCATTCTGTCGGAGATCAAGACAAACCCTGGGCACCTCATTTTACCTGCGACAACCGCAAAAAAGCTCTAGAAGGCAAGATGGACAATTTTTGCTTGCTTGAATAGTAAGATTTTATATTATACAAATTTTAGACCTTTAACATTTAAATATCTTTTAATTTATTTTTTCTAATTTCCAATAGTATAAAAAAATATCACATATAAAATATTTTGCATGAACCTCTTACATATTAGTTATGGATGAAATAAATTTATTCTTCATAATAACAATTTTATTTTGCTCTTTTACAGGATATTACAGAGGTGAAAAGAGAGCCATGAAATTTGTTATTCCAAGAATTTGTCATGAACCCACTGGCCACTCAAGCAATTATTACTTCTGTATGGTGGACCCTTCGAAACGTCTCGCTAGCAAGAATGCATCTCCTATCATGCATCCCGACCTCTTGATAAGGAGTCCGGAGCCTTCAAGTACCTTCGAGACTTCTTCTCTAAGCTGTCTGAGGCAAAGGTTAAAGCTGTTGTCTTCGTTGGACCACAAATAAAGAAGATCCTGGAGTGCACAGAATTCTACAAATAGCTCAGTAAGAAGGGAAAAAAACTTGGGGCAGCTGTGTCTCAGTGGTTCGGGGCTTCTTGGGCAATCACAAGGCGGAAAATTATGTGGAACTAGTTGAGGCTTTTGTGAAGAATTACGCCAAAATAGGCTGCAGAATGTCCTGAAAGTCCATATCCTTGACTCTCGTCTTGATAAATTTAAGGAGAACATGGGAACATACTCAGAGGAGCAAGACGAGTGCTTCCACCAAGATATACTGGACTTTAAACGCCGCCACCAAGTAGCGTATAACGAAAACAGAGGCTGATACGTGAAAGTGATTTACATTACAGTCGTAAAATCTCGAAAAACTACTCACTTTTAAACATTTTTGTATACCTTTAGTGTGAATATATATAAATCTTGATTTTTACGTTCTTTTATTTTGACCTTATGTGAATGAAAATGTGCAAATTTGCCCGTTTTTACAAAGAAAATAGGTTAATTAAGTTTGAAGGAAATAATGACCATTTTCTGTACTTTTATAATATAAGCGATTAAGAAATAACGCATACTATCCAGGAACAAAATTTGTGTTAAATAGTGTTATTGGTAAAATAGTGTGTTGAGTATCTGTTATTTTTCTATTCCCTCACTTCCTAAATTAGGAATGTCTTTTGCAGGTAATTTTCAAGTAACCTGAGCGCGAAAATTCAACAGACAAACAACGCAAAGTATACAGTAAGGATTTGGATCCATTCTCAAACAGATTATTTGTCGTGTGACATCAGCTGCGTTTCATTGACTTTATAAGGAAGATATGACGTCATTAAATAAACCAATTGAAAATTAAAATCCCATTTTTTAGAACATTTTTTTGAGCTTATCATACAAAACGAATGCCATGATATAACATAATGTTTAAGGACAAAAAGGGACCTGTAGGTCCATCTCTGCTATCCCATCCTATAAGCCAAATTAAAATTATTAAAGATGAGTTTATCAATATTTCACAATATTCTCTGATCTGAGGTCAAAGTTAAATCAAAACAGCTTTTGTTTCAGCTCAATATAATAATTTAGCTGGACCACAGACCTCTTGTTGTGTGTTAACCACTTAGTATACGTAAAACTTCCTTTGTGCTTTATTGCTTTTACAAACTATACGCTTTCTTTGGGTTTTTCCTTAATACTTGAATACTTAAGCCACATTGAAATTTCAAAGCGTAAGTAAAATGTAAAACAACGAACACCCATTTAAGTCTTTCATACGAAATAGGAGCCTTACCTATGAGTGGTTTCTCTCCTTCACCTATATATACATTTCTAGTTTAATATGCCATTTACGCCAAACGAAACAGCCTTTTCAAAATTTTAATAACTATTATTAGTTTATACAAGATGTTTCACTAATGTTACATGTTCAGTAGTTAGCGAGTTAGTTTTTATTTTAATAATACGAGACCTGGTAAAATGAGGAAAGTACAAAATAAAAAAAAACTCTACAATGGGCTATCTTTGCTCTGCCCATCATGGGTATTGAAACCCGATTTGTGGTGTTGTAAGTCCGCTGTGCCATTGGGAGCAACTACACTGGACTGTATAATGTATTCACGATGGGAAATCGGACCCATTTCAGTTAAATGAATATAGAGGTTCTTAAATTTGCATGTAAACAAAATCTAAATTACAAAACGAATCTGAATAGTATTAATGTTAGCACAAACGCCATTGTCATAGTGATTCTGAATAAGAAGTGAGCACTCAAAACTACCTGCAGAACTTGTAATAGTTTCCAAACGAGATCCAAAACTCGAACATTTTCGAGTAGTTCGCTTTTTGCAATTGGAAATCAATATAATAATGATTTATATTTGGCAATTTTTTATGATATATGAGCATATAGAAATAGTTCACTAATTATCTTCCGTTCAGTAATGTTACGTCAACTGTATATATGATGATGTTTGATTTTAAAATACTGTATACGACAGCCTGTCTTCGTGACCCATATATCTAATAAGTGTTTCCATGATACGGTAAAAGGGTTAAATTACAACCTTAGTTCAAGAGAAATATGATAACCGTATTCTAAACAATGTATTTGTTGACTATAAGCACTGTTCAATGCATTTCCGTGAATGTCAACTCTTCCAGATAAATTTTACATTAATTTAATTATAAATAGATTTGTAACGATCTATTCTAACTCAACAGGATTTGATCATTCGTTTAGATAGATACGGTATTTAACAACTCATAATAATATCATTTAATTACAAGTAAATAATTATGTTGAAGATAACTATTTTCAAAACAAAACTGAATACAAAACATAATAACAAGAACAATTGAGTCTACATTATTATAATTCACACGTAGTATTTTTTTCCCTAAATAAGTAAAATTAATTGTTTTTTGCTGATTATTCTTTTCATGAGACAGCTTTTTTTCCCTCTTTCGTCAAGTAGTTGGTCACTGGTAAGCCTACAAACTCGCATTACTACAATACGAGATAAACCCAGTATGGCCAGGTAATTAACGTACTCGATTCGTTGTCAGAGGGTCGCAAATTCGAATCCCCCATCATACTAAACAAGCTCGCCCTTTCAATCATGGCTGCGTTATAATGTTCAGTTAATCCTACTATTTATTAGTAAAAGCGAGTAGCCCAATAGTTGGCGGTGGGTGATGATGACTAATTGACTTTCCTCTAGTCATAGACTGCTAAATTAGGGACAGCTGTATGTGTGTATATTTATATATATATAGCCCATCATGGCCAGGTGGTTAAGGCACTCGACTCGTCATCTGAGGTTCGCGAGTTCAAATCCCCGTCACACCAAACATGTTCGCCCTTTCAGCCTTGGCGGCGTTATAATGTGAAGGTCAATTCCACTATTCGTTGGTAAAAGCGAGTAGCCCAAGAGCTGGCGGTGGGTGGTGATGACTAACTGACTTCCCTCTAGTCTTACACTGCTAAATTGTGTACGACTAGCGCAGATAACACTCGAGTAGCTTTGCGCAAAATTCAAAACAAACAAACAATTTAACAGCGTAAGACTAGAGGGAACGCAGTAAATCATGACCACTCGCCGCCAACTCCATGACTACTCTTTTACCAACCAATAGTGGGATTTACCGTTACATTATAACTCTCCTACGGTTGAAAGGGCAAGTATGTTTGGTGTGGAATGGATTCAAGCTCGCGACCCTCAGATTATGATTTAAGCGCACCCTAACTACCTGGCCATGTTGGGCACGTTTAGGTCTTTCATAATACTCTCTACCCTACCGCTTTCATCAAGAAAACAATCTAGTTATTCTCGAAATAGATTTAAAAAAATTGCTGAAACATCTGAAAGCTAAAACGTCTAATAGTTTCTGAGCTTTAGTGTGGATAATTAATAGCACATTATAAGAACGATTTGAACACGACAATGCAACTCGAGTGCAAGTACTAACTAGTCCTGACACCAATGACAGCATTCTGAGTACCTACATACGTAATTCACAGTGATTCCCGAACATTCGACTCTATAATGCCGTTTTGAGTAACCTTATATAGGTTACAGGTCCTTCGGGATATTCTTATAATGAAACGATGCTCAGCCAAAAGATGCAATATTTTAAAGAACAGAAATAGAAAACCTCATGCATAAGATAATTTAGAACAGAAAAGGCTTTGCAACAACATATCAAGCAAACTGGGAATAATGAGAGAAAAGGTCATAGTTCAGAGAGAAATCCTCCGGCCAAAGGAAAAGACCATTTACAGAATTCTTACTCGTACCATTAAGGGGATAATATATTAACATTAGAAGTAATGAAGACTCTTAAGCATCAAACCACTTATCTAAACCTTCGTTCGACCACATGTCTATCATGTTTTCAAATATAGCTCTAATGGACTTCTGTGCCTCTAGTACCATTTCATTGTAGTCTTGAAAGTCTATTCCACTTTTAGCTAAGAATCTCTTAGAATTTAAGTTGCAGTTTTGAGCAGTATAATGTAATCAAGTCTATTAGACTGAACACGATCGAAGATGTAGAAGATAGTTAAAGAACAGCATGAAAACTGAAACATTTTGTTATAAGATGATGTTATTTACCTTTAATATACTGGATATTTTTTTGTTTTTTTCAGCACGAGCGAATGTTTTGTAAGGGAAAAAAATCGTAGTTAGTCATATCAAAACTCATGAAGATGAGAATGAATTTATTGGAAAATAATTTCGAAATTCATTTCGTAAAAACATGAGTGAATAAGCTCTTTTTCTCCAATGTATCACTGTTTGCCAGAACTTTCTAAATCAATAGTTTACGTTTAATGTATTATAATATTTTTAATTTCATATTGTAAGAGCAGATGGACAACACATATTGAAAGAGCTGATGGACAGCACAGAAAAAGCTGTCTGAGCTACTTAGTTTTAAAAATATTTTTCACACTATCTCACAGACTGTTTGTCTGCGAGCTGAAAAACGTCAAACACACTCGGTTTAAAGGTTTTCTGGTGTGTTTTTTCTTTCTAAGAACTTCAACCATTTTGACTTTTTCTTGTAAACTACAAGAGACGTCAACATCAACAACTTAGTGACATAACCATAAAGGACCTAAGACAAATAAACAGGATTAACTGACGATATAACCATAAGGGATCTGAGACAGAAGAAACAAAATTATTTAGTGATTTAATTATAAAGAGCATAAAAGAGGTAAAAGACATGATAGTTAGTGGTACAACCGTATAGGAACTGACAGATATAAGAAACAAAAGTCAATGATATTACCATAAAGGGCTTCATATAGTAACAATAAAAGAATAATTAATAATATAGCTATAGGACTCGAGATATACAAAATAAAATGGCTAGTTAGATAACTATAAAGGATTTTAGATAGATAAAAATGGAGTAATTAGTGGTGAAGCAAAAAAGAACCCAACACAGGTAAAAATATATCTCTGTAAAGTTTTCACTTAAACGAAACTACCACTTCCAGTAAAATTACTCTTGGGCAGGAAATCCCGTTCATAGTAGTAAATAAGTATGTGTTTCACCTTTGTTGTATAACCATAACTTAGGATGACACGTGTCAAAGAGTAGTTTAATTATGTTATAAATGTGATGTTATTCCGAAAGAAACTGCTTATTTGGTTTGTCAGAGGTTTGCAAACATCACAGATTTGCAATTTCTTTCAACCAGAATGCAAATTGTATTATATTTTTTATTATTACCTTTTATAGTTATTAATAAGATATCCCAAATACAAGTAAAACAAGTGTATAACAGCATGTCAACCAAGATATGTCTGCTACACCAAATTTAGTGCCTACGAAGCATTTTGCTAAGTAACACTATACCTGCTAGCTTGCTTAGCTCATAGTTCAAAAGATCTCAACAAAATATATCCTTTGTGTACTAATATGTTTATCGTAGCTGCTAAAAGCAATATGTATTATTCTATAGTACACAAACGGGCTTGCGTAATAGAAAGCAGTTTTACTTTATTAAGGAATAGCATATATATACACTGCTGACAAAAATCTTAAGGCCAATGAACATAAAGAAAAAATATGAATTTTGCGTTGTTAAACTCAACTACTTATTTCAGTAGAGCTTTGAAAGATGAAAATAACAACAGGGAAAATAAAAGAAAAAACGTTTTTAGCATTTAATAGAGAAAATGTGAACACGATGAAATTAGCCTAAATACTAGCTCGTCAAATGTTTAAGACCATACCAAAAAGAAATCATAATCAGGGTAGGAACTGCCCAATAAGAGATCTTAGTAGTGAGTTGCACGGCCGTCATTGCGAAAAACTGCAAACATTCGGTTTGGCAGGGTCGATATAAGCGTTGGCAGAAGGCTGCCTGGAATTTTATTCCATGTCATGAAGATGGCTTCGCGAAAATCATGCACTGTTTGGAATTGACGTCCATTTCTATAGACTTCCCTTGTCATCCACCTCCAAACAATTTCAATGGGGTTTAGTTCGGGCGAACACGCTGGATGATCCAAAAGAATCACGTTATTTTCCATGAAAATGTCCTTTGTCCTGCGGGCATTGTAGATTGCAGCGTTGTCCTGCTGAAAGATCTAGTCATTTCCACACAAGCGCCCCCGTATAACCTCAAGCTCCATTGTTCCTTGAAAGAAGAAAGCACAAAGATCATGTTGGAACCTCTTCCACTGTGTTGTGTAGAAAATATCTCCGGTGGAATATCCTTATCGTGCCAGTAACGTTGGAAGCCATTTGGACCATCCAGGTTAAATTTTTTCTCATCATAGAACAAAACCTTCATCCACTTTTCTACATCCCATGTTTGGTGCTTCTCAGCAAAGTTTAACCGAGCTGTTTTGCGGTGTGGAAGGAGACGTGGCCTTTAAAGACGTGTACGGTTTTTAAAGCCTTTCTCTCGTAGATGTCGTCTCATTGTTCTTGAGGAACAGATTATGCTTACGTAAGGACCTTAATATGGTTTGAGGATGGGCTGGTGTCATGCCGGAAAACCCGTCGAATCCTCTTGGTAAACGCCGGCGAAACTTTTTTGGACCGACCACATAAAATTCTCGTTCCGTATCCCTCAGGGTCTTTTAAGGAACTTTTAACAGCAGTTTTACTACGCCCAATCTCATCAGCGATGGCATGGTGATGCAGCTCCACAATTCTGCCACGTTCAAACTCTGTAAACTTTTCGGCCTTTCAGTGATGTGGAGAAAACCCACTTGTAAAGAAAAATGTATGTGTTAAAACGGCTCGTTTGGGTTGAGAAAAATTTTTTTCGTAGAAGATGACCGAAGAAGGTCAAAACATTGTTTTTTTACGTAAAAAAATTTCTCAACCCAAACAAGCGGTTTTTACATATATATTTTTCAACCTTTGCCATGTTTTTTATCAAATGTAACACATGAGATGTAAGCGGGAGATGTTGACAATGCTAATGCTTGAACACAAATGACTAAATTTCGTTGCGTGTTTATCAATTAACGTTTCCATTCAGTATGGTCTTAAACTTTTGACCAGCTAGTATTTAAACTAATTTTATAGTGTTCACATTTTCCCTATTAAATGCTAAAAACGTTTTTCTTTTATTTTCCCTGTTGTTATTTTCATCTTTCGAAGCTCTATTCAGATAAGTGGTTGAGTCTAACAACGCAAAATTCATATTTTTTCTTTATGTACGTTGGCCTTAAGATTTTGACCAGCAATGTATATACCGCATGTGTGTGCGCGCGCGCGTGTGTGTATGTATAAAGCTTAAGTAGTTGCGAGCTACTTAAATATCACTTTATTAGTACACACAAAATAAACTTGTGTACATTATTAGGAGAATAGATTTTCATAAAAAATTAGTAGAAATGACCATTGTAAGTGTTTTTTAACGACAGTTACTGCACAAATTATATTAGCTCTTGACAAGGTATGACACCAGTTTAAGCTATTCATAAAGTGTTTCTATTGCATTTATATCTGCCATAATTTAGCATATCCAAGTTTAAAGTCAAGTTAACTGAAGTTTAGTCCGTTAGGCTTATACGAGAAGGAAGTTTCAAAAGACTACATACCAGGCATTCTAAATTCTCGCATAAATTAAAAACACGATTTAAAGTACATTACATAAAAGGAAGACCAATATTTATAAATTAAAACTGTTTAAAAATTAAGCTCGAAAAATGATAAGATTGAGATTTAGCCTGCCAGAGAATCACTTCTTTCTCAGATGAAGCCTCTCTTGCACACAGACTGAAAATGATGCCAATTGATATTAAAACAAGAACCAAATGAATGTTAAACTCAAACTTATTCAGTGAATAATTATTAATGAAATTCCTAAAGTTCTCGGTTGTTTCTCAGATTAGAAGTCATTACTTTAACTATTAGATCGGTTTTGTTGTTTTGTCCTCACCTTCACGTATTAGTGTTTAGATTAAAAACTTATAAAATACATCTTGTCTCACAGAATAGAAAAGGGTTCACTACTTCAAGACTACACTATTTATTACTTGACTTTTTGGAGACCTGGTATAGCCAAGTGTGTTAAGACGTTCGACTCGTAATCTGAGGGTCGCGGGTTCAAATCCCGGTCACAGCAAAAATGCTCGCCCTTTCCGCCGTGGGGGCGTTATAATGTTATGGCTACTCCTACTATTCGTTGGCAAAAGAGTATCCCAAGACTTGGCGGTGGGTGGTGATGACTAGCTGCCTTCCCTCTTGTCTTACACTGCTAAATTATGGATGGTTAGCGCAGATAGCCCTCGAGTAGCTTTGAGCGAAATTCAAAGAAAAGAAAACAGAAAGAAAGGACGTTTTTAAAAAAGATTCAAGATAGTAGGACGAGATGTTAATGACATACACGGAGGTATGTCTTCCTTTACACTCTGTGTGACATATTTGTTATCTCATGAGAACTATCAATATCAGTTTCGTTGTTCACATCTCGTTGTAACATTAAACATGTTACTCTCTTTGTATCGCGGGAGTGTCAGTCGAGTGCTGGTCAAGTTTCCCTGTTTAATAAGACAACAGTATTCCAGAGAGTTGGCGGTGGGTGCAGTTGGTTAGCTACTTTTCCTTCTGCCTATCAGCTCAAAACTCAGTATTGGTTAGATATTTTCTTCTAGTCTATAGGCAAATTGTTCTTTGTGCACTAAAAAAAACAAATAAGCTTTCAAACAGAGCCGACTGAATGACTTCAAGAGTCCTTTTACGCTTTTCAAGCAATACAGTTTATAAATTGTACTTGTAATTATGAAATCAATGTTACAGAGTGGAATGTTTCATAAGCCTAATCAAATACAGTACAGTCTATATGCATTAGTATATAGTAAAAATTCAGTCATCGTAGTGGAACTAAGCGTCTCCAATATACATTACCACTAATTAAGTCATTGAAATTCTGTGTATAATTTTCGGCCTGATTTATGTAATTAGTAAGCAGGTTCTATATGACTCCTTTATATAGTCGAAACTTAAAACAATTCTGAGCAGGATTCTATTCATATATGAACTTTATGTTCATATTTATCTCTGAGCAAGAGAACTGTTATCAGTCTATTAAAATATCACCTTATAAAAAACAGCTATAGTAAGATTTCGACCATAACTGTTCCCTAGTGGTTGTCAAGGAGCTCTTTGTTAGTCATTATCCGTTCAATTTACTGGCTAACACTGTATAACGCACACGCGAATGTGTTTCTGTATGTATGCGAAATTATTCAGTACTATTTTTTAAATGAAAATGTTCTATTGTAATCTTGTTGAGACACTAAGTAGCCTGATTGGTACTTCAGAAGGAGCCCATAGGTTATTGCTCAAAAAATTTACCCTTTATAATCTTTAACATTTTGTTCAAAATAACAGGTTGGACGAATAAACTGGGCCCGGCATAGCCAAGTGGGTTAAGGCGTCTGAGGATCGCGGGATCGAATCCCGGTCGCACCAAACATGCTCATTTTTTCAGTCGTGAAGGCGTTATAATGAGACGGTCAATCCCACTATTCGTTGGTAAAAGAGTAGCCCAAGAGTTGGCAGTGGGTGGTGATGACTAGCTGCCTTCTCGCTTGTCTTACAATGCAAAATTAGGGACAGCTAGCGCAGATAACTCTTGTGTAGCTTTACGCGAAATTCAAAAACAAACAGATAAACTATAACGTTTGAAGTGTGGATGTTTTATCTTACGAACTGTGTAATTCTTTAAAATTCTAAGTATTATTAAATTAATATATATGTGTGTAAAGGTTAATGAAATCTAATTATATTTTTCTTGAGCCTTTATTAGTTATTATTTACTGTATTTTCACGGTATATATTTAGTAAAATCCTTGAGTGAAGTAAATGTGTTAGAAAACAGGTCCCCGCTAGTACAACGGAAAGTCTACGGATTTACAACGCTTAAATCAGAGGTTCGATTCCCCTCGATTAACTCAGCAGATGGCCCAAGGTGGCTTAGCTACAAAAAACATACATAAACAGAGTCACTGTATGCTGTTATTTCTAATATTGCGTATCTTGTATTAATTAATCTCACTTCACAATGCTTTTTGTAAAATCTTTCAACAAAGGAAATAGTTTATGAAATGTTTATTTATATTATTAATTTTATTTAATAATATATTAGGCATCATTTGATATCACTCCATTATATATTTTAGTAAATTCCTTATTTAATGGAAGTTTTTTTATTACATGATATACTGTAGACCATTAGTTTGTTATATAATTCAAAATAAAACGAATGAATGACACTGAAAAACAAGCATTTCTTGAAATTTTGCCGTCATTAAAAATACACTATTAAAATCATTTGGAGGCTCCAATTAAATTAATCTCGTGTATGTATGTTTCTTTCATCCAAACCACGTCGGGCCATATACTGTGTTTAGCACGGGAATCGAACCATTTATTTTAGCGTTGTAAAATTTGTAAACTTACTGCTGTACCAGTGAGGGAACTACCTTGTGAGTGCTTTCTCACTATGATATACCAAACGAGGTAGTGAACACGGCATTTAAAATGATAAAAAATATAGATTTGATGTTCTGTGTGTGGATAACGCTGTTCGTGTTTGTATTATTGACTAAATACACTCTTTCTCAAAGTGAAACTACTCAACACATATTATACGTATCGGAAGGCTATTTGCAATTCTTTAAAGCCTATACTTTGTAAAGTAAAATTAAATTGAAAGCTTCTCCGATAAAGCTCAACATTTTATATCCGTTTGTATGTTTTATCTATCAAGAGAACTGTTTAGAATTGCAGTTTTTCTACATTCTACGTGAATGAAAAGTGATAGTATGTTCTCTACACAGATGCGTTTAGCCATTTTGTTACAACAAAAAGATTACACCTAAAGAATAATAGATTGCATGGTGCCAAGAAAACCAAGTGACCTTATAGTAATCTATGAAAAACAAAATGCAGTTACGTGTAGTAATCCATGAAAAACAAGACAAAGTTACGTGTAGTAATCTATGAAACGCAAGATAAAATTACAGGTAATAATCCGTGAAAAACAAGATAGAGTTACGTGTAGTAATCCGCGAAAAACAAGATACAGTTACTTGTAGTAATCTGTAATTAAACTTTCGTTATTATATATCATTAATGGAATTTTTAGCCTGAACTTCATCTTATACGCCACACAAATTAAATGGCCAAATTATATGTCCTTAAATTTCGGACATTGCAACTCCATACTTAGAACTGCTGACCAGAAAGAAGTCAACTAGTCAGTAGGATCTACTGTATATTCGTCTACTCTTAGCTGAATATAGAGTGATTTTTACAGATATGACCATTATCTCGACTGAAAGAGTGCAGCCTTTTCACTGTCATAACACTTCTGAAGCCAGTCTCGAACCTGAACATCCACAGCCTGACACGCTAAGTATAGGACCACGTGCAGCTCATGCAAACTGCTATCGTCAAATATTTCAGTATTCCGAATAGGATACAAAGCTGAATGTGTTAGTTTTACAAATTATCCTTAGACTTCAGACTGATAATGCCAATATAGGTAATTATTTTTCGTTCTTTAAAAGACTGAGCAAAGAGTGATTTCTGACAATAATTTAAAAAAATGTTATTTAGGTGACGTTTTATCGTACTTTCCAGCTCATCAACTGCATCAACTGGAAATTAGTTTCTGCGTTACAACCATAGTAAAATACCATAAGTGCTTTAACCATCAAATTACTTAAGTCTAAGGATTTAGCCTGTTAAGATTTAGTGTTAAACCTAAGGGCTTGTCAGCAGTGTCTTATAATAAAAAGTTAAGCTTATATGCTATTATTAATTTTTTTTTCAGACGCAATTCATGCTGAAGTATAAATATAAAAAAAAAATATTGGCAAATGTTTTACAGTTACATTTTACTTTACAATTTTTCTATAGTGTACCCATGGTACGATAAAGTAAAGTGCATTTTAAAGGTAACGCCTGTGTTTTCTTATAGCAAAGCCACATCGAGCTACCTGTTGAGTCTACCGAGGAAAATCGAACCCCCGATCTTAGCGTTGTAAATCCGTAGACTTACCACTGTATTAGAGGGGGTCAAAGGTAACGCCAAATGATCATTGAATCACGCCCGGCCAAAAACAAACAATTTACTTAGCGCTTTTGACAAGTTTCTACAAGTCATTGTAAGATGATAATAATAAATAAGAATAAAAAACAGTATAGTAAATCACACTAATAAAGAATAAATAAAAATAAAACCGTCAGGTGGAGTTTCCTTCATCAGAAGAAGTACCAGAATCAATGCAATGAGTTGAAAAACAATGAGACTGATTAGCTAAAGTCACAAACACATGACTTCGACTAACGCCAATCAAGCAATCATATTCATTGTTTTTCAACTTACTGCCCTTCAATGGTATGGATTTAAATTGCTACAATCCAAAGTTTTCTTCCTCGCGGTGGAGAGAACGCAGACTTGAATGTGAGTTAAAACAAACATCTTTAACTTGTGTCCACACTTTTACACTTTGTTGCATTCTTTTACCATTGCCTCTGATGATGACAGGTCCATCCATCTATCGAAAGCCCTGAAGTTTTTATTCTGTGTTTTCCTCAGGTGATGAATTCACTGAAGATCTACAAATACTCGCCAACACACGTCAGTTCTACTTATAACGCCGTCTAGTGTCAAGAACAATTTTAAAATAGCAGTTAGTGAGTCATTTCTTCGAGCATATAAGTTATTTTTATATATATCACTCTTTTTTTTACAGAACTTATAACTTACATCCTTAGACTGGTGTATATCGAAGACAATTCCTGTAAGCCTTTTATAATATTTGTGTCTGTATTCGCAAAAAGTAAAACATTAGCTTTACAGTAGTTTCAAGCGATATATGTATAATCTGGAAATCGTCCTTTTTCTAATTTCAGTATTAGATTTTTACACCTTTAGGTGGCGGTTTTAAATATCTACAATTAAGAATTAAAGGTTAATTTTATCTACATATATACACTGCTGGCCAAAATCATAAGGCCAAGGAACATAAAGAAAAAATATGCATTTTGTGTTGTTTGACTCAACCACTTATTTGAGTACAGCTTTGAAAGATAAAAATAACAAAAGAAAAAATCAAAATAAAACCTTTTTTTTTAAATTTACTAGTGAAAATGTGAACACTGAGAAATTAGCCTAAATACTAGCTGGCCAAAAGTTTAATATCATACTGAAACGAAGCGTTAATCGGTAAACACGTAACAAAATTTAGTTATTTGTACTCAAGCATTAGCGTTGCCAACATCTCCCACTGACATCTCCTGTGCTATATTGGGTAAAAAACATGACAAAGGCTGAAAAAATATATGTGTAAAAACGGCTCGTTTGGGTTGAGAAAATGTTTTACGTAGAGGAGCGAACAACGTTTTGACTTTCTTTGGTCATGGTTTCCGTAAAAAAATTTCTCAACTCAAACGAGCCGTTTATATATATTTTTCTCTTCAAGTGGGTTTTCACGACATCACTGAAAGGCTGAAAAGTTTACAGAGTTTGAACTTGGCAGAATTGTGGAACTGCAAAACCAAAGTCTCTCTCACCATGCCATCGCTGTTGAAATTGGGCGTAGTAAAACTGCTGTTGCAAGTTCCTTAAAATACCCTGCGGGATACGGAACGAGATTTTTAAATGGTCGGACCGAGAAAGTTTCGTCGGCGTTAAGCAGGAGAATTCGACGGGTTTTCCGGCATGACACCAGCCCATCCTCAAACCATATTAAGGTCCTTACGTAAGCATAATCTGTTCATCAAGAACAATAAGACGGCATTTACAAGAGAAAGGCTTTAAAAACCGTACACGTCTTTAAAGGCCACGTCTCCTTCCACACCGCAAAACAGCTCGGTTAAAATTTGCTGAGAAACACCAAACATGGATGTAGAAAAGTGGATGAAGGTTTTGTTCCCTGATGAGAAACAATTTAGCCTCGATGGTCCAGATAGTTTCCAACATTACTGGCACAATAAAGATATCCCACCCGAGGCATTTTCTACACGACACAGTGGAAGAGGTTCCATCATGATCTGGGGTGTTTTTTCTTTCCATGGAACAATGGAGCTACAGGTTATATAAGAGCGTCAAACAGCAGCTGGTTACAGTGGCATGTTAGAGAGAGCATCCTTATTGACTGGAGGCCCTCGCTTGTGTGGAAATCGTTGGATCTTTCAGCAGGACAACGCTGCAATCCACAATGTCCGCAGGATAAAGGACTTTTTGATGGAAAATAACGTTATTCTTTCAGATTATCCAGCGTATTCGCCCGAACTAAACCCCATTGAAAATGTTTGAGGGTAGATGGCAAAGGTAAGTCTATAGAAATGGACGTCAATTTCAAACAGTGCACGATTTTCATGAAGCCATCTTCATGACATGGAATAATATTCCAGCCAGCCTTCTGCAAATGCTTATATTGACCATGCCAAAACAAATGTTTGCAGTTATTCACAATGACGGCCTTGCAAATCACTACTAAGATCTCTTATTGGGAATTTCCTACCCTGATTATGATTTCTTTTTGGTATGGTCTTAAACTTTTGACGAGCTAGTATTTAGGCTAATTCATCGTTTTCACATTTTCCCTATTAAATGCTAAAAACGTTTTTCTTTTATTTTCCCTGTTGTTATTTTCATCTTTCGAAGCTCTACTTAAATGACTGGTTGTGTCTTACAATGCAAAATTCAAATTTTACTTTATGTTCATTGGCCTTAAGATTTTGGCCAGCAGTGTATATAAATAACTCTCTTAGGAACTTTTTGTAACCCCTTCTCTAGGTTTATTTGCTCTTCCGTATCTACTGTGGATAATGTAATTCTGTTTTGTTGTTATTTTGTTGATTTTATTGTTATTATTTTCTAAGTTTTGTGGGTGGCATCTGTTTTGGATATTTGATGTTTCTGCACGAAAAACAAAACTTTTGATGACACATTAAATTATTATACAGACTCCTAACTTGAATATTTGTGTAAAAATAAACAAGAAATTTTTAAGTTAAGCACAGCATATTAACTTGTACTCTACTTTAATCTTAGTATACCATAACTTATCATGATAATTGTAGCAAAAATATATTTATGTGACTGACAATCATAGCTTTGCAGTTTTCAAAAGTATCATGTACGTGCACTAACAAAACTCATATTTACAAAGTTTGTATGACCTATAAGATTATTTAAAAATACAATGAATATTATCCTCAAATTGCTTTCAGGAAATTTTATCGTCACTTTAGTAATATATTAACCATATATGATTTGGCGCTAATTAAATTTTAATTTGCATTATTAGCAATTCAAAACAAAAGTCCCGTGGTGGAGCAACGGACCGTTTCCAGACTTAAAGTGCTAAAATCGGGGCTCAATTCCTCACGATGGAAAGAGAGCAGATAGTCGTAATAGGTGCTAAAACCTACAAGCATTTCTTAAATTATATTTTACTTCTTAAATGAAATGAAACTTTAAACAAATATTTCAAATTTGATAAGTTGTCAGAATTTAAATAAAACCTTCTTCGAATAACATATTGTAATCGAATAAGAAAGAGTTTACATGAAACCTTTCTTTTTGCCTAAATTATATTTTAAACCCTAACCTTTTCATAAAAACTCAAAAGTGGAGATTTAGTGTTAGCCAACCTAAGGCTCAAATGAATAAGACCTCAATAACTTATCCGAAAGAGGGTCTAAAACTGCCTACAGGGACCCCTGTGTTAACCATAGGTAAAGTTGGGTTGACTGTTTAGTTGTCTGTGTCTGTAGTTGCTGACTAGAAGTTTCACTTGAAAGTTATTTAAATTAAACTTAACAAATTGAAAAGTGTGATTGCATTCACCTGAAAGTGTTTTGAAAATACTGACTAAAATGTTTACTTTATTATTTTGGTTACAGAATTATTCTTTAATTACATCACCATGAATTTCTTATTTCAGATTTTAGGAAATTTTTGGTAGTACTTCTGAATGTTCCAGTGACTTGGCGATATGTTTGCAGATGTATATTGCTCAAACCCAGGTTTTAGTGACTTTTTTTAATGACTTTTATAAATCATATATAAGTTTCGAAATAATTAATCGTATGGGAGTAAAATGAATTAGTTTATGTTTTAAGCCAAATAATAACAATAATGAGCATAATACCATTAAAAAATTTTTAGTAAGTTAATGATAAAATTCATTAAACCAAACAACACAAGAACTTTGATAGCAAAAAGATATAGTTGTGTTTTCTAAAGTAGATGATAATCACAAGAGCTTTCCTAACGACAAGACATTGTTGTCTTTGCTAAAGTAGATGATAATCACAAGAACTTTTCTAGCGACAAGATATTGTTGTCTTTGCTAAAGTAGATGATAATCACAAGAACTTTCCAAACAGTAAGGTATTGTTGTCTTTGCTGAGGTAGATTATAATCACAAAAACTTTCCTAATGACAAGATATTATTGTCTTTGCTAAAGTAGATGATAATCACAAGAACTTTTCTAACGACAAAATATTGTTGTATTTTGGGCCTGGCATGGCCTAGCGCGTTAAGGCGTGCGCTTCGTAATCTGAGGGTCGCGGGTTCGCGCCAGAGTCGCGCCAAACATGCTCGCCCTCCCAGCCGTGGGGGCGTTATAATGTGACGGTGAATCCCACTATTCGTTGGTAAAAGAGTAGCCCAAGAGTTGGCGGTGGGTGGTGATGACTAGCTGCCTTCCCTCTGGTCTTACACTGCTAAATTAGGGACGGCTAGCACAAATAGCCCTCGAGTAGCTTTGTGCGAAATTCCAAAACAAACAAACAAAAATTGTTGTCTTTCCTAAACTATATGAACAACACAATAACTTTCCTAACAGCAGTTGTCAAGCTGAATGTCCCTCCCTTGAATCAGCGATAAGTTTACAGATTTTAAATGCTTAAATACAGATTCGTTTCGCTGTTTGGGCAGATGGCAGATAGCCCGTTGTGTAGTTTCAGAACAATCTAGAGAGATCTAAATTAACAATCTACAATTATATAAGTAAAACAACTTTTAAGTTATCGTTTCATACGTTCTTGTATAATTCCCCACGGTGGACTCAGCACATAGCCTCATGTGGCTTTGCTATAAAATAACATACATATGTTCTTGATTTGACGATCTAGTCGTTTTACTCACAAAGTAAAAATGTCACATTTCAAACATCTCGTTCTTGTGTATAATTCCACAGTAAGATAAATTACTGAAAAAGAAAATGAAAATTAACCTGGACAACAGTATAGCTAATTAAATAGTCTTTCCTTGCGTTCTTACTTATAGATAAGAATGCATCGTTTCATCAGTTGGACAGTTTTTTTTTAATTTCACGCAAAGCTACACGAGGGCTATCTGGGCTAGCCTTCCATAATTTAGCAGTGTAAGACTAGAGGGAGCGCAGCTAGTCATCACCACCCACCGCCAACTCTTGGGCTACTCTTTTACCAAAGAATAGTGGGATTAATCGTAATATTATAAAGCCCCTAAGGCTGAAAGGGCGAGCATGTCTGGTGAGACGGGGAGTCGAAACCACAACCTCTAGATTACGAGTCGAACGCCTCAACCCACCTGGCCAGTCGGGGCTTAACGATAGTTACTATGGTAGATCAGAAAGTTTTTTTGTGTTTTTTTAAGCTGTAATATTTATTTGAATGGGTTGTAACCTGGCCTACATTTTACAGTAATTCACCAACAGACCTCTTTTACTTCAAACATAAACGGAAAATATTTAGAATTTTTGTTAGGCCTAATGTATAGAAATATACTACACTAACGAAAAGATCATAACAATAATTAACAGTTATATTTTTTTTTCTCTTTATATGGATTTCAAGTGAGAACGATCTTTTATAGCTTTTCAATTGCACTTTAGTTGTTGCACACGAGGCGTTTATCTTAATGCAACTTCGTCTCTAGCCACCTGGGTTACAAATCTTTAGTTTATCGGTGCACTTTTGTTACAGACATTTACTGGAGCTAATTTAACGTACCCTTCTTGTAACGCCAAAGTTTATATATGAGGCTCTCGCATATGACATCGATGTAACAAAATACCTCAGTTGGACTAATAGCGTGTTTCACTCAACTGGCCTAATACGGTTTCCTGTGTAGCAAAAGCATGTTCTACAGAATTTCATCTACAATTGCTATCTTTAACACGATCAAGTAAAACTATTTCATCAGTATTACAGCTGGTCTCTAACATTTTAGACATTTTGTTGTTGTTGTTGTTTCTTAGAACCATTAAAATTAGAATAATAATGTTTCCTGACTTGGGAGATACATAATCTACAATTTATTTAAAAGCCTTAGCTACCTGTATATTCTAAGGAAAGTTGTCCCCAGGTGTCTTAGCTTGAGGACTTATAAGGCTGGATTACGAATCCTAATCCTTGCTATGGAAACACTCCCGATAGCCAGCTTTACAGTAAAATAGAGAAAGAAGAAAATCAGTAAGTGTGAACCGATTTTGTGTTCTACATTTTCAAAAGACCACAAAATTATTTCCCTTTTCGAAATTAATTTTAGAAGTGTGTTTTGGTCTTGTGCTAGAGATTTGGATTACGATGTCGGTGAGACGATTTCGAATGAATTCAAAGGCTTAAAATATTCTCTGTACTTTAAATTGTGTATGCGTCATAAGAGTGATAGTCAGTCTCTAAACGTGAATAGGGAAAGTATGAGGTTACTCACGTGTTGCCTTCCCTCTACTCAGTAATTCAAAATTAGAGATAGCTTTGCCGTATTCGGATCCCCGTTACACCATGCATGCTCGCCCTTTCATCTGTGGGAGCTTTATAATTTTACGGTCAATCCCATCTTTCGTTGGTAAAAGAGTAGCGTAAGAGACGGCGGTGAGTGGTGATGACGAGCTGCCTTCCCTCCAGTTTTACATTCCTATATTAGGGACGGCTAACACTAATAGCCTTCGTATAGCTTTGCGCGAAATTCAAATACGAACAAACAAGCTGTACGATTACTGAATTTTGTCTAGGTAGATAGTTCAAAAAACATTTGCCGCCAGAGCTTTACCATAAATAGTTCCTTGAAAATGAGTTACTAAGACAGCAAGATATTTTACTGTTCATTAAGTATGCTTACTTCACAATACGTTTTAACTGAATTCGCTAATGCAATTTCAGTTTTACAGGCCCATTTCTGCATAAGATTTCCCAGTATAAGTGTAATAAGGTTAAATCTTGAATGTTATAAAGCTTTAAAGAGAACTTAACAGGATAAATATCGAAATAGCAGTAAATTTCCTCCGTTTAAAGTTTCAATGTATGAAGTTCGTACGGGTAAGAAATAAAATATTCGTGTGGACAACAAATCTGACTAATTGTCTGTAACGTTTCATGCGTGCTAACAATTAGTTCGCGGATTTTCGTATTACTGATTTCAAAACCATCATTTAATTAATTACGACCTAGACAGAATCTCATGTGACAAAAGGATTAAACTGTTCTCGCAAGAGACATTAAAAATCGACAATCGCTTCTTCACGGTTACTCATAAAGCGAGTTTGAATATTAGACCTTCTACACATACAATTAACTACCAGACCACGCCATGATCGCTTCATATATTGCTATTTTTATGTTGTTCATCCGCATTCTTAAGACACCCCTTTTGCTTGATCATTATGACTATCCTTCTAGTGACACAGCGGTATGTTTACAGACATAAAACATGAGAAATCGATACCCGTGGTGGACACAACAAATAGTCAAAAGAACAATATTTGATTTATAAATTGTTTCCGAAGAACTAAAAAAATTATATTTTTAGATGATTATTTCGGTTGTTAGAACTAATTTCCGGGAAAACTTATAAGTGTAGTAAGTGTTGGTATAATAAGCGTAAAAACGTAGTGTGGGATCATCTAGCCTAGACCCAAGTGGTTTATCATGTTTTTGTTTGTTTGTTTTTGGAATTTCGCACAAAGCTACTCGAGGCCTATCTGTGCTAGCCGTCCATAATTTAGCAGTGTAAGGCTAGAGGGAAGGCAGCTAGTCATCACCACCCACCGCCAACTCTTGGGCTACTCCTTTACCAACGAATAGTGGAATTGACCGTAGGTTATAACGCCCCCACGGTTGGAAGGGCGAGCATGTTTAGCGCGACCCTCAGACTACGAAGCGCACACCTTAACGCGCTAGGACATGCCAGGCCGTGAGGTTTATCATAAAAATAAAAATATCGATTTAGTTTTTAACTTAAATTATTTCTGAATTAAACTATTTTCTGTTATATCACCAATATTCTTAATAAAAACAAATCTCTCTAAATAACAGAGACTCTAAATTAAGAAATCAACAAATATTTTTTTCTGGTTATGTTCTCTATACATTTCATTTTACACTTTCAGTAAATAATTAACAACAATTATAAATTATATTACTATTACCGAACACCGACACATAAAAGCCATTGTTGGAACGTACTATTACCAGAGCTTTCTGGCTTTTATATATATTACACATTGTCAATTTAACTGATTTATAACAATAATCATTACTTGAATACGCCACGAATTCATTTTATAAATGATCTTACTTTTGATTTTCTCACAAAGGAATTTATCGACGCTTGACAGCTTCGAATGCACTTTTCTCTCTCTTTGTTACTAAAGCTGAATTTCGCAAAAAATTTATTTTCAGTTAGTTTTGAAATATGAGTTTAGGGTGTGCTATATAGTAGGGTGGTAGCACTTGCTTCATCAATTTTAATGGGATATACGCTAGTAAATATATATATATATACATTCGTTGATGTGATTGACAACTTAAATTTAGTTAACATTGGAAATTGAATGAGGCGTTTATCACAAACCGCGGGAATACGTTACTTAAAGTAATTATTCCTTAGCTTCAAATCCTTCGTCTTCTAAGCTAGAAAAGTTCTTCAAATTAGAGAAAATCATGATTATGCCATTCTATATGCGACTCATTTGAAACTCTAAAGATAAATTTCAGTAATAAAAAACCTGAAAAAATAGATATGTGCCATTAATGTCCAACCAACAACATTTAAGGTTATATTCCAACAGTAACTTGTTAAATACACGAAGTTGTATAACATTTATAGAGAAGTTCCAGGGTTGTTATCTTCTAGCAAATGGTTAATGAGGCTTGTAAATTAAAAATATTGCATGACTCAAACATGTGGTTAATGTATAATGTCTAATTGGTTAGCTGAAATGGGTTTGAATAAACTTTTATGCATGTTATATATACAGAAATAGAATATGATATCCATGTGATATACAAAATACTTTTTTTCTTCAAGTTTATGCATTTAGATTTGTCCATTATATCAATTTAACTTGGCCTGTCATTAAAATTCTAGCTCTCGCATCACTTTAAGAAGAAGGTTTAAAAAGCTTCGTCCCTATGGGGGAGTGTGATGTATATTTTATACTAGTCATTTATTTATCTTTAAAATACTCTATATAAGAGCTATAAGCGACCGAAATTCAGCCAAGAAAGTAAAAGACCACATTTCTTTTTTAAATGATGGCATCAAAACCTACTGATTTTTGTTAAGTAGTGGGTTTTGAGAACACATGTAACATATATAGGGAACATATTTCATCAATCTGAATCAAAGCTTTCCGTAAAGTGTTTATATCAATTATGACCTAAAGCGACTTCTCTTTTGTTTTATCCACATGTTGGCATATGTATTTTGACTGTCACTAACGTACAAAACTCTTTGTGAGTGAATAAAGGTTACCTGGTGTATACTTTTTATTCTGATTAATTCAGCATTCGTTTAAAATATTATATTTTTATTAACAAATCCTGTAGCAGTAACATAAGTTCAACTGGTGGCAAATGGAGGCGCTTACATCATGATATTTTATTACGATAGCACATACAAAAAAATACGTTAGTAAAATTATGTACATTTCAAACGGTCCTTTTCTTCACGTAACTTACTCCTCAGTGGAATGAATCTACAGTGTTGTAATTTAACAATCTATTTCACGTGCATCACACAAGTCAATAGTCTTATCCCTAATCGGATGTATCAAGTCAGGTGTTACGTGATGCTAGAAGAGCCAGTGATCTATTCTAGGGAATGTAGAAACTTAAATAACAAACTACAGACACAATATAAGCATAGCAACCCATTCTTAATTCTCCTAAGTGACTCTGACAATATCAGTAATGCAATGAGTGACCAACTGATCTTATGTCACAGTAAATCTATCCCTCAGCTGCCACTTGCTGTGAATGGAGTTTACTCTGTATGAGATTGTTATTCTGTCTTGTTATAGAATAGTGTGTAATTGTGAGCCTCTGAGGGACTTTCTTTGCTTTACGACTTTGCTTCTTTAAGCCACTACATTCCAATTGTTAAATCACGAAAAAACACTTAACAAAAAGCATGGTGAAATCAGTAAATGAAGCTGAACTGATACGAAGCGATGTGCTGCACTATTAGTCTAGTTTCTCTGTTTTATTTCTTTCTATGGCTCAGTTGATCGTTGTAGAAGGTACCAGTATTTTATGTGAAATGATTTCCTTTTCATTCTGTGTTTGGGTCAGTATTAGTCGAACTGCAGTGCACAAAGTGCAAACAATTCTCACGTAGTCTTCAATGTAAAATATTTACGAATTAGGCTAGATTTTATCCAAAGCTACCAATTATTCTCTCCTCCCCTTAACAGGGTCAACAATCCATCTGGACTTGATCAATATTCTTAAATGATTTTTTTCCTTTTCAAAATGTTGCATCTACTCCTTCTTTGAAACCCATTTACTGACATACACCTCTAGGTTTGAAGTAATTTCTTGAGCTACTAAATATTTGATAACATCATCTTTTGTTGAGAGAAAAGCATCGCTCACTCATCACGATCAAGAAACCACCTTAAGACGCTGATGATGTATCCATTTGTAGCTGGAACAACCATCTCCATCATCGAAAGGTAGTGTTTCTAGCTACTAAAGCTTCTACAATGTAACTGTAATTATTACTTGCCATCTTCAATAAGAACAGCTATATACAGACCGTCAGCAAAGAGCTTTGTGTGATCCAAAATTAAAATTTTTCTTGGTATGGTTTGAATTATATACTACTACAAATTAAATTACCAGGGCATTTCTAACACGCACATTATTCACGCAACTAGATGGTATTCTACATTTATACATATATATATATATATATATCCTTGATATTAGCTTTAGTAAAGGCAGAATAAGATATGTTTTGCGTAGTGAGATTATGATACTCTAATCCTTGCATTCTTGATTTTAGCTGTAATAAGGTCGTTCTATTGAATTACGTTATGTCAGATGTCACAGACAGCTCGTGCAGTTTGCCTTGCAGAAGGTGTGTCAAGGTTGTATGTCCCCTAAACCACCTTGTCCACAACAATACTGTAATATCTTGATCTCCAAGCAAGGACATCAGTGCACTCGTATTATCATTCTATGTTACTGAATAACAAACATTTGTTATGAAAGATTCATTTATTCTAAAAACTAGGAATTCAATTCTTTGTGGACTGACAAATTCCAGTCAGTAACTTTGGTAACTTGAATTGATGCACCTCTGATGTTTGTTTCCTTCGATTTACACTTTCTGTTTTTCTGTCTAAAACGCGTGTAATTTATTATTGATACTTTTCCTTAAAGTTGTTTCACGTGTGAAAAATCGCCCCTTTTCCTGCCTTCTTTCAAAATCACACAATCTCATGTTTTTAAAGGTATTTTGCAGAAGTATTTACTCCACATGCAGGTTTGCGTTGGGCTCACTTCAAACCTGAGACAACTTGGGCCAGATATATATTTCTAAGTTTAGCAGTTCTGTCTATTAATAGAAATGGGGCCTTAGTTTGACTCCACTACAGAGTAAGGACATCATGCCTCATAGACTTACCAAGAAAAGTTCTTTTTTTAATAAATGAACATTATTCCAGAGCTGCAGTTCACATAGATTGGTTTAACATCAAAAATATTTTTTGGTTTCAACTGCACCTGACGACAGCACCAGGAAATTTCTTCTTCTTTTTACGATACACGTTTCATACTTTCTAAATTCATGGAGATAATGTCCTCCTTAGAGCAGTAACTTGAATCCTTTCAAATATGTAATGCTCCTCCAAGCACAAAGTTCATTACAAGCATTTTAAATCAGGTCATATCTTTTCCCCTATACCGCTTTGTTCAAGCATTTTACCTTCAGCGTGGTGTATACAACACGACATTTTTATTAATATTCAGAACACATAACATGCACAAGACTTTTCTCAACCTTTGAAAACACCTTTCCCTACAAGTTCCTTGTTTTGTCACGCTGTTGTTGTTTTTTGAGATTCTTATTAATGTATCCTTTTTTATTCAGAGCAGTAAAACATTTTGGCAAATTCGATTCTTGCAAATGGGAGTTTAAATGGCTGTAAAAATGAAAATAAATAAATATGTTTTATTTCATACAAACAGTAAGTATGGATTTGACAGTGCCATACCATGCTGGTTAGATATAGTGTTTTACTTTACTTGTCTAGCATCTCCATCAGGATCAAGTTCAGTTACTCAGCAAGGTGTCTCTAAATCCAATTAGTAGTGATACATTCGTGTGAACAAGGCGAATGATTACAAAATCAATGAAAATATACAGATAATATTTTTCTTCCCTTGCTTCAAATTTGGTCACTGCTGTTTGAAAACATTCGATTTATATGTTGCCCCACTTTCTTGTATCTGAAAAAGAAGCTTTTTGTTCAATGCTATGGCCAGACACACAGACTGATCGATGATTCGATAAGTAATAATTGGATGGATGATTTGTACAAACCAAAATAGAAACAAACAAATAGATCGATACATTTTATTCTGATTATATTGTATTATAATGGCAATGTCTCACGCAATAAAAGCAACGAATGAATCTGCAATCCCTGGAACAGGAAAATAAATTACAACAACAACAAAACAACATTTAAGTATCTTTATGAAATGTCGATGAGTTTTAATTATGAACATAGGTATATCACAAAAGGAATACTGGTATGTTTGTACGTCATTATGAACTGTATAAGATGTCACGTAGAGTTTCATATACTTTTGCCGTTATTATATAATGGTATTTGATTAGATACAATGTGAGCTACTGCTTGAAAAGGGTTACATCTCTTGAAAAGCTGTAGGTGGCATTTATTAACCAGCTTCCTAGATAAAAGGAGCCGCTTGAATGGGGACGACCCTATGAGTAGATATAAAATGATGCAGAAGAGGATACATCCTTTGAGACTGGGAAGGTCACATGATGTAATAGTTTCACAGAATGGCACTAGAAGGCAAATAGTTTCAAGCTGTTATTAGAGAGCAAATTGTTCCAAATTGTATCACTAGGGGCGGGTGTTGAGTGAGATAATTATCATCATATAATAGATTAAATTTATGATCAATGTGAAGGTTTCGTTTTCGACATTAAAATCACAAATGTTCACATGGTATTCATCACTTTATGAAATATATGCATGTATCATTTTATTCGCTATAGTTTTTAACATAATATTGTTTTCTGTATTATCGATATGGTATCTTTATTGTTTAACGTGAATATCTACAACAAACAATTTTTTTTGAAAAAGTAAAATTAATATCTCACTCATAACAGATTAATGAGCGTACTTCACGGTTTAAACACCGATTACTTTATATTATAAATAAATATTTCTCAAAAGAATTATTTCGTATTAACTTAATGTATTCAGATTGTAGGTATGTATCTCACTCACGCCATTACACAACTTAATTTAAAATCTGCGTGTTCCTGTTATTTACTACCTAAAATCTTCAAACTCAAGATATTATCCTTCAAGCCATATAAACAAAAACATGATACAGTATTGTTTGGTTTAGTTGTTGTTACGCATAAAGCTATATAATGGACTATCTCTGCTATGCCCACCAAAGATATCGAAACTTAGGTTTGTACATAATATAATATGACTTAACGGTTTGTTCTTTAGTTTGCTTTTAATTTCGCGCAAAGCTATTTGAGGGCTATCTGTGCTAGCCGTCCCTAATTTAGCAGTTAGGCAGCTAGTCATCACCACCCACCGCCAACTCTTGGGCTACTCTTTTGCCAACAAATAGTGAGATTGACTGTTACGTTATAACGCCCCCACGGCTGAAAAAGCGAGCATGTTTGGTGACCTAACAAAAAATAGGCACCACGTCTGCAACTATTGTCACAAATAACTTCCTTTTAATTCCTAGGTCTCTTTTTCATCTACAACTATTTGAACTCTATATGAAAACTTCTGCTTCAACTAAAAATAGTGACACTGGTATGTTTTCTCAATCAGTTTTAATCCGAGGGTCGCGGGTTCGACCTCGTCACTTCAAACATGCTTGCTCTTTCAACCATGGGAGCATTATAAGTAACGGTCAATCTAACTATTCGTTGGTAAAAGAGTAGTCCAAAAGTTAACGGTGGATGGTGATGACTAGCTGCATTCCCTCTAGTGTTACAGTGCTAAATTAGGGACGACTAACGCAGATAACCCTCTTGTAGCTTTGCGCGATATTCATAAAGAAACAAACAATCAGTTTTGTAAAATTAAATATTATACTTACTGTAGAACACTTTCATTTACATGTGTACTTTTTCTTATTTACTTTTTAAACTAAGTGAAATAAGTATCAACACTTTCCAGTTTTTTAATTGCCATAACATCGATACACTATAACAACTTCTGAGATTTTCTCTAAATCATTCATTTTGAGGTACAAAAACTAGATCGCTAACACGAATGGCAAGTATAATATTTGGACATACACAGCACACGTTTTACGTCTAAAATTGACAAAACTTTGTTATTTTACTGTGGAACCTATCTGAAACTATAAACAAATGTGTCTATGTGCTTAAAACAAACTTTAAATATCTATGTGCACAATATTGTTGTGTCAAGTATTACAGCGAACAATGATCATTTCGAATACAGACTGATACTGTAAAGATCAGTCACGTGATTTGGGTTGCAGATAAAGTTCATTGTGTATTCCAGGAAATCTGAACAGGCTGTTTGTCATAATACATATAGCATGCTTCATGGGTTACACATGTAAATATGCCTCAAAAAGTTTAACTTTCGAACAACGTATATGACTATATTCCATGTTAACATAAAATATTCAAACTTTAGGGATTTAACATGAGCATTATATTGCGAAGCAAAACATACATTATATCATCCTATATGATTATTATTATGACATTAGCTTCTGTACTCTCGTTAGCGTCGACTTTCAACAAAGCATTTGAACACTTAAAGCTATTTTATGGATGACATATTGCCTAATTTGTATGGACATGATTTACTAATACGAATATACCTATATTAGCTTATCCTACAAACAACATGGAGGACGTTTTTGTATTGACTTAAAGTATTAAAACTAAATATTTTCAAATAAAAATGAAAATAAGAGGTAAAGCGGTATTCATTGTATTATACTCTATATTACCATTTCTCATTCGTATCTCTGGTTTTTCCGTTTAGGCGTTAAACTATATTGTTTGTTTGCTTTTGAATTTCCCGCAAAACTTCACCAAGGTTATTTGCTCTAGCTGTCACTAATTTACCAGTGTAAGACTGGAGGGAAGACATCTAGTCATCACCACCAACCGCCGACTCTTGGGTTACTCTTTTATCAACGAATAGTGGGATTGACCGTCATATTATAACGCCCCCATGATTGAAAGGGCAAGCTTGTTTGGTGCGACCGGGATTCAAACCCGCGTCCCTCGGATTACGAGTCGAACGCTTTAACACACTTGGCCATGCTGGGCCCTGGGAAGGCAGATAATCATCACCACCCATCGCCAATTTTTGGGTTACTCTTTTACCAACGAATAGCGGGATTGACCGTATCATTATAACGCCATCATGACTGATAAGCCAAGCATGTTTAGTGTGATGAGGATTTGAACTCGCGACCTTAGATTACCGGTAGAGTGCCTTAATTACCTGGCCATGCCGGACCTAAACTATATTAATTAATCATCCTTATTTCAACTAAATAAAGTAACACTAATATTAAGTTTTGTCACATGTTTTTAATTCTGAACAAATTATTCACTGCAGAAAAAAATCGTTTACATGTGCAAACGGTTCAAATTTCTACTATGTAATATATGTGGGATAAATTTATGTTTCAATAGCATCCGATACACGTGTCAGCTACGACACATACTGTGTGTGTGTGTGGGGAGGTATGAATAAGTCATTCCAGAGTACAATCAGCCCACAAGAATGCAAAATTTAGCTTTACGCTACTTTAAGTGAGAAACCCACTTGTTGAGAATTTTCTATGCAAAAACGGCTCGTTTGGGTTGAGAAAATACTTTACATAGAAGAGCGAACAACGTTTCGACCTTCTATGTAAAATATTTTCTCAACCCAAACGAGCCGTTTTTGCATATAAAATTTACGCTACTTTGTTTTTGCATAACAGTAATTCCAAATGAATTGAATTGCAAAAGAATTTAGTTCAACAAGCTAGATTATATAAATTTCACTTAACTTATAAACTATAAATTTCGAATTAGTGCATCGCTATTGTAACTCTATTACATTTAATTATGGTGGATTGACTGTGGACGGCCCCCCAGTGGCTCAGCGGTATGTCTGCGGACTTACACGCTAAAATCCGGGTTTCGATACCCGTGGTGGGCAGAGCACAGATAGCCCATCGTGTAGCTTTGTGCTTAATTCAAAAACAACAACGACTATGGACGTTTGTTTAAGATAAACTTGAATTTATAAATATACATAATTTATACTGCAAAATTCCTGCCTGTTCATAAAAGTAGTAGAAAATTCTCGAGTGTAAGAACCAACAATTTTTGTGTGAATGTAAACAGTAGTGTATCTCAATTTTGTTGTGCAGACTGAAACTTCTGGGAACTATCCTCACGCCAATAACCGTAACAAACTCAACGAGCTAAGAAGCAGTATATATATTATTGGTTTGCTATAATTGATATACTGTAAATCTCTGAAGTTATAACTATTATTAACGCTTATTAATCTGGAACTTCAAATACTTGTCAAGAAACATTTATAAATTTCGAACATTACAAATTACTTAACTTCAGCAGAGCCACAATGGACATTTATTTTTATTTTATTTTTTGCAAACATTACATAACTTCATCGGTGGAAAAACTCGACGTATGATCGGCAAAGAAAATAGAATAGAATCTGGCTAGTTGCCCGTTAAGTAAACTGTATCTACATCAAGTCGAAATTAATTCGCTTATCATAAACCCTCAATAAGATATCAAGTTCCGGATCAGAAAGAAGACTCAATATTGTTTATAAAACTTTCGTACTAAATCACTTTTTTTATAATAACCATTATTGTAAATTGTGTTACTGTTTGTATATTGAAGCACATTTGTATTAAAAAAGAAAGAAACTGTGTGTATCAATCTTGTTGGCAAGTGTCATAAACTGGATACATATCAACATTCACTACAATTTAAATTAAATAAAATTACAATTTTACTCAATTTTAACATATTCGAACTTGTAATAGGTAACATAACGTTCAGATTATATCATTATAATACGTTCTTCGGTTTACATAATGTTACAAAATGCTAAATCTGTAGTAATGGTGCTACCTTTCTCAAGATTTAGTAACCCTGAAATGACCCTTGATTATAAATGAATGATTAAGCAAAAATCATTACTTTCAGTTTAAGTTTGTTTGAAGTTAAGCAAAAAGCAACGCAATAGGCTATCGAGGTTCTGCCCACTTCCGGTACTGTAGCTCGGTTTCTGGCGTTGAAAGTCCGCAGATATATCGTTGTGCAACTGAAGGACATTGCTTTCAGACACGAGAAATTATTGAAACAGAACTGACCTTGTACAACAACACTCTGTCATTGTACACTCTTGGTACCTGTCCCCAAGACCCCCTTTCAGTTTGTAGGTCGCATCGAGGACTGAGGACTGTTAAATAACGATATCTGATCTCATGTTAATAACCACAAGGTAGTATATTATAATCAAAACGTATGTCGTTTTGACTAAACTGATTTTTTTTTTATTTTATTTTTTACTTTCTTGTGTGTCTCAATGAAGTTTCAATATATTTCACTTGGAATTTGTGAGTGTTGAGCTCTTGTTTAATACTGAGAACGTCCAGCATTATAACTTTAATTCATGAAAAATTTTAATTATTGACAAAATGAATTGCAAAATATCGAACCTTGTAAGCCTTAACGTTTTCACTCTAACATGAGTACTTCTTTTCTCCGCTGTTGATCCAACATGCGATATGCTGTTTTGTTTGTTCTGAATTTCGCGCAAAGCTACGCGAAGGTTATCTGCGCTAGCTGACCCTAATTTAGCAGTGTAACACCAGAGGAAAGGCAGCTAGTCATCACCACCCATTGCCAAGTCTTGAACTTCTCTTTTACCAACGAATATTGGGACTGGCCATGATATTATAACGTCTCTATGGCTGAAAAGGAGAACATGTTTGGTGTGACCGAGATTTGAACCTGCAACCCTCGGATTACGATTAGAGTGCCTTAATCACCTGGCCCTGCAAGGCCATGCGATATGATGTTTACTAAACTCTTCTATAGATTATTAAAGAAAAAGGTTTCTCATAGATGAATTGTTACTTCATAAAACCAGAAGTATCAGTTTTAATCATAATTGGATGACAAATAGAATACTTAAGTTGCTTATTGGTCCAAGAATATAGTAACTTGAAGTCAAATTTTAACTGAAATTATGCCAGGTAAAAAAAAAAATGGATGTCTCGTGCAAGTCCCTGGTAATTCTGGTTTGTTCTTGCGTTGGAAAAATGAGTAAAGGAAACCTTCTATATTTTTTCCAAACTAAATATTTTTGAGACCATAGCTAAAACCATAGATATATAATTGAAACTAGCAGTAATCCTAGTCTTGGAACATTTCACTTCCATTGACATAATTTGTTTTTCACTGACAACAAAATCTGATTTAGTACCTTGACGGATCAAATACATTCGAAATACAACACCCGTTAAATTACTTTATATTATTGACGATCATTGAAAACCACTTGTGTTCTTCAGGAAAAGTCCTACGCTGGTACAACGGTAAGTCTGCTGATTTACAACGCAAAAGTCAGGAGTTCGATTCCTCTTGGTGGACTCAGTAGATAGCCCGATGTGGCTTTGCTATAAGAAAAACACGCATACTTTAAGAAATATAAGTTACCGAATCCGTCACATGCTTCTTGTCCGTTAATTATTTCTTTACCATCAATATCAGAGATCACGCAGCAATTACATCTGAGTATTCCTTTCTTCTGATGGGGTTCAAAATTGAAACTATATTTCTCTGCAGTACATTTAACTACCTAAACCGAGAAAATATAAAATGTGTTTTGCTCTAATTACTACAGCCTGCAAACACATGATTCTGTATTTTTCTCTCCAGAATTTTGAAACAAAATGTGCACTGATATAACTTCCCTAAAAATAATATAGTTAGATTTTTCGTTTTGGATTTACGCCTATTTTTGAGAGTCTGCTGATTTAAAGAATTTATAAAAATTTGTGTAGAATGATCATTGATTTTCATTTAAGTTTGTGTGTCCTTTGTCAGCAACAGAACCAATGAAATTATGAAAAGTACTTATTATATTATTATTACACTAGAGGAAATGAAAATTTTTTTCGGGATATGAAGAACCTTTGTAGCTATCACTATTCAAGTTATTCTCTAAAATAATATAAATGTGGACTTGTACATTATGCCTGAACTTGGATATCACTTCTATCCATGGGGTTCACAAAGAGTCATCTTGGTCAAGCGGGTAAGGAAAGGTCCTCATTCACCTCTAATGTGTTCGTAAGTAAGATCCTTTTGGAGTAAAGTTATTTAGTAGAAACAAATACATAATAATAACCACATATAATGGTATAAATTAAATATTGTAATGTATAAAACTGTGTAGAAAATTACGCGTAGTGGTTGTTAAAAGAGGTACGAAAAAAAGTTGAAGGTCAAATCACAATTATACATGAGAAGAGCATTGCACGAAACGTTGTATGTACAATAATCTGTATATATGCGTGTGTGTATAAGTAGTTAACTTCCTGGTGGTTTGACTTTCAACATATTTCTTTTATATTATAATGTAAATGATTCGTGATAAAATCAAGAGTTGAGGTAACGTTACACAAACAAGCTACAATGTTTTTAATGCAATAAACAATACTGCGAAATAGCAAAATTTAGTAAATTTCAAAAGAAGTTCACTTACCATTTAGATCAGCGATCTAGTGTTGATTTAGTGGTTTAGTGTTTCAAATCTCAAAATGAATGCTCGAGAGAAAGTCTTAGAAGTTCTGATATCGTCTGGATGCCATGGTAAAGTGTAAAGTGGTAAGTGTTGATAGGTTTGCTTTTTGCTTTGGCTCTATAGTAGTAAAATCTGAAAAGGTAACATATTTGAATAAATTTGCTTTACAGTAAGTATTTCTTTTCAGAAGAAAGTTTGAGAAAGTATAATAATATTATCACAATTTTTAGTTGGAGTCAAATTCAAATAGAAAATAATATACTGTAGTGCGAAGCAGACGCAAGAATGAAAAACGAGGTTTAGAAGACATGAATACAGACGCGGTTCCTATTTTCCTTCTGAGTATGTTATATTACACTTTCGTTTATATGGTCCAAAGGAAAACATACAGTTTGAATATTTTACTTATCAAGCAACACGAAAAAGATTCTTTTCGGAACTGTGTAGATTTTAAGTTAAATTAATGCGGGGATACAAAAACGACTCTCGGTCTGGCATGGCCGAGTGCGTTAAGGCATGCGCTCGGAATCTGAGGGTCGCGGGTTTGCATCCGAGTCGCGCTAAACATGCTCGCCCTCCCAGCCGTGGGGGCGTTATAATGTGATGGTCATTCCCACTTTTCGTTGGTAAAAGAGTAACCCTCTAGTCTTACACTCCTAAATTAGGAACAGATAGCCCTCGAGTAGCTTTTTGCGAAAATTCAAAACAAAACAAAAACAACCCGTATCTGGAGAACGAATACAAAACGTTAGAAAAAACACACAGGTTTAAAAAAAAGTTTAACACAAAAATAAAAAACCCTAGGGGCAAACTGAGAATCAGTAAATAATGAATACATTAGAATAACATGATCTCGTTCTTTTCAGGACTGTATATGTGTAACATAAACTAATATATGCTTGAGCCAATAAATACGTTATGTAAATCAGATAACCACTCATATATGAAATATTATTTTTGCGCATTCAAATGCTTTTTTGCTATTGAAATTGGCATGGAACAATAAAACTGAACTTAACGATAACACAGAATTTAATATCGTCTAAGAACTATAGTCGTATATATTCGAATTAACAGCCCTTTCTTGCTGTTCTGTAGAACTACGACATCATATAACCTCCCAGTCTCAGTGAATACCTCCCCCTTTATTTAACCTTCCCACTAAGGAGGATTATCTTGCCTGGTTTTGAACTTGTTTAATACTTTCCTTAATCTCTAAGTTCAATAGGATATCTACAGTTCATAAAATCTCTTGTACAGGTGAAAAATAAATTTTATGTAACTATATAAATATACATGTTGAAACAGTTTTAATGTGTTTTAGAGACAAGAAGCTTAACTCTGCTACATCGTCAATGTTCTAATTGACAACAAAGATACGTAGATAATATATAAAGTATCATGGTAGCATAAAATAGGCGTATTAAACCTTTTAATACATTAAAAAAATCTAAATGTCTTTGTTAACATAATTTAGGAAAATGACTTTTATAAAACCCTTTAATTATTAATAAATCCCAGAACAGTTTAACTTCTTATTAACAATGTTAAAATATTTTGTATGCAAAAACGGCTGTTCTGGGCCCAGAAAACACTTCAAATAGAAGAGCGAACAACGTTTCGACCTTCTTCGGTCATCGTCAGGTTCACAAAGAAAGGGTTACTGGTCGGAAGCTGACCACGTGTTTGGGAGGGGTTGTATAATTGAGTGTTGCAATGTAGAGGGCGCGGTTTGAATATATAATTTTGTCTATAATATTAATATAGGTATAATGGTGTTCCTTTATATTGGTTTATTTTGGGTTTGAGTTGTTGTATAAGTAAGGCTTCTTTAATTTTTCGTTTGTTTATGTTTGTTTCTTTATTTAGTATTTTAGTGTTTTCTATGGTTATGTTGTGTCCATTTGACTTGCAGTGTTCGAAAACGTGTGAAGGTGACTTTTTATGTTCTTTGAATCTGGTTTCCATTTTTCTACTTGTTTCTCCTATATAGAAGTCGTGGCAGTTATCACATTGTATTTTATAAATAATGTTGGTGTGGTGTTTGTCAGTGTAGTTCTTACATAGTATAGACCTTAGTTTTGTGCCTGGTTTTTGAATAAATTTAGTGTTAACTGGAATGTTATATTTTGTTACTAGTTTTTGCCAAATGTTGGTTATTTGTTTGCTGATGTCAGGAATATATGGTATACAGCAGTATATGGTTTCGTGATTTTTTGATTCGTGAGATATATTTACTTTTGTTGGTTGATTTTGCTTTCTGTCTAGGTGTGTGCGTATAATGTTTTCTACGGTTTGTGGAGGAAACTTATTAATGTTGATGAAGTGTTGTTTTATTTTATCTAATTCATCGTTAATTTTATCTGGTGAGCATAGTTTTATGGCTGTGTTTATCTGGTTTCTTAGTATGTTGAGTTTTGTTTTGTTTCATGTGCTGAGTCCCAAGGAATGTATAGTCCAGTATGGGTGATTTTTCGGTGGATTTCTGTTTTGAATTGTGTGTCGGTTCTTATAATTTTGAGGTTAAGAAATGATATTTGATTGCTTTCTTCCTGTTCACATGTGAAGTTAATGTTGGGATGTATAGAGTTAATGTGAGTGAAAAAGTTAAGTATGTGTTCTGTAGATTCGAATCCCGCAATCGTGTCATCTACATATCTGTACCAGTATAGTGGTGGATGTAATGCTGTATTAATTGCTTGTGTTTCAATTTGTGTCATAAAAATATTGGCTAGAACTGGCGATACTGGGTTGCCCATGCTTAGGCCATTTGTTTGTATATAGTTTTGGTTGTTGAACATGAAGTTTGTCTTTATTGTGGTGAATTCTATGAGGGTTGCTAACTGGTTACTGGGAATGTCTATGATCGGGTTAGGGTCTCGAATATAGAGTTCTAAGGCTATCTTGCAGGCTTCTGTTGTTGGAACTTCTGTGAAGAGGGATATAACATCGAAACTGGCCATTAAGGCTTTATGATTAAGTTGATTTAGATTGGACTTGAAATTAAAAGAGTCTTTGATGAATGAGCTGGCTGATGTTGCATATTTGGAGAATGCCCATGCTATGTATTTACCAAGATTGTAGTTAAACGATTCATATGTTGACATTATTGGTCGTAATGGACAATCTGGTTTATGAGGTTTGGGGATGCCGTATATTTGCGGTGTGCGTGAGTCGGTTTTACGTAGGTAGGAATAAAGTGTTTGTGAAATTGTGTTGGCTTTTTTTATTTGTAGTAGTAATTTGTTTAGTTGCGTCTCATGTGTCTTTGTTGGATTTGTGTGTATTGGTTTAAATTTGTTCGTGTCTGATAGGATGTTATTCATTTTTTGTATGTATTCATTCGTGTTCATTATTACTATAGCGTTACCTTTATCTGCTTTTAGAATTTTTATGTTTCTGTCTTGTTTTAGGTTTCTAATGGAATTAATGTCTCTTTTTGTAAGGTTGTTTTTTAGTTTTCTGTTTTGTGAAATTATGTTGATAGTTTTGTAAGAAAATTCTTTGAAAAAATCGTTTAAGATAATGTTTTTAGGTGGTTCTGGAAAATATAAATTTGTAATTTTACCTGGGAAGTTTGGCAGTTGGATGTCAATAAAGTTATCTAAGTTGTCTTCTTTCTGTTTGTTGTTTTTGTTTTCTGTAGAAAGTATCACAAGTCTCCTGGCTAGGTCTTCTAAACATGTTTGGATTTCTATGGTTGGAATGTACCTTGGTGCTATTGCGAAGTTGAGTCCTTTGTTGAAACTAAGAAATTTAAACCTACGTATCATTAATAGAAGAAATGACATCAACTTTATTCAACAATGTAGATAAGAACAACTAACCCCTAATTTTGTAAAGGTAAAACTTTCAAAAGATTTTAATAAATACACAAACATTATCCAAAATTTACAGAAAAAACTTCTTAAAGCCATGTTGAACACAAAATACAAAGAACTACATGACTTACAAAAACAAAAAATGAACTTAGACTATCAACTAGCATGCTGCATTAAACCAGAGATTTACGGACTAATACAACGAAACATAAACCAAATCAATACTAAAAACGATAGAGACAAAAAGATCCGCCACAACAAAAAACTTGAAAAACTAAGATGTAAGCAACAGAAAAGACATCAACATGACAAACCGTTGACCAACCTCATAATTAACAGATCTGACCGACAATTAAACACAGACGAGATACATCTACTCAACAAAGGACTCAACTTCGCAATAGCACCAAGGTACATTCCAACCATAGAAATCCAAACATGTTTAGAAGACCTAGCCAGGAGACTTGTGATACTTTCTACAGAAAACAAAAACAACAAACAGAAAGAAGACAACTTAGATAACTTTATTGACATCCAACTGCCAAACTTCCCAGGTAAAATTACAAATTTATATTTTCCAGAACCACCTAAAAACATTATCTTAAACGATTTTTTCAAAGAATTTTCTTACAAAACTATCAACATAATTTCACAAAACAGAAAACTAAAAAACAACCTTACAAAAAGAGACATTAATTCCATTAGAAACCTAAAACAAGACAGAAACATAAAAATTCTAAAAGCAGATAAAGGTAACGCTATAGTAATAATGAACACGAATGAATACATACAAAAAATGAATAACATCCTATCAGACACGAACAAATTTAAACCAATACACACAAATCCAACAAAGACACATGAGACGCAACTAAACAAATTACTACTACAAATAAAAAAAGCCAACACAATTTCACAAACACTTTATTCCTACCTACGTAAAACCGACTCACGCACACCGCAAATATACGGCATCCCCAAACCTCATAAACCAGATTGTCCATTACGACCAATAATGTCAACATATGAATCGTTTAACTACAATCTTGGTAAATACATAGCATGGGCATTCTCCAAATATGCAACATCAGCCAGCTCATTCATCAAAGACTCTTTTAATTTCAAGTCCAATCTAAATCAACTTAATCATAAAGCCTTAATGGCCAGTTTCGATGTTATATCCCTCTTCACAGAAGTTCCAACAACAGAAGCCTGCAAGATAGCCTTAGAACTCTATATTCGAGACCCTAACCCGATCATAGACATTCCCAGTAACCAGTTAGCAACCCTCATAGAATTCACCACAATAAAGACAAACTTCATGTTCAACAACCAAAACTATATACAAACAAATGGCCTAAGCATGGGCAACCCAGTATCGCCAGTTCTAGCCAATATTTTTATGACACAAATTGAAACACAAGCAATTAATACAGCATTACATCCACCACTATACTGGTACAGATATGTAGATGACACGATTGCGGGATTCGAATCTACAGAACACATACTTAACTTTTTCACTCACATTAACTCTATACATCCCAACATTAACTTCACATGTGAACAGGAAGAAAGCAATCAAATATCATTTCTTAACCTCAAAATTATAAGAACCGACACACAATTCAAAACAGAAATCCACCGAAAAATCACCCATACTGGACTATACATTCCTTGGGACTCAGCACATGAAACAAAACAAAAACTCAACATACTAAGAAACCAGATAAACACAGCCATAAAACTATGCTCACCAGATAAAATTAACGATGAATTAGATAAAATAAAACAACACTTCATCAACATTAATAAGTTTCCTCCACAAACCGTAGAAAACATTATACGCACACACCTAGACAGAAAGCAAAATCAACCAACAAAAGTAAATATATCTCACGAATCAAAAAATCACGAAACCATATACTGCTGTATACCATATATTCCTGACATCAGCAAACAAATAACCAACATTTGGCAAAAACTAGTAACAAAATATAACATTCCAGTTAACACTAAATTTATTCAAAAACCAGGCACAAAACTAAGGTCTATACTATGTAAGAACTACACTGACAAACACCACACCAACATTATTTATAAAATACAATGTGATAACTGCCACGACTTCTATATAGGAGAAACAAGTAGAAAAATGGAAACCAGATTCAAAGAACATAAAAAGTCACCTTCACACGTTTTCGAAACGTTGTTCGCTCTTCTATTTGAAGTGTTTTCTGGGCCCAGAACAGCCGTTTTTGCATACAAAAGTTCTCAACAAGTGGGTTTCTCGACATCACTGAATGTTAAAATATGAAAAGACTATAATTAAAAAAAATTGAAATTCCCCAATTCTCATCTTAAAGGTAGTTAAAATTCCTCTTCTTTCAAACTTTTAATATAAACACTTCTTTGTTGCTTACTAAAATGTACTTACGTTTTACTTTAAGATTTTCCTTATTCTACAGAAGTTTGTGAATATCTTTGATGTATCTTTATGGTTTTAAGCTTACAATCTATCGTCATCTAGTCAGAGCGACAGAAATATATAATTTCTTCATTTGATCAGTTTCATTTTTTGTTTTAATTAGTTACTTATGTCTTTTCACACAACCATAGACATTTAATTTTTCTTTAGTAAACAGTACACATTGGCTACTTTTACTAAGCTCATTCGTTGTTGCTGTGTTTTGTTTTGTTTTCTTTGTTAATTCGCTCAAGTTAATTATTGGAAATACGTGTTGTTTACGTACTTATTGTCTTTCAAAATGCTTTATACTCAGAAAATGATCGTATGGTAATATAGATATTTCAAAAATACGCCCTCTATTAATTTATTTTATAGATTTTTGAGCCGGTGGACTATTTCAAATATTAAAAAAGCAATTAGTATGAAGCCCAATCTATCCAGGATTAATGAGGAGGTTTGCAGTTCTCTGAAACCGGTACAATTCAGTGACCATTGAACGGTAGATGTTGGCTTCACATTAATTTATGTGTTATTCCTATAACTTGACTATAAAACTACTAGATTCTCCATATACTTCCTAGTAACAAGTTAAACGACCTTCCAGTTTGAATCTTTATTTTGGTATCCAAGTGCAAGCTGCCACTGCTTAGAGCAACCGCCACAAAGAGAAGTCATTGAAATTCGGATGCAATGACATCCTAAGTTAACGACTAGCTTTAATGTCAGTGTTTACAAGTAAAACATTTAAAACGTACTCAAGGCGTAATTTATGACGCAATTATGAAGCAAGTAGAATCAATAAGTTGCGATAAAAATTACTACAAACATTTATGTTTGATTATAAATTACTTTTAGTGTACCTAACAATGATCTAAAACAATGACCAACATGGTAATATTATCATAAGCTGATGAGCCGAACATGAATTTGAAATATATATTCGAAGATCTCACTAATTTTATATTCAGTTCTTCCACAAATCGTAGGCAATTTGTTTGGTCCATGAACAAACTGATGTAAATCAAACACAAGCCTGTAAAAATTCTGCTAAGTTAGACATCAGTAAATGTTTTTCACTTATTTGTTTCTTGATAATCAGTCATTTATATTACAATATATTTAATTATCGAAATATAATTAGATGATTTTTGTGATAATATTTTAATATTTATGCTTCAACCAGCGCAAAATCTTATGTATATATGAACTAAATTTCAGATCAGAAATTTTAGAGATTAATTTATAACCACTTTAAGTTTTGATCAAACCTTAAACCTTCTGATCCGCAGCCCATCAACTTAATCCAAAGGTCACCCAACCCGTCGTACTGTAAGTTTTACCCTTATTTAATATATTTTAGCTTTTGTTGGTGTTGATATATAAACAATATACGCTATTCTGCAATGAGTGTATTCTCCTCTTACACAGAAAAACTTTATATTTCTTGAAAATATATACATGTAAATCTTGTTGGAGATGCCAAAATGAAAAACGACATATTTTTCAGCTCTTTATGTACCTTTCAAATTGAGACATACGCTATACAATAAAATCAGCATTTACCAAGATCCTTATTAATGCTTTTTACAATTGCAGATTTTCAAAACTATGAGTCAGCTACGAAATTTGTCAAGTTTAAATTTCCAAAATGTGATTTCTCTTTCGCCAGACGGCACAAGCAGAAAGTTTATATATATGCTTGAAATATTTGTTCTTCTGACTTCTTTGTTTATTTTTTATTTTTGTTACTATTTTGTTAAATTTAGCAGCTATAAACAATTATAGAACTAGTGTTGTTTGTTTTGTTAAAATTCGCGCAAAGCTGCACGAGGGTTATCTGTGCTAACCGTCCCTAATTTACCAGTGTAAGACTAGAGGGAAGGCATCTAGTCATCACCATCCACCGCCAACTCTTGGGCTACTCTTTTATTAACGAATAGTGGGATTGACCGTCACGTTATAACGCCCCTACGGCTGAAAGGGGTGAACATGTTTGGTGCGACCGGGATTTGAATCCGCGACTCTCGGATCACGAGTCGAACACCTTAACCCACCTGGCCATGCCGGGACTAATAAATACTTTGTGATGTATCTGGAATAAATAAGTTCCAGCTGTTTGATCCTATTATATAATATAAACATGAACTTCAACCATATCGCAAAGAACTTTTAGTTCTCGTGACGTGTACACAATTCTACCATCTGCAAATTTTTTATTGTTGTTTTCTCTTCGACTTTCGCATAATATGGGACGTTATCGTATAAAAACCCTTACGTTTCTCATTCTGACACCAGGCATGATTAGCTGTAATGAAACTTTCAACACGCGCTCATGGTGTAAATGTTCGGATTAGAGGCCTCTAACATTCAGATATCGCCGTTTCTAGTATTATACTACTGAGTAGAGAAAACTAAACCTGTAAGTGGCATCCGCCATCACCGGAAATTTGTTCTGCTTTGAAGCTAATAACAGAACTGTCTGTCTCTTCGAACGCACTTACAGCTTCGTAATGCGTCGCAAACTTCTGATATCCTAATCCGTAGTTTAACACGTTAACCAATAGGTTACTCCTGACCCACTAGAAAGAGAAATGGCCCGATATGGCCAAGTGGTTAGAGTGCTCGACTCGTAATCTGAGGGTTGCAGGTTCAATTTCACATCTCACCAAACATTCTCGTCCTTTCAGCCATGAAGGCGTTATAATGTTACGGCCAGTCTCAATATTCATTGGTAAAAGAGAATTCCAAAAGCTGGCGGTGGGCGGTGATGACTAGCTGCCTTTTCTTCAGTCTTACTCTGCTTAATTTTCGACGGCTAACGCAGATAGCTTTGCGCGAAATTCAAAACAAACCAAATCAGAAACAGAAATCTCTCCTCTTTTGCTCTCTCAAAATCTTGCATTATTCATCTCATTAAAACAATGGAAATGTTGCAGTGCTTATTAATACGTCCATGGAAAACAATGCAAACCAAAAATACTTACATTGCAAGAAGTATTGTTTTGTGCACCGGTTCGCAAAATCGATTAAACATTTTAAAATATGTTTACTCCAGAATGATTCAGTTATTTAGTGCTTTACTAGAAGCATTACCGTACTATTATCTCCATAAACAAAAATACCAGGGTTAACTGAGCCCACTTACGTCTTTAGTATCAAAATTACACGTGCCGCACAAAGTGTAGTAATTCCACTGACTAAGAAACGAGAAAGTAATTATAATTAAAATAATTATAATTATAATTAAAATGAGTTGACCTCTACCGGTAGGAAGAACAATCACTTAAGAAGCGCGAGTATTTTAATTAGTTTAAACTAAGAAACACTTTTTTTGAAGTCGTATTTTAAGGTAAAAGACAAAATATGGACATAAGATGATTGGATTGAAGCTATAACGTTGAATTAAACATAAAGGTGATTTTGCTACATTCTTACGTGAGTTAGATCTAACTTCACAACAGCACTCAAATTCGTTTGTTTCATAACGTATTAGCCATATAATCAGCTTACCTCTACACGATACTAGAACAAAAGTATAAGACCCACATTTGTAGCATTGAAGAAGAAGCAGGTTTTAGAAACATAGAAACCAGTAAAGCTGCAAATTTTGTTTCTTGAACTGACTGTTCGCTAGTAAGATAATAACTTATAATTGCATTATTCAGAACCTTGCAGAGATTATGAAAAATACTATGATTTTTTATTAAATAATAAACTTTAGATTTTACCAGTATTACATATACCTGAATATATTTCCAATGTCTGTCTTTGTATATTATTTAAAATGGTAAGACCAAATCTTGTTTCTTGATAATATATTTGTTCCCAGTTTTCTTTCTCATGTTTTAAAACAAATTTGAAGAAAAGTAAGTAAATATTTATGGAGTGAAACAATATACATATTCATATATGTTTTAAGATTATTCAAAACACAGTAGCACATTTGTTTCAAAATATATTACCCGAAAAGTAGAAAAAAAATCGTCTACACTCCATAGTTAAGAACACTCAGAAAAAAAAACAAAGTTTAATAGATAATTTTCCACTTAATTCAAAGTCACTATGGGAACTCCATTAAAAGAAGAAAATATGTAAAGAAACTGGAAAAAAATATAAATTCAATAGGGAATAATTTTAAGTACAAATTTATATTTTAATTTAATGGCCTCTTACAATGTATTTATCTGAGTAGATAATTATAAAAACAATATTTATTGGGGAAAATAAAATAAATTGGAATATAATGTTAGTTATATAAAGAATCATTTAAGTAAAACAGTTTTAACGTTGCGGTGGAGTTTGAAGCAGGAAAACTTAGCTCCTCGTAGACAAAATGGGTATAGAATAAGATAAAAAAACTATCTCCCATAAATTTCAAAATTCTCTTTGTGAAGTTTTGCAGGAAAAAGGAAAGAATGTTCCAAAATGTTTCGAACTTGAAATGGTAAGATTGCAAATTGGTGCATTACAAACTACAGCGGAAAATCAAAAATTAGAATACATAGAAATTTACTCCACAACGAAAAAAAATCTTGAAGTTTTGAAGGACGTTGAGAAAAAGTGTGTCAAGATGTTAGACGGAACAAAAAACTGAGATGAGAATAACAAAGTGAAGTAGCTAGAACAAGCTAGAAAATATACTGGAAGAGTAAAAATAAGACAATGTAAGCAGAAGAAAAATAGAAATGAATTTGGATTCGCCAATTGAATATTTTAAATATCCATCAAAAACATATAAACATAAATTTGAAGAACAACAAAGAGTATCTCTTACATGATGGCTATAAAGTTATATGAAATTTGGATTCTTGAAAATATTGTTAGTATTTGACATTTTATAATATAATTCTTGATGTGAACTTACTTTTACAGGAGAAAGATGTAAATTTACATGTTTCGGTGTATCTCTTCTATCGGTATTTTACATTCACGAAAGTAAAAAACCACTAACCCATGAACAACTTCAAAAAACTGACTTGTTCCATAAACTTCCTCTGTAATTATAGGGTTAAAAGCTTCGTAAGATAAATGAATCAAAGCATATGATATTTTAATTTGATGAAGTCTGAAAAATGAGAATGTATCGCACGTTCTGTCTCGTCTTATGATTATTAAAAACGTTTAGTTTCAGTAAATGGAATAAATTTACTTCTGGCTAATTAATATTATCAGTTATTTTAGTTTGTCAGTTCCGATGAATTTATAAAAAAAAAAATATGTTCTCAGAGCTGAATGAAAGTAACGATATTTAGGTAATAATTTTGTTGGTAAACAGAGTCTAATTTTAATTATTTTTCTATATATTCCAATGACAAAAATATTTAAATACATTTGAGAAGAAAACAGATGAAATCACGAATGCACCTAAACATTTTACTTACAAAAAAAAATTTAAATAAAAATACACATTGATAAGTAATAAATCTGATGTCGGATTTCACAGAGACCAAAGTTTTTTGCTTGTTTCTCCCACCCTTTTGTGTTCCCCACCGTGTCAGCAATAAGTCTAAAGGCTTATAATTATAAACACTAGGTTTAGATCCCGTTGTGGGAACAACAAAGATAGTCTGTTGCAAAACCTTTGAACCAGTGAAATATTGTTGTTGTTTAAAATTAAGCAAAAAGCTACTCATTTAATTAGGTTTCTAGCGTTGTAAGTCCAAAGACATACCGCTGTGCCGCTGGGGGGCTCAGTGGAATATCCTTCATGTATAACGCAATATATTTAAAATAGTTAAACGAGAAGATGACTTACCAACCGTGTTATTTCAACAGCAGAAAAAGTCAAATCCTTAATCTTTTGCCCCCCCCCAGGGGCTCAGCAGTATGTCTGTGGACATACAACACTAAAAACAGGGTTTCGATACCCGTGGTGGGCAGAGCACATATAGGCCATTGTGTAGCTTTGTGCTTAATTCAAAACAACAACAACACCCAAAATCTTTTTAACTATGAAAAATGAAGAATCACCAACCTGTTGATCACCACTTCAAAATACAACGATATGAAATATATTTAAATATATTTCTTTAACATTAGTTTATAAGTAACTTATCCATTGATATCTTTTTGCACACACGTTTGAATCAATCACACCGTTTATACTTTTATTATGAACATCCTCGAGGTAATTATTTATGAATATCAAACTTTATAATTTTAGTATTGATATAAAAACATTAAACAACAGTGAATAGATGTTAATAGAAGGAGAAAAAAAATTCATTTCTTGTTCCCGATAAATTTGTTATATTTTCTCAAAATGAGAAATTTTTAGAACATATCATCTTATCAGTGTCCAGTAAAAAATGATACGTATATAAATTACTGATCGTTTGTTTCAGGTTAATTCTCTTTGAGTCGAGTGGACTTGTCTAAAACAATATATGCCATTAAGAAAGAAGACAACCTTGGTATTTAATGAATATGGTTATTTCTCTCCATATTATGAAGCTGCAAGTGCTATATTAATAGCATGGTAGTACACGTGCAGTTGACAGGCTCTTTACGCTTCAATGAATCACTATTATCACGATTAACATTGTAACCAGATAGAGTAATGGAAAAAAATATGTGATATACGTACAACTCATTCAATAGATAAACAGACAGATGCACATGCTAAGCAATCAACTCCCTGCACATTATTCATCTAATTAAAACACCTTACGTGTGAAAAAAAGAAGTGGCTAAAAAAGAACTGAGTATGCGGCTTAAAATAATAAAATTGAAACTGGCGGCCAAACTGGTAACTACACTTATTGTATTAATAATTAAAATGAAAGAAATTGCAGATGATTCTCGAGTGTAGGAATAAAAACATATGTGTACATAAACACCACTGTATCGTCTATAATGATGCCTAGGCTAAAGTTTCGAGAAGCTGTCCCCAAACCTATAAATATAAGCCAAGAGTGAGTTTTTATAATTGGCTTACTATAGTTGGTATACCATAAGCCTCGAAAGTTATAACTGTGATTAACGCTTATTAATTCGGGTACTTCAGGTATGTTGACGAGGAAGACATAGATTTCAAAAATTACAAACCTTATACTTTCAGTGGATTCACATTGGGCATCAGAATTTTTGTGAAAACATTATACAGTTTCATCTGTAGAAAACTTGATGTTGAGTTAGCTAGCTTTCCTTTAAGTAAAGTGTACTATATAAACTCAAAATTAATTCGCTCATCGAAGACACTCTTTGAGATATTCAGTTCCAAACCAGATAGAAGTTTGTTTGTTTGTTGTTGTTGTTTTTAATTTTTTCGCAAAGCTACACGAGAGCTATCTGAGCTAGCCGTTTCTAATTTAGCAGTGTAAGACTACATGGAAAGCAGCTAGTCATCGCCACCCACCGCCAACTCTTGGGATACTGTTTTATCAACAAATAGTGGGATTGACGGTCTCTTTATAACGCTCTAACGGCTGAAAGGGCGAGTATGTTTGGAGCTACGGGAATTCGAACTTACGACCTCAGATTACTAGTCGAGCATCGTAACCACGTGGCCATGCCAGATAGAAAATTAAGTATTGTTTGTAAATTTGTAAAGCTTTTGTACATAAACCATCATTTGTAGTAACGGTTATTGCAAACTGTATTATTTTTGTGCATCAAAATATTTTATATTAAGAAAAGAACTATGTGTATCAATCTTGTTGTTAAATGTCATAAATTGGATACATATCGACATTTATTTAACGTCTGAATTTAAAATACAATTTAACCCAGTTTTAGGCAATTTTAAATTATATTACATAACACAATACACACGAACAAAACACAGCAAGTAAAAACGGCATTCAATAATAACCCACATTAGCTTCAGAATGGCATCGCTTTTATTCGGAAGAATAACTTTATAGAACCAACCAGATTCTTTTAAATATATGATGGTAGTTTTCCTCTCAAAAAGGGTGTTAATAGCATCCTATATAGTAACGCCATGGAATTTAGATAAACAGTTTTTCTTCATCACCCCCAAGCAATCGGAACAGCGTTTATTAAGTATCATTATTTATGCTAATCGCTTAAACTAATTCCACGTGACGCTAAACACTATTTTATTTGAACAATATAATAAAATTTAGTAAGTTTTGCTGAAAAGTTTGCAATGAATAATTATTAATAGCCGTTTACCCATATGATTTTTCTTTTTAAACGGGAATTAGAAACTGTTAATTTAGAGTGCTTGGCCTGTCCTATATTTAAGTACCTGCACGTCCTTTCACCCTATAGTTTTGATGCTCAAAGTAAGTCATCGTTAATCCAAATAACAAAATCTAAAATCGGTCTAATTTTATCTTTTGTAAGTGTAGCTGTTGTAAAGATGCTAGACCGATAGCTAACATAATTTTTTGGGAAGGCGAACGCAAAATATTTTTTCATATATCAGTGATTTTCATTTAATAACTTTGCTCTTGTGACTTATATTTACACCACATTAGACTCCTAACTGTCAGTTGGAAAGATCTATCAGTGTGCCAAATCTGAAAAAATAAATAAATAAAAATGAGATATATTTTACTATCAACAAATTTGTAAGTCTACGGATTTACAATGTTAAAATCAGGGGTTCGAGTTCCTTCGTTGAGCACATCAGATAATCCGATATGGTTTTGCTAAAAGAGTGTTTGTGTGTGTGTTTTTTATGGCAAAGCCACATCGGGCTATCTGCTGAGCGGACCGATGGGAATCGCACCCCTGATTTTAGGGTTAAAAATCCATAGACATACCGCTATACTAGCAGGGGGCTTGCTAAAAAAAAGCACACACACAAATAAAATTTACCTACTTTGGTGCGAAGAAAAAATATAGAAACTCAATCAGAATTGGAGATACTAAGTTTCTAATATCTGTAAATGGATTACCTTTAAATTTGGTAAGTGAAATAAGAGTCCAGTAGAGCACTTTCACTGAAAATATTTGATAATTTGAACTAACATAGTCCGAAATAAGAAGGTGAAAACTATCAGTGTGTCCTGCAGTAGATTGTATTGATATTGCAAATTTGTTTGTTTGTTTGAAGTTAAGAAAAATGCTACGAAAAGGGTTATCTGTGCTCTCTCTACCCAGTACGATTATCGAAACTCGGTTTCTAGCGTTGTAAGTCCTCAGACATACCGCTGTCCATTGGGAGATATTGTGAGTGGTAAACTTGTTAACACTTGGTAATGTGTTAAAATACACATACGTCTAATAATAAAAGCTTATCTAAGCCTTTTACATTTGATATGAAACAAAATTGCATTATTTATACTGATAAATATATAAAACTGTATTCTCAAATAACCACTGACTCAGTACAGCTGACCACTGACAGCCAACAGCTGATGGAGATTATTTTGAAAATATATTTGAAACAAAAATTAAAACGAGTTATAAGCTACTATTAAAACTTGATTAAAGAAAAGGAATTGTAATAAAACTATAAAAAAACTATAAATGAATATTGTTGTTATTGGTATTGAAAAATGTATACTGATTATTTATCAAAACTATATGAAACAATCGTACCCGGCACGGCCGAGCGCGTTAAGGTATGCGACTCGTAATCCGAGGTTCGCGGGTTTGCATCCCCGTCGCGCTAAACATGCTCGCCTTCCCAGCCGTGCGGGCGTTCTTATTGACGGTCAATCCCACTTTTTGTTGGTAAAAGAGTAGCCCAAGAGTTGGCGGTGAGTGGTGATGACTATCTGCCTTCCCTCTCGTCTTGGCCTGGCATGGCCTAGCGCGTTAAGGCGTGCGCTTCGTAATCTGATGGTCGCGGGTTCGCGCCCGAGTCGCGCCAATCATGCTTGCCCTCCCAGCCGTGGGGGCGTTATAATGTTACAGTCAGTCTCACTATTCGTTGGGAAAAAGAGTAGCCCAAGAGTTGGCGGTGGGAGGTGATGATTAGCTGTCTTCCCTCTAGTCTTACACTGCTAAATTAAGGACAGCTAACACAGATAGCTCTCGAGTAGCTTTGTGCGAAATTCCAAAACAAACAAACTCTAGTCTTATACTACTAAATTAAACGTAATGCGGACGTTTTAGTATCTGCTTTGCCTTACTTTAGCGATAGTGAGTTGGACTTTTGGTCATTTTAACGGTTAAAGATATTACGATAATCTTTCATAATTTTATGCTTCTGAGAATGAAACACAAAAATCCAGTATCAAACTTATTGTTTTCCTTTTCTCATCTAATATAAAGGAAGGCCTGTTACTTAAGTTATTTTTGTATATATAAACAGATTTCTGTACGCTTCTGATGAAATTAAAACCAATCAGGATTGAAACTCACTTAGTTCAGCCAGCATTCTAATTAGAGTGAACTTTGACATCAGAAATAATAAAGAAGAAAATGGAAGACGAAAACAAGTTATTTAATTGAGTGGCTGATGCTTACATGATGAGCTTGTTTGTTTGTTCTTTTGCAAAATCGGGAATCTGGATTCACTAGAAAATAAGTATGCGTCCTTACACTTTCGACAACGCCTCACCAATAAAGTACGTTTTTTTGTTTTGAATTTTGCGCAAAGCTACTCGAGGGCTATCTGCACTAGCCGTCCTTAATTTTGCAGTGTAAAACTAAAGGGAAGGCAGTTATTCATCACCACCCACCGCCAATTCTTGGGCTACACTTTTACCAACGAATTATGGGATTAACCGTCATATTATAACTTCCCACGGCGTAAAGGGCGAGCATATAGTGTGCCACCGGGATTTGAACCCGCGACCCTTGAATTACGAGTCAAGTACAACCCACCTAGCCATGTCGAGCCGAATGAAGTACCTGTAATTATCCGGTTTGTTATTGTTTACGTTGTATCATACAAATATGACTAGTTCTTTGTTGAAGTTTTTTATCACCAGGTTTACATTGGTTCGTAAGACAACAGCCAAAATTTTGTGATTTTTTTGGTTTGTATTTTACTTAAATGGAAAGGTTGAAAACAACCTGAAATAAAGTTTTGAGCTTTGCATACACACTTTTTGAGTTTGCGTGTTTTGTCTTTTTCGTATTTCAGTTCAGTATTTCAATAGTTTTACCAAACAAACAATAAACCAATTCATTCACATTCCACACATGTGAATACGTACAACATTAATAAATACATATTTCTTAAATTCCAGCTGTTTGTTCATGGCCTAGTGGTAAAAGTGTCGGGATAAGAATCTTCACTTTAATTACTGCGGTTGGGATCCGAGTTGGTGCTAATTTCTTTTTAAGTAGTCCTTGTATTCCAAACTAATCCATATTCCATTGTTTGTTTTTTAAAAAACCATTAATCATACGAATATCACCTTCTTGATAATTCGAAATTTCTGATCATAAAACATCTTTATGTTGTGAGGAAACGAACGTTTTGTATCGGGAATGGCTGTTACATACACTTCTGAAAATCAGTCACGTTTTGGAACCATCACGCAATCTGAAGTCACAATGTGGTTCTTTTTCATACATGCCGTATAACAGCAACATTATATTGCCTGTGGTTGTTTTGTGGTTTGCTAATATAATGCAATCAACCCTCTGTAAAACAATATCTGACTTAGAACAAAATTAAATTTTTTTCATCAATGCAATGAATAACAACACCTTTAAGATAATTATCTCTAGTAAATTTATTATTACTTGTAAAGACAATTATATGCATGTATGTTTGTGGGTAGAATATGTACTATTTTTCACTTGTTTGTCTGTTTTTCCGTGTTTGTTTGTTTGTAATTAAGCACAAAGCTATACCCTGTTCTGCCCACCACGGGTATCGAAACCCAGTTTCTAGGGTTGTGACTCCTCAGACTTATCGCTGTGCCACTGGTGGGTTGTTGTTTTTTTTAGAAATATTAGTTATATTGGTATATAAAAGTCAATTTAACCATACCAATACCTTTAAAGATAAGGTAAGATATTTTCAGGGAAAATTGTATAATATATATAAAATCTAATCTTGCCAAAGACATCAAACACAATCTTTCCAGATACATTTTTCTTATTTCTCTTTTAATATCTTCAATAATAAAGGGATTAGTTATTACGACCCTCCACTGCCTAACTCCATCTCAAGATATACTTGACTGCATCGTGGTCTGGGTACTTTTTTTGTCTTCTATTTATAGTCTTTTCGAAAAGAAATCCAACATATTTGGCAGAAAATATGAACACAGCTTTTACGTATTGATTTGTTAGGTGTATATATATATGTTTGCTGCAGTGACGGCTGAAGCCCTCTGATCACTTTCAAAGAGCGTGACAGGGTAAAAGACAACACCAAAAATCCCTGAGAAACACAGAGTAAATCACTGCAAACAAAAATGTGAGCGATAGTTACCAAAGATAAAAAATAGAATAAATATACAACTAATTTCACGAGATTATTCTTCAACTGTATAGAAACAACTTTGTTTTTAAAAATAGGCAAGATTGTCACGTTTACAATTATATTTTAGGTTTAAAAAAACAGCCAGTCAGTGTTAACCTTCAGCAAAACATAACGTCACATTTTCTTGAGCACTGTGCAAAGAAGTAGTAAAAAGCTTTGGAAAAAATTAAGTATTATGTAGGAAGAGCTGAGTACACAATCCACTAACAATCATTGCATAAATAAACAAATATTTCAATAATAACTATTATCCACAACTAAACATTGAGTAACTGTGAGTTCGATTAATTCAGGTTTAATTAAAAACATTTAAACTGAATAGTGCTGTACAGCTTTACAAATAGTTGATGATACACTTGTGTGGGAAAGTCGTAAAGTCTCCTTAATATTGCTTAAAAATAGGTATGAAAAAACTATCCTCATTACACTATGCGAGGCCCGGAATGGACAGGTTGGCTAAGACGCTCGACTCGTAATCTTAGGGTCGTGTGTTCGAATCCCATCGCACCAAACATGCGTGTGGGCGTTGTATGTGACGGTCAATCCCACTATTTGTTAGTAAAAGAGTTGGCGGTGGGTGGTGATGACTAGCTCCCTTTCCTCTATTCTTACACTGCAAAGTTAGGGACGGATATTGCAGATAGCCTTCGAGTAGCTTTGTGCGAAATTCAAAAAAACAAAAATAAACACCATGCGAAAATTAATTAGAAATAACAACGTTTCACATTACACATGGTGAATCTGTCTTTTTTCTGTTTCCTTTCTGGATTTTCTAGCTCTAAACGCTATCCTTAAGCAAACTAAAATACACAAGGTAAAATTGAACATAATAAACACATTCATATCATACAAAAGAGAGATGTGCTTATGTAATCTCTCCCTCTAGTTCCACGAATGCGTGAGGTGAAGTGTATACTCTTTAGACATTGACTGAGTTTCTACAAATGGCAATATAGCTTAAAGTTTAACGAAGAATGCGAATTTATATTCGAGACCACTGTTGTAAAATCGACACATCAATGTTCTGCGTATAGATTAAAAGTGGCCATCGCACAACGTATCTATTAAGACGCTGTTGTTGTTTTATGTTCACCACAAAGTTACACAATGGGCTATCTGTGCTCTAACCACCATTGGTATTGAAACCCCGATTTTAGCGTTGTAAGTCCGTATACATACCGCTGAGCCACTGGGGGACGTATTAAGACGCAGAAGTAAACTTAAGATAATACACTTTTCTATGATGTAATATAATTATTGTCTGAAACAGTAAGCTTATTTCACCACAATCTTTTATACTTAAAATTATTTCCAAAGTTGGTATTAAAGGAAGGTGTTATGAGATTTAATAGTTGTGAATTTAATATTTTTGTTAACTGATCATGCGTGAAGGCATTAGGAAACGGCTGACTCAGTCACACTTTCATAACTACTGCTTAAACCAAGTGGTTGAACAAACTGTTTTATTTCCTCAACCTTAAACTTCCGGCAAATCTCAAACGTTCTAATTTATTTATCACTCACGCAGTTATTGCTGGCTTTGGTAGGAGATAACGCTATAATCTCTTCATATGCCAGATTCGTGTTATTGTTTTCCTTATGTTCTCAACTACACTATTTGATGTGCTTGTTAAACAAGGATCAAACAAACATGAATAATCCAGAACGATGATTGCAAACAGAAACGCTTCGTACTGTTAACCAAGTTTAATAGCTGATCCCTTAACATCCAAGAAATGCTGTTCTTCATATGTTTTAATTATTCGGTGGTAACGTATTTTATGGAGTAAAAAATTAGAAATTGCATATGAAAGTTCAAGCTGCTATCAACAGTTTTGATAACGAATGCAGTGAAATTCAATCCTAACCGTGGAATTTAAATAAAGACGTGAATTTATACTAGTTTGATCTTAATAAATATTATCATGTTAAGTGGCAATTTAAAATTTCAAACGTAACCAACCTGAATAAAACAATACCCGAAATATCCTGTTTGTAAATGCATATATTATTGTTTATAAATAATAGAAATACGACTATCAAAATTAAACTTATTAGTTCATTTTAAATTCTTATACGTTTTTGTACTGTTATATCTTATAAGTTTGTTTCTTTTTGAATTTCGCACAAAGCTACACGAGGGCTAACTGCACGAGCCGACCCTAGTTTAGTAGTGTAAAACTAGAGGATTGACAGCTAGTCATCACCACCCACCGCCAACTTTTGAACTAATCTTTTACCAACAAATACTGAAAATGACCGTCTCATTAAAACACCGCCAAAGCTGAAAATGGAAAGCATGTTTGATGCAACAGCGATTCAAACCCACGACCCTCAGATTACGAGTCGAGCGCGCTGACCACATCATTTCGCAAGTGCTGACTCTTAATTTTGATTTTAGAATATAGCCTAACAGTAGACTCTTTTGAATTATTATTATTTCTTTATCATTGGAACAACGATATTTCTTTAAATTTAAAACGCTAAAATCAAGGGTTTAATTCCCCTCGGTGGACACAACAGATAGCCCGATGTAACTTTGCTACAAGAAAAACACACATACGCACCATATTTCATATTTTTATTTTTCCATCAAGATGGATCGGTATGACCCGGTGGTCATACCAAACATGTTCGCCTTTTCAGCTGTGGGGGCGTTATAATGTTACGGTCAATCCCATTATTCGTTGGCAAAAGAGTAGCCCAAGAGTTAGAGGTGGGTGGTAACGACTAGCTGCCTTCACTCTAGTCTTACACTGCTAAATTAAGAACGGCAAGAGCAGATAGCTCTAGTTAGTTTTCAAAAACAAACAAACAAATCCATTAACGTAAATCCAACTTTCACAGAGACTGAAAGCTTGAAAAATGTCTCCAATTGATACAACCGTGATATTCATTTGAATAATACTCGAGCGGAATCTACTGAAGATGCCCCCCAGTGGCACAGCGATATGTCTGCAGACTCACACTGCTAAGAACCTGGCTTCGATTCTCGTGTTTGGCAAAGCATAGATAACCCATTGTGTTGCTTTGTGCTTAATTATAAACAAACAATCTACTGATGATACGATTTATATTTGTGAAATAAGCGTCTGCTTTTGTCTTTCGTTTATATGTTTCTTACAAGAGTTATTGTGTTCGGTTTCGTAGTTAGTCTCCACTTAGTATGATTCAATGGCTCACAATACTCTGGCACCTAGTATTCTCAGAACTTTACGAACCTTTTCTCTAAAGAAGTTGAGCTCTGTCTGATCTCACGTTTATAGCCTGTAATAAAATACGTTCCTGGCTGATTACTTGCGAAAGATCACCTGCAGGCCAACTCTAAATTGGGAATAAAAAGAATTATGTTCATCCATCCGAAAATACCAACTCAACCAATCATTTTATATTTGTCTTAACAATATGGCATCTCGTTAATAAACATTTGAACATTTATTTCTCTTTTTTGTCACTGCTTTTATCGTATTACTCAAATTCTTCACAAAAAAAAAGCTGTCTAAAAGATTTTCTGAATTTTGCCTGATCATTTGAGAGTTACGATGACTTTCTGACAGGTAATCGTGACTGAGTTTAGCTGTTATAACAAATAAATTATTTACCTTTCTTTAAAATGTGACAGGAAGAAATTCCCGTTAATAAAGACTGAAACTTCCGACTTTTACAAAGAAAGAATAATACCCAAAACACTGAAACTTTGTAGTTGAAATAAAACACGTTAAATCAAAACGTCTTTAGACTACTATTTTATCTTTTGCTTGCTGCAAGTTTGATATTATGTTTTTGTGTTTCTTTGTTTCAACTCGTTAAATAATGTCATACTCTTAACTCTCATAACAATTTCATACACTATGCACAACTACAAATACCATTACTTTGTTATTTATTATAAAGTTGCACCAGCGTTATTTTCTTTGTTTAAGAACGTTTTTCTTGTTTGTTTGTTTTTTTAAGTAGACCAGGATTTGGTTATCTAATACATGAAACCTACCGCAAATGTTATCTAGTTTTCCTCAGTTTTCCTTACCACTGCCCTTACGTTCTTAGTTTATTTGTTTAACTTCTATAGTAACGTAACGTTCAATAGTTTTTCTTCATTTTCTTCTCCTATAGTAACATACAACGTTCCGTACGTTTTCATGGGGCCTGGCATGGCCGAGCGCGTTAAGGCATGCGCTCGTAATTTGAGGGTTGCGGGTTCGCATCCTGGTCGCGCCAAACATGCTCGCCCTCCCAGCCGTGGGGGCGTTATAATGTAACGTTCAATCCCACTTTTCGTTGGTAAAAGAGTAGCCCAAGAGTTGGCGGTGGGTGGTGATGACTAGCTGCCTTCCCTCTAGTCTTACACTGCTAAATTAGGGACGGCTAGCACAGATAGCCCTCGAGTAGCTTTGTGCGAAATTCCAAAACAAACAAATGTTTTCATGTTTTTCTTCTCTTATTGTAACATATAACTTTCCGTAGTTTTCACTGCTTTACTCTTCCTATTGTGACACATAACTTTCCGCAGTTTTCACTGCTTCTCTTTCTATTGTAACATATTACGTTTCGTAGTTTTAATTGTTTTTCTTCTTTTACGAGGGCTGTTAAAAAAATACGCGGACTGACGTCATAAAACAAAATGTACTTTATTTTGAAGTTACAGGTCTAGGACCCCTTTAAAGTACTCTCCTCCCCAACGCACACACTTATCCTAACAGTGTTTCCACTTGTTGAAACAGTCGTGGTACACTTCTTTTGTAATGTCATTCAGCTCCTCGAATTTGCCTTAATCTCGGAAATCGTTTCAAATATTCTTCCTTTCAAGGGTCTTTTGAGTTTGGGGAACAAGAAAAAAATCGCAAGGAGCAAGGTCATGTGAGTAGGGGGGTGGGGAAGAACAGTAATTTAGTGTTTGGTCAAAAACTCATGAGTTCTGAGGCTTTTTGTTTGTTTGTTTGTTTAGAATTAAGCACAAAGCTGCACAATGGGCTATCTGTGCTCTGCCCACCACGGGTATCGAAACCCGGATTTTAGCGTGTAAGTCCGCAGACATACCGCTGAGCCACTGGGGGGCAAGTTCTGAGGCACAAATTTCGCAGCAACGCGGTGCATCTTCAATTTTTCGGTCAAAATCTCGTAACAAAATCCAACTGATATCCCACACTCTTTACCAAGCTCCCTGACAGTTAGACGTCGATTTGCTCGCACAAGGGTGTTGATTTTGTCGACGTGTGGGTCGTCAGTTGACGTGGAAGGACGTCTAGGACGTTCATCATCTTCAATAGACTGTCGACCATCCTTAAAACGTTCATGCCACTTAAAACATGCCATACGTTTCATAGCAAAATAACCGTAAGCCGAGTTAAGCATAGCAAAAGTTTCTTTCAGTCGTAGATTTTCCAAGTTTAACACAAAATTTTACAGCAAGTCGTTGCTCCTTCAAGTCATTCATTCTGAAATCCGCCAAACGAAAAAATCGCACTTCACTTAAAACCGCGTAGCTAATATACAAATGAAGATATCTGCAATCGGGAAATGGCGTCGTAATCAGCTGATCTGTCCAAACATAGCAACACCAAGCGGATTCCCCTGGAACAAACTGGAGCCGCGTAATTCAAACAGTCCGTGTATTTTTTGAACAGACCTCGTATAATAGCATACAACGTTCAGAAATTTTCATGTTTTTCTTCTCCAAAAGTAATATACAAGGTACCGTGAATTTTCCGGTTTTTCTTTTTATATAATAACATACAACGCTCCGTAAATTTTCATGTTTTTCTTTTTCTATAGTAACATACAACGTTCCGTAAATTTTCATGTGTTTTTTCTCCTTTTGTAACATACATCGTAAGTATTCATGTTTTTCTTCTCCTATTGTAACACACAACGTTCTGCAGTTTCATGTTTTTCTTCTACTTCTTGCGAGAGCTCTTGGTAACAATCAATATCTAAAACAAACTTAGCTTTTTTTAACATTATATATTTAGCACTCCCTTATCAAATTGTTTTGATATATAAAGCCAAGAGTAAAAACAAGAGGGAATTCTCAACAGCCACAACACTTGAAATTATTTTATGCAAGATTAGAGTAAATTATTCTTTGAAACAATTTCTTTTACTTTTAATTAGTTATATTTTTGCACTGCCAGCACTACCAAACGTGGAGCGCACGTATACCAGATTCAGTTTTATTTCTCATAAGAATCTCCATCAGCTAACACTCAAATAGAAATTCTTTAAGACAAGATTAGAGTAAATTAACCTATGACACCTTGGACGTGATCAAGTGTCAGGTCATCCCATAAGAATGTCCAAATATTTAACACATAAAATGCATCATCATTTCTGTCTTTGTGGAAGACTTTAATGAATAAAATATGTTGTAGGACGTGCATAAAAATGTTCAGACAAATAAAAGAAACTAATCAAACTCCACGTTTTCAGATCATTAATCAAATTAACCATTATAAAGATGGATGTATCTGAGAAGCACATTTGGTATATAATGGTTTTTAGTATAAAAAAAATAGTACAGAACAAACTACACAAAACATTCAAGGTGATCATGATGCGGAATCTCTCAATGAAAGAAAGTGTCAAAGGTGATTTCAAAAGTTCAGATCAGGTGACTACAGGTGGTATTGCGCCACATTCAGGTCGTCCTGTTGAATTTAATGATGACTTGTTGCTGGCTGCACTGATGAATATTGTGCTGTGACACTTGAAGAACTTACACAGAAGCTTAATGAAACCCATTCAACAGTTTACCGCCATCTGCAACAGCTTGGAAAGGTGTCAAAAGTTGAAAGATGGGTCTCACATGATTTGATAGAAGCCAATCTTTGAGCGCCAGTGGACACTTGCACTTCTCTGCACTCTCGTGAACGTAACTTACCTTTTTTGGAAAGGTTAATGACTGAAGATGAAATACGGATATTTTATAAAAATGTTAAGCGCCACAGTCAATGGCTTAGTAAATTGACTAAAGCACAGCCCAAAATGGGTTTCTACCCTAGGAAAGTCTTGTTAAGCGTTTGGTTGGATATTGTTGGTGTGATCCACTTTGAGTTGCTACCACTCAATGTAACGATTACATCAGACTTCTATTGTCAACAGTGCTTGAACGTTGCACTGAAAGAAAGAGGCCTGCTTTGGTCAATCGTAAAGGTGTTGTGTTACACCAGAATAATGCACAGTCCCACACAGCAAGGATCACGTCTGTAAAGACTGAAGAGCTAAACTGGGAAAAACTTCCACATCCTCCTTATTTTCCAGACCTTGCCCCATCTGATTATCATTTATTCCAAAGTTTGCAGAGCTATCTTGATGGAAAAAAAGCTTGGAACAAATGAAGGTGTCAAAGCTACCCTCTTTACATTCTTTTCTTCCAAACCCCAGGAATTTTATAGAAGTGGCATTCAGAAGCTTGTGAACAGTTGGCAGGAAGTAATTTTTAATAATGGAACACACATTACAGATTAAATAACATTAAGTGTTTGAATTTTTTTCTATTTTTCAGAACCTAAATTGGGGCATTACTTAAGGGATGACCTGATTTATCAATGGAAAGGGTTTGATCTCCTACGTCAAAAATTGAAATTGAATCACAAATAAGTCAAGAAATGACAAAGCTACGGGCTAAAAGTTTGTACTTGAAACACTGAGAATCATTTTATGAGCCGCATTTTATGCGGTTAATTAATTATAGAACATCAAAATTTACGAAAAAGTAGCGGTGGGTGGTGATGACCAGCTGCCTTCCCTCTAGTGACTAGTCTTACACTGCTAAATTAGGGACGGCTAGCACAAATAGCCCTCGAGTAGCTTTAGGCAAAATTCCAAAACAAACAAAACAAAGCTTTACAGTTAAAATCATTCAATCGTGCTGTGAACCGGCATGGCAAGGTTAGAGCGTTCGACTCGTAATCTGAGGGTCACAGATTCAAATCCTCGTTACACCAAACATACTCGCCTTTTCAGCCGTGGGAGCGTTATAATGTGAACGTCAATCCCACTATTCGTTGGTAAAAGAGTAGCCCAAGAGTTGGCGCTGGGTGATGATGATTAGCTGCCTTCCCTCTAGTCTAATAGTGCTAAATTAGAGAGCGCAGATAGCTCTCGTGTAACTATTTGCGAAATACACGACAAGAAAATAAATAAAAAACACAAAATATACGTTTTATTTCTTACTAGTGATTATACTAATAAGTTAATAAACACAACTACATGTGTGTGTGTGTGTTTTGTATTTTAGCTCAAAGCCACACAGTAGGTTATCTAAGCTCTGATAACCACGAGATTTCGAATCATGGATTTTAAAGTTGGAAGTCCTTAACTTACGGGTAACAATTTGTTTCAATTCTGCAGACTTACACCGCTTGAAACCGGGTTTTGATACTCCTGGTAGGTGAGCTGAGCACAGATAGCCCATTGTGTATCTTTTTGTTCAATTCAAAACAAACAATGTGTTCACATAATACTATGAGATAATTTGAAATAACAACACGTTATGAGTTGAGGCTTTCACAAGAAGTTATTTCAAACGATCAGACGATATAAGATTTGTATGTCGTCTTCTTGCTTGTGGATGCTGTAACCGGTTTCAAGCGTTAAAACTGAAATTTACTACTTTTACATTTGTCCAAATTGCTTTTCAAATGGCCCGTTTAACATAATTAAGCAAGAAATGTAGAATGGATGTTAAATATAGCAGTGTCGTTTTACACCGATTAATCTCAGTTTAAAAAAATTTCAGACTTGCTATGTTCTTTTGCAAATAAAATACTTTGATTCGTAAACCGCAACTAAACCATATTTAGTATTTTGAACCTAAGTGTCGCTCGCCTTAGGTAAAACATAAGCCAGAGACCCCAAACTCCAGACATAACTAGTCCTACTTTTGGGCTACTATTGTTTGTTTGTTTTTTAATTTTGCACAAAGCTACTCGAGGGCTATCTGTGCTAGCCGTCCGAATTTAGCAGTGTAAGACTAGAGGGAAGGCAGCTAGTCATCACCACCCATCGCCAACTCTTGGGCTACTCTTTTACCAGCGAATAGTGGGACTGACCGTAACATTATAACGCCCCCACGGCTGAATGGGCAAGCATATTTGGCGCGACCGAGATGCGAACCCGCGACCCTCAAATTACGAGTCGCACGCCTTAACACGCTTGGCCATGCCGGGTCATTAGGGCTACTAATCAGAGGGAGCGTATCTAAATCAAATAACAGATTGACTCCTGCTCTAATAACACATGCAAATCGGAACGTGTTTACGTGTTCAATATTGTATTACGGGCTTGAATCTTAGACTTTCTAATATGATATCCAACTAAGCAAAGTCCGATCTAAATAATTCGTAATATGTGTGTAAAGTATCTTTATGGAATTTTAAACTACATTCTGAGCACTTCATACAAATATTTATCTATCATAGAGTCATAAAAAAGTTTTTAAGTAACATATTTTTATTAAACTTTGTATGTAGCACGTAAACTAGTTACAATAATTCAAGAGGCTTACAATGAGTTAAAAAGAAACCTAAAGGATTATATCTGGTTCAGTTTCATCAAACGCCATAACTCGATTAACGTGTGCCTTTACTTTACTGTTGTTTTTATAGTTGTAAAAGAGTATATAATTATGTTCTTCCAAATCTGCTTTCAGCACGAAATGGTTGACAAATCGATATCCAGAAGTTGGGATAATGTTTGTGGAATTTTGTTCGAAGTTCTTCCAGGGTTATGTATCTGCATTAACAGCGTATAATTCAGAAATGATTAATTATCTACCATTGCCAGATCAGGAGTTACTCTTTTAATAGCGAAAATACCTTCACATTATAACGTGTTCGATTATGGAATTTGAACTCGCGACCTCCATGTTGATCCCTTTAACCATTAAACTATGCAAGACTAACCTGGATAATGTGGTGTACGTTTAGTATCGATTTCAATACATTTATTAGCTGATAAATGGATAACGATAACATCTGAAGTCGGCAGCGTTCATACTAACACGAAGAAATGCATAATAACAACAATCAGTTTATTAGAAGTGTATATCCGTTTCGATTGAAATTTAACTAAGGTTGAAAATAAAACAACACATCATCTTCAGTTTGTTTACAACTGTTTTATTGTTGACGTTTGTTTACAATTGTTTTATTGTTTTCCTACAATATTCTTATTTGTTTCTACATTTTCCTGTGAAGCTTTTTGTTTGTTGTTAGGCGCAAAGGACTACAGGTAGCATCCATATCTTGCTTACCACGGGAATTGAAACCCTACTTTTAGCGTTATAATGCATCAGACATATCGCTGACACATTATGAACTATCTGTACGAAGCTGTATTTAATCTTAAACTGACTGACTAAAATGGAATGTAGCTAGTCTGTAATGCACTCTTAGCCTTCCGTTTTTACATAGAAAATAGATTAATTTCTAAATTTCATTATCCATGTCATAAAAGTAAAGTTTGAAGGGAATAATGGCCAATTTCTGTAATTTTACAACATACACAATTGAGAAATAACACATACTATCCAAAAACAAAACTTGTGTTTCACAGTGTAATTACACGGATACGCAATCTGGACATGCTGACCATGTTTGACGCACAACTTTAGTAGTGTCGGAAAGCATTTAAACTGAGCTGAATCGTACAACTTGTTCCTAGGGCTGGAAATTTTAGATGATTTCACACAATTTATGTTAATTATATTTTTAAAACATTTCTTAAAAGACTTAACTTTTTATGTTTCTGTTTATTTGAACAAAGTCACAGGATAATATTCGCTATGTCCGCAGCAGGGAATCGAGACACGGATTCGATCGAAGCAAGTCAGTAAACTTGCAGCTATCCCACAGGGGAAGTGTTACCATTAAGGGTGTTCCTGGTTTTCTAAAGTAGTCTGTTATTGTTTACCTCTCCCCATCTGGTACAGCGGTAAGTATACGAATTTGCAACGCTAAAATCAGGGGACCAATTCCCCTCGATGGACTTATCAGATAGTCTCATGTGGCTTTACTCTAAGAAAACACACACTCATAAATTGTTTACCAAAATACTGCAGCTAATTGTTTCAATGTTGACGATTTATTCTGTAATTTACATAAAATATGATAATTGTTAGATGGTAACGTAAAGAAAGCGTTTATTGCGGCTACTTTATTGTTAAAGGAAATAGAAGAGAAAATGATAACTTTGTAAATAATAAGAACAAATAGAACATGTTTCTAGGCTTAAATTGTCTTCTTCCTTTCATCTTCCAAGTATTCTAGAGCATTAAAAGTTCAAAGATGTAAGCTTCTGTTAGCTGAATAAAAATAAAAATATTTAGTTGATGTTCAGAGGTGATGTACAGTCTGGGAAAAATACCCAACATTCCTGTATTTAAATTCTGAGCTAATCTCACCAACGATACATGTTGTAGATGTAGATGTGTTTAACTTGATTCTTTTGTTGGTTTATTTATCACTAAAATGGGTTTAAATTTTAGCTTTGGAAAGGGAGGTTTGAACAAACCAACTATTCCTTTAAAGTAAGAAAGAGAAGAAAATGCGAAAGTGAACTTTATAACAAAACGTTACTGTTGTAGAAACGTGCAATGTTTAGGTTTTACTGGACAAAGAAATATCTGCGTTTTAAAAGTATTCACTCTCCTTGCAAAGTTACCAACATTTTTAACTGAGCTTGCAGTCATGAAACTTTCAAATGGAATTTTATATTTCGAATCTATGGGATCTACTTCAGACTGAGAAAGATAAAAAAAAGAAATGTTGATAATCTGTAAATAAGTTAGATTTTCAAATAAAATTAAAATATTCTTAATTGCATAACTATTCAACCCCTTTGCTACGACAACTCTTAATCGGTTTAGGTGCAAAAGATTAGCTTGAAAGGTTATCATATGTACTTTGTCTGCGTGTAATAAAATGGTTTATCTTGACTTCAGAGTAAATGGATCTTTTCTCACCACAATCCACATCTTGACATGAAAAACCAACCATGAAGAACAAGGTGCTTTTCAAACAAGTTAGGAATGAGATGGTAAAAAAGTACAGACCAAAGAAGGTTGCAAAAACATTTCAAAGTCACTGATTATCCCTTTGAGTACAATGAAGTGTACTGTACTTTATACCACCAAACTCTAACCAACTCAGGGCTCCCTTGCAAACTAAGCATCCGGTCAAACAGGAAACGGGTTAAGGGTATCACTATAAAGCCAACAGTGACCTTCAAAGATTTACAAAGTTCAATGTCTGAAGCGAAAGTCCGTGATCACACATTCATAACATTCATGTCTTTACACAAAGCTGACCTGCATGGGTGAATGGCAAGAAAAAAGCCATTACTGGAAAAAGAATCAACAATGTAAAATGGAACAACTAACCCCTAATTTTGTAAAGGTAAAACTTTCAAAAATTTTAATAAATACACAAACATTATCCAAAATTTACAGAAAAACTACTTAAAGCCTTGTTGAACACAAAATACAAAGAACTACATGACTTACAAAAACAAAAAATGAACCTATACCATTAACTGGCATGCTGCATCAAACCAGAGATCTACGGACTTATACAACGAAACATAAACCAAATCAATACTAAGAACGACAGAGGCAAAAAGATCTGCCACAAGAAAAAATTAGAAAACTAAGATGCAAACAACAGAAAAGACATCAAAACGACAAACCGTTGACTAACCTCACAATTAACAGATCCGACCTGCAATTAAACACAGACGAGATACATCTAATTAACAAAGGACTCAACTTTGCAATAGCACCAAGGTACATTCCAACCATAGAAATCGAAACATGATTAGAAGATCAAGCCAGGAGACTCGTGATACTTTCTACAGAAAACAAACACAAGAAAACAATAAAAAACAATCAACAGAAAGAAGACAACTTTGATAATTTTATTGACATCCAACCGCCAAACTTCCCAGGTAAAATTAAAAACTTATATTTTTCAGAAACACCTAAAAACAACATCTAAAAGATTTTTTCAAAGAATTTTCTCATAAAACCATCAACATAATTTCACAAAACATAAAACTAAAATAAACAATCTTACAAAAAGAGCCATTAATTCCATTAAAAACCTAAAACATGACAAAAACATAAAAAAATCTCAAATGCAGATAAAGGTAACGCTATAGTAATAATGAACACAAATGAATACATACAAAAAATGAATAACATCCTATCAGACACGAACAAATTTAAACCAATACACACAAATCCAACAAAGACACATGAGACGCAACTAAACAAATTACTACTACAAATAAAAAAAGCCAACACAATTTCACAAACACTTTATTCCTACCTACGTAAAACCGACTCACGCACACCGCAAATATACGGCATCCCCAAACCTCATAAACCAGATTGTCCATTACGACCAATAATGTCAACATATGAATCGTTTAACTACAATCTTGATAAATACATAGTATGGGCATTTTCCAAATATGTAGCATCAGCCAGTTCATTCATCAAAGACTCTTTTAATTTCAAGTCTAATCTAAATCAACTTAATCATATAGCCTTAATGGCCAGTTTCGATGTTATATCCCTCTTTACAGAAGTTCTAGCCACTGAAGCCTGCAAGATAGCCTTCGAACTCTACATCCGAGACCCTAACCCAACTATAGACGTTCCCAGCAAACAATTAGCAACCCTCATAGGATTCACCACAATAAAGACAAACTTCATGTTTAACAACCACAACTACATACAAACAAATGGCCGAAGCATGGGCAACCCAGTATCACCAGTTTTAGCCAATATTTTTATGAAACAAGTGGAAACACAAGCAATTAATACAGCATTACATCCACTACTATACTGGTACAGATATGTAGATGACACGGTTGCGGGATTCACATCTACAGAACACACACTTAATTTTTTTTCAATCACATTAACTCTATACATCCCAACATTAACTTCACATGTGAACAGGAAGAAAGCAATCAAATATCATTTTTTAACTTCAAAATCACAAGAACCGACACACAATTCAAAACAGAAATCCACCGAAAAATCACCCATACTGGACTATACATTCCTTGAGACTCAGCACATAAAACAAAACTAAAACTCAACCTACTAAAAAACAAAATAAACACAGCCATAAACCTATGCTCACCAGATAAAATTAACGATGAATTAGACAAAATAAAACAATACTTCATCAACATCAATAAGTTTCCTCCACAAACTGCAGAAAACATTATACGCACACACCTAGACAGAAAGCAAAATCAACCAACAAAAGTAAATATATCTCACGAATCAAAAAAATCACGAAACCATATATTCCTGAGATCAGCAGCCAAATAACCAACATTTGGCAAAAAAACTAGTAACAAAATATAACATTCCAGTTAATACCAAATTTATTCAAAATCCAAGCACAAAACTGAGGTCTATACTATGTAAAAACTACACTGACAAACACCACACCAACATTATTTATAAAATACAATGTGATAACTGCCACGACTTCTATATTGGAGAAACAAGTAGAAAATGGGAACCAGAATTAAAGAACATAAAAAGTCACCTTCACACGTTTTTGAACACTACAAGTCAAATAAACACAACATAACCATGGAAAACACTAAAATACTAAATAAAGAAACAAACATAAACAAACGCAAAATTAAAGAAGCCTTACTTATACAACAATGTAAACCCAAAATAAACCAATATAAAGGAACGCCTTTATACCTATATTAATATAATAAAATATATAAAAATTATATATTGAAACATCTAACACCGCCCTCTACATTCCGACATTCATTTACACAACCCCTTCCAAACATGTGGTCAGCTTCCGGTCAGTTACCTCTTTCTTTCTTTGTGAACCTCACAAAAACCACACCAACGTTATTTATAAAATGCAATTTGATAACTGCCACGACTTCTATATTGGAGAAACAAGTAGAAAAATGGAAACCAGATTCAAAGAACATAAAAAGTCACCTTCACACGTTTTTGACGATGATCAAAGAAGGTCGAAACGTTGTTTGCTCTTCTATGTAAAATATTTTCTGAACCCAAACGAACCGTTTTTGCATATATATTTCTCTACAAGTTGGTTTCCCGACATCACTGATCATTTTGAATATTGTTCAAAGTTTGCAACAAAATATAAAAACTATACTGCAGACATTTAGAAGACTGCTTTGTGGTCAGACGAGACAAAATTTGAGATTTTTAATCCAAATTTAAAGCGTTACGTCTGGCGCAAGTGCAATAAAGCACATCACCCATTCATCACCATTTCAATTGTCATGCACGATGGTGACAGCATTATATTATGAAGATGCTTCTCATCAACTGAGTCTGAATAGCTTAACAGGAGGAGAATGGATGACGAAAATTATCGGCGAATTCTAGAGGAAAGTCTGCTGAGTCAGCAACGTATCTAAAACTAAGCCTAAAATTTACATTTTAGCAAAACAATGGCCCCGAATCTCAAGACCAAAGCAAGACTGGAATAGTTTCAAAAGAAGAAAGTGAATGTTCTGGAGTATCTCAGTCAAAGTCCTGACTTTAATCACATGGAAATTTTATGACAAAACTTGAAAATTGCAGTCCTTCAACGATCTTCAACGAATTTGTTAAAATTGGACCCATTTAGTCATAGAGAATGGGTAAAAATTACACCATCCCATACCGCAAAGCTGGTAAAGACCTATCCAGAAAAGGATCACATCAATAATTGCTACCAAAAGGTGCTTCCACCAAGTACTGAGTACTTATGCAATCAAAAAATTTCAATTTAAATGTTTTATTTGCAGCTTTGTACTAATACATACAGATAACCCTATTATATTTTCAAACTGCTACACACAGGGAGCCTTATGCGTATTTTTTGCGCGAAATATCTAGAACAAACAGACTTTTTGTAAAATATATAAAGATAAACGTGGTACTTGCAGTGAATATTTATCTAGCTTAATCAGTAATAGATAACAAGAGTCTTAATAATAATAAATTATGATATTGTTCCCTCCATTTGATTCACTTATCAACAAATTTTCTACAGGGTGTTCGAAAATTCACTGTGCAATTATATAGTTATTAACAGACATGTTTCAATATAGAATACAGAAGGTAAATATGAATGAAAATTATAAACAATGTTGAAAGTGACCCCCGTTGGCATCAATACAGGTCTGGATCCTTCTTATTTTGTTTCTAAACACCGCTATCAGTTGCTGGCTTGAAATAGACTGAATAAAATATGATTACAAAACTGCACAGTGACTTTCCGAACACCCTGTATTTCTATAATATGCCAAACCTTTATATTTTTTTTCTGTTTGTTAGCTGTTAATATAATCACATTCGTAAGTTACAAATCTACGTAAGCAAGAAATGTTCATTATCTTTATATTAATGGTAAAATCAATATAATTCTTAAAAAACAGTGGTTAAGTGATAGCAAGAATACCTCTTTTTTTCTAATTATGTTCATGAATTTTTGTGGTCATATTATGCTAATAGATGCATTCATTATTTTATTTTAAATTTAATCGTATAGTAATAACACCAGCTAATTAGCAGTAAGTAAGCTTGGAGTCTTATAGCGCTAAACTTTCTAGTCGTATCCCTGAGGTGGGTAACTCAAAACGTCTGCTGCCTAACTTTGCACGGAGAAAACAAAGAATAATATTCATAGGCCAGGCTCAGAGAATTCGCATTGACATATTTCAACTTAAGTTCGAAAGTTTATCATACAATGGAAGTTATTATTCATAAAAATGTTTAATCTTCTATTTTCATGTTTTATTCAAACAAAATCTACTTCCTTATAAAAGATTCTTGAGGGTAAATTTCGATGCTGTAATTTATGGAGCTAAACCTTGCTAAGAAAAAAAACATGAAATACAAAAAGAAATCGTTATAAAGGCTGTCCCGATTACTTGGAGTAATTGACAAGACAAAATTCGATTTATATTCCTGAGAAAAACTTTAGAACAGATTGAAAACAATTCAGCCTTCTAACCATTCAAAACATTATATTTTTGTTTCTACGTAAATTATGTGCACTGTTTTTTTCCACCTCACTCCATACTCTTCCAATACATGCCAAGCACGAATTTGCAATTTCTGAGATATTTGAAAGAGATTCAAGCTAGCTAGAAAACATTACAAGATATAAAATTATACACTAATGACACTGTAATCATAGTAACAATGAAGTTCCTCCACTAACAGCTGCCGACGCCCATTTAAATAGGATATTGGTTTCCTTCGCTCCACCCAAATAATTGGTCAGAGATACCAGATACAGTGAAGCAGTCATTGGCGGAATCGATTTATTTTCCTGTTTTTTAAAAGAAACCACTTCAGGCTAGAACACGGCTATCTTAGCAATCAACTAATGCACCTTTTGTAATCTTAATTAGTTCGCGAGTATGAATATTGTCTCTTGCTTTTATGGTTTGTTGATGCGAGAAGAATGCCATGAAATACGAATCGTTACTGGAAGCTCTTACAGTATTTTTAAGTGAAATTTAAAAGATATTTTTCACTTTCATGACGATTTTCTTCAGGACTTCTTTTCAGTTTAAATCCAAAGTCAAAGTTTTAATACTAAAGATTTTTCTTCAAATTATTTCATTCATTCCAAAACTAAAAAAAAGAGTTTTTAAAGTATTTGTTTTTTTTATCAGTGAAATCTATTTTGTGTCCTCAACAAGGGTTAAATTCAGAATTTTTTTTAACTTCACAGCAAATGAAAATATTCAATAAATCGTACATTAAGACTTTTTTAGAATAGAAGAACAAAAATAATTCCAAATAAAATGTTTTAAAAAGTAATGAGAGAAAGTTATCAATAATTATGTCACAAATATCACGTCATCTTCTCTTCCTTTCTATAAATAGACTATTACAATTTCGCAGAGTGATGTCCTGTCGAAATAAATACGTTTTTCAGAAAATGTCCATATGAGATCATTCAATTATTTTGTTAGATATGTGATACAACTTATTTTTGAAAGAACATCAGTTCTGTGGATGGAAATTTCAATCACATAAGTTTCAGTTTTTTCTACTATTCTTCCCCGTCCGCCAATGACTTAACAGCAAGCTTGAGGCTTCATAATGTAAGAATTCTGAGATATCTCTTCACATATCATCAGTAGAAAGTTTCGAAACACACAACGCTAAAATTCAAGGTCATTTCTCCTCAGTGAAGAAACAAAGATAGCCTAATGTATAGTTTTGCATTAAAATCGACATCTCTTCACATGCTTTTCCCATACTGTATTAAGATATAATAAGATTTACTTAAAATATCGATAAGAATGTGGCATGATATTCTCAATGTATTGATAAATAAAGAAGTGTGTGTGTTTTCTTATAGCAAAGCCACATCGAGATAGACTCTGTGTCCATCGAGGGGAATCAAATCCCTGATTTTATCGTTGTAAATATGAAGATACACCACTTTCCCTATGGGAGACAAGTGAAGAAGGAACATGAAGTTTAACCGATTTTAGTTGAATTTGCAATTAATGTTAACTGGAAAAATTACGTAAATATAAGAAATTCTCCGGAGAAAATAAGTTATAAAATCTTAGTGTTGGATAATATTTGTCTAATATTTCTGAAACGTATTTACACAAAATTATAAATAAATTGCAGATCCCTGTTGCTACTCCATTTTAAGGATAATTTATACATCTCTTAAAATCTTAACTTTTATCTTCCTCTAGCTAAACATAAACCGCATTTTGCTAATATCCTCTTTCGAAAGAGTAAGCTGCACAAATTAATAACAAACGTCTAAACAAGACACGTAATGCACGATACTGTATGTTAAAGTATTAAGTCAGAATTAGCTTAACATTTTGCGTGGTTAAGTTTTATTATAGTGTGACACTGCTGTTTGTGCTTGTCGAATAGGAGAAAACTCAAGAAGTGAGCATTTTAACCGAGGAATTGTTTCTTCGTAAATCAATGTTGAGCAAAGAAAATGAATTCAGTTTAGTGGAACATGATGTTCATGATAGAATAGCACAAGCAAATGTCTAGAAGTGATAGCACAAACAGTTGTTGTTAGTGGTAATGTATATTACCAAAAATGTACCGTTACCATTAATAATAATATGTTGTGTAACTATACTCACTTGTGAGGTACTATTGCACATAAATTGTGTAATTTGCATAAATCCTTTTAATTTTTCTACAACATATAGTTATGTCGAGTCTAAATATAGAGATTCCTATGCAGAACAGGTCGATTATGTATATAATGCGTTAAAATGCGAATATATTCTGCGTAATATGCCTACTGTGCATAACAAGTTAAAATATGGGTGTACTTAGCATGAAGGATCGATTCTGTATAACTGAAATACTCTGAATAATGAGTAACCCTGCGCAGCTCTGCATACCGAGTGAAAATGTTGCTAGATTCTGCATAATATGTTGACTCTGCACGTGTTATCATAAAGTCAAATCTTGATAAGTCTATTCTGCATAGTAGGTTACAAAATAAAACGGTTCTGCATAAAAAAAGTGCACGAGCATTGAAAAGACAGTTTCAAACGACACTGCGCATGTATTCTTGTCCATGGGTTATTCAGAATCATGTTTCGTTATGTATATTCGACTTGTTTCGTAACCAATTATGCAGAAATGATCTGTTTTAACTCATTATACACAACCAACTTGTATTACAACTCATTATTTTGGCTCAATCTCTTATACAGTATCAACCACTTGTGCAAAAACTATCCATTATCTCATTTTAATTCATTGTACAAAATAAACTACCATAGTGAATCAGCCTATAGGTAGAACCGAACCATTATGATGAATATACCTCTATTTTATGGTTGTTATGCATACCGCATCTAACTTGTGAAAGTGAGCTCTCTCGGGGGTACTCTCCTTTTCCCCGACAGCAAATTAAAAACTTTTGGATTTATTGATCCCAGCCATCCCATGATTCTGATTATGGGAAGATTGTTGGATGCTTTGTCGAGCATTCGCCACCTTGCTTTTTTTCTCCAACATTTCGACATCGGTTTTCACCATCTTCTCTTCTGCACTTTGAAACCGACAGCACTGTTCTCTGGTTCACTCACTCCTTTAAAATACCATCGGTTTAAATCAAAACCAGCCCCTCAATAAAGTATAAAAATTAGAAATATAAGAATGAACATTTTATTACGAGTGGGGCGAAAGGTAGAAATTATATTTCTGACCACTTTAACAATTCTGACCACTCCAGCAGAAAAAGTCTATTTTCCTTTAAAAAGTGAATTTTTACCGCGAAATATTTGTTATTTTTTTATATATAGTATACAAAAACTAATTTAATGTTTATAACACGATGTAAATGAACTGCATTGTTTACTAACCTCAAAATCTGAAAAACAAAATCATTTTCAAAAGAAAATTTGTGTATGTCCAAATAGCCAGACCATGTCATTTTTTTCCTGGTATTTAGCTACTAAGTGCTCATATCATAACACAAGATATGTCTCATACATTGGCATCATGGATGATATCATACTATATACGAGGGTGTCTATTCTTAGTTTAGGCTTGGCGTGGCCGAGCGCGTTAAGGCATGCGCTCGTAATCTGAGGGTCGAGGGTTTGCATCCGAGTCGCGCTAAACATGCTTGCCCTCCCAGCCGTGGTGGCGTTATAATGTGAGGGTCAATCCCACTTTTCGTTGGTAAAACAGTAGCCCAAGAGTTGGCGGTGGGTGATGCTGACTAGCTGCCTTCCCTCCTGTCTTACACTGCTAAAATAGGGACGGCTAGCACAGATAGTCCTCGAGTAGCTATGTGCGAAATTCCAAAACAAACAAGTCTTCTTAGTTTTGAAGTTTAATAGTCCGCTTACCAACACCGAAACAATTGAATGGATTGATTCCTACCTGTTAAATAATTTGTGATATAAAATACGGATATTGCGTGTTTGAAAAAGTTTAAAAAGGGGACATCCTTCAAGTAAACGATCTATGAATATAACGTAACTGAAAAGTAAACAATGTATACTTGAAGATTGGTGAGTGTAAAACTATACAAATAAAAATGTATACCACGTGAACAAAAAAACAAAAGGTGTTTTGCAAAGAATAACAAAGGCTGCTTCGACTTCATATAAGTATGAAAAATTTATCGTTTCATAATTTGACGGATTGAGAAGTTGAAAGACGTTAGCTATATTCCTGGTCAACTAAGTGAAATAGAAGTACAGGCTGAGAAAAGAAAAGTGAGTAAACTAGAAGAACTGAATATAAAAAATACAAGAAGGTTTGTGTATAAATTATGATAGTCGCCTTACTTCTTTGTGAAATTCCTCGGTAGACTCGGCAAATAGCCCGTTGAAGCTTCGTTATAAGAAAAAAACACACTATTTATGAATCATCATAATGTATTTATTTAAAATGTTATTATGCACTGCAATAGTGTATTACAATACTACGGTGTTTACAGCACATGAAACCAATTGTTTAAAACAAAATATTCTTAATACAAACTCTACTTACTTTTTAAGACTCATTTAAAATATTCAAACAACAGTTTAAAAAGTAAGTATTGTCCATCTAAAACCAATGAACCTTCCAGAAGTTACCATTAGTATTAGTTAATCTATAACATCAGAAGTCAATCCATCCAAGAAAAGGTAGGTATACATTTTCCGTTGATAGCAGTTTTAAGTGTACGGGAATTAAATTGTAAGTTTACGAAACGAGAAGAGTTGATTGGTGTTTAATAATAATTTTCCTTTTGTCGCTGAAACTTTTTTGAACTCATAAGACAGAACCAGATAGCAGATTCACCATCCTTTTATATCGTTAGCACTTGAAGAGCTGTTTTCTAACAACTAGAGCTGATGTTTTGGTGTTTTTGTTCAAAGTATTTGCAATAATTATATAACATTATAGAAATATTCTACCATTTATTTTCAGTCCTGTCCCTTTTCATTCCGGACTGGAAACTCAGAGAAAATGCTTCTGTTGTATAAAAATACATCATCTGTTAATACGCATTACTTCAGTGAAAAATGTAATAGTCTCTAAGATAAGTCGACTCATTGCAACTCATTTGATTATGAAGCCTCCCCTTTCTACTGCTGTTACGTATTCTAAGATTCAGTTATTATCTTGTAGGGTGTGTTTTTTATTAGTTTCTGTTCCTGAAAGAAACTCAAGTTTCGTTAAAATAGTACAAAAATGTAAAGACGTTTGTTCAAGGTAAACTAAACCTTTAACTGAAAATGTTTCTGTGTAGTTTTATGTAACTGATTCGTATTGTTTTGTAAGTTAACTAAGTAAAGAAAAGTAATTAACGTATATCACCTATATTACATTTGCGATGTGTCATTTAATAAAATATAAAACTGAGATGAGTTTGTGACTTGTCTCATGTCTTGTTAGGTAAAAATCAGTTTAACAATAAATATTGGGATTGGAAATTTTAATTTATTCAATATTTAACAAAAGTGTTAATTAGACATACAGTGGACTAGCTTGTGTGGTTAACACGGTGGAAGGTCATTGTACGTCATATTGTGAGCAATTCATGTCGTGGAACACTGTTAGCGCTATGATATTCCTAACTTATTTTGTATAGATATCATGTGGTCAAAGCCAGCATGGAGAGGTGGCTAGAACATTCAACTCTTAATTGCAGGGGCACCAGTCCGAACATGCGCATTCTTTCAGCTCTGGGTACTGATGACAAGTTACCTTCAATCTAGTCTCACATCTGCTAAATTATATACGGCTAGCGAAGATAGCCCTCATGCAGCTTTGCGCGAAATTCGAACAAATACAACGTAGAACTACGTACTAACAGTATTTTACTCTATGTCTTATGAATTATTTGTATAATTTACGTCAAGAAGAAAAATGTAATGTATTTAAGAAACATAAATAATTCATATTTTATCGATATATTAGATCTCAGTTATTTTATACATTTTTTCGGATCTGTAAGTAAATGGTCACACTAATAAGAGAAAAAAAATTATATATATATATATATATATAATATAATATATATATCAAGTTATACAAAAAATGAGATATTTCTTTTCAAAAAGTAGATGAATTTGTTTGTTTGTTTGTTTTTCATTTTAAAAGCCCGTCATGGCCAGGTGCTTAACGCATTCGCCTCGTAATCTTAGGTTCTCAGGTTCGAATCTCCGTCGCACCAAACATGCTTGCTCTTTCAACCGTGAGGGCGTTATAATGTAACTGTCAATCCCACTATTCGTTGGTAAAAGAGTAGCCTGAAAGTCACATGTTCAAATCCTTGTTACACCAAACATGCTCGCCCTCCCAGCCGTGGGGGCGTTATAATGTTACGGTCAATCCCACTATTTTTGGTAAAAGAGTAGCCCAAGAGTTGGCGGTGGGTGGTGATGACTAGCTGTCTTCCCTCTAGCCTTGCACTGCCAAATTATGGACGGCTGACGCAGATAACTCTCTTGTAGCTTTGCGCGAAATTCAAAATGCCATCAACATGATTGACAAATAACTTTTGATATACCAGAATTAAAACAGGTAAGACAGTTTTACTGACAGACTTAAATTACGAAAAACTTTCTCAGCTATTCTATTAATTCTTTGGGCTATTAACCCTCGTCGTCTGGTTCGAGTCGATATTTGGTCAAGTGTTTCATGATCTGGGAGAACCAGGTGCTATTAGATCTCTTCCCTCATCGACTACTGTTTCTGTTTTTATTGATAAATGTTCGTGATAACTTCACGAGGTCGAGGCTCAAATAACAAATTAAATACCTTCGTCTTATTACCAACTTCAGAGTCATGTCCATGAGTTTTAAATTTATTACATTTAGTGTGCTTTTCCACATCTCTTTTTCGGTTGTGTAATAACACTTTCACAAGAATATCGTTGGAAAATTATCACTTTTTACTCGTTCAATTGATTAAATGCGTATTTGATATAAATAACCTCTTGGTGTGTTAATCTAACTGATATTGTAAGATCTGACTTGCTTTATGCGATGATTATTGTTGTGTTGTGTATTAAAGTGTCATATATAAGGGATTGTAGGTGTGAATTGTTTCTTTACTATTATGATAACTGGAGTAATGCAGTCTTAGTAATTTAGAGAGTTTTGATATTCAGTGACACACGCGATAATAGTGTTTGTGGCTGTTTCCATTCTAGAACTTTTTTTTTTGTTCTTCTTAATCATCTGATTTGGTTTTTGAATTTCACACAAAGCTACACGAGGACTATCTGCTCTAGCGTTCCTAATTTAGCAGTGTAAGGCTAAAGGGAAGAAAGCTAGATATTAGCACACACCACCAACTCTTGGGCTACTCTTTTACCAACGAATAGTGAGATTTATCGTCACTTATAACGCCCTCACGGCTGAAAGATCAAGCATGTTTAGTGTGACAGGGATTCGAACCCGCGACCCCAAGGTTACGAGTCGAGCGCCCTAATCACCTTGTCATGCCGGGCATTTTGTTGATAAAGATGTGGGTGGTTTTGATATATGTGTGTGAGAGATGTTTGGTCCTTGAAAGTTCGATTTATTAGTTTTGTGTTCAGTGGTTCTTTTCAGTTGCGGCTTTGTTTGTTTGTTTATTCGACTGAGATATCATGTCATCCCTTAAGTAATGTCTCATTTTAGGTTCTGAAAAAGAGAAAGGATTTCAAACACTTTTAATGTTATTTAATCAATAATGTATGTTTCATTATTATTAATTACTTCATGCCAACTATTCACAAGCTTCTGAATGTCACTTCTATAAAATTCTAGGGGTTTGGAAGAAAAGAATGTAGATAAATTAGTGTTAATATCTTTATTTTCTCCAAGTTCTTTTTCATCAAGATAGTTCTGCAAACTTTGGAATAGATAACATTCAGATGGGACAAGGTCTGGAGAATAAGGAGGATGTGGAAGATTTTCCCAGTTTAGCTCTTCAATATTTGAAGATATCATCCTTGCTGTATGGGGCTGTGCATTATCCTGGTGTAATAAAACACCTTTACGACTTATCAAAGCAAGCCTCTTTTCTGTCAGTGAAACATTCAAGTGCTCTAACTATTGACAATAGAAGTCTGATTAGCAAGAACGCTTAACAAGTCATTCCTAGGTTGGAGGTTCATTTTGGGCTGTGCTTTAGCCAGTTCACCTGCACTGAGCCAAAGTGTGCAGCGCTTAACATTTTTATAAAATGTCTTTTTTCCATCTCCAGTCACTAATCCATCCTTAAAGGGTTAGTTACGTTCACGGGCATGCAGAGAAGTGCAAATGTCTACTCTTGCTCTAAAGTTGGCTTCTGTCAATTCATGAAAGCCCCATTTTTTTAAGTTTTGACACCTTGACAAGTTGTTGCAGATGACGATTAACTATTAAATGGGTTGAATTAAGCTTTTCTGCTAGTTCTTCAATTGTTACAGCACAATTTTCATCAAGTGCAGTCAGCAGCAAGTCATCATTAAACTCAAATAACTCAACAGGACGACTTGAACGTGGCGCATCACTTGAGCTGTTGACACCAGATCTAAACTTTTGAAACCGCCTTCGACATTTTCTTTCATTGAGAGACTCCGCACCATAAACACCTTGAATGTTCAGTGTACTTTCTGCTGCACTGTTGCCTTTATTAAACTCAAAAAGCATTATATGCCTTATGTGCTCCTCAGACACATCCATCTTCATAAGGGTTTATTTGATTAATGATCTGTAAAAGTGATCTGGAGTTGGGTTAGTTTCTTTATTTTTCTGAACATTTTTATACGTTTCCTACTACATATTTTAGTCATTAAAGCATTCTACAAAGACAGAAATGATTATTCACCTTCTGTGTTAAATTTTCGGACATTACTTATGGGATGACCTGACATTTTTTACTGTGTGGTTGAGAGTAAACTAACTATACTGCACAACTAAACAAAGGTCTGGGCTATATTAATGGTGTCCACAAAAGTTACGTTTCTGTAGTTGCTTTTTGTACGTTGTTTGCTTCCATGTGTTATATATTTGTTTCTGTAGTTTCTCATGTGTGTTGTATCATATATATTCTTGTTTTGATGTCTTGGTATTTTAGGCATTCATTGTAATTCGCTATGTGATGTTGCTTACAATTAGAACAAAAAGGATTTTCATGTTATTTTGAGCAAACTGAATTATAATGGTCTCCACCACAGACCACACAACGTTTGAGAGATTTATAGGTTGCTGTCTTGCTGTAACACAGCGGGTGTCCTAGACTTCTCTACCAGATATCTCTGGTACCATAATACAGACCATTACATATTATACTAAGATTCGCGTGCTTGTTTTTTGTCGTATTATTTTGTTCTATTGTCTTTTTGAAATTATTCCTTCAATTTTTATTGAAGAAATGTTACTTTGTGCTTCGTGTATCTGTTCACTTTCAAAACTCTAATTTATTCCTTTAATAGCAAATGATTTAACATCGAGTTTTCTACCTTGAAAATGTTTTAGGATATATCCTGGTTGGAAGGCGTCATGAGATCATTCATGGACTAGGCTGTTTAGATCAGCCGCATCTGTTCCCGTACCGTTAGTTCGGATCTAAACTCCTTTCGGGATATGGAAGGATGGGGTATGATAACCACATTTTCTTCTCATCAACATACCATAAATAGTCTCACATGATTCAGTGTCTATTCATTTAGTGATGAAACTGACATTTATTAGCATAAACACCCTTTCTTAACTCATAGCAGGTACGCGACACAAGTGGCATAATATTATATTATTTTACCTATAGTTGGGGCCCGGCGTAGCCAGATGGTTAGGACACTCCACTCCTAATTCGAGGGTCGCGGGTTGGAATCCCCCTCACACCGAACATGCTCGCCTTTTCATCCCTGAGGGTGTTATAATGTTACGATAAATCCCACTATTCGTTGGTAAAAGAGTAGCCCAAGAATTGGCAGTGGGTGGTAATGATTAGCTGCCTTTCCTCTAGTCTTACACTGCAAAATTATGGACGGATAGCACAGATAGTCCTCATATAGCTTTCCGCGAAATTTAAACCAAACCAAAATACCTATAGTTGGCTAATTTATATATTTATAATACAAATTTACATAATTTAGGCTCATTTCCATCAAGTATGATACAGCGGTCAAGCGAACATAATAATTTGTTTTTGTATAGGTTTTTTCACAGATAAGTATATTCAGGATTTTGGTACAGACTGGTTGTATATTCGCATAGTTATATAAGAAATTTGGGTTTGTCGTACGTGGAACTTAGTATGTGTTAGCAATGATTACAATTTGTAATGTATTTCAAGTTACTTTTTGGTTTTGTGTAATGTTATGTTAACCCATACTGGGTAGACATTATCAGTCACTGATGTCATAAACTACTTACAGATTTTTCAATGTTTTTTTCGTGATATACCTTTATTTTATCGAGACAGAATCTTGATCTGATTCTTTCGTTTTTAGATTTTGTTTTTGATTTCATTAATGTGGAATTTTCGTGTTAATTTTAAATAGGCCTAGAAATTCTACTAACCCAGCAGACTGAATGAGTTAGAATGAGATAAGTCTAAATTTATTTTGCGTAGTTTGTTTTATTTTGTAAGTACTAGTGTTCTAGATATATTAGTTTTAAATTATTTCTTTTCGTAGCATTCAATTATATCGTTTAGCAAAGGTTGTAAGTTTGTGGCTGCTACGGATATGGGTATGGGTGCTCTTCCAGATTACTAAACCATCCACAAATTGCAACGTACAACAAAATTGTGTTTTTAACCTTTTAGTGACGTATCTCTTATATACATGATGAAAAGCAAGGGACCAAACACTTTTCCTTGTGAAGCACTTGCGTCAGGAGTAAAATACTCCAAGTAGATGCCTTCAACGTTTACCAGGTCCAGCATGGCCAGTGATTAGGACTCTGATTCGCAATCTTGGAATCACGAGTTCGAATCGCTGTCACACCAAATATGCTTGCCCTTTCAATCATGGGAACGTTAGAAAGTGACGGTCAATCCCATCATTCCTAAGTAAAAGAGTAAACTAAGAGTTGGGTGTGGATGGTAGTGACTAGGTGCCTTCCCTCTAGTTTTCACTTCTAAACTAGGAACGGCTAATGCAGATAACCCTCGTGTAACTTTGGCAGATTTCAAAACAAAGAAAGTTTAACGTTTACACTATATTTTGTATTATCTAACAAGTTCAATAACCAGCGACTTTATCAACCTAATGTGAATTAGGCGTGTGATATTTATGAGAGCTTAAGTCTTGTAGGTCTGGGAGGGTCAGATGTATTTGACCTCTTTCTCCTATGGTAACCAAATAGCGCGGTTCGAATTTCCCGCTAGTAATATGAAAAAAGTGCAAAAAATCAATTGGCAAAGCCTAACCTGCACAGAGGACGATCTCGTCTTCTAATTCGTATCAAATATGGTTTGTGTTATTGTCAAAAATATCGGAAACATTTGAATTTGAAAATGTTTTTATTTTCATGGGAAAACTGACTAAAATCGCTACAGTGTTTTCACACTTGAAAAGACAATTGTACTTGTGCAAGCTGACGATTATTCTGACTCTGAGCCTGAATTAGCGACGATGAAGTTAAGCCCTTATTACTGAAAAACGTTCGCGTTTAAAGTGTTAAAATAAACTACTTTAGTTTCTCAGATGAGAAGGTAGCTCTGTAATGAAAGCATAATCCATAAACTAACTTTTCGTAATCGGCTGAGGTTTAAGCGAACTAAATGTTTATAAGGCCTATTTTCCATGTACACTGAAAAAAATTATAAATTCCAGTATTTGACAATAAGAAAGCAAAAACCACTATCATAAGCACAAGTGAATAATGCTATCACTTTTCATATTTATGAAATGTAAGCATCTGTTGAATGGATGTATGATCTAAATATTTGTTCATCCAGCATACACTCTCAAGTGAATATTTACTGTTCATAACATTTCACTTCAATACAGTCATGACCAACAGTAAGAACACCTTGATGTCCCTTAACAGTTTGTTAGATGAGATTGCAGTCCAGTGATTGTGCAGGTCGCTTCATTCTGTCAGTAATACGTTCTTCAGTTTATGTGTTTATCAGTTTAAGCACGGTTGGAGCGACTGTTATTATCCATTAAACTGAAAGCAGAATCCATTACACCAGCGTATAGCAACACCAAAGAATTTCAAACGATATACAGTTCATTCTTCCCACTAGTTGTTATTTCTACCCACACACACATATACGATATATTTTTATCATCGTCATATACATTATACATTACTTTTCAATAAGAAAAGGGTGTTTAGATCTGAATTCAGAGCAGTGTGTGACACATGTGCTAAACATATATATCTTCACTTGCTATTGGTTCATTAGAATTGTTTTGTTTTATGTCTTACTATGGCAGTAATGCACCTCGTTAACCTCATTAAGTCTGTATCTAACCGGCTGTATGCTCACAGAGTACTTAGTTGTGGCTGTAAATATCCGATTCAATGTTGGAATAGATGTTCTATGACTATATAGATCAAGCAACATTGCACGATAATAGTCGACTGCTTACGTTTTGGATAGTTATTCACTTTGCCCAAATGTCCGAGCAACTGTACCATTCCTTTGAAAACAGATTCACATTCCGCGAAATGCACTCCAGATACTTAAAGACACTTTGCTGTGATTATACTGCCCCCGTTTTTCCGATGTTTCTACAAGTGAGCCACTACTAGGCCACTCTATACAGCGCAGACTGAATGATTAAACCACAGGAATGAGTTGCATACTTATTAAAGGGCGGAGGCTGACTCGAAATTTTTAAAAAAGGTAGTTTTCATTTCCTATATCTGTGATATTACACATTCCAGCAATTCACTGTTTCATACAGTGTACGTTTAAATAGTAAGGATGCCCTCATTCACATAATGCTCCTCTCTTACCAGTCAATCAAGTTATTTAAAAAAATATGGTTTATAGTCTTTAACGATCAATCATTGCTACAATTATCTGCCACTTTTTGCAGCTATGTGTGTTTCATACTGATCAATGTCACAATAGTCAGCCACTTTACGTATCTGAACATGCTTTACAATGATAAGTATCACAATGGTCAGCCATTTTATGCATCTGGACATGTTTCACAACTATAAGTTTCACAATATTCAACCACTTTATACATCTGGTTTTCTTCACAATAACCAGTGTCAGCTACTTTAAGCATCTGGCTATGTTTCACAATTATCAGTTTCACAATATTCGGCCACTTTATGTATCTGTATATGTTTCACAAATATAAGTCTCACAATATTTAACCACTTTGTGCATCTAGTTATACTTCAGACTAATAAGTGTCACAATTGTCAGCCACTTTATGCATCTAGGTATATTTCACAATGATAAGTGTCACAATGGTCAACCTCTTTATGCATCTGGATATGTTTCACAATATAAGTGTCACAATATTCAGCCACTTTATACATCTGGATATTTTTCAAAATAACCAGTGTCACAATAGTCAACCACTTTATGTATCTGGATGTGTTTTAAAGTGATAAGTGTCACAATATTCAGCCACTTTATGCATCTAGTTATATTTCAGAATGATAAGTGTCATAATAGTCATCCACTTTATGTATCTGAATATGTTACACAATGATAAGTGTCACAATGGTCAGTCACTTTATGCATCTGGGTATGTTTCGCAAATATAAGTGTCACAATATTCAACCACTTTATGCATCTGATTATATTTCAGAGTGATAAGTGTCACAATAGTCAGCCACTTTATGCGTCTAGAGATGTTTCACATCAATCAGTGTCACAGCAGTTCCTGTCACATTACGGTTCTTTCCCGTGGAGACCATCGCTCTTAGCAAATAAAGTATTGGAGTAACAGTTGAAATAAGCCTTTCCCAAGAAAAAATATTGTTCGTCGTTTCAATGTCACTTTAAGCGAACACTTCTCTTAAACCATTGCAAAAAAGTCACTCCGAAAAGGTTCTATTCTCCTACTGAGTGATTTATAATACAAATAATGGTGATAATCCTTTCAGATGACTATTAACGTTTGTATCTAAGTACTTTTTCTTGTAGACTATCACAAAGAAAGTTGTTTTATTCAGTTACCGGTTGTAAAACTCAAATAAATGTTTCACGAATGTTAACGGAGTAAGATGATTCATCTTAGAACACGTGTTTCGTTCTGTGTATGATCTCATGGTCTTTTCCCTTGTAAACGAGCTTTTTCTCAGCACAAACGAGAATTCTCATTAATCTTTTTTTGTTTTATTCGTTTAAGAACAGAGTAAAGAAGAAATGCAGATAACAATAATGTATGTATTCGATATAAAGTAATCAAAAGTAAACTTTTTTAATTTAGTGACGTGTTATTGTTTGTTTGTTTGTTTGTTTGTTGCTGTTTTTTGATAGATGTTTGTTTGTTTTTGAATTTCGCGCAAAGCTACTCGATGGCTATCTGCGCTAGCCGTCCCTAATTTAGCAGTGTAAGACTAGAGAAAAGGCAGCTAGTCATCACCACTCACTGCCAACTCTTGGGCTACTCTTTTACCAACGAATAGTGGGATTGACCGTCACATTATAACGGCCTTACGGTTGAAAGGGCGAGCAAGTTTGATGCGACCGGGATAGAAGAAGGTACCTTAAAACTATAATTTTGCCTGCATTATACCAGAAATTGGTCATTGAAAAAATTACAGCTTTCAACTAAATTTGATCACAATCAGATTAAACTTTTTCAAATTACGTAGTTGACCTTTATTGTGACCTTGATATTTGGCCTAATTACACCAAAAACGTCATTATTATTTTCGTTTTATAGTTTGTTTAAAATTAAGCTCGGTTTTTAGAGGTCTGAGTCCGCAGACACACCACTGGAACTCCTCAACTGTACACCAAATTAGATGAAAACCAGGTTAAATATATTCAAATTATACTGCTCTCACACACACGCGAGAATAGAGACTGTGACATCCATAATTATCTATACGCAACACTTGTCAGGTATGGTACAGAGAGTAGAAACAGTAATTAGATAATTCATTCTTCGAAAAATAGTTTACGACTTTTGTTACTCAGTGTTTCAGATTGACTTGCAAAACGACAAAGTTTAAAAAGTAAACAAAAGAAATCTAATCTCTTCAAGAAACTATGAAAAAATTATTTTTGAATTTATTCATTCATTCATTACTAGCTCTACTTGATTTCTGTCCCTTCAAGGCAACGGCTTACACACTACAGTTGTTTTAAGTGGCTCATCTACCAGCTCTTCAGCTCAGCTAACTAGAATGCCTTTAGGTGAGCATTTTATACGATATATTATTCTAAAATAACCACGTAGTTTTTAACTGAACCGTACTTTCCCATAAATTTGAACTACATTATTTGTAAATTGGTTTGAAAGTTGTGTTTTAAATGACGTTTTTTTTTTGGCTAGGTTTATCATGTGTTACTGTATCTTCGCGCCGGTGACTCGAAACCTTTTGATTTGTGTAAGGATGGCACTGTTCTATTTTGTACAAAGTAGTTATGCGCAATTAGTGATGTCGAGAAAAAAATATATATGTAAAAACAGTTCGTCTGGGTTGAGAAAATATTTTTAAGCAGAGGAGCGAACAACGTTTCGACCTTCTTTGGTCATTGTCAGGTTTACCGACCTTCTTCGTGAACCTGACGATGACCGAAGAAGGTCGAAACGTTGTTCGCTCCTCTAAGTAGAAAAAAAAAATATTAACCCAAGTGAGCCATTTTTACATATATAGCTATGCACAATGCCACTTGAACCTAGCATGACCTAAAGGTTAGGGAGCTTTATCCGCAATCAGTGAGTTGCTAAACCGAAACTAGCGGCCGGACACGCCATATCTCTTTATTTATAAGAATTACTCAAGTGTTGACCATGGGTCATGTGAACTTACAACAACGAAGAAACAAACAACGCGATGCAAATAATTTACTTACAAACGTTTGGAAGAGAAGCTGTTTGTAGAATGAATCAGATTTGCTGTTATTCGCTCGTACAATAATCTTAGAAGATGTGGGCGAATCTTTTTCAGCATATAAATAAATTTATAATTCATGACACGTGAATTCCTGTTTATTTATTTGCTTTAGTTTCCACCTGTAGTACCTCAAGATGGTAGATATTATAGAATATTAGGTGTGATAACAGATGCCCTTGCGTTTATATAAGCGTACATCCGTCTGATACATTAAAGAAAATTCCTGTACAGTTAAATAAAGTGTAAAAACAGCAACAAGCTCGTTAAATATGACAAATAAGATAGAGCTTTTGGTGTGATTTGTGCAAGAAAAGTTTATACTCCAAATACTTGTCCTCCAGCGGAACAGCGCTGAGCTCAGAGGCGTAAAACGTTAAAATCGTGATTTCGATTCTCCTTTGTAGACACAGCGAATTGAATAATGTGATTTTTGTTCTAAAACAACCAACCAATCCAAACTTTTTGGTAATTAATGCTGGTCAGCCTTGCCTTCACCTCTGACCAGCAGCTCGATGTATTAAACCTGACCATTAAGTCCACGTATTCATAAGGCATCGTTCGGTAGAACTAAAAACAAAAATATAGCAACATATCAAAATATTTGTGAAAATTAAAATGTTACAAGATGTGATTTATTGCGATGAATAATAAAAATAGGATAATTCTGTAACAACTTGAAAATAATGGTCTTCGCGGATTACTGTTTTAATACGTTGAATCATTTTCACGCAAAACCCAATATGTATAAGCCTGCCGGAATCATATTGTCACGACTTTCCATTTCCGTGATGAAATCATAATGTACAAGTTTTGTTTAAAAAAAATGGAAGTCTATGAGATTGCGAAGGGAAATCACCGAAATATTCGCAGCCAGATTTCTCCAAATATTCCGTCATGTCTCTCGAGTATATCTTATAGTTTCTATCTTTTATTAAATTGGAAAACAAAATAAGAAATGATACATAGAAAACTGTTCTCACTAAAACTAGAAAACTCGAAAATTCTGCTGGCGAAACTTATCTAACTGTATCACATATGAAACACAAAACAAAAGTTTTTTTATCAGTTAACTGAACATCCACGTTTCGTGTTTGAAAAAAAAAAAGTTTATAAGCATTTTGGCAGTTCCCCACACACTTGTATTGACGTCTTACCACTTTTGTCTTCATAATCCTTTCTCAAACTTATAATAGAAAACTATTATCACTATTCGACTGTCCGTAACTCAGTACAAAATTTGAAGTTCTTTCTCCAGTTATAAAGTTTTGACCTAAATGCAGCATGTATAAGAACTGATAAATATCGACGGCCCGGCATGGCCAGGTGGTTAAGGCACTCGACTTTTACTCTGATGGTTGCAGGTGCGAATCCTCGTCTCACCAAACATGATCTCGCACTTTCCGCCGTAGGATCGTTATAATTTACGATCAATACCACTATTCGTTGGTAAAAGAGTAGCCCAAGAGTTGGCGGTGGGTGATGATGACAATCTGCTTTCCCTCTTGTCTTACACTGCTAAATTAAGGACGGCTAGCAGAGATAGCCCTCTTGTAACCTTGCGCAAGATTCAAAACAAACCAGACCAATAAATATCAAGAACACACGGAGGCATAAAGGAATATATGATTATAATTGTGTGTGAAAAACTTTTACCTTATGTTTTTATTTTTGTTAGAGGTCTACTTGTCAGCATTGTTCAGGTAGAGTAGTAATTTCACTTGTGTTTTTCTCAAAACTTTGACAGAACATCAGAAAAGTAAATTGATATGCAAAAACTCATGACATTTTATTTGTCACGAAATTACATTTTTCCCTTTCCAGGAAGAACTGAATTGGCCTTACATGTCAAAAGTTTCGTTCGTTATTTTGATTAACAATATGTGTGTTCTTGAAAGGTACGTATCACTGCTTTGTCGTAGGCAATACGGTCAGTGCATAGCAAAAACAAAGAACCGGAATATCTTAATTTTTATGTCTCTACACGAAACAGATCGTTTGCCCAGAAAACCTTTGTGATATTCACAGTGAACTAAAACCTAAATTTTGTCAACTATGTGTTCGAAGCACCAGCTACTCATACAGGAAAAATAATTTTCGTCCAACTATCTCCAACATGGTGAACTATGAACACTTCTCCCACTCTTTCCAAACGGTTATTTCAATAACGATCAGGCCACTAAAAGCAGTTTGATTTAGAAAAAAAAACAGTTTTCTATGTCTTGCGTACACAGCTGGTAAGCAAAACGAAGTTGACAAACGTATATTTTGCAAAGAGAAGTTTTGAATGAATTATGTATGCTATTTTTTCTGAAAATTCTTAAGACATTGTGGTTGTATTGATAAATTATACAGACAGGACATCCTCAATTATAAATAGATTTTCGTACAGAATTTCAAACAGATGTTTTTCCAAAATGCTATTTTGAGAACGGTTATCATAACAGATAATGAGCCATTAATTTTATTTTTATTTCTATTTCTTTGTTAACAAACGTGTTACCAATTGAACGCTTGTGGTGGCTAAACTATGAAAACGTAGTGTTTTTTTTTCATTGCTAAGAACAATCTTAACGTAACATTGTGTTTGTAAGCAAAATTGAAAATTGTTATGGGGTTAAAGAAAGCATTGAGAATTGGTATTAAATATCTAACAAGATTATTCGTTCACGTCATAAGATACCTTGGAGGAATAATTATTTTATGATAAAAGACTGAAAACAATTAAGATTGGAGACGTAATTAATCAACTTGTTCGAGACGACTCTGCAATTTGAAATAAATACTGAATTTTTTTACATAGATTTATCTCGAGAAGAACGGTGTTATGGTATTTATATTTTTTTTGCATTATTGTAAAATGAACAAAAACCGTTACATATAAATATTTTACATATATAACTAACACCAAACATGCTCGTCTTTTCAGCACTGGAGGCGTTATAATGTGACAGTCAATCCCACTATTCATCGATAAAAGAGTAGCCGAAGAGTTGGTTGTGGGTGGTGATGACTAGCTTCCTTCCCCTTTTCGATGTTGTTTTGGAATTTCGCCCAAAGTTACTCGAGGGCTATCTGCGCTAGCCATCCCTAATATAGCAGTGTAAGACAAGAGGGAAGGCAGATAGTCATCACCACCCACCGCCAACTCTTGGGCTACTCTTTTACCAACAAATAATGGGATTGGCCGTCACATTATAACGCCCCCAAGACTTGGGGCGACCGGGATTCGAACGCATTAACATGATTGGTCATGCCGGGTCCGCCTTCTCTCTGGTCTTACACTACTAAATTGGGGACGGCTAGCGCAGATACCCCTCATATAGTTCGCGCAAAACTCAAAACAAACCAAAGCATAAGTAACTAACTCATTAAGTAAGCTGGATAAATGTGCATAACTTCCTGGTAGGCAGATCTTGGACAATAACCTATATCTTCCTACGCAAATAACAATCGTATCGTGGATATAAATAGTTTAGACAATAATGTGATTATTAACATCCTAAGCTCATCTCGAACGTTAATGTTTGTTCTTAGAAATATGATGGAATAAGCTGTTTGGTGGGATTAAAGTAAGTTCAGGGATATTTAATAGACTATTGTGACGAGGTTTGCTAGACAAGCTGTCAGGTTGTAATGCTCCACTGCACTTTAGTTTAAACTAAAACTGAAATATACGCGTAAATGAAATTAAACTATCGAATAGAAACTTTCTCGATTAATTTTACGACCCGGCTCTGCAGCCTTTGTGTTAAACTTTCCAAATAATGAAATTTGATCCGGAATTTAAATCACAAACATCATTAGAAAAGTGCGCTTCGCACTATCTGATTAGTTGTTTGTTTGCATTAAAGCAAATCCTTACTGGGCCTATCTGCTGTGAAACTGTATGGCAGTCTAACCGCTGTTTTATCAGGATATTATTTGATTATAGAAAGCAACCGTTTAAATACTTACATCTCACTGATAATTACTGTCGAACTAGTTTTTGCAAAAATAATGCTACAGTGAATCAACAATGGAACTAAGGTAACTGGATAGTTTGTTATTTTAAGCCGTAACAAAAAACAAAGTGTTTACAGGAGTTTAAGGTGTGGTCTAACGGATTTACTGTTATAGGTTCATTTTAATAACTACGTGTGTTTCAATTTCATGTGACATATATTGTTATATGTGTATTTCGCAAGTCTCGCCTCGCAAATCTCTAAATTTGTAGAATCTCGAGAGCATGAGTCAACAATATGTGGTTTACGTCTTTTCTAACATTGATAAACGTTTAAAAATCTCGCATTATTCGTATAAAAGCAGTTAGCCGAGAGAGAATATTGTTTGTTTTTTTTAGCTACAGTCAATATACTGTAAGCTTTATAAATCAGAAAACTGCATAATTTGACCAGGAACATTTATACGTCTCGAACATTACAAGCCGTTTAACTTCAGTTAATTAACTTCGGACGTTAATATTTCTGCGAGGATATTAAATATCTTCGTCAATAAAAAGCAAGCTTGTAAACGGTGTGAGGCCAGTCAAGAACAGACAGATAGCTAGCTTTAGCAAGGTATAACAATATCAACTCAGAATTAATTTACTCGTTGTGGACCTGGACCTAGACCTGGACCTCGATAAAATATTCAAGACATAATCATTATTAGTAATAGCTATTGTGTCGAGAATAAAAATTATGAATATCAAGCTTGTTGGAAAATGTGGTAAATTTAAAACATATAGAAATTAAAATTAAAATTCCCAGCTGTTTGAAATGGTGATACGTAACATAACAAATCGGAGACTCGTCCGAGATAAATTGTAATACGTAACAATGTGCTTATTGTTTCAGTTTTCCACGAATATTTTTTCTCTTATAATAATAATAATCAGTTTTTGCCAGTCCTGAAAACGTGCGCACACCTTATTATCTAACTGCATATCATACACAAGCACGTCATTTCAAAAGATATACACAAAATATTAAAGAAACTGTATTTTAATAGACATTTTGTGCATGGCCAAGTTGTTAAGGCACTCGACTCCTCATCCCCGTCATATGAAACATGCTCGCTCTTTTTAGAAGTGGGAGTGTTATAATGTGACGGTCAATCCCACTATTCATTGGTAAAATAGTAGCCTTTCCTGTAGTCTTTCACTGTAATATTAGGAACGACTAGTGCAGATAGCCCTCGAGTAGCTTTGCGCGAAAATCAGAACCAAACATTTTGTACAAAATATCAGTCTTAGCAAAACTTATAAATAAGTTTAGAGTTAGATCGATTAATAATCTTGTTGTTTAATAACAGTACTAAGTACCGTCAATAAGCTTATTTATTTACTAAATATAAGCAGTACTTAATAAGGCTGAATTAATGTTAGTCTCAAGACGAGCGGTCTTATAGATTTTTGTGTTTGCGATTAATATTATATTGTATTATTTTAGAAATCCTGTGTTTAAACAAAAACATTTGCAATAAAGACACAAGTTTGACTAAAAATGTTTGGCGAGTTCATGTTAGTCTTAAATAATTTCGTTGTTTCCTTCTTTTACAACATTATACAATAATTTATCCCAGCTCTTCAATAAAGCATAACCCTAAATCTTATTTGTTTCACATCTGATCTGGACTACACTGTACCATACAACCACATGGGTTGTATACATTAGACTATAATCATCAGTCACAACTCGTAACGAGATAAAAATTGAGTAGACTAAATCGTGTAAATATTGAAACAGAAAAAAAGTATGGTTGTTATAATCATGAACAACGATAGAAGTTCATAATATGAATTGCACAGAATGTTTCTCAAAACTCTAACAGAACGTTTGGACTTAAACCTACTTTTAAAAGCTGGGTTATTAATGAAAAAAGCCCACTAAAAACCGTCTTTTTCAATAGCTAAGGTCACACAAACAGCAAGATGACTGATTTCACGATTGTTATGCAAAATCCACATTTTCCCATGTGCTCATATTAATATTTCTGTTTTACAAGACTATGTCAAAATCAGCTGGGCATTTTGCACCAAAAACTAAACAGGTATACCACATGAAACGCTGTGAAAGTTCATGATCTGTTTAAAAGTTGATTATTTTTCATTGAAAGTTGATTTATGTAGTTATAAATGCATAAAAGATGCGATGTTCTTATTGGCAGCTGCCTTCGTACTCAACGCGTTTTAAACATGCGTTTACGTGACACCTCAAGCACAAAGTCGTCTGGCGCAGTGAGTAATTACTTTAAAAGATACGAAACGTTATTTAAGGTAATATAAAGAAGTATATGCTTTATTTGAAAATGCTGCTTTTCTACTAGTAAAATGTTACACATCTTTAGGATTTGTTTCTTACTCTAGGCATAATTTTGTTCATTGGTGTACCTTAATAAAACCAACATACAAGATAAATAAAAAGTGAGAATTTAAAATCTACAAATAAGAACCGCATAAAAGTAAGCAAACAAAGCTGAAGATATACTGCTGACAGTTTTCTCAGGCTAAAAATCCCCACTATAACTCCACTATAAAATTATTATAAGTCATATCTACCATTATGTTGGATCACCTAAGAATTTCACACAAGAAAAGACTTTTAAACATAATTCAACCTCCTTAGTTTTGCCCTGCTGCAATTTGTTTAAGTCCTTCATTTTATGCTAACAAAAATCCAGTGTTTATCCAACGATCCTATTAGTTGGAAACTACAAGTCATGCATTTTATAGCATATTAATTGGAAACTGCCTAATAAAATGTTCCAAATTCTTCTGTTACTTATCGTTACTGGAGTTTGCTGTTTCTACCTGGATTTCCGAGACTATGATTTACCAAGTTTCTAGTGTGGACGATTACCATAGTAAAGTTTCCTGTTCAGATGACGGTGATGATTGTTTCTACTGTTCCTTGTACTTAACTGACATCGAGGGTGTTATTAGACATTTACACCCATCGTATATAGCTCTATTTCATATAGCTATTGCTATTTTAATGTAATTGGTATTAAGGTAGTGATTGTAAGTGTCGTTAACTAGCGATGTATGATAAGAGTGTCAACGTTGTCTGTTATGCAAACATTATTTATGTCTCCTAATTCTAACAAACATTTGTTTACAGTATGCCTTTGAAGAACATTTACAAGTGTCATGTAGACTTAACAAGGTACTCATATTACTGAGTCTGTTTATTGTCGGTGTTGTATTATCTTAGAAGAAACATTATTGCGTACTGATGAGATTGTTTCATTGCTGCTCGTTTTTTGTCACATTACACTGTAATATTGTTGGAAGTCGATCGTTACGTCTTTGATGATCAGTCTTTGTCTTAAAGATGGTTCTTTGAAAACGACTTCACGTTTGATTTTTTGTAGCTGCATACCAGTACATGTATTTATTCTTTGTTGTATATTTGTTATTTATTTTGAATAAGTTCAGTGTAGTTGCTGAGAGAGATAAAACAAATGCAGCAGTAAATTGGTGTAAAACACATAACATTCAACTGAACGTGTGTGCACGTAAGTAGCTTAAAATTTATTCTCCATAAATGGAAATAAAAACTTACAAAACAGGATTAGTAAAAATTGTTAACTTAAAAAGGAATAGAGTTGTGAAAAAGTGCAGAAACAAGTTTAAACAAAATACAAAGCTTATATTCTGAAACCTACAGCTAGGAACTCTATAAAAGCTAAATAAACATACAAGGCTAAAAATAATGTAGCTTATTTCCTCAAGCTACAAATTGTCATTTTGGTTCCATGTTTACAGTACTTATTATTTTTTGTAAAGTACAATAATTTAAACTACTTTTATAAAATACAAGTAAAAATATTTTCAAACATTGCATTTAGAACGTCTGTATTGAAATATCTGTTAGTCAAGCTTTATGTTAAATAAAATGTTATAAAGGATTAATAAGAAATTTTAAGATAAACATTTTATTCAAGCCACACGTCCAGAGGATCAAGAAAAAGAAGCATGTTTTACTGAAGAAGGGTTAGTATAAAGATAAATATTTTTGTTTTTGAATTTCGAGCAAAGCTACACAAGGGCTATCTGCAACAGCTGTCCCTAATTTTGCAGTGTAAGACTAGAGAGAATGCAGCTAGTCATCACCACTTACCGCTAAATCTTGGGATACTCTTTTAACAAATAATAGTGAGATTGACCGTAATATTATAACGCCTGCACGGCTGAAAGGACGAGCATGTTTGGTGCGACGGTGATTCGAACCCGTGACCCTCAGATTACGAGTTGAACGCCTTTACCTACCTGGCCATACCGGGTTTATAAAGACAAATAAAACACAGATAAGATAGTTAAAGAGAAGTCAGATAAATAAACGTACATATAGATAATTAAGAAAACATTTTAAATACGGTAACTGCCATTTAATTAGACAGAAAAAAATTGGTCATAGGTTCTTTGTTTGATAGTTCAACTACTAAGCTTGCTTACAGAGGTTGACAGCAAAGGTTTTGGAAGATCAACATTTAATTTCAATACACGTTTAATTGTCCGGGTATACCTTCTCTGACAACCGTGAATCTTGACAACATTCCTCCACCATAATTGTACTGAAAAAAACAAAAACAAAAAAACCTCTGTTCACTGCTGAAAGCTCTCTTTTATTTATCTAATACGAGGTTGACTGTTTCTCAGCGTCCATTTCACTAGACCAGTCGCACAAAAAATCCACAAATGATTTGAATGGCATGCCTTTGTTTGAAAGCCACTCGTTCGCACGTGGCTTGTGTCTTTTTTCTAGAAGAAGATTCTTCTTCAGGCTATTGCTTGTTGTTGTCTGAGGCACGTGGACATCTTTAATCGCTAATGCTTGTATTTGTGGATGTTCACATGAACAGTCACAGGTCTCATCACGAACGGTCATAATGCCTCAATGTAGTTCCTAATCCTTTGTTTTCTAGTGCTGTTAAGCACAAGGGATATCTTCATCCTGGACACCGAAGTCTACTATTTGAACACATCTTTACGATCTGAGTTGATGAATATTTTGTGCTGGAAGAGGGTGTTACTTACCCTTCCAATAAAATGATACACTTTCGGATACATCGTATTACTTCCGTTACGCCAAACAATGTCAAAACATAGTTCTGAAACATTCCGTTCCACCTTGTCTTTATATCAGCTGTGATTTTCTGGTGGCTTGCTGATCTGTACATTCAAAATCTCGGTACTCAACCACGTACAGTCTTCAAGTACGACTTCGTGTAACGAATAGCTCGAGGCAGAGCGTTTCTCGAACTCAACGTCACACAGTTTTCGTATTCAAAAGAAAGAAATCACATCTACAATTGAATAAGCTTCTTAGAAATACAATCTAACCCGCACGGTATCAAAACGTCATCGACAGTAAATATATTAACATTACCGTCGATACAACGATTTTATTGTTTTAGTATTAAGAATTAGCCTATTTGGAGACATATTCATCCCAGATCGTTACATTTTTAACCTATCTCAAAACCGCTGTCTCGTTTGTTTGTTGTTTTTAATCGTCTGGAAACCCATTGAAATGTCTACTAATATGACGAAAAAGTGAGCAATGCCGTTTTCTTTCAGCAGAGGTTTTTTACTACACTACACAACAGAAGCAGAAATTGTAATATTGTAAAACTGACTCACTGAGTAGGCTCAGTTTTTCGAAGTCTTTTAACATGACACGCGAATTACAACTTTCAATGTATTTAACGTTAATGTCTTTTCTTGTTCACTTTACCTTCTAACTATAACCATAGCTATAAAGTTACTCTATTCACAGAGAGTAATCAAATTTTATAGTAATAAGTTTCAGTCATTATCATCATATAAGTGTTCTTTCATATGTGTCAAAAGTGTAAAATAATTTTCAAAACATAATTGTTATATGCACGAGATATATTTATTAGTTGCATCTGCCTTCATTTTTATATTCTTATTACCATCAATTCATATGTGACAGAAGTGTAAAAATATTTTCGAAACATAATTGTTATATGCACGAAATATTATTTTATTAGTTGCATCTGCCTTCATTATTAAATTCTTATTACCATCAATTATAATCAAACATTTATGATAGTTAATTATATGAAGAGAAATGCCACGAGACTAACAAAAGATTGTATAACACATAAACACACATCGAAAATCCAAAACATCGTAAAATATAATAATGCATGAAATCAGATCGCTGCATGCTGGCTTACAGTCATATTTTGTTATTATTTCACTGGTTTAAACGTCATTAAATCTTAAATTTGGCTTATTATTTATAATCGTAAAGTCGATAGTAGACGACACGAAACTATAGATTAAACATGTTTAGGAAAAGTAACTACACAAGAATATTACAATAGAATTAAAAATATCTCAGTATTCCACTAAATCGTTTTCAATTATTATTTGACAAAACCAGTTTTGGTTTTAACATTGTCATTTTATAACGAGCCGAAATCAGATACGCCCATAAGTAAGTATTTACTCACCAGATTCAGTCATGTGAAAAAGTTAGGACACCCTCTAAAAAAAACCCATTGTGTTTGTGTAACATTTTTTGATATATAGATATTTAATCTCAATTTCGACACTACTGAGAGATTATAGGAATGTAACTAAACAATTAAAACTGAAGAAAAGGCTTTTTAAGATATTTTGTAAATGTGATTCTACAAAAATGCATATTCTAACTGAGGAAAAAGTTAGGACACCCTACCCCCTAATAGCTAGTGTTACCCCCTTTGGCTGAAATAATTGCAGTGAGACACTTCTTGTAGCCATCTACCAGTCTTTGGCATCAGTCTCAAAAATGTTTACCCCACTCCTCAATGCATAATTCTTTCAGCTGTGAGATGTTTGAGGGGTTTCTTGTATGTACAGCCCATTTGAAGTCACCACACAGCATCTTATTGGGATTAAGATCTGTGCTTTGAATTGGCTATTCCAGGACTCTCCACTTCTTAGTTTTCAGCCAGTCCTTGGTGGATTTACTGGTATGTTTTGGGTAATTGTATTTCAGGGTCCACTTCCGCTTCAGCTTTAATTTTCTTACATGTGATTTCACATGATCCTCAAGCACCCTCTGATACACAGTAGAATTCATGGTGGATTCTATGATTGTGAGCTGTCCAGGTCCTACTGCTGCAAAGCAACCCCAAACCATGACACTTCCACCTCCATGCTTCACAGTTGGTATGAGGTTCTTTTCCTGGGTTGCTGTATTTGGTTTACGCCAAACATGTCCTCTGTTTTGGCGTTCAAATAATTCAATTTTGGACTTGTCTGTCCAAAGAACATTATTCTTAAAGTTCTGGTCTTTGTCTACATTCTCTCTGGCAAACTTCAGTCTGGCCTTGATGTTTCTCTTAGAGAGCAAAGGTTTTCTCCTTGCACACCTCCCACACAATTTAAACTTGTGCTGTCTCTTTCTGATTGTAGAGGCATGCACTTTCACATCAACAGTAGCTACAGCCTGCTAACGGTCTCGTGATGACATGTTAGGGTGTTTGGAGGCCTTTTTTAACATCTTGCAGTCTGCTCTCGGGGTGAACTTGCTTGAACGACCAGACCTGGGCATGTTGGCAGTTGTTTTGAAAGCCCTCCATTTGTTGACTATTTTCCGGACAGTGAAATGGCTGATTTCAAAATATTTTGGAATATTTTTAAATCCCTTACCAGACTCATAAGCTGCTACAATTTTCTTTTTGAAAGCCACAGACAGCTCTTTTGCTCTCACCATGGTGCTCACTCTAACTTCAACAGTCAGGAGCACACCAAACTAAATGTGTGAGGTTTGAATAGGGCAAATTTAATTCAAAATGCTGAGTAACGATCTTCTAATCATGTGCACTTGGTGTGATACACCTGTGTGTGAGTTGAGCCATTTTAAATGGGAATAAATGTGTAGGCGTTCTAACTTTTTCCACAGTTAGAATATGCATTTTTGTAGAATTACATTTACAGAAATGTCTTTTCTTCAGTTTTAATTGTTTAGTTATATTCCTATAATTTCTCAGTATTGTTAAAATTGAGATTAAATATCTGTATATCCAAAAATGTTACAACAATACACAGGCTATGAATTTCATAAGGTGTCCTAAATTTTTCACATGACTGTAAGTCTTCAATATCCATCCATATAAATAGGATAATGCAGGGAAATATACGGCTTCACTGAAATCTGTAATAAAATGGTATGAAACTCTTACACACGAATATGACGGTAAAAAAAATAATTATACCTCGTGAACGTATTTTAATCACTCAGATCAAAGAACAAATTGATTTATTTACGTCATTCATAAAACTTAATGCTCTTAAATATTTATTTTCTTATATTTAACTTAAGGTTTGGTTTGTTTTGAATTTCAAGTAAAGCTATCTGCGTTACCCGTCCCTAATTTTGCTGTGTAAGACTAGAGGGAAGGCAGCTGGTCATCACCACCCACAGCTCACTCTTGTGCTACTCTTTATAATAGGATTGACCGTAACATTATAAAGCCCTCAGTGCTGAAGGGGCGAACATGTTTGGTGTGATATGGATTCAAACACGCGACCCTCAGATTACGAGTCGAGTACCTTATTCACCTAGTCATGCCAAACATTTTACATTAGAGAAAGCAGATAGCAAGAATATCCATTCATTAAGTATGAAAGTGAAGTTTCTCCTATCGCTTTGACTCACGTTGGAAATAATATTCTAAATCAGTCATTTTTATCTTCGCCAATTAGCTTTAAAGATTTGTTCCATTTCCTGTGTTAACGGTGTTTACACTTGATTATAACATGATTTTGTTGCCTTGCTGTTATTTTCGCCTCCTGCAAATCGAGAAAGTCCTGAAATGGAGTTTGTTATGGTGAGAAAAACATTTACCATGACTTTTCTTGTTTGTGTTCTCTGGTGGGAACACAATAAATTTACGGACTTACAACGCTAAAATCCAGGGGTCGATTCCTCACCGTGAACAATATAGATAAATCAATGCGGTTTTGCTCGAAAACAAAGTATTTTTTGTTGTTTTTAGTCGAAAATGATCGGAGTGATTGTAAAACATTAAAATCACTCAAATAAAAACAAATATCAATATATATTTGATTCCTAAGACTTGTTTACGTCGTATGGTTTAGGTGTTTAGGGCACTCGATTTGAAATGGTAGGGACGTTATAATTCACGGTCAATCCAACTATTCATTGGTAAAAGAATAGCCCAAGATTTAGCGGTGGGTGATGAAAACCAACTGTCTTTCTTTTAGTTTTGCCTCCGGCTAGTACAGCGGTATGTTTCCGATTTTACAACGCTAAAATCAGGGGTTCGATTCCCCTTGGTGGACTGGGCAGATAGCCCGATGTGGCTGTGCTATGAAAAAACATTAAAACACACACTTCTGTTGTTTTACACCAATAATTTACAGGTAGCTAGTGGTCTTTCTGATCTAGAACTTCCTTAATATATCATTGAGAGTTCACAATGAGCGAATTAATTTCGAGTTAACGTGGGTACAATTTAGATAACAGGGAGCTAGCTAGTTCTTTATTCTCTTCTGGTCTCACGTCGTTTACAAGCTGACTTTTCACTGCTGAAGCTGTGTAGTGTTTTTGTAAAAAATGACCGAAATCAGTTAACTGAAACTGAATGTTTGGTAACGTCCAAAATCTATAAACGTTCCTAGTGAAATATTTATAGTTTCTCGATTAATAAGCGTTCATTACAGTTATATCTACCGAGTGTTTGGCAAACCAACAATATATAAACTGTCTCTCAGCTCGTCAATTTATAAACATTAGACAAGGTTCTTGAAATTTTAGTTGGCAACAATACTTGAATACATGCTACTGCTTTAATAAAACATATATTGTTAATTCTTACGCTCTAAAATCATCTACAGATTTAGTGAATAGGCTGTAACTTCAAAATAGACATTTAATAGTATAGGTTACTCCGTCTTCTTAAATATATATTTAATTGCAACAAACACTGATATTAAAATAAAAATATATTCTAGTAAATCCATTATACTATTAAAACTATGCATAAATATATTATATAATCATGTATTTAGTGTCCTCATATAAAAAAAAACATCACTTCTGACTTCAACCAATTTCGCTAATGAGATGGAAATGAACAAGTTTGATGTGATTAAATATTTACCGGGCCTGGCATGGCCGAGCGCATTAAGGCGTGCACTCGTAATCCGAGGGTCGCGGGTTCGCATCCTGGTCGCGCCAAACATGCTTGCCCTTTGAGCCTTGGGAGCGTTATAATGTGACGGTCAATACCACTATTCGTTGGTAAAAGAGTAGCCCAAGAGTTGGCGGTGGGTGGTGATGACTAGCTGCCTTCCCTCTAGTCTTACATTGCTAAATTAGGGACGGCTAGCACAGATAGCCCTCGAGTAGCTTTGTGCGAAATTCCAAAACAAACAAACAATAAATATTTACCCCTAAATGCAAAATTATGTAATTTGTACAGTATGTTTTCTGTTTTGTTTTTGTATTTGTGAGGATCGAGTTTAAAACTAGATCAAGTAAGATGGTAATGTGCTTGATATCTATAAATTATACGAACTTTTTATGCTAATTATAAAGGGAAAAATGTTACCCGATATTTTAAAACTAAAGAATGATGAAAACCTGCTATGCCTTAAATCGTCATGAATATGAGAGTTGAAGGTTGATTTAGAATTTTATTTCTTAAGTCTACAGACTTCTTGTACAAATTTTAAATACACAGTAAAAAACTTTAAGAATGTTAGTTTTCTTCATTCAGAGATGATTCAGTTTTGTTATTTATTTAAAACAGTTCATCGATTTTGATTTTAACGAACCTTAGTGCCCTACTCCAACGTTTCAGCGTAAGCTTTAGGGTATATAACACTAATATTATCAGTTTTGTTTCACTGTAGACACAGTATACATAGCCAGATATGCACATTGTGTTTAAGAATAAATAAAGTAAGCCAAAAATAAATCAAAAACCAAACTAATAATATTACTTTGAAAAACAGTACTTTTTGAAATTTTACTCTTAACACTCCAATAACTTAAATCATTAACCAGAATAAAAAAATGAATATCTTGTTTTAAATTAGGGTTTGTTTATATTTGTAAAAACGGCTCGTTTGGGTTGAGAAATTTTTTTACGTAGAGGAGTGAACAACGTTTCGACCTTCTTCGGTTATCGTCATGTTCACGTAAAAATTTTTTTCAACCGAAACGAGCCGTTTTTACAAATGTATTTCTCTGCAAGTGAGTTTTATCGACATCACTGAGGGCTCGTTTATGTTTAGCTAATCTATTTCATCAAAATGTGTATCCTACTAAATACAAACCAACGTCATTGGCGTACCTATAATCTGTTAACCACTTGTATCGAAATTCGAATTTAGTGTTACAGACTTTCAAACGTATTCTGATTCACCGGAGGTTATTTGGTAAACTATTAGAAATTAAAAAATAACACATTATCAGATATTGTTTTGAGAAATAAAATTATTTTTAGAAATGTATTGTACGAGTTGTATTTGTTTGTGTCCGCAATTTAGTATTGCAAAATAAGTTGTAAATAGTCATCACCACCCACCTCCGACTGTTGGACTACTATTTTACCAGCAAATAGTGGGATTGACCGTCACATTACAGCGCTCCCATGGCTAAAAGGGCGAGCAAGTTTGGTGTGATGGGAATTCGAACCCGCGATCCTCAGATTACGAGTGGAGTGCATTAACCATCTAGCCATGCCGGGCCAACATTTTCGAACTAGTGATCAGAAGGAAGGTGACAAGTAGGCAGCTTTCCACTACCCCCACAAAAACATTCATTTACTTTTATAACATACCCACAGCTTTAGCTGTTAATGTCTTTTTTTTATATACATTACGATTTCGATCCCACTCTCCAGCCATCTGTTATGTCCAAGTGATTTGGGGACTCGATTCGTAGTCTGAAGGTCGTGGATTGAAATCCTCGTCACATCAAACACGCTCGCTATTTCACATGTGGGGTGTTATAATGTTACGTTCAATCCCACTGGTAAAAGACTAGTCCAATAGTTAGGTATGGGCGGTTATAAGTAGCTACCTTTCCTCTCGTATTACACTGCTAAATTAGGGAGGGACAGCGCAAATAGTTCTCGTGTAGCTTTGCGCGAAATTCAAAACAAACCAAAGTTACCAAAAAAACTTTGTTGGTTTTTACACAATGTATGTCCTCTGTCTCAACGACAACTAGATAACCGTTGACTTTGAATACATCCGTGCCGCTTTCATTTCAACTTTTTGAACTATAATACAGCAGGACGCAACGTGCAGACCTCATTTCTTTGCCTTAATAATTTATCAGACAATTTCGTTTCGTGTAAAGGAAATACATCAAATATTAAATCACGAAGATTTCCTGAAGAATCAACAGTTTCTGAAGTGTTTGTGCATTCATCTGTGTGACTCGAATTTTTCCGCGAATTTGTATCGCTATTACCGACTTTTCTTTGATAAGCTTTGTGTTTTACGGAAAAGCGAATAAGGATTTTTTTGCCTGTTTGGAAAGAATCATTTTAACTTAAATTGTAATAGTTGCTTTTTCTGCTCAATAGAATAATTTGGAGATGATAGCGACTTTTTAACAGGAAGCATTGCATTAGAAATAATGCACTCACACACTACTTATTTAAAGAATAAACGAGCTGAGCATCCGATAAATGTTAACATGCTCGAATTATTAGTCTAAGGATTAATGGTTACGATCCGTTTCCCACAAATCACGCTCCGCACTTAAGGACTATGGGTGCTATTTAGCAGGGGCAATCAAGTCTACCTGATTATACTAGAGTGTTCCTGGAGTTGGCGGTGATTGTTGTAGTAACGAATTTAATATTATTTTGATATATTTGTTTGTTTCAATATAATATACATTCAGAAGTGTATGCAACTCATATTGTTCCCTATATTTGTAGAAGATTCTCGAGTTTCATAATCAAAAATATATATTTTGCGAAAGCACTAGAGTTTCTTCGAATATTTTTTTGCCAAGTGAACTTTCGAGGATGTGGTCTTAAAGTTTATAAATCGACACGCCGAGTGGCAGTTATATATTGTTGGGTCGTTATATTGAGCATACGATAAGTCTCAGAAGCTATAATTGTAATAAACTCTTATTAATCGGAAAATTACAGATATTTCACCAGGAACAGTTATAGATTTCCAACAATACAAACTTCGGTGAATTAGCTTCGGACGTTAGTGTTTCCCGTCAAGTGTATCAACACGAAGAGTAATTCGCGCCTCTTGAACTGTCGACAAAGTATTCAGTTCCAGAGCTGATGAAGTGCTTAATATTGTTTGTAAGTTTGAAAAACTTTTGCATATAAATTAGAATTAATTACCTCTTCATGAACCGTCGTTAAAATACTGAGTTCTAAACCAGATGGAAGACTCAATATTGTTTCTAAATGTGTAGAATTTTTCAATATAAATTATATTTGTAATAACTATTATTATAAATTTATTGTTTTTCTATACTGAAATATATTTGTGTTAAGAAAGAAAATTAATTTTGTTGACAAATATCATAAATTTAATACCTATTGACATTCATTAACTTTTCAATTAAAATTAAAATTTCGGTGTACTTGAAATCGTAAGGCGTAAATTACATAACATAAATAGATCAAAGAGTCGTCCGAGCTACATTATAACACATAAATAGATCAGAGACTCGTCCAAGATACATTATAATACATAATAGGTCAGAAACTCGTCCGAGATACATTATAATACAGAAATAGATCAGAGACTCGTCCGAGATACATTATAATGCATAAATAGATCAGAGACTCGTCCGAGATACATTATAATACATAATAGATTAGAGACTCGTCCAAGATATATTATAATACATAAATAGATCAGAGATTCGTCCGAGATACATTATAATACATAAATAGATCAGAGATTCGTCCGAGATACATTATAATACATGAATAGATCAGAGATTCGTCCGAGATACATTATAATACATGAATAGATCAGAGATTCGTCCGAGATACATTATAATACATGAATAGATCAGAGATTCGTCCGAGATACATTATAATACATGAATAGATCAAAGACTCGTCCGAGATATACTATAATACATAATACTATTGACCTTCTCTCCACATTCTAAAAGCTCATAATCATGAGTGGTGTGTAACTTTGCGTAAAAAATTCTGAAACAAAGATTATGCGGAACTCAACATTGTTTTGAATATCGTAAACACTACTGCCAAATGTCACCAACTATTTCTTAATAGTTACAAATTTCAAATGACATCGAAAAATATAAGTTAAATTTGTAAGCATTAACCATTATGTCAGCCTCACATTTTAATCGTAGAATGTAGCAATATAAACAGTATTGACCATAAAACTCAAGTTTCTACAAGGAAATGGTAGATTTTTGACTCCCGAACATAAAAATAGTATATATACGCAACAATAGATCCTTAACATCTATATTTTAAACACTGCTAACAGTTGTGTCTTAAGTTTACGTACTGATCAAGCAACTTTTGTTACTGTTTTTACAGTAAGATTTAAATAATATGATCACTAACAATAACAAATGAATAATAAATTAAGTTGTTGCACTTTTCTCCCATGTTGAACCAGAATGACACGTGTTATGTCCTGTGTATATGTTTTTATTTTAAAGAATTGTTTTGTATAAAAGAAAACCAACCTCACTTACTGTAAAAGTTGTAACTTGTAATATAAAACTAAACATTGTTTTTGTAAAGTAAGTAGCATTACAGCTTTCATTGTGATATATCACATCTGTTATCCAACGTTAGACGCTTTACATCATTAAACTTGATTCTCTAAAACAATGAAGTACATAAAAAGGTTTACATACAAAACCTTAAGTTGCATTTCAGTAATTCTTATAAGCTGGGTACTGAGCGGAAAAATTCAGAGTACAGAGTGAAATACAAATATACTTGAAATACCATAATGCGATTTTCTTACAGGAAACCTGTACAAAGCTGATAAATAATGATATAAATAAGCTTTTACCCTTGTTATCGTACTGTCATATCATAGTTACTACACAAACAGGCTTCACAGTTCGCCAACTAAGACGTTAATACGTCATTCACTAGTGTTCTTGGAAAACGTTAAATAAATGATTATATGTGTTATATATAATCTACACCAATACTTATTACGGCTTCGGAACTAGAATATTTTTATCAGTGATGACGAGAAAACCCACTTGTAGAGAAATATATATATATAAAAACGGCTCTACGTAAACAATTTTTTCAACCCAAAAGAGCCGTTTTTTACATGTATACAGAATATTTTTTTACATAGTTAAAAGCAATAGTTATTACGGCTTCAGAACTTCTAGTTTTGAAGTCGTTTTAAGTGTTGGTATTAATTACATAAAAATAATTGAACAGCAAAATGGTAATGTTCCTTTCATTTTGTTTATAGATTAAAATGGTAAATGGAGTATAAAAAGGTATCAAAAACACTGAAACACGATAGTATAGTATGAACTTTTAAACACTTTATTCTTAACAAGCCCATTACTTTATTTCCTAGTTTAAAAGATGTAACAATATCTCTTTAGTAGCTACTAAAGACAAAAAGGTACATTTTTCTTTCATTTCTTTTGCACGTAATTCAAATCAATACAATTAAGTTATAATCTTCAAATTATTAAATTACTAGAGATACAACTGGTGAAATTTATGATTCAACATGCTATATTTTTTTCATAATTTTGGAATACCTGTTCGAAAGCAGCGCTCTCTGCGAAATGAATTTTAAAACCGAATATTTTGACTGACTATCGTTCTTATAACGCACCTACATTTAAAAGTGTGTTTGTTTGTTTGAATTACGTGCAAAGCAACACAAGGGCTATCTGTGATACCCGTCCCTAATTTAGCAGTGTAAGACTAAAAGGAAGGTAGCTAGTCACCACCTCCCACCGCCAAATTCTGGACTACTATTTTACTAACCGTCACATTAGAATGCCCCGCGACTGAAAGGGCGAGCATGTTTGGTGTGACGAGGATTCGAACCCGCGACCCTCGAATTACGAGTTGAGTGCCTTAACCATTGGCCATGCCGGGTCCTGAATGTGTGAAGACTGTTTACAGTACGAGACAACTGTCAGTATAACATACTAACCACTAGGCGGCACTGTTATCAGTACGAACCAACTGTAACACTTCACTCCACTCATCGAAAACTATTTTAACCATTTTAGTTTCAGTATTTCTATTACGTACTTGTATTATGATTAGAAGATCAATGCAAACTAGAGCTATATATTGTTGTTATTGTTTTTAAGGCAGGAAATTAGAGTAATAGTGTTTACAACATGAACACGTTATAATCCAAAAGGTATTGGAACTAGCATGACCAGGTGATCAGGGTGAGCGGCTTGCAATCTGAGGGTCGCGGGTTTGAATCCTCTTCACACCAAACACGTTCGCCCTTTCAACTGTGGGGGCATTCTTAAGTGTCGGATAGTGAAAGATTAGTACAAAAGTTGACGGTGGGTGGTGATGGCTAGTTGTCTTCCCTCTAGTCCTACACTATCTGAGGGTCGCGGGTTTTAATCCTCGTCACACCAAACACGCTCGCCCTTTCAAGCGTGGGAGTATTCGTAAGTTTCGGTTAGTAAAAGAGTAGTGCAAAAGATGACGGTGGGTGGTGATGACTAGTTGTCTTCCCTCTACACTTACACTGCTAAATTAGGGACGGGTAGAGCAGATAACCCTCGTGTAACTTTGCGTGAAATTAAAAAAAAAGACAAACAAATCAAAAGGCCTTTCCAAAATATACCTATCGTAGTTGAGAATGTAATACATATATGTTTAAGAACCCTAAGAGGTTTATTTTTGAGATCATGTGTTCTGAATGGATTTATTTAATATCTTTAGAAACATAGGTTATGAATCAATCTGTCCACTAAGGCATATTCGCTACTGAAAAGGTTATAAAGGTACCATGAAAACTACCCAAGTAACCAATATGACTAATAGCAGCGACAAAACGAATATTAAATCAAGGTATTGTGCTTGAATTGTAACGTACGTGTGATAGGCTATACACCCTATATTTGAAATAATTGTCTTGTGCGAGATTGGCCTATGGGAGATATCGAACTTGACTCGCCAATACTAAATCAGTTAGGATAACAATAACCTATATGTGTGTATTCCCCTGCTGATATAGTGGTAAGTCTAAGTATTTACAATGCTAAAATAAGGGGCTCGATTCCCCTCGGTGGACTCAGCAGATAATTCGATGTGGCTTTGCTATAAGAAAACACACATGCACACGTGTGTACGTATAAGACAATTTTATGAAATAATTATATAAGTAGGAGGATTCAATGACCAGCTGTCATAAACAAACATTTAATTAGTAAACATAAGTATATTTTGAGAGAAAATGACACTCTGCACTCCTCAAATATAAGCACGCAATTTATTAGTTCTTCGATTCCATTAGTTTTACCAAGCCTATGAATTTAGTTTCGCTCTATTTTTCTATGACTTAATTTTAGAGAACTAAAAAGACAGTGTATTATCAGGAATGAAGAGTAAATACTGTTTATATATATAGTCTTGTAGGTGTGTGCTTGTACAGGATTACAAGTATCTCATTGAGGAAAGCGGCTGTGTACGATTACACGTAAAGTTTAATTTCATTATCATTAACAGGACAAGGACTAATTAGCATGCTTTTCTCTGAACTGAAAGATCCAAGATTCGCTGCGATGTGTTTCTGAACACGCTACCTACTTACTACTGAGGCTGCTTATAAATAAAATAGACTTTTCCGTTATTTGTTTAAGAGTAGCCGCAGGGGTAGCGGGCACTGATCATAGGTTCCCCTTCTTCTGATATGAAATTCTGAATCAAGAACTTCGCTGATCCCTGACCTGGCTACTTACCCCTTAAGTTACGTGAAGTACCTTCCAACTAGTAAGTGTCATATTCCACTACCAATAACAGTTAGTCACTGAAGCATAACATTGGTCTATATGAAATTGATAATAGTTCTGGCTTTGTTAGAAACGATAAGATTTACTGAGAAACTTCCACGTGTTTTTAGTGAGAAAAATAACTAACAAAAACTGCGGAGAAACAAACACAATATAAAAATGAAATGTGTTGTTAACCACGTGTATGAACTGCCATGCTGAGGGGTAACACACGCAGTCAAACAACCACAATACAGAACTGAAATGTGTAACCACGAAAATGGACAGCCATGTTGAGGAAACACATGCAAAGGAAAACAAAAAAACGTACACTACAGCTTCTTGGTCTTTTTAAATTGTGAATTAGGAGCATCTATAGATGCTACAAGTATGCGTTGGTATTATATATATATATATTGATTCTTCTCGGTCCAATGAGGTGAAAATAATTGTAAAAACTCAAAAGTACAACAGGACTTCCCTTATGTTCTTTTGTTCGCACAAAAAATCGAAGATTTCACACACACACACACAAATCAGAAGTAAGATTTAACTTTTAACAGCTCAGAATACGTGGTTCAAATTTAACACAAGATGACGGCACCCGATTTAAGTTTATAGGTTTTATGTCTTCCTTAACCAAATCCTGACAAGTTGCTCTCCAAATAAAAAGTCACTCGGCTTTCAGTCCAAGAAGTTAGCTACAGAACCCCCCCACCATCACCACCACCACCACCACCTAGGTATAAGATTAGTGGCAAGTATGGCATATCTTTTAAGGCGCGCAGCGCGTGGCCGATCGTCTGCTGTCTTCTATGTGTCACTTACAGTTACTGGTTGCCAAGAGAAATAATGAATTGTAGTCGATTTACGGAAAATCTATACATTTTATCTAATTTTTTTGTTATTACGACGAAAACAAAGGAAACGCTCCAAAAAACCTCCCAATGTTTATCTGTATAAAATGATTTGTGAGAAAAAGCTTTTGAACTAATTTTTCTACACTTTAGCATCTGTTTACGGTAAAGTAAAAACCACTCCTCGGTCCAAAAGTGAAGAAGCTTTCCAGAATGATATCACCTTCGAATAAGTTTGTTTGTTTGTTTTAATTTCTCGCATAGCTACACGAGGGCTATCTGCGTTAGTCTTCCCTAATTTAACAGTGTAAGACTAGAGGGAAGATAGCTAGTCATCACCACTGACCGCCAATTCTTGAGCTACTCTTTTACCAACGAACAGTGAGATTAACCGTCACACTATAATGCCCGCACGGATGAAAGGGCGAACATGTTTCATGTGGAAGGGATTCGAACCCGTGATATTCGGATTACGAGTCGAATGCCTTAACCATCTGGCTATGCCAGGTATAACGCCCGCACGGATGAAAGGGCGAACATGTTTGATGTGACGGGAATTCGAACCCGTTATATTCGGATTACAGTCCATTGCCTTAATCATCTGACTATGCCAGGGCCCCTTAAGAATATACAAAACACGCTCAAGATGATGAAGCTGTAAAGTACAATAGAACTGTTTGTTTTTGTTTTTTGTTGTTGTTTTAGTGCAAATTATAGAATGAGATCGAAACCTGAGTTTTGTCGTTTTAAACCCATGGGGCATAAATAGTGAAGCGCGTACCCAAAAGAGGGTGCCGAAAGTTAGCAGAAAACATATAAGTTTGACAAAAGGAACAGATAAATTATATCTTTAAGTAAAAACTTAAAAATGAGAAAGTTTTTAAAACTATCGTATATTGCTACTATCCAATAATGCAGTGACAACAACTAACATGGAAAAATAACGACGTATGCATAAATAGGTTAATGCAGGGAACTACATCAGCTTATGGGCTGAAAAAAATATTTGGTTTTTAATTTCGCGCAAACCTACACGAGGATTATCTGCGCTAGCAGTCGCTAATTTAGGAATAAAGTCTGGAGGGAAGGCACCTAGTTATCGCCACCCATCACCTGGACTACTCTTTTACCAACTAACTGTGGGATTCACCATCACATTATATCGTTTCCACGGCTGAAAGAGCAAGCATGGTGGGTGAGATGGGGATACGGACCTGTAACCTCAAATTAGGAGTCAATCGTCTTAATTGTCTGGCTATGGCGGACCAGACTATAAAACGAACTGGTGCAGGTTCATTTCACGTTGAAAAGTTAATAGAAAGAGAAGCTATATCAAATGAAACGTCGTGTGCGCATTTTTAAATTGTTATTTTTTTCTTTTAAGCGTGGAATTAACCAAGAGATTATACAGCCGAAACGTCGCGTATCTTATTTTCTTTATTTTTGCTCGTATATATAAAGAGTTTTTATTTCAACAATTATCAGTAGACTTTGTTAGTTTCAAGTTTAGTACATCAACGTACAAGTATGTCAAAATCATGGATAAGTGGGTGTTATGTATCGGTAAAAGAAACGATCTGACGTTTCTTCTAATGACGGCTAGTAATTGAACAAACAGAGAATATCTTTAAATGAAGGTAATAATGAATATCAGTTTAACAAGTTATTTAAAATTATCTGAACTACTCGTTCCTTGCATGAAAGTTGCGGGAATTTGCTTCCCTTATACATAATTGTAAAAAAAACTGCAAAACACAAAATGTGAAATCTAAAAACTAATGTGCATCTTCCTGTGAATTTAATGAACCTCCACATCAAATTTCACGAAGATCTATTCATACACTACGAAGTAGTTACTTACACATACAACAGACGGCACTGTTATATTCATATAGAGTTGGTTTCATTTACAGTTCTTTTATCTAATGCTCGTTTGTTTGTGTTTAGAGCAAAGCCACTTTGAGCTACTTGTTGATTCTACTGCAGAGAATCAAGCCTCGGATTTTATCGTTGTAAGTCCGTAAGTTTGCCGCTATTCCGCCAGAGGACTTCGCTTACAGAGTTGTTAATAACGAAGAGCAGCTACAGATTTTAGTCAATTACGCTAAGAAGCCAAGTAAAAATGCCACGTATTTGGGAACCTGCTTGAGTATAGGTTAAAATAATCTAGTTCTTCAAGTAACAAATAAAACAACTGAGAAACTAGTTGGGAATTTTCTAACAAAAACTTCGAAAGCATCGTATTTAATTGAAAAAAACATAAAACCACACAATACAGGAGAGATATTAGATGTTCCTGCTGCCATAAAAACATGTGAGGTCATGCCTGGGGAGAGATATGGTAAGGCACTGTCGCAAGACAATGATTCCATAAACATCAATATAAATTCATTGTTAATTTACAAATCAATTACAAAAAAATCAACAGAGAAACACATTTGTATCCAAAATTCACTTAATGGCAGCTCAAGAGAAACTCTTAAATTACCTAGTGATAAAACAATTCAGGCAAACTCAAAGTTAACTCCTCTTGGGAATGTCTGGATGCTAGTTTGCAATCAATACTCTTGCCTGTCAAGAAAAACGATGGACGTGCTCTTTCTTTCTCTTCAAAATACCTGAGCAGATCAACATTTTCTGCTCTGACAGCAAGCAAAACAGAATGGTGATACCTTCTGCAGGTGGGTAGAGAGCTCCAAGTTACTATGTCAACACTTCAACAAATGAACCTCATAGTATCCAAAGCTTAAATCTATCCTAAACAAAAATTGGTGAATAATTTGGTTAAATCAGCTTTTACTACTTCAAATAACATTACCTGTGATCTTCAAACTACGAAATTTCGATACCAACATAAACTAGATACAATCTCTTGTTATAGAACAACAACAAATCACTTACATATTTACTACTTTTATCAGAAACGAGTGTAATAGATGAGTGTGTATGACAGCATAAAAACACATTAAAACATTCCTAACTGTAAGGCTGCTTGGCACGTGTTTTGGTCTGCCACAAACAAAATGTTGCAATGATTCCAAAACTAACATTTTGTTAGAAATTTCTGGTATATACTATTCGAATCATAATTATCAAACACAATTATGCAGTTTTAGATAATTAAATTATTGCACTTTTAAATACTTTGCAGCTTAAAATTTTATTTAATAACAAAAAAATACCTTTGCAGAAAAAAATGTTTACTTACTAATGTTTAAATATCAGGTTTTACTCCCGCACGATAGAGAGGCTTCGAACCGCAATGAAACTAAAACAACAGATGGCGCGTGTTTAGGTGACATCTCAGCAACTGACGCGAATATATTACAGATTTGTTGTTGTTTTGAGTTAAGCACAAAGCTACACAATGGGCTATCTATGCTCTGCCCACCACGGGTATCGAAACCCGGATTTTAGCGTGTAAGTCCACAGACATACCGCTGAGCCACTGGGGGGCTATATTACAGATAACGGCGTTGTGTCAACCTGCCCCTGTGGCCAACCATCCCTGATTTCCCTTAAATGAAACTTTCTGTCTTAAGCTGTGTTTCATATATATATATGTGTTTTACTTTATAGTGGATGCAGGGTGGCGCAAACGCAACACATGTTTACAAACTTGATATGCCATATAAAAGTTCGCACACCACTGTTCGTGTGACAGGTCATGCTAACAACTTGATTAAAACCATATTTCGTTGAAGTATGTACATGTATATATGTGTGTGCGTATTTTCTTATAGTAAAGCTGTATCGAGCTATCTGCTGTGTCTATGAGCCTTGTAAATCCGAAAACGTACCGCTGTCCCACCGGGAAACTGCATTAGTTAACATGAGTTGGCAGTAGGTGGTGTTGAATAGCTGCCTTATGTCTACTCTATCACTTCAAAAGTAGAAATGACTGTTGCAAATGGCCGTCGTGTAACTTTGCGCGAAATTGAAACCAAACCTTTGCGCCTTAACGTAATAAATGACATATAAAAAGGCTAATTATTGTAAATACTACTTTGCCACATAGAACGATTTCATTAGAAATGAAGTGTTATACGGTAATTTCTTTCGCAAATCGTTTAGCGTGAAATCCAACAAACATAAAAACAACATTTTGTTTGTTTTAGTAATTTTGCGCAAAACTACATGAGAGCTATATGTGCTAGCCATCCTACTTTAGCAGTGTGAGGCTAGAGGAAAAGCATCTACTCATTACCACCTACCGCCAACTCTTAGGCGACTCTTTTACAAGTGAACTGTGAATTGACCGTTACATTATAACGCTCCTACGGCTGAAAGGGTAAGCATGTTTGGTATAACAGGGATTAAAACTCGCAGCCCTAAAATTACGAATCAATAACCACTTGGACAAGTCGAACCAGGATCTCACTTAATCTGCCATAGTTAAAGTAAAATGAATGGACTACTGCTTATGAACAAATAATGTGATTGGTCAAATAGTTAAAACGCCCCCTCATCTGAAAGAACAAGCATATTCAATGAAAAGATTCGAATCCACTCGTCGCAGTATTATTCATCATTTTAATCAGAGAAAAATAATATTTTTTGTTTTGTTTGCTGATGAATGAAACCATTCTTGAATAAACGTAAGTCATATATACATATACATATATATATATTATATCTTAAAAGTAAAGAATATTTTATTAAGTCATAAACTGGGTAACGTGTTTGAACACCCGTAGCTGATTTCATTCTTCAGAATATTTTCTCGAAGCTACACATAGGTTCTCTCTAATTTTTAACTGATAGTGTAATGGGAAAGTAGCTCCCACCAGCAATTGTTTGGTTGCTTTTAACTGAATATTAGGATTTCACTGTCGCTGTCTGAAATGTGAAGCGGAATTTTGCAGCAACGTAACGTGAGCTTAATGCTTGAAATCCACAGATCTATACAATAACCTCAGAGCTGGTAAAAACAGGCAAAAACATATAGATTATCCAGAACCACTTTATTACATAAAATAATGTAAATTTCTTTGTGGTAAATATGGGCATACCTTTAAAAAAATTACTTAAAAAAAACATGTAGGTCTTAACTTTCTTTTACAGTTAATGACTAAGCCTATTGAAACGTATTTGGTGTACACAAAAGTGATAAATAAAATCTTCATTTGGTTTACTTTGTCTTTTTTGACTCTGTTGCTCGGATTACTTGTTCTATCAACGAAGTATACCTAGAAAAAGGCTTAGGAGCAAATCTTCGTTCACTTTTTCGAACATATTTTTTATCTCTTGAAACCAACTCATATCATGAACTAGTAGCGTCACAAGATATTTCGATTAACGGATTCCTTCCATGAAAACTGTTGACGTCTGCGTTCTCAGGGGATTTCTTGTTGCAAGGTTGACGTTGATACTTTTAGCTCACGATTTCTTCTAATACAGATAATCCCACTTTTCTTCTCTCCCACCGTCAGCTACTAGCCTCAGCAGGGGCTGAGCTAAACAGGTATCTTCCTAGATCAAATTCTGTATTTGGGATCGTGCTCTGCCCAATGTAGATATCATTATAGAAGCTTTGAGGGCACGTTTTTTACACTTGTTTGCAAGTATTTATGTTAATTTCTTGTGTCATAAATTTCTTTTTTCGTGGTTTGTTGATAGAAGCTTGACCTTCAGAATCTCTCTTTTGTACGATATATATATATATAAGTATGTATGTATTAGCAGCTATGTTAAGGAATAGTTTGTTCAGTCCAAAAATTTTGTGTTTTCTGTTACCATCGCTGTTTGTGTTTTTTGTTGTTTCTTACCAACATTGTTATCAAAGGATAAAGAGTTTGCTTTATTAGTTAATAACCATGGATATTCTGTGCTACCGACATTGTTAGTAAGAACTAACAATGATCTGTCTATCAATTAAACGTTGTTACTTTTTATGTTATTAATAAGACTATTAACGAAAGACAGTTACATCTACTTTATCTAAGTTTACAGTAAATTTCAGAATTTCAAATAACGTCGTAGAGGCTACATAATAAACAGAACATCTCCCAACAAGTTAATGTCGTTAACAAATTCAAAGTACACCCAAAGCCTCCCCTTAAGATTTAATTGTATCTTCTTGGTTTCGATTTCCTAAGTTTGAACAACGATTGATATCCTAGCGTTATCAAAACTTGATCGTACGATATAATTCAACTTTCACTGGAAGTTTATGATTCACATGCATTCCCGAAAAGAACGCAAACAGAATAGTACTGAGATGGGAACTTATAAAAGAACGTTTTTCTTGGGAGTAGATGGAAAAAAAAGAAGAAATAGCAACTTCAAATATTTAACATTTTTGTGTGAATTCGACTGTACTCTTGCCATTCCATTACAAACGTAAAATTTAGCGTCTCCGATGGTGAAATGCTCACTCGAACGACAACAGTTACGTTTTTCGAATATAATCGTGAAACAGCCTTTCACATTAAGTGAGACTTTTATGTTGGGAAGGGAGATTAAGCTTGTTGTACCCCAGATAATTAGTTTTAGTTTACATATGCTCGTGATGGATAAATATATTACATACCTCGTGCAGTCTAATAGCTCGGATATAAAAATGTCTTCGGAAGAGTATTTTGAGAGTTGATTTTATTTGTGTTAATGCAGTAGATACGAAAGACAAAAGAAAATTAAAAGTTATGGCTATATTTCACTGTCACTAAAGTTGGAGTTAAAACACATACCTTGGTAATAATTACCATTTATCATTACAAGGATATAGTATCAGACCAAAATCACTCCTGTGCCTTGTATAAACAGCAGTATCGGTATATTTAAGGAAACCAAACTTGTAAATGAAATACAGTGGCTACTATCTTCGTGTCTTATGAGTATTCAATGTCATTTATCAAGATTTGATACCATCCTCGCTCTATCCCAAATGTCATTACTCGGACGTTTTCACTGCTCTTGAACTCATCAAGTGAGTCTCATTTGCATAACAATCTTAGTGACTTGCTCTATCAGAATTAATAAGTTTTCTTGTGTCTCTTATATCATGTTGAAGTCACCGGATTTTGTAAACTTTTCTGATGCAATGAAGAACTGTTTCTTTTCTCCAGTCAAATGTTACACAATATGCTTTATACATCTTGGGAGATCTAACTCTAGTTTTGAGCATTGTAAGCCTGAAAATTTACCGCTCACTCTCTGGGTGGAATGATTAAAGGTGAATTTTCAATAACTTTAATAATTACCTTAGAAACTGTACTTTGGTCAGGTATAATTCCTGTGTGGTTGCCATATTTTTAAACATTTTTAGTTTTTGAGTAAAAATGAAACAAAATATGCGGGTCCTCGAACTCAAGTTCCTCTCGGTCGTTCGGCTGTTTCCGTGACGTTTTACAACTATGACGTAATAGTTGCCAAACACGCTTCGTTGCGCGCCGACCATTGTGTTCCTTTCAGTGCTGGTGTTTTATGTGAATCCATCGGTGCTTTATTCGGATTACATACTTTGTGAGACTATTTTTTTGTCTTGATATCGCTACTTTAATGTTTGTTTTATGATACCATGATTTACTGCGTTGCTTATGGTTGTAAAAACGGTTCGGCATCGGGCAAAAGCTTTTTTTCGTTTCCGTGCATGGTGAAGAAACCGGCAAGGTGGCGACAGTAGGAAGAACTGGACTTCTTTGCACCATGCATAGCTTTGTTAAAACCTCTTTGAACGCTCATGTTTTGTGTTGGATCCCACTTTTTTTTAATTCCGTGGGTTTTAAGCCAGGCAGGGTGAGACTGAAAAAAAACCATCGGAAGTAGACAGGATCGTCCCCACCATTTTTTCCTCGTGTAGAGCTGAGGACTGATCCCAGCCTGCAGCATACAGGCTCCATCCCTTTCCATCACGAAAAGAAAAAAATTAAAGGTACGTGCGCAGTATAAAGCGATAAACAATAAGTAGTATGATATAATAATTTAAAAAGTACAACTTTTTAAGAACGTAACTAGACATACACATTTCACATTCATGATCGTGTTTTACATTTGCGGCACCTGAAAGTCAGTGAAACCTTGATTTCCTAGTCTAGACAGTAAACAAATCTATCACAAATAGAGTATATTCCAAGTTTAAAAGCTGGTAGATCATTCTGTAGATGTTTTTGTATCATTTTTAAATAAGGAAAAGTTTGAAGAATTCCATTTTTCAAATTTAACATTGCAAGATAAATTAACTCTTTAGACTGTTACATCTAGTTTGATTTTATACACAGAATTATGAGGTATAACTGAAATTCTTTTGTTACGAGTCATAAATACCCGGTACAATGATTGTGGAAGGGCCGAGTATTAGTTACCACAGTCGGCAAAGTATAAACAAACAAACCACACTCTGTGATTCCAATAATTTATAACCACTAGACAGGTTTCGAGATGCTAAAAATTGCACGTGAAATAATACAGACCACATTTGTTGTCATGACTTAGGCTTACCATTTTTTCATTTGAGGTGTTACAAACTCGCAACCGGCCTGGGCGTTATCACAATTCCTCACAGTTCCGCTACTCTCGCTTGTGGAACTGTCCTCATCACTAGAATTTAACAGATCTGTGTCAAAAGTAACTATTCTAGGTTCGTTCAAAGTAGGTTCGAATTGATATGGCGCTACTCGACACTGTTCAGAACATAAAGTCAAAACAGACTCCGCCTCTGTTTCTCCATATACATTGGCCATGTTCATTTACATTCAACGCGCTGGCTGTTTATTTGGCAACTATTACGTCACAGTATTTTTCCTAGCGGCAAACGTAAAAATTAAAACGCTCGGATTGCCGCTCGGAAAGGGCTTTTTCTGCACCTAGTTCTATGTTTCATGGGTCCGGCATGGCCAAGCGCGTAAGGCGTGCGACTCGTAATCCGAGGTTTGCGGGTTTGCGCCCACGTCGCGCTAAACAAGCTCGCCCGCCCAGCTGTGGGGGTGTATAATATGACAGTCAATCCCACTATTCGTTGGTAAAAGAGTAGCTCAAGAGTTGGCGGTGGGTGGTGATGACTAGCTGCCTTCCCTCTAGTCTTACACTGCTAAAATAGGGACGGCTAGCACAGATAGCCCTCGAGTAGCTGTGTGCGAAATTCCAAAACAAATCTATGTTTCATTTATTAGTACATAATAAACAAACCAAAAGTTGTCTCATGTTATATAAGAACAAGTTTAGGGAAAATTCTGACTGATGTAATTATTCTGTTATTGTGAGCATATAATTGTAAAACAGTATGGCATCAGAAGATAAGTTGTAAAACAGCATCACGCATGGAATAAAATGTCTTCCTTATTTTTTTCTGTTATTTTTATATTGGGGTCAGTATACAAATTAAATGCAGTTGTTTTATCTCAAATAATATGCAAGATAAAACACGAAATGATTTACAGAGTACTTTGCAAAAAGATAGCTTCTGTCATTTAGTTTTCTGATTCTGTTAAATGAGTTTTTTATTTGATTTGTACAAACCTATGAGTAAACTTTAATACATAGCTCAATACTATAATTAAGTTTCATCTAAGTTATTAGTTTTAATACCATCTCTACTATTTGCAAATTCACCAATAATTCCGCAGTTTCATCTTAAAAGTACGAGAAATTGATTTCCTTACGCCACCAACTGGTCAATACAAAAGATCATTAAGCCTTTTGTTTCGAAATTTTGCGAAGTAGTCAAGGAAGTCATCCATACCATAAAATTGATATTATTATCACAAAGCTTGAAACAATAGTCAGATTTATTGCACTAAGAAAGTACACAAAACAATGTAACATTGCATTCTAAAATAATGTAACACTTAAAAATACTTTACTGTCAGTAAGTGATCCATGAAGGGTCGAGAACCACTTTATTTCTTTACTATAAAATCTAATTAGAGTAAAAAAAAAAGACATATGGGAAATCTATAACGACTTCTCAGTTAGGTAGATAAACATTTTTAAAATAAAAACTTCTCTTTTATATGTAACGGCTATACTTCAAATAAACTATATAACTCATTTTATAACTTTTGAGGATCAAATCAAAACTTAAAAACAAGTTTAGGAAAACTTTTTTTATTATGTTTTATAACACAAATTAAATAATTCTGTGTTACTCTTTTTCCGTCAATTTTATAAGTTTATTTGGATTTTTCTAGCTTTAAAATTAGTTTAAGTCCCTGTATTTAGTTTCCAAGATCATATTTCCCCCTGTTTAACTGGGTTATCGCAACATTACAGCTCTTTGTTGTTAAAGTTTGATGTTTGTGTACAAATGACAAATGAACCCGTCAGCATTTCGAACCGTTTCTACCCATTAGAAAATTTTCTTTAATTTTAAAAACTAAAAAAACGTACCTTCTACTTCTTACTTTGATTCCAAAACTTTTTACCCAGAGTAGGTAAAAACTATTTTAAAATTATTGTTGTTGTTATCTAAACTTGTTGAGGTTAGTGTATACAGCTAACTGTATGGAGTGTAACCTTATTTTTTGTGTCTAAGCCTGTCGATTTTCTTCAATGTATTCACAATCAATATGACTTACTTGTCATAACCAAATGCATCTGGAACAGTTGAGTTAGAATAAGTATTGTGTGATTTGACTTAAAGAAAAACAATAGGGCAGTTGCAGTTAAACACTCAAATTCGTATGCAATACGTTCCGAAATAGCTAACTAGCTTTGTCTGTTACTGCTTAAATTGATCTCCTGATCTAAACAGGTTTATTGTTGCGTAAACCTATGGTAGTGTTGGGCTCTATGTAACTGATTTCCTGTCATGCATTTATTTTAATATCTTGAGTTTGATGCATATGACGTATATTGTTGGATGTGTATTACACAAGTCGTACCTGTTCTATAAATTTAAGAAAGTTTCACGAGAGCAAGAATCAGCAATATTTGTTTTAAGAAAACAATAGCGTGTTCTCGAACATTGCTGAACTTTCGAGAATCTCGCGTGAGTATACAAAAGTAAGCCATAAAAGATGTCAAGAGAAAGAATATTTTGTCAACTACAGTCAGTATACTATACGCCTCGAAAGTTATAAATGTGATCAACGCTTATTAACCTGAAAACTACAGAATTTGATCAAGAACTTTTATAATTTCAAACGTTGTAAGCCGTTTAACTTCAGTGGATTAACTTCGAACGTTAGTATTTTTAGGAAGATATAAGATACTGTCGCAAATAAAACTTACAGGTGCTTCAAGCTTAGCCATCCATCCAAAGAAGTGTACACGTGTATTAAGAAAAAATTAATTTTCTCTATGTGAACATCGATAAAGTTTTCAGTTTTAGATCGGATATAGAGACTTAGTATTGTTTGTAAGTTTGTAAAACTGTTATATATAAATTATTGTTTATAATAATTATTCGTGATATACCGTTATGATAAACTGTATTATTGTTTGTATATTAATATATATTTGTGTTAAGAAAGAAAACTGTGTGTATCAATCTTGTTGGCAAATATCATAAGTTTGATACATGTTGTCATTTAATTAACTTTAAATTCAGGTTATTTGATTCTTTTACAACGTAATAGTAATACACAACGTACGTAACATAATAAATCAGAGAGGTCCGGTTTGGCCAGGTGGGTTAAGGCGTTCGACTTGTAATCTCAGGGTCGCGGGTTCGAATCCCCCACAGCATCAGACATACTCGCTTCTTCAGCCGTGGTGGCGTTATAATGTGACGACTAATCCTACTATTCGTCTGTAAAAGAGTAGCCCAAGAGTTGGCAGTGGGTGGTGATGACAAGCTGCCTTCCCTCTAGTCTTACACTACCAAATTAGGGACGGCTAGTGCAGATAGCTTTCGTGTAACTTTTCGCGAAATTAAAAAAACAAAAAAAAATAAACTGAAGACTCGTCGGAGATAAATTATAACACGTAAGAATAAAAATTCTAACACTTAATTAGGCTTTGTTGTTTGATTGAAAAACTATGAATTAACCCTTTTATTTTTAATGAAGAATCCGAATATGGATTCAAAATAAGAAAAACAACCTTTTGTTCTAATTTTGAAAAACTGTTTTTGTTTAGACATTGCGATAAAATTTTCAATTGTTAATTAACTTATATGTATATGTTGCTCTTCGTAAATCCTGTTTAAAGCAAAATTTTGATTGTAAATAACAATGTCTTTCAAGAGACAATATGGTAGACGAGTTAAGCATGAAAGTATTATGAGAGATGATGTTTTTTACATTAAAAAGCTAAAAGTTCAAAGTAAACAGACTGGTAATTTCTTACTTGTACTCCACCTGTCTTAGTTAACACCAGCTACATAGCTATTTGTAACTAACCACGGTAAAATTGTCTGGTCTCAAGCTTTTTTTTTTTCACAGTGAAAGTCCTGCATCTCTCATGTCGAAATTATGTTCTCAAATTGTTATTTGGGGTAAGATATTCCCTCTCTCTATTTTCTCAGAAATAGGCAAAACATGCCTTTAGTTTTTGTAATACCCAAGATTTACAGAAGTGAAGGATTCGGAAGTTTTCAAATCTGATACAAGAAAAATGCTCTCGTTAACCAGCTTTTACTGTACTAGAACTGTAGGAAACGTGTCACAGGTAGAACGTATATAAGTATATTTCTTGTCGAATATACTCTGCATAATGTACGTGCCTACATGTTCATACTTGTATTTATTTATAGATTCCGTTACGTTTGTATAACACAACTTCAACTACCTGTCAGTAAATTTATTTGAACTTAATAAAGCTCAGCTGAGTTAGTTAAATATTGTGAGCCCATTAGATTGGACACTGAATGGATCTAAATTTATTCACTAAAAGTTAGGGCGTGCGTGGCGTTGTGAGTACTGTGTGGACGAAATTCAGATCTGAGAGTTCATTGTTCGCAACTCGTCGCAAAATCGCTCTTCACATATTGGCAATTTGGGTGCGTTATAAGAGTGGCAGCTAAATTCTACTATTCGATCAGACAAGAGTGCACTAGAGTTGGAGGTTGGTACTGTCGACCAGCTGCCTTCTCATAATTTTATTACTTCAGTATTAGGGATAGCATTCGCAAATACCTTCTATCTGCTTTTCGCAACATTTTGAAGCAGATAAACAAATAATGCTACACGATTTGTGAATATATATATATTTACTTAGCTTTTGTGTGTACGAATAGAAATAAAGTAAATATCATATATAAATGTAGTACGTATCTAAGTAACGGCGTATGCTAATACAATTATGCGTGTGCGTATGTAAGTAAGGAAGGAAAGTAGTGAATGTGTTACATGCTCTTGATAAACACAGTTCCTTGGATCTTTCCGGGTCTTTATTAAAACGTACTTCATAAGGAAACGTGAAATTCATCGAGTATTTGTGTCCAGATCGTAACAGACGTAAACTATTCGTTTGCGTGTTGGGCTATAAATTCAGTGTTCGAGGTATGATATGTTATGCCACTGAAGATGCTCCATAATTTCAACTATTGGCGAGTTATAAAACAAACAGTCAAATCCCTTATTCATTTCAAAATATTTGAAAAAAGCCCTTGCAATGGCGGGTACTACAGAACAGCTATCTGACATCTGGTTAGTAATTCATCATTAGGAACGGTTATACCTGAATCCTAGTGGAGTCTGACCTAATGTTTAAACCACGTAAACATAACGTACTGTATGCGCTGAAAAATTCCAATTCCGAGTTCTTTTAACAAGCCTGTTGACTTGAATTTCGGTAAGGGATTTAATGTAATTCTTGTGAAAAGGTTTTAAAAAACTTATTTGTGCTTTCAAGCAAAAGTCATATAATTATATTAAGGTCTTCTTTCGACATCTGTCAAATAACAGTATTACGTCGTAATGTTATACTAGGTCTTTTTTTGGATACCCTCTTGAGATTAGTTCCGTTTATTTATGTATACATAAATCACTTATAGAAAACTTGTATTGAATTAAAGAACTTGAAGGCTCTGATTATCTACACACAAATAAAAGTAAACGTTTGATTCAGGTTATAAGCACTGTCCCTCAATTTAAAAGAGAAAAAGAGGTTCTACGCATATTTAATTAGCAAACTATGACATGAACATGATATTATATATTTTTAAACTAATTAAAGGTGTTTACATTAGATAATTAAATCGATATAGAAATTAGCATTTTGTTAGCCTGTTTTCTTGTTATTGGTTTTTTGAACAACGCAAGTGAATTTTTTAACTTTTCAGACGAGCTAAGAAGTGGTTGTTTTTCACAAAACATAAGAATGATTATGCACTAGTTAGGCCTAGCCATCAATCACTGCTGTGCTATTCGTAACCTTTTTATGCAGTATCAAAACTAATTGCTTCCTTCCGGTATTGTACTAATGAACAGTAATTACCATGTTAAACCCGATGATATACTTAAGTTAGTAGATAAAGTTCACGCTATAAAACATTGTAGCTGTTTAACATTGTGTTCTTTTCTGTTATCTTATGGTGTGATTTAGGTAATCAACTGAGTTAAACTTGGGTACTGTGGTTACTTTCCCAGTTAGTGTTTTGCATTTGGCATTTTTACGTAGCAGATAGCCTAACTTGTAATTTTACTAAAAGAAACAAGTGTTTATTTCTCTATTGGCTCAGCGGTAAGTCAGAAGGCATATAATACTCAAACCCGAGTTTCGATATCCGTGGTAGGTACTGCAGTTACTTCTTACACTACGATATTGCATACAACCCACTGCATGTTGCATAAAATTTTCGTCAATACTTTTATCTTTATAGAAGTTATAAAATATAGAATTGTTTGTTTGTTTTGAATTTCGCGCAAAGCTACTCAGGGCTATCTGCGCTAGCCGTTCCTAATTTAGCAGTGTAAGACGAGAGGGAAAGTAGCTAGTCATCACCACCCACCGCCAACTTTTGGGCTACTCTCTTACCAATAAATAGTGATATTGACCGTAACTTATAACGTCCGCACGGCTGAAAGGGCGAACATGTTTGGTGCGACGGAGATTCAAACCCTTGACCCTCAGATTATGAGTCGAACGCTTTAACCCATCTGACCATGCCAGGTCCTAAAATATAGACAGAAAAATACATAGCTTTCCAGTAAGTAAATTGATACACACTCAACAAAAAAATGACAGTTTGATTAAGTATAATATTAGAAATATGGAGTACCAAATTATCATTAATATTTAGTAATTTTGGCCATTACAACAATTAAGTCAGGAACATAGAAGCACTTTATTTACAATATTTGAAATCAGAGTAAGTGACATTGAAATCAATAAGTAGACACATACTCCAGAAGTAAGATTGTTTTATTAAATAAAAAAACACATGAAAGGAAATGTACGAGGTTACTGTTAAGATGTAATGTAACTATCCTCTGCAATGTTTGAGAAAATGTTATTTTACATTATAAATACAAGATGTAAAATCGAAACCTGTAAGATTGTATAAGTTTTCTGACGAAGAATCTAAATGAGGATATCCGCAAAATTTGTTTTTTTGAAAGTTTTTGTTGGATACATCAAGCATGGAATATTTTGTTTGCTGAAATTCATACCCAGCAATTTGCTGAGTCAGTCTTCAAGTAAACACTTAGCAATGCCACCTTGCATGAAAATATGGCCTCAGTCTAGTGAATTGATCTTTGACATGGACAGTTGGAAAGTTTTCTCGAGGTTTCTGATAAACTGAAAATCAATAGCAGTCCATTCGTGTACCGCTGACTATGTTTATTTATCTATTCAAATGTCATGCACCTTTTGTCGTAACTTACAGGGTAAACAGACAGTTCCCAAAGGTATAGTCAACAAAGCCAGGTTCGTCCATTGTACGAAATTTGAGCAAACCTGTACTTGCCGAAAAACACATCACAGGAAAGTGTGACGTCAACTGGTGTTAGCATACGATATCACCTGGAACGAAGTGAGAAATTCGTTCAGCCACACGCCTGGCATGGCCGAGCACGTAAGGCGTGCGACTCGTAATCCGAGGGTCGCGGGTTCGCGCCCGCGTCGCGCTAAAACATGCTCGCCCTCCCAGCCGTGGGGGCGTATAATGTTACGATCAATCCCACTATTCGTTGGTAAAAGAGTAGCCCAAGAGTTTGCGGTGGGTGGTTATGACTAGCTGCCTTCCCTCTAGTCTTACACTGCTAAATTAGGGACGGCTAGCACAGATAGCCCTCGAGTAGCTTTGTGCGAAATTCCAAAACAAACAAACAAATCATTCAGCTACATCTGCCATTGAAACTTACACTATGACGAAACCTTCTGACGATATTAGGGCACATTTGCAATTGTTCTGCATACATCACCTCAAAGCACGAAGAATTCGTTTGAATCGTGTAAACGTTGCAAGTCTTGTAGAACCAAACGTTGTTCCAAACGTGAATGAAATTGCATTGTCACTCTAGTCGATGTGGCATGTCAATTTCTTGTCGACTTTGTCCGTTGTACGTTCTCGTTAAAATAGGTTAATCTTTTCTTTCGCGTCATGTGTATTTTTGTTCTTTGATTTTTACCGAACTATTCTTGCATTTACATTTCAAAAATAAATATAAATGATCGGCATTTGTGTGTTACTTAAAATTGAATAAACAATTTAAATCAAAGTTTGTTACTTACAGAATTTCAAATATGGAAGACTTAAGTTGAAGGTATTTGTATATTTGAAGTGTTTAGCTTCTTATTTGAAGGGTATGTCTACAAGATGAAAGGACGTCTTTGCAAAGTACCGTAGGTTGAAAAACTAACTACAGTTGTAGTTATTAAAATACCAAGGTAGAAGTGCGGGTTATGAAAGCACACAGGTCATCTACCCAAAAAAACTTTTATGTGAAAATCAAGGACATAGTCTTGGTTAAGGATTAAAACTGAATAAATTTATTAACTAAAAATATCCATAAAATTATGTAAATAATCAAATTTATCATCTTAACTTCAATAAACTTTGTTAACCCATCAGATGAAACTATAAGTATTATAAAAAACAATATAACTCACCCTATACCCAAACATAAAATATCTAAATAAACCAGGTATACATCAACATCTAATAAATAAATACAACATTTAATGTTTAAGATTATTTCTATCTTATTAACTGATTCACTAAACAGACTTAAAGATAAGTTAGAGTATGGTTCATTCTCTTCTCAGTTGGCTACCGATTAGAAGGGATTACTCTTGACTACTAACTGTTGACCATTGCTCATTGAGACAGACTGTCGCTGACTGATGACAGGATAATGACGAACGAGAAGCTGACTCGTTACTGGGGTGTATCTTTTCACGTAATGAAGATGCAGTGATTACTTCCTACACAGTTGAATATTTCATTCAGAAGTTTCTTGAACCAAATGATGTTGTTAGCCATGCACATGGACCAATCGTATTACTGTTCCACTAATTCGTGTTTCCTTTTCAAGCTTCCCGACGCTCAGTTTACCACTAAGAGCTTCATTACGCACGTGCTCAAGTGTTGCAGCTCCATCTAGTTGTCTTTGTTTCCACCCTTTCACTCCGAAAAATAGCTTTCAATACCGTAGCTACCTAATATTAGCGTTTTTACAGCTAATCAGACCAAGTGACCTCTACAGAGGTCACTATTCATCCAAGAATCGTTTCCGATATTTTGTCAGCTAAACTAAAAGTGTGTATAGTATGATGTGTTTACGTTATTTATTGCTATAATTTCAAAAAAAAAATTGACGTTATACGTGTTTAATTTATTTTATATACAATAATTTAAGTATTCACTGCATGTAAAATATGTATAGGCATGTAATTTAATAAATATCAAATTAATTTATTAACATTTTATCAACTTGTATGTACACTAACTGAAACAATTCAAAGTGGGATCGTTCGTTTGGTTTATTATACGTGAATATAAGTAACTATATGTAAATAATTTCTACCTGTAGGAGGAAGGTGGCATAAAAAGTAAAATTTCAGATGTATTTGTATTTATGGCAAAACTGAAAAGGTTATCTGCCGCCGTCTCAAATTTTCAATTAATAGCTAGAGGAAAAGACAACCACATTAAAAGATTAATTGTAAATTTTATAACGTCGCCAAGACTTAAATTTTGTAATATCGCACGTGTTGAAATCCATCTTGCCACCACCAATATCCTGAGCTCTAGGCCAAATAAATGCTCGAGTTGAACAATATGCGTAAAGTTTACAATAGTACAAGTTGATAAGTAAATAATAAATGTTTTCTCGGTTGTTGTTGACTTATTTTAACTCAAAGCTACAAATGAACTACATCACTATCTTCGCAAGGATTCGCACCTCCGTTTACAGCCATAGTTTATCTTGCTGCTGACCAACCATGGGGACCATATGTTGGTACGAAAGCACAACAGGAAGCTTTGAAATACCTTCATACCATTACTGTATTGTTGTTTCTTTTTTATTTTGGTAAAATAGGTTCGTGAAATTCTCTCTGGCACCCACTTTTTTTTCCTTGAAAGATAATTATCCTTACATCTTTTCCCTCTTATATCAATAATAAACGCCATAACTATCCTTCGAAAGGTTTCAATGAAGTAAACAAACAAATAAATAGGTATTTAGTTTTGAGGAAAGGTATTTCACTTTCCCAACCAGGGAGTTCAAAGATATGGATTATCCCCTTTCACTCCACTAGCGATAAATATTTGAAAAAGCTAAGAAATTTCTTCTTTCGGAGACCGTAGAAAGTTCTGTTAATACTTATTGCAAGATTTGATAAGATTAAGCAAACGTCTGGAGGACTTCGAGGCAAGCGAAGGCTCAGGTTTTCTCAATGGATGAGGTGACTTCCAAGATATCAACAGAGTTGAAAAGAAGAAAAGCAAGATGGTAGTATATTGTCGAACCATTAATTCAAACGATTTAAAGACCTTTGTCAGGGCCATCTGGTAGCAGAGATCTAAAAATCCAATGCCTAGGCTAGGATGAACTGAACGAGCCAGAGTTTGGAAGTTATATAATAAATACCAGTAACATCATGGAATGTATCAGATTAAAAATATTAATAACGGTATTAGTATCACAAATTGTAGTAACACAGACACAAGAGAGAGATAAGAAGTTTAAGTCAGCTTATGTCTAATGTTGTTACCTAGTGTCTGAAAAAGCTTTCTTATTTGTGTAAATAATTCCTAGAGTATATCCCATGATTGTAGTCTAAGAAGTGACCATTTTTTTGTTTCAAAGAATACCAGTTATGAATTTTATTCTTAACCAAATTGTTATTTCATTCAAAATGTAATATTCCAGTGTGCAATTGCCACTTTCAATCAGGTTATTTCTTCTTGGTAGATCTTCGTGGCCACATGTCTTCCATTTAAATAAACTGGATAATATTTCTTATCATAATAAAAATAAAAACGTGTCATCTTTGATCTCAACTAATTAGACAGCACTGCCATTGTGAGCCGCTGAGATCTTTATATGTTTGTTTGTAGTTTAAGCGTAAAGCGTCACATTGGGCTATCTGTACTCTGCCCATCACGGGTATTGAAATCACATTCCTAGCGTCATATGTCCGCAGACATACCGCTGTGCCACTAAAATTATTTAATATAAATGTTTTTGATTCTCACGTATGATCATAACTCGCCTCTGTATAACTGGTCAAACTGAGACTAACAAGAAATAGTTAATTTCTGTGTACTTACTTTCTGTGGCATGTATATCTACACGCAAGAGAACTACCAGGATGTCTTTTACGTAGATTAAAATGACTTCTGGAGTTAAAAACACTATATCTTCCTCAATACTAGCCGTTTTTAATCTTCATCAGGAAGACAGTGGAACCCATCAACTACTCTTGTGTTCTTCTAATTTAATAATAAGATTTGATCGTCACCGTCATAACACACCCAAAACCTTGAATTTTATAAAGTAATCTGGCATCAATGGGACGCGAACCATAGACTATTAAATCCATAAAACCGCATTACAGTCCGACCGTAGAAAGGTAGCATGGGCCACAAATAAGTACCTCATCTCATCAATAAATTTCATCTGTTACATTATGAACATTGCAAGAAACTAATGTATTGGACCACTAACTTTTGTTGTCTATTTCTTAAGTTAAAGGACAGGCACAGAAAACAACTGTGCAGTGTCGACCTGTTAATGTCTAATAAGGCGACAATGTTACAGTAAAAATCACATGCGTTGAAACTCTTTAGTAGGCAGTTTATAGAAAGGTTTAACTTTAGTCATATTATTGTTTCAACCAAACAAACAATTAACACCATAACAAATTTAATATAACAAAAACCAATCAGAACCCAGTTCACCTATTAAAATCGACATTTTCAAAAACAAGGAGGCATATGCTTTAACCGTTAATGTAATAACTGACCTATTGCGTAATACCCATCGATAATATACTAACATTTTAACAGTTTGTCCCTGATGGAGAAAGGTTAACAGTTTGTCCCTGATGGAGAAGTATTAACAGTTTGTCCCTGATGGAGAAAGGTCAACAGTTTGTCCCTGACAGAGAAATTTTAACAGTTTGTCCCTGATGGAGAAAGTCTCATCTTTATTAAGACCTCAGATTATAGGATTTTTATTTCATGCAATGAACAGAGCTATGTTTGGAACTCTAGGCCGCCATAAAGAACATCAGAACTGGTTAGCCTAGAAGGTAAGCTGACAAAAACACTTTTACATGCTGAAGTTGGTAACCTAGACATCACAACCTCTGTAACACTTAGATACCCACCACTTACCATTGTAGTTCTATTGTGCTCGAAAAGCTTTGTTGTGTGCAGGAGAAAAAAATAAAATATTTCCACACACGTAATAAATATTTTCTGCTGCAAATTTGTGACGTTGTAATAAGCACGTTGCTAAGGTAATGTAAGTTGTTTTTGTTTGTTTTGGAATTTCGCACAAAGCTACTCGAGAGCTATCTGTGCTATCCGTCCCTAATTTAGCAGTGTAAGACTAGAGGGAAGGCAGCTAGTCACCACCACCCATCGCCAACTCTTGGGCTACTCTTTTACCAACGAATAGTGGGACTGACCGTAACATTATAACTCCCTCACGGCTAAATGGGCAAGCATATTTGACGCGACCGGGATGCGAACCCGCGACCCTCAAATTACGAGTCGCACGCCTTAACACGCTTGACCATGCCAGGCCATGTAAGTTGTACAGTCCTTAAAAGCGCATTCTTCTGATTATGTAATAGTGCATAACATTTTTTTTGGTAACTATAATCGGAACGACACAAGAAGTAATTTAAACAAAATAGCGGTTTGGGGCACATCAAACCTGGATTAACCAGTCCGATAATAAAGTTGTATGTATTTTATATATATTTTAATGAATTTTAATTAATGTTTAAATGTTCTTAGGCCTGGCATGGCCAAGCGCGTAAAGCGTGCGACTCGTAATCCGAAGGTCGCGCTAAACATGCTCGCTCTCCCAGCCGTGGGGGTGTATAATGTTACGGTCAATCCCACAAATCGTTGATAAAAGAGTAGCCCATGAGTTGGCGGTGGGTGGTGATGACTAGCTGCCTTCCGTCTAGTCTTACATTGCTGAATTAGGGACGGCTAGCACAGATAGCCCTCTAATAGCTTTGTGCGAAATTCCAAAACAAACAAACAAGCAATAAATGTCCTTATATATTTCTAATCACGTTTCTCCCTTTCCATTGAAGGCCAGCATAGCCAGGTGAGTTAAGGCGATCGACTCGTAATCAGGGGATCGCACCAAACATGCTCTTCCTTTCATCCCTGGAAGCATTATAATGTGTTGGTCAATCCCACTGTTCGCTGATAAAAGGATAGCCCAAGAGTTGGCGGTGGGTGGTGATGACTAGTTACCTTCCCTCTAGCCTTACACTGCTAAATTAGGGACGGCTAGCGCAGATAGCCCTCGTGTAGCTTTGCGCGAAATTCGAAAACAATCAAACAAAGAAACCCTTTCCATTGCGATATTATTTTAAAATTTAAAACTTTTTTACACGTTACGGTGAAGATAGCTGTAGTGTTTTTTTATTAATTAATTTACGTCAGCGTACAATAAATACATTGATATAAATACAGTGTCTTAATTTCATCCATATACTTGCTCCGTATTGGAAGTAATATAAGTTGTCTAATTTATGTTGGTATCAACATTTCTTATCTTGAAATTCACAGGTGGCCTTTATTTGGAAAAATAAAAAGGTGAGTCAACCAGACCTAGTCTTCCCTACTCCTATGTTCATTGGAACAGGAAGTAAACACATCGACAGGTCATGGGTGGTTAATAGATACTACATGCTATTACAGGCTTTCAGTGTCTTTCTTAATGATAATTCCCTCACATTTTCAGGACTTTGACTTTTATTTTTTAATTTTCGCAAATTTCTTCCCCTGAAATCTCAACGTCATGTCTTACCTTTCTTCTTAAATGAGTGACTAGCGCAAACAGAGAACACTTCTGTGTCTTAAACCACAGATTTGAGTGACTTCGACAAACTCTCCGAAGCTCCCAATGGCACATAGGTATGACGGTAGATTTACGACACTAAAAACCGGGTTTTGATACCCGCGATGAGCAGAGCACAGTTAGCCCATTGTGTAGCTTTGTGCCTAATTCCAAACAATCTATTTTAATGCGAGAATCATAATTTCAAATAAATATTTGGTTGAGTATTTCTTTTACCATTGTATTTACAAAAAAATATGAAATATATATATATATATATATATATATATATATGTATGAATACATATATATTAAATGATTTTAATAAATATAAATTTTAAATCAGTGTGATGGCGAATCTTAAAAACAATACGACGACAAAGGTTTTAGAACATTTATTTACTTATCGAAAACGGATTGAATTTACACCTCAACAAATCTACAATATTACTTAGTAAAAACTGGTACATATTCATCATAGTTATTTTCACTTCATATTAATAAAATTCTTCGATTATTTTAGTAACAATGGAAAGCATAAGTAAACGTGATAAATAAATAATGTGTGGGTCTCTTTGGTTTGTTGTTTATAGTTGAGTATGCTTGATAATGGTCATTAATTACAATTTATTTTTAATTACAGAAGTAAAACATTTTTTTCAAAATACGTCAGCAAAAGAAATTACATATCTATTTGTTACAGTTATTAGTATTTTATCGACAAAAGACAATATATTTTCTCACAAAAATTAAAAAAAAAATTGTTAGGAAGAGTGAATGTTAAGTAGCTCAGGCAGATAGAATTGTTCTCGCAAATTGTTTCAAAAACTCATGAGCTAAGAAAAAGCATATAACTTTGTTGCCTTAATAAGATTCCTTCCCTTGACAAGAAAAGGCAAGGAAACATTCTATCCAATTCACAAATTTCTCATATTGTTTCGTTTATCTGTTTTTATGTTTAATTTTCTGTTTTATCGCAAAGCTTTCAGTAGCCATAAGTCTATATTATATTTTTTTCTTGCGTCTATTCAACATTTTTTCTGATAGAACAAGAACAGGGAAAAATTGAAAAATTTCCTTGACTTTCCTTTTTTTCTTTAACTGAGATGCAAGACTCCTCCAAGTTTAAAGCAAGCTTTGTTTTGCCTTCCAACAGATGTATCTCAGAAAGTTACAGATAGTTCGCTTAATAAAAAATTAGGCAACTGATAGGTTTTGTGAACCTATGAGTCACTGTTAATTATTATATTTTGTAACTTATTCTGAGTCACTGTTAATTATTATATTTTGTAACTTATTCTGAGTCACTGTTAATTATTATATTTTGTAACTTATTCTGAGTCACTGTTAACTATTATATTTTGTAACTTATTCATTTCTAATAGGCCTGAAAAATGATATTTGTTTTACTTAAGAACAGGATAAATAATTTTTAAAAAATTTTGTCTGTATTTTTCAAATTTGGAAAATAAATATTAAATTCTTTTCTATTTGATATTCCTTGACAAATTCTAATCTACCCTCTATTTCATGCTTTGCACATAAAAAAGTATTTTTAGAGTACATTTGTGGCTGAAAATTTTTTAAAATTTTATTACATATAGGAAAAAAGCAGTTGAGAGTTAATTGTTATTTCTCAAATTAAAAGGATTAAATGTGAGCTATTAGTCATTATTTTTAGCAAAGCTACATTGGGCTCTCTCCTGTCTTCACTGTTCGGTTTCGCATTATTCATCGATAAACTTACAGCTGTATCACTGAGGAACTTAAGAATTACAAAGATTCATCAATTGCATTTATATTGATTACACTTTAGTTTAATATGCATCATCAGACACTTGATAGTGGGTGGGCTGAACTAATATGCAAATGACAAAAACATTCCCGATCAATCAGAATGATAACTCAAAGTGGGTGGAACCCTTAGTGGTCATAGGGCTCTTTTTAAATAAGTTACTTAATGTAGCGAACTTTTATAATGTACGGCTAAGTGATTTGAAGAAGAAAAAAAAACGTCGTGTGTAAAGATAGACAGCAAACTAACCAATAGAGCTTTTGTCTGAAACGTTTTTTCGTATTTCTTTTTATTTCAGCGAGGGCCCGGCATGGCCAAGCGCGTAAGGCGTGCGACTCGTAATCCGAGGGTCGCGGGTTCGCGCACGCGTCGCGCCAGACATGCTCACCCTCCCAGCCGTGGGGGCGTATAATGTGACGGTCAATCCCACTTTTCGTTGGTAAAAGAGTAGCCCAAGAGTTGGCGGTGGGTGGTGATGACTAGCTGCCTTCCTTCTATTCTTACACTGCTAAATTAGGGACGGCTAGCACAGATAGCCCTCGAGTAGCTTTGTGCGAAATTCCAAAACTACCAAACATTATTTCAGCGAATGTTTCCTCCATTCTTGTTTTATTTTAGATTTAGTAAAACATTTTGTAGCAATATACAACGATTATTTAACTAAGTTCTCAACTACACATCTAAACTCTTTTTTTGTAAAATATATACGTTTCATCTTATTTTTGTATTTCATTAAGACAAACTTAGTTTATTTTAGAATGAGAGATGTCTCGTACCATTTGTGTAGATATATAAAATGTATATAAAAATAAAGAAAAATATAAACACGTGTTCTGTCAACATAAATCACTTCTGAATAAACAGAAATTTAAGCTTGTCTATCTTCATTTCCAAACTTTTAAACATAGTCTTAACATTTTACCTCGTGACAACTTCAATGAACTTAAATCAAGTACTTCTAAATGTAGTAATGTGTCAACATATAGACTTTTCTGTAAACCCCCAATGTAGCGACGTCGAAAATTAAAGAACTATATAAAACACCTCTTGGATCAATGCAGGCATATTTTCCTAATGCTTGGCGACATCCTAATCCCTGCATCTTCAAATCTTTCTGTCACTCTTAAACGTGATAAACGACGTTTGTGCTTCATAATGCGTAGTAAAACCTCAAAGTCTGACAATAGTGGTTTTAGTTTACTGTTTCAGTAATGTCCCAACGTAAAAGGCCAATCAAGTTTGAATTGCGTATATCCAGATATGAAAGTTTTCATGGTGATCGTTTAACGAACTTTAAGTCTTTAATCCCCAACAGCAACAAAAACCGTGCTGTTAACCAAACCATTTATTCTGCACATTACGTTGGAAAGTTTTATATGGATTCTTAACTACTTCACAGTTTGGAAGCTTATTATAAGGACTCCATGCTATAACATAGATGGAGATGAAATGGAGGACTCATGGGCTTTCGTACTGGGGATTACGACAAAGTTAGCCACAACCATAAGTTCAGGGCTTAAATTGTAAGTTTAAACCATAGAGTTTATGTCAGCGATGTAAAGGATTATAAAGGTACCATGGATCATATAATTCCATGGGCTTAAAATACCCAAAAACACAAATCTTAGCGATTCAAGAGCTACTAATTTCCAAAACAACTCTTTAGTTTAACAAAATAATGCAATTTGCATCATTTAATAAGATTCTCTTACATTTTCTTTTAAGGATCCAACTTTCATCTCTGATGTCTTCAAATACTCCACTTACAGTTAGATAATGTCACGAATTTAATAATAACTTGAACAAATATGTGAATTTTCTAAAATCAAGAATAAACTTAGATTACCCAATGACAGAAATCAAACGTTCTTCGATTCCAATAGAACACATAGTTCTGCATAAATCAACCAGGTTCCCTCTGTGAACTACCTCACTCTTTACAGAACCGTACAAGTTTGTATCATTGTTTGTTTAACTGTTTCTGCGCCAATACGCACTGAGTATAATACAACTATCCGTATTTTTAACTGATCGCCACGCCTTTAAAATATCTTTCCAAGATGATACAAATTTACCTTAAATGATAAAGTATCATATCGTAGGAGGTTGATTTTGTTCCTGGGTGAAGGATTTATTTAAACATTATGACTTAATTTTTAAAATAGTGAGTTACAGAGAGGTACTGGTTTGAGGTACAAAGGGTTAGTAGATTTATTTTTGTTTACACAATTAATAAAGATTAGTTAGTACAGAAATTGCGTGTTCTTACCTGTTTTTAACTCTATTTTATAATAAAAGATCCACCGTTGAAAAATAATTTATAGAATAGTTCACGTGCTTTCTCCTCTCTCTCCTTGACTTTAAAAGCGCCATCGCCAAAAATGAACATGTGCATTATCAACCCTTCTCGTACTCTCCTTTAAAGATGCCTCCATTAAAACCAGCTTATCCAGAGGTCATTTGTCAACCATAATTTATTTCAAATGTCCGAGCCTTCTGCTGATGTTGTGGAAAGTTAAAGTTAGTATATTATCGACATTCACCTACACAGCATCGAGCGACTGAAGTGCCTAGACCTAACGTGTTATCAATAGACAACACGTAAATAGTGTATACGACAAATATGCCAATATTTGGTAAAAGCTTACGTTTTAAAAATAAAAAATAAAATTTCTCACTAAAAATTAAAGAGCAAAAAAGCATGCTTAAAAATAAAAAAACTTCTTAAAATTAAATATTTTCGAAACGAATCTGAAGCTTCTATACAGTAGTTTTCCATTGGAATAGCAATAAGTTTACGGATTTACAGATACCCAACTGAGTCGTTTCTCTAAAACAAACTCTACAGAAGTTTTACTGTCAACGATAGTTCATCTCTGCGGTCAGTTTTGAACTGGTCATACTACTTTAATACAAAACTTAATTTCTTTTCTCTACAGAGTTGTGTGTTTGTGTTTTGTGTGTTTTTGAATTTCGAACAAAGCTACTCGAGGGCTACCTGCGCTAGCCGTCCCTAATTTAGCAATGTGAGGGAAGGCAGCTAGTCATCACCACCCATCGCCAACTCTTGGGCTACTTTTTTACCAACGAATAGTGGGATTGACTGTTACATTATAACGCTCCCACGACTGAGAGGGCGAGCATGTTTGGCGCGACGGGGATGCAAACCCACGATCCTCAGATTACGAGTCGCACGCCTTAACACGCTTGCCCATGCCGGGCCCTACTGAGTTGCTGTTGGTCCATTTTTTCATTTAATTCGAAATATACTGATGTGCATGAGATGACCAGAGTGACCGAGGGTGACAACGTGCCTACAGACAAATGTATGCTAACTTTCAAAAGAGCACGTGGGTACGCTCACGTTATTTTTCCTAGGAAAGCAATAAAAATGTCCCATACGGATTCCTATGTTTCTGTTTAAAATCGAACGTTCGATTCCTTTCAGTATCACTGCTCATTCAGTCCCCCTTCCAAATAAAAATTTCACCGGAATATTTCGTGAAATGCATAAGTGTCCCTTTGTGTGTGCAACTCTAAATTTTACAACAATTTTGCATTCTTCAAACTCTACACTTTATGACAATATAATTAGAAGCCCGGCGTTGCCAGGTGGTTAAGGCACTCAACTCGTAATCCGAAAATTGTAGGAACGAATCCCCGTTGCGCCAAACATGCTTGCCCTTTGAGCCTTGGGAGCGTTATAATGTGATGGTCAGTCCCACTATTCGTTGGTAAAAGAGTACCCCAAGAGTTGGTTGTGGGAGAAGATGACTAGTTACCTTTCCTCTAGTGTTACACTACTAAATTAGGAACGGCTAGCGTAGATAGTCCTCTAGTAGCTTTGCACGAAATTCCAAACAAACCAAACCAATAAATTCAGACCATTATATCAGTTTAAGCCATAAAATATTAAAAAAGGGATAAGAAGAAACGAAGAACATCTTCCCCCGGTCCATCATGACCAGGTGGTTAAGACGTTCGATTCGTAATCCGAGGGCCGCGGGTTCGAATCCCTGTTACATTGAACATGTTTGCCCTTTCAACCGTAGTGGCGTTATAATATGACGTCAATCCCACTGTTCTTTGGTAAAAGAGGAGCCTAAAAGTTGGCGGTGGATGGTGATAACTAACTGCCTTTCCTCTTGTCTTACACTGCTAAATTAGGACGACTAACGCAGATAGCCCTTGAGTAGCTTTGCGTAAAATTCAATAACTAAGTACACTTCAAACTTATAACGTTAACATTGATTTCAAGATCAGAACTATGTCGTTGGTACGGTGATTCTTTTTAAGACCAAAGGTCATCTTATATGATTCTTTACTCATTTAAAATATCTTCATTGGCAGTTAATTCGCGTAAATATGTTAACTGTAGTCGTTTATGAACATAAGCTAAATTTTTTCAGCTGCAATGTACATTCTGTGTTTTTATATCTTCTTCAGCTTGTTTGTATTTTAAACTGCTTTTTAATTGTTAATACTCAAACCGAAAGCCAGTGAGACTGAATTCTTGAAATAAGATGGACTACAAGGAAGTTTCCCAGTTTCTGGTATTCAAGATAGAATGAAAATAGTATTTAAGAAACGATAAAAATTTAACGTGGTGACGTAAAAAATATAACAATAAAACATTTCAGTGCAAAATGAGCTCTCTTCTCAACAGCATTCGACCACGAAGATGTAAAGTCTTGGGGGTTGGCCTAAGCGTATTCCTCTGCTATCGCACTTACTGTGGCAAGTAAGTTTCGTTAACTCTTTCCCGGCCAGTTCTATTGGCATAACCAGTAAAAGCCCGTCTGTCTGTCTTCAAGATAGGTATTTTGATGTGGAACAATGGTTGGTCAGTAATCTAAAAATTCTCTCTGTGGAAACCGTGAAGAAAACGGCTTTATAAAGCTGAGGAACTATATCTTGTTCTGTCCAATATGTGCGGTCACAACCATGTTGTGTGTGTTATTTTGGACTGTATGTAGATTTTACTTTCTCATTTTGTGTGTTTATTGGTTTATTAAATTTTGCGCAAAATAACTCATCCCTAATTTTGAAGTGATAGAAACAACAAGGAAAACAGCTAGTCAACATTACCCACGTTCATTTCTTAGGCTACTCTTTCCCATCGAAAAATGAGATTGACCAATGTATTATAACACCCCTAGAGCTAAAATGGTGAGCATGTTCGGTGATGTGTTTCAATTCCGTAATCCACGTATTGCGAGTTGAACATTTTAACCACCAGGCCATTACACACCAATTAAGTCCTCATAACTTAAAAACCAGAGCTAATTTGGGCTCGCTAATGAGCAATTAAGATTCCATATATCACGCGGAGCTCAATTTTCTATACAGAATTTTTTTTTCGTTATGTGTACCAGAAACCATTTTAGGAAAATAAACCCATCGAACGCGTCTCCCAAACTTTTTGTTATAGCAAAGCCACATCGGTCTATCTGCTCAGCCACCCGAGAGGAATCGAACCTCTAATTTTACTCCAAAACTCACAGGCTGAGTGATACCATTACACTTCTGGCATCGTATCTAAAATAAACTAAATACGTTTTTTGTTATGTTCTTTAAATTATCAGTCACTTTCAAAATTTTATTCATTTTGTATTATGAAACTTTTATTAAAAGTATCATCAAATTTACCTGCAGTATTGCAACATGTGATTAATTTTATGAAATAATTACTAAATTTAGCTGCAAATAATCAAATTGTTTTTGAATGGTAGCGTGTCTCCTTTAACCTCCTGAAGAAAACACAATTATTTTTTTAAAGTGCTTCAGTTAAGTAGCTGTATTTCGTATTATCGTTTGGAACTTCGCGCGAAGTACACGATGACTATCCGCGCTAGTCGTCCTTAATGTTGTAGTGTAAGACTAGAAGGTGGGCAGCTAGTCATCACCACTCACCGCCAAATCTTAAGCTACTCTTTTACCAACAAATAGTGGGATTTACCGTTACATTATAACGCCTCCACGGCTGAAAGGACTAGCATGTTTGGTGCGACGGGGATTCAAACCCGCAATCCTCGGATTAAGAGTCGAGTGCCTTAACTATACCGAGCCTCATACTATTGTTTCAAAATCTTTTGTTCAGAACATTTTAGATAAAAGTCTGGATTTGAAAATGGTTAAGATAGGCCCGGCATGGCCAGGTGGTTTAAGGCGTTCGACTCGTATTTGTTTGTTTAGAATTTAGCACAAAGCTACACAATGGGCTATCTGTGCTCTGCTCACCACGGGTATCAAAAACCAGTTTTTAGTATGGAAGTCCGTAAACATTCGACTCGTAATCTAAGGATCGCGGGTTCGAGTTCCCGTCGCACCAAACATGCTCGCCCTTTCTGCCGTGAAGACGTTATAATGTGACGGTAAATCCCACTATTCGTTGGTAAAAGAGTAGCCCAAGAATTTACGATGGGTGGTAATGACTAGCTGCCTTCCCTCACATTGCTAAATTATGGACGGTTAGCGCAGATAGCCGTCGAGTAGCTTTGCGCGAAATTCAAAAAACAATGGTTAAGATACTGTTAACAACGTCTCGGTACTATTATTTTTTTATTCGATTGTTTAAAACGTTTTCTCTTTTCATTTTCTGATTTTAATTCATAAAATGTCTAAAAAACTGTTTTTCTTTGAAACAAACAGTCAAGTTGTTGTTGTTGTTTTGAATTAAGCACAAAGCTACACAATGGGCTATCTGTGCTCTGCCCACCACGGGTATCGAAACCCGGATTTTAGCGTGTAAGTCCGCAGACATACCGCTGAGCTACTGGGGGGCTACAAACAGTCAAGCCACAGATACAAATGTCATAGATGGTAATGACTATCGCATGATAGTAATAGTGTGATTCCCGCTTTCCTCAAATGGCCATAAAACCCACTTTTCTAAGTCGACAAACCTGATGAAAAACGGCGTTGTGCATGTTATGTCGAGCGAACCTTCCAAAATTCTCCCTCCTCCAATAAGACCATCCTTTCAGTGCTATTTCATAGAGGCATCAATCTGAACCTAACCGTAAATAATTTAATACACAGCTCAATTGCAGAAATTTATTGTTATTACTTTACTACAAGTTTTATTATTATTGTTCCTTTTCTTGGTCTGAGTAGTGGATGTCATTACGTATCTGTGATTCTTGCTCCTAGAATCTAATCTGTGGAAAGGCCTGTTTCTTGCTGTAGTAGTTGTTTTCAGTGAAATATTACCTTCTTATTTGTCGCAGATGTCCGTTAGAATTTTCTTTTTCCAATAAGATTTCTTAATTTCGCATGGCTGAGTTTTTATCAAGGATCGACTCTTCTTAAAGTTATAATTTCTAGAGATTTTCTCTCACCTTGATGTCTGTTTCCAGCTGAGAAAGACTTGCTCAGGAAGAAATGCGATTCGTCCTTCTGTTATATTCTTCTCGCTGTGCGTGATTTTTCCAAGTTTCCTTTTGCTTCAAATTTCTTGTCAAGTTTCTTTGTGTCGTATAATTTTATCCCATGCTCAAGCTGTAATTTTGTTACAGTTCGTTTACTGTACACAAGAACTTCTACCAATTCACAGCTGGTTCAAACCAGTTTACTAATGTCAGATGGACAAACGTATCGCAACAGTAGTGTCTTCTGTGAATGAAAATTACTCTATTTTCCATTTAATTTCTAATTTTATAGTTTAAACACTAAAAGTTAGCATAGCTGATAAGCCCAACATTTCTGACGTAAGTTACGTAAACTATCAATGTTTCTTTTTTTTTCACATGTCTCACAATTTGTCCACTATGGATTTTGCACCAGAAGTGTGTGAAAGTAACGTTTCAGATCCATCTTTTTTCGTTTAATTCTATAACTCTATTTATATATACAGTATAATACTTTGAAGGTTACGGGTAGTGACTTAAAACTTAAAGCTGATCTAAAATGGTATTTTTACATGCCTTTGGTATAGAATAAAAAAACAAAAAATGTCTGTAGCTCATGCGATTTCTATTACAAATGTTAGACCTATTGATTTTAAATTTACAGACCGTCTTGCATATTTCCACCAGCCAAGTTCACGAACCTTTAGTTATCTGCGGGACCTCAATTACCTGTAGTTGTTGTTGTTGTTTTGAATTAAGCACAAAGCTACACAATGGGCTATCTGTGCTCTGCCCATCACGGATATCGAAACCCGGATTTTAGCGTGTAAGTCCGCAGACATACCGCTGAGCCATTGGGGGGCCAATTACCTGTAAGATAAAATATTTCCCTAATTAGAATACGGCACAACTATATTTTTTGGGGGGAAGGGTCAACTTATTTAAAAAAAGCATTTTAGTTTTAATATAACATTTTTAAGCTTTCTCGTATTCTTGTCATGCAGTTTTTAAGAAAGAATCTTAATTTACGAAAGCTACTTTATTTAACATCCAACATTTCAAATAGGCATAATAATGAACTAACTTATCTTATTTGGTTTGCTGGTTACTTAGGCCTAGCTTTGATTTTACAAATAATACTCATTTTTTTAATAATTTATTAAGATGATTTAATGTAATTTATGTGCTTGTATAAAACAAGGTGAGTATTTGTTACATCGATTTAGCTGTTAAGGACGGAAGTACTTAGGGTTAAAAGCATGGATATCTACAATAATTACAAAGATTTTGAGAAAAGTCCATCGGCACATAATTAGACATTTTTCGAAGAATTACTGAAAAAAAGAAGATGTCTTCTGGATAGAAAATCATCCGGTGAAGGTGATAAAAACTACGTGATAAATTTAGACTGTACAATATAATTTTCGGTGTTCTCTTGTGTTGGCAGGAAAAAAATGTTTTCCTTATTTTAAAATGTATTAAAATAAACTACCAAAATCAGAAGATCCGTTTATTATTACACCAACCATCATTATTAACGTTCTTTCCAGATGTCAAATGTAAAACAAAATTTACACATAAAAATAGTGTAAATCCACTTAGCTAAAATGATATATTATTGTATACTTTATATCATGGTCAAATTACTTAACCAATGTTTACGTATTACTGATATAAAATATATTGAGGATTTAAAACATTGCATCCTTTAGAAACTATAAAAATGATAAAAATAGATGATTAAGCTCAAGACTATAACAGTGGCACTGGTAACATTAATAAACAAGAGCTGAGTTTATTTTCTTAGGATTTCTTCCCACACTTTGGTTGTAAAATTTCAGCGCTCTCACATGCCAATGTCCCTTTAATTCATAAACTACTAGTTATTGTCTTTGTACATGAGCCTGTAAATTTAGTTTCATGTCATACCAGATGAAGACAGTCCAAGGTACTGCCCAAGCCCGTACTATGTTTCCTGTGGTATATATTTGTATGTTTATAAATCGTCTTATAAATAATTTGGACCTATATTGTTTATCACCTATTTTTTCAGATAACTGTTATTGTTTTGTTATACCTGAACATATCTAACTGACGGTGGCTTGAGACATTGCAAAGTTAACATCGTTAAAATGTACTTATATGTTTTCACTTAAGAAGTCCGTAGTGGTACAGCGGTGATTGTGAATGCTTATAATGCTATAAATCAGACTTCGATATTCTTAGTGGGTACAATACAAATAACCCATTGTGTGGCTTTATGTTTAGCTTAAAATAAACAGTATTACTTTATGTCTTCAATAAAAATAACATGGTAGACAATATTTTAGGTTAAAAAAATAGTTTCGAATTTTCTCTTTCCAGCAACTATTTATTTTTATTTCACTAAATATTCTCTTTGGAAACTTATTTTATTCCAACTTTGAATTAAAGATTTACGAAAAACATCACAGTTATCAGTCTAATATTAATTAAATGGTAGGGGATAAACTCTGCTTCGCATACAATGTACGCACTAAAATTATTTAACTACTGAAACTTTGGTTAGCAAAAAAAACAAAAACAATTTAATGGATACAGACGAGACTGATAATTCTATCTTCTGCGAACAAAGCGTATGCCGTACCATATGAGATAAAGCCCAAAGAGTTTTTACATATGCAGCATTATGTGTTTTAAATATAAAAATCCTTTAAATAATACTGTTGTTATATTAACAAGGAACGAAACGAGAAACGGTACTATGCAGAATAAGTAACTATTATATTTTGATTTAAAGTAATGTGAAAACATGGAACGACTATGAACGAAATATCATTCAGTACACAAAGATTTTTGTACAAATATCTTGATTTTTCTGAATAATCGCCGTCCTTGACTAAGAACCTGAGAATTGATCTCAATTGAACTCATGATAAAGCAACGTTATTAAGCAGTAATGTTTCTAATTGGAGTTGTTGTTGTTGTTGTTTTTGAATTAAGCACAAAGCTACACAATGGGCTATCTGTGCTCTGCCCATCACGAGTATCGAAATCCGGTTTTTAGCGTTGTAAGTCCGCAGATGTACAGCTGAGCCATTGGGGGTTTAATTACAATGTCAAAAAATCTGAAATATCAAGTCTCTTCGCTCGTCCTATCTCACTTATTTTTCGTTTTCTAGTATAATTTTTTTTCTACTTTTCTCTAAGGTCCACATAAAATATTTTTTGTATTTTTTTTCGTAAAAAGACGATATTTAGGTGCTTATATTGAAGTAGTTGAAAATTCATAAGAGTTATAAAATAATGAATGTTTAAAATTATGTTATCACAATGTGTAGAAAAAGCCAACTGTCCTTAGTTGTCGTTATTTTACTTATTTTTATTTATTCCATAACAGTATCGGTTATTTCTCGTTTTACCTTTACACTATTAAGAAAGCATCGTCTCCACTTCCACGAGTAACGAAAAAGATATAACATTTCAATCCCCTAGCGAGTAAACTCGTTCTTCGTGTACGAAGCGTTTTTAAGCTTTAGGCCTAAATGTCGATTTTTAGGCGCTTATTGTTTGTTGTTGTTGCTTATTATTAAGTGCATAGCTACACAAAAAGATATCTGTGCTTTGCTCAACATAAGTATTGAAACCCAGTTTCTAGCAGCATGTCTGCAGACATATTGTTAGAGTTTGTATTGAGATGTAATAGTATTGTATGGAAAGTAACATAATTAACTTAGTGTATGTTTCTTTATTTTATTATAGAATTATTTTTAAACGTAATCATAAAAGTCGTAATTTTGCACAGATATAAATGTAAAAGTACAATTTTACAAATAGCCAATAGGAATGTTAGGTTTCCATATGACTAACACACAAACAAACCATGGGCTGACTGACGTACTTTTTTTTTTTTTAATTACACAGATTAAAAACGAGGGTTTGGTATTTGTACAACCATGAAGTGATCTGAGAATAGTCGAATTTTTGAAATAAAATTGTGACATAAAAACTATATTTACCTTAATTCTTGTTTAACATGACACCGAATTGTGTGTGTTTTCTTATAGCAAAGCCACAACGGGCTATGGGCTGAGCCTACTGAAGAGAATCGAACCCCTGATTTTAGCGTTGGAAGTCCGTAGACTTACCACTGTACTAGCGGTGGGGGGTCGCTGAATTCGGTTACTTATATCTTTTTTCTAAAGTTCTGGCTCGGCATGACCAAGTAGTTACTCGACTCGTAATCTGAGGGTCGCGGGTTCGAATCCCCGTCATATCAAACATTCTCCTACTTTCAAATGTGGGGGAGTTATAATGTGACTGTTAATCCCACTATTCATTGGTAAAATAGTAGCCGAAGAGTGGACGGTGGATGGTGATGATTAGCTGCTTTCCCTCTGGTCTTTCTCTGCTAAATTAGGGATGGCTAGCGCAGATAACCCTCAGTAGCTTTGCGCGAAATTCAAAACAACTCAAACCTAAAGTTCTATTTAATTCACTCGTTTGCTATTTCATTTATAAATTAAAAGCAAAGTTTTCCATTTATTTTCAGTTTCGTTGATTTATTTTGTATTTATTTGCGATTCGAAAGAGCGATTCAGGTTTAATCGTGTAACATAAATTATATCTACATATGTTTTTAATTTCTTGCTTATCGATATTTGACTCTACAACTTTGCAATTTCTGTCCCAATCTTCATTTTTCCTTTAAGTTTGACCAACTAGCAAGTACTATTTGTTCCACTGAGAAAGAAAATACTACAGATAAGCTTCAATCAGCAAAGTAATTTTTTACAAAATGTGTTCCGTCATTTAAGTGCTGTTACGAATTTAAAACAAAAAATGTACCATGGAAGTTTTAAAGGAAATTTCAACATGCTAATCTTAACCTTTTAAATGTACAACACCGTTGTTTTTAACATTATGTTTATGAGAAGTAAAACAGGACATTCTAATAAATTTGTTGTGATACATTTTACCTTAACTGAAGAAAACAGACTTATCACGTAAAGAAAATAATTAGAACTTGATGCATAGGAGTTACGCCTTTCTAATTTACATATATATGAAACCAAGACGTACAGTTTACACGACAAAATTGCTAATTAGAATACCATGGTTTCAAGTTCTAGCAATAATGTTTTTCTTTATATCCAATTATTAATATTTACATGCAATTTATGCCTCATTTAAAACTAAACTTCAAAATTACCAAACATTGTTTATAAAACAAGCCGTTGGTTATTAGTTCTACTCTAAGAATTAGGTTGGAAATGTCAAAAAAGGCCCTAATAAGCTAACTGCAAAACTAACTAACAAGAAAGATTATTTTAGTAATAACATCAGGAACATTATATTCACATAAATATAACAGTACTGGCTGTTGTATGTTTATCTAACTACTTTTGAGGATGTGGATAGATCTTCACCAAAATTGGTTCGTTAGATCCATGTGTGGGTACGTACAAATTTGCAATTTTGCATTTTCCGTCTTTTATGGGCATTTTTGTGTTTTTTTACCACCACTTTGACATTTTTTACCTTTACCAGATATGACATGAAGGTTTTTTGGGGGTCCAAGGGTTATACATGCAAATACATTTAATGGGCGCTTTTTATAATTACGTATAAGAGATGAAACTTTCCATGTCCTAAAATAATTTTACATTAGTCATGAATCTAAATAGCTTCCGTACATAACTTTTACAGTCGGCTACTTGTCTAAAGAAACTACCATTTCACAAGATTTATTATTTTCGTATTGTATTTAGTGAAGTATGTTTTCATCTTAAGAGACTATTGTTTCACATAATTCTTAAATTTCACCATTTCTTATCATGACAAACTGAACATAAACTCCAGAACAAGCTTTTATTTATTCTATTCGACATTTCGCTTAAATAACGTCTGTAGGATCGATCAATTTTTATACTACTAGACTCACAACCTTAAGGTCTTTCTTTCATCACATAAAATGTTACTTTATTCAATACTTACTTATGACTTAACATATAAATTTCAACATTATGTTTAACAAAGTTGTCTCTTCATCTTAACTTTTTGTGTTTTCTTGTAACAGAATCGTATTTGGCTATATGTTGTGTCCACCGAGAGGTCTTGAACCCCTGATTTTAGCGTTATTAATCCGTATGTTTATAGCTGTCCCAGTCATCTTAAGAAACTGTGCATTATATAATGTACCTCATAGATGTTTACACTATATTTAAACAGTCACCTCTTGTAATATGACACTTATATTTCACGTGATTTATGAACTTCAATATTGTTTTTAATGAATTCATCTCATCACTTATAAGATTGTATATTATCTCATGTGCTTCACTGGTGTTCACATTAATTACTCAGTTCTTTACATTAAGAGTTAACAATTCACATATTCATGAATTTCAACGATGTGAAATAAATACACCATAACCCAAGCACTTTTGAAAGCGCTCAAGTTATAGGGTTCTTATTTCATCTCTATCATTCCTGGACTTCAATGTTCTTTCACCCGTTGTGTTTAACGAAGTTAGATCTTTATCTTAAAACTCTATATCCCATCTCATGTACTTCGTGCATGTTAACATTATGTGTAAGTGGTCAACTCTCTATGGTAAATAGTGGCTACTGTTTCATATATCGTTCATAAATTTCAACACTATATTTAAAGGAGTCGCCTCTTTGCCTTACGAGACTGTATGCTGTCTCGTGCTTTTCTTGAATTTTACATTACATTTAAGGGATCGACCCTCTGTCTTAACAGATTGCCGTGGCCAACAGTTCATAGATTCACTTTAATGATACTGTAATCTAAATACAGAAAAAAAACTTTTCCTGAAAGTACAGAATTAATTAATATTACACCACTATGTTTTAATCAAACGCTAAAATTTGGGATTGGATACGTATGGTGGATAGTGCTCAGATAACTGTTTACGTGACCCTCCCTTACAGTGCTAAAATTGGGGGTTTTGTTGTTCTCGATAGATACAGTAGATAGTTTCATGCGTCTTTGCTATATCAAATCACGCACACACAATCTTTAGAATACATAATTTTTGAGGCTCGTCATAGCCAGGTGATTAAGGTGCTAGACTCGTAATCTGTAAATCGCGGGTTCCAATCCCCGTCGCACCAAACATACCCTCCTTTTAAACCATGGGGTGGTTGTAATGTGATGTTCAATCCCACTATTCTTTGACAAAAGAGTAGCCCAAGAGTTGGCAGTGGGTCGTGATGACTAGCTGCCTTCTCTCTAGTCTTACACTGCTAAATTAGAAACGGCTAGCACAGATAGCCTCTGCGTAGATTTACACGAAATTCAAAAAACAAACAAACAATTTTTGAAAAGATATTAGCCAACTAATTCAATTCCAACCAAACAGAACTAGGCATGGCCATGTGGTTAATCTGAGAATCGAGTCAAGAGTGCAAGTCAATCGCACTATTTGTTGGTAAAAAAGTAGCCCAAGAGTTGGGGGGGGGTGATGACTAATTAATTTCTCTCTAGTCTAACACTGATAAATTAGAGACGGCTAACGCAGATAGCCTCCGTGTAGCTTTGCGCGAAATTTTAAACAAACCAAACAAACATAATTCATTTCTAAAGTATTAAAAAAAATTCCTATCGAAGTTCGACAGTAATACAAATTTTCCTTTTCACAACATTTAAAAAAGTGATATAAAACGGATAATGTTTTCTTGAGAATTTGTTAATTTGCTTTTGAAATTGAAACTGTGCAAATTTTTCTTTCCAAGCTTTGCTTTCAAAAATAACTAAAGAATTGTCCACATTTTTACAACTGAATTATCTAATATAAGCGAATTTAGAAAAGGATGGTCTAAACGTCGCTAAGTAGTTTTCTTATTTATAAAGAAAAATAGACAATTAAACAAAAATCATGAAGATATCTTTGCGTTTACAAAGACTCGCGCGTAGCGATGCATAAAATTACCATAGGATTACCTCAAATCTGTTTCAATCTATATGTAACCTGTACCTTTAATTTCTACTTCGCTATTGTTGTTTGGAGTCGGAATTGCTCCAGATTAATCACTCAAAGATAATAATTACTTCTCTATCAAAATAAATTATTGTAACATAATCTTTTTTGTTAAAAAATGTATTAATTAAATGCTATTTGTAGCAATATTCAATATTACGTTGTTATGGGATAGTCTTATGGAAAATTAAATTGGAATTTGTCTAGTACTTTTGATCAACATACAAATACAGAACTTTAGAGGGAAAAATTAAAAATTAAAACTCGACAAATGACAACTCTAAACCCAGTTATTCAACCTTGCTCAGTAGATAAATTCATGGTAAATAAGTCCCTTAGTCGAGAATTTTTTTCGCAGTTTCTTCAACTTCCGCTTTGTAAAATGAGTTATTTGATTCTCAGTAAGTAATTCTGCTTGCATGTAAGATCTTGAAAGACAATAGATTCAGGACTTAATACGAAACGTGTGTCATTTTTCTTCAATGTATGCTCTCTGTTTAGATTACATTTTCAAATTTATTATTCCAACAATAGAATTGTCAGTGAATTTAGAGCACGCGAATGAATTACTTAATAATTTATTTACATAAGTAATTTTGATCTATTACGTTCCTCGAAAAAAATTCTATATTTGGTTTTCAAATGTATGTCACACAATGAAGACTCATTTTCTTCTTGCGTTGACGGTATCAAAATCAAATTTTCTTAACTGTCTTCCTTTTTCATAGGGAACTGATTAAAGTTTTACAAAAAAGAAATCGGGAACAAAATATTATATAAAAATATACACACACATACGTGTATATCATGACACACATTAGTGTGTCGGGCGGCAAAACCAACTTCCTGCAGGACACTGTGTTATTAACAGATCTTCTGAATAATTGTATTATATTAATCCAAACTATCACATATTTTCAGTATATATGCTAAACTAAACTTACTTCTCATACCAAGTTTAAAAGTAACCCATTAAGAAATACCTGAGACATATAATCTTGAATTTTTTTCCTTTTTTTATCGCTTCAAAGAAATAGAAACTTTATTTGATAGAAAAACATACTTAACTTTTATGAATTTTTAAATCTATTGTATACCGATAGGTCTTTACAACCAACAGTTGGGAGTCTCACTTGATGTAAATGTAAGCCACATGTGTAAAGTTATTCAACAAAATAACGACAAGTTTTTGCGCATGTCTACGCAAAAAGTCACATAAGTTACCGACCTAATATATTTGCTATAGTTATACCTAAGAGTATTCGTGGACCGTTTTTAGTTTTTATCATTTGGATAAAAAAAACAGCTGATTCAGAGGAACAAGCTAGAAGGTGAAACGACTTGAAGACACATGTATTTTGCGATGTTCAGCCACCTTCCATCAGTGGCTCATACTATGGGTCTATAACGCTCCAAATTGGATGGCTTCTATAGGCCCAGCACAGGTATCCCATTGCGTAACTTTAAGCTTAACAATAAAAATCAGCTAAGACTTATTCCTGATATCCATCTTTTTAACACTTATGTAACAAATGCATATTAGTGTAAAATACAGAATCGTTTGTATCGATATCCGGTTTTATTTGATTCAAATTGAGCTGGTTAACGGAATAAAAAGTGTTTATTCTTTCGACAAGCTATGTTTTATCTATCAACCTAAATAAATCAGCTTATTCATAAAACAAAATATTTTAAATGTAAGATTTTTTTCAATAGAAAGACACATATCCATTCTCAAAGTACGGGGAACATTTTACTCTGTTACTTTACAGTCTTCTTTTATTTGAATCTATAGATTACAGAGGACAAAAATCTTATTTAAATTCAGTAACTATAGTCTCAAGCATTTAAGAGAACTTTGAAACATAGTAAAACGTTTGTTTGATTTAAATTGTTTGTTTATTTGTTTTGAATTTCGCGCAAAGCTACACAAGGGTTATATGCGCTAGCCATCTTTAGTTTAGTAGTGTAAGACTAACGGAAAGGCTGATAGTTATCGCCACCCACTGCCAACTCTTGGGTTACTCTTTTACCAACGAATCGTGGGATTGATCGATACTTTACAATACCCCCACGGCTGAAAAGACGAGCATGTATGGATTTTAAACTACCAACCGTACTTAAGGAGATAAGCAGTGATGTGGAAAACTTTGTGATTTTATAAAATTCTTGAAAGAGACAGAGACTTTCTGTATTAGAAAAGTAATTACATCTGTTCATTTTGCCATATGTTCTTCAACTTTTTTCGTGACAGACTTCTCTAAAATGTATTAGAGTTTTTCTTTTGAATAAAATTAGTCTGTAGAACTTGAATTAAAAAAGTAATATTTCAAAGCGAATGAAAATACTTGTTTACTTTTAAATGTGCAAATAATTATTCTTGTTTACTAAAAGAGCTTGATCATTAGTATTCTGTAAAAAGTAAAACTGCTCCAAAACATTTTACGCTTGTCGCATTGTACTATTGTTGCGATCGATAACATTGCATTAGAAAAACATTTGTTAATAAATTAATTTCTTTTTACAAAAAATAACGTGGTCTAAGAATTTTAGGAAAATGAACAAGATATGTCTAACAATATATCTGACCCCAAAACAGTCAAAAACATATTTCCTCACAATTAAATATCTGTGCACTCTTCAAGTATTATATTTTCTACTGCCGTCCAAGACAATGCAAAAAATATTACACACTTACGGGTGTGTGTGAGTGGAAGAGAGTTTCAGTGCTAAAGTTCATACATTTTTTTTCTTTTGACTTTACTAATAGCTTTCATTAAAAAAACAAGTATATCGTTTAACAATTGATAGGTTAATAACAATAAAACAAATTAATGCTTTAAAAAACACATTTTAAGATGTCATTTTTATGTAAACTCACAATGTATCTATCCCTGTTTAATTATTTGTACACATACAGGAGAACATTAAACCTTCGCCCCCCCCGTGTCTGCGGACTAACACACTAAAAACCGGGTTTCGATACCCGTGGTGGGCAGAGCAAAGATAGCCCATTGTGTAGCTTTGTGCTTAATTCAGAACAAACAAACAAACAATAAACCCTTGCTAAATACTTAACAGTCACAAAAGTGTTCCAATATTTTTATCAATTGCTAAGGAAAAAAAATGGCGCATGCGTAAAAATGAATTGGCACAAAGAAATTGGCACGTATGTGAAAATGACACACACAAAATGGCAGATGTGTGAAAATAACTGTAACTATTTAAGAGGAGAACCTTTATTTCGACCACATACTATTTTGGAGGTAAAACAATGGGGTAGAAGTAGAGTGAGTGACGACAACATAGTTAAAGAGGAAAAACATAATCAAGTGGTACTAGAGGTAGAATCCTGCTTGGAGAGTATGGACTGTTTTCTTACAATTCAGTAGTTCCAGTTCTTCCAACTATATGACTAATTTGCGACTTCATCTAGCTATCTGTACGGTTGAGGGGACCTGTCAGTGTACCTACTCTGAATCTGGCCCATATAATCAAGTTTTAGCTGGTTCGATACAGCCTCATGCATAAATGCAGCGGTGATTTATGTCCTCCGTGAATGTCTCCACGTAATTCACTCTTTTCTGAGTGAGTCATCAAGCAGTTTATTATGCTGGTCGACAGTGTGTGAGAAATTGTGCGCTGAAAGTCTAACACTTTTTATTACGTGTCATTTGTGTCAAAAAGCCATTTGTACAAAAAAAGAAAAAATTCATCTTGGAACGTAACATTTTATTCAGTTTGATGTTTTATATGTGAGTATAACTTATTACGTCAGCACTTTGGCACGTTTTCTCATTCAAGACTGATAACATTAGGCTAGTATTGTATGGAAAAATGGGGAGTGATATATATCTATACATGTATACGCACAGCTCTAGCATTCAGATAAGCGGGATAAAGTCCTGATAACTATGGTATACGATTATTCAGCATTTTCGGCTCTTGTCGGTGTTACATAATTTCGTTTTTTTTCTCCTCAGTTATATTTGAAAAAATAAAACGCTGTACTATACGACTTTGGTTTAGCGTGGATCTTTAACCACTTGAATTAGATGGATTTCAATCTTCAATAATTCAAAGTTCCGTCCATCTGTGTGTCAATTTAGTTAGGTCGCATCTAATCTCGAAGACCCGACATGGCCACGTGATTAAGACACTCGAATCGTAATCTGAGAATCGCGAGTTCGAATCCCCGTCATATAAAATATGCTCGCCCTTTTCAGCTGTGGTGGCGTTATAATATGACGGGTCAATCCCACTATTTGTTGGTAAAAGAATAGCCCAAGAGTTGGCGATGGGTGACGATGACTAGCTGCTCTCCCTCTAGTCGTACACTGCTATAGGACGCCTAGAAAAGATAGCTCTCGCGTAGCTTTGCGCAAAATTACAAATTACAAAAACAAACAAAACAATCTAATCTCAACGTATCAACAGCCAAGATTTTAAATCATTTAGTCAACAGTAAAGGATTGATTCCCGCCAAATCTTTCTCCTCTTGATTTCATTAACCCACAAAAGATGGTACAACTCACAACGCACTTTGAAAACAATGCTCTTTATTCGCTTAATGCGAACGCTAAACTTGGAAATATAAAGCCTTAAGCTTTCGATTTCAGTTTTAAAACATGGTTATTGACAATGGTTGCACAATAAAAACAATTAATCATGGGTTCTGCACATGAAATACTCTCAATTGTTTTAAATAAAATTGACATACATGTAGCGGTTGGTATCCAAGATCAGTATGAAAAATAAGTGTTTTGGTATTTCATTATTTTAGGGTAAATATGGTCAGAAAGTAGATGTGCATATTGTGTTGAGGTTTAGTTGATCACATTAATTCCGATAAATCCACAAAATCTCACAATGAATCCACAAAGGATGCTTGTGTTTTTAAAAAGATGATTGTTTACAGAAACATTTATCACCCTCTCCTCGTCATGAATAGTCCTCGAAGGATATACTTGTTTCATGTCTTTGAGTTGTTTATATCATTGTGTAATTATATCATCTTCCGGTCTATTCGATTTATCAAGATGCGATATGAGCTCCTCGTAGTAAAGAAGATTTTTTGTGCTGTGATGAATTGTTTGTTGAATCTTCTTTTAAAATAAAAACGGTAGGTTGGAATGAACATTTAGGGTTTATAGACCAGCACTCGCTTTACCGTGTGTATTAAATTTGTTTGGGATCTATAACCTTGTAGCATGTGTATAAATATTTGAAGACACTGTATATACAAGTACATATAACTAAAATGTATTTAGTTATTTAATGAAAGTTCTAGTTGATGAAACGGTTTTATTTTCTACACAATGTTCAGATACAAAAAACATTGTACAATAAAATAAGTCCTTTGAGCTGACAAAACAAGACACTCCTTAACCAATCAACGTTAAGCAATACAGATATATTTGAAAAAAAAAAAACTACAGTAACAAAACATAAAACTACATTAAAACGACTGAGAAAAAATCGTAATAAATGCTTAGAATTGGCAGCAGTACTCGGTGTCATGGTAACCCTGGACAACATTTTTGCTACCAAGAGAATTTTTTTTTAAAATGTGTGACCCTGAAAATTAATAGTAGTTTTAATTAATCATCCAGTTAGAGAATACAATAACAAAATATAACCAAAACATTTTAAAAAAAAAACAAATCAATGCGTGTCAGGCATTTTAAATTATTTAAGAACTGATATAATTTAATTTCGATTATATATCTGGCAAAAGGGACCACCTCTCTATTAACGACTCCTATAAACTAGTTAGCCCTATTTAGTTCGCTTGTGTTCAAGCTTTGTAATAAAACACCGCCAGCATTTATAGATTCTCATTATACTTAATATTGATTAGTTTCAATCTTTAACTGCAAAAACTTAACAAGTTTTGACAGAAAAGTGTTTAGATCTCCTAAGGATCTGCGCAATAAAACACGTGATGGAGGTTATAAACCCCTCAAGACAAATTAACGAAACACCAGAAAACACGACAACTCTGTTTATTTCTTAGGTAAAACTTAAACGTGCTGGAAAGAGACACCACATCTTACTTAAGAGCCCAACATAAGGGTAGACTTCAACACTCGAGACTGTTCGATTTCGAGAGCTGGTATTGGGTGATTAATTCGTCACGTCAGATTACTGTAACAAGTTTTTAAGCGTTGATCAGAAATTATATGTTTATTTTTTATTTGTTTTATGTGTTTTGTAAACACGTCTCTAGAACGTGAGTTTTCTGAATTAAATGCAAGTTTCCAGAAAGTAATTAAACGTACAGTACAAAGTTTGTTTGCTTGTTTAAAGTTAAGCACAAAGTTTGTTTGTTTGTTTAAAGTCAAGCACGAAGTTAGTTTGTTTGTTTGTTTAAAGTTAAACAGAAAGTTTGTTTGTTTGTTTAAAGTTAAACATAAAGTTTGTTTGTTTGTTTAAAGTCAAGCATAAAGTTTGTTTGTTTGTTTGAAATTTAGCACAAAGTTTGTTTGTTTGTTTAAAGTTAAACACAAAGTTTGTTTGTTTGTTTGAAGTCAAGCACGAAGTTTTTTGTTTGTTTAAAGTTAAGCTGTTGTTGTTGTTTCGAATTAAGCACAAAGCTACACAATGGGCTATCTGTGCTCTGCCCACCACCGGAAGCGAAACCCGGATTTTAGCGTGTAAGTCCGCAGACTTACACTGGGGGGCTAAAAGTTAAGCACAAAGCTACACGATAGACTATTCATGCTGTGAACAGTAAATATTGAAACACGGTTCCTACGTTAGAAATGTTTTTTGTTTTTGAATTACGCACAAACCTACTCAAGGGATATCTGTGCTCGCCGTCCCTACTTTAGCAGTGTAAGACTACATGGAAGGCAGCTAGTCTTTACCACCCACCGCCAACTCTTGGGCTACTCTTTTTACCAACGAATAGTGGGATTGACCGTCATGTTATAACGCCCCCACGGCTGAAAGGGTAAGTATGTTTGGTGTGACGAGAATTCGAGCCCGTGACCCTCAAATTATGAAGTAAATGCGTGACTTAACCACCTGGCTATGCCGGGCCTCTTTAGCGCTTGAAGTCAATAGCCCTATGCCATATAGAAAGAAACAAAAAGACGACTTCTAATATATTACACACTCTTTGCTTCACCAACTTCCTGTTGTTTTCGAAACGTTTTCAAAGTTAAGTATTCATGTCGCTATTCGCTCACAGTTCATGAAATAATATTGCTGGAAACCTTTACAATTTTTGTGGCTCGAGATTGTATAAGAACGATTATATTTTATTTGAGAGAAAAACAAGAATTATGAGGCAACATTTTCAATAAGATTGGTTTACCCAGAATTAATAATTTTATTTAATAAAAAAGTTCATGGGTAAATGTTTGTTTGTTTTGAATTTCGCACAAAGCTACTCGAGGGCTATCTGTGCTAGCCGTCCCTAATTTAGTAGTGTAAGACTAGAGGGAAGGCAGCTAGTCATCACCACCCACCGCCAACTCTTGAGCTACTCTTTTACCAACGAAAAGTGGGATTGACCGTCACCTTATAACGCCCCCACAGCTGGGAAGACTAGCATGTTTGGCACGACTCGAGCTCGAACCCGCAACCCTCAGATTATGAAGCGCACGCCTTAACGCGCTAGGCCATGCCAGGCCCGATCATGGGTAAACAGTAAATTTGTTTTGATCGCAAAGGATGCGCAATGGATACTATTTGTGCTGTGCCCAATGTAGTGATTGAACCCAAATTTTATGGGTAAAAACACTTCGGCTTACTGCTGAGATACCGGAGGATGTGTCAAAATGAGTCATTAGTTTGTTCAATTTGCTTTTCTAAATGGTTTTGTTTCCTGTAAAAAACATGCAAGTCATAAGGTTAGTATAAAATGGAAATTTACAAGCGCTGATGAAAGTATGTTAGATTAATGATGCAAAGGTTAATTAATAAGTAATGACAACTAGAATCAAGTGTGTGTTAGGCCTTGTAATATCGTTTTAAATCCATACTAATTGCGCCTCTGGTGAATTAACAGTATTTCTATGAGATTGTACAATAAAATTGGAGTTTCGAAATTGAAATTGGCAGAGCAAGGACATTCCATTGTGTAGTTGTGCTTAAAAGCAAACAAATTATCCTGAATGTTGTCTTTATAATGATATCCAACGGCTAGACACTTGGTAGGTCAATCGTTTTAGTCATTTGGTTAAAGTAGGAAGTCATCGATATTGTGATATCTTCTGTGTTACGTACCTGAAAAAAAGTCCTCGGAGTTTTCGTATTATTTGCTGTTTTAAAGGAAAAGTCCTCATTGTCCTGAAACCCCTCGTGTCAAGAAGTTGACTAACACAGGAATTAATTTGCGTATAATATGTTCTACCCTTATATGAAACAGAAATTTCTTGAAGTTCTGATATCTATGTTTTTAGATATTTAATTTAAAAAGGAATTTCTCTGTTTCCTGGTGCATATTGAGCACGTGGTTTAGTAAAAACAATTATTCAATACTCTCGTTAAACATTTGGGTTAACCAAAATATTGTTCATTGCACACTGATGTCTTCTGTATTTGACAAACGGATCAGGCAAAAAGGTCAAGATGGTAAACTTTTCCTGGAATCAACTCACCAAACAGACTACACTTCTCAAGCTTATCCTGGAATCAGCTGATCAAAAAGTACCACACTTCTCTAGTTTATCCTGGAATCAGCTGATCAAACATTACCACAATTCAACTATCCTGAAACCAGCTGATCAAACAGTACCACTCTTCTCCAACTTATCCTGGAATCAGTTGATCAAAAATTACCACACTTCTCTAGTTTATCCTGGAATCAGCTGATCAAAAAGTACCACACTTCTCTAGTTTATCCTGGAATCAGCTGATCAAACAATACCACACTTCAACTTATCGTGAAACCAGGTGACCAAACAGTACCACACTTCAACTTATAGTGGAACCAGCTGATCAAACAGTACTACTCTTCTCCAACTTATCCTGGAATCAGTTGATCAAAAAGTACCACACTTCTCTAGTTTATCCTGGAACCAGCTGATCAAACAGTACCACACTTATCCAACTTATGCACGAATTGATGAAACAATATCATGCTTTTACAACGTATTATGCATCAGCTGACAAAAATATTTTGTTTCTTCGACTGTGAACGCTTTAACTAGAAGTAAGTTTGTATTGGTGGTTTGAACAGTATAAATAATTGTTTAATGTAACCCTTATGGTCCTATTGCCACAGTTCTTTATAAAACATAAAATTAAACCTGAATCGTGTTTTAAACGAGCATTCACTACCTCTGAACTGGACAGTTAGGAAAAGATATGAGTTAAAGTCTCCGATAAACATCAAGTTTTGAAAATACGTACTCGAAATTTCTATAGGCATAGGTTCAAATAATAAACACCTTATATTACGAATCTTAGCCTCTTGTATACGTAAACAGCACTCATTTTATTAATATAAAATGTAAAATTACTATTAAAAATATCATAAAAACCACCAATGTAAACCTGGTATATCAAGATAAATTTTACAGACGATACATGGACAGATACACGGTGTTGCCAAAATAGAAATTAGTGTTTTTTAACATATCTTTCATTTAAGCTTTTGAGTAATTACTAAAGATTCTAGAATCTTATTAAAAAGAGTTCCAATCATATAGAGAATGAAAATTTCCACAGGCTTACGATAGCAATTAATATCCATTACACGCTATTTTATCTTGAGTGATTATGATGGAAAAAAATCGATGAACAAAGACTGGCGCGTGTGTGGAAACTAATTAGTAATCATCAGGAAAACCTTGGCCAACTCATTTTCAGTGTGGGTGCAAATACATCTGTAATGGCTCACCCATGCTGTTTAGCGTGAAAAATGGAAAGATGGGGAAAACCGATGCTGTTCAGTACAAGCGTGAAACCGAATTATTCGAAGTTATGAACCTATAGAAGCCGTTTGAGGAACAGGGCACTTAGCTAGTGAAAAGTTGGCGAACTCGCGCCTTTTAGAGAAACTGACACGAAACCTTGCTGCAATAGACAGCAGTTGTGACACTCTTCTACGTTACTCTGCATGCGTGGAAACAGTTCATTTTGATCTTAACGACTTCGTCGATAAAAGACTTGAAAATAGCGTGTGGTGCAGGCATAATGACAATAGCAGAAAGAAGTAGAAATGACACTTATGATCTTGCTCGCTAATGAGATAATGTTATAAAGCATAGCCATCCAAAGTGTTCTAACTCTCAGGCTTGGATTCTGAACATTTCAACTGAAACGTAAAGAACAAGGTTAAGGTTGGAGAGTTTTAAAATTATGTTGAATGGCTCGAATATATGTTATCATATAAGTAAATACGCAACAAACACGCGTATTATATATATGTGCGTGCGTATAGGATGAAACAACTTAAAAAGCAAATAATTATGCTTCCGATTCTTGAAGTCATTATTTCTATTTGTTTACATAACATTATTCTGTAGTAGTTCCATTTATTAAACTGTTATTACTAATCGACTAATATTTGTAACTTACAAGATAGAAAATACGAAAAATGAAAGATTACTACAAGTATCGCACAACTGATTACATTCTATACACGTTACTAATCGAGGCCTGATGTTTTGCGTTTCCGTCCATCTTAACAACAGTGTAACTGACGAGAGTAAGGAAGTTAATTAACCCGAATAAATTAGTATCGCTCTTCATTACGTGAAAGGAACGTCTACGTGTGGTAAATTAAGGACAGGTCATTATGTTCTACGAGTCTTCAGACATCGAAGTGAGAGAATTTAAAATATAGAAAGGACTTTTTTATACACATACATATATATATACATACATATATGAAACTTTAATTATAATTTATGTGCTCCACATTGCTTGAGAGTGGTTACAGTTTGTAACTAAAGAAAGAATTGTTTCATACGTCTTGATATAGTAAAAATACGTTCTGAAACACGGTAATAATCTTTTATATAGTGTTCAATAGTTTATTGTGATTTAAAAGTATTTCGACAATGCGGAAATATTGTTTACAATGTTTGAATGAGTTTCTGTTACTCTTTTCTGGTGGTACTTAAAAACTACATTACACGTTACACACTTTAAGACACAGAGGGAGCTTGGAAATGTGTGTATATATAGCTTTGATAAGATCAAAGAGCACGGAAACTATTTTATGGTTAAGTAGCTCTTATTAAAATGTGTCTTACTACAAAGTATTCTTGAAGATACCACATCGGTATCTATGATTTTATGTTTATTTCCTTTTATTTATTTGTTTTAAATTAATCATAATAGCCTTTTCAAACATTTTTATTTTGTTCTGTTTCTTTTTGTTTTTTATTTCGCGCCAAGCCACACCAGGGCTATCTGCGCTAGCCGTCCCTAATCTAGTAGTGTAAAACTATAGGGAAGGAAGATAGTCATCATCACCCACCACTAACTCTTGGGCTACTTTTTACCAACTAATAGTAGGATTGACGTAATATAATAACGCCCCCACGACTGAAAGGGCGAGCATGTTAGGATCGAACCCACGATCCTAAGATTACGAGTCGAACGCTTTAACCCACCTGGTCATGCCGGGCCATTTTGTTTTGTTCCATCACATACGTGCGTAGCAATTTTCAAAAACAGCATAACATGTCTACCAGATAAGTATTAAACATAAGTTGCTATGTTGAACTTGATTTATGGCAAGTTTTAAATAGCCTCACAGGAATTCTAACATAAATGCTACTCTTGAGGCCTTAACAGCTCGTTCCATATGTGCATCTTCTTCACTGTCTTATTTTTCTCCCCAAAAATGTTGTAAGAGGAACACGTGTTTACAGATCTATCTGTCAAAACGATTTTAAAACTTCGTCGTGTAATGTACTTTACACGTCTCGTCTTCAAACGTTATGCTACCTTTAATCTTTAAGAAATACGTTTCAAAAGAGCTTTTTATTATGGATAATGAATATTAGAGCAGACGCTGAAAACAGACACTATAGACGCTAGAAATATATCACTGTAAACGTTAGAAACAGAGACCACCACAGACGCTAGAAACAAACCATTACAGACACCAGAAACAGACAAGTGCTAGAAACACACCATAAGAGACGCTAGAAACAGCCGTCGAATTAGAAACAAACTACTACAGATAAAAAAACATCACTATAAACGCTAGAAACAGATCATTAGAAGCGCAAAGGATAAACAACTACAGATGCTAGAAACAGATAACCAAGGACGCTAGAAACAGACGACTAAAGATGCTAGGTAGAGAGACCGTACAAGAGATGCTATAAACAGAACATTCTAAGCATGTTCTTTTCTTTAAAACTAAGAGCGTATTATGAAACTGGTAAGCCTAAACAGTTGTATTATTCAGTTTAAAGAGCCGGTTAAGTTCCTTGTAGAGATGGGTGCTGCTGGTTTTCTGTCTTCCTTGTTATCAGTAATCCAAAATTATGACTGGTTATAGCTGAATTGACAGGGCAGTTTACTCAGTTAACATGAGCTTATGATTAAAGATTACAGTTCGATTAGTCGTTCAATATTTAATTTCACTTCACTGAATAAATGAAAATATCTGCTCTTTATCGACTACTGACTTGAAACTTCTTTAATTCTCAGTTTTACCACTTCGTCGTTTTTTATGATATCTTTTACCACTTTCCGTTTATCTGATTTTTATTTTTTTGTATTAGTATTTCCGTCACGTAAGCAAGCGTGCATGGTGGTGGGTTCATGATACGAGGGACCCGTATTTTTGACGTCACCTGTTTCTCATTTTAAGCAACCACATAGACACGTGTATGTATATATATATATATATATACTACATATATAGATGTCGTAAAACAAAACATTTTTTACATTATTGTCACCACTTTGGGGCACCTCAGAATTTCGACTTATCCTTTTATTCGTGGTTTTCTAATACAAGTTTTAACGTTCTTTCCAAAAACGTTTCAAACTATCAGAACCTCAGACTCAATTTCTATATTTTCTGATATATACTTCTGCGTATTACACATTTTTGTATGTCTTTAAGAATGTTCATAACTGAGTATTTACGTTTATCCTCGCTTTATCCATTACAGTTGTGTTTTTTTACCCTCTCTCTCTGTATATATAAATAGAAAGTTTGTTTTTTTGTTTTGAATTTCGCATAAAGCTAGTCGAGGACTATTTGTGCTAGCCGTCACTAATTTAGCGGTGTAAGACTAGAGGAAAGGCAGCTAGTCATTAGCACCAACCGCCAACTCTTGAACCAATGAATAGTGGGATTGTTTGTTTGTTTTTTTGTGTTTCTTTTTGAATTTCGCACAAAGCTACTCGAGGGCTATCTGTGCTAGCCGTCCCTAATTTAGCAGTGTAAGACTAGAGGGAAGGCAGCTAGTCATCACCACCCACCGCCAACTCTTAGGCTACTCTTTTACCAACGAATAGTGAGATTGACTGTAACATTATAACGCCCCCAGGGCTGAAAGGGCTAGCATGTTTAGCGCGACTGAAATGCGAACCCGCGACCCTTGGATTACGAGTCGCACGCCTAACGCGCTCGGCCATGCTGGGCTAGTGGGATTGACCGTCACATTATAAAGCCCCCACGGCTGAAAGGGCGAGCATGTTTGGCGCGACGGAGAATAAATAGAAAGAGAGTTTTTTTTATGATTACTATAATGTCATGTTGTCATCATACTAATTTTCTCCAGCTCAATAGTGGTAAGTTAGGGATTTATAACCCTAAAATCGGAGGTTTTATACTCTTAAATAGACATCGCGCACGTAACCTATTCTGTAACTTTGTGTTTATACAAACGACACGTTCCGTTCGGACATAGACATCCTTAGAATTTTCATATCATAAATTGATGATTGTTTTCTTTCCTCTTGTTATTGACTGTTTCCTTATTTCTTTATTTTGCAAAAAACTACACGAGGGCTTTCTGCGCTACCCGTCCCTCATTTTGCAGTGTAAGACTAGAGGGAAGGTAGCTTGTCATCACCACTCACCTCCAACTCTTGATCTACTCTTTTACAAACAAACAGTTAGGTTGACTGTAACATATAACTCATCCACGACTAATAAAGCAAGCATGTTTGATGTAATTGATATTCGAAACCGCAACCCTCAGATTACGACTCGCGTGCTCTCGCTACTTGACCATGTCGGGTTATTTGTTCACGAGGTTGTTAGAATTATTGTTTTTATTCTTTGTTTCAATTAGTTGTATCAGCTCTCTGTTTCTTAATATATGTTCAAGTTGTTGTTTTGTTGTTTTGAATTAAACACAAAGCTACACAATGAGCTATCTGTGCTTTGCCTACCACGGGTATCGGAACCCGGATTTTAGCGTTGTAAGTCCGCAGACATATCGCTGAGACAATGAGGAGCTATATGTTCAATTATTTCTCTCTTTCTTTCTTTCTGCTAACACATCGTGTTTCTCTTTGACAGAACAAGTAACACGTGTTGCCATAAAAAAACACATATCTTACCCACTTTGTTTTAAAATGGTACCATTACAGCGCATGGATTACAGAAAATTGGTAATTGCAATGCATTTACCCTTAACAATTAAATATATCAATCCGATATTTTAAAACTAAATCGATTGAATAGTAGCTTAATAAAATGATGAACCTTGTGCGATTCAATTTTGTGACATTTATTAAATCACACGAACGAGTTTAGCTTTATATTACGTATTTTTTTTTACATTTTACCTTTTCATGGCAATAGAACGAATAGTAATAATTAATAGCGACACTTGTATTTTAGTATTAATCAGGAGAACAATGAAATTCCTTGTATGCTTTAAATGGAACGGCCTGTCAACTTTGCGCCCACCACAAAGACCCAACTCTTTTAACATTATAAGTTCTAACGCTCAGCTGCCAATGAGGAGGCGTGGAAAAATCAATAATGAGGAAAGGAGTCCTCACTCTAGCATGAGTTACGCAACTTTCAGCTACTGGCAGTCTTGCTCACAAGACTCCATTGTTCACAGAGAATGTTTTATTTTCGCTTCGATATCAGTTACAAAATATGTGTTCTTGTTACTTCTTAGTCCTCAACACGGAATCATACCGTATAGTACGTCAGAGATGAAATTACGTGTAATATAATGTGGAGAACATATTTTTCCAACCGATGATAACATTTTAATGTTAGCACACAAAACAGTTGCAAGCTTAATAAAAAAGTGTCACCCAATTTTTTTTGTAATAACACTTTCACCAAAATGGATGCCCTCTACCTCATGGAAGTCTTAGGTGCAACTTTTAATTCGTTTAGCGATTTTATTATGCTTGCATGATTGGCAGATCACCAAAATCCAAGTTAAAAAGTGGGTTAATGGCATGATAATGAAATATTTTTAATATAATATTACAAAAACATAACCTGACAGTTTTTATACAACATAAATTCATCTGTCTGAAATTTGAGTTTTCGTTCACTGAAATATATCCATGGTGACAGTCTCTAGCGGTAAGCGTAAAAATGTTAAAAACGAAATTTATCTTTTCAGAAAAAACCGTGGACAATTTTAAATTAATTTATTCGTTGTTTAGCTACGATGATTCAAGCAAGATTTTATATTGTTATAATTAATTTTATAACAATGATGTTTATCCTCTCATCAACACCAGCGTTTCTCAGCCAGATTTGCCAGACGATCCCCACATCTGGGTTTTGGTCGACGTGAACCTCTATTTAAAAAACTCATATTCAAAATATACCGAAATATAGCTTTATTTTAACTTTTTTCTCTATTAAGGAAAACAAAAATCACTGATATGTTAATTTATAAACATAGAATTTGTTGACCCACCTTGGCATCTTGTCGCCACCAGCCAGTTTGATCTACATTGATCTACATGTTCTTAGATCACTCCTAGGTATCTTTAACTGGGGAGCAAAATGGAACTATAATTGTTCACTATTAAGTCAAAAACAAAGGTGGATTTGTATATAACACATTAATGATATATCGCTACACTAGATTCGTTTCATCACTTTAACTTTATTTGCAAAATCATCCACACAAAAAATTAGTTTCACTTAATTTATAAAGAATTTATTATTTATTTCGCATTTCGCAGCAGATAGCCTAATGTGGCTTTGCTATTATAAAGCACACGCGCGCGAGCATTTCGTTATTAGAAATATATATATAATAACTTTCAAATCCTAAAACTCTTTTTAAAAACTTACAACTTATCAGAAAAACTAAAATCATTTGTTTGTAGTTAAGCACAAGGCTACACAATGAATTATCTGTGTTCTGCCCACCACAGGTATTGAAATTCCTGTGTTAGTCCACAAGCACATCGCTGTGCCACTGGGGTCAGCTAAAAGCAATTCTTTTTTACACTGCATGTATTTGTGTGTTTTTCCTATAGCAAAATCACATCAAGATATCTGCTATGTCCACCGAGAAGAATCAAATCCCTGATTTGAGGTTTTCAAAATAACTTAGATAACTATTTCAGTCAGTTTTGGTAGTATAACCACTTCGGTCCTTTTACAGTCTGCAGACAGACTAACCAAACATACCTTACTTTCAAAACACCTTTTTTGTTGTTCTAATATGAAAATACTTTTGTCTATTACTTTGTTTAGACTTTTTCGCATTAAGCTACACGAGAACAACTTGCACTACCCGCCTCTAATTATTAGGTGATAGGCTAAAGAAAAGATAGCTAGTTCGTCAACAGCGCTCTTCTCTGATCGAACAGCGGGATTTGAATGTCACTCTTATAGCGCGATCATGGCCACATGGTGCAGAATGCGTTTTTTAGCAACGAGACACAAACCATAAATTATCAGGCTCATATTCCTCACTACGCTTATCTAGGTACTTAAATTAACAATAAATAAATTATATCTGCAATCATAAGTACCTTACAAACTTCTCGATGAAAACTACACAAAACAACTCGTGCTTAAAATATCAAAAAAAAAAATTTTTACTTCTTTCTCTTTTTTAATCAGTCCCCCATTGGCTCAGCGGTATGTCTGCGGACTTACACGCTAAGATCCAGGTTTCGACACCCGTGGTGGGCAGAGCACAGATATCCCATTGTGTAGTTTTGTGTTTAATTCAAAACAACAACACCAATTTTTTTTTAGTGTTTCCCATTTCTTGTTTGCGCTGCAACATTTAATTACGCAGAAGTCAAATATCGTATATATACAAAATGAAGATGTTCCCATTTATATCTGTAATAATGTGCAAATGGCATCGAAAGAATACGGTTATATTGGCAAAAAACAAAGGGAACTTATCAGGAATTAGTTTATTTTATTTTGAACATAACTCAAAGCGATTCGAGGGCTATATGCGCTAGCCATCCCTAATTTTGCGGTGTAACACTAGAGAGAAGGTAAGCTAGTCATCACCACCCACCGCCAACTCTTGGACTACTCTTTTACCAACGAATAGTGGGATTGATCGTTACATTATAACATTCTCACAACTGAAAGGGCGAACATGTTTGGTGTGACGGGGATTCGAACCCCATCAACAAGACAAAAAATTTATTGTGTGTGTGTGTTCTGGTGGGGGATGTGTGTTAGAAGAGGCTCTGAGGAGGGTGAAACACCACTTTGTTGTTGTTTTGAATGAAGCACAAAGCTACACAATGGGCTATCTGTGCTCTGGTTACCACGGGTATCGAAACCCGGATTTTAGCGTGTAAGTCCGCAGACATACCGCTGAGCCACTGGGGGGCGTGAAACACCACTGGTACACATAAGATATAAAGCCATGAGAAGTAAACATATACTCTTTTAGTCTTCAGTTAGTCTTAAAATATTTTGAAGGCCTAAATTAAACAGCGAATTTTTGTTAGAGTTATTATTATTGTTGCTTTATAACTATAAAGATCCCGATGTGGTATTTATTTTAATGTTTAATTTATGCCCAATAATTTGCAGCAAGCAAAGAATACAATCAGACTTATCCGTTTTATTAAATAGTGACAATTTTTATGATTGTAAAATTATTACACAATGTGGGCGTATAGACAGGAAAGCTGAAGTTCCAGCCCATCTAGCTACCATTTTGTTCGCTACACTGCGGGTTCGTTTTAACGGAAACCTCTATCGCCCTCTATACATCACGAAAAATTAAATTCAGGGTTTTAGAGTTGCAGGTCCCTAAAAATCATTGCTTACCCCAAATCTTTTTTTCAGTATTAAAATATAATGTGACGCTTTTTACTTTGGTGTGTTTGTGTGTTTTTTTCTTATAGCAAAGCCACATGGGGCTATCTGTTGGCCCCCCAGTGGCTCAGCGGTATGTCTCCGGACTTACACGCTAAAATCCAGGTTTCAATACCCGTGGTGAGCAGAGCACAGATACCCCATTGTGTAGCTTTGTGCTTAATTCAAAACAACAAAACAACAACAAAGCTATCTGTTGAGTCTAGTGAGGGGAATCGAACCACTGATTTTAGCGTAGTAATTCCGTAGACTAACCGCTGTACCAGAGAGGGACTTTATGATAAGAGTGTGTGCATGTGTTTGTGTATTTTAGTATATCAATGTCACATCAGACCATCTGCTGAGTCCACCGAAGGAAATCGTATCTCTGACATTAGCGTTGTAAATCCGTAAAATTACCGCTGTACCAGTGAAGGGGAGACTATTTTCCCAGGAATTAATAATATGTTCTGTCATAATCATTTTAATTTTCACTGGTTAGTTTTTCGATGCATAATAGTTTAAAAGAAATATTACTTCTCGTGACTTGGAATGAACTGAGTCTGCTTCAACCTACATACAAGAAAGAGGGGTAATTTGTCTGTATGACAGTAAGTGGTAGTCATCACTTGAGGACTTTCTTATGAACTACAAAGCAACTTCCAGAAAAGCAATATAACCAACGCCGTTAGCAGCCGAGATCTGTAAATTCCATTAAAGCTATATCTAGTTAACTATCTGACGTTGATAAAGCGGAAATGCACGAAATAAAACTAATATGTCTCTAGGCGGGAACCAATACGCTGTTGGAGATGACATAGAAACACTCTGTTAAAGTTCATTCTAAATCACTTTTTATATACTTTGCGCTCTTACACAAGCGAAACTTAGTTTATTTTATAAACCTTTTTTTCGTCAGAAAAATTCCAGTCGTGGTTTCTCGTTGTTGATTTAATTTGTAGAAATCCTGTCCATTTTTCATTTATCTTCGAAAACGTCGAAATAAGCCTGTGGCTCAGGAGTTTAAGGGCTAGTAATACTTAAACCCGAAGTTTCATACCACTATTGAGCACACTGCAAGGGCCCGGCATGGCCAAGCGTGTTAAGGCGTGCGACTCGTAATCTGAGGGTCTCGGGTTCGTGCTCGAGTCGCGCTAAACATGCTCGCCCTCCCAGCCGTGGGGGCGTTATAATGTGACGGTCAATCCCACTATTCGTTGGTAAAAGAGTAGCTCAAGAGTTGGCGGTTGGTGGTGATGACTAGCTGCCTTCCCTCTAGTCTTACACTGCTAAATTAGGGGGCCCCCAGTGGCTCAGCGGTATGTCTGCGGACTTACACGCTAAAATCCGGGTTTCGATACCCGTGATGGGCAGAGCACAGATAGCCCATTGTGTAGCTTTGTGCTTAATTCAAAACAACAGCTAAATTAGGGACGACTAGCACAGATAGCCCTCGAGTAGCTTTGTGCGAATTTTCAAAAAACAAACAAACAAACAAGCACACTGCAAAGAGTCCAGTTATATAGATTTATGCTTGAGAAAACAAACAAATATTCTCACTTCAGGCAACTTCTTGGACAGGTATAGGACCTGAGGGGTATATAGTATAAACTTAATAATTTATGAAATAATTATAAGAAGCTGCAACTAATTTAACGGGTTATCTTTTTATTGCGTTGGAATTAGTTAGCTTAAATATTAACTTAAAACTAAGTTGCAATGTAAGTTGATGCAGGTAATCCCAAGAAAGGTATAATCATCGTGTTTACTTACAAAAGGCCCCCCTGTAGCTCAGCGGTATGTCTGCGGACTTACACGCTAAAATCCGGGTTTCGATACTCGTGGTGGGCAGAGCACAGATAGCCCATTGTGTAGCTTTGTGCTTAATTCCCCAAACCAAAACCAACTTACAAAGGTGCTATTTATATTACAATAACATATATCAATATGTGTAAATAACTGCACAAATAAACACAATTTTTATTGAATAATATTTTGACTTTGTAATCTACGTCACTTTGGTTTTGTGTGCTTGATACATTCGTTTTTATTCAACCAACTCTTAATTAGTTTCATTTTTTCTTTGATAAATCGGTTTTTTACATTAGTTTTTAATTTTAAATGACCACAACAAGTTTTGGAGTTAACATGGTTTTATTTTTATCCAACCGAAATGTGAACGAGTTTCATTTTTCTCTGATAGTTTGAATGTCTATATCTGTTTTTGATTTTAAACTTTCGCAACGAGTTTTGGAGTTAAATTCAATATTACAAATAAAAGAACTATTATGAAGGTTTCTATACTAGTGGTAGGCAGAGCACAAATAGTCCATTGAGTAACTTTGAGCTTAATTCAAAACAACAACATTATGAATAATCCACTTAAAATATTACTACAATGCTGTTTGCAAAAAAAAATCATTTTAAATTTAAAAAGCTGACCAAAAACCACTGAACTTATAGTTTAGAAATGCACATGAAAGGAAAAATTGAAGTGAAATGAGGATGTGACCACAACATTACGACATGTAACTAAACTGGTGATCATGGTGTACTGAATCTACAGGATGGAAAATAATTATGCACTCACACCTGTACTTACTTTAATATGACAGTGACTGTCTTTTTCAGTTCTCATTTGTTTCAAGTTGAGTAAAATATTTAGAAAAGTGTAACTAAATTCGCCACTTGCACTTTTAGTTTGAAAAGGTGACAAATTTGTGAAATACAAAGGTGCGATAGTTAGGGGATACAAATCTGGTCAGCCCTGATTGAGCATGAATTATTAAAGGGTGAAATCTTCGCGAATGATTTACTTTTTAAAATTTTAACAGTTACAAATACTGGTGGCTCATTCAACTCGCTATTTAAAGGTTAATGTATTAATACTGTGAAGATGAAACACAGCGTGATCTTTTATACATCCCGTATTTTTATGTTGATTATAAATCTGTCTTATAAGATATGAATGACGCAGAACTTGGCACCTGAACCGTATAACGAAGCATGACTGACATATTCAATGCATCGCTTTTGCTATAACGTGATGATGCACTCTGCACTGTAAATTGTGATTCGGAAAATTCAATATACCTCCCACGTTACTGTAGTCTTAAATTTCTGTATAATGTGTGGGTTAGTTTCCAATAATACCAGAAAAAAAAATTCTAAAGGGTTAAATTCGGGTGACACTTGTGACTACGATAACCCATATCCATAAACGTCAGGAAGCTTATTAGAAATTACGTTACAACTTTAAGGTTTCACGAAGCCCCCCGCTAGTACAGCGGTATGTATCCGGATTTACAACGCTAAAATCAGGGGTTCGATTCCCCTCGGTGGGCTTAGAAGATAGCCCAGTGTGGCTTTACTATAAGAAAAACACACAAACACACACACACGTTTCACGAAGAAAATCCATCAAACTGTTACTGTGCTGCCACCTATCGTGCTTGAATCGCTCAAGTTTGGAATGCAATGTTAATAAGTTTGTCACCATTCATGCGTTATACGAGAGTTATTACACTTACAGAATATAGGGCATTTTAAAATTGTCCGTGAAAAATAAAAACGTTAACTCTCGTTTCCAATAATGGATAAAACAGTAAATCGCGAATGCTTATTGGTGTTAAATTACACGAAGTTTTTTGCCTAGAGATTAGATAAATTTACGTACACAACATTCGATAAATGCATTTTCAAAAATTTAACACCCTAAAGCTATAAAATTTGTTTTTTTAAGTTCTACGCGTTCCTTTGGTTCCAAGACATAAGCTACAACTTGAAAACATCTAAATTGCACCCTGTAGCAAATATGGAAATCAATTATGCTTGAGAAAACGAATGCTTGTTAAGCGTCATGAATAAGCTGAATTCCATTAAATTAGTACTCGTTTAAGATATTTAGTCTTAGTTTCCCAAGTACCGTAAAAATACAAAAAATGCACTAACGTGCTGCTAAACAAAACAGCAATTATGTCATAAACATTAATACGATAACACAAGTTAAATATATGTACGATACGCTAACAAGAAAGAGATTTATTTTAGTAAAGGCTGTGTGCTTAACTATTCTGTAGGTGTAATGTAATATGATTTAAAATATTGTGATATTTCTTATAAAACTAATTTTTGTAAAACTAGAATTGTAGGATTGGTTGAAATTTCGCGCAAAGCTACACGAGGGCTATCTGCGCTAGCCGTCCCTAAATTAGCAGTGTAAGTAAGACTAGAGAGAATGCAGCTAATCATTACCACGCACAGCCAACTCTTGGGCTATTCTTTTGCCATCGAATAATTGGATTGACCGTTACATTATAACGCCTGAAAGGACGAGCATGTTTGGTGTTTAGGGGATTTGAACCTGTGACCCTCGGATTACGAGTTGAGCGCCTTAACCAGAACTGATAAGAACACAATAACATTATTCGGAATACTTCTACGTATTCTTAAATTTCGCAATAATTTTTTTCAAGTATCCATTTTTTATAGACACCTTAAGAGGTATAGATTTCGAGGATCTCAAAAAACACTACAGCTTGGTCTAATTCAAAGTACTGTCTCTCTGTGTGTCACTAGTTAGTTTCCGGGCTTATAGTGATAAAATCTACAGTTCGATTACCAGCCAGTACTTAGACAACCCTTTGTGTAGCGTTGCGCTGAAACGCTAATAACAGATACAATATTATTTAATTAGTATTCTATGCAATAATCATTTCTTTTCACGTTTTCTTTGAAATAAATTGTTCTGAAAAATACCGGAATAAAAGATACATAAAACGTTTACTGCTACTGAAAGTAATAGCAATCAAAACGTTTATGTTATAAAGCTACATTTAAGAGAACTATGACAAAAAGTTTGAACCCATCAGTTGTTAGAATAATCTACTGTAGTATTAGAAGGACTGGAGCTTAATTAAACGTGTAAATGTTAAAAGTCCGTCATTTAGGCATTGAATGTATACACTACAGGAATAATAATAAGTGATATCGTTCATGTTTTTTTACATGAATACTACAAGTGTACTACACTCAAATAACTTTATTTTACAATGGAGACAGTTAATATTAATTAAATCATACTCGCTGACATTAGGTGAAAAAAACTGATCAAACAACGTAACACGGTATCTACTTTAAACATCAAACAATTATCTGATTCACTAGTGCACTAAAATTAAAGCAGATTAGAACAACTAGCCATTTAAGTAAGATAATAATTGTATTTTCATGATAAAACAAAAATCTGTGATAAAATTTGCTTTCTTCACCTTATTTGATCTCTGTTTTCATATCGGATTATACATAGATATATAAATATATGTATTATTGTGGGCAATAGTGTGTTTACATGCTTTTGAAGGGCTATACCTTGCGAAATGGAAGATAATGAAATTTGACTCACTTCACTATCTTCGTTTCAGTAGAATTTAAACCAGATTGTTTATGCAGGTACAAAGAAACAAAGAGGTTCTTTTTGTTCATTTCGTGATTTGGTGAATATTCGACTGGAGTTTTGATGCTTATAAAGGTACCACGATCGTAAACAAAACTTCTTGTTTTCTGAGAAATTTTCAATATCAAAATGCCAACCTCATCATAATAAACTTCATTTTTCACTAAGCCTAAAAGCCTATTCAGTAAATAAAAAAATTAAGATAATGAATTTTTATATGTTTTTCGCAGTGGAACTACAGATAGAGTATTTTTTATGAACATTCAACTGTAGGTGGATCGAAAATGTAACAGTCAATTCCCTTATTCTATTTCATGAGTGGTTCTTCTGACTGGTTGCTTACTAGAGGAGAAGACCAAAATGGAACAGATGTATCTAAGTGCTGGGAATTTGTAACAAATAAGGATCCATTTGAGGGCCCTGCATGGCCAGGTGGCTAAGGCGTTCGACTCGTAATCCGAGATCCGCGGGTTTGAATCCCCGTCACACCAAACATGTTAGCCCTTTCAGCAGTGGAGGCGTTATAAGAGGCGGTCAATTCCACTATTTGTTGGTAAAAGAGTATCCAAAGAATTTGCGGTGGGTAGCAATGACTAACTGCCTTTTCTCTAATCTTACACTGATAAATGAGGGACGACTAGCACAGATAGTACTCGTGTAGCTTTGCGCGAAATTCAAAACAAACAACCAAACGAACATTAGTAATAAGTATAACAAATGTTGATTTATATGCAAGAGTTTTAAAAGCTTACAAACCATACTGAGTCTGTCTTTCAGTCGAGAACTGAATATTTTATCGACGTTCCAGGTCTGTGACAAGCAAATTAATTCTGAGTTGATACTGTTACATTTCGTTTAAGCTAGCTAATTTGGTTAGTCTTACACCGTTTATATGCTGACTTTTACTGAAGAAAATATTTAATGTCATGTCCTCATAGAAATACTAAACGTCCGAAGGTAATTCATTGAAGTTGAACGGCTTGTAATGTTCAAAGTCCATAAACGTTCCTGGTCCAATTCTGCAATGTTCTTAATAATAGGCGTTAATCACAGTTATAGCTTCCGATTCCAATAGTTTGTATGTTTGTTTCTTTTTGAATTTCGCACAAAGCTATTCGAGGGCTATCTGTGCTAGCCGTCCCTAATTTAGCAGTGTAAGACTAGAGGGAAGGCAGCTAGTCATCACCACCCACCGCCAACTCTTAGGCTGCTCTTTTACCAACGAATAATAGGATTGACCGTCACATTATAACGTCCCCACGGCTGGGAATGCGAGCATGTTTGGCGGGATACGGGCGCAAACCCGTGACCCTCGGATTACGAGTCGCGCGCCTTAGGCGCTTGGCCATGCCGGGCCGCGATTCCAATAGAGCACTGACTGTACCTGACCAATAATAATAACTGTTTATCGGCGCGTCAGTTTTATATAATCTAAGGCAAGATTCTAGAACATTCAACAATGTTCGAACACACTAGCGTTTTCGTAAAACAGACATTAGCGATTCTTACACTCAAGCATATTCTGCACATTCAGAGAACTGGCGAGACTTGTGCAATGCACGCCGCACGCATTAAACCGAAACAAACGTGTAACAATGAATTCCATACAGCTGCATTTATGAAATTGCTAGAGTCGTTATATGGGAGAAACCAACGGGAAACCAAAAATGGTAGTTTCTGCGAGAGCCTTCTGATCATGCCGGATAAATATATGTACAAAAGTTAGATCAAAGCATGGGATCTCAAATTAACTGAGGAAGGACGACACGCAAGGTCATTTTTGCCCCCTCCCCAAGGTCCTGGGAGCAACTTAGATTTTTTTTTAATTTCGCGTACCTACACACAGTAAATTTATTTATTTAACGGTTTTGCCCATCAGAAATAGATGCTTTAAGCCAGTTTCATAAAATACAAAAACATCGATGATTCTTACATCTGTAACTATCAGTGTAAAGATCAAAACTTTCGTAACAATATCAAAAATGCCTTATTCCGAAAAAACACAAATCTTCCTACAAAGACAATTTCTGAAATCTGATTGTTTGTTTACAAGCTAAATAATTTTTTCTCTTCGAAAGAGTTTACGAGTGTATTCTTTGGTAGACAACTTAAGCCAATTATTCATATTGAATTAATTGGGAAATGGGCGGCAAATTCTTTATATTTGTTTTTGATACGATGTTCACAGCTATTTCATCACTCACCGCCAACTCTTTGATTACTCCTTTACCAACGAATAGTGGGATTGATTATAACATTATAACGCCCTCACGGCTGAAAGGGCGAGCATATTTAGTGTGACGAGTAAAATCGAACCCGCGACACTCCGATTACCAGTCAAACGCCTTAACCAACCTGGGCATGCCGGGCCTTTCAAAACGAAACAACTATTATTATTGTTTATCTTGTGAGGTTTGATTATTTATTTTTATATGCGAAATAAGTAAAATTTATCATTGAAAAAATTTAATTTCATCAGACACGAAAGAAAGAAATTATTATTATTATTATCCAATGTCATTTGTTTTCAAACTTTTCTCTCTTTTTTTTTAATCACCATGAAATGAATACTTCTAGGATTGTGTGGTTGTTAATAAACCCAAAATTATATCGCAATGAGTAAGCCGTGTCGTGCGCGCCCCCGTACCTAAGCCCGAATTGTAGTGTTATTGCACTCAGGTTACCTCTAAGCCACTGGAAGACCACCTTTAGCAAATCTCCCTCTATTGTTATCAATTTTTATGCCACATTTTACGCACGATTCGTAGAACTAGATGTATACATTTAAATCTTCCGTTTCAGAATTTTATGCTAATTTAACGACGCAACTGCTTTTATCTCCTGGCCCAGCCTGAAAGTAATAATATGTTTTCGGTATAGCTTTGTTTTACACTTTATAAACGTTTGTCAAAAGCTCTGTATACTCAAGAGCACAACATGTAGACAAACTCTTAGAAACTTTGTAGACTGTGACGCTCTCTTAAGACAAGTGTTTTTCTTACAGCAAAGCCACATTGGGCTATCTGCTGAGTCCACCGCGGGAAATCGAACTTCTGATTTTAGCGTTGTAAATCCATAGAATTACCGCTGACCAGCGGGAGACCACTCTCAAGACAAGTTAATAAGCTTGAAAAGCCATTCTTTAGGAATAAATAAATGAATGAAAATGACTTTTGCTAAATTTCATATTCACATCTCAGCCCATATTTTGACATTTTATTACCAAGCTGGCGCTCTCAAAGTCTGTTTTTTCAGAGCAGTAGTTTTTTTTATTTTGCGGAGGTTAAAGTACGGTAAAAATAATAACACTTTATGACAGGTTGACAAACATCCTAACAAAACTGAGACAGGAACAAACGGATTTGTTATAGAAGTGAAAACTACACTCTAATTCAGAAATTTTATACTCTAATAAAACAGAAACTTCTGTTTTTATAAAAGTAGAACAACGAAAATGGATTTATACATATTAGCTGCATATAAAATGTAGAATGTTAAGCGATAACTCATTCCCTATTAATGCAGTACACAGACATGGCCGAAATCTTAGTCATAATGTGCAGTATGACACATAGAAAGATTGTTAACTTTGCTTTTGTTTCAAATTCATTTGAAATCGAAAAATGCATAAATTATATGCATTTATAATGAAATTATATTTTGTGTAAAAACAGTAGTTGATTTACTGTTAACAAGACTATGTTAATTATTCTAAAGCTACCCTGAACTACTTTATACGTTCAGGGTAGTTTAGTGTTAAATGTGCGGATGTTTTCCAAGTGTCTAAGTGACTAATTGATTTCAAATTGTTCTCCTATAAATATTTTTGTACGATTGAAACTTCACCTATATAAGTAGGTTCAAGTAGAGAAATATATAAAAAACATATTTAATATTCTATTCAAAAGTTGATAAATAAATGTGTTTAATAGAATAATACTTTTTTCTTAAGCTTTTGTAACTAAACCTATGTATATCAGATGCAATAAGGCGTCATGTATTAAAAATGGTAAAGTTAAAATTTAATTGTGCAGTTGAAAATAGATCCTCAGAAAAAATCACTGTAAATCTGTAATATTACATTGATAAAAATTATGTTATTGTTCATTATTAATCTTATTAAAACCAACATTACTTTACTAAAATTTCAAAGTATTTTTATTGGTACAACTATACTCTTTACCACTTTATCACAGACGGGTAGTTTTTAACTCACGTGGCTCGACTAGGATTAACTACGCTTCATGAAATAATTTAATAATAGGAAAGCAAAATATGTTTCTTAATTTGTTATGAGGAAATAACTAATGTAACATAATAAGTATTTTATCATTTTCTATCAATTCTTTTATGTGTGTGTAGTAAGTTTTAATAAACAAACCACATTAGTATAATGAAGATCAATGAATATTTAATATTACGTCCATGATTCGTGATCCAGTAATCTGGTGAAGAATTATGAACTGGCTATAAAGGCAACGAATGATCATTTATCCGAAATAACCATTTAGTGATTTTGTTATTCTAACCCCTTTATTTATCTCAATTTACTAAATGATTAGACATGGGCAGGTAGGTTAAGGCACTTAACTCGTAATCTTAGAGGCATGGGTTCGAATCCCCATCACACAAAACATCGTTGCTCTTTGAGCCGTGGGAGCGTTATAATGTGTCGTTTAATTCCACTATTAGTTGGTAAAAGTGTAGCCCAAGAGTTGGTGGTGGGTGGTGATGATAAGATGCCATCCCTCTAGTCTTACACTGTTAAATTAGGCTCAGATAACCCTCGTGTAGCTTTACTTGAAATTCGAAATAAAGCTATTTTCCGAAATATGTTTAGCATATTGTATATATTGCCTACATCCCTAAATTCAGTCTATGTGTTTCTGAATAGTCAATGATGTCGTCGTTTTGTCGAAATAACTGGGAACATTTTTTTTCTTAAATCATTATTCTAGTGTAAACGATGTTATCATTACCTCGCCAAGTTAGCTTTCTTACATAAATATTATATTTATTCGAAAGGCCTAAGTATAGGGAGAAACAGGAATTACAAGCAAATAATAGCAGATAACTTTAACGTGTAGAATACTCAATGCTTTGTACACAAAACAATTAATGTCTTTGTGTATAAAGTTAATATGCTTTAAGATTTTCAAGCACACGTGAAAAATTTGTATGTATATATCTATATATATACACAGTTGTATGTGAAATAGCTTTGACAAATGGATTATTTTTACAGGAAATTTACTTTTTAAACATCTGTTTGTTTAAATGTATAGGGTGAAATAGGAATTACAAGCCAATAATAGTATATAACTTTAACATGTAGAATACTCAATGCTTTGTACACAATACAATTGATGTCTTTAGGGAGCCAACCCTTATATTATGTATAATGTGACGAAGTAAAAGAAATATACATAATATTATATTTTATTACATACATTCATAGAATACAATAATTCTCAATTTGGGTGACAAAACTTCACAAAAAGTAATAAAGAACAACTTGATAATGAAAATTAATGTACAAATTAAACTGCAAAAAAGAATGCAAACTCGAATTATAAGAATCATACATAGATTATCCCTACATGACAATCAGTATTAAAATTTAATGTTATTCAGTAAAATGCATACTTTATTTTAATATTGCTGTAGCTGAAAGTTATATATTTCCAGTTTTAATATGCGTATTTTCATCAAATTATCACAGTCGTGTTAGAATAGTCGGCATTAACGTACTGTAATTAATAGATAGAACTTACGTACAAAGAAAACCAAACTGAGTAAAAAGTTACCTTAATTATTACAGACTCATGCCACTAGATCGGTCGAAGTGAACGACATCGTAGCCATTTTGTACTCGTACCATTTTATAGCATAACATTAAAATTTAATATTAAAAGTCATGTAAGGATGAGCTATAAAGAGCTGTATCATCTTTGTATTCATGTTTGCATTCTTTTTGGTACTGCCGTCCTTACAACATATTACATTTATAAAATGTTTATTCATTACATGTATAACTTTAAATACAACTTCATTATAACATTATTATTTTTCCTTAAAATTACCACAACTGTATCTATTATTTTAAGAAGAAATAAACACAACAATTTAGCTTGCTACCCCAAGTCCACATGTAACAGTTAAAATACTATATTTATGGCAGCACGAAAATATTGTGGGATATAATTCTTCTTTAATTCAAATTAAATGATCCATTGTTTTGATTTTTCTAATGCCAGCATTCCTAAGTTTTTACCATTTTTTTCTAGTCCGACAAATACATTTTTATTGATGAATTTTGTTTACTTTTTCATTATTATGTCAGTCAGTTTTGATGATCTGTTTACTCTTCTTATCAGGTGAACACGTGTAGGGTCTCTGATTGTGACCACAGTAACAAGACTTATTGTTTACGCAAGATGAGCAATTTTATTAATTACTACGATTTAAATTATTTAGAAATTTAAAAAAGAGTTTTTTTTCAAAATATTAGAAATATATCATGTAATTGCTGGTTTATGTATCCCAAAAACATAAGCTATTTTTACTTGGTTTATTTTCACAATGCTGTTATTTATAATTTCAACACGAAATATGGTTTTGTAATCTATAATACTAAATTAAAAACGTTGAAAAGCATCACATCTTTTCTAAAGTGTAATTTACTGTGTGATTTAAAACAACAACTCTATTTCTGTAGTATCTAAACTGTTTTGTTCTATTATTGTACTGGTTAGACGTAGTTTAATGAAAAAATGACGAGCAACAGATCGTAGGTTTAATGTTGAAGTTGTGGAGACGTTTTAACCATGAAAGTTGATTTCACTATTAGATTCAGAATAGCTTGCAGACTAACATTGTAATTGATTGGTTTGCCCTTCCACTGAGTCTTTAGGTTCTCTGACCTGGCCGTTTAGCCATGTGCTAAAATTGCCATTTGGGTTGAAAATACCCAAGTTATAATATTTGCCCATCTAATCTATTATATTCGTCTTTAAATTATTTCGTCCAACAGTAATTTGCTCGTGAAACCACACATATATAAAATTTCATCAGAGACAGCCATGAAAATAATAAAAAATATTATGTAATAAACAGGGCTGATACTGTACGTATCTAGTTATTGATGTCACGATACGTATTTAGATACAGAAGTTTTACCAATTGTTTTGATTCGTTTTGAAATGCACGCAAAGCTACACGAGGGTTATCTGCGATAGCCGTCCGTAATTTAGCAGTGTAAGACTATATGAAAGTCAGCTTGTCATCACCACCCACTGCCAACTTTTGAGCTACTCTTTTACCAACGAATAGCAGGATGGACCGCCACCTTATAATGCACCCACGGCTGAAAGGGCAAGCATGTTTGGTTCGATGGGTGTTCAAACCTACGATCCTCAGTCGAGTGCCTTAACGACCTATCCATGACGGGCAGTGATATTCCTCACAATAAAATGTAATTAGAAACAGATGTATAATGTTAAGGGCTTTAGGTTATTTAGTGTAAGTACATTTTTTTTCATAATTTGAAGTGGTTCTAGAAAGAAAAAAGAATAATTTTGTTCTATTTTGTATTTTACGGTGGTTACGAGACTGGTCAAACTAACCGACTTAACATAAAATTAGGATAGTGAAAATAGTAAACAAAATATGATTATTTACGGACCAAGAGTTGAATATTTATTTTGGAGATGTTAGAGATTACACAGTAGAAATGCGTTAATTTTTAGAAAAAGAAAAGTATTTTAAATCTTAAAATCAAAATTGGTTTTCACTCAGAGCAGTGACTACTTTGAGTCCATAAATTAAAATGTTGATTTTTAGCAAAAATACTAAATTAAAAGTTCTTATTTTGTTTGAACAAAATGTTTGCCAAATTTCACGAAGATACATCTATCGTAATACGGCTTCACGATACAATATTCGTATCAAGTAATTGCCACACTCACTAAAATATGTAAAATGGCCTACTCTTTAAGACTCGAAGTTATAAGAAATTTTTGCTTTTAAAAATATTGCTTACTTAAAGGAAAAATAATGTCCAATATAAAACAAAAATAGAATAAACAGGTTTTATCTGTTTTGTGTGTCATGTTTTTTAACTGTGTAATAGTAAATAAAGTTATTAGACATATTTCTAAACAAACAAAGTGACCTACTGCAGAATCTAAACTACTTACTTAAAGCAAAATAGGCCCGGCATGGCCAAACGTGTTAAGGCGTTCGACTCGTACTCTGAGGGTCGCAGGTTCAAATCCTCATCGCGCCAAACATGCTCACTCTTTCAGCCGTGGAGGCGTTATAATGTGACTGTCATTCCCACTATTCGTTGGTAAAAGAGTAGCCCAAGAGTTGGCGGTGGGTAGTGATGATTAACTGCCTTTTCTCTAGTCTTACACTGCTAAATTATGGACGGCTAGCACAGATAGCCCTCGAATAGCTTTGTGCGAAATTTCAAAACCAACAAACAAACATAAAGCAAAGTTTCGGTGTTTTATCTTTTCCGAGATGTTTAGTTTAACAAATCTCAAAAATTTGATTTAAATAAATAATTGTAACTTCTTAAGTAAATCGTTTGTTTATTTAAAGATTGTATATCATCTTATATCCTATTTTTTCTTTATATTTTAATCTCTCTAGATACTTATCCTGTTTTTGATTTAATACACTTTCGTTGCAAGAACGTGTGATATTTCATTCGTACTTTTTATCCTTGTTATGTTTTTAAATCACTCTAATGATTTAATTATTTGGCATGACCAAGTGCGTTAAGGCGTTCGACTCGTAATCCGAGGGTCGCGGGTTTGAATCCCCATCGCACTAAACATGCTTGACCTTTCAACCGTGAGGGCATTATAATGTGACGGTCAATCCCACTATTCGTTGGGAAAAGAGTAGCCCAAGAGTTACTAATGGGTGGTAATGACTAGCTGTTTTCCTTCTAGTCTTACACTGCTAAATTAGAGATGGATAGCGCAGATAGTCCTCGAGTAGCTTTGCGCAAAATAAAAAAAACGACAATTTAATTATTTTACTTATACATAATATTTTTATTATGAGTAAAGCAAATCACAAAGTGCAAGATAATAATATTTATTTATAACTACTTCTACATTATAATATTAAGATAGTAAAATCGACGTAGCATGGTAATGCATATTTGGAAAAAGTGATAAGAGATTTCTTGTGAGTTTTAATATTTTTTTATGAATATTCGACAATATTTTCAATACTTAGTTGACTTAATATTTCGAAACATCCATTCACACACATAATTTTATGTTTGTTTGCTTTTGTTTTTCTTTTCTTTTGTTGTTGTTGTTTTTTTATCGTAATTACATTACGAATATCAAAATATGAGTTTCGGGGTTGGAGTTATCAGAAAGAAGACATCACGTAACTACCATTTTAAATTGTCATTTTTTTATAATTATCTAACAACTGGATATGACAATGTAGGATCTTTCGCAGGAATTATAATCAAAACTTCACTATAGAAATAAGTTCATAATGTTATGAAATTCGACTACCATTAGTCAAAAGAATCAAGAAGTATTAGTTGTAACTTCTATTTCTAAATAATGAAGTTCTTGTCGGTGTTATATTGTGTATAAAGAAATAAAAGAGAGATTAAAATGAATATATATATATGTTATATAAGAATCAAAATAGTCATTTGAAACTCTACAAACACTGCTTCAACTGGTTTGTAAAATATTTACAAATAATTGTAGTGATGTCGCATTTATCTTAACGGTGAATTATTTTAAAGGCCTTGAAACAAAATTTTTCATGGCAGTTGCTCTGTCGACTGTAAATAAAAAGTTAGATGGCCCGACAGTTTCGATTCGTTCAGTGACGCGAACCTGCGAGAAAACAGATGTCTCTAAGGCCTTTGGAATGTACACAGACACGCGAGATATCCATCAGTGACTACCACAATATCGAGGGATTCATGATTACCCAATTGCCAATCTCGGGTTTCGCTATTTATTGTCGTCTTAGAGTTTCCTACATGTCGAATCAATCTAGGAAATACAGAGTCTCTTTGAGAAACAAACAAATATACGCCGAGGAGTTGAGGTTTAATATATGGCGCTGTTTAAGCAAAAAAACAAAGTTTGACGAAGATCTTGTCGAAAAATTGGATATGAGATTTACCATCATAAGTTTGTTGAGGTTAAAACTAATAGCCTATGCTTTAAAACGAAAGTAGTTGTGCTCCAATTCCTTGGAATCTGTCAAAAAAATCCACACTATTAAAGTAGCTCTCGATTAATTAGTAAAAAATTAAGTGGAATACATCAGAAAACTAAATTTTGTACGAGTCAAAACAACAGATAATTTTTCAACAACAAAGGCATCATATAAATACTTATGTGGGTTATTTTTGTGTTTCGAAATGCTTTTATAGGATCTATTAACAATCTGTAAAAAAATGAAATGGTCTAAAGGTCGGTGTTAAAGAGCTAGCATTCTACTGGTGAAAAAAAAACAAACTCATGCCGCATTTTGGAACAATGGGTGCACAATAAATGTGACTGTCTAATGACACCAGTGAGTCCCAAGAGATGAGTACCCCAGCCGTTGACGAAAACGGCTGTTAACTACAACATTCCCAATAGTCTATCAGCTCATAGTTAGAGACGACACTTCACAGATCGATAGTCTTTGTATATCTGTGAAGAGACATTCTAAATTAAACAAAATTTTGTAATCAGTGACTTTCACTGCAGTTATTCAACTTTTTTGCCTTGTTCTCATTTAGATTAATATTCTTTTGCATGACATTAAAAATATTAGTAAACGTTTTGGAGAATTTAATAAAGTCAGATTGAATATCATAAAAGTATAATTTTTAGCTTCAAGAGGTAACAAAAAATGATGCACAGTAGGAAACATTACTTTAAGTATATAAGCTAATATCTTCTTAAATGTGTATGTAACATTATATCTGTTTAGGGTGGGAGTGTACCCTTATATATTTTTAAAGATGCGTGTAGCCTCACATCTTCTTAAATGTGCGTTTAGCCTTACATCTTGAAATTATAAGTCAACAAAATAAATAGATTATATAATATTACTACGCTTTCGTTAAGGACTGAACCAAGAAATGTTTGTAGTGAAAATGGTCACACAATGAAAACACTGACAATAAGTTATTCAGTCAGTTAAGTGTGTGTTTCTTATAGTAAAGCCACATCAGGCTATCTGCTAAGACCACCAAGGGGAATAGAATCCCTCATTTTGTCGTTATAAATTTATAGACTCAGTTAAGAGTAGCCTAATAATCGGTGATGAGTTCTGTTGACTAACTGCTTTCCTACCATTTGCCAGCTGAAAATCAGGTACTGCTAGGCAACAAATAGCCCTTGTATAGTTTTGTTCGAAAATTATAGAATACACACACACAAAATTCATAGAAATTTTGTTTGTTGTGTTTAATTTGTTTAATATTTGTACAGGTTGGGCTTCAATTAATATCTGTAGAGGAAAAATTAAATTGTTGTTGTTTGTTATTAAAAACCTTTACAAAACTCTGTTTGTACTCGGCCCACCACGGTTATTGAAACCCAAGTTTTAAGGATATAAGTGCAAACGCATGATGCTGTACCATTTAAAATCAAGTAAATAAATCAAATATAATATATAGAACATTTAATCAAAAAGATTTATCAAAAACAGTTAACTCAGCATGTTTTTAATTGTGCTGTACCTTGTTTAGGGGTTTTGTTTGGGTGTTTAGGAGCGCTCAAAAAACAATAATTTAGTAATTCCGGTAAGCAAAAACTAGCGAAATACAACATCTGAACTTCCTATAACACTTATCACTTTTATTTGGTGTTATTAAAAATGTTTCTTAATTACTATTTTGTTTGTCTTTTTCTTTTGCTTAACTTTCTAGTTCATGTAATTAAAGATGTGTATGCATCCTATACAAGAAAACCTTACGTAAAATTTCTTTTAAAATGTATTGCAAAGTAATTTCGATTAATTATTGTTTCAGTATAGTGGTGAGGAAAATATGTCTTAATATTTAAATACGCAAAGTTATTTGGAGAGGTCATCATTCATACAAAAAAAATAGAAACCAGTCAAAATTGATAAACACAACGTTTGTTTTAATTTCGCGCAAAGCTAGACGAGGGCTATCAGCGCTAGACGTCCCTAATTTAGTAATTTAAGACTGGAAGAAAAGCAGTTAGTCATCATCACCCACCGTCAACTCTGGAGCTACTCTTTTACCAACAAATGATTGGATGGACTGTCATTTTATAACATCCTCATGGCTGAAAGGACGAGCATGTTTGGTGTGACGGGGATTCGAACCCGCGACCCTGTGATTACGAGTCAAATGCCTTAACCATTTGGCCACCTTATATTACCTATCTCTGTTAAAGCAAGAGGTGATACTTTAGTTTACTTACTAACTTTACTGACATATTACCTATCTCTGTTAAAGTAATAGGTGATACTTCAGTTTATTTACTAACTTTACTGACATAGTACCTACCTCTGTTAAAGTAATAGGTGATACTTCAGTTTATTTACTAACTTTACTGACGTAGTACCTACTTGTTTTAAAACAAGAGTAAATTCTTTAGTTTACTTCATGCCTTCAGTAATATATATTAACTATCTCTGTTGAAGTAGAGGCATATGCATTAGTTTATTTGACAATTTCACCAATATATAACTTATCTCTATAAAAGCTAGAGATAATACATTACTAGTGTCTAGCCCTGTTGAGCCTAGAGTTGATACTATCTTCACCTGATAACTTTAGCGATATAGTACCAACCTACTTATATTGAAGCAAAGGGTGAATAAAATGAAAGGTGCTTTGCAGGAACAAACGTATATGTGACAACATAAAAACATGAAATTGATAAATTACAAAAAAAATCCTACTGGGCAAACCAAAGTTTAATCCATAAAAAACGTTTATTGAGTTTATTTGTATTTGCTGTTGTAGTTCGTAATTTATATGCAAACCATCAAAGAATATTCCTCTTGTTCTCCTCTGTACGCTAAAACTTTAGACAATTGAAGAGTTTTACCTCTTCTTCAATGTATTTTGTGTTTAGACATTAGTCCGAGAAATTAGTTTAAAACGTCAAAGTGGATTCTCTAAACAGTATTTTCTTCCAGACAGACAAAAAAATATTTTCTATACAGTCTAAAATTTTCATTACCAAGACGTTTTTCTTGTTCAAAAGAAGTTTTAACACAGGGACTGGTAAAAGGTTACGTGATATCACATTAACGACCACAAACCATTGCAGCAAGTTAAAAATGTCAAATTTAAATATTAATGGGTCGTAAACGGTGTGTTTGAATTTTTTTCTTTTTGAAATAGGAAATTCTATTTTTGTTATGATTAGTAGGAGTTACAGAAAATGACAGTGAAATACTTGTCTTTACAACAGGTGCAAAAATGTTCTTCATTTTAGGGAAATCAATATTTTTGGAATTTCTTTGTATGGTTTTATCGTTACTAAGGAAACTATTGTTACAAAATAATATGAAATTTTTAGTAATTCAAATGACTACTCAACCTGGGGAATATAAATATACTGCTCAAAAAATTAAAGTAACAAGTACATATTTCAGTATATTTTTTGACATAACTAAAGTTATATATGAAAAAGGTAACTGTTCGTCTACAATTGTATTTTTAAACTTGCGAGTGAAGTTTTAAGCAACTCAAACGAAACTCACCTCACTCAAGGAGAATACAACTCAAGGTACCCAATATAAGGCTGTTACGTGAAACTATGCATTTATCATTAATTCTCGAAACAAACACCAACATGGATCCTTTGCGGCTTGTTTTGTCAATGTGTACCTTCACTTTGTCTATCTAAGCAGTCAGGCGTCATCTGACAGGACGATCCAGATGCTAGAAGAGGGCCAGACCCAAAGGATGGTGGCTGGCACAGCGCAACAATGTGTCACCAAGCGTCATTAGTCGACTTTGGCGACACTACCAGAAAACGAACTCTTATATCAGAAGACCAGGTCAAGGCCGTCATCGCTGCATAACACCCAAAGAGGACTGGTTAGCTACGGCTTGGTCACTGCGAAATGACTTTCAACATTTTACTGGAACCCGTATGTCGACCCATACAGCTTACAATAGTCTGCACGAAGGACGCCTTAAGGCCAGACGGCCTGCAAGAGGCGTATTCTGACAGTTTGGAGTTTGCTCGTCAGTAACTGGACTGGGAACTTCGTCAATGGGCCATCGTGCTGTAGACAGACGAGAGCAGGTTCACTGAAGAGAGATATTTTCCGTCTTTAACATTATGCAAGTCGACGCTTATGGAGGAGGTTCTGTAATGGTCTGGGTAGGCATATGCTTGGGTGGCCGCACGAACGTGCACGATGATATAAAGACAAAATTCTGGAACCCATTATGAGACCTTTTGCCAGTGATATCGGCGATGGGTTCATTTTCATGCAGGTTAACGCACGAGCCCACGTCGCCAGACTGTGTATGGACTACCTTGACGAGGAAGGAATAGAGACTTTTGAGTAGCCTGCCAGATCTTCAGGTTTAAATCCGATTAAACATTGTTGGGATATATTGTCGATGCGTGTTAGTGACACATTCCTTAGAATGTACAGGAACTAGTAGACGAGTGGGCTGCCATACCCCAAGATAACATCGACAGACTCATTCAAAGTGTGTCAAATCGGTGTCAAGAGTGTGTCACAGCCCGTGGAGATCAAATTAGATTGGAATGTTTCAAACACTTCTTAAATAAACAAATGTTTAAAGTATTGTTTCATATGGGATGTCAGTTTCAGTGATATTGATCATTTTTAAAAAAATTATTTCTCCGTGTGTTATTGTTCATCACACATTAACAAATCGATACAGATGGAACTGAAATGAGGCAAATTACCTAAAATATTATCACATTTGTAACACTGAGATAAATTATGTAAGAAAACGTACTTGTTCCTTTAATTTTTGAGTAGTTTATATATATTGTACAATCTTCCCTTTTGACTTTCCGCCGCTGTTATCTCATACAAAATATTACGATGTGCACTTTCAGTTCATGTCTGAAACAGCTGAGACAAGATGAGATTAATCATTTTACTAATTTTTACACTCATGAGAAAAGAACATGTTTTGTTTGTTTGCTTTTTTTAATTTCGCGCAAAACTACTGGAGGACTATCTGCGCGAGCTGTCCTTAATTTAGCAGTGTAAAAGTAAAGCGAAGGCAGCTAGTCATCGTCACCCACCGCCAACTCTTGGGTTACTCTTTTATCAACGAAGGGTGGGATTGACCGTAACATTGTAACACCCTCACGGCTGAAATGGCGAGAATGTTTGGTGCGAGCTGGATTCGAACCCGCGACCCTCAGATTACGACTCAAACGCCTTAATTGAATTGTTTATCGATCTCACTTTTAAAACCAAAAAATGGTGTTTATCAACACACGAAAAATATAAACAGTGCTTTTCCATATGATAAAATTGTATTTAAATTTAATACTTCATACAGGTGTAAATAAATAACCATAAGATGTATCAGTTACATCAAAACTGATCTAGCTTCACATGCTTTTACTCAGCTCTCAGTGTTTAAAAACATTCATTTAATTAATCTCTGAACCTCAGTACACGAGACAACGTTATTCTAGTCATTTGTTAATGCGTGTATTTTATAATAACTAGAATTCTGACAATATTTTTATAATTTATTAATCTTACTATTTATTATATGGTAACTAGAATTCCTCTATCTCTCCAGATGTTCTCTTATCACGTCACTTTAGCGTGTTAGTTGGTCATTATCAAAACTAATCTCAGTTATTGTGACTTCAATGGCTCCTCTGACACTTTAAATCGTTACAAATTCTAAGAAATCAGAGGAATAAAAACTAACTAACTAAATTCTTGAAAAGTGGAAAATAACGTGATTCTCGCCAGAACTTAAGTGAAAGAGAACATCTAAAGGCATCGTACTTTCAAGTTAATCGTTGAAACTCATATCATAACTGAATCTCAAAATCAAAATGCCAAAATAATTTCATTGATTAATATTTGTAATAGCTGGAAAATAACTAACTTTGCGTTCTTTAATACAATTATTGGATTTTAATTGCTTATCAACAACTATAAATCACCTATGAAATTACAGAATATGTACACGTATGGAACAACAGACGGTTTAGTGATATCTGTGGCAACGGAGTATCATTTCACTGCTGTTGTTTGGTGAGCGAACAAATACTCGGTTTGTTTCTCTATAGAAATTTCGCGCGAGCGAACAAATACTCCGTTTGTTTGTCTATAGAAATTTCGCGTTAGGCTACTCGAAAGGTTTTCTTCGCTTACCGTCCTTGATTATTAACTGATATAGAGGAGACACACAGCACCTTCTACTGCCAATTTTTGAGCTACTCTCTGTTAATGAAAAGTGTGATTGATGGTTACATATTAACACCACCACGGCCAAAAGGGCTAGCACACTAAACTATTAGTTTTAACTCAGTGACCGGTGGATTGCGAGTCGAGTGCCATGACTGGCAAATCTACGGAGATATGTAATTAAATATTGAAAAGTTCCTTGCATTTTCTTTCTTTAAATATACCAATAAAAATGTTTTTGCCATTACTATATTTTGAAATATATAGAAAACATAAATTTTACATTTAGTGAATTTAATTTTAAGCTATTTTTATATAATTTTACACTAATTAATTACACAAATAATATAACAGTTTTCTACACCATAATAATGACTATCACAGCATTCTATTAATATTGTAAGAAGCCAAATGATATAACAGAAATGGGTTGATATCCACAACTAATTTCATTAATAAAAGGTGAACTAACTAACACGTGATATTTCGTGAAATTTATTAAGCTTGCATTTTTACACAAACAAAGTTGCAGGTGTCATAAGATAATATCAAGTGTTCTTTTATACATCAACCATTTATTTAGTGTGATGAGCTTCCAAACAGTGTGTGTTTCCTTATAGCAAAGCTACATTGAGCTATCTACTGAGTCCACCAAGAAGGATCAAACCACTGATTTTAGCTTTATAAATCCAGATCCTTACCACTATATCAGCAAGGAACGCTTCCAAGCAGAAATATATAAAATATAAAATTACGTTGAATTTCGTCTGAAAAAATTTTAAAAAATCAAACAATTAACTTTAAATTAAAAATAATTACAGCATCAGGAAGTTAATTAATTTTTTCTTCTTCACTGTTTTTATTTAATCATTAAAAAAGTGTGAAACTGTGGTTATTTTCAATAAAAGTTGAGCAAAATTAGGACTAATACAGTGTTTTGTTTATTTTGTTTACTTGAAATTTATAAGCAAAGATACATAAGCATTATTTACGGACAACCATCTCTAAACTTACAAATTAGTCCAAAGGAATATTGTTATAAGCACCCACCACAAACTCTTGTCTGTCATAAATAGTAGAATTTAAACGTCTCGCTTGAAACGCACCAAGGGCTTCAAAGTGCGGATGGCACGATTTTTTTGTTGTTCTTTTTGACAACGGATCATGAATTACTTACGGTCTTGGCAAACTAATCACGTTGTCACGCCTAGAAATACACGTGCTGTTTTGAACAATCAGTTCATTCTTGTGCCTAGTTGATAAACTCTTTTTATTCAACTCACACATACACACGTTTTAATTTGCATTCTTTATTTCAAAATGTTTCATCTGATTTTCTTTATTGCTTCACGTCATGTTACTCCATTTTTTCGCTGAAAGCATGTTTCATTCCTTTTCTAAATCAGTATTTTTGTAGGTTCAGTTATTTTTGAGCCTAGAATTGCTGTTTAAACTCAGACGTGACAAGACAAGCATCACCTACGGCAGATGCAACCTAATAAAGAGTTTTATAAAGTTTGTGTGTGTGTGTGTACAGTTTTGATAATCTATTCACCTATTTACTTTGTTTTATTTATTTCTCGTAGCTTGTCTGTTTTTGAATTAACAATTAAACTCTCTTTTAAGCGTTTATTCTTCTAAAATAAGCTTAGATAGTCCATGTTCACCACGCCACCTTCATTAATAAAATACCATTTATTTTCATCAAACAACAACAACTGTTTATTGTTCTCAGTAAAATAAGACTCTAACAAGATTTTTCAATCATTACTATTTACTCTAAAATGAGAAGTTGTGCGATCAAAGCGTAATATATTGAAAAAAAAATGGCCGCCTGAGATTTGGCTAATTGAGTAAGATATAATGGTATATGTGACTTAGATGCTCGAAAAAGAGGTAATTTAAAGTCAGCAGATTTAACCAAAACAGCAGGTGGACAAAAATTAAACAGGAGAAAGAGTACATCTGAATTGTTGACTTCATCTTCCTAATACTGTTTAAATCCAATCCAAAAATAGACTAAGCTTCTTGTTTCTCTCTATGGAAATTGTAATTTTGTTCTTTAAACAAGTTGTTCTAAACCTCTCACTAAATGCCAACAGAGGCATGATTTTTATCTGCCAAAGAAAATTAAGTGTAAATATATGGAACTTATCAATTCCCTTAGATAGCCAGAATTCTTTCAGAATTTGCAAACACTTGTAAAAGTAAAAGGTTGGATTAAATTAATTAAAATAATAAAATTCAGATTTAAATATCTGTATATTTCAAGCCAACTAATCGCCCTGTGAATCTACACGTGTCCAATCAGTTGCTACATATAACATTGTACCTTAGCAGCGAGAAAAGTGATGAAACACTTTCCCAAGTTTCAACCAAAGTCATCTATCACTAATCCACAATACCCTAAAAGAAATAGTAATTTGAAAATAGCATCCTAATGATATGCCATTGTTTTCCTTTGTTTTCTTTTTCGAATTTCGCACAAAGCTACTAGAGAGCTATCTGCGCTGGCCGTCCCTAATTTTGCAGTGGAAGACTAGAGGAAAGGCAGCTAGTCATCACCACCCACCGCCAACTTTTGGGCTACTCTTTTACCAACGAATAATGGAATTGACCATTACATGATAACGCCCCCACGACTGAAAAGGCAAGCATGTTTGGTGCAACCGGGATTCGAACCTGAGAACCCTCAGATTACTAGTCGAACGCATTAACACACTTGGCTGTGGCATTAGGACAGCTATAACACTGACCTTCCAACTTATTCTAAACACTTCTTCCAATCCCCCGAAGCTAAGCAACGTCGGGCCCGGGTAGTACTTGGGAGGGTGATCACCTAGGAATAACGAGTGATGATGACATTCTTCTTAAAGGCCCGCCATAACCCGGTAGGTTAAGGCGTTCGACTCGTAATCCGAGGGTCACGGGTTCGAATACCGGTCGCACCAAACATGCTCGCCCTTTCAGCCGTAGGAGCGTTATAATGTGGCAGTCAATTCCCCTTTTCGTTGGTAAAAGAGTAGTCCAAAAGTTGGCGGTGGGTGGTGGTGACTAGCTGCCTTCCCCCTTGTCTTACACTGCTAAATTAGTAACGACTAGTGCACATAGCCTTTGCGTAGCTTTGCGCGAAATTAAAAATAATAAAAAACTTTTCATAGTAATGGCTAGTAACACAAATCTTTGCGTAAGTAACTTTATACGAATTTCTAAAATAAACAACTTATTCTTCTTAATTTTCCGTTGAATAAAAATGACGCTCTTGTTATTAGGTTTGTTCTTATATGCCATAGTGGCTATTTTCTTCCCCGTTACTGCGACGAAAGACTAACAGATGAGTTTCAACAATAGAATCTGTGACAGAAAATATATTCTAAGTAACATATGAAAGGTTAAAGGAATAAGACAAGGGTACCACGTATAGTGTGTGTTTAACAAACAAACGTATTATTTTACTATGATTCCGAAATCACTACAGTCGTAGTCATCATCAATACTGATTCTACGTGCACACAGTAGTATTGAGTAAATGCCATAGTAGTGACAGACAATGTAACGTGTGATCAGACAAACGTGCACGAGTTGTATCCTGGTTTGTATAAATTGTTTTGAGTATTTGTTTGTCAAAACACACGTATACTCCTGTTTTGTATTAAAGGATGCGTGTTTGGTATAATATTTTTCGAAACAAATAACACTTTGTTCAAATATTTTTTCTGTACATGGTGTATAGTTAAGTTTCGTCACGTGCCAGAAGTTACTTGGCGTCAATTTGTTCGACTGTCCAGAAAATGTGTGAAACAAACAGACATTAAGAGAACGGTAGGGCACCCCCAGTGTACCGTATTCGGAATCCTAAAGCGTCATCGGGCTACATGACACGTTGTTCAATGAAAATCTACTAGTAGACGCCGAAAAACTGCTGACTGAGATTACCATGTTTTGATCAAATTAACACATTAGGGTCGAAAAGATTTTGTAACACACCTAATGACAGGAAGGCTTGAAGTAATTCATGAAAACATCGAACACCAGACTGACCAAACAAAATTATTTTGCAAGAAGAGATATTTATAAACCGATATTAGCTAGAAATCATCTCCGTTACCGTTAGGGCACTGGTGACATATCATCTATTAAGATGAGTCCTGTTACCTGATAATGGTAGGATTTATTCGTCGTTAGCCTAAATAACAGATAAAAGAAGATTTTTTTCCCATAAAGAATCCACAGAAAGTGGCGCAGTACATGTTTTGGCAGCTTTTCGTCGCGGTAGAAAAGGTGCTCTTCATATCCACGATTTAAAAGTTACGGTTTAAACGTAGAAATTCGTCGAAATAGTTGAAAACCAATTGACACAGGAATTATCATAAAAAGAGGTTAATAGTAGATTTTTTCACAATATTCTTGTCCTCCAGTGGCACAGTAGTATGTCTGCGGACTCACATCGCTAGAAAATCAGCTTCTATACACGTGGTGAGCAAAGCACACATATCCAAACAAACATCTTTTTAAGCTATCAACTACGGCTCAAAATCAGTCTGTCCTACTAAAGAAGGCCTCCAGCGGCACAAAGGTATGCCTGCGGACTAATACTGCTAGAAATAGGGTTTCGATACCCGTAGTAGGCAGAACACAAATAAATCTTTGTGTAGTTTTATGCTTAAATTCAAAAACCCTTCTAAAAATAGAAATTTTACAGCAAAACTGATACGTTTTATGAATTATAAACATAAGGAAGCATTATTGATTTTAAAATACAAACCAAGAATTAACAGAGACTATAGACGGTCATTGTGATTTAATTTCGTACCAGACAAATCAGTATCAAAAAGCATTTTTTATTTTATTGAAAGTATGTGTATATACTGTACAGTTTATTTTTATCGAAACCTGTAATTTCCTCATAATAACCTGTATTTATGGTCATTAGACATCTGGTTGAACTACTTCCTCTTCTATATTACTTCTATTAATCCTCTATGTCTTTCAACGTGCCTTCTAATGTGCATGTGTTACAATCTTTATGTGTACGAATTCGTTATTATTATCTTGTTTTGGTTGCTGTCTTGAACAAGTATGAAGTTTGTATTTCTCTGTCCTTCTCACTTGCTCAGTGGTAAGTCTCAAGACTTATTACTTTGTAAATTGAGTTTTGATACCTGTATTGGCCATATCACAGTTAGCCCATTGTGTATCATTGCGCTTAACAACAAATAAAATGTATGCGTTTAAGCCTAATAGTCTTAGTAGTAGGTTATTCCCAATGGAGTTATATCGTTTTTAAAGTTAATTATGTCTACGTTTTTCCACCATATACATTTTAGTGTCTTCCTCATAAAAATAAATGAATTATAAGTACTAAGTATAAATTTTTGAGCTTCCATACTCTGCTTACGTGATACATTTATTTTGTGTCTTTTCAAGTAAAGACTGTCGCTCTCTACGTGTTTGTGTTTCACCATAAATATGCACACTGTCAAGGTAGATTTTACAATAGTGAAAATGTTCAGATATCTCTTATTAAAACCACTAAATTTGGTTTGTGAAAGAGTAGTTTCTATTTGTTCCTAAACTGCACACTGTCGATGTATCCGAATTTTGTTAGTGTACTTAAGATCACAAAGTTGAAGACCTAACAAATAGAAGGAAGAGAAGCTAAATACACATTAAAAAGATGTTATGATAAACCATTCTTAAAACACCAGCATACCACACTTGCGCTACAATGTAATGTTAAATACAAAAGTTTTACCAATTTTCAAGCTCAAAAGCTCTACGATGGACGACAGCATTTTTAACCCTCTATTTCCGAATAATCTGACATTGTGAATACATATTTTATGTTATGAATTCACTGATTGTTGCAAAACTGGAACCCTTCATTCTTGATCTGCATTTTTTTTATCTTAATATGTTAATATTTTAATCTAACCTTTTACAGCACGAGTTTATTCTATCCTAAATTGTTTAATAAGTCTATAAACAATAAATCATTCAATACTGCCCTTTTATAATCGAAATATTTTGTTGTGTGAAAAGTAACCGATTAAAAGACAAAACTTTTTGTAAGTAACTTTTCAGGAATTTCTAAAATAAATAACTTATTTTTCTTGGTTTCCTTTTGATGAAAAAAGACCACATACTATTAATTTTGTTCTGTTCCAAGCTACACGAGGGCTGTCTGCGCTAGCCGTCCATAATTTAGAAGTGTAAGACTAGAGGAAAGGTAGCTAGTAATCACAACCCACCTCCAACTCTTGGTCTACTCTTTTACTAAAGAATAGTAGGATTGACCGTAACATTATAACGTCCCCACGGCTGAAAGGGTGAACATGTTTGGTGCGACGAGGATTCGAACCTGTGACCCTCAGATTACGAGCTGAACGCTTTAACCCATGTGGCCATGCCGGGAAAGATTGTTCTAAAAACAAAAAAACAAAACATTCTAAAAAATATAAATTTGAAGCTATGAATGGGATATGTTACATATAATAATAATAAAACACCTTTAAAGTTATTTTAGGAAGTTGTTGTTTGGAATTAAGTGAAAACATATACAGTGCTGTGCCCACCACGGGTATCAGAACCCGGTTTATAGCGATGTGTGTCCGCAGAGATACCGCTGTGCCTATGGAGCTGGTAATGTAATGAGTTAGAGGCTTAAATTTAATGATTTAAGCTATCTAAAACATATTTTGATAAAGTTTGACTTTAACATTCTATTTGGTATAAAGTGTTTTATCCGAATCTCTTTAGTAGTATTTATAAACGGCCCAGTATGGCCAGGTGGGTTAAGGCGTTCGACTCATAATTTAAAGGACGCGGGTTCGAATTCCCGTCCCACCAAACATGCTCGACTTTTCAGCCGTGGGGGCTTTATAATGTGACGGTCAATCCCACTATTCGTTGGTAAAAGAGTAGTCCAAGAGTTGGCGGTGGTTAGTGATAACTAGCTGCTTGCTCTTTAGTCTTACACTGCTAAATTAGGGACGGCTAGCACAGATAGTCTTTGTGTAGTTTTGTGCGAAATTCAAAACCAAATACAGTGTTTACAATCTCCCAAAAAAGAAGCAGGAAAATCTAATACAAAGCTTTTAAAGATATTATTTTTTCATTACTTCATCCATATTAGAATACCAAGCCTTAATGTGCACTGCTTTTAAAGCGACCTCTGTTTTTCAAGACAGAACTAACTGATGTAATATTATCGATATTGCAATTCTACAATTCTGCATGTTTGGAAAAACTTGTGAACCTGTCGAAAACATCTCTGTACCGAGAAAAACCCAACAACAACAAGGGGGATCAATTCAATTTATGACCTCAACGTTTTTCTGAAGTATAATGGTCATCAGTCACACTGAAGAATGGGGAACAAGTGCATATCACAAAGTTTAAGTCTTCCGAACGTGTTGCCACAACGGTTTTCTCATTCCGTTGAATGAATCGTGTTTTTTAAACATCAATTCTTATGATAAATTGGCTGGAATACCTTGTACGTGAGCGATATCATATGATGTAACATCAAAAGAGTGTGAAAGTTTTCTTAACTTATCACTGTCGGATGGAAGCATAAAAGAAACACGTGCAGCAACTAAATCATGTTAGGCTTTAATGAAATACGCTGATTTATTCGTCAATATGAAAATCATAAAACATAAGACTACTGAAATAGAAGTAATAAATGGCTAATTGTAACTGAAGAACATGAATGTAAATAAAATAATATTTAATATTATCCTTCTTCAAATTTTGATAAAATATACTTTCCTTAGAAAAATATCGTTTTTGCTCGTGATAATCAAACTTTATTTATTAAAAATGTTATTAGCATATCTATCAAAGGCAAACTCAAAACCCAAAAACTTGTGTATGTATGTGTTTAGGGATAATAATAAACATTATTGTATCTTCTCCCTCGTCTATGGTTAGTCAAGGAGAACTGTTACCCATTATGACAGAAAGACGAAACACGTGAATGCATGTTGTACCTGTAACAGCTTTCGAGCGGCCTCCGGAGGAATATATAATAAATAATGTGTACACAGCATTAAGCTTAGGGAATAATTAATTTATTGTGGTTAAACTTGAGAATCTGAGTTTCTGACTCTGACACTACTTCAGACTGAAGAAGTCTGACAACGTGTTATTTAGTCTTGAAACTGTACGTAAACACAGTGATTGGTATCTTTTAAGAGGTTTGATAAATCCAAGTTAATTAACTGAACTGAAAGTTTTAATTACTTTGTCCTTTTATGAAAGGTTCTTACGTGAGCAGACTAAACAACAGAACGCTTTAGAAATATCTTCGTTTTCGTATCTGAATTTCCCAAGACAATCTTTACCTGCTATATCCAAGAAGTTTTCGTATGTTAATTTATGAGTTCAGGGTTTATTAGCATATCTCATCTTTAACGTAAATACAATGATATCTCTCTAAGGGTATGCGTTTGTTGAAAACATTTAATAATTTGTATTTTGTTGCATGTCATTGTTGTATTCAATGTTCTTTCGTGCGTTTAAAGTTCCTAATATCATATGTTAATTAGCTTTCCATTCCATACAATTTGTCATGAAACTGAAAAGTAATTTCAAACATTTTAACAGACTTTTAATTTTTCTTTGATTCTACAACTTTCTTTAATTTTGTTTATAAGTAATAAACATATACGACTTCGTTGAGAGACGAGGTGTAGAAAGCATTTTGTTTATTTATTTTTTTTGCAAATTGTTTGTTTCGAATTTCGAACAAAATGCAAGAGAACTATCTACAATAACTGTTTCAGACTAGAGTAAAGACAGCTATTTACTACCATCCACCCCCATCTCTTAAGCTATCCGTTCGAGTAATGAAAAAATGAAATTTATCGTCACATTATAACGATTCCACACCTGAAAGAGCGAGGGTGATCAGAGATAGGGTTCAATCTCACAAATCGAGTGCCCTAATCACAAGGCAATTTCAGACAATCAAAAATTGTTTAAATTTCAAATAATAGTTTTCACCTAAGAGGATGTTCTTCAATTAACATAAGAGCATTAGGGTTTCAAAAGTGGCTTAAAGTTTCGATTCGCCCAGCCCTAGTAATAACCTCTGACGTAAGAGAACAGCATTACAGCAGTGATTCGTTTAAATTCCCTCCTCTGACAAAACTGCTTTAAACCCCAAATAACAGGATAATTGTTTGTTTTTGAATATTGTGAAAAGCTACTTAAGAGCTATCTATGCCAGCTGTCCCTAATTTAGTAGTGTAAGACTAGAGGGAAGGCGGCTAGTCATCACCACCCACCGCCAACTCTTGGGCTACTCTTTTACCAACGAATAGTGGGATTGACCGTCACATTAAAACGCTCCCACGGCTGAAAATGAGAACATGTTTGGTGCGACGGTGATGCAATCTCGTAATCCTCAGATTACGAGTCGCACGCCTTAACCCACCTGGCCATGCCGGGCCGGAAAAATACAATAGAAATACATGCATGAAAATATACTTTATGTGTTTAACATCAATTAAAAACAATTGAAGTACACAGTAACATAATTATGGGTCCGGCATGACTAGGTGTGTCAAGTTGTTTGACTCGTAATACGAGGATCACGGGTTCGAATCCCTGTCGCACCAAACACGCTTGCTCTTTCAGCTGTGGAGGCATTATATGTGACGGTCAATCCCACTATTCGTTTGTAAAATAGTAGCCCAAGAGTTGATGGTGAGTGGTTATGGCTAGCTGCCTTCCCTCTTGTCTTACACTACTAAATTAGGGACAGCTAGCACAAATAGCCCTTAAGTAGCCTTGCTCGAAATTCAAAACACAAAAAACAAACATAATTATGTTATGTAGATTTATTATTAATTTAAATCACTTTTTCTAGAATTACTGTGAAAAGCACTAGATGCACGTGCATAAAATATATTCTATGTGGATTACTCATCACATTAGAAGTATTTCATTGTTAAATAACAGTGAAAAACACTTGAAATACATCATGAAATATTTATGTGGAATGATTTTTAATTTAAGTGTATTTTCTTGTTCAACAGTAAAATGTACTCTAAATACAGACTAAAATAGTTATTTAAAGATGGCTTCCAGTAATATTTAATGGGAACTTGTTTTAAATTTAGCAGAATTGATTTATCTTAATTCAGACGTGGCTGCTAGTCTTTTTACAGTACATTAACAGTGAAATTTTTTACGTCGTAGTTCAAAATTAGGGACATCTATACCCGAACTGTTTGGGTATCTGACCTATCTATTTAACTCACGTACTCGTTAGGAATGTTCAGACTGGAGTATTGAATTTGTTGCGTAAATAAAAAAAAATATCTAAGCCTTTCGATATTCATTCCACAAGGAAGATCAGCTGTTCGGTAGAAGAAACCTTTATTTATTGATAGGACATAAGAAAACGTTATATCGATTACTTTTTAACAGTTCGTATTACTAATTTCTAAAAACGCTCCCCAGTGGCACAAAGGTGTCTCTGCAGACTCACACCGCTAGCATCCGGGTTTCAATAATTCTGGTGAACAGAGAAATGTGTAACTTTGTGCTAAATTACAAACACATATTTCTAAAGTATGAAATTATTTTACGAAGGCTGAAGACAAGATACACATAAGCAGGCAATAATGGAATTATTTTTAATGTTGTTCGAATATTTGTGTGTGAATTTAAATTATAGGCTCAGTGGTAGTGTTCGTCAATATAAACCTGTTCCGTATTATCTTTGATTGTTCTTGCTTTGTCTTTGTTACACAAGATTGTTCTTATTGTAAGATGACAATTTACATCGAAACGTTGCGAAAAATTAAATTATTTAAAATCTTCAAAAATATATTTTTATTTTTTGATCAAGCGCCGTCTCGTGGCATATTCTATAGGGTTTGAGCGAAAAGTAAAAATATTAATAGATTATTATCCTGTTTATAAAAAAAAAAATCACTTTAATATAAAATAAAATCAACGTTATGAGTAAGAATGTGCAGACCAAATAGAAAGAAGTGTTAACATGAGAGATTCTGAACATAAAAAAGCACTAAATAAGAAACATAAACAATGCCATTGTTGGTCATATGAGAAACTCAGTTTAAAATCATCAATAATTTCACACAAAACAGATCATTAGATAAAAAGAAAAAAATTGAAAACTTGACTAATTTCAACATCTCCCAGGGTCACTGTAGACCAGTAGATTCCTGGCCTTCAGTGTCATTAAAGGAATTTGAAATTCCGTTGTTATTTAGGCGTTCTTGGTCAGTCTGTTTAGCAGTAAACGAGGAAAAATTGAAGAGGAAACATAAATATATCGAAACTACTTCCTGTAATATCAGGACTTCTGATAAAACATTCCATTTCCTGTGGATTTTGTTTTTGTTTTTACTAACTGCTACACACGATATTGTGTTCTCTCATTACCACGCGCTCTTCAAATGAAACGGTTAACAGCATTTAACATATTAAATATATTAACATATTTAATAAAGTTATCGACAGTGGTTATTCTGTGCTTTACTATTTACTACGAAGAAACAGAAGCCTTTCAAAGTAGGACAAACTATCTACAGTTTCATAGCTATTGAGGTATTACCACTAAAAGAAGTTCTTCAAGATAGTAACACTAATTGAAGTGATGATATAAATTAGTACTACATAATTTCTCCTTAAAGATGATATACAGGGTGTTCGGAAAGTCACTGTGCAAATGTATATTTATTAACAAACATGTTTCAATATAGAATACAGGAGGTAAATATGAATGACAATTATAAACAATGTTGAAAGTGACCCCCGTTGGCATTAACACAGGCCTGGATCCTTCTTATTTTGTTTCTAAACACTGCTACCAGTTGCTGGCTTGAAATAGACTAAATAAAATATTATAACAAAACTTCACAGTGACTTTCCGAACACCCTGTATTTGAGATTCTTAGCGAGAATCACAGTTTTTCAGTTTATTTGTTTGTTTCTACTTCTAGTTTTTAAGATAGTTGCATAATGTCACAAATTAAGTCGTGTGTATAGATTTAAAATGTGGTTAAAGTTGTTAATTAAACATTCATTCTTCGATGAAAGTAAGATAGGGACACAAACCTTAACATGCAGAGGATACAAACACTGAAATTAAAAGAGTTTGGTTGTCAGCAATGAAAGATTTGCAAAAATTTCACATTTTATTATTTATGTGGTTTTATGTGGAGTAGGGCCCGGCATGACCAGGTGGATTAATCCTAGATATACTTTTAAATCATCAAACAACTTTTTCATGAAAAATTCGTATTAATAATAAAATATATGAATTTAAATAAAAACTAATGACATTTGATATTCCTTTTGCTGGCCCAGCATGGCAAAGCGTATTAAGGAGTTCGAATCGTAATCCGAGAGTCGAGGGTTCGAATCTCGTCACACAAAGCATGCTAGTCCTTTCAGCCGTGGGGCGTTATAATGTCACGGTCAATCCCACTACTCGTTGGTAAAAGAGTAGCCCAAGAGTTGGCGGTGGGTGGTGATGACTAGCCGCCTTCCCTCTAGTCTTACACTGCTAAATTAGGGACGGCTAGCGCGGATAGCCCTCGAGTAGCTTTGCGCAAAATTCAAAATAAACAAATAAACATTATGCGGAGTAACCATTACTACCCTGTTTACATGTGATAAATGTTCATTATTTAAAAATTTTATTTTAGGTATGAAAATTTCCCAACCCATAAAGTCATAATACTAAAGCACTGTAAACGTAATAAAAACAAATTTGGTCTGGCATGACCAGGTATTCAGAAAGTTCTACTCGCAATCTGACCAGCTGCCTTCCATCTAGTATTTCTCTACTAAATTAGTGACGAGCTCAGATAGCCCTCGTGTAGCTTTACGCTAAATTCAAACGGAACTGAAGCATCTGTATTAGTACACTGTTCGTTACTTAATAATTTTAGTTATTTCTTATTATGGTGCAGAACCTGAACATTCGAAAAACTGCAGCTAAACCTTAAATGAACTGACATAAAGTGCGTGTTCGGCTGATACCTTTATAGTATCCACCTAACCGCTTCTTTCCTGGGTACTCAGTAAATGAACTTTCAGATGAGTTAACGTTTCACAAGATGGAAATGAGCTTTAAAATAATTCAATAAGGTTTATCTTATTACTGAAATATAATATCACTATTCTTTCTGCACTCGGATAACGAGCAAAGTACACTTCGTTAAATTCCAGCTCTTGATATAATTAATTGCGCACCGAATTACCAAATCACCCTGTATACGAGGGTACTTCCGGCCATCTCTGTCTGTGATGACTGGCAAAACATGAAGTAAAATACTTTAGTTAAACTTTCATTGTTTTAATCTACTGATTTAATAAAATAAAGCATCCTTCTATTTGACTTGAATAGTGACTCCGCCTGTAATATCGTAAAAAACAAAAACGAATAAAAAAAACGTGTCTTTATCGTTGTCCCCCAGTGTTCTGATACGTCATACTTTAATAAAAATATTAAGATTGTAAAACAGTCTATTGGTATGCAAGTCAATAAAATATTAACATTCTAAACGTATAAATTGTCTGAGGTTAGAGTACGTGTTTTAATTGTATTTACATGTGTTTGTACCAACCTTGGAGTACTGTCTTTTTGACTTCTATAATTGCGTTATAAATAATGTTTTATGTCACTAAAATATTTGATATCTGTTATTCATAAAAAACTAATAGACTTTCCTCGCCATTATAATGCATAAATAACTTAATCCTCTGCATCCACGATGGAAATACGATGTCGCAAAGTTTGTTTGTTTTCTTAAAACCCAGATTTTGTTCACATAGGTAATTATACACTCGAGACGTGTTCTGATTTTCTATAAGAAGGATTTAACTTTGCGTGGTTTTGGTAAGAAATTATACTTTAATCTTCTTCCGAATAAGTAGTGAGGTATCTTTGCTTCGATGAAATTCTTTGTAACGTAATTGGATGCAACCCTTTCGCAACATAAGAAATAAATGAGGAAGTAGAAAGATTAGCTTGTAGTAGTCAAAATTTGGTTAAAATCTAGTCGTGTACTTTATCGACAATTTAATCAAACAGAATATTATAATATTATCGTGCCTTTTTTTACATCTCTTATATATTTCAAACTTCACCTTGAATAATATTTGGGGAATATGGAGCCGCTCTTGTATTTTGTCTTGCAGCAAATTGCTGGATGACAGCAACTGAATATGTATTTTTTATTAAACTTTAATCTTAAATTATAATAAAAGCTTAATCATCAGTGTGAATCGTTTGGTTTGTTTTAAATTTCTTGCAAAGCTACACGAGAACTATTTGCACTAGCCATTTGTAATTTAGAAATTAAATATTAGAAGGAAGGTAGTCATTACCACCCACCTCCAAATCTTGGACTACTCTTCTAACAACAAATAGTGAAATTGACCGTCAAATTAGAACACCTTCATCGTTAAAATAACAAATATATTTGTAGAAACTAAGGTCCGAACCTGCAGAGTGCAAGTTAAGCGTCCCAACCATGCCAGGATTATAATCTTAAAAAAGTTGTACACTCTAATTTCCCTTTAATTCCAATGTTAAATGCAAAGTTACGCAATGCTGTATCTTGACTGAGCCCAAAAGAAATATTGAAACCCGGCTTTTAACTGTGTAATTCTCAAACTAACCGTTGAGCCACAAAGGCGTTCTATCTGTACTTCTGGTTTGGGCCGCTAGGAACAGCTTTTGTTTAAAATTATTTTTATTAATTATTGAATAGTCTTTCAACAATTTCGACTTTACATTCCACAAGAAATCACAAAATGTATTTATTCTTAATTGTCAATTAATATATAAACACTCTTTTATAATGTTTATTCAGCAGCTTCCAACGACAGTCTTGTATTTTGGTACACTTACTAGAAGTGATAACTAAAACGGCCCGGCATGGCCAAGTGTGTTAAGGCATTCGAATCTTAATCCGAGGGTCGCGGGTTCGAATCTCGGTCGCACCAAACATGCTCGCCCTTTCATCCGTGAGGGCGTTTTAATGTTACGAACAGTCCCACTATTTGTTGGTAAAAGAGTAGCCCAAGAGTTGGCGGTGGGTGGTGATGACTAGCTGCCTTCCCTCTAGTCTTACACTGTTAAATTAGGGACGGCTAGCGCAGATAGCCCTCGAGTAACTTTGCGCGAAATTGAATAAAATAAATAAATTAAAACTGTCGCTGAAAAGCACATTGATAATTTTGCACGAAATCTTGTAGTTCTTACATTCGTTGTACACAACAGTTTTCCTTTTTTTTCTCATTCCGTGTGTTTCCTGCATACGCTGTAGCCGAATAAAAACGTGTTTGCGTGTCCATTTTTATTCAAAAAATTAAGAATCTCATATAGCTTTAAAATGTCCTATTAAGTTTTTAGTGTTTTTTCTACACTCTTAACAACGTGAGTATCATCTAATTATACCACACACGCTCAAACAATTCATTCTCTACAAGAGCAATTTCATTACTGTATACATTCTATACGAGCCAAGTGATCAACATATCATTATGTAAGCCTACTTAATTAAACCATCACGTTTGCGATTCTGTTTTCATTGAGAGACCACTTATTTTGTTTATTCTGATTTTGTGTAGAAACAAGCAAACCTCGCGCAATACTAAAAATTTAAAAAGATGTGATAGTCCTTTGATTAATTGTTTTAGTCTACATGTTGCATTTATATCCCCTGGATAAACTGCATTTTTTTAGTTTTAGTTTTTCTTTTATCCTCGAATAAACCGAGTTTCTAAAAATTATCTTCACAGTTTATGTATGTGTGTATATTTATGTATATCTAGCCCATCATGGCCTGGTGGTTAAGGCACTCGACTCAGGGTCGCAGGTTCGAATCCCCACCACATTAAACATGCTCGTCCTTTCAGCTGTGAGGGCGTTATAATGTTATGGTCAGTCCTACTATTCGTTGGTAAAAGAGCCCAAGAGTTCGCAGTGGGTGGTGATGACTAGCCGCCTTCCCTCTAGTCTTACAATGCTAAATTAGGGATGACTAGCGCAGAGAGACCTCGTGTAACTTTGCGCGAAATTCTAAACAAACCAATTTATATGTATAGATGTATCTAAATGGATAAATGAAGGTACGAGTGGATGGCAGATGTAGTTATAAGAGTGAGATTGGTGGCTGAGAATGTTCTTATTGGAAAACTCGGTATACTTTTGTTTAATCTTGAAACTCTGTTGTCGGTTTGTTTCTTTGCTAGCAATGTTTTCAGACTTTTCCGGCGAAATGAGTTTGTTGTTGGATATGTATTGAATTGTAGTATGTTACTTTTTTTCCATATAATTTTGAAAACCTGTGTGCTTTATACAGTTATCCTGCGTATCATCTTGACCACCCAATTTTACGTATCCTTTTGTAAGTCAGTACATCTTATGATTTTTAATTAAACGAAGTAATTAACCCGTTGGTAACAATAAAAATGCTGCAACCGCTGCTTATTCGGCCAATTTCATTTTAGTTGATAAGACGCAACAACCATAACATTGCTAGTTCAGCTATACCTCTCCCATAGTTAAGAGAACCGATAAGTTTCTTACCTCTGACCTTTGAAGATTATGTGTTTTATTTCAGTGTAATTATGTTTAAGATGAAAGCGGAAACTCAATCATTTTAGGTGTAAAATAACATTTGCTCTGAAGCATTTAATTAGAAGGACGAACTGTCTCAAATCTGCGATTAAAATATGGGCAAAGGAACATAAATACTGGTTTCTTTCTCTATTGGAGGGAAGATCTTTGTTAGGTTGTTCGTATACATATATTAGAATAGAAACACGAGATAGAATAATTATAATTGAATATAACGCAACAGCTGTAAGATTAAACTACGTACCATAACATGCAAGTAATATTAATTTCTTTTGAGTAATTTTGTACTTTTAGTTGTTATTCAGACAATGCAGAATTACACCATGGAGTTTTTACGTTCAATACATAACAATAACTTGCGTGTACTGATGTGTCGCATCAGACGGATAGAGTGTGGTTCCAAAGTAACATGTTTAGCATATACACATTTCGTTCACGAAAAATATTCGGACATTTGACAGCGTAATACCACCAAGAAAAGACTTATGGGTGGAGAAATATAACCCGGATCTTTTTCAAAAAAGGATAATTGTGTAGTGAAATAGTAAATCCTTGGCCATAATAATTATAAACGACATCTATAACATAGTGAACACACTGCGTTCATGAAGGAAGACCAGGATACCAGCATGGATATGTAATACCACCTAAACAGTACATCAGGAGTGACTGTCATAAACAAGGTTCATAGACGACTATTTATATCATACTAAACATAATGCACAAAAACTCTTGCCCTTTTCAAGAACTGTAAACAAGAGGTTTAAAAGAACCAGAAACCAGAGGTGCATAAACTACCTTTTGGACACATTGGTCAAAGAAAGACAAATGCTAAATAAAAATATTGGAAGTTATTTTCATGTGTGAAATGAAAATTCGTTGCAACCTACGAAAAGAAACGATTGATTTGCTACCGACAACGAAATGGTGAGGGCTTTCCAACAAGAAGCAGATAATGTTTCGTTTCTGGCTATATTGTCAACAAATGATTTTCATATAATACAGTATTTAAATGTGTTTCTTATAGTACACTATAAAGCAAAAGTGGTTATCAAAGTACCGTATTAATACCAATTATACGACATGAATTTCTTTTCTTCACGTGTCCATCACGTGAAATTCGTATGTTTACATCAGAATAAGGCTTCATTTTTGTTCACAGTTGCGTTTCTACAAATCCTACAAATGGAACTCGTGCTTGTGCCATCTTGTTCTCCAACATAACTGTAGAACCACCTGAATACTGAATACGTACCTATGGAAACCTGAGCATATGATTTGCTAACACTTACATTAAAGGATCTATGAAAAGTTCCAAAACTCGTCTCGTTATCTTTCACAGAAGCTTGTTACAATGGAAATTGCGCTGTCGAACAATATCGTGCATCCGACTCAAAACGAACAACGACCGAGCGATTCCGAACATTCCATCTTGTAAAATGTAATCAACTCTCAGAATATGCTCAACAATTATTTTTGAAAACTTTTTTGAACACAAGAATTTCGTCAGTAAAATTCTTTTTTTCTATCATTCTGTCCACTTGCAAAAGAAAATCATAAAAAACAATACTTGAATAAAACATACCAATATTTAAATTTGTTATCTTCTGAAAGTTATTTCCTTACATTCACACCAACACAGCAAAAAAAGTAAAGATTTTGAATGGGTTTTTTTTACGTTCACATCTATTATTCGCGTTTAAAAATTAAAATCTTGTTAATTGTGTTCTTTCTATTGCGAAACTTAGAATGCTATAATCCAGTCTTCAGTTCTGTGTAGTTGAACAGAAATTAGTGTATACGTGCTGGATTGCTTGAGGAAAAGTTACTGTGGATGAGATTGTCGAAATTAGACTTAAGCTTTCAATTAATTATATATATATATATAGCGAAACTGATATTTCTTACAGCATAAAAAAGAGAGCATTCAATGACTGGAACGTAATTACAACGTTCATGCACACCACAAAGACTGTCATTCTTATAGAAATTTGAACAACAGAAATAAAACTGACCAAAACTGGTGGGATTGGTTACTTTCATTGGAAACGTGTATGACTTGAGATTTCCTTTTCGACATGGTTTCTCCTCTTTGTCATAAATTGCTTATTTATATAATGTCAAACTTTGATGACACGAAACTAAACTAAAACTCCTTTTTAATGTTCGAAACCAAACCCACAAGGTTATAGGTATTTATAAATACAATGTACTTTTGTTACACTGCCTCCAATAACCTGCAAAGTATACTACGAGATGTTTAAAAAGCTTGAAATAGTATAAAAAGTTACTGTAAAAGCTACGTGAGTTTAAAGTAGGCCGGATACTTTAATGTACAAATTGTGCGTTTAATCAGTGTAAAAAATAACTCAATACCTACATGGTTACCGTTGTTCCTGTAAGCTAGTCGCCTGCAAATGAAGCTCACAAAAATGTTGGGTGTTTTCTTTAACTTGATATTTTGAAAGAATTACAAAAGCAAGTTATCTTCTTTAAAAACAAAATATTAAAAAAATTGTTTTACAGTTAACTCAACCTAATAATATAAACATGGACTGTTATTGTTATAAAGAAACTGTTCTTCCTCTTTCTTCCGTGATTGGTCGAGGACTCCAGGAGTTATTTAGCGTGCTCGGACTGTTTAATCCAAAGATTCACAAAATTATGTGTGTTTTGCAGAAGTGACGGTCAAACCAAACTAATAAACAGTTCAAAAATTCGCAGTGGGCATTGTTGGCCAAGTGTCTTCCTTCTCTAGTCTATAATTTCAAAATTACAGACAGCTAAGCGCAAAAGCTTCTATGTATAGAATTAGCTTTGCCTTAGAGTTTATCAAGGAAACTGCTGGTGATGTATAATTTCCGTATGTTTGACTGAGTATATTCAAAAATATAAAACAAACATTTTCTTTTAACGAAATACTATACCAAAATAAAAAAATGGCTCTTCTTCCTGGGATTTAAAGGAAAATAAATTAAAAAAAGAATAGAAACTTTCAATTCTACTTTTCCTGGTATATCCTTATTTCTTTCAAATTATCTTGCTTTTCATGTTTATTAATTTCTGCCCCACATTTTTTTTTCGAGTTTTATATAGTACCACGTGATGATTAACACAAGATGACGCTCCTAGTGGCTTAGTGGGAAGTCTGCAAGTTTATGATGTGAAAAATCAAGTTTCTTCACCTACTTTTGGAATTGTGTAACATTGTGGTTAACAACAAGAAGCCACAACTTGGTGGTTTTATTTTTATTTACTCCAAATTTCTACAAATTCATTTTTTGTAGTGTGTATTTGTGTATAAGAGACATTTTAATAGCAGTAACGAACGACTTTACAAAACCGAATGTATTATTTTTTCTTTAATATGACTATAACATGCAAAACATTAGCGTCACATCTCCAATACGAAAACTCAGATAAACAATAAGAAAAAAAAGACAGTTTTCCAAAAATAACAAAAAATATTACTTTTACAACACCTATCTCTAACAGACGAAAATTCATCAAAAAAAATAAAAATTATAATCAGGAAAACTTACCTATATATTAAAATTGTAAAACGGTCAAGATCTACTCTAAAAGACAGTTTTCAAGGCTCTAGTATACTTTCCTACAGTATAATAAAGCCAACTTCCTTACAAAAATATATTTGTAGTCTAAAAATTGGTATACGGTTTACAATGTTGTTTACCAACTTCCAAGTAACATCTGTCATTATACGTACATTGAAGAAATCGGAAAAATCCGGATAAGAAACGTATTAACTTTCCACAGCACGAAAGAAACAGCGATTATTTTTTAATTAAATATAGACGAATAACACTTGAAGTTTGTCCACCATTTTTCTGCATAAATCTTTATCAAAGTCTAATCAAATACATTGACAGAAAATGTAAAGAAGCTTTCTTTATCGAGCAACTATAAAATAATATGGGCACAAGATGGAGCTTAGAGTTATTTTAAGTTTTTATTTTAACTTTCGTTATTTCAATCTGTAACTTGGATGATGCTTTTGTTTACTACATGTAGTAATTTATTACTCCAACAACATGGTTCTTTCAACAATAAGCTATACTCCATACTATCCAAATGCGCGCTGTAGATTCGAATATAATTTTTTTGTTTAAAAATGACTGAAGCTTTGTACTTTCAGTTATGGTTGGTGTTTCAGTGAAACTCTCTTGGCGAAGCTATAAAGCAAAACTCTGAGTGTTTAATTAACAAGAAACACGAATTTGGTATTAAAGTCTGTTATTACTACTATTATTATATTATTTTTATTTTTTGATAATATTTTTACATTGCGGGAACAGTCAGGGTTTATTGTCACCTTTTGACATTTTTTATTGTTATTTTGGAAACAAAAATTCCATCATATCTGAAATAATATCATACATCTATGGATAAGAAACGACTTAAAGTTGAGTGTTATTTTATGGTACGTTCAGGCCCGTCATAACTAGGTAGAAAGGGTGTTTGAATCGTAAACTGAGGGTCCATGGTTCGAATCCCCGTACCATGAAACTTACTAACCCTTTAAGCAGTGAGGGCGTTATTATGAGGCAGTCAATCCCACTATTCGTTGGTAAAAGAGTAGTCCAAGAGTCGGTGGTGGGTGAGCGCAGATAATCCTTGTGTAGCTTTGCGTGAAATTTAGAGAAAACTAAACCAAAAAGCACATTCTGTTGCAATCTAAGATTTATGATCCTAATCTATATACTCTGTCATAAACTCTACAAGTTAATGTATGTTATTTTTACCGCCGGATGGCAAACTAGTCCACCAGATTTAAATAAATTTACATACATATAGTCTAATCATTTTTTTCTTTTACACCAGCATTTGATAAGAAGTTTTTAGTCGTGCTATTACAGAGCACTTTGTCACATTAGATTAAACTGATAACTCTGTAGATACTTCAAGCACAGAATAATAGCAGACTAGAATTTTATACATATAATCTCTATCTCTAATATCATTGGTCGACGAAAACTAATCATACTAATTAATTTAACACGTTCTTTGTAGTTTTAATATTGCATAGGTAGGTAAATAGACGATCATTAACTCAAATACGTTTTTAATTCTATTCATATATGTCCAGGTAGTTAGGGCCCTCGACTCCTAATCTGAGAGTATAAGGTTGGAATCCCCATCACACCAAATATGCTCGCCCTTTCAGCCGTGGGGGCGTTATAGCGTTGCGAATAATCGCACTATTTGTAAGTAAGAAAAGTAGTCTAAGAGAGGGTGGTGATTAGTAGCCGTCTTTCCTGATCATGTTGGGTCTGGGATTGAAGCAAGAGAGAGAACCATCGACATAATGTCTTGTTTCTGACTTGACCAGCCATAAGATGAAAGCATTAAATGCAAAGCTATTGGAAATGTAAAATAATGAAATATAAGTTATGCTTATGATTGCAATTTATGTACAAATATGTTATTTTGAAATATATATACGAGATCAACAGCGCAACACTATGTTACCTACTGTTTTAAAAGGTTCTTTCATTTTCTGTAAATACAAATCACATAAAGTTTCTTTTTAAGCTTAACTTCGACAAAGAAACAACATTTTCAGTTTATCACATGCCTAACGTGCCCTCATCTCTCTTTTGATTTCATGAGATTAAAAAAAAACATTTTCTCACTTGTGAATCATTGTATGTATGTATTTGGTTTCATTCCACCATACCTCCTGGTTAATTTCAGTCTACTTTTATTATATCATATATAACCAATCACCGTTGTCTTTATAATAAGTATAACTTAGTTAAATCGTTTCAAAATCAACAGTAAATCATGTTTACTAAACATAAAAACAAAACAGAAAATCTGTGCAATGTAATTTCATTATTGAAAATGAATAACGTAAACACCAAATTACATATATTTTAAAATTGCAAAACGCAAACAATAAGTTTTACTTTTGAATGAGTTTTTATTCCACTACACTTTTGTACTTTGCAAAATGGGGAATAGTATCACATTCGCGTATTGGTATTTTTACAGTTCGACATTTTTTCAAATCTTATTCTAAACGACTTGTGTCTTAATTAAATTTCGCACAAATCTCCATGTGAATTACCTGTGCTAGCTAACCCTAAAATAGTTTTGTTTTTTTAAATTTCGTACAAAGCTATAAGAGGACTATCTGCGCTAGCCATGCCTAATTTAGCAGTGTAAGAATAGATGGAAGGCAGCCAGTCATCAACACCCACCGCTTACTCTTGGGCTACTCTTTTACCAACGAATAGAGGAATAACATTATAACGCCCCCACGGCTGAAAGGACTAGCATTTTTGTGCGACGAGGTTTCGAACCTGCTACCCTTAAAGTTGGCGGTGGATGGATGACTAGTTGCCTTCCTTCTAGTCTTACACTGCTAAATTAGGGACGGCTAGTATAGATAGCCATCCTGTAGCTTTGCGTGAAATTCCGAAGCAAACATACAAGCTTATGTATAAAGCCTTTTTTTAATTTTCTAAAAGACTAAGTTTTACTTGGTTTATCTAGTATAGCCAGGTGAATAAAATTAAATTACGCAATGAAACCCTTAGGTGCTATAATACAAAGAGCGATTCTTAGTTGTCAAGTCAACAAAGTAAAAACAAATCAAGGAAAAATGTCAAATAATAGGAACATTAAAATGTATTGTTGGCAGAACGAAAACTGTGATTTATTTTCAGAAAATTGTCATCTTAACCAATCTACGGCATGATTCTTATTGCTTGATCTGCTACTTACGTCAATAGGAACTGGGTTTCGATACCCGTTTTGGAGATAACACATTTAGCCCTTTGTGTAGTTTTGTTCTTACTAATAAACAATAAAAGTACTTTAATTATAAATCCAAAGCTCAAATGTGACACCAAAATGGAAACAAAGACTAATACAATCCTATATATATATAAACATAATTTTAAAATATATTAGAAATACAGCACGTATGTACAAGTATTGTCCATTTGTTAATAAGTGCAAAACTACAAAATGTTTCATGTGAATATAGAAATATAGAATAAAGAAAAAATTTCAAAACACACACGGTGTGTGTAATGCTCGATAGTAAGTAATCAGTAGTAACAGAACAGTGTTTCAAAAAATGAAAGTCAGATTCTGTAACATTTATCTCATATGTACCCAAGCCTTAAGAATGAAGAAGGGGAAGTCGGGATATGGTAGTATAATTTGATGACATATCCTCTATCTAGTCCATCTGTAATTTTACAAGCTCAGTGGGAATTATCATTCTAATATGGGCGAGTGCATTTACACAAACCCAAAGGTATAAACTGCCGTTTACTGACTACATCCAGTTACGGGAAAGTCGTAGCTACTGTAGTGAGACTGATAAAAGAGTAGAAAATTATTACGATTTAAAGATGAACACTGGAAACGATAATGAAAATAATTTTCTCATAAAACTGGCGTTACGATTTCTCATGATGCAAATTGGTGAGTACATTTTTAACTTGGTAATACAGCTTAATTTTATAATGCTTTATTTAAAGCCTTTTGCTATTTTACGTTAAAAGCTGTTTACTTTACAAAGCAATTTTAACATTTACTAGATCAAACTATTATTATTTATTTAATTTGCAAATATTAGAAAATCCCTATGTTAAACCATGCTAATGTACGAAACACCAACAATGATCGTATTAGTTGTTTAAGCAAATCTGCCTAGTTGTGCGATTAAAAATTAAAAAAAAATAATTTATCTCACTGATTATCATGAAATTTATATAACAATTAAAATGGCAAATTATTGACTACGGTTTTTGTTTTCTGTCTTATTGAATTTTGCGAAAGCTATTCGTGCGCTATCGTAAGTTTGAGGAGATGAACTAGTAAGATGGCAGCTTACTAAGTTAAAAGCACTCACACCATCAAAGTGCAAAGCGTGTCTCTATGACAAAGTAAGGTTTTTTTGCTTTCGTTTTTGTTCTTTGGCAATAAAACTTCTATCATTGGCAAATAAATATCACGAGAAACATATTACATGCTCTTTACCTATGCACTTTTAAGCCTTTAAATTATTTAAAAGTAATAAATTACATGCGCATGGTTTTATTTTAATTTTTCTCAGTAATCACTAGATTTTTACCCAAATTGAATGATACAAACTGTAGAAGTGTAGGTGCATAGCTGGAACGTGTCTCGACCACAGATTAAGTTTAAAGAAAACGAGGAAGTATATACAAGACGACTTTGGTACCTTGGACAGAAATTAAATTCTTTTTTCTTCCACTAAATTACAGAGAGTTGAACTTAACCTGTCAGCTCAAGAAACTAAATAAGATGGAATTGAAGTCGAAGGAATGGCTCCTCGCGACAAAAATCTACTTCCCTTTTCTCGAGAATATATTTTCTAGAGAAAATTACAAAAGAAACATAGCGTCTGTAACGTTTGGCAGAGAGGACATAAAGGAGTCAACTCTACTAGGACAATGTTTCAAAGTAAAATGTTCGGACTTTTTTTATCATGAAGTTAAAAAAGATACCCAAGTGTTATTTAAAATATTTGTTAAAAGTTTTGAAACAGCGTGCAAATAAAGTTAGTTAGCCTTAATACTTATTGACCAAAAATAAATTAATTAACACCTATAAAAAAGCATCAACAAATACAATTGAAAATACTTATTATAAAACATGTGTCCAGACAAAATGGTTATCAGAGGAAGAAAACAAATATTTAACTTTTACATGTCCCTCTCAGAGTCTATGGGATGAAATACCTTATACAACGACGACTTATCTTTTGAGAGTTTTCCTATTATTTTCCATCCACTAAAACGTTTCCATTTTTCTTTCTTAACTAATTACTGCAGTGGATTGATTAGCTTGACATAATCTATGGCAAAATAACTGAAGTTTTCTTAGGTATTAAATAATTACGATTCTTTTCCTTCTGTTTTATTTTTTCCTAACATCTTGCTTGGATGTGGTGCTCTAGATGTTTGATACCTTACGTTTCAAAAAGAGAGAACATTTTAGAATCAGATTCAAATTTGCAAATTTTAAACGACTCAAATAATGCATCTGTAACTGACAACCATACCTTCCTGTGTTTTATAAATTCACAATAATGTGGTTTATGCAAAAATTGAAGGTAATTTCTACCAATTAATGAATTCTTTAATAACCCAGTAATTAACGTACAGGTCTCTAGGTTCGACAATTTTTGGTTCACGACTATTTGCCACAAAAATGTTGTGAGTCGAAGGTGTGTTACGAAAGTGACTGTAAAATTATTCTTTTCAATTAGCTCAGCGCAAGACTTGGCATTAAGGTGCTGTTGAATAGCTGCCTTTACTGTAAATTATGTTCAAAATTATGAAAGGCTGTGCAGATTTGGCCTAGCATGGCCAAGCGTGTTAAGGCGTGCGACTCGTAAACTAAGGGTCGCAGGTTCGCATCCCAGTCGCGCCAAACATGCTTGTCCTTTCAGCCGTGGGGGCGATATAATGTAACGATCAATCTCACTATTCGTTGGTTCAAGAGTAACCCAATAGTTGGCGGTGGGTGATGATGACCAGCTGCCTTCCCTTAAGTCTTACACTGCTAAATTAGGAACAGTTAGCACAGATAGCCCTCGAGTAGCTTTGCGCGAAATTCAAAAACAAACAAACAAACTGTGCAGCTTTGAGCAAATATCCGAAATAAACCTATCAACCAATCAAAGGTTTCCGAACGAGAAGTAATAATACTTTTTGTACTGTTCTCGGTAGTGTTTTTAAGTCTCTAGATACCTTAGTGTCTAATTTAAGAAAAGATGCAACAACATGTGTCATTTAATTTCTCAAATGTGTTCCTTTTAATGCTTTAGATTTATTTAATTTCAGTAAGAAACGAATACCTGATAGTTATCGTTATTTTCTTTCCATTTAGGTAAAAGCTAGTTTGTGATCTGTGGATTCCTTCCTCAACCATCTAACATCTATATTTTTTTCTTTCTTTTGCTACCGGTTGATTAGTGTTTGATGAAATTTTTTTCTTCATTATTGAACGTTTTATCCTGTTTTTTACCTACTGGTTTGCGTCATTGTCAGAGGAGGCTTATTCGCGTTCTCAATGGACATCTTATTTCGTTTCCTTTCAGACTAATTAATATTTGTTGAGCAAGTTTTTTCCTTCAATTTTTAAACATATTATTTTACTTTTCTCTTACAAGTTGAATTTATTCACGTTTAATGGCAAATTTTCTTTTTTTCTGAGTTTCAGTCATCTTGTTTTACTCTTTATTGCTTGTTTAATTATCGTCTGAACATTGCTTTCCAGAATTTTTAAAATGTTGTTTTGTTTTTCATTTATTTGTTCTTTCTGAAAATTTAAAAGATATATTTGATTTATTTTCTTAAGTATAAATTTAATTTACTAACTTTCGTTTTTCAATTTCAACAATCTTATTATCTTGTCTTTAAATAATGTCTAAAGAGTGTCTATCGCTTGGTTTTCAAGCTAGATTTCTTTATTATTTTCATTCATGTCCGAACAACGAATTTTTCTTGTCGTTTAGTCACTATTTATTTTACCAACTTTTCTTTCCTTGACCCATTAACGCCTGATTCATCTCTTAATTTTTAACAAATTATTTTGTTTCGTTCCTTGCATATGGGGTTGATAAAAATCTCTTAACTTTATTACTTTCTTTCAATTTAGTATATTTTGTTTTGAATTTCGCGCAAAGCTACTCAAGGCCTATCTGCGCTAGCCGTCCCTAATTAAGTAGTGTAAGACTAGAGGGAAGGCAGCTAGTCATCACCACCCACCGCCAACTCTTGGGTTACTCTTTTACCAACGAATAGTTGGATTGAGCGTCACAATATAATGCCCTCATGGCTGAAAGGGCAAGCACGTTTGGTGCAATGGAAATTCGAACCCGCGACTCTCAAATTACGAGTCGAATGCCTTAACACGCTTGGTCATGCTGGGCCCTCTTTCAATTTAGAAAATTAGTTTTAATTTTTTTTTCCTTTCCTGTTGGTTTAATTAATATTTATAATAATTAGGACTCTCTCTACTTTTAACAATCTTATTTCATTTCTGATTTCATATTGTAATTATTATCTGATAAGTGAATTATTTTATATGTATCGTTCATTTTTGTTGTTTTTGTGTTTTTTATTTGCTTATTTTGTTCATTTTCATATGTGCTTTCTTATTGCAAAGTTTGGCCTGGCATGGCCAAGCGCGTAAGGCGTGCGACGCGTAATCCGAGGGTTGCGGGTTCGCGCCCGCGTCGCGCCAAACATGCTCACCCTCCCAGCCGTGGGGGCGTTACAATGGGAGGATGAATCCCACTATTCATTGGTAAAAGAGTAGCCCAAGAGTTGGCGGTGGGTGGTGATGACCAACTGCCTTCCCTCTAGTCTTACACTACTTAATTAGGGACGGCTAGCGCAGATAGCCCTCGAGTAGCTTTGTGCGAAATTCCAAAAACAAACTTATAACAAAGCCACACAGGACTATCTACCGTGTTCACCGAGGTAAATCAAACCTATGATTTTAGCCTTGTAAATCCTCAGACGAGTAACATTTATTTTCGTATCTTTCCGATTGTCAATAGTATTAAAGAGATACTCAGATAACTTTTCATTTTCTTTCCGTTTTGTCTGTTTCTTCATCATGATCTGATAACGAAATTTTTGTCTTCAAGGGTAAACATTCTTTCTTATTCAAGTTCATGGGAGAGAGATATGTCTGCGATCTTATACTGCTAGAAATGGGTTTGGATACCCGTGGTGGACAGAACAAAGATAGCCCTTTGTGCATAGTCACTAAAACAAACTTATTTCAATTCGCTACTGTACTGTGGGATTTATTTAAAGGCAGCCTGTCTTTCTGCCGTTATTACTGTTAGGTTATTTCTCGCTGCTATATTATGCCTGATTCACTCTCAAGTCTGCAGCTTTTTATTCTGATTTATTAATAAGTAGCTTATCTATTACCAATTTACTTCATGAATAACACGTAACATAAAGTGTTATTTCCCAATTGCTTCTGCCTAAAGTAAAGGAAAAAGACCTATTTTTCTCTTCAAACTTTGCTTTTGTGAACTGAGTAACGAAATTTTCAAATTTATCCATTTTCCAGAACTTTCCAGCCAGATTCAGTGCTGAGTAGCTGAAAGAGAAATTTCTCGAACTTAAAAGAATTTTCTTTTATATGAATTTTCAAATTAACATTTATTTTTCCCCATGTTTACGTTTGGAAAATTTATACAATCATTTCTTCTTTTTTATAATGTATATTTCATGTCTTTATATTTTATATTAATGTGTTCAAACAACCACATTATATTTTTCTTCTTCCTTAAGGCCACGAAGGATTTTATCTACATACCTCGTCCAGAAAAGTTATAAAAACATAACTGTACGAATGGCGTCTATGCTAACGAAGAATGACGTTGCTAATAATAGCTTTATTGGATTTTCCATTCCTAAGTCCCCTCTGTACAAAGGAAATTTTTTCAAACTTAAAACAACTTTTAGTTACTCATTTAAATACATTTTTGTATATTCTTAAAGTATTTTAAAATCCTCATTTCTTTCATTTCATATTTTATCTAATGTATTACTACATCTTTCACCCGCAATTAACTCTACGTGGGCTCTACATCGAAACTGCATAAACTGATATTAATTTTTTTCTTTTCTTTAGTTCGTTTAATACCCGGTAGGAGTTTACACGACTATGTTTTTTTTCATCGTTCGTGAATTGTTTTAATATCCAGTCTTATCATTTACATAATTTGTAACTGAGCTCATAATACACTGATAGGATTGGTCTCACTGAAGAAGGTTTTTTATCTATCCTTTGTGACTATGGTATTCCCGCATATGTATTTCTTATAAATCAATAAAGATTAATATTTAATTTCCTTTGTCACTTTTCATTGAGGTCTGTTTTATTGTTGTCAAATTTTCTAAAGTTTTATTGAATCCCTTGAGTTTTTATTCTGTTTTAATAATATCACAACAGCATCTTCTTTATCAGCTCTCAGTTATTCAAATATTGCTTTAGGAATACAGCTATTGTTCCTGTTTACTTAAAAAAATAATTCGTTACACTGTTTGTTTGTTTGTTTTTGTATTTCGCGCAAAGCTACTCGAGAGCTATCTGTGCTAGCCGTCCCTAATTTAACAATGTAAGACTAGAGGGAAGGCAGCTACTCATCACCACCCACCGCCAACTCTTGGGCTTCTCTTTTACCAACGAATAGTGGGATTGACCGTCATACTATAAATGTCCCCACAGTTGAAGGGGCGAGCATGTTTGGTGCGAGCGGGATTCGAACCCGCGACCCTCGGATTACAAGTTGAACACCTTAACACATTTGTCCATGCCTGGCCATTTTAAATGTTGTAGGATTGCGTCGATGGCTGCGTTCTAACATTTTCGTAGATTACTGCTGCTGAATAATAAATAAGAATGAAACCGTAAGACTATGCCTACAACCTCGTTATATAGCTATTTAGTTTCTTTCTTTATTTTCTATTAATAATTGTTCTTTGTTTTTAATCATACTTTAGTTTTTTCTTATCATTCTGTTCATTTATGATAATTAGTTCTCTACTTTGTTCTTCAAAATAACTTTTATTCTTTGAACTGCCAATTACTTTTTGAATTTAAGTTAAATTAATACCAAATCGATTGATAATTATATTTTCTTCACTCACTTCAAATTCATCTTTTCTCTTTCTTTCTCATGCTTGATTTTCTAGTGAATTGGTTTTCTTGAATATAATTAACCGTGTAAGTTGCCAGTCTTCTGACTCTATTTTCTTCCAGTTTAGGTAACTTGTTATCGTTTCTGTACTTACTGTGTTTATTAGACGATTTCGTTCACTTGATGTAGTAACTTAGTGCCGCCTGTAGACCAATACTCTTACTTCTTCACATAGCAATGGCTCATTTGGTTTTGTTTGAACTTTGAGTAAAATTATACAAGGACTATTTTGCGTTAACCGTCCCGAGTTTAGCAGTGATAGGTAGCTAATCAACACCACCTATCACCAACTCTTAGGCTTCTATTTTACAAAGAATAATGAGATTGATCGGAACATTGTAACTCCCCCACGACTGAAAGGACGAGCACGTTCGGCGACTGATATTGAAAGTCGTGACCACGAGTTGAGCTCCCTTACCGTCAAGCCATTTTAGACACTATGTATCAAAACAAGAAAACAAGATTGAAAAGGGGGATACAGTCAGAGTTTAAAAACAAAGAATATGTGAAATTAAGATGCAGTATAAAAATGCAGTAACAAAAAGTGAGATTGACCATCACATTATAACGTCCACACGGCTGGGAGGACGAGTATGTTTGGCGCGAACCACTCGATCCTCAGATTACGAAGAGCACGCCTTAATGCGCGAGGCCATGCCAGGCCTCACTTGAATGTGAAGAAAATAAATATCATAATAAATATCATAGTGTCATAATTACTAGTTATATATCAGTACATGCAGTTTTCTACACTTTTGTGTGTGTGTTTTTACTTGCATAATAAATTTCATCTTTAAACACGAATTATTAAATAATATTTATGAACAACTTCAGTATCATTTTGTTTGTTGTCGATGTTCTTTTGGTGACAGCGATAAGTTTTAATAGGACTGCAGAACTTTTCAACACATTCTATACAAACTTCATTCAACGATGTTAGTTAGTACATCATGCATTAGCATACAGATTAATTTTCTATATGCATGTCTGTTCCTTACAAAACTTATAGTCACATATATATGTGGCTCCTATTGGTTCAGCAGCAAAACGCCAGGAACCAACTTTTGATACCCATGGTTAAAGATGACCTAGGAAGGTCGAAACGTTGTTCTCTGCTTTATTAGTAAAAGTCTTAATACCCATACCAGCCGTCCTGAGATACATTTTTAATTCAAGTGAGTTTCTCGTCATCGATATTTTAACTTTTTAACATAAAACTATTTTTAATTGTTTCCGACGATAGTTTTAAGGCTCAAAAGTGCTACGTGATCTAATATTATTTTTGGAAACGTTGCCCTAGTTAATACTTCAAAGCTGAAGACAACCACACCTAAATTCTAGGGTCTCTTTCCTCGCCGTATTATCCACGTGCACATAAATGTTAAAAATTCCAACTCCATAAAACAAAATGCTACATTTTTTTTTTATTTTTCAGCAGTCGATGACTAAATTTACTTTTGTATTATGTTTCTCAGCTTTTACAATTTATAATTTGGGCACCGACGTCAAACTGAATAGGACTACAAAACATTGCTCAAATTTCGTCTTTAAACAAAAAATCATAATGAGCTCTCTGTACTCTGCCCACCATAGATATCTAAACCCGATTTTTGGTGCTCTTGTCTTGCAGATTTCCAACTGAGCCACAGAGAAACTGTATATTTGTCACAAGTAAACAGAAATAATTTAGTTTGTGACATCCAGGTGACAGCACTCACCTAACATTCTGAAAATTTACCACTAATTATTTGATTCGTTTCTTTTCTACGTCTGTATTGCATTAACAATGTTGTTGCTATTTTCATTTTATCACAAAATTGCAGAATGAACTCATTCTATTCTATTCACCAGAGCAAATTTTGCCCTGGGCTTTTACTTTGTAAATTCATAGAACAACCATCGATCCAGCAAAAGACAAAATAACGATGAAACATTTTGATTAAAAATAACAGTAAATTAAAATCACAATACCAAAGAAATTGATGCATTTATTTTAAAAACTTTATCAAAGAGTCACATGAAACATTTAGAATCTAACCAGTTTTGATTAGCACTATATTTTCTTAGACAGTTTTGTTTTTAATTAATGTATTTATTTTTTGCTGTTTTAACACGTAGAAATATTAATTTCAAACTAAGTGTTTATATTGAAAGTATGTTTACAGACGAAAATTACTCCAAGTCACATATAAAAATAAGTGAATTTACTATTTCATTTAAACCTTTTGTAATGTTCTAGTTTGTTTTCAATTTTGCGTAATGCTACTCGAGGGCTATCTGCGCTAGCTGACCCTAATTTATCAGTGTAAGACTAAAGATTAGGCAGCTAGTCATTGCCACCAACCGCCAACTCTTGGATTACTCTTTTAACAACGAATACTGGAATTGAGCGTCATATTTTTAAGCCCCCACGGCAAAAAATGGCGAGCATGTTTGGTGTGATAGGGATTCGAGCCTTCGATCTTCAGATTACAAGAGGTGTGCATTAATCACCTAGCCATGCAAGGTACCTTTCGTAATGAATTCTGCGTTAATTTAAGCAGCGGGGTCCAGCACAACTAACTATAGTTTTTTGTTGTTTTTTTAATTAAGCACAAAACTACACAATGGGCTATCTGTGCTCTGCCCACCACGGGTATCGAAACCCGGATTTTAGCGTGTAAGTCCGCAGACATACCGCTGAGCCACTGGGGGCCTATAGTTTTGATTTATTCACTTTACTGACACTTTGTCTTCTGGAGTTCTGCTCGGCATGACCAGGTGGTGTTAAGGCACTCGACTCGTAATCCGAAGGTTGCGGGTTTGAATCGTTATCACACCAAACATGCTTGTTCTTTCATCCGTGAGGTGTTATAATGTGACGTTTAATTTCACTATTCGTTGGTAAAAGAGTAGCCCAAGTGATGGCGGTGAGTGGTGATAACTGGCTGCCTTCCCTCTAGTGTTACATTGCTAAATTAGGGACGGCTAGCGCAGATAGCCTTCGTGTAGCTTTGCACGAAATTCAAAACAAACCAAAACCAAACTTGGAGAGTTTATTTAAAATTTACCTGAAAATTATTTTATTTAACTGTATTACAGATCTGAAATAATTTTTAAAAGTTATAACTGTGTTTTGGTCTAATAGCACGATTTTAAAATACCCCAGTACTCCGTCTTTGTCCCCCGCTGGTACAAATCTACGGATTTACAACACTAAAATCATGAGTTTGACTCTCCTCGTCGAACTCAGCAGATCGCCCGATATTATAAGAAAACATATACACTCTTTCTTCAGCTAGTTTTTAAGATTTAAATAAGAATATATTGACAATTAATAGTTTGTTAAACTGCTTATGAAATACCTGGGCTGTCATTAAACAAAACAATAATAGCAATGTTTGAACATAATCGGGCATTATATAACAAAAGTGATGACTCTATTTTTTAGTTTTAATGTTTTTACAAATTGTACTTCCTTTTACAACAATAACAGCAGTGTTACGGTGTGACATCACTAATTTAAAAGAATTTCTACTAAATAAAATAAAAAAGCAGATGCGTATTAGACTGGACAAGCAATATATTCCGAAACTGAAACATAATATACTCGTACTATTCATTGTCAAAAATGGCTTGGCTACAAGTACGTGTACGCTACATGTACATTGTTGTTTGAAAGAATAATTTATATATTAAAATGAATTTCCAGTTTACTGGTTAACAGCTTTAAACTGTCCCACACTAATAAGCTGTTTATTCTAATGTAATGGATTAGGCATAAGCAAACCTATGGTGTGAATCTTAGAATTCACAGCTCGCGTCTCACTGCCGTAAATATGCTCTCCGCAGTTTGGGTTTGAGAACGCTATAAGAATAGCAGTAAAATTCTAATATTCAGTCAGAATATCGTAAATTAAGAGTTCAGTTTGTTTGTTTGTTTTGGAATTTCGCACAAAGCTACTCGAGGGCTATCTGTGCTAAGAGTTCAGTATGGCTGCTGTCGTCTGGCTTCCTTCCTTCTAAAGCAGGGTTTCATAAACATAAGAAATCCGTGGCCCTCTTTTACTTTAACGTTTTCTCGAACTCCTCGAAGCTACCAATGTTTTATACGTTAAAAAAACACCATACTCAATACTTTATACACATAGTACTTTAATTTGTGTGAAATTAACATTACGACAAACAATTTTATTTTATATATTATACTTTTTAAATATCGTTAAGGAATTTACCACAAGAGTCGCGGATTCGGTTTAAGAGACTTTGCTTTGGACTGCAAATAAAATAATAAATGATCGCTTACTTCAATAACAAAAATGTTAAAAAAGGGAAAAAAATGTCTCTGTTTTTAAAAAGAAAATCAATAATGCTGTGGGGCATTATTGAATATGACGTAGACTAAAATGTTGTATAGTTTGGTGAACCACTGGTGCGACAGAAAAACTTGTTCTTATACGATCCTGGCCCGGCATGGCCAGGTGAGGTAAAGCGCTCGACTCGTAATCTGGGGATCGCAGGTTCGAATACCCACGCACCAGATATGCTCGCCCCTTTTAGCCGTAGGGACGTTATAATGTTTCGGTCAATCCCACTATTCGTTAGTAGAGTAATAGCCCAAGAGTTGGCGGTGGGTGGTGATGACTGGCTGCCTTCACTCTAGTCTTTCTTTACTAAATTAGGGACGGCTAGCGCAGATAGCCCTCAAATAGCTTAATGCGAAATTTAAAAAACAAAAACAAACTTATAATAGTCCTAATGTTTATTTAAACAATTTAAATATACATATAGTGCACTTGTGTAAAAGCTACGTAGAAATAATTGGGAGCTATTAAGAGCAAATTAATATACACAGTGTTTGTGTGTATCTGGTTTTTCGCTGTTATGCGAAAATTATTCTAATTAAATCATATACATCAAGCAGAGTCTGTAGTTCTAGGAAATGCAAACACAAAGTATCTCATTAAATCTCTCTTTCTCTCTATCTCCCTTTGCAGAACATCTATCGGTTTTAGAAACTGAAATGACGGAAAGCTACTTTGTTCCTGTGATCATTTAGCCAAGAAAGTGTAGATTTACGGCTTTCGAGGCATTTTCGTTTAGATTTTTTCATGGCTTTAACTACGCTACCTTCTGGATGAGTAATTATAACTCAAGTGTTCAAGTTTGTTTGTTTTGGAATTTCGCACAAAGCTACTCGAGGGCTATCTGTGCTAGCCGTCCCTAATTTAGCAGTGTAAGACTAGAGGGAAGGCAGCTAGTCATCACCACCCACCGCCAACTCTTGGGCTACTCTTTTACCAACGAAAAGTGGGATTGACTGTCACATTATACACCCCCACGGCTGGGAGGGCGAGCATGTTTTAGCGCGACGCGGGCGCGAACCCGCGACCCAGGGATTACGAGTGCACGCCTTAACGCGCTCGGCCATGTCAGGCCCTCAAGTGTTAACATTCAAGTAAAAAGTATAATGCTTTGTAATCACATACTTTATGTTAAAAATAGCGTGTATGTTGAATTAGTGAACGTTGCCAAACCAGGTGCTACGGCTGGGCATGGCCACATGAGTTAAGACGTTCGACTCGTAATCTAAGGGTTGCGGGTTCGAATCCCGGTCGCACCAAACATTCTCGCTCTTCAGCCGTGGGGGCGTTATAATCTGAGAATTGGCGATAAGTGGTGATGACTAACTGCCTTCCCTTTAATCTTACGCTGCCAAATTAGGGACGGCTAGCGCAGGTAGCGTTGCGCGAAATTAAAAAAAACAACAAATTTTGTGTGAAATTCATAAAACGAAAAACAGCACAGTGCTGTGTAAAGCAAGTGTTACGGTTTTTTTAAATAAAAGTGCTTCGTATTTTAGAACGTCCAATAAAAGTACAAGAGTGTACTGTTAACATTAGAATATAAGTATTCAGGTTTCATCTCGTGTTTTTAAAAAGAAAATCAATAAATTAAGTTTTAGTTCCATTTTCGAATTTATTTGCAGATTGAACTTCGATGTTTTAAAAAATCGGAACAATTAAAATCCAATTCCTTTCAAATTTAGTACAGAATTTGTGTATGTAGAAGTCGAGAAAAAAGTAAAAGACAGGTAATAAATTCATTCATTTAATGGTATATATAAAAATCAGTATACTTGGACCGTAGTCGCGATATGATGGTATGTAGTAATTATTCCCATGGATCGGAGATAAGCTTACGGACTTGCAAAGCTAAAATCCTGAGTTCGATCTCCAAAGGTTGACAGGGCGTAGGTAGCCCATTGTGTAGCTGTGCTCTAAAACAGTGGAACCTAAAACACCGTAATCCATCTTAATAAAGCATTGAAACTTATCATGTCTACAGTAGTGGTGCCAACACCAAAAATTGGAGGGGGGAACAAAACAAGACTTAAATTTTCAAGTGTAATTTTTAAATAGCTTCGTTATTACCCTCAAATTTTAAAAATGCTAAATAACATTTAATCAGCGTTGGTTTCATAAATTATTTTGTATTGGGTTATGAAGTCCAAAACTACTCACAGACTTTCAAAAATTTCAGAAGATTCTCGATCATTCTAGCATACCTCACGGATTGATAAATAATGCACTCGTCATGAACTTGCCAAAATTCGAATCGAAACTTTCTTCCTTTTTAACTTTAAACCACAGTTAACCTTATGTTTTAAAACTAAATAATGAACATTTCAACAATGTCATGAGGGTCAATGGAAGAGTACGTTATCTGTACATACTAATTACTGTTAGTTTATTCAGTCTCCGTCATATTGGTTCTAATGTGATTTTTATTAATTTTAACCTGTTCAGTGCCGTAGACGAGATAACTCGTCCAAGCCGATCGGTAACACAGTGCAACGGACGAGTTAATTCATTCTCAATAATACCTAACTTCAACGCTAGATATCAGTTCCATGCATGCATCTGACCTACTTACAAATTGTTTCACTTTCGATCCAAAATGGCGTCACGAAAAAGTTACAAAATGAAGAAGCATTAGAGTTGTATTGTAGCAGCTGAAATACTTGGCAGTCAACAGGTTAACTTGCTAAAGCTCTTTTCACAGCGAGCTGTCTTCATAACCTTGTAAAGTTAAGCAAAAGCCATAAATAAATGTTTCAGATGTTTTGCAAATTCCTCGACTGCTCAAAATGTCACACCTGAACAATAATTCATTTTCATAGATCGTCTAATTTCCATTTTTATGTCTTTTATATTCATTCTATAATGAACTGCAAAAGGTCTAAAAGTTTTATGATCGAGGAATCTTTCAGATTTAGCGTTAATTTCTTACAGGGCGTGGAATATTTGAAGACTTTTCCCACTGAACCATTTGTTTAATTCTCTAAGGAAACTATCAACGATTGGAAACAAGATCCCTTATTTCATGTTAGACAAATATTTTCTGGCGTCCTGCTTCCAACGTGTGGCTAGAACTACAAAGTTGTAACTAACTCCAATTGCAACATTTTGTATCATTTCTGGTAGCGATATCAGAAAAATGTTCTAACTAATGTGCAACTTTCTCTTTACATCTGTAGATTTGCAACTCTGCTAGAAGGCTGTCAGTAAGATCTGCTACTTTCAAGTAACCTAACTTGGAACTTTGCAATATAAATGATACTCCTTTACTTCACATAAGATGTTATTCAGAAACAGTACACATTGTACGAGGGTCTGATCAACTTCAGCCAAAATAGATTGGACATTTAAGGCGCGATCTCATTTGCTGTCTATTATATATACATGACACAGAAATTGAATAAATCAGCCCAATCCTGTTACAGTTGCACTTACATCACACGCCTTGCAACCCCCATCGTGTTTCCAACATTGCATTCAGTTCGATTAAATTTTGGGTACGTGTCTTTTCTATGGAAAGTAATCTTCTGTGCATGAACACTAGAGCCATTTAAAAATTTGTAGCAAGTCCGAAGCACTGAGAAAAAGTCAACCACAGGCGTAACAGATTTTACACTTTCTACGATGAGCAAAACAGTGAATATAGATTGTTTCAGGTACGATTTCACATATTTTCTATTGAGTCCCAAAGCATTTGCCACTGATGACGGCGGTACCGTCTTATCCTTGATCGAGCAAGCTTGTAACATCAAGTACATTGTCCTTCAACTCTTCTAACATATATTTAGCCAATGATTGTGTGTCAATTTTATCAGCTACTTAAAAGCCAGGAAATTCTTCATCATTAAAGTAACAAAATATCAAACTCACCTGGTTTTCTTTACAAACCTTTAGTTTCATCGAACGAGACTTAAAGATACTGAGCTTCTCTAATATTGTTTTTCTTATTTCATTCAAAATGATGTCACTGAGAATATCTGAAATAGCATATTGTACTCTTTGGTGAGTACATTTGGCATTTTTAGGCTCATCACACTGTTGTTCATTTAAGATCTGGAAATAAGTCTTCAAGAAGTTTAATATTTCAAAAACGTTTCCTTTATTTTAAGCCGTGTCTCCTTCACGATAATTGAGATGAGCTGTGTTTTGGACAGCTGTAAGCCTCAATATATCTTTAGGTATTTTTAGTATTCCAATTTTTTTCTACAATCAGTCAGTGAATTTCATACATGTGGTTTGTTAGTGTTTTCTCAGAAAGCTATGATTTTAAACAAGCATTATATTTGCACGTATTGTTCAAATGTGGGTCAGAATGTTTTTGTTTGAAAAGTTTGTTTTTGGTTTTAGAGTCACCAGCGCATATTTTCCACACATTGACCTCTTACAACCCAGAAGCTTGCTTACTTTAATATTTAGTGCCTTTAGTAAAATTACTACACATGAAGTAGTATAATTTGTCAGAAGTATATTCAAACCAATTCTCCTCCACGAGTGTTTGGAAAGAGAAAGGACTTATTAAGACCAGGTCAATTTGGTTTATTGTTGGATGTTCGGGATATGTTCGTTTTGAATTTCGCGCAAAGCTACACGAGGGCTATCTGCGCTAGCCGTCCCTAATTTAGTAATGTAACACTAGAAGGAAACAGCCAGTTATCACCACTCACCGCCAACACTTGGGCTACTCTTTTACCAACGAATAGTGGGATTGACCGTCACTTTATAATGACTCTACAGCTGAAAGGACGAGCATGTTTTGTATAACTGGTATTCAAACCCACGACCTCCAGATTACGAGTCGAATGCCTTAAGTACCTCGCCATGCCCGACCGTTCGGGATATGTCTGCTGGACCAGCTACTCCAAGAGTCGACCCAGAAAGAGTGAGTTTTTCCACATCGACTGCTCGACTCGTGTAATTCTGCAACGCTAACCGGTTTGCGTAACTTATCTTCGTGTCCTTGACAAGAAATATCCACGTCTCCTCTTTGGTTCAATAACACTATGTAACACAAATTTTATTTCTGGATAGTATGTGTTATTTCTTAATCACTTACGATGTAAAAGTACAGAAAATGGCCATTATTACCTTCAAACTTTGCTTTTGTGACCTGGCTAATGAAATTTGAATGACGTTTGAAAGTGTCCACCGTGCACAAGTAGCAATTGCTTGAGCAGTTAGTAGATTCACGCTAAATTCTTGGAATAGCGAAGATCATGGCTCTCTTTTCCCCTCTGTATTATCCTGCAAAAAAACAAAATATTTTTTTTATCCTGAAGAATAAATTTATTTCATCCACAACGAATGTGTAAGAGGTTCATGCAAAATATTTCATATTTTTCTACACTATTGAAAATTAAAAAAGATAAATTGAAAGATATTTAAATTTTAAAAGGTCTAAAATTTGTATAATATAAAAATCTTACTATTCAAGCAAGCAAAAATTGTCCATCTTGCCTTCTAGAGCTTTTTGGCGGTTCTCTCAGGTAAAATGAGGTGCCCAAGGTTTGTCTTGATCCCTGACAGGCATGCCGAAATATGCCTTGTAGGCTTCACACATTTTAGCGGATGCTGTCACAGAGAACTTTTTCGCTCTTGTCTTAATAAATTGGTCACATACATAACAGAATGCGTCTGGAGAATGCTTGCAACTTCTTGATGCCATCTCTGATAAAATCAGATAGGTCTATGTGCTCACTTAGGCAGCTAGAACTAAACTGAAGTGGTGAGCCCCCCTCTCTCTATATATATATATATTTATATATATATATTACTATGGAAAGTTCTAGAAAATTCTAAAAAGGTTCTTGAAAATTCTCGTAAGTTCTACAACATTCGTGAAAGTTCGAGAAAATTCTCTATCAGCTTCTCAGCACTAAATCTTCCTGGAATGTTCTAGAAAATGAGTAAATTTTAAAATTTCATTATCCGGGTTACAAAAGCAAAGTTTGAAAAGAAAAATAAGTCTTTTTCCACTTACTTAATGCATAAGCAATTGGGAAATAACACTTTCTGCCCAGGAACAAGAAAAAGTAAAAATTTTGTTACACAGTGTAATCAATCTGTCGCGTCTTTGGTCCTTTGGCACTTCTCGCCTTGATCCACGTATCTTTTTAATAGGTTTGTCTTCTTGTAAGTCCGGGATTTATGCAGGTTTTTGCAAAATTTTTGGTACCAATTTTCTCAGTGGTAAGACTTGATTTGTCTACAGATGTATGCAGGATAACAACTTTGTGTTACATTCAACAACAATAAAGTGTATCGTTTAAAGTTACCCACGAAATTTAGACTTAAAATATTGAAGAACAAACTCGAAACACGTACAGGTGTTTGTGTTTGTATGTGCTTTCTTATAGCAAAGCCACATCGAGCTATTTGCTGAGCCCATCGAGTGGAATCGAACCCCTGATTTAAGCGTTGTAAATCCGTAGACTTACCACTGTACTAGCGAGGGGTTGACAAATACGGAGACGGAAAAAATTAAAAGCGCCGAAGATAGCTTGGTACGCAACAAGCCCATGCTTGTCACAACTGCTCATCGCAAAACCTTATTTGTCAACATTTTTGAAAAAGGTAGACATATGTTTCTTTTTAACCCTTTTGGATAGGTAGTATAATATTGCCATCGTTCAAAATAGCGTAATATTTATGGTCTTCAATCTCAATTAACTATCAAACAGAAAAATAGTTCAATGTTGCTGCGCCCACCCGCCAGTCTTCCCTTTCATAATTTGCCATATGTTTTCTCTGACTCTTAATACTATACTATGTATAACCAATAGAAAACCAGACGTTCCATCTTTGAAATGGTATCTTATTTTACTCTCGTTTTACTCAATAGACTATGTGTAGTTTCGGTTTTAGTTTTGTACCCACGAAAAACATTTTGACCAGCTTTGTTTAATTTTTAACGATGTTTGCGGCACAGTCAGAAAGTCTGGAAAATTGTGTTCGTTGTGGGTCGTATTATGCTTTTTGCATATAATCATTCCATGTTCTTTCGAGCATTATGTAATTAGATAAATAGTTATTTAATGCAGTGGTTTCACTGCTATAAAAAGTAGGGTTAAAAGGAAGACGTATCGTTTTAGTATATATCTGGTTGAATTTCAGCATACAAGAACGAAAACAACAACAAAAATTCTTCAAAACAGCTATGGATATGCAAACGTGTTTTTTTATACACATTATATTTGCTCTATGTATGTATGGTTAAATTTTCGAGGGGTGAAACTGTAAGGAAAAAATTGGATGGGAAAACGACACCCTTTAACGACGCCATTGAATATGTACCACAAAATGCTTCTTTTGACTAGAGGCATGAAACATGATAAATAGTATAAAAAAACGAAGTAAAATATTAGTTAAAAACATAGAATCGGTACCATAACTTCTTTATTTTTATTCACCGATGTCTACGTTTTTTGAGACTGGTATGGCATACCGACACAATTTTTCATATTGCAAAATGGAGAAAAAGATGACAAAACTAGACAAAATAATGTAAATGAATGTGTGATTTTCTTCCATTTGAACAAATCTTTTATTCACAAAAAGACTGAAAAGATATCGTTGTTGCCATGCATCGGTGCAGTTATAATCGTAATGTGTGAGAAGTAAAAGTGGATTAAGAAACTGATGAAAGTCAAATTTCCTTCTACAGTTGTGTGGCACTGTATTAATCGATGACACTGTAAAATCTGTCTTTGGGATCAACAGACTTAAAGCGTTTATTGATAAAAATTTATGTCTTGTATCATGCATCACTCAAATATAGGAGAGAATTGAAAGTATGTGCCAACTTGCTAAAAATTCAACATTTACAAACTGGCCGAATTTTAAGCACTCGATGGGTGGCATCCAATTTTCAGCTAGTTTCAGCTGTTTGGAAAATATGAAGCATGAGTACAATATTTCGAAAAAACGAAATATTATTCAACAAAGTACAAAAAAGCAATGTGTTTATGAGGGCTTACACCAGAAAATAACAAGCAACATCATTTCTGTCAGATCAGGGGCTGATGTGTTATTATCTTCAAGAATTATCTGAATTAAGTTTCAACTTACAAAAAGTACGATATGAACTTATTCAAGATTTATCAAAGATAAAAGCTTTTTTACACATTTTTGAAAAAAGACAAATGATTCCATCAAAAATCTTCACTTCCCGGGAGCCTCACTTCACAACAAAGATTGCAAAAATGACACTCCGAATAATTAGAAAGCTTTTTACAGAAATTTGAAAAGTCGATCGAAAATGGGATGCTTGATACTGAATATTTATACTTGATATTTATGAACGCTTGATAAATAAATAGCTTGAAAACATTGATCCTCATTTAACATTCGGAGAGATGGAGGTCATAAAATTATCAATAATACTTCATTTAAATGAAAAAAATAAAATTAATGGATTTTGTCAGTATTTGACGGAAAAGACCGTTCGGAAAAAATCATAACGTTTGAAACACTCTCTGAGTACTGTACAAATTTCCTCAAATGAATGTAAACGAGAGCCTTCGTAAATAAATTTGATTGCTACCCCAACTAGAACTTCGTTGATTAACAAAAATCGTTTCGGCACTCATGTTTATTAAAGTTGCTGGACCGCCATTCACATACTTTGATCCCAAGGCCCGATATGGCCAGGTGGGTTAAGGCGTTCGGCTTGTCAATCCGGAGGTCACGGATTCAAATCCCGATCGCACCAAACATGCTCGTCCTTTCAGCCGTGGGGGCGTTATAATGTGTTGGTCAATCCCACAATTCGTTGGTAGAGTAATAGCCTAAGAGTTGGCGGTGGGCGGTGATGACTGGCTACCTTCACTCTAGTCTTACAATTCTAAATTAGGGACGGCTAATGCAAATAGCCTTTGAGTAGCTTTGCGCGAAATTCAAAAAACAAACAAATAAAAATTGATCCCCTCAAAAAAATCTAACCAAAAGTCATAGTGGCTCCGAAAACGTCACTTAGCACTACACACCAAAAGCAAGAAAAAAATTCGGGGTATTACGTCAGACGAGAACAGAATGAGAATTTGAAACTTCCATAAAAAAGGTAATTCAGCATGTTTTCATCTCTTAATTTCTTACATACACTGTCGGTCAAAATCTTAAGGCCAATGAACATTTTCTGTTTGAGTAAAGCTTCGTTTGTTTGTTTGTTTTTTGGAATTTCGCACAAACCTACTCGAGGGCTATCTGTGCTAGCCGTCCCTAATTTAGCAGTGTAAGACTAGAGGGAAGGCAGCTAGTCATCACCACCCACCGCCAACTCTTGGGCTACTCTTTTACTAACGAATAGTGGGATTGACCGTAACATTATACACCCCCACGGCTGGGAGGGCGAGCATGTTTAACGCGACGCGGGCGCGAACCCGCGACCCTCGGATTACGAGTCGCACGCCTTACGCGCTTGGCCATGCCAGGCCAAGTGGAGCTTCGAAAGATAAAAATAAGAAAAGAGAAAAAATAAAAAAAACTTTTTAGCACTTAACAGGGAAAATGTGGACACTATGAAATTAGCCTGCAAAATTTAAGGTTTTCGATGATACAAAATGAAATTAGTGAACAACATATAAAGCGCAGTACCGACACTCGTGTTCGGACATTACACAAAAGCATCGAAGTTTGTTTGTTGTTAACTTGTTTGAAACAAATGCTGTAATATTAAATATAACAATACAATATTAAAAATATAAGCGGTGTCTTGGTAACACATTTAAAATATATTTTTATTAATAAAGGTATTGTGGATTTTTATGTTTTCTAATAATTTCAACAAATAATTTGTGCGCTTTCTATTAAAGTGCAATAACTTTTACCACTGTTTAACGCGTTTTCAATTTTCCAGGCGGCGTATAAATATAATAGACTATATGATGATCCATGGTTTTAGCTTGGTATTGAACTCTGATTAATTAAATATGGAATTATACTCATTAGAAAATTATGTTAGCTTAATTTAATTTGATTACAGCTCTTATGTTACAATCTATACGATACTGTGAAATAATAGTGTATCCGTGATAAAATCCGCTTTTTGTATTAAGTTGCCTTAACTTTTGTCTTAAATCCCAAAAATATTACACTTTTTTGAATGCGCACCATAATATTATTACTAATAGTAATAATAAAATACTTATCGCAGTGACTCTTAGTTTAAACTTTAACACGTTTAGTGTTAAGTTAGAAGTTAGCTAGCAGTAAGTCTTCCCTAGATCTCGAATAATTATTAATTAGCATATAAAAATCCTACAGTTTACAAATATTAGTACTGATTTATACTACAATTAGTAGTGGATTTGGTTGTTTTTTTCTGTTGATGGTTGAATAAAAATTATCCAATTTCATTTTTAATCTTAATTGATAAGACTATTTTAAATTTAATATAACAGTTCAATTGTGAGTCACCAGTTAGTGTCAGGAAGTGTTACATAATTAATTATCTCTTATTGCAAAGTTATTAAAAACTGCATTGTTCAAAATTCTTATATAACTATTATTATTATATATTATATGATATCTGCCAAGATTATGAAAGAATGTTTTGAATATTCTCATGCTGAGTTGGTGAAAATATCAGACAATAAATTTCAAGGGTTTTATTAGGCCATTCAGTAGATATATCTGTTTAATTATTAAAATATTATAAACATTGATGTCCACTGCAACTATCACCTTGGAATTGAACAAATGATATATGCTTATTAGAAAAGTTTCAGAAGAGGGTTACTAGAGTAATTATGGGTATGAAAGCATAATCAGTTACAAAAATAATTTAAGATCTCTATAATTTATTATCTATTTATTAAAAAAAGGAAGTAAAAGGTAATGTTGAAGTTTCAAAAACTATTCAGGGCATTAATAGGTTAAAGCCTTCTGATTTCTTTGTGCTCTATTTTGAAGGTAAGAGGTCAGAAGTTTAAGACTTGAATAAGACAAGTTAGAATCCAGTTAATGGTATTTTAGTATATTAAATGAGTTGCCACCAGCAGTAATTGAGACTAGCATCATACTAGACTTTCAGTTAATTTCATAAAAAAATAAAGTGTTTAATTTTACATTTTAGAAAGGGGGGTTGCATGGATGGTTTTGAAGGATCATGTAGCCCCTTGTTTGTACATTATCTTGAAATGGTTTGCATGGATAGTTTTGAAGGATGATGTAGCCCCTTGTTTGTATGTTATGTTCAAATGTTATTTCTCTACATTTTTCTTACCAGAGACTGGCTTTCTGCCTCCATGAACTATGCTGTGCTTGTATTTTTGCACTCGGCTAAAACCTCATGACAATTTACACATGAATATACTTTAATTTTTCCTTTTTGTGAAATCCTGTAGGCTAACAGGTAATTGTGATGAACTGGTGTTGATTCACAAACCTGTGATTAGAAAATGGTGATATACAATACAGAAATTGAGAAGTATTTGGTCATTTACTTTTTTAAGCATGAGTCTTTATAAAGAATAATTTATGTATTTATATTCTAGTTAGAAATCACACTGGGAGTTTAGAGGGAGAAACATATTAGGGTAATTATTTGAAATATCTATTGGGCCTTTGCTGAAGTGTGAGTTTAATATAGTGAACAACTGGAGTTCTGAAAGCCTTTTTACAGAAATTTTATTCTTGTTGCAAAGGTTTTCTTGAATTATAAATTATATACACATTTTCAGTCATATTTGGACTCGATTGTTTTGAATCTCATTATAGTGAGTCTTATTATATAAAGACTTGATTTGCCTGAACTTACTGTTGCACGTAGAATAAGCTACTTGAATTTTTTCTCATTCAGTCTAAAGAGCTTGCCCAACCATGGTTGATGTGGCCCTTAAAGAATTGATTTGGTCTGGAAATATTTTATGAATTTTCAACTGAAAAAGGCTTTATGTATATAATGAACTTGCGAGTAAGTATACTCTTGGCTGGCAAGGTATGGCTGAGAGTAGTTAATGTTGAAAGTTACCATAGCTTTAACGTACTTTTATGTTACACAGAAAGTTGGATTAGTTTACCCTCCAGAGCATTATAAACATTAGAATGTACAAAAGACTGTATTTTATGTCTAAAATACACAAAATTGAAAATTTGGTCACAAGGTTTCTTAGAGCAAGACCTCACTTGATTAAACCATTGTTCTCATCTCATGGGATTCATTTTTGACTTTCAACTGTCAAATATTTGGCAACACCTCTTGAAGGGGTTGATTCGAATGGTTAGGATTTTTAATAATTCTGAGTCATAAAGTGATACAGTTTGAAATGGAAACTTTAATATTGGGATAGAGTTGTGGAACTCGTATCGCCAGATGTCCAAGACTAAGTTTTGCCATTTGTACAAGTTTTTTTATTATTATTTCACTGAATTTTTTCTGTTATTAGAATAATACTTCAGGTCATTTTTTATGGAACCACACAAGTTCCTGGAAATCCTGAACTGTGTAATTGTAGTACATACACATAAATATGTAAAAATGCATACTACTTGAACCTTGTACCAGTATTTCATACATAAATTAACTTATTCACCTAATTTACAAATCTTCAAATTCAGAATAACAAATGTATCTAAAACAATACATTATTTTATATACAGTACTTGCCCAGAAGGTTTTAACTTGAGCTCTAGAACTAATATATAATAAAATTCACGAGAAATTTAAAACTGTTTTATGTATGCAGACATATTAAACACCATTTTAGTTTGTGGCAGCATTCTTGTAAGCCATAATTTCTTTATCAGTTCTGCCTGTAAAATTGTGATGACTAGGTATTAAAAAGTGTAAAATACATGAAAGAACATAATGTATGAAAATCTTAAATGCAAAATTTAGTACATACCATCCTCAAGTAAACTGACCTGATGTGATAGATGGATGTGCAGTGTGACTAAAAATTAGCATAGATATATTTATCCAAAAATAAAATAGATTGCTAAAACTAAATCTATAATTTTATTTTTGTTAGATTTGTTTATAATGGTTTGCAATGGATTTACTTAATAAGTAGCTCACATTTTTCATAGTGTTTTTGTGAAAGGTACATAAAAAATTATTTTCTTGAAGTGGCAAAATTTGATGTGCAACTTGTTTTGCACCTAAGTTATATATATCAGTGATCCATAAAATATGACTTGCAGGTCAAATTAGGTCCATCAGCCCATTTTGTACAGCCCAAATTATAATATGCAACATTAAATTTTGTCTCCTAATTAGATGGAAGTATTTTATCTAATATTCAATTTAAGAGTTGCTGCATCTCAGTTTAATATAAATTTTGTTGAATAGTCTTTAAATTTAATAGAAAATGCTAAGGGCTCAAAAATCTTTCAGCCTAGATATGATTATTTATACTTGCATTTCAACTAGCAATAGACAACGAATGTAGCAATAAAACTTAAATTTAAGTGTTTCATGTCTTCTAAATCAGCAACTTCTTAAAATGTATTTACATATTGTCACTTTATGAACTTTTAAAAATCGTACCATACCATGTCTGCAAAATACCACATTTAGATGGAAATCATGTAAACATTTGGGTCATTTGTGCATTTTAGCACATTTCTCAGTTTCTAAATTCAAGAATTTGTTGGGTTTTTTTACTGTGAAATAAAAGCAAAATTGTAAAATTTATATTTTACTTTCTTGTATCTGTATTCTGGAACAGAAAATGAGCAAATAGATTTTTTTTATCTTGCAGTCTGCTTTATGAAAATTTTTTTTCAAAATCTTTACACTCTTGATTAGGGTTAAGTTTTCTATATCCAAATTTATTGTATGAAATAATTACTTTTCTCTAAGAGTCACAAATGTGACATTATTTATTATATAGCTAATATGTAGTTTATATATTAGTTATCATATTAAAATGTCTACTTGTTAGGTATGAAATTATTAAGGTATGTGATTAGTGTAAATTTGACACATCTTTGTTTTGTTGTTTGGAGTGTTGACTTAGGCTGAATGGCCTTTGGTGAGTTTATTTTGGGGTATACAACTATTGATGTTTTAGTTTTTAGAAGCTATCATTGGTCTACTGTTGAATTTTATAATGTCATTCAATGGAAGAATAAAGGGGATTGTTGTTGTTGTGAATTATATTTAAGAACATGGAGAAAATATGGTGATAGAAAGCCATTTGTCTTGTCAAGTTAGCATTTCTCTACATGAAGTATATATGAATATATGTCATGTGACATCACCCTTGAATTAAGTTGAAAATGTATGTTTTCATGAATTTTATGGAGGTCCTTATTTGAAGCTAAAGTTTCAAATTAAAAATTGTAAAGTCCTCTCTCTTTTACAAAATAAATATTGAATGTCAAATTCATCCATCATTTTTTTATGATCCTGTACAACTTAAAGGAGGAATTGTTGTTGTTCTTTCTTTCTTTGGTACAATAGCATTATACTTCTCAATAAAGATTGAGAACACCATTGTTACTTGCCATATTAAAATGTTGAACTATCTGTATTGGATCACTTTGGTCACCTCTAAACTCCCTCAACACAGGGACATAATACAGTTGATATTTCAAAGCATCTGAAATAATCTGCTTTGTTTTTTGATTAAATCTTCAGTTGATATGCCCTCATAGTTACTGATGTTCAGCTGGATGTACATTGAAGGCTCATTCCTCCCTTTCTTCTCAGTTATTTCCTTAATTACTGCTCCAGCTCATCATGACCAAAGCTGTGAGCTGTAACAGTCTCTGTCTCTCAACTTGGCCCTGTCTAAATCTGGACCGATAATATTTTATCTTGCACTGTTTTTAGGTTTAGAATTTGATAATTGTTTAATTGCTTCCCTGTCCTCATTGCTGTTACTGATGCTTTACCCACTAACATCATTATCACTTTTTTCTGACGATTTCTAATAACTGACAGTTTCATTCAAGATCTGCTGTTTCTATTCTGCATACTATTTCTTGCCCATGCTTTTTTCATCTTTTATTTTTATCAGCCCTTGGTTTCTTAAAAAAAAGAAAAAAAAAAAGGACATTATCTACCTAGCCTATGTACCCCTGATGTTCCCTTTCCCTCTCAGCAAGGAGAAAGTCCTTGTCTTCTGGGAATTTTTGTGAGGGTTGTGGTACTCTTATAAGTGATGTCAGAATGGTGATTTAAACTGTTGGTCAATTTTGCTTCCTTTAAGTTGGTAGTGGTATAATGTCCTGGATGAATTATAAATTGAGCCTTGTTCTAAAATACTGATTCCTCCATTATCATGACCTTTGGGCTTTCACAAACTTTCATATTTACTAATTTGTGATGGCACAAAGACACACACAGCACTTTCCCATTTGAAGGTAATTGGCATGTGCCTGGCAGTGGTCAGTTGCAAACTCTCTTTTTGTTAACCTAAAGTTGAACTTAGAAGGTCAAAATATTGTTCTCTATTTTTAATAAAAGTTTTAATACTCATACCAGTCATCATGAGATATATAATTGGCTTCCTGTGAGTTCAGTTTCTATTGAATCGAGTACCAAAGTAGTATGTCTTTGCAGTATTAGTTTGCAGTGATATGCCAATATAGTATCAGCTGAAGTGATACAGAATAATCTGTTTGAATACTTGTATACCCTCGCACAAATTCTAGGAACTGTTGTCATGTCATACATATTACACTGAATTATAAAATGGTAGTATGACTTACTTTTATGCAGAATATTGTTGAAAATTCTGAGTAATTTGTAATGTTCCAGAATATGGTATAACATTTAAGAATAATACCGAGTATTCCAGAATTACTTAGAATATCAGAATATGCAGATTTAATACAAGCTACAAAGTAAAATTTCAACTATCTTGAGCAACCTCTAAATGTTATTCAGTATAAATAACACTTGGTGTAAGTTACTTATTATGTATTAGAATAAATTGAGAGAATAAGATTATTATAAATCTAAGCTTTAGAAATAAGGGCCACTCTAATGAACATTATAGAAGTGAAGATTTGGAATAAAATCAACTTAGAATAAGTTCATGAGTATATGTTTGCTCTAAAGTTAGTCCCTTGTGGTCATGATCACAGATTATACTCATCTTAACATTTAAGAACAACAAAAGTCTTGTTGACCCATTTCAGTTGTCACATCAATGATAGTGATCAGCCATTATTAAGTTAAATCTTTTTCAGACCTTCCCTAAATTTAATGTATCTGCCACAACTGAATGCAACCCATTTAAAAGGCCAACTGTCCTGTTAGAAAAGTAGAACTATTTTAGTTGAAGGTGGCTCTTACCTTGTCGTATTTAATATATTTTTTTAGACAAGAGAAAATATGATACACCAACACTCAATTCCCATAACAATCTTAAACATCCATATCAAATATGATAATTCACATGGATTATCTTAGATTTATTATAATTGAAAGCCATCTGTCATTTCCTTGCCAAACTTACCAAGTAATCTAAATACTTATGTAAAGTAGTAACATCCTTCTTGAAGGCCAGAAACACCCAAGACTTTAATGGTATCAACGAACTTATGCAATTTATTAATATATTACATTTTCAACTAACTGCTTTTCATATACCCTTTTTGATTGCCTAATGTCCTGTTTGACCAATCCTCTTTATTTTCTATAATTTTCTAAGTCTTCCATCATAGCAATCAAAGAAACTTCTTATTGAAAATGTATTCACCTGTACCTTATCACTTGCTGATAAATCATAAAGAATACAGTATTTGTTGGGGTAGAAATTAAGCTAGTTAAATGAATTGAGAATTTTTGGGTAACAGAAGGAAGAAAGTTATTTTAATTGGAGTGAAATAACAGTTGATAAATGTTTTTAGTGATGCACCTCAAGGTTCTGTTCTGGGCCCTTTATTAGTTCTCATTTCTACTGATTACATTGATAATGGAATAACTAGAAAAATTAAGTTTGCACAAATCAAATATATGAGTATTCCAAACTGTACTGAATATGCTCTAGTTTTGCAGAAAGATATTTTGACAGTTTGGTGAGATGGATAAACATATGGCAGCCATGATTTTTTTAAATGAAATGAAAGAAAACTAAAACATTTTATTGTTATTTACCACCATTTTACTTCAAAATTAGTCATACTTTTGCAGTTAAATGGACATTTATATAGTTATAGATATTTGATTGGAAATTTTTCAAGATATAGATGGTGGAATGGCAACTGAAAATAGTGATTCAGAGAGCATCAATGGATGGACACTTTTATCAACTATGAAAGATGAACAAGAGGTAACTCAAGAAAAGTTCATTTTTATAGTTTTACTTTTATCCTTTGGAATAACAAATATACAAGTAATTCTCTGTATTACGGATGTTTCAAAATATGAAACAAATTATCCTATATACATATACTAATTTATATTCATTAAATTCAGTTATAAAAGTTGTTACTTCCAGTAGTTGTACATCACAGATGGAGAATTGCTTTTCGTTACTAATACCTCTAATACATAAAAAGATGTTTAATAATTTAAACATTTTAACATGTAGTTCAGTTTCTGCACTTCATGAAGTATCAATGTGTTCAGGTCATAAAATGCCTTCAAATTCCATAAAATCTGAGCTTATACTCTAGCAGATAAACTCAAATTGTAAGAAGTTACACACTTAGAAACTTAAGTGTATTACATATTGTTGAAATTAAAGATTTTCATATTTGTTAATATATTATTAACAGAAGTTTAAATTTTTTTTTAACTTGTTCATAATCAATATTGCATAAATTACAGCAAGTAAGAGTAATTTGGTTATCTAAGATTCTTTATCTTCATCAGTTTTAAATCTAGATTGCATGTGTGTACATTATGTTTATAGCCATTCAGTGTTGGTATAATAATCATTCAACATTGTATTTCATCTTTTATGAAATTAAATGCTTTCATCCAGTGTAAACTTAGATTTCACTCAGAATTTGTTGTGTTTTATTTCAGTTAATAATTGTATGTGTATACATGCATGTATACACATACAGCAGTATTAAGTATTGAAAATTCAGCATAAATATAAAGCAGTTAAATATTTCAAAACTCATGTATACATGTTTAAATATGTACATGTGTACCAGTATCCAGAAAAAAACACCCTTATTTACTGCCATTTTGCTTGTCAGCAAGTATGAATATTACACTGTACATGGAAAAGCTATCTGACTTTATAAATGATAAAGTGATGTTGCATACACTCTGTAGTAGTTTATCATGCCATTAAGAGCTGAAGTTGATAGCTGGACACGAGTGTATGTATACTGTATTTATGTACATATTAAATCACATGCTGATAATTGGCCAGTCTGAAATTATAAATGCAAAGTAACATTTAACAATAGAGTTATTGTATTAAATATGTCGGAAAAGCATCTCTCTAAGTATCTACAAAATATCACAAAATGTTAATTTTGTACCTTTTTAAAATTTATTTAAAATTAGTAATGCATTTTACAAACTTCTGTTTCTAACATTCATAAAACTTTTCTAACTAATTTAATTATTCAATTGAAAATGGTTAAAAAATTTAAAGGAAACAAAAAAACATATAAATACATTGTTTATTGCTAGTTATCCTGTTTTTATATATGAAAGATTATATGCCATACTACAGTGGTTAAATAACTATTGCAAATAACAGTAAGCTAGCACATGAATCTTTGTGTACTTGTACTGATGTACAACACATAAGCGTAGTTGTGTTCCATACAATATATACATGTATATACCTAATTTTTTGTAGGTCTAACCCCAACACACACACGTGAAATATATATATATATATATAAGTTCTTGATGTAAACAGCTCAAATGTATTCAGTATCACCCAACTTATTTTTATATGTTATAATATATACAATGTCTTTATTAATAGGAGTTGTTTAACAAAATCATAAATGTATGTGTAAGAAGGGCAGTGGATAGAGACTTAAATTTCTGTTTACCTAGTACTTGTAGCTGTAATATTATGTTTTGGCTCTGTAAATCAACTTGACATAGTTTTATCAACCTTTTTAGATATCTCTATAATAAACAACTTTAATAATACTGAATAATGTTTCTCAGTGAGAGTTCCATACACACAATATTAGGCTTAGATAGGTCATTATGTTGTAACATCAGTGTATATATAATAAACAGTTGCATGTTAATTAAGTTAAACAGTTTCAGACAGACATTTCTTAATTTTATGTAAACCAAATTTTTATTATAATGTTATTTTTGAAAAATATAATTGCAGCAGACATGTGGGATATAACCAGTCTTTATATCTCAAGTTCAACCATAGAAAGAATAAAAGGTGTGAAGTATTGGTTGTGTTTATTACTAACTATTTTAAAAGATGTAGGAAAAAATATACAATTTTTTGTTGTAATATTTGTAATGCTATAACCATTATAACTGAAATACAATGTTGATTTATTATGATCTGTTTCTTATAAATTGATGCCTGAAATGAGTCTTGCATGACCAGGTGATTATGGCACTCAGTTTGCAGTCTGAGAGTTACAAGTTCAAATCCCTGTCTCATCAAACATGTTTGTCTTTTAAGCCATAGAGGCATTATAATGTGATGGTCAATCCCACTATTTGATAGTAAAATAGTAGTTCAACAATTGGCAGTGTGTGGTAATAGCTGTTTTATCCTGTATTTTGCTGCTAAATTAAGGATGACTGGTGCAAATACCCTTATGTAGTGTTTCATAAACAAAGCTTGAAATCATTAGTCTAAAGCTTAAAAACATAAACAAATTGAAAAATTGCTAATGTAGTTCAGACTTCTATGATATATTAAGTTTAGTTAAAAAACAAAGTAGAAATGTAGCAAAAGAGTAGGTGAAAAATAATTTGGTGTACAAAAAAACTTGTTTTATTTAGTGTTAATATTTGAATTTTTTAATTATGTATTTAATGGAACATTTGAGCTGTATTTATCCATTTTAGAAGACAGATGGAGATGGTATACTATGACTATAAGCCAAAAACTTTTGTATTCTAATATACAAACAAAAATATATTTAATATTATTTAAAACATGTAGCAGAAAAGTTTCACAACTTTAACCAAGCCTAATTTAGGATCAGTGTTGTATACAAAAATAACTATTAAATTAGTATCATCTCAAATCTGATTTATTTAGTGGGTGTGTGTTTACAGTACATGTCTTGATACAAATAGCATAATATTTTACAGAGAAGTAATGAAGAAGACCTTAATGAAGAAGGGCTTGTTGAATCAGTTAAGGAGAAATCTGCTGAAAGAGACCAAGTGTAAGCTGAAGTTAAAATTAGAAATTGTTTCAGTTATTTTGATCATCAATTTTCTGATTACAAAAGTGTATTAAACAGCTGTTTCAAACTAATCATATTTTGAGCAGTTCACACAAATTCTTCATTTGTAACATTGACAAAACAAAAATGGGACTTTTTTTTTTGAAGAAGTGAATCCTTTTAAATATGAGTAGTACTTGTTAATTTTTCTTGGGTTTCAGAATGCATTATCAATCTATGAAAATTACAAGCTAAGTCACAAATTCTTTTACCAGCTACTTTTAAGATCTTTTTTTTTAATTTTGTTGCTATAGGCAAACTGTTACCCTGTATTTATCTGTGATGGGTACAGCACATTGTGTAGGTTTTTGCTTATATATAAACAAATAAAATATTTATCATAAAATTCATGAGACTGAAAACACTTTAAATATTTTTATCAGTTTTCTATGATTATCGTCTTTTTACTGTTAATTTAGTTCAATAAATCAACAGTTCTAAGCCAAAAGGTTAAACTTTTTAGAATGTTGCAATCCATATATGTTTTTCTTTTTGAGATAGCTTACATTTTCAACTTTGATAGTAGAAAAATTACTTTTTGTTCTGTGTTAAACTTTGCAAGATTTCTATTGATAGAAGAATGTTAGAAGTGATATATTTTTAGTTAAAGGACAAATAATATGTTAAACTCAATGCGTATTTGGGAAAAGATACATATTATAACTCTAAATTTATTATGATTTTCATACAGTTTAGTTTTTAGTAAATATTAAACATTGATTATACATGAAAACATGAAAAAAACACTACTTAAAAATTTTATCTGTACATCCAAAATTTTAGAAAGTCAGTCTAAATGAATAATTTGTATGGCTTTTAAAACACCTCTAAAATTGAATAAAAAGGTCTGTTAGACAGTACTTCTGGAATAAAATGTTACAAAGAAACTGTAACAGATTGTAGTTCTCTGGGCACCAAAGTCAAATAGCTGTAATGAACTATATGTAGAAAAAGATTTGTTGTTACTGATTATAACCATGTCTGTCAGTTATATAAAGTTGATTAGTAAAACAATCTCAATTTTTGAGGGGAATTCTGTGGTGGGTTTAATAAATGTAATGATATCCCACCCTATTGGTAAGGTAGGAGATGCAAAATTATAGATTCTTGCTTGTAGTTATGTTTCTGATTGGTTGTAACAGTGAAGTTAATTTTAGAGAATCCTGAAGGGAATAAATTGGTGCTCTGAGTGAAATAGCAACTGAGAATTTGAAAATGTTCTCTTTGATATTAAAATTTTCAACTTGGATAATAAAAAAAGTCTGAATTCTTAAGTATTTTTTATGCTGAGTTTATTGATGCATATTAGTAATGTAGTTGTTCAATTTACTATTAAATGTCACTGTAGAAAGTTGTATAGGAAGGTTTAAATTGAAATTTTATTAAAAATATAAATTGAACAGAATCTTGGGCCCCAATAGAGCTCAGTACTTGTATATAAAATACACGGTGCAATGCTTACCCCCTTTTCAAAATTAGCTATTCCTGTTCAGTGTCTGCCCTTCATGTGTGAACTTTTTCTTTGTGCATGCCACAAGCCTTCTTCTCCACTTTATTGGAATTGCAAGATTTCAACATATCTCTCATGCATGTCATCATACATTACATCCTCATCAGTAGTCTCATGTTATGTTCATGTGATGAATATGACTCCCTCTACACTCTTCTACTGAACTATCACTTCTCATTTAGTACTGTTTGAGCTCAGATGTGCTCTTTTGTATGCTTCAGGTTTGACTTTCTTTTTCCTCACAAAGTGGTTACTTTCATCTTAATTTCAATTCATTCAGCTTTATTAATATTTGTCAAATAATTCTAGTTGTCTTATTTCTGTACTGAGTTTTGATGAATGTTATGTAAATATCATGTAAATGTTATGTAAACAACAACCATGTTATGTCGTGTTTGAATTTCCATATTTATATTATTGTTTCGAGGTTTAAACCAGTGAAATTTAAAATAACGTTTTAGAATTAATTAAAATTCATTTAGAATTATTTATGTAAAAATTTCTAGAACTAGATAGATTAATCATTTGTATTGGCCTGGTGTCTGTACTCTGGAATTCTGGGAAGTTATGCGATTAGTATATAAACAGACGGCGATGCGAGGGAAGTAAGTCATCTGTTTTTACTCGGGTCAAGAAGTTTGAGAAAGTTTAAATGTTTGCCGTGTGATTATTCAAATTGAATTTGTGAATAGAGCTAGATCAACTAAAGCGGTGAATTTATTTTATTGCGCCAATCTTTATAATTCAGTCGAATTACGGATTATACTGAAAGCCAACACGTATTGGACTGTGAATTTTTTTGAAAATACCCATTCAAACTTCATAAATTTCTCCGTGGGACTAAATTCCCCGCCTAAATTGGAACTTTGGATTTCGGATTTGGACACTCATTCTGGATCATATTATTAAGCACAGGCCAGTACCTTTTTGTATTTTAAGTGGTTTTGAAGGTTGAAACTGGATATCTGTTATTGCTATTGGATAATTTATTTTGTGTCTATCACATATAAGTAGATCATTGTAATAAGTTATACAAGCTGCTATCTGTGTCTTTCTGTTGCGTTCAGTCCACATAAAAAACATAACAATGAACCTTTCCTGTATAGTGAAGTTTGAAATTAAAGTTACAGCTTTGGGTGTTACATCAATGACAAGCATTTTTTTTCTTGGGCCTCAGGTAAAGGCAACCTGAAAATATATTTACTTGCTTTTATATGTTGAGAGTTCAAAGTTACATGGCACAGTCTTTATCCCCAGACATAACCCAGGCTTGTTTTGATCCAGTTTGGTATGTGCAGACTTACATGGACTTTAATCATCTTTTTCTGCCTCAAGAGTTTGCCATTCCTTCACAATTTCCCCCTAAGAAGCCTCGTAGGCCTAATTTGGTTCATGTGGATTTTGTGTCTCAAGTTTATGATGTTTTATCCATTTCACCAGTTTTTCATTCACTTATTTTTACAGCTGGAACAATCTTCTCAACTCTTTCTGGTTTTTTTCCCCTTCCGTGATATTGTGGTTCATCCTGATCAATCTCCCTTGCAATTAAGTGAGAAAATTAGCATGCAGCATCACCCAAGGACTTCTGATTAATTTACCCTTTTTCCCCGTCATACAGTCTATCCATTTTTTATCAGCAGTTGTTAAGTTCCTTATTAGCTATTTGGATGCAGCTCCCAATTAAAATGTCAATTTTACCTGGACACAATATTTTTGCTTGTGTTTTTCCAGTCTTATATAGTATCATTCTTCCATGCACTTCCTATCCGAAGCTTTCCACAGAAATCCTAATGGATTTTCTGTAAATACTTTTCTCTTCTCTCCTCCATTTTAGCCTGCAAAATATTTTCAGTTCATATGTTATGTGCATGGTTTCTTTTTTGTTGGAATCTTATAGGTTGTGATGCCATATTGGCTCGGATCCATTTACCTTCGACATAACTCGGATTTACAAATGGTCACATTTTTGAGATGTTATGCCATTAATGTGGTGCCAAAAACTATCAAGCCTTGGGTGACTTGGTGTACCAAAAATCCACCCTTACAAATATTGAAGGCTGTTTTCGGTTAGAGCCTGGTGTCCTACCAATTTCTCTTTCTCAACCCTAACTTGTTCCTTCTACTTGGAATATTTTTTTCTTTTGAAGTGAATGTCAGTCAAGCACTGCCTTATCCTTTACACCTTCATTCAGTGCAACTTTCATTTCACTGTGCCCTTTTGTCTGCTCATGAGTTTCTATTATTTTTTGGATGTTGTTTTTCATGGTATCACTAGCTCATCTGAGATCCCTCCAGTGAGCATTTGTGAACAATAAAACCTTACTTGAGATCCTCTTTCCACCTCTCCTTTTCATCAGTGGGCATACTGCTTACTCCACTATGACTGAATTTACCATTTTCATTGATGCATTTCTTCAGAAATGGAGGGCATGGATTGATCATCATAAAATTTTGGACTGTTAGTCTCTGAGTGAAAGGGATTTGTAATTCACTGTTCTTAAACTTTTAGCTCTACATCAGGCATAATGTCAATTCTTTCTTCTCACACAACATTTTTGGCAATAGTTCTTTTGAATAATTCTACGGTGTGGCACATATCAGTCATCAAGGAAGCATCCAATCTAGAGATTTGTGCTTTTGAGTGTTAGATCTGATATACTGGGCCAACACTTCACTTTTTTCCTTTCTTCTCATTCTCATTGTAAGTTGGAGGAAGATTCTGCAATCTGGAATTTGGACACCACTTCCAATATGTTCTTTTCTCACTATCTCCATCATATCACAGTTTTCTCTTTTTCAGGATTTTGTCTACCATCTCTGTCTATTCTTCAGACTTCTATATGATTATTGCTGGTAAGTTTTTATTCATAATTTCTTTCAGGGACCTTTAACAACTTTTTAATACATGAATCCTGCTGGGTGGTGAGTGGTGTCTTACCAGGTATTCTTCAAATCTGCAATGTACAACCACTTTGACTTGTGCCTTATCTTTTCTGGCTTCACATGATCACCATGAAGACAAGATTGTTGAATGTGAATGCTCTTTCAGTATTTTGCTTTGTAAAATCTGGTTATTTGAAATAAGGTCTAAAATTTTGGAAACGAAATATCTATCAGGTTTTTTAGTTGCAATGTTACAAGTAATTCCATTTTTGTTAGAGTAAGGCAACTGCTAATTCTTTTCTAATGAAATAAATGAGGTTGGAAAAAAAATTAAGCATATGAAGCATGTCAGCAAAACCCAGTTTATGAGAATATTGTTTTTCAAAAATACTTATATGATAATGCTAAGTAAATAACTGTTGAAATAATTGTGAAAAATACCAGGAAAAAGTGCTTTTTTGGTAGTATATACATATGAAGAGCTATAAATTAATTTTAGTTTATTTAATGTATCTCTGTGCAGAATGTTTTATTAGACAGTATATGATTTTATTTGTTTTTAAACCCACAGAACAGAACCAAACATACCAAAAGTCACTGTATCTGAGGCAAAAGAGGAAACACAAACATCTGAGGAAGGGTCCTCTAATAAGGAGACTGAACTTGCCGTCAAAGAAGATTCATCGTTGGAAGTCTGTAAGGAAAGTCAGGTTGAAGTAATGGAAGATGAATGTCAGCAGGTTAATGAAACTAATCCACCACAAGAGTTACTAGTACCATCCAATCATTCAAACTGTAATGTTCCAAACCTCATCCGTAAGAAAATTTCAAACATAACTTTACTTCCAACATGACATACTTGATATAGAATTTTCTGTCTGTATTCAGCAGCACTTTGGCTTGTTTTCATTATCACAGAAGTCTATTGTACTTAAGGCTTTTATTTCCTGTTGATTCTTTAACACAAAAATTCCAATAATAGAGAGAGAGCTGTAATTTTCATTTTTAACAGTATCTTTTTTGAAAAGCCCCAAAGGAAAGTTACAAACACTATTTACACATTATGTTTACATTTTATATGTAAAATGTAGTCATTAAAATATGAATATTACTATTAAAATGCAACATTTATTTTTTATTGAAAGAACAAAATACTAATAGTCTAATAATAAACAGACAAAAATAAACTTTTTTTTTCAGAATAACACCAAATTTATATTTATATTAACATTTAACCATGACTTAACTTGTAACAATTAACATGCAGAGTGAGCTTTAACTGTTGTATGTTATGTTTGTAAAACAGTTCATTTGTTGTGGTTACTTGTTAAGTAACAAAGAACAATGTTTATTGTTGTGGTGGTTAGGGTGCTCAAGTTTGAGTCCCTGTTGCTGAAAATGATCATCCTCTATGGTCAATATCTGAATGTAAAAAATCTTGACATCCAAAATTATATTAAGTGAAAGTTTTTTGACTGAACAAAATTATGAACATAAACAACTCAGTATGTTGTAGTACTCCTCCCTGCTTGTAGAGTACAAATGGAAGCTCCTCAGAACTTATCTATTTTTAGTCACAATTTTGCAACAGACACAGTTGTAATGTCTCTGAAGTTTGTTGTTTTCTGTGGTTAGTAAGTGCTTTATATTTTAAATTGGTTTCAATGGGACTATCTCTGGCTTGTTAATTACACATAAAAATAGAGAACTTAGAAATATAAGTTACCCTTTTCTGTTAAATGGTTCTTGCTTCCTGTCATGGCTACTTTAGCATTTAAATAAATTTAAATTGATTTAAATTTGTAATATATTTCAATACAAAACTAATTTTTGGTAAGATTGGCCTTGACATTTGGTGGGTGAAGTGGTCACTTGTGCTTCGATCCAGCAGACAGTGCAGAGTTAATTGGTTATATTACACAAGTGAAGAACTTTTATATTGACTCTAATATCTTATCCATTCAACAGAAATTTGTGCACCATATTTTTTTCAATAAAAGTTTGTGTCTGTTTGAAAAACATCCTGCACTATTTTTTTCATTTCAAGTTAAATGTGATTTACCTTCTTTACAAATCTTAAGATTTTGATATGTTTTATCATTTTAATAGCACAAAAAAGTTAGCTGTTTTTAAGTTGGTCTGTTTGTTAGCAGTTGTAGAGAAAGTAGTTGGATTATGTTAACTTACAAATGCATTTTGTATAAGTAGGTACAAATTAAACATGCTTCACAGTTTATTTACTATGACAGCTATGGACTACCCAGCCACTGATAACATCTGATAAGGTTTAGGGAGTTGACCTAGAACTTTATCAAAGTAATTGTGAGGTAGTGTTTATGTGATGATTATTCATTAATTAGTTTTACATATTCCGAAAAATTTTCTGGTGAACTGGTAAACTTGTTTCTGCATGTTTTGGGTGTACACATAATCTGGTAAGGTGTTGTTTTTTATACCAAAAGCCAGTAATATGTTCTGCCAAGACAACTTTTAATTGCAGCAGTGATAGATTACAACAACTTCGTGAACAATGAAGGGATTGAAATGATTAATGAAGATCTCTCAGATGCTTCTTCACTTTCCCCTATCCGTGAGGAATTACCAGCTGATGTAGACATGAAACCAGGAGTTAAACACTATGTTCACACTCGTAACACCCGCTTAAATGTGATACTGAATCTTATTGTGGCATTGGCAGTTACTGCAGTGATTGGACTTGGTGTGGGACATTTCCTAGGTAGTTATAGATTGACTTTTGCTTTTTTATTTGATAAACCTTGAAGAATATGGTGTTGATATTGTTTGTTTTTTATCTTAGTTTATATATAAAATGATAGTTTCAGAATTTTGTGGAAAGGTAGGCATTTAAAAGATGGTTTGTTAGTTTTTGTAGATATAAGATATACTTAAAAGTAGTTTTTTGTATTTTTACTTTTGTATAAAATGTGTTTTTACAATCTCTCCTTTCCTTGAACATCTTTAAAACACTTCGGTATTTGTAAAAGAGTCTAATGGTAATTTTTAATTAATTCCCATTTTAATTCATGAGCACCTTTTCAGTATCATATATAGACATGCATATCAAATTTTAACCTTGAAGCAAAAATAATGATTCTAACTGTTTCAACAATTTTTTGAGCAGATTATTTTACAATTGATATTTTGTAGCATTTATTTAGTTTAATTCACAAAACCAAATGATGAAACTTGTACTTTTACATGGCTTCATGGAACCTTGTACATAAAAAAAAAAACAGAGAGAGATTGTAAAGAAATGTTTTACTATTCCCAAATTATTGTTTTTATTTAGTAAGAAACCATATCATCATCCTTTGAGAATATGGTTCCCAAAGTTTGGTAGTTTTTTCTATGTAATTTTCCTTCTCTTTCTATACCTTTTTAGGATGCTTTATCATTCTCATTTGTTTATGACCTCACAACGTGTAGTCAAAACAAAATTAATATGGATATACTTTTAAAATAGCTACAAGCAAGATTTAAATATTATTTGATGTACTTACACCAGTATGAAGTGAAAACGGTTTCAAGAAGCCACTTATTGTTTACTAGAAAAAGATATAGACCCAGCTTGTGCAGAGTAAAACATTTAAATATTTAGAAGACTTAGGAACAAACCACAATTCTGGAAATTTCATTATCTCTGTACACATTCTTTTCATACCTAAAAATATTTTTATGCTGAATTACATTTGTTTGGAAACTGTAGAAATCTTATTCTACGACAAGACATCAGGTAAGCCCTATTAGGTTTAGAGGGTATAGTAGGTAATGGCAAAATATTCTACTGATTCAGAACTTTATTTGTTGATTTTGAAAATTGTCAAGGTTATCATACTGAAAGAATACAGATAGATAAAAGTAATTTATTGAAAGAAAATTGTGTTTATCAAATGTAAGTCGATTTTGTTAACAGAAATTTTGTTGTGTAATCTCAACTGGTGCTGTTGTGATTGGGCAAATTAAGTCACCAACAAAATTTTGTCTTATTTTGCCATGCTTTTACTGATATTATTGTAGAAGTAATTTCTGCAATGCTGAAAAATCAAAATAAGTATGAATGAATATCATTTAATTTCACACTGATTGCTTATGTAAAATGGAACTTTCTGATTAGGATTAAAATGTTGAAATTCTAAACAAAACAATCAGTGATTTTTTTTATATTTTCAAAACCGGATCTCACAACATTTTTTTAAAGCTCACTGCATAAAAAATTATAGATAAACAAAATCAAATTGTATAAATATTTTAATTAAAACTAATTATTTAATGTTCTAAGTTGCATGCAATTTAGTCTAGTATTTTCATTCTCAGAAGGAAAAATAAAGAGATAACTTGCCTAATTAATTTTTCTTTTGTTTATTTTATCTCTGTCTTTGCATCATCTTCATTTTCTGTTTTGATGCTCCCTCCTCATTTGAGTAGATATCCTTTGATGGCAACTGGGCATTTCATAGTCGTTAGGATGCTAGACTGTGTATCCTAGTATCCATTGTTTGCATCCTTTTGACACACACAAAAAAAATACTATATTCTATTTTATAATCATCTTTTAGTCAACCTGCTGCCTTGGAAATGGAATGCTAGAACAACTTGTGAAATAATTAAGCATATAAGGGAAGTACTGTCTGTCATGAAGCAGTATAAATAACAGTATATTTTTCTCTTAGGTTGGTCAAATCAGTGGTGGTATCAGAAACAGGTGACCCGCAGTCAAGTCCTTAAACTGAAGCAGCTGGAAGAAGAATTGATCCAATGTATGAAACAAGAGAATCAACTAGCATCAGAGTTTCAGGGCTCTACAGTATGTAACACTAGGTTATAGAAGAAATATGTTGCATGAAAACAAGGTCTTGTGCGTAATATACTAGAATATTTATCCTAGCATCCTAGAAATACATATTTTGGGTTGCATTATAATAGTGTTGGTGAATTTCAACTATTCAGTTAGAGTAACTCAAGAATTATCCATGAGTGCTATTGACTTGCTGCCTTTCCTCTAGTCCAGTGTTTCTCAAATGATGGGTCATGACCTCTCATTGGGGTTGCAAACAGTTTTCCTGAGAAGTCTCAAGCTGTCTGTGATGATTCGACTTTTTGAGTTCTAGATGAGTCTGAGAGGCACACATCACTCTTGTTTATGATGATCTGTGCCAAAAAACATCAAGAATGTTTTCAGCCTTTTAGAAATGATGGAGGGCTATGATGTCCAAAGCTGGCTGAGAAATACTGCTCTAGAGTGTAGGTTCCAAATGAGATATGGCTAGTGCATATATAAGTCTTCTAGTCTTACACAAATGTCCAAAACAAACAAACCTGTCAGTGACCATTGATAGATTATAGCATATTTCAAATAGGACAATCTACATGTATGGTTAGTCTAAGGTATAAAAAGGTAGGTTTTAGTTAAGTAGCACTAATTGACTAATTATAGTTCTTTTCACATGTAAACAAAGTAATAGAAACATAAAATCTTATGACTTCATTGATCTAATGTTATAAGGTCAAATTATGAGGTAGCTACAAGGAATACACTTATTTTACTTATACAGTTGTACCAAAATAAAAATATATATATATTATAATTTTCCTGATATGTCAAACAGTTCTGTCCAGTATAAGTGAATAAAAATTGAGTTATGATAATTGTTTATACATCTAGTAATGTACTTTTGAGATGTATACTTGTGGGAAAATAATTTCTCTGCTGTGGTACAAATGGAATTAGGTTATGCCACAAGTGGTATATTACTAAACCTTGATCCTGGTAGCTGTCTATAAGTAAAATGTTTAAGGATATGTTTTTCTTCTGGTGTAAAGAAGGAAGCACATTTTTGTTTTGCATAATATAAGAATTAGTCAAAAGCTTTAGACACGGTAATTAAACACTCATAAAAGTGGCTTTATTATTAATGACAAGTCAAAATATATCTTTTTGAACTTCTCATTTTCAGTCTCATAAATTGGCTGTCATCAATCATTTTCAATCAAAATGTTTTTTGTTTTTTTTTAATTAAATGTTCTAGGTTTGCTATAAGAACTCAGAATATTGGAAACAAAGGTTTGAGGAATTATTTGATGAAAGTGAAGACCTAAGAGTACTCATGGAAAAGACTCAAGATCACCTACGAAAACAAAATCTGGGTATGATACCATTATCCCCTGTCTCAACTAACTGCCCATCTGATGTCAGCGAAGAGTTTCACAAGTTGAGGCTTGACTTACTTGTGAAACAAATGGAACATTTAAGGGTAAGGCATAATTGTTTTTTATGTATTTTTTATTTGTGTTTTTGAACTTGAAATGATGGTTTATTAATGTGCAGAACAATATATGTACTGCAATATTTATGGTGAGATATATATATATATATTTAAAAGTTAAGTGGATGTCATTCTCAGTACAGATGAGCATACAGTAAAATCATATATTATTATCACTGCAAGGTTGGCACCAGTCTGTTTCCATTGTAATACTTACTACCTATTCTCACAGGATTAGCTATTCTCTTTCATTGCTGCCCTCCATATGTGAACTTTTTACTTATCCATGCCACAAGCCTTCTTCTCCCCTTTATTGGAATCAAGTGATTCCAATGTATGTCTTATGTAAATCATCATACATCACCTCTTCATCAATAGGAACATAATAGTATACTCACAGCACTCCCTCTCTACTGGACTACCACTTCTTGTTTGGCAGCACTTGTATTTGGCCTTTTTTTTTTCTTTTGATATTCTTTACTGCTTTACATTCATATTCAGGGTATTCATGAAGTAGTCTTCATTTATTATAACTTCCATGTTTTCTGGAGTTTGAAATTTTGCTTTCATTTATTGCAGTCTATTCTATTCACATTGCAAAGCTGATGTTATCACTTTGGTTGGTCATTCGATAAGACTTAACATGGCTAGTCCTTCATTGGTTTAACTATGATATTTCCATACTGTTATCATTTCTATTTCATTTCATTAATCTTTTTTTTTTTTCACTTGTGGTTGGTGGAACCTCTGAATTGGGACCCACACAGACTTCTCCCAGTATTGTGTTTATATATTGTTAAGTTTCTTTTTTTATTCCATTTTACGGTTGTATTTTGTCCTGTATAGTTCAATTAGGCTTATCTAGTTACCATTATTTTCAATTTCACTGTAGTTCTGTTTTAAATTTCTTTATTATTTCTATTCATTGTCTTGTTTGGTTTGACCTTATTGCAATATTATATATCAGTTTGCCCATGATTTTACATACAGGTTTATATATACTAAGGTTACAGTTTTCTTCACTACTACATCCTACAAGATTCATTTCATTTTCTACACCATTTTCTTTGCTTTTTAATATGTTGACTAATTCATTTTGTATTTCTTAATAACTTTTCCTTTTACAGTTACTTTTGTTTCATAATTATTGCCATTCATTTCATTCAGCATATATTTATCTTGTTTAGTATTAATTTCATTTAGTTTATAATTTATTCTTTCCATTATCTAGTGTATTAGTTTCCCATAGTTTTATGGACAGGTTCATACCTCCACAGTTCCAGAGTTTTCTTCAGTTCATCATTATGAAGGATGAATTCCCTACGCCTTGTTTTCCCCATGTTTCACTGCATTAACTATTTCATTTTCTTTGAATTTTTTATAGTTTATACTTTTTACTATTACATGGATTTAATCTCTACTGTATACTTCTTACCATTTATTTCATTTATAATTTATCCTTTGTACCAGTAATTTTATATTCATGTGTTGGTCTCTGGAAGATAGTGTCTGCCATGCCTGCTTTCACCACTACTCACCTTCCTCATTTAATGTCCAAACCAATTTTCCAACGTCATAAAATTTTCAGTTCCCCCTGATCATATCATGAAATGCCTTCCATACTTCTACTGCAGTATCTGCTAGACATTTTCAGACATATTTTGCAGAATGTTATCTTTTGTCTCTTTTATATTAAGGTACTTAAAAGCTTTCAATTTTACCTTAATTTAACTTTAGACAGATTTCTCTCAGCATTTGCTGTTCTATATTCCCCTATATTCATTGTAGTGGTTTCTTGATTCTCTTGAGCTATTGATGCCTTTGGCTGAGATTGGTCCCACAGGTTCCTGTATGTTTTTCCACCCATCCTCTCTTCTCTCCATGTTGGAGTTTTGCCATCTCCAGTTCACTTCCTCCTCACATGGCTTATTTGCTTTTGGATAATATAGAATGTAATACTGTTGTTTTTTCTTTCCATTATTATTAGAGTTTTACAGCATGTTTGTTTCCTTCTCTTGTCTGGTTTTTGGAGCCATTGTTCATGTGGGTGGTACCTGTTCACACTTTACCTATTAGATTTAATCTTACAATATATTCATCTTCTTACATGTCATGTTTTGGTGCTCTTGTGTGGATCACAGTTTGTTTTCTTATACCACCACATTCTATTCATTGTAGTGGTTTCTTGATTCTCTTGAGCTATTGATGCCTTTGGCTGAGATTGGTCCCACAGGTTCCTGTATGTTTTTCCACCCATCCTCTTAGTTTCCTGGGTGATTTTCCTCATCTCTACCGTTTAGTACTAAGCCTTTCTGATTGCTACTTAATGACCAACTCAACCATGGTTTCTGTGACTTTTCCATCTCAGCTTTTACCACCACTACCTCTTTCTTTATCTCCCATTCTTGTTATCCACTTTGTTAACCAGAACTCCATCTAGACATTTACATTGTTCGTCTTCATTCTTGTCTCGTATTCAGTTCTTGACAAAGAGATCAAGTTATTACCTGCTCATAGCTTTCTTTAACTCTTTTTATATTCACTCTTCAGTGGCATTTATTGGAATAAATGGAACGTGTTCTGCATTTAATCTACAAGTCAGGAATTTCCTGCAGGTTAAATCACTGTTTTTTCAGGTGGCAGAATTTCTCCTCTGGTTTTTTTACCATGTATCTTCTGTCCCTTTGATCTTGGGTTATTATGCAGAACCCTTCCATACATTTGTGTTTTTTTTCCCAGAACTGCACAGTTTTATCTCACCTATTCTGTGTTTTTTTATGCTTCTTCCAAGTTAGTCATCTTCCCTGACTGCCTACCATTCCAACTTGTGATATTTTATTCCCTTGTATTACTTTTGTCTCCATCATTTTCCTCATATTCCATGTTTCACTTGCTCTTCAAGCATAATTCCTTCTCCTTTATGCCTGTGTAGGTTGGAGGTAAGGTTTGTTCCCTATGATGTTTCTTGGACATTTTTCCCACTCCCTCTCTTCTCCCCTCGGAGTGGATTCCTGTACGTGGTGAGGGGACCTCCCAGGGAAGGTTCTGTTCTGTCTGGTTACCTTCTCTGGGATCTAAACATCCACCCACGTGTTTGCCGTGCGTGGCGACCTGTGAAGGGGAAGAGAGGATCCTGGTGGTTGAGGGGTCCAACCCTAACACACCACTTTGGCCTCAAATTCCTCTAGACGGGCAGCCCTTGGGTCAATCGGCTGGTCCACCTGGGCTAGAGCCAACCAAGTACCAGTGTTGGAAGTTCTCAACGGGTGTTGTGGACATTGTGCCTGATGCTGGTGTTTGGGTATAGTGCTCACGAAACCCTGTCATTGCTGCATTGTCCTTGCATGACTTTGTAGTGCGTCCCCTTGTAGGGCTCCATGGTGGGTGGGGTCAGTGAGTACCGAAACTTTTTCTCTTTCCTATGGATCCTACAAAAAATTTAAATAAAATTGTAAAAAACAGTCAGTGGGTAAGCGACCACGTCTTGAATACTCAGAACGGCAATCTCCAACATCAGTAACACACGTACCTCATTTTCTGATATTGCATTCTCTTACAGAAAAACCTTTAGGGCAAATGTCCCCTTTTTTTATTCAAAAGGGGCTAGAGGGACTTGCTGGCTCTCCAAAGTCAGTAAAGAAGCTTCGATCTGGTGACATATTGGTTGAAACATCCACATCCCAACACAGTGAACTCCTCTTGAAATCAAAGGCAATTGGCGATATACCTATTGAGGTTACACCCCATGCTACTTTGAATACTTCACAAGGAGTCATTGAAAGGGATTTGAAGAATGTTCCTGAATCAGAGATTCTCGCTGGTCTCTCCACTCAAGGAGTTTCTGCAGTGAGGCGCATCTCCACTCGCAAAGATGGAGTTACACTGCCAACAAATACCCTCGTTTTAACATTCACTTCACCACGTGCACCCGCCACCATCAAAGCAGGTTATCTCATTTGCAGGGTTCGGCCACCCATTCCAAACCCTCTTCGATGTTTTCAATGTCAGAGATTCGGCCACTCAAAGACATCTTGTCGTGGTTCCCTGAATGTGCTCGTTGTGGCACTGTTGGTTGATCAACATGTGCCCACCCTGTCTTTGTCACTCAACCACCCTTGGAGGCCGTAGCCATCCGTATTTCCTTGGGTCGTACCATCACTGTTTGTTCTCTGTACCTGTCCCCTGGAGAGGCATATGATCAATCAGACCTGGATGCTCTCATTGAACAGTTGCCATCTCCATTTCTAATCCTGGGGGATTTTAATGGACACCTCTGGGGAAGTGCTGTTATTGATGGGAGGGGTCGATCTGTAGAGCAGATGCTCTCTGATCACAATCTTTCTCTTTTCAATACTGGTTCTTCCACTTACTTTCATGCACCAAGTCAGTCCTTCACCACCATTGATCTCTCAGTTTGCTCCCCTTCATTATTCTCCCATTTTTCATGGAGGGTTGACAGTAATCCACTAGGCAGTGATCATTTTCCGATCCTTTTGAGAGAGACTGGCCGTGGTCGATGCCACCCTACCCGCGTGCCCCGGTGGAAGCTGGATCAGGCAGACTGGTCCACTTTCACTGCTCTCACAGAACTTGATCCTGCCATCGTAGATCAGCCATCAATAGATGACTGTGTTGCAGCGGTAACTGATTGTATTATACATGCAGCTGCTCAATGTATTCCTAAAACCTCGACACATTTCCCACGATATCCTCGTTCATGGTGGAATTCTGCTTGCAACTTAGCATGGAAGGCTCAAAAATGGGCCTGGGATACTTTTCGTAGATATCCCACACTTTCAAATCGGGTTGCTTTCCAACGGGCCCGAGCACATGCTAGGTGGGTAAGACATCAAAGCCAGAAGGAATCTTGGATTAAGTTCACAACCAGCATATCTTCTACCACCAGTTCCAAGATCATATGGGACAAGAATCGAAAGGTTAATGGGCACTACTATTCTGTTCCCCTCTCGATCTTACTCTCTGATGGTCAGGAGGTGACTGATGTTCGGAACATCGCTAACACTCTAGGTGAAAGCTTTTGCCGGGTATCTAGCACTTCTGCTTGTTCCTCCACCTTCCTGGCCATCAAGATTCGGGCAGAGCGATCACCTCTTTCCTTTCAAACTGACTGTTTCTTTGACTATAATAGTCCCTTTACCCTGGTGGAACTAAAAATGGCCCTTCATCGGTCTGCCAGTACATCTGTTGGACCTGATGATATTCATTATGACATGTTGCACCATCTATCTCCTGCTTCTCTTGATGTCCTTCTGATTATCTTCAACCGGATATGGCAGGAGAATGTTTTTCCTGATGCCTGGCACCAGGCTATTATTTTACCTTTCTCTAAGCCAGGGAAAGATCCGAAGATTCCTTCAAACTATCGTCCAATTGCTCTGACGAGCTGTCTCTGTAAGACCTTAGAAAGGATGGTTAATGCTCGTCTTGTTTGGTTCCTTGAATCAAACAACCTCCTCTTGCCCACCCAGTGTGGATTCCGTCAACAGCACCTCACCATAGACTACCTAATTCGTCTTGAAACATCTATCAGAGAGGCCTTTCTCAACTGCCAACACCTTGTATCGATATTCTTTGACATAGAGAAGGCTTACGACACAACATGGAGGTATGGCATTTTGCGAGACCTCCATACATATGGGTTACGTGGCCATCTACCCATGTTTATTAAAAATTTTTTAATGGACAGGAGATTCCAAGTTTGTGTAGGTTTGGCACTTTCACGTTCTTTTATACAGGAACTTGGAGTCCCTCAAGGTTGTATATTGAGTGTCACAATATACTTCGAAACTTCGTTCCTTACCAAAGCATCCCACCTGGGAATGTGTTTTCTTTCCTCGGTGGGCAGTACTTTTTCAGAACAGACGATCTGTCATTGCTCCGTTTGGCCTTCGCATCTGGGTGCAATTGGATGAATTGGGTCTGTCCTTGGATAATATTGCAGATTCCACAGGTCGACGCATCCCACCATGACTTATTACAGCCCCCAAGTGTGACCTTTCTTTCAGTCACCAAAAAAAGGCGGATACTCCAGACTGGAAGTACCGTCTTTTATTCAATGAATATCTTTCAAACAATCATTCAGTTCCCATTTATACAGATGATTCCAAATCAGGTAATTCAGTGGGCTCTGCTATGGGTCAGTAGTTGTGCGTAGAATCCCCTCTACAGCTTCTGTGTTCACTGCTGAACTGTATGCCATATCTCTTGCCCTGGATCATATTGCAGCTGAGCAGTACTCCAACTGCACTGTTTATACTGACTCGCTTAGTTCTACACTTGCCTTGGAATCACTTCACATTAGCTCACATCCTATTCTCGCAGATATTTGAAACCGACTGGCCCATTTCTCATTAGCAGCTACTTCAATCCAGTTTTTCTGGATACCAGGCCATGTTGGTATTCGTGGGAACGAGCTTGCAGACATGGCAGCTAAATATGTCTGTCTCAGCACCATCACCTCTATGCCTATTCCGTACATGGACTATGGTGTTGTCTTCAAGGCTCGGCTCTGTGCCAGTTGGCAGTTCACTTGGAGTGAACAACGCAACAACAGACTTTTTCAAATCAAACCCAAAATTGTAAAGTTCGGAGGGAAGAAGTTGTTCTCACTAGGCTACGCATTGGTCACAGTTTTTTAACTCATCATTTTCTTTTATCTGGAACTGATGCACCAATGTGTAGTTTGTGTAACACTGAAATCACTATCAGCCACGTTTTACTTTCTTGCCATCGTTACAATTCTCAACGACGGCAATAGTTTAAACATATTTTTTCCCAGCGTCAGTCTGTAACATTAGACAGAGTTATTGGTCATGGTGACTCTGTCCACCTTAATAACGTTTTTAATTTTTTAATGGCCGTTAATCTTTTTAATATCATTTAAGTGTGGTATATTTATTTATTACACCTTTTTAATTGTGGCTCCTTTTTTACAGTTTTATTCTCTCTCATTCAATGTGACATTAAACAATGGCCAGAACATTAAATAACTCGACACCAGGACTGGAAAGGCCAACTTCAGGTGACTAACGCTTCTGTATGAACTGTCTGTTTGAACTACTCGTTAGTCTTCCTGGCGAGTTACTATTATACTTTCGCTGCATATCATTTCACACTTTTACAACCTTTTTGTACTGGCCATATTGACTCATAACCCGGAACCAGGACGGAAAGACCTACTTCAGGTGGCTGACGGTGGTTTATATACTACCTGTTAGTCTTCCTTGCGGGTTATGATCATTCCCACTCTGCTACAGGTTGTCCTTTACAACTTTGTTGACTGGATGTCGTCATTGGTTTTTGCACCATTTCCTGTTTTAATTGCCATTTTGCTTTTATCTTCAATTACCTTTACACATTTTACTCCATTTACTTGACTTTTATCTTTTTACTGGACATTTGGCTACTCATTATTACGATTTTGCTGAGTGTCTTTTAAAACTTTTATTCCATTACATTTTGATAATAGCTACTATGACACATAACCCGGAACCAGGACTGGAAAGGCCAACTTCAGGTGACTGACGGTGGTTCTTGAACTTATTCGTTAGTCTTCCTGGCGGGTTATGATCATTATTATTATGCTATGAGTAAATAGTTTATAACTTTGAAGACTGAATGTTTTAATTGCTGTTTTGTTATTACCTTCATTTACTTTTACAAATTTTACTCCATTTATGTGACTTTTCTCTTTTTACTGAACATTTGGCTACTCATTGTTGTGATTTTACTGTATGTCTTATAATACTTCTATTATTTTACATTTTGATACTGGTCGCTGTGACACATAACCCAGAATCAGGACTGGAAAGACCAACTTCAGGTGACTGACGGTGGGTCTTGTACCTGCCTGTTAGTTTTCCTGGTGGGTTATGATTATACCTTTTTGATAGAGTAAATACCTTACCACTTTTTACACTCTACCTTCTATCTTAACCTTGTAGACTAGGTGTCAACATTGGTTTTATACTTTTTTGTTTTACCTTCATTTCCATTTATGTCTTTTACTACATTTTTACCGGTTGTTTGGCACAGATAGCCTCGTTGCTTTGTGCCATAAAACACTAAATCAATCAATTAAAACCCTCTCTTCTCTTATATCTGGATCTTTCTTTCCTACCCAAGACATCAGTGGCTGTAGGAGTTATCTTTTTTAGTTTGATTCTCTTCTTTTCATTTCCCATCTTTATCCTTGTTCCAATCCAGGTCAGCTATTATGTATGGTATCTGCTTTTTGTTGTTCTGTTGCTCATATGGTTTCTTTCCATGGTTCATGATCCTGCCTTTTATTCTTAGCATTATTCACTGTGTGAATACTGTTTAATAGTGAGCAGTACCTGACTAGGTATTCTTCAGTTGAAATCTGCACTGCATAACCATGTTAAATATCGTACTATCTTCCATGGCTTTGCAGTGCTCACCTGTGAGCTAAGGTGTTCTATAAAATGGCATTTAATAACCTTGAGATATTTTTATTTGATAAACATGCCTGATCCAGACCATACTACCCATGAACTTTATGGGTAAACAGGAAGAGGATAACTGCCCATCCTTGCCATGCTTTGACTGAATAAATTGGTATGGTTTGCTCTCTGGTAGTGATATTCCTCTAGACTCTCCTTCACAAATTCACTTTTCTTTGTTCTTTTGGAGTGTAGGAGTCCTTACCACATTCCAATATTAAACTGCTGTATTGGTTGATTATGGAGGCATATTCCAGAATGCAGAATGGTATCCACAAAAAATATATGGCTCAACAACTCTGAAGACCATGTCTCATCTACATCAGTAGAACATTACCATCCTATCATCAACTGATTGGTTCATGTATCTTCCTCCCTTGATTTCCTAAGTCAGTGTTATTTGTCACATCAGTAGTGTATGGGATTTTTGTGGTTATATATTTGGCTATCCCTCATTGTTTCTTCTTACAGGGATGTTATTGCCATCTAGAAGGTCCTGGTCTGTTTCATGGGTGGGGGAACTTATTGCATGTGAAAGATATACTTTTGATACCAGATGTCTAGTTCTTGGTCTGATAGCTCTGAGATAATTCTTGTGCCATACCAGAATTTGGAATGATGTTGTGATACCATATTACAACCACTGAAACTGGGCCATAGAAAGTGTAGTTTCTCCCTTTCATTTGGGATTCCTAATCCTAATGATATGTGGATGTTGGTACCCTGTGGTCTTATGTTGGATTTGAAGTATACCAATCAATCTAAGTCTTTACACAGTTTTTGGGTTGTGTGTCATTCTCCCTCGATATTCTATATCAGTATTATGGGTCACATCAGTAGTATGTGGGACTTTTGTGGTTGTATATTTGTTTATCCTTCATTGTCTCTTCCTACAGGGATGTTATTACCACTTGGAAGGTCCCAATCTGTTTCATGAGCAAGGGAGTTTTTTGCTTGAGAATGACATACTTTTGATATCAGATCTCAAGTTCCTGGACTGATACCTGTACGATAATTCTTGTGCCATACAAGAAATTGGAGTGGTTCTCAATTCTTTAGCACTTGGGTTTGAGGTCAAGATGATGTGGTTCTCACTCTACCCTCACAAGGAGGTTGGTACCCCATGATGAGAGTTTGGATGTAGTTGACTTACAAAATATGGTCCAGCTATTCTACATCCAGGGTTACATCTTTGTTTGCCAGCGTTTCTCATTATGGAATTAAATTACAATAACTTTTTCTGGTTACAATCACTTTCTTGCTGCATTCTTTCCCACTCAGATGTGGAACTCTCATATTCTGCCCTGTTATTTTACACATTCCACATATGGACAAAAAGTATACCTGGGTCAGAAGTGTTGCAGTTTCCATCTTCTCATCTGACTCTCTCATGTACAGAGTTATCCATTGGATGCTTTCAGGGGAGTATGTTTGTTCTTCCTTTTCACTAATCTCTTCTCCTAATCATTTTGAGACTCTACAGAAGTACATTAGAAGCTATAATTTTTCCTTTTCTGAAAATATATTTCCAATAGGTACTTCCTACCATTTCTCCCCATATGCTTCCAGTGCTTTCTTTTTCTGCCAGACTTCAAAGTGATGGTCCAGTGGAAGTGCACAGAGGGTATCACATGAGTGTGCTATGCTCCTATCAGTGGAGCAATATTAACTTTGTGTATTTTAACAGAAGTTGGTAAGCTTTCAGTAAACATGACACGTTTGCAGTGCAGGTGCAAAACAAAAGAATGCAGAAATATGAAATAAAATAGCCAGTACTTTTTTGTTCTTTGAATTCATCAAATAGTTTTAACTTTTATTCCTTTCACAGCTGTTTACTTTTAATTTTATGAATCTTTTGCATGTACTTTGGACCAATGTCTTTCATCAGAGTAGTAAATCACAATGAGATTTCATTAGCTATTTGTTGTAGACACCACAAACAAAGTAAAAATTCATGATGTTTGCAGTCATTATTGGGCCACACTTTTTTTTCAGTTAGTTATTTTTTTAGGTGAACATTCATGTTTTTTTCAAGTATGCATTTTAGAACACAAAAAATATATCAGGGACTAGAATAAAATGTTCCAAAAGTATTATAATTTGCCTGCCTTTCTAACTAAGATATAAACAGGTTTTAAAACATTCCATAACTGCTGCTAGAAAATAACTTTACAGAAAGATCTTTTTCTTAAATACTCTCTTTTACTGCTAAGTATAAACAAATTATCTAAATATTCCCATACATTATAATATGATCTTTCTGCTGGTTATAAACATGTCCATCAGAATAAATGCTATAAATAATCACAAAACACAGGAGAGTAAAGTCTAGGCTTTTTTCAATACTTCCTTTTCAAATTAAGAAATTAATACTTAGATATCATAATTATATTTTGGAGTCAAATTTTATTGGGTTTGTTAAGAATGGTATATAAATTAATTTAAAAAAATTATTTATATTGTTCACAATGCATTTGTTTTTTTTTTCCTTATGTTTTCTAAACTGTAAAAATAGATAAACATTTTACTGTAGTATTTATTATTTCAGTTTCTTAAAACGTATGAGGAAGTGAAACATCAAGAAAAGGAATCTCGCAAACGTCTCCAGGTTTTGGAGAGTGAAAATACAGAGCTAAAGGCAAAGCTGGAGGAAGAAGAGGAAGATGACAAGGTACTGGAGCAAACAGTTAGTAAACTTAGTGAAGAAAATGTAGAGCTTAAAGCTAAGTTAGTGGAAGAAGAAGAAAATGATAAGATGCTGGAGCAGAGAGTTAATAAGCTCAATAAAGAGAATGTAGAACTAAAAGCTAAACTGGAGGAAGAAGAGGAAGATGATAAGTTACTGGAGCAAAAAGTTAGTAAACTTAGTGAAGAAAATGTAGAGCTCAAAGCTAAGCTAGTAGAAGAAGATGACAAGATTTTAGTGGAGCTAGAGCAAAAAATTGAAATCCTTATGAAAGAAAACAACTTACTTAAGGTTCAGCTTTACTTAAATGATGATGATGAGAAAGATAGTCTTACCAGCTTGAAAAGGAAGGCTCGTAATTTACAATTTGAAAATATAGAGCTGAAGAAAACATTGGAACAACTTCGGTCCCAGCACTTGCAGTCGACTGTTCCAAGTGATTTAGGTGACCAGACTCAAAATATAGATACAGATAAAACAGAAAGTAAATTAAAGTTAGAATCTTTAAGGAATCAGATCAATGCTCTGGTTAGAGAAAACAGGCATCTTAAAGCAAGTATTGTTCAGTTAAAGTACACTCTGTCTTACCAAACAGAAGAGGAACAACAACAACGATTAAATGAACTGCAGCATGAAAACCAAGACTTAAAAGATGAGATTGGAAGACTCCAATATATAAAATCCCCTACCACAGAACATCCTTCCCTTGATGTGCCCCTCAGCGACAAAGACGTAGGTACAGATCATAAAGCTGAAAATGCACCTGGAGATACAGTAGAGTCTTTGCTTCAGATGTTGGATGATGCAAAACAGGAGTCTAGACGATGGAAAAAACTTTATGAAGAAATTAAAGCAGAATTAGAAAAGAACAATGCCTTTTTGAATGGTACATCTGTTCCTTGGCTTTTGCCACATGTAAATTGGACTGAAGCAGTTATCACTGGATTTTCTAATGGCACCAAAACTGTTACAGACATCATAACTTCGGTTCTTGACCATATATCAAAACACAGTATGGCAGATACTAACGTTATTAATGCACAACTAAATATAACTGAAGGAGTACTTGAAGACTTTCAACAAAAACTAACAGAAAAGTGGAAAGAGTTGCAGAAGATCATAGAGTCAAAGCAATATCAGCAGTTCAACAGCAATTCTCAGAAATTAATCTTCAAAATGTCACAAGCTTTACATAATGCAGTTCAGAAAGTGCAAGATGTTGCAGCAAGGTTCTATAAGAACCATAAACCTTTAGAGGCTCAGATTGACAAGTTGACTGCAAAAGTTTTGAAAATCATGGAAAGACAAGAGGAACGATGGACAGAGATGAAAATGAAATGGACAAGAAAGCTATCAAAAGACCAGGTCTTGCTTGACACAGGTGTAAATGAAGATGGTCGTGATGACTACATGATGGTTGATCATCAAGATGAAAATGATAATCAGAAGACTATACTTGAAAACATGAAATATGAAAACAGAAAAGAAGAATCCAAGAACTCGGGACGAACGGAGCTATGACTAGGTGAAGAAGGACAGTGCTGGTGAAGTTCATACACCATCTTTCTTTAAGACCAAACACCAATAAATGAAATAGAACTATTAGCACAAAGATACTTATGTGATTAGATTTAGGAGAGATATATGGGCTAAAAAAATTGTACACACAAGAAAAAATTGATCCAGTTGTTAAAACTTAAGAATATAAGTTCTGTAGGGAAAAGAGCTTATTACATGTGATAATTTAGAAGCAAAAAGAAAAGCATGAAGAGTAGTTCAAGGAATTTCATGTTGTGAGGTACCTTGACTTACAGTTTATCTGTTAAAGATTCCATTAGTGGCATGTGTTTAAAATCATATACAAGCATACATGTTTGTGATGTGTTTAGCTTAGTGAAAGTAATTGTACTTTTGTGTAATTAGTCTAAATAATTACATGATTGCCCTTCTTTCCATTGGCTAATTTTGGCTGATTCTAATAGGACCAATTTTTATTATTATTATTTCGGATTTATTTCAATATCTTTTTTGTTTTCTTTTTGCTCTGTTTTACTATACAGAATGAAATGCTTATTTTTGTAAAGTTTCACACTTTAAAAATAATACATAACAGGTTCCAGTTTCTTCAATTCAGCAAATGGTAATTAGTTGGCTTCATGTAATGAAGGCATTCCTCTTTTATGGTTTTTAACAAACACCTAAAGAAGCAGATACGTAAGACCATGGTTAAATACTAAAGATTAGTTGCATTATGGTTTTAAAGGATAGTGTGTTTTTTAACTCCTTGTTTTAGAACAATTTTCTTAGCTATTGTATGTTGTTCAGAACCTGTGCAAATTCACTGCTTTGTGTACAATATATTTGTCACAAATGCACAATAACTGCATTTTAGACATTGTTCTATACACTTATACAGAGTTACTCTACAATGAATCATTTTATAAGAGATTATATTGTCTACTTCATATGAACTCGTACAATAATTGGTACAGAGGCGTTATTAAACATTTCCTCTGCTGTTTACACAAAGGTGAACTAATTACATATAAACATATGTTAATTTTAATGTAACACCTCTTTTACCTTATTATGTATATTTTTAAATACACATCATGTTGCTCGTACACTCCAACCCTGATTGTACCTAACCTTGTAAGCTTGTGCTAGATGTATATTACTGTTTGTTGTCTTGGAAGAACGTTTTAGACTTTTAAAAGTTCATGTATAAAATTAAATACACTTTAGCTTTATACACAAATTAGTATTGAATGTACTTCATTGCTCTGTAGATTAAAGCCTTTCACTTTGTCAATGCATGATATTTAACAGGATCTTCAAGTATTATAATTAGTGTATTAGTGGATATTTATATTTATTAGTGTGCAGAAAATATAAATATATCAGACTAAACTAAGAGCTTTAGATTAATGTTTATGAGATGTGCACCAGTCTTCAATAAAATTCTGATTGCCATGAAATGGGTTAAAACATCAGACATCACACATTTATAACTTCAGGATTTTCGTACATTCAAGCTTTTAATATTTTCTGTATGTTTCCACTCTTGACAGTGTATTTACTGAAACATAATGCATTTTTTAAAAAAAAGCCTCATAGAGTACCATAGTTTTTTAACAGTTTGTTCTCTTAAACCTGAGTAAAATGCTTATTTGCTTAATTGTACAGTATGTATAACATGTTTTAGAAGAATGATTCTTTTATGAGAGTGACCTAATTGATTCATAGAGAGTATATAAATATTTTAGCATTATTTCATTGTAAATTTTTCCAAACAATACAGTTAACTTATTTATTAGAGAATCTTATGATGCACTTTTCTAGTTGTTCAAAGAAAGTTTAAAGTCAGTTTTAATGTTCCTAAATAGCCTATAGTAGAGATATTTTAATAATAGCATCATTAAGCTAATTTTTGAGAATTTTAAAACATAATTTTGCCCCTGCTTACACATTTTTACCACACCCAATTTGTCACATAAATTAGTGTTTAAGTTATTGACATTATTCGTACACAGTCATTATAGCCTTTTAGTGTCATTAAAATATTATTAAAAGAAGCATTAGAAATTTATTGAGTTATTTAAATGTTTGTTTATCTAACATGTTAAGCAGTTATGTGTTAAAGTTGATTTACTGGAAGAAAAAAATCACATTAGAGTGAAAAGTAGAACATGAACATTTTTACCTGTAGCACAAAACTGAAACTTTAAAGGTATTGGTGTAAGTCTAATGAAGAGGATAAAGTATGTCCAAGCATTATTAGTACTCTTTGTTCTCCAACACTTACCTTGAAATCCCATAGAAAATATCATAGGAGCAACTTAAGATATTTTTCAAATAAGTCACCTATTTTTAAGCTACTTGCATTTGCATAAGGTTATTAAAGATACAGAAATTATCTTTATCATAAATTATGTGTTACAGTAGTTGTAATATCAGTGAAAAATACAGTGCACTTATGAAGAAATACAATATTAATGAACTTGTCACTTTGTATGTAATTAAAATTGTATTATCAAATTTGCTCAAGTTTTTCAGAGTTTCTGCATGGCTGTAAAAAAAGAAAAAAATATTCCTTGAAGTAAGTTTGGTGTGAGATGTTGCTGGTCTGAAGATTGTTTATTGACTCTTCCCATTTCAGGAACTCTGTATGATCTTGGGTAATTGCCATTCTACTTGTGACTGAATATCTTTTTACACTTTCTATTACAGAGATCTTTATAGTTATCAGTGAGCAAAGTTGGATTTGTTATATTGAGTTGTTTTATAATTTTTTAATGTTATCTCAGTTTTTAAAGTAGATTCTCCAAATTGAAAGTGTTATTCCAAAAAAATGTATTCATTGTGCATTTTTTTTATTAAAGCTTAACCTTAAGTTACCAACAGTTTATCACATCTATGCATCTGACATAAAGTTTTAAAAATGTTACATATCTTTACCAAAAAAAATGTTTCAGCTAAAGGTGGATATTATGGCATTGAAATTATTTCAATATTCTGAGCAGTGATATAAACTTTAGAAATTTTATGTTCAGGTTACACATAAACACAAAAACTGATAACCAGTTGGGGAAAAAAAACAAAAAGCTTGGTGCACATTATGTATATTCAGTGTTATTAAAATTCAGTTTCTATTGAAAAATGTGTTTGCTTAAAATAAGCTTTTACAAATAACCCTCTGTTGAGTAAAATACTTTAATACTTTTGTAATTTTTTGTAGAAACTATTTTTTACTTCAGTAATACTGTAATACTAAATTTTTAAAAACCATGTGGTGCACATCTGCATTAATTTTATCAACTTTGTAAAACTCAATAATGTAAGTCATATAATAAAAAGGATTGAAATTCTAAAATTACAAAGTTATTGAACCAGAACTTTATTTCAAAATTCTAAGTTCAGGGTTTCTATTAACCCTTAAACAGCAGGAATGTTGTAGGTAGCAACATCAATTGATGATGACCATCATTTAAGGGTGAATGTGCAACTACTGTCATGTATGTTTTCTTTCGTAACAGTTATGGTGGTCAGTTATTAGTTAAACATAAGTAGTTATCCATTTGTTAAGCACATATTTTAATATAAATTATAGTAAATTTTCAAGAGTTAACCTAGCTTTTCATAATCTTCTGGAATATTAAATTATCATGTAATTGACTTGATTACCCAAAATATTTTGTGAATTGTGGATATTTATTAGTATCATAAGTATTAGTAAATAATATTAACAGCTCATAGAGATTATAAGGGTGGTTTCCAATAATTTAAAAGTTCTTAATTTCATAACACAGTTTTGTTGGCATTACTTCAATTATTTCTGGTATTTTAAAAATCAAAAAAATGTTTCCTTCGATGCTTGTCAAGGAATATATTTTTGGTATGGAGATATGAAACTTCAGCATTTTGTTTAATTCTGTTTACAGTTGAAAACTTGAATGAAAATGTCTACTAATTTGGCAGTTACAATTTTTAGTTGAAAATTACAATGTAAAAAATGTTATAGTAACACTGCTTCAAATTTGAACAATATTCATGCATAATTTGTTTCATTTAAAACAGGAAACTTTAGTAAAGCTTTCTCGATTTTATCATGGGTTTTATTTTTTTAAAGCAAATAAACAGTTGATGGTGCAGTTCAAAATATTTTTTTCTTAAAGTTTTTTTCATGTTTATGTAACATCTTTTAATGTTTTTAATTAAAGGAGAATTCTGATGTTTATATTTTTAAAGTAGTGTAAGTGAAACAGTGCAAAGAAGAAAATTAATGCACTTGCATTGAAAGGTTATTTTTTTATGCAGTTCAACGAAAAAGGAATTTTGAAAGTATATTTAAATGTTCATGTTTTTTAACTTAAGTAGTGTTAAAAATACAAACTTGTTATCTGTATTAAAAATTTGTTTCAAAACATTAAATCATAAATATGTCAAATTTTACACATTTACAAAAATAGTATCAGATTAATTAATAAAATATTATGTTTTAAATTTTTTTGAAATCTCTATTACTTTTCAAAGTGTTACATGTGTAGATACCTTTTTTTTTAACTGGACTAAACACCAGAGCTCTCACTAATTTTTCAAACTTAAATTTATAAGAAACAATAATGATAAAGAGGTCCTAGCTATCTAGTTGAATAGAAAAAACTCAAAATATTGTGGAGAAGATGAAATTTACTTGTTTCAGTAGAATAATGAATACATGGAATAAATAATCAGTTAAACACGAAGGAAATGAAGTAATATTTGGATGGTTTTTATATACTCCTGAGGTTTATTTAAAAATTCACATTTCTATTGTATTTGAATTATAGATATGTTTTATGTTATTGGAATATATAGAAATATAACTGAAAAACAGACAATGTAAATTTCCTTTAAGTTTTTACAGATCAAAAACTTTGAAGCTCCCCAATGACACAGCAGTATGTCTGTGAACTTACAATACTAAAAACCAGTTTTTGATACCCATGGTGGGCAGAGCAGATAACCATTTGTGTAGCTGTGTGCTTAATTACATGTAACAAAACTTTGAAGTTAAAGTAAGTGAAATTGCAACAGAAAATTTTGACAATTGCACACAATTTTGTATATTGTCAGCATTAAAAGAGTTGTTGATTATATATCTGGTCCAGATCTAGTGTTTCCTTGCAAATGTGTATAGCATGGAACAAACGTTACCATGAAGTTGGTACTTAAGAAAATACAATGAACACAACTGAAATCAGTTTGTTATTCTTTGTTTCAGAATAGCAGACAGAAACATAATCATATTCCAAATGAAACAACTGTATCATCTATTTTGCCTATAACAGATTCTCAATTCAATAATGGCAAATGAAATTTAACAAAAAAAACAGATTGTACTGTTTTCATGAAATGATGTAACTTAACAAATTCCTAGTTTTATAATAACAAATGATGTTTTTTAGATCAGAAATGTTTTATAAATTATCTTATAAAAAAGGTACTCTGAAAATATAAGGAAAACTGGTAGTTTTATAATTTACTTAAGCAACTTTAATAAAATTATAAAATTGAATACACTTAATCTGGTTGCACATACTTAGAATTTGATTTCTTAAAATGGAAAGAAAACATTTCAAAATACTTAAGCACTGAGTTCTGAAATGAATGTTAAAACATAGTTCTTGTGTATAGATAGCTACACGTAAAAAGGCTGAAAACTAATTTGTATGTAGAAACGAGTGTAAATGTTGCACAAATACAATAAACAATTTAAAATTTGCTTTCCAAGGTGTGATCTAAGTGTAATAAATGTACGTACAAAGTTCATTTTAATTATGGTTGTTTACTTTGTAGTCAATGAGAGTAAAAAATAAAGAAGCAAGTTTTGTCTCAGGTTTTGGTGAGAGAAATATTGTTGATGTGGTTTGCCTTGCTGTTGTGCTCTGCTTCTGTGATAATGTACAAGTTTTGAAGCTCTCTAGAGCACTAACAACATCTGTAGATCTTAAAAGTTTAGATCTAATAAACCAGAGTGTAAAATCTGTTATATTTCGCAGAATTCTCATGTTTTGTGATGCTTATAGCAAAATTTAATTACACATGATAAAATATTACATACTGTAACTCCTTGAGCACATGAAAACCAAATACAAGAAAGAATACAGTGTTTATTGAAAACATCTTAACCATTATGAGTCTCATCAAAAACTTTTTACAGTTGCAAAACAACTCATTCATTGCATGTTGTACATCTAACTAATATAAAAACTAGTGTGTGTCACTCTACAACTTGCTCGTTTTCTCAAAACGGAGTCATAAAAGCCAAAATGCATTTTTTAAGATAGTTTAATTACTATCTACCCATTGCAATTTAGTGAAGGATGTGTAATGAAGCCTCACAAGTTAGTACTTATTGGTATAAGAAGACTATAAAGTAAATATGTATTGTGGGATCACCAAGTGCATAAAATCATCATTGCAATTTTAAACTTTAAATTGTTTCTGAATTAAACTATTTTCTTCTGTTATATCACCAACTTTTATAATTAAAAGAGCAAACCTCTTTATTCAACATAAAATCTACATTAAGAAATTGATATTTTTTCAGTTTCATTGTCTGTATATTTCATTTTATGCTTTCAATACATAGAGTAACAACAATATTAGGTTATACTTTTGTTGCTAAGCAACATGGCATTGGAATGTAGTGTTACCAGAACACTGACTTTTCTATATATTAGAAGTTGTTAAGCTACCTGTTTTTTACAAGTAATTATTCTGTGAATATCACACAAATTCATTTTGTGAGTGATCATAATTTTGATTGGCTTACAAAGAAATTTACTGACATTTGACTACACTTTTCTTCCCCTTTATTGGTCAAGCTTGATTTCACAAAATTTATTTCAGTTAGCCATGAAATGTGAGGTTATGGTACACTATTGAGGTGGTAATATCTGCTTTGTCATTTGTGGCAGGCTATATTTCTAGTGTTTAATGAATATCACCCAGTATAAAGTAAATAAAGAAAGCTGACAGTTGAACACTGTAAATTATAATCAAAATTGGATATTTTTTGTGTAGATAATTTACCCTTTATACTTTGAATAACCTACATTTTCTTTTAGTAAAGTTATTTATACAAAGCATTTTTATAGAATATTGAATTTATTTTTTACTTAAGGTTTATAAAGTTTTTTTTTTTGGTTTTATGTCTTAATATATAATTTTTTTAATTTTTTTGTTTCTATAAAGAAAGAAGTTTAGTTAAATAATTATCAAAAACTATTAGTGTATTAAAGGGAATGAACAACATGTATATTTTTAACAGAGTCTAATTAACAACCAACAGTAATATCAACATTCTTCATCATTTTATGACATTAATGTAGTTAAACAATAACTGTTAAAGGGTGGTGACTTCACAATATGCCTTGTGCAAAAAAATTCAGAACTGGACAACCATTAACATATAACTAGAAATTAGTGCTTTGAAAATGTAAAACTGGTCTTTCATATTTATTTTCAAGAGTACATTACAGGAAAATTCTTAATAATTTGTAATTCATAAAATTTTATATTGATATATTAACATCAATCTTCATGAATACTGAACAATAAATCTGAAAAAGTTTAATTTTGTGGGAGAATTTCAGGAAAAAGCAGGACTTCTTCTGTCAGCTGATACAAAGAAATTTATAAAAAATATGAACATGAACAGAAAAAAAAACATTTGAAGAAAGCAATGTGTTTGAAAATATATTGTTGTTTGGTTTATATACACATATATAATCTTTTTTTCCCCATGTTGGTATCACATATTACATAATGCATGATTTTATTGTATCATGTTGAATAGATTGAATATCTCCCCTCTGACACATCTTATAGAAATGAAAAATGTCAGAAAACACTCACTTTGATAGCAGTCTTTTTCTTGTACTCAATGAAATAACAAGGAATGTTTGTGTCTAGTTAAAAGAAAATTCCTGTAGCTACTTAGTGAACCTGAGTGCTCTGTTGTGCTGGATGAATGCAAAACCAAATATTTTTGCTGATGTTGCATTGCAATCAGTTTCCTTTATTTAAACACAAAAGCTATGCAATTTTCCTTCTTGAAAATTACATGAATGACAAAATGTAGTTGTAAATGGTCCACTAGATAATCATATTACATACATGCTATGTTCCAAAGCATTGGGTTGACTGTGCATTTTATTTATTTATTCACTACTATTTTTTAAGAAATTTACTGTTGAACTGTTTCAGTGGGTATCTGCTAGTTTCCTATAACTGCAGCCAGAATAATAATAATGACTTATTTGTTGAGAGAAAACAAGAAAGGGAAGTCCAAGAAGAGAGAAAAGTAAGTGAAACAGTTTCTTGCATGGAAGATAGGCCTATTTGTAGATTTTTTTCTCTACCAGTGTTTTCGATGGTTCAGATGATTATGGTGGTAGACGACAGTAAGTAGAATATTTTATACCTCTGATTCTGTGTTGCTTTGTAGTGTATTTAAAAAAGCTACCACAAAACTACTACTATGAGGGCTCATTAAAACGTAATAATATCAGTGTGTAACACAATATAGTGGATGTTTTCAAGTGTGTCAGTGTTCAAAGATCTTTTATTTAGTTGCTTCAGAACTTATGATGGGTTATATGAAAAAAACCAAAACGTATCTTTAGGTGTACCATAAACAACAAAGGGTGACTACACTATATTGCTGGACAGTGATTTGTAATGTGAAACAACTGCCAAGATGAATTCTGATAAAAAAGGAAAGTTATCATGCTGTTCAATAAGTAAATGAAAATTCCTTGAAATGGCCTAAAGCACTGAGGAGTTTCTGTGTTAACTCATGAATACGAGACCAGAAAGGAGGACTTTTTTTTTTTAAATCATAGGAAGGTGAATCTGAGGCATTGATTACTTCTAAGGTATGATGTCAGTTGGGTTTATGAAGTAGTTGCATATATGGCATCATCTTAAGATTGTGTATAAGTGCCTTTACCAGTAATCTGAATATGTCAACCTTTTAAAATGTTTGAGTCATACACAGTTTGGTATGAATCGGGAAATAAAACACTTTCAGATAATAAGGTTTTATTAATGGATGATGCTGTCCAGTTACATATGACAATGGACTATGTGAATGATACAATAGGTACTTCAAATTGTGTCTTCTGGAATGTAGAGAGAGTCATTATCTGAGAAAACTGAGTTGCGCCCAAACTCTGAAGTGCATTTTCAGTGACCAGATAGAACCTGGAATGTTTGTTCAATGTACTGTATGATAGGTGAACATCACGAACTATTTACAGAATGATGAACAAGAGCAAAGAGATTGTAAGCTGCAATCCCTTTTGTGTTTGTTCAATAATCTGTATGGCCTAAATGATGAAGAAATAAAGTTTGTGCTGATTAATTATTAGCAGAGGCTGAAACTGTTTCTGGGATATTGCATTCAAATTACAAACCAGTAATGGGTAATTCAAAATTTATAGGGTGAGCTGAGATATTTTTTACTAAGATGTAACATTAGTTTTAGTGGATTTCAAAATGAAGTTTGCATATGTGACACTTTGTATATACAGAAGTAAAGAAAAACTTTCCAAAAAAGTAAATGTAAGGATAGCTAATATTAAACCTTGAAAAACTGCAAACAGAGCAGCAAGGATGGCATTTGCATAATCTCTACGTAGCAGAATGTTAACAGACAAAAGTAGGATAAAACAAACTTAATTGTGATGAAATAATTATATATATGTTGATATATTAATTCTCACATACCGTGTTTCTCCAATAATAAGACCTAGTGTGATTTTTGGGGATAGTTTTAATATAAGTCCTAGTTAAGAGTAGCAGGAAGAGGAAAGAAATTAAAAATTAATTTATTAATTAGTTTAATAGTTAGTTAATTAGTTTGTTTAAGTATTAATCAGTTAGTTTAATAGTTTAATAATAGTTTATTTTAAATGGTTAGTTTGATAGTTTAATAATTTTTTAAATATATCAAAATAAGACATCCCCCCAAAATAAGCCCTAGTGTCATATTTTGGAGTGAAAATTAATATAAGCCCTGACTTATTTTCAGAGAAACATGGTATGCTACTATGTAGAAATGATGCAAAGTCTACTGTGAGGGAAGTTGTAGCTACAAACGTATCAACAGAATGAGGAGAATGGCAGTTAGATTGGATGAAAAAGTCTACCCGTCATAAATCAATAGACCAACCAATAAAGATGTTCAGTGCAGGGCAACCCACACCAACTTGGAATGAACATGCAACAAATGAATTTGGGCAGCAGAAGACCATTTCAAAAATCACTTATCTCAGTTACCAATAAGATAAAAGGGTTTGAGTGGAGTAAGGGGTTAAGGTGTTGCAATAATGAAGATTTGTAATGGTAATGTTACCCAAAAAGTCAAACTTTATTCCTTTTGCACAGAAAGGAGAAGACAGATTTGGAAAAAAGTCACCATAATCAATTATCCCCTCTTGTCTGTCCCAAATGTTTATCAAAAAGAACATCCATTAGTTGGCTTGCACTTTTTCTCTGTGTATCTATCAACTGACATGTGTTGGATATAAAGAGATTTCTGTCTGGTTGCCTTTTGCAAACTAGCAGCACATAGCAATTACCTGGTTTCATGCTTCAAATAATACAATAGTCGACTTTATATAATATCAGCATATAATACATTTGGAATGACTGTTGCCCATCAATGTAACGTTGACTTAATTTGTAGATTCAAGATCATTCTTTAGCATTGTCAACTTGGTTTTTTAGGGTATTGTCATTTCTAAATATTTCACTACATGATACTGATATTGTTTGTTTTTATTGCAGTAATTAACAAACTACACAGTTTTTGTAAACTTACATTTTGTTATTTGATATACAAGATGTCTGTAAGTTATTGGATCACACCAAATGAATTTGAGGTTTATGGCACATGGGAGACTAACTTTAAAAGGAGTTATTTGAAATCAAAATGCCTACGAACATGTCAGATATGGCACTGTTGTACGCCCAAATAATAAATTCAATTGCAATAGATGCTCTGGAGATGCTGGCATATATGACCTGTGCATAACCAGAAATTGATTACAGCCAGAAATTGTGACTGGACAAATCCGATATCTTAGCCTACCTCATTACACAACAGTTGTCTTACATAGTTCTTAGTCCAATCACTTAACCAGTGCTTCCATAAGTTTTGTAAAAACCTTGTATTTTGTCTAATGTTGGTTTCAATTTCCATTCAGTTTAGCCTGAGACAGATACAATACAATTGCTCCTGGAGATAAATGCATTTAGTTTTTTTTCATGAAACACTTAAGTTATTAATCTCAAGAAAATTTTCTTTCTCATGACTATATGTGCTTGTTTAATATTAGTTTGAACTGCCAGTTGTTAGAGTTTAAATTATATAATCATCAACTAGCGATACAATAATGTTTATTTTTACATATGCATGTACAAAAATCCTCAAAATAAAATGTATCAACAGTGTAAAAAGAATAATATATAGTACACTGAAAATATGACAAAAATACAGGGGAAAAAAGAATTTAATAACTTTGTCATTATGCAAAAAAATAAAAGATGGGTTTCACTAAATACCATACTTCTCTTTAAATATAATGATACTTGACAGTAAGAATAAAATTTTGCTTTACTGTTGTTCTTTATACCTAAAATCTCAAACATCTCATAGTAATAACAACATAATAAGCCCTTTCTTGTTCTAATTCTTCAATGAAGCATAATGGTTAATAAAGGATATTTATTTACTAGTGTTTAAACAAATTATAAAAGCTTTCAATCATATGAACTTAAAACAACATCCATTTTATTGGGTATATATAACAATTATACTTCAGTGAAAAACTTCAATAAGAGAACACAGGTTTAAAAAAACCAAAATGTTCAAAGAATTTACATCACTTCCTCTAACTGAAAATGGACTCCAATAATAATTTCTTATATTAACTTCATATATGTATTCATATAGATTTGTATTTTGTGCAATATTACTACTTCCTATTATAAATTCTCAATTTCTAATTGTAACAATGAGAAAAACTGATATTTAGTTTTATATATCACATATTTTATTAATACACTTCACACCATAAATCTAAGTTGTTCATGTCGTCAAGGCCTCATTGACAAGTGTAACACTAAGAAAAAGTTTACTAGTTTGCAAAAACTATTCTTTCACTACATCTTATTTTGCTAAAAGAAAGCTTAAATAATTTTTTATTAGTATGCATATGACATTACTGTGGTGTAATACCACAGAGTTCTATACTTGCACTGTAGAACAATAAATGTATAAATATATGATCTCATCTGACTTCATGAAACATAATATCCTGTTATGTTACTCTCTGTATAACCTTTGTATATTGTACTACCTTCGTGTATGCATTTAATATTTGCCATGTTCAAGGAACTCTAAACATTATATTCCACGTATAATCAATCTAACTTGCTGAAAGTCAGTTATTACAGTTGTATGTAAAAACAACTTTTCAAAAAATTGTATTGTTATTTAACATACATTTCTCACATTCCAAATTAAAGCTAATAACCAAACTATTGCATTAATAAAAATAAAAACGTTTAAACTACTTTTACAGACTCCTGTAAAGAAAACCATGAAAACTGACTACAGTAACCACCTTTACTTAAAGAAACAAGCAAAAAGATAAAAACAATATTTGGGTAGACACCACCACTCAATACATGGAACATGAGAGGATGCCATGCCACCTTTGAACATGCAATGGATTTTTATTTGTGAATGGTATCTGTTATTTTAGGTATAGTACAGAGTTAATCTTGATGTCTAATCTTGTGTTTCCAAAATCAAACAATTCAATAAAAAAAAAAATGTTTTCAGTGTTATGGTAACAAAAGAAAGTAGAATCCCAAGATACATATCCATGTAACTGAAAAACACATTTGGCATCACATATTACCTTACGAGTTTGCTGTACATGTAGGTTTGCTAAAGTGTTTTATTTTAATTATATTAAAAGATATTGAATGGTTCAATTTTTTGTGCACTTTATTATTTACTGTGTATTAATTTACAAAACAGTTAGCCACTATATTAAATATCATCCACTGATCGTCAGTTGGTCATCCACTTATCTGGTACAGTTTCACACGTGAGTGCTATCTAATAATATAATGTTTTGTTCTTCTTCCATATCTCTTTCAACTGTTTAATAAAGAAGTTTTCGAATTTTGGAATAAAGGATAGTAATATAAGATTTACTTTTCTGGACAGAAACTGGAACGAAACTTGTGCAGCATTCTTTTTTAAGACTCACATTCACACAGAATGGGGACAAAACTATCAGTGTCGAATGCATCATCAGAGAAATTCCTTTTAGGTTTTTCTGAAAACAGTACACTTCCTGAAGACATACTTATCACAGCCCAAGTATTCCTTATTGAGGTCCTACAGCAATCACTTCTTTGCAAAATATTTGAACAGATATGTTTCTCACTATACAAAATTAAATTAATCTCTCAGCTTTTCCACACTTCATACTCTATTCAAAGTGGACATCCAAGGAAACACTTCTTGTGTCACATTAAAGGTTTAGGTTGGATGACAGCAGTTACATGATGATGTTAAATTGAACATTTTGGGTGGTGAAAAGTCCCAAGTGGAGCTCTTTTACTGGACAGATATCCCCATTCTTTTCCTTATGAATTATTTCTGCCATGTAACTGTGCAATATGCAAAGTATGAAAACAATTACATTTCTCGTACTGGACACTGTGTGGTGAAGATTGTATAAGAAAAACAAAGTATAATAAAGGATGATATATTTGACTGACCATGAACATTAAGAGAAAAATTATTTCAATAATTATTCATTTAACATCTTCTTGTATGTCTTATCACTTCTTATTAATTCATACTCATATGTTTATATAATTTGCCTTCAAACCCTACTTTACTTTATCACTATAACCTTTCTCTTTCACTGTTTGACCTTTTGAACATTGTTATGCACCATGATTACCTTAAAAAAATACTTAGAAGAAGAAATACCAATTACCAAAGAGCTATTATCACCATGTTGAAAGATGGTGCCCTCCCATACACAGAATGAAGTGTACCCAATTTTTATTATCCTTTCATGTGTTCCCTCAAGACCAGTTCTGACTTTTCTACAGAAGACTATGCTATACTGTAGTATGGCATATTTATGCAGGACTATACTAACTTTTATATGAAGCAGGTCAAAATAGTCTTTCCATATAGTCAAAAACACATTTGGTTCAACTCCATTTTGCTCAATTTTCAAAACATTAAAATGTTAATAGATTTTATTTCTAATTTATTCAAATATTAGCTTCTGATGAAACAAAAATGAAATTTAAAACTATTAAAAAATTATTACTTTCTGAAAATGTGTATATCAACAGAAGAATACAACCATTAGTCTTATTTCATAAGACAAAATATTATAGAAAGTTAACATATATATAAATAACTGATATGAATTAATTAACACTTAAGAAAATTAAAACTTGAAATAAACAAAAACTAATCACCACTCCAAGACTAATTTCCATATAATATATTTTACTAAAGGTCAATGCTTGAGTATAACAATAAACTTTCCTTTATATAAATTTATACTATCATAAACTTTCAAGTTTATAACAAATAATAAGAAAGTAAATAAAAATACTTGTCCTTGCAAAACTTAGTAACAAAATATTATTACTGCCACTATATTAATATACTCAGTAAATTCACACAAAATGCCTATAGGAATTATACTACCGTCCGAGAAACACTGACTCATGACTGCAGCTTTCATTTAAAGCAAGCTTTACGAATATGAATTCACTTTATCAGAACAACTGAATTTTTAGGCTGAAATTAAGCAAAGTTTACAAGAGTATGTAATTAAATCAATATAAAACAGCTAATGATGTGAAAGAAGCTTCCCACTGATAATAATTAAGTTTGGCCTTCATCTGCAGAATCTTCTACAAATTCATCAGATTGACTTGAGGTACTTGACATGCGTACATCACATACACTTTTATCTTCTTGAGAATACAATCTGGAAATATAAAAAGAAACATCCCTAAAGACAAATACATTATCTGAATTCAAAGGCATTTTCTAGTTTTTGAAACAAGTAATAAGTTATTTTTAAAACGTTCTTGAAATTTATTTTATATACACTGTCACATACTCCTCCAAAGTGGCTTTTTTAAAGGATTGGCAATTCTAATTCTACAGAGCAGTGACACCTTTTAACTTACAGAGCCTATACCAAGTGAAGTGTTCTGATTTTAATACTATATGTTGTTATATGTTTTTCACATGTGGTCTATTACACCATGTCAGTTTCACTTATAAATTGATACCAAATAAAAAACAATTGCAAAAATGATTCTATAAGAATAATCAAAGAATTTATATAAATAATAACAGGTTTTAAAGAATTGAAACAAATCTCTGTATTAAGCTTAAAATATCAAACAAGTCTGATACTAAACACTGATATATATACATGTGTATAATGTGTGCTAGCTTTTAATTTATTGAATCCTTATAAAATATTGAGTAACAGAGTAAATAATATGTTTCATTAACAAAGCTTAAAACACACGTTAAAGTTCAGTACCTATTGTTTCCAAGAAGAAATGGATCTATGATTAAATTCATGGAACTCCAGCCAGATGCCTTGGATATCCCTGTCCACAACTTACCCAAAGCCTGACAAAACTTTATTCCCATCTCTTCCAAGTGGTTAACATTCAGGTGATAACCCTAAGTAGAAACACCACATTTAGAAGTAAAATAATACATATCAAAATAAAAATACAAACAAAACTCTCCCATAATATTTACTGTATTTTGAATAATATTACATTAAAAAATAAACTGGTCAGATCCAAACAAAGAACCATTTCTGTGTAGATCTTTTACTTATTTATAAGTATAAAGCACAAAATGTACAGACCATCTTAGAATCAAATTAACTATTATCATGCTAAATGTATCTATAAACTGGACTTAATACATGATTTTAAGTAAATAAATAGGTTTGAGAAGCTTTTACAGAAATGAATAAAAACCCTACAACCAAAGCACTTTTGAAAGATGGACCTTTCGTCTTTCAGAAGTAAAATGAAGGTCCACTTTTCAAAAGTGCTCAAGTTATAGGATTTTTAACTTATTTCTGTGCAGACTCAACAGACATATTACACATTATAATTGTTATACAAAATCTATAAAAACAAGAAATATATGTTTGTTATGACCAAAAAACAGTACAAAATAAAAAATGTTGCACTAATTGAAAGAGTCCCATGACATGTGGGACATAAAAATGTACCCTAGATTTTGGAGGTGACTAAGATCCTTTCAATTAATGGAGCAATTATTTATTTTTTTATTTTGTCTTGTTTTTAGTTATAACAAACAAATACAATTTGTCAGAGGTTTGGATTTGTTGTTCTTAATGAAGTCCTTCATTCTGATTTTAGTTCACTTAACTCTATCAGTATTAATGTTCTCTAAAAATATATACATATATTTTCCAAGTCATATTAAGTGCATAACAAAAAAGCAGTGCAAATTTAAATACATCTACTTCACCATTTGAAGACCAGAATGAGACACCTACTACACAAAAAAACTTCCCTAAATGTAAAGAAGTGTCTGTAATCAAATTAGATTATGTTAAATATGTAAAGCTAACCTTTAAAACTTGATAAACAGATAAACAAAATATAACTTATGAAGAAACACTGATCTTTGAAAGTACTGATATTTTTCAAGTGTTTTTCTTTGAGCTATAAAACTATTCATCAGTCAGGCAGTTAGCAGGAAATGCCCTCTTCAGGAGACATTTGTATAAATACAAGAGAACAAATAAAAGTAATGAAAATATGTTTAAAAACTCACCACTGAGGAGCTGCACAGAACATACTTTTCTATGTGATACCCAACATAATGCATTATTTATCATTTACATCCAAGGTTTCATTATTTTTTGTGAATCATAAACACAATGTTTCACCACCACAACCATTTCACAAAAATAGTTCCGTTCAACATTCCAGACAAAATAAAACTTACAGCATATATACCCTGATCACAACCTCCATATGTACATTCCATTGTGTAGCTCATAGCAACACCAAATTGCCTCCAAACTGTAACCCGACCTGTGCCTTCTCTGTTTCTCTCAACAGCAAAGTTACAGTTCTCCAAATTAAAAGCAGGTGCCATGTGATGTAAGAGAACTGGAAGACTCTACACATAGAGGAAAAATTATCATTTTTTTCCCCCAACATTTTGTTTTAAAGATATCATTAGTAAAATAAAAACAACAATTTATAAACGTCACAATAATAATAATAATGAAACATTCTTTTCTGCAGGTATTGTTTTTTTTGTTTTTTTGCTATAAAAACCCCCATTTGTAAAAGTGTTCTATTGAACTTTTATTTTTTTTTGGTTTAAGTAAAATGTAAAATTTTGTTATCTACAACTTTATGACAAAACTTACAGTGATTAGCAAAGCCACACCAACTGACGAGTATGACTAAACTGAACTACCTCATAACAATGACTGTCTGGTTTTTCTCTATCACAAGACCACCAGGACTGGGAAGGACTACAACCGTATAGAAACACATTTTTTCTTCGAGAATGACCATGGTAATCACAATATAACTGAAAATAAAGCAAAAAATACCAATAACAATTAAGTTAACTTTGAAATAATAAAAATTAAACATTAATTCGTATGGAAATACAAGTTTTGTATGCATACAATATATGGAAAACATCTGTTTTTATGGTAAAGCCACTTATACTATCTGCTCTCATCCCTCATTTTGAACTACTGACCTGCTTCACTCTACCACCCATCATATATGCTAAGAAATTTACTGTCACTCTTAAAATGCACATACAGTACTTGAAGACAAGACACAGTATTAAAAATAATTATGGAAACAATAATCAAAGATGATGTGAAAATGAAAGGCAGCAAAGTAATACTTTTCCTAAATGAAAAGGTGTTTCTGATAGGAACTTTCCTCCACTCACACATTTAGATTTTCTTGTTTTATACTGCCCTCTATTAGCAAACGTTTTTGAATGCTTGCCCTGAGCCTTCAACTCGCCCTCTGATGAAATCCAAAGTTCCAATACATCTCTCATGTAAATTACTAAGTATCATATTCCTACTAATAGGAAAGCACTACTATCATGTAAAGTACGTGACTCCCTCTACATGTCACCACCAAACTATCACTGAAGTTTGGTAAAAGATGCCAACACCATAGATAGTGGGGAGAAAGAATGGGAAGTATGAGTAGTGAAAAGTACCCACTGGAAATACATTTGCATTTAAGAAAATTATAACATCCAATATGGCACTATCCATCTGCTCCCAAGATTAGTTTAAATCCCACACTGAATTGGAGAAAAGACCAGTGCAATGAAAGCCATATGTGTGTCCCCAAGAAGTGAACAAAAGACACATTTTAATTGAGAGGAATAGATCGGAAGATTTGAGGAGAGGCACCACACCACATCTGAGCTAGGTATCTCTTTGCCATGAAAAGTGAAAAGGACCAAACATGGTGAAACAAGAAAAGAGCTCATCTGCATGGAAGAGTACAGTGCAACAAAGAGATATAAAAGAAGTATAATCACTAAATCTCAAACTGAAAGGTGGGTAAGAGATCATGTGCCCCCATGTGTAGAGTGGCTAGGGCATGATAGACCACACTTGGCAAGTCAACTGCATCCAAAACTTCACTCACGTGGTACCAACATCATTGCAAGGGTAGGATAAGGGCCTATACCAGCTATACCTTAAGACTTAAGGTCTAGAAGAAATCTATCAGAAAATTCAAGGAACTCACAGAGCAGCCTAATTCCAAGTATCCTGAAATGAGTCATCAAAATATGAAGAAAGTCCACTGCATGCACTCAATCTTCAGGACCACAAACAAGATAAACACACCAAGTCATCAACATCATAATAACAAAAGCCCAGGACAGAAACAAAAGCAAGCAATTGGGAAATGAAGATGGAAAACCCAAAACCTGTGTACAGACTTGAGTGATTGATTCACTCAATCTCAAAAATCTAACTTGCTGGGTATCAACATCCACAAGAAGATAGGAGGAGAGCACCTAATCAAAGGGGTGTACTGCATTTAGGCACCTCAACTCCAGGAAAACCATCCACCTGGAGGGTCTTGTAACTCCCTCTACACCAGCAGAACACCACCTCCCTACTCTGACCAACAGGTTCAAACTATTAAATGGCAAGGACATCTGTACGCTACTTGGAGAAAGAGGAAAAATTGTACTGGAGTGTTGCAAGGGACTGTAAAACCTGAAACAGTGCAACAATAGATCTAAAACCTCAGTTTTAAAATCAGATCACACCAATTTATTCAATGAAGGCATGCCAAGGATGGGCTGCAATCCCATTCTGCTATACCCATACCATCAATGGGTGGTGCAGTCTGTATATTATGCAGACACAGAAAAAATAAAATATGGAATAATGCTACCCAACATCCAAAAATCAAGGATACAAAATAGAAAAGAGCCACATGAGACTTTTGGAGATATAGGCAACTGTTTGGTGAAAATCCCAGAAACCCCAAGACAATGATCAGGAGTGAAAAATGCTTCACTTGCAAAGATAGATGACTAAGGAAAAAGGGTGAGTGGAACAAATTAAACGTGAAGCTATTCTGCAACAGAAACCAGAAAACCTTGACAAGGACCTAATAAAAGCTAGGTGGGAAGACAGACAGCACAGGATAAAGCACTGGTGAGACAGCATAAAAAAAAGGGGGAGGATTATCTGTAGTTGAAGGAATTTAAGGAACCAAGATTTAGCATGCCAGGAAAGAGAAATATGAAGGATAGCACATGGAGACACACGGATAAAGGAGACCACCAGAAGAAGTCAATGGATGGAAGAGCAAACATAAAGGAATAGATAAAATCAATCCTAGCTGAAGGCATCAACAGCCAAGGCTTGAGAATAGGTAACTGGGAACTAAAACTCAGGTTGTTTGGATTGAGGGTGGTGAAAAGGTAACAATAAGGAGCATATCCAGATGCAGGGACCATACTGTTGGATTAACAAAATCCAGATGGGAAGGACAGACAACCAAGAGAATGAAAGCACCAGTGACATGATATGCTATAAAAAAAAAAAAAAATGATGTGTGTGTGTGGGTCCACTAGAGAAAACTCATAGTGCAAAAACAAAGGGAAAAAAATCATACATGTACAGAAGCAAAACCAAAAGACAGGGCTCTAAAAGATACACCATTCCAGGATGAGCAAACCTGTGTGGACTAGGTACAACAGCCAGTTGGAGCAGGAAGTCAAGAACTGTTTCAAACAGACATAGGCAAGACAAGTGATTCTAAAAAGGAGAAAGGAAATGAATGTGTAGCTGCAAAAAACATCACAGCAGTACTGCAGAAAACAGTGACAGACAGAGATATAAAGGGCAAAGTCAGGAAATGGAACCTGGAGCCATACATGGCTATGACAAAGTACAATGGGTCTTTCATAAGGAAAATCAGAGCCCTATTGAACAGAATTTACCCAAAACAACAAGGACACAGTAATCATGTCACACTCAGAACATCATAAAAACAGAACCATATATAGAACTGGGCAATGGATCTGGGAGAATATAGCAGTACAGCTCAAAAAAAGACCTGAACCACATGTGCAGGGTCAAAGATGAAAATAAAACACAGCAAAAAAGTTACAAAGGTGGATAAACCCAAAGCTTGTGAGGGACAGGCTTATCAATGTTGCCACCAAATTGGATGGTAAAAGAACAGTGTAAATCTGAACAAAAGCAAATAGGGACACAGTAGCAAAAAAATAAAATAACACATAACTGAGATATAAGCTAAAAAAAGTTATGAGGACTGAAGAGAATCATCAGGAAGCTTTGAGGAGTCACAAAATCTCCAGGAGGTGGGGGAGAATCAAACTCATCATTCAATGCCTGTAAAAGGTTAAAATAATACAGGAAGAATAAGAGCACAAACAGAAGGCAACATGCATTCTATATAGTGCTTATCTTTCCACCAACAAAGGCCAAAAAATCCCCTGAATTATCACCTGTGCCTGTGGCCAAAGATGTTGGAACAAACAAGAGATATGTTCTGAAGGTGCTAATAGCAACTTCAGAATTCATGCAAGATACAAAACCAGCAAAAATCTACAGTAAACATGGGTAAATCAAATGATCTCAAAGAAAAGTGAAAGGAAATTAAATGAACAATGTTAGAAAAGAGTTGAACCACATCTAGGGTAATAAATGTTTTAAAGAAAGATGTATGCACTTGGTTTGGTGGTTGTACATACAAAAAGTCACATGCATGATAGTAATGCTATTGGTGGAGAGGTGATGCATGGTGATTTACTTAAAAGATGTGTTGGAATCTGAGATTCCAACAGAGAAAGGGGTTGAAGGCTTGTAGCACGGATTCAAAAAAGTTCACAAGAAGAGGGAAGTGCAAAACAAGAAAATCTAATCTTGTAAGTATAGGAAGAGAACAGTATCAGAAGTACAGTCAAGTGATAATAGTTTACACTATAAATTGTCATTCAACCATTCATAAACTGCTACATCAGTATAAAGCCTATAAAGTACAAGCAATCATAACATGCTCAGTACTAGCAGTAGTTTGAATCCCATACAGACCCCAGGAATGAAATAGTATATGAAGAGATTTCGCTAGTAAAAAAAACCATATCCAAAAATTGTAGTAAGAATGCCACTTTCAGCAGGAGCTGTATGCAAGATTCCAAAACAAATTCGTGAAACTGGTATTGTTAATAATAAAAGTGATTGAGTGAAGCACTCTACACACGTTGTTTAATATATCAAAATGTATTCTTTACAAGACAGACAATGATGATCATGCCAATGATCTTGCTGTAAATACAGGTGGAACTGTTACCCTGAAAGTAGTAACACACACACACATTGACACAAAATTGTTACAGTTGCTATGAAACTACTCGAAAACTACTTCTGAGAAGAGATAACTAAATCAAAAAGTTGAAATGAGTGTTGGGCAACAAACATCAGAATTAGAAACAATGAAGACTTACATGAATCTAAAATTGAATTATTCAGCAACAATCAAAACTATTTTGTTTAATAACAGAAAGGAAAATGGTTTTATCATTCAATGTACACATGTAGTGGAGCTTATCAGGGATCTGTCCAAGTTTGGGTTACATCTCAATTAAAAGCTTTGGTTATCAACATAAAACTGATGGCAGACAAACTACTGAAAAAGCATAAGCAAATTGTGATCCACCATGTCATTCCCTCATAACTCACTGGGCAGGAATTCATTTTCCACCAAGACAATGATCCAAGGTATGCAGAAAATTTGGTTGAACAAATATTTTGGTGCTCAAGAACCAAACGGAACACTCAAGTTTTGTCCTGCACAAATTCCTGATATGAAAAGGCTGTATGTGCTTCTGTAAAAAATCACATCATGATCAAGAATCTTCACTGTTATCGGTGGAAATACATTTAAAACATTATCCCACAATCACACATTAAAAACAGTTGATTGGTTGGTTTTGTGTTTTATGGTGCCAAACATCTGGTAAAAAGTTAAAATTAAAGTAAAATTATTAAAATTCATAAAAGAAAATTAAGGTAACACAAAACAAAGTTTAATTTTTCAATTAAAAAGATAAATAGCATTAAATCCAATTTTTACATCTAGTGTTCAGTAGTAAGAGAAAAATTACACTAATACAAGTTGTAAAGGTCAGTGATGTCGAGAAACCCACTTGTTGAGAACTTTTATATGCAAAAACGGCTCTTCTTTGTGAACCTGACGATGACCGAAGAAGGTCGAAACGTTGTTCGCTCTTCTATTTGAAGTGTTTTCTGGGCCCAGAAGAGCCGTTTTTGCATATAAAAGTTGTAAAGGACTTTCTGTAGCATAATTGTAATGATCATAACTCACCAGGAAGACTAACAGGTAAGTTCTAAACCACTGTTAGTCACCTGAAGTTGGCTTTTCCAGTCATAGTTTTGAATTATTTGACATTATATCCATTTTCAGAAAGTAATAAAAGTTTCATAAGACTTGTAGCAAAATTTTAATTTTAACTCTCCAGGTTGACTAACGGGTAGTTCAAACAGCAGCATTAGACACATGAAGTTGGCCTTTCCAGTCCTGGTTTTCTGTTATTTGACGTTATGGCCATTTTTTAATTTCAAATCAAACTAGATGTACTTTGATTCTTAAAAGAGAATCAGATTAAAAAAGCTATAATCAATAAATTAAAAAACTTAAATAGCATTAAAATGATTAATGGCCTTTAAAAACTAAAAACATGTCTAAAGTGGTGTCACTATCATCAATAACACTGTTTAAAATTATGGATAAACCTTGGAACAGAAAATGCTTAAAATGGTGCCATCATTGAGAGTCGTAACAATGGCAAAACAATAAAATGTGACTTATTGTGACTTCAATGTTACACAGACAACATATTGGTGCATTAATCTCAGACAAAAGAAAACAACAAGTTAAAAAACTGTGACCTATGTGCAGTCTAGTTAGAACAACTTCATCTTTCCAATCCTTACAAGAGGGTTTTACTTGGTAAAACTTGTTTTCACATTGCTCACTCCAAGTTGGAGTTGAGCCTTGAATACAGGACCATAGTCCATGTACAGAACAAGCATTGCAGTTATAGTGCCAAGGCAGACAGATTTAGCTGAGGTGTCAGCGAGCTCATTCCCGTGAATTCCAACATGGCCCGTTACCCAGAAAAACTAGATAGAAGTAGATGTTAAAGAGAAATGGGTCAGTTAGTTTTGAATATCAGCAAGAACAGGGTGTGAACTAATATGAAATGATTCCATGGTCAGTAGAGAACTAGGTGAGTCAGTATAAATAGTGCAATTTGAGTACCGCTTAGCTTCTATGAGATCCAGGGCAAGAAAAGTGGCATACATTTCAGAAGTGAACACAGAAGCTGTAGAGGAGATACTGCATGTACCCATCAAACTACAATAAACCATGACAGGGCTCACACAGTCACCTGATTTCAAACCATCTGTATAAATAGGAAGTTCAAAACTTATATACAGAGTTTCATGAACCATCTTTGCATCTCTGCCATTTGCAACTGTCTTCACTATATACTTCAAAACTTTGTTCCTTACCAAAGCATCCCACCTGGGGTTGTGCTTTCCTTCCTCAGTGGGCCATACTTTTTCAAAACAGACGATCTGCCATTGTTCCTTTTGGCCTTTGTATCAAGATACAGTTGGATGAATTGAGTCTGTCTTTAATAACATTGCTGTATCCACTGGTCAGCCCATCCCACCATGACTTATTATAGTACCCAAATGTGACCTATCTTTAAGTCATCTGAGAAAAGCAGACACTCTCAATTGAAAATACTGTCTGCTATTTGCTGAACATCTTTTGAACCATCCTTCCATTCATATTTATACAGATGGTTTGAAATCAGGTAACAAGAACTTTCAAGCCTCAGGGTAAGTAATATTTTGAATCATTTTCAAATGTTGCACTGCTTTTTCTTCTAACTATTTAGAACAAGAACAAAAGTAGAAAGGGTGAGAGCCATTGCAACTGATGCCATGCAGGTCTGTTTCACACTCATATGCTTCATAGTCTTTGCCACTGCAACAAGCACACCTCAAAGAACAACAACATAACATCTTCAAGAGACCAAACTGGAAACATCTGAAAAAGTTTGAAATGTATGGCTGTACCTTGCAATTAAGATAACTTGCTCTGATGGTGGAAGGTGGATGCATTGATGTCAATGTCAGAATGAAGACATTGGTCAGCACCATAACTCCATCTTTGCGAGTGGAGATACACCTCGCTGCAGAAACTCCTTGGATAGAGAAACTAACAAGAATCTCTGACTCAAGGATGTTTGTCAAATCCCTCTCAACAATAACTCCTCGTGACCAATTCAAAGTAGCATAAGACATAAACTCAATAGGTATATCCCTAATTACCTTTGAACGCAAGAGGATTTCACTGAGTTGAGATGTGGATGTTTCCATCAATATGTCACCAGAGCAAAGCTTCTTTACTGACTATGGAGAGCCAGCAAGTCCATCTAGCCCCTTCTGAATGAAAAAGGGAGACATCTGCCCTAGAGGTTTGTCTAAAAGAGAATGTAGTATAAGAAAACAAGGTACAGGTAATACATATGTTGAAGATTGCAGCTCAGAATCTTCAGGACATGGTCATATACCTATGGAATATTTTTTCACCATTTTATTTAAGTTTTTATTTGGAGGATCCATAATAAAAAAAAGAATATTTCAGTGTCCATTGATCCCACTCACCATGGAGCCTTATGAGGGGATACACTACAATGCCAAACAAGGACACTGCAGCAATTCCAGAGTTTTGTGAGCACTACAACCAAACACTAGCATCAGATACAATGTCCACAACACCTGTTAAGAAAGTCCAACACTGGTACTTGGATAACCCTCACCCAAGTGGATCAGCCACTTCATCCAAGTAGAACCACCCCAAAGTCGCCCATCTATAGGAATTTGAGGCCAAATTGGTGTGTTAGGGTTGGACCCCTCAACCACCAGGATCCTCTCTTCCCCTTCATGGGTCACAACACACAGCAAATATACGGGTGGGTGTTTAGAGGTAAATGGAAAGAACAGAACCTGCCCCTGGGAGGTCTCCTCACCATGTACAGGAATCCACACCAAGATGGAGGGGAGAGAACAGGATATATGCTCAGGGTATATCAAACAGCTTACAAAGAAAACACTAACACATAACACAACTATGATAATGTGCCATTAATAAACTGTATACCACCTAACTGCAATTAGTCACTATTTGTGACTTTTATAGCTATATTGCTTGTGTAATTCCATAAATATTTTCCACAAATGGATATCAGAATCCAAATGTTAATCATATTTAAGACTTGTAAAAATATTATTGTAATATTTTTATAGAAAATATTAAAGTTCATTAGAGAGAAACATAACCTAATAACCAAATCATAAAACAAATTTTAAAAGTTTAAAAGTGATCAATAATAACAGTCAGAAATGATACTACAAAGCATTTGAATATTTACAATATAGAATTGTATTAGATAATACACTGACAGTCAAGCCCCATGGTTGATTTTACCATTTGATTCTGATGAACAAAAATAGTAAACGTTGTATCAAGAGTACATACAAAATGTACAATTGTAGAAATACATGAAATTATATTAACTTGATAATCATGCCATATACTTTTAATGTATTAAAACCTGATGAACAGAAAGGTATATGAACTGTGTACAATACAGAAACATGCAAGGTTATACCAACTTGATTCCACCTTAATGTGGATTTAAACACATTCAAACCAAACAATAAGTAGTTGTAAATTTTTTATTAAAATATATAAACTGTACAATCAAAAAACATAAGTTGTATTACAGATTATAGGGCAGACTTTGGTACATTTAAACCTTACAATCCTAAGTGGAAAAAATTGTAATACTCCTTAAGAAATGTGTATAATTACAGAAACGAGTAACATGAGCTTTATAATAAGGTTATAAGCTCAACTTTAATTCATCTAAACTTCTTTAATTAGAACAGTAAAAGTGATATTATAGCAAATAAAAACAACAACAAAATTAATAGCCAAAGCATAAATTAAATCTTAAAATACTGAAACTACAAGAAAAAAAACAGTAGGAGACACTATAAACACTGCCTCTAAATGTACAAACATAGGAAAATCTAAGGCACCAGCAGTATCTACCAGTATTACCAATAATTTATAAAATTTTCATTAACATTTTAAGATGTTTCAAACAACAAAAAAACTTTTAAACAGCCAACTTACAAGAGGAGTTTTCTCAATGGATTTCAAGTAGTAAAAAAGAGCCTTTGTATTAAATATTGATGGATGAAGTTTACTGTTAGGACTTATCCATTGTCGGTTGAGGTCTTCACCACTTAAGGAACACCGATAACTGGTAAAAAAAATGACTTTGACTTTATAAACCAGGTTTTTAATTTTTGAATCATCATCTAACAATAAAAAATAGATTAATAGGCAGGTATTACTGATAATATAAGCAATTTGAGATATTCCATTGTTCTGTTGAAAAAAATGTAAAAAGTAAGATTTAATACACTAAACATATCAAAACCTTTGTATATCTTTTTCTTACCTCCCATTAATTACTCCATCTGGATTTAACATAGGAACTATCTTAAAAATCATCATTTCCCTTAGCCTTTGGGCAGATGGTTTATTTCCAAGTAGAAAATCCACAGTTCCTAGAAAATAAGCAACTGGTAGGTCAATGTTGTGTCAAACATTGAATAAAAGATGGATTACTTAAAGAAAGTAGCTGGGATGAAAACTATGAATACTTAAAGAAAGTAGCTGGGATGAAAACTATGATTACTTAAAGAAAATAGCTGGGATGAAAACTATGAATACAAAAACTCAGAAAAGTTTTAAACTTCCCATGATGACTTATCAACCACATCCAATAACTTTATTACAGACATCTATAATGAAAATTGTTGTTTCAGAATTAGTTATAATTGCCAGTTATGTTTTTGATGGTTTTGAAACATAAATGAGAAAGAATACCTATGACATTTTATGTGATGAAATCATGAACAATTTTAAAAAAACTATCAATTTAGTTTTCACTACTGGGTGGAAAGACTCAACAAAACCTGGGTTCATTAAAGTCTGATTTACTAAGCAGAACTATTGATATGTACACATATTTATTTAAATTCATCAATTTCTTTAATTAATGAAACACATTATTCAATTAAACAGTCAATGCAAGTGTTTTTCAGTGGTGTAAGTCACTTTTATATTATTTGTAAATTTGTACTTAGGACAAAAACTCAGAGCAATATTGCCTCGTTAGATAACAATCAAAACAGTTTATGTTGCAGTCCAGAAAAAGAAAAAAAAAGATATTCTGCTTTATATATAAATAAACCTCTTACAGAAGCCAAATGTCTCATCTTCCAATTTTTGATACACACAAATCACTTAATGACACTCTCAAAGTCTCTATCTACATAGTACTATCTAACACCACTGCAAACAAGAGAGCAAGCTTGAAAAATCACTGTGGCAATGCCACGCAGTAGTACTGTACTCGCCTTTCATAGCCCACGATGAGTTGCTTTCTCCTGGATGTACTCGACCTGTCAGGATTACATATGGCCTGAGAGCTGGAAATAATACAGAAAATGCTATTGTTAATTGAAAACTTTTAATTTTATTTCATATCATGTAACTAGAAAATCTACAGTTGTATAAAAAAAACAAGTTGTGTTATTATGGTCTAAACTGCCTACATAAAAAAAAATTGCTAATATTATTTGCCATACAATATTTTTAAAGACCATATCTTAAACATAAGTTAGATTTTGCTTCATCTGATTTTAGCATTTTTTCTTTAAGGAAATAAAAACAATTAAATAACTTCTTTTTATTTCTAGATTCATTTCAAATTAATTTTTACAAATCATTACCAAAACATTACTAGTGCTGATGCCAAATTACAAAAAAACATTATTTCCTTAGTTAATTAGTCTGCCTTGCCAAGATCTGTCTGAAGAGTTTTAGATTGTTAGATTACTCTAAACATACACACCAACAACTGAAAATGTTAAAAATATTTCATATGACTTTGATTCATGATACTAAATGTTTGCATTTTCCAAGATAAGTAACCAATAACAACTATCATGCTCAGTAATAGATAGGAAAAGAGCCTGAAATACTGTTCTCAAAGAAATTAAATACAAAAACTCTTAGAGATAACTATTTACTATTACTTACAATTATTTCTCATGATTTCGCAAAGATTTAGAAATTTTTAATTTATCTCTCTTCTCTCACTTCAACAGTAAAATTTGTATATATACACATACATACACCCTTGTGCAAATTCATTGAAACAAATGGTCATTTTACAATATTTTCAGCATTGCGGCCAGTGTATGCTCGCTGGACACACTGATTTCCTTTAATAGTCCTTTTTTTCACACAGTGTCAATAGCTGTGTTTTGCAGTATGGTCGATCTATTTTTGGGATATATGACGAAATTTTGAGAAATATTAAGTCATTCGAATTTGCGTTAGAAGGGCAAGGAGACCAATCAAAAAACAACTTTTTACCAACTCAATGAAGAAAAAACGGTATCAATGGGGTCTTAAATACAAGAACTGGATGCAAGAACAATGGAGGAAGGTGTTATTCAGTGATGAGACTCATTTCTTTGTACAGGGTCAAAGAAGTCTGCATGTTTGCAGATCTCCAGGTGAGAAACTTCGAGAATCTTACATCAATCAGTTCATAAACATCCCTTGAAGAAGATGTTTTGGGGCTTTTTTAGCTAATATGGTGTTGGCGACTTAAATATCATAGGAGGTATTGATGCAAGGACCACAGTACATCGAAGTTTTGCAGAGAAGAATCATTCCAGAATTGAAAAAGAGATTTCCAGATGGATCTGGCATTTTTCAGCAAGATCTGGCTCCATGCCACACATCAATACTTGTGAAGAATTTTACAACTACAACGTGAATAAAGGTGCTGAACTGGCCTGGAAACTCTTCAAACTTATATCCTATTAAAAAATTTTGGGCAATTTGTAAAGAAAGGCTTCAGGGAAAAGACTGTACTACAAAAGATAAGCTAATTGAGGCCATAATTGAGGTGTGGTACCACAATCCATAAATTAGTAAAGATTGTAGTCAACTCGTGGACGATGCCAAAGTGGATTAATGATCTCCTGAAAAATAAAGATGGTCATATCATGTATTAATGTGTGAGTAATTTTTGGATTTTCAAAAATAAAACGCAAAAAATTAAAAAAATCGTAATTTTCCATCTTGTTTCAATTAATTTGCACAAGGGTGTACACACACACATATATATACACGAAATCAGAACCAATATCTTTAGAACTGTAGAGGCCTAACATACACTGTATAATCTTTATGTTACTGTCATCAATTCTCCCCACTGAAAACTAATATAGGAAGAAGAGTGATTATATAAGAACATATATAAATATTTACATGGATTTCATTTCAGATATTTTTTTCCAAAACTTTTATTCTTAGGTAACATTTACGTTCACCTCATGAAAATTATACTGAACAATTTATGTACTTCAGTGTGAAAGAAAATCTTTATCTGAAAATCCATTGTGAATTATCTTGAGAGTGTCATGGGATGGTCAAAAACTGTACGATATGTCAAAAAAAAATTTTATGTTAGTGTTCATTATGACATAATTCATCAAATATTTACCTAGTTTAACATTTACTATTTACACAATTATTAATAAAATATTACAAACTCATGCTTAGACTTACACAATGAGAGAAATAAAAATTCAGGTTGTTTAGCATACACACATCTATTTGAATTTTTCTTTTGCAATAATCCAGGTAAATATCCTTTGTAAGGCATTACACACTTCAAAATATAGAAACCAGGTCTCAAAAAATCTTAACATAAAATACACTTCTTGACTAAGGATATCTACCCAAAATGTCATAAAAAACTTAAGTTTCCCTTTAGACATTCATGAATCAACTTGTTTCATCACATGTGTGGATAATGAAACTTAGATCTGGAAAATATTAACTGAATAATTTTACTCATCAAAGTGCATTCCATATTTGAATCTTTTCAAAATAAATTATTATTTACAGATTTATTTTATACATTCTTACTTACCATCAGGAGGTTGAGCTGTTATGGTAAGTAGAGGAACAAGATTGCCAGTTATAGAAGTGCACAGATTTTGTTTCTTGAAGTATACCATAGTAGTGTCATAAGAGTTTTCCAGACAATATAAGTGAGTCTTACAGAAACAAAGTGTAAAATATAACAAAAAAATTACAAAGAGTATTATACAAGTTTTATAATATCTATATTTTACATTAAACACAAATGAAAACTGAAATGATTAAAAGAGTGAGTACTGAAAGCCTAAACAAAAAACTCAAAGATTCTAAATAAAAACAGACAGCTTACTTTTGTTGGCTGTGACCTTCACCATGCATTTACTTTTACAATGCATCAAAAGTAACAAGATTTTTTTTTCTTTCAAAATGTAGTACACAGATAGATACTGCAGCATCCCCACCTAACAGTTAGTTCTGTCTACCATTCCAATAAAGTTATCTTCAATTATGGTTAAAATAATAGTGAAAGGTAATGTCAGTAAATTCTTCAGATATACACAAAATGTAAAGTGCTGCCTTTAATATGACTTAAAACTCAAATAACTTTCACATTAGTGAGCTTCCACTATACATTTATAAGAACTCAGATATAAAAATATATATTCAAATATCTTATTTTTTAAAAGAAGTATTTCAAAAATGTATTTATAGAATTGTAATTATATATTACAATGCTTATAGAATTATTATGCCTTTACTAAGAATTTAACTTTTTCAAAACGTCTTTGTATCTGCTTAATCCAATTTAAGCAGCAAATGTTTATTGTAATCATAGGTAATTAAGGGGAATGCCTAAATTTGTCAGCTTTATTATTATACATATGCTATTTATATGAATAAATCATAGCAATATCAAATTAGTTAACCCAGAAAATTTTTGTTTGTTGTATTTCATACAAAGCCACAAAGAGGCTATCTGGTTAGCTAACCGAAAGTTTATAGTAACAGACTTAGAAGGAATGCAACTAGTTAATGTTATCAGCTCATGAAATACTCTTATAAAAGAGTAAAAATTGACCTTGACCAATACTCTTACAATACACCCATAGTTCCAATGTATCAAGGACAACTATCTTTTTTGACAATAAAAAGGCAGAAACATAAAATCTCAGACCCACAGTCTGGCATACTAACACTGAGCCACATTCACTCCAGGCTAATAATGAGACTGAGGTGTAAAAATCAATCAATAATGAAGTGGTGGTAAATGTTCAGATTTTAGATTGGTTTCATTCATGTTTAGAATGAAGTTAATTACAAGTAGTATAAATATCAAAAAAGCTCTTTGTTACAGGTTTTTTTCAAGTTTCTTTGAATATTAAACTTTTATTAATCAGTGTTACTTCATCCTGACACTATAATTAGTCAGAAATATTTTCTACCAACAGAAAAAAGAATTTAAAAATTAACTTGATGTTTCTGTCTTTCCTTCTAGTAGTTCAGTATTTAATATTTAAGGTGTGTGTGTGTATATATTAACAGACATTACAGTTCAAAAATATTCACCTGTAAAAGGGAATAGGTGTAGGGATAATGATATGCTAAATAGCAGACATCACCAGCATGAACAAATGACACTGTAAATGACAAGGTGTAGTATGGTTTTCCTCGCAAGACTGATGAAGTTGTGCCCTGACGAATATAATGGTTCTTGTAGTAGGCAATATTACTCCCTGTTCGTACCCATTTCCCCCTTCCTAACATGCTCTCCTTTACTGAGAATAACAATGGACACATGCCTGTTAAAGAATGTAACATTTGGTTTAATTAATTAACAATATAAGTATATAAAAATAAAAATAAACAGATTCCTACAATAATTTATCTTTATAACACTGCTACAATTACACTTACATAAAAACTAACTTACAAGATTAGTACATATTATTATACCTACTGTACATATCCATTAAATGGATACTGTCATAAATATTTTTAATTGTTTAATTCATAATGTATAAAATCTAATAACCAATGGAATCTCAATGTTTTGAGCTTTGTACATATACTAGTTATGTCAATGAACGTTTTTATATTACATATGTCTTTATAGTTTTCAGGCTTTCACAAACAGTTGAAAGTATTGCATATTCAATTTCATTTTTCATGCTCTAAGACTATTAAACAAATTACTTGGAGACTTTTACGCACAAAAATATGCATCTGTATGTTTGTGTGTGTATTTCAGAGAGAGAGAGAGAAAAAATACCCCATTCATAAGTGCTGGAATGCACTCTAGGTAATGTATTTTATACAAATACATGTATGTTAAAAAGGGTAAAACAAAACCACAGGAGAATTACCTTTCAGTTGTTGTTACCAAAACAATATTATCATTTAGAATATTAATTGTGTAATATAATTTCTTTTATTAAAAACACTACACGAAAGAGCACTTGCCCCTAAGGAATCTTAAAAAATATCAAAGTAAAAGCTTTGTGAGTATTCAAAAAGAAAAAAGCACATATCCTACCATAAAGTTCAAGGTATATTACAACTACAAAACTGAATTAACAAAAAACTATATAATGCTTTTATAAACCATAGTTGCTTATGTCTTGCATGGTAAATGTTTTGGGTTGCCACCCTTATGGAATATGTTTTCAACAAACACCCTTTGCTGTAATGAAGATACAGAGAAATATATGAAAATTATAAAATGTAAAAAATACTCTATGTTTATACTTTTATTGCTCCTATTTGGTCTAATAATACAACTTAAGAATTCAAAAAATGTTACTTGTTTATGCATGTTGTATATTAAACTTTTACATGTTTAAAGAATGTTGAGGTACAATGCACTACAAACTACCCTGTCACATGAAGATTCACATACTTTAATGTATTATACTCATTAACTTCTTTTTAAAATCACAGAGAACTTTTTGTCAATGATTTGTTATATATATTTGTATGTCTGATAAAGCAGTAACATCTACAAATATGAATCAAGGTGACAAACATTCATTACAAGAAATGAATAACTCAATCTCAGAATTGTGTTTACATGAATCAGTTAAAACTATTGACTTAGCTCAATACTGACTAACTATTACATCAAAAGCAATTTCATTCTCTTAATGGCTTAACAGTTAAGTTTGTGAGTAATTAATTTGAGAGACAGTAAGTTAATGAATGAGTTACTTATTAAAATAGTAGCTAGCAATCAGTTAGTATTAGTGAATTAGTAAGTTAGTGAATTAGAGAGTGAGTTAACTCTATTAAGAAGATATAAAGAGTTTGCTAGTAGGTTATATTACTTGTGCAAATTTTTTTAGAAAAATGTAGTTTCAGAAAAATAAAATATCCAAATGTTAATACACAAGCTAAAGCACTAACTTAATTAATTCGCTAACTAATGTACTATCAATACAACTATCTCAGCAACTAACACAATAATACACTAGCTCCCTAGTCAACTAACTCACTAAACCACAAGGGATTAACTCTCTAACTAACACACTTATTAAGTATCTCATTAACATTCCCAAGCTAAATGTCTGTCTCGTTAACTTGCTAAACAACTAATTCATTAAATCACTAACTATCTAAATAGATAAATATGTTTAGTTTAATTTAGTTAATTAATGACTTTGTGAACTAGATAGTTCACACCCATGACTCCAGGTTATGATTGGTTAGTTCTCAAGGCTGCCTCATATTGGGCATCCAGTTTATATGACATCAACATCTGTACCTATATACTTCACCTTCACCACACTCACTATATATAACTCTTCATTATCCTGAAAAATATCAGTGAACTAACTGAAAACACTCAAGTTTTGGTTCTCATTTGAAAACTATTTAAATTTTTTGTTTGTGATTCTGTGTGCTAACTTCTTAGTCAGAACACAAATATATATATCAAACATGTATGCAAAAATAATGAAAATGAATATTTTCTAAAATATTTTAACATTTTTTACAGCACTGTGCAAAAGTGTTAGAATAAAGTGAAACTGTAGAGATCAGGCTAATTTCAAATAACAATGGAAGGTAAATCACAGGTGAAACATCAAAATGTTATTAATCTTTATATTTATTACAACAAAAACTCAGTGGAAGTACTTGAGTTCAGCAAACAATTAATATTTTGTGTGTCCCCCTTTTGCTTTAATAACTGCAGACAGTCTTTCAGGCATTGTTTCAACATATTTAATCAAAGTGTCCTTTGAGATGTTATCCAAATGTCTCTAATACACTCCCATAAGGTTTATTTAGAAGTAACTTTAGATTTGTCAAGTTTTTAGTTTATCAAATCCCAGATCTGCTCAACTGGGCACAGATTAGGGATGTATGGGAGCCATTACATCTTTTGAATGACTCCAGCAGCTTCTTTCTTAGCTAAGTAATTTCTGCATAGGTCAGATGAGTGTTTGAGGTAATTATCTTCTTTATAGTAGATTTCTTTACCAATGATGAATCATTATCGAATGATACTTGCATTGGTCAGTTATTCCATGTATTTTGCAAATGTCTCATGTCATCTCAGTGGAAAAACACCCCAAAACCAAACTTTCTTCCACCAGACATACAATCATGCTTTGAACCAAATATTCCAAACTTGGGCTCATCCTTCCATGACACCCTTTTCCAATCATCAACAGTCCAGTTTTTGTACTTTTTAGCAAATTTTATACTCTCTTGACAGTATTTATAAATTGAAGTAAAAGTTCTTAACTGCTACATATTCCATTCTCCATGAGTCTTCTTGATATTGTAGATGTAGACACTTTTCTGTCATTTCATACACGGTCATTTATCTCATGCCTGAGATCAGCGGCAGTTTTCCTTCTGTCCCAAAGGCTACATAAACGATGAAACTTAACATCACCATCGTTAAGTTTAGGTGTTCTGCCTCTTACTTTTCTATCTTCAAATTTCCTGTCTTGGTCTCACGATCTAAGGTGTACTTCACAGTATTTAGGGAGCATTTCAAGTGTGCAGCAATTTATCAGACAGTTCAACTACCATCAAGTGAAGCTCTTTTGAGAGCTCTCTTCTCAACTCACAGTTATCAACACTCTTTGGACTGTGGCATAACAACAAAATGTAATAACATATAATATTTAATTGTTTTTATCAAAATTTATTAGTGGAATGCTATTAATTTCTTCTAGCATGCATTGGTGCCATATGCTAGCTCCTTGCTAGCTTCTTTTTATACAGTTAAAACACTGCATGGGATACCACGACAGTTATTTCTAACTCTAAATTTGAACAAGTTATGGCTTGCCCTTGGAAATATGTATGTGAGAATTCTAAACAGTGATAAGTATTCTCACTATGGCCCATTTGATTGTCAACAGGGGTCAACGAAACATTACCATAGCATTGAAATTTACCTTCTGTAATGGTATGATACAAATAACCACGTAAAATGAAAAAAAAATGATAAAATATTTTCTTACCCTAACACTTTTGTACAGTACCATACATTTAATGTAAAACCTCCATGTTTCACCTACCACCTGTAAATATGCTGCTAGATTTCTCACAGTTGATGATATTGAAAGTATAAGGTAGATAGGCTTCCATCCCTGAGACTTCAAAATAAAACCACTGATGATGATAATCTGTATTCATGTCAGAACTAAGAATCAAATCATATTCCTTAACTTTCACCTAAGAGACACAAACACAATGAGCTGTATGTTACAACCAACATGTACTAAAAACAAAAGTAATAGCTTGTCCATCATTAGAGCTAAAATAATTTTAATTTTGCATAATAATGAACATTTCCCCAAATAACTAACTCTTAACAAACTGCAATTCTTAAGTAATGCTCACAAGTTCAACCACAGAACGTCACACAATTATCCATTAAAAAAAAGCAAACTCCACGTATTTTGTTAGTGTGATAGGATCAATAGAAAAACAAAGAAAATTAAATCATACCTAAAGTTTGCTTACATTAGAAGCATAAGAAATTAACCTTTCTGAAATAAGCACAAACAATTTTTTTTATTAAAGATGATCCTACATTTTTCAAAAGATAAAAAGGTAAGACTGAATAATCAGTTACTAGGATACTACCAATTTCCCTTTATTTCTAACTATATATAATGCATTAGATATTATGCAGAAAATGCAGTTTGTACCAAAGAAGGTGTTTTTTCCCAGAGAATAAATTGGCTGCAACAGCATTTCAGTCCAGTTATTTCAAACAATGAAACTACAATTATTAATCTCACCTTGCAATAATGTTATATTCAACCCAAATAGACGTATTTACAACACAAATAAAATTCCTTGTTATTTGCCTTTATTCATAATTTAATGTATCTTTGTATTTCAAGTTAAGTTTTCCAAATTATGTATTGCTAATTATTTTTTTGTACAACAAAGTGATTTGAAATTTCTTTGCAAAAACTCATTCAGTAGAAAATCAGACAAAAAACCCATAATTTAAAGTAGACTTTACACAATAAATACAAAACAAATCATTTCTAGTGAGCAGGATATGCTATTGCTGTATTTGTGCAACAAAAAAGATGAAAGCAATTATCCAAAATGAAAAACTGATAAAAAGATTAAAAAATCACAACAACAGATATATGAATAGTAAGTTGAACAACAACAACAAAAAATAACACCTAAAGGCAAAAAATACATAACAGGGCAGAAACAGCAAGTAATACAGATCTCAGGAACATTTGTCAGTAATAAAGACATCAATCTTCCTGAGCTTAGCCTCAAGAAACACAGTACTTCAAGAATTAAATTACAAAAAATTATTTTATACATCATTTTAAAAAAATATTCAAATATTTATACATACACAAAAATTACCAAGGAAGTAAATATTAATCTCTTCTACAACTCTCTATCAAGACTCATTAGCATAAATTATATATATTAATATTCATTCCTCTTCACAATAATCATTCCTACCTTAATTGCTTTCCTTAAATTTCCACTTTCAAAGCGAGATTCAAATTTTAGGTGGGGACCAACATACTGCTGAAGAACTCTGAAAAATGTGTTAATCTTTTTTTTTAAATCATCACCTGCTCTGAACACAACAGTTGTCACTACATGCACACATGCTACTTGGGTATTAGTCTTTCAAGCTAAATATTTGCTAATTATAATATGCTGTCCCATTAGACACAAATTAACCAAATCATTTTAATGTATTCATACACATACCACTAATTAATAAGAACAGTACACTGGAAAATTTCCAAAGTTAATGTATTAAAGTTTCATTAAACACAAGTTAGCCAAATCATTAAAGTTTTAATACCCATACCAGCCATCTTATTAATATATTGTTACTTCAAGAGGATTTCTCACCATCATGAACAAAATCAGCTAGATTAACAACTTCTAATGAAAAGAAAAGCCAGTGTGTTTTGGTAACACTACAATCCAACTCTGGTTTTCTTGACACTTTGCTTACCAACAAAAGCATAACCTATTGTTGTTGTTAGTCTATATACTGACAGTATAAAATGAAATGCACAGACAAAAAACTGAAAAAAAATATTTGTTGATTCTTTAATTTGGAGTGTCGGTTGATTGATGAGGTTTGTTTGTTTGTTATTAAAAATGACAGTAATATAACATGAATATCTCAATTCAAAAATGATTAAATTTTAAAACTGGATCAACTTTTTCCTTTCACAATCAATTTTATGCAGTTGTTTTAGGCTAGGTGATCCCACACTACATCTTTACTTTAGGCTTAATATACCAACACTCATTACACTTGTAAGGTTTCATGACCCTTACCCTCCTCATTGGGGGTAATGAACACTGGAAATAAGTAACAATATTAAAAACCTGTAAAACCACAGATACTTGAATGAAAAATTCAATGTCATCACATTTTTTTCAACACATTTCAAAGTACAAACAACCAAATCTCAGCATTGAAACAAAAAAATGCAATTTCTTTGTATTTGTCCTTTGACAACTCTATGAAATCTGAACAAATATATACAAAAACTAACAAAGGAAAGAAAAAGTATATCTACTATTTTAACAATTTAAATCTTTCAAAAAGTGGCTTATATTTTATACATCTCTTTTACATTCTGAAACAACATAGATAAACTCAATATTTATATCCAGTTCAAATTGCAAAAATTTTATGGCCTGGTTCTTAATGTATTAAACACAAGGTAATATTTCTACCTTTCTTCATCTTTATTTCCAAGTCCCTGGAATGTTTCACTCTGTGAATTTTCATCACATAAAAGCTGATCAAGATCATACACAACAAGTAACTCATCAGAACTACCACAATTCAACCTATTCTCCACATGACTCAGCAACTTATTCCTGAAAAATATAACAATATTTTTAAAACCTTAATTTTATAAAGATTAGTGGTCATCAGCATAATAAATACAGAATAACATGCACATGTAAATAACAATGATGTGGCAAGAAGTTTATGCAGGTATTCAAAAGCATAGGCTCATGCATACTGACATAAAAATGTTTCTTGTGACTAAAACTAATAGTTATAAATCAACATTACTTTTATATCCTAGAATCATAAGCCTGTAGTTGTCAATCATAAATAAAAATACTTTCAACAAATATACCTTATGTGTTATGAAAAATAAGTTGACAGAAAATTTTGAATAAAGTTTTGTAATAGCCAAGGAGCAACAGAACAATAGCAATGTTTCTGGATTTGTGGTGATTTAATGATAACATTGTTTGATCATTACAAATGATCAAAATAGAAATAATGTTCTCCCCACTTAACAGAGAAAAAACCCTGAATAACTAGGAAGTGAAGACTAGATTAAAAAAAAAGATATTAGCTCTTAAGACATTCTGAGATTACAAACCAACAGACTGCTCAACATAATTTGTGCTAAGATTTAAAAAACAACTCTTCAAAAGATATAAACTAAAACGAAAATTAGAAACAAGTAAATTAATTCTTTGCAACTAAAACACATAAAAGGATATTTTAAGCTGATGTGTCTTAAAGTTTCCTGAATAAATCCCATTTACATCACCACTTTTAATTGGTCAGTATCTCTTTAAATATTGCCAATGTAGCAGAAAACCTTGTATTTTTTTCATTCTTTATAATCATATGATGAAAACATGAAGCAAATAATGTAATAAGCATATTAAACACTAATATTTGTACAGTAATTTAAAACTGGGTAAATACAAAGAACAATTTCAACTTTCATTGCTTTGACTTGAATTGATAACCAGTCTCAGACATTTATTTTTATTCATGAAGTAACAGTAAGTAATGACTGACCAGAAAACTGTCACTTAACACAACAAAGTCATCCCTGAAGGCTGTTTGTTTGTTTTTTTAATTTTGAGCAAAGCTACACGAGGGCTATCTGTGCTCCTTGAAGGTTGAATCTAACATACATCCTTAAGACTAAATTATACAAATAACTTTTAACTCTAACTCTCAACCATGGACTTCAGCTGATTTAACCAAGTTTGTAAGTCCAAAATGACCTTTATTTTCCATAATATAACTTTTAATATGTATACTGTTTCATCAGCAATTTCTGAAAGCTTCCAGAAAATATTTTTGTTTTTAACATTTACTCAATACTATTTTCCAAATAAATAATAATGGCAGGGAATGTTTAGAAAACAATGTTGAACCATAATTAATAACCTAGGATAAAATTAAGGACTTTTCACAGTGAAATAATCTGGAAATTCTTTCACCATTTACACTAATCCCCTCATGTTATTTAAGCATTAAATCCAGCTTTCATTCAATAATCATAGACACCCAAAGAGATTTCTCAACCCTGACCAGAAAAATACATCAGTTGACTACTGTCACCAAAATATAGTTAACAAGTCAAATATAGCATTGCTTCTAGTAGGTTCCTCGAATAACTTACGAGGAAAGCCATCTCAAACAGTTTCCAAAAAACTTTCTCCATCATAGTGTGATCCTAGCATTTCTCCTTCTACATGCCTGAAATTAAAATCACCCATAATTATGACTTCATTAACAGTTGAAACCTTAATCGCATTGTAAAGTTTCTCACTAATTTTATCAATATCATTTGGTGGTCTGTAACAAATTCCACTAAAAGCCTTTTCCCTTTATATTCACTAATAGAAACCTAAATGGATTCAATCTCCATGCTATAATCTTTAATAACCTTAATTTCAAGAAGATGTAACTCACATTTCACGTATCAACCCACTTCCCCCTCTTTCATACTCTATCCCTACTGAATAGCCTACAACTCTGTATATTTCAGATACTTCTGTCATCAAAATCATCAACATTTAACCATGTTTCAGTTTTTACCATTACATCAAAATCTTCCATTCCTTCTACTGCTCTAAAATAATCTATTTTATCTCTTATACAACTGAAATTATGATAGTAACATTAAGCCTATCCTTGTAATTACTTCTGAAGTCATTTTTTATGCTAAACATTTCTCTAACTCTTATTTGTTATGCATTTAATTTTTCCTGACTCTCACAACTGTCTGTCTAGTCCTAGTTTGAAACTTTCCTTACAGCTGAGCTAATAGCATCAGCAAACAAACCACCCAGACACTATTTAAATATAAAACATCCATTCCACAAAGCTCTCTTCTTCCACTGAACTGATCCCACATGTCCAACCAGCCTATGCGCATGTCCTTATACACTAACATAAGCACATCATTTAGCCCAAGTGACCTACTTTTAACTTTTTAACATACCTGCAGTTAGTTCTGGGCAGTATCACTGACAAAATTAAGTTATGGCTCTTTTCTTTAAATGCCTTTATCAACTCCTTTTACTTATTAATTAGCTCCTCTGACCTGCCTTTACCTACATTATTAGCCCTTACATGCAACACAAAAACTGAATCTCTGCTGGCTCCCTTTATCATATCTCCTGCTCTGTTATTTATATCCTCCATCTGTTTCTGGGTAACATAATTCTTTTCTCCCTATTTACCCACAAACTATTCTTTCCATATACCTTAACAAGGTTTCACCTATAATTATAATATTGTTATCATCCACATCCTTCTCTGACTCTTTTGTGCTCCTTCTCTCCAATAATTCCTCATCTGTAGAAGCCAAGGGCTGAAATCTTTTACTCAACAGAATAGACTCATTATAAATAAATTCAGTACTACTTTTTACTACGATAGTATTCTTCTAACTTCCTGAGTGTCATTGTTAGCTGATGTATCCCTTGTATATAAATGCTTAAGCTGCTCCTGAAATCCTGCTAGTTTCCTACAGTCTACATTTCTCTTTATCTATTGCTTCTACTTTAATTAGGATAGTATCCTGCTTCTCATGCAACCTACAAACTCTACACAAAAACTGCACATCTTAATTTACCATAGTTAATTGCATGTCCATATTTTAAATAAAATTTAGATGGTTTTCTTTTAGCTACAAAATCACTTAATCACAAAATAAAATATTATTATCTATCCAATAATATAAAGGCTAGATTATAAAAAACATAAACCAGCATGAAAATCTATCTAAAATGATATACCTATTGATACCAGTCTTCTGTACATTTAATGGTTCAAGAATAGCTCGGCATGGATCTCCTTTCATTTCAGGGTAAGCAATCTTTACAAAAGGTATCTGGTGAAGTGTCCTAGAAGCCATGTCTTCATATACTTCTGAAAAATTAATTTTTTCTAAAAAGTCCTCTCCTTGTTTGATTTGTTTTGCACTCTTGAGCAAAATATTTCCTTGGTCACTACATTTTTGGGCAAAAGCCTTCTCTGTAAACTTATTATTCATCTGACCCCTGTCACTAGTTACTATCACAGATACTAAAGGAGATCGTTCCCTAGAAAATATTACATCTGTCATTTCATTACCTTCTATTGCATTTTCAGTTTGTGAGGAATACTTTGTAACCTGTAGGAAAAGAAAAAGAAGATATTTTTTAAGGAAAGCGTAATGGAAGAGATGAATCTCATTCTTTTTTTATCTGAAAACTTGTCTTTACATTGAATACAGTCAGAGTATGAATGAAGTTTTTTACTTTACAGGTTTCTGCAAAGTTTATTTTAAACTACATAATTAGCTCATTTCTTGTGTAAAACATACCACCTATGTTAAATAATCTTTTAGGGGGATGAGTAATAATGCAACTCAATGTCACTAAAAATGTTTTATTTCTTCACAAAAGTAATACAATACTAGTGTGATATCCAGCCAAAATATGACATACAATAGCATATATGTTCTATACATACCCTTTCAACTTCTTTACTTGTTAATTCTGGGAAAAACTTAGAATAATTCTTCAAGTCTTCTACGTTCAGCTGATTTTCAAGAGCTTCATAAGGAACTTGAACCTTTTTTTTAATTATACTTTATTAACTCAGAATTTAATACACAAAACTTCCTATAGGTATCCAGCTTATGGAATCTAACTAAACCTTTTTGTATTTGAACAAAACACCAAAGCATAACCGCTGAAAGTCAAGATGAAACAAAGCATATAAACTAAGATTTTTCTTTTGCTTAAAATTAGTGTTTCCTTTAAAGACTAGCATGTTCCTTTCAAAAAAAGTTCAATTTCTATCAATCCAAGTAACTTTTATCCACCATATATAGATGTGAAATTATCCTCAAAAACTTTACATCAAAGAACAACAACAACACAGATTTTAAATACTACATTTTCAAACAAGACATTCAGGTATATCAAGACAGATAGTACAAGAAAGCAGTCTAATGTTCTGTTGACATGTGCCTTACATTCCTTCCCTAATAAATCAATTTATTATCATATTAGCATAATGTACTTCCATACTCAAGCTTTCCAATATATTCATGTTCCTTTTCAACTAAATATTTTATACCTGTACTTACATTTATAAGCAGTAACTAGTGTTATTAAGAGCACTACAGTAATTTCAATATTGCCTTATTGTTTGCCGAAATAGATGATTGTTGGTACTAATATGCATCACATATATTTGTTACAAAAACTTTATACTTTTAAATTAATCAAAAATAATCACTGTTAGAAAAAAACATCTTATAATTTATACTTCAATTTTTTAACATAAAATGTTTATTTTAAGATCACTACACTATTTATCACATCTCTGGAAACAAACTACATCCTCCAGTAATTTCTACACACTTTGTTATGGTTATGTATTAAAATCTTACATAAGAAAATTATATATTCTTGTGCAATAACAACTTGGTTTTCAGATAAAATATTTTTGGAAATAGATATTCTACCTAATTATTAAGTACTTTGAATATTAAATATATATATATATATAACAAACGTCAGTATCCTCCTGATCAGAAGTTCCATCACCAGAGGACGAAGACGAGCTTTCATCATCCAGAAACTCTCCAACACCACCTATAAAATCAAAATAAGTACAATGTAGGTTTGTTTTTACTTAGACATTTCAGTTCCTCTTGTAATACACAAAATATATCTAAACTCAGAAAATTATTAGTGTTTCTGTACAGTTAATAATTATTTTCATAAAGCAGCATAATATACTGATCACAAATAACTTTCTATATTGAAAAAAACACAAATCAGTATGAAAACATTCCCTTTAGAAAAGCAAGTTTTTTTATTATTTATTTAAGTCTTGACATCACACACTCATCATATCTTGGTATTTCAAGCATCTATTACACAAGTTTCAGATATAGGTTTGAAGATAAATGAAAAATATTACTTGAAATCAGCTTTCATACAACCGATAAAAACTTTACATTTGTAGAACACTCCCAAATTAAATATTTCAATTTTGAATTAATACATTATACATCACCACTACTGAAATAAGAATTCTATCTTCTCATATTCAGCTGTTTTACACACTGTAATCAAGAAGTTTTGATTCTAATCTTAATTATATCATTGTCTTTCAACTCATTCAGCAACTACATTGAACAAAATGCACGTTTTTTATAATATGGGGTGGCAGAAATGTTCTTTCCAGTATGGGTACTTATTAATTTAATAGTCAGTCTTCAAAAATTTCCAGATATTACTACATAATTATAGTTAAATTACACAAGAGTTATGCAAGATAAATCTAGTTTTTGGATTTTAAAAAGTTCAAAACACAATTAAAAGTGCATATAGACTTTCTGGTTTGCTAGCCTATTGAAAAGTGATGTAAATTGCACATTTACACTTAACACCAAATTTTATCATTTAATGCAACACAAGAATTTCTCAGTGTACCACTGGTTTCCCAACATTCACAGGTACATATAGAATTAAACAAATAGACAAGAAAACTACATATCTGACTTATTATAACATTTTTGAACAATACCTAAACCTGACGGTTAATACCAGTTACTTCAATTTCTATAAAAAAAACCTAAAGTTCCCAAACAAGTTTGTTTATTTATACTTACTTAGCATCCAGTAAAAGGATCTACTGAAATGTTAGACATTGAACAGTTAAACAATAAATTTGTATTTATCTTTAAATGTAAGTGAAACTTTAAGACCAGTCATTTTTCAATAATTTGTCCCTGCTCCAGCCCTGCAAGCTTCCAAAGTTAGTGCAACAGCCAGCCTTTGCAATCACATGGTTGAAATATTTGGTCTGAAGCAAATGATGTCACTCAAGGTAAACAACACCAGTTGTGGTTGGCCTCTTTTCTGTGCATGGAAAATATTGGTTTGTTTAGGTGAAAACAATGTTGTTGTTGTTTTGTTTTGTTTTTTCTGGCTAAATTTCATTTGACATATGTCATGAAAATAATTATTTATGAGTAAACAAAGTTTTCCACTGCATTGTTTATGGATGTGGGAACACTCTCAAGAGAAAAAGAGGAATCTCTGCATGAGTCTCGATCTAAGTCATACAGCACACTGTCTGGACAAAGTTTGTATCAAAAACTCATGATAAACTGAATCCATCAAAAGCTACAATACATGCAGTGAACACTTTTTGGAAAAAAGGATAATTTAGATTTACTTCCTTTTATGGTCAAATTAACCAGCCCCTTATAGTATTAAAGTATAGAAAGTAACAAATCTTTTTTTTCTCCAAAAATCAATCATTTGATATTTACCTAGAAGGATATAGAGATTACACAAATGAAATCTAACATTTTTTTCTAAATTACTTTGCATACAAGATAGTCAACATACAAAAATAAAAAATTCACAAGAAAATGTTTAATTGAAAAACCTAAACACTATTAAAAACCTGATATTTTGTGTACAAAAGCCTCATAATGTTTGCTGATAGTCTGCAGAATTTCATAAAGATATGCACATGTTATCAAAAGTTAGAATTTGATTAACCTGATGGTTATAAATTAGTGGTTACATAGTAAGTGTAATGCACCTATTCCTGTTGTCAAAAACATTAATACCTAAGAAAATAGTATTATATTATATAGTATTAATATAGTATTATATTATATTTAAAAACGGGCATTTGTTACAGAAACACTTCATACTTTTTGTTTGTTTTCAAGTAACACAAAGAAAAAACCTGAAAAGTTAAATATTCTATCGTTTCACACTTAACTTCAATCCAAAACAATGAATCATCAATAAAACAATCAATAATTGATGACACAGGTTTGATTAAATCTGACTATGTCTGACAAAAAAAAATCACTTAACTGATATTTACAGACATATTTCTAAAAATTAGTCACTTCACATACACATGTCACCAATCAAACACAGCTTAAAACATTTGCTATGGATGTCTTAGTAACTGTACATCTATCAAATGAATGGCAGCTAGCTTGTAACAGAAGTATCTTCATTACTGATTGTATGATTTTGCCATCTCACTCATGTATCTACAGGTTCACGGGCAGGACTTTTTGAAATTAGCAATGCATCTATTACTGTATCACACTATAACGTTTCAATATAATATTCTATCTCAGATTGACAGATGGACTCCTAGCATCAAAACAGCTACAAGACAAATACCCACTAACCTGGGTTTTCAAAGTCTTTTGGAATAATTTCTTTCCCAGGTAAGGAAAATGACACAGGATGATGGAGGGACACAACATTAAGAGCAAGAGGAGGCAAACACCTCTGTATGATGGTACTAGCCTGGACCACTAAGTGATCCCATGATTCATCAGAAATGGGTAAAGCATAGCACCAGGCAAGAAGGGCAGACGGAGCACTAATTTCAGTCAATGCTTGACGTCCAGCACCTGAAAAAGACCACAATAAATAGAATTTCCAATACTTATTTTTATACTATTAAAATTGGAACCAAAACATCTTTTATACAAACAAAGAACAGGAAATAAGAAAATATTATTCATTAAATGCATAGATAATTCACATGTATATGAAACATCACTTTACATATGTATTCTTTTTTACTAAGGCTTCTTCAAGTTAGAAAATAAGCTAAAAAGAGTAATATGAAACCTTAATTTCAATAAATTGAATTCATCTGTCAAATATACACAAAGAAAAATGTCATTACATATCACTAATCAAATTTCACTATTGCATTACATACCACTTTTGTTGTAGCCTATAGAAATACCACTTATGAATTTATCACACAATTGTAACAAATGGCACATATGGAGTTATCAGCACACAATCTAATTATCAAGCTGTTGTGTAAACACACAAAATTATGAGCATTCTTAAATGATGTAACAAATATTCACTGACACAATAGGAAAATACAGTGGTAATGCTCTGCCATGTCATTTATATATTACTTAGAAAAAAGTTCACTTTACCTCAACATTTCAAGTCTGTGACTTCTCATATACAAACAATACTTCAAACACAGACAAGTAATAACCAGATATATTCTTTTACAGTACGTCTAGCATCTTTTACTACACTAGAGTTGTTTTTATTGTTCTACTAAAAACATCCCATATTCTTAACAGGTAATTTCTTCATGAACTCAGGTAAAAGATGTAACATATTTTTTTTTGTTATAATAATCTGAAAACCAAACTTAACTGTAAATTTATTATTAGTTCTGAAACTGTAAGAGTAAGTTTATTTTGAGTAACAAAACTTATTTCAGGTTTTACTTTACAGATTAATACAAGCTTACTTATGAAAAGAATCCACACTAATATAACTGATTGTTTCATACTTACTTTAAACTGTATATTAACCCATTGACACCGAGACACAAAGATATGATGGATATGTTTTATAGTTTGTTAAATCACATTGTGAAGTAAACTATTGGATAAAATACTTTAAAACTTCAGAATTAATTTCTACAGTTTCTCCATGTATAGAAATTTATAGCTTTGAAATCTTGAAAGGATTTCATCACAACACATTTAAGAAATAATTAAAAATATTTACCCTTTTTTCTTACTTTACTTAGATTGTAAGTGTGTAAAATATTAACATTACATTTTATTATCATAAGTATAAACTTAAAGAAGTTTTAACAGGAACAAAGTCAACTTACGGGAGACAGACAAATGAAGTAAAACTTGAAGAACTGCTTTAAATATTCTAAGCATTCTTCTTCCCCTTTTACTGGCAGCAACCCAAGAGCTGGGGTCAAGCAGTTGAAGTAAAGTTGTAATTCCACCATGCTGTATTACCTGTAGGGCATTTTGCCCTAATGAGAAAACAATAAATGACTTAATATAGATTTCACTGCATGCACACATATAATAACTTAAAACAGTCTAGTGTGCATGCAGAATGAATACATATAGGATTACGAACAGCATACAATGTGCCCATCTTATTCTGTTTGAACAAATAATTTTAAAATTAGTAACTTTCACTTGCTTCAATTGAAGCTCCTAATTAATTAATTTTAGGTTGTTGTTAATTTTCACAAATATACCTCTTACAGCATTTCAATTAAAGATGGCATTATAGTATCATTACAAATCTAAAAGCTTATTTTGAAATGTTCTAATAGTTAACTTAAATTTCCTCTAATACATCAAACTTGTCACTTTATGATATTAATACGTATAGCAAAACCCTTCAACATACCTTTATTTATGGTCTTTTTAATCTAATTACATTACTTCATTATCATTGTGCATGTATAAATTTGGCAGTAAAATATAGTTGACAAATAAAATTCAAATATTATGTACCTTTTAATTTTAAAAGGAAATATTTCAACAAATCCATCCTTTTTCCCTTGTATGAAAATTGTGATATTTGTTCAGTACATTTTGCCCATTCATTAACAGTTTAACTCCCTTTTCTGATGAAGTTAATATAAATTACTCATAATAGTATAAATACTATTAAGACAAAGTCTAATTATTATACAATTCAATCTTTTTTTTTCCTGGAGTCATAATTTAAAAACCAGACCATAATGCCCACCTGTCACATCCTCTCTTTCACAAATGGTCAATAATTTTCTCTCACATTTATCATGGTGCATTAGTTCAACAGTTGCAGAAGTGAAATTAACCAATAACCTCTGCAGTACATCCAATCCAAAGCTGTTGATACCAGAGGCTAGATTGATAATAACTACTGTCATTCTGTAAGCAAACCTCCTGGACGTTTTTGGATAATGATTTCCTCATTCACCAGAAAAAGTTCATGCTGAATGAATAAGGTGATGGTTTTACTTAAGAGTGCCTGATATACTTCAATATCTACTGTTAATCACCCTTATATGGATGATATAAGAGTGACTAAGAGTAAATACTGAAAATGTTGGGCCAACCATCATGTTGTTTGGTTTAAGTTTTCATTGCACCACCTCTATCAGCAGCCAAGCCTAAATTTGGCTCATCTTGCCAGGAGCTCAAGCAACAATATTTTCTTCCTGCTGTTGGCTTTTCTGTAATTGTTGCACTGTCAGTTGAAACTAATAACCATGTTCACTTCGCTTTATGGTCAAGTCTTAACAGTTCACTTGAAAGTGATGACCCAAGGTTTCACATGTAAAGTAGATGCTTCGTTCCCCCTTTCCAGGAAGATGTTCTGCTGAAGACGTCAGGAGCATAGGTTGCAACATACAAACAATGGCATAAATTGCAAAGTCTTGCCTGTTCACTCGATCTAAAAAATGGTTTAACCACAATGCCTTTGTTTGGGTGGTTAATAATAAACTAGGTTCAAAACTGACATAAGTGACCAAGCATGACATTCTGTCAGAAATGAAGTCACAACAGCTGCTGCTACAAGCTTCTTCCCATCTTGTGGGAAAGTTACTACAGCCAGCTCTAAGTTACTACACCACATTGCATTGCAAGTGAAACTGCGTTAGCAATGGTGAGAAAATATCAAACATCCCAATCATTTCACATCATCTTACTGAATAGTACTTCCACAAACATGTCAACAAAGATATTTTCATGACCTACTGAGGTCACTGCAGATTAAGCCTTATCAAGAAAATGGTGCAGGTCACCCACAGAGTCATCAAAATTAATCTCTAAAGTACTCCTCTTCCAAGACTTGAATTCAGCCCAATGGAATGCTCTGTTTTCCAGTGGATCAATCCTCCAGTGAAATTCTGTAATTACTGTCTCTCAGTCTCAGAATTGCTCTTGGTTCAAGTGCTCATTTGAATCTTGGACTGGAATATCTAACCTCAGAATTAGATGTTGTATAGCATGTTCAAAAGTCCAGTCATTATAAGCAGTTATTTGCCTGAAGTGATTCAAGAAAGGATTCATATAATATTTTGCTGGACCTCTGAATGTCAGCACATCCCACTCATTCATTGGGAACTATGACTGTGGCCTAGACATTCTTCTTCATGACTTTCCAACCACTAAATGACTGAACTGTATTCAACATTGTGAACAAAGTACAGTGGAGGACCACAGAGTCCCCAACATTCTGTTGAGCAGCAATTTCCTACATGAAAGCAGCAGAATGAGAAAATATACATTAACACTTCCCTAGACTGAAAACATATTTCCAGTAATACTTATCTCTACTGACAATATAGTTATTCCCATTCTTCACCATTGGCTTTGCTTTCCTAAGCTTTCATCTCACATGCTCCAGTCTTTATTACTCCACTTAAATGCCCTTAGCAATATATAATTTGCAAATCTCTCTATCCTCATCAATGCATCCTCTATCCCAGTACTGTATACAATCACCTCACTTAGATAATGCAATCACTTTTCCCAAGACTTACACCAGCTTTTAGTGAGGAAATATAGTGGAAGAGTGTCAGCAGAGGTAAGTATTATTGGAAATACATTTTCAATTTGAGAAAATGTTAACTTTCAAAGCATTTTTACAACCTGTTGACAATATAGCTAGAACCCCCACAATGAGAATGTGGGGAAGCCAGTATGTGTATGATACGTACAGAAACCATCTACACAGAATATTGATGTACCAAGACAAAAGTGGTAGACAAGTGGGAGAGCCACACACATCTAGAATAGGTATGCTCTTCACTCACGACTATGTTCTTGTATCAAGGATGGAACAGTATGAGTAACCATTATAGGCCAGCCCCAACCAGACACCCAAGTTTCCATAACTCAAGATTTGAATTAAGGGATGTTGGTACCTATATCCTAATTTGGTAGCTGTGGCTAACGTTACAGAGATTTAGATCCCAGCTTGTGGTCATAAAATGATGTATTTTGCACTGCCTAAATCAAGAGGAAAAGTAAGAAACATCAAAGTGAACAAAGTTACTCCTCTACCAAAAGAAATAGGAAACACCTCAGGCAAAAAATAATGACAGGACCTTGCATTCTTGACTTAACCAAATGAATATAATTTGTCTAGTTTGGAATTATGAACATACTTCCTACTGCACTGACAAAGTGGACAAGAAGTATTTCACTTGCCCCTGAAATTTTGGAAAAGATGTGGAACCTGTGATCAACCAAGTCTCTAGGATGGAACCATTCTGCATTCAAAATTATGAAGAGACAGTGAACCTCTTTCCATGAACAATGTATTAAACTGACATTGATCAAAGAGAAGAACAATGTACCCCCCAACAGGATAGCTTTGTGCAACTGGAAATTGGGTGTGGTAAGAGCTTCCTAGCTCCACTAGTAGAATCAAGGTGGAGGGGTAATGCACAATGGCAAATCCTGAGGAACAGTGCTCTGGGAAAATAACAATAGGTGAACCAAGTTCCCTAAATTTTTAAAAACAAACCAACCTAAATTTATTCCATCCAATAATAGGCAGAATCCTATTTAGCTTTACTCATGATAGTCCATAATACTATAATAATACCATCTGGTAAGCACCTAAATGGTGTCATGGAACACCTAATATTTACAGAGCCTGTCGAAACAGTAGTAAGAATAATCAAATTGAATAGTAATGTAGAAATGAACTGAGAGAAGCACACCTATTTGGGCAACATTTGTCATAAAGTGTGATCTAGTGAAAGCAAAAAATAAAGGAACTCTAGAAAATAAAAAGACAAGATTGTGACAAAAGTACCACCTCCTTATAACACAGTAGATGTTAAAAATAGTCATAGAAGGAAACTGCCAAAGCACATAAAAAACACAAGAGAAAAGCATTGAGAGAAGTCTGAACAAAGGCCCATTAAAAAGTTTCCATCTAGATAAATGAAATAGCTAGCAAAAAACAAATATGCAGTACAAACCAAAATATGCAAAATGGATATTTGGGAATTCATGTCTAAACTCAAGGGAAACTGAAGGATGACAGCATAAATACAGTCAAGATAATCACCACTAAACAATTTAAAGTGGGTCAAATAACACTTTAGGCTTGAGAGGCCAAAACAAATTATCAAGTTACAATCATAGGCAAAGGTTAGAAATAAATGGCAAAATAATAGCAGAAATGAATGTATTCCCTTCCTAGTTACCACAGACTTGGTCAGAAAGGACCTATTAGGATATAATAGGACCTTATAGGACATAATAAAACACTAAATCTCCCAACCTGAACTAGAATAATCAGGAAGAAGGAGAAACTAAGTAGCCCCCTTTACCAACAAACAAGAAGCATATTCAAAGGGGACAAAGAAAAACCTCACAATTTCATAAACCAAATGATTAACTGAAGAAAAGGAGCAGACTCAAAGAGGACAATGAAACACCAAAATCTCACAAATATATATGATTAACAGAAGAAAAGAAATAGGATCCATGCTGGACTCGCGAAAAGCCAGAGTAGTAAAGAAAAGTGTTAAAAAACAGAATCCAAATTCTCCTCAGAATCAACAAAAAAGCATTTTCAGAAACCATAGGATAAAACAGCCTAGACCAAATGAATGTCTTCATCTCTCAATGAATAAAAACATGGACAGCTCCAACTAAAAGTATACTCTGCCTAACATAAAGAAGTGATAGATAACAAAGAAGTATGGTAGATCAGATTAGCCAAATTGCAGAAAACAGTAATGCAGGAATTTAAACCCACAAGTATCATGTTTAATATAGTTTGTTTTTTAATTGTAATATTACTGAAATTCACAAGGTGGCACAAAAATTGCAATCCATAACAAGACAACTCATAGAACTTCAACAGAAAAACTGTGCCCAACTGAGTGAGGTGTTTATATACATTACTGGGATAAAGAAAGCATTAATGAGGGAATAGAAATTTGCAAATTCAGTACTGCCAATGCCATTTAAATGGGATATAAAAGTCTGGAGGATGCAACAAAATTGCCTAGACAGACAAAGCTAATCTTGAAGAACAGCTATAGTGTTAATGGTTGGTAAGTATGCTTTGAAATTAAGATTTGGTACAACAGTTCCATTCAACCCCAAACTCCTGCAATATTCATAGTTTTCTTAGTAGTACCCCCATCCTGTCTTAGAGAAGCTCACCACTTAGCAACGGTCCACTTGCTTTGCCAGTTGGTGCTTGCTGTCACCCCTACTGGTGAGATAAAAATGGCTTGTTGACATCATCCACCAACAGCACTTTCAGTTTCTCTACAATGTTCCAAAGAGACTTTAATCAGAGATATTTGGATATGTCTTGGGGTTTTATACAGTCTGTCCCATTCAGTCTCACACTCAACTGACAACACACCACCTTAATGATCCTCATCTGTCATGCTTCCCTTGCAATGAGAAAAATCCTCATGGGAAAAACTCAATCAACCAATCAAGGTAAACCAGATCTGGAGAACTCTTCTTTCTAAGTTGTCAGTTATTTGTAGCAAGATAGAAGCCATGGATCTTCACAACACTGGCAAAAGTCAACAGCCAGAACATTCTGCTAGACCAATCAACTCTCTCAGACAACCAATTCTTGGGCGTAAGTTCTAAGATATGGTATTCCCTTAACTATAAAAATCATTTTAAACATGTATCACCCAAAACTAGAAGTAAAGCAAATATACCAAACTTCACAATACAATATTCTGTCATTAAAGTAAAATTTCCCACTTTTCTATTCACTCTACTAATATACACCCCAAAAAATTTAAAAGTATGAAAATTAATCAACAAACTTTAATACATTTTACAAATAATTAAAAAATTCATGATTAAAATAATGTCTTGATGTATTTTAAAATTCATATTTACAATAACATAAATAAGAATTTGCTAAATATACAATAAAAAACTAAACTACAGATTATTTTCAGTATAAAATTCATGTCACAGTTAGAATCTTCTGCAACGTCATAATTATAAAATTTAAAAATAAAAAACATTCAAACTGCAATGACCACTGTATCTACAGAAATACAATTTCTGGCCAGTTATTTCACGCTTGTATAGCATGTGACCTACTAGATCTTGTAGCACCAGCAAGAGCTTCCATTGCATAAGAGTTGGTTAAAGATGGTTTTCTTTTAAACCCTCCAATTAAAGAAAGAAGAAGAGGTATCAGGCCTTCTTTTCCCAACAGGCATGCATTTGTGGCTAAAAAAACAATATTCTTTATCCATAAATACATTATAAGCACAGACAAGTAGTATAACTTATAAAACTGTAAGTAAATGAGAACTATTTTTCACTGTACAATCAACATAATTTGTGATTCATAACAGTACCAGAATATTATACCTATGGATCCTTTATTCAGTTTGAAACCAATATGTTTTACAATAATGCTTATACAAAAATAAATAACATTAACCTTTGATAGATTGTTTAAGCAGAATATTCATGATGAAACTTTGTAGAATGGATGGCAACTGTCTGTTGTGGAGACACAAGTGTAGAAGATGACGTTTTGAAAGTCTTCTGCCTTTCATCTTCAAGTCAGTGTGTGTGTGTAGGTGCTGATGGTCTTTTATAGTATTCTGGTGGATTGTGGAGAATTTGTTGTGATTGGTTGGATTATCATTATTTCTGATTAGAGGAGAAATTCCCTGTAAATTCACCAATGGCAGCCACAGGTTACTCACCTCTAATCCAGAATCTCTGTTAAGTGAAGGTTTAGAAGTGTTAATAAAAAATGATTCTTTGATTTTTCTCGACTTCCAGAATTTGTCTGTGTCAATGATTCTATTTTTCTCCCAGTTTATTGTGTGTCCAGTTGATGTGGCATGCTCTCCAATGGCTAAATTTTGTGTTTACTTGTACTATCTTTATGTTCGTTCATTCTTGTCACGAGTTTTCTTCCCATTTCTCCAATGCATGTATCGTTTCAGAAACACCGAATTTCATAGATGACGTTTTTGAGGTTCTCTTTGGTAGGTCCCTGTTTGTTTTTTTCCAGAATGGACCTTAAGGTGTTGTAGGGTTTCCACCAGACTTCTCTGTTGAATTGTTTGGCTATGCATTTGAGTTTTTCACTGAAATGTTGTAGGTATGGTAAATAAACGGTAATAGTGGTGGTAACTTCCTGATCTTTTCTTTCTGTCATGGTCTTCTTTAAAAAGTTTTTGATGAAGGAGGAAGTGTAATTATTATGTTTAAAACACTCTATAATTTTTTGGCATTCTGCTTTGATGGATATCATGTCACAAATGATTTCTGCTCTCTTGTTTAGGCACTGAATTATACTATGTTTTATCGAGGTTGGATAACGGGGCTGAATATGTAGCTAAAAATCTGTCCACGTGGGTGGATTTTCTGTATACAGTTGTGGTTATTTGTCTTGCTTGTTTACTGATGAATATGTAAAGAAATGAAGACTGTTTTGTTCCTCTATTTCCATATTAAAATGAATTCATCAACATAACATCTTTAAAAACTTAGTTTTGTCGGTGTGGATGGAAGGGCTCTTTCTTCAAAGTCTTCCATGAAAATGTCTGCTAGGATTGGAGAGAGGCACTCATGTTATGTATACAATAATATAAAACTGGCTTTTAGTCTTCCCTGTCTTGATTGTGATTTAATGAACTAGTATTTTGAAATAAAGCCATATTTCAATTATTATACTTTATATATGTATACAGATTATTACCAATTAGAAATAAATTATTAAACGTAGTTTTCTTAAAATGTAGAACAATAAATCAAGAAATCAAGCAAACAATTATCTCTTCTTGCTATGACTTTTGAACTTGATTGCTGCTGGACATAAGTTACTAAACATTTTAAAATTTTACACATGGAGAATATCAAATAAATTTTTTTAGGTTTTATATACAAATATGAATAATCAAAAAGTCATAAATAACTATGTTGTAAAAACAAAATTCCACTATAATTTATTAAGCTTAGTAACTAAGATGTCTATAGATTTAAAAAAATATAAAACTTCAAGTAGATTAAAGATGCAATCTACTTTCTTGAAATCTTGATTTTAAAAAATGTGGTAGTCTTTTCATAGATTAAAATGGCTAAGAAAACCACTAGGGGACACTGAAAGCTGTCAAGTGGTTATTCACATGTTGTAGTACATGCATATCAAGGACTGTTTTTAAAAATGGAAAGAAATGAACAAAGCCACTGTGTTTGATTCAGTACATAAGCCATATCTCAGCAAAATAGAAAGATATGAGGTTCTTATTTTATTTTTTAGCTTGTAAATATTAGTAATTGGAGTTTCTAGTTTATATGAATCTATAGACTTTGGATTTTGAGATCACAAACATCTAATTTTAAACAGTGCTGCATTCAAAATACATGCGACTCACTAAAGTCTATATTTAAATGTGTTCTTTCAATATTTACTTTCAAATTTGGAAATTAACTCATACATATGATATTAAAGTTTGAATTATAAGCTACAACTTGATTCCAAAGTTATCGATATAAATTCATTAAATAGTATTTTAATAAAATTTTGAATGTAAACCAACAATCATACTGTCATGGCTTTTGACCCACGACCTATGAAAAAAGGTTTAAACTATACAATATCATTTAAATTCAAGACAAATTTAACCCTAAAAGAAATTTTCATATATATGTGAATACACACAAGTGAAAAACTAATAATTAAACCAAAAACATACAAAAAAAGCATTTTTTAAAGAAACAAATATAACTGTGTGAATATACAAATGACAAAACTGAACATACCTCTAAAACTCGATATATTTTTATACTTTGAATAAAAAACTAAGTTTACTGTACGTAGCATTTGTAAAAACAATTATGTATGTCTTGAGATCTTGTTAATCTGAAACATAAATTAGAATGTAATGATGAAATACTTACTGTTCTTCATGGCTAAGCTCAAGAATGAAAGAACATTTTGCAGGCATTTTGTTTTCTTTTTGTAAGTTCTCATGAAATTCACTGTTAATTTTAAAACATTTGAAAGCCTAACTTTCACTCCAAACTTCTTGTCTGAAAAAAAAATCAGAAAATTTTAAATTGTAACAAAAATATTGTAGATGAATCAATTTTTATTTGCTTTTCAAGACAAGATTGACAATCCTGTAAGTCATTTGTTAATGATAATGTTTAAAATAAAATAAACTATATATATAGTTTATAGTTTTTATTTTCTCTACCCTGTTCTGTCTGTTTTGAATTTTGTGCAAAGCTACATGAGAGCTATCTACACTAGCCGTTCCTAATTTAATAGTGTAAGACTAGAGAGGAGGCAGCTAGTCATCACACCCACCACCAGCTCTTGGGCTACTCTTTTACCAGCAAATAGTGGGATTGACTGTCACGTTATATTGCCCCCACACAGCTGAAAGTAAGCATGTTTGGTGTGACAGGGATTCAAATGCACAATCCTTAAATTAGGAATTGAGTGCCTTAACCACCTGGCCATGCCAGGCCCACTATATGAGTTCAGTCCATTTAACCAATCCTGTAACCATCACTAAAGACAAGTAAGAAATTAATCTAAATTACACTTTCTTTCTTTCTAGAATGACTCCAGATTATAAAAAAATTTGAATTATTCATCCCAAACAGCTCAAGTTACAGTAAAGAAAATTTTTAAATACGTAGTACACAAATTGATAATTTTTTTTCATTTATTGTTCAAGTTTTCTTAACTAACTAAAAAAATAAATTTTTACATTTTAGTTATATTTATAAAAATAAAAACAAATAAAACACATGAAAATTACTGCTCATCTTGTACGTTTTTACCCTTAAAGTGGTGCTCTAGTAGTTCACATCTCAGAAGTACCTAAAATATAAGTTTGTAATTTCTTGAAAACTCAGAAGCTCAAAAGAGGTAAAAAAACTGTTTAAATAGTGAATTCAGAGTATTGTGTGATACATAAAAGTAATGAATGAAAACTTAACTTCCTTTTAAAATTATGAAATTAAAACTTACATTATATTAAAATTTGATTTCACTACATTCTGATGCCAAGTTCAATGGCACACTCTGATAATAAAGTTACTTCCTCAAATTTTGAATGCAATTCTAAATCATCATGACATGCTCACTTTGACCTACACCCACACATACAGGGTCAAACATTTGGACAGCTGTTTATGAACACAGCATGATAAGATAATTTAACTTAATTAAAAGTTTCTTCAGTTTTATAATAAAATCATTCAATATAATGGACACAATAATTTATTTCTATATACTGGTTACTTCAAAGTTTTTTCTGAGATCTAAATGGATACTCTAATCAAAAGGGTAAAAGCACTAAGTCCTGGTGAGCATACTGTATGCACATATACACTTCAAAATAAGCAGGTAAAACATCATTAATTACTTGAGTAACATTGTCAGCAAATGATTAGACAATCATGACTTTAGTACTCCAAAGTCCAATTAAAGTAATAATGATATGGTTCTATAGATATCTTATTCAGATATCATCTCATAACTGACCAGTCTTTTTTTTTCTCTTAGTTATCACTCATTTAATGAAATCCTTTAGACCCTATATAGAAATCCAGTTTATATTTTAGCAAAGTTCCAAAATGAATCACAATTTATTCCTTGTAATGCAAAGGGCCTATAATAAATTATCAAAGTGATCACAATAAATTACCATAAAAAAATGTAATAGTGACTACATTATTTTGGGTTTCATTGTTAAAAGTTCTGAGGTTTCAAAAGTGAAACTCATGAAACAAATTCATGTTTAAAGTTTAAACTTAACCCATGAAAACCTGCATGGAATTGCAAAAAAATTGTTAGAAGTAAAATATTTTCATCCTCCTTTGTTTGTTTTTGACAGTTACTCCTTTTCTCCTATGATTACATTAACAAATGGCAAGTTCAGTAGTATCACTTTGAATATTACATATAAAAAAAGGAAACTTTGATTTTTCTTTTTAAATCACACATTAAAGACCCCACATTGTTACAGTGCCATCTTTCTTGGGCAGTTCTCCTACCATAATGACCAATCTTTGCTAAGACACCATATAAGATGAGTAAGTGGCCATCATCCACAGTATCTTTTCCTTTGTATGATCCCAGTATTTCCAGTAAAAGTCGAATGGTGTCATGCGATACAAGGGTGATTGCAACATCTACTCGTCCTATTAACAAAAGCATTTACTTAAGCAATAATTCACATATATACCATACCTATTCTTTAAGAAAATGTTTAGTTTCGGATTCTATCCGTAGTTTATATTTCTAAAAGTGCTAATCCTACAGTTGATGCATGTATTTTTGACCACTATAAGCAATATATGAACATCATTATTATGTACTAAGTATCTTATTTTTTATTGTAAAACATGTTCATCATTATAAGCATTAACATCATTCATGAAAAACACATTTAATGAAAAGTATCACACTTATCAATAAGGAAAAAGAATAGCTTTTATGACAATACATTTTTATGAAGATGCTGTTACAAGGAAATTAACATAATTGTCATGGATGTATCAAAAGTGAAGTTAAACAGAAAAATTATAGGTATTACTAGATAAACAGAATACAACAGAATGGATTAAAACTTACCAGTTTTGGAGGAAAGAGCCTCATGGAACAGCAAAACAATATTTTGTATAACTAGATGGTCTTGAGTATGCTGAAATTCCAAACAAAATACACAACTAAAAATCACAATTAATAATAGTAATAATGGTACAAGAGAATTCACTCATATTTCACTATTTTTAATTGACTAACTATAAAAAATGTATACCACTAAATTTACTCTTATTGAAAAAAACAACCTAAGATTACAAGATATTTTGCAAATAATAGGTACATGTATAAACCAATCAAAGTAACAATTAATAAAATCAATTTTTTATAACAATCCTTATATCATGAAGAAATGTTAGGTAACACTCTATACAAAACTGTGCTACCTTTTACTTTGGGCAGCATATAAAAGTCTCACTGTCTCTGATTCTTTTTTTCCTTAGGCAGAAATACTACACATATTAAATTACTTCACTCCTTCATGGTGGTCATTACAATTTATATAATCACTGTTACACAAAAAAAATATTTCACTGACCTCTAACATCTTTCAATAATCCCACAACAGGGTCATATATAACTGGGTTTGTGAAATTAATATTTGTTTAAACACACACATGCACACAAATGGATGTATATATATACATGCACATGATTTTCAAAACCATATACAGGGTGTCCCAGAAGTCGCGCACCATATAAATTTTTATGTTAATACATATGAATAACAATTTTATTGATAATAATCATAACAGATGCTCAAACTGTTCACCCTCTGCTTTGATACATTCATCAATTCTTTTTATAAAACTGTCTTTTACTTTGTTGAAGGTTGCAGTGCTAATCCTTTGACATTATTATATGTACGTATGGTGCGCGACTTCTGGGACACCCTGTATATAAAAAGTGCATCCTTATTGTTAAATGTACAATCTCTAGAATAATGCAACACAATTAATATCAACAAATCTCACAAATGTATTTTTTATTTAAAAACAAATATGTCTCTGTGTTGCCAAATGCAGTGTATTAAATCATATGATGATAAATTTAAGGCAAGAATTATCATTTTACATAGTAAGTAAATCAATTATCATATCACAGCTTTTCATTTCTGTTGATTAAGATTTATTTGCAATAATATGTGCATTACTATCATTCTGTAATAGTAACAGATGACTCAGAAACACAAAGTGTTAGTATAATTCAGAGATTATGGAAACACAGAAAAGTCATGAATGAAGATCTGTCATACTACTTTTAGCTTCCTTTTCTTAAATTCACTGTAGCTCATCTTTTGCATGTAGACAGAATAACAAAGTTATATGATTAAATCTCTTATAATAATTCTTATATAAATTGTAAATTTATTTCTTCAATACTACCAAAATATGATATTAAGTATAAAATCCTTTTGATAGCACTATTACAATTATTAAACACAAAGCCTATAATACTTCCACATAGAAATAAATCCTGTTACATAGGTTATCTTAGTTTTTGTTTTCAAATTATTTATGTTCATTTCTCTTGATAGTAATTATGAAATACATCCCACATGCAGGCACAAAACAAAACCAACGACAACAACCATTACCATCTTCTGTTTTTAAAGATAATTTTGTTTTGGATCATTGCCAAATAATGTTTCTTTCAGTGCACAAATCCCATCCAAGTTCTTGGAAGATATATTCTGCTGAATGTGCACAAAGCTTCTGACAGTTAAAAATAGACCAAAATACTAACATTCTTTTAAATGACAGCCTTTGTAAAAATCTTGAAAATCACAGTATTTTATTTCAATTATGTAAGGGAACACATGCTTATATCAATAGTTCTCAGAGATTCATAGCTCAAATGAAATTGAAATAAAATTGTTTTATTCACCTATTTGTTTATCCATTACCTATTCTATGCATAAATACATTAATATCATGTATATGAATTTATCTAGCTAATAAACTTTTCATTTCCTTCTGTCTTTGCATTTTCTAAATCAAAGTAGATGCTGTGTAATATAAATGGTGGATAAGCTATTTTTTCATCTTTTACATTATGCAAGATATTACTAAAATTTGGTTAAACATACTTTAAGCAAGAAGCAAAAATTTTACTCATTTTTATATTTAGTTTTAACTATAAAACAATACTATGAACAGGAACAAAAACAAGCACGTACCAAGAAACAAGAGTTTAACCCAACATAGTAAAAACATACACTTAAAATAAGCTACAAGCTTATATACCTGTTTAGAAAACAATACCTCCAACTTTTTCTTTTCTTGCCTTGGAATTTAAAATGGAAAAAGTTTTTACAGGTACCCAATAGTATATATATTAACTAACCTTTGACATTAAATCAGCAAAAAAACAGATAATTTTGTATTAACTCATTTTACAATGAAGTGGTTAAATATGTTATTCTTCATGAAACAATATGCAATTATTGTTTTATAGAACTGGTAGTCTGGCTCTGTTCAGGCATATATTTAGTTAACAGAGCTCTTAGGGTAAAATACAAGTTCACATACATCTCTTGTTTTTGTTTTTCAATTGTTTAAAAACTTTAATATTACTGCAGACTTGTTTGATTAGATATTTGACTAGATTACTCAGGGACTATCTCCACTACATATACCTGATTTCGAGCTTATGGACAGGAAGAAAAGCAGTAAGTGAACAGTGTAAATGGATGTGGCTAGTTAAAAATTTACCCAAATCAAACACCAATGAGCGCATATGATCAGCCTTGATGTTGAAAACCTTTTCCATATGGGTCATTCAACAGTGTTTTGGGGTAAAATTATATAGCAAATTACATTTAATTTCAAATTTTACCAAAGTTTGGATCTTAGTGACTTCATAGCTAGCTACTACTATGACAGCACCCAATGCCAACTTTTGGGCTACTCATATTGAATAATGAAAACTGATTATCACTCTTGTAATGCACCCACAGTCCAAAAGTTCATACCACACTTTTGTTGCACAACAAACAAGTGATGGATCTTCAAATTTTACAGTAAAACATGTTAACCCTACATCAACACTGGCCCATTCTAGACTTTACACAAAATTAAATGAAATAAAACATATTAGACAACAGTAAGTTTTCTCACCTGTAGAATACTTGTTAGTGCAGGAATGACTCCACATGATAAAGAAATGAAAGCCTTCTTGGTCTTCGCTAATAACAAATGTTCCAGAAATGCATATAAAAACAAAAATATATTTCATTTTCTTCATTAACAAGAATTTTTCTTTTCATGAATTTATTGAGGTTTTATGGACTCTTTTACTAAAAAAAAACAACTTATTATACATTTATTTCAAAAAAAGATTAATGCATCAGAAACTGAGTATTATTTAAACACAAATGTAAAATGTATTGCAAAAAATTACCTTGTAAATTTTTATGTATACAAAAATGTGTTAAATGACAATAATACAATGGGTAGTAACACTACTTCTACAAGTAAGTTGTAAAATATTAGGTGTTGTATTTCTATTACATGTAAGATAATTAAAAAAAATCATTAAATAAAAATGTCAAATAAAACAATAGAAGAACAAATAAAAACTTTAATAAATATATATGAAATAAAAATAATGTAAAAATTAAGTTCGAAAATAAAATGTACCACTAATTTTGTCCTATAAGTAATTTTTTCGCATTATTTTTCATTTTAAACATATCTTGTCTCAAAATACATCATTGTGCATCTTTATGACATTATCACTTAGGTATTAAGATCACAAGAGTTACAAATGTACTAACCAAGTTTTCCAAGTTAATGCTTTGAAAATCAACAATCTTTTTAACTGCTGTACTGTAAGCTGAATTCCTTTTTTCAAACATTTGAAAACATTGCAACCTTTTACTTCAAATTGAAAAAAAGAATCATTCCCCAACATTATAATCTTACACATTTACAAAGGGATAGTTATTGGTTAAAGAATTTTTGGCAATACAACAGAGCCTACCAAAACTGTAGTTAAATATAAATGCATATTTAAAATACACAATAATGTTTTATGACTCAAATGTTACTTAGGCAACAACTTCAAATTCCCTAACTTCTTGATTACATGTAGTATGATGCAATGCAACTATTACACACTGGTAGCACCTGACCATTGTTTTAATATCAGCACAACACTGCTAAATTCTGAAACAATGTAAATGTTATTAGGAAGGCAGCCAGTTTCTACCTAATATACTAAAAGTAACTAGCAATGTTAAGGCAAAACACAAGGTCACTAATTACCAGTTCTATATATAGATACCAAATGTCTGTCTACCTTTTCTACTTATAATAAAAAAAATTACCAAAACAGCTGTCAAAGCCTACTTTTTTACTGTTCTATTTATACAATTACAACATAATATTTCATAATAAATGATTTTATAGCACAATATCCTGTAATGCTAAAAAACCTCAAATGTAAACTTCACATTCTCTCATGTGTCTTATTAATACCCTTTTCTCCCAAATATTTTGATTTAATCCAAGTCAGATAAAAACAACAACAAAAAAGATTTTGTTTCATAGCTCACATTCAAAAAAGAAAACACCTTCAAATTAATACCTTGCATGCCTCTATCTTACTTACATAGCCTCACCTTTGCTAAATTTATTGATGAAAATAACAATGTTTCATACATCAATATTAACAAATATAACTAGCTTCATAGTTTCTTCACCTTTAATGCAATTAATTCTAAGTTATGAAAACTGTGACTAAAAGACATTACTTTTAAAAATAAAAATAAAACATACTTTTGGAAAAATATTTTGCTTGTGACATAAATAATGATTGTTTACATAATGTTCATTTATTTTGACAAAAACAATTAGCAGTGTTGTAGCAGAAAAATTTAATGTTAAAAGTAAAACCTCATCAATTTTATCAATAAGTAAATCTAGATAATTACAAATATGCTATTTTCATCTTAATTACTTAAATATTTCACCAGTCTGAATACAAAATAATAATTTGTTTGAGAACAAAAGTTAACTTAAAGAAAATTATCAAAATTGAATCTATTATACAAAATATTTAAACTTTATTTTATGACATGCTACAGAAATAACTTGTTAATTTTTCTTTACTCTCGTTCACTAACTGATTACACATGTACAGAGCTTGCTTACTATTTTCAAGAAAAGGAAGTGAGATGCACAGGATAAGGGAATCATATCTTTATGATATGTGAAATAGAAGAAGTGATAAAAAATAAAGGATAAATTATGAATCTATAAACTACTGGGATTTATGTTACCTGCACTCTTTAATGCCTAGTTTCTCTTAACTGGAAGAATGAATCACTCCTGCTATGTGTAGGTATGTATATATATTACCTCTGTGCACATGTAATAACAAAGAGGCTCACTGTCACTCCAACAGGAAGCTTGATCCATCACATCCAGTAGGTATAAATAACTTATCAAGACACCACTAAAATAGCTTATAAACAAAAATGATAAAACTAACATTGTGATGCAAGCAATCACCACCATAGTATGTGTCTACTTAACTAAGTGGTTCATTAATTCAAAACAAAAGGAAAAAAATAGGCAAATCTGTGAAAAGATTAATCCCACCATAAACAAATAACAACCAGTGCAGAATTACTATTCTGTTCACATTAATATGCTATTAATGTTAAATATATGCACTGTTCAGCAAGCAGTACCATAGGAGAAGATAAATGAAATGCTGAATTAAAACAAATATATTGCAGAAAAGTTTTAAATTCAATATAATATTAAATATCTTTTATAACTTAAGTCTATGTTTATGGCTATAACTAAACAAACTTAATCTTGTACTTAATATAGTTCTTTGACTTTTTTTCACATTCAGAAATAAATCTTAACATTACCATAATATTGGTTGTGATGCTCTTAACACAGTTAACATATATGTTTAGAACACAGAATAGTGTGAGTCCTACTGTCTTTCTGTCTTCCCCTGATATCCTGAGCAAAAAACAACATGAATACTAACACCAATTTCTGTCATTTTGAAACATCTGACTTCATGACACATTGCTCAGAGGGCAATTCATTATTTATATAAATGAATAAAACAGCTCCAGAGCCAAATTTAATAGCACTAAAATGGATGAAAGACAAGAGATATTTAACACCTCAAATTCTAAAAAGCATGTCTCCAGGACAAGTCAAAAACTAAACAATTAAGTCACTCTTAGATCCCACACCTAACAATAAATTAGGTTGTGCATAAAGCCCTTGTGTACAAATGGTGTGAACAATAACAGATATTCTTTGTTAAAGAACTTCAAGACACCCAGAATGTCTAAAAAAATAAACTTTGTATTCACTCTGTCATAGGTTTTTAAATACAGTTTCCTGTTCATATTAAATATAAATATTACATTTAGACATAATAATCCTTCACCCTATAAAACTGCACACATTTTTCTAGAGAAATTATTGGGTGCATGTTAATAATGGGAATTAATTTTGTCTGATAACAACTTTCATCTGCACAGTTAAAACATCTGAGATCAAATGTTCTTACTGTACACAATATAATAAGAGAAGCATATGCAAGTATCAAGGATAACATTTCTTAATGACAACTTTCACCTACAGAGCAAAAACAGCCGTTTTCCTAAACTACTTAAAAACATGTTTGGAACAGCATGTTTTGTGACAACTTTTACCTGTGCACTAAAACATCTTAAATAAAATGCTTTTATAAGACAATTTAAAGAGATACATTTCAAAAATGAAAACTAGACATTTCATGACAACTTTTCTATGTACAGTGAAAACACTTGAAATGTTTTGAGAGCATTGGAGTTATTGTTATGCCCAATATATTTCATGAACTGAAAATGAAAGTTAAGGACTAGAATATAATGAGCACATTATCATAGTAATTTTTAGATGGTTTGAACAAACTTACACCTTGCAAAATGATAGTCTTTGTTAGACTTGTATGCAAGGATGGCTTTACTTTTTGCTAGTTTTTTACTTGTTTGTTTATATATGTTTGTGCAAAACAGAAATTAAAAAGTTATATGTACTCATGCACATGATTCCTCTAAACACAAGAGATGTACTAGTAGCACATATGGTAAGGTAATTTTCTACCTATACCTAATGGGCAACATAAAAACCCACTACAAGAGCCAGAAACTGCCACTTTGACAAATAACATATAAACATGTTCTAACAGAATTAACATTTTGAATTCATTCACAGCTAGTTTCTAGATCAACTTTGTTTCCTTTGCTTTCCTTGTGCACATAAAAAAGGAAAGCATTTATATATTAAAACACAGATTAGATTTATTAACAAAAAATAAACATATTTTATACTTAAATTACTTTAAAAATATAGACTTGTATATGTAATGTATGAAATTATAAAAAAAACATAGATCATACATAAAAATAGTTTATGTAAGTAATTCAGTTAAATGTGTCAATCCAAGAAAGGACTAGAAATCCTAGTCTAACAATGACTGTTCACTGGCAGTATTTTCCTCATAAACTTCAAATGTATGTTTGAAACATATAAGATTATCAGTAATTCTTCAACAGGTATTTTTACCAGCTTATACTTTTACAAGAGAGCATACATAGTACACTTGTATGTACTGGATTCAATATAACATTCATACATTACTACCAACCTGACTAAAACAAAACTTTTAAACACACAGAAAATGTTTAGTTAGCTATAATACAATAAGCCAACCTAATTCCAAGCAATTTCAAAAGTTAAAGATGAAGATATTTAACGATGCACAACTGTTGTTACTAAAGCTATTTTTATAAACACTTTCTTACGCTACACGTGGGTACGAAAGATAGCTACACAGACATGTTCTCACCTTGTCCTTTGATGTGGTTTAGAAGCTTCTCTGAAAGGAATTTCACAGCATCTAAGGAAGTGAGAGAAGAACTACTAATAGACCCTCTCTGCAGCAGAGCTTGCAGCTTCGATACACACTCGTGCACTGGTGATAACTCCTCATTTGCACTACATGCACAATGGTACAAACAGGCACAAAACAAAATCAAAATCACTGCTTTTAGCAAACACACACTTACTGTATATATGTATGTTAGTACTTGAGCTTGATAACACAAACACAAAACATTACAATAATTATTTATTTATAGAGGAACAAGTAATATAAAATGCATATTCATAGATTATGTATAACACACATCAAATGTTCACATTACATTTACATGCAGATTAAAATACCAAATTCTCATCACCCTTTTTCATTATTAGTATGCACCAAAAAGCATGCAAAGGTAGACATGGATGTATTATCATAACTTTATGTATTATGTTGCAGGCATAAAATGTCTCAATTTGTTTCAATATGTAAAGTACTTGATAACATCAGGTTATCTGCAATCACAGAATAATCAGATATGAAGTCTACCATATCCTCTCGTAAAATGCATTTCCTTGAGAATCTTTTTTAAAGAAATTAGATTACACACTAATCTTTTATGCTATTCTTTTAATAAGATCTTTTAGCATGATGGTTGTAGAAAAAATTGATGTTACTAAAGACAGAAAATTTGGAGATACATTGTGCTTTATATATGAACACACACATGTATGTATGTATACACACTTGCACATGCGCACATTTAATATTACACATATACTCTACATTCTACATATATTCACGTGTCTGTTCAGATATAAAACAAGATATGCCTGAATCTGTAATTTTTCTCAGACACAGAAATAAGAAATGTGATATTATAAAACAAGTAAAATTATATTATACACTACCACAGCCTTGCTTCAAATGAAAACATGGTTTTAAATTGTTTGTCAATAATATTTTTAATGCATATGCACTAACCATATTTTATAAGAAAGCCAGATAAAGATGATGAGGTAGTAACAATAAGAGCTGATAACACTGTTAATGTACAGAATACCCACGTGGTGATTCAAAGCACTCTACTCACAGCAAATTTTTAAGTTTTTCCTATGTATTCTTCAATGACATTAAAAACTCTTGGTCTGGTATACAATGTTGACTTTGTTAATTTATAAGTTACATTTTTAGTCCTAATTTATACAACTAACTAAGTTCTGTTTCAAAAAATGAAATATTTTCAATATGATAACTTGTCAATACGTATCTATTTCAAAATTTAAAAGAACATATTGTCCCAAACAATATAAGCAAAAGTTTATACATATTAAACATACAAAACTATATAATTAGTTTGTTTTGTACTTACAGACCTTTGAAATTTCCACATCAGTTTACTTACCTAAAGGTAAGCATTGAAAAGGAAAGGGCAAAACTAAGCCCAAGTTATCTTTTGCACAATGCAGTTTGTCCTTATAAACATTAATTGGCTATTCAATGACTAGGAAAGGATATGTACAAATACAAAAAGGAAAAAAAAATACAATTCACCTATTATACATGTATAACATTATTTTCTATTTCAGTAAATTTTAATAGTATTTAAATAAATTATACCACTCATTCTTAAAAGGTTAGTAAAAAAAAAATCGAACATGCTTTTACCTACATAACCTATACCACTGTTCCGACACAAATTCCTACAACATATGTATTATTAGCATCACATGCTTGCAGTAAATAATTTGTGTTATTCAATATGCTTTAAGCAAACACAAGCAGTATTTTTTGTTACTTGCTCAATCCAAGATATCAATTCTTACCTTTCAAAGATACAAGTGCTAGTTTGTCATGTTACCTACATTGATAAACATACAGTATTCAAAATCATAAGTAGAATGAGCATACACGCACATATATATAAATGTATATCGAACAAAAATGAGGCACGAATATCTCAGGCACATAAAGTTCTCACTTAAGTGATAGGTGTATGATAATCTGACCTATATGTATTGCACATAATTATTAATTATAACAGATATAAGGTAATTTTTCACCTTGAAATTAAATCAAATATACCACAATGGAGAAACTGTGACCAATGGCATGAATGTAAAATATGACTAAATGGCCTAGATTTGTACCTAACTTTATCAGTGCTAGAGTACAATATACAAGTCTGAATATTAATGTGATCATAAGTAAACATAATTAAATACATTTTAACTTCACTATTTGAAAATCAAATCTGTTTGAGACATGTATGATTAAACAATAAAAAATAGGTCACTTGATAAAAATTGACAAACATATCTTTATTTTTAAATTAATTTTCTGTATCTATGACAGTCCTAACAGAATTTCCAAACTACAAAAAATGATGTTTCACTATTAATTCTTATGCAGTGCTATATATTTTTGTATGGTGCACTTTTCTTATAATTACATGTAACTACAATATACAGTATGCATTTAACAAAGGTTTATTATGTTAAAGGATGCAAACTGTTATTAAACCTTATTAAAATATTAAAGAAAGGAGAATACTTGTCATGCTCTGACAACAAGATATTCACATGTTATGAAAAATACATTCCTAACAACATATACATGTATCAGTGGTGTCCAGATTAATAGAAACAAATCAAGTTTACTAAGACAAAACAATGATGACATCTTAGCAACATCATTTCACTTATACTTAAAAAAACTGCTTAGGAACCCACGTTTAGCATCCATCTAGTGACCAATACATTTCTATCTAAGTAATATAACGTTTTCTTTTTGGTTTACAATAAATTATGATTGTTCAAATAATAAAACACAATATTAATGGATCAAATAATGCTGGTTTTGCATCAAGAATAATAACTGTCTAAAAATTAATAATTACTGCTATAAAGTGCAAAAAGTGTGACAGATACATCCATAAGCAATATTTATGTAAAACAATCAATGGCGAAATTTTCAAGTATATTTTTATAACAACAGGAACTGTTACTGATCTTTCAATAACTGACATTATTCCTAATGTTACAGACAGAACAAACATTAAAAACTTTTCATTTAAACTTACACAACTATGTACATCTATGTCTTATAGTGCACATCATAGATTTCAAAACAGTTAATCAGTTTTCATAAAACTAAAAAAAAAAAAGGAAAATCATATGTACATATTTGAAAAATATAACAGTGTAATGTTTTTAAATTTTTTACTGGTTTTAATATCACAGTTTATTTAAATGACAGGAAATCTCCTTACCAAGAAAACATATTACTAAAAATAACAATGAAGTTTTAGAGAACCAGTTGTTTCTGTATAACATTTTCACATGTGACCAAAACGTGCAGATGGTTGATTACACACACAGTTTTAAAAGGGATATTACCTAATAATAAATATCCTTAGCACCACTCTCTACTCTTTCATACTTTTCTTGTATCATTGCATTTAGAAATGTCAATGATCTCGGCAATTTGTACGAGATAACAAAGATGTCTTTCTTAAAAATTGTTTATTGTCAGATACATACAGTAATCATCTATGGTTACACTTTTTATCAGGTTAATCAGGCATTATCAAGTACAACAACAATACTTTGTGGGCTCCTGATCCAAGCAATATAAAAAATATGAAATGACTCACGTGTGGCACAACAGTTGTTCTTGTTTGTTTATCATTAGAAAAAAATCATTAAATATATTATTTGATGTCATGAACATCTCAAATACTGAGATGTGAATAAATAAATAATTATTCCATTTTTCTAATTTAACTAATAAGTGATAAATTTAAAAACTTTTAAACAATATCTTTAAATTTTATTAACAACTTACATTCTAATGAAAACAATCTTAAAGTTTAATTAATTTGATGTTTGTTGGTAATTTCACAATATTAATGCATTCAATTTGATATAAAAATACTACAGTGTAGAGTGAATATTGGTAGATTTTTACCTCAAATCCCCTGGATTTACTGTGGCAAAACCTCTTAGGCAAAAAAATGAAATTCTGGGGCAAAACATGACTTTCTATGGCATTAATTTTTATTTATGCACTATATTACTTGCCTTAGAATAACATCCATTATTTGTTTCATTATTCAGAACAAGTACACAGACTACATTTTATTTTTTACGTAAAACTACATGAAAGTGTTTGGGGATAAACTGAAAAAATACGCTATGACAACTATTCATTAAGACTATGTTTACGTTTTCTACATTTTAAATCTATACAGTTTTAATGCCAAATAGACATGTTCCCACTCAGCACCATTAATAACTAAGTATAATTTTTTCTCATTGTCAGACTTGCTAAAAGCTATGACTGACTGGTCACAGCCTTCAAATAAATTTTGGCAAGAACTGACTTCATGTGTGATGAAATGTATCATAAATCAGATTACCTTTAAGTATCATTGTAAGCAAATACAACACAAAATACAAAATTTATACTTTTTCTGTTAAGAAACTTTTGAAATTTTTTGAAAAAAGCCATACATATTTTTAAACTTTTTATAACCAGTAGTTGTTTTGAGTTGTTTTTTTTTTAATGTGATCATGGAACCAAAGAATATCCTGGTGACAAAAATTATTGTACATGTACAGACGTAGGGTCTGTGAACCATATCAAACAAGTTTACTTACAGTTATGTAGTTTTATGATTCAAGATCTTGTAGTAACAAAGGTGATGGTACTTTGTTGCATATTTTTATGGTCTTCAATTTTCTATAGACTGCTTTCTTTATTTACAAGCAGAAGATATTCAGTCTAAACTTTTAATAATTTACTTGGAAAATTTAAATAAAAATTAAATTTATACTTGTCTTTTTCTGTGAGCAAACTTGTTTTAAAGTTTCGTTTTTTTGTATGTTTGAAAATAAACTACCTTCTATTTAATTTTGTAAATGCATCATGTGAAAATAAAGCCTTGGTTGAACAAGAAAAACCTGTACAGTGTATCAACTCACTACTGTGGTTTTACAGCTGCAGTTTTGCCAAAGTAACTGCTTATTTTGTTAATATATGTGACACATCTAAATAATTAGCAATTTAGGTTAAAGTATGCAAATCTTTAAGCTCTAAATACCAAACAATTCACATGTTTCCTAGAACTAAGTTATACATTTCAAGTTATAAATAACGTAGCACTAGAATATGCATAACTTCTTACAAGTTAAAAAATGGACTGTGGTAAGGTAACAAGAAAATAACTTGTGAATAAAATAAAACCTTTTAATCATTGACGACATACTTTTATTAAAGCAGAAATAAATCCCACCATATGACAATGCCAATATTACCGAGTTAATAAAAAAAATAACTGGTATTAAAATCATTTTTACTTAAAATAATATGTGCTTTTTAAAATTATACATAAATTTGTATATTACTTCTAGTATAAATAGATGGTAAAAATAAGTGTAATAAGCATAACAAAAGTGAAACAACAGTTATTCTACTTCAGGACTAAGAGTATCAAAGCTCACCTTTCTTCCATCTTCTTAAAGCAGTCTGTTTATTGACAGAAAGTTGGACCAAAGCATGAACCAACAGCTGACAGTTACTTCTGCATGGTGCCTGCTCCGACATCAGTTAAATAGGACTTTTGATAAGATGTCTTCTGCAATGTTAAAATAGCTCTTACATTTCTTCTGGTCACGCTTCAAAAACTGTTATATCCTGCTGCCTACACAGACTGAGCTAAAACACAAGCAAGTTAATCCTTTTTTGGCACACTTTATACACAAGAGTTCAGCCACATGCTGCTAAAAAAGACCTCTTTCAGCATCTGTGGAGTGAATTTAGAAGTTTGTATAGTCAAACCAGATAAAACCAGTTTTCATAGCACTTTGAAAGACTCGGAGAAGAATATGAGCTGAAACTGAAATTTAATGAAAACAAAAGTTATTTTTTGTTTTACAGTTGACAGAATGTTTATTTAATAATATGTGTGTGTCTGTCTGCATGGTTTTTAACAAAGTACAAATCAAATTTGCACAAAAATTTAAATTTATATTTAATTTTCTACTGATGAGTCATGAAAAATATATATGAAGTAGTATAATCAAATCAGATTATCTAATATACAATACAAAATATACTATTCATAGCTCACGAATGGATCACAAATAAACATACCTGTTATATGCTGTCAAAAAAGTTTGTGATAAAAATTTAACTTTTTATTGTCAATAGCATTTGCAAGCCATTCTTCCTCTTTCATATCTTCCTTGAATAAAAAATATACCAAATGAATTAACTAAAATATTTTGATTTTTAAAATTAAAAGCCCAGAATAAGTCCAATACATTTCTCTCCAACTAATTTTATGTATGTGCTTAAACTTGATCAGAAGTTTTCATACACATAAGAATAAAATATTCATCAGTAACTTAACACAAAAATATGCAAGTAAAGAAACTATATTTTCTTTTTCTTTCTCTTGCAAAATTTCTAGTTACACCTAACCTAGCAAAGCTAAATTAATACATGTATGTGTACTTAAGACAGCAAAAAATAAAGTTTCTAAATGCTTGCCTAAATCTGATAAATTGTACATGAAAAAGTGTTTATCAATCTCTGTAAATATCAGAAGTTTTGTCAGCTTTGTTATAATAAAAGATTTCCTTTACTATAACAAAATTAACAAAACTTTTTCTAAAATATTGTCAAAAATTAATGAAGAGTAAATGTATAAAATATTTTAATGTGAGACAGGATTTTTAGCATCTCTTCAATATCATTCAGGAAGGTTTTATTCGCATAAAAGACTATTACAGGATGGTCGCTAGAAAAGCGGAAAATTTGTCAAACAGCTATTTATTTTACAAAAAAACTTTTACAAAGTTTTTTAAAGGCGTGTGTTATATTACACTCATAGATGCTCAAAATGCATTTTATGATATTAAAATCATGCATTTTATTCATGATGTAAAGAAATCAAAATAGAAATGAGTAAGCACGCATTTTATTCATGATCTCATTGACCTCCAAATTTTCCGCTTTTCTAGCGACCACCCTGTAGTTATACATGTGCAATTGTACATACACTATATACACAACAAAGCCCAACTGGTACAGTGAATATTGTACACCTAGACAAATTATAATCCACTTTTATTTGCTAAAAGCCACAAAAACCAATTTAAATCTATATTTCATCAAATAATCCTTATTGTTACTTTGTATGTTCAGCTAATGCAATACACAGGTACAGTAATATTTGTATACCTATAATATTTGACACTTAGAAATTCTGCTTGATATGGCAAGACTAAATATATTGTACATAATATTACACACCTTGGAATTTTATATGCAAAAACGGCTCGTTTGGGTTGAGAAAATATTTTAAATAGAAGAGCGAACAACGTTTCAACCTTCTATTTAAAATATTTTCTTAACCCAAATGAGCCGTTTTTGCATATAAAATTCTCAACAAGTGGGTTTCTCGACATCACTGATTGTTATTACACCTTGGAATATTTAGACCAGAAACTGTATTTATAAAGGTATTTTAATAACTTCAAAATGGATTAAGTAAATCCAATCCTGTTTAACAAAAGAATCTAAATGTACTTGTTATTGTTCTTAAACTGATCAGTTTGTATCTAATAAATACAAGCAAATTACAAGTAGATATGATAAACTGGTAAATGGTAGATTCAAATCATGATTAAACTTGCTGGTATTTAAAGACTAATTAATAAGAAAAGAAAAGCACAATTGCAATTTTAGTTTTTCAGTCTTTACAAAATGAACACTAGTTTGGTTTTTTTGAATTAAGCACATAGCTACACAGTTGGCTATGTGTGCTTTTCCCACCACAGGTATCAAAACCCAGTTTTCAGCATTCTAAGTCTGCAGACATACCACTATGCCACTGAAAGGCTACACAATGTAGAACTTAAAGGATGGAATTTTGTGTTAATGAGTATTTATAACAAAGTAATATTTTCAATTTTTCTGTATTTTGAACTTTACAGGTCTTCAAAAACATTGCATTAAAAGAAATAAGATAATTACCTAAAAATGTAAATTTCAAAGTTATTCCATGTTATTTTACATTATTAACAACATATACAGTGCTAAAACAGTTACTTTAATAAAATTACATTTACCTGCTCTCAGATACATAATAACATTCTACTTTAAAACCTGCATAAAATCCAATACTGCTACAAAAGATATTACAACTTCATATTAGAAAATCAATTATAAAATCCTTCTCTAGAACAAAAATTATTAATCTGTGGCATGTAGACCACCAGTCAACCTGGAAAAGTTATACAATGATAGAAGTGTAAAAAAAACAAAAAAACGTACATATTTGATGTTTTTCTCAGTAATTTGTTTTATTTGTTTTGAATTTCTCAAAAAGCTTACAGAAGGTCTATCTGTGCTAGCCATCCTTAATTTAGCAGTGTCAGACTAGAAGGAAGGTGGCTAGTCATCACCACCCACTGCCAACTCTTGGACTACTCTTTTATCAATGAGTAATGGGATTGACTGAAACATTATAATGCCCCCATGACTAAAAGAGCAAGCATGTTTGGCATAATGGGGATTTGAATCTGTGACCCTCAGATTACAAGTCAAGTGCTTTAACCACATGGCCATATCTGGCTTTTTCTTAGCAAATTAGAGTTTTTTAAAAGACTGATCTATTACATCACTAACTTTTTACTAAAATACATACGAGTGTGTGTATGTGCATTTTTTATAGCAAAGTCACATCATGCTATCTGCTATGTTCACTGAGGAAAATCAAACCCCAAATTTCAGAATTATAAACATGTAGACTTATCACAATACCAGCAGGGTACCTAAAATATGTGACTTGATAACTAGTCATTAACTAGAGAAACCACAATTCTCGGATTTTGGGCACTTAATGGCATAATATTTTACTATGTTCATGTAATGTGTAATATAGTACATATTCCCATAAACTGCCATCATAAACAGCATTGTGAAATAACTTCACTGCTTATACTATACTTATAAAATTTTGAAAACTAGAAAAGATATGAACCTAATTATACACTAAAATACAGCATGAAGTTTGGATGTCTTGAAGCGAAATGTTTATGAAAAAAACGAGATGGAAAAAGTAACGCATTCGTCCCTCATAAGTCTGAGCAATACCACTACCACCAATATAAATACTAATGGCAATAATCAGTGTTAGTAGTGCTAATATTAGTACGGAATGAGTGATACTGGTTCTGATGAAGTGTTCAATAATAATTATATTATTAATACTGTGTCAAGTGACAACTGACAACAAATTAGGAGTAATACTAGTAATAGTATATAATCAGAAAATACATACATAATATTTGGTAACTGATTTGTAATATTGTTTTGTGTTTTCTTCTCCAAGTGTTGAGCCAGTTAATAATATAAAAAATTATAATAAATTACTTTACACTGTGACAAAAGACATTACAGTTATATTGTAATCAGCTGACCTAGTCTCTGCCTTACGATATTTTAACGCGTGCGACATCTAATGGTAAAATCTATATTTTATAATTTTGTCGTGGTTATTTATGTAGCTTACTTTACGTTGTGATACGCAAATGACCTTTACAAAGTATTTTATATTTTGTTTCTATGATTGGGCCCGGCATGGCCAGCGTGTTAAGGCGTGCGACTCGTAATTTGAGGGTCGCGAGATTCGCATCCCCGTCGCGCACAATATGCTCGCCCTTTCAGCCGTGAAGGCGTTATTATTATACGATCAATCCCACTATTCGTTGGTAAAAGAGTAGCCCAAGAGTTGGCGGTGGGTGGTGATGACTAGCTGCCGTCCCTCTAGTCTTACACTACTAAATTAGGGACGGCTATCACAGATAGCCCTTGAGTAGCTTTACGCGAAATGAAAAAAAAACAAACAAACATTCTTTTATTAATTTGGTTTGTTTCAAATTAACTGTCACATTATAACGCCCTATGGCTGAAAAGGCAAGCATGTTTCTGAGACGGGGACTCGAACACGCAATCCTCAGATTAAGACGCCTTCTAGACGCTGCAAGAATTATTTTGTCGCGCTGTTTATGTGTCACTAAATTCGGGAATATACTATATTATACCGTGTTTTTTGTGCAATAAAGTGCAAAACAATTAGAAATCCACAACCTCTAAAATTCCAAATCTGTACAAAAAATTTCTTACAAAAGCTCCTAAACCAATACTTAGTTCACCTTCGGTAATAATTATAGACTTATTACTTACAATATTATAAAAGAAAATCATAAAATTTCAAAAGTACAAAAAAGGAGCTCAGGATGTCCCTTCCAGCTCTCAGCTACAACAAACACCTACAATTCAAGTATTCATCCAATATTTTCTTAAACAGTTACATTTCCTGTCTTCACCACTCCTGATGGCAGCTCATTTCAAAAGCTAACCAGCCTGTTTAAAAGCAATACTGTCTAAATTGCATACGACTAATACGCTGCCAAAATTTAAATATTTGCTCGCTTTGTGTTTTGTTTTGACTAATAAACACGAACACAAAATTTTTATGTTCTATATTATTCTCTTAATAATTTTAAATGCTTCAGTCAAATTCCCCCAAATTCTTCTCTTCTCCAAAGAACCAAGTACAGAGATTTTAGTCTCTTCTCATAGGGCAATCTATCCATTCCTGGTATCATCCTAGGAGCTTTTTTATTAATCTTCTCCAAAAACGTAATGTCCTTCTTGAGAAGTCTCCCGCTAGTACAGCGGTAAGTCTACGTATTTACAATGCTAAAATTAGGGGTTCCATTCCATTCGGTGGACATAGGAAATGACCTGATGTGACTTTGCTATAACAAAAACATACATACACACACACATAGAAAGAGGACCAATACTGTATACAGTATTTAAAAGAGGCCTTACAAGCGATCTTTGCAGTCAGAAAATATTATTTGTATTCAACATTTCTATAAATTGGACTTTGTTCGCCCTATGGCTAACTACAATCCACTGTCTATACGACTTAAGTTATTTTTCAATTAAAACACTAGTATATTTTTCTTTAACTCTATTTTCTACTCTCCATACAATTTATACAATTGAACTTTTTTTACCATGTATTGACTGTTGGCCTGGCATGGCCGAGCGCGTTAAGGCGTGCGCTCGTAATCCGAGGGTCGCGGGCCCCACGCAGCCGTGGGGGTGTATAATGTGACGGTCAATCCCACTATTCGTTGGTAAAAGAGTAGCCCAAGAGTTGGCGGTGGGTGGTGATGACTAGCTGCCTTTCCTCTATTCTTACACTGCTAAATTAGGGACGGCTAGCACAGATAGCTCTCGAGTCGCTTTGTGCGAAATTCCAAAACAAACAAGTATTGACTGTTTTTAGTCTTTGAGCTTTTTATTATTTAGCTTGTAAACTGAGAATTATGAAGTGGGTAGAACCGTAGAAAACATTATTAAAGTAAGTTGACGAGCTGTTTGCAAACCACAATATGAAGTATTTTTAATTCACACTTAATATGTATTAATAATTTTGTCAAAACAGCCTTGAATTCAATAACACAGTGGCAATTCGCTAAAACCGTCGTAGACCTCTGGTTGTGTGCTTGCATAAATATCTCAACTTTGCGTCGTTTGCTAACAAGGAACATTCAAGAAAAATTACGAGATAATATTATACATGATATTGAACATCCTCAAGAGCTGTGAGAAGAATGATTTGCGCCTTTTTTCCACTCAATGAAAAGATAATGATAAGATTTTATTGCTTTATATGTTTGCAACATCAATGGAAAATGTGTGTATGATGCAGCTAAAAATTATGAATATGTATAGTTTATGTTCTTCACAAAATTCATTCGCATAACTTTTTCTTCTATAATGTATTAATTTTATCTCACATAATGAGGCAAACGTATGTTTAAGAATAGTGTCAGCCCCAAAGAACTTTACGAATCCAAAGTTAACATGGAAAAAATTTACAATTAGCGGTACGAGGGGCCTCACCTAACGGTATGACAAAAAAAACAAAAAAACAATGGTGCAGATTAACGGCATTGTTTTTTTACAAAATGCACGATAGTTTAAATGAAAAAAAAGCACTTACTGAAAGGGGGAAATAAACTTCTTTAGATAAAAATCACATCTAATGCACGATAAAATTATTCTATCCTTTTGCCACGAAATTGGAGAAGTCAGCACTACATCTTTTTCGCCGTTCATTAACACTTCTTATTCTTAAACCTCAGGCTCTTGTTTGTTTGTTTTATTTTTTGGAATTTCGCACAAAGCTACTCGAGGGCTATCTGTGCTAGCCGTCCCTAATTTTGCAGTGTAAGACTAGAGGGAAGGCATCACCACCCACCGCCAACTCTTGGGCTACTCTTTTACTAACGAATAGTGGGATTGACCGTAACATTATACACCCCCACGGCTGGGAGGGCGAGCATGTTTAGCGCGACGCGGGCGCGAACCCGCGACCCTCGGATTACGAGTGCACGCCTTAACGCGCTCGGCCATGCCAGGCCTAAACCTCAGGCTCAGTGATTGTTTTTGAATTTCGCACAAAGATTATTATAACTTTTTGCACATAATCAAATTTCAATTCTGACCCATTGGCTACACTTGTACACAATGTACACGCAATTAACGTTCCACTAATTTATTTTCCTGTCATGTAATAAAGAGTATCTTGAGCGCCTCCCGCTAGTACAGCAGTATGTCTCCGGATTTACAACGCTAAAATCAGGTGTTCGAGTCCCCTCGGTGGGCTCAGCAGATAGCCTGTTGTGGCTTTGCTTTAAAAAAAACACACACAGTATCTTGAGGTTAACTGTTCTCGTTTTTCAATGTTTTTTGACTGATTGTTGTTAAGATATATTGCTTTGCGATGCAAGAAACAGCTGTTTTCACATTTAGTTGCTGTAAAAAAATAATTGTTAAAAATAATTTGGGTTTGAAAGTGAACATCCAGAGTAACTTATGGTTTCTTTTCTGACAGTATGTGGGGTGAGAATCAACTGAAAAGTTCGTCAGATGGTGCGGTAGCATTTCTTCTTGGACCCTAGACTGTTGGAGTGGCGGGCCACAGAACGATAATTTTGAAAATCAGTCATATACATTCAGATTCCAGCCAAATATTTTGATTGTTACTTGAGTACTAGTCACATCTGGTAACTTGACTTCTGAGCTGTGGGGGATACGGAAGAAAGGGAACCCATGATTCAATTTTAAATATTATTATTCGGGCAGTAAAGTTTTGGTAGCCCACTCAGAATTTAGTGGCCTCTTAGAAAGATGACGTGACCCACGTTGAGAACCACTTGTCTAGAATTAATCAGAGAACTAGTTAAATAGAATGTAAGATATAGAATACAATAAAAGATATGTTTCAAGTGTTACATGAAAAAAAAAAAACATTGCAAAGAAATCAGTGATGTTGAAAAACCCACTTGTAGAGAAAAATATATGTAAAAATGGCTCGTTTGGGTTTAGAACATTTTTTACAGGAGTGAACAACGTTTCGACTTTTGGTGACAAACGTGCCATTTTTAAATATATATTGCAAAGAATTGTATATTAAAGCCTCTATGGAATATGAATTCCTGTATGAAGGTACATTATGCCTAGCAGACAATGTCTAATCATATCATGTGAACAACACAGATTTAGTCAGACATCAAGAAAAAGGATCATGTTAGGCTGATGTGACAAAGATCACCTAAGAATACTCCATCTGCTCCAAATGAGATAAAAAGCTCATTATTTGAGAAAAATTGTAAGTCCATGGGTTTATGAAAGAAATTCTTGTAATATGTTGATTAAAGCTGATTCTACAGCTACAGTAGTTTACCTCAGTGTAGTGAAAAAAGGTGGAAAATTGCTTCCAAAGATGAAGATATAGAGAATAATCATATTAATTTGTTCTAAAATATCAACTCCCACTGAAAACAGTCTAGAAAAACTGAAAGTTTTACAACTAATCACACTGAACAGAGGAAATAAACCACAAGACAATAAGTTTCAAGTAAAACTGGAAAGTATGTATATTAACAGGAAGTGCAGACAAAATCTGCCATGTTGGAAAAACAGAACTGTTGTAAGTAGGAAACATAACCATTAAAGTTAAAACTGTTAAAAATTTTAATACACCAAGGATACAATACCATAAGGATCAGTGTATAAGCCTAACCAGATCAAGGGAACAACAAAGAGGTGAAAAGACATCAGTAAACAAGAATTAATTTATGGGGTAAAATTCAGTCAAGAATAATGCACAAAATGAGGTAGTTAATTATTTAAAAAAACAAACAAAAAAACCACACCATTCAATCAGTTTATCGATGGAAACTTGCAGTGTATTGACTAAAATTAGTTCTGCAGTTACAATAGTTTGATCTAATTTAGTGATAAAAGATAGTAAATTTCCTTGGGACAAAAAAGATGGGTAGATGCAAGTAACAACTAGTCAAAGTTCTGGCATGACAAAACTTGAAAGTTACCTTTCAAGTAGAAAGCTCCATAGTTTGATTTGTTGGTAATTGACACTGTAGAATAGTATATACTGTGTACACATAAAAACACATTTAATTTATTCATACTTAAAATTTAGGCTCAACTTTTAAATTTTCATGCTTGTCTGACTCCATAGTTTTGTCAGGTTTTGCTCCTGAATATAATAAAATTAATTACGGGTTACAATGTTAAAGTAATGGTTGAGATCAGTGAAATACAATATAACTTAAAATCAATATTATCTTCCACTCTTTTTACATGCTGCAGGTCTTTTATCTGAATTAATGCAGTTTGCACAGTGACACATTTTTGTTCCTTTAAGACAAAGCTACTAATTATTGGCATTCCTAATTTCCTTTGTTTTTTTGTTAAACACAAAGCTTCTTAATGGCTATCAAAGCTCAGTTTATAACATTATGAGCCTTTAGGTTTACTGCTGAGCCAAATTGGGGTGGGTGGTCCAGTTTCAAATTACTGATAAAAACAAAAGGCAAGCAGTTGGCTTCACCTGTTACCAACTCTTAGCCAACAAAGAGTAGGATTAACCACAACATTATAAGACCCCATGACTAAAAGAACAACAAGTTTTGATCCCACTACCCACTGATTGCAAATCAAGTGCTTTAACCCACAGGTGACATTCACTATTATTAAAAGATATATATTAAAACTTGTCAATTTGTTCATAAAATACAGACAAATTACTTCCACGTTTGTTATTAGCAATACATTGACACTTCTTAAATGTTTACATTAATCCACAATACACTACATGTTTATATTAAGAAATGGGTGTTGCATAATGTAAAATTATTAAAGTTATTGACTTCAAGAAAACCTTAGCAAAGGTGTTGTAACAAAAGTTTAATTATCAAATTCAATTGTTAAAGAACTAGTAGAAAATTAAACAAAAAGGTATAGAAAGTAAGTTTAATTGTAGAGTGGTGACTCATGGGTATTTCTAACTCAGTTACCTCATGTGATGATTACATTAATAAATTATTTTTAAAATAATTGCAATGCTAATTTTTGACACGTTCATTTTTTTACAATTTCTACAACTAATGTTTCTGATTTTAAAGCATGCTCTATGGACCCAAATTGTTACATACCTTTTAACTTAAGCCAACTTTTAAAAACTGTCCACAAAAATTAATTCCAGATTATTTTTAACATCAATAAATTAATTTGAATTACATTTTGTAAATAATACATAAAATGCTTGTTTTTATTAAAACTTATAATAGACGTAAAACCTTTGTCAGATTCCCACTAAATTTAAAACAATTTCCCACTGAAGAATAATATCTCCTATAAATAAATAAATAAAATCACTTTAATACAGGTATTTTAGATTTATTATGTATATGCAAATCACTTAGTAAAAAATAAAAGTCTACTTTCAGGTGGAATGATAGATTTGATGACTTGTTTGCAAATTGAACATAGAATTTCCTTAAGTTAGTATGTGATAATTACTCACATACTTTGTTACGTGCCAAATCAAAGTCAGTATCTGATTTAAAAACATACTATAAGTTAAAATAATGATAATACTTACAATATTTGAAGTCATTGATTGAAACCATACTCTTGAGACCAACTCTATTGTACAACTATAAACCATTTATAAATTATGCCATATTCACTCACATTCTAGGGATCAACTTCACAATAGATTTTTTTTTTCTAAGGAGGGTTAAGGGTCTCAAAGACTTTAGTACAAATGCACCAGTAGCAACTCCATTGAAAACAGCCTTATCTATGTTTAAGAGATTGTACAAAGTTTGTCATAGCAAAGCAAAACACTGTGATGGACAAAAATGTTATCAACTTCTATTCCATACTTTTAGTCTTAAACATTCTCTGGAAACACATGCATGTTCCAACAAAGATGATCCACTTTAAATGTATAAAATTCATTGTAACTTTCAGGTCAGTGGACAAGTACCTCACTTCAAACAAATGCCTTGAAGCATACTAAGCAGATAAAATAGTGAGCTACAAAAGAAGTCCATAAAAATAACAATTCTTAAAATTTATTACCATAGTGCCCTTATGAAGAACACAGCCTAACACATACTTTGAGTATGGGTTTCAATTTTTCTTTGATCAACTACTGAAAAATGTACAATAAACTTGTTTAAAAAATACAGTGTTCCCTCGTGTATCGTGGTAGATGCGTTCCAAAACCCCCCGCGAAAGGAGATTTTCCGTGAAGTGGGATCGCCGATTTTTACGTATATATTTATGTACATTTAGACTTTTAAAACCCTCCCTGTACAACTATTTAACCCTCCCATTACAATACTGTTCATTATTGCTGAAATAATAAAAACAATTATTAAGATATTAAGCCTTAAAATTAAAAATTACATATCTTCAGCAGGTGGTGTCTTTTCGGGGCAATTTCTTCATCGGTCGTTACAACTTCAGGAACAGTACTTGCCACCGGTACCCTTTCTTTCTTGCTCGGCTGGATCTCGCGTAGCCTTCGCAGACGCACAATGCGTACATCTATAGCCTTTCAAGTTGGTTCTGTTTCCATTTTTACGCTGTCATAAACTCAAATATATGTTTATATCTCAAAATATACCTGTTTTTTTTCTTTACACTATTAATTATATTTATTTTTAATATTTTAATGGTATTTAATGCTATATTTTAGATTTAATGTTTATTATTTTATATGTATGTATATATATGTGGGGGTCGGCCGAGCCCTCGAAGTGGCGAGGGAACACTGTAAATATTCTAATTTATGTGTCATATACCAAAAGTTGACAAATTAGTTTTTGCCAACAAAATAATGTTGAATTAGGATGTGTACACAGTTCAGATATATTTCAGTTGTTAGAAATAGCATCTAACATTTTGTCACTTGAAGTTAAAGAAAATTAACAATTTCTTACATAATATTTAAATTAACCACATACTGATGATACACATGGTATAGTTTTTTTTTCTTTCTTGGGGTAACAATAGTATATGGCATAACATTTAAAAAAAGTTAATGTCTGACATTTTACTAATGAAGAAAAACCTCTACATTTGTAAATGAACTCAATGTTGATGATTTCCACATCTTGCGGCAGTCGTCGAGCATGAGGTTATAGAGGGAGAGCTACAAACTGCCCTCAAGTTTCACTAAAATGGACCACAGCAAACAGTGTTATCCTTTCTTGTGCCACCAACAGGGTATTCACCCCAAACTTGAGCTCTGTCTCGGTAAAGTTGTGCTTCCTGTGGTCCACAAGGCAAAGCTTTCGGGGCTTATATTGAGCAAAACTGGACTTAAGGTCTCTGGTCTATGGCTCTGTCAGAATCTCAGCCTTGAAGATGTTGGACTCCATCCACCATCTGGAGCTTTAGCCTCATGAACCTCTGCTATTTGCAACTGTCTGTACTGTATGCCTTAAAACTTCAATCCTTACAACAGCATCCCACCTAAGATTGTGTCTTTCTTCCTCAGTGGGCCATGATTTTTTCAGAATAGGTCTGCCATTGTTCCTTTTGGCCTTCACAGCTAGACACATTTGGCTGAATTGGGTCTATCCTTGGATGATATTGCTGTCTCCATAGGTCAACTCATCCCCACCATGGCTTATTACCATCCCCAAGTGTGACCCTTCTTTTAGTCATCTGAAATCACAATCCCCTCTGCTTTTTATGTGTTCACTGACAAATTGTGTGCCATTTCTCTTGCCCTAGATCACATAGAAACTCTGCAGTACTACGTGAACTGTACCATTTATACTGACTCACTTAGCTCTCTACTAGCCCTGGAATCACTTTGTGTTAGTTCTCACCTTTTCTCACTGATATTCAAAACCAACTGACCCATTTCTCTTTATCATATACTTCTATCCAGTTTATCTGGATACCAGAGCATGTTGGTATTTACACAGATGAGCTTGCTGACAATGCAGCTAAGTCTATCTGCTCTGGTGCTATCACTGCCATGTCTGTTACATACATGGACTATGGCCTTGTATTCAAGGCTCGGCTTCGTACCAGCTGACAGTTAACTTGGAGTGAGCAATGTGAAACATGCTTTTCCCAATAAAACCTGCTATTGGAATTTAGCCATCTTGTTTTCATAAGAATCAGACAGAAGCTGTCCTAAGTAGGCTATGCATTGATCACAGTTTTTTAACTCATCATTTTCTTTTATCTGGGACTGATGCACCAATGTGTGGTCTGTGTGACACTCAAGTCACATTTTACTGTCATGCCATCATTACAATCGTGAACTACAATTCCATTTCAAACATGTTTTCACCATGAGTTTACCCCTGATGTTGGACAGTGACACTGTGTACCTTTTAAATGGTTTTAATTTTTTAAGGACCATTGACCTTTTCAATTCCATTTAAGTTTGTATCTGATGTTGAGCAACTGTTTTTGTTTTAACCTAATTTCTCTTTACACTTTACAATACTTTCACTGTTGTTTTATTGTTTTAATGAGGCAGATAGCCTAGATGATTTACACCATAAAATGCCAAATAACAACAACATTAAAGAGAAAGCAAAATACAATGTTACTAACCATAAAACATGTTGCCAGTCTTTATAACAATAAACTGTTACATAATTTAAAAAATATACAAAGTATATTGTGGATTGACACATTTTTAAGTCACAGAGCATTCTACCATCAAATTAGGTTCTGGAAGAAGATCAAGTTGAGAACATGTCCACAGAAAATGGCTTGGTGGTTGGGCAGATATGAGTAGATTTTGGCCCTTTGAAACAAAATCTGACAACAGAAAGGACTGATGATGAAGCATAACAGGAACAAGCATGTGTCCTATAATTCCATTTGGAATCTTTAACCTACTACAGACTTCATTTGGTAAAGACTGAAACAAAAAGTTACCAAATATAACCGATTAGTACACAAATAAGATGAATATATATTTTTATCACATTCACCACAAAATAACAAAAAATGATTACCTATAAAACCTCTAAATTCTGCTCATTTTAATAAATTAAAGAAAGCAAAAATGCAAAAGCTATGAATTTAATACGAGTACCTATAAAAAACAACAGTCATGTGTGCAATGCATTAATCATTAGTTATCCCTTTCTGTGCATGTAGTTTTAATGAGTTTGAGTTCAAGGTCTAATTAAAGTACTTTATTATCATGGCATGTGAATAAACTTTGCACCAACACATAACAAATAATCCACATTTTAATACAAGTTTTAATTTTATAAGGCAATATTAAAAACAAATTTTCAATTTCCTCTAGTATTTTGCCTGAGAATAACAGTTATTCTCTGTATATCTTAATTTATTTATCACCCTTCCAAAAAAATACTAAATTTAACATGAAATACTCATTATGATGTTATCATTACTCAGGCAAAACATAATTTTATAGCCTTCAATATTATTTTGTTACAGATTTATAAACTAGAAAATTAGATCCCTCTCACCATGCCCATCTCTGACATCCTCTCTCTCTTTACAGATTGACAAGTTCTCTCTGCCATTTAATAATGTACTATGTATAACCAATATAAAGTCAATATTTTTATCTATCAAATGACACATTATATTGCAGTACATTATGAACGAAAAAATATGCATTTTAAATTTATTCCCACAGTAAATACATTGATGAGCTCAGATGAATTTGTAATGGCTCTTGTTACATAGTTTATAAAGCCAGAAAAATTGCAGTAGTTATAAAACATTATCTGCCTTTTTTTCCATGTTATTATTTTGTATTAGTTGGTGCATTATTTAATGTAGTAGCACCATTAGCATACAAAAGTACAGTTTCATCACAATGGACCACATAAAAAAACAAACAAATAGGTAAGTACTGTATTTCTTTTTTGTGTGTATTCTTTTTTATTATTAAAAATAACTAAAATGTAAAAATTAGAAACTTTTTAAATCAGATAAGATTAGATTATGTAAAATAGATAATAATGCTAATACTAAAAAAAATTTTCATGAGCAGCTCTTAAGTAGCTAGTGCATTATGTAATTCAATATAGTAATGTGAGCTACATGTTCCTCAAGTGATTTACAATTTGTATGGCAGAAGTACTAGTTAGACACAGTTCGAAGAGCAATAAAACAAAATATATACTGTTATGAGTTTAAAGCTACTTGGGATAAATGAATGTAGTTTCATGTTATGATTTGAAGCCATTCTAGAAAGAGAAAAAGGGCAATTCAGATATATTTCAATATTTCTTTGGTGGTTACAAAGTTGGTCAAATTGACTAACCTCATATATAGTTATGGTAGAGAAAATAACATAAAATATAAAATTTTACTGTTTGTCTTCATTTTTTGAATTTTGCACAAAGCTACACGAGGGCTAACTGCACTAGCTCTCCTTAATTTAGCAGTGTAAAACCAGAGGGAAGGCAGCTTGTCATCACCACCCACCACCAACTCTTGGGCTATTCTTTTACCAACAAATAGTAGGAATGACCATCACATTATAATGCTCCCATGGCTGAAAGGGTGAGCATGCATGGTGCAACAGGGATTCAAACCCGTGACCCTCAGATTATGAGACAAATGCCTTAACCCACTTGGCCATGCCAGGCCAAGTTATACTGGAAAATAATTTTTGAAATTTACTTAGGTTTTAGAGGGTATACTAACGAGATGAAGAAAAGTAATTCTAATTTTAACACAAAAGTCACTTGGCACTCAATGAAGTAAACACTTTGATTCTATATATACATGGGGACTTTTTTAGTTAAAATACTTCATTACAAATTCTAATTTTTTTGTGTACAAGAGAATACTAATGATTAATGAAAGCTTGCAAAATTCCACAAAGATACACAAAACACACCAGAAGTTATGAACATCAATTTGGGGTCACAAACACAGCTGATTCCACCAAGTGTTAAAGACTGTTTCTGGACTTTTACTTCAATTTTCATTTTCAATAATAAAATACTACCTGAATTTCATAAGCTGCAGTATTGTGAGGACTGATGGTAAATGGTCGTCCCAAAATCTGACGTACTCTTGATGAATATAAAGTATCTCCTAACACAAATGATACCTTGCTAGCCAAATAAACCCGGAGAAAGTGCCACTTTGCTAAAGGAGACATATAGATTATACTGTATACAAATAATTACCTTGTTTCTTTTTGTTATAGTTTTGAAGGAAAAGCACAAAATAAAACACAATAAACTTTCTACTTTCTGAAACTAGTTCTTAAAAACAAAGAACAAACCAAACAACACTTACATTCTGATGATAAAACATGAAATTATATTTTACAACATTACTTTATTCAATATTTTAGTTATTTCATTTCACAGTGATAAATGTGCATATTATTTTCCACTGTAGCAAACTATAAAAGTTAATTCCTGAGTACTTAGAAGTCTTTTACATTTAACTATAATTAAATGCTCAATTTCAAAAATAATAATCATTAGATATATACACTCCCAATGAATTGTTTCTAAATAGTAACAAACCAAAAATAAGCTATTGTAAATACAACTCATATAGCTCTTTCATTATCATTCCACACCTTCCAAAATAAAACCAGATTTGTTCTCTTTTCACTAAATAACTTATTGACAAGTATGATGCAATTAAGAATACAAGTTATGACATAAAAGAATGTTTATTATCACTTGCAAGTGCACAAAAGACGACATTATATTATCTTTTAAAATTAGTTTTGTAGTTAGATATTTACAAATATTCATTTGAACATAAAAACTTTGTACTATTTTAATTTTTTTACCAATTAGTTTTCCCTAATTTCCCAGATATCAGAACAAACCAAATGAATCCTCAATACTGCTTCAAGCTAAAAACATCACAAGTTTCTCACATTAGTTATTTGCTTCATATTTCACTGATTTTTCACTCCAATAAAAATATTATAGATGAAGATGATAGGCAAGATCACTTTTACAGTCCTTTTTAGATATTTATCCACAGTTTACTTTAATATACCCAATATCATCATTATATAGTACACTATGTAATCTATTATTCTATTTGAGTTTTCACAACAGTTTGTTTGTTGTTTTTTGTTGTTTTTTAATTTTGTGCAAAACTACTCGAAGGCTATCTAAAATAGCCATTCATTTAGCAATGTAAGACTAGATGGAAGGCAGCTAGTCACCACTACCCACCGCCAACTCTTGGGCTATGCTTTTACCAACAAATAGTGGAATTGACTGTCACATTACAATACCCCCACAGTTGAAAAGGCAACTATGTTTGGTGTGGCGGGGATTCGAACTCACGACCCTCAGGTTACAAGTGCCTTATCCATCTGGCCAAGCCAGACCTTTCACAATAGTAAATATTTATTGTTTGACATATAAACAATTCTTTCTTCCAGACTATAAATACTTTTTTATTGTACCCTTTCATTTATAAAAAAAAGTAAAAAAAAAGTTTTATTGCAAAGCACCTTGTCTTTTTACTTTCTTAACATATTTTAAAATGATTATTGTTACAATTCATTCTTAAATACTTAAGAAATAAAGACTGCAGCAAGGACATATCTGCTGAGCACTGCATTAAATGGCTGAAAAAAGTAAACCAAGGTTAGCTGCTAATATGCTGCTAATACAGAAATAGTACTTATCTGGATTTTTCAATAGATTACAGCATATTAGCAGCTGATCTTATTATTTTAATACAGTTCCATTTTATCACAGCATCATCTTCTCTGGCATGATGGGACATTATTATTAAAAGTTATACAGCTTAGCTTCATGCAATATTAAATACACAGTTTAGATGAAATACCATTTGGATACATGTTTTTCTGTATGAAATGTGAGCTACTGAAATGGCATCAACACCATCCATTTGTCTACAAATGTTTAAAAAATGATACATGGTGTAACCAACTCTCTTTCACTTTAATTAAACAGCAGTAAAAAATCCTGCATCCATATTGCTTCAAGATAATGTGAAAGAAGTAAAGACTGAATTTTCCTCTCCTACCATTCATATCATATATATATAAAATGACACAATGACTGTCATGCTACTTATTTCCTGAACAATTAATCAGAGATTAATATATCCTATATTAAAATGCTTATATTGAAGGGTGCATTAAAGAAAAAAATATTCATTCTTTGCAACTGCTTAAATTTGATATTGATTTCAACACTGATCCATCAGTCTTCATATATGCTGAGCAGTGTGAGAAAAACTTAAGAAAAATTTTTCTTTTTGTGAGCAAATTTCATGATGAAAATAGGAATTCCTCCATTAGCTGGCAAAGAAATATTTAAAATATAAATGCATGAACAGAAATAAATGTATAGAAAATGGAATTTGTTTGAGCATGCATCTGTTGTTTGGTTTAAAAATATATCCCCATGTCTGTATTATATGCTAACAAACTTTTAATGTACCATGTTGCAAACATTGATTTGAATTAAAATGAATAACTCCTCTTTGAAACTTCTTAAACAAATGACAACTTTCAAAAAGTGCTATTTTCTTGTGTTCAGTAAAATATCTTTTTTTTTCTCTGTGCAAGTAACATCATATGACAAATCCAATATATGTACAAAAGATTTCAGAACAATAACATTTTCTTAAAGTATTATTCATTTTGTGAATTCAAATATTTTAGACAGTTTGTATGGATAAATAAAGTAAATTCAAAATAAATAAACAGTGGAACAAATAATACCTGAAGATGTTGTTATTTCTAAAATACAGGATGTAAGAGGCTTATTGATACACATAGTTCTAAACTCCACATTCACAGGTTTAACTTTCTTGTTTAACACTTCTTTCTTGGAAAACTTCTTTAGAATAATTGGCTGTAATTAAAGATGTTACAAACATTTTAAAATCAACTGAAGTTCACTTATTATGTGCACACATCTAAAATAAAATTTAAGAAATTACATATAAGAATATTGTAATTATAAAAAATCAATATAGTCTCCACAAAATGGCTTTACATCCTTATGGGAGAAATTTTATTTGATTTACAAAAGAGATTTATGACTTTCATTCAGTAAAAAAAGAGACTGTCTGCATTTCAAACTAAAAGAAATAATTTATTCTTCATAATGCTTATAAGTATTGTTTATATTTCAGCATATTCAAAATCTTGTACAACTGGTTACTTTGCAACCTGTAGCTATTCATTGGTTACTTGGCAACCTGTGACTATTCACTGGTTACTTGGCAACTTGCTGCTATTCACTGGTTTTTTTTATATACTTTTATATATCTTTTAATGCCTTTCCATTTCCATCAATTTCTTTCATACATGTATCAGCTGACGAAAATAAACAATCACCTAAAGTGTTTCACCTAAGTATTTCCTCACTAAAGTTTGATCCATTAAATTTAGTAGTCACTGAAAATTCTGTTGAATTGGAGAAATTATAACTCAGTTAAAGAATATTCTATAACAACACAATTAATTATAAACTTAAAATTACATGTCATCATTTTAATTTGTAAAATCCAAGATAATCTAGTTCAAAATCTGCTACTTAACAGTAACCTCTGAACTACTACTCATGGATGACACAGTGCTTGAAACAACTTAACCCAGATATAAGTGTATAATTAAATATAAACATATTATAACCATAAATGTTTGAGCCATAAACAAAATACATTAACTTGAAACAAAATACACTGCATATTTTTAAAAAAAGGATCCTAGGGTACGAGCTACAATGTGGGATTATAAAATGTATCCCAGGTTTTGGAGGTGACTGCAGAAATAGGACCTACTTTGCAGTGGCAGCACACCATCCATCAGCCTTAACCTCCAATTCCCTAGTCTCACATAAGAAAATTAGAAATTAGGAGAGTGAGATGTGGGTGTTCAAGACCACAATGTCCCACATCTGTATCACCCTTCACTGCCTGCAGACAGTTATGGGAAGATGACAGCTCTCCCAAGTTAAAATAAGAAGAAGATGAAAAATAAAAACAAGGCACTAGCATTTAGGGATAAGTAAGGTAAAACTTACTTCTTGAAGTTAGCATTTCTGCCCCTAATATTGTAGAGGCACTAATTAACATGACATCTGTAAAGTGATAGTTTAATGTGAATGTCATGCTTTTAATATGTAGGTTAAGGTGTATATCCACATAAAGTACAGGGTGGCCCATAAGTCCCTACCCATCCATATGTTATATTCAATTATGCATGTATTATAAATTTGTTTCTTTTTTTCAGAGAAATATGGCCAATGTAAGCCCATTTACACTTAAAGAACATGGCTTCGCATAATATTATGCAGCGAAAATGAGGGACAATACCCAGATACACTGGATACATAAGATATATGGATGGGTAGGGACTTACGGTCTACCCTGTAGCGTCAAGTTCTTAGACGACCTTATTATTAACTAATTTCTAGTAGTTTCTTTGATATTACTTTTGTTTTTATTTAATATATTTTTATATTTATCACAGAATAACTTAATAATTTATCTAAAAAATATATCAGCATTTTTAACAAATAATTCTAATTTATTACAAATTTTACAATATCCAAACAGCTGCAAAGTTACAGTATTTATGACAGATGGGTATGGCACATTACTGTGTAAGGAATAAATTGGAAAATCAAAATATTTTCTTTTATCATAAATATTTATATTGTTATCCTTTTTATCAATTATTTTAACTTCTAAATCTACATAATGCATATCTGTATTAGAAATTGAAGTATTGTCAATTTCTAATTCTGTTGGATAAATGGTGTCAATAATATTATATATTTCAGAATTAGTTATGCATACTTATTCACCAATAAATCTAAGTTAAAAGTAAAAATATTTGGATTTGCATAGTTTTCAATAAATATATTTTTATAGTGATATAAATATAAATTTGTTTCACAAGTAGAGAAGTTAGCTCCCATTGGAACTCCTATCACTTTTTGAAAAACCTGTTTATTGAAAAATATAAAATTATTATAAATACATAAATTTATTTTTATATGCAAAAATGGCTCTTCTGGGCCCAGAAAACACTTCAAATAGAAGAGCGAACAACGTTTCGACCTTCTTCGGTCATCGTCATAAATTTATTATATCTTATTTTTTTAGAACTATATTTTTATTTCTCCAGTTCTATAAAAGAATACTAATATTATTCTATTAATTTAAAACACACATTAAATCTTTCATTGGTATTGTGGTACATAATGCTGTAAAATTGAATGTTTGAATACTGTTCACCTGCTTACCCTTTTTCTTATACATTCTAAAATAGGTTGGTTATTTTTTAAAGGAAAAGTTCATAAATCTTTTTAAAAATAGTTTATGTATACTAATGCTAGTATGAAAACTAGTATCTAAATAACTACACTAAATATCTTAAACTAAACGTATTAATTAAGGTTATAAATAAATATAGCTTTTGAAATGATCTTGCAAAACATTTACTAGTGAACATTATAAAATACTGATTAAAAACTAATGATGCTTCAAGTTTTGAAAAAAAGAAACAATTTAAAACAAAATGTTCAATGAGTTACAGATTTTTAAATTATTCATCAATCTATAAACAATAATATTTTACCTTGTAAAAACTCACAGCCTACTGTCTGTTATTAATATGAAGTTCCAATTAGTCCATTAATATATAATTAAAAAATTTCTTTTACCTAATTTAAATGTAGATGATGTTAATAATGTGCCTTGTGAATTTGAAAATAGTTTATTTGTTGATACTTTTAATTAACATATTATTACTGGTAATTTGGATATTATAAAAAACAAAATTTTACGTGAAATTATCAAAAAAGGATCTAAGTACAGAATAGCAACAGAATGTAACAAAAATAGTACTCTAAAATCTCTTGAAAAATACTGAGTAATATATTTTAAAAATTATATTACAGCTCATCCACCTAGATGGTTTTTAGATTGGAAATTATATATACTTAAAAATACAAATAAATTTACCCAATGTAAATTTTGAAAAATACCATACAGATCTTTATTTAATCAGCTAAAAATATGATTAAAGAATTACAAGAAAAATATGTTATAGTTCTTATTCATAAAGTTAACTGTAATATTGGTATAATTTGCAGAAAATTCTATGCATTAATCATAATAAAAGAAGTTAATAATACATGCACTTTTCAACTTATCAATCAATCTAAAGATACAGTAATTAATAATTTCAATAAAACTTATCATAACCTTTCTTCTAAACCTAATTCTTATGTAGATTTCCCATTACACTATGCTGTTCCAGAATTACTTAAATCTCCAATTAAATTTAGATTTATTTCCAATTCAATAAAAACAATTATCAAACAACTGGCTATATTATTAAATTACTTAATATTTTACTTGATAAGACAGAAAATGTAAGTATTAACAATAAAAGACATGCATTTTGGATATTAAAAAATAACCAACCTATTTTAGAATATATAAGAAAGTGCAAGCAGGTGAACAGTATTCAAACATTCTTCTTTACAACATTATATACCACAATACCATTAAAAGATTTAATCTTTGTTTTAAATTAATAGAATAATATTGTTTTCCTTTTGTAGAACTGGAAAAATGAAAATATAGTTTTAAAAAATAAGACATATTAAATTTCTGTATTTATAATAATTTTATATTTTTCAACAAGTGATAGGAGTTCCAATGGGAGCTAACTTCTCTACTTGAAGGAAATTTATATCACTATAAAAATATATTTATTGAAAACTATGCAAATCCAGATATTTTTATATTGATGATTTAATTGGCATAACTAATTCTGAAATATATAATGTTATTGACACTATACAACAGAATTAGAAATTGAAAATACTTTGATTTCTAATACAGATACATATTACTTCGATTTAGAAGTTAAAGTAATTGATAAAAAAAAAGAGATCAATATAAATATTTTTGACAAAAGAAAAGATTTTGAATTTCCAATTTATGGTTTATCCTCCTTACATGGTAATGTGCCAAACCCATCTATTATAAACATTATAACTTCACAGTCATTCAGATATTGTAAAATTTGTCATAAATTACAATATCTTATTAATAATGTTGATATACTAATTATGTAAATTAACAGTTAATGGATTTAATAAAGAAATTTTAGATAAAACTGTTAAATTATTCTGTAATAAATATAAAAAAGGAGTTACCATTCCTACCCCCAATATTGGAGAGGTACTAATTAACATGACATGAGTAAAGTTAACTGTGATTGTTGTGCTTTTATGTGCTGCTTAAGGTGTACATCTGCATAAAGTAGTATCAAGTTCTTAGATGACCTTATTTTTATTTTTCATCTTTTTATGTTTATCTTTTTCTTATTTTAACTTGGGAGAGCTGTCATCTTCCCATAACTGTCTGCAGGCAGTGAAGGGTGATACAGATGTGGGACATTGTGGTCTTGAACACCCACATCTCACTCTCCTAATTTGTAATTTTCTTACGTGAGACTAGGGAATTGGAGGTTAAGGCTGATGGATGATATGTCACTACTACAAAGTGTGTCCTATTTCTGCAGTCACCTCCAAAACCTGGGATACATTTTATAATCCCACATTGTAGCTCGTACCCTAGGATCCTTTTTTTAAAATATGAAACCTATTTTGTTTTATGTTAATCTGTTTTGTTTATGGCTTAGAAATTTATGGTTGTAATATAATTAACCAGAGATTTGCTGTTTTTAATGTAGTCCTTTCTCATGAGTTTGTTTATTCATTTAGCTTCATTTGGATATAATTATTTAATTTCACTAAAATATATGTACATACAATGTAGAGCTCATTTATTTCATTATGAACCAATCTAAACTCAAACTACAAACCAATACATCATCACATATATATATATACACATTGCTACCAAACTTACATGGAATGCCATGTAAGTTTACCAGCTCTTTTATTCGAAAAAGATCTGCTGGAAGTCAATTTAAAGTTAAACAACTGGTATTGAGAATTTTGTTTTCTCTGGTCATTTTTCAGGTGAATTACACAAAGGTTTACTGTACTGTTTTTAACTGAAATACATAACACTGACAATTTTGCCACTTTTCATAAAATCTTCAGTAAAGAAAAAATATAGAAACTGATTTCATAAATTAACATAATAGCTATTGGTTATGCATAACTTTATTTACCCTTGTCCACAGCTTGACATATTATTATATATTTTGCTTCTTTAGTTTCACTAATAAACTTTTAGAATTATTAATGTAGTTTTCTTCCATTGATACTTTGGAGTAATGCTTCAGGAACAAAAACTAGCTTTCTGGTTTAATATTTCTCATTAATTCCAAAAAAATTCATTTAGTGTAAAAATAAATAAATAACTGATATTGAAAATAAAATAAATAAGTAATACTGTGTTGTTCGTCCTTACCATACTTTTGATTTTAAATTATTTATATAACTGATTACAATTCACTTCACTTAACATATATTCTTAAGCTGTGGGTATGTGGAGCTTATGTCAGTGATACACAAATAAATGTGTGAACAATTATACAGTTGTAATAAACCCAATTTGAGGTTCACGTATGCAAGGACCCTGTTCTCCTCACTTTTAGATTTGATTTCCACATGCATAAACTCACCAGTGAGTCATACTGACAAAAATCACACCACATATTCTTTAACTGTGTTGCAGGAAAAACAATTACATTATCTCTCTCACTATATGTGTTCATAACCTTACTGGGTTCATAACCCCAAAGTGATCTTCAACATTTATGCCTATAACATTTAACACGTTTTTATGTCTTCATGAAATTTGGTAAGCTTTCAGTGAACATTATGACACTTTTGTGTATAAAAAATCAATTTCTTAATTTAGTATTTTTACAAAAGACCTGTTTATAAATATATAGAGCCAGAATGTTGATTTCTGCGAGTACAAAGTAATTTTCATGTTAAGATTAAAAATGCTTCTTCTTCCCCTGAAAATTAAGTTTTATTTTAGTACTTTTAAAAACCTTAATAAATATCAAATGTTTTATTGGTAAAAATTTATATTTCATCTGTCTTCTTTACTGTAACTCTAAATGTGCTAAATCAATTTGGATTTCTTGTAGCTACCATAAAAAAATATGAAAAAATACCCGTTTTTTTTTTTCTAAATTGATTGTAAATTGTAACTGAAATATAAAACAACTGTTTATTCTAAACAGCTTAAGGCTTGTAACAGTATACACCTGTTTTTGTTAAATTTAAATCACTCAGCAAAAGCAGAGCTCACATTACCATATCAAATTACATAGTACACAAAACTGAAACACTCATAAGCATACTTCTTGAAGAATTTTTATGTTTATAAATTCTCATTATCTTACTCAATGTAACAATACATTTCTAACCTTTGCATTTCAGTTACTTTGATAGTAACAAATAAAAAAATATACGTGAAAAACAAGAAATATATAACTCACCCATAACCCTCTAATTTTGCTGTCCACTGTTGATAAAACTTAATACTGTTTTTTATACTAATACTACTTGTACACAAAATAATTTTTATTTTCTCAAATAATACATCTGAGAATGAAGAATAATACTGCAAACAAAGTAAATAATGTGCTATAACTATCACAAATTTTCTGGGTTTCTAACTTTATCATACAAGCCTTTCAATCTTACCTTAAACTTGTCACTCTGTAAATTGCATGAAAAACGTTTTAAACTAAAGACAAAGTAAGCAATTCTCTGTACCAAAAACAATGTAATACAATACATTTTTTGATAAATTAAAACCATAGCTTTCTATTGGTTATAAATAATACAGTGGAAAATGTTTGAGAGAATTAGTGGCAATTTTTGAAAAAGATAATGTGGTAAGTGGGTCTAGTTTTTCAGTTTATGTCTTTATAAACAATAAGACTCAAGGCTATAAACATTATGCTTTACCTGAGTAATACCTTTATTATTATGATAAATTTACATTATATTCTGCTCTTTTCAGATGTGTAGTGAATAAATCAGAGAAGGAGGCTTAGTGAACAAATATCACAATTCTCATACTAGACGAGATGGAGATTTTTTTTCGAATACTTTTTTAGAAAAATAAAACTTAAAACTTGAATGAAATTAAAAATTTTATTTGTAAACTTTTTTGATGTCAATTTTAGTTATATATAATGAAAACAGAGTAGTTAAATTAAGTTTTGAATGTAACTCACTAAAACATTGTAACATGCACATTGACCCACATTAAAAGTTTGAAAACCACTGATATAGCTAATTTTACTTTGATCAGGAGGTGTTAATAAATGCATCATATTTTGTACCTGCAACACACAATAATAACCGAATAGCACATATCAGGTAATGTTCATACAATGCTTGCCAAAATCTGGAGGCCAATGAACATGAAGAAAAAATGTATTTTGAGTTGTTAGATTCAACCACTTATTTGAGTAGAGCTTTCAAAGATTAAAATCAGAAAAGGGAAAATAAAAATAAAAATTTTTTTTAGCATTTATAGGGAAAATGTGAACACTATAAAATTAGCCTAAATACTAGCTGGTCAAAATTTTAAGACCATACTGAAATAAATCATTAATAGGTAAACACGTAACGAAATTTAGTCATTTGTGTTCAAGCATTAGCATTGTCAACATCTTCCACTAACATCTCCTGTGTTAAATTAAGTAAAAACATGGCAAAGGCTAAAAAGTGGACAGAGTTTAAGCGTGACAGAATTGTCAAGCTGCAAAACCAAGGTCTCTCTCAACGTAAGATGGGGTGTAGTGAAACTGCTGTTGCAAATTTCTTAAAAGACCCTGAAGGATATGGAATGAGAATTTCAAGTAGTCAGTCCAAGAAAATTTATGCCAGTGTTGAACAGGAAGATTCGACAGGTTGTCCAGCAAGACACCAGCTGATCATTGAACCAAATTAAAACCCTTACAGATGCAGAATACAGCTCAAAAACAATAAGACGGCATCTACAAGAGAAAGGCTTTAAAAACCATAAACGTTTTCAAAGGCCACACCTCCTTCCACACTGCGAAATAGCTCGATTAAACTTTGCTGAGAAGCACCAAACATGGAAAGTAAAAAAGTAAATGAAGAATTTGTTCTCTGATGAGAAACAATTTAACCTGAATGGTCCAGATGGCTTCAAACATTACTGGCACAATAAGGATATCTCAACGGAGACATCTTCTACACAACACAGTGGAGGAGGTTCCATCATGATCTGGGGTGGTTTCCTGCACAGAACAATGGAACTTCAAGTTATATGGGGTGTCAAACAGCAGCTGGCTACATTGGTATGTTGAAGAGAGAGAGCATCCTTATTGACTGAAGGCCCTTGCTTGTGTGGAAATGGCTGGATCTTTCAGCAGGACAACACTGCAATCCATAATGCCTGCAGGACAAAGGACATTTTCATGGCAAATAACATGATTATTTTGGATCATCCAGCGTGTTAGCTCAAACAGAACGCCCTTGAAAATGTTTGGGAGTGGATGGCAAGAGAAGTCTATAGAAATAGATGTCAATTCTAAACAGTGCATGATCTACATGAAGCTATCTTCACCACTTGGAATAACATTCCAGCCAGCCTTCTGCAAATGCTTATACTGGCCATGCCAAAGAGAATGTTTGCAGTTATTCTCAATGACAGCCATGCAACTCACTATTGAGACCTCTTTGTTGGGCATTTCCTACCCTGTTTAGGACTTCATTTTAGTATAGTTTTAAACTTTTGACCAACTAGTATTTAGGCTAATTTCATAGTGTTCACATTTTCCTTATTAAATGCCAAAAAAGTTTATTTTATTTTCCCTTTTCTTATTTTCATCTTTCAAAGCTCTACTCAAATAAGTGGTTGACTCATACTCACAAAATGCATATTTTTTCTTTATGGTCATTGGCCTTAAGATTTTGGCTAGCAGTGCATGTGTGTTTGTTTTTGAGCACATGTTCATATATTTGTTATATTATGTTTGTTTATAAAATATAAATTCTATGTAATTTTACACTGTGTCATAAAAGTAATGTCCCAAGAAAGTGAGGAATTCTTTAGAATCTTGCAATTATATTTATTTCATACACAGAAAATAAGGTAAAATATTGTGCTTGCTAAAAAAAAACAAAAAACAATATTTAATACCTGAACAGATAAATAATATTAGCAATTAACTTCACAAACTTTTCAGAAGCTGATACATATATATATATACACACATAAGGAAGAGCATATGTTCTGCATACACATTACTTCCCATATCATTACCGTAACCATAAGTCTGGGTTCTATCTTCCTGGCTATGTTGGTTTACAAATGACCAGTTAATGAAGTAAAACAGAAAAAAATATGGTTATTTGTAAATTTACATTCTAAGCTTAATAATACTCAAGTAACATTAAATACATCTTAACCCTTTTGCAATGGGCTCGGTATAATATACACAACTTCATATACACATTTGCACATGTTAAGTATTTATACTATAACTTTTCATGCAGTATGTGCATCTTCACAAAATTTGGTAAACTTTCAGTAAACATTACGTTTCATTTATACAAAAAAAATCAGATTTTTTATAAAGTATTTTTACTGAAGATTTGTTTGTGAAAATGGAGTCTGTTTTGTTACTTGTCTGAGTGCAAAATGATTTTATGTTATGATTAAAAACTATTCTTCATCCCAAAAACCTCAAATATTATTTATGTAATCTCTCAAACCTCCTAAATACACTTTAAATGTTTGTTTGTTATTTTCTCTAACCTCATAACCATCATAAAAGAACTTAAGAAATAAACATAAATTATGTTTTTATGTGCTTTAATGAATACAAATTATAACACAAAAATACAAATGTTTAGTCCACCTAACTTAAGTCTCACAATGCTACATATATTTATTATACTGACCTTCCAGTCATTCCTCACTCACATTACATAACTTGTATTGATGCAATGCACAGGCACTCATATCACGTATCTAATAATGTAAAACTGACCTTTAGTCTTCCCTGTCTTGGCTGTGCGTGTCTCAATGGATTAGTATTTTGTAATAAACAGTCATATTTAAATTATTATATACATTTATATAGATTATTACTAAATAGAAATAGGTTATTAAAACTTATTTTTCTTAAATTATAGAACAATAAATCAAGAAGTAAAGCAAACAATTATTTCTTCTATGATTTTGCACTTGGTTGCTGCTGGACATTGGTTGCTAAACCTTTTAAAATTTGGTGCAAGGAGGATACCAAACAAAGCTTGTTTTTTCTTACATTTTATACGTATAAAGTTGAATAATCTAAAAATTACAAATAACTATATCAATACCATATAAATAACCTAATATTTATCAAGCTTAATAACTAAGTTGTCTTTAGGTCTAAAAAATATGAAACTTAGAGCACACTAAAGACACAACCTATCTCCTTGAAATCTTGGTTCAAAAGAACGTAGTTGCCTTTTAACAGATTAAAATGGTTGAGAAAACCATGATTGTGAGAGAATCTAAGCTGTTGACTGGTTATTTAGATGTCATATATTGAAATAAGTGTATATAAGCGACCATTTCCAACAATGGAAAGAGATGTGTTTGATTTAGTACATAAGCTATATTTCAGCAAAATAAAAAATATGGGGTTTTTATTTGATATTCTAACTTGTGAATATTGGTAATTTGAGTTCCTAATTCATACAAAACTATAAATCTAGTATTTTGACATCACAAACATCTAATTTTAACCAGTGCTGCATTCAACATACCATGACTTACAAAAATCAATATTAAATTAAGAAATAAACTCACATGTTAATGTTTGAATTATAATCTACAATTCAATTCCAAACCTACTGAGATAAATTCATAAAACAGTATTTCAATAAAATTTTGAATGCAAATAAACAATCAAACTCACATGTCATTTGACTCTTGACCTGTTGCAAAACAGTTAAGCATCTTTAGTGCATTTATTACCATTCGAATTAAAATTCTGACACATAGTGTAATAATAAAAGAACTAACACATTTAAAATTATTACATGTTAAATCTACCAAGTTATACTAGATGAATGTCAAGAATCAAAACCTTTATTCAGTGTGGCTGAAATATGATACAGATGTTTAATATACTCACCATCATTCTCAGTTAGCATGTGAAGCCTCTTTATGAATAAAGTTATTACAAACATTGTTTGTCTTGGATAGTGCTTATTGATTCTCTCATTATCCTGCATACTGACAAACATTTTGTTCAAATAAGCAACTTATATCGTTTAAAAAAAAGGGGTTGATACAAAAAACAAGAGCTAGCCTGCAAGGAAAGTAAATTAGGTGTGCAGTATTATATAGTTTGTAACACATTCTACTGTTTCCAAACCGTTTCTCAATGTGCCTCTGGTGAACTTGTATTTCCTTAAGTCAGTGGTTCCCAACCTTTTTTATACCCCGCACCCCTAAAAAATTTTAATGTGTTCTTACACCTCTTACAGTAATTATTTATTTGAGAATAAAGGTAAAGGTGGCCAAAACAAATAATATCTCCCACCCCCAAGGGGTGCAAGCACCACTGGTTGTGAACCACTGCTTTAAGTCAAACAGTTTTAAAGACAAAACCATTTTTAACGTTAATATTTTTCTAAACTGAAAATATATTTCTGATAGATACTTCCACTCAGTAAATAGTTTTTCTCAGTTTGTGCTATCTTCTATATGCACAAACATTTTACCTGCCACCGGCCTTTAAACTCCCACTAATCTCCACATTTCCTGAATAGTAGAGTTGCATTGTAGCATACAAATAAATATGCAACAAACCTCAATCAAAGGGAGTGTAACACACCCTCCTAACTTGTCCGACTCCTTCTCTCTGCAGTAGAACCCAATCTTCACTTTGAGATTAGGAATGTATGATAGATGGAAAGTGCAAGCAGAAATGAGCATCTATCTCAAAAAGCAGCTAGAATCCCACACTGATCCAGGGGAGAGACTGGTGTAGAAGTAACAAAAATGAAAGTAATATAAGTGACTAAAGAGGACTAAAGCAGTGTGTCATCTCAATGGAGAGGAAATACATACATGCACCCCCTATGAACCAGGTATGCTTTTTGCCTGAATATAAAGGTGAAAATGGTGCCATTGGTGAAGAGTGGCTAGGATTTATTGGACCACAAGTCAGAGGTCAACTCTAGTTAAAAACTAGTTGGATCTTGATTGAGTCATGTACCAATCTTCTCAGACCCAGAAATCAGAAGGAAAGTACTTATCTTTCAAGAATCCAAACTATCATGTGTGCATAACCAACACCAGTATACCCCCAGTAACCAATGTCCAAACAATGGTAGGAAGGTGAAAATTCAACATGTAAAGTCAACATCAGTCTAGAACCATGCATTAAGAATGCATCATCCAGTCCACAAAAGGGGAGGATCCAAGCCCACACAGATATGAGAACTTACATTAATAGGTCCAAGTCCAACCAATACCTGATATCTACATGGCAGTAGGAAGAAGGGTTTCCAATCAGTAGGGAATAATTCCAATCAATAATTGCATATATAAATGTTACTGAAAATTCAGTCCATAGCATAAGACATCTGGAATCTTACATCAAATTTGTGGCAAAAGGATAGCCCTACTCTCAAATGAGTGGAACTGAACATCTTCAGAAGGAACCTTCCACTGTCCATCATCTAAGTTACTCAGAGTTTCTAAGTGATAAAAACTCCCATACTAAACTAGAAGACGAGAGGGACATGTTAGAGAGAGTGAAGGAAAGTACTACCAGCAAACAAGCAAATGATGATTATAAATGTTATTTTGAAAAGTAGACCAAACCTGATCTGTACAGTCAACAGAAAAGCAGAGAAGGGCAGCATTCCCCTTCTGCTTTACTCATGCTGGCCCATGAGTGTATGGGGTCTAGAATGAACATATTTATGAAACAAAACTTTAGCAATGAAAGGTTATGTAGTGCAGATTTAAGAATTAGTATATCTGAACAGGTACCACTCACCACAGAGTGGAATTTGAAAAATAAATGGAAGTCTTTTTGATAAGAAATAAAGAAAATTGACACTTATCTACTCAGATATGAACAGATAAGTAAAAAATAGTGACAAGAGGTAGACAATATCTGGATTAGAAGGAAACCATCTAATGATGTAGATAATGTGACAAGAAAGTATGAGAAGTGATCCACTTTCTGGCCTGCATAACCTCTTTTAAAGGACAATGAAGAAGAGCAGCCAAACACATTATGAATTGATAAGTTTGATGAATGGAGACATGAAAAAAGGTGATGGGAGTCCATAATCAAAGAGGAATAAGCTATATGGATGAGTTATCAAACCAATCCATCAGGGTAATAGAAGAAAGGTCATAGGAAACAGGAGGATACCAGTCTATAAAAAACGAAGGCAGTGGTTAAAACACAGAGGCCATCATCAAAAAACCAGACCAAAAATTCAAAAGTGAGAAAAAGAAGATAAGATAAGTCACAGATGAACAGGCAAACAAAAAGAAGAACTGCACTTATGTTGGTACAAGGACAAGGAAGAAAAGTGGACAGAGTGAAAAAAAAGGAATGCTACATGAGTAGAAAGTCCCAAACTTTGGGCAAGGGACTGGACTAAAACCATGTAAAAAGTCAGATAGAAGAGACTGATAATAAGATGCTAATCCCTGGTCCTCTCAAGGACTACAAAAAGATGAGAATAGAAACCTGGAAGAGCTGGAATTACTGGTCCTATAGTGCCCCACATGAGTAAAAGATCCTGAACTGCCTTGGAAAGTCACTGGCCAGACAAAAAATCACAAGGAAAATGGAAACGAACAGGCAAAAAGGTTTGGTTTGAATTTCCTGCAAAATTACATGAAGGCTAGTTAAACTCAGAATCCTTAATATAGCAGTGAAAGACTAGAGAGAGTTCAACCAATCATCATCTCCCACAATTAACATTTGGGCTACTCTTTATCCTTGAATAGTGGGATTCACTGTCACGGTATAACTGCACGCAGCTGAAATAGTGAGCATGGAATTGAGCATGTGACCCACTGAGCAACCTAACCATTTGGCCACACAAGGCCTCAGTAAAGGGGGATACAGGAGGTGATGAAAGGAAACAAAGAGAATCTTTCTAACAAAACATGAAGAACCCAAGGGTCGATAGTAAAAGACTCCTAAAAATTCATAAAAGGCAGCAATCTGTCCCCTGCTGGGCTCAATCCAACAGAATATTCATGTATACTACTGGCAGCATACAGATCCGCTCTGTACAACAGTATGTTGTGAAGGTGTAACCCACGAGGAAGGAATAAGTGAGGGAAATGAAGGAGACTGTCATGACATAAGAACAAGCAGGAGATGATAATGACAGATGACACCAGAGGGAAGTATTCAAACAGACAGATTTTACTAACAACTCAAAAGAGTCAGGAAGATCCCAAACAATTTTTCAAAGTTCACAAATGTTTTACACCAAATTAAAAAAAAGTAGCAAGCAAGACAACTGATCACTTTCACACCTAATCAAAAAGTGAAGTTTGAGTCCTAACCTTACAGCAGGAGTCAGCTGCACTAGGAGATTTGTCACACTCCAGCTTATTTGCAAGCTGCAACACAGCTACACCATGTGGAAAACACATAGAAATTAGTTGCAGTATAAAGGCAAGCAGTAAACAAACATTTTGTGCTTGTAGGAAGCAGTACAAAACAAGAAAAGCTCTTTTGTGAGTGGAGTTAGGTTACTGTACTAGAATATGGACGTTCCTTAATAAATCACACTTTAATTTTTCTCAATATCTATACCATGAAGTCTCACCTGCTTGTGGCTTTCTTGTCCAATTTCAACAAGTTTAATTCCAACCCTTTCTTCTGATATTACTGAATCTGGATAACCTTTAGTGATGGCCCTATGATGTAATCATTACAATAAAGAAATCTAACACAATCAAAATGATCCACATTATTAAATCATCCAAAACAAAACAATATTGCATAATACCAGGAAGTTTCAGTTTATTTATGTTAGAATACTGAATTACTTTGTACTTCACAACACACACACAGTACTAATGAATAAATAAATTCTTTAACCGAAACAGCACTATTAATTTTAATACTTTATCATATTTCACAAATAGTATTTATAATCAGTTGAACACTATAATTACATTTTGGTTAATAAAGTTTCTTCAATATATTTCACAGACAAGTAATTTACAATAATATATCTATCTGAAAAAAATATATAAATTGAAGATCAATCCTGAGAAGAATTGTCTCATTCTTTGTTTTGACAAAGTCCAAGATTACTGAAACCAGTCTAACTCAGCAACAAGTAACAAGAAAATGAAGCTCTATAAGTTTATGCTGTAAAAAATTGTCATTAGTTTCATTTTATCTGTATAACAACAGTAGACTAGCAAATAATACAAAATACTTACATAACTGTTGTGAAATATACAAATATACATGTATTAGAGGTGATAAAAAAATAGCTTGATCCAGAAGGATAACTATATCAAACTCAGCAGAAAAAGGTGGCTATTACTCTATGTTGCTTTATACGATTAATTTACAAAGTTAATGGAAAATTTCTCTACATTAAAGGAAACACTTTAACTGCTTTACTTATTCTACTTTAAATATGTAATCCATTAGGGAAAAAAATCTGACTTATCTGTATTCAAGATAAAGCTATTTTAGATTATCTGTTACCAATGTTAATTTTGAACTACGGACCAGAAGGTTTGTTTCTTCTTTCTACTGAAGGAGATGAAATTATGAAGGTGATAAAAATTTGCTGAAACTGTTACAGAGATACATGGTTGTACATACAGTGCAGGTAGTTTTACAGAATTGTTACAACCCTTAAGAAAATGATGAAAACACAAAATAATTTGGATGTTACATGGGTGAAAATGTGAAAAAAAAGAGTAGCCAGTAATCTGGAAAATAGTACAAATTAAGACATGCCAAAAATGCAATGTTCTTAACCCAATGTTTTTCTTGGAGGGCTTTAAAAAGAGTACATGGCAGGTTTGGTGACAATTGGTCCAAAACTTTGCCAGTTATATGAAAAAATACACATAAAATGTTGTCAAATAATGGTTTAGACAATGGTTTCTTAATTATTTAAAAAAAGAGATTTATATTTCAAGTATTATAACACTACAAAAAAACCTTACATAAATATGGACATATATAATCATTTTATACTTAATGTTAACACTATCATTATAGAAGCACCAAACATGCTCGCCCTTTCAGCTGTGAGGCCATTATAATGTTACGGTCAATCCTACTATTTGTCAGTGAAAAAGTAGCCCAAGAGTTGGCGGTGGGTGGTGATGACTAGTTGCCTACCCTCTAGTTTTACACTGCAAAATTTGGGACAATTAGCGAAGATAGCCCTCGTGTAGCTTTGCACGAAATTCCAAAACAAACAATCATTAAAGAAATACTGCACCACAAAAAAAAAACTAGTTTTCCTGGTTACTACAAAATAAATATATTAATGATTTATTAAACCCTTAACAACTCAGAAATTACAAAGTCAGAAAGTATTTCAATACCTACATGTACATTATGGTTATGTTCAAGTGAAATTCTGTTAAAAAATTAATATTACATTTTAAACTTTAAACACTTAAAGTACACAAGGCTTGTAATATAGTGGGTGAAAATTTGGCATTCATGAGACTACAATTTAACTCACTAACAATCCTGATAATTATTTGCAAGAAATTACATTTTGGAAAAAATTCTAGGTTTACATCACAAATTTTTATTTTACGTGTAGCTTCACTTCCTAAATTAATTATTTTATAACAGTTTCATTTCACGTCTTCTGTAGTCTTTCTTGATGAAGTTTTTATTTTTACTTTGTTTTTTTGACTGATTTAAACATAGCTGTAAACACACAATAAAAATGGAAAACTTGCCAATAATTCATGAAAGGTTGCTTTCTGGTCTTACTACTTCTTATAGCTTTCTCTATCTTCTTGGCCACGTTTTCAGTGGCTGCCAGTAAAACAATACCACTCATATACCTAAAAATGTAAATAAAGTTATAATACTATTACACCTACAAATTCTAGAAATAATCAGATGGTACAGAATAATTTGAAAATTTAATAAACTTTAAAAATGCACAGTATCAAATAGTTAGCACAATGGTAAGGGTATTAATACTCTGTTAAAACTATTGTAGAACTTTTAGCATCTGAGAAAATTCTAACACTTTTGTAAATGCTTGTGATGAAGAATCATCCAACTCTACGACATCCTTATACAGCAAACAGAGGTTAAAACTCCATAAAAGAACTTGCTACATAATGTACTACAAAGTGTAATGGCATGAAAGAATTACCTCCATAAAATGGAAAGAATAACAAAATATTCTTTTGTTGTAATACTTTTGCACAATACTGTACTTTTACATGTAATCATACTTGTGTAAGAAATTTATATTTTGATTCAATAACTTACAAAAAGAAAAAAGACTTTAGTTGTTAAGCAAATAACCTACAAAATGAACTGCATATTGGTCACTCGACCATTATGTTGACTTCTTTTCTATTTTTCATATAATGAAATATACAGCTTTTGTACTTTTATATTTATTCAAACTTTTCTTCTGTTAATACTCTACAAAGCACAAGATGTGAACACTATAGATATTGTAAGAAAAAAGCAATATGAAAGCTCTTCAGACAGTCACAGTTACAAGAAATAACATTTTCTAAAACTCCTGTAAAAACTGATAGTATTTTGAACTAAGAGTCAGTATATAAACAAATATAAATCACAGAAACTTTAATGTTAAACATTTACCTTTCTGCTGACTTAACAATTTTCAGATCTGGATATTGTGAGTAACTCTTTAAAGCATCCAGTGCATCTTCAAGAACATATGGACATTCTACTTGAGCTGAGCCAAGTACAGTCTGAGTTATTGTATTTTTCTTTTCATGAGCTTTAACAAAATAAAATAGCTAAATTTCTGGATCATAATAATATTGCTAAGTTACAGAATATTCCAAAATTATTTGATATGTATGATATTTTCTTAAACTCAAATAAGATTTTTTTTTTGCAATACAAAAACATTATATTTAGCAATCATGAAAAATAATTTTCTGATTAGCAATAACTTCTAATAAAAGTAACTTGCTTAAACAGTCAAGAATTTTACACACTTTAATGATCATGTAAAAATTCAAAGTGACTTATTTTATCTATTAACTACACTAAGTATGCAGTAAAAGATAATTATTTTTCACATCATTTTCTTCTCTAGTGCTAAACTTTTTAAATGCTGTTTACTTCAAATGGAAACAAAAATCACATTTTACATACAACAGAAAATTTTAATGAAGCATGAACTACTGCACCATTTTGTGCAGCTAACATAATACATTTGATTGAGGAAGCAAATGTGACTGCACTGAGTCTGCTATGTAACAGAGCTAGAGTTGAATACTTTATACTAAAATGATTTGGAAAATGAAAAATCAGGATGTTATGTAAAAATACACAGCCAATATAATGTTAAGATAGAATGGAATATATCATAACAAGAGTTTCACATTGTTTGGCAATGTGTACATAGCACGTGCCACCAAACATTTATTTCTTTTAAGATAAGTATGCAACAGCCCTTTACAATGAAAATTATTTATAAGCTCAGACAATTAATATCTGTTTGGATTAGGGAACTAACTCTTCTAAGAAGCAGACATCCTTTGTAATTATTAACACTGGAAAACAAATGTTCACTAGAAAAAAACACCATCTTCCTACACTAGAATTACTTTAAAAAGCAGTGGGGATGAAGTGTATGCTTTGCACATGACAGTCTCAAAACAGAGCCCTGTGCAATGGAAACCAAGCCACAAGGCTATTGTTAAAATGCACATCACCACCACATGGACTGTAATCATGTGATGAGATTCAAAAATTATTTTAAAATAATATACTCAACCATTTCTTAGACTTAGCTATTGTTTCTATTATTGCTCTAATATTGGAAATCATAATTAGTTATTGATTATGTACATAAAACTGGCAATAATGTACTTCATCAATACATAAAAATACTGATTATTTTATTAAGTTCCATACTGCTTTTAACACTGTTATTTGGGTATTTTATTCACTTTAATATTATATGATCCAACATTTGATTAAAAGATTTATGTCAAGAATGAAACTGAAAAAAAAAAAAAATTCAATGAAGAATTAAGTAAAACTTTACTTTTTAATTTCACATATTCGTAATTGTTTTACAGAAAACCAATGGTCTTCAATTTTTTTTTTTTAAATTCAATTTTCTTTATCAGTGAACAATGCCATATGTTTATTGCATTCAAATCTGTACAACATACTATTTCTTTAAGTTTTTTTCCATTTTCTCATGTTTTTGTCCAACCTGGTCTCTCATTTCATGTCTAAAATACATTAAAATCCTACTATTGCTTGTTTTTGTACAGTCATTAGTCCTCCCTAATTTAGCAATGAAAGTCTAGAGGGAAGGCAGCTAGTCATCACCACCAATGATGGTTTGACCATCACATCATAATGCCTTCATGGCTGAAATGATGAACATGTATAATCGAATAGTGATTTGAACCCACAACCATCAGATTACAACTTAAGCACCCTTACTGCTTGGCCATGCCAGGCCTTAATATTACTAACCAATATCTAATACTGTGCAAAGTGTTAGGACAAAGTCAGAAATTAAATTTTAAACTACTTTCTTGAACATTGTTACGTAAATTACAGATAAAATTTGATTAATCTTCTTTAGTACAACAAACACTCAGTAGAAGTGCTTGACTTCAGCAGACAGTTAATATTTTGTGTGTCCTTAGTTTCTTTTAATAACTGCAGGCAGTTTTTCAGGCTTTGCTGTAACATATTTAATCAGTTTCCTTTGGAATTTTACTCTAAATATTTAATACACTCTCATAAAGTTTATTTGGAAGTAACTTTTGATTTGTCAAGTTTTTGAGTTATTAAGTCCCAGATCTGCTAAACTGGGTTGAGATCAAAGATCTGTGAAGGCCATTGCATCATCTAAATGACTCCAGCAGCTTCTATCTTAGCAAAGTAATTTCTACATACATTGGATGAGTGTCTTAGGTCATTAACTTCTTGGTAGTAGAATTATTTGCCAATAATATACAAACTACTAGGTATACCATGAAGAACCAGTATCTGATAGGAGTTGCAATGGTCACTTATTCCATAAATTTTGTGAATATGTTTTTTGCCTCACCAGAAAAACACCCCAGAACGTCACACTGACTATCACGTTTCATGGTAGGTGCTATGTATTGAGATAAGTATCTCATGCCAGATATACAACCTGTGTTTCGAACCAAATCTATCAAACTCAGACTCAATGATCAATAACACCCATTTCAAATCATCAATATTCCAGTTTTATTCTTTTTAGTAAATTTCAGTCACTTGAAGTACAGATTTTTAACTGTTACATGACCAGATGTTTCATTCTTCTTCGTACCGTAGATCTTAAAACTTGTCTGTCATTTAGTAAGTAACTCTTTATCTCATGCTTGAGACCAGTGGCAGTCTTCCTTCTGTCCAAAAGGTTGCATAAATGATGATACTTAACAAAAGTGTCATTGAATTTAGGTGTTCTGCCTCTTACTTTTCTATTTTCAAAGTTCCCTGTCTTGGTCTCATGATCTACAGTATACTTGACAGTGTTTTGGAAGCATTTAAAGTCTGCAGCAATTTGTTGGACAATCCAAACAGCATCAAGTAAAACTTTTATGCAAAATCTCTGTTCTATTGACAATTATCTACATTTTTTTGGGTCATAGCATGACAACAAATGTTAATTTATACACATAGTGTTAAACACTGTTTTTATCAAAGTTTATTTGTGGAGTGCTATGAAATTAATTTCTTCTCGCATATACTGGTACCACACGCTAGCAAATTTGCTTTTTTCTATTTTGTTAATACACTGCATAGAGTCCTAAGGGAGTTATTTCAGACCCTAACTTTGATTAATATGTTCATTCAAGCATACTCTTATGACATGCCCTTGGTACAAGTATATAGGAATTCTAAGAAGAAATAAGTATTCTCACCCTGGTACATTTAGTTGTCATCAAGGATCAGTGAAGCATTACTATAGTGTTAAAATTTACATTCTGTTATGGCATGAAAGAATTAATACCATATAATATAACAAATGATAAAATATTATTTTACTGAAATACTTTTGCATAGTGCTGTACTTTTACATTTAATCATATTTTTGTGAGAAACTCATATTTTGGTTCAATAAGTTTAAAAGAAGGATTTGTTTTTTTAGCAAATAACCTATAATAGGAATTGGATATTGGTCACTTCACCATAATATGTTTACTACTTTACTATTTTTCCACATAATAAGATATACAGTTTTTCTACTTTTATAATTAATCAAGCTGTAGCTGTAGTTATACATAATAATCAACAAAATTACTAAATGTTTGTTAATTTCTAAGCTTTTAAGAACTTAACATATATTTACTTGTCGAAGTATTAACTGCAAAGGATAAGAACTTCATATAACAATAGCATTAATAATAGCAATGTACACTCATAATAAAAAGAAATAAACTCACTTTGATAATTATGTTTATAGATTGGTACACCATAAGGTTTATTAACCACAAGTAGACCATCTGGAATAGAAATAAATACTCACAGAAAAGGTCTTTATACATTTCTAATTTCACAACTAACAAGCTCATTAGACATTTACTACCGATACTGGTACTAAAACAGTTAGTTACATTTAAATCGCAAATAATTTGTTTATAAAATTGCTGAATTTTATGCATTAGTACATTTGGACAATAAAACCCATTTCTAAGAAATTTTATATCTCACCTGCCCAGTTATACACAGGTCAGTGACAAACTATAACAAACTAAATATTTATATCGTTATTTCAAAAGCTAACTCTTTTATGATTTTTAAATTAAATTTTGTGACTAAATTATATACTTTTGTACTCTACACATCACAGTTAATAACACCAACATCCTTCTTAGTTCTTAGGTATTTAAAGCAATTACCATTGTTATAAACAATGCTTTTCACCAAGCAGTCAATAAACTCATCTTTATGCTTCCAGGGATACAAGTTTCTATAACAATGGCTACTTGGTAGACTAGTTATACATCCCTCTGCATCCTTAGGTTCATTTCTTTTTACAGACATGCACCGTTGTGTATTTCGTAAGAGTGTACACAAAATATTTTTCTGAACTTTGTGGGGTGTCCACATGTTTTGCTACAAAAAGTTAAATACAACTACAAAATGTGAAAATTATATACTTACATTTAAAATATTTCTGTATCATGCTTGTTCTACTTTGATAACGTTATTCTGAAATGAGACATTCTAGTTCTTTTATGAAATTTACTGTAGCTTTGTAATTAAACATGTTTCACAAAATGTATTTATGCAAGATTTGTCATTTGGCAAATCACCAATGAAAAGAAACTACCAAATAACTGTTAGGAAACACAAAAATAATCTAAAATAATACTTGCATACAAATAAATTAATATCTTATATATAAAGAAAATATTAAACTGCTGAACCAGTGATACCAGAAAGCTAAAAAAAATCTGTTACTAGCATATGTACAACTGTAATGACAAAACTTCAAACAAATGCAAAAATCATCCCAAGTGCTTCTTCTAACTTTCACTCTAATAATCTATGATTATGCAGATGACCAATATGAATGAAAAAAAATTAAATGTACAGTTTTTGAACTAGCCCACCCAGCCTGAGTCTACTTTATTTAATCGCTCTATATTTTTTGCATTAGATTAATCATATTATAAAATATCGAAATCAAACCCAGTGTATCTCATACAAATTAATTACATCACAAGCCCATCAACTGTTTGGAATTTATGAGTAAAACTTTTGATGAAGTACGATTTTAGTAAACGATAAGAGCGCTGCAACTTGAAAGCTGTCACCTTATAACTTCTACAGTAGGGTCTAGAAGCATGATCCTCTGGAAAACATTTTAAAGAATGAATAAAAATGGTGAATTTCTTTAATCAATACGATGCTAAATTTGGCTTATGTCTAGCCAGTCACCAACCACAATGTTAACTATTATTGAACGTTTCTCATGTGAATCAAAGGGCGATTGTTTACAAATGCATGTGCGTGAAAATAAACCTATACGCGTGTTACACCTGAATCATTTTCACAACATTTTTATTGGTGAAGCATATATAAGACACTATTATAATGATACGCTAACACAAATACTATAGTTTTTCATCCCACCATTATTCTGCATTGTTATTCAATGAAACGATTAACTTCTACTTCGTATTATACCTTATTACAGGCTAATGAGAATATTTAACTTCTGTTAACACTATGTAACAAATAACTATTTTAAAACTAATTGAACTTGTAAGATGTACTTGAAAGTTTGTAAAGTTGAGCTACTGCTCTAGTGCTCACGACCACAAATCGAAATTCATAGACACAGCACACTAAGTAGTAAAATAATAGACCACTGTCGTTGTAGTCGCATAGAAATGCCGCTGGAATTATTTAACTTCCAAAAAAATTATATTACTATTAGTTATTTGTTGGGAAATTATTTCCTAAACCACTCGCTCTTAACTATTTTTGATAATGTATGTAAAATGACCTCTTGTGATGTCAATATATTATCAATTTAATATTGAAAAATTACGATAATTTTAAATTAATATCAAGTATAAAAATACAAATTGATGTACAAAACAATTTAAAGTCATTATAATCATGCAAATTACACTATATGATACAGAAATTATACGAAGCTCATTGTTTTGAGTATTGTAACATCCCCAATAGTTTCAAGATGTAACTAATCTTCCATAAAATGTCGTTTATGCGAATTGGCCTCCACATCACATACCAGATCTATTACTTCAACAGAATTTTAATGATAGGGTAACAGTTCTCTTTTCCGTTCTATTTTCCCTCTAGATTACTAGACTGAACACTTGTAGATTTATGAACTGAAGGGTTTTCTGAAATGTCCGGTAATCGTTATACGTTAGACACACTAACAGGACTTTAAAGAAGTTGTTCAATTTGTTTTAAATCCATCTCATATTCAACGATCAAATTATACTTACAATTCAAATTTTGAAATCACACATGCATTATTTTGCATATATTATAATTAAAACCCATTTGCCATTTAGTTGCCCAACTCACTACTTACTAAATGACTTGCCCCCTCTAGTATAGCGGTAAGTCTCCGGATTTACAACTCTAAAATCAGGGGTTCGATTCCCCTTGATGGGCAGTACAGATACCCTTATGTGGCTTTGCTCTAAGAAAACATAAACACATCAACTAAATGATTTAAATTTTTTTGTAAATCAGCAACATCGTCATCATAAGTGGCAACATTCAAGACCTTAACATTATCTACAAAAAGAGGTAATTTATTGACTATTCGTTAATCTATGCCATTGACGTAGATAAAAAGAGTAAAGATCCTAAGATTGAGTCGTGAGGTACCCCACTTGTGACACTCTTGTATTAAGTTGTCCAGAAACAAATGTCATTGTTGAACTGCGAAGTTTGGAAAAGTATAAACCAGTGCTGTAAAACATGATTTAATCAAAGTAGAAACCATTTGCTTCAAAAAACTTTTTCCAACGTGTAACGATGCTGTGTATGATCCTGCTGTAGAAATCAGAGGTTGTATGGTCAATGAACTCCCTGAAAGCTTCTTATGCAGCTGTCTGGTTTTGGAAGTGTTTATTGTTCAAAAAGTTGTCAAAGTGCTTAAATAAATGGAAATCTATAGGAGAATAAAAATTCGTTTAATTTTTGGAGCTTCATCCTTGATAGGTCTCACAACGCCGATTCTGTTGATCTTTAGTCAGCTCATGTGGAACCCACTTATCCAACTTTTTTGTCTTTCCAATCGCACTCAGGTGGTTGGCAATGCTTGATTTGCTTGTGCCTAGCTTTTCTGCAAGTTCACGTACTGTTATGCAAGGATCTGTCTAAACTGCTTCCCTTAATGTGTTTTCATCTAAGGATGACTTCCTTCCACCACCTTCGTGGTCTTCAAGACTTTCAACTCCATGTCGAAACCTTTGGAACCAACGCTGAACTTTATATTCAGTAACAGATCCATGGTGAATGCCTGTTTGACGTGCCGTGTAGTTTCGGTAACTATTCGTCCAAGTTTGAAATCGTACAGAAAAATCAGACGAAAGTTCTTCTTGTCCATGCTACCTTGAGGATTACGAAACTTACTTTGAGTAGAGTTGAAACAGCAGACAATTAAAACACCTGTGACATTATCAGTATAAATTGATTTTGTCCAAACATACTAGGTAGGTCCATTACATAACTGATGGTCAGAATGGTAAACTATAAAGTAAGTCTGAATTTAATGAATAATTGAATTTGAACAGAGAAATAAACAGAATAAATATGATGTATTATACAAAATGAATCATTTCTTATTTCCTTAAAGCACAAAAACACTGTGTGCCTTTTTGCATTAGGACACTAGATGGTTACTTTCTACTGGGCTCGTGAATTGATCATTGTTGTTGTTGTTGTTGTTGTTTTGAATTAAGCACAAAGCTACACAATGGGCTATCTGTGCTCTGCCCACCACGGGTATCGAAACCCGGATTTTAGCGTGTAAGTCCGCAGACATACCGCTGAGCCACTGGGGGGCGAATTGATCAACTGAATTGTTTTCTCAAGATGTTTTTCCGTCAACCAATTCACCTAAGATCCTTTGTTGTAGTGTTTAAATTAATGTTGGGCTTTATATGATCTAGTAATTACACACTGCAAATCAGGAAACTGAGCTCCTTTATTGAACGCGCATGCCCCTTAAGCCTTGAGGGTATTATAAGTGATGGTCAGTTCCGCTGTTCAATGGTAGAATGTAGTCGAAAAGTTTATGATAGATGGTATTCACTAGTTATTTTTGCTTTGATCTAGCACCTCAAAATTAAAGATGGTTAGTGAAGAAATCCCTCGACTAGCTTTGAAAAAAATGCAACAAACAAGCAAACCAAACATTTCTCACAAAACATAAGATTTATCCAAAGTGAATAGTGGTCTCCAAAGACGTTCCCCCGTGGCGCAGCCGTATGACTGTAGACTTACAATTTAAAACATAATAATAGTTCAAAATATTTCATAATTTCCAAAATTAATTTTTGATGGTTGCGGGTTCGAATCTCCGTTACACTAAACATGCTCACCCTTTCACCCGTGGGGTATTATAATGTTACGGTCAATTCCACTGTTCGTTGGTAAAATAGTAGCCCAAAATTTGGTGGTTGGTGGTGATGACTAACTGCCTTCTCTCTAGTCTTACACTAGATTTAATTAAATTAGGGACTGCTACCGCAGATAGCCCTCGTGTAGCTTTGCGCGAAATTCAATACAAAACAAACTTAAATTAATTAGATCATTTAATTTGTAATTTTGGTTTTTGCAAATGCAAATATAATATCATCCATATGTAAAGAGAATAGTAAAAAAATACCGGTCTTTGCTGTTTAAAAGTAGATCAAATACCATTTTGATAAGCTTCATTTTTGAGAAGAATCTTCGACATACACTTGTCAGTCAGCTACCATGAATAACAATCTACTATGTGTTTTCAATGTTCAATTTTAATTCAAATTGTAGAAAGTATCAAATGGTTCATTTTAAAATCATTTAATGTGACTTACCGTCGTGTTTTGTGAATTTATTATGGCAATTTGAGTTTTGTGGGATGCCCTCAATGTGGGTGGCTCTGGATCACGTGCACCATTGTTAATCCGGCAAAAAAAAAGTACGAGCTCTTCATCGATGTCAGTTACACACATCATGAGACTCAGAGAAGTTTTCTAAAGTTAACAGTAATTCCTAAGTTTCCTTTTATTTTTCAATACCTGGAGGCAATTTTAAACTATTTTTGTTACATTGGATTATACTGCTGTAGCTCTGGGATTGGTGTCAATAAACATACTGCAAGATCTTTTGCCAATGAACTCATAGGCTCATAGATAATTTTTCTCAAATAATGAATTTTTTATCTTATTTGGGGCAGATAAAGTATTCCTAGGTGACTTTTGTCTTTTAAATCTAACTTATTTCTGTTTTCTTGAAGTCCTACTAATCATATTGCTCCTTTGATGTGGTTAGACTTTGTCTCAGCTGCAGCGGTCCTACTTCCACAGTTTTAAAGTTCCCTCTTTAAAGTACCTTTTTAGAGAAGTTCTTATTCTATAAAAGCTTTAATATACAATTCCTTGCAATATGTTCTTTCATCCAACACTTGAAACACTTATTTTCTTACGATTTCTTTCGCGCATTCTGTTTAACTAGCTATCTGATAAGTTATTTTAGTTCCTCTATATTATTGTTAGGAAAGCTTGACGTTTTAATACTACATGGTGCTTTTAGTACTTTATCTACACCTTTAACATATTCATTTTACATTGTTAACTGGAGAGATTTCATTAAAAATGTGCACGTTATTTGTTTCATCCTGACCTGGCATGGTCGAGCGCGTAAGGCGTGTGACTCCTAATCCGAGGGTCGCGGTTTCGCACCCGCGTCGCGAAAAAACAACAACAAATTGTTTCATCCTATTTCTCATTAGCTCGTCTGCTATGGAACCTATAAAATGATTGTATGTAACAAAGCAATCATTTCACAGGGGGAATCAGGGTAAAATAACTGAGCAAGCATTTCAAATCTTCTTTCATCCATAACATGATCTGAAACTTCGCTCTAGACACTTCCTTCTGGAGTGTTACTCCACACCTATTAGATGAGAAAGCTATCAATGCCTGCTAGCTGCTATAATTCTCAGCTAAAAATTAACTTCATGCTGTAAAAACTGAACTTTTTAAATGGGTAGCAAAACGAACAGCTTGTTATTCACTTTTATAATTCTTCATTTTGTAAATTATTTCCAGTTGAGTCTGATATGCCTCTCATGGGACCTTTCCATTATATTCTGGATTGATGTTCTTTACATCAATAATGATGTATTCTACCTTGTTGATGTCATTCTTTACTTTCCAACTTTGTCATTAGAACATTTCTGTACTTCTTCAACTTATTGTTGCAATCTTTTTCTTTATATTTACAATAGCTTTATCGATCCTGTCTTCAATCAGATTTATTTTTGTCTCTCATTATTCTGTAAACATTCCATTTAATTCTAGCAATTGGTCTCTTAAAAATCTTGTCATGGTCTTATAATTATTGAATCTTTTTTATCCCGATCTTGTTTAAATTTTTGATTCTTCCGATCAAGTATCTGAATATGCGTAATATATAAAAATTTTGAATTTCTTACTAATTTTCATTCATTATTTTTGTTTTGTTTGTTTGTTTTGAAATTTCGCACAAAGCTATTCGAGGGCTATCTGTGCTAGCCGTCCCTAATTTAGCAGTGTAAGACTAGAGGGAAGGCAGCTAGTCATCACCACCCACCGCCAACTCTTGGGCTACTCTTTTACCAACGAATAGTGGGATTGACCGTCACATTATAACGCCTCCACGGCTTGGAGAACGAGCATGTTTGGCGCAACGCGGGCTCGATCCTGCGACCCTCGGATTACGAGTCGCACGCCTTACACACTTGGCCATGCCAGGCCATTTCATTCAGTGAACGAAGTAAAAACTGAATCAAAATTTCAATCATTCTGGTATTTATGATACATTCTCGTTTCTAAACATTTCACAGTCTCTCTATCATTAATATTCACGAATATTCTAGGTATTTAAAGACTACTTTTATAAATTTTCGAAAATTTAGTATTCATCATATGAACGCCCCTTTCTAGCAAAGAACTAAATTAAAATATTAAAAATGTACCTTACAGCAAAATGTATAAATAAATTAGCTGTTTTTTTTGTTTTTTGGAAATTCGCACAAAGCTACTCGAGGGCTATCTGTGCTAGCCGTCCCTAATTTTGCAGTGTAAGACTAGAGGGAAGGCAGCTAGTCATCACCACCCACCGCCAACTCTTGGGCTACTCTTTTACCAACGAATAGTGGGATTGACCGTCACATTATACACCCCCACGGCTGGGAGGGCGAGCATGTTTAGCGCGACGCGGGCGCCCAAAATAAATTAGCAATGAGAATATTAATGCAAAAAGTGACGTAATGTAAACTGTATTTTAAACTACGCAGTAATATCAAAACACTAGACTAACAATGTTTTCCTTTCATTTTTTTAATCCTTAGAGAGTTATAAATTGCCAGGCTTTAGATCTCGTGGTTTTGAATTAAGCACAAAAGCTACTCAATGGGTTATTTGAGCTCTGCCTACCACAGGTATCAAAACCTGGTTTTTAGCGTTGGAAGTCCACAAACATTCCGCTGAGCCACAGCTGAAAGGGCGAGAATGTTTGGTGCGACCATGGTCCGAACCCGCAACGCTCGGATTACGAATCGAATGCCTTAACACACTTGGCCATGCCGGGCCTCGCGCGTTTTCTTATAGCAAAGCTACATCTGACTATCTGCTGAGTCCTCCGAGGAGAATCGATCTTCTGATTTTAGCGTTGCAAATCCATAGACCTACTGCTGCAGCGTCGGGGGGGACAGTTTGTTTATTATAAAACACAAAGCAATACAATTGTGCTCACCACAAGTGTTGAAATTAGTTTATGGCGGTGTGAGCCTATAAACTTGCCGCTGAGCCATTAGGAGTTATAATAATTTATTGTTTTATATTTTATCCACCAGATGGCTAAAATTGATGTTATGTTTAACTTAGTTTAATTCTTTTCTGAGGATAATAACAGTTAAGCCTAATTGCGGTAGAAGTTGATGAATAGTTATTTTGCGCAAAGCACAAAGTTATAAAACAAACAAGTAAGTTCATAGATAGTTGCAGAATTATTTGCAAGCAAAGCTATTCCAGGTATTTTAAAGTGAACTAAAATATTCAACACTTATGGTATAGCCGCAGGGTTCGGTTAACTTCTGTGCAAGTTTTTGTGTTACTTTAGGTGAGCAATGTAAGTGTAAAATTTTCAAAGTAATTGTAAATCAATGAACCAGCTTTATTTCTGCAGTGACGGTGAGGAGAGAAGGTTTATACATTTTATAAGTTAAAACTGAAAGTATACCTTAAAAGCTAATACTACTGCAAGTAGTAGCAGTTCACCTAAGTAATTCGAATTTCAAAAGTCATTACTGAATATTACATATTCCCGAAAGTATTACAATTATTTTAAATTTATTTGACGTTATTTCCCTTTTTTTTCTGCTTTTTGCTAGTAAAAACAGTAGTCAACATTCAGCTGTGATGACAAAGAATATACTATTACTGGTCAAGTTTACAATAGGTTAGAAGTAAAAAAATAGGAATAATCAACTTGTTTTATATAGTTGCAGGTGAAATTCTGGCAGTATTCACTGAGTACTAGTGGTTATTTTTTAAGTACCAAGACTTATATGTGCTACTTGTTTTGGATGTGTGTTCCATTGTTCTGTCAGAAAGCATTTATGCATTAAAATTGTTTTTTATGTTTACATATAAATTTTTTTCAAAAAGTGGTCTACCTCACTTTGCTGAGAACTTTTTTTGTTGATAATTTCACTCCTGCATATAGTATTTCACTGGTAGTAAGTGTGATAACAAATGTTAAGGTTAAATGAGTTATTTAACTAATACAATTAACAATATGTATATATGTGTGTGTGTATGGGAAACTTATTTTAAAATCAAAGTCCCAGATATTATGAAATATGCATTTTTCAGTTAAACTACCACTAGTATCATTGTGAGAACACAAAGAAAACACCTTTACACAATTTTGAACACTGCAAATCAAATAAGCACAACATAACTGCAGAAAACACCCACATACTAAGTAGGGAAACAAATACAAGCAAATGTGAAACCAAAGAAGCCCTGCTTATACAACAACTCAAACTAAAATTGAACCAATATAAAGGAATACCTTTATACCTATACTAATAAATAACCTAACATCTAATTGCAATGCCTCCTACAATCCCATACTTGTTTACACTCTTGTTACTAAGAGGTGCTCACAATGGTCAGTTGAATCTTTTTTTGTTAACCTGAAGATGACCTAAGAAGGTTGAAACATTCTGTACTTTATTTTATTTAAAGTTTTAATCCATATCGGCTGTCTTGAGAACACATTTTCACTTCAAGTGGGTTTCGTATCATCATGAATATAACTTAGTATGAAACTTGAGAGGCTTCATGCCAAAAGTTATGTGCATTTTTGTTCTAGTGTCCTGGCTACAGCAGTAAAATGAAAGTTACTGTAAAGATTGTGTAATAGCTTACAAAATTGAACTGTAAGAAGATAATTAAAGATTTATATCTTGAGTGTAGAAGAACAAGAGACAATTTAATTTGGTGTTTCATACTTTTACAAGTTTGGAAAACCAGTTTATAAATGATCTGAAAGATTGAGTGAAAAGGTTAGAAAACACAAACTTAACTCAGGAGGATTAAGATGGAATCTTCACCTTAATTATTTTGCTTGTCATTTCTGTGATCTTGTGGAATAGTTTTATGTTACAACACGTGTACAGGGAATTATTCCAGATATTTTTTTTGGATAGGTATACAAATATGAAGTTTGATTTAATATTCCGGCTGATTGTGGTAGTGAGTGGGAGTGATGTAAATAATTTTATTTTTTGTCAGCTAGTTTTATTTTAGGTTCAGACTGCTAGGTGCAGGTTCTTGTAGATGATCTTCACTCTTGATTTTGTGTAAATTGTACACCATTGGTTAAGCTCCAAGTGTTTTAGTAAATGTCTCAGTATGAAGATTAAAAATCAGGACACAAACTGATAATACTTATGTTGAAAAAAAAATTTTTTTTATGGCAGTCTTGCAATTGATATTTTGTTTCAGTCGTGTTTGTTAATTCAAATATTTTTCACCAGTATTTTAATGGGTATATTATTATTATGGTAATATAAGTAATTTTTTATTCTTTTTTTTCTATACAATTAAATTTTCTCTTTCACATCAATATTAAGTTAACACAGTTTACTTTTATTAACTAAACTGTGCAAGAATAGTTGTTGACTTGTACTCAAATCTCTTTCTTAGTGTTTGAATGTGTATCAGCTTCATGCTTTGTGAAGACTCTTTTTCTTGCAATGAATTGTTTAATTTTAGTTTTACTTGAATTATGAGGTGTGTCACTGGTCAACTAACACTACTAGAACAGTGGTCTCACATGAGTAAGTCTGTATATTATAAGAATCTCAACCAACTTATTTTTAAATATATAAATAACATTAACAGTGCATTTGTTTAGTCCTAAGATGATCTTAGTGCTTCAAAAATTTCAGAATGAATTACATTAATGTTTACCAGTTTCTCTGTGTTTATTATTAGGATTAAGGAAATTTTTAAAACATTTTTCATGATTTTTTTTTTTTTTACAAGCAGTACTCCTGTGATTTAAAATAATTAAAAAAATATTTACTAATAATTATTAATTGATTATTTGATTCTAAACCAACAGCATCTGTCATGACTTAAACATGAGAAGATAGGGTAGAATGATAGTTGTTTTAGCCCTATTAGCACAGGTGGGAGTCAAAGTGTGTATGTCCTCATATTGTACAATTTCATTCAACATGGTAGTTAGCATGCAATTTATTTCATGGTTATTGTTTCATGTTACCTCGCATTGCTTATTTCACAACAGTTCATGTTAAAGTAAAGAAAATGCTAGATACAATACACAGAGATGCTTAACAAAATATAAATATGCATTTGGGATACAGCAAAAGTTATTCAAATACAGTTTGCAAATTGTATGATGGATGAAAGTATTTTTATTCTTTCAGACTGGCATTGGTATTTCAAAGAAAATACCTTTAGAAAAATATTATTACCACATCTGACTTTTTTTTATGTAAAACAGACTTTTACTGTTGACTAAAACTTTGTAATGTTTCATGAAATATTTTATCAGAATTAGAGCTGACACTAACATCACTTTTGCAATACACGGTGAGTTAAAATGATATTAAAGTTAAGTGCTATATTTATAATACTTCAGTAATTTTCTTTCATATCCACAATTTTACTTCAAGTGTATAAAAAGACTGTTCTTTTTTTTGTGAAACATAGTTACAAATAATATATTAAAAACAAAGCTTATATTATGAATGTAAAACATTCAGTAAAGTAATAAAAGCATTTTTTAAATCATAATGAATCTCTTGATTGCATTTGTTTTAAGGGATACAAACAATGAAATTAGTATTATACTTATTGGAAAATACTGTGTCAGTAACTTGTTAAAATTAATATTAAAAAAAGGAGAAATATTTTGAACTTATTTTGCATATACAACTTTTTCATCATTCTATTAATGTAGAGTTAAAGTATGAATAAAAATTATGTCACTAAATTATTTTGGCATATCTTTCATCTTAACAAATAACTTATAGGTTATAATACATTTGTATTTATTTAAGATGAGCTTAAATATATAAGTGTGGATTATTTGAGTGATTTTTTTCTTAATCTTCCTTAATTTAAGCTCTGTAAGAATTACATTTTAAAACTATGCTGTTAGTTTTTATTTTAAAATATCCATGTAGTAAAACACCAAAATACTTAACCAAAGTTAAAGTTGTAGTTGAGTTAATTAATATGATATAAAAAATAGCCTAAGATTGACTCATTTAGCACAGTTTCCAGGATGTGAAATAGAAATGACAACTGGCAGCTTCCAATTGTATTTAAACAAATTTCATAATTATTTTGGTTTGTTGCACCAGTCCAGTTAATTCTATCATAACTTACTGTAGGCTATGTAAGGTGGTTATCAAATATTTTAGTTACTTACTAGTATTTTTATATTTAGAAGTTACTAAGAAACTTTAAGAAATTAAAAGGAAAATGTTTGGTATAATGGCATGTTTTTTGTTTTTTTCATCAGACTTGACATTTCAGTTTTAGTAATAATTTTGATACAGAATTTACAAGAAAATGTGGTAGGAGGTATGTTTGGTAGCCTCAAGTCCTATGCCAATTTTCATCAGACTTATCTGTAGCCCACTCACATGCATGTTTTTGTTGTGAGAAAAGGAGATTATATTGAAGTTTACAAGATTATCCAAGAGATCAGTAAGATAAGGGCATCTTTTTTTGTTTTGCTGTATTCGGAAGATAATAGGCCAAGAAGACACAAGTTTAAGATTAGAAAAAAAGTTTTATTTAAACATTGCTATTGTTGTATGTACTGAGTTGGTGTTCATTTTCAGTAGTGGAAGCTGGCAGTCTTAAGAGGGACATCAGTGACTCCCTGTAAAATAAGGGATAGGTTTTAATTTCAATTCTTTGGATGTATGTTTTTGCAGGAATTGTCTTTGAGGACCCAATACTGTCCATATGTTATTAAAATGTACATGTTTGTGCTCTAAAGTGGCACAGTGGTATATTTGTGGACTTGTACTACTGGAAACTGAATTTTGATACGTGTTATGGGCTGATCATAGATAGCTCATTGTGTAGCTATTCTCTTAACTACAAACAAACAAGCATTATATTTGTACCTTTATGAAAATATTCATTTGTATTAAGGCACAAGAATTAGGCAGTGTTAGCAACTAGTAATGCTGCTACTTGTTAGATTTTACTATTGTGATGACAGAATCTGTCTCATCGAACTTAAGAGACATCCCAATGTAGTAATTGTAATGCAACACTGGATAAGAAGTAAAAAACTAATATATTTAAAGATGTAATGAACATTTAATTATAATGATTAAATTTTCTCTGTGACAGAATTAAAAGGTAGAATTTAAATTATTTAAAATGATGTGGATTAATTTTATCTTTGTTTTATAAAACACTGAGAAAAAGGTATTAAATACATAACATTGAATAAAATCAATTTTTAAGTATCATTGACACTGAAAGGAAGAAATATCTAAGGCAGTGAATTCTAAACTTTTTTCATTGATGACACCACAATTCATTTACCTTGATTTGCATGACATTGCTGCTACTATATGCAACATTTTTTTATTGATTTTTTTGTGTTTTTAACCTGTGGACTGCCAAGTATTTCAGCTGCTATGGCAACTCTGAACCAAGTTCAAAATACAACTCTAATGGTTCTTCATTTTGTAACTTTTTCATGCCACCATTTTGGATCAAAAGTGAAACAATTTGTAAGTAGGTCAAATGCATGTGTGATGCCGACATCTAGTGTTGAAATTAGATATTGAGAACAAATTAACTCGTCCATGGCACTGTGTTACCCATTGGTTTGGGAGAGTTGTCTTGTCTGCGGTAGTGAATAGGGTAATTATTCTGCTTGGTGAAACTTTTGCAACACTCCCAGCATCATGTTGCAGCACAGCTTGAAAACCACTGATGTTATGCTAGTATCTTTGGCGATTAGGATTATCAGAATACAGTATTTAATAAGTTCATCGTAATTATAGTGACCAACTGTGGAAATGAAAAACTTAAACTAAAGATGGAATTCATCTGTTGTATTGGGATGCAGCTTCAAAGCTTTAGTTATAATTACCATAAAAATCGTAAAAGAAGGTATGTGTGTTTAAATAGCCTAAAATTATTACAATATCGTAAGTACACAATAATTTATTGAAATAGTGTCAGGATTGTTGTACAACTCTGTTTCATTGGTAATCCTACCTTGTTATCAGTAGGTCATTTTTTAAAATAGTCTGATGATGGTAGGGTATAATATTGCTAATAAAAATGTTAAAATATCTGAATTTTTTTTTCATTTTTGAATGAATTTACAAGAGAAAATTTACGATTATTTACTGGAGCTGGATGATTAGCTTGATTAAGTGATATCATCTATTAGTTACGAGAATCAAATACGTTGATTGGTGTCCAATAAAATAACTGATTAATTAAATCAATTTTTATCACAGAATTAATTAACTATTAGAAATTAGTGTTTCCAGTTATTACTGTTTTCTATTATTCCAAGTGTACAACTGATCAAATTATTGCAATTATGATTTCATAATTTTTATTATTTTCTCATAATTCAACTTCTTTTGCATCATCAGTTAGTGTGATAATTCATAACAATGATCGTGTAATTAAATTTAATGTTTTCAGGCCAGATCTTGTGAGAAAAATAAATTAGTTGAATATAATCAATCAATGAATCCAATGATTAATTATTAAATTTCATTAATCTCCCAGCTCGTTTCTCTACTGTTTTTGTTTACTGAGAAATCTGTTTTACAAATTGTTTGCATGGGGCATGAAATACTTAACTTTCATAATTAGTAATTATCTAAATGTGTAATATTAGTATATTGTATTTGATAATAATGTTTAACATATTAGAAACTATCAGTCATGTGTTTGAAATGTATTTCTGTTTCAGTTTTAGATAAGTTTGGTATTTGACAGAACTTTGTGTTGAAACTGACTGTAGGTGTCACCTTGCAAAAACAGGGAAAGGAAAAGAAGTGAAACAGAAACCAAAGTGAGTCATTATGATAGCATTTTAGTCATTGTTGACTTATGTTAAATTTATCAATACTTAAGTGTTATCACATTGCACATAGCTCTAATATTGAAGAAAAAAATTACAATCCTCTTGAATATCTAACCAAGGTTACTGCTAACTTTTTTAGTTGACTATTTACAGTGAATAATGAAAAATTTATTGCACTTTCTTCAAAAAGATGCCAATATTAAGTAGGTTAAAAGTCCGTGAGCACAGTATGAATTATTGCTACTCCTAGGGTTTGCTTATTCTTTTCAGCTGCAGCTTAAGCCCCATCCATTAAACTCAAATTTCAACTCGTGTAAGCCACAGTGCTGATAGCTTTTTATGCGAAACTTATTATGCCAAAGTAGCTAGAAAATACTTTTGAAGTGTTACGTTAACATCTCTTCCATTTATTTCTCAGTTAGACGTAAAAGATCTGAAAAGAAAAAAAATATCTTAATGCAGTAAACATACTTGGCATGATATAATATTTTTGTTTATCAGCTATTTTATTTTATTAAAACTGTAAAAAAGAATATTAATAAAGGATGATGAGTGCTCCTAAAGCTGTAATATGAAACTGTCAAAAATGCAGTAGTTTGGGCACTTGAAGAGACTCTGAAGAAAGTCTCTAGTTTCATGTGCACTGGTTAATGGTACATGTATTAAAATGCTAAAGGTTAAGTGTCAATAGTTCTATACATTTACCTTTGTGGTGAAATGAAAATCACTTTTGATACTTTTAAAAATACACTATTTGCTACTGGAATGAAAAGTCCATTGTATGTACTTGTTTTGTTTTGGTAAGCATGAACAATTGAGAAAAAAAGTTTATGTATTAGTGGATGCTTTATTCTTATCTAAGTAATATAGTTTTTTATTTTCTAAAATATTTAACTTCTTTCATATTCTTTGATTTTTGTTTATGATATTACGAAGTGAAACTGATAATTATTTTTTAACCTCAACTATTTTTAAAAAAAGTTTTCCTTTGCAATATTGTTATTTGTAACTCAGTTTTGGAGAAACTGGCATGATATAAACTACTGGTATCTCTAAAGTTAGACTAGAATTCCAAAAAACACTAGCAAAACCTTTGATTTTTGGCATTTGTTCTTGTTTGATGGAAATTTCTGCAGGGTTAACTATAATGTATACATAATATGTGTAATACTGACATTTTCAAGTTGTATGTACAATAATTACTTGATGCATGTAACTGTTTGTGATACTGAGCTTAGGGTATATCTGGAACAGAAGTGGTGTGATCTCTCATCTGATATCCTGTCCTGTAAAGATCTCTTTTTTGCTATTCTTTGGACACTTCATTTTCTTTTCTCATCCCTGTCACTTTGCTGATTTAAAGTGTAATTCTAACTACATCTCTGAGAAGAAGTAACGTACAATATCAGAAGTTATTTTTCTGTACTATTTCTCTTACTTATTTACTTATCTTGATGTTATTCATAACTGTTAAAGAAAACCTGTGTGTGATTCTTTAAGCAGTAGTAGCAATAAGCTTTTAATTACATGTAGTTATTCTTTAGCCTCCTGTTTGTTGTACACTTTCTATAAACATTAGACTTTTAAGGAAATATGCATTGGTTACTAGTCAAACAATCAGCTCTTCATTCATTATTTTTCTCTTTTGATTTATGTAATGTTTCATTTTACTGAAAATGTTTTTTTGCAAGCTAAATTTTATCCCAAGCTAACTTGTTGGCATACATTTTCTGTGTTTTACAGTTTCATGTGGCTTTTAAACACATGATAAAAACAATGGTTTTACCAATTTTAAATTTAAAAATATGCCCTTTTTTATCGTATGGTACATAAATATACATAGGAATGGGTGGGAGTCATTCATTGTCTTTGTATATTTCTTTACAAAGAATTTAAAGAACTAATGGTTTATAAATATTTAATAGATGAATAATACATCAGAAGAATTATATTTTGGTTAGACTATACATCGGTAATTTTGCTCCAGTTTGAAAAAGTATATTCTGGAAATTCTAACTTGATTCACATGAACAAGTTCCAAACTTTTTAAAACGTATTTGTTGTGCTTGATTAGCTTATATACATACTGTAACCTTTCAGCCTTGTAACTGGTATATTGATGAACTACTCACTTATTTTAAGTTTCATTTCATCTCTCAAACTGTAAGGGTAATCTTTAAGAAAATAGGCATCTTCCAAAGTTTTGTTTGAGCTGTGGAATTCATGTGAAAAAGGACATTTGAATGATATATATTTTTCATTATAATTTAGCTGTGAATCAAATAAGTAATGTAACTTATGTATCCTTAGTCTTATAGATATGTTCTCAAGTTTTTGTTGTAGTCTTGCAATTGATATGAAGATCAGTTGTGTGGGATTGACATGTTCTGAGTTTCAGCTTATTTTTGAGACTTGTATACAAAATAAGCAGTATCTACAATATTTCTCTTCTAGATTTGTTGTATTATCTTCACAAAACCCAATGAGTAATTAACCTTTCACCAATGACTAATATATATATATATTTTCTCAATGTTTTCACATTCATTAAGATAAGAAGGTTTATCTGCCCAGTTTCCTTCTGTTGACCTTGTTGTTCATACTTCTTCAACAACTACCTAATAATTTCAGTTAAATACAGATGTGTATCTTCTTGCTAACTTAAAATATTATAAAGGTGGTTATTTTCAAATATCTTGGTAATGTGAGAAGTGTTTACTGTATCTGATAAAGGGGCTACTGTTTTAAATGTTGAATAGGTAGGTTAATGTTTCTCACACATTGTATCAAGGCACGTTATTCCTGTGGGAAGGAAATTAGTTTAATACTTTTCATTTTGTTATGTTAATAATGTTCTGTAACCAGCAGGCAAGTTAATCAAGGATGATCATTTAGCATAAAAAATGTGATTCTAATCTATATAGTAAGATTTGTTTTAGTTACAAAGGAATGTATTCTACCCAATTTTATTTTGACTCTCTTGCTTTCAAAGCATCAGAACTGCTTCTGGCAGTGTGAGATAAACCAATAAATTAAAACTTTTTAAAGTAATGTTAACAAGTGTTGTAGTAATCTTGATTATCATCATATGTATATAGTACATATTAAATGCCCATTGTGGCATTTAACATGTAGACAGTACACAGAATATAGTTCATACCATAAAACCTGTAGAATTGTTTATCTGATTCTTTAACTGTTAAACTTGTTGTACTTCCTCCAGAGAACTGACATGGCCAGGTGATTAAGGCACTCAGCTCTTAATCTGAGGGTCATGGGTTTGAATCCCCACTGCACCAAACATGCCCTTTCAGCTATGGGGTCATTATAATTCAATGGTCAATCCCACTTTTCATTGGCAAAAGAGTACCCCAAGAGTTGGCAGTGGGTGGTGAGGACTAGTTGCTTTCCCTCTAGTCTTACATTGCTACATTATGGATGGCTGGTGCAGATAGTCCTTGTGTATCTTTGTACAAAATTCAAAACAAACCAAATCAGTCCTCCAGATATGTATTTTGATTATTACTGTCCAAATTAGGCACAGTGACTGTCACTGCTAAACATGCAATTTGTTTGAACAGTTGTTGAGAAACCAGTACTTGTTGGTTTCCACCTTGGTTGCACAAATCATATTTCAAGGTAATCACAGATTGTATCCATTCAAATGTATCCACAATAGGTTTAATAAATCTATCAAGAATTTTTTACAAAAATTTCATAGTTACTTTTCTCTTACATTTTTTAGAAACTAACAGCTGTCATGTTGTAACACCATTTAAACTGTTGAATGGTCTTGTGCTCAAAGTGGATTGCTGTTATTTAGAGCAGAACATGTGCACATGTGTTAATTTTCATTGCTGATATTATTTTAGGTGGTTTGCAAATTTATTTCAAATCAAATACAAAACAAATATGTACAGGGTGTTCAGAAAGTCACTGTGCACATATTTATTAACAGACATGTTTCAATATGGAATATGGGAGATAAATATGAATGACAATTATAAACAATATTGAAAGTGACCCCCATTGGCATCAATACAGGTCTGGATCCTTCTTATTTTGTTTCTAAACACTGCTATCAGTTGCTGGTTCGAAGTAGACTGAATAAAATATGATTACAAAACTGACTTTCCAAACACCCTGTAGTTTCATCAGAAGTGATTACCTTTTTTATATTTAGTTTTGTAAGCTGAATATGATTTTCTTGCATTAGCTATCAGTAGTATGAACTAAAGTAATAATGCACATCTTCTGGTACTCTTGTGTCATAAGTTCTCTATTCATTGTCTTTGGTTTTCTGCCTCATACTGTTTGTTGAATTCCAGAATCAAGAAATAATATACATTTTAACATCTATGAATGTTTACTTAATTGGTTTCTATGATAAACTGTAGTATTTTCAGTATTGTAGAGTTTATGGTACTAGAATTTGTAGTTCAATCCTTTCAACAAGTGAACTTACTGATTATTGGAATCACCTATTTATTGAATAAAATAATGAGGAGGAAAAACATACATTAATCTACAATATGAACATATTTAAAAACCTACATTTCATACCAGTGGCTTACTTTGCTTGTATGTGTTTAAATGTAGTGTTTCATTTTACAACCAAAAACGTTTCAGCTGTTGCAAATTTATTATGTATTCTTTTATGAATAAATTTGTAAAAGAATAACACATGCAGAATATAATGGTTTAATTGTTTACGTTTATTTTATCACAATTGCTAATAAGTTATTATTAAGAATTTGATTGGAGAGGGCTCGCAAAAATTTTAATTAGGGTCCATATATACACACTGTTTTTCAATGTGAATCTAAACCACTTTAACTCATTTCACACTTTTTTGTGTATTTAGGTATTACTTAGTGTTTTAAACACTAGATGGCGTCACGAATGAGTAATGTGGTACATATCTCTAAGTACAGCACTTTCACAAAACTTATTTATATTGAAAACTGTTAGTTTATATGTGCATGCATTTCTTCACAAAACTTTTGTTTGTAATGGGGCTTGTTCGCCTGTTAATGGTTTGTTTGTGCTTATTTGTCAAAATTATTTTTTACTCGTGATATATTAATTGTGATAATGAAGAGTTTGTTTGTTTGTTTTGGAATTTCGCACAAAGCTACTCGAGGGCTACCTGTGCTAGCCGTCCCTAATTTAGCAGTGTAAGACTAGAGGAAAGGCAGCTAGTCATCACCACCCACCGCCAACTCTTGGGCTACTCTTTTACTAACGAATAGTGGGATTGACCGTCACATTATACGCCCTCACGGCTGGGAGGGCGAGCATGTTTAGCGCGACGCGGGCGGATAATGAAGAGAAGACTAAGTATTTACGGGCCCCATGATCAAACCGGTCACTGAACATATTTTCCCTTTCAACCATATGAGTGTTATAATATTACGATTAATTTCACCATTTGTTCGTAAAAAGTAGTCAAATGATTGGCGATTGATGGTGTTGACTAACTGCCTTTCCACTATATATTTATTCCAAAGTGTGCACGGTTTTACGCAGATAGCTCTTGAGAATCTTTGTGAAAAATTCACTGTAAACAAGCGAAAGTGAAAAAGTGGTTCATGTGCAACATATCCCGGCAATCTGAGGGTTGCGAGTTCGAATACTCGTCCCACCAAGCATGCTTGGCCTTTCAATTGTGTGGCGTTATAAGTTCGGTCAATCCCTCTATTCGTTCCTAAAAGAGTAACCAATTAAAGAGTTGACGGTGGGTGGTGATGACTAGCTGCCTTTCATCTGGTATTTCACTACTAAATTAGAGATGACTAGCGCATATGGCCCTCGTGTATCTTTGCGCGAAATTCAAAACAAACATCAAACCCTGAAATCTTTCACTGCTAAATTAGAGACGGCTAGCGCAGACAGCCTTCATGTAGCTTTGCGAAGTATTGAAAGCAAAGGAACAGTTGCAGTACATGAAAGAAAAGAATGTTTTCAAAGTAAAATACAAAGAAAACTATAAGTGAAAAAAGAAGAAAAACATTTCTTCGACAGCAAATGATGCTGTTTTATTGGTATCCTATGTAGTGATTCATAAGTTACGAAGTTCATTCATTGTCTCCTTTGCTAAAATATTTTATAAACTTTTTATAGATTCCGACTGCTACTACTCACATTGAAATACATTTCGGTGTTGTGTAACTTGGAATATTTAATTTTCTGGCTAAGTTTATACCAACAGCAAAAGTCGAACCCCGTCAAAATGGGTTAATTTTGACAATCAGTTTGGGAGTTGTATGAAAATCAGTTTCAGCTGTTACGCCAGTTTTGTTTTTTCACCCACGTCTAATCAGCACAATTATCAAGTGAAGTTATAGCACGGGATTTGCAGGTGCGAGAAATTTAACACCACACGTAAAGGATATTGAACTGGGTACGTTGCAAACTTAGGGTTAAATACCATAAATAAAACTACAAGCTCAATAATTTAATTAACTCGTATAGCGATTGTATTTTCTCTGACACGTTTCAATGAAACTTTAAATGTAAATGATGTTCGGTGTGTTCGCATATACTGGTACATTTTTCTAACTTGTTAATATATGGCACTACTACTTAGTTATTAAGGTGTTTACGTTCCTAGTCGGTTATTCGTTTTTATTATTTGTTTGTTTTTTTCAGATGTTTTAACTTAGTGAGATTTCTAAAAATTATACAAAAATATCTTGATCAAAATTACAATTATGCGCATATATTTATCTTGCCCTGATAAAATGAGTGTTTTATTATCTGTTATGTTTAACAGTTGGAATGATTAACGAAAGTTCGCATATTTACTAGTGTACAAACATTTGTATACATAACTGAGTCGTAGTTTGTATACGAGATAAAGGTAACTAAGATAAGTTTGTTGCCAGTTTCCTTTTTCTTGCGCATGCGTTATGACCCATGTTTATGATATCCAGGAAGTGATTAACTCATTACTTGCCTTTTTATCATCATCTTACATCCGTGCTTTAGTCGAACAGTAAGGGAGCGGCTTCCTTATCACGTAGTATAAGAATCATCACAGCCACATCAGTTTGTGGGTTTACGTGAAAATGCACGTGTCTGTTGTGGTTTGTCTTAGTTAATACTCGTCTATGGCTTATTTTGTTTGGATGATGATTTAACAACCTCTTAAGAAACGATAGTTCTCGTTTATAGGCCACTTTGTTGATATATATGATTCATTGAGCACACATTCCATCACATTTTTACAAAAATGTTTTGTTTTACTTTTATAATATACAATAGATAAATTTGCTTTCGATTCTTTTCTTATCCTGCATATTTGTTTCAGTCTTATGCTGTCGCATATGTTTGTCTTTAAATCTGTCGGTAATTATCGAACGCAATTGTGAAAAAGAATCGTTTGTTTAACAGGTGATCCATTTGTTAAGTTTTCTCAAACTTAGGTGACAAATATTCAGGATCAGAATTTGTTAATCTGACGTAGTTTATTCATATCAAACTTGTTTCGGTTGGTCAAGTATATTATTTGTTACGTATATTTATTACAGATTTGTTTGTATTTGATATGTTTTTAATACATGGTTTTCGAACCTCTGTGCTTGCGCTATATTAATTATGCTCTTTTTTTATACGATCAACACTGAGCTGGGTGGTTAGGGCGTCTGACTCGCAATATGAAGGTCGCGGATTCGAATCCCCATCTCACCAAACGTGCTTGCCCCCTTCGGCCGTGGTGGCGTTATTATTTTACTGTCAATCCCACTGTTTGTTGGTACAAGAATAGCCCAAGAGTTGGCAATGTGTGGTGATTACTAGCCGCCTTCCTTTTGGTCTTTCACTGCTAAATTAGGAACGGTTAGCGCAGACAGCCCTCGTGTAGCTTACACAGTACTCAAAGCAAACGATGAAAAGCTTGATGTTGCGGTTGTATTTTTGTGACTTGTTAGACGGCTTTATCATCCTACTACTACACAGAATGTCTTGAATACCAACATTAAATAACGCATCGCGTTGAATACATAATTTTAGTATTTCTGCAGTGAATAAGGTCGCGGATGAAGTTTCATGTATTGGTAGGTTGCATTCAAAGGCACTGCATAACTGTATTCACTGAGAGATAACCATCCGCTAGCAAAACTATTGATCATGAGTTTAAATCTCCACCTATAGTGGAAGCCACACCCCCTTAGAACGTTAAAAAGTAATGCACAACACAACTGAAAGGTAATTTGAGTATGAAGTGCTGAATAGAGATAATCCATTGAGCGTTTGTTGACCTGTTACACGTGAATAGTTCACATTAGCCTATTTTTGTTTGTGTTTTCTTCAAGAAAATATAGGTCTCCTGAGAAAATAAATCATAAAATGTTTCTCAGTTACCTTGACTTATAGAATAACAAAACGATAAAAAAAGTCGTTTATTGTTATTATCCGGTTTTAATACAAATATTTTACAAACGCGCTATTCTTTTATTATCAAGCAGTGAGAAACCTTGGAAACGTTGGACAACAAATGTTTTGTGTTTCTCCCCTTTCCGCGTACTCTTAAAAGGTACGTGTTCCAGTTTTAGTGAGATTTATATCGGTTATATTTGGTGAACTTGGTATGTACAAACATGCATTAACGACAAACATTGTGTCCACATGGATCGGAATAAACATTTTTGATACATGAAAAAAATCTTAATTTCGTAGTGATCTGATAATTTTCGGGATCAATTTGCTTTCTTAACAGCGAGTCTATAAGTAGTTGCTAGACAGTTACTCGGGAGCTTTTGTTTTTATTTATATTATTATATATATTTAACATAGAAGTTCAAAAAGTTTCAACTCAAAAATCATAATCTGAAGCACATACACTGCAAAGAAGACCTAGAACTAACTTTGTTTTGACATTTGAATCAGAGGCAAAGAATAACAAAACCCTGGTTTCAAGAAGACGTGATCTCGTAGAAATGTCAGATGCTCATTGTGTTTATTTTGGGCGTCAGTATTTTTTGTCGCATTGTAGTAAGTCAAATGATATTACGCACATTTTGACGTCTGACACTTCTTGATCAAAGCAGCCAGTGACGGCGAATCTAGATAATAGCAACTAGGACGCCCGGCATGGACAGGTGGTTAAAGCACTCGACTCGTAATCCGAGGGTCACGAATCCCAGTCACACCAAACGTATGGACGTAATAATGTAACGGTCAATTCCATTATTCGTTGTAAAAGAGTTGGCGGTGGGTGGTGATGACTAGCTGCCTTCCTTCTCGTCTTACACTGCTAAATTAGGGACGGATAGCGCTGGTAGCTTTGCGCGAAATTAAAAAACAACAACAAACCAATTAACTACGAATGTGAAATCTCGCGCGATAGCTGATAAGGTACGCGAACATTTTTTAAAAGACTGTTAATCCTCAACTAACCTTTTAATCTTTCAGAGCTAAAGGAAATTCACAATTTCTTGTATTGTCACATTATTTCACCGCTGTATCCTCCAACTTTGACTGTAAGATGGAAAATATTTTTTTTTAAAAAGCGTGTTTTAATATTCCATTTCTTATTTGACAACACTGACAAACGTTGAAGAAAAATGCCCCTCCTTAGTGGCTGTGTCCTGGAGAAGGATATATTCTCAAGACAGTGAAATAGTTGAACACTAATTTTGTTTTATTTTCATGAATGGCCTAGGAATGTTCGGGGCACGTGACTTTGATATAATGACAGGTGATTTTTAAACTGTTTCTTAAAACAGAGGCAGAAATCAACTGAATGAGGAGACGTAAAACTTCTTGTACCGGAGACTGTGTTTTATTTTACTTGGAAGTTGTTATTGTTTCTTTTTTATTTTAAACAATACAAATATTAATATAAACTAGGAGACTCTCCTTAGGGATAAAACGAATGTAACCGGATGCTCATGTTAAGATTGCCATTAGAGTACTCTCATTACAAGAGACTATTGTTTCATGAACGTGAATTGTTTCAGTGATGACGAGAAAGCCCACTTGTAGAGAAAAATATATGTGTAAAAACGGCTGTTATGAGTTGAACATACGAATTGTTTCAGTTGATAAAACTGTTGCGTACAGACCCTCCACCCCTATTAACAATGTGACACTTAAGTTCGTGTCTGAAGTATTGAGAATATTTGCGTCCCTCTAAGTATCACTTTTCCCACGCTTTACTGAGCAATGTTGTGAAACTGTGTGAAGAATACCACATAACAGTATTCGAAACTTACTGTTGTAGGTAAATAACTGATTTAATCTTAAAATAAACGACAAAGAAACCAATAAATTTAATCGTTTTTTGAGGAACACTATATTTCGATAAAATATTTAGTGTGGGTGTATTCGGTAATATTTTAAAAGACGGGTATATGATGCGCTAACAGCTCGCACTGGAAAAAATACATTTTTTTCTACTCAGAGCAGCTTTACATTCGTTTCATTGTGTAGCAGTTTCGATTTGTTACAATATTTAATTTTTTAAATGAAAAAAACAATCTTGTTAGAATTTCCTCTGAATGATTTAGTGTGACATTTGAGTGTCATTTGTCAGTTTGTTTAATGACTAGAATTATGCATATATCGAGGTCAAAAATCAGGTCGATAAACTAAATGCATTTTGATATAAGGAAATGTGCATAGAAGCTAGTTTGTAACTGTAATAATGCCAGTTACTTCTCTTCTGGCCATGAAATAAACTTGTAAAGTTCAATCAAAAAGCAGAACATGATTTGAGTATTAAACGTGCAGTGACTACAAGAAGAGGTTTGTTTTTCGTGATTGATAATAGTTGTTTGATACAACTTGCTAGGGGGCTTTCATGCTCCACCTATTTTGCGTATGTTACCTGTCAGTTGTGACCTAAACGCAATAGCCTTCTTGTCGCCATCCAAGAGGAAGTTGTTTATAGCAAGGAGACTCAATTCACGTTTTTTTCCCCTTTATTTTAGTCTTTGCCTTCTGGGGATTGGGTAGTAGCATCACATTGATGAATGCAATTTGTTGACATGATTTTAATGCTGTAGTAATTAAAGGATAACGTTTACGATTGGCCCACTAGTTTAATTAGGTAACCACTTCGTCGTGTATTAATCTGCCTGCGAGTTTAACGTGAAAATCATGATAATTGTGTTGTCTTTAATATAGAAACTGCCATGTCGTGTAGGATATTAATTATGCTTCTAATGAATATTTTCATAATATAAATTATTTAGGAGAAACAGAGAAAAATTCATGCATGTGAATTACCAAATCGCGATTTTAAAAGATCAGAAATAAATATTTAAAAGCATCTATAAAGCTCGAGTTTCGTTACATCGTTGTCCAGAACGAAAAAGCTTCTCAATGTGCTGGCTGGCACTTTAATGGAAAGTTTTTTTTTAAGGCTTTTCGCTACTATAAGTTTTTTTAATTTTTTATGTTAATGGAAATTTTCGAAAAGGATTATGAGTGTTAGAACTTTTTTCAGTCATTATTTTGAGGTAAAATATGCTTGAGTGTTTTAGTTATCGTATTTGACCTTTCCTTCTGACGTGTCACTGAGCATCCATTTTTGTTTGTTTCGAGAAATTTTCATTTAGGTGGTTCTTCAGAAAAGATTCTTTGTTTGGCTCCGGATACATTTTCTGATTTCGTCTTTAGAACGTGTGTATGTGAATATGGAAGGTTTCTCACTTCCAGCCCTTATAATTAATTCTTTTCACATTTTATATTAATTTCAGCTTTAGATAACCTGTTTTTAGCCGCCGCATAAGGGGCTCGTAGCTTGTTTTTTCAGGGATGAGAGGTTGGTGGTAATCATTTTGAAAGTTAATATGCCTAGGATTTTTTTTTTTTATCTAAGCCAGTTTTCCAATTTTACGGGATCAAATATCAAACATTGAAACGAGAGAATCCTCAGTAGCCTCGGCCCTCTAAATTCATTTAAGCAGGATTAGAATAAATTAATTTATGACACTCCCCACCCATTTCTATTAGTTATACTTTTTTTTTGCCAGCACAACAGAGCATGGGGGCTTGTACACCCGATTCGACTTTATTACTCATTGGGATCTATACTAACCCTCCCACAAATTGTAATTATTTTAGGCACGATTAAATTAATCTATGATACTTTGGGAGTAGTTAAATGCATCAGTCAAAAGGGTTTGATTTCCTGAGTCCAAAACTATAATTATATCTCAAATTGGTCATAATGTAGTCCTAAGCTGAAATTTGTATTTGAAAAAAACCCTTCAAAAACCATTCTGTGAACCACCACAAGCACTCATTCTGGCCAACAGTTAGTTCTTTATATTTCCATCAGTCCCAGTGAAACTTGGTACAAAGTTTGTTAACAGCATCTCTCATTGACTGAAGAAGGCAGATGTGAATTTTGTCTGCCTGTTTTAAAGTGCTCAATGTTAAAATTGTTTTCAAAAGTGTAGGGCTTTAGGTTTACACTTAAATTATGTTATGATAACTCTGAATTAGACTTTGCACAACGATATCTTACGACAGCACCTACAGGGTGAAGCAGAGAGGTTTGGCATTTGGCATTTTCTAATTCCATCGATGTCAGAGTTCAAAATATTTTTTTTATAGTTGGAGGTTTCGTCCGGACTTTCTTCTACATTCCGGCCAATATAAATAAGACTTTTAATAAAGACATCTCGCGAAAATCCCTTACGTTGAATAAGATGGGTTTTGTCATTGTTTATAATTTTTTATTATGCAGAGATAAAAGGTGAAAATAAATTGCTATGTATTTAATAGGGATCTCTGAACCTAGAGACGTCTGCATATGTAAATGCTACTATAGGTTAGTAATAGTCTTGTGATTCTGTTTCATACAATGCGTGAAATATATTTTGCTTACCCAGAAGTTACCAGCAAAGGTTATTGTGAATATATTAATTTACCTCAGATACTGTTTATCATATGTATTGTAAGGTCATTGCACTTCTTTCCCTCATAGATCTCTCAAGTTGATACTGTGTTAAATGCCTATCTCTGAGAAGTAAATTGTATTTTATTCACCCCTAACTAACCTTGAATAAAATTACATCTTTAAATTTAATGTACTTTATACTTCTAGCTGACACTCCCCTCCACCCCCAGTGGGGTTTTCACTCTAAAAATCGAGTTTTAGTACCTGTGATGGGCAGAAAAAATACAGCCCATCGTGTAGTTTGCGCCAACCAACCAACTAACTAGATGAAAATTATTTTTTATGTGCGAAGTATTTGCATTTTCAGTGAGGCCATATTTTTCTCGTATTCGTGTATTAGATATATATTGAAACTACAGATACAAAACAACGAACTTGCAAATTCTGTCGTTTTCGAGGTTGTCTGTCTTAGTTTCTATAGTAAGTCTTCGTTCGAACCTTGTTATCGAGTTTCTACCTTTGTTGTAGTTATAAGGGCTGCCATTCATTTTCGTTATCCCTCATCACCTAATATCGTTTGGCACAGTTTTATGTTTAGGCCTGGTATAACTTGGTGGTTTAGGGCGCTGGATTCGCAATATTAGGGTCGTGGGTTTCAGCCGTAGGGGGTGTTACAATATGACGATCAATCCCGCTATTCGTTGATAAAAAAAAATCACCTACGAGTTGGTAATGGATAGATGGTCTTTTCTAGCTACTTTCCCTTTAGTCTGTCATTGTTAAATTAGGGACAGCTAGCGCAAGTATCGAATACTTGTGTGCGAAATTCAAATCAAACCCTCATTCTTTCTTAACATAGTTAGGACATTTCCTCGTGATTTAAAGGTGAATACACTTGGATGCGTGACTGTTGCCCCCCAGTGGCTCAGCGGTATGTCTGCGGACTTACACGCTAAAATCCGGGTTTCGATACCCGTGGTGGACAGAGCACAGATAGCCCATTGTGTAGCTTTGTGCTTAATTCAAAACAACAACAGCGTGACTGTTTGTTTGAACTACATTTGTTGAATGATTTTTGCTGTTGTTTTTTATTGAAATTTATCTCAAAACTTTGGGTGTTCTTCCTTGTTACGATGAAAGGATTTAAAAGAATTGCTAAACTCAGTTTTCTAAGTGATGAAATACAACCCTAAAAGAATTATAACATTGTATGTAGTTAAGCTAGTTGACGGTCTAACTACCTGTTATGGTTGAAAGCTTCAGAAGAAAGGCTGGTGTATAGACACGCTCACCGTATAAGTGTAATAACTTCTCGGAATTCACTTAACTTATACGTGAAGTTATATATGGAACACGAAATAGATGAATAAAAGGACGTCGTGACAGTTCGCTATTCTTTTTCTCGAGTGTGGGATGTTGACATTAAGTGGGTCGGTTAATCGATGATTTAAGCTTGCAAAGAATGTTATTTGAACATTGTTGAAAATCTTTGATTATTTGAATTAAATAAATTTATATACCTATTTTTTTTTTAAATCTGAGCAAAATCTTTTAATCAGTTTAACGCCCGATCTGCACAGTGAAGATATTCCGTTCACACATGTCCATTCAAAAATCAAATCTTCATCTAACGTATTTATTACGACTTTTCGGGTAAACACTTCACCAGGGTTACTCTAGACAGTGGTTTTACAACTTTTTTTTCGTGTCTGTTTGATTAAGGGATAATTGTGACACTTTTTTATGTGCACACACGCGAGAGTGGAATGTTGTAGTTCTCGTTTTTTAACTTCTTTTTTTGAAGTGACGTGTATCAAAAGTTCTCTGAACGACTGGTCCAACTAGTTTTTATAGTTTAGAATACAAAGCTGCAACCAGTTGTACAGTCTGAGAGCGTCTACCTTTAATAACAGATCTGTGTAATAGTTCAGGCTGATGTTGCATCATCTCATCCGATTTTATCTGTTTTCCTTTTCCACACGTCTATATTTCACTAAGTTAGCATTCCAGTCACACACAAACACGGTTAATAAAAATGGATAATTTCATTCGAGAATAAAATACTATCGTTATACAGGGTGATCCAAAATTGGCATTCCTATTTTTAAAGTTTAATAATTAAACAACTTAAGAAATATAACCATCCGTGTTTCAACATCTTCTGGCTCAACTCAAACAGTTTTTATTGTTTGTTTGTTTTCCATTCTACTGAATAGTGTTACTTTACAAAATGGCATCTGTGCAAGAACACATTCAATGCGATGGATTGGTCGAGGTGGCCCAATTCTTTGACCTCCACGTTTGCCAAACATCACTCCACTAGACTACTTTCTTTGGGGGTATGTTAAAGACATCGTTTATCGCACACCATAGTAAATGTCATGAAGCTAAAGACCAGGATAACGGGCACCATCGCCACTGTAACTCTGGACATGTTGCAGCCAATGCGAACTGAAATAAAATATCAGTTACGTAGCAGTCTGCTGATAAGTTAATAAAAACTGTTCGAGTTGGGCTACAATATTTCGAAAATTGCTTAGTTGTATTTCTCTAGTTATTTGTTAAATTTTAAAATATAACTGATAATTTGAACCACCTGTTTAATTAATTATATCCATGCTTTGCCATCTTAGAAATTTTAACGTGTTTTCTCCATGAGCACTGTGACGATTATAACAAATGTCAAAAAAATCGTACAAGAAGCTGCTTTATAGCTTATGTCATGGTTATTTTGCATCCTGCCTTTTGTAGTTTCTAAGTTTAAATGTTCACATTTTCCTAAATAGTTTAATCTTATAATGAAAATAGAATGCTTCAAAAGTTTGGAACATTTGAATCCGTAAATGTAATAATGATATACCCTTCCCACGAGGAATCCACTTTTAACGGATATAACCTGCATGCGCTGACTGCAACACTTATCACACTTAGTATAGTCAAACAAACCAGGTTATCAGTCGACTGTATATTGTTGTCTATAGCTGTGTTGTAGATACTCTGCCTGTACACTAGGGTTTTCTGACTACTTGTGCAATAACTGTGTGCCGTTATACATATGGTCAAATAACGTTTGTTTTTCTTCTCAAAATCAGCTGTGGCGGTAATCGCCGTGAACAGCTGGTGAATTCAGATCTGCTGTAATATTCATTAATTTGTTTTATAACTTTGCACACTTCTACAGGTAGACAAGTATATACATTTTTTTGTAATTTTTACTTCTGATCTGTGTAGGTATATCACTCCTAAGTTATTGGCGGTGGGGTGTGATTCGTGTGTCACTTTCAGATCATGAACTGTAACAATAGTAAATGGTTTTTTCGGTAATTTAGAAAAGTTCTGAAAATATATTCAGTTTAAAAATATTCTGACATTTATTATGGAGGGCTTGGCACGGCCTGATGGTGAGGGATTGATTCGTAAGCTGTGGATATTATTATCGAACATGCTCGACCTTTCAGCTGTGGGTCGTTATAATGTACGATCAGCCCTACATTTTCTTGGTAAAAGATTTGCCGATGCGTAGTGTTGACTATTTGCCTTGTCCTTTAATCTATGACTTCGAAATCAAAGCCATCCAACGCAGATAGCCTTCAAGTAGCTTTGAGTAAAATGTAACAAACAAACCTTTATTATAGACAGACACTATACCGATAAACGATTTTTATATGAATCAGGGAACTTGTGTGTTTAGAGTCGAACATATCGATGCAACTATTTTCAGCTTTTAATTTTAAAAATAAGTTTATTGATATGGTGAAGTAATTTTACAGTGGAGTTGAGAATTACGTCGCATCCGGTTTACTACGGTTTGTATCCGTGGTTGACATCGTGTGCACTTGCATATATTTTGATGTATTGCGAAAAAATTTTTTGGGCCTTGTGGTTACAGCTGAACAAAAAAGAAACTTTTTGAAGCTACAGTGATGTTATTTTAACCGAATCTATTTGTGTAGGATGCCTAGAAGTTTGAGCACAACTGAAAAAAGAATATGTTATCAACGGAAACCGAGACAAGTACCACGACATTAGAGCTACATAAACATACTGTTGTTGCAATCTCCTTGTTGTGTTATTTTTTGTTGTAAACACACGATGCTGCTTAATTTTCTATAATTAAAAGAGATTTTGCTTGGCCATGCATATTAGGAGAGTGGCCGACACCGTTTATTCGTGACGAGCCGTCGTTGTTTCCCAAACGAGGCGTACTTCCTCAACACATACTTTGTCGTCATGATGAGTACCTACTTAAGTAGATACAAACACAAGTATTTCCGTAGATGAGACTTGTTAAGAGCGACTAATAAATAGGTAGTGCGTACACACGTACAATATGTGACAGTTAAAGTTCGTAACGTAATCAACTTTACACACAGTTAATTTCTTGATTTTTTTTTCTTTCTTTACAAAATGCAACTCAAGCGCGACATAAGTATGTAAATATTCGGGAAAGTAAAGATGTTGATAGAAGGGATTCTGTTCAGGGCTGCATATTACGTGTTTATGTATATATACGCTGCTGTAATTTCTACTGAACTGTATACCTAAAGAAGCAGAGGTCAGCACTTCTGTCTCCGACTTCCGGTGCAAAAAAACAAACAAACTATATTTAGCCTCGAGAAAAGTACCGCTGTAGCATTCAAGACAACTATGTGACGCAAAAAGTTACACACACTTTTAAACAAGGTCGGATGTACTTTGATATACGTAGGGCTAAAAGACATAATTATGTTTAGTTAATTCTTATTACTGGTATAAATATAGATTAGGTTATTGGGAAACTAAAATTACACTGCACAACAATTTTTTTTGAAAAGATTTTGCTGATTGTGACAGGTACCTGGTGGGTATGCACAAATATAGTTTTGGTTTTGCTTCATCACATAGGAACTCTGAGAAGTTGACAGTTAACTTTGTACTGACAATAATGTATTTACTTGCGTTTATGTTTCTAATACGCTATTAAGTTCAACATAATTAAAAGTGTTTTGCTCCTGATTTTCGTTTGTATTCAATGTCCGGTGCATCACGTTGTAGTGTCCAACAGTAGTCAGCAAGCGTTGGTGGATTCCAGTTGCCCTGATATCGTTTCTCCATTGTAGCAATGTCCTGGTGAAAATGAAGATTTCAATTAAATGGTACGTGATGGACAAATTTGGATGTTATTTTCGTGATCTGCAGCCAAAAATCTATAAGGAACACCCACCAGTGTTCAAGAAGCAAAAACTTTGTTATGCTTTGTTATTAGCAACAAAACCTGGGGCAGAGTTGTGTTTTTATTTTCATAGAATCTCATGATATGGTATGTGTCGTATGTTTGTAACAGGTTGAACGGTGTGTATATATATATGAACGATTAAACATTTTAAAATGAATTGTTATGAGTACCCAAAGCGCATATCTGCATTGGCTCGTCACTGTGGCGTAAAATACATTGGTATGTGTATCACGTAATATGTGGTTTGTTTTTGAAATAATAAACTAAAAACAACTCATCTAGTTCAGAATTACCTAATACATTCTATTTTACTACTTGTGCCTATCAGTTTTGAAATGGGTGAGTGTGTGTGTTTTAATGTATGTATACGTGTAATTTGAATGTGTAATATTGTGTTTCTGTTATTCGTTAATAGATTTCATAAATTGGACAGGACATATTACCCTGGTTATTGTTTTCTACTTTCCCTGTATTGAAATACATTTGATTCGCCTGTTAGACATGCTTAAAGAAAGACATAAGTGAACACAAAAACTGTTACCAAGCAGACAAAACCTACATTGTGCATGATACTTGTTGCTGTTTTTAATGCTACAATCTCGTGGTATTTACCTTGTATTTTAACTTGTTTTATCATGTTTGGAAGTTGCAGAGATCACAAACAGTCATGCATATCTCAATATTTATATGAAAGATTAAATTCTATTGATTGTTCTAAAGCTTTGTTTATAAGGCTTGCCTTTATAAAAAGCACGAACATTGGTAGCAGTGTAAAATGATACCACACGTACGATCCTCACTTTCCCACAACGATCCTTCCTCCTTCGTGTGCTGTATCTATCGACACACCCAACCTATAGATGTAGGAAATGGTTCATTTAGTTACATCCTGCGAAACTATCACATATGTATCGCACTGTGCGCAGTAGATATGTGTAGAGTGATACGATTTGGTGTGAAATAGCGGGCCACTTTCGGTGCATGTCCTTGCTCCAGCGTCATTACGCGCCACAGCTACGGACTTGAGCAGTTCACTTCCTGTCCCAATAGGCGTCGCGAGCCGCGTTCATTCAGATTTAGACTGACTACAGATAGCGTGGGCGTTCACTCTGCTGCAGTCTCTATTCCCGTTGTCTAGGTTACGGGAACCTGAATGGATAGAACTACATCTGCACTGATGTGTTTCTGCGTTTTTCCTTGAGTCGACCTTGCGAACTACTTGTAGTTGACGTTATGATGATCGGCCTCTTGATGGTGGTCGACAACTTAGGGTTACTTGCCCTTGTTGTCTTCTAAATTTCGTGTCTTAAGTGTGTGCTGGTGACAATGTTGAAGTGTTTTCCCTTCGCTTATCATAACTTGCAAGAAGATGATTACTGTCATGTGTCCATAGGTAAACCATCGGTGCGGACGTTTCGAAAGACGGACACAGCGGCTACCTTACCAAGACCTAAGCCCTCACCAGCGTCTTCGCAGTTCTTTCTAACTTTCAAACCGAAGAACACAAGACATATTGAAAAACAGGAGTCCCTTCGTAAGGCAGCGGGGCTCATTTCGGCGCATCAGGGGCCAGAACTTGCGGACCGCTACACTCGGTTCCCCAGGTCATTGTCCCAAGTTTCTGATCTTCCCGGTCACAGGATCGAGAATATGAGCCGCGTGAGGATCCACTGGGCAGGCGGCGGTGGTGCGAGTTCTGCCGGTGGTGGGAATCCAGGTAGCGGTGGTCCCGACAATTTTATCAACAAACCTCCCCGAGGCTGGCTTCATCCAGATCAAGAAATTAGAGATGGCGGCATATGTTATGGAATAAGGGTGAGCGAAAATCTATTATTGTTTTTGTGTGAACGTTATATTTCAATTTTCATGTTCATGAATATCTTGTTTATTACAATATTGTGTTTCGTGCCATATTTATAATTAAATATGTAAGATATCAAATTTGCTACAAAAATACAGTAATAGTTGATTTAACATCGATAATATTGTGAAACGTTTCGGTTGATAGAAAGGTTTGTCACTGTTATTTTCGATACTATGTAAATTAAGACCTCCTAGTCGCGTTTCAAGTACAAACTACTGTAACCTGATTGGCTAGAATATTAAGTACTGTACAATATGGCGGCGAATAGTACTCTTGCAGTGATATTTATGTGTGTGATGAAAACCAGTAAATAACAATAGACTGTGATGTTCCAGTGTAGATTTTGTAATTGCAGAGAAGGTTTTAACACGTGATGATAATTTTATATTTTCCAACACTACAGTTCATTCCTCTTCGTGCGTCTAGGTCTACCATTATGATGATTTCTGGTATTATATGAAAGGCCTCATCGGCACAAGATATAGCATATCATAACATACTCTCGTTTACTTTCACTACGGATTCATAGAATTAATGGTGAGGTTTAGGCAATCTCCAATAGAGGAAAACGTTGCTTTTCGTATCGTTTTTTTTTCTTTATTTACATTTATTGGGGAAGGTCGTTATGATTCACTTTGTACTGTAAGCAGCAGCCAGCTGTAGATTTAATAATCTATCTTTCATGATTTTAACTTTCATATTACTTTTAGGAACTTTAAGATTACAAACTTGAAACAATAAGTTATTAATTGTGCATACTAGAGTTGATTCAATTTGTAAGCAAACATTCCAACAAAAGTACGCGCATGTCTTTTTGTATCATTATTTTTTATAGTTTGTGCTATATCACGAACAGTTGTAAGGTGTAAACTTGTTTATATCCTTATGAGTTCAAAGAATTCACGTTTAAAAAAAATTAATGTGTCCAGATTTTATCACTAGCCTATTTGCGCTATTGATATATGGACTTAAAAAATAACTAGACAAATGCGTAATTGTATATCTTATGAAGTGTGTTTAGTCACTAGCGTAACTCTTTAAGCCCAGCTGTTGAATCATATTTATCTTAACTTTACGTTGGGCCTAGCATGGCCATGTGGTTCAGGTACTCGACTCGTAATCTGAGGGTCGCGGTTTGGAATTTCTGTCACACGAAATATTCTCGCCCTTTCAACTGTGGGGGCGTTATAATGTGACGGTCATTCTAACTATTCGTTGGTAAAAGAGTAGCCCAAGAGTTGGCGATGGGTGATAATGACTAGTTGTCTTTCTTCTAGACTTACGCTGCTAAATTAGGGACGGTCAGTGCAGATAACCCTCGAGCAGGTTTGCGCGAAATTGGAAACAAACTGAACCAATCATTTGTGATGTAGAGAAAACCCACTTGCAGATAAAAATATATATGTAAAAACAGCTCGTTTGGGTTGAGAATTTTTTTTACGTAGGCAAACAACATAAAACGTAAAAAAATTTCTCAACCCAAACGAGCCGTTTTTATATATATATTAAACCATTTAAGTTGAACATTGGAGTGGTAAGAATAGACTTTACATTCATATCTAAAAGAACGTAAAACCAAAAACGAGGGGTGATCATAACGAATATGCGCATTGGGATCCTAAAAGAACATGTAATGCATTAGTTTCTATTCTAGTCACAGGGTTTAACTATCTTGGATTCACAAGTGGTTTAGTGTTGGAAACTAAAGTGACACATGAGTGGATTAAAGTTTGTAAACATTGTTAATAGCTTTTTTTTTGTTTTTTTTGGAATTTCGCACAAAGCTACTCGAGGGCTATCTGTGCTAGCCGTCCCTAATTTAGCAGTGTAAGACTAGAGGGAAGGCAGCTAGTCATCACCACCCACCGCCAACTCTTGGGCTACTCTTTTACCAACGAATAGTGGGATTGATTTGTGGAATATTATCTCAGGGTTGTCTGAAATTTAATAGTTAAATAACCAAAGAAATGTAACCATGCGGTCTTCAACATCTTATGACCAGACTCAAACTGTTTTTATTTCCATGTTTTTTGTTTTTATTCCACTGAGAGTTGTTACCACATAACATGGCACCTGTTAGACTACTTTCTTTGGGGGTATGTTAAGGTCATCGTTTATTGCACACTATAGTAAATACCATGAAGCTGAAGACCAGGATAGCGGACACCATCGCCACTGTAACTCTGGACATGTTGTAGCAAATGTGAACTGAAATCAAATATCAGTTAGACGTGCTTAGACCTACTAATAGTGCAAACGTAAGAACCTACCGACAAATGAATAAAAACTGTTTGAGTTGGTTGGGCTATAAGATGTTGAAAATTGCATAGTTGTATTTTTTTAGTCTTAAAATAGGAAAAAAAAATTTTGGGACACCCTGTATTAGGCCTGTTTTCCTTTGGAATTTTTGATAATTTGTATGAATAATACATCTTGTTTAATAATCTATGTGATAAACTATTTAAAATGTTATATTTTAGGGTATAACAAAATAATGTTGTGCAACTGTGGATTAGTGCTAAGTTTTGGGGCATGTAACACTAAGATACAAGGGCTCGGTTCCTGTGGTGTACAAAGCGCAGAGAGCCCATCATGCAATTTTCAGTATAAACAAATCATAATATTAATATATCTAAGCAAATTATCGATAACTTTCGTCCCTTCATGAATGCTATTGCTTTCATTGATTACGTAATCAGTAATAAGTAGTTTTAGTTGGACGTATTTTCTATTGGTTTTTTAAATTACTGCAATAAATATTGAATTTTACACGTATGAAAATTAGTTTTTATTGGAAACTTGGTAAATGGATATGGGGCTAATCCAAGTCTCTTGTGGGATTATCGGGATTACGGACGAAAATAACAATATTGTTGAAAATACACAACTAATGATTCAGTGCGTTTTATTTATTGTAGATTTTAGCTTCAGTAATTTGTTTTGTATTATAATTAATCTCGGACAAGTCTCCAACTTATTTTGTTATGGATACTACGTATTAAGATTTCAAATAGCCGGAAATTTTAATTTAGATGTTAACTGAATGTTAATGTGTAACAAATTTATGACATTTGCCAACAAGATCGATTCACACATTTTTCTTTCCGTACACAAATATATGTTAATATATAAACAAACAATACAATGTATAATAACGGTTGTTACACGTAATTATTTATATACAAAAATTGAACAAACTCAACATTCAGTCTTCTACCTGGTCTGGAACTGAATATTTTAACAACGGTCCAAATCCACCTTTATATTGCCTCCCCTCGCTAATAGTAGCGGTAAGTCTACGGATTTGCAACGCTAAAATGAGGGATTCGATTTTCCTCGGTGTGCTTAGCATATAGCACGATGTGGCATTGCTCTGAGAAAACACGCACATCTTTATATTGATACACTTGACAGAAAAGCTAGCTAGCTTTTTTTTTTCCTGAAGTTATGCGATAGTTTCATAGAAATACTAACTTCCGAAATTATTTCATTTGAAGCTGAAAGTTTTGTATTATTCGGAATCTATTAATGTTTTCAGTCAAATATCTGTAGTTTTCCTTTCAATAAGCGTTAGTTACAATTATAGCTTCCAAGGCTTGCAGTTTACTGACTGCAGCTGATAAACAATATTATATAACTTTCGTTTGGCGTATCGATTTATAAACCTTTTCAGGAGACGTTCTCGAAAGTTCACTTGATAACAGTGCAGTAAATCACTGGTATTTTACATACATCGTACATTGTTGATTCTTACTCTCGAGAATCTTCTACAAATGTAGAGAACAGACGGGGGGGGGGCTTATGCATTGCACATCCAACAGTGTACGTCACACACATAAAAGAAACTATTGAAACAAACGTAAACACTAAAATAAATGTGCAATAACGCTTACAGTCCCCCGCTGGGACGGCGGTAAGTCTTGGAATTTACAAGGCTAAAATCATGGGTTCGATTTCCCTGGTTAACACAGAAAATAGCCCGATATCGTTATGCTATAATAAGAATACTCAAACACAAACCTGTTACATATTTATCTAATTTTTATCAGAATTTACCAATAATACATTAATTACTTGTAGTAGAATATTTTTATATTAAAGTGAAGTCGTATCTTAAGGGATTTAAGATTTTTAATAATACTTCCAAGAATTTTTAAATATGTAAATTTCATTAGTAGGTTCTTATTTAAAAGAGCTGAAATACTTAAATTGGTATTAATATATTCTAATTATATATTTGTCACTGTATGTGTACATAAAGGATTTAGTTGGGATACGAGGTAGAGTGCTGGAAAAGAAAAGACTCCGTAATTGTCATACAAACAGTGACTAAAACTATTCTCGAATAATAATCTACTATTTACATTTGTGTGTGTGTGTGTGTGAAAGCTCTGGAGTTGTAAAATATAATTGAATTTGTTAGCAGGTCACGCTACGTAGTGTACGTGAGATACAGATTGTAAGATGTGTACATTAATTTCACGAGATATCCATCGTGAGAAGGAGTTCCAGTTGACTAGGCACTGCATTAGGAACTTCCAGGAAGTATTTGGAAGGGTGAAAAGATATCATTATAAAAGTCTGATGATATAACTATCCTTGCTACGTGGCGGATTCATATACAGTAGTCTGGAAGAACCATGTAGACCTGTTTTGTCTGGTGACCCTATAGAAACTCAGAAATTTGTATATAGTTGTAGACCGGCTGTGATTTTTTCTGGCTTTCAGACCGGACAGCAATAGCAGAAGGGCAAACAAAAGGTTTTTGTGTCCACTTTCGTATCCTGCTGATACGGTTTGGCTAAACATCCACCCCATGTGTTGGTTAACGGGACGGGAAGCAGGCTTCCTTCCGGCAGCCGTGCTTATAGCTTACACACGGACTTCCGGCCTCCCCTTTACTCCCCCTACCACTGTTGTGATGGTCACATGGTAGATGGTATTGTAAGATCGAATTTGTCTGAATGAACAGATCACACGCACATATACTTTGTGCATGTGACACTGACACACATGTTTGGACCAGTTGACGCACAAACCGTTTGGGAAAATTTTCATAGCTTTGGCTGTGTGTTGTTGATTCCATTTGTGTGTGTATGTTTATATATATTTCCTGGGTGTATATGCCAAAATCAGATGTTGAGGCCCCCACCACTTCCTTCACCTGCAGCTCCGGAACTAAATCACCAGATGGCAGGACCGTATTAATATTAAATGGATTGGCGGTCAGAATTTAATGGTATAACGTAACCCTCTGTAATGCTTTAATTGCATAAAATCGTAGTTTTCCAAGTAAAGTATTTAAGAAACAGAAAAACTCAATTTTTGAAACATGATTGATTTACATTATTACACATGATGTTCTCAAACTCTTGGTTAAATTTATGTTTTATTTTTCATGTGTAACCTTTAACTAAAGTTATGTTTTGCTATTATGTTACTGAAAATTTCTCAGCATTATAAAATCGTGTTTTGTTACGAAAAAAATCCCCATTCATCATCAGATATTAGATATTAACACTTGCGTAATTTGATGTTTATGTGTTAACGTGCTTCTGGTGTCACGTATTTGGTAGTAGCAATTTTTTGTTGTTTTTGTCTGTTAAAACTGTCCTGAACTTGGCTTTTCCGTAAAGCGAGCAACGTGATGATAGTACAGCTCCTTTGTATGTCTCTACAAGGAAATATATGCACTTAGCCAGATTTCTTTTCTCTCTCCATTACGGTCTTGCTAGATATATATATTTGTGTGTGTATGTGTTTTAGTTTACGTTTCTTCCAACACAAAGAGTTATTGTAGGTTATATGCCAGGAAATCCTTTTTTTAACGTGTTTTTTTCTTGTAGTATTGGTTACTAGCAAAACAAAGGTGTAGTTCAAGGCAGACATGAACATAATCTCGTAAGTTGTGTATTAGAGTAGTGATTCTCAATTCTTCCTGCATGAATCAATGACAGTCCTGCGGATCGCCCCTCCCCTCAAGAATTGGATAGGTCTGTTTGCAGAACCGGCCCTACAGTTTATGAAATTAAAAGGAATATTAACATGAACATCTCACTTAATAAAATATTCAAGTTAAGGATTAATTATTTTAAGTTAATGAAAAATATTACTGTAACTATTGTATGGGCCACATTTAAGCATGCTTGTTTATATTATCAATACTTAAGGGTTCGCACACTGTGGGATGAAAATCATAGTATTAGAGAATACCGGTATTTAAAATTTAAAATTAATTATATAATATTTAGAATAACTGATGGGTTTTTTTCGTCTCCAGATTGTGTTCTATTCTAATTTAGATCGAATTTGAATGTAGTTGTGGATTATATTGGATGAAATCTCGCTATTTTGCCTTTAGTAACAAAAATGGTTTGTGCAAATATATCGTATTTGACTGGGACACTATGTTTTAATACGGAAGATTACAACTGTATTTTATAGTATTTTGACATTGTTTTGTTACCAAATGACCAATGGTTTTTCTTCGTTTAATAATCGATGTACGGAGAACTATATAATCTGTACACTTGCAAAAGTCAGTTTAGTTCATATATAATGCATCTGACTTTTAAATGCAATATTTGTATTTTATTAAATAAAGTTTATTATTAGACTTTGCTCAACCAGACATTAACGCTCAATTCAAGTTTATAATGGACTTGTTAGGACCTGAGTGCAGTGAAGCATTTTGTTTGTTTGTGGAATTTTGTACAAAGCTATTCGAAGGCTCTCTTGCCAGCCATTCTTATTATTGAAGCAAAAGACTAAAGGGAAGACAGCTAATCGATACCACACACGGTTAACTCTTGGGCTACTATTTTACCAAGTAATAGTTGGATTGACCATACATTTTAACGCCGCCGTGGCTAATGGGGCAAACATGTTCGATGAAGATTCGATCCCGTGACCCGAAGATTGCAAGTAGTGTCCTTATCACCAGTTCACATGCAAGGTTCTAAAATACATTGTAGCTTATAAATACCATATGAAATCCCCTTGGTTGGGAAAGTAATGACTACCGTGGGGATGGGGGGAGAGGGTTAGCAGTTAACTGGTGAACTGCGTAAAAGGAACTCATTATCAACCCATTTATTCGATGACGTATATTTTTCCATTTCCAATGTTATGACTCAACGTCGTATTTCATACAGTAGTCATCACTCAATAAGTCACTTCATTCCTTCTGTGAACTGTCTTGACATCACGACAAAGTTAATCGTAGTGATGTCAGTAAGGGAATGTGGATGGTATTTTTTTCTTGTAGTGATGGCTGCTGTTATTAAACCAGCTGCTTTCAAAATCTATTTATTCAGTACGTGTGTTGAGTCAAGAGCTAGGTTGTATTTTTCCTTATTTTTTTACCTCAGTGATCCCTCCCCCCTCGCTAACAATCTTACGTACTTTTAACTACACGTTAGTGGAATCAGCTACTCCCAAACCTGCTATTTTGAGCATTCAAAACTTAAACTGAAAGAGAATACTTTCTCATTGCATTAAAATTTATTTAATATATATTTTTAATATCCAGTTTGATGCCTAAATATAACTATTTTTGTTTATCGTTTAGTAAAGTCGGAATTTTTTAACATATTTTTTTATTCTTGCACTCAGGACTGAGGCTTAGATTCAGGGTCGTCGTTAGAATATAATAACAGTTACATGAAGGTTAATATTGATGATTGAGAACTATAGTGACAGCAGTATAGCTGCGAAAAGCACCAATGGTAACTGTTGTACTAATGTTAGAGATCGTCTTCCTTGAAATATGAATTCGAATGTACATTAAAACCGCATTTTGGAGGTCATGGGCTATCCCGTGAAAAATTAACAAGAAATCCATTATAGAAGGTATGGGTTAAGACTTCACATGAAAAATAGACCAACGTACCAGCAAATAACAAAAGGATTTCTGCGTGGAGGTCACAAATCTGTGGTCAGTTTACTCGTAAATTACAGCTAAGAGTTGAGTCACGAGCCAAGTTATGGTAGTAATTCTACAAAGTAAATGCAGGCACTTTTGCAATTACATTTTCGTAGGTGGTAGTTTATTATTACCATAATATTTAACATTTGCAGCACATGGCGTTGATGAGGAGTGAACCTCGTACATATTATATCTGACTGGTGTTCATCATGTTATTTCGATCAAGTGTGATAACATTTTACATATGAATGCTAAAACTTTCATTGCAGCAAAGACTACAGGATGCTATATGACTTTTTCACTTATGTATACATCACGAAGTTTATTCTCCCACTAGGTTGAGATAAATGATTTAGAAGATAACTTGCTTTTGGTAATGTCTGCAGATAAGTGTACTTGTTTTGCAGTATGCATTTAGGAAATTTTTAAATAATCTTTTTACTAATCTATTTTACGCTTTAATTTGTTACACATGTATTTGTGTGATTTTTAATTTTGTTTTTAAATATCTTAATAATACTAGATAAATTGAGTTAAAGCACTTTTCTAATTCGATCTCTTATCCGTGTTTGGCTGGATGAAATTATTGCAATTTTTTATGATGATGTGTGTGAGATGGACCTGTAGAATTTTATTATACGGTTTTGCTTTTCGTGGGTATTTTTAGTTTTTATTTAATTTTCATTTAAAGAAGAAAAGATTGATTAAACGTTTCTTAAAATATTATAAATTGTAATTTGAAGGAAGGACTGAAATTTGACTGCTCACTGGTTACGTATGTACTTGAACATAAATTATTTCGCTTAAATAATCCCCCTCAATCGTCTCAGCCGTAAGCTTAAGGAATTATAACACAAAAATTTAGGTTTCGATCCTTACGATGGAGACACCACAGATAACGTGTTGTGCAGCTTTGCCCACAACACCAAACAATCGACCGTATAAGTGTTTGAAAGTGGGTGATCGTTAAGATATTACACATGCTTGCCTTTTCTTATGACAGTTTCCATCTGAAAGCTTTAGTGTAAGGCAATGAGTTGTAAGAACAGTTGTAACTCAAGATGTACACGTTTTTAATACATCACAATTTTTGAAAAGAATGTGGAGGATGGGGCAACAGAAGTTGCTAATGTTTTAGAAAATTGCGATGTAGTTGACTCGCCGACCTTTAACCTGAGACATGGGGATATTTAAATATAGTTCAGGAAATGGTAAATTAATGTGTACCTTCAGTGTGTTTTTAGTGACTTCCCTTTAACGCTATTCTGGCAAAGAGGAAACGTTAAATGAAGTAAATTGAAACTAAAGTACATGTTGTGTTTCTTTCCATATTCGGAAGATCTTTGCATAAGTGGGCCAGATAAGTATTAAAAATTAATGTATCAGACTGTGAATCTGAGGGTCACAGGTTCGCTTCCCGTTGCTGAAAATAAAGTGGCGCTACACGTTTTAGTACTGAGAATACATTAATATTGGTGGTCTAAATCCCACTATTCGATCACTCAGAGTTGGCGGTGGATGTTGTTAACTATCACTTATTCTCTAGTCTAGCTCTCCCTCATTGGCACAATAGTATGTTTGCGGACTCACAGCGCTAGAAACCGGGTTTCGATACCCGAGGTGGGCAGAGCACAGATAGTCCATTGTGTTGCTTTGTGCTCAAACAAACAAAACAAAACCATTTCGTCTATAAAATCGTAATTAAAAACAGGTACTCTTTATACAGCTTCATGTGAATATCTGAAGGCAAAAACATCACGGACTAACAACGTTTTGTTATTTTGGTTGTGAAAGTGGCCTGGTTACCGTTACACATGTAAAACGGGCTGATTATTAATTTTTCACAAATAATGATATGCACGATTTAATTTTTAAATTATCGAAACCTTTCCCGCCTGAGTTGATTTAATAACTGAATTCTGTGGTCATACCTCGGTTGTTATTTCAGGCTTAAAACGTTCAGTGACTCCACTTAGTTGTTTACCCACGACCCAGATAAATGCACATATAACTAATAAAAAATATATAGTTGAAGATTAAAGTCACAAATAGAAAATTCTCGTATATTAGAACTAGAAGCTTGGCAGAAACACATTTTGTACTGAAACTACTTACTCAGCAGACTTTTGTTGTTGTTTTTTTAGCAGGATGAATTAAATGTCATTTTCAAGTAAATATTTACATGCTTAAGACGCGTGTTGCGAAGTTGAATTTTGAAGCCTACAAATATCTCCAGTAAGGAAACATAACGAATTCTCAGACGTAAAGTTAGTAAGTTAGATCAAAATAGTTCCTAAAATTTGACAATTTACGTGCCATAAATAGATCGACATAACACACAAAATTCAGAGTTCTTTGCACTAAAATAAACGCCGAACAACTGCAGAAACTGGCATTCAGATGTGTGACATTGTACTTGGAATTCTGAAACTTTTACCGCGCTATTTTAATTCTTTTGTTTTTTGTAGAAAGAAAAGTTTCAATTGAACTTCTGTGAAGCTCAACAGATAATACTGTTTATTTAGACTTTTTACAGTGATTCTTGTTTTATCCCTTATTATACAAATATATTGGTTCCCGTTTTAGTAATTCTGTTGTTCAAAGTTATATTCAATAGCTAAATTATAATTACACAATAAGCTGCTATAAAGACAGTCATCAAGAAACAAAGCAATCAGTGTTACTTTAAGTCGTATCGGGAATAATACCGAACAAGAAATATTTTAGACTGACAAGTTTGTTGAGCAAAAATATTAATTGATATTGTACTACATTATCTAACTTCCATCGTTTTCTTGAGCTCGTTTCTGTGGTAATTTGGATCCAAGGATTTATGGTTCGTAGCCTTCCGCATTTTGGGGGCGTGAGTGCGTTATAAGAGTGACGGTCAAATCCCACTATACCATCAAACAAACACACAATCATTAACGTGCTGCTCACGCCACCCTCTGTTTCTTCTGCAGTTTCATGTTTGATTTTGGAATGCAGTTTTATGTTTAACTTGTTTTGTTTTTTTTCAGATTTTTCCAAAAGTGTGTAAACAATTTGTAAACGGTTTTACTATTTTACGATTGTACGTACAGTACAGTTCAGCTCACAAGAAAGAAAAACTAATTATTTTATGATCTTTTCCAAACTAAAATACTTGATTGTGGGTGTATGTATTTATGTATTTATTTATTTTAGTAAAAATAATTATATTTTTATGAAGTTAAATAGTAAAATAGGCAAAATTATAAAGAAAGACTGCATTGAAAAACAGCAAATTCAAACTTCTGACTAATTATATAATTTATTATTTTAATATATAATTGTATTTTAAAGCTAATTTGTCATACAATAACGGACAAAATTTCACGATTTTGTGATGTAACAGGTGTGTGTTTGAAAAAAAAATCAGTAGTTTTTTTTATTGCTAAAGCAATGTGAATAAAAGAAACATGCGGTGAAATAGTTATAGGCACATTGTAAGTAGAACCCAGAATATAATTATTAAAAATAACATTTGATAATAAAACTGATCAATGTATTAGGTACTTAGTACTACCTAAGAATATGATATTAAGATTAATACCTTATTTAAGCACAATTTGAGTACAAAACACAAGCTAAAAATCCATTTACAAAAATAATTAATTACCCGATTATACTCGACGAAAATAGTCTGGTACATAATTGTGCGTCTTTGTAAATTAGGTTTAGTTCACTTTTGCCAAAAAACAAAGTAATTGTTTGGTATTAATACCAGTCTGAAACAGTTTTGACTTCTGAGTATTAGGACATAGACATAAAGTGTCCAAATAACATAGGTTTACATTATAAGACTTTGACACATTTGTTTGATGTACTGGACATGCTAGTATTGCCCATGAGAAGTGTTAAAGTGAAATGCAGACATACAGGAGCCCCAAAAGAGTGGCGCTGAGGGTATATGGGGGCAGACGCAAATGTCAAACACCCTCTCTTAGGCCCCGGGTGCTTTCGAGATTTGGAAAAGATAAAAATAGTGAGAATGATGCATGTCTTCCCCAGGGGGATATGATTATAATTCCGAATCACCTTTTTTTAACTTTCTAGAAAGGGCGTAAAGGTATATTCCTTGTTTGATTGAAATTATTTTAAAACAACTGAAGGTGTAACGGCAGGATACCTGTAATCCTCTCGGGCCCTTTAGGGTGTATACTGTGGTTGAATTCAGTTAAAGTGTGTAGGTGTAGAAATAAAGAGACAGGGATGGCATTTGTTTTATATATATATATACAGTGGGATAAAAGTTACGATACAGTTGATTGTGAAGAAAATACTACAAAGATAACTGAAACCAGTTTGTTTCAGGGTAGGACGTAATAAATTAAAACTATTAGTGTATTAGATAAGATGATCGTATAGTAAATTCACATCAGAAAACCTCTAATTTCTGTGTGTATTATACATCACACATAAAAAGTAAATATTTTTGGGAGCCCCAGATGCTCAAATGATTTAGGTACACCCCTGATAAAATGGCTAAAATAAAGATTCATGGAAATACAAGTAAAGTTTATTCAAGAAAACTCGAGACTTTTCATCCCTCTGAGCAAATTGTAAAGTTCATACAAACGAAGATTAATGGATAATTATGGACGACATATATGTAAGAAGTCGTGAAGCAAAGATATCTAACCGCAGATACGCAGTATAAAGTAAAGTTATGTAAACGCGTGTAGCGAAAAGTCGAGTAAAGAAACATAAACACGGTAATGTATAGCGAAAAGTGAAGCAAAGATGTCTAATCGCAGATAACATGAAGTAAAATGCTTTTTTAAAGACCTGATGATGGCAAATTACGAGTTTCTTCTGGATGTCTTTTGTAAGATGTTTTCTCGAATGTAATAAACAGGAACTAAACAAACTGTATGAATTCGTGGTAGAAGTTAAACAGATGTTGGAAATGGGGCCTATCATGTCGCTTGTTTCTTTTGGAATCAGTTAAGTGTTCACCCATTGATCAGTGCTTTTGTCTTGTAGCGAAGACGGCTTTACACTGTTCTTGTTGCTGAGCTGTGAACCCGAAGAAAGTGTTTTCTAGAATTATTTGTGTGTGTGTGTGTGTGTGTGTGTGTCTAATTCTGTCCCTGACCTATGTGCTCGAAGCACGTGCCTCGTAGCCGCTAAAGGGCGAGCGGAAGTCGTAAAGTATGCCTTGCCTACGTGTCACAGTAGGTGCCGTTGACTTCAGTTGGCAGGCTCGGAGGTGTGGCGAAGCCAAAATGAAAAAAAGCCCTTCGCCCTTGTCAGCAAGTAGCTTTTGTACTAAGTTTTAAATGGAATCACATTAATATCTGATTCGTTGTTACTGAAATACTTCAAAGTATATTTACACGTAGTCATTCCATTTTGGTTGAGTATTATTGAAACAAGTGATGTTTTTTTCGAAAAATGCAAGTTATTGTATTTTTTATTGTATGTTAATCGATTTTGGAAACTGGAATCTTTATCAGTGAAAACTATTATACGGAAATGTAATAAGATCTCTCGTATCGCTATAAGTAAAACTAGTTGAAATATTTTTACAGAAACGTTATATTTGTTTGCATTTTGTTATTTTTTCTTCACTTTTTAGCAACCTACTGTAGAGTGCTTTAAGAATAAACAACTATTCATTAAACATGGTGTGAACAATCCAACCCCAGTTTTCTGAAGTCAGGTACCTCTCAGCTTCAAAAGTTAAAATTATGTAAACCATTTCGTGTGGAAGTTATGAAAGAGAAATATGTTGAAACCTCGATTTTTATGGACATATTTGACTGACATGAGATATTTTACTCAGAATGGTTCTGAAATAAGTTTCTATGTAAGATAGCGAAGAACGGGTACTTTTAAGTATGAAGTAACAAAATATCATTAGGTTACTTGAAAAAGTAGCACAGGTATTATTATTTCACCCAAAGGGGCCGAAGACAGTCTAGATGGGTGACCTGTTTAAACCACTCGCACCTCTGTAGTGTGTTGTCTGTCAGTTCGTAAAATACCAAGAATGACGTCACATAAGGACGTTTAAAATTGCATCGTGACATCAGTAGAATCTGCGCACGCCATGGATCACGAGAAGAATTATTCACTGTAGGTTACAACACAGCATGACGTATGAACTTGAAAAGCAAAAATTATAAATATTTGTCACTGTTAAATAAGTTTTACTTAATTTTGAAATATAACACTTTCAGGGACCTTGCTAAAGTACACCTAGTAAAGCGTAAGAACATGAAATGAGAAGTAGAACTTTAGTATGTTTCATCATTTATTGTCATTCAGCATCGTTAAATAATTTAATAAAAACTTTAAATCCGCTTCTCTGCACTTTTTTTATTAGTACTCACAGGTTAGTGTGGTTCATGTAAACTTGTGAATTATTCAAAGGAATACGTGTTTTTATGTTAGGTGCGTTGTAGATGACACAAAATCGGTTTAAATGTTCAGCTAACCATCTATTACATCCATTTTCAGGAAGTATTCAAAATAGTGTTTATATATTCGTCAAAATTAAATTCTATTAAAGAGTACGTGTGGTGTTTAAACATGACTTAGTTTAAAAATTATATACAAGTAGTGAAAGTTAAAACATGTTGAGGCACTGTAAAGGGAGGTTAATAGCAGTATCAACAGCTGACCTTGAGATCGCTTTTGAGTGAAACAGGTGACCTTGAGCATACGCTTGTTATCAACTTTCAAGGTCAGGAATGTAATAGTTACACTCGTATTGATTGAATTGTGTGCACCTGTGTAGCATGTATTAGAAAACGGCTTCTCTGGTACTTGAAAGTAGCTGATATTTATATATACGTTACTGTCGTCAGTGGAGTAAAAATAACCAGGAAGGTATAGATAGTGTGTTCTCATTTTACACAGTATGCAGTGGAAATTTGATAGAAGTCTACATGTGATATGCATTATTGGGTCAGTCTGGAAAAACCACGTTTGTTTGTTATTTACCATACTGTAGTCATATTTCCTCTGTTGCTCTCTGCTTTTTCTTTTTTAATGGAAGGAGTGTGTGTGTGTCTTGTTATGGGAAGATTGTATTGGTGAACCAGAATTTTATTTATAAGTACACAATACCTCCTGTGTGTGTAGGTTTCATGAGATTACACGTGTTTTTTCATATTCTTTTAAAATCAATGCTTATATTACAAAGTAGAAAAATAAAAGTGGTTGGATTAAGTATGTGCCCCTTCCTTGGTGTTTTAACCATATGTCAGCCATGTTCTCAGTGTTATGTTATGGTAACTAATAAATATGTCAGCCATGTTCTCAGTGTTATGCTACAGTAACTAATAAATATGTCAGCCATGTTTTCAGTGTTATGCTACAGTAACTAATAAATATGTCAGCCATGTTCTCAGTGTTATGCTATGGTAACTAATAAATATGTCAGCCATGTTCTCAGTGTTATGCTACAGTTACTAATAAATATGTCAGCCATGTTCTCAGTGTTATGCTATGGTAACTAATAAATATGTCAGCCATGTTCTCAGTGTTATGCTACAGTTACTAATAAATATGTCAGCCATGTTCTCAGTGTTATGCTATGGTAACTAATAAATATGTCAGCCATGTTCTCAGTGTTATGCTACAGTAACTAATAAATATGTCAGCCATGTTTTCAGTGTTATGCTACAGTAACTAATAAATATGTCAGCCATGTTCTCAGTGTTATGCTACAGTAACTAATAAATATGTCAGCCATGTTTTCAGTGTTATGCTACAGTAACTAATAAATATGTCAGCCATGTTCTCAGTGTTATGCTATGGTAACTAATAAATATGTCAGCCATGTTCTCAGTGTTATGCTACAGTTACTAATAAATATGTCAGCCATGTTCTCAGTGTTATGCTATGGTAACTAATAAATATGTCAGCCATGTTCTCAGTGTTATGCTACAGTAACTAATAAATAGTGTGTGTTACTCGTAAGAGTTGCACGTTAGTGAAGAAAATGCATTTTTTTATCTTTTTGGTGATCAGTATCTTTTTTTATCAGTATGGTGTTAATTTAAAGTATATATGATTATGTTACCTTGTTACAACTGTTTATGTGGTAGTTTAGTGACACATAGTTTGGAAACTTGGTATATTTCTTTTGTGTGCATGATTTATTGTTTGTAGAATTATTTGTGAGACTGTAAAATTACTTTTTATTTTTTTATTCACTGTGTGTGTATTAAACATTTATGGAAAGTCTAAATTGGTTCATAAATAAATTCAAAAGTTATGACTGGTTGATTTTTTCCTTGAGTATGTGTTGAAAAATTTATGAGAAAGCCAAATTGGTTTATAAATAGACAGGAAAACCAGGTACAAAATAGTTTAATAGTTGTTAAGTTGTCAAAAATTGTATCTTGTTTTGTGATTTTTATGGAGTTACAATTTTTAAATAATGATTTTGTATCTTCTACACTGTATGTGATTCTTTAAAGACTGAAATTTAATTCCGCATTGGAATGCTAGGTTGTTCTTGAATCGCATTTTTAACATGTAATACATTACTTTTTCAATAAAAGTCCACATAATATTTATTGTTTTTTCAGTATGTTGGCTGCCTGGAGGTAAACACATCAATGAAAAGTTTGGACTTTGATACTAGGTCTCAGATAGCCAAGTAAGTCACTTTGTTATGCCTTATTATTATTCTAATATTTCCATACAACAAAAATGCAAACTTTTTAATATTTTTAATGGAACATAAATGAAATAACTACAGTTGAATGATATCCATCTGAAAACTAGATTTTTTATAAGTATATTCTATTTGTACGTAGTATTGTATATGATTTTAGTTTGAGGTTAGTACACTGTGTTGAACTTAATCATAAACCTGAAATTTGCACTAAATTAAGATCAGTTGTGTTACATACAAATTTGCACTAAATTCAAATCAGTTGTTATATACAAAACTTCCTTATTTTACAAAATCTGGAGATTAATTAAACTTTCAGATGTTGATAAAATTCTTGTTACAAGAACATACAAGTATACTTACATTGTAAAATCATTAACTATTTAAACACCTGAAGGATTTGAAACTATGTAAAGATTTGGATCCACAGAGAAGTCAGTAACGTCCCCAAGTACTGTGATAATATTTTGTTGAAAACAAACTAAAAATAATAAAGAAACCTACTTTGTAGCAGTTTTGTCCAGCTATCATATTATGGATAAGTAAATCTTGGTGAACTTTTAGATTAGTTATTTTGAATAATTGAGTTATTAGTAAAAAATAATTTACAAAAACTTTCTGAATATGCTACTAGCACAAACTGTTGAACTTTTTAAATCCAACTTAATAGCATGAACTTACTAGAAATATTGAAATGGAACAATTATTTCACTCATTTTAAAGTTAGTATTAACTTAGCACACTTTTGAACAGGTTTGTTATCAACTAGTTTACTTTAGTTCTTTTATAGCCACATTTTATATGATGAATAAGAGTTACATTTTTAAAGATTTTAGATTATAAATACTTCAATAATAACAAACTCTTTTTCTTCATTATCAAAGTAAATAATGTATCACGACTATTTTTTCTCGTAGGGAATGTATTAACCGAGTTTGTGAAGCTGCTGGTCTTAAGACAGTTGACAAAAAACGAAAAGTAAGTTTTTTGTAGTATTTTTATTCATAGGTTAGTTATTGTACATTTATCAGCATTATTTTAAGCTAGTAGTTGATTGAAAATAAGAAAAAGACAATACAGATGACAAAAGTTCATTGGATGTCTTATATTGTTACTATCTTTAATTTTTAAATTATTCATATTCCAAGCTATTTGACAAAATGCTTAACCTCTTGCAAAAGTGCTAAAACTTACATCATTTAACTTTTACGGAAGTATGTGAAGAAACTTCTTGAGTTTGGTTTAGATTTTTTTTTAAGCAGTACATGTATAAATATGTCTAATATTAGTAGATATGTTTATTCATTGTTTGAGATAGATCTGGGGTAGCTTTATATTTGCTTACACTTTTTCACTTTAATTATGAATGTCTAGGTTTTGATACAATCATCAAATAAATCGTAATTTCAATGTAATTTAGGTGAAGAACAAAATTACTTATATTTGGGCTTTTAACTAAACAGTCTCAACTATGTCCAAACCTATTACATTTTTAAGTTGAAACTATAATCTGTATATTAAAAAATCTTTAAAAATTGTATAATAAATTATTTATAACAAAATGTAGTTTATAATAACATACAGTGGAATATGTGAACGTATAATAGACTACAAATGACAAAATGAAGCTTGTAATAATATAGAATGAAAAATATTACTGCTTTACTAGTTTTGGTACTGAAATTACTTCTGTTTATAATTAGCAGTGTCTTTACTTTTAAATAGTACTTTACGAGTACCTGATTGTAGATGTTTCTGAATTTAATAAAAGGTCTTTATCCCTTTTTTTAAATATCTGATATGAAAAGTTAGTCAATTTAACTTCTTTACAGTGATTGAATAATAAAAATACTTGTTACTTACACCAGGTGGACAAAAGAATTACCAGAATGTTAGCAGAAAAACCAAACATGGATTTTGCTGGCTCTAATGTCAATTTGACAATAACCAGTTCCTACCTAAGTTTGATTGTTATGGAATCAGGAGAGGTAAATAGCCTAAATTCATGAATGAAAACTATAATTTATCAAACATAGTTGTTTATTTTCTCTCTGACTGTGCTTGTTCACGTACACTAGTTTTTATTCATTTACTAGTTTGTTTCTTGACTTTTAAAATGTTTTAGGAAAGAAAACAAAGCTTTCAAAATATGTGACTTGTGAGAATTAAAATAATATTCTCTCCACTTATGTGAACTTGTAGTAAAGATAATTTAGCTTTTGTGAACTTTCTATAAAGAACTCAAATTTAACTAAGTCTCTTGAAATACACAGCAAAATATGTTTTTGGGATAATCAGTCATTGTGGTTTAAATGGTTATTACTTTTATTAATATTTAAAAGATGCAATTTATTTACAATAATTGTGGAAAGAGAGGAGTTAGGCTTGATGTAGTCATTTTATCCAATGTGCTCTTGTTTAATCAATCAAAAAGTAGAAACCATTTGAATGAGCATTTTTTTCAATTACTTTTATATTTTAAAAAAGAAAATTTGTATTTAACTTAATGAAAACAAAATTTAAAAATACAACTTTTTTTTCAGGTTGTGGTAAATCACGAAATGCCAAATATATCATTTGCTTCAGGAGGAGATGCTGTAAGTATACAAGCAGAATAGATACAAGAAATATAAAGGAGGGTTAGATGTTAGAGTACATTGTGCTTTGATACACAACTTATCTGTAGTTGTATGATATAAAGATGATGGTAAAGGTTCTGTGATGTAAACCTGGAAGGCTAAAGATCTATCTTAAAATATGCATTTGTAAAAACCAATGTCAAAGACAGAAGAGAAAACTTTTTGTGAAAAAATATGAGTACTCAGAGCTGGGACACTGTTTTAGTGTTGTGGCAACATGCATGTATTAAAATGTCAGTTAAGATTTTTGTTTGATTAATAATGACAGTGATTTTTAGAATTCAAATATCAGGCATGAATGGAGCTCCTCAAATGTCTGAAAAAAACTGTGCAAATTCCAGCTCAGAGACGAACACAACTAACACTGGCACTTTACACTTGTCTTTAACCATTTTGTTTGTCCCCAGATTGGTCTTATTCAGTGTTATTGAGATGTTTATAATTCTAATATTCTACAGATCTCTGTAATACTCTTAATTTATTTTACTTTTTCCCCTGTAGGACACTTTAGACTTTATAGCATATGTGGCAAAAGACCAGCGGTATGGCCGGGCATGCTTTGTTCTTGAGTGTGGTGGAGGTTTAGCACAAGAAGTAATTACTACTATAGGTCAAGCTTTTGAACTGAGATTTAAGGAATTTCTCCGTAGGGCTCCCCGTGCCATCAATGTTCAAGACAGGTAACATTCATATTACATTTCTGAACCTAGTTTCCTGACCTATGCCTTTTTTGTCATTTTAAGCTCATTACTGTAATAAATAGTAGTGTTGGTAAACTAGTAACCACGTGTTTAAGCCTAGCTTTTAGGTGTATTGATATTCTATAAGCGCAAAGTGGGTTAAAGAAGTTTTTTTTTATTATTAATAAGCATATATTACTAGTAGTTCATACTTATAATAAGACAAAATGAATTTAACTTTTTGTCAAAGATAAAATAAAATGATCATATTTTGGATTTTAAAGAACACACAAATTATATTTCTGAAGCTAAATTATTTTTCTGTTTTGTACGCATTTGTAACTGTGAAATCAAAAGTAATATTTGAAATATTAGGCCAGTTCTCCCTTCACTGCTAGTCACTTCTGGAAATACTGAAACAAATCTCTGGCATCTTATGTTTTCTTTTCTGAGTGGCTTCTTCACGTTACTTGTGTTGTTGTACTGTATAAAATATTGCCCTTTCTTTACATGTCATTTTGTTAGTTCACCAGTTATAAATAGTGAAATACTAGAAGTCATGCTTTCTACAGAATGGTTCTTCTAGTTTCCAAGTGATGTGTGGTGAAGTATTGTGGATCATACTTTTGATATGGTCATTCATGCTTTAAGTCATTTCATCAGTATTGCCTTCTTTTATATGTATGAGATATTATGGTGTAATATATTAAATAGTTTTTTGTTTTTTTTAACTTGGAAACATTTCAAATATTATATTGGGAAGAAAACTATCTACAGTAGTAACATTTACATGCAAGAGATCCTTTAGTGTGCATGACTCACCAAAAGTAATGCTTAATTTTGTGATAAAAATGTTTTTTTAAGTTTAAACTTCTGCTAACACTGATATTCAGATTGTGGTTAAAGTGTTTATTTTAAGTAAAGTAATAGCAGTTCAACATTGCTAGCATGAGGTGAAATTGTCAGTATCCTGATGCTAATAATGCACTTCATTTCATAGCCAGCGAATGGAGAATTCTGTAATTAATGGTACCAGATCAACTAGCACTGATGACCCAGAATACTATAATGACCTGCCAGGAAAGATCCCACCAGATGGACCACCCCCTGTTCCTCCACTACCTGATTATCACACAGCTACACAGAATGGAGCAATGGCAGTAAGTGAAAGAGAACAAATTTGGCTGTGTGTGTGGTCTTACTAGTAGTAATATTAGGAGGTAAAATAAGATTGATAGCTTAGACTTTTAAACAACAAGAACACATTTAACTCGTAAGTATAATGTTTCACATAGTTAATAAATGCACATTACTAACAAGCTTTTGGAGTTCTCCAAAGATATAAAGTCAGACAGACAGCATTAACTGCAATTAGCTATTTGAAGTGTGGGCACATTGATATGTATCTGGTTTCCTTTACATCTGGTGTTAATTTTCTAGTATCTGGAGTTAAAAGTTGTTTGACATGTATGAAGATGGTACATCTGTCTGGAGCTTTTTTCTCTCCAAGAACATATGCATTTATAGGATTTGCTTCTTTTTGTCATCTTGTTCCATAGATGAATAATATTAATTATTAAGAGAGAGGAACAATCATGTAGCAAATGAAAAAAGTTGCATGTATAATGAGGCTTTAGTCTTCATCTTATAAATTAGAAGTGACAATGCTAATGATTTTTTCTTTTTTAGAACTACCGAAGTTCAGTACTTTTATTGATATGCAGGTTTAGTGTTTCATGAATACATCCCAAAAGTGATATAAATTCATTAAAACCTTAATCAGTGATGTCGAGAAACCCACTTGTTGAGAACTTTTATATGCAAAAACGGCTGTTCTGGGCCCAGAAAACACTTCAAATAGAAGAGCGAACAACGTTTCGACCTTCTTCGGTCATCGTCAGGTTCACAAAGAAAGGGTTACTGGTCGGAAGCTGACCACGTGTTTGGGAGGGGTTGTATAATTGAGTGTTGCAATGTAGAGGGCGCGGTTTGAATATATAATTTTGTCTATAATATTAATATAGGTATAATGGTGTTCCTTTATATTGGTTTATTTTGGGTTTGAGTTGTTGTATAAGTAAGGCTTCTTTAATTTTTCGTTTGTTTATGTTTGTTTCTTTATTTAGTATTTTAGTGTTTTCTATGGTTCGAACACTGCAAGTCAAATGGACACAACATAACCATAGAAAACACTAAAATACTAAATAAAGAAACAAACATAAACAAACGAAAAATTAAAGAAGCCTTACTTATACAACAACTCAAACCCAAAATAAACCAATATAAAGGAACACCATTATACCTATATTAATATTATAGACAAAATTATATATTCAAACCGCGCCCTCTACATTGCAACACTCAATTATACAACCCCTCCCAAACACGTGGTCAGCTTCCGACCAGTAACCCTTTCTTTGTGAACCTGACGATGACCGAAGAAGGTCGAAACGTTGTTCGCTCTTCTATTTGAAGTGTTTTCTGGGCCCAGAACAGCCGTTTTTGCATATAAAAGTTCTCATTAAAACCTTACTTTAAATGTGTACAAGATTTAGATAAATTACTATAATATTCTTACAAGTATATAAGTTAATTATTGTAACTTTCTGAAATAAAAATAAATTCCCCTTCTCTTTTGATGAAGAAAGTTATTACAGAATTATTTTATTTAATTACAGGCATTACAGTATGCAGCAATAAAGGAACCAACCCCATCATCTGCTCCTAAATCTTCAGCTGTCACAGAAGAAAAAGAAAGCACAACCTCAGATAACTTGATAGACTTTGGTCCTGAAGGCAGTGTAGTTCCTCTTCCAAAAAGACCTGAGCCAGGTGTGAACCATATTGTCTATGTTATTCTCACTTTTAGTAAATTGTGGTGTTTTACTTGTTGTATATGGACCTTTGCATATTTTTTATTCACTAGGAAACATGCTCAAATAACTTACCATGAAATTGATGTGCATATTGGTGACAAGTTATAATGGTTTCTTGTAAAGATTTGTTGAGAATAAATGACCTTAATTTATAAAAGGTACAATTTTATTTAAAGTTTTCCTAACAGAGATCATTATATGATATTGAGAAAAATATCATAAATCTTTAAACTTTTGTTTTCTACCAGAATATGTAAACACCACATTATGTATGGGAAGTAAAGTTGGAAATGACATACCACCTGCTGCTTCAAGTAACCATTCCCCAACTCCATCTCTATTGCTGCCTAGAGAACCACCAGTTTCTAGGGATCCTTTTGATATGCGTAAGTATTGCGTGTGGAGATAAAGAATGTATATAACCACTGTTGAGTGAAAACTAATAACATAGTTTAAATTCATGGCTTATGCTGTCCAATTTATTTTAAAATAATTTAGTTAATACAATTATATCATTATCATTGATATGCTTGTTATGATTTTAACAGAACCATTTGACAGTAACCTTCCATCAAATCAATATCCTCTTCCACCACCCCCACCTCGTCATGGGCCTTTACCTTATAACAAAACAACTGTCCAATCAGTACCAAAAACTGTTTCACCTGCCACTCTGAAAGCAGCTCTCCAACAGGAAGAGTGGTTTCATGGACCAATCAGTCGGAAGGACAGTGAAGCTCTGGTGGTACATGATGGAGACTTTTTAGTTCGTGAGTCCCAGGGTTCACCTGGACAGTATGTATTAACAGGCATGCGAAATGGGCAGCGCAAACATCTACTGCTTGTGGATCCAGAAGGAGTGGTGAGTATAATAATGTTACTTTGTGACAGCTGTTTGTATATTACAGTTATTTATTTATGGGGAACGATAGTCTCATTGCTAACTAATCTGATGCATTTAAAAGCAGTTTATTTACCATTGTGTTCTATAACTTTAAAAAACCTCTTGTTTTCATAAATGAGTTTCTTTTAACATGTACCAAAAATCTTGTAGGATAAACTAATCAACAAAGATGTGATGAGATAGTACTGTAAGACAGTATAGAGTGAAAAAAATATATGTAGTTTGAATTCCTCATTGTAGGAGTCTTATTTAAATACTTAAAAAAGGGTATTTTTAAAGATAGACTGAAGTGCATTAAAAGCATATTTTCACAGTTTTAACCTACATTTATAGGTAAGAACAAAGGACAGGACCTTTGAAAGTGTTAGTCACCTGATCAATTATCATCGTGACAATGGCCTTCCAATCATATCTGCAGAGAGTGCTCTTCTCTTGCGAACACCAATCCCAAGAACAAAATCAGTTCGTTGAGGTGGAGAACTTTTCACATTCAAAATTTCATTTGGATAAACAGCTGAGGAGCAACTAGAGTCAAATGTGGTTGTCTTACAAAGAACACTAAAAACTGACAGGAAGTAGTAGTCAGAAGTTGTTTTGTAAAGTCATCAGATATTTATCTTGTTGAGTTGCCAAAAAGAAAGTCTTGGCTAAGGAAAGAAAATTTAAGTATAAAAAGCACAGGCTTCCGAGCACACCATTTTATATATTACTAACTGTAATAAGCTTTTTTGCAAAGTATTGTGTTCACTTTATTGTAGAATGTCTGTACAGAAAATAAAACAATCAAATGAAGGTTTACATGTTTCCTAAACGAAAAGCCATTAAAAGTAATTGCCATAAAGAAGGCTCAAAAGCTACACTGCTTTTTTTTTTTTATTATTAATACAGAGAAAGCAGTAAAAATGTAATATTTCTCAATGGCATTCTCTGAATTTTTCAATATTTTACTGATGAATCTTGTTACCATCAAACACAGTGATTTATAAAGTGAGAAAATGCCTTTAGAGAAAAAGTTATTTTAGTGGTAGCTAGCTGCAGATTGCAAGAGCAGTTAATTTTTAAACATACTCCATTTGAAGTCTCAGAGCGAATCTGGGATTAAGGGTTGTTGAATTCACTACAATGGCTAAAACAGCTGATTATAAATGGATACTTATTACTTATACCAACAAATTAAGCTATGACATGCATGATCAGTGTTGTACAGATTTGTGATATTATGTACTAGAAAATAGAAAGGCTCGTGTCCAATGATAAAAAGTATAAAACCAACAAGATACTATTCTTTACTTAATAGTGAATTTTTATTAATATTTAAATTAAAGGCAGCCAAAACTGTCCTGACCTTTAGTGGTGGCTAGTAACTGCAGTTCTTACTTCTCTAGATTAAGCTATCCCAACCAACTAGTTTAGAACAAGTTCCCAGTAGTGCTTGTGCATTGCTACTACATTCCTAGGACTATAAATTATAATAAAATACTTTAACTATCAATACTGTACATGTTTATTACAAGAGACTAAGAAAGCAGGGTAAATAACTTGTTTGAAGTCTTAACATTTTCATTAAATACAATTTTTGTACTTAGTAGTATACCTTATCAAGTAATTATTTTTATTCTGTGGAGGTCATCACTTACTATACTCTCTTTTTTAATGCTAGTTTTAGCTCTAATATGCTGTAGTTTTAAAATGTGTATAATGCTTTGTTTTACAACTGGAAAGAAAATTATTTTAAATGTAAATAAAAATTAATTTGTATTTAGGGTTTTATTGTATATCTAGATGATTTCTTTGTTAATAACTTTAACACTGTGTGATGCTATTATTACTTTTTGTCTAACACTGTACTTACTGTTCTATCTTTGCCAGAAGTATCTATTAAAAGCATATCATATATGAAAAATGTAAATATAATTACTGATAGTGTCACAGATCATATATATATATATATATTTGCTGACATATATATATGGAATTGGACAATCATCTTCAGCTTTATCTAATTACAGGTTACTGATGCTGAGAATTAAATATTCTTGCACTTACAATTGTGTCTTTTTAATGGATTCAAAATATAGCACAGCGAAAAATTCTTTTTATCTTTTACACTTTGCAAAAGCAACACAATAAAAGACTAAAAGGTAAGATTATCATGGAATTTTAAAACAACTCCATTTTGCCTTGTTTTACAACTAGAATCCCAAAATATTAATTTTTAACACTTACAGACAATGCTTTCATTACTGTGTTTTTTATATAAGGTTTCCAATCAGTTCATAAATGTCACTTTTCTATAACTAGTTCCTTGTATTCTTTGGTTTAGTTCTCATCAAATATTGATGATCAATTTTCATGAAACTTATTGAAATACTATTGTACAAAATCTATAAAATATCACAAAAATATTTGAAAAAAAAGGTAATATATAATTTAAACAATACTAAGACATGAATACTTAAAGTGTAAAAATGTTGTGACCTTTTCTACCTTGTTAACTCCAACTGCATTCACTTAAGACTATTAATATTTTCCAATTTTGTTATTGGAAACTGAGCCACTCAAGATTTCCAAATGTTTCACAAATAGTTATGAGAAGAAACTGGGCAAAAAACATTGTAGCATGATATAGGAAACAATGCTAATAAGCATCAATACTTTAAGTACATGGATGTACATAAAATTATTTCTGTGATCCATCATTTACACAATACTATCTTATAAGAATTTCACAACTTTTGGTTCAGATTTCATAATTCCTTGGTGTGAAATGTTTTCCATGGGCTCAGCATCTACACTATGGGTGGTGTCCAACGGATCTAGTGTGATACACATTGTTTCTGGTGTGAAAGAAGAAAAAAAGAATGCTTAAACCATTGGACTATATTACTTTATAGTGGTTTTCACAGTTGTCAGGCAGTACTATTCATCTCTAAACAGTATTTAACATTTAAATTATAGCACTAATTTGAAAGTTTCAATTTTAACAAGAATTGGTCACATATTATTACAATAAGGTGTGAATCAGCTGATAATCTTGACTAAATTAAACAATTCTTAGATGCTAAAACATTTTCCTTATGTTAAATTCTGTATGGCAAAAGTGCTTAAACAAATACTATAATATCACCAAAGACCGAACCAATATTAATCCTTTCATTATCATCAGCAATTCCTTCAAATAGAGAGAAAATTGGAGCTTTCAGGCTAAAACAGCAGCCACCTCTGCTTTTAGCAACATTACCATAATCTTCCTACCAGCAATTTGAAAATCTTTTCTGTTACAGATATTTTTTATCATTGTTACTCACTATAATTATGTCTGTTTCACATTAAACAAGCTATTATGTATTTTTAACTTGAAAACTTATAAGATATGAAATGTGTTCAACATATCTTTGAACGAATACAAGTAATTCCAGTGGGAGGTAAATTTTGCTAACAAGTTGCAAGTTTATGTTCGTTTAGACATAAATCATTGCAAGAAAAGCTAAAATAAAGCTTTAGGTATAACTGAAATGTAAATTATCAAGATTTTTCTACTATTCAAACAAATTTTTATCCACTAAACAAAAGCTTTCATTGAAAACAAATCACATAACCTGGATTTATTTAAATATTAGAATCACTGATTAAACAGTAAATGACAAGTATGATGCTATAAACTTGGAATATCCAAATACAAATATTCCAACCAAGTAATGTTACAATGTTTAATACATCTTATTCCCCATAATTCTTTGAACACTGAAATCATCATATTTTGCAGGGAATTCAACAGTTTCCTAAATACCAATCTCTCACTACAGTAATACAACCTTACAATGTTAGAAAAGTTGCACAAGGTGTCTTATTTACCATTATTGTTACTTTCTTAGTTAAGCCTTATAATTACTGAGATTTTCTCCAATCTTGTGTTTATTTTTGGTTGTTCTTTTTTACCGAGGATTTAATTTTACTTATTTTTCTTCCTGCTTGTTCAGTGTGTTTTGTAAAGCTACATTAATTAGTTATGCTAGACAACACTACATTCTATTTTTAGTATATTATTATTATTTTGTTTTTATTACCTTTATCTTGGCTACATTTTAAATAAAGTAACATTATTCTTCATAATTATGGTGCAATTCAGTTATTTATTATTTTGTATCTTCATAAACAGTTCCCTGTTTTCCTGTCCTGCTACCTAACTCTACACTTCATCTCGGATGTTCAGTTACTAAAATGTTACGTAATTGGAACAATTTAACTAAATAAAGTTTGGTCCACTGGACTGACTTAATAACATAGAAGTGATGTTGACTATAGTTCTGAATTTATGTAGAAATGTAGGAAATATTTAGTCAACAGAAAAAGTCTATTGTACAAAAAAAATATCAAACATATACTACATTCGCACTAGAGGTATGTTTATGAAATGCCAAGGTAACCTCTACAACTTCCTAAATGCATATCTAATATTTTCTTTAGTACTTTTGTATATTGTATCTGGTATGTTCTCCACTTTAATGTCAACTGTAGGGGTAACATGAAGTACTGACAACTGTAATATCTAATGTATAATACCATAGTGAATGGTACTCTGTGCAAGTTCAGGGTGAGCACATTTTGACCATCATTGATGCCTACAGGATTAATGGCCTTTCAATGGTCAAAAGATGATGCTTTGGATAATTGTGTAATGTCACAGGAAGCAAGCAATTAGATTCCATGTGTTCCCATCAGTAAGGCGTGCTTTACTTCTTTTATTGTACTTTCACAAACAATACTGGTTAAAATATTAAATATGCAAGTTTTATTTTATAGTATTTTTATTATAAAGATTATTTTTCATTGTTAGCTTAGTATATAGATCAAGGACTAATTTATATTTAAGTTGGCTAAACCTGAGATATTATTCAGTTTAGAGTTAAAAATAAAACAACAACAAAAAACAGCTAACAGAAATTGTTCCCAAATGACGAAACAATGCATTCTAACTTTTATAATAATTTAAGAACCATATAATTAGTTATATTCATTATTCGGCTGATTTTAAGTTTTGTTTAATAACATGTTCTAATTAAAAATATATATATATATATTATATAATAATGGGATAACCCAGAAAGAATCAAGTATAAATATATGTTTTGGGTTTTAGAAAAAGAAATGTACATCAATTTATTTTAAAAATAGGTTTTAGTTGTATAAACAAAGAAGCATATTTTTGTTTTCGATACTTAAATAGTTTACAATTTTAAAATGTATCAGAGAGATAATAGACCAAATCATATAAAACTTTTTAAAAAGTACAACATACTACTAGCATTAAATGGATAAAAATCTAAAGAAAATTGCATGTAACTTGCAGTATCCCAACAGATGATCTTTTGATCTAATTAATCCAATATTAAATCTAAGTGGTTGAAAATATTACCTTCTTGTGGCTGCAGCTCAGGACAATCTTTTTTTAAATGTTCCACTGATCCACATGTCTTGCAGCTACCACCTGAAGTTAACATGAAATATACAACAGACAAACAACCATGATTCTCCAATCATAATCATAAGTTTTCATGGTAGGTAATATTTACCTTTATGACTTGATAATCAGAGTTTAATCTGATAATAATACTTTGATGTCTATACTATAATCATTAAATTTATGTAAGTTTATTTAATATTATTGTTACTAGAGTTACTGAAAATAATATTTTTATATCATAGTGAGTATAACTAAGAAATGTAACAAAATTTTGTTTGTTTGTTTACATAGGAATTAAGTACTTTACCTCAATTACACATTCAAACAAAATAACCAAACACATATGTATGAATAAATAACAACTTTACAACTAGTATAATTACTAGCAGAAAAGTCCTCCTACTGGCAGCTATTTGGGCTAGTAATTACTAAATGTAGTAATCACATCTCATTAGAAAACAATTTAAGAAGTGAACATTTTCTAAAAAAAAATTGTTTTTCTGGAAGATAAAGAACAGGAAAGAAAAAGTTCAGATTCTATTGATATAAACATAAATATTTTTATTTTTTATATAAAGGACACCACTTTTATATACAAGTTTTTTAATAACACTTCTTCGTACAAAATTAAAAAATTACATAAATAAAGATATAATAAAACCCTCACTTACAGTCCAAGTAAAGGTTGTTGTGAGAAGAGTAATTTTATTTAAAATTCTGTTCTGTGATAAATAAATGCTTGTTATACATACTGTAGTAATTTTTGTAACTGAGTTTTAAATACCCAGTGTGAAATGTTTTTGCTATCAGTCAATGGGTGGCACCACATTGTATAAATTAATTTGTTTCCATACATAGATAAATATATACATATTATAGTCAGACAGATATGAAACAAAATCAGCATCAAATATACATAGCAATAAAATTTCTTAAGGAAAAAAATTAAGAGCTTTTAAAACTAAAATGACAAAGTAAATCTCCATAAAGTTCTTTCGGTAACAGAGTTAAATAACTATAAAATATCATGATTCATTGAATATAGAATATTTTAGACTTCTGCCCTTCCAAAAGGGGTAGTTATCCAACTACCTATTAATATTCCACATTAAAGCAAGAAATAGAACTAACTGACCAGATCTATTTACCACAAAGCAGTGATATCATATATTTTGTACAATTAATTATTTCCTAGTTCTGTTTCACATAAATAAATGGAAAAGTCCAATGCCAGCAAGTAGAATGATAATCTTACTGCAGAAATGATCCGTTACATGTGTCTGTGTGCATTAATAATCATTATCCAGAGTTAAATGATTCAATTACTGGAAACTGTTGGGTAACATGACACGGGCTATTTTGTTTCAGGATGTTTTTCCCCCAGGAAAAGGAATAAAAACAAAACACCCTGAAAAACACAAGTTTATACTTTGTAATAGACTTTTGGTTTTGAATTTAAAAACACAAGTACTTTACCAATTATGACCTTCCACAAATCAGGGTATCCAGTTTGCATCTTATGAGGTCATTAGATATTTAATATTATAAAAAAAACAAAAAAAAATATCTAAAATTGTTTTTTGTACAGTTTTTGATTCTTTAATGGATATCTTTAGCTAGTAATTTATAAAAATGTATTCAGTAACAGACAGTACATGAATCCCAAAGAATAACAAACTACAACACTGATCTATTCAGAATATCAAAATATGGGATATTATAAAAATCGTAAAGACTAATTTTAGTCCTACCTTTAGGATAAAGACCATTGGGATTCTTATTGCATTGTCGACTTAAATGCCCTTGTTCACCACAAATAAAGCATTTAGCAAATGGAAAACTTTCTATGAAAATAAATAATGATTATTAAATCTTTTGGAAAAAACAAACATACAACAATAACTTTGCCATACCTTTTTCATTTTATAATTTCAAAAGCAACAATTAAAAAGTACATACTGATATTTACCACATAAATGTGTTAAAACTTGTTTCATTTAGTCTTTACCAAAAATTTTTTTTAATTTATACAACAATTGCAATAGAATATACATTTAATGTTTGTTTTCTTTTATGAATAAAGTTCAAGAAAATAATTTGGGCATTTTTGAATAACTCTATAAGGATTTTAAGACATACACTAGATATTTATTAATGTATATTGATCCAATTTTGATTGTTACAATTACATAAACTGTGAACACAAAAATATACAAGCTGTCCTTTATTACAAAAAGGCTAAAAAGACAAACAAAAACTTCAAATGAAATAAAAAATATTAAAATATGTATTGGTGGAAACAATTTAGAGTCAGTGGTTAAAAAAACAATAAAACAAAGTTAAATTCATTTTGATAAAAAGTTTAGAAAAAACTTACCCTTATAATCCAAATGTGTATTAACAATTTTAAAAAAAATTCCAATCAACATTTTACCTTTGCAGCTTTACCAGGGTTAAGATACTCAGTTATTTGATGTTAGAATATCACATAGTTGTGTACCTTAAACCTGTTCAAGCAACAAAGGCTAAATGTTGGTTAAAATAGAAAAAAAAATATATTTTACATATATCTGAAGTAAAAAGGGTAATTTTTCTAAACTTTTAATAAAATATGTAAATTCCTCAAGTTTACACTACAAATTTTGTAAGAAAAAATTTAATTATGTATGAATAATATTCCAGTTGCTTAAATACAGACGAAATTCAACACCATGTATTAGCTGTCTGATCTGGTTCAGATCAGATCACACACTTAAGCTATATTTAAGTGGCAACCACTATTTACTTAGAGAAATCCATATTCTGAATCACTCTGAAACTTTATAATAAAAATATACAGCATTTTTCTCAATATGTTGATAATAACTGTATAAAAGGTTATTGGATTTGGACCAACTTTCAACTGCACACTGAAACAAAAAATCTAAAACTTTGTACAGGAGCAAGGGTTGGCAATCTCTCCGATTGCTCGTTTATTTCAAAGCTGTTGTGCTTTGTATCACTAGCCCCTCAAGAAATAATAGAAAAGCATTATAAAGAATAAAACAGCATGTTTATCAAGTATTGGAAATCACATAAAATTATAACTACAAACACAAAATTTTATTTGTAAAATAACTGTAACAGATGTACCACAGTATCATAGAGGCTTCATGTTCTTTTGTCTGCTGGAACAGACAGGCATAACTCATTTTAATTCTTATAAGCTTGTTTCAGCTGCCTTTATCACAAGGTGACAATGACAATAAAACAGGCAACTTGGATATTACTTGATGCTTCATTTGACAGTACACCATGTTATTAGCACAAAAAATATGATTCAGTCCTAATTTAACAGGACAAACATTCAAACAAATAAATTATTCCAGCAACACAGTAATAACAGAAAGAAAATAAATATCTCAAAAATGTTATCTAACTGAGCAGAATGAAATCTGTTGTTGAACTGTCACCTTAGTGACTGAACAACAAGTCTTAAACAGGTACAATGAATGCACTGAATATCAAGTACTAAACTTGATTTTACAAATTTTCCAAAACACAGTTATGTTCTTGTTTAGACATAAGCAAATAAACACTAATAGTGATAGGTCTTGGAATGTATGTTTCAAGAAAATCATTATGTGAATTTGAGAAAATAAAAATAAGTTTGATTAATGGGTGTGTGTTTTCTTATAGCAAAGCCACATCAAGCTATCTGCTGAGTCCACTCGTGGAAATCAAACCCTTGGTTATAGTGTTGTAAATCCATAGACTTACTGCTGTACCAGCAGGGGACTAGATTAATAGGAGAAACTAACTATTCTTGGGCCAATGCAACAGACCCTCAAACTCACTGGTCACATGACCCCCATAGGTGTAACAAATGAAAAATCATACATTTTGATAAAAAGAGTATTATGTAAATGTCGTGTAAATGTTTTGTAAGCGACAACGTGTTGTGTTGTTTAAATTTTCATTTCTATTATTTATATTTCCATATTTATATTATTGTTTCAAGGTTTAAACTAATAAAATATGTTGTCATTCATTTACAATAACATTTAGAATTTTCTAGAATTAGGTAGACCAATCATATGTATTTAATTGAAATGCTGGCGGCCTAGTGTCTAGACGACAAGTCTCGTGCAAGAACGGACATGCGCGGATTTCTCTGGAATGTTGGGAAATTACGCGATGTTTCGAGAAGTCTAGGCCTACAAATATATAAACAGACGAAGATGCGAGAAAGAAGAGTCATCAGTTTTTATTCGAAGAAAAGAATAAGAAGAGTCATTAGTTTTTATTCGAAGAAGAGAAGAGTCAGTCATTAGTTTATATTCAATTAAAAAAAATGTCTTTGTTCGAGGAAGTTCCCTGCTGCATAAATATTAAGGCCAATTGATGTGACGTGATCAGCCGCAGCCAATGATGGCTAAGTGGAACATGATGTGATGAATCATACGAGTGGGGCCGAACTCCTGAGCCTGACTCACCGAATCCCTGTAGTTCTATTGAACCCTGGTTAAGAACCATTGTTTTAAGGCATTAAAATATGATTTATTCATAAACAAATAATTACAGTTTATTTTTAAAAGTCTTATGCGTATGTTTTGTTTGTTTTTTGGAAATTCGCACAAAGCTACTCGAGGGCTATCTGTGCTAGCCGTCCCTAATTTTGCAGTGTAAGACTAGAGGGAAGGCAGCTAGTCATCACCACCCACCGCCAACTCTTGGGCTACTCTTTTACCAACGAATAGTGGGATTGACCGTAAAATTACCGTCACATACACCCCCGCGGCTGGGAGGGCGAGCATGTTTAGCGCGACTCGAGCGCGAACCCGCGACCCTCGGATTACGAGTGCACGCCTTAACGCGCTCGGCCATGCTAGGCCATCTTATGAGTAACTAGTCATATTAACACTATTAATATACTGTTACGTGTTTTTTTTTATGTTTTATGAACGCAACAGAAAGACACAGATAACAGCTTGTATAATTTATTACAACAAACTATTATATATGTAACAGATATAACATAAATTACATAACAACAATGAGAGATATTAAGTTACAACATTCAAAATTAATTACAACACAAAATAGTACTGGTTTCAACCTTCAAAGTTAATTACGATACAAAATGGTACTAGTTTCAACCTTCAATGTTAATTACGATACAAAATGTTACTGGCCTGTGTCAAATATAATGATCTAGAATGAAAGTCCAAAAGTTCAGATCAGAAATCAAAAATTCTATTCTAGGAGGTGAATTTGGTCCCACGAAGAAATTTCGAAGTTTGAATGGAGAATGACGAAGTTTTTTTTACGGTGTTTTCGATGAATGTTTCAACTTCTTGTTTTCCGCTTCGGTCTCCTGTAAAAAGTCCTGTACGTGTTGACTTTCAGTATAACCACTAATTCGAATGAATCGTAGAGATTGACGAAGTAAAATCACAGCTTCTGTAGATCTAGCTCTAGTCACAAATCAAGTTGAATAAACACACATTAAACGTTGAAAACTTCTCGAACAAAGACACTATTTTTTGAATTGAATATAAACTAATGACTGACTCTTCTTCGAATAAAAACTGATGACTCCTCTTTCTCGCAACTTCGTCTGTTTATATATTTGTAGGCCTAGACTTCTCGAAACATCGCGTAATTTCCCAACATTCCAGAGAAATCCGCGCATGTCCGTTCTTGCACGAGACTTTTCGTCTAGACACTAGGCCGCCAGCATTTCAATTAAATACATATGATTGGTCTACCTAATTCTAGAAAATTCTAAATGTTATTTTAAATGAATGACAACATATTTTATTAGTTTAAACCTTGAAACAATAATATAAATATGGAAATATAAATAATAGAAATGAAAATTTAAACACAACACGATCGCTTTCAAAACATTTACACGACATTTACATAATAGAGAGCTACACACACACACACAAAATATATTCAACAGATTTCTGCTTTTTCTCCCTTCTGATGATTTAAAAATACACTGTAAACAAAAAATAATAAAAGTTTATGTTTTTAACGTCCTAGTATTAATGCACCAACAAAACCTGCTGGTATCATATGTATATGGTATTAATTTTTTGCATATCCCTCATGCTTATCAAGATGTTATCCTTATGATGTATGAGGAGCCATAGTGGTGACAATCTACATTTAACACATGAATTTCTCACTATTGATTTATGTCATTCAGCATTCTATCACTTTATAGTTTTTTAATCCAACCAACTTTCTCTCAATATCTTATTTATACAATATTAATAGTGAGTTGCTGTTTTCCCAAAGCTTAAATGTATAAGCCCAATAAATGATCTTTAAGAAAACATTAAAGTAATAAGGGTGGCCATTGGTTATATATCTTGTTTACTACAGTAACACTCCAAAGCTAAAAATATAAAACATTACACATTATGGCTCCAAAATATGACCTTGTCCAGCACACTAACTACCAAGCCATAACTCTTACAACTAAATAATACATTTGTTAACATACCTTTCCCTGATGTTCTTGCTGGACATTTACTAATCATGTGTTCTGTTGAGCCACAAATGAAACAGATGGATGTTCCCTGTTCCATGTCTTTCTCTAAAATTGGACATTGTGCTACCAAATGACCTGGTTTTCTACATCGGAAACAAACCTATTAAAAATGTTAAGCACATGTGACCAGCTGTTACTCACGAAAAAAAAAAAAAGCATAAAAACCTTGAAACTGAGAGACAGAACAAAAAAAAAATAGATGATAATATTTTTAATATACTTAGAAGAGGTAAAATTACCTATTCCCAGTGATGGGAAAAGTTTAAGTTAATCTGTTATTTCATGGACATTAAAAAGGCTGTGTTGTACTCTTTGATTTCAGTCAAAGCCAATGCATCAAGCTACTTTTCCCACTCACTTCAAAAATTAATTGATGAGTATTTCAGTCATGGTAGAAGTGGCTAAACATTAGAAAATCTACATTTTATTCTTTAAATACATTACATTTTGAAATGTAATATTAGTGTAATTAATTCACAATGTAGTATATTTCTGTTTGTAAAATAAAATTTGGCATCAGAATTATTCATGTTTGTTCTTCTGTCATTTCAAAACTGAATGATAGACTCTGCTTGTGGGTGCAGCTATTCAATTGGGAGACAGACGAATCCTCAGACAGAAACCGTGGTTTCAAATATACAGGGTGTCCCAGAAGTCGCGCACCATACGTACATATAATAATGTCAAAGGATTAGCACTGCAACCCTCAACAAAGTAAAAGACAGTTTTATAAAGAGAATTGATGAATGTATCAAAGCAGAGGGTGAACAGTTTGAGCATCTGTTATGATTATTATCAATAAAATTGTTATTCATATTATTAACATAAAAATTTATATGGTGCGCGACTTCTAGGACACCCTGTATATTATTTTCTTATGTTTTTGTACTTTTAATTTAATCTACAATAGTTTGCTGCCCATACTCATAATAGGTAAAGTGACAATGTAGAACTTGGAGAAATAAAATAATGATAATTCTGATTTAATTATGAGTACATTTCTCGATATGATTAATGAAATGGGATTATTCTGGCTAACGCTGCATTAATTTAATTTGTATATTTGTGTATAAGTGGATGTATGTACACATGTACATCCAACTAACTTCTCTCACAGTTCTAAAACTGATACAATCAAACCTGATGGGGGATTTTGTATCCTTATTTACCTGTGGTCTAAGACAGGTTTACAGGGTCGTTCACCCCAAATCTGGCATCGGATTCGTGTTCCTGATATGTTATGATAGTTGGGTGATGCCAATATTTGTGTTACTTTAAATGAAGAAAAACATGCATTAAGCCTCTCGTGTGTCTTAAATTGCAATAACATATAAAAACAACATCAATTTATATCCAGTTTGTTTGTTTTTTACTTCCAGTTTTTGTAACAGAATACAAGATAATTTTATGGTTGATGTTACTGGAGCAGGACAATATTAACTGAACTAACTCTCATAAAAGTTGTAAAGCTTAACTACTTACAGGCTAGATGGTAACTGATTGGAACTGTGTTCTTATTAAGATCATTCTAGAAATGTGTTGCTACTGAATCTGTAGGAAGATGTGTTTTTAGAAGCTGAAATCAGTATTACTCTTGGTAGAAGTTCCGAGTTTGTAGCCACTGAATCTCATGTATCAACTCATAATGATGGAAACTTTGTAACAACATTTCATTTATAGTAAATCATGGCAATTTGGTTAAGAAAACCAAAAAAAATTGTTTTTAATCTTTTTTATTTATCAAAATGGAGTTAATTTTAAACACAAGTATTGTTCAGTCAGCATCAGTCACTTGCTGATCATTTATATTTATTCCCACACTATATTGAAGAATTTACCACTTTCTCCTATTTCCAATAATTTGCTTGGAGTTCTTCTAAAAATAATGTCTGATTCAAAACAATTATATTAAGCATCAGTACTTTCCACATACTTTTATCCATACTTCAATTTTAAACTATAAGTATCTGTCCTACAGTTGACCAGTATCATCTCCATTTCATATTTTCTTTTTCCCTCAGTCTGCATGGTCTTTACTGTTAGAGGTCAATTAGACAAAATATGTTGGAAATGTTCTTAAATCAAATACAATAAAGACAATCAACTATAATACTGGGTTTCTGATCAGCACAATCTTTGATTATCTAAGCTATTCAAGTTATAAAATGCTGCAAGAACATTCTATTCACTGTTATTCATTTTAAACTAGTGAATAGAGGAAAGACAAGTGTCTGGCAGCATCCTCTGCCAACCATTTTTGTTGTTTCTTGAAGTTTTTAAATTACTGACTAAAAACATTGAAACTGGTAAATGGGGCTATCATATAATCTGTTAGCAAATACCACTGGTTTCCCAGCTCTACTAACAGATATTTGACTATAAATAAAAAAGATTCAAAGTATATTTGAATTAAATATTATACCACTTTTCATATTTCTATGAATGAGCCCCTGTGTGCATACTTGCAGTTTAAAACCTACCAAGAGGTAAGAAATGAAACAGAAACCAATGTATTGTATACAAGAACAAATACAATTTCATGGGTATTATATGAATCATGATACAATAGTCTATGTAACTTATATGGAGTAAACCTTAACATTTAACATTCCTCATATGGGAGTTTTTCTTGTTGTTTCCAACTAGTTATTCTGTGGTTCAAAGTACACCTACTACAGACTGAAAGAAATGCTTCATGTAACATAAAACACATATACATACAGGATTTTCCATAATTATGTAATCATACAAATAGCACACTGTGCAACATAAAGTTTGTTTTTGTGTACCTTGTCACAGGGGTTCATTGGAAATGTGTATCGAGACAATAACTAATATATGAGAAAGTCACAGTATTTGAATTTTGAACTAAAACCAAGATGATCTTGGTTTAAACAAATTCACTGTATTAGCTACATAAACAGCTACATCATCAAACTATATAAAAATTACTTAATTTACGAGTAATATGCTAAGATAGGTCATACTTAGACTGTTTAAATGTTCTTAGGCACATTAAGAAAGTGCATGGCTACTAACAAAAATTATTCTTTTAATACTAAGGTCATCATTTTCCTATACTGAAAATGTATTTCTCTCACAAGATTAGTTATTTTCTTTCAGTGCTGCCCTCTATATGCAAACTTTTTCTTTATGCATGCCACAAGCCTTACGTCCTCTCCTCATTCAGATTAGTATATTTTAACATCTCTCGTGCAAATTACCATGTATCATCCATCAACTAATAGTAGTATAGCATGCTCACTTGAACATGTGGCTGACTCTACCATACCTTCACTTCAAAGTTTGGCAGAAAATGCGAGTTTTGGAAAAATGGAGAGGAGGTAATTATCTAACTGAAATACATTTTCAAAATATAAAATTACAAGTTCCAATACATTACTTTCCTCTTCTCACAAGAATAAAATTCTTAGGAGGAGGAATAGGAATAATCTGAGATCTGGAGATCAGAGGAGAGGAGCAGTAGCACTTGTAAGCCAAGTATACTCCTCACTCGTGGGTATACTTTGTAAAATACAAGGGCATAAGTCATGAGGTTTAGAGCGGCTCAGATGTGTCAGTCCAAACACACAAGCCAGCTACATCCAAAACCTCCTGTACAGGATGTCAACATCCATGTAAAGGTAGGATGAGGATCATAATGTCTTCACCTCCACACCAGTAATAAGGGATTAAGACCTGCACTGATTACTGGATGCTAAACAAGGATTAACATTCTATAGTAATCCCTGACTGGCCATTTAGCATCAAGACAATGGATTCAACTTGTGTAGGGACTTAAGTTGACTGATTCACTCAAATCCAACATGCCAATGCTGGGAACAGACATCCACGTAAAATTAGAATGAGGACTCCTAATAAAAAAAATAAAAATAAAATAAAAGATGAACTATGTTTGTAATGAATCAATTCAGTTGATACCGAACGTGTAAGAGGAAGCCATATTAAAAAGTTCGGTTGATAGATCAACTCTAGTGGTTGTGGATGTTGTTGAATGTATACATCGTATAAGGAGATCACATCATTCAGTAATGTTACAGATCAACACATGCAATAGTGTAAATAGCTTCTGAAGGCAATGTACACCAGCAAGGCCACAGAGTTGCAGAACACCACCTCTCTACACTCAACTTTAATTTTTTCAGATTCACCTCAGCAGTTTGGAAGTAGAAAGTGATAAAGACTACTGTATACATATATTACTAAGAAGAGTCAAAATTCATTAGACAGTCTAAGGCACATCACCTCTGAAGAAAGCACAAAGGGTGACCACAACATCCTATTTTGAAACAGACCGTACCAAGTTATTTGCTCTAGGAATGGCAGGGATGAGCCACTCAGTTCGTGATTGGTACAATCTGAAACATACATTATTATGAATGAATCATTATGAGGTAGATAAACTTCAAGTAATCTTGTGGAACACCCCATCTCTACTGTGAGTGTGTGGAGCCATAAACAACAGACCACAAGTCTATATGGCTTACAGTGCAAATTGGTCAGGCATCACTCACCACAGAGCAGAATCCATGTGATAAAAGGAAAGAAAGAAAGGTCTCTGAAAAACAAGGTAAATGAACAACATACAAGTTAAAGTCATATTAAAATCTAGAGTACAGCCACAGGTGGAAGACAAAATCTTGACATGGATGAAAGCACTATGTGAAAAAAAATTGTGGGAGACGAATATACGGGTGTGAAAAATTTCCTTCAATGGACAATGAAGACAAAAAATGAAAAAAATATGTTAGAAGATGTAGTGGCTTAGAAGAAAGATGAGATAAGGTAGAGAGGAGTAAGCCAAACAGACCCAATCTGTAAGAGAGAAGGTGAAAAATTACAAAGGAAGTATTGTTATAGAATAATAATATGGTTGTGACTAACCTAGAGGGTAGTTGCATGTGCAGTATCACATTTGAGGTCCCTAACTAGACATAAGGTCAGGACAAAGGTAAAGATAGGAGATAGAAGGTAGAAAATAGAAGAAAAGTGGGAGCAGTTCTCCTGAGAAGCTGCAGACATAGGAAGAAAGAATGTGTACATGAAACATCAACAAAGAATTTAGACTGGCAATGTCTGCAGGCCAAAAGATGAAGGAAATATGTCTTTAGGCCAAAAGATGAAGGAAATATGTCTTTAGAGACAAATGAAACAAGAAGTAATTCAAAGGAAGGTAAAGTAAGAACATGTAAGACCACATTAACCAATCTAAAAGGGGAGGATGACTTGAAGGCTTTTGAATTCAGACGGAATGTTCAAGAAAAGTGAAAACAGGGTAAGTAAAAGTCCTACAATAGCCCAAAAAAGCATAAGGTATGGAAGAGGGCCAACTAGAAATAAAAAGCAAAGAGAGAAAAGATCTACAGTTGAAGAACCAGATGAAAAATTCTCCCATCTGAGCTGCCAGAGATTAGTCACCAGGAAATTACCTGCCAGCTGACCAACAGTGGAAGACCTTCTACCTGCACTGATACACTTGCATAAAAGATTGACAAATGGAAGGAGCTAACAGGAAAGTGACTCTACATGTAAAGATAGATTTTTTTGTAAAAGAGAAACAGACAGAGAAAAATGAACAGGTGGTAAGAAGAACAAGCTTGGAGGCTTAGAATCAAAGATTCCACTGGCTAATGGAATGTAATTAAAAGGACACAACAAGGGGTGGAGTGTAGCAAAGAAATCAAATAAAGCAATTCAATGAAGGGGTACACATAAAAGTATGTACAAGACCAATCATGGATGAAGCCATTGACAACCAGAGTTGTGGAAGATGTATAAGTAACCAAAAGAAAAGCACCTGTGTATTGAGACCCATGGCCTCTGAAAATGAGTGAATTAAACAATCTCTCTATTGTAGAGATTCAGCCCAGGTGTTAAAGACAATTTGCAACTGGATTGAAAGCACTCTGCACATTACAAGCAAGAAGATGAATGTGATAAGTATGAGTCCAGTACAGAAGATTTCAAGTCCAAAGACAAGAAATCTCTGGGCTGATTGATCAGAGCCACCACTGTAGACTTGTCTAAAAAACAACCACCAGATGGAGAAGGGCAAGAAAAAGAAAGTTAATGTACTGCCTAAATACTGCAAGAAGATTGAGAAAATCAATAAGCAAAACCAACAACCTTAAGCTTCCAGCTACCACTGCAGACTGTCTTTCAGGGAAGGAGGAATGTAAATGATGAAAAAAAGGATACAATGCAACAGTTTACTGCCAGCAGTAATGACCATACCAAGAGGCCTTGGTGAACTTAAAATGTCCATGGAACACAGACATAAAGAAGGAAGAGAGCTACTGACATTGTTGTTGTTGAAGATTTCCAAATGCATGGTAACTGTGTAAGTCAAAATAAGGACCTCTAATGTAAACAACCAGTCCTTAGGAGGTGTTGAGTGTGAATGGTCAGTTCCTGTTCACAATGATATAAAAAGAGCCATATGTCCATGTTATAATGGAATCATAACCTCAGAGCCTGAAAATAATGAGCAAAAGCTTGTGCAATGTGATAAAACATGAAGAAGCCAAGACAAATCCAAATAAAATGCCTGAAATAAGCAAGCTGTGCTGAAGGGATGTGGAGGTAGGCATCCATTACCAGCACTTACCACCAGGTGAAAACACCAATCTCATGGTGAAAAAGACTCCACGGTGAACTTGTGGAATGCAAGGAAGTGGCTGAGATGAGAAATCAATGATCAGCCATCAATTCCAAGTTGCCACTGGGACAATGAAAAATGGAAACAAAAGCCCTCAGAGGGACAATGAACTTGTCTAATTGCTTGATGCAAAGTTAATCCTGAACTAAGTGTAACAGATAGGGGCATGTCACAGAATCAAGGAAGAAAAAAGAAAACTCGGTAATGAAACCTTCTGCAAGAACCATTAGCATTTATTGACAATTGACAAAGGGAAGACAGCAAGGTATAAACAATAAAGCTCCAACAAGACCCAAACTTTTACTAAAGTTGTCACCAGTACCAGTGGTAATGAGTGGTAGTCCATCAATGAAGTCAACAAAAAAAGTACCCAGAATTAAAGGAACAGGGAAAAGTTAGGAGGAATAGGTGGCTTGTAAGGTTCCAACAGAGACAAATGGGCTAAAATAATGGTACATTGTCGTCAAGGTGACATCACACAAAGCTTGATATTTTCAGACACTATGAAATGACAAAGCTGTAAAACCCTGAGATATATCAATGGTAAAATGACCTAAAAGGTCTCAACAACAATAACAAAAAGATAAGGCCAGAGACAAAAATAAAGTATAGATTAAAGTGTAGGAGATAAAATTAAAAGTGTCAGCAAAAATCCCTTGTGATATTGGTGGAGATCCTCTGAGAGCCAATGAAAGGAAGGAAGATACCAGAGAAAGATATGTGTAAGACTAACAGTATACCAGAATTTAGTTGGCCAGATCAATACTATTATTCAGTTGAGAAACCAACAGATTACGACTGCAAAATAGTGTTGGAGGCATATCAGACTCACTTCAAATTAAATTCTAAGGTGAAAGTATATAGTAATGAACAATAAGCTTTTCAATTTGTTGCTCATTTAAAATGTATAGTCATAGCAACATTAACTAATTTTCAGCTGAAAGTTGCTACTACTTTAAAACATCAGTGGATGCCTTATCAAACAGGTTTGGAGAAACATGTCTGAAAAGAAGTTAAAACAAATTTCGGAAGCAAGGCAAGAAGGAAAATGAGGTCTAAACAAAACTTCTGGAACATGTGTAAAAAGATTACCTAGTTCTTTCATCTGAATGTTACATATGAAATGATGGATTTATTGATTTGTGACCATTTCACCAATGCCAAAGTGGATGAGGAGGTGCAAATTAGGTTAAAGCATAATAGATGCACATTTTTAAAGAAGCAGTGCAGTTGACAATCAAACTTGAATCAGTTAAAATCATAGATAAGTGACTAAATTCTCCATCTAGGAATTATAAGATCAAACAGTATAAAAGTATCAGCTCTATCTGATGAAGTAAAATACAAACCCAAAAAATTCAGTAAACTTTTAATTCAGAATGGAAGTAGTAAACCACAAGACAGAAGGCTTTGAAATGCCACTTAAAAGGACATATTGCTTGAAACTACTTTTAAATTATGTTAGAAGCTGGTAGAAGTATGAAAAAAAGCAAATTTATGTGAAGTTAAGGCAAGAATAATGTTGGAAATCACCCATACTGTGGAGAGGTTTACTATATAAAATGAAGTTTGGGCCATTGATAATAGAGAAGAGGGTATAAGTCTGAGAACAGACTTAATGTAGAATCAAGGATGTAATAGTAGACTATCTTCCAATAGCTTCACAATGTATGACTAGGAAATGCCCAAGTAGTACTTTATAATAGTTATAGCACTAGAGGTTGGTTTTCAAGTAAGAAAAAACATGAGTGCAGAGGGTAATGAAGACAGCCAATCTGAAGTACAAGAGAACAGAATTCGAAAGAATAGGTAGTCTAAACCAAGGATTACACTTCACAACTGTCTCAGGAAGAAAATCAATGGAAAAATAGCCAGATGCTTAACTTCAGTGAAGATTCAACTAGAAGAATGCTGTTGAGACCATTTCCAGTTTCTTCAAGGCTGGAACCACTACTGGATTCCAATGACATCTACTAGGAAAGAAATCCTTAGACTGCAAGTAACACTAAAGAAAAGAGGCCATCCCATCTCCATACCATAAACCATGGGGGGAAAAAAACCAAGATTCAATGGTAAGATAATTTAAACAATATAAATTAACAAAGAAAATTATTTCCTTGATCAAAATTAAGATTGTACTTCACATTTTTTTATATTTAAGTATTGATTCAGATTTTTACTATATATTCTTACATCTCTGAGTATGATATACAAAAAAATTAGGATGGTGTTCAACCTAATTTCTGAGTTATAATTTTTTAAAGTATCCTTTGACCATACGTTGCTTACTTGAAAAAAAAAACCTTCAATTTAGGTGTGTTACTGTGTGCAAATATATCCATACAATTGTGAAATAATTTATGAATCCCATTAAAATATTCTAATCAGCTTTTACCATATATTTTTACATCTCTGAACACGATCTTCAAAAAATTCAAGGTTGTGTAAAATAATAAATTATCAAATTTTAAGTGTGTGATATGTACCATTGGGTAAAGGACCACATTCAGGGCATTCAGTTCTTTCATGGCAATCAGGAATCAGTCCTGTATAATTGTGTAAAGTTTGATCTACTTGAGTGCTATGAAAAATGCAAAACTGTGGCAGATATTAGGTCACATCATAGCTTTATTCCTCACTCTACCAACAAATTGTATATGAGAAGGCTATCAGATGATGATGATGTGTTCACAGTTGTAACTGTTAGTAGTAGCAGTGAAAGTGATGCTGCAGCAGCTCAAATAGGGTCTAATGATAGCAATGACAATTATCAGCCAGGGAAAAATGTGGCATCTATATATGATCATGAATGGTATGTGGGAAATGTAAAAGATAGATCAGATGAACATTCCGATGTGTTGGTGTCATTTATTAAGAAATCTAGAAACAAACTGTTCTCATGGCCTGTAAGGTCACGTGAGACAAAAGCTGGATTCCTTTCCAACTTATTCTTGGTCTGATAAGTGCACCAACCATACAAGGCAGTAGTGCTCACCACTATGTTCTAAGTCAGAGTGATCTCAACATAATCAAACTCGAATTTTAGAAATTAATTCAAACTGTCTGAACAAAGCAATGTTTATTTGATGTTGTTAAGGCTAATTTATCACCAAAGCAGTTTTTGAAACATTTCATCGTCACGATTATTGCAGTTTGGTGTGACTATAATCTTTCTCAGTTATCCCCTGTTATAGCACTGTACTTTTTGTGTCTGATTTACCTTTGTATTTATTATATTATGAATCTTAAACTCAGCCATATCTGCATAACTGCAATGCATACACAATATATTTGCATTACCATGTGATCTAACTAGTTATGCCAATAAACTTGTTCAGAAATGAATTAATTCTTTGTTGTTTCTTACAACTTCATTATTTAACATTGTGAAAAACCAGTTAGAATATTTCAGTGGGATTCATAAAATTCTGACAGGTACTTTTCAAAATTGTATGGATATCTTTGCACCCAGTAACACAACTGAATTTATTAAAATAAAAAATTTATGACCAAAGGATAGTTTAAAAATTATAACTGAAAAGGTAGGTTGAACACATCCTGATTTTTTTTGTAGATCATATTCAGAGATGTAAGAATATATGGTGAAAATCTGAAAAGGCTGAATAACTGGTGACATGGTCAAACTGTGGCCTGAAGCAGGGTTATTTTTAGCTAAGTCATAAAAAGTTGCATGCAACTACATTTTTTACAGGAGATCTAATAGATTTTTAATTACAAAAATTGCTGATTTATCAACTGATATGTTATCGGAAATTAGAAAAAAAATTCAGCTTTGTATCATATTAGGTCTTAAAGCTATAGCTAAATAAATAAACTAATGTTTTTTACAATTTTGGGTTTTCAGGTGATTTTACTGCCTCACTATACAAATCCTAAGAGAGATAAACTTGGTTTGAGAACATTTTTTTAATTCTGTGAGATTAATTCAGTCAGTGTAGCAAATTTCAGCCTTAAGCAGCCAAGTTTGCCATAAAATTAATTTGCCAAAAAAAAAAACTTAAATTTTACAGGGCTGTAAATCAGAAACAATTAGAGATATTGATCTAATCTTTGGCAGTTTTTCATCACATGGGTATACGAGAACATGTGAATTTTTTCAAGGCATTCTGTGGGATCACCTGCAGCCCCCTGGATGATTTCACATAGGAATTTAGTATGTTATCATATTAAACACTTCTTTATTTTTTGTTAAATTAATAAACTCATGATAGCTATAACACATTATTACCTTCAACAGTGTCTTTCGATACTTCAATTCTTCTCTTCGTCTCTTTTGGCGAACTATATGACGAATGTCTTCTCCTGATAATCCTTTATTTCGCAAACTCTTCTTTAATTTGTAAATTTGTTTTTCAACTTTGGGTGGTAAGAGAATTATCCCCTTTTCTTGTCTTTTTTTTAAAAGCTGTCTTCTTTTTATTAACTTCTTTTTGTTTCGCAAAGCTTTCCTAACATCAGTTTCTATCTCACCTTCTTTTTCTTTTGTAGTTTCTTCACTAAATAATGTTTTATTTTTAGTGTTCATTGATATTTTTTGCTCTCCTGACTTTTCTTTGCTTTCTCTTTGTTTCTTGATTTTCTTACTTGGTCCATTTTCAACATTGTCACTACTTGTTTGAATAAATGCTATTTTATTTTCATCTTGGAGTACAGACTGACTGTTCATTCTCCTCTTGGGTTTTTTAGATAAGTGTGACTTTTTACCAGACTGTTTACTCATATGAAGTACTTCATTTCCTTTACTTTGAGAATCAGACACCTCACTTTCTTGACTCTTAACATTACACAGATTGGTTATAGATTTAATTGGTTCACCAGATTTGCAAGAATTTTTAAGTTTAGCTTTTCTTTGTTTTTTGACAATCAACTTGGACCTTTTATTTTTCTTAGAAACTTCTGCATCGCACCTATCTAAACTTTGTGAGTCACAAATACCAGTTCTTACTTTCTGTTGGTGTGTTTCATTCCTTTTGTCCCGAATCACATCAACTGATTTATTTTCATCATTTTTTAACTGAGATGATTTCTTCACATCTCTCGATCTGTAAGCCTTTGATGTATTTTCCTCACTAGTTATATGCCCAACAAATTCTGACCATGGAGTAGAGTCTGTAGGAAGCCGCTCATGTCTATGAGCACTTTTTGTTCTTGCCCAGCGAGTCATACTTACAAGTCAGACAAGTATCTAGACTGAAAAGAAGCCAACATCAATTGATCATTATACAACTGTCTAGTTTGTAATTACACTTATGCAAAACAAACTTTCACAAATAAGTATATATTTACTGTAATAAAAACAGTTCAGTCTCTTATCTGTTTAATACACTTAACTGTTTGAAAATGACAAGTATCACTATTTTAAAATAGTTATATCTGGTTCTTAAGTATAACATTTATCTATTTTACTTGATGTTGTGTATAAAAATGTTTTAGTATGCATGTGAAAAGGGAAGAGAGAAGCTTAAAACTTTGATAGCTTAGTTGTGCCAGACATCCTAAATTCAAACCCTTAAAAGGGCTGGCTGACACAAAATAGTTGCTGGTTGTTTGGAATATAAAACTACAGACCTTCAAACACTTACCAGATGGAAACACAAAAGAGCAAAAATTAGTTACCTATAATCTCAATCATGATCTTCAATTTATAATACATTAAATCACAATAAAGTTACCAAAGATAAACGTATGTGAGCAATACATATTACAACTTTTGTTTATTCTTGTTTGGATGTATAATTGAAAAGTAGGTTTTTAAAGTTACTTATGGTTTATAATATTGAGTTCTTGCATTGTTAAACCAAAAATAATTTTTCTCATACCAGAGTATATGGTGATCTTTTGTTTTAGTGTATAATATAATATGTAGTCATTATGGTTAACATGTTGAGATACAAATAGAGCTTAACAAGGCAACTGATTAATTGGTACAAGTGATTATATATAATAAATAATTGATTAGTTTCTTGTAAACTAAATAATTAATGTCATGAAAGTAATCAACTAAGATGAAATTAGTGTTTTCAACTATCAACTCAAACTATGACCAAACTGCCTGTCACAAAAATAACAAACTAAGTACAATTACATGCTTTAATTTTTATTGTCTTCAATTATTTCAAGAAGCAATTGATCAAAATTAAGATTAAAATGACAATCATAAAAAATAATGAATTAAGCAAAATTAGCTGTTCTGGTTACTGCTATTTGTAATTATTCTTTCTATTATGTAAGAACATAATGAGCCTGTGACTGGTGGGTCTCAAGTTCAATTCCTACTGCCCTTAAACTTTGTTATCCTGTCTGTGTTATTGTAAAACTACTAGAGTTATCTGGTGATACCATGAATATAGGAAGGGCAACTGTCTGCAAGCCCCCAACAAACAAATTCTTTGGCTATTGTGTTATATTCTTAATTTATAATTGTTTAATTATATTCTTTAATCTCATATAAGCAAGCATAGATCTTGGGAAGGAGTTTAGAGGGCTGGACCCTCTCTTGGCTTATTTTTTCATAAATTAATAACTATATTATCAAATGCTGTATAAGCAGATGCAGACATAGGAAAGCAGGTCAAGACCCCTCTCCTGTTTGTTTTCAGTAAAACTTTATACATGTTATTTTCTGTGCTCTATGTGGGGTTTGTCATTTGACCAACCTCGTAACCATTACAAAAAATTAGGAAATAGATATATATTATGCTTTTTTCATGCTGGAATGACTACATATTTTAATACAAAAATACAAATGTTTAGCTTTAATAGGTGAAGTCTCATAATGCTTTACATTTATTTTTTATTATACTGACCTTCCAGTTACACCTAGATAACATTACACATTTTGCATTGATACAGTGCATGTGCACTCATGCATCCAATGATATAAAACTGACCTTACGTCTTCCTTGTCTTGACTGTGTTTTAGTGGACTGGTATTTTGTAATGCACAGTCACATTTCAATTACTATACATTATACGTATATAAATTATTACTATTTAAAAATAAATCATTAAATTTGTTTTTTCTTAAAATGTAGAACAATAAACCAAGAAGTAAAGCAAACAATTATCTCTTCCAATTATAACCTGTGAACTCAGTTGTTGCTGGAAAAAGGTTGCTAAGCCTTTTAAAACTTCGTATGTGGAGGATATCAATTTCAAGATTGAATAGCCTAAAAATCATAAATTTTACAATAATTTATTAAGTTGAGTAACTAAAAACATGACCTATATTCTTAAAATCTTCATTTGAAAGAATGTGGTAGCCTTTTTGCAGATTAAAATGGCTGAGAAAACCAATATGGAGACATTCTAAGCTGTTGATTATTCACATCATATATTGAAGTAAGTGTATACAAGGTACTGTTTCCAAAAATGGAAAACATTTGAATGGGGTCACTGTGTTTGATTCAAATACATAAGCCATATCTTAGCAAAATAAAAAATATACGAGAACTTAGTTTATATTCTACTTTGTTAATATTAGTAATTTGAGTTCCCAATTTTTATGAAACTTTAGACTTAGTATTTTGACATCACAAACATCTAATTTTAAACAGTGCTGCATTCAACATACCACATGACTCTACAATTTATATTTAAGTGTGTTCTTTTAATATTTACTTTTATATTAAGAAGTTAACTTGTATACAATATTAAAGGTTGAATTATAATCTACAATGTGATTCCAAACTTATTGACATGAATTTATAAAATAGTTCGATAAAATTTTGAATGAAGTCAACAAATGTAATGGCATGGCTTTTAACCTGCGACACCTTGCAAAAGGGTTAATGTTAAATAAGTAGATGTAGATCTCTGACTGTTTGCATTTATTATTATTTTTTCAGAAATTAATAACTTTACTGTTTAATGTTATATAAGCCAGTGTAGATTTGCAACACTTTGATACCTCATTATGGTTTTTGGAAGTTAAAAAACAGCCATGTGTTTTTACATTACTAACCAGTTTTAAAAGAAACATACAATGTCAGTGTTTTTAATTGATTAGAGAATTAATTACCAAAAAAGCTTTTCTGAGGCTTTCTAAAATCAAGACACATGGTAGTATGTCATGCAACCAAAACAACTTGCAGGATACACTGTGTGTTATTAATAGAAGTGATAGTTTAGCAACCTTCCACTTTCTGTATCTCAAACTGTGGTAATCAAACTACTACACATTATTAATGAATATTCTCTACTGAACCCTACTTCACATACCAAATTTCAAGGCAAACTGTTAAGCAATACCTGATAAAAATTTCTCCAACTGCAATTTAATTCCTTCTTTTATTTTTTTTCTTCTTTGCACTGAAAATACAGGGTGTTCGGAAAGTCACTGTGCAGTTTTGTCTCTTAATAAATATACAAGTACACAGTGTTTTTCTGAACACCCTGTATAAATATCTTATCTGATAAAATACATACTTTAAAGTTGTTTTTCAAATTTGGTACACTAATACAATGTACAACCTACAATTAGGTGTTGAATTAGGTGTTAGGTCTAAGTATAAGCTACATGTGTAATGCTATTTAACAAAAAACATACAATTTTGACCAAAATTTTTGCGCATGCCCACACAAAAGGTCACACAACTGACTGTGTCTGAAATATTTACTACAGCTTCATCTGAGTGAACAGATGGAGTATGTTCAGTATTTTGATACTTGGATTAAACACAGCTGATTTACAGAAAAACTGCAAGGTGAAAGCATATGCAGATACATAAGTATTGGTTAGGCCAAGCAAACTACATCAAGTAGTTTCTAGCTCAAATTTTAAAGACAATCATACCAGTGGGCAGTTATTATACAATGCCTACTTTTAAGTATAAATTTGCTAAATTTTATGAAATCCTCCCAATTAAAGATTGTTTAATGTCATACAATATTAGCTTAAGCAATTAGCATATATAATGATACTTGATATGGCTGTACCAAGTGCACACGAGTGATGATAAGCAACTTATTTCCCTTGATTGGTTACTCAGCACTTGAGTAATATTACAGTTATACATACAACAGTTATGGCTTCAAGAATATCAAACTAGGGGTGTTAGATTAGACACATGAATGTTTTCAAAAAGTTTTTAACATTTAAACATTAATAAATCAATTAAAAACATTGAAAAAGGCTGTTACTTTCTTGTGCACATAGGTTTATATATATATAAAGAAGTAACATGAAAAATAATTGCATTTGGGACATGATAAAGACCTGTTTCAATTACACAGTGAGGATTAATCACATTATTAGAGAAATAGCACACTGGTTGTAAAACTGTCTCATTTCTGCAGAGCTGCAAAGATTTTTGCTTATAAACAAAACAACGCACTTGTAAATTTATTTTAGAATTTTCATGTCCATCTCAAAGAATAACTTTATCTTTGCTACGATCCTATAACAATATATTATATATTATCCACTTCTTGAATTTCAGGTACTTCCCATAATTTTTTACATGCCTTGATTGAAACCTCACTATGATGCCATTTTAAGTAGTTTGATCATTTACTAACAAAATACAGCTTTCAAAACAGCTATGAAGAATATTTTAATATTAGTGGATAGAGCACGATATAGACCATCATGTAATAAATAGTTTGTTGGTTTAATATTTTCATTCATAATCCTTGTACATACTCCTTTCATATTTGTTTACTTGCAAATTATGAGAGTATTTATGTGTTAGTTTACATTTGAAAGATGCAGAAATACTCTTCAATGAGAAGACATCAGATAACCTTGGGTAAGGCAAACTTTATATTATAAAAAATGGATTGAAATGGGGAACAAATAATTTACTGAGACACAGAAATAAAGAAGTCACATAACTGGAGACTGTTTACAGGTTAATAAAGGTACTTTGATTGATGTTTGGTTCTTTACTTAAATATAGTATCTTTACTTCTTGATGGATATACTAATATTTTATTGAGTTACAATACTGAAAATATGAGTTTTTTTTATCCATTATTATATTAATGAGTATGGTAGACAACTAACAAATATTTTGATGATTTAAATCTTTACTACATGTTTTTATGGTTATACTATTCAAACAATGCACATAAACTGGCCACTTAAATATTTATAACTGCAATCAGAATATATAAAAATTCTATTGTAATTCCAGGTGACAATAAAATATGTTTTCAGTACTTACCTGGTTATTTGATTTATGAAAGATCAGTGAATAATTACTACAAACAAACATGATGACAACCTCATCATGTATTCTACCAATATTAGCAATTCACTGACCAAGTAAGAAATGCCACGTTAACTTAAAAAAATGTTTAAGGGAAAATTTATTTTCCAAACAAAATGTGCAGATATATCTTTCAGAAAAGGTCTATTGTATAAGTCAAAGGGTAAATAAAAAATGCTTAGAAATGAAAACACAAAACAATTATTGATTAATCAAATGTAATAAATTAATAACCTAGTCTGTTAATCAACTAACAAATACCATTATCACTCAGAAATGAAATAAAAAACAAAACAATAATTGATTAATCAAATGTAATAAATTAATAAGCTAGTCCGTTAATCAACTAACAAATATCATTATCACTCAGCTCTAATTACAAATGATAAATTGTTCTTAACTTTATGCATTACAATTCTAATGTACCTTGTTTGTCATTAAAATTTTTCATTTGATCACAATCAGTTATTTATAATACTCTCCACATGTCAAATGAAGCAATTTGAAATGGAAAAGTAACACCATATTTACAGCAAACACTTTACAATTGTGTCACCATCCCATAACACTATATCAACTGCACAAGTACATAATGTGGAACATATATAACATTTTTGGGACAACATGGAATTTATTGGTCTATTTTGGCTATTTCATCCTCCAAATTAAATTTAAATAATCTTTGATAAATCTTAAAGCCAGCCCTTATCACTCATGTACTTAAGTTTTTCTTAAACTTACTGCATCTACAATATGATAATCATATAAACATTTCTGCAAAGTTATATATTAGCAATTTCTGCAAGCTTGCACTTTACTCATAACTCAGAAAGTCACACACTGATGATGTAGAGGTAGAAAGAAATATAAAATGAGTAAATTAAAGCAAGGAAGTACCACATAATATAAATAATTTAAGACTGACAATTTATTTATAGACTACATTAAGCCACGTATATTCACATACATTGACAGTTTTAAAGTATATATAAAACTAAATAGTTTTATTACCTGTACCTTTCAAAATACTGTCGGTGTAAAATTTCAGTATCACTTTCACTGTCCCAGGTATTTTCTCCCTTCAACTAGGCCTAAAAAGAGAACGAATACTAAGTAGTATAAGTAGAAACTTAGGCAAAGCCCTTATACTATTGTCTAATACAACATTATTTTTATTTTTCACTCATACTTTCTGTAGATCACAAATGTATTTTTATCTTCTTGTGAACAGTAAATTTGTAGAAATCGTGGTGATAATGAAAATTGAACTACCTGACACCGCTCCTCATCAAGACCATTCGTAAGAAACCACACGTGCCATCTTTGTATACCTTTTTATTGTAAAATAAACAGAAAAGTTTTTAAAAATGAGAATTGTTTGTTTCATGAACAATTAATTTTGAAAGTATATTTAAATATTTCATGCCTATGCGTAACATATATGTACATATTTTCTCTTTTGGATTTACTTAATTTATTAATGAATTTTTTAAAGAGTTTATTTTCGTACATTTAATAGTGGTAATGTAATAATTATCAGACACCAAATGACCCAGGATGTCTCTGACAAGGAATAAAATTACAATCATCAGGTATTTTATTGTGTTCCTAGCAACAGAGCGAAATGTCTGCGGACGTATAACATTAGGTACTATATTTTAATACCCGTGGTAAGATTGTTTTGTTTTGTTTTTAATTTCGCGCAAAGCAACTCAAGGGTTATCTGCGCTAGCCGTCCCTAATTTAGCAGTTTAAGACTAAAGAAAAGGCAGGTAGCCATCACCACCCACCGCCGGCTCTTGGACTACTCTTGACTGTTACATTATAACGCCCCCATGGCTAAAAGAGCGAGCATGTTTGTTGCCATCGGGATTTGAACCCGCGTCCCTCCGATTACGAGTCGAACGTTTTAACCCACCTGGCTATGCCGGGCCATCCCCGTGGTAAGAAGGGTAGTGATAGCCCTTTCTGTAGCTCTGTGTTTAATTTTAAACAAACAAACATTTACTGCAATATTAGTTCCCCAAATATTTGTTCAATTATAAGACCTTGTATCACATACTGCATATTGTGTTTTTTATGATGAAATAACAAATTTTGTGTATTAGCAAATATAACGGTTCATAAATAAGTAATTGTCTTTTTTTTTAAATAAAATATTGATTTGAAATTGCTCGTAGCTTTTGTGGGCAATAGACCCATATGTTAAACATTAGTTAGTAACATCAGTATTTAAGGAACACTGTCTATAATATAGACAATTAAGTAAAATCATATCTAAAATATGCTTAGATGTTTTCAGATGTTATTACTAAGTTTTTACTTTTTCTGCGTGGAGGTGCTGGACGGGAATGTATGTACATCTAGAATTCTTGGTTTTGAAAGTGAGAATGAATACCCCACTAATTCCGGTAATGATGAAAATCATAAGCCTCTATCTCTCACTTGCAGTTGAGATGATAGTGATTCATATAACAGCAAAGATAATATAATACAACAAATCACAGTATATGTCCTAATACTTTAGCTTACTTGTTTGCAGTTAAGCGCAAAGCTAAGCAACGAGCTAGCTGTGTTGTGTTAATGAACAGGAAATAGATGAACAGTATATCAAATGAGTCTCGGAATACAGGTAAAAAACTAAAGCTGAATGTAATTTTAGATAAAACAGACATTATATGTTACAATCAATCTATATCAGTCTTTAGATTGCTATTTAACAATAATTTTGTGGATGGAATTTTATTTCAAACCACGTATATAATAATTAGCACAGTCAATGCCCTCCAGTGGCTCAGCGGTATGTCTGCGGACTTACACGCTAAAATCCGGGTTTCGATACTCGTGGTGGGCAGAGCACAGATAGCCCATTGTGTAGCTTTGTGCTTAATTCAACAATAACAACAGCATAGTCAAGAGTATGAACGGCTAGCGAAAATAATCCTCGGGTAGCTTTGGAAACAAAACAATCCTAACATAGTTCTGTTTCACATGAAAAGATAAAGTTGAATCTTGTAACCGAAATAGAAGAAAGTCGTAACCGTTGCTTACTCTGCTATAATAGAATCACACAACAAAGGCTTGTTTGTTTGTTTGTTTTGGAATTTTGCACAAAGCTACTCGAGGGCTATCTGTGCTAGCCGTCCCTAATTTAGCAGTGTAAGACTAGAGGGAAGGCAGCTATTCATCACCACCCACCGCCAACTCTTGGGCTACTCTTTTACCAACGAATAGTGGGATTGACCGTCACATTATACACCCCCACGGCTGGGAGGGTGAGCATGTTTAGCACTACGTGGGCGCGAACCCACGACCCTCGGATTACGAGTCGCACGCCTTACGCGCTTGGCCATGCCAGGCCTCACAACAAAGGCACGAGAGGCATTAGTGAAGACGACACGTTGTTGGTCTTGTATTGGACACAAAGAAATAGTACATGCATATATTTTTCTATTTAATTAGCCTGTGTGTAGTCAATTTCTAGTTCTTATAGCATTTGAATGGAATGGAGTGTTATATTGATTTCCTACTTCGAGTTGCTTCCTGTCTCATGTATGGAATGAAACATGATCCCATCTAGTAACCCAAAGCAAAATGTCCCTTTAGGTCACTAAAACATAGTGGTACACCCCAAACAATAAATTACAAATAGAATTACTGACCAATTCAAACAGATAGCAATATACCAAGTTTTAAAAACTCAGGACGTCTCAAAAGAAATAAATTTAAATACAGTAAATATCAGATACATCTAAGTGTGTTTGAAGCACACTACTTTCTTGAATCTCACTTTGTCATAGGATATGGATGAATGAACAAAATGCATCTATATGACCTCTGTAAAGTTGGAAATAATATCCAACATACATTTAGCTTCTTTATGTTTTGTTTTTCAAATAAAATATCTTTGAAGTAATTTGAGCAGGTATTCATATACTGTTTTAAGGTTTCACTTTATGAAAGTTCCTGGTGCCCACATCTGTGTTTCTTTCTTGTTATATACAAAAACATACAATACGTTATTTGTGGTATGCCCACCACAAGTATCAAAACTCAATTTTTAGCGTTAGAAGTCCATAGACTTGCCGCTGAATCACTGAGGGCATCACATATATGTACGTATTAAATTTTTGTTTATAACAAAACTTATCAAAACAACTCAAAATATATGAAGAAATAGTCATTTTTACCTTATATATCAGTGATTTGATTTTAGTAACTTAAGACTGTTCTCAAATATTGAATGATTAAATAGATTACACAGTCTGTAATATACAATATTAAAGTATTATATACAAAAACAGATTACACTTATGCTGAAAATAAAAAGTAACTGATGCTGTTTTCTTATGTTAACAGTTGTTGATAATTTATAGAAACAAGCAAATAAATAAAGTACAACGTACAACGTTTATCAGAACAAAGCTACAAATATTTTAATTACCGTCTCTAAACACACAAGAGTGTTTTTGAAAGGTAAGCTATTGATAATATCAATAATTATGTTTGAATTGTATACCGATAAATGTTTGGTTTATTGTTGTTAAACATAAAGTTACACAATGTGTTATCGTAATTTCTCTCGAACCTCCTATTTTCTTAGGCTTAGGTTCTTGTCCTCAGCGTTTACAGATTGAGCTATTAAATTAACCTTTTGATGTCAGTAACCAATTCTTATTACTGATGAATACTCGTTTAACGCGTTTTTTTTTCTGTTTATTACTTTCTTGTTTCTTACTCTTGTTGACTTTTAAGATTTAAGCTTAGTTAGAATGTTTCTCAAGATGAAGAATTTATGTTCAGGAGAAAGACATGCCCACTGGAGTGAAGTTGACGTTGGAAGACTTGCAAATGGGCCAGGATAAATTATCTCCTGGATACGGAGTCTTCCTCAGCCCTGCAGGAATAACAACGCTGAACCACAGCAGGAATCTCTCGGGTTCGCTCTTCTTACTTGTACCACTTCTTGGCCAAGTCACACTTTGAATACCAACTGCTCTTGAACCTCCTGTTTGGGGGTTCACTAACTAACCCACTGATGCTAAATTTCACCTTGGAGCGCCGCATGCATGTTTCACCGAAATGTCCTTCATACACTCTAAAATGTATTAAAGGATTGCTATTAATCACAAATCTCTATGATTTATCGTGTTATTCACGCACATTTGTTTCTCATAGCTGCTTAATATGCACTGGAGTTCGTTTGTTTCAGAGTTTAGAAATAAACCAAAACAAATGCTACTTTGCATAGACGTCAACAAATTTAAACCAATAGTCTAAAGGGAACGACAGCTGGTTAACAGCACCCATTTACAGCTTTTGAACCGCACATGTCTCATCGAATAATGCACCCACAGCCCCAATGTGCAGAGCTTGTTTATACCAACAGGCCGTGACTCATGAGCTCTCGGCTATACAATCCAGACCCATTAACTACTAAGCCACGCCCGTCCCTGATGATCTTGTTGGAGTTTTTAAAGCTACATAATGGGCTATCTATGTGGCGCTATCCTTCGATTTATCGAAATCGAATCCTGGATTTTAGCATTGTAAGTCAGAAACTTACCGCTGACTTGTCGCGGTGTCTTATGTTGAAGAAAAACGTGTATATGTTTCCTGACGAATAAGTGTGGTAGTCAAGTTTACTGATGTTTAGAAGTAAGATTGCAAAGTGTTCGCAAAACGCAGATTTTAGAAAAGTACTGTTGTAAATAATTTTGAACTCGGACTATAAAGGAAAGAAACACACAAATAGCAGCGAACAATAACAACAAAATCAGTACTGTAATTCACTTACTGGACGGCATCCAAAGTTTTACTATTCAGATCGCAAAAAAAAAAAAAAGACGTAGCTATAAGTGTGTCTAACAAAATTTGAAAGTGAGTTAATGTCTAAGTAACTGGTCGGAGAACATTCAAGTCCTATAACTTGCTATAAACAACGAATAATTGAATACAGCTTCTGTTATTATGCTTTCATTTCAAGACAGCAGAAAGACATTTCGTACTGGTAATGTGTTTTTCTACACGTGTATTTGAAAAGTTTTGTGATTACATTTCGTTTTTACTCTTTTCTATCCAGGAAAGTTTTGTATGTGTTGATTACTTATCGCATTTCGATATGGCGGATATAATATTTGATAACAGAGATAGTAGATTTTGTTTTTCTTGTATGAGTGTGAAAATTGTGTTTTGTTTTATTTGTTTTTTTTACTTTCGCACAAAGCTACTCGAGAGCTATCTGTGCTAGCCGTCCCTAATTCAGCAGTGTAAGACTAGAGGGAAGACAGCTAGTCATCACCACCCACCGCCAACTCTTGGGCTACTCTTTTACCAACGAAAAGTGGGATTGACTGTCACATTATAAAACCCCCACGGCTGTGAGGGCGAGCATGATTGGTGCGACCGGGATTCGAACTCGCGACCGTCGGATTACAAGTCGCACGCCTTACGCGCTTCACCATGAAAATAATTGTGAAGACGTTTTCCTAGGTTAGAGTGGTGAGAAGATCAGTTAGAAGACAATAATGCTTTAAGTTGCCAATCTGTTGGGCAGGTTGATTAACTGTGTTTATACTTTGTGTTATCTGTTTTGTTTCTTCACATCTTTGCTTATTCAAGGTTATCGTATTTGTGATTGAAGCAAGCGTGTGTTCTTATTCTAGATGGGTTTTTTTATTCGTGTAAAGACGGTGCTAGTGATGTATGTTGCGTACTGACCCGGCAAGGCCAGGTGAGTTAAGGTGTTCGACTCGTAATCTGAGGGTCGCAGGTTCGAATACCCGTCGCATCAAACATGCTCGTTCTTTCAGCCGTAGGGCCGTTATAATGTAAAAAAGTAGCCCAAGAGTTGGCGGTGGGTGGTTATAACTAGCTGCCTTCCCTCTAGTCTTACACTGCTGAATTAGGGACGGCTTGCGCAGAGAGCCCTCGTGTAGCTTTATTCGAAATTTCAAAATAAGCAAACATATTGCGTACTTGTATACAAGTTGATGTTTGAAGTGTTTCGTGCCCCCCAGTGGCTCAGCGGTATGTCTGCGGACTTGCACGCTAAAATCCGGGTTTCGATACCCATGGTGGGCAGAGCACAGATAGCCCATTGTGTAGCTTTGTGCTTAATTCAAAACAACAACAAGTGTTTCGTATTTCAAATGATTTCTATTTTTACTCTGTGATATTTCATGTAACCTTCATACTTTAAACAACCAATATTTTCTGCAAATACAGCAGCTTAGCTTGTACGTTTTGGGATGTTGTGAAACGTTGTTTTGTCTGTAATTTATAGTCACTGCTATGTAATCGTTGCGTTAACAGTAGGTGACTGACATTGCCGGAGTGTTACTTGCTGTATCAGATGTGAGTTCATGGTAATCATAATTTAATATAACGTATGACTCTTGTGGAGTTATTTTGATTAGACTTGTTGGTGTTTTTGTCCTGTTTGCGAGTTTTCTCCTTATAGATGTTGACGGAATATTTTGTTCCAGAAGGGTTTCTTTGACATATTCTTCTACACTGACGTAGACGCCTCTGATATAGAAGGTTAGTTTCTGAGTAAACTCACAGATGACTGTCTGTTATGTTAATTGCGGGAAATTTAACCCTGGATTTTAGCGTTAGAAATCCAAAAGCTTACAGCTGTCTCACCGGGGAACAATAACGAAGACTTTATGCTGCTATTTAAGTACCAGGAACGTGGAGTTTCACGTTCCCAGATTTAAACGCAATATTTGGCCATGTTTTTAAGAAGGTTGCTAAAGTCTTGCTTACGTTTAGTGTGTTAGCTTCCTTTTAGTTGTCTCTTTTGCGTAATCAATGAAAACGATGGATATATATATATATACATGTACATACACACACACACACACACACACATATATATATGTACTGTTAACTAGAATTTCTTGGTTTTACATATGTATTCCATCGTATCAATGGTAAATTTGCACACTTACAATGACATTTTTGTATCAGGTTTAAATCCAGTTACTTCTTTTATCAATTTTCTGGTACACCTTGGAAAAATATTGTACATTTAGGATATTTGTTTTATACGTGATGTATACATGTGTGTTGTGTTTACTGGGATACTTTTTGTTTCGGACTTCATTGTGTTTAGTTTGTTTGACTGTTGTAATCTTTGCATCATTTGAGTTTTTCTATAGTTTTTATTTATTTGCATTAGTGTGTGTGTGTTGTTGTTTTTCTGCTGAGATGGGTTGTTGGTTGTTTCATGATGTGTTTATATCAATGTTGGAGAGTTTGTAAACAGAATTTTCACTTATTAATAAATAATTTACTTGAATGAAAGCATTAGTACATGCTTGCGACCTTTCAACTTCCAATTAACGATAAAGGGATTAAATATATCTGGAAAAAACTTGAAAAACATTGTTCTAGAAGACAGTACCTCAATTATTACATTTTTTATCCTATTAGAGTATCTGTAGATATAAAATTTATCCTTAAAAGCATGTCTAATTGAATGCATTATACTGAAACTGAGTATGTAAATCAGCAAGTCACATGACAACCACCAAAGCGAATGGAATGTATCAGAATTACATTTTTGGCATTGTTTGGTGTTTCTTAGGTATTGCGACGACATCTACGACTTATTTTGTTTAGAAAGGATATGTAACAGACCTTTAGAATAGAAATATTCATACACTTAGATTAAACAAATGTGTTCAGATAAAGAATTTGGGATTTTTCAAGAAGAAAATATTCCATTTGCCTAAAAGTATTGGCAAACAAAGTAATATGGATCAACTTGGAGTACAGGGGCAATCCAGAAACAGACCTGTGACAAGTCACACCCAATTCATGGTAATCAAAATGTTGAGTGGGCGTCTTGCAACAGGAAATAATCCAGGAATACATAGGTCAATATAAAAACAGTTTATGTACCACAGGTTACAGTACATATTTTCATTGAGAAGAAATTTCATCTGGAAAAGTGACACAAGACATGCGAATACAAGCAGTTTCTATAAAATATCCGTTCAACCGTAGTTTACCTTATGCAGTGAAACCAGTATCCATTTTATTTCATTGAAAATTATTGGCCAGGTTGCTGAACACATTGTTAATGGGTTTCTATGTGAGTGTACTACTGAAATTGGCGTTTGGAAACCACTTTTTTAATACGATAAATGGAGTATAGAAAGCACTTTGGGAAGAGTGGTGTGGTTTGGATGTGAATGATTTATAACGGAGCCTATTGCCATGGAAATTACGCTGCAGAGTTATTGTCAAATGAACGGTTACCAGACAGAGTATGATGGGCCATGGCGATTTGAACTGTAATGTTTCAGTACACACGAATAACTTACTCAGTATTTGTACATATACCTATTTATTATAGAGAATAATAATACTGACAAAGTTAAGTGAATTAAAACAAAATTAAAAGGAAGGACTGCATTAAAAACAGCAAATTCAAACCTCTGACTAATTATATTAGTTTATTATAACCAAAAAAACGCTGCACTAGTTGAAAGTATCCCAGAGAAAATAACTGCTCTTCAAAGTAAAGAAGAAGAAGAAAAAACAATTAAAAACAGAAAGAAAAAGATGATAAATAAGGCAAACTGTCTGTGGGCAGTAACTGGTGATATAGATGTGAGACGTTGTGGACTTGAGCATTCGCATCTCTTTCTCCTAATTTCTATTTCTATATCTACTATTTTAATTTTAATTTTTATTGTTATTTCTCACTTGTGTGAGACTGGCGAATGCAGGTTAATAGTGATAGACGACGTATCCCCACCGCAATGTGTGTCCTACTTACTTAGTCACCTCCAAAACCTGGGGTACATTTTATATTCCACGTTATAGCTGGGATTCTTTCAATTTGTGAAGCGTTTTTTATTTTATTTTTTGTTTGGGCTTGTTTTTGGTTATAGCAATCTATATATGTACTTAGTATTTTTTCTTTCTTTTATGATGCATGACATCAAATTTTAATTAGTTAGTTCAGTCTATTAAATAATATTATATAATCTTTTGTGTATTTTTTTGCGCTAGGATTATTACACTTTCAATTACACTTCGAAAATATAGTCATAATACAGGCAACATGAGTGGACTAAATTAAAGTGATAAGGAAGGATTGTTCGTGACTTTTGCTGCATTTATTTAAGTTTTTAAATAATTTTTCTTTGACAGTGTAAAACCTAAATAAAAAGCAACAGTTAGTTTTATTTTCGTAAGGTGTCAAATCGTAGGTTTTCAGCATACTTGAGAAGACTAAAAATCATATAATTTACAATTATATTTGTTAGCTCATTTATGATGTCAGTTGAATATTTCAATCAATATTTGTAATCTGTTCAGATTGGTTTTTCTGTTTATTTATTTGTTTGTTTTCGGATATTTGCACAAAGCTACGTTCAAGGACCATCGAGTGTTTACTAGTCCTACTTTTGCACTGATAGTCTAGAGCAGTGGTTCCCAACCTTTTTTATGCCCCGCACCCCTAAAATATTTCAATATGTTCTTGCACCCCTCACAGTAATTATTTATTTAAGAATAAAGGTGAAGGTGGCCAAAACAAATGTTATCTCGCACCCCTGGTTGGGAACCACTGGTCTAGAGAGAATATAATAGTCAATAGCAGCAACCTTCAACTCTTTGGCAACTCTTGTATGAAAAGAGTGTGTGTTTTCTTATAGCAAAGCCATATTGAGGTATCTGCTGAGGGGGATCGAGCCCCTAATTTTAGCGTTATAAAGTTTTAAACTTACCGCTGTACCAGTGAGGAACATTATATAAAAGAACAGGGGGTATTAAGTACCACCTTTATAACACACCACCGCCCTTATTGTGGTAACTAAGTGATCTATAATTTATGTACGATATTGTACATAATTAAGTATAAGTTTAGTTCATATATTTGACTTTCTCTGTTATTTCTCGCATTAATTGATTTATGTAAATCATTATATATATATCATTCTTTAACATTTTGAGAGGCTGACAACATAAACTGAGCTGGAATCAGGGATTTTATAATTTATTAATTGGTTGAATTTTAAACGTCAGTATTGCAATGACATTTTACTGAAAAGTGTTGGGCTGTTTGTTTACTATTACAGTGTTGGTTCGGCATGGCTAGGTAATTAGGGTTCTCGACTCGCAATTTGAGGATCACAGGTTCGAACCTCCGTCACATCAAACATGTTCACCATTTCAGCCGTCGGGGCGTAATAATGTCACGATCAATTCCATTATTCGTTGGTAAGAGAAGTTGCCCAAGAGGTGGTGATGACTAGTTGCCTCTCTTCTAGGCTTACATTTCTAAAGTATGGGCGGCTAGCGTAGATAACCCTTGTGCAGCTTTACGCGAAATTCAAAAACAAATAAACACTGTTAAGCATAAAGCTGCATAATAGGGTAACTGTGGACCCGGATTTTAGTGTTACAAGTCCAAAAGCTTATCACTAAGCCATCGCAGGTGGTGGTGTGCTAGAGTATTATAAATAAGTCCAGTATAATTGTACAATCGAAAAACATATTTATGACTCTTTTCCTTTTTTTCTACGTTACACTACATATCAGCATTTAAAAATATTTTTCGTTATTTGTTAAGCACGAAGCTACACAACTTGACCAACACGGGTACCGTAAAATAGTGTTTAGCGTAATAATTTTTCATATGTACAACTGAGCCATTACGGGGCTTAAAGTGTTTCTTCTCACGCATTCGTATGTGTTCCCTAGCGAGTCGGGTATAAGTTTACTGGCTTACATATTATTCATTATCCGTGCCTCGTTTCACCATAGTTTGTAGAACGCAAGTCGCCCATTATGTAACTAAGCTCTACAAACAAAAGTCATTCCTATGTTCGAAAATTACTTACAAAATTATGTCTTACTGAGAAATATTAATCTGTGTATTTTATTTTATGCCACTGTTGTATAGAACACTTGTTCGAGACTGTTTATATCAAAATAAATCTCGAATTTTCCTTCACAAGAACACCTCTGACGACACTCCATGTATTGCCTTTCATGGTACTAATACTCTTTAGTAACTTCCAAGAAACCACTCTTTAATACATACATTCAGAATTTATGAATTAATAAACGTTAAACCTAAAATGTTAGCGATAAAATAACTTAGAATCCGTTTTATTATCGCGTATTTTTGGCTTGGAATAGTCTCAAACCATGGCTTTTGTTGACATTTATTCCCGAACCCGTATTGCTAGTGTTGTTTTGTAGGCCGGGTTCTTTACAGTAGGTGTCTGTGATTCTTTTGTCGATACATTTCAGTACTAAACGGCCCGGCATGACCAGGTGGGTTAAGCTGTTCGACTCGTAATCCGTAACCCTCGGGTCGCGGGTTCGAATCCCCGTCGCACCAAACATCCTCGCCCTGTCAGCCATGAGGACGTTATTATGTAATGCTCACTCCTACTATTCGTTGGTAAAAGAGTAGCCCAAGAGTTGACGGTTGGTGGTGATGACTAGTTGCCTTTCCTCTATTCTTACACTGTTAAATTAGGGACGGCTAGCGCAGATAGCCCTTGAGTAGCTTTGCGCGAAATTCAAAAAATAAACTCATTTGGTTAAAAGATAACGCCAATTCTACGGCTTTTTCGTGAAGTTCAATTTTCCCCTTCATTTTTGCCTACAATTTGATAGCGTTAATATAACTTAACACTTGTCATGAAGTGGGAATTTTTATTTCCTCACTATCTTTTCCATTTTGTTCATCTTCTGAATCTCTCTTACTGTTACCACTTTGCGATTCTATTATAAATTTTAAATAAATTTCATCAGTTCCTGTTAAAACATTCTTGTCAACGTTCAGACAAGTTCACGCGTTCATAGAATCATCTCTTTCAATCTTCTCAGAGTTTGGATTTCACTAGAATCGTCATAACAAACAAATTTTTAAAAAACGAGGGTATTAAGTAAATTTTCCCTAAATTTTGAAAAAGGTAAGATAGAAATTTATTTTATTTCGTGAGAATTATTTAAATAGTAGAATTTTGAACTTAAAAGACAAATATATTTCTACAAATCATGAATCTTATTTAACTGCAAAAATAATAACGGCTGAAAAAAGAACAGAATATATTTAACCAATACTTACTGTAACTATCCGAGAATTTATTGATATTTAAATAAATTATCAAGCAAACAAGAATTTGTTAATATTTAAAGAAATTATTACCGTATTTTCCGGTTAATAAGCCGAGGCCAATTTTCAGCTCTGAAAATGAGGGTTTTTCCTTATTACCGCCCAATAAGCCGAGGCCATTTTTAAGAAGTGACAAGTTTCTTCAAAATGATTTCTTGGTCTCGATTCAGCGTCAGCATGCATGTTGTGTGTGATCATTGGCGTTCTGTAGTAAAGCAGAACGTGTCGTATTGAGACAGAGATGGAATCAATATGTCATTCGTTATTGGCTCCACTCACTGTAATTAGGTAACCAACGAAATTCCAGAATTTTTACTCAGTAATTAAAATCACTAACCCAGGGTATAAATACCAGGGGTATATAGTGGGAGTTTATTATTGTACCCTCAAAAGCCAAAGATGTCTACACCTGCAAAAAAAAGAATGCGTTATGATGCTGCTTTTAAACTGAAAGTAGTAGAGCTAGCCTTAAAAACCTCAAATATGAATGCCGCTCGCCTTTACTGTGTGAATGAAAAACAGGTCCGTGAATGTTATTTCTATGAATACATGTCATTCGTAATGTATAGATTTTTTTCTATTAATAAAATAAAGTTTATTCAACTGAAATAACTCTGCCGTAACTGTGAGATCAAAGGTATGATTTTGGGGCCGATTGTGGTCTTCGGTATTTTTTGGTCCAAAGCTGGTGATCGGCCAATAAGCCGAACCCCAAAAATCAGGTCCAAAATTTAGGGCCAGAAATTCGGCCTATTAGGCGGAAAATACGGTAATTAAACAATAATTTATTAATATTTGAAGAAATTATTAAGTAAATAAGAAATTAATATTTAATCAAAAACATTTTTCCATCTTATTCAGGTTTCAATCCTACTTGTAGATAGATGAAGTAGGTGAAAAAGAGTTAACGTCCTTTAAAGGGCCTTTTATAAGAGAAATCTTAAGATAATGCTGCAAAATTTTTATATTTCCGGCTTGTACAGATTTTCGCCCTCTGCAGTTTCTGGCTTAGATAGGTTTTGCTGTATTTATTTTACTTTACAAATTCACACCTTTCCTCCCGAACAACATTAGCAGTTTTGCATACCGATTGGGCTTCGCACAATATATGTGTTGGCTTTTGACCTCACAAATTAGAAAACCCATTTTCAAGGATTCTGTGCTGGGCCTGAATTGAGTATTTGCAATATTGTTAAAATGTAAAGAAGAATGAAATGCAATCGTAAAGCAGTGCCTGTTAGGAAAATTGCGCGGTACTTTTCTGGTCTACTTCTCACTCTTTGTACTTTCTAAATAGAATTTAAATAGCGCAGGAGAGGCCATTAAAAATAAGAATGCTGGGAATAGTTTTGAGACCACCAAAAGGTTTTCTAAAAGTTAATTCGAGGTAATCATTGTACTTAAAATGAGGCAAGGCGCTAAACTTTAACAAAAAGCTGGTCGTAAGACTCCAATTATCATGTTCTCCTTTCAAGGGCGTAGCCAATACTACAGAGTGGGGGCACTTTTTCCGAAAAATAATGTTGGCTATTTCTTTTACACAAATACTTTAAGTGATTTATATGAAAGTCAAGTATTCATTTATTATTTCTTAAATCAGAAGATAATTGATGTGTTAGATCTTTTAGAATTTTGCAATTCTTATTTGGCCCCTATTTGTTTTTTTGTGATAAATGCAGTAAACTGTCGTGTGAAAGATATTTTGATGTATGTATTTTTCGTTTATATTTTTGCTAAATTATTACAAAGCATGATAAAAGACGAATGTTATACTGTTTAAAGAAAGTAGACAGTATTGTTTTGCTCAGTCAACCACAAACTTAAAATCACGTTTATATAATACTAAATCTTATTATGTCTATCATATTACACCCATTCAAACCACATTTAATTTATCAATTTGTTCTTTATCGAAAATTACAGATAGTCTCGGATTATTATTCAATCATGTGAAATATGTGTACTTACTTTAATTTGTTGAAATACGTGTACTTACAAATCATGTGAAATATGTGTACTTGCATTGATTTGTTGAGATACGTGTACTTACAAATCATGTGAAATATGTGTACTGATATTTATTTGTATTTGTCAGAAAATAAATATTATTATTAATTTTCTAGAGCCATATTCTCGATACGTGCATGCAGAAAAAAGTCATCTTTTATGTGATTATATAATTTTATTACATTCAAAAAAGCAGATACAAACATTTACTAATCAACATACTGACATGAAACTTGCTAGAACTATGAACGACAAACAAGATACATATATATTGAAACTGTAAACATCAAATTTATTCATATTATTAACAAAATATGGGCCATCGCTCTCATATTCACATCATTACTGACTATTATATTTCACAAAACCAAAACAGTAGCTTGAAATATAGACTCGGATAATAGAGATTTACATCGTATTTTTTTGGTCCTACGACTTTAATGAAAGTTACGGAAAACTGAAACAACTGTTTGTATCAACTTTTATCAACTCCGACAAAAAAACAAATAGGTGCTTATATCCAAATTTTTGCTGCAATATTGATCTCACATTCAGGATATTTTGTGTAAAAATGACGTCTACGTTTTTAAAACTATTGTTTACTTTGGTTTCAAATAACGATTTTTTTGCTGTTTTATTTTATAGTTAATTAAGCACAACGCTACACAGTGGGCAATCTGTGCTGTGCTCACCACGGCTATCGATAACCGATTTTTAGTGTTATAAGTTCACAAGCTTTCCGCTGTACTACTGATGAGGAGGGATGCTAAGAGAACTTATAAAATCTAACATAGTACAGAGATATCGTACTCACAAGTAACGCACATTTACGGTTGTAGCGCAACATTCCAAAGTCAATATTTGAGAATAAAAAGACTTACAGAGTATAAGACTGTTATTGTTATTTATCTGTTCAATGTTTCTCACACATTAATTTATAAAAGTCTTTCATCTGTTTCTCTAATTCTTCATTGACGTAAGAAAGCAGAGTTTTCCAGATCTTCCATTTTCATTAAAATTTTAGGACAAATGCAATCTTTTATTCAAGATTGAAAAAAAGAGAGAAGAAGAAAAATAAATCCATAGATATTTTTTAACTTAATCACAAGTAGTTCCGCATCTTTCAGCAACTACTGTAGAGGAAAAAAACCAACATAATACGTTATAGGATGGCTTTTCATACAGCTTTTGTAAGTGGTCTAAGTCAATTCAATTTAATCTACACAGAAACATTACAAGCGTTATACTGTTGTTTATCTATTTGTGGGACAAAATGTTTTACATAACTGTGAATAAATCGTTGAATACGTAAATATGTAGATTGTTATTACACGCGACTGCTTAAATGCACGCGCATGTTCATAGAATACACTGAAAGCAGCAGAAGTCAACCACACACTTCGTATTCATCCCCTCATAAAAAAATCTTCCTTTTTTTAAATTACTAAACTATTTTATGTTGTCATAAATTTTCTTAACAGTCTTGGATGGTCCCTTACCATTTATCGTTTTTGTTAGTCAGTTTATTTATTTGTCCGTTAAACACAAAGATACACAATGGACTACCTGTGGCCTACCACAGGTATCGAAATCCAGTTTTTAGAGGTATAGGTTATACAAGTTAGTTCATTGCTTGATTATGTAAAAAACAATAGTCAGTTTTATTGGTTTTTGTTGTACCCAATAAATATATTTTGCATATTTTTTTATTTAAATTTTCTCGTTATTATGTATACAGGTCAACTGGTGTTTGACTAAAATAATATATTTTTTTTGTAATTGCTTAAAGTTTTTCCTCGAAAATGTATGAAGGCTAAAGTATAGAGAGGAAATAACTTCATGTTATTGGCGATATTTTAAGCTATCCATACAAGAGTAACGTGTTGCACAAGGTGTGTCACAACATAGTTCAAAATACACGTAACCAGATAAATTAAACAAAATATAAACAGTTGACTTTAACTGGGAGACGAAATAGGAATCTTTTGTTTTTGTTAACGCCATTTTAACCATTAGTATGAAATTTCTGTAAAAAAAAGCTCAATTTTATTCGGTATGTGACTCATAATTTCCATTTATAAATAGAAATATGAAGTATATTTCATCGGACTCCGATATTTAGTGGAATATTTACACAATAGAATTATGTGACTTATTAGTTTACTATTTACGAAAAAGTGGTTGGGCGGGAGTTGATTTAACTGACAACTCTGACATCTTTTCAACAGCACTTTTGAAACTTCCAACTGATAGAAAACGTTTTAAGTTTTATCTGTAACATATTCTGTAATAATAATAACTCTTACTAAATAAACGGAAATTTCTAATAACTCCATCAGTTTTCTTAACAATTTTACAAATGTGTACAATTTGGACGATTTTGACCTGCATGTTTCATAATTTTTATAATCACAATTTAATTGTAATTTTACTGCAATCTTGTTTGTCAAGTTAAATGTTTCTAAAGTAAAATTATATGTATAAACAGTTATTGTTGTTTACATTTTTTATTATTTTCATCTTGTATGTTTCAAAATCAAGATAATTGCTCTTCATACGTGACGTAATGGTGACGTATCTCTTCTGAGAATTTTTAATATGCTGTAGAAAATCTAATGATATCGTCAAACGACGTATCAAAATATTTGTTATTAATTTTCGCAGGTTACCAGCGATGTTCTCGTGTGTACATGTGTCGAATTTGATATGTTTTATTCACTTCTATCCATTAGTTCTGACCCCAAGATGGCCGTACAGTTGCTAGAATTAGAGTGCAAGCCATGTATGCAGGTTACTGAGAAATAAAATTATATCTCTTCAGTGTTAGTTGTTTTGAAATATAACTGAATATAGCTTTGAAAATAAATATTTGGTTTTGCTTGAAAATCTCATAATTATTTACTTATGTTTGTTTAGCTTTATACTTAAAAAAAAAAGAGATTATCTAAATAATATTAGTACATACCTCAAAGTTTTATAATGTATTTTTTTTTGGCAATGGCTAAAACCTAAAGCGATAAAGAGTTTAAGTTACAAAACATTTCTATAAAGTGGAAAAAAATGTTTTAACGAAGGTTCTTGTTTTCAAATGGAAATAATACCAAGTTTATTTCTCTATTTATCTTTGTAATGATAGGTGATCAAGTATTTCATTTATTAAATATACATAAATGTTACATATGGTATAATAATTACAAATCCTTTTATTATTACAGATTAAATGTTTAGACTGCCAAGTCTTAACTAAGGTTAATTATGATACTTACTAGAACTATATAAAATGAATACCCTATAATAACATATTAAAATTTACAGCTAAATATGTATTGTAAATATTCAGTATTACGCATTCTGAGAATTACTACTTAATTATGCGTACTTTCTTTCAATATTAATGACCAAACGCACAAATATTATCTAAAATTTAAGGAGGTATGTGTTAGCGATTAAACAATAACAAAATATATCATAAATAGCATATGTGTCTGATTCAACCAACAGCCAGTACTTATAGGAAACGCGCGAGAAATAAACGAAAAAAGAAATGAAAAAGGAAAACCTGGTAATTTAAAACAGCAGAGTCATTTAATTGATTATTAAGTTTAATTAACTCTATTGTAATTAAAATGTATTCAGTCATGATATAGTTAGCTTATTTGTTAGCTGAAGAAGAGAGTGTGGAATTAACTTTATGGGCAAAAACAAATAACACAAACTAATTATCAGTTTTATATCACTTTTATAAAAAAATAGGGTGGCGTAATCAACAGTTTATGTACAGGTGAAAAGAAGCATTGAATGAAAATAAATTATGTCTATGCGATTTCTGATAACAGGGAAATAGAGGAACCCAATAGCGTCAGGTTAATCAAATAAATATTTTAGATGTAGTTACATGATAAATAATTAACACAATAAAGCAACTTAAAAAATTCTGGTGACAAACTTTACAATATGTGTGATGTTATATTATTGCTTTTCAGAAAAAAACGGGATAATCAATTAACTGTCAGGAAGAATGAGTTAAGTTTGAATTTGCTTTTTAAGCAAAGTTTTAAAGCGATTTATACTTTAAAACGTACATACGATAAGTCATCACACAATTTACTAACTTATGATTAAAGTAAGATTACAAATGAAGATTAAGCCATTAAGTAATTCAGCTAAATAAAAAGTATTTATTTTAAAATGGCTACAGAAGTGCAGCTGTATTTAATGTGAAATAGTATTTTAAGAGGGAAAAAGAAACAGTGCAAATTAAGTAATGTATGAACTACATTACACAAAACTAAGTCTTTCGTAGTTCCTCTTGTAGTTCTAAATACTGATGAACCTTTTTATTTTAAATTAAGTTTAAACAATGGCTGGAGCATCTATACTGTTTTTATAGAAGCAATAACATTTTGTGTCATGAATTGTATTTATACATCTTTAATAAAAAGCAGTAAACACTAAATGGCCCCTTAATATTACGGGTAATTTCACACGCTAGAACACTAACACAAATGTTCACATAAGCAATTTATTCGGCTACCAACAACTTAATTTGCGATTAACTATTATACGCTGTATTGTGGTGACGAATTTTACTAACTGAGATGTTTACGCAAGTTTCAATTCGAATGACAAAGATAAAAAAAAATAAAAATAAAAACACTTTATTTCAAACCTAATGACAAATTATTTAGTATTCTGATTTTATGGAACTAGTTTTTTTCATGTAATTATACAATAGTCGTCGGTGAGATGCGGCCTTGTTATGTGTCAGGTAATGTTAGAGGCAACTATGACTATACACCACGCTACTTTGCCAGGAGCAATTGTCATTATTTTACAAATTGGCTTCCAATACCCGTTTTAGACAAACAATGAAAGAAACGTTAACATTTAAATAAAAGAAATTGTTGTTCAAATTTTTGCCTTCACAAGAATTCTATTCATGCAAGTTAACAACAACAAAAAAGTACAAGTTTCCATGGCTATGTATGACCCGTATATCTCGACTGTGTGTTAATCTTGAGTAAACACAGGAGAAAAGAAGCATTTTTCACTCCAGTTATATTATAGTTTTAAAAATAGGCTTCATATAATGAAAGAATAACTCAAACATAAAGTGAAAAAATGAAGATTAATTGTTTACTTTCTATAGTACAAATAACCTTTGGTTTCACAAAACTGACGTCATCTGTCAATAACCATGTTTGATAGCCAATAAAAAGTTATGACACCAAGAATATAAAATTAATTTTAAAAGGAGCAACAGAAATACCGAAACTTATGTTTAATAAATAGAATTAAGCTAAAACATCCAATTAGGAAGCATAAATATTAAATATTCTTATTTCAATATTAGTTTGTACACAAAAGTAAGCTTTCGTCCCCTTTAATCAATCATTTTACTAACAGATGGCGCAATTTACGTCTCGACTTGTATACTAACTATTTTCAGATCGGTGGTCATTTTAAGCATATCACCTGTATTAAAATTGTCTGATTGAAGATTAAATATAGTTTACATAATTTTCAATTAGCTTTATATGTATATATACTTCAAATTATCTATTTTACAAGTTCAACAGTATTATGTTTTGATGGAGGACAAATATTGTAAATGTCGTTTACCCATATAATCAATTATGTATCAGCTGAAACATTTTGTTATCATACCAGTAATAAACAAATAATATTGCTACAAGTTTTTCGAGATCATCTGAAGATAAATGCGTGTCTTCATATGACCATCTCGACATCGATCAAAGTATGAGAGTCTATTTCATGTTTGTATTATGACCTCAGTGACTGCCTTTTAACCTCCAAAAGATCGTCGATTATTTCTGCAAGGCGACAATATTAAAAGCATTTTTATAAAGAAATGAGACATTTTCAGAAAGCTAGTCGCCGGAATGTGAAGGTAAATTAAACAACAACATAACAATAATATTATATGACCGGGCTCAGGTTTTACCAAAGGCCATCTAAACAAAAGTCCTTCTGCTGATCTGTCCCATGATTTCTAATATCGATTATGTTCCAAAGGATTCATACTCGACTTCGCCAAAGTGAACTCTAGAAGAAAAATATATTTAACGTTCTTTCAATTTGGTTACTAAAAGTTAATTTAGCAATGTACATGCCTAAAAATAAAAAAAAAATTCGATACCCTAACAAATAAATAGCTGTTGGAAAGACTTTTTTTATAAAATCACTTACAAAAAACTACTAGGTCGAAAAACGAGGTTGAAATTCCATTTTCTTTGGTCTCACTTATTACTACGCTTTTGATTTTCTCAGTGTTAGTAAGATTTACCAAAGAATAAACCATACTCTAAATGAACAGTGTAATCCTTTCCCTACGAGTGGGATCTTCTTAGAGCAAAAAAAAAAGACTGGTTATAAAGTGAGATCGTCTGCTATTTTACTCAACTATTCAAACAAGCAGTGTTTCAGACACTCATTAAATAATTAAAAATACGTAACTATTGCAGTTGTGGTGCTAACTCACTAATTTCAAAGTTCTCATTGTTAAGGTTTCACTTAAGCCATAATTAGCATTTGTCTTACAATTTCAGTTATAAGTGTTTGTTTTCGGATAGTGAAGATACATCGGTGGTCCGTCCACCGAGGGTAATCAGATCCTTGATTTTAGAATTTTAAATTCAAAGACTCACCGCTGTCCCAGCGAGGGACTTTTTTAGCTTTAAATTGTTCAAACTTCCCGTTCATCCCTATCAGTTCAATAGTAACAAACAGGTTATAAGTATATGTGATTCAGTCATTTCAAACAAAATTGAATAACATAATAATTTTCAAAATATTTTCGAATGCTACCCATATCTTAAAATATTAAACACGGTTATAAATCTCCATAGAAAACATATATATATATATATATATATATATATATATATTCAGTAAGAAGTAAGTTATGTATAATTAATTGTTCTTTTGCCACAAAGAAATGACATTTTAAATATTAGATGTCAGCTGTGTAAGAGTACTTTGTTAGTAAAGTGTGTACATAATAACCAATTGAAAAAAAAACACACAATAAAACCAAAACCAATTACTTTGTTTTAACAAATGGCCGTTACATGTATAAATTATTCTCGACAAAAACTTAGTTCAGGGTCAAACCAATTTTTGTTTTTTTAACGTTACTTGTTGTTTGACCCTTATTAAAAAGCAAGGCAGACACACTGACCGCTAAACGACAAAGCATTACACTGAGTGAAAGTTATGACACTCTGGAATCCTCTTTCATTAGAAAGTAAACCATCAAGGACCATTTACGACCGCAGACGACCAAGGGAAACGCGTGAGGGTGGTGCAACTGTTAACGCCCCCTACTGGAAGGCGACAGGATCAATATATTTACTCCAGTAACACTCTGGGGGTTAAATTACTATACATTTTCTGAAACTGCGAATTCTGAAGAATGTAAGGGGTCCTTTTATTTATTGCTTCTGCAGTAAAATAAAAAGTAAAAAACTCATACATTTTAATAGATAGACTGCATCATCTAACTATTGAACAAGCTATACAAGTGTGTGTGTTTTACAACCTGAAGCTTGTTCTTCCTTGAACTATGATTTTATATCCTGTCATTATCTGTTTCTGTTACTTTCCTAAAACATCGAAGACAAAAACACGTTTCCAATGTCACTTCAAAGTCATCTACACGCTTCTCTTTTCAAGTCACTTCCTATCATGGCAGTAAAATTCTCAGAGAGGAGTAGAAACGCTGTCCCACAAAAGACAGTCAAAATAACTGTTGGGGCCAGGAGACATACATGCACAATGTTTTGAGAGGCATGCCTCGAGTGTCAAAGTGATGATTTTACAGCCCACTCTAAAGGGATCTAATTAGAACTTCACTTACAGGCTCGGTACTCTGAGTTCACCCTACAAAAATTAAGGTGTTACGTTTTAGAGAAAAAAACAACAACAAACCGAACTAGTAGTAACTGGCGCGTCAGTTATGTGGGTTCAAAAGATACAGAGCATAATAACTGCTTGCAAAGTTAACCACTTGAATAGTCCGTCGCAGGGGTCGTGCTCTATTCAATCTAAGAACTTTTCGAAATTAGCCCTAGCCAGAAGATAGAGCATAATCACCATTATCATGTCAAAACACGTTACTTTTGGTTTTCAACAAAACTAGCGTACATTACAGAAAATTGTTACCATTAACTTCATCACAGGGTCTACTTTGCCTGGTTTCCAAGACAACTCCTATTCTGCAAGAATCGACCATCATTTCGCACCAGCTGCCGTAAGTCTCATTGTTTGTTGCACAAAGTGGGATTGCAGGTTGCCAGGAGCATGTAGGTGGACACCGAACACACCTGGGAAGCCCAGAGTTAGGGTCAATCAAACACTTTTTATTACGCCGACACTTGATGGTTTCACAAGTGGCAACTGCTAAAAAAACAAAAACACTAATTATTTCAGTGCAAACACTTACTACACTATATTGAGACATGAGAAGTGTTGTTTTGTAAAATATGAATGAGTTGTTTTATTTGGTTTTAAAGGATTTCATTTAAAATTCCAGCAGTTTTGGGCCCGGTGTAGCCAGGTGGTTAAGGTACTCAACTCGTAATCCAAGGGTCACGGGTTCTAATCCCCGTCACACCAAACATGCTCGTCCTTTTAGTCGTGGGGCTATTATAAGGTAATGATCCCACTATTCGGTGGTGAAAGAGTAGCCCAAGAGTTGATGGCGGGTGGTGATGACTAGCTGTCTTCCCTCTAGTCTTACACAGCTAAATTAGGAACGGCTAGCGCAGATAGCTCTCGTGTAGCATTGCGCGAAATTCAAAATAAGCCAATCCAATTAGCCAAACATTTTTATTCAACCAATAACCACAGGCGACATTTGTTTAAACACAAAACGTTCATAATTTTGACACAAATTGATTGAACTAAGAAGAACATCAAAAGACGGTAGTTAGAACAGTAATCAAAATTTCGTGAAAAAATAACAAAATATAACGCGTAATGAAGAGCAAAAAACCCTCGTCTTGATATTTCAATGAAATTACATCATGCACACTATGAGTTATGAATGGAACTGAACTTAAAACATAATTTTCTTAAATGATCGCTTATAGAGTTATCATTTAAAGATATTGTTAAATAAACTTTCTTACCATTTTGTGTATGCTGTTATTGACAAACTTTAAACCGTAGTAATTTACGGATGGCCGGAGATAATTTTGGCCTGGTATGGCCTAGCGCGTTAAGGCGTGCGCTTCGTAATCTGAGGGTCGTGGGCTCGCGCCCGAGTCGCGCCAAACATGCTCGCCCTCCCAGTCGTGGGGGCGTTATAAAGTGAAGGTCAATCCCACTTTTCGTTGTTAAAAGAGTAGCCCAAGAGTCGGCGGTGGGTGGTGATGACTAGCTGCCTTCCCTCTAGTCTTACACTGCTAAATTAGGGACGGCTAGCACAGATAGCCCTCAAGTAGCTTTGTGCGAAATTCCAAAAACAAACAAACAATAATTTACGAAAAAGGAAAGGGGGAAGAGATTCTGAGAACCATTAATATGTTGATGATATCAGACAATATTGACAAACTCGTAGAAAATGTGCATTAGAAGGAGTGAGAGATAGCTTACAAAACAAAAGTACATTGACCACCAAATCGCTCTAACGAGAGGCTCACGACTTATGAATTAAATAACACTGTACGTTCGTTAAAGTAGAACAAGCCACTGAATTTATAAATATTTGAACTTTTACTTTTTATATTCAAGTGTCATTATTATCTGAAAACATTTCCAATGAAAAAATTAAATAATAACCAAGTGCGTTTTCTTTATTTAGTGTCACGGCTACTTGAAATTATTTTTGGTAGGATTAGAGTACATTAATCTATGAGACCTTTTTTTCAATTTTTTATTTGTTATATTTTTGTGCACCAGTAATACCAAGTCTGGAGCGCATGCTCCGAGATCCGATTTTATCACTCATTTAGATATTTACCAGCTTACTCCCAAATTGAAATACTTTTAGGTAGGATTAAATTAATCTAGGAGACGTTTGGTTTGATCAAATATATCTTGACTTCCTGAGTTGAAAACTGTAATTAGACTTCAAATTGGTCAAGATATGACGGAGTTATGAACTAAAAGTTTGTACTTGGAAAAACAACAAAACCTAAAAAACTCAGGTATGTTCTATGAACCGCTATGCTCCGGCTAAACAACGGAATTTACACAAAATACCTTTAAAGTTAATCGACATTAACAAAATGATTTGAAAATATCCAAAACTTTTACGAATTGATAACTTGAAAGCAATAAGAGAAAATAAAAATGCAATCTAAAAACTGTATTATGCTGCTGAAGGAAATATGCCACGATCTTATCATGTGTATAAAGGAGAAAAAGATAAACTATTTAAGTGAGCTGATAAAATTGGAAATAGAAGCTTTCAGAATTTTGTTAAATTATTTTGCTGCTAATTTAAAAGACTAGTTTGAATGGTATTAAAGGTGAATTTTCAACAAATTTAATAATTGCCTTAGAAACTGTACTTTAGTTAGGTATAATACCTGTGTGGTTGCCATATTTTTAAACACTTTAGTTTTTAAGTAAAAAATGAAACAAAATATGCAGGTCCTCGAACTCAAGTTCCTCTAGGTCATTTGGCTATTTCAGTGACGTTTTACAACTATGAGGTAATAGTTGTCAAACACGCTTCGTTGCGCCGACCATTTTGTTTCTTTCAGTGCAGGTGTTTTATGTAAATCTATCGGTGATTTTTCGGATTACATACTTTGTAAGACTATTTTTTGTCTTGATATTGCTACTTCATGTTTGTTTTATGATAACATGATTTGCTGCGTTGCTTATGTTTGTTAAAACGGTTCGGCATCGGGCAGAAATTTATTTTCGTTTCCGTGCAAGGAGAAGGAATTGGCAAGGTGGCGACAGTGGGTGAGGGTGGTCAATAGGAAGAACTGGACACCTTCACACCATGCAAAGCTTTGTCAAGATCTTTTTGAACGCTCATGTTTTGTGTCGGATCACACTGTTTTGGATTCCGTGGGTTTCAAGCCAGGCAGGATGATTCTAAAAAAAACTATCGGCAGTAGATAGGATCGTCCCCACCATCTTTTCCCGTGTAGAGCTCAGGAATGATCTCAGTCTGCAGCGTACAGGTTCAAACCCCCTTAAGCCATCCCTTGCCATCAAGAAAAAACAAACTTAAAGGTATGTGCGCAGTATAAAGCGATAAACAATAACTAGTATAATATAATAATTTAAAAAGTACAAGTTTTTGAAGAACGTAACCAGACATACACATTTCACATTCATGAGCATATTTTGCATTTGCGGCACCTGAAAGTCAATGAAACCTTGATTTCCTAGTCTAGACAGTAAACAAATCTATCACAAATAGAGTATATTCCAAGTTTAAAAGCTGGTAGATCATTCTGTAGATGCTTTTGTCATTTTTACAGATGGAAAATTTGAAGAATGCTATTTTTCATATTTAACATTTCAAGATAAATTGAAATCAGACTATGACTTGAACATGTTGAAGTAATCAAGTACATGTTATGTATTTTTTTAAAAAAAACATTATAGACTTGTAAACAATCAAATATAAACTCCATAACATATTTCCATAATTCATCATAATAAAATTAATCTTAACACAGTACTTTTTCATATTAAATGTAAATCTCATAAACCTCATAAAACATGTTGTTTTAATATATAATCTTATTTCTTCAGTATCACTCACTCCCACTAGTACAGCGGTATGTCTCCGGATTACAACGCTAAAATCAGGGATTCGATTCCCCTCGGTGGGCTGAGCAGATAGCCCCATGTGGCTTTGCTATAAAAAAACACAGACACTCAGTTCTTCTATTCTCGCTCGTGGAACTGTCCTCATCACTAGAACTTGTCAAAAGTAACTGTTTTAGGTTCGTTCAAAGTAGGTTCGAATTGATATGGCGCTACTCGACGCTGTTCAGAACACAAAGTGAAAACAGACTTTGCCTCTGCTCCTCCATATGCACTAGCCACGTTTATTTGCATTCAACGCGCTGTCGTTGGCGGTTAGTTTGGCAACTATTACGTCACAATACTTTTCCTAGTGGCAAACGTATAAACTAAAACGTTCGTATTGTCGCTAGGAAAGAACTTTTTGTGCACCAAATTCTATGTTTCATTTATTAGCACATATTTTTTATAAAAAAAATGTGAACATGCAAAATTAATCACTATGAATAGTTCTTTTGACTGCAAAATTTCCTTTTTTCTGTAAAATTCACCTTTAAGTGATCTCCCATTTGAGAGCCGAAACACAACTCTCAAGTATTGGTAGTTGTCTTCAAGAGGTTTGAAGTGACACATTAAAAGAAAGTGTTCAGGGCAAGGAGCTGGAACAGGGTATGCAGGAAATAAGAGAATTAACTGAAACTGCGGAAGATTTGGAAAGGCTTGCCCAATTATTTTATCTTGATGCTTCACATTAAAATGATGGATTCGTTAGTACATAACCAATGTATAGATGCCAGTTATTCTATAATTATATAGTGTTGTCACAAATACAATATAAAAACGAACATGTGCTTGTCTCCAACATCAAGGCCATGAATGCTGTAAGACGTAAGTAATGTGGAACTCAGAGATACTAGGTGTTGTTCTAGCCCAAAGTCATTTTCACCGTTATCTACATGGGAAAAAATTTAAATTCTAACTAGTCATGCAATATTGTCGTGAATATAGTTGAAAAAATTCAGAGGGACAGACAGCTCAAGCTAGAAGTAATCCTCAACGATCATCAACGGAAATACATTGAAAAAATAAATAACCAATGTGTAATTCCAGAAAATAATTTGTCGAGATATCTTCCAGAAATTTGATAATAATAAAGCTACACGCGGATTTACTAGGCCACCTGCCCAAGAATAATTCTTCAAACGAGAGAATAGCATGCAATGACAAAGAAACCGAAAGCCTTCCCATCTGTATGACATGGCCCTAGAAAATAAAAATCACTAAAAGGGCATGTTAATGGACAGTTTAGTGTAAGGTTTTATTTTCGTGTTAGGATTGTTCAAGGGTCTTTTCGGTCTAGAAAATGAACAGCGTTATGTGCAACATTTTCGTTATTCTAGTTTAGATGTTAACTAGAGGACGGAAGTTGTTAAGATCGAGTACGTTCGTAAAAGTAGTGGTAAAATACCCAGAATTTTCTCTATATCTATAACATCAGGAATCTAGTAACTTTGACTAATATCTTCAACATGGATACGTTAGTTATAAATACGAAATTCAAAAACAAACAAAACTGGAACATAGATAACTTCAATTTAATAGTTCATCGTTTCGATCCACTTGGACATGCAGTACGGGTTTAAACAAGAGTGATAATTATTCATGCATAAGCTTCATAACGTAATTAACTATTAATTTGATTTTCCAATTGCCACGTACGAACATCAAAGATAATTTTAGCTGATAATACAAAATGGCAATTTAATATTTTGATTTAAGCTAAACGGTAGTTACTGAGTTCGATATGTTGGTCTGTTTTGAATTTCGCGTATAGCTACAGGGAGGCTATCTGCGCTAGCCATCCTTAATTTAGCAATGAAAGTTGTTGTTGTTTTAAATTAAGCACAAAGCTACACAATGGGCTATCTCTGCTCTGCCCACCACGAGTATCGAAACCCGATTTTTAGCGTAGTAAGTCCGCAGACCTACCGCTGAGCCACTGGAGGGCAGCAATAAAAGACTGGAGGGAAGGCATCTAGTCATCACCACCCACCGCCAGTTCTCAGACTACTCTTTTATCAACGAATAGTGGGATTGACCGTAAAATTATAATGCTGTTGTTGTTTTGAATTAAGCACAAAGCTACACAATGGGCTATCTGTGCTCTGCTCACCACGGGTATCGAAACTTGGATTTTAACGTGTAACTCCGCAGACAAACCGCTGAGCCACTGATGGGCTCAATTATAATGCACACACGACTGAAAGGACAAGCATCTTTGGTGGGAGGGGACAGGGTTTCGAATCCGCAGATTGCGGGTCAAGCTACCTGACCACTTGACCATGCCGGACCTTTGGATATACAGCATTTTAATTTCATTTAACTGTAATATATTTCAAACATAAAATAAAGTTTCTTCCCAGAAAATATTAAACGTCTTTTTCATTCAGGTGATTAAATCTCCCTCGACCTACTAAACTCGTGACCTCATAGTTTTTTAACATTTATTTTTATTTATTTCCCGTGTCTTCTTTCTTTGCGCTTATATGGACTGCGTTTTAAGATATAATAATTTTAGTTCATTATTTTAGTGGCTTTTTTTTGCTTTTGTCAGTTTTTCTTCTGTATTTTTATTACTACTACTAGCCTCTTCCCACTCTCCGAGTGGTACAGGGGCATGTCTGTGAATTCACACCGCTAGAAGTTGTGTCGCGTTGTGCTTAAATCCAAACAAAGCTACTGCTTCTATATTATATATCGGTAGCAGAAACGCCGATGTTTATGCCTCATTGACAAGAATATTAGAAAGAAAAGTGAACTTTTTAAAATTATTTTTCTCTGGGAAATATTGCACGGGAAAAGTGCTCTATAGTCATACGCAACTCATTGTATGAAAATGATTCAATGTAGAGAACTCAAATTTTTCATACAGTTCAGTCGTTATGAACTGGAAGGTTTATATATATATATATATTCAAAGTACTACCATTTATTGAAAAGAAAAAGAAACAAGAGGGAATCCTCAATCTCCGCGACACTTGAAATTCTTTTAGGTAGGATTTCTGTAGATTAATCTTTGAAACCTTGTTTTTATTATTATTTCTGAGCGCGTATACCCGACTCGATATTATTACTCATTAAGATCTCTACCATTCTACTTTCAAATCAAAATTCCTTTAGACAGGATTTGAGTAAATTAATTTATGAGGCCTTGAGCATTGTGATATATGTGATATAATGGTTTAAACTTCTGAAACAAAAACTGTAATTACACCTGAAATTGGTTAAGGAATGACAGGTGCTTGAAAAACAACTCAGAGCCATTTTATGGCCCGCTATGCCGCAGGTCATAATGGTTTTTAAAACAAATAACTGCAGTTTCTCAGTACTGAATTGAAAAATTACAACAATAAAGACGTAACCAAACCCTCACTTACAGTCTTTGCAAAAGTTATGTTCTTGTTTTAAGGAGAGTATTTTATTTAAAATTGTGTTCTGTGATAAATAAATGGTTGTTGCACATACCATAGTTATGTTTCTAATTGTTTGAATTTTAAATATCCAAAGTGTGAAATTTATTATGGATATGTATGGTTGATGCTATTCAATAGATATACAGGAGTTGTGGTTACATATATAGATACTGACATACATGTTACGTACATCACAGTAATATATATACATATCAAGTTTGCAGTGACTTTAGAAGCGCGAGACAGCTCCCACTTTTCAACCAATTCCCAGACGAAGCAAAGTAGTACAGAAGATTTAATCCAAAACCAAAGGGTTTCCAGGGCTCTATGGTGAACCCTGTACCCTGACTGTAATAAGTGCATTAGATTCTTTGTTTTTGAATTTCGAGCAAAGCTACACGAGGGCTATCTGCGCTAGCCGTCCCTAATTTAGCAGTGTAAGGCCAGAGGAAAGACAGTTTGTAATGACCACCAATCGCCAACCCTTGGACTACTCTTTTCCCAACGAATATGAGATTGATTAATAGTCAAGCGCCTTAATAACTTGACCATGGTACTGGGTGTGCCAAATAATCCTTGACCCCCCACTTTAAATTTGCTTTCCACACCTCTGGTTCACAAATCAGGCATTTTGTCCATTTAATAAAGCGCCTATAATTCGAAGTGAATATATATGTATATTTTCATTGTACTTAGTTGAGAATTAAATTTTTACTTGAGAAAAACGTGAATCCTGAACAACACTGACTCTTTAAGATGCAGGAAGTGCTCCTATTAAACATTCTTGTAGGCATAATAAAATCTAAAACATTACAACATGGTTTTATACATTTTTAATGGCGACACCCACCTAATTCAGCAGTTTCTGTAGCATTCATCTTTTCACACTTTAACAATTTTCGCAAATGATAATGGCAAAAATCAACATTTTTCTTTATCTGTTTTTAAACATTCTTATAAAATAAAAACTGTTTGTAAAAAGGAAGCACATGAGAGAGAGAGAAAACCCCCAAAAATCTCTGAAAGCAAAGTGATAGTTTTGTTGGGATGTCATCATCTCCAGCTCTTCCGGTCATTTCGATTCCCCCTCCCTTCAGCTACTAGCACGCGCCACCCAACAATTTGGAAAACACTGCATTAGAGGAAAATTAAAATCTTTAAAGCAACTTTAAAATCTGAAAGCTTATGCACTTACTCAAGCTAATTTATAGCTTTAAACCTAATGTAAGGGATAGATTTCTAAAAAAATAAAATAAAAAGTATAACTTATTAAAAAGCGTATAATACATCAAATAAAGTAGAATCTTTAGAGGGAAAAAATCATAGTCATAAAAGAAAGAAAAAGTAAAAACGCTAAAGAAATAAGTGCTATTTATTCACAACTTTACGCTGGCCTTTGTAGGAATTCTATAGTACTGTGTCAGACGTCGTATTTGAAATTCTAACTTTCGACTCTAACAAATATGGAGAAGTAAAAATTTATTGTCTAAATAACAGTTAATAGGAAACTATAATTTGGCAAAAAAATCAAGAATCAAACAACTTTCGGTTGTTACCGCCTTTACTCGCGTTAAAAAATCATTAATAATACTCCACGTGCCGAACCAAAGTGCTTGTTTTGGCCGCTTTCCAAGAAAAGAACTCTGAAATAATTCTTTTTTATCACGGACGCACGTGCAGAATTCTTGAAGGGTAATTACATAAGCACACGGTCTGAAGTAAGAACACCGAGCGGTGTGTACCAAGCATTATTTGTGGGCCTTTAAGGCATCTCCTCGTTTCCAAAACACGGTGGCGAAAGAAATTCATCCACATGATTAGCTGGAAAATAAATTCCTCCGTCAAATTAAAGACGTAAACGCGGGAATATCTGACTGCAGTTTAACTTCGGCTAATCCAGCAAAATTCTATCCGCCTCATTTTGCTCAACTGTAATGTAAACAAACACTGCGATGAAAATATACTGTAACAAAAACCAAAACTCACTTCGTAAATTTAGGGTTATATATATAACAAAAAGCAAAGCTACGTTGAAATATAAATACTCGAATTTCTACGCTGTACGAGACATTTTTAGAAACTCTTCAAGTCAAATAAAGAATGAAAACGTTGTGCTGAAACAACCTGTTTTTACACGTGTTTACTCTATTCTGGTTACGTACCTACAAGTTGCAGTATCGGACGTTTCCAAAACTGTGTAACACCTTTGGGTTTCCAAACATTCTCAATACACAAAGCCTCCCCCGGAACATTCCGCATCCTCACTGATGACCCTCACCCCACGAACCTACAGATACAGGGGGCCTAACCAGTACTTTGTATTTTGTGAAGATGCTACAGCTCTATTGACATATTCTTGTGACCCATTATTTTTTGAAAGAATCATATTATATCAACCGATATGTTAAGGTTGCTTTTTAATGCTGTGCTTAAAAATAATTATAAACACATAACATGGTAACATCTTAGTTTGTCTACAACCATTGGCAGTGGACCAAACGGAAGTAGACGGAAAGGGAATAAACCTAAAAAACATACAATCATCAGGTTGTCAAATACAGAATAAGGTTCACATACACAAATCATGAAAAGGTTCACATACACAAATCATGAATCTTTTCTGGTTCATGTACCGCATTCAAATAGAAAAATAAATGAATGTAGTTTTCAACGACGATTTCAGTAATATAAATTAAAATGAAAAGAAATTATTTTTTGTTAGGTTAGGTCAGTTTATGCGAGGTTAGATAAAGCTGAGCTAATTAGTAAACAAATAATGCTTATTTAAATCAATTGTAGATTTAGCGGTATGCCTGCTTTCTCATACCGCTAAACATTAGGTTTCGACGATACTCGTGGTGGGCAGAGCACAGATAACCCACTGTGTAGTTTTGTGCTTCATTCTAAACGAACTAAGCGAAAACTTTGCGATTTCGTTTGACGTCGTAGGAATGAAACGGATGATCTCTTGAAGCAAATACTGAAGAATGTTTTTGAATTTTCATATTAATTTGTTACATTGTCACGAGAAACCTTCTATTATCTTGACGTTTTGCAATTCTTTTAAATACATTGGTATATAAGTAATGCTAAAAGTACTTTCTTTGTTTAGTATGAAAATAGACAATATATCACTATTACATTCATTTCTCTAAATTTTAATTTATTTTTCTGAAATCAGCATTAGAAATTACTTTTAAAATGTATATATTTCTATTTGATCGCATTACATGAAATAGAAAATATATAAACTCGCTTTGACACAGTTTTCGAAAAAAAAGCATTTTTGTGTTTATACTGTATACAGTCTGACGCAATACACCTTTAAAACATTCACACATGGATATTTTTATGTATATGCACGTATCCGTCACAAATATATCACATTATAATACTAATTTAACGTGTTTTTTTTCATTTACAATAAATTTGCAGTAAAACATAAAAAGTTTATTTTCGTATGTAATTACATCACAACAGTGTGTGTGTGTTTTCTTATAGTAAAGCCACATCGGGCTATCTGCTGAGTCCACACATTATAGTAGACTAAAATGAGGGGAAACCCGTAACACAACATGGATGATGTTACGAAAAAATTATCTGTGCTGAAAGCAGTTGGTCAAGGAATCATCATTATTTCCATACCAGATGTCGCGCTAAACATGCTCGCTCTTTCAGCCATAAGGGCGTTATAATGTTACGGTCAATCCCACTATTCGTTGGTAAAAGAGTAGCCCAAGAGTTGGCGCTGGGTGGTGATGACTAGCTGCCTTCCCTCTAGTCTTACACTGCTGAATTAGGGACGGCTAGCACAGATAGCTCTCGAGTAGCTTTGTGCGAAATTCAAAAACAAACAAACAAACCATACCAGATGACCATACTATTTGCCCGTGAAAACACAGCCTCAACTAATAAGATTTGACATAAACTTTCATTCTGTCTAAGGCACAATGCACAGATTTTTTTTCATCCACCTGGAGAAATCTTTATTTAACATCGACAAATAAAATACTGCTCGCTCTTTCAGCCGTGGGGACGTTATAATGTTACGGTCAACCCCACTATTCGTTGGTAAAAGAGTAGCCCAAGAGTTGGCGCTGGGTGGTGATGACTAGCTGCCTTCCCTCTAGTCTCATACTTTCTAAATTAGGGACGGCTAGCACAGATAGCTCTCGAGTAGCTTTGTGCGAAATTCAAAAACAAACAAACAAACCATACCAGATGACCATACTATTTGCCCGTGAAAACACAGCCTCAACTAATAAGATTTGACATAAACTTTCATTTTGTCTAAGGCACAATGCACAGATTTTTTTTCATCCACCTGGACAAATCTTTATTTAACATCAACAAATAAAATACTGAAAATGATTCTCTGAAGATGAAATGTATTGTAAAAAAAAAGAAGTAAACACATCAGTAAAACAAATATTAATTGCAATGATGGGTAAAATTGTCGACACATTGTAATTGTATGTTTTTGGAAAGTACTGGCAAAGCTCTACAAAGAGCTCTTTTTCATAGCTGTCAATAATTTGAAGTGACAAGAGAGAGAAAGCCAGATAGATAGTAATCAACAAGGTCCATGGCCAATTCTTCATAAACTAATAACGAGATTCACTGTCACATTATAATGACCCCCTCAGCTGAACGGGCTAGTATGATGTGACGATTTTAGTCTCATTTCTCGCAGATTGTGAGGTTACTGTGGTCTGAACGTCATTGATCCTAGAATGATAAACGCGTACCATGAACCCTTATGTGACAATCTGATGTGCTAATCATTGAGACAGTTTGCTCAGAAATGACCAAAAACCAACAACATTGTTTAACAGAATCTCGTATATGTGTGTACTTAACCGAATATATATTATCCAGTTTTACCAAAATACAAAGATATCTTATGAACTTGTAACTCCAATATTACCCAGCTTCTCTACTACAATACAAAGATGTCTTATGTGGTCGTGGAAGCTACCATAATTAATTCTACAATAACTAATTTGTAATATGAATGAATAAATGTTGTTTATTTTAAATACTATAATTATTAAGATAATAGATCTTGTCTGTATGATATCCCTTTTATAGCTCGTCCTTTGTTCTTACCCAACGTGTACTGGTATCAACCAATTAATTCGACTACAAAACATTTTAATAATACCCCTGCCACTTATTCTGATTTAAACAGGGGAGGAGAGATTACATTCGTCTGTAATGCTAAATAATTAATCCTCAAAGAACAGGGTACATTCAATCAACAGACAAACAGAAAAGCTAAACTAACAAAGTGCCTATTTACCAACACTTTTACCAAACGAAGTTATCCACACATCCAGTATTCTTAAAGATTTTCTTACAGTATTTCCCAAAAATGAGATGTCGCTTTCCTTTCATTAACATTTCTTAGTATGAGCCCAAGTATGAGAATTTACGATTTAACTTGTCAAATATATTTTTTAAAATTACTTGAGTGGAAAAACAACAAAATGAAGGGACAAAATAGGGTACTTTTTATCGACAAACCCAAATAAAACAAGTTTGATTAAAAAGTTTCTCGTTGTCACTTTCGAAAGAACTAGGAATATTTACAAGATATAGTATTTGAGAATAGTCACTTTTATTAGACCAGGTGGTTAAGACACTCGATTCGTAATCCGAAGGTCGCGGGTTCGAATCCCTGTTACACCAAAGATGCTCGCCCTTTCAGCCGTGGAGGGCGTCATAATGTGAAGATCAATTCTACTATACATTGGTAAAAGAGTAGCCCATGAGTTGGCGGTGGGTGGTGATGACTAGCTGCCTTCCCTCTAGTCTTACACTGGTAAATTAGGAACGGCTTTCGCAGATAGCCCTCGTGTAGCTTTGAGCGAAATTCAAAAGAAACCAAACCAAATCCCTCGAGCCTTTCACTGCTAAATTAAGGACGGCTAGCGCAGGTAGCCTTCATGTAACATTGCACGAAATTCAAAATAAACAAACTAAAATATTCTGGAATAAAACGATAAATACAGTTAAAATTTATTCGTAAATTACATCGTGAGAAGAAATTTACTTAATGTTACCTACAAAATAAAAATTATTCAAATAATAAAATATCTTGCAAATTTAAATTACCAGAAAACAACAAGCCTGAGTCTGACATATATTTATATAAGAACATAAAATGGCATTGTTAGTATTCATTTGAAGAGGAAACACGTTTTATGGGCCAGACTATGACATTTTAAAGAGTTCTCAGTTCAGGTACTTTGCTGTTTTTTTGAATAGAAATTTTCTTTGTTACAACATGGAAGAAAGTTTACGAGACGTTTTAGGACTAGAAAATTGTCCCACGTGTTAAACAAGCAATAAAATGTTGTTTTTATAGGACAGTGTTCAAGTAATCAACGCTTACCTGTTTGTCTTCTCTACAGTTTGCATATTTGTTTGTTACCAGTAATGTAGATATGAGAATTACCGTCACCATTAAATGATCCCATTTACAATATCGAAATGTTTTGGTAAAAAACAACACTAAATGTAACGATTTGGATTGATTTTGCTCCTCGCACACATCATAGTACTTTTGAAAGATGTATTTCCTTGAAAATATATAGTTTAATAGTACAAACCCACCAATTTATGGCTAGCTTATCTAAAACTTTATGGCCGTATTGATTGTGACGTGTAAACAAAGATACGGATTATAAAATAGAACAGTGTCACTGAAATGGGGTAATACATTTTTTTATTTTATTTGTTTACATTACATAGGAACTTGTGGGTGGCGAGTTTGTTGCGGGTAGATAAGATGGTCATTCGTCCCAAATTGTTTTCAAAACTACACACTTGTATCACCATGACAACCTACTTGGAAGTTATTATTGATGAGCAGAAAAATCAAAAGGTGAGGGGGGGAAGCGACGTTTCAAATATCTCGAAATCGAAAATCGCGGAACCTTCGTATATTTAAAATACATCAAATTATGATTTACGTTCATTCTGTACGCCTCTAGTCATTATGGCTCCATGCCAAAAGCTTTAAAGTGCGTAATTTTATGAAGACGTTCATGAATGTAGGCAATGATATAACTAGTTAGTTCTATGAAGAACGAAGTGTTTTTTTTTTCATTTTCTTTTATGAGAAATAACCACAAACCACGAATATTTAAACGTGGTGACAATTATTAATACTTGTGCCTAAGGTATGGGTTTTACCAAGTCGGTACTTTCTTTGCTAGTTTTATGGTCACAAATTATATACTGAAATTCCTTCCTCTATTATCACACAATGCCACTCCTTGATGAATGAAAATAATGTCGTCTGGGCGGATTGTTCTTTTTATTGTACTTTGCTGAAAATAGTAACAATACTAGGTTGTTTTATCTTCTTTTTTGTTACTCTACACATTTTCTACGCCTGATGGTTTTTAATTATACATTAAAAGATTCCTGAAACCTTCATGCAACAACTGTTTCAAGACAGACAAATCTGATTGCTCAATCACTAATAAAATGCTATTCATATGGTTGTTTATTACCTGGAACGTATTTGTGATACAAAAAGAAGCGAACATTTAGAGTAAGTATTACCATGAAACTGGCTTCATTTTTATTTAAGAAACGAAATTATTTATAAGGAAGTTGAATGGAAACTGTTCTACATAAAAAACTGTGGAGAATAAAAAACCTACAGACAGACAACTAAGTATGAGCAACAGCCGTAGACTTCTCGTTTTCGTAATTCGTTTTATGAGTCAGAGAACATTTCTGCGGATTAAATTATGGGCTCAGAGCAGTAATTTACAAAACAAGATGGTCATAAAACATATGGACATTACGACAATACGTGTTTTCTGATAAAAACGAAACACAGCTTTATGATCAAATCAATAATGGTGTGCTCAGTTTTTTACACAGCATTTGAACTTTATGTGTTGTACTGTTAACGATTTATTTTACATATTATGAGAAACACGTGTGCCCTCATCAGAGAATTTAAGGTTTTATTATGTTACAGAAATCGGCGGTCGATAACAAACTTTTAATTTCTTTATAACGAAATGCTAATAAGGTCCATTTTACGAGTGTTTTCTTGAGGTCGGATTATATTTCTGTACTTAAAAAACTGGGGTTTCCTCGTGCAGCTCACAGACAGATATCGTTACCGGTAAGGATTATGGGTAATTATTACAGCCCCATGTTGTTTAAAAGATTTCATTGCGCTCACTTTAAACAGGCATTCGTTACTTGATACACTTCATCATATAATGAAACAATGATATGCGATGTTTATTGTTTGATTCTCTTTAAGCGCAAATCTGCGCAGTTGGTGCAATTTGTGCAAACCGCAGGTACCTAATCTCGAATTTTAGCATTATAATTACCTGAGCTTACTATTGCATTACGTCAGGGGGGTGGAATAATAACTGCTATATTATTTACATGTTTTATTAAGTGTCTTTCTTACAGTACGTCGCGTACAAGTTTTCCTGGCGAAGATATACTTATATTTCTAAGCGTTTTTCATTGTTATCTATCACATTATCTCATGTGATAGATGAAATATGAGATGGATGATTATAAGAGAGTATTCGAGCAACTAACTTTTACCCGTTTGTCTTCTAAACTGTTTTAGGAAGTTATACATTCATTTGTCGTCAGTAATGAAGCGATAAACACAATCGTCACTATTAAACAATCCTTTTCACAATATCAAATTTTTCTGTTTAGGTGAAAGCAACAACATTAAACACAAATATAAAAGTTTTAATTTGTTAACAGGAAACACCACAATAGATTATTTGTCTGCTTTGTTGAATCTCAAGCAAAGCCGTATGAAGGTTTTCTCTGCATTTGCCGATCTTAATTGAAACGATAGAGAGATTAGGTTAGTTTCTTTTTAATTTCGCGCAAAGCTATTCGAGAGCCATCTGCACTCGCCGTCCCTAATTTAGCAAAGTAACACCAGTTGTAATCTGAGGGTCGAGAGTTCGAATCCCCGTCACATCAAACATGCTAATCCTTTCAGCCGTGTGGACGTTATAATGTGACGGTCAAGCTTACTATTCGTTGGTAAAAGAGCAACCCAAAATTTGACGGTGGCTGGTGCCTTCCCTCTAGTCTTATACTGCTATATTAGAGACAGCTAGCGCAGATAGCCCTCGTGTATCTTCGCGCGAAATTCAAAAACAAACAAATCTATGAATTTATGGTCGTTTCGATTACGATTTTTAAACAAAGAAAATTTTAGGACACGAGTGATCAACTGGGGAAATACACACTTGCCTTCTGTTTTGTTTTTTTTATAACGCAGAAACAATTAAATTGTAAGTTTGATGTGGTGTTACTTATAATGTATCTCGGACGAGTCTACAATTCATTATCATGTACGTTACGTGTTGTGGTTTCAAACAGACGGAATTTACAATTTTAATTTATAGGTTTATTAAATGTTGATATGCAGTAAATTTACGACATTTGCCACTAAGATAGATATACACAATTTTCATTCTTAACACAAATAGGCCCGGCATGGCCAGGCTTGTTAAGGCGTGCGACTCGTAATCTGAGAGTCGCGGGTTCGCATCACCATCGCGCCAAATATGCCCTCCCTTTCAGCCATGGGGGTGTTATAATGTGACGGTCAATCCCACTATTCGTTGGTAAAAGAGTATCCAAAAGAGTTCGCGGTGAGTGGTGATGACTAGCTGCTTTCCCTCTAGTCTTATTCTACTAAACTAGGGACGGCTAGCACAGATAGCCCTCGAGTTGCCTTCTGCGAAATTAAAAAACAACAACAACAACAAACATTAACACAAATATATTTTAATATAGAAATAACAATATAATTCATAATAATTATTACAAATGGCTATTATAAATAATTATTTACAAACAAAAATGTTACAAACTTATAAACAATGTTCATTCTGGGGTCTGGAACAACATTTTATCGACGTTTCAGGACGAACAAATTATTTTTCTGGTAATACACTACACTTAACTTGTTCTATCCTTGTTTGGCCTAACATAGTTCACAAGCTTACTTTTCACAAAGGAAAATAGATATTTTATGTCCTCGCAGAAATACTAGCTTCCGAGGTTAATTCTCTGAAGTGAACGTTTTATAATGTTCGAACACTATAAACGTTCCTAGTCAAGTTATGTAATTTTCCTATTAATAAGCGTTAATCACAATTATACGGAAGCTTATAGTATACTGATTGCCGCTTACCGACAATATTATATCACTGTCTCTCCGCGTTCTGCGGTCGCTAGTTTTTAATCTCATTAGGCGAGATTTTCGAAAATTCATTTTGCAACAATATTCGAAGGCACGCTAGTGTTTTTGTAAAATATATACTCTTCAAAAAAAGAAACGCAAAAGGCAAAATTTGAGGCATATTGTTAACAAGTTTATTTCGGGTAGTTCTGTATGACTTGTCTGAAACTTTGCACATTCACTTCTGAACATTCAAAGTCTGCAAAGGCGAAGTCCACGCTCACTAGTTGAAGTTTAACGTCACTAAATCGTCAATAACGAGTATCACCCCCGTGAGCATCAATAACTGCTTGGCATCTCCTGCCCATGGAAGCGATGAGATGACGAATCACATCCTGTGGAATGGCTGTCCACTCAGCCTGTAAAGCTGCTGCTAGCTGAGGTAGAGTCTGCGGTTGAGGTTGTCGCCGTCGCAGACGTCGGTTCAACTCGTCCCAAAAATGCTCGATGGGGTTTAAATCTGGTGATCTGGAGGGTCAGAGAAGAACTTTGATGTTGTGGTGTCTCAAGAAGACAGTGGTGAGTCGGGCTGTGTGAGGACGGGCGTTGTAATGTTGAAACACGTCGTTGGGTTGCACATGGGGCCTAAGAATCTTGTCGACGGTTGCGTACGGTCTGATCAAAAATCATACGCAGCCCTGGTATGGTTGAGGCAGTAGTCGTCGCAGTGGTGGTCCTACCCCGAAGGTGACGTAACCGAATGTAGCGATCTTGTGCAGGCGTGGTCACACGAGGTCTGCCAGATCATGGACGGTCACGAGTTTATCCATGTTGTTGGTGACGATTCCATAGTCTTGTGATGGTGCTTGGGTGAACATTCACAGCTCTGGCAACATCTGATCGATATTCGCCTGCTTCCAGTCGACCAATGGCGCTGTTGCGTTGTGCTTCAGTAAGTCTTGGTGTAACTATATTGCGTGTCGGTGGCTTAACACTGAGCTATGGAAACCGAGAACCCGTCACTTTTATAGAGATTTTGCAGATGTTACACTTGCAGAACATGCAGATCTCTCAAACGCATTTATTGGACACGAATGCGTTTTGGCGAAAAATCCGATGTTTTCCTCCGTTTTCAATGTGCACAACTTTAATTGTCATTTTGGTCTAACAATCAATGCCTTAACACGTGCAACATCACATACTCTGAGCTTGTAACGTTATTACATATATTTCTCTTTAAAATAACAAAAATATCCCTTTTGCGTTTCTTTTTTTTGAAGAGTATATGTTGTTGATTCTTACACTTTACAGTCAGTCTTCTACAAATTTAGGTAGGCCCGGCTTGGCCAAGCGTGTTAACACGATCGACTCGTATTCCGAGGGTCACGGGTTCGAATCCCGGTCACACCAAACATGCTCGCTCTCCCAACTGTGGGGACGTAAATAATGCTACAGTCAATTCCACTATTCGTTGGTAAAACAGTAGCCCAAGTGTTGGAGGTGGGTGGTGATGACTAGATGCCTTCCCTCTAGTCTTATTCTGCTAAATTAGGGACGGTTAACGCAGATAGCCCTCGAGTAGCTTTGCGCGAAATTCAAACAGAAAAAAAAACAACAACAAACAAATTTAGGTGTAACAGGCGGGACTTGCGCAAAACACATTTGACAGTATATGTTACATGCATGAAACTGATACATACATAGCTTTTATATTAAATGTATATGAACAACTCTATTATAGTGGGGAGGTGAGACAATCGTTTATACACCAAGTGATTTCAGTACATGGTTGTATAACCATGATAACCAAGTTACGAGTTGTCGTGATTTATCCATTACCTTGGGTCCTTTCTGAATTGCGTTCATCTAGGACTTCTTAGATGTTTTGACTATTTTCTTGAATGCCATTTGTCTCTGCTATTTACTAATGTTTAACTTTTGACCAATTAGTTAATTTTGAATCACGGGTGTGGTGTAACCAATGTGTACATATCACACTTATTGAATTCTGTTTGCATGTAAGTGTGTGAACAGGTCGTGTGATGGGCCAAGTTATGACTCATTTCTGTATAGTATTTCACAAATAAACAATATTTTAAGATGTCTTTGATTAATTATACTGTCCATAGTCCGAAATTTTCAAATATTTGGTTATTTAAAAACACGATATTTTCAATAAATCCATTCACACAAAATTTTATTTTGTTAACTAAGTAGTCTCTTATACAAACCAAATGAACCATAATACCCTAATTCTTATTAAGAAGAATTCGAAGGTTTGTGTAATTTACCTTTACAACTTCCTTTATAGGCGGCTTGAACTGACTGTCCACTCAAACAAGAAGTTCGACGAAGCTCACAGTAGCTATTGTAAGTTTTGTTGTCAGACCCGCAGACCTGACGCAGACCAAGTCTCGGACGGCAGACCTTTTTACAACGGACGCAGTGAGGGTGGCGGTTCTGGTCCACAACGCATGACTTCTTCCCAGGACATTTAACGTTCTCACATCCGTTGTCTATGGTTCATAAGAAAATCGGATTGTGAATAAATAATACACATTACCTTCTATTCAGCCTGCTCATATCCATTAAAAAAGAACTCATTTTGATCATAGTAGCTCAAATGGAGCATAAAAAAACTTTAATAAATTAAATGTAGTATAAACTGCTGTGTATTTCAAAACATTTGCTTTTATTGAAAAAATAACATTAATTACTGTTAAAAGAAATACTGCCGTTCGTAACATACATCAACACGGGAAATATTTTCATTCGCTTATACCTTTGGCTGTAAAAGGATCAGATTTTACACAGTAAAAGCACACCATAGTTTATTAAGTTACACAACGTATAACTCGTTTCGTCTGCACTTAACTAATCAAAGTGTACAGCAAAAATATCTTGTAGCACTTAAGGTGTAAGAAGACATGACCTACTTTCAGAAAAGTACGAGTTGCTATAAATCACAAATCACAATTTGTTGTGTATTAATACAGGAAAAAAGTCTTAGTATTTTTACTTTTAAATACGTTATTAATAAAAATATTAATGAAGTTACTTCATATGGGGACGACCTCACATTAGCGTGGATAGAGAAGAAATTTCTGTTTCGCGAAACACTGTTACTACTAGACCTTCGTAAGTAATTTCGTTTTTTATGACATGTAAAAACGTTTCAGTCTTCCCATTTTTCATCCCTAAAGTAAAATATTTTAGCCCTAGATAATCGATAGCTGTCAGGTTAGGTGATGACGTGCCCTAGAAGCGTCTTCCAGTTTGTTTGTCGAATCTTGCGCAATGCTACACGAGGGCTACCTGCGCTAGCCACTCTTAATTTAGCAGTGTAAGACTAGAGGGAAAAAAGCTAGTCATCATCACCCACCGCTACTCGTTTACCAATGAATAGTGGGATCGATTGTCACTAAATAACATCCCCACAGCTGAAAGAGAAAAGCATGTTTGGTATGACGGAGATTTGGACCTGCCACCCTCACGTTACGAATCGAGCGCCATAATCACCTGGCCATGCCGAGTCCGCAACTTCTAGGTATATAAAAAAACATTTAAAGTAGTTATTACAAAACATTCCTTCAAATGTTTACTGGGAGTTTCAGAACAATCACTACATTTTCTTTAATAGTTATAGCGATCGAATGTCAGTCGTTGATATGGTTACTAACAATACGTAGTCGATAGTATGTATAAGCTAATAACCATGGTAGCATCTTGCCCTATACTAGAATCAACATTTCCCTCGCCGTACGCTATTCGTGAGTAGAAGCAAATGCTTTGAGCTATGACCGTCTTTTTTTCTTCTTATTTGTGATGGTTAGAAAAACTATCTCTCCAGAATAGGATGGACACGTACTGCCTTCGACATTACCTAAATACGAAATTGATGATGCTCGAACAGCGTGAGGTACACACTTCATGGCTTTCAGTCAAACTTTGGGTTTGTAACTTGTCGTCTGCTTTATTTTAAACTGTTCATAAAATCTGAAGATTTATTACTTACGTCGAAGAAGTTGTCCAAATTAAAATTCCTAGAGATTGAGAAGTGTTTCAGTAAATTAATCTGAAGTGTATAAAGTTTGAGAGAGCAAAACCGAAACGTTTAACTACCGCATATAAACGACGGACAAAAAAAAACTGGGGTTCAAAGAGAGGTGGCTAAGACCAGGACTTAATATTCTGTTTATTAGACTTAGTTACATGTAAACATACGCATCCACTTGTGAGATTGTTTGTTTTGTTTTGTTTTTTAATTTCGCGCAAAGCTACACAAGGGCTATCTGCGCTAGCCGTCCCTAATTTAGCAGTGTAAGACTAGAGGGAAGGCAGCTAGTCATCACCACCCATTGCCAACTCTTGGACTACTCTTTTACCAACGAACAGTGAGATTGACCGTCACTTATAACGTCTCTACGACTGAAAAGGCGAGTATATTTGGTGCGACGGAGATTAGAACCCCCGTCCCTCAGATCATGAGTCCAACGCCTTAATACACCTGGAACCACTTATGAGAAGATAGTTTCTTGTGAAGAAGAAGAAAATTAAAATGGAAAGTTAAAAAAATCAACGATTCATTACTAACAGATTTATTTCGTGAGGTGTGAATTACACTTCAATACAAAAGAAATTACTTAAAAATCTAGTTAGTTAACGTAACTTCAGTGCTCGTCACGAATTAAAGTCAAAAACATGGACAGAAACATATATGCTCTTTAAATTGCTCCAGAAATATCCTACCTCATTTTGTGTGAAATACGGACTGATTAAAAAAATAAATAAATAACGATGTTGTTTGTTGTTGTTTTTTGAATTCAGCACAAAGCTACATAATGGGCTATTTGTGCTCTGCCCACCAAGGGTATCGAAACCCCGTGTTTTAGCGTTGTAAGTCCGTAGACATAACGCTGAGCCACTAGGGAAGGTAATAAAAAAACGAATTACGTGGACCCAGTTACTCGATTCCTGGAAGAATCTGAAGAAGCACATGCTCGGTCAAGTGTATTATCCACGCGTGTTGAATCACGTGCGTCTAAGATGGTTTAGGCGCTTAAAGAACTTACAATCTCATTGAAAATGACTGCTGTAAGCTACAGTACTTAATTTGTTTTAAAACAGCTGTACCTCGACAATAATTATTGCAGGCTGCGATATGTAACTCGATTTAATACGGTTGTACATTCACTGTGAATGTTGTAGGCTACAGTACCTAACTGACAGTGACTGGTGTAAGCTATAATACCTAAGCTGTTTTACAAGTACAATTATTAGCTCTGAGCCCGGATGTGGAAAGAACACCCACAGATTTTTTCACGTGACAACTGATCAAAAATACAATATAGACAAAAGCTAAGAGAAGGAACAAATTCGTTTTTTAAAGGCATAAAACTGTAATAATATTAATACTAATGATGCGTTCACCGTCATTATTTTTAATCTTTAATAGTTCTGTTACAAAACGACGAGAACCAATAATCAGCAACGCAACTGAAGCCTTTTACATAATATAAAAACGAGATGCGTGGTCTTTGAAAAACTGTTCACATGATTTAGTTGAAACTCGCAAATTTCAACAAAATTCTTTAAATGAATGTAGCATATTTAGAAATGAAACGCTCATTGCTGGTTTTCTAGGATGTTAAATGTTTGAATGACGACTCTACAACAAAACAAGAAAGGCCCAGTTTCGCGGAATACAGTATTATATTATATTAGACCCTTAAACGTACGTAGATCTAAACCGAGGTTGGATTAGGGTTACAAGTTTTTAGAGTGAAAAATATTGGGAGGTTTTCCTTTCCCTCATAGAGGGTTGGTCTTCAAACCTCGATTCTTGCGGCTGCCCATAAAAAAAAATAGGTTAAGAAATTGCAGCAGACAGGAAGGGAACACTGTTCCGTGTGGAGATCTGTCTTTTTTTGGTGATTCTTCAAGTAAACTTTAAAGAGGCAAGGTATGACAACACACCGTGCGTGACAAATGCACACTGAGAAACAGAGAAATGGGAATATATTTTAATATTTTTACCGTTTCTGATCAAAACAGATAAATTAGGGCTAAAAAACTGAGACGATTTCAGTTTTATTGGGACGTTTGCTAACCCTATCGCTTAATGTACAGTTAGTAACGCAAGTCCCGAGACGTAGAAGCCACAAAAAATAAAAAAGTACCCATAAGACTAGTTACGACTTCTACTTTTAATCTTATGGATTTATAATTTTATATAGGTAACAGAACTCGTAGTTTCGGATTAACTTGGAAAAAGCAACAGCAAGTGTTAAAAACAATCCACAGAGATCGCATTGGGAATAGTGAAGTGTTCACATTTTCTTGTTGTTTTTTTTCGTTCTGTAATATAATTAAAGATGATAAATAAATAATAATAAATATTAAGAAATTGTACATAAAAAGTTAGGAATTTAAAATAAATATACAAATAACAAAATTAATATTACTGGTCAAAATATTAATGGCAGCCTATTATCTTCTTCGAAATAACCACTTTCAATATCAAATAATCCTTTCAGAGATCTTGTGTATCGGTTATCCAAGCCAAATGTCAAATAGTTAGTTTAGAAACCTAGCTGGCCCGGCATGGCCAAGCGTGTTAAGGCGTGCGACTCGCATCCCCATCGCGCCAAACATGCTCGCCCTTTCAGCCGTGAGGGCGTTATAATGTGACATTCAATCCCATTATTCGTTGGTAAAAGAGTAGCTGACTAGCTGCCTTCCCTTTAGTCTTACACTGCTGAATTAGGGACAGCTAGCACAGATAGCCCTCGAGTAGCTTTGTGCGAAATTCAAAAACAAAAACAGAAACCAAGCTTGTGTTTGTATAAACACCGACTGGGAAGAATTCAACTAATTAAGGTTGAAGTCAGAGTCATATTCAAGTAAAACCATACGATTACCACCTAAGAACTAGGAACGTATACCAAACTTCATGGAGTGTAAATCACACAACTAGAAGAGTTGTAGAGACAATAAAAGTTTCAATGAAAGGAGTGTGAAAGTTCAATGCTCTTCATACTCATACAGTAGAGACTTCAGGACATTATCAGGCTCTATGCTCTAATCCAGTCCAGAACAAGGTCTCAGCTGCCTAAATTGGAAACTATTATTACAAAAGAAATATCTTCGATTCAAAGAGTCATTGCAATTAACCTGGACATGGCTACTGTTACCGTTAGCAAAAAACGGACAAGGATTTAAAGTTGATAGATACTCACAAATTGAAAATCAATAACTGTTCTGATTAATCCGAATTTGCAGTTTGGCCACATATATGGCCAGTCCCTTCGTGTTGCTCCAACAGGTTTATATATCTTTGGTCTGTTTTAAACTTGGGCTTAAGAGCCGATGCTCACACGTCTTGAAACAACTGCTGAAAATGTGTGTTCTGAAATTGACTTTGTCATACTTTGTAAAAGCTTACTGCCATGGGAACTGCGTTGTCAAACAATCATGGCCATCAGACTGACTTTGGTCGATAATAAAAGAAGTATTTCTTAAGGGAGAGCCTAAAACATCTTTTCTTCAAGTGCGATTAACATTAGAATACGTTCTTTGTTTGTTTTTCATGACTTGAACAACCCTAACCTTCTTATTGGTCTTACAGATTTCTAGTTGATAGAATATATTTCTTTTGTAACTATAGTTTCCAATTTGTGCAATTGAGACCTTGTTCTGGATTGGATTAGAGCAGAGAGCCTTATTCACTTATTAAGGGATAAAGATTATCCAATTGTTTGTGATTGCACATATTCATATAAAAAAAAGTCAATCCGAATAGAACCTTAAGTGCACGTGAACTAAAAGATTTGAGTTTCAGTTTTCAATTACGGGTCCAAGCAGTAGCACTCATCATCAAAAGATCTTTTGTCTTACTCTTTGACCTGAATAAGGGGATTGACTGTTACTTTTACAACGCGTCCAGAATTAAAAGTGCAAAGCGTGTTCACATCTAGTTCGAAAAACCTTTCGATCCGTAGCCCTACACATTAACCAAGTCAACCAAGTATAGGTCTACTTGTCCCTGCAATGAGACCTTAACTAGAGCTACAATTTCCGTTTCTCGATTAGGAAACCTTCCACTGCATAAATCCATCGGGATAAAAATATCTGATCGTACGACAAAATGATCTGCCTCTCTCTCTTTAACGCGAGCTATCTATTTTACTATGACATGTGCCGAAGTTAGCTGTAGTCAGGTTTTTAATTTTCTGGTACTACATTTTTAGCAATCCTCAAATATCGGTAGAACTGCACCGTTTTGTGACTGTGCTGTTGTGACTATATGCATCCCTGGTCGCTCAGCGGTGAGTCTGAAAGCTTGTAGCGCTAAAATAGGGTTTCGATTATCCGTAGTGCGCACAGCATAGAGACCACATTGTGTAGCTTTGTACTTGAGTACACATAAACAAATACATGGCTACACGTTTGGAGAAAACTCTGCTAATACATGTTTCCCTAATTACAGTACACTGTCACAAGAGGACGCTTCGGAGCATCGACTGAAACAATATATTTTTAAGTTTTAAGTCACTTACTTAAGTTCTTTTTCTCTTTAATCTATTATTCGTTTCCTGACATGTAAAGGTTCTTATTACATATATATATAACTATTATACAATATGAAATGATGCTGAGAAGCAATTAACGTTCTATTTGCCGATAAACCATGAATTTTATTTCTCTTGACAAGAAAATTATAAAATGTTAGATTCGTAAAATTCATATTATATTACGTCAATAAAAAGAATGTAATTTGAAATCTCAAGAACAATTCCACGAGATAAAGTTTTTCGATTGCGAGTTTTATGGAATGTATCAGATTAATTTTTTACCAGCAAAATCTGACCACGGGGAAGGTCAACAAGTACTTTACGACTCTAATCTCAAACCTTCATTGTCTGTTTGTGGTGGGAACTCAGTAACGGTCGAATTTCTTCAGATACTGCACTCATAATATTATGAATTACACACACACACACACATACACAGAGATATAATTTGAAGTGTCTACAAACAAGCCCGTAAACTGCAATTTCTCAGCAATTTTTGAATTCAATTAGATTCTTTTAATTTTACTTTTTTTTGTACATCGGAACCATTAAAAACAAACTAAGGGAAAACATGATTGTTCACTTTCCTGATTGTTTTATATAGCTTAAGATTTATTTGTTGTTCAGTAAGAAAAAACTTGGAATTTTTCTTACTGGATTTATATATTTATTTTTGTTAAAAAATATCTCAACTTTAATGAGTTTATATATCTCAATTTTTTTTCTGGCTATGACTCTTCTAATGATACATTTGAAGGAATAACTTTACTCAATACAATATACAGACGGCTTTAAAAGGAAGTTAATTACAAATACGTGTCTTGCACCTTCTGCTTATAAGGAAAAAACGTTTACCCGCCAAAATAACTAGAGTTTTTTTTACTTTTTGTTCTGAATGTGATTTCCTTATTTTACCTTGACATGCGCCGAAGTAAGCCACAGCCAAATTCTTATTATTTCGACACCGGACCTTTAACAGTTTGCACACGTGTTTATACGTATTTCCGTCGTTACCACACACTGCACCTAAACGACGTTTTCGTTTGGGACATTTTGGTCTGCAGACACATTGAGGGTGCCCCCGCTTAATTTTACACTTCTTGTCTTCTTCACATTTCACTCCATCGCAAGTATCTGAAAGAAGTGATTGAAATGAGTAACTGAACGAAATCTCTAAGCGTTTTAACTGAGTAGCGCAAAACAGATACCTCATAAACACTGTTGCAAAAACAGACTGTTTTCTTGGCAAAAACGTTTACATTTATGAATAAATAACAAAAATCACGCCATTAACTTGAGCTTTAAAGAACGTAGTTTGTTTTGAGTAACTCGTTAAACATAAATAGACAACAAAGACAGAAGTGTTAAGCTTATATTTAGGTTTTAAAGGAAATAAGTCAATAACTGATTACAAGAAAGGAAAACATTAAATAATTTAACCAGCATGACTTATAAAAGGTGATCCATAAACAAGCTGGTTGAAACACTATTACAAACAAATAAAATAAAAAATAACTAAAGGATGTGAAATAAACTGTTAATCTATCTATGTAATCGCCTGTTTGTTTATCTAGCTGTGTTTCTCTTCCTCTCTATATGTGTTTTCTCTGTATCTCTTTATCTGCTTGTCTGCCGATTTATGGATCCTTGTATTTCAATCTATTTATCTGTCTAATAAGAAGTAAGAAACACTTAAGGTTCATGTTGAAAATATTGGTTCATGTAGCGAAATAAAGCAATTGCCAAACCGATGGACAAAGAACATACTTACCGCGGTGCTAGTCTACAAATCTCAGGGTGACAGTTCTACAAAAAAAGGGAAACAGCGCCGTTGTTTGCCATGTACACGTTCAGAGGACCCAGTACTCTAGTGAATAGATCAATAACAAATGCCAGCGACTAAGCCAAAATATGCCGACTTGCATGAATCTCATTGTGTAATTGAAAATTTCTTAAGAAGAGTTTGGTGACGCATGAACATGACCGTATCTTATTTTAATTGTCTACACGTCTTTGAAATTTATAACAGTGCAGATGAGGAACAGCGAGTTTGCTTGTGCGCACCTGGAGGCTACGTCTTTACTTGTTTGTTTCAAGTTGTAACAAGTGGACTGCTGACCAGTAAAGAAGAGCGGTGATTCGGACACACATTTCTTTTAGAATGATTCGCCTCAAAGTTCAAAATACTTCACATAAAGGAAATTTAAAGCATTAATTTGTCAAGTTTAAAGCTAAACGTTAAATCATGTAAAAACGTTTATGAAGATTTCATTAAAATAAATAAGGGTCTTCGATTTTTTAGACTCAAGCTTGAAGATTTGCAATCAAGTAAAGAAAAAAAGCTTTATTTTAAATCACAAAATCCTTTTGTTTTGTGGGGATGTAAATTTATCAAGCATCGTATTTCAGCAGGAAGGTGAATCTGTGTATATTACACATAACTCCAGATAATACTGCCTTATGTGTTTAAATACACACCTTTATTCATTATTACTCGTTCTGAATATCGGTTTGTCTAATAACTCCAGATGATATTGCTTTATGTGTTTAAATACACACTCATTACTACTCATTCTGAATATCGGTTTGTCTAATAACTCCAGATGACATTGCTTTATGTGTTTAAATTTAAACACACCTTTATTCATTATTACTCATTCTGATTATCGGTTCAGTGATGTCGAGAAACCCACTTGTTGAGAATTATATATACAAAAACGGCTCGTTTGGGTTGAGAAAATATTTTTTTATCGGTTCGTCTAATCGAAGGACAGTACCATATATTTAGTAAACAGCACCATACAAAATGAGGTCAAAGGACATTGTGTCTGCTCCGTTTTCTGCTTCAGCTTTTTGCGCAAAGCTACAAAACGACTATTTCACAGAGCTGTCCGTTATTTCACACAGCTGTCTGTTATGTTGGATCCCTAAATGAGACGCGCGACAGGAAGTGAACTACATCTATCGCCCACTGCGAAGCTCCTCATTTCTGATCAACTGATGTGATTTGATTGTTACTGTTTTATGGTACCCATGGCTCGAAAATGAGGAGCGTGTTTCTGTGACAACGGTACGCAAATCATGAACATTTTAAATTCATTGTTCGGCTATGCTAGGCATTAGGCTACACTCGGTATATATTGTTTCAACATGTCATTATCATGGGATTGAAAAATAACTCCAATGCGGAAGGTTCCAGAAAGAAACATCTATTAGAATAAACTACTTTTATCGGTACAGCAAAGAAAGCTTGGGTCAGAAATAATACTTGATTTAATAAATCTTCGTAACGCTGCAGGTTTCTCCGGTGTCTTCAGGGGTAAGTCTATGGGCTCATAAGGATAAAGATGGGGTTTCGATACCTGTAGTGGGTAAACCACATCGGTCATTAGTATGGTCTTGAATGACACTGCAGAACAGCAAGTTGGGATCTGAATAAGATGCTCAAATAAGGAGTCCTTGTTACCATGGCAACGACTATACAGTAAGGGTTCTAAAGAATAATTTTTAGTATGAAATAAGTTTTGTTATTATATTACAAATAATAAGCAGCACAAGAAATTTGAGGTAAAAAAAACCCAATAGTTTAATGAAATGTTATTATAGGTGTGAAATTAATTAGATGTTACATTTTGATGACAACTAGGACTAAAAAAGTGTGAATTCAAACTACATTTTTATCCAAATATATCTGGGATGCATGAAACTGTTCCTGTAAAGAACGACTGCGAAAGATAGGCTGGTGTAAACGACTGACTTTATATCTTTCTTAGTCTGAAACGACTTTAAAAGAAATGACTCTACCACAATTGACAATATTGACTACTGAAATTTTCACGTAACAAGAAAGTAATTTTTTTAAACAGTAAATATAATGAGCAATAAGTTTCATTTTTGTGGTTCTTCTTATTAAACTTACAATAATATTCGCTCTGATTGGATTATTGCAAACATCATGATGTAAAAACAACTACAAGTACAAAGGTGAAGCGATGAAAAGGAAAGAAACTGGAAACTGGTCTGGAACGAAGAAAATATTCGTGTTAAAAAAACAGTGTAATAGGATAAAAATTAACTAACTGGAATATCTCCCAGGTACTGTACGTTAATTATTATAAGAGGTTTGTTCAATCAAAGATAAATGTGATGTTTGTTTTGAATTTCGCGCAAAGTTACACGAGAGCAATCTGCGCCAGCCGTCGCTAATTTAGCAGTGTAAGACTAGAGAAAGGCAACTAGTCATCACCACTCACCGCCAGCTCTTGGGCTACTTTTGACCGTTACATTATAACGCCCCCATGGCTAAAAGAGCGAGAATGTTTGGTGCGACGGGAATTCGAACCCGTGACCCTCACATTACGAATCGAGTGTTTTAACTACCTGGCCATGCCAGGCCCATTAAAGATATGCATGAAACAATGTAACTCTTTGATTTACTGAGAAATACACCTAAGAAAAATATCATAATGGTCAAAACAGCAGCGTAATGAGTAACAGGTATTTTTGTTTTGAATTTCACCCAAAGCTACACTAGTGTTATTGCGCTATCCGTCCTTAATTTTGTAGTGTAAGACTAGAGGGAAAGCAGCTAGTCATTACCACCCACCATCAACTCTTAGGCTACTCTTTTACCAACGAATAGTGGAATTCACCGTCACATTATAAGGTCCCCACGGATGAAAGGACGAGCATGTTTAGTGCGACGGGGATTCGAACCCGCGACCCTGGAATTACGAGTCTAACGCCTTAACCCAGCTGGCCATGAATGGATAACAAACGTGAACTCTATTTACCAAGCTAAGGTGTCTAAAATCACATTTAAATTGGTTTAATACTTCGTGAAAGTTAACGACAATTATCCTTGAAAGAAATAATGTTATGAATATCAAATGTGTTACGTTGCTTTAAAGTAGGAATTTCATAGTTTAGTATTGTGGAGTTTTCGAAGTTTTGTAAAAAAAATCTCTAACGTTTGTTTATTGTAACATATGGTTGGAATGTCAAGTCAGCATTCAGTGCCAGTCTGTTTTACAGTCATTTATAGCCCACGTACGACATAGATAGTAACACCTGCCTTCGAAATTGGCGTTTTAAAAACGAATAAAAGTTAATTGGTAAGCGTTGTTTGTTTCACAGACCACACTGGACTATCAGATGTGTTCACCGCAGAGAATCGAATTTCAGATTTTAATGTCATAATTCCAGCAACTTGATGTTGTCCCATCGAGAACACCAAGCTCTGTGAATATTTTTAGCAGTGAAGATAATTTGTCACATGGAACTAAAAATAAAATTAATTTTGACTTTAACTGGAAGATACATAAATCTCTTCCCGTAGTTTCTAAAACTACATGTTTAACGCTTTACCCAGTCATCTGCATTACGCTGTATATGGGCAATAAATATGTGATATATACATTTTTAGTTGAGTAGGTTTCCGCTTGAGATGTTTTTAACTGAATTTCAACGCGGGACTCAATATCGCTTACAAACGAACCACTTCTTCCCGACAATATCCCAAAATTCCATTTCTTAGGATGAATACAATTTACCTCACACGGAACGTGTCAACAGTTGAAGAAAGTACACAGCAATATTGAAGAAACATAATAGCATAGATCTGTGGTAGTGAAGGGAGGAGGGGGCTGAACCAGTGGTACGTGTACTGCATACTTAGTTTTGCCCCCTCTGGCTAATGCTGCATTAAATACAAATACTAAATCATATCCAGCGAAACCATAGCAATCTGCCATGTGAAAACCACATAATTACGTGAGAAAATGTGCCTTTATTAAACATTTTAGCTTTTAGTTACATAGTGAATTAACTATTCAAAAACTAGGGAAAAGTCTTTAAACACTTACAGTTCTAGAATGATTTCTTAACGGGCTCCGATCACATAGTTTACATGATGCACATCATTCTGTCATAACACATATAATTAAATCTCTTCGCTTCAAAATTGTATTCTGAGTTTTCCCTTTAACAATTGAATTTGGAATAAATAACAACTGAACTTATATAACGTGAACGTTTATCGTGAATAGACTGTCTTTCTCTCTTCAATTCCCACTATAATTTCTGCCCTTTATCAAACTCTAGTGTTTTCCATAATTTTATTTAGAATGGCCAAAACTCCTATTTATCGATTGTTTGTTTTTTACTTTCGCGCAAAGCTACTCGAGGGCTATCTGCGTCAGCCGTCCCTAATTTAGCAGTGCAAGACTAGAGGGAAGGCAGTTAGTCATCACCACCCTCCGCCAACTCTTGGACTACTCTTTTCCCAATGAATAGTAGGATTGACCGTAACATTTTAACGCCCCAAGACTGAAAGGGCGAGCATGTTTGGTGTGATGGGAATTCGAATCCACGACTCTCAGATTACGAGTCGAGTGCCTTAACCACCTGGCAATGTCGAGCCCCGATTTATTGAAAGATTTGTAAAACAAAATTTCTTTTTAGAGATATTTGTCTCTTAAGAATTGATAAACATAATAACCAACTAAACAAGCAACTGTAAGGCACTGTCTGGAATAAAGTGAAACTTTATTGGTGTTCATTTATGTTCTAAATTACAGATTATTTCCGGAAACAAAGTTCACCCATTTCTTTCGCATTTTTGTCTACAAATATAAGTATTTTAATGATCCTAGTGAACAAATAAATTCAATATCTTGACCAATTTTACAATGGAAATATTTTTAAGCGGTTAAAACTGCGACGTTTCAGTTGTTAAGAGCGAGCCACCTTTTGGCAAAATATGATTAATAACAGTTACAAATTCAGGTGAAACTAATATAAATGGAAGAAAAATTGCAGAAATTATTGTGTTCAAGTAATAAAATCTTTCTCTGGACACATTTTCCAGAGAACTTCTTCATCTCCATTAGGTATAAACCACACAGTTTTTCTGCACCATAATTTTACTTTTGTCATGTGAGTTTTATGATCCAATAAGTTGGTTTAAAACGTCGAGTTTAAAAACAGTTTATTTTCCTACATAAATGCTACATAATGGTAATAAAAACACAGCGTTTCTTATCTGGTTTTTGTTGCTTAAGATTCATTCATTTACAACAGAAGTGAACAATACGAAATGTAGAACAAAACTCTTTTTTACATTCAATGCAACTAGTTCAGAGTTTTCTCTCCAAGTGGATCCGCACTTACTATTCTAAAATCCAAAGTTCGATTCCACCACGGTAAACAGAGCTTAAGAAAAGCCAACACCAACTTCAGAAATACAAAACTATTTGAATGTAGCTTCCGCTACTATCTTCTAGTTAAAATTTTAAAGTGCATTTATTTTGGATAACAATTTCAAAAAAACTCAATTAAAATTAGTTGATAGAGCGCGATGATTCTTCAAAAGTTCAGTATTAAAACGACCGCTAGATTCCAAACGGATTTCGCTGGTTTATGAACTCTTTTATTTTTTTAACCTATTTAGAAACTAAATCACTTGCGAGTTCATAACTCAGAGGGTGATTAATAAAATACGAGTCACAGTGAAAAACTCCAACACTAAAATGAGTCTCATTAGTTGCACAAAGTGGTTTCAACCAGGTTTGTTTTTGTTCATCAACCAGCTTGTTTTTTTCTGACACTGAGCATTGTAAAATTAAAATATTCAATAGTATACGACATCTGGATCTCCACCATTAGCTAACGATATAAAAACAACTCAAAATGTTGGAATCCGGTTACATTGGTTCTGTGAATTGAGAAGTCTGTTTCACTAAACAACAAATCAACAACGTTTTCAATGAAGTAACGAATACTTACAGAAATTCTGTAGTTTTGGGATAGCTGTCTCGTTAATTTCTCGTTTTATTACAGTAAAAATTTGAGGGGGAGGGTGTGGCAAATTCTATAGCTTATAATGAATTGGTTGAGACAAACGGAGAATTTAAAATTTCATATTATAATTGTCCAGTATCTTTCATATCTCCTAATCAAATCAATGATTTTCGTTTAAATTATGCGTAGATTTACTTTGCAAACTAAATAATTGATAAAATATTATTTTTTTTAATTTCTTCATCGCTCGACCCGATTCACAATAATACTTACCATCACAATCTCCGCCTGAGATGCGTTAAGTTTGTTTGTTTTGGAATTTTACACAAAGTTACTCGAGGGCTATCTGTGCTATCCGTCCCTAATTTAGCAGTGTAAGAGCAGAAGGAAAACAGCTAGTCATCACCACCCACCGTGGACTCATGGGTTACACTTTTGCCAACGAATAGTGGGATTGACCGTCACATTATAACGCTCCCACGGCTGAAAGGGCGAGCATGTTTGGCGCGACCGGCATGCGAACCCGCGACCCTCAGATTACGAGTCGCACGCCTTAACACGCTTGGTCATGCTGGGCCGATTGATTATTTGAAATTCAGCATAAAGCTACACAATTGGCTATCTGTGCTCTGCCCACCAAGGGTGTTGAAAATCGATTTCTAGAGGTGTGAGTCTGCAGACAATTTCCCAAATATAAATGCACACCAATTTCCTTAAGGATTTCAATTGTGTAAAAAAGAACTTTCTCAGGCTTATTAACTCGGAGGATGCTTTTTGTTGTTGTTATTTAACAATAATTTGACTAAGAGGATTAATATTCGTTTCCTCACTGCTTTCATGTAAAATTCGTTCACGTTATTGTACTATCTAAAAATATTAATGGTAAACAACCTGTATTTAATAACCCTAACTTTCCACATAATGTTCTTCAATATCTCTATATAATTAATTTTTGTACTAAATCTATAATATTCAAATACGTCCGGCAAGGGGAGGCGGTTAAGGTACTCGACTCCTAATCTGAGGTTGGCGGGTTCGAATCCTAATCACACCAGATGCGATTTTTTTATCCGTCGTATATGTGCGGTAGTTGACCGTTTAGGCTTTGCTGTATGAAGTTTTTATATTTCCCTCTAGTATTACACTGCTAAATTAGGGACGGCTAGCGCAGACAGCCCTCGTGTAGCTGCAAGCGAAATTCAAAACAAACAACATTAAAAAGATTTTCTCTCTCCCTTTCAGTGATACATCGTTGAGTAGGAACGGTGATAAGATTCATTATTTCATACCTAATTTATAAGAACTCTAATAATTTCCCGAACTGTACGAAATTTCAATAGATACGTAATATTGTGAACTTGTTATGAAATTATGCGTATGAAGAGAAATTCTAAGAAATAAATTTTGGATGTCCCCAGACTCCTAGGAAAAGTAATTACATCATTATTCCAGTAAATTGACGCTTTCGGAGAAGATACCAGTTACGATACGTTCACTTAATAGACGTTTCGAAATGTGAGGTTGCCAATTGAAACAGCTTTCCACGCTTAAGAACAGAGTAACCAACACTGTTCTGAACTTGGGTCGGCGAGCAAGTCAAAACCGACAAATCTGGGACGATTTTCATAGTCCTTGGGGTACTGCAGTACCTCTTCCTGATATGACAGTTTTATAACACCATAACTCCCTGAAATATTATTACATTAGAAGTAAAAATTCATTTGTGTGCCTTTTTTCAGCTTAAGGCTGATACAGAGAACTGTTCCAAACAGTTATTGTGACATAGCTTACACTGCAAATTCCGGATAAAATGTGTTCTTATCTTATCTTCTGATCTTTCGTACATCAAATTATATCAAGTCTGGTACAGATAGAAAAGCGTACAGAATAAGACTACTATGAAGCTTTGATGTGTTTGATCTTTGGTTAGTTAAATATGATAGAAAACTGACACATTGAGAGAGAACGAAAATTACATTTGGTTCAACCAATACAATATATTAGCTTAGTAAAATTATATGTCAATCAATACTGTCCATAAGTAGACTTACCGGACAATATAACTTTAACCTTGACATAAAAACTACTTGATTAATCTTGTTTATTCGTCAAATTAAAACACTTCATCAGCGAAACCATGGAGAACTATGTCGGCATCATATTTACCAAACGTTTGTTTCTTCTTTATTGGAAAAGATAACCATTAATTCCTCTGGAAGAATTCCACCATTACAACAATTGTCGTTGGCATTTCCTTTTCTTTACAATTTTACATTCAGAAAAATCTGGATTGGGAACATCAGAGGAAACAATTATTTCTTGTCTTAATTTTTTCTATTCAAATTATATTGAAGTTTGTTCATGTTGGTGTTTTATGATTTTTTATGTAAACAACACAAAAACTATTCCGGTCTTACAAAAGATAACGCGACACAACTATTGAAGCACGTAGTTTACTGAAGATTGTCACATACCTTCAACGTTTCTGGAGTCATCTTTACTTTCCTTGAAAATATATCTGTAGTGTTACAAATTGGAAAAAGTGTGTAACTGTTAACCATGTTCTTGAATAAGTGTTCTGAAATTCATAACTGTTGACACTTTCCTGAATAAGTGTTCTGAAATTCATAACTGTTGACACTTTCCTGAATAAATGTTCTGATATTAATAACTGTTGACACTTTCCTGAATAAGTGTTCTGAAATTCATAACTGTTGATACTTTCCTGAATAAGTGTTCTGATATTCGTAACTGTTGATACTTTCCTGAATAAGTGTTCTGACATTCATAACTGTTGATACTTTCCTGAATAAGTGTTCTGACATTCATAACTGTTGATACTTTCCTGAATAAGTGTTCTGATATTAATAACTGTTGACACTTTCCTGAATAAGTGTTCTGAAATTCATAACTGTTGATACTTTCCTGAATAAGTGTTCTGATATTCGTAACTGTTGATACTTTCCTGAATAAGTGTTCTGACATTCATAACTGTTGATACTTTCCTGAATAAGTGTTCTGAAATTCATAACTGTTGATACTTTCCTGAATAAGTGTTCTGATATTCGTAACTGTTGATACTTTCCTGAATAAATGTTCTGATACTCATAACTGTTGACACTTTCCTGAATAAGTGTTCTGAAATTCATAACTGTTGACACTTTCCTGAATAAGTGTTCTGAAATTCATAACTGTTGACACTTTCCTGAATAAGTGTTCTGAAATTCATAACAGTTGACACTTTCCTTAGTAAGTGTTCTGACATTCAGTACTTTGCGTTTGTTTACAGCACCTATATCAAAATACAACTTCTGTGTAACTGCGACCTTGAAATACAGAGGTAATAGAATCGTATCTTTATCTCACAACAATTTCGTCAAAGTTTCTCATAATGAAGCATGCATGCAGTGAAGGAGCACTCGAGTGTTAGGTTCTTCTTTGGACAAAATAACAATCCCGGAAGAAGTGTTATGTAATTACTCCCTCAAGGCTAGTGTATAAAACACAGTATAGAGGCTGAGGGACATAGAGATCCTATCGTCATTCAACCACGAGTACCTTGGCAAGATTTTTCTTATCATTGGTCTACGGAAAATATTTTCAGTCCCATGGTATCTTGATTCACGACCCTCTGACAAGATGTGCTTGAGAAGAGCTTTCCTTCTAAGCTAAGTTAGTTTTCCTTCTATGTATCGGTAACAAATTCGATTCTTTTAACTTTATACAAAGCTTAAAATAGTATTCCTCCTGAGCAAGATGAATAAATGTATCAGACAAATCAACAAAATGCTGAACAAAAAAGAATCCTTCCCACTATATGAAGCCAAATTTTACTCACAAAAGAAGAGTTGAGTAGCATCAGTTCGTCCTCCTATTTATGAAGAAGTGTTGATGCATCAGGCGTTGCCAATGGCAATGCCCCAGGATCAGGAGAGAATGAAAGAGATTTTCCAAAATTAAGGTTATTCACTTTTGTTGAAAATATAAAAAGCTGACTACACACTCTGTGTAAACAAATAACTTAAAGGATTTTTTTATCATGCGTTTCTGCTAAAAATATATCATTAGCCAGGAAACAAAGCACCTCTACATAAGATTATAGAGAAATTACATTCTTCTCTACCTTAATATCGAATGGATTGATGAAAGTTACAAATTATTTCAACATTGTAGACATTTTCATGGCTTTACTTGATTTCGCCTTGTTATAAAAGTTTGCGAAATATTTTATTGAATTTAAGAGAAGATGTTACGCATCTGGCTCTGTTGTTTCTAATTACACACCGTAATTATGGAAAAAGATTCCCAGTAAAATAGATAATTCCACACTTGACTAGACATATCAGCTTACTTTTATATGCAAAAAACGGCTGTTCTGGGCCCAGAAAACACTTCAAATAGAAGAGCGAACAACGTTTCGACCTTCTTCGGTCATCGTCAGGTTCACAAAGAAAGGGTTACTGGTCGGAAGCTGACCACATGTTCGGGAGGGGTTGTATAATTGAGTGTTGCAATGTAGAGGGCGCGGTTTGAATATATAATTTTGTCTATAATATTAATATAGGTATAATGGTGTTCCTTTATATTGGTTTATACATTGCAACACTCAATTATACAACCCCTCCCGAACATGTGGTCAGCTTCCGACCAGTAACCCTTTCTTTGTGAACCTGACGATGACCGAAGAAGGTCGAAACGTTGTTCGCTCTTCTATTTGAAGTGTTTTCTGGGCCCAGAACAGCCGTTTTTTGCATATAAAAGTTCTCAACAAGTGGGTTTCTCGACATCACTGATATCAGCTTACTATTTGTTCAATAGTAATACCAACTGCATCCTTTAAAAGTTGAACTGCAATTTCGAAACATTAAAATCCCTTTTTTATATGCAAAAACGGCTCGTTTGGGTTGAGAAAATATTTCAAATAGAAGAGCGAACAACATTTCGACTTTCTATTTGAAATATTTTCTCAACCCAAACGAACCGTTTTTGCATATAAAATTCTCAACAAGTGGGTTACTCGACATCACTGATTAAAATCCCTTATTTAAGAGCAACGATTCTGCTCCCGGATGGAAGATGGACAAATTCAGCAAAGAAATGAAGTAGCCAGAGAGATAACGAACATAATTTTGATAATCTATGACGAACATTAGAGGACAAAAGGTCTTAAATGCACAATAAATGTAGGTCGATGTTTTTTAATTTTGTAGTTAGAAGCTATGACCATATCTTGTCCATGTATTGAAATCCAAACGACAAAATGTTTCTAAGTTAACCGTTGATCACTTGTTTCTCAAAACCGATGCATTTTGTAAACAGAATTTTATAAGATTATTAACTAGTTTTATCAAGTTGTCTTTGTCGAGACTTTAAATAATCAACCCTTTATGATCCCTGTTCAAGTCCCGCAGCTAAAGAACGGGTTTGTTCTTCAAATGAACGAAACTGTAGTGTTTAACACACAAAATCCCTTCCGTAGATCCATTAATACAGATTCCTGATTTGCTGGGAATGTCCTCAAACTCTGATGTACGTAAAAACACTTTTCCACTGCATCAGAATACGGACACACTGTATAAGAGACACTTAGACGTGCAATGCCACCTCCATATTCTTATTATTTGTTTAACAATTTTGTTAAACAATAACATACACCACCTTAGCAACAGTCAGCTCAAATGTTACAAGTGCACACCGGTATGCAAATCTCCCAAGAAGTACTGCATTTTCGGATAATTTCAAAACGTTCTGTACAGTAAGATTGTCATTTATGAAGAAGGTTATTGGTGACATGTAGTCTTCAAGTAATTTAAATTATTCCGTTCATGATGAATCACCTCTCATTGCAAACCATCCATTCCAACCTAAATCTGATTGAGCTATTTTATCTAAAGTTATACGACAAAACATCCAAAGAAAACTGGAAGTTTAAAGACACTGTTCGATTTCATGATTCACCAACATTGAGTTTGAAACTTTTAAGACATGGTCTGCTTTTTTTTTCGAGAACTAGATTTCTCTAGTATGACCAAGTGGTTGAAGCATTCGACTTGTAATCCGAGGGTAGCGGGTTCGAATCTCCGTCACACCAAACATGCTCTCTTTTTCAGTCGTGAGGGCGTTATAATGTGGCGGTAAATCCTACTATTTGTTGGTAAAAGAGTAGCCCAAGAGTTGGCGGTGGGTGGTGATGACTAGATCCCTTTCCTCTAGTCTTGCACTGCAAGATTAGGGACGGCTAGTTCAGATAACCCTCGTGTAGCTTTGCGCGAAATTCAAAACAAACAAACAAACCTATCCCGTGTATTGTTGCTCAGTGGCAAGTTGGAGTGTTTATAACACTAGGGTTCAAGGCTTGGTCACCGCGGAGTATACAGTGGGTTAGCTTTGTGCCAAAACAAACAAATATATGGTTTCCAATAACTTCTTCAGTATATATTTATAGTAGTAAACTGATTTTATAAAACTATACACTTTAACTACAATTTGTCACCATAAGACGACAACGTTTGGTTTTTTGTTTGTTTTTATTTAGAAGCTACCGATGAAGTGACACGAACATGGGCTAGGTGACAACATCAATGATCTATAGGGTTCGAGTACAGCCGTCCCTAATTGTAAATGAGACTGACTGTCACTCTTATAAAGTACTCACAACTAAAAGCGCTGATCACATTTAATGTCATCGTGGCTGAAACCCTGAACTTTCAAGCACGAAGCCCAGTTCACTAATATTTGGTCAATGAGCCTCATTATTGTGATTCTCCAAAACATGTAGTTTTGGATATTGTAAAACTCAATAGAAAATCCACCAAGTTTGAACAAGAGAACACAGTCAGTATAGATGATGATATATTTGTCTTAATGTTTATTAGACTGGTATCAGATGAAGACAAATTTAACAAACTTCCAAATTTTGGTAATAATTTTTTCTCGACTTGGTAGTTGTTGTCAATTATTATTTTGTGCACACAATCATATTAAAATATACATATTTCTAGAATAATAAAAGTTTATTTACTCGATATTTCACCTCATAAAAAAAGAATATTTTTGTTATTCCCCACATTATTTCATTGGTCATATTCGTTACGCAAGTGTTCAAGCGAGAAAATGCTTAAGTCAACATATTATGAATAGTTCATGATGTATAGATAAAGCTTATTTATATATACATATTTGGCCAGTTTTGAAAAACAACCAAGAACTCTGAAGCTTAGGTTGCTAAGGTTTCTTAAACCCTCGCGTAACGAATGTAGTTAATAAAATAATATGGAAAATGAAAAAAATGTTACCTTCTTTTCAACATGAGATCGAAAGTTTTACATTATCAAACAACTACATGCACTTTAAAGAACAGACAATTGAAACTTTTTCAAATAATTTCACGCTAAAAACATGCGATTGAATTCTAATATATAGCCATGAGTAATAAAAGCAATTTCTGCACAACTATGAAATCAAATAAACTTAAAACATACCTTCTGATTGAATGTCTTCTACCGATAATTCAAATAAATTGTTTATATCTAGCACTTCTTGTAAACTATTTTATTTTCAGTTTACAATTATTTTATTAAATCGATTAGATAATACAGCAGTTTCTCCTCTTCCCACCCCCCACCATCACTGTTTTATCGCAGAAATGTAAATTAGTGTCTGTCACCTATTTATCCAGAAATGAAAAGAAAGCTGTCTAAGTAGCTTTTATTAAAATGTTTGTAATTCATCTGATGAATCAATACTGAGGACAAAAGAATTTAACATGATCAATGTTTGATTAAGTGTTAAAATGTATCTCAGATGGGCTGGTATGGGGGCAAAACAGTTTTATTGATAAGCAGAGAACAAAGTTTCGACCTTCTTAGGCCATCTTCAGGTTAACAAAGAATTTTGATTAAGTGTTGCCGTTAAATAAGAAAACCAAGTACCTCCGAGTAAAGGATGCAACAAGTATCAGCGATTTGTTTAACGGATCTGTTTAGGACTTACAACCAGAAGATGACACCACTTCAGTTTGTTTGTTTTTTTATTTTGGAGCAAAGCCACATTGAACTATTTGCTGTGCTTATTGCTGGGATTCTAAACCCACATTTTCATCGTTTTTTGAGTCCGTAATCTTAGCGTTTCGCCATCGGAGATCATAACTATTAGAAGCTCTTTTACTGTTCTGAATTATCAATATTTGAAAAATAAGAAGAAAGATTAAATACGAATCTATAAACAACAATTATATTAGGACAAAATATACAATATTATTAATACTGACGTATAGTCGATAGGTTCTACACACAAAATACGCCATTTAACTAGACTACTTTTCTCTTAGATTCCAGTCGTTAATTAATTCTATAGATAAAATCTACTTTATAAACAGACAATTTTTAAAATACGATCCAGGCACGTTCCAGAAACTGTATATATAAATCCGGCCTTATAAATAAACCATTTTATTCCTTCTACAGCTCAATCATGATTGGCATATGAACCAGCACGTGGAATAAACGGGTAGAGGTCAAATATAACAATCCGTAATTTTGAATTAGTGGCAAAAGGGATGGCCGTTACAAGAACATCGTCTGGATTTTCGAGTGTCGCTTTTATAAATACATTTATAGGTAAAAAGGCGGAGCGTGTTCAACAGTAAAATGTATCGAATTCCGGATCATTCGATCCATAATTGATTTATTAGGTGAATATTATGCACTGAAGAAGAAGGGAATATTCTTAAGATTATTGATCTACCGACTTAAGTCTTAAGAATACTATACACCCGGTATTCATGCTTTTTGACGTTACATCATAGTTTTACAAAAAAGCAATTCTAAAGGGGAGATGTTTTCTTTATTGGTTTTGGATTTTTGCACACAATTACACAAAAACTATCTGTCCTAACCGTCATTAATACTGAATTAGATACTACAACGACTAGAGAACTGCCCCAACCGCTAAATCGTACACTACTCTAATAAAATAGTCGGAACTGACAGTCACTCTTATAGCGTATCATCTACCCTCAGCCCCCCAAAAGGGGAGAATGGGTGTGAACCATGAACCCTCGTATTCACGGTTCGGCAGTAACCACTAAGTTACACCAGACACAAGATACTGATTTATCAGTGGTATCGTTTTTAAAAAAAAACAAAAAAACATTAATTTCAATGTTTGTCAAAAAGTAAATTTCAGAAACAAACGAACAAAAAAGAGTATTCACTTAGCTGTTGGTTTTAGAAAAGTCACAGTTACGACTATAGGGAGGTGGGGTGTTGGTGGAACAACAAAAGTCATTAAAATACAACTAACCAGTAAACTCAATCCATTAGAAATCCCTCCATGAAAAAAAAACTGTACAGATAAGAGAAATCTTAATTTAATCCTTTGGATGAGCTGTCATTATTTGTTGAAAACTTTAAACATGCTCAGTTAAATAAAAAAGACACTGAGTGTATCATATGATTTTTCCTATATAAAATAATTGTTCAAATGTTGAACTGAAATACGTGACTAGAAAATGAGTTTCTTTTACAACAAAACTGGCACTGTCTGACTTGTTCAGGATTATAGCCTAACGCACGTTGTGTTATACATTTATCTGTAAAAACATTCTGCAGTTTTTTGTTGTGTTTCTTGTCATATCACACGAAAAGTTCACCAGTTTTTGATTAATATTGTCTCATACCTACTAAAAATGTTTTGGATATAATATCAAAAATACTTGCCTAATATGTGCAGACCGTCCCAAAATAAATTCAGGCATAACACATTACTGCATCGCCGCGATTTATCTATCCATCTCAAAACAATAGCAATCTATCTGTCATTAAGAACACTTAGTGTTTATCAAAGCAGTGAATATTTTATTTTATTTTAATATGAAATGTATTTGGAGACCTTTCAGGGCACAAAATTCTTGAGACTTTAAATCAGCTTATCTGAAGATATTTATGGCTGCATATGCTTTCAAAAACAAGCTTTAACATTTTTTTTCGGTAGAAATATTTTTAAACAACGTATATACGACATTTACATAGTTTATACGAAAGGCTTAATGAATAACTCACTACCAATTTGAAACCTAACAAAAATAACGAATGGTAGGAATACAATAAAATATATTTTTTGTTATAGCACTAGTCATTGGTAGAGTTAGTTTTCCTTCCTGTGACTGTTGCTTCATATTACTTTCTCTTTATAGGGATAGAAGTACTTCGCTTCTAACCTACAACCTATGAAAACAGTTCACCTCGTGCAAGTGCCTAATCTTTCACATAACCATCAATACGGCAGGGAAAAAATAAACTACTTCCCTCAGGAACCTACTAGATTTAGAAAGCTGTCACATATTGGTGACGTCAAGGAGACTTTCGTCTCCTGATATCATAAACACCCTGTTATAAGGTAAGTAAAGTGAAAACACAGCAAATTATAAAACATCTAAGTATCAAAACACGTAAAAACTACATTCAACTTTGATTCACCCGTTAGTACAGCGGTAAATCTCCGGATTTACGACGCTAAAATTAGGAATTCGATCCTCCTCGCTCTGCTCAGCAGATAGCCCCATGTAGCTTTGCTATAAGAAAACACACACACATTTCAACTTTTTAATAAGGTAAGTGTACTTCAAATGTTTATAATAAATATACAACACATATAATAATTATACACTAAAAAGGTTTGATTATTTTTTTCAAAACAGTTACTCAGTGAAACTTACCTTTGGAACAGGCTACATTATTCTATTAACAAGGTAGATTTTTATGAAGTTATATTAGTTAGGTCTTAAAAATTTTCTTTTTTATGATTTTAGTATTGTTTGCTAAAACTTAATTATATGTTTTAATTTCCATAGTATTGACAAGCTAACCCACTGCTCAGCTATTTGAACAGTAAACAAGTGCTGTATTCATCTAGAACTAACCTGGCCACATTCAAAGGTATGAGAAAGGCTAAGAGAGCTCTTACCAGTCATCTAAGGTTCACAAGAAATCCAGTTATAGAACCATTTACACTGTTATGTGTATGTACTCCTAAAGTATCTAAACAATTGCTAAACAAAGGTTGTGTGTATGTCCACTTATTACTGGCGAGCTGCTGTACCAGTTGGAACAAAATCTGACACGTTATACCATCATTGCTTAGAGTGAGTTACATGGGGATTGGCGTTCGGATTTGACTCTCCTATGTGATCCCTGTACATTTAACGAGTGTGTAAGTTAGAAATAGTTAAGATAAAATATCAGACAATGTCAGTTACCCCAAACATTCTTCAATTATTGATAATTAACGGTTGGTTAATTGAACGGTGTCACAGTTTTGCATAGTTTGAAATCTCGTCAATATATTTACTTTTTAGTAGCCACGAAATCTATTTTAAGAGATTTTGAAGTTTCCTCGGTAAATACATAGTGGTACGTTTATTTATTTCGCGAATCTAGCATTGGTTAGCAGTTGAAGCGTTCCACTCGCAGTCTGTCGAGGAACATGCTCTATTTCTAGCCATGAGGGAGTTATAATGTAACAGTCAATCCCACAAAAACCAACTAAAAATGTAGCAAAAGAGTTGCGAGTGGATAACGTTAACTAACTACCGTCTCTTTAGATTATCAATTCAAAATTTAGGACAACTATACGCAGATAGATCGACATGTAGTTTTGTAAAAGAATGGAATAGACCGATTTATTTCGTTTTGCTTTCTGTTACTGATTTTAGTTTTATTGATCACATTTCCTGGCTGAATAGCTTATCTTCCTTTCATACAAATGTGATTTTTTTTTAGTCACCGTGTGACGCTATCTGACAGTACATGCTGTTTACAGAACTCTGAATAATATGAGGATATCTACTTAAGGAGGAGTTAGTTTTAAAATTCAGTAAATGTTTTACTGAATGAGATACGAGGATTCCTTTACTATCTTTTGGGGAAGTTTATTATGATAGAAATTGTTACGTTGGGTAAAAGTCTTTAAAACATAGTCTTCGAAATGGTCGCTATGAATTATTTTATTTGGCGTGGAATATTTCTTCTAACATTAGATTAATCCTCAACACGTTCTAGCTTCCGGTCTTTATTTGTTATTTTCACAATACAAATATCTAAGATATTATACTAACGACCACTTGGATACAAGTTTGCATTATTAATTATTTGGTATTGTATTCTCATTACATTTACCATCGCATTTCTAAGTTTATTCAAACTGGTTTCATGGTTGCATCATAATGTTTCCGATTATGTTTGAAAAATATCCCTATAGTAAGATTTTCTACACGTGTAAGAAAACATGGCTCTATTATAAGCCTTTTTTTCAATGCTTAACGGAAGCTGTAGCCGTATCAAAGAGTGTGCTAACATTCTCTATGTAAGGATGACAGATACCCCCTATTAAAATCATACAAAAGTTATCTAGATTTTTTTATCTATGAATCATCAGAAGCTATATAAAAAAGATCTACCTGGAATATTTCTATCTTCCGCGTATATGCCGCTTTTCAGCTATCCAGAGCGTTTAAGAGTCGAAAATCGGCGAATAGCTAAAGTCGATATTTCTTAATTTTTCGTTCATCATCATATATCTTCAACAAGTCTTAGGCCTATCTAACTGTAACAGTAACGATAATTTAGTCATCAATTGATAGATCAAAACAGAGTTCACGATCTTTGACTAAATATTTTATTATTATTATTTGCAAAATGTATAAAGTTTTAGAATATACTATAACCAAGTAACCCGCGTACGCCATCTTAAAGAAAAAGCAAACAAACCAATATTATGAAATATATATATAAATAGCTAAATAGAGAAGCAATGTAGGGCTGGCTATTGAATTTGGAAAAAGAACAACAAACAAACAAGAGACGGATGGAAGTGGACACATCACTCAATCCGATTAATAATCGTATAGCAGACTAAGCCGTTTCTGCTTTAAATGAATAATAAAACCCTCTACACTATTGGTTTCCTCACTCTGGAGCCCCCAGTTATAAGTCTGTCAACTTATAACGCTCGAAATAAGGTTTAGATATTCGTAATGGGCAGAGCAACGAAATCCCATCATGTAGCTTTGTGGTTAACTTCAAACAACAATATACTGCATTTTTGTTGTTTGAAGTTAAGAACAAAGGGAAGAAAGAAAAACTGAATTTCCAATCATAGCATGTTATTATATTGTAAAAAAATTATAAAAATATTATAAAGGAAAAGTATAATGAAGAAACATGAGATTCTGTTAAAATATCAAGCTCTCTATAAACAAAGTAGGGAAGCGTGTAATGTAATGATTTTATTTTCTATGTAAAGACGAAGTAGTTTTCCTTTCTCTACCGATCAAGTGAAATTTCTTCTCCCATCACTAGCTTGTTTCGTTCCTTTTTCTTCTGTTAACTATCTAGCTCTACATAGCTTTTCTATTTAGCGACAAATTCCCTCCTAACAGTTGTTATATCACTTTCCGTGGTGCACGAAAGCTGTGTATGAATTATAACATCTCCTGTTCCATGCGGACGTTTTTGACGGTATTACAGCAAATTGCGATGATGTGTGGAAGTTTCCTCTGCAAAAATGTCTTTCTAACACCCCAAGTACGTTATGCAGCAAAACCAAAACAATAGAAATGAATGAACTAGTAATAAAGCAAGATTATTTCCCGAATGTATTTAGCAACGTATTGTACAAGTGTTTCAGTTACTACGTTTCTTCTGTAAAGTAACTGGTAAACCTAAACGTTAATATACATACAAAATGCATAAACACGAATATATTCGTTTTCATTTAAGAAATTTGCGAGTTACATGTTACGACTATAGGCAATTTCCCAGGTTTGAATACATATACTATTTTACTATAGGTTTTACTTTCAGCATACCAGTTTGAAGATTTTTAAGCAATGTGTATGTATATATACCTACGTTCTAGATGAATATGATATATTTCTTATCATTTTCAACCTCAAATTTTAATAGTTTTCTTTTTCCTCAGTCAGCGGAATTAACAGGGAGTTTTATCTTATTTCTATTCATCCAATATTTTCTTAATTATTACTTTGAACAAATAATTTTTTTTATATAAGTTGGCCTAATTCCGAAAATTGTAAAAAAAGCACAGTCTGTTACACGTAATCACATGGTGGAACCAGATCGTTTGTTTGTTTGCTTTTTTAATTTCGCACAAAGCTACACGACGGCTATCTTCGTTATCCGTCCCTAATTTTGCAGTGTGAGACTAGATGGAAGGCAGCTAGTCATCCTTACCCGCCGCCAACTCTTGAGCTACTCTTTTACCAACCAATAGAGGGATTGACCGTCACATTATAACACCTGCAAGCTGAAAGGGCGAGCATGTTTGGTGCGATGGGGGATTCGAACCTGGAACCCTCAGATTACGAGTCGAGTGCCTTAATCACCTGGCCATACCGGACCAGGAGCCAGTCAATGCTATATTAGTTCTTATAATTACCTAATGAACCACCAATAAACTAGCAGACGAATACGAACTATAGTGTTCTACAGCAAGTGTTACCGGATATGGGTTTAATAATTCTTTATGAATGTCCTGATTGAATCTGCAAAATAAATACTCTGGAATCACAAAGTTCAAGAATGTTATAAAGTATATTTTACAACAACTTTAAAATCAATGTTTTAAACAATACACTCATCATAGGGAAAAATTATTAAGACAAACGAATTTTTGCCATCAGTAATTTAACCCACTTCCTACTAGTTAATTGGTATATTTGTTTTAAAATATACTAATAATTTACAACCAATATCAACACATTTTAGATGCGTTCATCATGGTTTGAAAGGGCTACCTTGGAGTTTGAATAAAGAACAAAAACATTAACAAAGAATGGAACACAAAAGACGATATTCTGCTTACTGATCATTAAATTTCATAGTTGATCCAAGAGTGTTCTTGTTAGAGCTAGAAGAAATACAGTTCAACTACTAAAAGTGATTCTTCCTTTGTAACTTACTTAGAGAACATTCGAGTTCAACGTAAAAATAGACTGACTATCTCCTTTCTAGCAAATGATTTCGCTATCTTTTCATCAGCACAATGTTTTTCTTTTTTTGGTCTATTTTCGTATAGATCTAAATTTCAGTATACAGGCATGAAGCTGTTAATATCTATCTATAATAGTGTTATTTGAAAACCCTGTTAGTATTTTGTTTTACAATATGAACAGACCTCAATGGCACAGCGGAAAGTCTGCACATTTACAACGTTAAAAACCGGGTTTCGATTACCCGTGCTGGGCAGAGCACAGATAGCCCTTGGTGTAGTTTTATGTTTATCTTCCAAACAAAAATACTTCGAACAAAAGGCTTACTTTGTCACATTTGGGTAATTATATCAAAATTATCACGAAGTAAAAAAAAATTTTAGTATTGACTTATTTCTAATCAAGGGGGAAGACGTTACGTCTCAATTACTTAAAGAACTAAAAAGAAGAACGTCTAAAACGTAGATTTTTTTCTACCTTTACAGAGTTGACATGGCACTCCACCCCCAAGAACCCTCCAGAAGAACAAATCTCCTGAACGTAAGTCTTTCCGACTCCAGGCAGTAGTGGCGCTGTTGTCGGAACAACATTCTTCTTGAGAGACGTTGGCACGAAGAGATGCTGTACATCGGCCATTTCGGTTCATAGAGCTCCAACACAGACCGGCTACCATTGGGAAAATAACAATTGTTACGTTAAAGTCTAGGATTTTATAAAAAAAACTCTTACAATATTTGTAGTTTGAACAAACTATGCTTACTTGCGTTTGATATATAAAACGGCGCGTCTGTAGATCTGTTATGTGTGTGACTGCCATAGTTAAAAAAAAAATAGCACTCGGAAACATGAAATTTGTGTACATACTAATTGGACCCTGAGGGTTTGTACCTAAGTGTTATTATTTAACTACGTGCGCGTGCGCATCTTTTCGTGAGGCAAACTAGCGAAAAAAAAGAAAATAATATGCGATTGCTATAGCTCCAAGAGGGAAACACCTAGAAACCTGATATTTTGTACCTATACTAAGTAAAGCCAGATGGTGTACACCTAGATACTATTCCTTATCTTATCTAAGTGCGTGTGCGCATGCGCTTGCGCATCTTTTCAATGAGATGAGCTATTTAAAATCCACATAGAAAGTTTTCTTTACATAAAAACTTATTAAATATAGAAAATCCAATGAGTTTTGGCTAAAATGTGTTCTAACAGTGGTTTTTATGTCCTGTTGCTTAGCAACAAAAAATACAGATTATATTTTTATGCTAAAATTAGTTCAGAATACACACACTATGAATCTAATAACCCGAGCGAAGCCGGATACTTTCGCTAGTATGCGTATATATGTGTGTGTGTGTGCGTTAAAAATATTACTTTATCCCATTTGCTGCATGACTTCCATGCCGCAATCGTTGTATTGGTGGAATCCTCGCTCGTTGAGAAACGACACGGTATGCCAGAACGTGCTGTACTCGTCAACACTGAGGATGCTATCAGTTTTGTTTTGTTTTTGGGAAGGAGGGGCTTTTTTTTTTAGCTTACCGACACCGACATGTAAGATACCCGCCAAAACTTGTGCTGGTCATCCACCATGCTTCTTTATTATAGATGTTTTATATTAACAGTGAGATGTCTTTTTTCTTCGTCATCGAACCATCCCGATTCGTTAATTGCTACAGAACATTACAGAATATTTGATACTTCTATAAAGAATGCAGTTTATCAGGTTTGCTCATTCCACTTGATACCCCTTCCGACCTTTAAGGTTGATGATCTCTTTATAGCAGTGGTTTTGAAGTAGTTAAACACTCCCTGAGCTACACCATCTAGTGCTAATAAGTACTTGCACCAAGATAGTTGGACCTGTACTCGAGTGTCGACTACCTCGTGAAGAACATGTTCCAAGACACATAACAAAATTGTCCCACAGTGGTACTGTTGTTTTGTTTTTTACTTCGACCGCTTTATTGTTTCATCTTTCTGTTTAGAGTCTTGCATACAGGTCTTAATAAAACATTGAGTTTTAATACAGTTTTTCACGTAGTGTATTCTTGACTAACTTCGATTTTTATGCACGCTTTTCACGGAGTTTTTCCCTTCTGTAAATTATATTTTATTACTGGAATCACACCACTACGCCTAGTGGTTATTGTATGATTATTTGTACTTCTATAGGCTTTATACTAGTTTGGAATAGTTGTCATCCAACAAATCACAGTGTAAACTACAAACACGTGGCTGTATTCTGGTGCAATTCATTCTCACAAAATAAAGGGCCGACATGTTTGTACTATATAACTAGTAAACAATTTCTCCCTCAACGTTTCATTTCCTACTGTATAGGAAATTCATGTCATTTATATCTCTATATAGCGTTCAATAGAGTGCGTATCATTTTAAAACAAAAAATTTTTATATAAAAGACAGTTTTAATTTTTTTCTAAGCCTACTTTAAACACTTAGAGTTCTAACAATAGGGATTAATTGTTCTAAGGTCCTTCGCAGCACTTTAAAATTATTTTTTAAAATTTCGCACGAAGCTACTCGAGGGCTATCTTCGCTAGCCGTTCCTCATTTACCAGTGTAAGACTAGAGGGAAGGCAGCTAGTCATCACCACCCTCCGCCAACTCTTGGGCTATTCTTTTAACAACGAATAATGAGATTGGCCGCACATTATAACGCCCTCATGGCTGAAAGGGCGAGCATGTTTGGCGCCATAGGAATGCGAACCCGTGACCCTCAGATTACGAGGGTTAATCCCACTATTACTAAATTCGAGCTGAAAATCCGTATTGTATTTTTAACGATGGATCACTAATCGCTATCAATCTCTCTCCTATATTTTAAGAGGGGGAACAACAGTATATCTGTGGATTTACAACGCTAGACATAGAGTTTCGATGCCCGTGGTAGGCAGAGAACAGATAGTTCTTTGTGTAGCTTTGTGCTTAACTACAAACAAGCAAATAAACAGCGAAAGTAATATCTTCAAAACAATTATAAAGTTTGATTTGCTTCGAATTGAATGCAAAACAACACGAAAGATATTTGCGCAAGCCATTCCAAATTTAGAAGTGATATACTAAAGGAAAGGCAGCTTGTTAACACCACTCACTGCCAGCTATTGAGGTGCTACTTTATCAACGAATAGTAGGATGGACTGTCACGTTATAACACTTCACAAGTGAAAGGTCGAGGACATTTGACAGAGATTTGAACGCGTGACACTCATATTACGAATCGAATGCCCTCACCACCTGGGCATCCCAGGCCTACTCATTTTGATCATACTGTTTGCCAATCAACTAAATGTATTCTATTCTTCCAGAACTCGCGCCCTAAGTCGAGTGCCCTAACCACTAGGCCATACTAGCCTCAACCGTAAGGTATTCACGTGTAGTGAACAGTCAACAATCACGTGAATCGTGCTGATAATTCAAATACCATATTGTACAATGGAATTCTAGTCATGATAAATGCTTCTTATTTTTCATTTACACTGAGATACCTTCAGCAGCTATGTGTGTTTGTTTGGATTACTTACACCCAAACAGTTCGATATGGTGCTTAAACTGAAAATTATAAATACCATCATGTCTGCCTTCTATTACACAAATGTATGCTAATTATCAATTGAAAAGGAATTTACACAAGTATAACTGTAACGTACACAATAATTTCAATTAAGTAATGGGTAGAAAAAATCTAGTATCTGCCGATACGTTGAATATGAGGGCTTGTAACGCTAAAAACTGGATTTCTATACTCGATGTGGGCACAACACAGTTAGCCTATTATGTAGTTTTGGGGTGTAGCCAGAAGAAGAAAAAAAGAAAACAGAGGTAGTTTCCAATTTATTTCCAAACTCGCATGAAGTATTATTATTATATAACACAAACAGATTTACAGCCACACAAATCTGGTGAAGATATAGACGAAGTTCCCTCAAAAAAACAAAAAGAATCACGCCGACGACTATAAAGATGTCCTTGCTAAATCTCTCAAGCCTTCATTACAATACTGTTTTTTTTCACGCTCGAGAAATGTGACTCTCTGGAGTTAGTTAATATTCAAAATATTCACATTGAACCTTCGGTGCGATATGTCCCTACATTTGGTTTTATCTTTTTTTCGAGTATGCAAGTATTTGATAAAATATCCTTGCTCAAACATCAGTTACACAACCCTCCAAACACTTTTGAAATCAGACCTTCGCCGTTGCATTGAACACTACAGGAGATAATAATAACATTTATTTATTTATGTCTGATAAAAAAAAAGTATGCATGACAAATTATAGTGGGTTAGATTTGAAACTTGGCCCTCTGGTTAAGGCGTTCGATTCACTATCTGAGGATTTCGGGGTCAAATCTCAGTCGCCATACACGCTCGCCCTTACAGCTTTGTGGGTATCATAGTGTGACGGTCAATTACAATATTCACTGATAAAAGATTAGCTCAAGAACTGGCAATGAGAAGTTTGTGCAGACAAGCTGCCTTCCTTCTAGTCTGTCACTGTTAAGTTGGGGACCGTTAGCGCAGATAGCGCTCGTGTGGCTTTACTCAAAATTCATAATAAACCAAACTAAACTAGATTTGGAAGAACTTTTAAAAACTATTTTACCATTTGCGTCTTGTTGTGAAACAGAACTTTAAAGATATGTTTATTTGAAAAGGAGGACAAAGCTACATAATGAATCAGCTGTGCTCTGCCCACCATGGGTATCGAACCCTGGTTTCTAGTCTTGTAAGTCCGCAAACATGCAACTGTGCCACTTGGGTGCAGGCAAGTTAGAGATGTCACCAATAATTTAAATTATAGAAGTAATCTACTGATTCTTAACCAGCAAGAAAGTAATTTTTATTCTAAAAGTACAAAACGCTATAAGCTCGGTATGGCCAGATGGGCTAAAGCGTTTGACTCGTAATTCGAGGGTAGCGGATTAGAATTCCTGTCACACCAAAATGCTCGCCCTTTCAGCCATGAAGGCGTTATAATGTGACGGTCAATCCAACTATTCGTTGAGAAAAGAGTAGCCCAAGAGTTGGTGGTGGGTGGTGATGGCTAGCTGCCTTCTCTCTGGTCTTACACTGCTAAATTTGTAACGGCTAGCTCAGATGACCCTTGAGTAGCTTTGCGCGAAATTAAAAAACAAACAAAAACAAAAAGTTATGTCCATATACTACGATATTAATTGTGGATTAGTACACAGACTCACTTGTTTTGCGAACTGGATATAATTGTCTCCGGAAATAATAATACTCCTTCTTTCCAGATACATTATTTTATTACAAATGAACTAAATATACCTGCTGAAGTACATTATTTCATCTACAGCCAATCATGTGACTTTCAAACAGGCTTACCAACTATTTAGCAAATGCATACTTAAAGCTGCACATTTGTGTACACGTTAGTCAGCTAGCTTTGGTACAAGGTTACGTATATTTAAGTTTTAAATTCCTTATTATGGAAGTAATATTATAAAACACATTGCTTTTACAATATACATGCCTAGCCTTTTTTTGTATGCATGCCACTAACACGAATTTAATTTGTCTAAACACCATTTTCCTAAGCCTTATTCACACCACCGATATTTGCTATAAACTATTTACAATATTTACTAAGTACTGATCTATTTTTCTCTCTGTCTTAAGGAATCTGTTTGTTTGTTTTTATGTTCCCCTAGCTAAACTTTACTCACTCGCACGAACTCTAAGGTTGAATTCAAGTATCACTGTTAGAAAAGATCGGTTTACAGCTTAGAGTTATATGTTTTTTTGGTGACTTATTTTTAAACGCGTTCGCTTTTGTGCTCAAAATAGTTCCTGAGTCTTCGACACCTGGTATTAAAAAGCCATTGTTTTCAGTTCGACAGCGCGTCTTAAAATATCTTTCGACCTTATCATTTACTTTAGTAACCAAAATAAAAGCTTTGCTATACATGAGAAGGGTGCTAAATATCTGTATTACATAAATGTTTCAAAGTTAAATCATAAATTCAGTTTTATTTTTAAAAATCAGTTTATCACATGACTGCCAGTGAGCATTTACTGATTTAGTAAAAATCACTCATTTGAAAGACGTACAACGTAAACGTTAAGATGCTACAATGCAAAAACATGCATAACCACGCTGGCCATAATTTACTTTCTTGCGTTAATGGTACAAAAGTAATGCTTAGAAATGAATATTTATTATTTCTATTGTTATTTTGCAGCCTGGTTTCTACTTCTGTAGAGTGAAAACAAAATGAAAGGTTTGACCTTAATCTCTTCATAGAACTTTTGAAGAACAAAAGATTAATTAATTAATCAAGACAATTAATTCAAGACAGCTTGACGCCGATTGAACTTGCTGCTTGCTGAAACTGTGCATCGTCTATCCTTTTTGGGAAACTGTGTCGAATTTCAAGACGCCGGAACTTCGCCAGCGAAAACAGATGTTCAGTCCACACGAGCGGGATACATGCGATAAAGCGACCTTGATAGCACTTAGTAGCCAAGCACATTAATGGTGAGTCATGTGCTCAGTCGTGCTGTAAGGTGGCAAATTTTAACCCTTTACGATGGTGTTGCCATGACAATTAATCACGAGTAGACAGCTGATCTAAGTATGCACGTGATGCTATTTAAATCTAGAAAGCTAGACAAAGAAAGTATCACCTGCTAACCGCCGCTTCCTCTGTTGTTTTCAATGTCAACAGGTTGGACTATTTTTGCCACAGTAGAAGGATTAGCCATTAGTTCCCACAATAGAACCCCATGGGGAAATATAGAATTTTGCTCAAGTAGAATATAGAAGCAGCAAAGGTACCTTTCTCGGCTTACCGCCCCCAATAGTCTGGCAGGTTCACTATCATAACAGAGCTGGAAACTTGCCAGGGGTAGGGTCTTAGACACTGCAGGGACACACATAGTTTAAACATTTGTAAGCCTTAAATCACGTAGTCCAATGTAGAGAAAGAATGCATGATTTTCATCACTTTTTTTTTTAAATAATCATAATGGATGAAAAATTATTCTCTGAACGTGAACTATCTATAAACACGACTGACTTAAATTCAAAGAACATAGATAAGTAAATTACTTGTATTCCGAAACGTTTAACCTTCCTTGATTTTGCTTAAATTAATCTATTGTGAATGAGAAATCATCTAAAATGAACAAATGAGCATTGAAATTAGTATTATATGTTTCTGAAAGATTCTTAAACAGCAGTTATGGCAGTTACTCGTTATAAGGACACCATACATATCTCTTTCTCTTTCTGCATATATATATATATATATATATATATATATATATATATATATATATATCTGTGTGTGTGTGTGTTTAATTGGAAGCTAGAAATAGACAAATATCCTATGACGTTAAATAAATTTAATATATTGATTCTCTTAAAGTGTACCTAACAAAACTGGCCACTTCTGTACCCATGAATTTCCGTTTAGGAATTCTTACTGTAGTACAGATTAATTTTCCAAGTTCCGCAGCTCAGCTTTTAGTTAAGGTTTGTTTGTTTTTGAATTTCGCGCAAAGCTGAACGAGAGCTATCTGCGCTAGCCATCCCGAATTCAGCAGTGTATGTTTTCTTATAGCAAAGCCACATCGAGCTATCTGCTGAGTCTACCGTAGCAGTGTAAGACTAGAGGGAAGGCAGCTAGTCATCACCACCAACTGCCAACTCTGGGGCTACCGTTTTACGAAAAAATAGTGGGACTGATCGAATATTATGACGACCCCACGGCTGCAAGGGCGAGCATGTTTGAAGTGACTGGGATTTAGTTAAGGAATCACAAAAGAAATACTGGGAATCTTTTGAAGCCTAAACGTAAACTCGGGCTGTTTAGTACAGTTGTCCTTAAATTTGAACTGATAGACTAGTGGCTAATGAATATTAAAACCCCCCAACTCTGAAGCCAGCTTTGTGTAAACATGTACTGGGACTTGACCGTCATTCTTATAATACACTTTTGGCTCTAGACTTCGGAACTTGCTTTTGCGGCGGCAGGACACAAACAGAAAATCTTTGTATTCAAATTTCGGGCATGTTGATTGCTATATCAGACTGAAGATAAACCAAATTGGCAAAAGCACTTACGAATAAAATTTAACTCCTCAGCATGCAGACGTATAATGTTATCAAATATATTTTCAAACGTTCAACATATTTTCGTTCCAAATGGTCGTAAACGTGATTTATTACTTACATTTAATCTAATGGATATCGAATTTTACAAATCAATACTACAGACATTTTCTGCGGTGTTACAATATTTATTGTTGTTGTTATTCTGTTGATAGACCACTCAGACACACACATTTTTTACGTTATGTTAACAACAATTAAGCATACCTAGTTATCTGGAGTCGTATCACGATATTCTGTAAATAACTGGCACAGTCATACAAGTCATAACAATCTCGGTCATAACGGGTATGATTCTTCTGAAAGATCAGTTGAAACAGATATTTTAGAGAATACCTATCAAGTTTGAGTACCCAACACTTTTATCGAATTTATTTCATATAAAGTGCAATTGATTGCACGATTGGTTTAGTTTGTTTTGAATTTCGCGCAGAGCTGCACAAGGGTCATCTGCGCTAGCCTTCCGTAATTTAGCAGTGTAAGACTAGCGGGAAGGCAGCTAGTCAACACCACCCACCGCCAAATCTTGAACTACTCTTTTACCAACGAATAATGGGATTGACCGTCACATTATAACACCCCCCCAGCTGACAGGGCGAGTGTGTTTGGTGTGAGAGGGATTCGAACTCGCGACCCTTAGTTTACGAGTCGAGTGCCTTAACTACCAGACCCATGTCGAGTCGATTGTAAGAATGCAAAAAAAATTCGAATGAAATTGCAGGCAAAGTAGCTAGAATCATTAATGAAGAATTGTCAACAACGCGATAATATTTTACATTCTCAAAAAATAATTTTTAACACAATAATATTGTACATTCTTAGAAAATTGTGCTATTATTTCCTACTCTCTAAAATATTTCCCGCTCCTTAAGCTGTTGGTACATCACAAGAGTGATAGTCAATCCGTTAGAGTTATGGTGATGGGTGGTAGGCCGCTTACTGGAGACAGATATATTTAGTAGCTATGATTCTCTGTTACTTCAGCTTGCTGTCGTTTCAGGTTTAATACCAATAATTGGTTGCTCAAAAGTTTATGTTTATTTTATAGTTCCCAAAATATACGTAGTGAAAATTTTTAAAATTAAGATACTATGTTGGGAACCGTACAAGGTACAATGTTAATACCTGACGACCTTGTAAATAATAAAAAATAACACTGTAGTAAGGACTATTGAAGCTTAAATAAAGAATAACCTTTTTACTTTACGCAGGGTGTTGACAAGAGTTTACAGGACTTATTATCAAGCTTAGTGGCTAACGTGTCGGTATACGAATCCAAGGATTTATGGTTGGTGTCCATTACTTGCTGCACCTTTTGAAACCGCATGCGCGCTCTAAAAGTGTTAGTCAAATTCCAATACGTGATCAAACATAAGTAATTCAAGGTTTTGAGAATTGGTGCTGTTTATTAACTGCTGACCCTCTGGTCTATCCGTTTAAAAATCTGAAACGTGGGCTATATTATTACTCATTGAATTATTAAGACGTTTGATAAAAATAATTATAAACTTTTTTTATGTTAAGAGTACCATAACGATTCAGATCTATAACACTGAGAAATCTACGAAGGGTGTACATCGATACAAGTAATGTTGCTAGGCTGCAGTAACCTAACAAAGCGTAAGAGAGTAACAATAAAATTCACTGCATTGAAACTTTCTTACAGAAAAGATTCTCCTAATTTATAAAATTAATACATTAACTTCTTAAAAATCAAGATGGCCGATAGAATATTTTTTTTTGTCTTAGAATCTCGCCTTATTTTATTGGAACAAACTTTTCAATAGTAATTATTAATTATTGGATCAGTTAATTAGCTTCACCTTTTCTTTCATTCATGATCACTAAATAAAAATTCCAAAACCTGAAATACAGAAGTCTTAAAATATCTATAACCTTTAAACGCCAATCGTTATTTTTTGTCACTTTCAACAGCAATGAAAAGTTTTCAGTGAAACCGAGCACCAACTTTACCATAAACAGATAGCTGTATTCTTAGGCAAACTTTAACGTACTTAAAAATTCAGTTTGGTTTGTTTTGAATTTCGCGTAAAGCTACTCTCGGGCTATCTGCGCTAGCCGTCCCAAATTTAGCATTGTAAGACTAGAGGGAAGGTAGATAGTCATCACCACCCACCGCCAACTTTTTGGCTACTCTTCTACCAACGAATAGTGAGATTGAACGTCACGTTATAACGCTCTCACGGCTGAAAGGGCGAGCATGTTTGGTGTGACGGGAACTCAAACCCGCGACCCTCAGATTACGAGTAGAGTGCCTTAACCACCTGGCTATGCTGGGCATGCAAAATTTAGATATGGTGAATCGTTCTAGTTGGGGCCCGGCATAGCTAGGTGGTTAGAGCGCTAGCGTCGTAATATTAAGTAAGAGCTCGACTCTCTGTACGACCAAACATGCTCACTCATTCACATATGGAGTAGTTATAAACTGACTGCCAATACCACTCACTATTTGTTGGTAAAAGAGTAACCCAAGAGGTTCGCGGTGGGTGATGATGACTAGCTGCCTTCTCTATGCAATATTAGGGACGACTAGCGCAGGATAGCTCTTGTGTAGCTTTGCGCAAAATTTAAAACAAATCAAACCAAAAGGCTGTATGAAGGTTCCTAATTTCAATCTGATAGATTAGAGAGAAAAAACAGCAATCATTGAAACTTTTCTCCTCTGACCGAATAATGAGATTTGTACTTCTCTTCTTTGTCCTAGAAATGTGATTTGAACCTTATTTTGAAAGTACAACCATGGCCCTTAAGTGCAAAAAGAGTTATGAGACAAGTTGCCACCAACCCTGAACCCTCAATTCTACAGTACAAAAATGTTAAACATTGGGCCACACTCAGCCCATGAAACATTTTTATTGTTATAAGCTGTATCATGTTTGTAGTCACCTAGAACTACACTAGGCAGAACGAAAATTTTCTTCCATATGTATATCCTACCTTTTCCAGAGGCACAATGGCATATTTACAGACTTATACAGTTAGAATCCGGGTTTAGATACCCGTGGTGGGCAGAGCACAGATATATCTTTGTGTAGCTTTGTACTTAATAACAAAGAACAACAAAAGCAACCGTATGTATATCTAAACCTTATCCAAAAAGTACTACCCTCTTTCTGTAAAACTCTACAGTTGAAACCAAGCTGTGGTAAAATTTTGTCTTGTTTCGGTTTTACTTACTGGTGTGTGTTTAGTAATAGAATTCTTTCGAGTTTCGTAATTGATCAAAATCAGAAGAAATGTTTGAAAAGAAACAAAATATTAAGGCGGCGATTCGTGCATGAAATTAACAATGTTCTGGAAATTTCTTGTGTTTTATTTTAGTTCTAATAAAGAATAGAGAGGGAAAAAAAGGATTTATCTGGCTTCAAGTGTTTGTTACGCTCAGTTATTCACGTGCCACAAAATGGAAGAAGACTTCATTACGAGCACGCGATGCTTGATTGAAGCGGAAATAAGTACAGCAAAGAAAGTTCCCGACTCGGAGGTAATCTGCGACGCGACTTAAATTTCCATCAACAGTCTATATACAGTAACTCACAGCTAAATACAGCAGCAATCGTACAATTGAAAAAAAAAAGAAGGAAGTCAGTCAAACGAATAGCCAGCAGAACAGAAAGCAAAGATTGTTTAAGAATATGGCCGCTGTATTACAGATCCAAATTCCGAATTCACTAGCAAGTGCCTATTTTGGATAATACACACATACATACATACATATATATATATATATATAAATACTGGCTGTTAGCCAATTTCACTTATGTTGCTTATATAGATAGGAGTTCTATTTTTAAGTTTTACCGACATTTGTAATCACGTTTTTAGAACTCAGTAGAGGCGAATCAAAGTGAAAAAGGTTAAGTGGTTAAATAACGTAATGATTTATTGAATACTTCTAACAAATACCAGTTTCATATGCAGTTTGTCATTTCTACAACACAGTTTTTTTAACTCAAATTTTTATTTCAAATAAAATATGTCGATGCAAACATGATTTTTTCGCAGTGCTTTCAAGTAGCCCCCTAGTAGCTAAGCGGTATATATGCGGACTTACAACGCTAAAATCCGGGTTTCGATACTCGTGGTGGGCAGAGCACAAATAGCCCATTGTGTAGCTGTGCGCTAAATTCAAAACAATAACAGCTTTCAAGTAACAATTTTCATCTCATAAATTAATTATTATTACAAGGGGAACCGCACAAACGCATAAAAAGAAGTCTGTTCTGGAATTATATAAATAGTCTTGGGTGATTAATAATGAATAATGTAGCGCTCTTCATCCACCTGTTGAGCCCCCTAGTGGCACGGCGAAATGCTTGAGGACTTATACTTTTAGAAACAAGGATTTAATGCCCGCGATGGAGAGATCACAGATTGTCCTTTGTGTTGCTGTGTGCCTAATAACAACAACAACAGCCACCTGTTGATGAAGATCTGTACTAAAAATTTGAAACGTTTTCTTCAAATTATTACTGTAGTTCATTATGACCCACTCTATCAATTCGAAACTTTATTTCCAACTACGACGCTAGTTCATTAGGATAATTTGTTTTAAGAGTTTGAATTTGTTTTCAAAATAACATACTAGTTCATTGGGACCCGCTCTAGCAGTTCGAAACTACCACGCTGGTTCGTTAAGACCGCTCTAGCAGTTCGCAGCGTTGTCTCGGAATTACCAAACTAGTTTATTAAGACCAGCTCTAGCAGTTCGAAACGTTATCTTCAACTACCAAAACAGTTCATTAAGGTCTGCTCTAGCAGTTCGAAACGTTATCTCTAAATTACCGAAGGAAGACGCAAATTGTTCGTTAAGACCGCACTAGCAGTTCGCAGCGTTGTCTCGGAATTACCAAACTAGTTTATTAAGACCAGCTCTAGCAGTTCGAAACGTTATCTCCAACTACCAAAATAGTTCATTAAGATCTGCTTTAGCAGTTCGAAACGTTATCTCTAAATTACCGAAGGAAGACGCAAATTGTTCAAGAAAAAGCCAGAGAGTACGGGCTTTATGAGGCTTACACACGTTACATCTTGCAAAAATAATATTTCAGTCTTGTTTTGTAAAAACGACTCTATCTTTTATAAACTGCCTTTTAGTTTTCAAATTCTGAAACACTTACTTTGGTTGCGTTGACCAACTAGAAGTTCGAGTTAACCTGAAGATGACTTAAAAAGGTCGAAACGCTGTTCTGTACTTTACTTTGAGGCCTGGCATGGCCAAACGCGTTAAGGTGTGCGCTTCGTAATCTGAGGGTCGCGCCAAGCATGCTCGCTCTCCCAGCCGTGGAGGCGTTATAATGTTATGGTCAATCACACTTTTCGTTGGTAAAAGAGTAGCTCAAGAGTTGGCGGTGGGTGGTGATGACTAGCTGCCTTCCCTCTAGTCTTACACTGTTAAATTAGGGACGGCTAGCACAGATAGCCCTCGAGTAGCTTTGTGCGAAATTCCAAAAAACAAACAAACAAACTTTACTTTGATTGTGGTTTTAATTCCCATACCAGCCGTCTCGAGAATACAGAAATTAAAGTTGCTTTGTGAAAACGGTTCCAATAAGAGAAGTATTAATTTGTATAAACATTTTTATTGTATTTTTTACAAAAATTAATCGTTTTATACAAACCTTCAGCTCGGTGACCAAAAAATAACCACTGGAATGGTAATTTCTGCCTCTTTCTTTACGTAATCAGTCAAGAAGCTAAGCATCGGCAGTGAACATTGATTTTTATTTAATTGTAATATTGAGGTTATGTTATAAGTATGTTTATAAAGGTGATTAAGCTGTCATTACTATCAATCACAAAAAAGTTCTGCATGAAAAAACTTGTGTGTTTTTTAAAGCAAAACCACATGGGGATATCTACCACGTGAACTGATCGTCGGATAGTAGCGTTACAAGTCCATAGACTTACTGACTTCCCATCGGACAGCTTTATAAAAAAATCACTTGTTACATAGGTAGATATTTCACAATCCAGTGAACTACAATATATCATTAAGTTTTATTCCATTACTCTTTTCTATTGGAAATTAGAAGTAAAAACGACTGGGGTATGGAAACTAATGTCGCTTCAAAAGATGCAATTAAACGAACGTTTATTATATCAACATTCAGTCTTCAAACTAATTCGATTTATATAATTATTTGAAGAGCAGGAAGGCTCCTTTGTAGAAACTCAAATTAACCTTTTTATGTAATTTAAACTGACATTAACAGTATAAGCAAATAACTTTCTGTTGCACGTGAGAAATATTTTTGTAAGTTAGGCTTTCCCTTCCACAAACCAAAAAGTAGTGTTTCGGTACATCTTTGTTTTTTCGTGCTTTTTTTAAAACTCCAGCCAGTCGTCATACAATACGCTCTTTTAAATCAATAATTAGAATGTCGTACGATTTTTACTTGTTTAAAATTGTTTTATTGTTTTGTTGCTTTCCTAGTGCTACAGAGAAATAACTTTTGTCCTGTGCTTTAATTTGTCATACAGTATTTTATTTTTTAGATGGGGTATGCTTTATTATTTCATGATCATACTTTAGATATATGTTAGTGCTACGAAGCTGAAAAAACCCCAGGGGAATGGCGTACAAAAACTAAAATGTCTTCAAATGATGCAATTATATGTGCTCATAATACATTAAGTTTCGCCCCTCTAGCGGATTTAAATTATGAAGTAGTTTGAAGGTCGGAAAGGTTTCCATTAATAATCTTGCCAACTTGAAGTTAAAGATTTTCATGTAGTTTTCAATATTGTAGGCAACTCATTACACTCATCTTTTCGTGCTAAAGAGCTCAGAAAATGCGAGCTTAATGATCTTTATGAGAATTATATCTTAAAACTGTGGACTTACAACGCTAAAATCCCGGTTTTGATGTCCGTGATGGGCAGAGTGCAGATAGCCCATTGTGTAGATTTGTGCTTGATTAAAAAATAACAGCAACTTTAAACTATGATAATTATGGAGACCCCTTCAGGCTACAATTGTGTGACATTTCATTTCCATTTGATTTTCATATTAAAAGTTAGTTATTGAAAGGAAAACGTTCCGGAATCAACGTTCTATGCAGAGAATTCATATTTAAAAATAAGCTTAAACCGTGTTATTTCAAATGCTCAAAAAATAACTTTTATTTAAAATTTTGGCGATTTTGAAAATTCTATATAATGCTTCCTTTCCAGAAGGGCCCCCCAGTGGCTCAGCGGTATGTCTGCGGACTTACACGCTAAAATCCGGTTTTCGATACCCGTGGTGGGCAGAGCACAGATAGCCCATTGTGTAGCTTTGTGCTTAATTCAAAAAAAAAAAAATTCTTTCCAAAAGAAAATGTAATTCCAGCGCCAACTTAAATACTTTTTTTTATGTATTGGAAGGTTATGGAATTCAGTTAAATTGTTAAAAATACGGTGTACGTCAATACTTAGCCCAGTTCATTGCTGTTTCTTAAGTTATAACCATTAGATATTTTACATGTTTTTCAAAATGACAACAAATTTGTTATACTTAAAGTTTCTATCCATTTAAAAGTGCATTTATTTATATTCTGATAAGTTTAAATACAAGATAATCAAGACACACAGAAATTTTTTACGGTAGAAAACATTGCCTGCTGCGGGACGTACTTGGTTATTAACAGGAGAGATAATTTAGCAATTTTTCACCTTTTGTAGTTCGAAAAGAGGTAATTCAAACTATGACATATTTTCAGTGGACGTGCTTTACTGGATTCTTACTTCATATACCAAATTTCAAAGCAATACATTAATATGAACATGAGATATAATATCCCCAGTTTTGATTTTCTTTCTTTTCTTTACTTCTTTTTATCAAAAGTAACAAAATTTTATGTGTTAGAAAAAATATACTTAACTTTTATGGATTTCTTCAAATTCAACATACTGATAGATCTTTACATTCGGGCCTGGCATGGCCTAGCGCGTTAAGGCGTGCGCTTCGTAATCTGAGGGTCGCGGGTTCGCGCCAAGCATGCTCGCCCTCCCAGCCGTAGGGGCGTTATAATGTGACAGTCAATCCTACTATTCGTTGGTAAAAGAGTAGCCCAAGAGTTGGTGCTGGGTAGTGATGACGAGCTGCCTTCCCTCTAGTCTTACACTGCAAAATTAGGGACAGCTAGCACAGATAGCCCTCGAGTTGCTTTGTACGAAATTCCAAAACAACCAAACAAATCTCTACATTCTACAATTATGAATCCCATTTGGTGTAAATATAAACTATATGTACAAAATTATTCAACATAAAAACTGTTTAAATGTAATGAAAATTTTTGTGCATGCCTACGCAAAAAACCACGTGAGCTATCAGTGTATCATTTTTACCACAGTTTCATCTGAGAGTAAAAGTGGATCATTTTAGATTTGATTTTATTCTGATTAAAGATGACTGATTAAGAGCAACAAAACAATGAGATAAAAAGATGTGCAGATATATAAGTATGAGTTAGTCCAAGCAAACTAAATTAGCAGGTTCTAGCTCAAATTTACAAAAGAATTATATCAGCTGACGGTTATCATTGATTATTCATTGCCAACTTTACGGCAAAAATTTAATAAATTTTGTGAAATTATTCCAATTGAGGAGCGTTTAGTCTTCGTGATATTAGCTTAAACAATAAGCGGAAATAATGATGCGATGTTTGATGTGGCTGATCTAGTGCATGCCGGTGATGACGAGAAACGGTTAGTCTAGAGTCCATGGAGTTGCTACAAAGAAGAGGCAAACTACCATAATATATTTCAAAGAATGTCATTGGTTCTGTTAAGTGTCGGACTGTTCTGAATTATGGGGTTGCCTTCCTGAAGCTAACATTGATTACTGTCGACTGTTAATTTCATTTTTTTATGTGCATTGCCATAAAAATGACGACCAAGGAGGGGCCTCCTGAACAGTAAATAGTGTTCTGGTAAATTCTTATATAAATTTTTTTAAATCTTATTCTGATAACGATTTTCAAGTTTTTCATTTTAGCAATCATCTTGCCAAAAGTTGAACAAACAATGACGCTTGGTTCACTAATGAATTAATATTTGTTGTAAAATTCTTATCAATGCTGTACGTGTTGCCAGTTTTGGTTCTATTCCTTTAAGTCGCACGCTGTATCCATTTTTTTTGCTTCACCTTTTTGTTGACTCTTAAGGTATTTTTATTAGCTTTAAATGACGTCAGAAAATAATGTAAAATTGAGAACTATTTGTTGTAAATGTAGAGATCTTCCCCCCGGTGCATTGTTACGTTTTTTAATGCTTATCGATTTCAAGCTAAAATTACAAATAATTTTTGTTAAAAAATAAGGTGATGATAACATTACTTACTGGAATTTTTAACGAAATTCTGCTGAGATCTTTTTATTTGCTTATATGGATAACTTAAAACAAGTAATGTTCTTTGACATTTGTTAAGCACAAATCTATTCAACGAGTTACCTGTGCTCTGCCGACTGCAAGTATCTAAATCCGATTTTTAACGTTATAAGCTCATGGACTTATCGCTGAACCACTGTACGGCTAATTCTTTGAAGGAATGAAAAATAAGAGATTAAAAAAATATTGTAATTACAAAGAATGCATTAAAATTTCTTAAATGGTGTTTTATCTTGTAATTCAGAAATAACATAAAGAAAGAAATTATGTGAAACTAATTCATTTGTTTATTTTTTATAATAATTTTTAACAGAATGATAAACTGAAAATAATAAATAAAACATTTAATAAGTTATTCGGAAATAAAACAGATCAGTTAAATTCACAAAATGCACAATAATTTACACTTCTTAGAAAAAAAATTGGATGTTGTTTTGAATTAAGCACAAAGCTACACAATGAGCTATCTGTGCTCTGCTCACCACGGTTATCGAAACCCAGTGTTTAGCGTTGTAAGTCCGCAAACATACCGCTGAGTCACTGGGGGGCGAAGAAGATAAGACAAATATTAAAAAGATAGATGTTTGACACTTTATCTCAATTAAATTTAGGCCCATCAGAGCCAGGTGTATTAAGGCGTTCGACTTGAAATCTGAGGTTCGCGGATTCGAATCCTGGTAGCGCCAAACATGCTCGCTCTTTCAGCCGTAGGGGTGTTATAATGTGAGGGCCAATCCCACTATTTGTTGATAAAAGAGTAACCCAAACGTTGGTGGCGGGTGGTGATGACTAGCTGCCTTCCCTCTAGTCTTACACTGCCAAATTAGGGATTGTCAGCGTAGATAGCCCTCCTGTAGCTTTGCGGAAAATTAAATAAACAACACAAAGTGTGGGGCGTCAGTTTTCCCGTTTCGATTTTATAACTCAACAGGATTTCAACCAGCACACCCACCCTCAAACTGAAATTCTTTTAGGCAAGATTGGAGAATATCAATCTTTGAGACATTGAGCATGATCACGTACATCAATCGAAATAGTTTGACCTCCTGTGTCCAAAATTGTAATGTTATATGAAATCGGTCAAGACATGACAGAGCTATGAGCTCAAAGTTTGTACTTAAAAAAACAAACAACGGAAAATATTCTACGATCCAGTATGCCGTGGCTAATACTGATTGAGAAATAAAGTATACTTGCAAATTAAATGAATTAGAAATTAAAATTGTAATACACTTGCAAAGAAAGGTATGTGGTTAAACCATTGCATTACCAACAGGATGAGTTGAATCTGGTGCCTGATGAAAGATCAGGCAAAATAGCTTTATAGTATGTCAAAAAATTTAATTGTCATAATACATATAGTTCTAATAAAATTGCAAAATATATACCAAAATAACATTCAAGAGAAAATATATTTTATGCCTAATCTTATGAATTGTAAGAAGATATGTAATAAATTTGATTTACTTTCTTTAACAATGCTTGCAAAATATTATAAAAAGAAATTCTTTGAAATATTTAACCACACCAAAAAACGTGAAAGCTGTAGTTTAAATATAGTAAGCTAAATATCTCTATTGGATCTGATCTTTTTCTTATGATGAGTGGCTTAATTTATAAATTTTTTTGTTCTTATTTTAAGATTATATGGCATCACAAAGTAATGCTATTACTAATATTTTCAAATGAAAGTAGAAAAGAAGGAGTAATCTACTTTGATTTTATATATGAAATTCGAAATCTAAGGTAGAAATAAAAACAAACATCTTTTTTCTTATTTCTTGTCTTTCTATCTGAATAAATGTGTGATAACACCTCATTAAGATATGATATTGTGAATAAGATGTCTAACAAGGCTAGTTTATCAATAATGCAATAACGTTTAATGACCTCGTAAGATAACATTTGTATTCGAACTTTAAGGTTGCTGACATCTAGACCCTTAATTTCAGTTTATAGTTGAATTACATAATTTTAGAACGGCATTAATAGTATTAAAATAACGAATACTTAATTGTTTCAGGAAAAACAAGTAAATATAGCCCAAAGCACTTAAATTTTGGAAGTTCCTTTTTTATATACAGGTTCTAAGAGGGTAGTTTGGTTTGTTTTGAATTTCACGAGTGCTATCTGCGCTAGCCGACCCTAATTTAGAACTGTAAGACTAGAAAGAAGGCAGCTAGTCATCATTACCCACTCCCAATTCTTTGACTACTCTTTTATCAACGAAAAGTTGGATTGACCGTTACATTATAACGCCCTACGGATGAAAGGGCAAACATGTTTGATGTAACTTGGATTCGAATCCACGACCCTCAAATTACGAGTCGAGTGCCTTAACCACCTGGCCATGCCGAACCAAAAGAGAAGCTAAACATATAACTTTGGCTTTATATTTCTAATATTCTAGACTACTTTTGTTTTCGAAATTGCTGTGAAACATTATTGTTTAAATCCTAGATATATATTGATATATATATTATAACCATAAATTTTCAAGCCATAAACAAAACACATTAACACGAAATAAAAATATACGTTGCATATTTTTTTTAAATGGATCTGAGGGTGTAAGCCACAACGTGGGATTATAGAATGTATCCTAGGTTTTGGAGGTGATTGAAGATTTAGGCCCCACATCGCGGTGGAAATGTACCATCTATCAGTCTTAACCTTCAGTTCGCTAGCCTCACATATTAAAAGTACAAATTAGGAGAGCGAGATGTGGGTGCTCAAGCCCACAACGTTCCACATCTATATCACCCTTTACTTCTTGCAGCTTTTCAGCCGTGGGGACGTTATAATGTGACGGTCAATCCCACTATTCGTTGATAAAAGAGTAGCTCATTAGTTGGCGGTGGGTGTTGATGACTAGCTGCCTTTCCTCCAGTCTTACACTGCTAAAATAGGGACGGCTAGCACAGATAACCCTCGAGTAGCTTTGTGCGAAATTCAAAAACAAACAAACAAACAATTAAATTGCCTTATTTAAATAGTAATGTACCATATTTTTCTGTTATAACTTCCCAGTTATTCAAATACTGTAAAATTTATGGGGGTTTCTTTTGCCACTCAATTCCTTAAGGAACATAGGGCCGCGTGTGTTTGTGTGTGTGTTTCGTATAGCAAAGCCAAAAAGGGCTATCTGATCAGCCTACCGAGGGGAATCGAACCCCTGATTTTAGCGTTGTAAATCCGGAGACATACCGCTATACTATCGGGGGGCCATAGGGCCCCAATCACTGCGGTATCCGTAACAGGTTGTTTCAAGTGAGTAGGCTGTGAGCCCACTGCACCTAGTCGTCCCTAATTTAGCAGTGTAAGATTAGAGGGAAGGCAGCTAGTCATCACCACCCACCGCCAAATCTTGGGCTACTCTTTTACCAACGAAAAGTGGGATTTACCGTAACATTCTAACGCCATCACGGCTGGGAGGGGGAGCATGTTTAGCTCAACTCGGATGCGAACCCGTGCCCCTCAGTTTACGAGCGCATGCCTTAACGCGCTCGGCCATGCCAGGCCTCAAAATTTATAGTAAGTTACATTACTTCATCAGTAATGTTAAAATATTGAAACAAAATTAATAGTTAATGGATTTAATAATAATGGGCTATCACTTAGTGCCTTTCTCCCACAATGGGGGCTGGAACGATAATTTCAAGCGGTAAGTTTATTTAACTTATTTATCCCCAACTGGTATTTTGTTTTTCTTATTCGTATCCTTATTTTCAATTAATCTGTTTTCCTCATTTTGGAGAGCAGTCACCTTCCCACAACAGACCGCAGGCAGTGAAAGGTGATGTAGCTGTGGGACATTATGGGTTTAAGCACCAACATTTCGATATCCTAATTTTTGTTTATATACCTATTGTTTTAATTTCTACTGCTATTACCTTACTTTATTCTTTTTTTTATATGAGACTGGCAAATGAAGATCAAGACTGATAAACAGTTTATCACCACCGCAATGTGGGTCCTACTTCCGCAGTCACCTCCAAAGCCTAAGATACATTTTATATCCCACATTTATAGTTTGTACTTTTTGGATTCTTTCAATTTGTGCAGTGTTTTTAATTTTTTAATTTATTTTTCGGCTTGTTTTTGATTACAACAAATTAATATAATTTTAGATTTGGTGTTTTTGACGTGTTCCTTCCTTTTTATTTTATTTTAAATTTAATTAACTCAATCAGTATTTATATTCTCTAAATATATTAAAGATAGTTATAAAAATATATTTTGATTAATATACAAGGAGTATGAAAAAAGTAATGTATTTTCTAGGCATCAAATTAAAGTGTTTACTTACACCTTTAACTTTTGAATATGAAGAACGTAATAGACACGAGTTACGTGATTAAGGCAAAATAATAAAAAAATCAATTGAGCAGTTGAATACTAATTCTGAACACAGATATTTTAATGGAAATTATGATTTTTATCAAAGTTAAATCAGTTAAGAATTCTTAATTCACGTAAGTTACAGCTAAAAAGTCGTTTTATTTTCGTTTGGACTAGATAAAGTATTATGGAATTAAAACGCGTAACATGAAAAGATTTTGAAGGTAGAGCTTTAACAAAATATATTGTAAATGTAAATTATACCATGAAAATAAAATAGGCGATTTGCAATAAAGTTGTTGAAAATAAAATGTTTTTGTTTGAGGTAATATATAAAATAATCAGTTTAATAATATTAATAATCTTATGATGTAATTGCTACGGTGTAATTTTTTTAAACATTGATAAAGAATCCATGTGTATGGAAAGTCATAGAAAGAAAAGTTTATAAAATAAGTTCAATCTATTCGATTATAATATTTATGTTCGTAATGTTTCTGAAAAACGTAAATTTATTGGATATATTAATACATTGTATGTAACAAAATGTATAATAATCCATTTATTGTAAGCAATCCAATACTGTGTATTAAATATAATTAAGAAATCTGATATTCATTCATGTTAGAAAACAAAAATTACATGTGTGGACTTGTATTGTTGTTTTTTTGTTTTGAATTAAGCACAAAGCTACACAATGGGCTATCTGTGCTCTGCCCACCACGGGTATCGAAACCCGGATTTTAGCGTGTGAGTCCGCAGACATACCGCTGAGCCACTGGGGGGCAAATTGTGTTTTTAAAGTTCACGTGAATTTAAAATGTTAGGTAAAAAGTATGAATTATGAACAAATGTATATATATAGGATCAGTAACGGAAGTGAAACAGGCTTAAATAGGTTGAAAATTAAATTACTGAGACCGGACACGTTGCTATAGTTGTAAGACCTTTCCAAATGAAAAATAGAAAAAAACAAACTGAATGAAGACAAAATGCCTTTTTAGAAGATACTAGAACAATGTTTGAGTAAGAATCTGAACAAATCTATCGCGCAACTAAACTTGGATGAGTGAGCAAAAATTGTTTTGAATTTCCTGCAAAACTACATGTGGTCTATCTGCGCTCGTCTTTCGTAATTTAGCAGTGAAATACATCTAGTCACCATCCGCCGTCCTCTCTTGGGCTACTGTTTTATCCACAAATAGTGGGATACATGGTAACATTATAACGCCCCCACGGATGAAAGGGACAGTGTGACGGGGATTCTAACCCGTGCTCGTTAAATAACGAGTCGTGCGCCCCTAATCCCATGGCCATGTCGGGCCTATGAGCAAAAATAGATGCATTGCAAATAAGAGAACACGAAACAAGTAATGCATAATGCCAACGTTTTGCTTTCCGTCTATCCATTCAGAACACCGTGCCCTAACATTGTTAATGTCCAGTATTGTAAAACCAGATATCTTTGTTATTCTATAATCTTTTTTCTGTATGCTAATCACGTTTTCCTTTATATATTTATATCATTTTCAATTTATGTTTAAAAATGGATTTTTCTAGACAAAAAAAGGTATTTGTGAATTAATTTATATTGAGAAGACCTTATTTATTATCTGGTGTACACGTATTTCATAAGTATTATAAGGCGAAGTAGTTTCCTTCTGATTTTAATGTTCCATCTAACTCGTCTAAATGATTAATAATTAATGAACGATTTGTTTTTGGAATTCTTTGTGAGATAATCTAAATCGATCAAAATAAACATTATCAATATAACCAACATTCTTTTACCTACTTAGTAGGAGCTAATATTTATTAAACACAAGCTAAATGTTTGTCATATGACAGGAAATGGTCATCAATTCTTCACATTATTGTATTTAAATAAATATTTATGAACATATTTTCTTTGAAAAATTATTATAATCTAGTAACAGTATCTGTATGGAGAATGAGAATCATATTACAGTATATTAGTATTTCACGAAAACAATATTTTTTACTTATATTTGATCACCCCTTTAAGTATGGCTTGATTAGTACCCTGCAAAATTTTAACTGTATTGGTAAAGGCAGCGAACTTCAATATGATTTTAGAAGTTTTATTTTTGGACTGTTTTCCTGTTTTGGGCTCTTTTGCCTTGCTGAGTTGAAGAAGCGATCCTTGTGTTGGGCATTTTAAAACTGAAATGTGCTGCGGGTAAGCATGCCGTTTATTATAAAACTGTAATCAAGAGTACCACTTGGACAAAACCTGGTAACGCTGTGTGGATGTAGTAATGTTGTCACGAACCAAACAAACGTAATTGGGAATTTTAGCCAATTATTGTGATTTTATTTTGCGCAAGCAATACCAAATGTGGGGCGCGTGTGTATATGATTCCATTTTATTACTGAAAAAGACAAACGGACGACGTTCTGTCTTCATATAATAGATGCTTTACTGAGTCTTATAAAATTATTTAAGTTACAAAATGAAAAAAAAAATCACAGAATCGAAATATATTATATTCTTTTAATGTGCGCGTTCTATATCTTTTATGAGAGTATTTTTAAAATAACGAAACTTTATCAAGGCTTTTGTTGAAAACGATAAAAGGTATAGACAGTTCACCACAGTACAACATATAGCTGCATAGTGTCGTAATTATCGTTCATAAATGTTGCATAATGTTGTAATCATCGCTCATAAATCAAGATGCCACGAGCAAGATAAGCAAATTGTATCCTGCAGCAAAGTGGATATTCCTCACCCACACACGACTTCGCTCCTTGACAGAGTCATTATTTACATAGTGTCAGATCGAATTTTGGTTGACTGACATACACCGTTGATCAGTTTTTGCACTGCTGCAAGAATAAACACATGCGCTATGTGTTACAGCTTGTGTTGCGCAAGCAACCCTTAGATTACTAAAAAATAATTTCGGAACGTTTCAATGAAGAAAAAAAAAATCCAAATATGGTAAACATTAGGCTTAGAAACTCGGCAAGATTCACAATAGTTTTAAACCCCAGAATACATTTAACTCCATATAAGATAGAAATCAAACAGTTAAACGAAAGCTGAAGTATTTTGCGTATAAGATAAATGAAAATATTTGTTAACCAAATCGTATATTTCAGTACTGATAACGTTTACTCGAAGATAATGTGTAAGATTACTGAGTATTAACCTAAACACATTAATTACATATAAATGCCTTTCTTTCAAAATTAATTGCAGCATTACTAATTAATTTATTGGAATAGTTTTCAATATACTAGTTTTTATTATCAATTGTCTAAATGCTTGAGTGATTTTTCATTTAATAGCTTTTGTACCTGCGGATTTTGATGTTCCCAGAAAACAAAATACGGGGATTAGAAAGTAACATCTTATCACCAACTTAAGTAATCAGACGAGGTTAAAGTTTTTATTGCTAAATTATTTAGAGGTATACTGGTAGTTTTAGAAGGATCTTAAAGAAGTGTTCGAGTCATACTTGCATTAAAAGAAAAGACAAAACAAAGTCGTTCACCAAACTTTCTGAAAGAAAGAAAATTCCAGAAGGTAGTGAGAAAAGCTAACAACTAGCAAAAAGAAATAACAGTAGTTCTAGATTGAGTAAGTTTATTATGTTTATATTGAGTGGACTCGAAGAGTCAATACACCTCGTCGAATTCCTCCTAATTTGAAGATTTTCATGCGTTTACACATTTACATATTTAGTGTTTTCAGAACCATTTCATAAGTTAATGAACGAAGTATGCAGGCCAGCGACGTCGAAAAACGCTTTTATTACAGCTTTAAAAGTACGTCGTAGGCCGTTTCCGTGACTTGAAACCTGAATACCTCTGGTGCCATATATTAGTTTTATACCCGTCAAACAAGGTGTGTTTCCAAACGAAACAACAACAACAACATCATCACGAGGCAGGGCAGAAAGAAATATTTATTGTATTTGTTTCGATGACCATAGAACACAACTACTTGGCTCATTTATCACAATTAAAAAAGAACGTCTATTGAAAATGAAGACTTTTTTTTCTCACTCTTGCAAAACAATTCCTTTTTTCATTTAAACATTTTAAACAATAGTTCTGGTAGTTACCGTAGGAGAACGAAACAGTTGAAGCTACACTACACCAGTTCACATTCTTAAATGAAAGAGGCGGTGGTTTTGTGGTGTTGTTCGTTTTAAATTTCATTAAAATTTAAAAAAAAATCAAAATCGGGGAATAAGTCTATTGGGCTCGCATTTTAAAGTGAAGAAGTTAAACGTATAAAAACTCATACGTTCTATTGTTCCATGTCATTCACTCGTACATTTACTGTAACTTGACGGACAAAAGGAACAATAGTCATGGATGTTTTTTCTGAGCAAAAACGAAAATAAAACCCCTCACAAATACAACTATTTTTACTGTAGGTTTTACATTATGTTGAAATGAAGACTGTAATATATCTTACAAATAGAAATTGTGTCTTTAAGTTTATTAAGATCTTTCATGAATTGCAAGTAATAACATTATGGTAGTATTACCGTCAAAATGTTAGTTAGGCAAAAAGCTTTAAATGAGATCTTCCCACTAAGATTTAAAACTCACACCCATGTGGTTAAATTACACAAAACTAATTTCTAAAGAGTGGAATTCCCCATTCCCCACTCTAACGACGTTTTCTCCCCAACTTTTCAGATACTGATTTAAAGCAGTTTTGAGCAAATGGGTTTGGTTTGTTTTGAATTTCGAGCAAAGCTACTCAAAGGCTACCTGCGCTAGCCGTCTCTAATTTAGTAGCGTTGGACTAGAGGGAAGGCAGCTGGTCATCATCACCCACCACCAACGTTTGGGTTATTCTTTTACCAACAAATAGTAAAATGACCGTCACATTATAACTCCCCCACAGCTGATAGGGCTAGCATGTTTGGTGTGACGGGGATTGAACCCGCGACCCTCTGATTACGAGTCAAGTGCATGAAACACCTGGTCATGCCGAGCCTGCCAAGTGAGAGAGAGAAAAAATGATGCATAAGAAATAATGAAAGTAAAACGAAATTTGTTCCCTTGATTATTGAATTTTGTACACAGCTATTCAAAGGCTAGCTGCCTCCCCTTCCGAGGTTGACCGTTACATTATAATGTCACCGTAACCGAAAAGGCGAGCATATTAGAATCCAACATCTTAACACCAGGTCATGCCACTGATCCACGAAGTTAAACGACGAGTTTATTAAAACACATCCAAAATTTAAATGTTAAAACTCGTAATTAATTGAAAATAAGGGTTATTTTTATTACTTAACAGATACTTAAATATTTACATTTATAATTCACATTACAGTTTAAAAAATGCTAATTTAATTAAAATAGTTTTTAAAAATTGTTCAATGAAGAATAGATTTAAGTGATAACTTAGCATCCATCAACAGAAAGACGGGTATTGTATTTCGATAATCAATTACTGCTAATGGAAACTTTGTGGTCTCATCGCTAAAAAAATCTTTCAGAAGAAAATCGTGGACGTGGAACCATGTCTTATACCAATATAAGTAAAAAGTGTATTTATTAAACACAACAAAACGGTTTCATTTTTTGTTTTACGAAGAAACCAGTGTACAGCTGTGTGGTGACATAAGTCCGTATAGGGGTTAGCTTTTCAGCCAGCGTAGTAAGCTAACGCACAAATCACACAAACAGGTGATATATATATATATGTACATATACAGAGAGAGTGTGTGGGACAAACAACCTCGTTACATTAACCCAGCGTCCTTCTGTAGGACAGTGACCTCTACTTGGCAGAAGTCCAGAAGAAAAAAATCAAAAACAGTTGTGGAATGATATAGACTCCTGCTGGGGGGGGGTGAAGTTCCCTAACGTAAATTTCAACTCTAGGGTATATTAATGATCAAATGTTATCCTCAATTGGACAAAAGTTACGAAATGCCTCCGACTTTGAACATATTTCGAATCACGTATTTACTCCTGTAATTTCAAAGATGTTCAGGGCAATATCCCAATAACCTGAAGATGACCTAAGAAGGTCGAAAATTTTAATTAAAATGTTAATAGCCATATTAGCCGCCTTGGTAATGCATACAGTCCATCTTGATTTGGTGTTTCTTCAATCTAATCCATGTTGTTTCATTTTTGGTATATCTCTAGAGCAAGATGCACATTTCTGGACTTAGTAATGAAGGAATAATATTTATCCCCAACTTTTTCTTGTTCCAATCTAATTTAGATGCTTTGATTCTTTCAAAGACATTTAACTATTACAACAGTTAGTTTGTCAAATATCACCTTAAGCTAATACAATGCTTTAAAATTCTAGAAATTCTGCATTAGTTGGTGTAGATATTAATTATATTTAGGTACACATAAAATGTTTATGCCAAACTATTTTGACCCTACAAAAAAAAAGTTTAACCCGAGATTAGGTTCAATATATTATGATGTTGTTGATTTATATGTATGTATGTATACCGCTTCTTTCAATTTCAAACTTTCTGATTTATCATAATAATAAAACACTTTTAGCACTATTTATAAACATTATTTTTTATGCAAACCCCTATACCAGCTTGATATACTGCAGTGTTCACTTACTATACGTAAAGTGACTACAAAATATCAAAATACGTGGAACTCAACTGAGTTACTCCTTGTCAAATCCAATGATAAAAGAATGCTAGTAATCAATATAATGGGCATTCATTTGTTAGATAGAATTTATAGATTTTTTATGAAGTTCAAAAAACAATTCTTATATGGTTTTTACTACGATCCTGCGTTCGTTTAATGGTTTTCTATTTTATTCCGTTTCGTTAGAAATAAATAAGATGTTTTTCGTTGTTGTTGTTTTAAACTGCAAAGAGTATTTCCTAATCTTTTTAAGAGTTTCTATTTTTTCCCCTTAAATTAAAAGTTTCCTTTCCAATAAATCAAATATAAAATTTAGAGGAATGAAAATAAGTATTTTGGGTTCATTTTTCCAAATAGATTAACAACGAAACACTACCTAACCCATCTTTGTTAACCCGCATAATACATATTTCGTTTCCATAGTATACAAAGTCGAGGCAATTAAGTTTGTCAGTGAACAAAGGGTGGATCATTTGCTTCAGGTATCAACCATGACTATTAACTTTTTTATTGTTTACTCTTAAATCGTTTACTTTTCACCTTCATTGTGTGATCGATCTGTTTAACTGAAAACTTCTGATGAAAACAAACACTCAACTTATTTTTTAAAATGACAAAGGCCACAGAATTATAATAAGGCGTTTACACGAGGTATACCGCTTTATATATGCTTATCGGTAGAGTCTCCAAAAGTCAAGAGATGGCAGAAAACTTGGACTACGGAGCCTACAAAAGTAATTATTGTAAAAAAATGAAGCACTAAAACACACATTTAAAAATTGTAAATAGAAACCAGTTGAAAATGATAGCATTTAACGAAAGTAATGCAAGAATAAGGTAGAAGATGACTAAGAAATTCCAAAAGTATCTAATAACTTGCAGGCATTCGTGACACTAAGTGGCTACAATGAACTTTGGTCAAAACATCTGAAGACTAAGGCGAAAGCTAAGTTAAGATTTCAATTGTATTTAACCCCTTTCACACAACTTTGATAAAAACTAGTTAATAAAATCGCAAGGTCTGAATATTACGACTGAAGCCGGTATCCAAATATATATATATACACTTGTGATTATGCGACGTGCTTGAGGTGGTAACAGCTTTGAGTCGCTTTCTGTAGCTGATTACAAAAACTATCTAAAATTAATGAAAAGCTGTGGATAAAAACTGACTAACCTAAGGTAATCATCTGGAACCTTATGTAAAACTAAAACAGGAACAAATTTAGATGTGACAATATTGTTTAAAGATTCCGAATAAAAATTATTTCACGTGATAACAGTTTTGCTAAAAATATGATGATACACTTATTTGCAAAGCAAAAATATTAACCTAAGACCAAGTTTTAGGTGTAAAAATCAGAATCAGAATATATATACACTAGGCTTCCATCAAACTGAAATGACAAAAGCCCGTCAGAACGTTGCACATTTGTGTTACTTTCACTACCCATTCAAGCTGTCTCCAAACTTAATTCTTTAAAAAGAAAAATGGATTCCATATCATCAAACACGTATCAGACTAGTTTAGAGCATACATTGCAGAACAGCTAAAGTTACTTAGACCAACTGCTATATTATCCTTTTTGTTTTGCATTATATTTCTTTTTATAAACTAGAGACACACACGTGATATTAAAGTCATTTTATATAAGGATGTGCGCGAAATAATTAAACAAACATTTACTAAAACCTCACGCGTTTATTTATTACCTCAAGATAATCTCTTTTTTTTTTAACGATTCGTTTACAATAAATTAGAATCCGGTTTCTCTTTTACACAACATTACAAGTAATTATAATTTTTAAAGCATCTATTTCGTAGTTATGTCATTATAATAAGGAGTACAAGCCTTGAAAGTCAGAGCCGTAGGTCTGCTTATCATCTTAATACATGGTTAGCTATTTCAATTTGGATCAGATACGATAACATTAATTTATGTGATCAGATTAAGTTTTCCAAGGTCGTTGTTGATTAATGTTAATAACATGGGTAGAAAGTCCTCTTGGATATCACATGAAGAGATACAACGTGAGCATTTGGACGGGTCAGCAGGAATTCCACAGTGTGGAACATGAGAAGTGCTAAAATAAGAATAGAGGTACACAAAATCGAACTGATACTGGAATATTTTTAATTACAAATAAGGTGAGATATTCGAAATATGTCAATTTAAAACACCATTGAATTGTAGCTTTTATATTACGAAAAAAAATAAGTGTAGTAAGCACGCCATCTGGAGACCATGTGACTCAGGCTTAAGCATAATTATGCGCAAGATATAAGCTGCTGACTTTTGACTTGCGTTTCATATGAAAAAAGTGTATGTAGACCTAATGATTCCACGAATATCACAGGGAGTTGTTTGAAGGAGCGGTATACTTCCCATCTGTCTCATATTTCTGCAGCAAACGAGGCCTTCTCTAAATGATAAATTCAAAGTTACGCTTAACGTGTAGAGCCTGGGGAGCCCTAAACCCTAAAAAAAAAAAGCTAAAAAGGTGTTTTTCTTTCTATACCCGGTTGACTTCACAGCAAACTACCCAATCAACGTACCTGAAATTCTGCACGTGCCCTTTCAAAAAAGAAATGCCCGTAAGACGAGGCTGGCAACTTTCCAAATTAAGCGAAGTCTTGTTTCTGTTTTTTTTATTTTTAATTCTTTCAACATATATCTACTTGAAGGTGAAGTAAAGGGTTTTCGTGGGAACAGTCACGTCGTTATTATAACAAGATAAAGCTGAATTTAACAATAAGTTCGTGATCCATTCGTTTTGGTTTTTCAGTTATACGAAATCAACGCATCCAAGGGACCCGACTTTCTGATACTGTGGTTACGACGAATACTGCCGACTTGTCGTCATCGTTTTAAATTACAACTGTTGGTACAGCTTATCACGACTTGATAGATTGCGTCCACCGCAAGATTGATACGAAACGTATTCAGTCTTTGTTGTCGAAATTGTTATTTTTTTAAGTTTCGCATGCATTGCGATCAGTCCGCAGGTGTTCAAATACGGCTATATTCACGTACTATTAATAAGAAATAACATGCGTTTTATGTTTGTGTAAGAAGAAAAACAGCAGATCTTTAAGGCTTTCCCGATTGTTCAAAGATGATTTCACTTGAAACCAGTTATTAATTCCGAACACTAAAGATTCACATTATAAATCCTAATTCAGGATAACGGCTTATAAACTCTATATTTTGTATAACACTGGGTATGATAAAACCATATTAATGATTCACGCCTATAATTTAAGCATCGAAAACTTCGTGGCGATTGGGTGTTTTCAACAGAGATTCTGCAAATAACGAGTTTTTAATGTAAATATACGCGAAGTAACAGCAAACCGTTACACAGATGTTAATTGGCACGTTTATGTATAATACTAACAAACCACATGAATTTAACAACGGTGTGAATAGTAAACAAATTTACTTTTGGTATGACACAACGTTCATTATGCTCTCAAAAACTGAGTCGTATATGAAGACTAATTTAATTTCTAGCGCACAAACTAACCAATTATTTAATACCCTTTATTGTTTCCCAGATTATAATTTTTCCGCTAATGTTCCGTATCATTAGAAATGCTAAATAATTTAAAAAATTCCACTTCATAACGTAACTACTAAAATTTCATAGCTCAAAATAACTGATATCCTTATCTCCATAAAGGTAACAGTAGTGTGTTGTCTGTCAGTCAGTCAGTATATACTAAAATGACGTCTCTTTAGGAACACTTAACATTGCAATTTGCACTATCGTGACGTCAGGAAAAATTGTGCATGCCATGAATCACGAGAAAAAATATGTACTCTGGAGGCTACAACACAGCATGACATATAAATTTCTAGGTAAGTAATAAAAATATTTAATACACATAATTTTGGTTTTATTTACTAGTAAAACAGAAAACTTTCTTTCACCCTGTGAAACTACATCTGATATTCTAAACGAACATTCACACAGAAGTACGAGGAAACAAGCATATACTAATCTTAAAACTACCCTGAAACAGATAAGCTTCAAAATCGTAAGAACTGTTTTAAAAATTTCATAATCACTTAAAGGCCCTTTGTTTTTTTTTCACTGCGAGGAGTGCTTGTTTTAGTCCACGAAACAATTCCAGAACAACGATGTTTGAGTTTCTATGTGGAAATGAAAATACTTCTGTTCCCTAAAACGGAATATCTGATCATTAAATATTTCACTGTGATCGCATTTTTTTTTTTTAGAATACCTAAATTACATACAAATACAGGATGATAAAAAAATGTCTTCAAACAATGTGAAATACTGAGCAGTGAGGAACGGTTTAGCACTCATTAAAAATTATAAGCAACAGTTGGGTTTTTTGTTGTTTTTTTACAAACAATGATTTTTTGTGTCACTGTTAACCAACTTTTCTACGTTAAATACTTGAAGTACACTTAGTGAAACAAGTGTTCCCAGTTTTCTTTGAATAGTCTTAGTTTTAAAAATGTGACTATATGGATAAGAATTTCAGAACATTTAACCAGATTAGCTGACTTTTTTGCCAGAAAGATATAAGAGAAAGAAGAACATAAATTATTATAGGATACGAGATACTACGAGGTACTATGTACGTACAGGTAGAGTGAAAATATAGGCTTACAGTATGTGTAAAATGAAAAACAAAAACGTCAACCTGACGATGACCGAAGAAGGTCGAAACGTTGTTTGCTCCTCTACATAAAACGTTTTATCAACCGAAACAAGCCGTTTTTACATATATATTTTTCTCTACAAGTGGGTTTTCTCGACATCACTGAGTAACGTTGAAAGTAAATTGTGAAAATACAAATTTGCAGGTCTATTATATATGTGTCACAAAACAAATAAATGCGATCTCAACTTAAAGGTGACAAGAAGGGAAAGTTTTGAACATTTCGTGAACTGATAAGTGTGGTTGTTGGAAACGTTTGACTGCGAGATCAAGTCATAAATCCTTCGATTAGTAATGAATTTTACGAGCTTTTCCTTGCAGATCTCTATCGTGAGACATCTCCACTTCAATGACAGCACTCACGTGGAATGTTTGTTGATACCGGAAGAGGGAGTCGCAAACGTCATACTCGCGTCATCCACTGACGTCACTAAGAGGCTTTACGCATCTCGGTACAAAACCATATGAGGATTAAGCAGGAAGTAGGGTCTAAAGACATGATACTAAATCAGCTTGTTTTAAGCCATGCATTACACAACGTAAACTCGTATGATCAAAATAGAAATCACATAGATATTAACTGTATAGTTATTTAGTGTATGCAGTCCTAAAAATAGTGAAAAAGACAAGAAAAAATTATTTAATAAGGTGTACACGAGTGCGTTAAACATGCCTTGTGAAGATATATTCTATACTACAAGAAGGTAGGAAAACATGATGAATTGCTTTACTTATAAAGGAAGCAATGGATTTATCTCATATATATAACACATAAAACACTAGATTATGCTCTGTCAGCTGTAAGACATAGAGCTAAAATACACATTTTAACTTTTATGCCAAATCTCATAGGTTACATCTTTTTCAAATAAGGGTTTTCTTCAGAATTTATATTTTTAAAAATCTTTACTAACGAACAAAAACTATAATAATGCAGAAACTAGAGAGCGTAGATGACGTGACAATTAAAATAATACTTAGTAGTTATGTTGTTAAGCAGAAAGCTGTGCATTGGACGACTTTCTGTGCCTACTTCAAGAATTGCGCCTAGGGTTTTAGCGTTGTAAGTCTAAAACTTACCTTTGAGCTATTCAGATGTATAATAATTATAGTGAGCAAAATGTGACAGTAATTAATACATACTTATGTCTAAACAAGATGAATATTGTGGCAACGACCATACATTGCCGTGGCAAACTATTTTACGTTTTTCGTGATAAAATATGACGAAATTACACACAAAAATCCTATAAATCCAGTAAAAAACACATCCTGCAAAGATTCCTCGTCCAGACAAGCTTACGTTGTTCATACTTGTTCGATTGAAACTACATTAGCAGAACCGCCAGAAATCGCGTATCGTTACCAGTGGTGGGCAGAACACAGATAGCCTTTTATGTAGCTTTGTACTTAATAGTAAAACTACAACGTTGGTTGGTTGTTTAGAATTAAGCACAAAGCTACACAATGGGCTATCTGTGCTCTGCCCACCACGGGTATCGAAACCCGGATTTTAGCGTGTAAGTCCGCAGACATACCGCTGAGCCACTGGGGGGCAAAACTACAACATCAACGGGTTAGTTAATTCTATGGTCCGTGGTAGCAAGGTCAAAAAATTCTACACTCTGGATTTACAGTGGCACGTAGGCGCTACCACCCTCCTTTTATGTTTTTGTTTTTCCTTCTTAGTATAAAATCTTTCGACTTCAAAATTCGAGAACACGAGAAGATAAATGAATTTCTAAGAAAAGATAATATCTAAACTGTTAATATATATCCATATGCCTAACGGTAGCTCTGTGATTTAATAAATAACAGTTGCTCAAAAAATACACTCTACCTGGAAGTGGCGTAAGTAGCTAATTATCTGTACTGTGCCAAATCGAGTATCGAAAGTCGGTTTTTGGATTTCCAGGTCTCGAAACTTAATGTTTTGCCACTAGAGGGCGAGCATTGGTTTAATTAAATTATGCACATTATTTTTTACAATAATACAAGTAATAAAAAGAGTATTTGGAAACAATCTTCATACAATATTTTTTTCGTTATTTGAAAGTAGAAAAATAATAACAGTTAATTTGTCGGAAGAAAAATTTATGAGCTTCATACCCATAAAAAAAATTCGAGCTCACTGAATAAAATCCATTCAAGTTAAATTGCAGAAATCTTATCCCTGAATTTTAAATTGCGGTTTAGATTAAGGTAGGTTTTTTTTTTCAAACTTAGGTCAAATAATAGTTCAAACTAACCACTTTAAGTCAATAAAGACAAACAAAAAAACCGGATTAATATACGCTTTGAACGAAGGTCAATTTCTTGATTATGAGTTTAATAAAACTATTTCAAGTTTAATTACTTTATCTCAAACTATGGGAAATAACTTTCATTATAGATAAATTAAAACATAGTGCAACTTAAAGGTTTTGCTATGCAAAACTCAACATAATTAGGTTTACTAACAATAATGACTTACAGGTACTATTGTCAAACTAGTGTGTACGTGTGTTTTTGTTGGGGAATATAATAGTTAGAGTCTGAAATTTATGTTGTTTTCCCATTCAATAAGATATAAATGGCAATAGAGTTGTTTTGTTTTGAATTTCGCGCAAAGCAACACGACGGCTATCTGCGCTAACCATCCCTAATTTAGCAGTGTAACACTAGAAAGAAGGCACCTAGTCAACACTACCCGCCGCCAACTCTTGGGCTACTCTTTTACCAACGAATAGTGGGATTGACCGTAACATGATAACGCCACAACGGCTGAAAGGGTGAGCACGTTTGGTACAATGTGGATTTGAACCAGCGACTATCGGGTTAGAAGTCGAGTGCCTTAACAACATGGCCATGCCAAGCCAGGTAAAGATATACGAAAAAAAAAAACTAAGTTAAAGGGATTTAGCTTGAGATAAATCACTTTAAGATACAACAATGAAACACCGTGAAAAGAGGTTAAACTTAGAAGCACAAAATCATGTATGAATAGCCATTAAAATACTCAAAATAATCACAAACTATCCAGAGGAAGGTTGAATGATCGTGTTTTTACGGAATAAAAAGGGAAATATATATATTAAGACTATTAAGCCATCCTTTATTTACTTATTCTCTACGTGATTCGCTAAGTTTAGGATTACCCTCTCGGTTTTATTGCATTAATCGATACACGTCCAAATATCAGAAAATAACTAAAAGTGTCATACGGGTCTTTCTGCTACCAGTAGTGTGTGAATGATAACTATAATAACAAAAGTAATAAGAGGGGGCCTTCTAATTTTCATATTATTAAATTGTCACTGTTACTTTGATTAACTTATTAGTTAGTACATGAACATATTTCATCAGACCTTTTCACACGAATATGGGGTTGTTAAAATGTGAGAAAAGTAAGCAGGGCGTGCCTGTGCATGGCTTGTGGACACGACTCCACTACAAACAGCTATAAAAGAACTATACTGTGGTAATATTAAGATCAGTTTGCTACACAGATGTGTCACTCCTTAATCATTTTTCACATGCGCATTATGATGTAACTTTTGCAGTAATCTCAATCACAATAAACTCGCAAGCTTCGAAGTGCACGGTAAGTTCAGTTGTTGAAAAATTCGGTTTCCTGTCTCAATCGTAGCTCAGCGGTACGTCTACGGACTTACGTCGTTAGAAACCAGGCTTCGACATCCCGCAATGGGCAGAGCACAGGTAGCCCATTCTGTAGCTTTGTGATAAACAACACAAGAAATAAACAAATAATGCTTCTTTGTTCGTGCACCACATACATATATAAAGGGTACGTGTCAGTATAGTTGAGCTCGGCATGGTTAAGTGGTTGGGACGCTCGAATTGCAATAGGAGAGTCGTAGGTTCTAATCTCCGTCACATCAAACATGCTCTCCCTTTCAGCGTTATTATGTGATGTTCAACCCAACTATTTTTTGGTAGTAGTCCGAGATTTAAGTGGGTGGTGACGATTAACTGTTTCATTTAGCATCGCCTTCCAGTGGCTCAGCGGTATGTCTGCGGACTTACGACGCTAAAAACCGGATTTCGATACCCGTTGTGGGCAGAGCACAGATAGACCATTGTGTAGCTTTGTGCTTAATTCAAAACAACAACAATCCTCTAGCCTCACACCGATAAATTAGGGACAGCTATCGCAGATGACCCTAGTGTAGTTTTGCACGAAATTCAAGACAAACAAACAGTATCTTCATTCATCGTCAGCACAAGAAACTTAACAGAAGTGTTTTAGTGACTAATTTTGTCAAAAGTCACGGTGTTGTCAAAAATTGAAGATAAAATAAAACAAAAACAAGCTTAAAAACTAAAACATAATACCTAACGATTCGTTAGATATATATATATATTGCTAAATACGATACCCGATAGCGGGAAGATAAATTTTCAATTTCTAAACTTTCCCCACTAAATAAAGATTATCTAACTTTCAAATATTTTTATCTATTTCATTACAAGGTTAATACCGCGCTCGACTCGTAATCTGAGAGTTGAGGGTTAGATTCCCCTTCGCACCAAACATGCTCGCCCTTTCAGACGTGGAATCGTTATAATGTGACGGTCAATCCCATTATTCATTGATAAAATAGTAACCCAAGAGTTGGTGATGACCAGCGGCCTTCCCTCCAGTAGCTTTGGGCGAAATTCAAAAACAAACAAAGGAATACAATATAAGAAGAAATCTGTCAGTTAGTGTGTAATGGTCTAAGCAGCTCTTCAGTTTCTTCCAACGTCTTACTATTTATCCGTGTTTATTGTACGAGGGCTTGTCCTGCATTAAACTTAAGCAACAAAATAACTGTGCGCAAAAGTCACGCGCATAGTTTTACATTTCCCGCTACGAGTAAAGTGTTACATAACAAATTGCGTAGAAAGTAATAACGTTTGATGTACCTTGTGCATACGTTTTTGTTCATGCATCTGCATGCTAATTTCTAATACAGTAAGCTCTCCCCTTCTCTGTTCTTGCAAAAATGAAAATGACTGTACGCTCTGGTGTTCTGAGTCATGACCATCAGTTTGCACGTGAAAAATTAAGAAAATATTTCAGTTTTATAACGTGCCATTCACGTGAGCATGCCTTAAATAACGTTCGAACACATGTAGGTTTTCAATGTTGAAAGAAAAAGAACTGCATTACATTTAGAAATAGAATAGAAAAATCGATGTATGCTGCGTACTAAGCTAAAATGCACTCTGACCTTTAGTTTTTTTTAATTGGAAATATCACACAGTTCTTTACAAAATAACAAAAACTGGTAACCATAAATAACAATTATATTAAGCACTACCGCTTCTTAGTGAGATTACTCAATGTAAAGCACGCTGTTTCGAAAATCAATCGACTAACATCCCAGCAACAGGCACGAAATATGCTCTACTGCCTCGCTAATTAGATTCGCTTGTAACAGCATTTTCTCACCAAATTCCTTCGCAATCTGTAAGCGTGTGAAGTGGCTACTTCATCACCTGTACCCCAGCAGGCTGTGAGACGACCTCACACTCCAGCGGTTCGCTCGCTCGTCTGAGTGAGAAATCTGAAGGTGATGCAGTCAAGGTCGACGGAAAGAGAGAATGTGTGCTGACGAGAAATAACCTGACAATCTGGTAGCTGAATAGAATATCCTGTTTTTGTTTTGTGATTTTTTTTAAGTGCCTGTCACAATGACTGATATAGTTGAACCTACTTAGAAGCCACTACTTACCTGCTGCTAATGTACAGCTTAGCCACATCGTTGAGACTGACACAAAAAGGATAGTTCCAATATACATGGCTCTCAGAAGCTGGAACAAGGGCGAAAGCTTCAGTGCACACTGCGAATACTGGCCGCACTTTGAAGCTTCTGGATTTGGCGAGCACCTCCGCTATCTTAACTGGCCAGGGATGAAAATAACAACACGGTTGTAAAGTAGCAGACTGAAGGAAGCACGTGATTCCTGGAGGTGTGGCCTGGGAGGCTACGCCCATTCATTCACTCACCATTCACCGGCACAACTAAGAACGTGACATTGACAGGGTTTCCAAAGTGAAATGCAAACACACTATTGGCTCCTAGTTTGAGAGCTAAAACTGTCGACTTTATTGCTAAGTTAGTTCTGAGGTTACCTCAAGACGAAAGACTCCACTATCAATCAGCTAGTAGATTTCGAAACTCTGAGTTCAATCCAGGAGCTATAACATCGCAACGCGTACTCGGTGAACCCTTACAGAAAACAGTTGTCATAAAATATCCGTACACGCCAGTGAATGTTATCAAACGTTTGACAAGTGTCCAAGTTTATGTCATAAGATATATCTGAATCCCATCCAAGAACAACATAACCTGCATGGTTAAAGAATGTTTGTCCCATTACACGGTTTTAATTATTGGAAACTTATCATTAAAAATAGACTGAAGTGAAACAACTTATAAATAACACACACCTTGCTGTAAACAGTCCCATATAAAATTGACGAGAAGTACTTATGTTAGTTAACATGTGTTAACGATGTTTATGGTAGTACAACAAATAAAAGATTTAAACTGAAGTACAACAACTTACAAATAACAGTCACCTTACTAAAGAAAGTCCCATATAAAATTGACGAGAGAGGTACTTATGTTACTTAACATGCGTTAATGATATTTATAGTAGTTTTACAAATAAAAACGAAAAGGAACGACAACCGTTGACAATTTAGGTTTGTTATAAATTTATGACTTAGTTTGTTCACTCATTAGGCCTAAAATAATTACAATTAAAACTAGAGGGCAGGATGATGAAGATGTTTTTTTTTAATTTTTTTAAATTTTGCGCAAAGCAACACGAGGACTATCTGCGCTATCATTCCTAATGTAGCAGTGTAACATTAGAGAGAAGCCACCTAGTTATCACTACCCACAGCCAACTCTTGGGCTACTCTTTTACCAACGAATAGTGGGATTGACTGTAACATTATAACGCCCTAACGGCTGAATGGGCAAACAAGACGATGAAGAATTATATTATACACATGTTTACTGAGTTTCTTCCAAATCTAATAATTTTTGACCGAGTTATACAGCAAAAATAGTGCGAAAAATTGGTCATGAGTTAATTGAGTTTCTTTGTTTTGTGACCTTGCTATAACCTTGACCCTCCAAACACTAATCACTTCTAAGTTGGGCCAAAATTCAAATGTAAACGAACTTTCTTTCAAATTGGCCCGGCATGGTCAGGTGGGTTAAGGTGTTCGACTCGTAATTCGAGAGTCTCGGTTTCGAATTCCCGTCACACCAAACATGCTCGACATTTCAGCCGTGAGGACGTTATAAAGTTACTGTCAATCTCACTATTCGTTGGTAAAAGAGTAGCCCAAGAGTTGACGATGGATGATGATGACTAGCTGCGCTTCCTCTAGCTAGCGCAGGCATCACTTATGTAACTTTGCGCGAAATTCAAAAAAAGCAAAGAAACAAACTATTCTTTCAAATCCATTCAGCCGTTTTTGAGAAATTCTGCTGACAGAGATACAAACACGCGCAACAGGGTTGAAACATAACCTTCACTTACTTCAATGAAAGATGTCAAAATCCAGTCATAAAGATGTCAAAGACCAGTTATAAATATTGCTGTCAGTAAAATTTAATGAAATTAATTATGAATAAAAACTCTGCTCATTACAAAGATGTAAATTTATCTGTTATTCACTGGTGCATAAATTACAGAGAAATCAATTGCTTCCTTCCTGAAGAAACAATTTTCGAGTAGTTTCTACAAATAATAATCATTGTCGGACATAATCTCTGAGATATATGTTAATAAACTAACTTTAGAAACCATTGTCCAATGTTCGTAGTCAGATAAGAAACAGATTTTAAAAAACTTTCAAATATTCCAGCAAACTTGTTCAATTATCACTAATATTTAAAAAAAAAAACCATCTTGGAGAAAGAACGCAAATTGTGAATCAACGTCATAGCCAGTTTCCAGAAAGCAGCCACTGTCTTGATTTAGTTTGTTTCGAATTTCCTACAAAGCAACACGAACGTAATCTGCGCTAGCCTTCCCTAATTTAGCGGTGAAAGACTAGTGGGAAGGCAGTTAGTCATTACCACCCATCGTTAATTCTTGGGCTACTCTTTTACCAACGAACAGTAAGATTAATAATAAAATAACAACGCCCACACGCTTGAAAGGGCAAGAATACTTGTGGGAGGGGATTTGAATTTGCAAATCTCAGATTGAAAGTGGAGCGCCCTAACCACTGGGCCATGCCAGGCCCTCACTGGCTAGAAGACATTTAAATTCCACAACATTTTTTGATAATAAATATTTCCGTAATAATGTGTGATTTATGCTTGTGTACATATGCTAAGGGCTGATAAATTAAACAATTTATTAACTACTTCATACTAGCATTACAACGCGGTGTCCGTTATATTGTTCTATTTGGTGCGAGTATAACCATGGTAAGTCTGTATGTTAAACAGCTAGAAATGCTCATTAGTGTCAATCGGTCAGTGAGAGAGAGAAATTTGTAGTTTTGTGAATTTTTCATATCTGTTATTTTGACTTTTGCTAGTAACTTAATGAGTTATAATTTTGAATGTTGTGTGTTTATCACCTTAGGAAGTCTCTCAAATATTAATTATCAGGTTGTTAAAGATGTATTATGGTAAACAGTTTGTAATACATGTATGTTGCATCGGTCGAATTCCTACTACAACAACTACTGTGCTGCAAGACATCCCCATCGCGCCAAACATGCTCGCCCTTTCAACCATGTGGGCGTTATAATGTTACGGTCAATCCCATTATTCGTTAGTAAAAGAGTAGCCCAAGAGTTGGCGGTGGGTGTTGATGAATAGCTGCCTTCCCTCTAGTCTTACACTGCAAAATTAGGGACGGCTAGCACAGAGAGCCCTCAAGTAGCTTTGTGCGAATTTCAAAAACAATTAATACAAGACAAACACAGTAATCTCCCAAGTTCATTCTTTTCTTCTTAAAAACCAATGCTGAATAAATTACCAAATCGAAATCGATTCTCATTTGTTAATATTTGAATTAGATTACAAAGGATAACAACCTGTTTTTGATAACAATTATCAGAAGAGGGCATATCTTCTTTTTCTTCTTCTTCTTCTTTCGGTAAACTGCCAGCTTCAGTTGATCGAAGTTGAAATAATAATTAATTTTATACAAGAGTTTTTTTTCCATAGTTTAAGAGCTTAGAAGATCCTTCTAAAATGAGTTATCAAACAGATTATTTTTTTTACGGGCAAAATTTATTTCATCAACAATTATCAGTAATTTGTGTACGTTTTTAAAAATGTTTAACAGCTATCTGTAATTAAAATCTTGCACAGTTTCACAATGCCACCATTTCCTAGGGAAATTTGAAAACAAAACAAAGAAATATATTAGTTAAACCCACACTTGTAGAAGTCATCAATCATAATTCCTTGGTCGACAGACTTAATAGAACCAGCTGGATGCATTGATTAGATGAGATATTGGGCAAAATCTAGACCAAAAAAAGATAGAGAACAAAATCATCCGGATAACACGACCAAATAAACTTGTTGAAGATTGTAGATACAAATAAACATACGTCCGTGAACGTTATAAGTATGACATCAAATGTTCTCATACGTCCGTGAACGTAATAAGTATGACATCAAATGTTCTTTGGGGGATGTCCTTTTCCTCTTAAATACTTGTCTTTGTGTAGGTCTTTTGAGATAAAGTGATTCCACGGGTATAAATTAAATCATTTTTACCACTGAGAAAGAGAGAACATTTGCTCTTTTAATGGTATTTTTTTGAAAGTTTTGTTCAAAATCCACCGTCAATCTATGGCCAATCATAGAGTAACTTTCTTTCCTATATTTCTTCAGGTTGTTGCATTCTCTTCTTTAACATCAGAAAAATTCTGGTGTTGTACAGTAGTTGATACTTGACGAATCTTTGGCCAGTCAGCTTTCTACTTCAAATACTAGAAAGAACTTTCTGTGAATCTTAACAGCCATATTTTCTAAAAAATTCCAACCCTAAGATTTAGCTGTAGACTTTCCTAACCGATGTGATAAAGAGAATCAGCTCAGTTTTGAGCGATTATCTATATAAACAAAATCAAGTAGAGATCTTGAGATGAGCGAATTAGCTCAATTTTGAGTTAATCTCTGACAACGAGAATAAGTTCAAAGCTTTGAAAAAATAAACTGGTTAATCAGTTCAGTGAACATTTTTTTTAAACTGGCACGATTAATATAATTAGCCTAAAAGATTTAATAACTGGTTTTGCAATGAATGTGAGCATTATTGTAACTGATTTGGTGAATACAATTAACTGGATGGCTCCAGTGACTGCTCTAAATGCAATAATTAACTTTAGGGCTTTATTAATTGGTCTGGTAAACAAAATTAGCAAAAGGACTTCACTAATTAGTCTGATAGAAATATTTAGTTGTAGGTATTCATTAATTGGTCTGATTAATAAAAGTAAATGGAGGACTTTACTAGCTAGTCTGATAGCAATAAATAGTTGTAGGGCTTCATTAATTAATCTAGGCCCCCCCAGTGGCTCAGTGGTATGTCTGCGGACTTAGAACGCTAAAATACGGGTTTCGATACCCGTGGTTGGCAGAGCACAGATAGCCCATTGTGTAGCTTTGTGCTTAATTCAAAACAACAACAACAATAATTAGTCTAGAGAACTTAAGTAACTAGAGACCCTGACCAAAGCAATTAAAAATCAGAACCAGTGGATATTTTGACCAAATTTACAAGCAAATATAATAGAGATAGAGTAACTTATTAACTACTCAGGTTAACAAAATCAACTGTTGAAAGGAATTATTGGACAGAACTAACCCATTTCATATACATAGTATAGTTTGTAACTTTCAAAATTATACTTAATCTTTAGATGTGTGTTTTTTTGTTTTTCTTTATATTACAGCCACAGCGAGTAATGTGTTTTGTCCACCGAGGGGAATTGAATCCTTTATTTTAGCGTTGTAAATCTTCATACTTACCGATACCCCACCGGGAAACAATTTCATACAAAACACACAGTTTTTAAAAATCTGTTAACGATGGATTCGTATATTATCTGGCACATAAAAATTTGTTTCAGTCATATAAAAGCTAACAGTTATATTAGAGACTACCACAGCTAGCACTGACAGTTAGGATCCTTTGCTTACATAATCACTATAACTAGTTTCACAAAACAATAGTATATTGCGTCTTATTTGAAAAAAGTACTTTAAACGCCCGACATAACCACCTGGTTAGAGCGCTTAACTCGCGATCTGATATTCACATGTTCGGATCCATATTCCATGAAACACCTTTCAGCTGTGGGGGCGTTGTAGTGAGTGTTCAATCCACATTTTGTTGATAAAAGAGAAGCCTGGTGTTTGACGGAGGGTGGTAATGACTAGCTGCCTTCCCTCTAGTCTTTCAATGCTAAATTAAGGACGGTCAGTGCAGATAGCCCTCGTATAGCTTTACGCGAAGTCCAGAACAAACGAAACCAACCTTTATAAGGTATTGTTTATTATACCTCACTTTATTGTTGTTTTTTTCCTAATTTTTAGGGCATAATGGAGAGACTTGGGCATTTTGGTAATAAAGTAAGAAACAAACAAAACAAATGACGCTTTTCAGTCCTGATAATAAGAATAATTTTCACTTCTGTCACTGCGGCTTCATCAGGGCTAGTTGAAACATTTCTTGTACTCTTAAAAGTAACATTAGTGTAATGAAACAGTAGTGGCGAAACATTGGCTCAAATAAAGTATTTCAATATTATTTTGTTAAGAGTAAAGACGGTTTCTTTTGAACTTTAGTTCTTAATTATTAGATTTCTTATTTTCTAGTTTATAAATATATGTATAATGTTCTGTGTCGGAACTTTCTCATCATTCAGATACATTTTAATTAGGCCACACTCATTATTTCGCAGTATTTAGCTTTAATATTTGTCTTGACTCGGCATGACCAAGTGGTTAAGGCACTCGACTCGTAATTTGAGTGACGTGGATTCGAAGCCTCGTCTCACCAAATATGTTCGCCCTTTCAGCCGTGGAAATGTTATCACGTGACAGTTAGTCCCACTGTTCGTTGGTAGAAGAATAGCCTAAGAGTTGGCGGTGGGTGGTGATGACAAAATGTCTTCCTCTAGTCTTACACTGCCAAGTTAGGGACGGCTAGCGCAAATAGCCCTCGTGTAGCTTTGCGCGAAATTCAAAAAACAAAAAAAAAATTATTTTACGAGTATTAAAATATGTCAGAAAGAAGTGCCAATAGGCTAACGTTGAAATTCTTGTAAATATTAACTCATTGTTCTTTTTTATCTTACTACTATAAGATTACATATATATCTAAACTACACCTTAGAAAGTGAGTAATTGTTAAGTAGGGAATTAGTCCTAAAATTAGTGCTCGTCTTTCCCACCTAGTAGAGAATATGATAAACAAATAAATGGTAGCAGACGTGAGAGCGTGTGATGCCACATCAAGATTAGTATGAAAACCTATGTTAATTTTCAGTGCATGTTAAAACACCAAACAAAACAAAAATATAATTTACGTGAGTACTAAAAGTAAAGATCGGGTGGTTAAATATAACCTTGCAGGTATATCGGAAAAAATTAAAATATAAATATGAAATACAAGTTGTAAAATATAACATGGTGAAACACATTTTATATTTGGCTATAGTTAAGCGCAAGAATTCACAATAGGCTACCTGTGTTGTGACCACCACAGGTATTAAAACCCGATTTCTAGTGTTGTAAGTCCGCAGACTTGGCCACTTGGAGCCTTTTCTTTATAAATACTATTCCTATAGTTACTGGAATTAACCTAAGCGTCTTATGTCGACGAAATATTTGTACAATATACTGATGTAACAAACTCTGTTGAAAACAAAAAAAGATGTACCTCTCAACAAAGTTAAATCATATTGCAGTTGGCGGACTAATACACGTTAAGAACTCATGTCTGCATTAACTTCATAATAGTTTGTTTTTTCCTCTGCAAAATTGTCAGGGGGTTATCTGTCATAACCTTCTCCCGCTTAGAAACGATGGACAGCTAGTCAACAGCACTCACCATCAGCTTTTGGGTGGCTATTATTTGACCGAATATTGAGATTTGACTGTTATCCTTGTACACATCTACAGCCTCAAAATGCGGAACGCATTTCTGCGGCAACATTAAACGCGCTATCAACTTTCAGATTCGTAGCTCAAGCACGTTAAACAACTAAGCCTGAATCTCGTCCTAATATAAATTATTAATTTAGAAATACTTATTCGACTTGGAGCATTTCCTCTTTGTATTCTATTGTGTTTGTTTGTTTCTTATTATCAGCATTTTGTTTTACTCAGGTTTTATTTACACTCTTTGACTTGTATCTTAACATGGAATGGACATTTCTTTCATCATGTATTTAAATCGTCACGTCAGAACACGCAAAGTACCGAAACATAAAAAAATAGGACACATCTATATTGTAAGGGCCTCGTAGTATACTTTAATCTTTATTTACGTAAACTTAAGTTTGTATTGCAAAACGGCAACTGTTGCTACTTACGAGAGCGCATTTAAAACCATTCGTGTCCTCATATTGACGTTGGCTTTATAGAATATTTTCATACCTACTCATGTGAAGTACAGACGTTGTATGTATGTGGCAAGGAAAGTGTTGCTCGGTGGAAGACACACAGAAAACTTATCAAACGTTATATGTTCAGGTACATATTCGTGATTAAAACGTTACAAAGTAAATACACACTTTAGAAAATGAAATGAAATAATTCTCGCCAACATTCTGGATGACCAGGAAATAATATTTTTATTCTTATGATAAGGGCCTGTTTTATTCTTAAAGAGATTTTTTTATTTGTTATTTGTTTTAATAAAAGACGGGAAGTGTAGGTATGCGGGTTAGGTGTTCCTCTCATCTACCCAAACCAAACAACCTTGAAACGTTCGTCTGGTCTTATTGTGTAAGTAAGCGAATGATCAATTAGATCAAAGAGAAAATTGTTCTTAGAAAAATGATACTGTTACTGACATAACAGAAAACGGGATAGACATATAAAAAAGAGCAATTATTTCGATAGAGGGCGTAAAGAATACAAAAACTAGTTAAACCACTCATCCATAGAGGTACTGTATGAGATAAATACATTAAAATTCAGTTAAGCTACAAGCAACGAGAGAGGTTAAGTAATTTTTTATATAAAGTCCGAATATACAAATCATATCGAAGATATTTTTTATCACTGATCAGATAACAATAACAGAAAATAAACAGTATTTCTTTTATTATTTAGTTTGGAAATATATCAGCAATTATTGTATTTATTGAAGAGTCACAGGGACTGTGTGCACAAGGATAAGGAAAGATCCGTACTCTCATAGTTTTATGCATTCAGACTCGGTCGATTTGGCCTAGCATGACCAGTGGTTAAGGCCCGCGGTTCGTAATCCGAAATTCATGGAAGAACCATATATATTAATTTCAAAATATGATTCGAGATATCTTTAAGAAACAGGAAAACAAATTATAATAAGTTTAAAAAGTTAGTTATTACAACTATATTTAGAGCAGAAAAAGATAACTCTTCTTTCAAATAAATAAAGCCTTGAGGGCGTTATAATTATACGGTTAATCTCACTATTCATTGGTAAAAGAGTAGCCCAAGAGTTGGCGGGGGGAGAGATGATGATGACTAGTTGCCTTCCCTCTAGTTTAACACTGCTAAATTTGGAACGGGTAGTGCAAATAGCCCTCGAATAAGTTTGTTCGAAATTAAAAAAAAACGAACAAATCAGACTCGGTCATTTTGATCAGAATATTGCTGCTTATTTCCATGCATATGACGTATGTACATGTTGATTTGTGTTATATCTTTATGCATTATTTTTGTGTTTAATTGGACTCCCCATCAGCTGTATAATTAAATTTTCTGCGGAGGATCTTAAATTTAGAATCAGTAAAGTGTGTGTATTGTGATGTAAATGAATGTTTTTGAGTTTCTTTGTTACTTTCCATATACGTGGGATGGAAAATATTTTCTAAAAAAAAATACTCCCGCTGATTATTTTGTTTATTTGATTTGTTTTTGAATTTCTCGCAAAGTTACACGAGGGTTAACTTTTTTGCTATAAATATAATTTCAACAACTAACTTTTTAAGCTTATTATAATTTGTCTTCCTGTTTTTCGAAGATATCTCGAATCATATTTTTAAAGTAATATATGCAGATATGCCAACCATTACGACTTGAGCGTAATCATTACGATTTTGGTGTATACATTGCAACTATACGCTCATACAGACAAATATTACGACTTGTTGCAACTCCCAAATTATTATATATTATATAGACCTGTACAATAAAGTGATAAATTGTTTCCCCAGGGCTTGAAAGGTGTGAACAGAAAATTTTTAGTTATATACAAATAAATTTTGATAATAAATAAAAGACATAGTCTAAATGGCTACTTGCGATAATCATGTTTGTGCTTGAAATAATAAAAAATATTTTTATCTCTCCGACGTCTACCAATAGTTTTGAGTGCGGTGCTTCTCCATACTGGGCACGTATGGGGAACCCATAGTTACGTCATCAGTACTTGTCAGCCAAACAGCGCTCGCGTAGATGGGTAATTCTCTATTACTAAGCGGCATAGAAGCACCAATGCGAACGTTCACAGAATGGAAAAAAAAGAGGCCTCGTTCACCAGATTGTCTTGTTTCTGGAAAATTTAAAAGGACTAAAACTGTGAATCAAAAATTCAGGAAAGAGTATAGTGCAAAATGTCCGGTCATTGCATCAAACGTCAGTGACAGTCATGCGTTTTGTACAGTTTGTCACATCGATTTTTCTCTGTCGCATGGGGGATAAACGATTGTTCCAGACATACGAAATCGGCATCTCACCAACAAAATGCTGAGGCAAAGACAAAAACGATGCAGATAACGAAATTTATGAGTAAGAATTAGAATATGAAACCATAAATGCAGAAGTGATGTTCACGCAATTCGTCATTGCTCATAATTTACTCCAAGCTGTAGCCAATCATGCAGGACATTTATTGAGAAAAATGTTCCCAGACTCTGATATAGCGAAAAGATATGGCTGTGCTAGAACCAAAACTACAGTCATTGTACAAATGTTGGGTTGTGAAGATGACAAAATGATTTCAAGCATACTTACTAACAGTGTTTACAGTTTAGCCACAGATGGATCCACAGACATGGATGACTCAAAACTGTATCCAGTGATTGTACGATATATGTACGGGCTCTGTCTGCAATCATTACGCTCGGTCGTTTGAAATAGTTGGCATCTCTGTATATGTGGTTCTTTCATGAATTTCAAAATGTAGAATCTTCTGTTAACTCCGTGATAATGAGAAAGCCACTTGAAGCAAAAATGTATTCTCAAGACGGCTGGTATGGACAATAAAGCTTAAATTAAAATAAAGTACAAAACAACGGTTCGACCTTTTTAGGTCATCTTCAGGTAAACAAAAAGAGTTTGGGACTATACATTATCAATGATGTTTTTAGCCCTAAACATTTTAAGGAATCAGTTTTGTTTTTAAAAACAAAACATTGGATGCAGTAAAAACAACAACGCTGTTTATATACATAATATCATAAAAATGCTTTAAAATAATGCAAATATAATGTTAACAATGCCATTTTTATAATAATTAAGCCAGGGATAAAACCATTTTAGCAACTTTGAAGTGTCTTCTTGTGGTAGTTCATCTTCGTTTTTATCACGTTTACATTATTTTCTGAAGTAAAAATGAATATTTTTTTGCTATAAGTTAAAAATAGAAGTTGTCTAAACAAAGGTAACATTTTGTTGAAACCTAAACAACAACTTGTTAAACAGCGAGATTCCGAAAATGCTATTAGTGTTAGTTTGTCTGAGGTTAATCACGAAGCTGTCTGTGCTCTGTCCATTATGGGTACTAAAGCCTTGTTTCTTACGCTCCAAGTCCAAAGACAAATATCTGTACCACTGGGAGGAGGAGCAGATTATATTGGTCGAGCTTTGGTATTTTCATAAGTCAACTAAGAACAATACAAATCATTTTAATGTAAATAAGTAAAACCGAGGAAAACGTGCAATTTTATTTTGAAGAAAATTCCAAAAAACATTAGCACTTCGGCGAAGAATAACTGCACATACAGTACTAATGGTCAAGCGGTGGTCATTTAAGTTGAAAGATTTGTTTGTAGAATGTTCACGACTCCCCTCTCTTCCAAGGAACGTTTTCAGTGTTAAATTCGCTTTTCAAACTACTTTTGATCACTATAAGAGCTATTTTTTTGTCGTTATTTGTTTTCAGATTGCGTGAAGGCCAGAAGTTACTAACTGGTACGCATGTAAGTGTAAGTATATTTTCTTCTTTAGTAGCAGCTAGCGCACGTAGTTTACTTCAGTGAAGCAAAAATTGCTTTCGTTTCGAGTGGGACTACTTCTGTCGGTACTGTCTTTAAAAACTTTGTTCTCGCAGTGACAAATGTTATACTCCCGACTACATTTTTACAAAACGCTTGGTTAGTGAGAATAAAACATGCAAAAGGGGAAAATAACTAACCATAAAGCACAGGTTTTAGTTTACAATAAAATCCATGAAATTCAAAATGTCATTAAAAGTGAAAGACAACGAAAGTGATGAACTGTAGGGAAAAGGTGTTTCTAGAGACTAAGGAGATGTCAAGAGTACAGCAAGTCTTACTTCACTCTGATGAATAGTCGAATGTCAGCCATACACAGACTTCTATTTTCATTGCAAGACTGTGTTTATTGTTAAGGTAATTTAACAAGCAATGGATGTTCAGCGTCTTCTGAGAATGTTTCCAAGTTCTGAAGAACAAATAACTATTCACAAAACGAGTTTCGTGAGAAATATGTCAGTTACTCGTTGCTTGGTATGCAGACACGTTTTAATCGGCGTATAATTACACGGGATAAGCCTGCATGCCGCCAAGATAACAAAACAAAAAAAGAGGGCGTAAATGTACTTTGTACTTGACACCACCGACAAGCTCTGCCTATTCACGAGAGTTATAGAATGGTGACCCAAAGCCTTCAGCAACAACACAGTAAACCAAAGTAACCTACAGTGACATGGCTGTAAGCTTCTAGAAACCGGAAGAACACCTGTTTCTAGTAGCCATTTATATTGGTAGTTTTGTTTGTTATACATAATACAGCTGCGATTAAACAACGCCCGTTTTCGTACATCGCCATTAAAAGCATTAACCATTTGTGTGCAAAAAAAACTTAACCAGAAAAACACGAAACAGCTCAAGGTCAAATAAAATCATGCAATCCAAATAGTTCTGAGCAAAAATAACACCAAAACCAAGGTTAGAGCAGCACTAACTTGACTTTACGTAAAAAGAGCGTGTGTGTTTTCCTATAGCAAAACCACATTGGGCTATCTGCTGAGTCCACCGAGGGAAATCGTGTAAAAGAGGAAACAATGCGAGTAAATTGCATAACACGCCTATATTAGGTGATTACTTGGAGAAAAAACACAGAGAACAAACAACAACTTAAACCACAAATGTAATGGATATTAGTTTAATATATCACCCACAATTCATGTGGTTTGTTTGTTTTGAATTTCATGTAAAACTACACGAGAGTTATCTGTGCTGTCTCTAATTCATGAGGGTTATCTGTGGTAATTTAACATGTTTTGTGGGACAAGGATTCGAATGCCTAACTACTTAGCCCAATTTATGCAGCAATGTACTTATAGTTATCGAAATACTCATGGAGGTTAAGCATTAGATTTTGTATATTTTGTTAATAAATGTCTTGTAGAAAGAGAAGCCAAAACAGATGAGATTCACAAATATTAAAAACTTTTCTTTGTAAATTCTTAGAAATTTTAAGTCGTTTATTTTGTATCTTTAATCACAATTAAATAACAGAAAAGAAAGAAACGTCCAGCGCTTGGCTAAGATTAACACCTTCATGAAATGTCAAACGTTTCGAAATTATTGTAATTGCTATGTCAAGACGGAATTATTACGACGTCAAACTATCATTCCAATATATTATAATCTGATATCTTCCCTATTAACAAGCACTGGTTTGATTATTTTATGAAATCTCACATATTTTCATAATTAATAAAATTGTTATATTCACTTTATTATCAAACGAATAACAAATACTTTATGTATCTATTACGACTATACTTAAGTATTTCCATCATGTAAACTCCATTAGTATGTTTTGTTGAATCAAGAGCTTAAAATATTTTAGCATTTGGGATTATTACACCTACAATGAGGTTAATTTACTAAACAATGGGATTCCAATTCTCGAACCCTGAATTTTAACAATAGAAGACCACGAACTTACCGCTGACCCATCGAGAGAATTCACCCACCAACAACAAATTTTTATGTATACATTAAATGCAGAAGGGGCAGCTAGTCAACATCACTCGCCGCCAAGTCTTCAGCTATTTTTTTACAAAAGAAAAGTGGAATTGAGCGACCTATTATAACACTCTAACGACTAAAATGACAAGCATAAATGATGAAGGGTTTCAAACTCATGATCTGCAGATTGCGAATGTGTTCTAAACACCAGGCTATATATACCATGTACAATTTACAAAAACAAATAACACTGTACAGCATTTCTCCCCGTTTAAAAGTAAGACCTTAATATACGTCATTATGAATACGTGAGCTACCTCATTGTTAGCATGAGTTTTCTTTCTTTACGTAACTATGGACATTCACGACATACCAATTTTACGATTACGACGCAAATCAACTTGCTCACCCTCATTATAATCCTCCAGTGGCACAGCAATATATCTGTGGACTCACACCGCTAAAAATCAGGTTTCGATACCCAAGATGAGCAGAGCGCAGATAGCCCATTGTGTAGCTTTGTACTTAATAACAAAAACAAACAATTACAAATTTAATTTTTTTTATCCGAACTCTAAAGTTACACAATGCAATGGGCTGTCTGAACTCTGGCAATCAAAGGCAATGAATCCTAATTTTTTGCGTTAAAAACACTCAGAATTGCTACTGAGACGGAAGGCATATTTACTATAATATAAGTATAATAAATCATTTTGATAAATACAGATACATCTTTTGTACTTAGTTACTCAGAATTTTAATTATAAACCAAGACATCTTGATACCTAAATTGCAAATAACTTTTATATGTATGGATAGCAACTCTTTATTGTTTTTTTCTATCTCAATATTACTTTGTCCTTTTGTGAGTCCAAATAATAACATGGCGGCTATTTCTTTATCTTTTTTGACTTGTAGGCTTCAGATTTTATCTATCTTCAGTTCTACTTACTTGAAATTAAACCTAATACACTTGAAACAATTGCTTCTCATAAGCATGAACAAAAATCTTTACAAAGCAAAAGCGTGAAATTTAACAACCATATCGATTGAGCGATACGCGTTTTTTACAATGTGTATGTTGGATATGATGTGATTGAACTTTGATTATTACAATAAAATCTTTTAATTCTTGTAAATCCGCAAGGGGGCAAGGGGGTAGATTAAGAATGTAGTGTTTCAAAATATAACAGTTCTAATAGATGTCTTATGACAACTATAATTATAGTAGTCCTAACAGATGTCTTATGACAAGTATAATTATAATAGTTCTAACAGATGTCTCATGACAAGTATAATTATAGTAGTCCTAACGGATGTCTTATGACAACTATAATTATAGTAGTCCTAACGGATGTCTCATGACAACTATAATTAATTATATTCTGCTTAGCTAGCTTTTAAATAGCATTCACACCAAAACAGTCGCTGAAGATTTAGAGAAAGTGTCCTTTTTAAATGGCCTGGCATGGCAGGGTAGGTTAAGGCGTTCGACTCGTAATCTGAGGGTCGTGAGTTTGAATCCCGGTCGTGCTAAACATGCTCACCTCCCCATCCGCGGGGGCGTTAGAATGTTACGGTCAATCCCACTATTCTTTGGTAAAAAAAGAGTAGCCCAAGAGTTGGCGGTGGGTAGTGATGACTAGCTGCCTTCCCTCTAGTCTTACACTACTAAATTCGGGACTGCTAGCACGGATACCCCTTATGTAGCTTTCCGCGAAATTCAAAAAATAAAAAAAATGTTAATGGATGATTTACGCTCAGTCTTGCGTAGCTGTAGTAATAAAAATTACCATTATTATTTTCGTGAGCTGTGACATTAACCGCTTCAAATGGAAAACCTCCAATTACTTAAATTAATCGAAAGCAAATATGGCAATATTTCAGTTACTTAGATTATCGAAATAGCATAAAACACTAACGTCAGTTAGTTACATTAATTAAATTATCCGTGATACTAACTGATTCTCAACTGTTTTCAGTTATTTTGAGTAATCACACAGCTCTAGTTAAAACTTATATAAAGTTAAATATATCTCAGTCGTCAAGGCAGGTAAAAATGCAAGTGCTTCATTCGATTATTAACTGCGAACAATAAGACAGGTTGTGTGAAAGCAACTCCACTTTATGGAGTGATTCATCGTACAAAAACACCAGTGATCTGTGTCTCAAATGATAAACAAGACCAGTGACTGTGTTTTCGAAAAAAAAAATGATCCAATTACGCCCATCGCTGATAGTCCACACCACGTTGTAACCCCTAGTAAGTTTACGTGGTGTTTTAGGTGAAATTATTGCGATTAACCGAGCCATTTAACTTAAATGTGGCCATCGCTCCAGACAATTTTATTTGGAAACTGTGCATCCTCTGCAGATTTTGCTGAATACCTTTCACAAAATTCAACTCTGCCGGAATAAAAAATTTCCAATGAACGCGACTCGACATGCGATAGACCCTCGATTTTTGGATTCTTGTCTCACGGGCTGTTTGCAGAACAGAGCTTCTTGGAGATCGGTGGAGACTTTCCAATAGCTTTGCCTTTCGTATGGGACTGGTGGACGACCGCGATTTTCTAGAAAGCCCTTTGTGAACGTTTTGAACAGTTCCATTTGTTTCAAACTTATCTCTGATGCGAGTAACGGTGAGTCGCGTCGGTGGATCTGTTTGAAATTCTCTACTAGACCGTCTTAACACTTCAGCTACGTTCTCACACTTCCAGTAACACTTTAAGAAAAATTTCCTTTTTTCAAATCTCAGTCTTGCTTCTGCCGTTACTTCAAATAAGTTGCACCTGTAAAAAAGAAAATTTAAGTGAGTTATAATAATCATTCAAAGTGTGTATACATTTTTTGGAACACCCTCTAAATCTTTTCATGACCTGTACCAATAAACACTTTCATAATTTTTCACAAACAAGCCTACTCATGTTGCTTTGTTAAAACATTGTTTAGAGCATATAACAGCAAAAACATGTTTCTTAAACCAAATGGATCACAAAGCTATCTTTTAGCTGTTTTTATTTTATTAAAAGAACCACATTTGTATTATGTAAATTAAAATCAACTATTTATACTTGTTTAAGTTCATTTGAACAAGTTTTTTTGCTTTTGAATTTCGCACAAAGCTACTCAAGGGCTATCTTTGCTAGCCGTCGCTAATTTAGCAGTGTAAGACTAGAGGGAAGGCAGCTAGTCATCACCACCAACTCGTGGGCTACTCTTTTACTAACGAATAGTGGGATTGACCGTCACATTATAACGCCCCCATGGCTGGGAGGGCGAGTATGTTTGGCACGACTCGAGCGCGAACCCGCGACCCTCGGATTAGGAAGCACACGCCTTAACGCGCTTGGCCCTGCCGGGCTACATTTGAACAAAACAGTGAAAGCTAACCAGTTTTATTAATTTCAAGGGAGGGGGAGCACTAGTAATGTATGTAATCGCAATTTTGATTAATCATTAAGTTTACGTGACATTAACCGATATAATCGCTTTTCATAGTTAATCATTTATATCTGTTAAATTGCCCAACTCCAGAATTAGTTGACCCAGATAAAGCAGATAAGTCAGGAAATTTTAATCATATCCTGAACCATAATACATGTACAAACAGGGAATGTTTGTGCAGAAAGAATATTGGAGAACCAGTTAGTTGCACGGTTAGTTTGATATACCTAAAATTGTATTCGTGTAAGGAAAGCCCACGTCTTTATCTTTACTGCTGTTGCATGATGCAGTTAGCACAGGCCTATGATAGTTTTATTGTTTTGAAATTTTTCCCATACGCTGCATTAATTCCTGTACGCTGAACCCGAAAATAATACCTGTTTTTCTCCATCACGTACACATTTTTCACCAAACGTCATATGCACTTTTACATAAATAAATCATTTTCATTGAAATGTGGTCCTATTTTGTCATGTTTAAAATATTGATAACCACTGGCTATAGATTTCACTAGACCAGTCGCGACGTGAGAATATCATCTATCGTTTCAGAACCGAAACATAATAAAGATAATAATAAAAAAGTTTCTTTGCGGTAAACAAAATAATAATTTGTGCTAAGTAAGGGTTTATTTCTTCTAGATTTTAAAAAAACCTTGCGTGATAGAAAAAAAATGAATATTATCATCCAAATATGAGGAACTAAATAATGGTTTGTTTGTTTTATATTTCGCGCAAAGCTGCACGAGGACCATCTGCGCTAACCGTTCCTAATTTAGCAGTGTAAGACTGGATGGAAGACAGCTAGTCGTCACCACCCACTTCTAACTCTTGGCCTACTCCTTTACCAAGGAGTAGTAGGATTGACCATAACATTATAACGCCTCCACGGCTGAAAATAGCGAGTTTGTTTGGTGTGACTGGGACTCGAGCCCAAGACCCTCAGAATACGAGTCGAGTGCCGTAAGAGCCTGGCCATGTCGGGTCCTGAATAATGGAAAGTCTGTTTTTACAACCAAAACAACTTTGAAGAAGTGCAAGTCCGAAGGCCTGTGTAGTTGCTAAAGGAATAGTTTTGTACACTACTTTTCAGTTGATTATGAAACCATTTTATTTCTTGGAGTAAAAACGCTAGTTATTTTGTAAGACATCAGTTCTCTATAAGTAAGTAAGCACCTCTATTCATCCATCCTCTTGTTCAAAGGCTGCAACCAATAAAAATAGTGTAGCTGTTTCTCAGAAATAAACATTGTCAGTACAGTTAATGTAAAATTATCATTGGTTTTCAAAGTAAAAGAAATAAATTTACTCTTATCTCAACTTAATTAATTGTGCCTAATATTTCAAAAATAAGTTCAAAAAACAAGTAATAAATTATATACTTAGTGTAATAAGGTGATTGGTGAACTATTTTGAAATAAAAAATATTTCCAAAGAATTAGTATCTTTTATATGAATTTCATCGTTATCCAAAGCTCTGTTTAATAATGAAGGTTTAAAATTTACTAGACCAAAAACATTGTACTTGCTGTTCTTTTAAAAATGAAATAGGCCCCAAAATTACATACTTCTGAACTAAACTAAACCATGGCTATTGAAGGGACCTTGACCTGTATAAATACAGAGAAAATTTTATCAAGATATCAGATGAATAAACAAATAATATCTCGACAACATTAGCTTGGCCAGTAAATATTTCGTTTTACTGTCATATATCCTCATTTAAATTATTGTTGGGCATCAGATGTATTCTAAGCTCTTTATAAATCATGCGAAGAGGCCTCTTTCTCTTAAGCTAACATGAAGAATATGCGAAAAGTCAGAATGGTTGAAAAACATACTATTTACTGTGAGTGTATCATACTTGTAACAATAACATGGAGTCTCTTTCTTCTCGTAGTATTTCATATGTTAATCCCATTTCCTGCTTTTTTTCACATCATTATTAAACTATGGCTGGATTAATAACCATGATCCTTTTGTTCCTGAGATTCATCAGTTTGTGCATTGGAAATATTTCCGGGTTCCCACCATGCCCCCCAGTGGCTCAGCGGTATGTCTGCGGACTTAAACGCTAAAATCCTGGTTTTGATACCCGTGGTGGACAGAGCACAGATAGCCCATTGTGTAGCTTTGTGCTTAATTCAAAACAACAACAACAACAAGTTCCCACCATACGCAGCCATAACTATCTTTGATATGAGTTGAATTGGCTCTTTTCTCCTTAACGGACCCTCCCGAAAGTTCAGAGGCATCTGGACTTTGATTTTGAAGAATGTCTATTTCAGTTTTCAAGACGATCCACAAACCCTTATGAAGACACATACAAGTTCAACAACTTTCATGAGCATCACCAACACTATCTTTCTCCACTAGAATGAGATATATAAGGATATGTGTGCAACAAGTTAATTTACTCATTTAGAAGTTGCTATATTTTTCGATTTCAATTCTTATGGCATTATATTTATGTCACACAAGTCAACATTTTTAATCAAGTAGAAATGGCAGAAATGTGACAAAAATTTACTAACATTATGACTTCTTAAATTATTTCCCAATATAAATGTAACGCTTTCCTTTACAGTTCTATAATCAGTTCGCAGGGCTACTCTTTAAAAAGTCTCTCGAATTAATAACTAAACACCTTTTAACGACAAAACTAAACAAAATCATTTTGACACAGCAAGAAATTATTGTAATTGGATAACTACTAGAGACTATGAAATAAGTGGTTCGAACAATAACCTGAGATATCATTCATATTAAGGTCGATTAATTTCAATAGTTCTTTGTAACTTATATGAATATAACTCGGTTAAAATGATCTTAATCTATTACTAAGAAGCTCTTTATCATGGATTTCGGTATGTATGTCTGTACATTTATGTAACTAAAGTGTTAGGCAAATTCCTCTCTTGATGAGGACCGGCATGGCCAAGCGTGTTAAGGCGGACAACTCGTAATCTGAGGGTCGCAGGTTCGCATTCCCATCGCGCCAAACATTCTCGCCCTTTCAGCCGTGTGGGTGTTATAATGTGACGCTCAATCCCACTATTCGTTGGCAAAAGAGTAGCTCAAGAGTTGGCGGTGGGTGATGATGACTAGGTGCTTTCTATCAAGTCTTACACTGCTAAATTAGTGACGGCGAGCACATATAGACCTCGAGTAGCTTTGTGCGAAATTCAAAACAAACAAACAAACTACTCTTGATGAATATTCTTGTCAGAAATGTAAAGTGGACCAGCAAGTATTATTCTTTTATTCGAAATTACACTTTCATCAAAGATGTCGAATAGACTAGCAAGTATTATTCTCAGTAATACTTTTTATCACAGATATCGAGTAGACTTGCAATTATTATTCATAATCACAATTTTTATCAGAGATGTCAAGTAAACTAGCAAGTATTATTGATAATAACACTTTTTATCACAAATGTTAAGTAGACTAGAAAGTTTTATTCTTAATAACATTTTTTTATCAGAAATGTCGAGTAGACTAGAAAGTATTATTCTTAATAACACTTTTTATCGGAGATGTCGAGTAGACTCGAAAATATTGTTCTTAATAACAGTTTTATCACAGATTCCAAGTAGATTTGCAAGTAATATTCATAATAATACTTTTTATCAAAGATGTCAAGTAAACAAGTAAGTATTATTTTTTAATTTACTTTTGATCAGAATGAATGTCGTCGGTGTTTGGGTAAAGTTAAAACCCTGGAGGGTCAGGTTCTCTATGACTTCTTCCTCCTCCCCTTTTTATCAGAGATGTTTATTTGATTTGTTTTTGAATTTCGCGCAAAGTTACACGAGGGCTATTTGCTCAAGCCGTCCCTAATTTCGCAGCTTAAGACTAGAGGGAAGGCAGCTAGTCATCAACACCCACCGCCGACTTTTTGGTTACTCTTTTACCAAAGAATAATGGGATTGACCGTAACATTATAACGCCCCAAGGCTTTATTTATTTGAAAGAAGGATTAACATTTTTGCTATAAATATAATTTTAATAACTAAATTTATAAGCTTATTAAAATTTGTCTTCCTGTTTCTCAAAGATAACTCGAATCATATTTTAAAAGTAATATGTGCAGAGATGCCAACCATTACGATTTTGATATATACATTACGACTATACGCTCAAAGAGACTAATATTACGACCAACCATTACGATTTTGATATATACATTACGACTATACGCTCAAAGAGACTAATATTACGACTTGTTGCAACTCCCAAATTATTATATATTGTATAGGCCTGTACAATAAAGTGATAAATTGTTCCTCCAGGGCTTGAAAGGGGTGAAAAGAATATTTCTAGTTATATACAAATAAATTTTGATAATAAATGAAAGACATAGTCCAAATGGCTACTTGCGATAATCATGTTTGTGCTTGAAATAATAAAAAATATTTTTATCTCTCCGACGTCTACCAATAGTTTTGAGTGCGGTGCTTCTCCATACTGGGCACGTATGGGGAACCCATAGTTACGTCATCAGTACTTGTCAGCCAAACAGCGCTCGCGTAGATGGGTAATTCTCTATTACTAAGCGGCATAGAAGCACCAATGCGAACGTTCACAGAATGGAAAAAAAAAGAGGCCTCGTTCACCAGATTGTCTTGTTTCTGGAAAATTTAAAAGGACTAAAACTGTGAATCAAAAATTCAGGAAAGAGTATAGTGCAAAATGTCCGGTCATTGCATCAAACGTCAGTGACAGTCATGCGTTTTGTACAGTTTGTCACATCGATTTTTCTCTGTCGCATGGGGGATAAACGATTGTTCCAGACATACAAAATCGGCATCTCACCAACAAAAGACTGAGACATATCAAGTAGACTAGCAAGTATTATTATTAATAACACTTTTTATCAGACATGTCGAGTAGACTAGAAAGTATTATTCTTAATAGCAATTTTTGTCAGAAATGTCAAAAAGACTTGCAAGTATTATTGTTAATAGCACTTTTTTTATCACAGATGTCAAGTAGACTTGCAAGTATTATTCTTAACACCTTTTATCACAAATGTTAAATAGACTAGAAAGTTTTATTCTTAATAACACTTTTTATCAGAGATGTCGAGTAGACTTGCAAGTATTATTCTTAATAACACTTTTTTTCGGAAATGTCGAGAGAACTAGAAAATTTTATTTTTAATGACCACAATATGTAAAAATAAAATTAATAAAACATGAATATTTTGATACGTGTGTATTAAATATACATTAATTGAATTATATATATGATACAGGTGACTCTCTTGTACAATCTTAGCTGCTCTGTTGTTCGGAAATTGGAGAGATGAATATGCTACACAGTATATCAAAACAATGCTTTCTTTTGTCGCTGTTGTCTTTGCAATTTTTGTTATTTTCCAGACTTACAGGTACCAGTACTGGTATTTTCAATCTGAATGCACTTTTGTAAAACACAAAACAGTCATGTCAGAGACCTCAAGGGTCAGATTTTGAACTATAAACAAAAGGAAAGACAATTGGTTAGCTGAACCTGGTGCAAAAAGAAATGTTTGGTTGATTTATAAACAAATAACAATATTGACTTTTATTAGTCACATTTTGAAGTACAGTGTGCATTTAGCACTATTTGTGATACGAACCTTGTATTTTCTGAAACGCAGTCCGTCTCTATATTACGACCATTAGACAAGACAAAGGCTTTCACTTTAGAATCATCTTGCAACAATAAGAATATATATATAGAGACGGAGAAACTGTTGCTTCACTCAATAATTTTCACAGATTTCTTGGTCCCTATAAGTTCCTACGAGATTGTGTATTGAGGAAGTGTCAGATCTAATTTACAACAGTTATGGACAACGTGTGGTTAAAAATGACTTGTATTTCACTTATTCAGACACTTACATGCGTCGTTATGTACAAACCAACCCTGACAAACGTAGTAAAGTAGATGATTAACAAACACTTAGTAAATATGGAAACGTTCTTTGAGTAAAGACACCTAGATTTAAAGGCAACCTCCATAATGGAATTGAAATAAAGTGGTCACAGAGTTAGTTTCTTTTATCTATATTTGTTTGCGTCCCTCTAGCCTTGGTAATTGTTTGACATCGCCGTTATACAGAATGCACGAGGAACTGAAGGGAGGAAAGGGCAAGTTCATGATGCTGCATGAAGACTAGGGAGTTCGTGCATTTCTTCTAGTTCTCTAAGTTTCCTCCCTTACAGCAATTTCCGATAGGGTTGGGTTCTGGGCTGTTACAGTTAGCATAGTTTGTTGAGTCTCTCTCTCCGAAGATAGTCCTTGAGCTTAAGCAATGAAATAGGAGTTAAGACATCTTTTTCGACACACGTAGAGGAATGTTTCCTCCTTGTATTACATTTACATAATAGAGTGCAAGAATATAGCATGGAACAAAATCATCCTGGAATGTGCACTGGTCAGCTCCAAAGAAGTGTTCTCGAAATATTGACTTCAACCAGAACTCGGGAGTCTCGTTGTACTTGACGACATTGACATCTTGGCTAGAAGTGCACCTGTGTATCATCTTATCTTCTTCGAATGAAACAGCTCTCCACATCGACGTCGTACAAAGTGCTGCCCATCAGATCCGGCCAGGATGAAATTTGATTACTTTGGTCAATATCGTAGTCAAAATGCGTTTTGGACTAGTCGATCTTGTGATGAAGAATGGTTACTGTTTTGGTCATCTCACTTGAGATTGTCTGAACATGATAATAATGCCACCGACACACTTGTCTCAATTAACAATCACACTCACTCTGTACACCTATATGATTATACACGAATAATTGATGTGTATTAGACCTTTAAATTACTATAAAACCTATTATCGTGAATTGCTGTAAAATACGCACAGTTATATGGAACATTTTCTTGTTAGTTTTAAGTATCCATTTTAAAAATCAAGCTAAGTGTTACAGCATGTTTCTCATAAGTTATATGCACGTTTTTTTTTCACAGGCAGATTTAATGCAACTATGTGTGTTTGTATCTATATATATATAAACTGGTACATATGATTCCAGGTTTCAATTTAGTTACAACTATTATCTATTTGTAACTATTGCAGTTTTGAAAGTTCTGAAAAGTACGTGTTTTCTTATAGCAAAGCCACATTGGGCTATCTACTGAGTCCATCGAGGGGAATCGAACCCCTGATTTTAGCATTTTAAATCCGTAGACTTACCGCTGTACCAGCATGGGACAAGTTCTGAAAAACCGAAACATTTTGAACACGAGACAATTAATTATTAGACAGGCACATAACTATTCGTAATTAAATTGTAGAGTGTACTTCATTCACCTGCGTCATTTATTTGATGGAGACAACGTTTTAACATATATATATATATATTGATTTTTTTGTTCTTAAAGAAGTTTCTCACGCACAAATTTTGCTTTGTAAAAGTAAGTAATATAAATCCGCAGACATACCACTGTGCCACTGGTGAGCGTCTTGAAAGGTGTTTAAACACGAAATAATTAAGTATTAGACAGATACATTACTGTTAGAAATGAAATTGTAAAATCTGTTTTATTTTGTACGCCCCCCAGTGGCATAGCGGAATATATATGGACTCACATTGCTAGAAACCACGTTTCGATACTCGTAGTGGGAAGAGCAGATATAGCCCATTGTGTAGCTTTGTGCTTAATTCCAAACAGTCAAACAAATTATTTTGTCGACAGTGAACTTCAATATCCAATTCAACTCTCATAACTTGTGTTAAAAATTAGATTTCTCCATTATTGCTATTATTATATATAATCTATTGTCGCTACTGTCGAGTGTAAACTAACGGTTACTGTGCTGAACAGTGGAGCTATAGGTCTTTGGTTTGAATCTGGTAGTTCCCCATTGCTCATGTTTTGAAACATTTGTTACTTTTTAATGTTTCAAGCTAAGTTGCACAGCGGGCTCTCTGTCACGGTAATTAAACTTCGTTTAGTGATATAATCCCTCAAATTTACTGCTGAAACATCGAGAAATAGAGGAAGAAAAAGAATAAGTAACTGCTTAGGTTTATTTCTAAAGTATTATGGAAGTAACCTTTCTTGTTTTGATTAATTAATAAACAATTCACAAAACAACTACAAAACACACAAGATTTCGCATCTCATAAACTTTTATTACACTTAAAAACAAAGCTAATGAAATATGGAAGCTTTCCCTCAGTTTTTATCCTGTAATAACACGAAACATAAACATTATCCTTCCTTTTTCTTCATTGTCATAAATCTAGAACTGTTGTGGGGTTTGATGCACGTTATGCACGGGCAATACTTTTGTTGTTCTTGTCAAAATACCGCCTGAGGACATTTTATGTGATGGATTGTTAAAGTTGGATTAGCCGACTGTGTTAGACACAGCCAACAGTATGTTTAATAAACATTTGTATTGTTTAATATACAGTTTTGGTTTGTTTTCATGAACATCTGTTTTATGTTATATGATCTGTGTGTTCCTATTAGCCAACCATATGTCAAGGAAACTTATTTCAGATGTTAAATGATATTTTAAAAATTACACCATCAGGGACCCTTGATTGGTTTTCATTGACCATTATAATGTTGTTATAGACAATTATATGCACTGCATGGTGTGACAGTTTTGAAGGAACAAATGTCGGTAATGGTGTATGTGTATTGCAAGTGAGTTATGTTCTATTCTTTGTTTTTAATGCTACTGTCTTTAAAAGCATTGGTTAAATTATTTAATATATAAATACGTATATATTACACAATTTTATTTGCATTATTTTGTTCTATTACTATGTAAATTTGGGTGCAGCATGAATCTTTTAAACTGGCAGAAGTTCATGAAATATTACTGGAATTATTAGTTTGTAGGTCTGAGTGTAACGTAAATCTTGTCAGTTTGTCAAAACTTATGAGATGTTATTGGGATTACGGCCGAAGACGTCGCTCACAAAGAGAGCTCTCAGTGGCTGGATCACTGTATTCTAATCATTGTAAGGAAGAATGGTATATCACATTAACTAATAACTATGTTACTTGATTGTTTAATCATTAGTTTCTATTTATTTAGGTAGTATTATTTGATCTGATTTTATTGAGAAGCTTTGGAAGTTTGCACAGCTTACTAGGAAAATTAACCAAAAGAAATTGGACTTCTACAAAAAATAATATACAAATACACTTTGCAGAAAATTATTAGTTAGAAACAAAATCACTGGACAAACTGTGGACAAGAGCGAAATATGTCTAAATGCCTTATACGTGTAAAAATGTTCAAACGCTTTGTACCATACAGTGATGCCGTGAAACAGAAGTCCTGGATACAATCAGGCACTGTTATCTATAGTATTTTATTCCATTCAGGACAGCGCAGCGATTTGTTTTAATAAGTTGTTTGCCCTTTCAGCTGTGGGGGCGTTATTCAACTATTCCTTGATAAAAGAGTTGGGGGTGGGTGATGATGATTAGCTGCCTTCCCTTTAGTCTTACACTACTAAATTAGGGACAGCTCGCGCAGATAACCCTCGTGTTGCTTTGCGCGAAATTAAAAAGAATTTATTTATTTTTAATTAAGAAGAGCTGTTGTAAATTTTGATGTGAATTTTTAAGTATGCAAACATATATTATTTAATAATAGTTTTGTTTTTAGCCCATTTAAAATAGTTTCAATTCCTGTGCAAAAAATACGGTCTCAAAACATAAAACATGCAGCTTTAAGTCAAACTGGATGTTTCAAGCTTATAAAACTACTTTTAGCAACTTCCAAAGCATCATTTTAATGCACCCTTGCGCAAATTAATTGAAACAAGACGGAAAATTACGGTTTTTTCAATGTTTTACGTTTTATTTCTGAAAATCCAAAAATTACAAATTAATACATGATATCACCGCCTTTATTTTTCAGAAGATCATTAATCCGCTTTGGCATCGAGTCCGTGAGTTGACTGCAATCTTTACTAATTTTTGGGTCGCGGTACCTCAATTAGCTTATCTTTCGCAGTACAGTCTCTTCATCGAAGTCTTTTTTTACAAATCGCCCAAAAGATTTTCAATCAGATTTAAGTCCGGAAAGTTTTCAGTCAAATCCAGCACCACCTTTGTTCATGTTGTAGTCATAAAATTCTTCACAAGTTTCGATGTGTGGCACGGAGCCAGATCTTGCTATAAAATGCCAGATCCATCTGGAAATTTTCCAATTCTGGAACGATTCTTCTCGGCAAAACTTCAATGTGTTGTGGTCCTCGCATCATACCTTCTACAATATGTAAGCATCCGGCGCCATAGTAGCTGAAATAGCCCCAAAACATCTTCTTTAAGGGGTGTTTTACGAACTGATTGATGTGAGATTCTCGAAGTTTCTCACCTGGCGATCTTCATTGAGTTGGTAAGAAGTTGTTTCTTGACTGGTCCCCTTGCTCTTCTAACGCAATTTCAAATGATGTAATATTCCTCAAAATTTCGTCATATATCCCAAAAATATATCGACCGTACTACAAAACACAGCTAATGACGCCGTCTGTGTGAAAAAAAGACTATTAAAGGGAATCAGCGGGTCCAGCGAGCGTACACCGGCCGCCATGCTGAAAATATTGTAAAATGACCACTTGTTTCAATTACATTATCTTCTTATGCTTTTAAGTCCAGTACCTGATAAAATAGGCCTGCTATGGGTTTATTGTCTTGAAACTTTTACATGTTCTATAATAATTCCTGTTCGGTGAATCCAAAAATAATATCTATTTATCTTTATTACGTATAGTGTTTTCACCAAATATCATATGTACTTTACATAAATGAATCATTTTCATTAAAATCTGGTCGTATTTTGTTGTGCTTAAAATGTTAATAACCATTGGCTACAGATGTATCTGGACCAATCGCAAAGTGAGAATCTTATCGATCGTTTTAGTACCCAAAGATAACAAACATAATGGCCCCCCGCTAGTACAGCGGTATGTCTTTGAATTTACAACGCTTAACTCGGGGGTTCGATTCTCCTCGGTGTGCTCAGCAGATAGCTCGATGTGGCTTTGCTATAAGAAAGCACACACAAACGCCATGATAAAACATGTTCATTGTGGGAAACTGAATAACAATTCGTTCTAAGCAAGCGTTTATTTTTTCCGATTTGTAAAAACATTCTTATGCGATCAAAAAAAATTAAGTGGCTAAATTATGGAAAACCTGTTATTACAGAATACGTTAGGAAAGCATATTTTGGAATAAAACTTGAGGACCAAGACAAATCATGAACTACATATAAAGTTTACACCACTTATGTCAAATAATTGAGGCAATGGACTAAAGGTAAGAAAAAGTCGTTGGCTTTTGGAATCACAGTGGTCTGGTGTGAGCCTAGAAACCACGGAGATGAATATTTTTTTGCTTATCTAACGTGCAAGGCTACAATTAAAAAGGAAAATTTTTACCCTATAAGACTTGTTGCTCATGGATTTTAATGTGCCTGTTCCAACTCCATTAAAGATTTTCGATAAAGTTTCATCAGATTCTGAATCTGATGTCAAAAACAATGATGGGAGGAATTATTTTCAACTTGATAGGTTTAGTGAATCACAACTCTTCTCACAAGTAGAATTAATAATTTGATGAGAAATTTGGGCCTTCATTTCTGAACTCCAAATTTGGATTAAGAGCTTACTTCTTCAGAGACATCATTTTATTGGCACAGAAAAAGTTTACACAATACCTTTCTTAAGAAAGTTTGTTTGTTGTTGTTTTTTTTAAAATTTCGCGCAAAGCTACTCAAGGGCTGTCTCTGCTAGCCATCCGTAATTTTAGCAGTTTGAAACTAGAAGGAAGGCAGGTTGTCATCACCACTCACCGACAACTCTTGGGCCACTCTTTTACCAACAAATAGTGGGATTCATCATCACAATATAACGCCCCCACGGCTGAAACGGCGAGCACGTTTGGCGCGACGGGGATGCGAACCCGTGACCTTCAGATTACGAGTCGCATGCCTTAACACGCTTGGACATGCCGGGCCCGCAAGAAAGTTCTCTGGCTTATTGCTTAATTAATACCAGTGGTAAGAGATGCAGTCCATGAACTAAGAATGGCAATTGTTATTTGATACTTTCAAAAGAAAAGGATGTTCTCCTTTACAATAGTAACATTGTCCCTGTTGCTTATTAGATTCACTTGAAGGAAACTCAAGTGAATACGTAAATCTTAAACTCCTTGTTATTAAAGCCAAATAGAAACAACATGGTTGGATAGTTTACGGAGAGTTAAAAGTCCTTTGTATGTTTTTAGATAAAGAATTCGATTATATAACTTTTCCATTTTGTGTGTGTGCGAATGGGACAGCAGTGGATAAAGAAGCCATGGCCACACAAAGTCAGCCCGACAGTAGGATCTTAAAAACATTAAACATGAAAGTTGGGTTGACACAAATAAAGTTCTATTACCTCCACTTCACATAAAACATTTTCTAAATGCCTTAGAGAAACATAGCAACCGTTTCAAGTATCTACGCGGGCAATTTCCAGGTCTTTCGGTAGCGAAACTTAAATAAGGAATTTTTGTTGGGCCTCAATTTAGGAAATTAAATGTGGATGAATAGTTCGAGAAAACAATGACGAAAGTTGTAATACAACAATGAACGAAAGTTGTAAAAAAAACGTGAATTGCCTTTAATGATGTTACTGGCGTTTGTTTTAGAAAACAACAATGACCAAATTACGAAAACATTGCTCGAAAAATCTAAAATAATGAGCTTCAAAGTTCAATTCCTCACATTCTCGGTGTCGTCAGCAAAATCAAAGGGAAGGGTTTCGTCAAGACATCGGGTAAAATGGAGAGGAGGTGTCAGAGAAGGCGGAACATCCACATGACAGCTGATTGCTGCTGGTCATTCAAACGAAATGCTCCAGACGAAACACGTGAAGGAAAGACCAAAATACTTAGTTTTGAAACTGAAAGACGTGCACTTCACTACAAAACAAATCAAGATATGTGTTCATGTAACATCAATGTTCTTCCTTATTCTTTAGTGTTTCTTTTTTTTAACAAAATATTTAGTTTATTTGTTCAGCGTATGTGTGTTTTCTTATAGCAAAACCACCGCAGGTTAGCTGCTGAGCCCACCGAAGGGAATCGAACCCCTGATTTTAGCGTTGTAAATTTGGAAACATACGGCTGTACAAGCGGGAGACGTAGGTTTGTTAACAAATATAATAGTAAAAAAAATATATTCATTGTGGTAAACGAAGTAATAATTTCATCTAATTAAAAGTTCTTTTTAAATTCGCAGGTTTGTGCAATTATTATTTTTCTTTGGTTATTAAGCACAAAGCCACATAAAAGGTTTTCAGTGCTTTGCCCACCACGGGTATCAAAATCCGATTTATAGCAGTATAAATCTGTAGATATATCATTGTACCACTGGCGGTCCTGTGTAATTATTCATGGCTTACGATTCTGTAAGAATTACTAGGAACTCCATAATTCAAGCAGTGAGATTACATAAGAATAAATAAAAATAAGATTGTTCAAAGTACTGTATGATTCATGAACCCGATTACTAAGAGCTGTGGCGCTACTGGAATCATTATAAACCCAGTTTCTCAAGCCATGTGATGCTGTAGAAATGATTTTACATCTGGTTAACTAAGTCATTTGATAGTATAAGGGTTATGATGGTCCACCTAATGTTAGGATAATTATGAAATAGATTATTCGCTCGAGATACTGGAAAAATTATTACACACGTTATTGCTCAAAGGTTCTATAGAAATTGTTATGAACCTGTTTGCTCAACCCATGTTATACCACAACAATGGTTACGAACTAGGTCCTTAACGTCAGGTGGTATTTATAAAAATGATTATAAACAGGAATACTGAAACTACGTGACACTCCAATTGACACTGTGAACCTGACTGCTCCAGCCAAACGGTACCGTGAAAGTGCTTACGAAAGTTGTGGGTCTGACATGGCCAGGTGGTTAAGGCACTCGACTCGTAATTCGAGGGTCACAGGTTCGAATCTCCGTCACACCAAACATGCTCGCCCTTTTAGCCGTGGGGACGTTATATTGTGACGGTCAATCTCACTATTCGCTGGAAAAAAGATTAGCCCAATAGTTGGTGGTGGGTAGTGATGACTAGCTGTCATCCCTCTAGTCTCACACTAGGGACGGCTAGCGCAGATAGCTCTCGTGTAGCTTTGCGCGAAATACTAAACAAACAAAGCAAAATTCACGCTTACTGTATTCTGAGAAGGAAAATTTAGTTTAGAGTTAAAAATTCACGCTTGATTTACTCTGGGTAAAGAAGAACTAAATGTGGAAAATCTCAGCCGTGAAATCGACGCTTGTCTAAAGTCAGTGCTGTCACGTTCATCACAAGGTACGCTGAAGGACAAACTCCTCTTGACTCACACCCAATGAGAACATGCTACAGATAGCTCGTGGTTTTAGTCCCGCGTTTTCTGGGTTTCTGAGAAGTTTATCCTATCTGCTTAAATACAGTCCGAAATTTTGTTACTAATGTCTTTATCATTCAGAATTTTCCAGCAGTTGAGTCACTAGGGTAATCGGTTGCTCCGATCCCTTCGCGCCTGATTTGTATCCCATGACGAAAAATAAACAAAAAGGACTGCGAAACGGCAACAATGATCAGCTAAATAGTTCAGCTATTGTTTAATTTTCGTGTATGTGCGATCAAACGATCAAAGGGAATTTTTGAAACTTTAGAGAAAAAACGAATGCATGCATTCTGGGGGAATAGAACTGATCCAAATAAGTATTTAATAAATGTAATTTTAGTTAGTTTAAACAGGACCCATATGTGACCGGATAATCTCCTGGATGAACTAAAACTGTACTCTTCTTCCTTTCTGCTTTCCATAATACAACGATCCATATCTCAAGACCAAAAAGAAAATAATTTTGATAGAACACAGGAATACCTCCTTATTTTTATAATAATAACTAATAATAATAAAACTTATAAAATTCTAATGGTGTGTGAAAAACGAATGGTTCAATTTAAAATTCTACATCCAACTTTAGAATTCTACAGGGTGTTCGGCAAGTCACTGTGCAGTTTTGTAATCATATTTTATTCAGTCTATTTCAAGCCAGCAACTGATATCGGTGTTTAGAAACAAAATAAGAAGGATCCAAACCTGTATTGATGCCAACTGGGGTCACTTTCAACATTGTTTATAATTGCCATTCATATTTACCTTCTGTATTCTATATTGAAACAAGTCTGTTAATAAATATATAAGTGCACAGTGACTTTCCGAACGCCCTGTACATTATTTATTTCTACAAAAGAACTGTTACGAAAATCATTTACGTATTAATAAAATGATCTAAGTTTAAACTTCTTGCCACAACATGTTTACCGTCTTAGAACCAGACGACGCCAAGTTACTAGATAGTCAGGCTGTGTGTCGTAAAGTTTAAGGTTGGAGCCCGCAAAATTCTGCTAAACATGTTCCACACTCTCAGCTGTTGAATATCAATTAAGCTGCAGTCAGTCCCGCTGTTCGACTGCCATGCACGTTAGGACTGCTTTCTCTGCGGTCAAGACTTCGAAAACTAGGGACGCTCACTCTTAAGCCCTTTGTCTTTGATAAAACCGTTTAGTCGCATACGACGCTGCTCAGTTTTAAATACCAAATATATTAGCGAACTTTGTTCATGGTGATTATAAACTGTAACCGCAAATTGCTCAAAGGTCGAGCGCCTTAACCACCTAGCCATGCCAGGTCATTAATAAATATGCTACACACAGTATGAAGCGTGATTTATAGACATCATACGACAATAAATCCATTCGTAGTTTTTGACAAATCTTTCTGTTTCCCGCTCTTTTTGAAAATAAATATGTTAGAAAGTATTAACGTTCTTGCTGTGATATAACATCAAACAAACCTCCCTTCCAAAGCTTATGATATTTTAAACTATTTATTCTGAACTCGGAACGAGTTTCTAGCAAGAGCACAAGCGTGTCCCGAGCTGTCCTCGATGAGTCATTTGGATCGTCAACACACTGGGACTTCGGCAAGTGAGTTGAAGTTGAAGTTGTCTTTGCAAACAGCTCTGTCAAAATATAAAGCTTTACTGTGTATAACGCTGACTTAGGTGAAGGGAAAGCTGTTTAGGTTGCATAACTTGATATCGTAAAATTATGACATTCCTTCTCGCACTGATTTGGGCGCTCGACGGGAAATCCGTGGGTCGCAGTTTAGGATCCCGATCGTCGAATACGCTCGTTCTTTCAGCCGCAGTGGCGTTATAATGTTTCAATCGATCCCGTTATTCGTTGGCAAAAGCATAGCCCCTAAAATGGCAATGGGTAGTGAGAAATAGCTGTCTTCCCTCTGATTTATTACTGCTAAATTAGAGACGGCTAGAGAAGATAGTCCTTGTGTAGCTTTGTGTGAAATTCAAAACACATCAAACACTTCTGGTATGTACAATCAAAACGCTCTTGTCGACTATGTGGCAATGATTTGGTCTATAAATCTATTTACTGTCGAATTTATAACAAATTGGAGTGAGTGGAAGTAAACATACTCGGAATATTAGTGTGAAGTCACATTGTAGTAACTTGCAGCACTGGCACTATGTCGCGCTTATCTGCATATTATGAACACTACACGAAGTCGCGTTTGAGTTACATTTAAAATTAAAACCTTAACGTTCTTATAACAGAAAATCTCGCTAATAGTGTTCGAATCTACCACATATCTTCCATACTGATAAATATCTTGTATAATTTTGATTGGACAACGTCTAGTTTTTTGTGTTGTTTTTTCTTTCGCAGCGATGTGAACTATTGACGAATATTTAGATTTAATTCACCACATATATTATTTAACTTACAATATATATGATTTAATTCAACTAAATGCTGCGTTGATTCTATAATGGTTTTCTCAGACTACAGCGTGCCTTTAGAGAGTGTTTACTTATTATGTTATAGCAAAGCCACATCAGGCTATCTACTGTGTCCATCGAGGGGTATCGAACCCGTGGTTTTAGCGTTGTAAATCCAAAACATAGCGTTGTCGCACAGGAAGATCCTTTAGAGAATATTTTGTACTTACGGCAAATGTATTAAATCTATCTGCCTCTCACATTCATGTTAAGGAATTGACTGTCACAGCTATTCTTAAAGTACCACGAATATTTTGTTAGAGAGACTGTGTTAAAACCAAGAAACAAATCTTTGGTATTCAGCTCGTAAAGTAAGGTGTCAAAGTGCATGGCAACATGCCGAAAGCCGAGACATACGAGCCATAATTTTGCTCAGTGTATCTGTCTAATTTTGCACAAGTGAATTCAGCTACAAGAAACGATAACGTCAAAAGGAGGAAAAAAACATCACATACGCATGACTAAATAAGTAAGGCAGCTACGCATGACTAAATGAGTAAGGCAGCTACGCATGACTAAATGAGTAAGGCGGCTACGCATGACTAAATGAGTAAGGCAGCTACGCATGACTAAATAAGTAAGGCAGCTACGCATAACTAAATGAGTAAAATTTAAAGTTAAGGCAGAGAATTATGAATATTATTGCGGCTGAAACCGAACGTCTTGGTTTCTTGTCGAGCACGTGTTTTTCGAGTTTCCTTTATATTTAACTTTTGTTTATTTTCAGATGAAGATAAATAACACAGAATTGTTTCAAAATTAAGTGCCCCTTGCAGTAGAACAGCGGAATGTCTGCAGAATGACATTGCTAGAAACCGGGTTTCTACATTCGCAGTGAGATGAACGCAAATATTCCGCTGTGCAGCTTTATGCTTTACTACAAATAATCGAACAAACACACGTTTTGAACTAATCAGTCTACCGCTGGGTTACTAGTAGACTGCAACGATATGTTTGCAGCCTAACAACACTAGAAATCGGGTTTCGATACCCGTGATGGGCAAAAACACAGATAACTCTTTATACACTTTGATAGACTGCTTAGACAGAGTATTCATGATGAAACTTTGTAGAATAGACGGCAACTGTCTATTATGGAGACACAAGTGTAGAGGACAGAGGACCACGTTTCAAAAGTCTTCCACTTTTCGTCTTTTTGGTCTGACGTTTCAGTCCTTTGTATAGCTTTGTGCTTAACTACAAACAGACACCAGCAGACCACTCTGATTTTACGAATCTTTACAGTTCAAGAAATATTACGAACCAACTCAACAACAGAAGAAAAACTACTTTTTTTTTAATTTCGCGCAGAGCTACTCGAGGGTTATCTGCGCTTGCCGTCCCTAATTTAGCAGTGTAAGATTAGAAAAAAGGCAGCTAGTCATCACCACCCACCGCCAACTCTTGAGCTACACTTTTGCCAACGAATAGTGGTGTTGACCGTCACTTTATAACACCTCCACGGCTAGGAGGGCGAGCATGTTTGGTGCGACCGGGATTCGAACATACGACCCTCGGATTACGAGGCGAACAGGGCCCAAAAGTACAAATATACAGACTACATTGTCGTTGTTTTTTCAGTGGTTCTTTTAAATTATTACATACAAAACTGAAGTAGTCCCCCAGTGGCTCAGCGGTATGTCTGCGGACTTACACGCTAAAATCCGGGTTTCGATACCCGTGGTGGGCAGAGTACAGATAGCCCATTGCGTAGCTTTGTGCTTAATCCAAAACAACAACAACAACAACAAAACTGAAGTAAATCACCGCTTTCCGTTATCATAAATACACACTGCATTTAAGAGCACTTAACAGTTTAGCTCTAACCCAGCGTGTAGGTTTTTCTCTTCACGAAAAACAAATTAAAATAATAAATGAATTAACATTACTAATGTCATTCACATCATGTCCAAGATATATCTAATTTTGTCAATAAAAATGCTTTTTCTCTTCTTTTTCGAATTTGTTTGAATGCAATTGGAAAATGCGAGATACAAAGTAAAATTTTGACATGCATTCAAAAGTAAATTTCTTGACTGTACAGACGTCTTTCTCCTATAATATAAGGAAGACTGAAATGGCCATTAGCAAGTGCAGTTTGTGAAGCTAACATGAAATGTCGGACCTTAAAAATTCACGATTGAATGTACGATAACTTAACAAATAAATATATATATAATTTCGTCATTATTCAAAACAGAAGTAGCAAAATTACGTTTATGTATATTTTGTCCCCTTTTCCCCCCTCCCTGTAAAATAAAAAATAAAAAAGCTTTTTCGCATGTTATCAAATTAATATGATTTAATACATTTTTTTAAAATATGTTGCGCTCTCAACAGATGGCAGTATGTATAGCACCAGTCTTTCGAAAACAAAATATCTTGGGCAACGCACTGCAGTGTAATAAGTTCGGTAAACAATCTATATGTTACGTGATTTGTTTTGGAAATTCGCACAAAGATACTCGAGGGCTATCTGTGCTAGCCGTCCCTAATTTTGCAGTGTAAGACTAGAGGGAAGGCATCTAGTCATCACCACCCACCGCCAACTCTTGGGCTACTCTTTTACCAACGAATAGTGGGATTGACCGTCATATTATACACCCCCACGGCTGGGAGGGCGAGCATGTTTAGCGCGACGCGGGCGCGAACCCGCGACCCTGGTATTACGAGTGCACGCCTTAACGCGCTCGGCCATGCCAGGACCATGTTACGTGAAGGCGTAAAATCATTTAGCACTGAAAAATCCAATGATAAGAAAACAGTCAAAGCCTACTCTAGCATTTCCAGAGGGTATGAAGTTTACTTGACATAGCGTCATATATGAAGTGAGATTGCCAGCTGTCACTCTGGTCACTAGGACTGATTTAGAACATCATTTACACTGAAAAATAATTATCAAAGGACCACCATGTTTTATATCAACTCTCACCCGAAAAAGAATACAACAGAAACTGTCAACTCGACAAAATCCCGAAAACTTTCAAACATTCCGTCTCTGTATATATGATTTCCAATAATAAAACGAGATCAGACGAAATTGTTACTCAGGTTTTAAAATAGCTCATATACATGTGCGTGTATATGCAGAAAAAAAAACATTGAAAGGGCTTGAGATAAACAAACACATTCGACAAACTTTTTTTTATTTCTTTCTGTTAATACTAGAGATAAGTAAACAAATCTGAATCACGGAGAAAGTTCTAATTAGGTTTATAAAGCACCTAAGCATTGTCACCGAAAATAAGTCGATAGTAAGAAAGGAAAGTGAAATAGACAGACAAATAAGTAGCGTCTAGAAACACCTGACCTTGATAAATAACACGCACACAATTAAGAGAATCAGGCGCTCGAGCAGCGGCAGCAGGTGCACGTCTGTCATGTTAACCACCTAGACGGCAGACTGCAAACTACAGTACACGGCACATATGTACAAAAACATGGAAAAGAAAGAAAACAAAGTATTCGAAATATTCACAGCACTTCCGCTAACATTAAGTTTTTCTTGAATGTTATCTTTAAATTATGCTATCCAATAAACAGCTAGATAGAGTGTCAGAAGATAACAATTACATTTAAAACAAAAAAACGTAATGGTGAAAAACAACAGCATCGCAAAACGTATTCTTCAAGCAAATAGTTATAAATTAGTAAGATATTATTAATCATGTGTGTGTATATATATATATACATTTAGTTCATATGTAGCTTGACGTTATCAAAATAAAATAAATTAGGTAATTTAAAATATATACGATTTGTTTTTCTATTTTGTATATATATATATATATATATTCTGAAACCAAAATAGACCTTTCAGGGATATCCCTAAAAGGATCTGTTTCGAGTCGCTCAGTACAATCTCTTTCTATCATTATTTTCCTTTATTTTACGCTTAATTTAAACATACAACATCAAGATGTCGACATGTATAAGGCCCAGCATGGCCAGATGGTTAAGGCACTCTTCAGCCGTGGGAGCACTATAATGTGACGGTTAATCCCACTATTCGTTGGTAAAAAAACAGCCCAAGATTTGGCGGTGGGTGGCGATGACTAACTACCTTCCCTCTAGACTTGCACTGTTAAATTAGGGACGACTAGCGCGGATAGCCCTCGTGTAGCTTTGCGTAAAATTCAAAACAAACAATCGCTTCTCGGCCTTTTGGCTGAGACCAAAGTATACTACTTGTTCGTATAACGTTAATATCAGATAAGGTTCTCATTAAACCCCATGATACTAGACTTTTTTCTTTTTTTTTGTAAAGCCGCGGAGTACTTGGAGTTTGCTCCACTCCTGCCACGGAGGAAGAGGTCTTTTGCACCTGACCCTCTCGGGTATTTAAAATCCAACATACCTAAATACCCACAATGAAGAAGCGAAAACAAAACTACAAAAACAGAAAATTCACAGAGACAAATGCGTTAAAAAGTTTATTACTTTCTATCTACTATATTTTCGCTTTGAGTTCAAGTACCCTGTCATCAACATCACAGGTAGTCAGGATTTAAACAGTTCAATACTGAAGAGAACGTCTACTTTATGACGAGATATTTTATTTTGCTACGCATGAAACCTACAATGATGAAATTCTTCAAACATGTGCAGTTAACTATACGTCGGAAAAATAAAGGAAAATTGCTTGTGATATGCCAAACATCAAATAATTTGATGTAATTAACTACATACCAGTAGAAGTACAGAAACACAGCCATATTATATGTCATTTCAAGACAAAATGTAGTTAATTATGTGTCATCAGAAATATACAAATTTTATCTCATGAATCGTTGATTTTTCAAAATGTTGTTAAAAATGTTCTTATAAATGTGGTATAACCTTGATGATACAGACTCAGTATTTAAACGCTAAAAGTTTTAAATTCAGTGCAAAGCCCCAAAAATATAAAATTAAATAAAAGATGTCATGACAGCTAAATTCAAATGTAAATGAAATTTGACCTAGAAATACAGGAACGTATACAGATACAGTGCTCTATTGTCCTCTTCTGCGAGTCCATTTCAATAGGAGCTCGGCATGGCCAGGTAGGTTAAGGCTTTCGACTCGTAATCCTAGGGTTCGAATCCCGATCACACCAAACATGCTCGCCCTCCCAGCCGTGGGGGCGTTATAATGTGACGGTCAATCCCGCTATTCGTTGGTAAAAGAGTAGCCCGAGCGTTGGCGGTGGATGGTGATGACCCTTCCCTATAGTTTTACACTACTAAGCTGGAAACAGATAGCGCAGATAACCTTCGAGTAGTTTTGCGCGAAATTTAAAAAAAAAAGCAAACAAACTGTCTCAATAACAACCTATTTAGAACAGGGCAGAACTGTATACATGTATATATGTGTGTGTGTGTGCTAATATATTATTGTGCAATTCTTTCCAACTGCAAACTATTACCATACGCTTCAAAAATACTAAAGATTGTTGTGCAGCCAAAATAAACAATATTGAAAGGTTTTTAAAAGTTGCTCTCCATACAAAACTTTCTTGAAACCACTTTTTAAGTACTTTTTCAGCAGTCTTACTCTCTTTTCTGTTAAAACATTCCGATGTAGGTGTTTTTGATATTTGATTTTTATAATAATTGTACGCTCGCCTGAAACATAAAACGATATAAAAAGTTAATTCATAAATTGAAATATATAATAAAGGAAAGTTGTATAAGTCTTCCAATATTTTGTCTTTATATATAAATCAGTTCCCTGAGAAAGAACATGCTTTTTGTAAAGTCTTTTAATGTAGCAAAGCCTCATCAGGTTATCTGTTGAGCCAACCGAGATTAATCGAACCCCTGATTTGAGCGTTGTAAATCCGTAAATTTACCGCTGTACTAGCGGGGGGCCCGTCTGTAAAGGAAAAAAAACAACCTCAAGAGAAGAATGATTAATGTATTTAAAGATGGCTTGTATGGATATTAAAACTTAAATTAAAATAAACTACAGAACAACTTTCCGACCTTTTAAGCTCATCTTCAGGCTAACAAAGAAAGTTTGCAAATGACCGTTGCTGTACACGTGTCTTAAGGACGAGATAGTGTAAACAAACAAACAATAGTAAGTTAAAAGAACAAGAGATTATAAAACCTTACACTGTTATATACCATGCATTACCGATATTAGCAAAATATAACCAACATTTGGAAAAATTTACAAGAAAACTTAATATTCCATTAAATACTCAATTTATTCAAGAACCAGGCTCAAAACTGAAGTCCATACTAAGTAAAAATTACACTATCAAGCATAACATCAATCTTATTTATAAAATTTAATACAACAATTGCTTTGACTTCTGTATTGAAGAAACAAGCAAAAAAGGGAAACCAGACTCAAAGAACACAACGAAAACACCTTTGCACAATTCTGAACACTGCAAATCAAATAAGCACAGCATAACCGTAGAAAACAACCACGTACTAAGTAGGGAAACAAATACAAGCAAATGTAAAAACAAAGAAGCCCTGCTTATGCAACAACTCAAACTAAAATTGAACCAATAAAACGAAACACCTGTATGCCTGTATGACCTGAGGGTGACCTAAGGTCGAAACGTTGTTCTGTAGTTTATTTTAATTAAAGTTTTAATATCCATACCAGCCATCTTTAAATACATTAATGCTTCTTCCCTTGGGGCCGGCATGACCAAGCGCGTTAAGGCGTGCGACTCGTAATCTGAGGGTCGCGGGTTCGCATCCCCGTCGCGCCAAACATGCTCGCCCTTTCAGCCGTGGGGACGTTATAATGTCACGGTCAGTTCTACTATTCGTTGGTAAAAGAGTAGTCCAAGAGTTGCCGGTGGGTGGTGATGACTAGCTGCCTTCCCTCTAGTTTTACACTGCTAAATTAGGGACGGCTAGCGCAGATAGCCCTCGAGTAGGATTGCGAAGAATTCGAAACAAAATCTTCAGGAGAAATATACATCTAAAAATATCACACGTACCTACAATATGCTCTCTATGTATTTCATAACTAAACCTTTGGTATTAGTTTATAATCATCTAGCCAATAATTTATTATAATAAAATTTATATACTGAAGTGAAACTTAAAAGAAGCCAAAATCGTAGCTGTACCAAAAGCAACTTTTTTTCAAACGTTTCGTTAAGAAACATTGCCCATAGCAACAAAGACCATCCAATTCGTCTTTCCTTAAACGACAAAAATAAAGACCATATGTGTTTGTTTCCAGTACAGTGATAAGGCTTTGTGCCTTTTATTTTTTTAGCATTAACTTGGCTTCATTCTTTCTTTCATGTCACTTGTTTGATCGTATCGTCCAAATCCAAGAGCAAGGAAGTGAGACAGTTAACAAGGAAATACCAGCTGGATTTGAGCATGCGCAATGAAGAAACTAAATTGGAACACCAGCCAAATACATTTGACTAACAGTAACAAAAATAAAAAACGAACAACAACTGAAAAATAAAAGTCTGCATGTCTGCACATTTGACTTCAAGGAAAAGAAACGCAAGTACCACATTTTTTATGATTTCTATTTGCGTAAGAGCTACGTCACTTTTTAAAACCTTTTAATAGCAGTAAGAAACAAAAACACTGAGAAATCCCGTAATTATCATTTTATTACAATCACGTGTATTAGGTGACTTTAAATCCATAAACATCTAAACGTGACCCAGCATGGCCAGGTGGTTAAGCCACTCGACTCGTAATCCGAGGACCGCGGGTTTAAATCCCTCTCACACCAAACATGTTTGTCCTTTTAGCCGTGGGGGCGTTATAACGTAACGGTCAATTCCACTATTCGTTGGTAAAAGAGTAGCCTAAGATTTGGTGGTGGATGGTAATGAGTAGCTGCCTTCCTTCTTGTCTTTCACTGCTAAATTAGGGATGGCTAGCGCAGATAACCCCCGTGTAGCTGTGCGCGAAACTCAAAAAACAAACCATCAAAACGAAAATTGAAAAGCTCATTAGGGATCTTTAAGATCTTCTGTTTAACATTTTTTAACGTTAGTGTTCTCTATTGGTGAACTACTGTCACATGACAACATTATGTAGTTTCCTGTGTTTGAGAATTATTACCTTATGACAGTGTAATATAGTATTTTGTGCTGGGAAGCTATAACGTTACGACGACTGAAATGCACTTCTACCTTGTTCGTTTTCACATGTATCAATAACTGTCTGTTTGTCTTTTTATTCAGGAACGTTTCCAATGAGGTGACATGAAGGCAACCCCTCCATCAGAGTGCTGTTCACCTAGCCGTCGCTCATCTAACATATAGTCTTTTGAGGTTTCTAAATTCTCTACTCTAGGACTTCCACTAACATAAAAGTGCTATTTTTTTACTCTCCAAACTAGCTCTTTACTCTATTATACCCCCCCTATTTATAACAACAACAAATACTAGAAACACCATTGCTCTTAACTAAGGGTAAGCGCTTGACACTCTTATTACACCTAAACTGATCTATTCTTTCGTACTTCTACTCTTATAAATACGTCTGTACATGTTGTTACATTCTTTTGTGTTTTGCTTCGCTATATATTTCGGTCTGGAAACCTATTTTCAACCTATCTGTTCAGTCACAGTTACATCAGTCTTTACCTGTCACACTTATCATTTGATATCTTCGTTACTGCATTATCCTATACTTCCTTGTCCTTGTGTCTCTGCCCAAACACTTATTTCTATCTGCGTTTTCGTGATCTATTTTTATGACATTTTTCTTCCTCGTTCAGTAACGATATATCTTTGCATTATTTGGCTTATATCTAATTCGTACCTTCCGTTTTATAAACTAGAACTAACACGTACGCAAAGTAGTTTCTAAGATCGGGCTTTTAAAGCGATGCTACAAAATCTTCCAATATGGAGCTCATTAACAAAACGTTACAAACAAAACATCGAATTTATTTATCTTGCCTTTCACAGCGGTATTGCAATTATTTCATTAAGTCCCTTGATACAGTCAGTTATAAATCACTTCAACCCGCCTGAGGAAAGTTATGATGAAACTGATTTCAACGCTTCAACAGAAATTCACGAGAGTTTATAAGGAAAACAATTGAAAAGAATTTAAATTTTTATTCTTGTCGAGGATGAAAGAGAGAATAGAATGAAAAAAAGTAACTGACAATGTTTACCAGTCTGAGTTTGTTTATCAAAGATTCCTTCCAAAACATATTTATTTGTCTAACTTGAATCTTTACAACTTCTTGCTGAGTAAACAAAAAACTGCAACGAGACATTAAAAAAAATAAATAATGATAGTTTTAACAAACATTAAATGAACGCGGAAGTGTAGCATGTGCTTTCATGTTGTTCAGTACAAACATTTAGAAAGGACAGAACGAATAGAAAAGTATTTAGATTTCTTTGGCTGGAAAACAATAAAGCAGAAGAAAAAAAGAAAGAAAAGAAGAAAACAAATTAGGAAATCTAAGTAATATCGAGATATACAAATTAGGAAATCTAAGTAATATCGAAATATACAAATTGGGAAATCTAAGTAATATCGAGATATGTAAATTAAGAAATCTAAGTAATATCGAGATATACAAATTAGAAAATCTAAGTACTATCGAGATATACAAATTAGAATATCTAAGTAATAGAAATACACAAATTAGGAAATCTAAGTAATATCGAGATCTACAAATTAAGAAATATCAATATATACGTAAAAGCAAGGCCTCAATTTCCTAGGATAGTTTTATTTTATTTATTACAACTATGTTACGATATTTTTGGTGTTTTCGTAATAAGGTGTAAATTGCATTATAGATTAGAAAACGTTGTAGATTTTTGTCTACGGTATGTCTATGGACTTACAACGCTAAAATCAGGAGTTCGATTCCCCTCAGTGGACTCAGCAGATATCCCCATGTGGCTTTGTTGTAAGAAACTCCCCTCTAATCTTACACTGCTAGATTAAAGACAAAACAAACACTCTATTTGATCGAAATTGTAAAATAAAATTAGTCTGATTATTTATAACCCTCAAAATATTATTTCGATGCTCTCAGTGCGCAGATCACTGACAGCTCAATGTGCAGCTTTATGGTTAACTACAAAAAAACATAATGAAACTTAAAAAGTGATTAGTTTTATACACTGGATGCCGTCGACATCTTTTTAAGTGTAACTGTTGAAGACTCCAAAATTAGAATGTGTATAACCTTCATTGTTAAAGTTAAATCTTGTAATCTCTAAAATGTTCAAAGTTGGAAGAGTTTGAGTACAGTTACCTAGTGTCGAGGTCTGGCGTGGCCACGAGGTTAAGGCACTCGACTCCTAATCCGAGGGTCGCGGATTCGAATTCCCGTCCTACATTCTCACCCTTTCAGTCGTGGGGGCGTTATAACGTTACGGCCAATCCCGGTATTCGTTGGTAAAAGAGTATCACAAGAGTCAACGGTGGGTGGTGATGACCAGCTGCCTTCCCTCTAATTTTACACTGCAAAATTAGGGGCAGCTAACGCAGATTATCCTCGTGTAGCTAGGCGCTAAATTAAAAAAACACACAAACAAATCTAGTGTAGAAGCTTTTCCTTTAGAAGTTAAAATATCTTATTTATAATATGCTTTAATATTTATCAAAACATACAAGTTTTTCATGTTGATTGTTAAAGTTTCTAAAAATGTAAATACAGGATAAAATCTGTTTCTTTCTTTCTTTTGGTGTGCGTGCGTGTGTGTGAGAGAGAGAGAGAAATACTTGTTCGCTGAAATAAATACAAAAATAATGCATTTATAATACGTTTGGTATCGCTTTCCTCCTAACAAATTCCGCTAAGACTACAATGGTGGTATAGAGCAGCCGTACAGAAAGTGAAATAATAACAAACCAATCAGATATGAAAACTCGTTTTGTTAATGACAAACATCAAATATTTACAAGGTATCTTGTTATCTCCCATGGTTTGCTTCTGCTGTTTAAAAATATCTAATACTGGTTGAATAAATTTTCAATCTGAACATAAGAGAGAAAGCTGGGGTTCAAGCCCTGCCAACTTCAGACAGAACCATGACTAAAATGTTGGCATGGCTGACTTGGGTGCAGCAATAGGAACAACATACCACTTAATTTTCAAAAATTTCGGTATAAAAACTTTTCAAAACTACACAGTGGTATCGACATCCGTGTCAAATTGATTTCATCTACTCAGTTCGTTTTACTGTGAAACAGCTACGAACATTCAGGTTCAACAAGTCTTTATTTTTCCTTCTGACCAGAGATTCGACTATCTCAAAAGCTTCTGCTTACACAGCGTATTTTTTACGGTCGTTTGCAGCTTGGACTTTATTTCAAGGGAGTATCTAAACAAATTTGTGTCCTAGAAGCTTCAAAGCGAAAGAAGATTCTTCCAATTAGCCGTCACGTACACGCACGCACATGGAATTGAAGCTTTGGCGTCTAGCAGTACCTTGTGGCGTGTCGTGCCAGGAAGCTGTAGATGGAGGGGCCGCAGTAGACGTGGAACCGCAATCGCACAACCCTGTGAATCGAATGACGGGGAGTTTTTCTCTGTCTACAATTTCCGCCTGACTTGCAATCTGATCTATCCTTGAAAAACTGTTCTAAAAGTTTCTCTAAGCGTCACACAAATCCAGGCACGAAGCTCTGTCTGGATGTTTGCTCTGTTTCAACCTGTCCATTGAATCTTGGTGCTGTTACGGGTCGACCAAACTCAGAAAGACCGATTGAAACACAACTATGCATGCACTGAATTTTTCCGTTTCCTGCCAACTTCTGATATAAATAGCACTCCGCACAAACTTCTCCAAACAAAGAGAAATCTATACCTATTACGATTTCCCAAATTAGTTAGATGCGTACTCGCGGAAGTAACTTTAGACAGAAGTAACTGGAAACTATCACTTTACACAGACTGTTCCTTCAAGCTCGAAAGTCTCTCTCACAAGAAACTATAGTTTTACCCTAACATTCGAAGCAAAACTCACAGTTTTATTTTATTGTTCAAAACACTTAAAATTCAACTATATCTTGTCCGCCTTTTGATTTTGTGTTTACGGAACACACTATACTTATAACTCATATTTCATAAAAAAGAGAGACTGTTATCACATTTATTAAAAAAAGACAAGAAAGTTTCATATTCTTTGACTGTTTTCTGAAAATTTTAGTTAATTTGAACACTAGTAGAAATTATAGAGTTAGGTGGAATTCTAACCAAACACATGGTCGAAACTCTATTGGATGTTTTCGTTTTTTCAATTAAGCACAAATCTACACAATGGATTATCTATGCTGTGGACACTACGGGGATTGAAATCTGGTTTCTAACAGTATATATCCGCAGACATACCTCTATGCTACTAGGGGGGGGAGTGACAAAAATGAACAGAAATACAGTGGTTGCGCAACCGTCTATAGTTAACAGTTACGATGTGATCGTGCTCCAGAACCGAGATGCACAACAGATGACCACACACTATATATGCAAAAACGGATTGTTTGGGTTGAAAAAATATGTTACGCAGAGGAGCGAACAACATTTTGACAAGTGGGTTTTCTCGACATCACTGATGTCCACACACTGTCTACCACGGGTATAAAAGCCCGAATTTTGAGCGTTATAAATCATCAGACTTTTCTTTGTGCCATTGAGAGCGATGCATCAGAACTGTCTGCGATGTGCCGGATATAGGAACCCAATTCTTGGCGTTATGAAGTTTTGTGCTTAATTTTAAACAAACAAACAAACAAAAAATCGTTTTTTCAACCTCTCCCGCATGCACATTAAGACGAAAGTGCAAAAAGACAACGTTCACAGTTTCACCCTATGAGTCGTGTTATGTAAGAAAATATTGGTGAAAGTGAGTTTATATCCAAACAATAATTCGTTGAAATATGATTTCTACAGTTTTTGTTTGTTAATTTTTAGGTATATTGATTTATAAACTTAAGTATCTCTAGTCAGTTTGATTCAGGACTTTCATCAATAACGTTTTTGTTATTCTCATTTGTTTTAGTTGGGGTTTATATAATCAGCTTATATTTTTTATCAGAAAAGTTTCAAGTTTGGCGTAATTTTGGTAGTAGTTGACACACACATATGGAAATAAACTTACCAGGCATTAAATCATAGTTGTTTGTTTCAGAGCAAAGCCAATCCGGCATGGGTAGGTGATTAGGTCTCACGACTCGTAATCTGAGACTCGGCGGTTCGAATTTCTATCACACCAAACATGCTCACCCTTTAATCCGTGAGAGCATTATAATATGATGGTCAATTCCTCTATTAGTTGGTAAAAGAATAGCTCAAAGACTGGCGGTGGGTGGTGATGACTAGCTGCCTTTCCTCAACTCTTACACGGTTAAATTAGAAACGGCTAGCGCAGATAGTCCTCGTGTAGCTTCACGAGAAATTCAGAAATAAACACTTCAGAGCAAAGCCAGGATGAGCTCTTTGCTCTGCCCACCTCTGGAATCGAATCTCGGATTTTAGAGTTGTAAGTTATAGTTACTACTGTCCCAACGGGGAATCTACATACGTGCACTACAATTTAGGAATAGAGGAAGTTATTACAGAATTTGTCTGATTTTCGTTCAAAGCTACAAAATTACTACCCATCTGCGTTAATCGTCCCTACTTTAGCACTGAAAGACAGTTAACCATCACCATCCGCCGCCAACTCTTCTGATTCCTTTTTATCAATGAATCACTCTCACATTATCACACACTCACGTCTGAAAGAGCGAGTATGTTTGATGGAGCAGGGATGAGAACCCACGATCCTCAGAGTGCGAATCGAACGCTTTAACCAACTGGCTACTCTAATTATTAAAACTTTGATTTACATATCATTGATTATCTCAAATTTTCTATCCATAAAGAGTTCAGAAGTAGAACTTTTCTTTCTTGTATATGAACGTCGAAAATTATGGGTAAAAGTGATCTAAATAAATATAAAGTGTTGTAAATTAATAAAACACTGTATTATTGAAGTTACAAATGTTCTAAGACTAAATAACTATGACTAAGTTAAGGCTTCGAAATGGTATCTAAAATATCGGTCCCACGAAAAGGCCTAAACATGAAGTTTAAAACATCAACCAGACAGAGGTATAAACAAACGAAGGCTTTAGGATGAGTCTGAAACATTGACCACACAACTATGGACCAGGCCCGGCATGGCCAAGCGCGTAACGCGCGCGACTCGTAATCCCAGGGTGGCGGGTTCGCGCTCGCGTCGCGCCAAACATGCTCGCCCTCCCAGCCGTGAGGACGTTATAATGTGACAGTCAATCCCAATTTTCGTAGGTAAAAGAGTAGCCCAAGAGTTGGCGGTGGGTGGTGATGACTAGTTGCCTTCTCTCTAGTCTTACACTGCTAACTTAGGGACGACTAGCACAGATAGCCCTCGAGTAGCTTTTTGCGAAATTCCAAAACAAACAAACAAACTATGGACTAACGAAGGCCTCAGCATAAAATTTGCTATCAGCCGTATGACGTTCACAACATTGAGCACTCAACTATAACAAAAGAACGCCTTTAGCATAAAGTCTGGAAGGTGGGCTACATAATTTTGACTAACACAAGTAAAACAAATTAAGGCCTCAAGGTAAAATATATGCAACATTGGTCACACAGCTATGACAAACAAAGGTAAATTTCAAAGATCAATAACATAACATTGTTCTAAAAGAAGACCTGAGCATGGGTCGTAGACGTCAACCACACAACCGTGACCACAATTAACACATGCCCTTAACACGTAGCCAATTGTGTAAATACGTTGAGGCACATACATGAAATGGTTTATTTATACATGGTTATGCTATTAGCTACCATTAAACTGTGATCCATTACTTAACAAAATAATACTTAATTTTAAATTGCATATAACCTCTTTGATTTATATGCTTATAGATATTTCAACTCTAATTTGCCTTATTTTTTAAATACATGGAAACTGATCACTTTATTAAAAAATTCAAAATCAATTGATTATATAAAATGTCAGTTTATTGTCGGAACTATATAATGAGAATAAGGACCTCCATAAATTTCAAAGATCACACAGTATCTGTCTAGCAGAAATGTAGTTGTCTTACAACGTTTTTTTAGCCGGTTGTTCAAAAAGTGCCAGTCAAAAAGGTATATATAGCAGGAGCGTAGATCCTGGGATGTGTAGGGTATACATCCCCCCTTTATTTTAGGCGAGGAGTATGTACATCTTTAATATAGGCGTGCTTCTAAGATTTTTGATCTAAGCGATAGTTTGTAAGTATCAGTAAGTAGGCCTAAGTATACATGTAAGTATCGTGGCAACAAGATTACTCTGTGACTGCATGTTTACAGCTTTCAGGCTCATGTAATTAAAGATAACCAATTTGCAAATTGAACAATCTACATAATTGGTTGCAAAAATCATCCCCCCATTGGCTGTAAAAAATCTACGTCCCTGTGTATAAGTTATTATAAAATAAAACATGATGGCTATCATCATCTAGTTTCATTTCAGTCCAGTTTGTCCACAGCAGTCGGCTACTTTTTCAACAGTGACAAGAATACCATTATCCTCAACCAAACTGTTAGCAGAACATTACAGGAAGTATCACATGGGAACCAACCACTGCTAATTTCATAAAAAAAAAACACGAGTTTAGATGATCTTAAAGTGCAAACGTGAAAATTAATGACTTGAGAACATGTGATGTGATTAGGGCATGGTATTTTTTTTTCCTTGTTTTTTCATGCTAGAGTAAAATTGTGGAGAAAATTACGAGATACATCACCCTACCTGTGTTGTTCTAACAGTGCAAATCATTGAAAGAAGTGATAGTAGCGCTAGTAACGTGTTTGTGACAGAAACTGAATCTAGTGTTTCCTCTGGAAAGACAAATAACATCTAGAATATACCTGAGCATTGTCGTTCATCTCTGCTATCCAACAATAGTTCTTCTAGGATATTATTGCAATAATATAGCAAATATACACGAGATTTTGATTTGACCATTCAGATGGACTGTAATATTGGTCGTATTCTCTGCGTTTATATGTATGAACCAATTATGCATCACATTCCTATAATCGACCAAGACATCTGACATATAACAAAATATGTGTTATGCTGAGACAGACAGTGTTACATGTTCAGTTGTTACGTGCAAAGCATTTTTCTTTAGAAGTTACCAAAAACATTTTAAACATCGTAGTAACTCTCTGTATTTTATTACAGTAAAAGCTCTCTAAACCGGAAACTGCATAGGGCGGAAACATAAACAAACAGGAAATATTAAAATTTTGTGGTGTTATCTTAAGATTTCTCTCATAAAATGCCCTCTACATGGCAAAACCTGCGTAACGCGGACAGAAAACTATCTTTCACCTACCTCATCTATCAACAAATTGGACCAAAACCTGAGTAAGGGGAAAAGTGTTTTTGATTAAATATTAATTTATTTAATTAATAATTTCTTTATATATTAACAAATTCTTGTTTTCTTATTAACTTCTTTAAATATTAATAAATTTTCGGACATTTTGTGACAGTAAGTGTTGGCTAAATATATTCTGTTCTTTTTTCAGCCGTCATTATTTTTGCAGTTAAATTAGATTCATGATTTGTATAAATATGTTTGTCATTTAAGTGCAAAATTCTACTATTTAAATAATTCTCACGAAAAAATAAATTCTTATCTCACCTAATTTTAAAATTTAGGGAAAATTTACCATGGGTGATAGGTAAAAGTGAAAATCCGCACTGTTTCAAAAATGTAAGAAAGAATCAACTTCCTGTGGAATAGAAAACGAAAAATAAAGCGTGGATGACACGTGCTATATCCGAGGAATTTTTGAAAAAAATGGAACAAGAAAATCGGAACATTCTACATTTCCTAGTTAATGCAGGTTGTCACCAAAAAGTTCAACTTTCAAATGTTCGTTTAGTATTTCTACCTCCATGTACAACAACAGTTTTACAGCCCGCCAGATAATGGAATTATGCAGTGCATAAAATTGAAATACAGAAAATTGATGCTTCAGCATATTATTGCAAACATAGACGACAATAAGAGAGCATCTGAAATGACCATAAAAAATGATTTGTTAGATGCAATTGCATTTTTAAGTCATTCAATGAAATGCATAATAAAGTTGTTTCGAAACTGTGGATTTATTATTGATAATGACAGAGATTGTGGAGAAGTTGTTTGTCATGACGATTCTAGCGAAATCCAAACTTTGATTGAGAAGATTGACGCAGATGATTCTGTGAACATTGAAGAAAATGTTTTAAAAGAAACTGATGAAATTGATTTAAAATCTATAATAGAATTGCAAGATGGTAACAGTATGAGAGATTCAGAAGATGAACAAAATGGAACAGATAGTAAGGAAATAGAAATTCCTACTTCATCGTAAGTGTTAAGTTATATTGTTTTGTTTTTGCCACTCGATTCTTTCAAGGAACATAAGGCCGCAATCACTGCGGTTTCCGTAACAGGTTGTTTCACTGCACCTAGTCGTCCCTAATTTAGCAGTGTAAGACTAGAGGGAAGGCAGCTAGTCATCGCCACCCACCGCCAACTGTTGGGCTACTCTTTTACGAACGAATATTGGGATTGACCGTCACATTATAACGCCCCCACGGCTGGGAAGGTGAGCATGTTTAGCGCGACTCGGATGCGAACCCGCGACCCTCAGAGCACATGTCTTAATGCGCTCGGCCATGCCAGGCCGTTAAGATATATTAACGGTATCAAATTGTATGCAAAAATGAAGGGGGGAAATGAACTTCATGAAAAATCCGTAGAACTGGCGTTTTCTTTCAAACTCATGAGAACTGTACACTTTCTTCAAATAAATTTGATTACGATTTTTTTTTATATGCAAAAACGGCTCGTTTGGGTTGAGAAAATATTTTAAATAGAAGAGCGAACAACGTTTCGACCTTCTTTGGTCATTGTCAGGTTCACAAAGAAAGAGGTAACTGACCGGAAGCTGACCACATGTTTGTAAGGGGTTGTGTAACTGAGTGTCGCAATGTAGAGGGCGGGGCTAGATGTTTGAATATACAATTTTATCTATAATATTAATATAGGTATAATGGCGTTCCTTTATATTGGTTTATTTTGGGTTCAAGTTGTTGTATAAGTAAGGCTTCTTTAATTTTGCCTTTGTTTATGTTTGTTTCTTTATTTTGTACTTTAGTGTTTTCTATGGTTATGTTGTGTTCATTCGACTTGTAGTGTTCGAAAACGTGTGAAGGTGATTTTTTATGTTCTTTGAATCTGGTTTCCATTTTTCTACTTGTTTCTCCTATATAGAAGTCGTGGCAGTTGTCACATTGTATTTTATAAATAATGTTGGTGTGGTGTTTGTCAGTGTAGTTCTTACATAGTATAGACCTCACTTTTGTGCCTGGTTTTTGAATAAATTTAGTATTAACTGGAATGTTATATTTTGTTACTAGTTCTTGCCAAATGTTTGTTATTTGTTTGCTGATGTCAGGAATATATGGTATACAGTAGTATATGGTTTCGTGATTTTTTGATTCGTGAGATATATTTACTTTGGTTGGTTGATTTTGCTTTCTGTCTAGGTGTGAGCGTATAATGTTTTCTACGGTTTGTGGAGGAAACTTATTGATGTTGATGAAGTATTGTTTTATTTTGTCTAATTCATCGTTAATTTTATCTGGTGAGCACAGTTTTATGGCTGTGTTTATCTGGTTTCTTAGTATGTTGAGTGTTTTTTTTGTTTCATGTGCTGAATCCCAAGGAATGTATAGTCCAGTATGGGTGATTTTTCGGTGTATTTCTGTTTTGAATTGTGTGTCGGTTCTTATAATTTTGAGGTTAAGAAATGATATTTGATTGCTTTCTTCCTGTTCACATGTGAAGTTAATGTTGGGATGTATAGAGTTAATGTGATTGAAAAAATTAATGTGTTCTGTAGATTTGAGTCCCGCAACCGTGTCAGCTGCGTATCTGTACCAGTATAGTGGTGGATGTAATGCTGTAGATGTAGATGACACGGTTTCGGGATTCAAATCTACAGAACACATACTTAATTTTTTCAATCACATTAACTCTATACATCCCAACATTAACTTCACATGTGAACAGGAAGAAAGCAATCAAATATCATTTCTTAACCTCAAAATTATAAGAACCGACACATAATTCAAAACAGAAATACACCGAAAAATCACCCATACTGGACTATACATTCCTTGGGATTCAGCACATGAAACAAAAAAAACACTCAACATACTAAGAAACCAGATAAACACAGCCATAATACTATGCTCACCAGATAAAATTAACGATGAATTAGACAAAATAAAACAATACTTCATCAACATCAATAAGTTTCCTCCACAAACCGTAGAAAACATTATACGCTCACACCTAGACAGAAAGCAAAATCAACCAACCAAAGTAAATATATCTCACGAATCAAAAAATCACGAAACCATATACTACTGTATACCATATATTCCTGACATCAGCAAACAAATAACAAACATTTGGCAAGAACTAGTAACAAAATATAACATACCAGTTAATACTAAATTTATTCAAAAACCAGGCACAAAAGTGAGGTCTATACTATGTAAGAACTACACTGACAAACACCACACCAACATTATTTATAAAATACAATGTGACAACTGCCACGACTTCTATATAGGAGAAACAAGTAGAAAAATGGAAACCAGATTCAAAGAACATAAAAAATCACCTTCACACGTTTTCGAACACTACAAGTCGAATGAACACAACATAACCATAGAAAACACTAAAGTACAAAATAAAGAAACAAACATAAACAAAGGCAAAATTAAAGAAGCCTTACTTATACAACAACTTAAACCCAAAATAAACCAATATAAAGGAACGCCATTATACCTATATTAATATTATAGATAAAATTGTATATTCAAACATCTAGCCCCGCCCTCTACATTGCGACACTCAGTTACACAACCCCTTCCAAACATGTGGTCAGCTTCCGGTCAGTTACCTCTTTCTTTGTGAACCTGACGATGACCGAAAAAGGTCGAAACGTTGTTCGCTCTTCTATTTAAAATATTTTCTCAACCCAAACGAGCCGTTTTTGCATATAAAATTCTCAACAAGTGGGTTTCTCGACATCACCGATGATTACGATTTTGTGTACTTATGTATATTTTGAATGTCTATTTTTGTTCTTATTCTAATAAATATATCATAAAGTGTACAACAACTTTATTCACAAACATCTTACTTCTCTTGAGTCGAGCAAGTATAATGTTCCGCTCAAAAATTATATATAATTAAGGAAACGCATGCTCATTGTCTAAGCCGGAAAACCTGCGTAAGCCAGAAATTTTACTCGTTCCCTTGCGATTCAGCCTGAGACAGGTTTTACTGTACATATAGCTTGAAAACACCTTGAGAGAGCTGCCGTTCGTTGGAACACCTGATGTTTTTACTCTACAATGCCTCACGGAAACTCCGGAAACTCAATTTTAAGTATAAGGGCTTATAGTACTAAAAGTTGGGTTTCTATAACCTCAGTGGGCATAAGACAGATAACCAGTTTTGTAGCTTTGTGCTTAACAGTAACAAAGAACTGTCTTTATGAACACTACAGCAAAAAGGTAAACTACAAAATTTAAATATGGTCTCGAAAATGACATCTTCATCCAATTTCAAGTCCAAAAACTATATTTATTTTTTATTGGGCTTATGTGTGTGTCTGTGGGAGAATGGACGACTTTCTGTGCGCAGTTTCTTCTGTGCTACCAATCCTTACACGCTTGAGTGCTTAATTATTTATTTTATCTTGTAACACTAAGCTAACGATAAATGTTGGTATTCAGTGGAAGTTTTTGGAAGAAATACAGAATGTTAAAAATGTTTGCATGTTGAAAGCTGGACAAACATTTCAATGTAAACAGATGGAGATCAATACTGTTAAGGTTATGGATATGTCAGAAGATGGCGTTTCAATGCATTAGATAGTTTGGATAATTTTGTTTGTTTGTTTTTAATTTCCAGCAAAGCTACTCGAGGGCTATCTGTGCTAGCCGTCCCTAATTTAGCAGTGTAAGACCAGAGGAAAGGCAGCTAGTCATCGCCATCCACCACAAAAGCATGGGCTACTCTTTTACCAACAAATAGTGGGACTGACCGTAATATTATAACTCCCCTACGGTTGAAAGGGCGACCTGGATTTCCAACCCGCGACCTTCGGATTACGAGTTGAACGCCTTAACACACTTGGCCATGTCGGACCTTGTTTTTTTGGAATTAAGCACAAAGCTACTCAATGAGCTATCTGTATTCTGCCAACCACGAGTATCAAAACCTGGTTTTTAACGGTATGAATAAATAGACATACCGCTGTGCCACTGAGAGGCGAGCTTGAGTAATCTTTTGGAAATTCATCTAGGCCACTTGATTGTCACTATTCAAAACCATGTTCATTACGAATCATAATCTGAGTGTGAAGTTGACAATACCAAATGGAGTGATTACACAGGCCTGTGAATTTAAACTTCATGAAAGCTGTTTCGGTTTTAACTGCGGATTTTCTGTAATTCAGCTACGCAGATTTCGAAAATAATGCTCATTTTCTTTTCTGTCACGTGAGGATTACTTTTTGGAAATAGGAACTAAAAGTCTTATTTAAATCAAATTAATATATCGCTCACCAAAATGAACATTTTGTATTATTGTGTCGCGATTGGTCAAGAGAAATCAAAAGCAAGCGGTTGTCAAAATTTTAAGTATAAAAATATATGACCCGATTTTTAGAAAAATGATTAATTTATGTACATGTACAAATGACGTTTTGTGAGAAAAAAAACATTGTTCGTGATGGGAAAAAATGGACATTTTCGAATTCACCGTACACAAATTACTGTAGAAGAAGCAAACTTTCCAAGACAATAAAACCATCACGTGCCTATGTTATCAATGACTAAGCGTGGTAGGGAATGCCTCACAGATTTCGCTTGTCTGAACAATCAGGATCGGTATAATCGAAAGTGGGTGCGCGTATTTTTCACAGATTTGTCAACTTTGTAGTTTCGTATCTTTGTCAATGATCTACGCGTTCGTGTCTGATGAGACACACTTGTGCTATATACTCAGAACAGCATCGTTAAATGTAATCGTTATGATGTAGAGAAATGAGTGGGTGTAGTGTTATTTATTGTGCTTCCGACAAGATTGGTATATAAAATAGTTTTCAGATTAAACTGCTATTGTGTTCAGATCAGATTTTGTCTTTATCCAATATATTTCGCGATGTCCTTCAGCAAGGAGCCACGGATTAGTCAGTATGAATTTGTGATTTAAATGCTTTGGATTATCTCGGAGACTCTTATTAGACATCGCCTTAAATCATTGTGTAATATCTATAAACTTATTGTCACACAGACTAAAGGAAATAATTAAAACGTTGCATTAGCTAACTAATCAAAAGTGTCGTTACAGAAGTATCAATAGCAGATTTTTACAGAAGTTATTGTTTTTTGAGGGGACAACAAAACAATCACACTCTGACGAAGCTTCCTAAGATTATAATGAACTATATTTAATAGAAAAAAATGATATTCCAAAAATATTAAAATATACGTTGTCCTTTTGATTAAAAACCAAATTAACTAAACAAAAGTTTGCATTCTAATTTTTGGAGTACATGTGTTATATTTTGTATTTATGTCAAAGCGACTGAGCTCGTACCTAATGTAACGCTACTGACTCTAGGGAAGACAGCCAGCCTCTAACTAATCCACGATAAGTGATTGAGTGACACTTTTATAACGTGAGCATCCACAATTTAAAGTGGGATGAATTCGAACCTGGATCGTCAACTTAAAAATTCAAGGCTCGACTTTCGGAGTAATTCGATACCGTTTCAATATAAAGCAAGTTTAAGATTACTTCTGTAGGTCCAGCTAGCAGCTAACGAATTTAGTAAAACTGAAATTTCGGTGTTGTCACAAAATGTTTAAGAATAGTTCACAGAATATTGACAACTTTTTTAAAATTAAGTATAATATGCTTAAAAATTAAGTATAATATGGCGCTTTTATATGCTTAAAAGTTAACAGCTGCTATAAGCTGTTTCATTTTCCTCTTTGATGTTTGTTTTTCAAATTTCTCGCAAAGCTACTCGAGGGCTATTTATGCTAGACGTTCTAATTTTGAAGTAATAGTCTAATGGAAAATTAGCCAGTTGACACCACCCATCATCACCAACTTTGGGGGCTATTTTTTAACAACAATAGGAAGATTGTCCATCCCATTATACAGCCCAAACAGCTGAAAGGGCAAGCATGTTCAGTGGCCGAATTTGAACTTGCTACCCATAAATTGTGAGTGCCCTAACCATCAAGCCATTTCAGACTAACAGTAAAGAAAACTTTTTCGAAGTAAGCGTCTCAATACAATTGCCCTACGTCAGCACAGCGGTAACTCTGCGGACTTATGACGTTAGAAACCGGGTTTCAATACTCGTGGTGAACAGGCACAGAGAGCCAATTGTGTAGTTTTATGCTCATACTACAAACAAACAATGTAATTACTGTTATTTCTAATTAGGATATCCGATTCTAATTGTTTTTGCACTGTACAAAATTTCGAAGTTGCTCTACATTGTTGCTTAATAAAACATAATACAGCGAATAACCATAAGATCAATAAGAAATATAGTTGTAGGTAAAAGAATAATAACTCCTCAACGTAACAGAGTTCCCCATACAATGGAGAAAAACAACACCCAAACGGGGGAAGCAGCAGGCTACGAGTATATAAGAATTATTCACGTTATATTAATACATTTACAGGACGAATGGCAAAGATGAAAAAAGAACAAAATTTTGAAAAATAGTACATTTTCTTCGAACTTAACTTTCCAGTAAATTCTAACTAAACTATTGAATGAAGAGAACGATGTCGACTGGGTTAATGCTTTTGATTATTTTGTTTATTTTTGGTGTTGTTCAGGTTTAACAAAGCTATAATATGCGTCGTGTCTGCTGCGGGTACCGATTATTTGCGTGTTTGTTTGAGGCAGAGCAAAGATACATTAAGCTATCTGCTGAGTCCACTGCAAGGAATGGGTCACTGGATTTTAGCTTTGTATGTCCGTAGACTTACTGTTGTCCCACCAGTGCAAATATACTAAAAATCGAAGCCCTATTCTTAATATTGAAGTAACCCGACCGGGAATAGGCGCTGTAGTATGAATAACATGAATACGCACTGTGAAAAAATGACTAAAGATTAGATCAAAATAATAACTTCGACAGCAGTTGTTGTCTTTTCTTTAACGTAAAGGTTCAGTCACATATTCTTACGATTCTCTGGTAAATTTTGCACTTGGCGACATAATTACTTTATTGTAAAGTACTAAGATTGTCTTACTTTAGTTTCAAATTGTAGATTATCGTTTCCATGTGCATATCCTGTCAAAATAGGCTTCCTTTTAAAATTCATCGATTAAAAATTCCACGTGTTTCCAAAAATGGCCTATTTTAGTTGTAGAAAAACTATTTTCTTTCTTTTTCATATATATATAATTCTTACACAGTTGTTAACTAAATGAATAAACTTAAATATTATTTCAAACTACCTCACTGTTGTTTTTTAACCTGCTGAAATAATAGTTTCGTTTGATTATATTTATACATTAATGAGAAATTTACTGTCGCCCCCTCTAAAAAAAAATCAACATTTTCTCTTTTCCTATGAGATAAATACTATGATACCAACACTAAGTTTTGGCTTTCACCTGCGTAGCTCTTACTATAAAAGGGGGCCTGGCATGGCCGAGCGCGTTAAGGCGTGCACTCGTAATCCGAGGGTCGCGTGTTCGCGTCCGCGTCGCGCTAAACATGCTCGCCCTCACAGCCGTGGGGGTGTATAATGTGACGGTCAAACCCACTATTCGTTGGTAAAAGAGTAGCCCAAGAGTTGGCGGTGGGTGGTGATGACTAACTGCCTTCCCTCTAGTCTTACACTGCAAAATTAGGGACGGCTAGCACAGATTGCCCTCGAGTAGCTTTGTGCGAATTTCCAAAAAAACCCAAAAAAAAACAGACTATAAAAGGAGAGACGCAACGTTTGGAGAAATTAAATACGTTTAATCCAGTGTATCAATGACAAATTTTGTGATTTTGAAGAGTACGTTCTCATGTATTATGCCCTTCATATAGTTGTTTTTGAGTTTAAACGAGGGCGTGGATTGGTTCTGTAGTAGAGCTCTGAATTGAGAAGCAGGCGTGGAAGAAACACAATCTAAGCTCAATGATTTTTGATGACGTGATTGTTTACAATAAGTTACTTAGAGTAAAACTAGGATATTTTACCCCCACACATGATGCATATTTTCTCCATAGGCTTCGACTGATATGTATGTCAATACCTTAAGTTATTTTGCGTCATTGTCCTAAGTTATGCGTATCTTGCGCATGATGCACCACCTTCAAGATCCAAGACAGAAGCAAGTAAGTGATTTCAATACAATTGCTAAATGCAGAAAGTTATTTTCCGTCTCACATGTAATGAGACATATGAGGGCCATTCCACTTTTAGTAGCCTGTTTTATTTGATCTCACAGGAAAAACTGCAAGATCTTGAAGTATGTCCATTTTCTTTTCAAGTAAAATGAAATATATACAGTAAATTAATATTTATTCTAACCTTTTCTATGGCATTTATATTAATTAATTGTATTAATTGGTGAAAACCTCATTTAAAGTAAGGATGGTTGTTTCATCACATTTTCGCTTATTAATTCGTATGATGGTAGTATTGGGTAATTTCATTTTCTAAGTTAGTTATATTTGCATTTACGAGATAGCAGATAATCTTAAATGTCATTATGCATGTCTTTTAAATAAAGACATCAATGTTAGTCCCTAACAAAAACAAAAGAGGGCGTTTGTTCTTAAGAAATTATTTTTTAGGCTGAAGGGTACTATGGTTCTACAGTTTCAAAAATGCTAAATGGTTCTTATTTTTGAGGCTGAAGGGTGCCATGGCTCTGCAGTTTTAAAAATGGAAAATGGTTTGTTTTTGTTTTTTGCATAATTCTTGCAAATGAAAAATTAACTTTTCAAGGAAAATCTTATTGGTTAGCCCAACCAAAAGAAGAACGTTCTCCGAATAGATATAATTTCGTACGAACTAGCTTGTGTTTGCCATGTATTCTGTCATCTTGTCAATACCGAGAACTAGCGTTCAACAAATAAGCTTTTGTAAAAGCGCAGTGAGAAGGAAGTTCACATTGAAGAACGCGGGGTTTCTGGGAAACCGGAGATAAGGCAGCAGAATTTAAAAAGGATCAGACATGGCATATCGACAGCTTCCATTGTCTGGCGCGCAGATCTTACTTTGATATTCTAATTCTACATAATGAAATGGTTGTCAAACAATCTAGCAGTCGGTAGTTATCTATATAACAACAAGTTTTCTGTCAAAGGCCTGTATATGATGAAATAGCAAGTATACACTTCCGGATTATTCGTTGAAAATGGCTTATCTTTAGACTATTGATATTTTTTTAGTTCTTAAAACAAATTTTTGCTTACTATGTATATGTGTATATAGGGTTTGAGTTGTGGTAGTGGTGGGTTGCACTAAATGACTGATTAATCAGATGTCTCCGCAAAAATGCATTTTTTTTTAAGTTCAAGTAAAAACAACTTCCAGTACTATTTACATCAGTTTGTTTGTTTGTTTTTGAATTTCGCGCAAAGCTACTCGAGGGCTATCTGCGCTAGCCGTTCCTAATTTAGCAGTGTAAGGCTAGAGGGAAGACAGCTATTCATCACTACCCACCGCCAATTCTTGGGCTACTCTTTTACCAACGAACAGAGGGATTGACCGTTACATTATAACGCCCCAACGGCTGAAAGAAACAGCATATTTGTTGCGATGGGGATTCGAACCCACGACCCTCATATTACGACTCGAATGCCTTAACCCACCTGGCCATGCCGTGCCACGTCACAGCTTACCACATCCTTACCATATGGTTATCTACCTACAGGTAGTTAAAATATTAAATAGTTAATAAGTAATAAGAGGCCTGGCATGGCCTAGCGTATTAAGGCGTGAGCTTCATAATCCGAGGGTCGCGGGTTCGCGCTCGAGTCGCACCAAACATGCTCGCCCTCCCAGCCGTGGGGGCGTTATAATGTGACAGTCAATCCCATTTTTCGCTGGTAAAAAAGTATCCCAAGAGTTGGCGCTGGGTGGTAATGACTAGCTGCCTTCCCTCTAGTCTTACACTGCTAAATTAAGGACGGATGGCACAGATAGCCCTCGAGTAGCTTTGTGCGAAATTCCAAAACAAACAAACAAACAAAAATAAATAATAAGACCAACGTTCTTGTGTATCAACATACAGGAGACTGTAACATTACATCTATGTAGTAAGTATCCTAACGTCTGTGTTTGTGTCTAAATCATATGGCTGTAATATTACATCTTTTCAATACTCCAATTTTCTCATACGTGAGTCTAAAGTATAGGAGGTTGTTATCTATACATATTGCAATAGCCCAAAGTTTGTGTTTGTGTGCCTATATACAGAAGACTGTATTATAATATATTCACAATATCTCAACGTCTGTGCATGTGTGTTTATATACAGAAGATTGTAATATTACATCCTTAGAATATCCCTATATCTGTGTTTCGATGTCCGTAAACAGCCAACTGTAACATTACGTCTTTACAGTATTCTGTACTCATGTGTCCATATGTGACTGGAACCCTGAACTTTGATCAAAGTTTATTTATGAAACTTCTATTTTTTTGTAGGCATTCACCTACGAAAGGAAACTTTTCCTTATCGTTTGATAATAACTTTGGTCCTTACGCACCTACGCTAAAAAAAAAGAAAGAAACAACACCAATGTCACAAGAGTGTTTGAGGAAAGCCCTCCGCTAGTACAGCGGTATGTCTACATATTTACAACACTAAAATCAGGGGTTCGATTTCCTTCGGTTGGTTTAGTAGATAGCCCGTTTGAGGAAAAGCAACTTTTGGCGATAACTTGATCAAATGATTGGCTATCTAATTAAAACAGCGAACAGCTTGAGTGTTTTAAGTGTTCAAAAACTGCTAGTTTAGCGACAGCCGCCAAGTAGATTTTATAGTTTTTCGCTGACAGGTTTTATACTTGAATTAGGGCCTCGTTCATCACGGGCAGTTAAATCCTGAGTTGGAATACACCACCGTTAGCCAAAAGTCTCCATTTTATATTGGCTTTAGCCATCCTTGTATTTTAGAAACTACGAGAATAGTAAGAACATAAGAATGCTTAAAATAATAAATGTAACTCAATGGAGGTAACCAAAACTTTGATTAATTCATCTTCATTATCATACATATATATTTAATTTGCTATCAGTCCAGTTAGAGAAAATTACAAAGTAATATTTTAAACAATAATATACCTAACTTGTAATTTACTTGGAGTGTCAAGAACTTGGCATTAAGTTCTCTCTTTCTTTTCTTTTTTGCTATGACATGTCACACACGTGTATTCACACATCTTCTGGTGTCACGCTGCAAACAGCACGAAAACAAGGCTTCAAACAGTGCTACAGGCTGTGTCACAATCGGTTGATTAATGACTTTCAAATAAGTGTCAGCAAAAAGAACCGAGTTCTACAACCTCCCGGTCTAACGGAGTAATTTGCTGGAACTATTTTAAATCCACAAGAACGGTGGTTGGACAACTTCACAATTGTCTACTAAATGTTTGCTTTAAATATTTGTCCTCTGTTTGTTCTTGCAATTTCCATGAAGTATTTATGTGTCAATTAAGCTGCTGACTTAACACAAGTACTGTCACTGATAAGAGTGTTGGATGTGAGAAGCCAGGGAAGGTTATTCTTGAACCCACATTGCACATATTTATGTATCTCTAATTAAGCTCACTGTGAATTACGACCCCTTGTACTTACGATACAATCTGATTCTCAGGCTCTCAGGAAATTTTCAGGACGCCGAATTTACTAACATTTGTCCATAAATGTGGACCCAACAATAGGTCTAATCAAAAAAATTGTTTGATTCATAGGAAAGACACATCGAGTTACCTGCTGAATTCGTAACGACGAATTAAACTCCAAATCTTGGCATTGTAAGTCCGTAGGTTTACCACTGCTCCACAGGAGTGGGAGGCTCTCTAATAAAAAAGGAATATCGTTGTGTGTCCAAGAAAACATACCTACCATTTAACCCCAGTCATTATATATTTTGCCTTCTATAGCTATTCATTTTTTCAACTAGGTTCATCACGAAGCTTAAAACATTTTGGCCAGACACGTTGTATTTGTTTATTATTTTATTTTTCCCATATCTGAATTAGCGTTCTTTGAGTGTGAATCTGAGGTTGGTATTCGTGTGTACTCTATAGAGTTACAGTCAGATCGCACCATTCGTCCCAAAAAGAGTATCCTACGAACTGATGGTGGCGTTTAGACAAGAATTAGCAGAAAGGGTTGTCTTTCTTCTACTCTATTAGCTCAAAAATTAGAGTTGTGGTTGTTTTCTTGAAGCAAAACGACGCAATAGACTATGTGCACTCTGTCCACAGCGAGAAAGCGAACCACAAATTTTATCGTTGTGCACTTATTGCTGTCTTACCAGAAGACTCAAAATTATGAACAGTTGTGTGAAGATTGCTCTTATATGGCTGGCAGTGAAATTTTTGAAACTAGTTCCTTAACATATTATTAGCTCCTCTTATTTATACAACCTGTAAAAAGGACGGAAGTTTCCAAAGAGCCTACAGAATCTCGTTTTTATTGAAATGTTAATCACTGTGTTACCCTCAGATTTGGTTGCGTGTTTCGGAAAGTAAACCTTTTTTTTCAGCTTTTTTGCTTTGAAACAATAGTTAATTTGTCACGCAATATTTAACATATTTTACCTCAACATGTTTTAATAGGTTCAGTTTTTACGACTATGCGTCACAATGAAATTAGTCCTACCTCAGACAATGAAGATATTAAGTTTTATGGCAACATTTGTTATGCATAATAAGAAAAGTAAAGTTTATGGAACTTCAGAGATTTTTTACCGCGCACTTACGTCGTTTTGGTAAAACAATAAAAATAACTACTTATAGTTTTTGTTTTACCTCAATCAATTGTGAGAATCTTTACTAACTTTCAATTCACGCTTATCTTAGTAGTTACAAGCTTAAATATTCTACCTGTGTCTTTCTTATGTTTTAACTACCTACCTGAAAAAGAAAACAGTTTGAGGTTTCCCGTTACTATCCACTAACAATGACATTAAACATGAAAGTTTTAATCTGAGATAACGAACGACAATAACAATTTATCTTACATGCCGATAAGTAAAACAATACGGAAACAAATCAAAATGTCGCTCTACCTTTCGCTTCTGTTTTCTTTGGGCAACAGGTCTGGTTTGTTTTTAATTTCGCGCAAAGCTACACGAGGACTATCTGCGCTAATCATCCCTTATTTAGCTGTGTAAGACAAGAGGGATGGCAGCTTATCATCACCACCCACCGTCAACTTTTAGGCTACTCTTTTACCAACGAATAGCGGGATCGACATTCATAATATAATGCCTCCACAGCTAAAAGGGCGAGCATGTTTGGTGTGACAGGGATTCGAACCTGCGACCCTCAGATTACTAGCCGAGTACAGTAATACCTGGCCACGCCGGGTTTCATTAATTTGATATTTACAAACAAATGCTGTAAGGAATTGTAAATAAATCACAGTTAAGATAGCCTTACATCATAAAATATAAATCGCAATTCTTACATTCAGTGAAAATCATATTCACGTATTCTAAAAAAAATTGGTTTTTACGTGTAAGCAAACACTTCATAACGAAAGATTTATTTTGGTCAGTATGTATAAAGTGTAGAATTTTGTCGAAATAAAATGTCTGGCTAGTGAAAAACAAATATCTAGTAAAGCAGATGCAGGTATGTATCTGACGACATAGTTAACAATCATATGATGAAAGTGGACATAACTGTCTGATTATAAGAATAGCAAGTACATATTTAAGTAAAAAACAAACATACAGTAAATAGCACAGTAAGGCCTTTTAGTAGTATAGCGGTATATCTGTGGACTTACATCGCTAGAAATCGGGTTTCGATACCTGTGGTGGGTAGATTACAGATAGCCCCTTGTGTAGCTTTGTGTTAAATTCCAAACAAACAAATAAGTACAGTAAGTGTCTCGTAAAAACAATGACATTATCTGGAACGTTCGATAATAATTAGTTGTTTGATAAAGTCAATAACAAATATACGGTCAAGCAACTGACTAACTAGGTAACAACTTTGTGGTAAACTGCAAAACGTATTTATTTATGTGAATAAAGACTATCATTACCATTATTACTAAAAGGGACTTTGTATAATTACATCATTTTTATAATATGTTATAAACGACACTTGTTAATATTTTCATTACAGAGTAAGTATTCTTATATTACTTGTTTGTTTGGTTTGGCCCCCCAGTGGCTCAGCGGTATGTCTGCGGACTTACACGCTAAAATCCGGGTTTCGATACCCGTGGTGGGCAGAGCACAGATAGCCCATTGTGTAGTTTTGTGCTTAATTCTAAACAATCAACCAATCGTTTGTTTGGTTTGTTTTTGAATTTCGCACAAAGCTACTCGAGGGCTATCTGTGCTAACCGTCCCTAATTTAGCAGTGTAAGATTAGAGGGAAGCCAGCTAGTCATCACCATCCACCGCCGACTCTTGGGCTACTCTTTTACCAACGAATAGTGGGATTGACCGTACATTATAACGCCCCCACGGCTGGGGGGTGAGCATGTTTAGCGTGACGCGGGCCCGAACCCGCGACCCTCAGATTACGAGTCGCACGCCTTACACACGTGGCCATGCCATGCCTTCTTATATAACTCAATGTACAACGAATACTCGAAAAAGGATTTAAAACACGAAATATGATAAATATAATTTAGTTTTGAGCGTAACAACGAAACAAATAGCAAATTATTGTAATGTTGTCCCAATTAATTCTTACAGACCCAAATATTAAGAGGAGATAGACCGTACACTGAACAAAACATATGTATATAAACTTCAGCTACAAAATAAATGTAAAAAAACGGTCATTTCTGCTATTTTGCAACTGCCATCTATTGTACAAAATCATAAACGCATTCATAAAACATTGATGAAACTGTTCTGAGCCAAAAATAGCTTTTAAAATAACTTTGATGACAAATAAAAATAAACATTCTATTTTTCGATGTGTATTTTTTTTCTTAATAAAGAAAACATTGTTCACTGTAGTATGGTGCGATGTCATTTTACGCTGAACAATTACGAGTGAAAATAGTACTTCACTAACAAATGATTATTATCATGCTTTTCCTTGTTGGTTAATGTTTATGTAAAAGGGAAACAAATTCATGTTATTAATATTTAGATATCTTTTTATTTCTACCATTGTCTCAAGCAAATAAAACATTAAATAGTCTGCAAAAGAAAAGCTAACTGCAAGTTAAATAATAAACCTTGTTGAACGAAGAGATTTTCTGTAAACCAAACATTTTTCAACGTTAAGTCTGAAGTTTTATAATTCTAAAGATTGGGTTTCGTTATGAGTGGTGGGCACAGCAGAGATAGCACATAATAGCTTTATGATTAACAACAAGCAAACGAACTTATTATAAAAGTGAAATTTGTATTGTAATTACCGAATGTAGAAAATCACTCAAATCACAGTCTTTCAAGCGGTGAAGTTGACTTAAAACTTATTTTTAATTAACATTATCTGTAATAAAAATGTGGTATTTTTCTTTTAAAAGTGTATTTTTATACATCATTGTTTAATTTCATTTGTTCCCTTCGAAATATATTTGATAAATACATGTTTATTACTTTATCGTTGCAAAATAACTTACCGTTAGAGAGCATTACTTCATTGAGGAAATGACGTTTTTCATTTTCTAGCGTGATGATAGGGAAGAGGTATGTGTATGATTTTTGTTGCACAAGTAAATAAAGTGTCACAGAAAAAAATATATTTATCGAACTTTTCCAAAGATAAAGCATATTCAAAGAAAGTTAAATATAACCACTGTAATTTATTATCACTGTACTATTCGTAGAAATCGATCTTCAACCTTTAGTTAACCTTACAAAGTATACGTTACAACAAGTATTACAAGGTATCAAAATTTTCATTAATACTGTTATGTTTATCGTTAAACAAAGTAGTAGGTAAGCTTCCGAATGTCTTGTACTTATGCCTAGAAATAGAACAGACTAGCTTATTCTGAAGCATCTTCATCATTTTCACAATTGTTTTTATAATATATGTACGTAAATACATAAACACCCACCAGGGCTTCGCGTGTGTGCACTCACAATTAATGCTTGGTACGCTACAGGTGGATTAATATAAGTAATAAATTAGTGTCTGGGATAGAGGTTTTTTAATAGTAACAATTCGTACTGGCCCCCAAGTTGAAAACAAACCACTTATGAAGTTAACTAATTAACGGTAAGCAATATACAAGATGGCCCTTGAGTCCCTACCCATCCATATTGTGTTTAAACAACGTTATAATACTAATAATGAGTTGAAGGCACTTTTAACACTGATTTGGAACAATAACCCCTGTTACGTTGAGGAAAATGTCTTACAGAACATGGTGCTGCATAATATTATGCAGCGAGAATGAGGGACAGCACACAAATACACTGATACATAAGATGTATGGATGAGTAGGGACTCACGGGCCACCCAGTAGTTTTGTTTAAATTAGAATAAAAAAAGACAATAGCAGTATATTAGTAACACAACGTGGTAGCAGGTTAAAGTTAAATTATGTAAATTGTTTGAAACGTTAAAGAGGTAGGTTTAGAAGCCATTCTTAAAAATATAATAATCAGAATAAAAACATAAATCTTTATTAAATGCCTCCAGCATGTTTGTATGACAGTGTCAGCACAGTGCAAACTTTACTTGTTTTTTTGCAGCTGATTGCATAGGGGCCAAAAATCATCAGAAATGGCAAGAATGTTGCTGTTACATATGAATGCCCAGCATAGCCTGGTGGGTTGAGGTGTTTGACTCATAATCTGAGGGCTGCAGGTTCAAATCCTGGTCTCACCAAACATGCTTACCCTTTCAGCCACGAGGGTGTTATAATTTGACAGTCAATCCCACCATTCGTTGGTAAAAGAGCCCAAGAGTTTGCAGTGGGTGGTGATGACCAACTGTCTTCCCTCTTGTCTTACACTGCTAAATTAGGGATAGTTAGTGCAGGTAGCCCTTGAGTAGCTTTGTGTGAAATTCAAAAAACAAACAAACAATACATATGAATGTGCCACTACTCTCTATGTGATTGGTTTTATTACTTTTTTTCAAACCTACCATTCAGTTTGCATTTTTATAAATTTTAGTGAGGGGATACACAATTTTAAAAATCAATAAATATATCAGCTTTTGTTTTATTGATGTGTACAGTTAAAACCTAGTGAAGCTTGTTATTTAAATAAACCTAAAAAAATGCAACCTCCCAAGTGTTAAAAGTGACCATATAAAAAGAGAAATTCAAACCTGGAGGAAATATGTAGACTTGACAACTCCGAATACCATTAGCAGTAGAATTAGTATTAAATGTGAACATGTATCATCTTGCTCCTAATAAAACAACTCTACATTTCGAAAGCACTTGGGTTATAGGGTTTCATATTTTTTGTCATTGTTTTTTTTTGTCTTCAAGAATCGTTTCTGTTCCAGCATGATGTTGATATAGTAAATTTTATGAGTTTTTCAAAGTACATTAGAATTTAGTTTCCACTTTTAACTGAACATATACAGTTCTTAACAGTAAGAATTAACACATTATTAATATTGTGGATATTGTAGAATGTTCTGAAACAGTGAAATATGAAAAAAGCTAATTATATTTTGATTTATTTTATATATTTTTAATTCTAATTTAAGATTACTTTTACATTGTACAAAACTGTGATAAGATTTTACTTACTCTTGCATTCAGTTTTTTGGTTCTATTATTGTAAAACATATTATGATTTGTTTGAAAAAATTCAAAAAGTCCATCAAAATGACTTCTGGTTTGAAAATTTTAAGTTATGAAAAGAAACTTGATTTTCTGAAGTGTGAAAGAACTCAAGGCTATCTGATGGGAAGGTTTTTGGGTGGTAAAAGGTTAAAATTGAAAATAAGGATCTGAAAGTTGGATAGAATACTGAAGTATTGAATATAATTCAGAGGAGGGCTACTATATGATACTAAGTATGACAGGGTTAATATTATAAGGACAGGTTAAGACTTATTTAGTTATCTTGGGAAAAAAGTACGGGAGATGATTTGAGTTAAAGTTTTGTAATTGTATAGAGGGACTCTTGTAAGATAAAGACCTCAGATTTCTTTGTGCTGAATTTTTACTGTGAGAAGATACAGGTTTTGGAAGAGAAAGACCAGGTTCAGGATTAAAAGTTTTATTCTGATAGGATGATTGACTTGTAGAATAAATTATATTTTAAAATAGTGGAGATTGACATCTTACCAAAGTTTATGAGGGAAGTTGATTTTGTGTATAAAGAATGGGTTTAATTTCTATTTTCTTCTTTGTCTATGGTGGTGTGTAGTGTATGTGGACTGTGTTGAAAGACCAGATAGTTACTTGTTCTATATGTAATGCAAGTCCATATCTAAGCTGATTGTTGTTTACTGGACAAATTGTTTTAATTCTTATAGCATTATAATTTTGTTTAAATTTATGAAATGGTTGTAGATCATCAGTGTGGTGTGTGATGAAGTTTGAATTTCTACAACTAAGAATTTGGAGAGGTATCTTAAAGGTTTGACTGTTTTTTCTGACACTAGTCCAATATCCTTTTTATTTACAGTGGTTACCAACTATAATCATAGCACTCTTAGCATAATGAATAACAGGCAAAACCTAGATGACTATTGAGAACCATATTGATACAGTATCCCACTTCATTGATTGTGCAAAAATGCATGATCCAGACAAATGCTGACATATTTTTCACAGAGTATCAAATATTTTAATGTTTATTGCAACTAATAACTTCTCTGCAATTCCTCTAATCTTTAGTATTTCATCTGTATCCTTATCTTTATACCATTCATAACAGTCTTGCAGTTATTCAAGCCCTTGGTCATTTTATGATCATTGGTAATTTTTCTTTGTTCTAAAAATTGAACATGGTATTTTAAATTAGTCCTAACTGAAGTTTTCTATGGTATGGAAACTTCTCTACTCTTGAGCTCAAAACTTCTTTTAAATAGAACTAGGATTTATTGTTTGGTCTTTCAAACATTTGGCCCCTTGATGTGGATTCCTATAAATGGTTAGGAGACCTCCCAGAGACAATTCTGTATATTTAGTTTACCTTCCCTGGGATATGAACAACCACTCTCATGTTTGTTATGCATGGTAACCCATGAAAGGAAGAATATCCTGGTGCTTGAGGTGTACAATCCCAATACTCCACTATGATTTTGAATTCTTATAAATGGATGATCATGGGGTACATACTGTATTTATGAAATCCTCGCATTGCTTTAGTATTCTTTTTTGGTATTGTAGTGTGTCCTCTTGTAGGATTTCATTTGTTTGCACTGAATCTCCCTCATTTATCATGGATTCCCCAATCCTTGAGAAAAGTAAAATAATAAGAAAACAGCTATGCCCAGACAACACCATTCCAGTCATCACTACCACTATCAGATCCTACACCTTGAATTTTTAATCCTTCATTTTTTATCTGAAAAATCTTTGGGGCAAATGTCTCCCATTTTCATTCAGAAGGGATTACAGGGGATTGCTGACTTTTGCAATTCCATCATGAAGTTATATTCTGTAGATATCTTGGTGGAAACATCTACCCCAAAACACAGTGAACTCTTCTTGAATTCTAAGATTATCAGGGGATATGCCCATTGAGGTTACTTCTCATGCTACTCTGAATTCCTCCCAAGGAGTGATTGCTGAGAGGGATTTGAAGAACATCCCCGAGTCAAAGATTCTTGCTGGTTTCTCCAGCTAAGGCATTTTTGCTGTGTGCTGTATAACTGCTTGCAAGGACCAAACTTTACTGCTGACAGATTCTGCCAGGATCTTGGCCTTGAGGATGCTGGATCCAATTCACCATCTGGGGCTTTGGCTCTGTGCAGGAACTTTTTGAACTTCTCCAGTTCAGAGTTTGTATATCGAGTCCCACAAACCTTCTCTTCACCTCCACAGTTTGCAACTTTCTTTGCAGTATGCTATTCAATTTTGATTCTTGCCACTCATTCCACATGGGGTTGTGTCTTCCTTTTTAAGTGGATAATCCTTTTTCAGAATAGATGGTTTGACATTCTTTCCTTTGGCCTTCATATCCAAGCACAGTTGGGTTAGTCATTGGATGATGTTGCTGCTTCCACTGATCAGTTCATCATGCCATGGCTTATTATCTTGTGACCTTACTTTGAGTCATCCAAGAAAGCGAGATACTCCTGATTGAAAGTACTGTCTTCTCTTTGTGAAACATTTTTCAAAATCATTCTTCCATTCCTATTTGTATAGATAGTTCAAAATCAGTTGACTCTGTTGTGACTTAGTGATCACTTGCAGGATCCCTTCTACAGTTTCTATATTCACTGCTGAGTTGTATGCCATTTCTCTTTCCCTAGATTACGTAGAAGATATACAGTATGCCAACTGTACTATTTATGTTATTTATACTAGAATATAGCCTGATAAAAATGGCAAGGCATGTACTGCCACACCAACCCCATAGTATATCCTTACCTCACATTTCAAAGTTAACTGAAATCAATAAATTTTGTGAAAGCAAGCTTGATTAAGAAATGTAATTAAGTTAAATGTTGGTAAATTCCTTTCTTAGCCAATCAAAATGAAGATCATTCATGAAATGAGTTTTGAACATATTTATAGAATAATTATTGGTAAAAATCAGTTTAACAGTTCTAATATACTGAAAAATCAATAAATTTTGGTGATGCCACTTTCCAGCATTGGCTTTGTGTTATGTTGTTTAGTGACAAAAGTATAAACTAATATTGTTTTTAGTTTATATACTGAAAGTGTAAAATGAAATGTATAGAAAACAAAACTAGAAAAATATATGTTGATTTCTCAGTCTCTGTTGATTAAGGAGGTTTTTTTATTTAAAACATTGGTGATATTACACAGAACAGCTTAATTAAGAAACAAGTTTAAAATTAAATTGATATTTTTACTTTGTGATATATTTTAGGCACTTGGCTCTAGGCTAGATGACCCCATGTTACATCTTTACTTCAGGCTTATTATACCAACACTCACTACACTTTTAAGATTTCAGTGCACTGCTGTCCCCTTTTACCATCATCATTAAAGTCATAATGGCCAGACTGTAATGGAACTGTTCTATCTGGATAAATTTCGAGAAATTAAGTGGAGCAAAACAAACACTGGGTTTTAGGTAGGTGAAATGTAGTGAAAAGTTTTGCCCCCAAAATTATTGGCCAATTAGTTTTACCTTTATAGTTCTAGAGAATATAATGTATCATTTTTTCCTTAATTTAGTTGGGTGCTATATAAGTACCTCACTTTATGTATATAATACAGCTATATGAACATTAACATTGGTGTGAAAATGGTTACAGAAAGCAATGGAGTAAAAAACCAGGTTAGGGAACTATTTAACTGACTAGTTATGGCATTAGAAAGGTTATAATATTGAGAACTGTTAAATTTACATGGATGAGACATAAGTGTAAGAAACACAGAGTATGATTTTTAGTCTACTTATAAATATTTTAATGAAATTGTGTTTATATATATATATATATATATATATATATATATATACATATACTTTCTTACATTTTTCTCCAGGTTATTTTTATTCATATAAAGGATAAAATGACAAAAGGGTGCTGGAATATTGTTTTTTCTCTTTCATACTTTGAGATGTTAGCGGTTTATACTGAGTTTTGTAAGTGAATATGATATGTATAACAAGTATAATTGATTCTGTTACATGCACTTTTATTTTGAACTGACAATCTTGTGCAAAAGCTAATGAAGTGCAAACCATAACAGATATTAATTAGTTCAAAACTGAAATCCTAGAGTCAGGCTTCTTTGGAATGATATGTTGTATGAATTTGTTTATAAGATATTGCAAATCTTTTCCAGTTAGTAAGTTCTCAGTATGGACGATTGTCATATTCCTGCATATAACCCTGTCTTGATTTTGATTCTGAGTGGTAAAAGAAAGAGTGGTAAAGATTTTGTGGCTGAGCTGTTAAAAGAAAGGTAATGAAAATTTTATTAGCACAATATAAAGTTTTGTCATAATGTAGGAATGTCTGGTGAAAATTAATATATTTTCATTATTTGTATCAGGTGTTTGTATATAGGCTTACTGTTTCATTTATAGCACATTAGTTTGTACATATAAAGCTGATGTGTGGTACGAAACAAATTCAGTGACAATTAATGTATTTAAGGGTAGTTTATAATGTTTAGTGTAATTCAAAATTAGGAGAATTGCAATTATATCAAATAAATAATCTTTTTTTTCATAATCTCCAGAATTATGCCATATTTAATATTTCTACAAAAGTTTACATGACAAACTATAAAATACATGTAACAACTTTCATATGTAGTACCAATAAGCTGTTGTAGCCTGTTATATGTGTATTTTGAATGCAGTTGTATAATCATTGTCTTTTTTTTTTTATTTGCCAAGAATGGGTATACAAAAATCTGTCATAATTCGACTGTCGGGTCCTTTGAAGGAACAATATGCAAAGGTTGGTAATCCTCTTATGTATTTCATCATATGAAATTTTTTAATAATCAGATATATATGATTGTTTAAGAAAAAGGTGGAAACAGTTAAAGATGCTTAGTATCTGAAAATACAGAAATAATAAAAATAGTTTAAAATATAGCAAAATTACTCATTTATATTTTGACTGGATTTTCTTTCTTGCAACTATGCTAATCAGATGACCATGAAAACATATTTGAAGTTAATTTTCTGTTACTTGTTATACTTAAAAGAATTGTATGTTAGAAGATAGACCATCAAGGGATCAAATTTGGATCACTGTGATGGTACTGATCAGTTTATAACCATTATAATATGCTCATATTGATTCCCAGTAATCTTAAATTATTAATAATCAAATTCTAATAATGGTTCAAATGTAGGTCACCCTGCTAGTGAATGGTAGTTTTCAGGGTAAACTGATTTCAATGTGAGTATGAGATAGAACCATTTTAAAAGGGAATATTATTTCATGCAGATAATTGCATAATAAATCTGAATTTAAGTAATTGACTGATTTTCATCTAATAGAATAAAATGACTGTAAAATGACTGTACACATGATATAAAGTGTAAAGGAATCTTTATTCAAAATGTAAAGCAAGAAAAAACTTGAATTGCATAGGCTCTGGACAGAGACTTTTCTGCAGCCTCAGTGAGTTAATTAACAGTTATTTTACTTTTAAAAGACTATATTGATAGACTCATGTCTCAAGCCAAATAAAACTCCATTCTCAATAAAACCAGTATTCTATCGAAAACAGGAAGTCTCAGTTTTACCCCTAAGTGAAAAGTGTAACTAACCATTCTTTTACAGTATAAATAGGTTGTAAATCACAGATATCATATATTTAGCCAGTGTAGGACACTGCTTTCAATTACCTATCTTACATAATGTGAAAATGGCAACAATATCTCCAAGGGTAAAGTAGTTACTATATCTGCTAGAAAACAACAAAGAAACAAATGTAACTAGAAACAGAACAACTATAGTTTTCTAGAATCACATTTTTTCCAAAACTGCATGCAGTAAGACTAAGTGAAAAAATGTTTTAAGTTCCTTTAGTAATTAAAGCTGGTAGAAAATGTATGGTATGTCTGCATATCACAGTAATGATCAGCTTAGTTACGTATATTGGTCTAAAGTCATGGTGATCCTCATTAGGCCTAACTTATAAATCACGAATCCTCACAAAGGGTCAAGTAGGGCTTACTATGGTGATAGTGTTTTAAGCTATATTTTTAATATTTTAACTCAAGTGTTTGTTTGTTAGGAATTAATCACAATGACCATGTAATAATCTAGAATGTCAAGAACAAGAACAATATAAGTTCCACAGCAAGTAAATGAATATATTAGTGAATTTTTCAGTGCCATTTAGAGAGTTGTACTCAGTTAGTAACATAAAGTATTTGTTATGTGGACCATGGAAGTTGTTGGGATTCTTTTTTACTTTTTCTTTGTCCAAGTAGTTCCAGATAACTTCAATGACACTGAGATTTTGGATTTGAAGAAGCCATTCTATGCAGTGAAAGACTCTAGCTTCCTCTTTCTTTCACAATTATGTTTTAATTATTCCTGCTGAGTGTTTTGTATCATTATCTTCCAGTGAGATGAAGTTTGGACCATTTAGTCGTCTACCACTTGGGGTAGCATGGTTAATTAAAATTTGTCTTGCAATCAGTATAACATCAGTTTTACAACACTACTTGATTTAAACCTCTTTCATGCTCAGTTGTTTGTTTTAAGCAAGGTTGTTTATAAGTGTCAGTAGTTCATCATCTCACATACCATCTTCAGTTAGATCCAAATAACTTAAACTTTGACTCATCTGACCATCTCATTGTCCAGTCTTTGTGTTCTTGTGCATATTTTAATATTTTTAGTCATGCTCACCTTTTTCTAAAAGTTTTTAATTCTTGCAGCATATCCTTTAAGTCCAGATTTCAAAAGTGATCTTTATACTGTTGATGGACAGTGATGACACCAGAGCCATCTGCAAATTTTCTTTTCAACACTCGTGCTTTTTCTATTCTTTGAGTGTTTTATTATCTTCAAGTATTGTGCTTTTATGGTCTTTCAGTCCTGGGTGTTGAAGTACAGATAATGTTTCTCTGTACTTGAGTGAATCAAACTATTTATCTTCACCCTTTCACTGTGGACTTGCTATAATATACATGAGTTTGTCCACACATTTGCACTATAACTTTTGATACAGCATGTGTTTCTTCACAAATTTTGGTATACTTTTAGTAAATATTACAAGTATTTTGCATGCATAAAATATTTTTAGTGGAATATTTTCACTGTAGATTTGTTTGTGAAAATAGAATCTTATTTGTTACTTGTCTGACTGCAAAGTGATTTCATGTTATGATTAAAAAAAATTCATTCCAAAAACCTCAAATATTTGTGTAATGCCTAGATCCTCATAAATACATTTCAGACACTTGTTTTCAGTAATACTTTGTTACTTTCTAACTTTTAACTATGTGGGGTCTGTCATTTGACCAACCTTGCAACCATCATAAAAAAGTAGGGGATATTAATTATGCCTTTTTCATGCTAGAATTACTACATATGATAACACAAAACTACAAATGTTTAGTCTAAGTAGCTTAAGTCTCATAATGCTATATATTTATACATATATTTATTATTACTTATTGTACTGACCTTCCAAGCAATGCCTAGCTAACATTACATAACTTTTATGTGGTGCACATGCACTCTTGTTACATATCCAGTAATATTAAACTCACCTTCAGTCTTCCCTCATGGATGTATTTTAGTAGACTAGTATTTTGTGATATAGGCACATTTCAATTATTATACATTATATATATATATATATATGTATACAGATTATTACTATTTAGAAATAAATTATTAAACTTGTATTTCTTAAAATATAGAATAATGAATCAAGAAGTAAAGCAAACAATTATCTCTTCCCACTATGACCTTTGTACTCAGTTGCTTTTGGACATAGGTTGCTTAACCTTTTAAAATTTGTATATGTAGGATATCAAAAAAATAATTTAGGTTTTATATGTACAGTTGATTAACCAAAAAATCATAACTAAACTAATGCCACAGCATCCCATCATAATTTATTAATCTCAATAACTAAGATAGATTTTAAAAGATATGAAACTTCAAACAAACTAAAGACACAACCTTCCTCCTTGAAATTATTGATCAAAAGAATGTGGTAACCTTTGCACAATTAAATGGTTGAAAAAACCAACAGGGGACATTATAAGCTGTTGATTGGTTATTCACATGTCATACATTGAAGTACATGTATAAAAAGAACCATTTTCAAAAATGAAAAGAGGTGAACGGGGCCATTGTGTTTGTTTCAGCACGTAAGCCATATTACAAATGATTCATCAGATTATTTTACTGGTAAGTGTAATGGATTGTCTACTGCAACACCTTATGTTGGCTTCTCATGTATTGTTTGCTTTAAGTTATAGTGGTCACAAGCTCCTGATCAACATGATTCAAAGATTACTGAATGACAGGCTTGATTTCATCTCACTCTTCAAGTAAGCTGTATTAATAACAGTCAAATTTGTCTTTACAGTAGAAAACACTAATGAATGATTTGAATAAACTATGTTAATAACCAAAATATATTGTAATTCCTGAATATGTCTTAAGATCTTTGCATAGCAGTTGTATGTATTTAGGAATAACCAAAATCTTCTAATTTGACTGACGCGAGGTATTATGGCTAAAAAATATAGTTAACAGAGAGGCTACTGAACTGATGAAACAATGCAATCTAATCCTTAGAAGCAGACATGTTTAATTAGCTACACTGATCACCAGTTTGATTTTTAGTTTTACTCTTCAGGACGTAACCCATAACATTACATGTGTTGAATGTTACTTATAAGTAGGGTGTTTGGTGAGAGCACAATGGCAGTCAATTTGTTTTAATATGATATCTCTATTCAGGAACACCAACTTGATTACTCGAGGCTGCTCGATGCTACAGAGTACAAAGAATTCTACAGAACTGACATGATTCTATGGGGTGAAGAAATTCGCCATAAAAATCCAGGTTACTTCTGTTACCATGCATTACTTCAACAGAATGCTGATCAAAAACCTGTGTGGATTGTAAGTGATGCTCGAAGAAAAACCGACATTTCTTTCTTCAGGACCAACTACCCATCTGCAACCAAGACTGTTCGGGTGTGTGCTACCTTGGAAACGAGAAAATCACGTGGATGGGTATTCACACCAGGTTGTTCTATTATACAAATATAGTTTTCTCAATGTTTCACCTTCACAAAAATAAGATTACCATGTAATTGTTGTATATGATTACACAAACGTGATTTTTATTGTGAATTACAAACATTCAAATCTCAACAATTCACTGTTACATGTTATTTAAATTGGTGATAATACATTTCTGAATTTTTCTAGGTGTGGATGATGTGGAATCAGAATGTGGTCTTGATGATGTCCAAGACTGGGACTTTATAATAAACAATGATGGAGGTGATATTTTATTGAATGATGGCATTCAACCCATTTTGGATTTAGAAGAAAAAATGATTTATTTAAATAATGTCTGACATTTATTTCGCCCTTGAAACACCTTCAAATTTATTTATGTGCTCTCCATTCCAGCCACATTTCAATAAAATTACTTTATTTATAAAATAAAATATACATTTACTTTTTTAAGTTATTCAATCATATATATAAATATATACAAGCATGCATGCACGCACATAAAGCGAGAGATGAAAACTTGACTTAGAAAATTGTGAAGAATAATTTTTATATTCTTGTCTGCAATTAAAAACATTTCAGGAAAACACTATTACTGTATTTCATCTTCTGAAATAAATCATAGTTGAAACCTATGACCTTGTTCTCCTGATGAAGCTGTAAATTTAAAACATTGAGAGTGACAAAAATATTAAATATAAGCGAATTTTTTTGTAGTTTCGTTTTGGCTTTAAAAATTTTGCTTACTAAGTGTAATGTAATCCAGTGGTTATAGACTGGTAACAGTTAAATGGATAAATGAAAATTTGCTTGAGCCTAGCGTACTGAAGTTGAGGAACACCTGGTAATATATTGTTTTATTTATTTACTACTGGTGATAACTGTGGCTGATTTTCACTCGTACTATGAAATTCATAGCATTCTGTTGTTAAAGATCATATGTACAAAACAGTAATGGTGAACATAATACAAACAAAATTAGTTTTAAGAAATGCAAACTGCAAGATATACTTGTATTGTGTATTTTTTAAATATAGAAATCACCAGTTTCCTACTCTGAATATTAATTCATGTTCTTGTTGTTTCATGTGGAGTGATTCATCAATGAGCAATCCTGGTTATTCTGTGGTCAAAGGTTAAAGTACAAACATTTTTAACTGTATTTTAATAGATTACAACTGAATCTTAATTAATTGCTTAATTACGCCAAGACAAATACATCTCACTTTTAGTGTGTCCCATAGCATTAACTTAACCTTTAATCTGCAGCTGGCTGGCTGCACCAGTAAGTTCTCTAGTGATTTATAATAATAGGGACAAATTGTTAAAATGTTAGAGTTCAAGAGTTAATGTGGTGAATTTAGTTGAATGGATAGCAACTTCTTATTATAGAAAAAAAATAGAGAGAATAGTGTTTAGAAAGTCTTCTGACATTCTATTCAGGTCAGTGTTTATTGTAGTCTAGTGGACTGTGAAGGGCATATTATGATTGGATAGAGTATCTCTATTTTTAATTGGTATTGAGATTTCCTGTAGATTCAGCCACTGATAGTCACAGTTTACTCACCAACGATGCAGAATTTCTGCTAAGTAAAGGTGTTATTGTGTTAATGTAAAAGGATTATTGTTTGCAAAATTGGTCTGTGCCACTGGCTTGCTGGGTATAAAACAAGTGCCTAAAAATTTCTTATCGCAGTGAAAAAGTTAACTCTTTTCAAATATAAACAAAACAAAGTAGTAAAGTTTTGAAAATGTTAAGAATGAGAGTTATAATGCATGATTTTATATATTTAATTAATAAGCCAATTTTATTTCTCTTACATGTACATATTTCATTTCTTAAGAGTGTGGACTTTTAAAAGGATATATGTATCTTTCATTCAAAGGCTTCAAAGAAGTACATGTATTTGAATGTATATTTTTATTTAATATAATAGAAAAAAAAAGGTTAAATGTTTTTATATGATTCTACTTAAAACTACTCACACAGGTGACTTCAGTCATATAAAATACTGATATTTATATTCAACTGTTTACAAAACGTTTACTTTTCCATAACCCTCTGGAAGACAACACACAGAACAAAAAAATTTAAGTGGGATTAGTGAATACTAAATATAAAAACTCACTACATTCAACATCCCTAATGGATATTTATTTATGTTTTGAAACTTCTCTAAAACATTAATCACTTTAAACAGACAAGCTGCTTTGCAAAAAAACAAGCATTTAAAAAAAATCAAGACTATATATAATAAAGCACAAAAAACATCAATGAACTTTTTCGTTTGAACTTCATAGTCAAGCAGTAAATTTACAGGTATATTTTGTTGGAATACATAAAAAATATTGAAGTAAAATTTAATTATATGTAATCTTTAAGTCTCTTGCACTTGTGCAGATTAAGGGATGAATAAATTATAGATAGTTACACAGAAGTGAACTTGTGAAAAAGTGCTTCTGTATTTCAACTTTTATTTTCAGATGAAAATAACTATTTGAAGTATGTGGCTTATAAAAGAGGAACAAAGAATTACCTACTATGCAGCATTTTACTCTGTTTTATGCAGTAATGTGTCTTCTGTTGAAAATTATTTAATTATCTTCTCTCTTGCTCCATTTATTTGTGTCATTAATTTTACATTCTTTCGTGTAGACAGTTTCATACCTTTAGTTTCTAAATCAATACAAAAAAAATCTTATAAAGCCGACAATATTTCAGTAATGTAACTTAAAGCTTATGTTATTTTTTTACATTTAAATTTAAAAAAAGGTTTTGATTTACAAAAAATGTATCAGGATAAAACCCGAAAAGTTAGAATTTTATTTGTATAAAACATGTTTGCACAGTAACCTTTTCAAATGGGATGCTTAATTATAAAATATATCGTCTTCATACAGGGATTTAAAAAGCTTTATTTTCTTTTGTAAAAAACTATTTGTGTATAATTTTTTTTAATATTCTTGTGTTATCATGTAGTAAATAATTAGAATGCTAATCAGTAAAAAGCAGAGACCTGCTTTTAATCTCAAAAGTCAAACAAGATTATATTGAATGAAAATAATCTTTCATTATTTCCCAAAATCAAAAATAGTGTTAAAATAAAGCACACTTATAGTTTAATTCTCAATGGACATAAAATTTACATTTTAAGGTCTATATACTAGTCCAGTCTTATAGCAAATACTTTCTTGGTCAGTGGAGTTTTGATTTTAACAAAGTCCAAACAGTCTGAAAGAGACCATGCTTCCCATTTCTTAAAAATTTTATCCAATAAGAAGCTGATGTTTTTCACCTTTCTCCAGCATGTTATCAATACATGCTGATCATTTAACTGAAATATTATTATAATATATTGTCTAATAACTTACATAATGACAAGTCTCCAAATTAAAGGAAACATTTGTATTTCATCTATACCACACTTCTATATAATAAACAGCAATAACTCCATGATTGCATATTTTGTTAAAATACTTCTCAACAAATTGTTTTAATTTCAATAATTTGATTTTAATTAATACTGAAAAATGGCAACAATTACTTGTAAAATGTCATTTATCCAGTGGTAAAACAGATGTTATTTACAAGTTATCAAAATTAATTCTGTGATTTTAAATATGATAAAATTTTCTGGATACACTAAAAGGTAAAATAATAAAGTGGAAACTATATTTTAATTTCAAAAATTTTAATATCATATACATTATTCATAATGTATAACAGGCTTTTTTTTGGTACATTATATAAATATTCAACTTACCAAATATTTAATACTTCATTATACTCCATAATTTATTCACATACATTTAATGTGAGAGAATACCATGGTATATTGCTCAAACGGTCAAGAAATGCATGTATAAAACTGTTATTCAAATGTCATACATTATTAGTTGTTACTTTTGTTATCAGGGTGTTAAAATCATTGCAAATCTCGAGACATTTTTAAATTTTACAATGAAAATCCAAAACTATATGCCAGAAAGGAAAAAAAGTAAACACCTAGATAAGGATATTTTTAAAAATTAAAACCATTTGTTTTACGTATGCTTGGCTGTTAAAGTTTATATGTCTGTAATACTGTTCTTCCTTCAGTGATTTAAATTTTTTTTAACCTATCACAAAACAATTTTTTTTTCAAGTTTACACAGAACAAAATTTCTCAATTAAGAAACTGCTAACAATATCACCTTAACCTACTAAAATCATTGTTTATATTATTTTGACCTACAAAGCACTTTATTCCAAATAAACATCTTCAGATATATGAATACTAGTAGAAAATCAAAGAAAAATACATTTGTTTAACAAAAGCTGTCAGTCAAGGAAAATCATATGCAATGTGAAAGAAAAACATTTTTAAACAGATAGATTTAATATTATACTTAAAAAAACCTTTTAAGGGAACATTTAAGCATTAGGTCACACATTCTTTGTAATAATTCTCTTCTTGGCTTGTATATTCTCGACATTTGAGATTCCACTAAAAATCAGTTTGAAGAAACTCTTTCAAACATATATAATATTTATATATTTAAAAATACTGTAGTGAGTACACAATTCTGTTGAGACTGTATCCACTTTACAGTGTTATTGACAACAGAAGGATCTCTGCAAATTTAATATTCCAGTCTTTTTAACTCTTAATGTCTTTGAATAAAAACTGTACTTACTTTTACTCTGAATTATTATGCGACATAATACTTGAATATTCCCTAGCTATGCATTTATATATAACATATACCAAGACAAAAATGACTATGAAACTAAGAAGATATGAAAATGGAGTTGTGAAAACCTTAAGAAAAGAGATCTTTAGAAAGGAACCTCTGTTGATTGTGCTTTACTTGGAATCTTTACGTTCCTTGTTTTCCCGTTTATTTCCCTGTAAAACACAAGTCCAGATTACTAAAATATTTGAGAACAGTTCACAACTTTACACTAAAAAATGGAATAATTTGTATTTATTATTGAAAACAAATGTAACTGTTCTATTAAAGTAACCCAATTTTAACAAGTTATTATAGCTATTTAGTCATGAATGGACAATGTGCCAGAACATTACATGGAAGCTATCAGAAACTATAAATTGACCATTGAAACAATCTCACTGGTTCAACTAATCTTATTAAAAACTATATAATGTTAGGATCCTAACATTCTTAAAGAAAAGTATTATGTAATGAGTGCATAAAGTCTACAATAATATATTTTCAACTTATTAGTTACACCCCTGTACCTCTGAATTAAAGGTTAATTCTCATTTTGTCTGTACAAGTGGAAAAGCAGTAGCAATTACAGGAGTATAATTGGGAATTTAAAAACCAGTGAGAATTTTGGTTTCATTCTGTTAATCAGGATTACATTTGGTGGAGTCAAAATAGAGGTTTGTAACTTGAGTAAATAGTATCCTCAGTGTCTCCATCCTAGTATGCTTACCTTGTTTATTATCACAGTTTTTATTTATCTTGTGCCCCAAACCTTAAACTTTTATATTTACTTTTTTGGACTACATTTTCACTTTAAAACTATATTGTTTCTGTATTATTTTTTATGTCCATCGTGGACATAAATGTGTGCCATAGCAGTGCTGTCCCATTTGAAACAGTTTATTTTAATGAAACATGTTGGTGTACAATGCTCTGTCAGAAATGATAATCTTTGGACTGGATTCATTCAGAAGAGATGGCTATTGCTCTTGATATCATTGACACAATGGTATCTTGGATAGTGGGAACATTGAATAATGTGCCAAACCATTATATACATAGCGATCAATATACCAGGTTATGTATCTACTTGTAAAATATATACACACACACATAATTACTATATTTATATCCTGTAGCAGGCAATTCTTATTGGTATTTATGTACATATACATGCATGTTTTTCTTATAGCAAAGCCATATTGGGTTACCTGCAGAGCCCACTGAGAGGAATCAAACCTCTGATTTTAGTATTACAAATCCATAGACTTACAGCTGTACTAGCAGGGGGAACAAATACATGCAAGCTTTGTTATTTTAAATTGTAAACCTATATATATGTATATAAAAAGATAGTTAGCCTTATGAATACAATAAAACAATGTGTCACAATATAGCAGCATGTGTGCAGAAGCATTTATAATATTTCTTGTAGTCATTATAATTTTTTCCCCTTCCTCTCAGCTGGTCATGCTTTTGGTGCAGCTCAGCAGGTTTACTCTTAAGAGTGAAATTCTGCACATTCTACAAGATCAAAAATGTGTCAATTAATTGAGTTGATTTTATTAATACTCTGATGGAGTTTGAGTTCTGACATTTCCATGCCCCTCTTCCACAATGATGGCCCTAAACTTTGGTTAGCCTTTGTTGGAATATATTTTATCTGAAACTAATTATTTTATAAATAAACTATAGAGCTACAAAATTTTTGCCTTGTTTTCACCTCAAATGGCTTGCACAAGTCTTGACACTCCTTACAGTCAACTTTAATGATGGCTAACCTATCTACAACATTTATAAAATACACAATCATTGTGGGTTATAACTTGATACTTAATATCAGCAATCACTGTGACTGCCAATCCAGTGCTTAAAACAGAGCTTGACGCTACCTTTTAAACTATAGCTTAAAGGTATCTGTTGAGGGAGGCCAACTGATATGGTTCATGATGATTTACTGGAGCTATTAACTATAGTTAGTTCAGGATCTAGAAAATTTAAGCTGCAACTGGAGACTGTCATGAAATTTGTTTGAGAACATAGTGAGCACTTATAGTTTCAGCATAAATAAATTCCCTATATATAGCAATTGGTATATACATACCTACACTAAGATAGAATCCCCCAAAAGTGCACATAACATTTTACCAGGAGAAAAGCACCATTTACAGATAAAACATAGATATGTCTAAAACATCATTTTAAACAAACCTTTGTGTCTTTTAATTTAATTATTCTATGAATGCGTGTAATAAAATTTAATGTATATTTTTTACTCCCTTACTTCATACATAATTTATTGGTTGGCTCCCTAGAAACACTGACTGTATACTGTACAAAGCATTGAGTACCTATCTACATGTTTCAGTCACCCAATGTTCATCTTTTATTGGTTGGTAATTCTTGTGTCGCTCTGTAATTAATTTTTTATTTTATTTTATGAAAAGTATAGAAATAACTTAAAAAAGTACCTTATGCAATGCACAATGATCCTTTTAGTTATACTGTCCAAGATTGATTTCAATACTCATGCCCATTACTACTGTTGGCTGGCAGAACAATAATATTGTATAAAGAACAAATAAGTGATCCTTATTATGAACCACTACTGCAATTCATGATAATAAATTCAGAACCAACAACAAATATTTTAACAAGTAAATATCAGACCAGCATTTTAGTCATTCATAAAGAAGGCAGAGAAGAAAGACAAACCTTGATACAACATGTAATGGAATGTGATCCATAACCTTTATTTTCTTTTTCTTTTTTTAACAAGGAAGACTTCAGAATTTAGACAAAATAAAAGCATTACCTGGTATTTTCTTAACTCAGTCTGAAGTGCGTGTACTTTTGATCGTTCCTGTTCCAGTGATGCTTTTAAGCCTGATATCTGTAATATTGAAGATAGAATTATTCTGTGTAAGCCCCAGTAAGAAGAAAAAAACAAAAATCTATAACCTAAAGATTCAAATCATCTTGCTCGTATATAGTTTGCTTGAATATTTGCACCTGTTAATATAAGAATATAAACGGTTTTGCATTTTAGTTCGATTTATTTAAATATTTTTAACTTTACTTTCCACCCAGACTGTTAGTCAACAGGTCCAAAGGTTTAATGAGCTTAAAATCAAATATTTTACTACAACCCCAAATCACAACTTGTGTTACAATTTTGAAATATCTAAATACAGTATCTGTACAGCTTTTAAGTTATAAAATTAATTATTTCAGCTCACTGTGATTTAAATTAAGATGACATTTCATAAGCACCATGCTAATTACATATGTTTTAGACAAAGTGAAATTTTATATAAAAGAATTTTCTGCAATAATATGTTAGTCTTAAATACGTTTCATTGTCTTTTAAACACTTCACACTTCAAAATTAAGCCTATTTCCAATATAATGATGTCTATAAGACATACTTAAAAGGCATTGTTAATGGTTTGAACCTATCCAGAAGATTTTTGAACAAATGTTCAAAAATGTATTAGACAAATGCAGTCCAGTAGTAATGTTTTTCAAGTATGATATCCCCTATATAATTATTCTCTAAAACAATAACCTACAAGGCATTATTTTTCTTAAATTTGACATTCTATTACTGGTAAAGTTCCTGAAGGTGTAAACCAGGAAAGATCTGTTTAACTGAAACATGAAGTCAAACATTATTTACAGTTTTTAGGTGTTGCTGGTCATTGGACTGAACTTACAAGACTTAGTTCATCACCACAAAAGGAGAAATTAATTTTCACAGTAACTGTGACTCCTTAAAAGTTATGTACTGTGTGTAAACACAGAACTCGGTTTGTTTGACATGGTGGCATGACACAAATCCATTGCAAGTCACTTCTTGGACATGCATTGCCTACACAGACAGCATTTCACTGACCAAAACTGACATCTTCAGTTGAAATTGTTCCACTAAAATGATCTATGAAGTAAACACAGTTTTAAATGATGTCAATAATAGAGACAAAAATGTAACTTTTACCTCTTCTGTGAGTTCATCTTTAACTTGCGTTATCCGTTCTACTTGTACTAATATTTCTGCTTTATCTCTCACTGTGGACAAGAAACAATTTATACACGTATAAAGATAGCACATCTAATATCAGTATTCAATTACACACACTAATACACTTTTTTCCATATTATTTTATGTACTTAAAGCACAGTAAATAATTAATAGCTGTTAGTGTAGTTAAACAAGCACATGTGAAAAAAAATAACTGTAACAATAGCTTATTTTAATAACTAATCAATGTCATCTATGAATCTTACTATTACTAATAATTTCATTAATTTAAGTTGTTGCATGATGTAGAATGAAGGAATTATAAAGCTAGTACTGTTTCATGAGGCAGTTTGCAGTTGATGTGTAAGTAAACTTGCACACATACAAAAAAAACAACAACTCTCTTTCCTTATAGTTTGTATCAGGAGTTATAAAATACTTGGTTTTCTTTCATCAACTTTCTTGATTTATAATATTATCTTTAATGGTATACAAGTGCCTAATCTTCTGATTTTAAGTATTTCACAAATGTCCCTATTTATCTAGGTAAGTACCAGAACAAATGACTAGAAGTAAAATATTTTTTGGTCTTCTTACATATAAAATGGTAAAAATGATCCAACAGTTCCATGTATAAGTGATACAACTGTAAAGTTTTTAAGGCAAAATAAAATCAAATGTTTAAAATTTTATTATGTATTTTTATTTATATAAATAATTAATTGTTTTTTTTATGAAAATAATATTACAAGTCTTGAAATATCCTCGGAACTATTATTTTCATTGCTATCTTCCCTCGATCTGATGGCTACAATTACACTATTGTTTGAGACTGAAATTTACATTGTCACAAACTTCTGCTAAAATAATGTGAAACTAACCTCGTATCACACATATGAACAACTCTGAATAAGGTTCTTTACTGCAGAGGGTCATTTGCTCCAAGACTGTGCTTAAGCAGAACAAAAGACCATATAAGAACAGTATTGAAAGCCTTGACAAAAATATGATCAAATGGGTTTGCTGTCATTCCAGTTCTTCCACGATCTTTTTCACAAAAACACACTTTGATTTTTAGGTGTAGCTGTAAGCATATGAGACTACATCAACTTTCTATTATTGTTTATTGTCTTGTTAACACTAACAGTATATGTGCTCAGGTTTTGGGGTCAAATGGTTTTCATAACTGCAATTTTATTTTTTTCAGACAAGGGCATTGTTCTGAATTGGCTTGTAATGTTAAGGAGCACTATGCTGTCCTATATGCTCTATTGTGTAAGATTGTGGATCTATATCATTTAACAATCTCACAAAGATCCTCCCACAGAAAAGTCTGTGACAGAAACTTCCTCTGATTACTGTATGTTTACTATAACATATGATTTCTATATATTACTAAATAGGTTGGGAATTCACCATATACTGGTTAACTGTGGTACCTAGCCACACACCTGTGAGGATATGTCACTGCATTAGAACATGTAAGTTGTTCTTATAAAAATGTAATTAACTCTTTGAAAATGTACATAAATAATATTTATTTTACTTTGTTCATAACCTAACAGTAACTACAACAGAATCTGAATCCTTAATAGCCTGCATGCAATAATAGTACTTAAGGTTTCAGTTAATGACAGAGAACAACACAATTTGTATACTATTTACTTGTAAAACACTTTGATTTCCAAGAGCCATTACTGAATAAAATATTAAACTGTACACAGGCTCAGTTATTTTGACAAACCTTTTATGGCCAAGACATTATATGTAAAGCAACTCTGAATGTATTTTGTGTACCTTCATACATTTATCAAGACTGGTAAAAACGATAATTTTAGTAAAGTCTTGTTTGTACATTTATAATGCCTTTACTGAATCAATCTAAGTGAAAGGTGGTTTTTATAAGCCTATTTCAGTAACTTGTACTGAAGAGCATGCTTCCTTATTACTAATTATTTCATACTATATTGGTTTTCCACAGCATTATTAATGTTCCTTTTAAATAAACATTTTTAGAGCATAAAAAAATTACATCAGGCACTAGAATAGAATGTCCTAAAACTATTATAATTAACTGGCTTTCTAAGCTGTATATACATTACAAACATTCTGTTAACTATTCATAGCTAAAAACAAAACAAAACATGAAAACAATGAAAATGAAATGGTCTCCTTACAGGCAACAAAATGAAATAACCACATAAGGTGTCTTTGTAAGAAAAAAAGCCATGCTTTCTGTTGGTTATGAATAATCTAATAGTAATGTAAGAGAATTACTGACATATCTTGAAAAACAGATTAATATGAGACAAACAAGTTAGTGTGGTCTTCACATTTTTTATAAATCAATACTCTGGACAAGTCAATAGGTACTCTACATATATATTTCTAAATAATTGGACACTAAGAAAATCATACAAGGGTAGAAAGCAAATCTAACACGGGCAATTCAGAGTATATATGCAGCATTTGACATAAACAAGTCAAAACTGAGAGTTGATTAAAATATTTCCTTCTGAAATTATGAAAATAAACTTACATAAATTAAATATGTGAATTATAAACCACATTTTGATGCCAAGTGCATTAATCCACATTTATAACAAGATTGTTAATTTAGATTTTAAATGTAATTCTGCAAAACAAATGTGATGAAACGGACATTTCTGACTCTCCCACAAGTGTAGGGTTAATACTTACTTTCACCTTGAGCTAACAGATGACAAAGTTTTTTGCATCTATGCTTCACTGTCTTCAGTTCTTCCTGTAACAAATAAATACAGTTACTAGTGCAGGTGATAAAACTTCTCGGTAATTCTGTAAAACTCAACTTACTGATAAATTGGTAGAATAAGAAAATTTATTTAATAGTTTCATATTCTCTGTGTTAACACTGTAAAAGATTGCAAAACTATAAATCATATTTTATTTCATTATGTCAAAATATTATGGGAGAGAATAATCAACTAACTATGGCAAACATATCACTTTAATTCACCTTTGTCTTTTTCAGTTCCTCTCTGAGCTCACCAATTTCTTTATCTTTTCTTTCAATTTCTTCTTGATGTTGAAGACTACGTATGTGCTCTACCTGAAAATACTACATAAAAAAAATAACTTTTCTTGGAGAGGTTCTTTACAATTTCATTCAAAGACAAATACTACTGGACATACGAACAAATCAACTGTTTTATTATTCATTCCGTATGATGATAATATATACTCTCTTCTTTTGTACTATATCTTTGAAGTAACACTGTTTTGTTTAGTTCCAAAAACTCATAAAATATACTCATGCAACAGAAGAGTATCTCTATTAGTTCATTCTTTTGTAGAACATCTAAAACATTTTACAAAATAATGACACGTCCTTTCACATCATAAATATGTTTAAAGTAATTATAATAAACCTCCTCAGAGAGTTTTTTACCTCTGGACTCTTATAAGAACTTTGTCTGTGTTCTTTTGTAATAATTTTTTCTGCATCTTCTTCAATCTTTTCAAAGAAATTGGTTTCCTCAGGTATAGATGCTTGTTGATTATGAGTTGGACTTGATGAAATATCTCCACCTGTTACAAGGAAAATCCAGATTTCTTTTTTCTCACATATTTTCCCAATGTTAAATTCTGGAAGAGCTTTAAATGAATTTAAGACTTCCCTTTACTCTTATCCCCAAAAATATAAAAACTAAGTTTAAAAAAACAAAACCTCTCATTAGCCATAAAAGGTAGACTGAGGATGTTTTACATTAGTTATTTTGACAAAAATAAACGATTAAGAAACCTCACATACACAAGTCTGATTTATAAATAAGCCACAACAACTTACAACATCTTCAAACTAGAATGTTCTTGATATAAAGAGGCTTGAATCGTTTAATCGAAATAAGTATATTAAAGATCTCAAAATTCTTTTGGTACACAAAGTTTTAGAAGATTTCTACAAGTACTAAGCAATGATACTCATGGTATGTTTGTCCATTACAACAAAAAGTGCAACACTTCATCAGTTGTGATATGGTCTGATTATTATTATTCCTGTCTGCTCACTTTTCACTTTGCTCATTCAAAGATATCTGACTGATATCATTTTTAAATGTGTTATGATCATAGAGGTGAAATCTTGTTGCTAATGAATTTTGGTGCACATTTACTTGACACCATCTTCTCTAGCTGTCCCTAATCTTGATGTGAGAGACAACATGGGAGAAAGCTGGTAAAAACTACCTACTGATAACTCTTTTACTAACAAATAGCAGGATTAACTATCACAGTATAACCCCTAATGACTCTAAGGGAAATCATATTTGGTGGCAAGTTTTGATCATATTACCTGTAGATTGAGAGTTGAGCTCTCAAACAACAAGGTCATGTCAAGCCACTGAAGTCTCATCAACAGTTTGCAAACACACAGTACAAATAATAACACAAACCTATATATTTCAAAAGAATATTTTTATCTTGCAAATACTGAAGCATAAATTTTAAACTACAAATTATGACTGTCACAAATCACAATAATAGTGTCCAATTATTTTTCTTTCAAGGAGTTAAAATTTGTATCTTTGTGACACAACCATAAAAATTGTAATAAACTAAAATTTCTTTCATGCAGAAAAATATACACTTGAAGCTCAAAGAAAGACACAAATATCTAATAACAAAACTTCCTCATAAAAATCTTGTTCACCTCCTTCCAACTGTTTCGGTAACATATTCTGAAACTGATCAAGGGTCATGGTAGATGTTTTATCTTTCTTCTGGTTGTTTTTCTTCTTTTTTTTTAATTCATGGCTACTATTTTTTTCTACTTCTGCTTGCTTTTGAATGGCACCATAGAACTAGACACAAAAAATATTTTTTCAGCTCTTTTTAAATAATAATTTATACTTTTTTTTAACCCAATGTTTTTCTTAAATTTTATGCTAAAAATGAAGAATAAATTATATTAATTTACAAATAATCCCAACTAACAAAATTTCAGTTGATCAGATGTTTCTGTATAAAAACATAAAGATGAAAGCAAACATAAAACATTATTGAAGCTGTATTTAAAGTGTTATGTCATAATAAATTAGTTTTAAAAGTTAAATATATAAAAGAAATTATCCTCAAATCAACATGAAATATTTTATTTTCCATTTCATAAGTTACAACAGATGATTAATTCAGGTTTATATAACTCACTTTGTTACACTATGAACAAACAAATCTTTTCATTTCGTAAGACAATTTTTGTTTTCATGGAGAAGAAAGTTACAATAACTTGATTTTAACTAGCTGTTTTCAGATGAAATGTTTGAGCTTACTAATCTAAGATTCATAGACTTTGCAAGGGTAATGTGGATTTAATAAACAAACACTAAAACCACACACACAGTAGATATATCACGGAATATTTGAAATTTCAAATATACTTAAACATGGTTTCTTTGCAATCAGGATTTTCTTTGACCTTCTAATAAAACTGAATGATACTTAGCAGGCCTAGTAGCATCACCAAACTTTATCTGATACAAATTTCAGAAACCTATTAATGTTCTTTCTATCTCCATTGCTGGCTGAAACCTACAAAAGTATTTTCTTTCACACTTACTAGCCCAAACCTATTAAAGATTTTCCTATCTCAGTTACTAGCTTATGCACTTAATTATAAGCCACAAAATATGTACTCTCATGTAACTGTTTAACATTGAAAGAAAGTTGAAAAAAATGCTTTTTATCATCTTAAATCAACAACATCTCAAGAGTAAATGGTTTAATAATTTCATTTGTTTTATTGCTTCATTGTCATCAATCTGTAGCCTACCAATTAAAACAACACTTTCATATAATTTTATCTGGTATTGCAAAAGGTGAACAACATTTAATTTGAGAAATAAGTCTAAAAATTTACTTAATTTAAATTGTGTGTACATATATTGTTCTAAGGAACATACAATCAAAAGCCCTGGTCAATGCCATTTTGTTTTTATGTGTATATGTTAAGCTTGTTATGTACCGATACAGACAACTGAGGAACGAGCTGTGCATTTCTATGGCAAATTACAAAGTATTGGAAAAACAACCAAAACTTTTAAGTTTTGTTTCTAAGTTTTACTTTTGTATACAGCAACAACTCCACCATCTAGTACAACTTAAATAAGAATAATTTAAAGAAAGTTAGTACAGTTAAATGCTATCTAATTTCAGGCTACAAAAATGTGTGTTTATAAAAGGAATTCCAAATTTGTTTATGAATCACAGACCAAAATAATCAGGCATATTAAACTGTTTCCTGAAAATACTTACTACAAAAAATTACTCAACCACAAAAATTTACATGTATTTATTTTTACAAGGAAGAAAAAAAAAGGCTAAGGTTCCCATTCTTTTGATACTCTAGTTTTGTGTTTGAAAACTCCTTACACGATGTTCCACATTATGTTATTTGTTTAATGCATCTTCAACAATTATATATTAAAATTTAATATTACCTTACACAATAAGCATGCAGCTGGCAAACAAATGTTGATTGTATGTTCATATTACACAGGTCATTATTCTTTACATCTAAACATTTTAAGAAGCAAATTAAATACCATTCCTGATAAAAGACACTTTTCTAACAGATACACACAAGTTATAAGGAAGAATCCTCTTTCAGTGTGTGTGAATTACCTTTTTTTTCTCTTCAAATTCTAGTTTACTTTGAAGCAAAGCTTCTTGCAAGTCTTGTTCATACACATCACATACAAACTGAAAATATATAAATATTTATTTGTAAATCACAGATAATATCACTAGTAAAACATTCTATAATGAACTATTACATCTGTGAAATGCCATTTTTGTTTTTAAGGAAAACAAAATTGAACCTCAGGCTTCCTGTAAAGTAGGTAAGTGCATTACCAATTCAATTAAAGGGTTAATTCACTAGTGCTTACTAGTAAGACACTTTTTAACAACTCAAACAACTATATTCTTTCTCTCTCACAAAGTCCATCTTTGAGCCTTATATTAGTTACTTTTAATCTTTCAATACATTGTGACATTTACATAGAATAGATTTAAATACTTCACTGAATGACATCTAAACTATTTTAATACTCTGAAGGTCAAAACTTTTGTGTTGAGTTGTTTCCTTTATGTTCTGTTACTCTATTTCTTTTTTTTGCAAATTTAGAAAAATTATTTTCGATAGACTGGTAAACGATTAATAGAAATGTTTATATATTCATAATGGCAATAAATCTGCATAACAAATTCAATGAAAACTGAACAAACTCTAACATGACATCACTGACAGGTCCAAGATAGGACATAGCCAGAATCCAATCCATACCCCTGACACTAAAATATGTTGTCTCTGAATCTGCTTTCTGTAATCTCATCACTTAAATGGACCTTTTGATCCACAGCTACACTAGGTTATGTCTCCTTTTCCTGCAAATCCTGGACCTGCCAAGACATCAAACTATTGAGTTCTTGTATTAAAAATGCAAGAAGTCAATGAAACCTTTAGCTTCACAATATAGCTCTAATCATAAAAATGTTACTTAAAATTAGGTATCAGTCTTTGTAGTATTAGATAGAATGCTCCAGAATAACCATATTTATTTTTAGTGCAAGTGTAAAAACAGTGGTCCCGACCAAATTCTGCAAAGGGCAACTCTTCAATACATGTACATTACAAACAATTTACTGCTTACTGAACTTATGAAAAACAACAATTTGTATTTGTTTTCTACAAAATACATCATATAATCAAAAAAAAAATAAAATCCTAAGTATATTCTAAAGCAGTAAAACTGGGTAAAAGTAAATATCTTACCACTAGCATAAAGCCATTTCCTTTAAATAAAAATAGTGGTTAGTTTAGTCATACATAATGTTGCATCATCTGGTTTCTAATTTCTGTTTTTGTTTTAAACTTTAACAATGACTTATTAAATTTATAATTAGTTACCTACATAATAAAAACGTACAGTTATCCATATACTTAATGGCTATTATAAATTAGTATCACGTGTAGTAAATACATCATATAAAGTCTTTTTCCATCAAATTATAGCTTTCTTATATTGCAACTGTATAATAGATTGTATTGGCACACAGCTACGTAATGAGTTATCGGTGTTTTGCCCCTTGGAAAATCAAACTCTGGGTTTTAAGAGTTGTAAGTCCTTCAACTTACCACTGACTTTCTGGGGAATGTTAGTTTGTGATAAAAAATTAAATAGTTCTCTACCAGGTAAATATGAAACATGTTTTGACAAACAATAGGATAAATTTAACAAGATTTGTTTTGTAAGTATCTTATTACTATTTATTCTATATATTCCTTTATCTAAAGGGCCTACTTATAGATATTTTAAGATTTATTTTTTGTTTCATAACATGTTTCAGTGTTTGAAGTGACACAATGGTATGTTTGTGGACGTGCAATGGTAGAAACCAGGTTTCTATATCTGTGGTGGGCAGAGAACAGATAGCCTATTGAGTAACTTTGTGCTTAACTACAAAACAATAAAACAAAATATTGACAAGGTTCAAGACCTATAACACAAAATGTGAAATAATATCAGAAAAATTATAATGTTATTCTTTAATAATGAACTATAATTTTTTAAGTTCAAAACAATAAAAACATATATTAGTTTTTATGTAACACAGTTAATACTAGAATAAGGAACTTGTTTTATCAGCAGAAACAACTTAAGCTCAAGAGACGTTTTTTTGTTTACCAGTGTTTTGGTTTTTACCTATTTTTGAATAAGACATTTTCCAAAACTGATAAAATATTTAGTTTTTCTGTTGCACTGAGTCATTTTACTTGTAGAATAAAAACGTTTTCACCTGCATGTTTTCTACAAAACAAACAGTTACTACTTCCACAAGCTAATAACAGAAAGTATTACAAATTGGTTTGATAATCCTAATAAGCTACAAAAATACATCCTACAATCAATATTAGGTGTATTTAACCTTATGTAATATACCATCAAAATTGGACTCTTATGTGCAAATTCAAAACGTTTACCACTGCAACTGAACTAGAAGATTGCCCTCCAGTAAAAGAACCACTACTCATACAACACAAGATGTTAAGCACATTAATCAGCTCTTACTTCGTCATCTTTCTTCTTCCATTCTTCCCACTGAGTATCAACCCCATCAGAACTGTGAGAAGAGCTGCGATTCCCAACTGAAGTCTGACCCAATCCTTTTCCTTTATTTTTAACATTTGGACAAAAAGCAAGGTTCTGAAGCTAAAATGGTATCAAAATCCCAAGATCATATCAAGATACACTGCGTATAACCACTGAAAAAATTCAAACCTTTATTAAAAGTATCAAGAATTATAAAAATAATAATAATAATTTAAATACAAAATATATGCTTATGCACTAATTTTTTATGAGATTCCAAAACAAGCATAAACTTGAAGAAACTGCCTTTACTGAAAAGGTGAAATGAATATATAAAAATCACAAATCGTATAAACATACACAAATATTTACAAAAAAAGTGATCACCATAAACAAACATTACTCTTTTTGATAAGGAATTGGAGAGTTCATACTTAATACCCTAACTAATGTAATACTTAACTGGATAATTCTAACATGCCAAAATAGAATTTTAATAGCAACAGGTGATTTCATCTTATAGCTAACATTTTTACCAAAAAGGGTGCAAAGTTAGATGAGAAATACAAAATAATGAGATTCACGAAAAATATATTTTTTAAACTTTTTATTCATAATGTATTAAAGATTTAAAATTTAAAGAAAAATAAAAAACAATAAAAGCTCTTGGGTATTTATTTTTTTCATCTGAGCTTACAAAATTACACTTAATTTTATTTTTAACACCTTTTTTTTTAAAAGACAACTCTCTCTCTCTGCAAATAAACTACTTACAACCTCACCTCAGTTTTTTCACTATTACTATTTTTCTTTTTCTTCTTCTTCTTATTTTCACTGCTAGCTGTCTTACCACTATCTTTGGATTTGGTACCCGATGTAGATGTTTTGGGAGCCTTTTGAAAATTGGATGTATTTTCTACTAGTTCATCATCTTCAAGTTTCAGCACAGCAAATCGAGATGCAGTAGCTACAGCCATGTTATGCTGCAAAACAGTGTGGTTTGCTAAATACAATCATGACAACTCCATAAACAGCTGAACATTACAGAAAAAAAGTATCTACTTTTGTCAAAATGGTTTGATCAGAAATAAAGATTCTTAAATAGAAAACCTGTATATCAAATGAAGAACAGTCCAATAGCTATTTGTCCAATTTTTACAGTGCACATGTACAAACTTATTTTAAATTCAGCTTACCCACATTAACACAGACATTCTGTGACCACAGACCATATATTCTTAAACTTTTTTTTAAAATGACTCAGCCAAAAGAACATTTTGATAGCTATTTGTCCAGATGGAGGGTCCAGTTAGACTCTAGGTGTTCCATAATGCAACTTTTTAAAGGTTTGCTGATGCAGGTTAAACATAAAGCTACACAATCGTATATCTCTACTCTACCCACCACAGGTATCAAAACCTGATTTTTATTTATAAGTAAGTCTGGCAGTTAGTGTTATTTGCTAATCAATAAAGTGATGGTCCCATTAATCAATTACATCCAATCAATTGATCATTACAGTATTTCCCTAATCATCCTGCATACAAGCAAAAAATAAATAAATAGTCAGTTACCTTCCATTTAGCTAGTAGAAGTTAAAATAAAAAAAAGTTGGGAAAAGGTACTGCAAGCCAGTTGCCATTTCTCTAGTCAGCAATTCAATAAACAAACATTTATCAGCAGGTTATCAAACAGTTGTTTCTTTCTCCCTAGTCAGAATTTCAAAATAAAGTGGCAGATGGATGGCCTTAACAGCTTAGCAATAGAAAGAAAGGTTGAGCAAGTATGGTGACAACAGGAATTGCATCAAAGACACTGAACCACAACCTCTCCACCTAAATCACCAAAGATCAACAAATTTGTAATTTTTCTGAATTTAAAGTTGTGTCTTTGATGCAATTCCTGTTGTCACCATACTTGCTCAACCTTTCTTAAGCACAAAAATGTAATAATAATATTTCTATTACTTAGCCAATTCAAATAATAAAAAAATGATAAGTCAAAAATACTAACTTTGATTAGTTGATTATTTTGTGACAATCAGTTCAATAATAATTTTGATTAATTAATTGTTGGAATAATTTAAAATTAAAAATCAGAAACTCTAATTATGATTAATTGATTAAAATTTCAATTAATACAATTATCTTCAAAATTACTCCTCAGAGATAACCAATTACATCAATTAAATCTAGCTCTATGATGGTAAAAGTTCAAGAAAACACCAATAAATTGCTTTAAAATGTTTTTAGAGCCACCTAACAAATTTTACAATTTTGTTTAGTGGCAGCATCATTTCACATGGGGTAAATCTTGATATTTTGATATTTTTCAAAGACGTATCTGCTTATGCAGATGAAAGTAAATGTGTGGATTTAGTATACTTAGGTTTTTAAAAGGACTTTGAAAAATACCCATATTAAAATCTAGTTTTAAAAAAATCTCACCATGGATGTGGGGAATAAGTGAATTTGATACTGATAACTGAAATTGACCAAGTGTGGTGATGACATTAAACCACTGTGTGTAGTTGGTTGTAAAGAATGTGCTAGTATTTTACAAAGAGATTTGGATCATTTGTCAAATCGACAAATATGACAGATGGCATTTAATTATGTTAAATGCAAGGTAATGCATATGAGTTACCTTAATTTAAACTACAAATAATATCTTGAAGGAAATCAACTCAACAGTAAATTTTAAAAAGACCCAGAAACTCAATAGCTTTGAAATAGCTATTTTTCTTTGACAGTGTTTGTGCATCTGGATCTTTTGAAATCTACTTAATTTTTCTTGATCAATTTAATAGTATTATGGAAGAAAGAGATCTTTTTGGTTTGGTTGACAGTCTTTTAAGCATTTCAGACTACCATCAGTGTTGTTACAAGTGGGAAAGCAAATAAGGTTTTAGGTTGCATTTATAGAAAGACTGAAGTCAATGGAGCCATTTTTTGGTAAGCCTCATCTATAACACTGCATTAATTCTTGGGCTTTTTATTTTAAGAAGGGCATTGAGTTGTTGGAATAAAATGGGTTCAAAGAAGGGCTAATAAGATTTCTGACAGAGGTGTCTGTCATATGAAGAAAGGTTAAAATCCTGAAATTTTTTTCAAGAATGGATCTGACTGAAAAGTTGAAAATTATAAGGACAATACACAAGATTCATGCATGATATTTATAGTGTATAATGGGTTTAGCAGAAGAACTAAGATACATGTATTAAAATCTGACAGGGTAGAAATTTTTCACAAATTAGGCAATTTTAATTTTCAAACAGGGTGGTTACTTTTGAAATATGTAAGCTGCCTTTAGAGAAGGGTGATTAACATGATTAATCAGTATAGCCCATTCCTAATGAGCACTGATTAATGTAATGTAAATTTATCAATTAATTTAAATTATGATTATATTAATTAAAATATCCAACTAATAAAAATTAAGATTTCTAATATTACTGTTTTTGGTTATTCCAGTTATTCAAAATATTGACATTACATTATCAAGCAAAAAAGTATACAAGCTGTACCCACTGGTGGTATCAAAAACTCAATTTCTAGCATAATAACATTTTTTTAATCCATTGCATATGAAAAATAATCAATTAGTTGGATATAACTGATTAATGAGCTCAACAATTAAAAATTTTTACTAATCACCCAACTTTAAAACTTGCCTTTAGACATAGAACACACACATAAGAGAACTTTAGGGATATTGTGAGAGTCAGAGCTGTATATTAATAGATATTTTCCAAAATAAATGGGACAACTACAATGCTCAAATATATCCTCTTACTGTCCTTCAAATGTTATGTATTACTGTGTACTTAATATAATTTGAGGCAATTAGCTAAAACACTTAAATAATTAAAAGGTCACTTATCAATTAATTGAGGTCATTCTCAACACCCTCAAAACAGATTTAAATACCCCAAAATTTAATATAATCGACAAACTTGACTAATTATACTTTCATCAATATCACTTATAAGAGAAAGCAAGGGCCAAAACACAAGTAACAAGGGTCCAGTTTAAATGGTGCTTTCTTCCATCCAACCATCCTGCAAACCAATTAACTAATCTTTATCCAATGCCTACTGATATGATTTTCTCTTTCATGTACACCTTATTCAAAGTTTTTTTGAAAATTTAAATACTGAAAGTCTACACACTTTCCATCATACACATAATCAGTATTCCGTATCTTGAACAGTTGATAGAAACATGACTAATAAAATTACTTCATTAATTCTGAACTTAATAGAAAACAAAATGGGAAATTTATAAAAGAGTAAGACTCCTTGGCCAGATAATATTTCCTGAAAGATTTTTAAGGAGATTTTTGTTATTCCATGAATAGTAGGCAGGTAACAAAGGACTGAAAGTTAATTAATGTAAGTCCTCTTTTCAAGTGAGATAAAACTTTTTCAAGTAATTATAGACCCATTAGTCTCACACAAATTTTGAGAAAAGTTTAGAATTTTATTGAACAGTCAACATTGTTCTACTGATGGAAATTCTACCTTTACAAATCTTTTGGCATATTTTGAAAAGGTTACTGCTTATATAGATGAGGATAAGGATGAAGGTTCGTGTATCTGAATTTTCAAAAAGCATTTGATAAGATGCAACATAAAAAAAAAATTGTAATAAGTTATCTCTATAGGTCTGGAAGTTAGTTAACTAGATAGAAAAAGTGGCTAAACAGAAGAGAGCAGAGGGTTGTTCTAAATGGAGTTAAGTAGAACTGTATCAATGTTACAAGTGGCATAACTTAGGGCTCAGTCACAAAGTCCTTACTCTTTTTGATTTACATAGATGAAGGAATGGACATAAACTTGCAGATGATACTAAGGTATTGGTGTGTTGTTGGTTGTGTAGAAAATGCTGCTGATTTACAAAAGGATTTAGATCATTTAGTGAGTTGGGCAAATAAATGACAAATGGGTTTTAATTATAATAAATGCAAAATAATGCATTTGGGTTGTCATAATTTGAATTATAATTTGAAAGAGAACACCCTTAACAGTGTCATTAAAAAATGGATCTTCATGTAATGATTTATTAGTCTCTTAAGCTATCCAAACAAAAAAAAGACAGGTTGAGATCTCTCAAACTGTTTTCTCTTGAAAAAAAAGTGATAAGGGATTCAACTGAGGTGTTTAAGATTGTAAATGGAATTAATAGTGTTGATGAATCATGTTTATTTCATACTTGACGGTGAGAACAGCAGGACTAGGAAACACAAATATAAATTTTGGCACTGTAGGAGTCATCTTCAACTAAGACAGATTTATTTTTCTAATAGGGTGGTTAGTTTTTGGAAGGAGTTGTCTTCAGTTATTATGCAGGAAGTAAATTTTAGTGAGTTTAAGAGAAAGCTTGATAACTATATGAATGATCAGCTTTAAGATTTGTATTTGTTTAATAGTTTTGGTTTAGTTTAGAGGATGGGACAGCCAAGATCAACCAATAGGTCTTTTGTTGTCCCTATAAATCATGTTAAAACATGTAAAGTTATGGAAAACAATTACAGATCAGCAATAGAGTTTTCTGTGACTAATAGTTCTGTAATGTAAAGGGCAACTTTATCATCTCTCTTTAAACAAACAAAAAGAAAAAAAAAGTAGCATTAGTAAACCTTCAAGCAATTATACACTATCTATTGACATACCAAAAATAAAACAGAGGCTCACATATCTGAACTCTGACCTCCATTAAAATTATGGGGAAAACTTTGTCTGATCCTGGTGCTTTATCTACTTTAAAGTTCTTAGTCTTTCTATTTGTAACCAAAGGATTAAGATCTAAATAATTCAGATCACCTCTTAACATCTTTCATAGAAAACTCATGGTCAGAAATATTGCTATTATTATCATACTTTAAGGATAACTTTTTCAAATATTTCTATTTTGGTATGCTAATAGAAAATGATAAAATAACCAAATTTAAAACTACATTAAAATTAGGTATTTAACATGTAATTGGTATTTAAAACATATATAAAGTTTTAAGATAAATAAAAATGGAAGTTTTGTCATTCTTATGTAAGTCTAATACATAGAAATATCTTACTTTGGATCTTAGTATCTTTGAAGACTCAAAACCACAAATTATGGTTTAAAATATGTATGATTTTATTTATTCTAGATTATAAATAATAACAACATTATTAAAAGTGGTAAACATTTTCATTTTGCTTCATTCTATAAACATATATATTAATAACAGTGCATATGCTGAAAAAGAGGAAAACACAAATACACTAAGAGATAAATAAAACTTCTACACAAGTGATGAAATTGCAAAATAATCAGTCACCAATGCTTACCACATTAACAAATAAGACTTTGTTTACAAAAACAAATATTTCAGAAACTAAATCTACCTCAATCATACGAATCAAACAGCCAAACAAAATTACAATATTTATAAAAATAATACCTATGTTGTCTGAAGAAATTATAATTCACCATTACACCAAAAATGACAAGTTCAGTCACTTCAACACATTTATTCTGCACCACATCAAAAAAAAAGGCTACTTTTCATAATGTACTTAATTTTAGGCTTAACTTGACATCTTCTATTATAAATATTTGTTTCAGAATATTGTACAGAGACACAATGGCCATCTGCAAATAATTTTGAACTAACAGACTAGAAAGAAAACAGTTGGTCATTAACAACCACCACTAACTTTTAGGATAATTATGTCTCACTAAATAGTAAGATTTGACAATCACTCTTACAGAATTCCCTTGGTCTCAAAGAGTCTCTTCAATTTATAGTGTATTTTCAATAAACCATGAATCCTTGGATTCAAAGTCCAGACAGGCCAACTATTAGACCAAACCCAGTTATGTCTAAATATTAAAAAAAAAAAAGAAATACAAAACTAACCAAAAATCTTTCAACACAAAATTGTAGAACTAAAACAACAAATTAAACTTTTTAGGGCTGTAACCAAAGGCAGATCTTGATCTTTGAAGGTTTAAAACATATTAAATGAAAGATTAAATCTTCAATGGTACTACTTTGCATAACTACTAGTACGTATGTGATTGAAAATCTTATTATTTCAGATGTAATCCACATAAGTAAAATAAAATATTCATGTGCAGTTTTTTACTTTAAAAAATGCTACATACAAAAGTAATCATATTTTCATAACTTAAAAATAGACATTGATAATGTACATCCAACTGATATTGCTTAAGATACTCATACAGTAAACTCACATTGCAGGAGTATCTTACTGCAACCAATTAAAAGAATTAAATTACTTAGGAAAAACAAAGCTATATTTAACAGTCAATATTCCAATGTTAATTAATTAAAAATAACTAATAAACAGAATAATAGTTAATTAATATTAGACCATATTATATGCTTCATATTTATTCTACCCTAACACTTCTCTCATGTTTTGTAAACTTAATATCTTAAATTTCAATTGGCATAACATACATACAGTGCCAGATTATCCTAGTAGCAAAATTAGCATATGCTAAGGATCCATGTTAAATTCTTTCAAGTTATCAACATGGGTTGGCCATATCCAAATTCTATGTTGATAAAAATGGATTGTTCATTTTGTTATGCACTTTAAGCAAAAGACAAAAGTTCACAGATCATTTCTAATTAAACAAAATAAAGATGAAATGCTCCACAAGTGTATTTTGAAGGCTTTAAAATTTACGTGCCTTTAAATGCCAAAAAGTGCAATATTTGCATACTTGTATTCTTGGCAATTCATGGCTAAAAATAGTTTCCCAAAGAGAATTTACAGCCAAATTTGCTGGCAACACATGAAGACTGGTAGGACATGTACTGAGATTATATACACATAGATACCACACTCTCATGCAAAAAGCAGTCCCAATACAAAGTGAAAATATAAGGCCAAAACCCCTAACCATAGATACACAGTTGGAAACAGGAATAATGATCATATTGTGGGATCAAGTATTTCAGCATTTTCAAATGATCAGTGCTTCTTTACAATCTTTTGACCAAGACTTGAACACAGTTTGTGCACTCTGTGAATCTTTGGATGGGTGTATGGAGTCTACTTTTTCAGGCATTTAGCAAAAAGTCAAGGATCTGACTGAGCTTGAAGGTTATCAACAACAAACTCAAAGAGAACACAAGTGAAATCATGAGTACGATGATTTCAATGGTTCCAGCACTCTTGATTCACTTGTTGAACCTCAAACATCTTCTCAGAAGTTTAAAAGCCAAACATTTCTTGTCATAGCTTGCTTTCTGCCCAGCCAAAATGCCAGAAAGCTTCTCAAAAATAAATGGTGTATTTGGATTCCTTCATCAGTTACTGTCAATTACACCTGAAAATATTGTAAACAGGTCATCAAATTTCATCAAATCATATCCAAAAGATCTAAAAGAAAGTCTTGGTGAAGAATTTGTGTTTTTACTGAGCTGTTGAACACTGATCTTGTTTCTCATGTTAGCACCAAACAAGAATTTGTGGAGTCAAAATTTTTTCCATTTGATAATTGACAATTCTTTGGAGTCTTGTTTTCCAAATGTAGAAACTGCCTTGCCCATCTAATTGTCATCCATGGTTACCAAATGCAGTGGAAAAAGCTCATTTTTGAAACTAAAAAGATTAAAAATGAACTAAGGAGCATCATGGATCAAAATAGACTGAACAATCTGACACTCTAATGAACATTAAACATGAACTTCTGTGTGAAATATACATTTCCAGCATCATCATCAAATTTGCTCATGCTAAATCTAGAAAATGCGACTTTTAAATTGTAGATTTGTTACTTTTGATATTTGAAACTAATATCTACACATAAATCACATTATTAATGAAATGTCAGATATATTTGTCATGTTATCTGGCTGTATATCAAATGAAAAAATACAATTAATTTACTATGCAAGTTAAATATTTATGTGTTTTTTTTAATTTAGGGCTTCTTTATAACATATGCTACAGGTCCCAAGCTAGCTTAACCTGGCCTTGCAGATATATTTCAGAATTTTCGTCTTAGTCTTAACTACAGTTAATACCAACAAGCCTTTGTCCTAAGGCATACAACCATGCAAGAGCAGAGTGGCCCAGTGTTTACAGAGAGGTGGTTGAATACCTTAGTTAATCAATACAATCCATAACCTATGAGTATCTATTACATTGATTAATGTCACATAAAATAATTATATCGATTAATGTCGAGCAAACACTCAATTAATCAAAATGTTTCCAATTGCAACTGTTTTTAATTAGTCCAAATATATATAAGTAATTTAAATATTACCATTATGATTTCTCATTATTATTTTTTATTTCATTCAAAGTTGTTCAACTTAATTAACTAATGTACAATTCCTGAAAATAAACTAGCTGATATCAATGTTTCTAATTATTACTAAGTTTGGTTATTCCACCTATCCAAGTCTCATGTAAAAATAATCAATTAATTGAATGTAATTGATTAGTAAGCCCAACAACTAACAAATTATAAAATTCTATTAACTGATTAGCTCTTGTGGTTATTGCTTTGGATTCACAGTCAAAAGATTACGACATCATGGCATGTTTACAACATGTTCTGCCCTTGAGAAAGACACTTTGTGTTAATCCTTTCAGTCTCTCTACCTATATAATTTATATAAACTGGCAGTTGTTAGTTAACCTGCAATAAACTGTCATCCCATCCAGGAGTAGTGTATTATGATTGCTATCCACTTGTGACAATGAAACTGTATTAAAACATCAGTTCCTATGTGCTGTCTCAGTATGGGATGGAATAAAAAAATTGTATAATACTAAATAAAATATTAATGTTATTCCTACTAGTATGAACTAGTGCACCTTCTAAAAGCTTTATAATGTTTTTCTTACATTAATTGTGTTATAATCAATGATATATAAAGTTAAATTTAAAAACAATAACAAAGTTCCAGTACTTGGATATTTTACCTATAAGATATTATAATTATTGTACAATATAATACCAAATTGCTTGTTAAGATAGTTTATACTCTAAGGCAAGTCCTTAAAGAAGAAAAAAAAGGGTATATGCTGTATTTAAGAAAGATTTCTCTCCTATGAATGGGATGTGTGAACACCTAACAGCTTATGTTGTACTTTCTACCTCACATATCATAGTAACCAATAATAATGCAAATATAAAATATTAATGGGAAGTTAATTTTATTTAAGTATACTTATATGTTATAGCCACAATCACAGGTTTAAATTAGATATTATTGCTTCTTTCACTGCAAATATCTCTTCCTACTGGCATTGCATGCTTATATAAGTACTAATTAATTTTCATTAATAGGAATTAATTATACCTAACTTCATGTTTTGGATAAATGTGGCATGATGTATATATATATAAAGCAAACCTGTAGCTTTAATTTTGATATAAATTGAGCTTTGAAGTTAAGCAAATTTATTTTCATCTCAAGTGAATTGTGAAAATAAAAGGTTTGATTTAGCCTAGATTAAACTAACTTTAAAGACAACTTATACAACATAAGATATACAAACATTATTAACATTAAGTTTTTCACTTAATATTACATTATTAGGCTTATTCACACTTAAATTCAAATCAATAAAAGTGGAAAAACTTTATACGAAAGTACAATTAATTATAGTTATATGTTTTTAATGTTCACGACTTTTAAATATTTTTAACTCTTGTTCCATTAACTTTGACGTTTAAAACTGTCAGAGATTGTAAAAAAATAAAAACATTTGTCTATAAATCATCTTTCTTTTATTGCAAATGTATTCCCACTTTCTGAATTAAATGTAATTGAACCATAACGGTCTTCATAAGAATATTAACCCTTATTTTAACCTGACAAAATAAGAATGTTTTTAGTAACTGAATGATGGTTTCTGCTCTAGGCGAAATTATAACCTATGGAGCTCAAAAACGACTTGGAATCGTTAAAATATTTGCAACTTCTAAGAAAACTTGAAACGTATTATCTGAAGCCTTGTCCTCATGCTCTTAAAAACATTGACATGGTTTTTAATTTTTGCTCTTTTTAAATTTTATAAGCTTAGTTCTTCTCAACTCAAATCACAATATAAAAGAATCTCGAAGAGTCGAGTATTCGTAGTTTCTTTTATACACTAAAAGTCAACAGCCACATCTTCCTATTAAACTTAAAAATGATTAATATTTTATTACTTCACTTTCGATATTATCAAGCACTTAAATAATGCTTACGCTATATAAATATACACTAAATGTAAGAAATAAATATCAAATATACAAACTTGCTTTAAAAACAACCGTCAAAAAATTAATCGCTTATAAAAAGTTTGATTTGTCTCGCAAGAATACACCTTCCTAAACAACACGTGCGCCACGATATAAATTTACTCTGTCACTTTGACTTCGCACATTTAAAATAATAAGTTATTTATTCGTTTCTTTGAAGTTGAATTGACTCCAACACAAACTAAAAACAGCAGAATTAACAAACATATATTTTAACAACTCTTTCTCCGTGCAAATAACTTTATTAAACTATTGTTTTAAAATGTAAATATAAATAAGCATGGATGTGAGTTTTCTTCAGCAACACATTCCAAATTTAATTTTAAAATAAAAAGATATATATTAGGTTATTTTCAAGTTTTTTCTAACATTTGTCGTTAAAAACAAAAATAAATAATGGACTCTTTGTGCTGCGCCAACCATGATTATAAAAAACAGGTTTTTAATGTTATAAGTTCCATAAACTTGGGAGTGGGGAAGGGTGTCTTGAAACATCAGAAGAGAAATCCGTGATCAATATTGCACTGAAATGCTGAAAATTCCTGTGCCTAAGGGCTCTAGCACTGACTATTACAAGCACGCCCCCCTTGGCACAGCAGCATTCTGTAGACTTAAATGAGAGAAATAGGATTTCTTTAAATATATGCCACACTAATATACAAAATTTAATATATCTGTAAGTACTAACTTACTCTAATCTAGCAAAAATCAACAATTCTTTTTAATTCTTAAATTCCTGCCTATTTGTTTGCAAAAAACTTCGAAGTTATTTGCTTTACTCTTTTCGATTAACACATATGTACAACAATGTGATTAATACATAACTGCATTCCAATGTTATATTTATTAAACCTCAAAAAATATTTAAATCAGAAATAATAAAAACACTATTTCAACATTATATATGTTAAATTGGACTATATTCTGAATAGTTCTTATGCATAAAAATATTTTACTCAATTATGTTGTAATATTATTCATCTAAAATACTGAATTGCTATTTAAAATTTTGAAATTTACTTATTTCAGTCAATTATAACAATCTATCAGGTGTCTAAATAATTGTACATATATATATGCATGTGTGTGTGTATTATTTAAATTACTTCTTTGAAGTTTAATAGATTATTTACAAGTAACTTCTTGTTCTTAGAATAGGCCCGACATGGCCAAGCGTGTTAAGGTGTGCGACTCGTAATCTGAGGGTCACGGGTTTGCATCCCTATCGCGCCAAACAAGCTCGCCCTTTCAGTCGTGGGGGAGTTATAATGTGACAGTCAATCCCACTATTCGTTGGTAAAAGAGTAGCCTAAGAGTTGGCGGTGGGTGGTGATGACTAGCTGCCTTCCCTCTAGTCTTACACTGCTAAATTAGGGACGGCTAGCACAGATAGCCCTCGAGTAGCTATGTGCGAAATTCTAAAAAACAAACAAACAAGCTCTTAGAATTTACCTCTTTTACTTTAAAAACTCCCAAGTTACACTATTTACGTAGTTATAATTTTACCCACTAGATGCCAGCAGTAAAAAAAAATAGGTAAAGCTGTTGTCCAATTTTAACACTTTATCAGTTTAATTGTATGTTTTTTTCGATAATCATTCTGCTACTAACAATGGCTGACTTTGAGAAGAAAAAAATATTTTTTATCGTTAGAAATGAATCGTTAAACGGGTTGGCAATGTTGTACAGCAAAATATTTCACACATTATTTTAAAATAGTTTTTACAATCAATCTTCTGCACCATTGGTGACGTGAAATATTTGCAAACATTTGCAATGCGTTAGTTAAATATTCACTCAAAATCGTGCTTTCTTTATTCCTTTACTTTATTTATTACAACTCAGGCTTTCAATTTCTTTAACACTTACTTACAAACGAATAATCGAGCAGAAAGTATAAATTTTTGCTTTTTGATACAAAATATTCAGATAAACTAAATTAAGGCCTGGCATGGCCAATCGCGTAAGGCGTGCGACTCGTAATCCGAGGGTCGCGGGTTCGCGCCCGCGTCGCGCTAAACATGCTCGCCCTCCCAGCCGTGGGGGTGTATAATGTGAGGGTCAATCCCACTTTTCGCTGGTAAAAGAGCAGCCCAAGAGTTGGCGGTGGGTGGTGATGACTAGATGCCTTCCCTCTAGTCTTACACTGCTAAATTAGGGACGGCTAGCACGGATAGCCCTTGAGTAGCTTTGTGCGAAATTCCAAAACAAACAAACAATAAACTAAATTAGCATTTGTTATTTTATTTTTCGAATACAGTGATTTTATGTATGATTATGCATTAAATAATATATAGACTTAATACAGTTTTTATCCTTTTATATAATGGATGGTGTTTGTTTATTATCAAAACCCGTGGACTCAACTAGAGAATTTTAATCTTAGTCTAGGTTTATTTTTAAAAGATTGAACATAAAGTTATTTTAGATAGAAGAAGAGTGCGTGTTTTCTTACAGTAAAGCCACATTGGGCTATCTGCTAAATCCACCGAATCCCTAATTTTAGGGTTGTAAATCCGTAGACGTACCGCTGTACCAGCATGGAACTAGAAAAAGCGAGGTAAAAAATAAAAGTTTTTTTTATCAATGTTTTACAACATTTAAGGTACTAAACACAGTACTATTTGTGTTTGTAAACCAAATATAGAAACAAATAGGTAAATGTCTTCCCCTGGTGGGACGGCAGCAAATTTAGTGACCTATAGCGCTATAATCCTAGTTACGTGTTTATTTCAGTGTTTATTTTTCAACTTACAAACTAGCAATATTAATACATTTGGAAATTTACATTTCTAGATTGATTATTTGCTTTTGAATTTGTTGCACCAGGACTATCTGCGTTAATTGTCTTTAATTATGAAGTGATAGGTACTCCCTGCTAACTCTTGCGTCTCTTGAACAACAAAAAGGAGAATTAAGCGTTGCATTATAATGTCCTCATGGCCAAAAGGACGGACACATTCTACGATGGTATTCAAACCCGTCAGATTGAGATTTGAGTGCCATAACCATCAAACTGTGGCGGACCACTATATTGCAGTACTTATTTTTGTTTTTGTCACCTATAAAGATTGTGAAATTTTATAAAATAAAAAATATACTATTGACTAGAAAAGAAAATGATAGAAAGTGCTAATCATTTTTGAACTGACATTTGCATAAATTGACTCAGTGGGTGTTTAACATGCAAAACTGTACTATATTTTCTCTTAGCAGTTGCAGGAAATATCCTTAACTTGCATCTTATCTTATCTTATCCTATCTTATCAGTTCACCGTTGAAACTGTTGTGATTGAAAACGTAATGGAAAATGGTGTGATGAAACAGTGAATTCCAGTTAATTTCTGACACGTGTATGCACATTAAAGTAAAAAGATTCACAACATACATCCTCCTAACTCTTGTTTACAAGTATTCTATAGCTACATTAATGTTAAGTGTGTTAGCTTATAGCAAAGCCAAGTCGGATTATTTGCTGTATCCACCGAGGGGAATTGAACCCTGATTTTAGGGTTGTAAATCAAAAGACTTACCACTGTCCCAGCGTGGGACACAAATGGAGAAAAATACCCGTGAAATATTAAACATTAAATCACACAGGTTTGAAACAAAAATTAATAACAAATAAACTAATATATATAATGAAAAAAAAAAGATAGGAAAGAATGGTATTTCTTTATCCGGTTAGCTTCTACAGACAAAAGAAGGATAAATTTAACTGCCAAGCCAAGTATAGACGTGACCAAACTATATTACTTGAAAAGCCGTAAAGAGCAATCCTTAACAACTGTTTAAAAGCCTCATAAAATATATGCCATCGTCACTTTAAAACGTTGCTTTAAATAATGCCCATTTCTTGGAAGCTATAATCTTCTTGGATACAACAGGTTAAAGGTTCTAAAAACCATTATTTGGGAACTATGTTACTTCCTCGGCAAAACACTCAACAAGTCACAGTAATTACTTTTTAACCAGAAAATTAGGTCAATAAACATTTATGTTTTAACCTTAGCAACTAGGTTAGTCAAGAGGAAGAGATACGCTTACCAATCCTGTTCTATACTTATAATTTCTTTGTTCATTAAATTTGTTACAATTTTATTTCTATTTTTTACATATTATTTGACTCAACTACTTAAGAATGGAATTTGTTTTATTCAGAACCGTTTAGTTCAGGTGACTATAACGATAGAAAATTTTCTGTTAACTTATCCTGTGTTTTAAATGAGGTATTACATCTTAGACAATCTTGTAGAGAATACCTATTCGTTAAATGGCACAGAAATGTGATATACAACTTATTATAGTTCTGTACTTAATAAACTGATAAAAATAAGAACGTTTATTACCAATATTTACACATTGTATTAAAATGTGTATATGATGAAACAGATAAAGGTGTAATCTTAATGTTTATGGTAAATTGTTTACGACTAATAAATATTGTGCTGAACAGATATGTCACCTGCTGGGACATCAGTAAGTTTTCAGATTTAAAGTGCTAAAATAAGTGTTCCATTTCCTTCGGTGTATACAGCAGATTTCACTTTGTGGATATCCTAAAATAAAATATACACACGCTAAACTGCTCCAATTTGCTGTCGGAAATGATGTCATTATGTTAGGCCAAATCTGCAAAATGCCATTGTATGTCTTTTATTCAATATTCCAAATATATAATGATTTATGTATATATATATATATATATATATTTATTTATCATTCCACCCTTTCTATGATGTCAGATGTTTTCCTTAAGACTTGTTGAAGGATGTTTTGTTTTGTTTTTTGAATTAAGCACAAAGCAACACAATGGGCTATCTGTGCTCTATCCACCACGGGTATCGAAACCCGGTTTTTAGCGTGTAAGTCCGCAGACATACCGCTGAGCCACTGGGGGGCAGCAAAACGTACATAACTAAAATTAATAAAACGCTACATGCTGGACAATATTTAGCGTATCTTGGAACGATAAGGACTGTGTAAAAATACTTTAGTTGAAATATATGATTAAAAAGTAATATCCATTTCTAGAACCAGATAAAATCAAATGTTGAATATGTTATAAACAAAGTCTTATATTTGAACACCTTTTTCTCACATAAACAAATAACATTCTTTCAGCGTTGTATAACACTAGCAAATACTCAAAACAAAACGAAAACTGAAGATGCTCAGCCACTTTTTATATGCGGTCTTGGCCTAATAAACATGTCGGATTGTGGAACCAAATATTTATGGTTCATGTCTCCTTCTTGTAAAAACATTTAAAAAATCGCGCACCACATTTTAGAGCAATGAATATTTTCTAACAGCTACGGCCAAATTCCACTATTCAACTAGAATACCCAGAGAATAGGCGGTAGTTGTTGTTGATTAGGTGCGTTTCCTTATAACCTATCAGAAAATCAAGGATGTCTTGCAAAGATGGCCTTTGCGCGAATATCTAAAACGAAATAGTTTGTGTTTATAGCCTTATTTAGTTATAGCGCCCTTTCTTTTTCTTTTATTAAACTTGATACATTTCACTAGCAGCTTCGATTCACCAGCCTTAAAGGTGACTTTTACAGAAAAAATAAAAGAACTACTCATACTGATCAATATTGCAGATTCACATTTTTTGTAAAAATATGTGCTAATAAATGAAGCATAGAACTTGGTGCAGAAAGAGCCCTTTCCGAGCGGCAATCCGAACGTTTTAGTTTTTACGTTTGCCGCTAGGATACGTACTGTAACGTAATAGATGCCAAACAAACCGCCAACGCGTTGAATGTAAATAAACATGGAAAATGCATACGGAGAAATAGAGGCGTAGTCTGTTTTGACTTTGTGTTCTGAACAGTGTCGAATAGCGCTATATCAAGTTGAACCTACTCTGAACGAACCTAGAACTTTTGACAGATCTGACAAGTTCTAGTGATGAGGACAGTTTCACGAGCGAGAGTAGAGGAACTGTGAGTGATACTGATAACGCCCAGTCCGGTTGCGAGTCGCTCATACCTCCAATGAAAAAATGGTAAACCTAAGTCATGACAACAAATATGGTCTGTATTATTTCACGTGCAATTTTAAGCATCTCGAAACCTGTCTGGTGTTTATAAACTATTGGTATCACAGACTGGGTTTTATTTGTTTATACTTTGTCGACTCTGGTAACTAATACTCGGCCCTTCGACAACCGTTGTACCGGGTATTTATGACTCGTAACAAAATGAATTTCAAATATACCTCATAATTCTGTCTCTAAAATCAAACTTGTTGTAGCAATTTGAAGAGTTAATTTATCTTGTAATGTTAAATTTGAAAAATGGAATTCTTCAAACATTTCCATGTTTAAAAATGATACAAAAGCATCTACAGAATGATCTATAAACGTTTAAACTTGGAATATACTCTATTTGGGATAGATTTATCCACTGTCTAGACTAGGAAATCAAGGTTTCACTGACTTTCATGTGCCACAAATGCAAAACACGATCATGAATGTGAAATGTGTATGTCTAGTTACGTTCTTCAAAAACTTGTACTTTTTAAATTATTATATCATACTAGTTATTGTTTATCGCTTTATACTGCGCACGTACCTTTAAGTTTGTTCTTTTCTTGATGGCAAGGGATGGCTTAAGGGGGTTTGAACCTGTACGCTGCAGACTGAGATCATTCCTGAGCTCTACACGGGAAAAGATGGTGGGGACGATCCTATCTACTGCCGATAGTTTTTTTTAGAATCATCCTGCTTGGCTTGAAACTCACGGAATCCAAACCAGTGGGAATCGACACAAAACATAAGCGTTCAAAAAGATCTTGACAAAGCTTTGCACGGTGTGAAGAAGTCCAGTTCTTCCTATTGACCATCCGCACCCACTGTCGCTACCTTGTCGGTTCCTTCTCCTTGCACGGAAACGAAAAGAAGCCGAACCATTTTTACAACCATAAGCAACGCAGTAAACCATGTCATCATAAAACAAATATAAAGTAGCAATATCAAGACAAAAAAATAGTCTCACAAAGTATGTAATCCGAGAAAAGCCCCGATAGATTTACATAAAATACCAGCACTGAAAGGAACACAGTAGTCGGGGCGCAACAAGGAGTGTTTGACAACTGTTACGTCATAGTTGTAAAACGTCACGGAAACAGCCGAATGACCGAGAGGAACTTGTGTTCGAGGACCCGCATATTTTGTTTCATTTTTTAACTCAAAAATTAAAGTGTTTAAAAATATGGCAACCACACAGGAATCATACCTAACCAAAGTACAGTTTTTAAGGCAATTATTAAATGTGTTGAAAATTCACCTTTAAAAATCGTTCGAACGAAATGTCTTCTTAAAGAAGCATTGCTGCTTATTTGAAGAAAAGTAACACATCGAAACACGTTTACCTGATAATTAATATGTTTATTACTTACATATCCGATAATTCATACTTATCACAAACTGTATTTAAAGCGCAGGTCAAAAATACGAATTCCAAAGTTCGATTACGCAAGTTCCTTAACTACATAAATACATCTAGAAACAATAACGTTACCAGTTTACAATCTTCAACAAATTTTCGTTTAGGATAGTATCGGGTTGGTGATTTCATTACTTTCGTTTCTTCAAACCTTTTCTTCTTCTTCCAGTATCTCTTAATAAAAAACAAACAAAAAGACGTTGTATTCTTGATACCTATTTTCCTTAAGTTTTAAGCCAGAGCCAATCACGCACTTTCAACTGGGTACTTCTTCTTAAATCAACCTTTTTCACAATATATATTTCCCATTTCTGTAACAGTAAAACATCCTTCACTACTTTGTTTGTGGTCTGGTGTGATCAGGCCCAGCACGTCCAGGTGGTTAATCTGAAGGTCACGGGTTCGGATCTCCGTAACACCGAATATGCTTGCCTTTTCAGCCGGGAGGCGTTATAATGTGAAATTTGTAGTAGTTGTTGTTGGTTTGAATTAAGCACAAAGCTACACAAAAGGCTATCTGTGCTCTGGTCACCACATGTATCGAAACCCGGTTTTTAGCGTTGTAATTCCGCAGACATACCGCTGAGCCACTGGGGGGCATTCGTTCATCAAAGAGTAGCCTAAGAGTTGGCAGTGAGTGGTGATAACTAGCTGCCTTCCCTCTAGTCTTACATTGCGAAATTAGGGACGCCTAGCGCAAATAGTTCTCGTGCAGCTTTACGCGAAATTCAAAAAACAAAAAGAAAACAAATAGTTTAAAATTAGGGATAGCAAGCATAGATAGTCTTTTTGCAATTTTGTTCAGATATCTAAAAGAAACCATCATATTTCACTGTTTTATGTGAATAGTTTTGTTACAGATTTTCATAGTAACATTTCTCAATCAAAATCTCCAATTGAATTTCAAAAAAACTGAACGTGTGTTTTATTGGTTCACAATGCACGTGCCATTCGTTCTTGCAGCTATTATAATTCTTTGTAAAATTCAAACTTGATTACGATATTCATAGTTATTACAACAAATAAATCAATGTAACAAAAACTTCCACTTACAATGAAAGGGCAAAACTTGAGTTTCGGCTGTATGAAAAAAAAATATACATCTGGCAAAAAATAAATTTAAGAAAGCGTCAAGTAACCAGCCTGCCAAGTTGGGTATAGAGGCCAGTATGTTGGGTTGGAGATCGAAAGGTCTAGGATGGGAAAGAAAATAGGTTTTCAGAACTAGGGGTACGTACGAAAATCGAGGTTAGGTGGGAGGCGTGGTTTGGGATATAAAAAATAAACAAAAAGTCCTAGTTTTTTGTGAAGTAAAATTTATGTTGGATTTGCTCCTCAGTGGAAAATCGGTGTATGTTTAACACTAGAAACTAGGCTTCAGTACTATTGGTGGGCAGAATACCGATAGCCCATTGTGTAGCTTTGTGCTTAATTACAAACAAACATACAAACATATTAAACTTGAGAAATAAATGTTCCTATAACCACTTTGAAAATGTAATAGTTATTGAAGAATTTGGCCCGGCATGGACAGGTGGTTATAGTACTCGACTCGTAATCTTTTAGTTGTGACGGTCAATCCCATTATTCATTGAAAAAAGAGTATCCCAAGAGTTGGTGGTAGGTTGAGATGGCTAGCTGCCTTCTCTCTAGTCTTACACTGCTAAATTAGGGACAACTAGAGCAGATAGCCCTCGAGTAGCTTTGCGCGAAATTCGAATTAAACCAAACAAACCAAACCAATTGAAGAATTTCAGGCGTCTGTATACAAATATTCATATAGATAGTAATAAATAAGCTTCTCTTATGAATACAGCTATTACACTTGCATCGTAAGCTTTGAGCTTGAATGAACAGATCAACGCTACCTTAAGTACTATTTATTTCCAAGAAATGATTTGTCAAATAAAAAGTGGAACAGCACACAATATGTCAGAGAATGCTGTTAACTTCGGCCTTCAGGAACCAGGGGCAAGGCGTACCATCATATTTTCATTCCTGGTCTGAGATTCGAGTCGTGAGGTCACTGAACACGATTCACACTTTCAGCTGTGAACGCATTATACAAGTGGTAGCAAATTCTTTTATTTGGTACTGAAAAAAAGTCTTCGTGGTGGAGGGATCTGCGAGGTTGGTTGCCTTTCCCTGAGAACTTAAAAAGTAGGTCGACTATATCTGAATTCTATAATCCTCTGACCTGAATGTTTAGCTCACATGCGCATAAGATAGTGTCCAAGTTGAAAACTTCCAATGAAGTTTTCTTTGCTAAGCTATTAGAGAACTGTTACCAAGGTAATTTGAGAAATTTATTCTTTCTTACAAGAAAGAATCTTCAATAGCCGTTGTACTTGAAATTCTTTTAGGCAGAATTGGATTAAATTAATCTATCAGACCATTTTCTCTCTTTTTATGAGTAATATTTTTGTGCGACAACAGCAACAAAATTGAGGCGCCAATATAACCGATTCGATTTTATTACTTATCAAGATCTCTTCTTGATTACCTGCAAACTGAAATTCTTTTAAGCCTCATAAGGTGACGAAGCTACGAAGTAAATTTTGTACTTAAAAAACTCAGAACCATTTTAGAAACCGGTATGTTGCGGCTGACAAGATATTTAATAAAGGCAAAAGTTTTCCGTGTTTTAAATCAAACACGTGCCGACTCGACTAGTTTATTTTGAAGACGCTGTCTTGTGACAAAATGGAAAGATTTTGTTATTGTTGTTTTGAATTAAGCACAAAGCTACACAATGAGCTATCTGTGCTCTAGCCACCACGGGTATCGAAACCCGGATTTTAGCGTGTAAGTCCGCAGACATACCGCTGAGCCACTGGGGGCGGGGCAAATAGAAAGAAAAAGACAAAATCAAAGGGATATTTTTAGGGAAATTCAAATACATACTTAAGAGAATTGGTAGGCTTACAACAGACATTAGTGTTTCAATGGTTTTCTTGCCCCCTACCCGGTGGTTCAGCGAAAATTATGAGGCCTTATAATGCTAAAAACCATGTTTCAATACCTACTGTGGACGTAGGATATATAGTCAATTGAGTAATAATATTAGTAATAATAAAATTTAAAACTTTTAAATATGCCTTAAGATTGTTACACCCAAGTTTCACCTGAGATATTCCAACTTATTTGAAACTTTTTCGATAAGCTTTTATAATGTAAAAATATCCGTAATATAAAGTCATTCACTGTACATTTGCAAGCCTTTGATCCATATAATGACGAAACGATTGGTTGAACATGTATACTTCAAGTAGAAGTTTATTACCGAGTTATTATGATCTGTTTATAATTACGTTTTCAGACCAATGACAGGTACCGTAATTTGGGAGTGGTGTTAGAAGCAGCCTACCCTCTCCTCTCCTAATGTCGCAACTTATGCAATATCGTAAGGTCCTCAACTGAATTTGGGGCTCATACAAAATCATCACTATTTCCCCCTCCCACCTATCAAGTTTTGTGAAATGACACCTTTGTAATGACAACTTTTAAATATTTTGTATTCTTTTCTCCCTCACCAGAGAATTATAAATCAAAGTACATTATCCCCAGCCTAAATCGTAAAAAAATATCAAAGAGTTTGTTTTGAGGAATTTCACACAAAGCTAATTGAGGGCTATTTACGCAAGCCGTCCGTAATTGTTAAATGGTAGACTAGATGGAAGGCAGCTAATTAACAGCACTCATCACTAACTCTTGATCTACTCTTTTACCAACGAAAAATGGGATTGGCCATGACTTTAAAACACTCCCACATTATGTTCGATTGAGATATTCGAGCTCAAGACTCGTAGGTTGCAGGTCGAGAGAATACCCTAATCACCAGGCCATGCTAGGCTATTAGTGGTGTTAAATGATAAGTTTTTGTTAGACTTATTTCAAATTAAATTGGAGTGGTATATTACAAGCATTATATTAAAGTTGAGAATTGGCTACTTCATATTTTAAAACAGTTAAACAGATGTATGTGTGTGTGATAATGATATCAACCAATTATCACAATGTTCCAGTAATTTTATGCTTTGAACTCGAATCTTAATATTCTCAATTACTTGTGTTGGTAAATGCGCTGAAGCGTTGTCTTTTCTTGATTGCACTCGCTTGTATTGAGAGTTTTTTTGTCAGAATATCATTTTAGGACTGGTGTCTTTGGTCCAATAGAATTTTAAAAAATTACCAACCGTTTGTGGATGAACTGTAGTGCATGAACAATTGCCAAACTATTTCAAGAAGAAAAAATGATTTCACTGGAAGACTCAGCATCATACAAGAACATAAATTGCAAGACGATTCATTTCTGGTATTTAAGATTGCGTTTCGCTGCAGCATCTTAACATATTTTTGATGCGTTGTCGTACAACTGGTTGAGCGTATTTAAAACATCGATCTCATTTTTTTTCAAAATATTAAAAAGAGGACAAGCTAGATACTCCTGTGTATAACTACTTACTGGAACAAACTATACGAATCTTTCTGTAACCTGATGAGTCGATTTTCGAACATACCGAAGGATTATAGTGAGATGACCAATAAAACAAAAACCTGGGATAGAATCACGATTAATGACAAATGCTTAGTCTCCTTCATTTCAATGAAAATAGTTTATCTTCTAGTATTTTAGTCACTTCCTCACAAATTGCAGACGATAAATATGAAGCTCTTCTTTGGTTTTTATAACGAGCAAGAAGATTGCTAAGAAAAGGGTCAAACTGAGAAATCAAATTTAAAATATCCAGTTAATATCATTTGAGTTGAGTCTTTCGCTCCCTTCATGAAAACCTAGTCCTTAAGTTGCTGGAAACTGTACTGTTGACACAATCGACACAACGTGCTTTAAAACTTTCTGTCAATATTCTTTTTCTTTTCGAAATCATACATCCATACCTGCTTCTATTCGTCATTTGTAGAACGCAAATGAGGACCAATCTCATCTTTTAATGTTGATAGAGCAGAAGTGGTTACGCGTGAAACTACAAAATTCCACAAATTAGGCATCTGTTTGACTTTTTCTTTTTGCATTCGCTTTTTCTCTTCGACCTTTTTATGCTTTGCAGCACCACTTTCATATTGTTTCTTGCTTTCTACCAGTATTTGATTTATTTTATTAACACGATTATCAACTCATTTGTCTTCCGCTGGGACCGAATTAAATCTTCGGAATTCATTTCCCCTCGGTGGACAGAATCGATAGATCGATGTGGCTTTGCTATAAAAAAAAAGCACACACCTTAACACATTCTATCACATGTTTAAGATTTACATTTTCTAACAGAACTTGTACTGCTGTTATTAAGCGTAATTATATACAAAGAGCCATTTGTGATCTGCTCGGTATCGAAACCAGGTTTCTAGTATTATAAATCTGCAGACATACTATTGTAGACAGACAGTATGCAGACATATCAAAATGCCTTTATATTATTTAATGAAATAACTGCACACAAACACATTAGAATTTTTTAATAAATAAAGAAGTGCAGGAAAACAATCTGTAATATCTTAAAATTTCCACTAAAGCAGCAAAAATGAATAAAACATGTTTAGTTGTTGAGTTTTAAAAATCTTACTTAGAAATATAAACACACAATTTTTATGTAAATAACTTGTAAAAAACGCTAATTAAAATGAATAAATTTAATTTTTATGTGTGTTTTCTGACAGCAAAGTCACATCGGGCGATCTGCCAAGTCCACCGAAGGGAATCGAACCTCTGAGTTGAGCGTTGTAAATTCGTATACATTCCGCTGTGGCAGGGGGGTACTAATTTTAATAAAAAATAACATTTACAACTTTGATGTTCGACATACAAATATAGTTGCCATAATTTAAATATCACAAACTCCAAAATAAAATAATATATGTTTGTTTTTGTGAAAAAAGCCTGGCATTGCCAGATGGTTAAGGCACTCGACTCGATTTATTATTATTCTCGTAGTGTTTCTTTCATTTTCTCTATTATGAGTTTTGTTATAATGGATATTTTCTCGGCAACTATGGCCCGGCATGTCCAGATGGTTTAAGGTTTTCGACTTGTAATCTGAAGGGTGCAGGTTTAAATCACCATCACACTAAATATGTTCACCATTTCTCTCGTGTGGGCCTTATAAAGTTACGATCAATCCCACTATTCGTTGGTAAAAAAGTAGCCCAAGAGTTGGCAGTAGATAGTGTTGACTAGCTGCCTTTTCTTTAGTCTATATTTAGGACGTCTAGCACAGATAGCCCTCGTGTAGCTTTGGACAAAATTCCAAAACCAAACTTTGCTGAAAAGTTTTTAATATATTACAACAAAAATCTTCAAATATTTGATTCTAAAATCGTATCTTATTACTTTTACGATGCTGTTTTGAATTAAGCACAAAGCTACTCAGTGAGCTATCTGTGCTCTTCCCACCCCGGGTATCGAAACCCGGTTTTTTAGCGTTGTAAGTCTGTAGACATACTGCTGAGCCACTGGGGAGCAAAAAAAGCAAGCATGTTTTGTGTGACGGGAATTCGAACCCGCGACCCTCAGATTACGAATCGAATACATCAACCACCTGGCCATGGCGAGCCGCGAAAACATCTTACTTTCACGAAAAAACATTTATCAAAAAGCTTTAGCCTTTTAATAAGCTATGGTTTATTGTATAACATAAATTGCACATAAATAAGAGGAGGGTAACTAGATATAAGTAATTATTTAAATATCGTACATCTGAGATAGAGGTAAGACGCCTTTTGGCTCCAGTCTAGTTAGCCCTTGAGTTAATGCAGAACTGTCCATGCAATATAGTTATACGTATTATAAAGGATTTATTAAAATTCATGACTACAGCAACCCTATCCATCAATAAAGATATCAACTCTTTTATTTCGTGCTTTGATAATAGTGGTAGACAGTTTGTACTTGTGAGACGGATTAATTGAACAAAGATTTGATGCTACGTGTGGTTTCGTTTCCATTTATCGGAGAGAGGGGGTCGATACTGATCACCTTTTAGCTAATTTGTGGAGAAAAGCCAAACTAATATAGTTTCCACTTTTCAATTAACTTACCCAAGTGAAACGACCGAACAGATGAAATTTGAAGTCAAATTTTTATTTATGCATTTTAAGAAGCACATTATTGGCCTTTTGGTCAGTATCAGTCATTTTATCCAATAGGTTCATATATCTCCAGAAATATCCAAATATAAGATATTATTAAAAAGAAAAAAAAGTGCTACTTTGTTAACGTAATGGTGAAAAATGATTAAAGTTGTTTTAGGCTTAACAAAAGGCGTTTGAAACGTAATGTTTCATTGTGCTTAAGTAAGGCGTGATTTTTCAATCGCTTCTCCTTTCATATGTTGGCTATACAGAATCTTTTATCTTTTATTGCATCTGTGAAAATGATAATAAATAACCTGATACCAACAAAAACTCATAAACAATGTAATTTTTTATTTATTGGTTAAGTAGTTTATTAACATTAACAAAACAATTTCATGAATAAGACATATGGAGAAATATATTCGGATAAACACTTTTAACAGTTGTTTTTTGTCTGAAACTTCGTAAATATCGTATAGTCTTTTTATAGGATCATTTTTAATCATATCTTTAACCACAACAATTTACAATGAAGGATCAGTGCATATATTATTTACATAAAACTCCTGCAGAGTTTATATTTATTTGTTCATTTGCTTCTGAAATAGCGCCACCAGTCTTTGAAAAATCCCGTTAACTTACCTGTTTAATATATTTCTCATTGCTTCATTTCTAGTTCCCAATTTGAGAATGAAAATACTTTTTAAATCGTTTTCTAAACTATGTTTATATTTTGATTTCTATTAATTTGCAATAATTGTGAAAGAATCAATAGTTTTTGAAAACTCTCGTCCAGTGAAAAGAAATTAAGTTTGAGTGCTTGTACCCACTGTTAGGTTTTTGCTATTGAGTAAATTATTTCCTCCCTTAATTTAAATTATGATTTGTTTAATAATAAAAAATAACAATTTTCATATTGCCTCTCAAATGTCACTTGAAGGCTTTTAAAACCCAACTTTGACAGTAGAAGCAAACAAATTTGAATTCTACCTACTATGTGAAGATTAAAAACCATCGTATCTCCCTTAATTTACATCGCTATAACTTAAACTAAATAAGACAAATATTTAAAAGAAAAATGTTTTAACTTCCACGAGCATTTCTGTGGTTTTGGTAAAGTAACTCAAGCCTACAACTTAAATACTACAACATTAACGTACAGTACATTCTCCTTACATTTTGCAGACAACACTTTAGGAACATAATATAACTTATAAGGAGTTATGATGGTATTCAGAAATATCAAAGAACGTTTCATGGCACGTACAGGTCTAGTGTTAAAAACTATGATCTGAAGGTTGTTGAACTACAAGAAATTAACACCTCACCAATGATCGCGTATAGATCCTCAAAATAAACCTCTGACTTAAATCCCTCTGTTTTGATGAATTAACAAATTCATATTTGTTTTCATTACTATTTATAACAACGCTAAGTTGCAACTTAACACGAAATTTATCTTCTAACAATACGAGAAAAGCCTTGAAATCATTTATCAGTTGTTATCATCTGTAATGGACACAAAAGTTAAGTTTTCATCATGTCCCAATACTTGTGACTTTGCATTATTATTTTTCACATAAACTTAGGACGTAATGAAAAATATTATAATATTACTGATAAAAGTTATTGTAACATTTGTTTTAAAAAATTAAAATTCGGTAAACGAAATTTACCCTCATACATTTTTACGGTTGTTTCAAGACAGTTTTATATCTTATTTCACTGTTGAACACTTTAAGGATCCACTGTGCAAATTCTATGATAAATAAACTAAAACATGTATTTTCCTCCTTGACATTTGTTCTGTTTGCTTTTACGTATAAAACTGATGGTACATATTTTCAACATCAGACAACTGTCATATAACTATTACACATAAACAATTCGGTGCAGACTGCAAATTTTAACTAAAACCTAATTTCCTGTTACTGAATTTGAATTTTTAAATTAAAACTGTATGATACAACTTGAGAAAGAGTAAAAAGGTGAAACTAAACTGGAAGATCTATTAAACGTAATTACTACAAAAATATTGATCTAATTTACTGTAAAAAAAAACAATATTAAGTTATCCGATATTAGTTGATCATTCACTCTTTGATCGTTTAAGAAAACTATACATTAAACAGTAAGTACTCAGTATTATAAGTACAGTTATTTTTGGTTTCACTGGCCGAGCAGCACCAACACAAGAATAATCTAAAAATTGTTAAAAACTATGCAACGTGTAAGTCAGTAGTGATTAATATCTTACAACCGCACGTCCTTTTCCTAATAGTGTCCCTGTAATAAGCACAATCGATTTCTGTAAAAAGAGAACGTGGATTTGACCTTAACACAGTTGGATCATCAAAATGATAAATACAGTTGTAAAAAATGAAAGACTTTAAAGTGACTATAACGTTCCAAACTTTAAAACTTCCGCTGGAATGCAGGTTGTTCTGGACATTCTTCCAGTTGATGGCTATTCTGACCAAGCGAAAGTCGGTCACTTGGAGTCAGACTTTTTTCAAAAATAATGTGGCCCACACAGACAATTCCAAGCTTGTTATTCATCTCACCCATATAAAACTTCTTTAGTTAAAGCCAAATACTTTATGATTTTCCTGTAACATTACATGGTAGTGTTTAAGAAACATTTAAAGATTTTAACTAGTATTTAAGTTGCACAATCTCGAAATAATCCTCTCACATTGTTAAAACATAAAGGGTGTTTTTGTTTGTTTAGGTAACCGACGAATGTTTTCGCCGAAGGCACGCCAGAACAACAGCAACTGTTATGCCTACAACAAGAATAATACTGATTGCCATGATACCCATAACCAATGCCCTCTTGCGGCGTTTACGAAGAAATTCCTTGTGATAAAACATTTCCCATCTTCCAACACTCCATGGATATGGTCCAGTCATTTCATCCATCTATGCAAAAAGAAAGGTATTTTAAGTAACTAATAATATGATTAAACTATTTTACACTTAATCCTAATGCCAGATGTATTACAGAAATAACATATGACGATTTCGAAAATCCCTTTGTAAACTTATATTATCTGATTACATCATTGAGGTGGTAAAAAAATGAATACTTTTATGCGAATACTTTATAAAAAACCCATAGTGATTCAGTGGCAAGTCTGCGAGATTAAAATCCACAAATTTAGATTTCAGTACCCTTGATTGGCAGAGCACAGATAGCCCATCTTTGTCTCTTTGTGCTTCATAACAAACAAGTAGATTAAATTTATAAAAAAGTGCTTTTCTCTTGTTTAAAAACTATTAATATGCATAATACATTGTTTTCTATAAGATACTTATTTCTATTACTATTTAATAAATGTTGTGCTCTTTTTGTCATTTAAGGTGATGCATTTTATCTAACACAGTTCGTAACTTTAAACTATGGACTAAATACCGGAAACAGGTCTTAAAATATTATAGCTCGTTGATTTTCAATCTTGCACAAAGTTATATAAAAACTCGCACATTATCAGGAATAAACAAACCTGAACATTCTTCTTCAAAAACAAGCAGTGTTCTTCATTATGTAATGAATACATTGGTGTCCAACAGAACCATGTTCTGGTATCGATTGTTACATAAGGTGTATTTTATACAGTTACCCACAGAAAAAGCAAAAACGATAAATTCAAGGATGCAAATTCTAATTTCTTTGGAAAATACAGCATATACACTACTGTGCGAAAGTGTTAGGACAAGATAACATTTTGTGAACCTGACGATGACCGAAGAAGGTCGAAACGTTGTTCGCTCTTCTATGTAAAATATTTTCTCAACCCAAACGAGCCGTTTTTGCATATAAAGATAACATTTCATCATTCTTCTAATTTTATTGGACTAATTCGTTCATGCCATTACAGAATGCAACTCAATACTATGGTAATGCTTCACTGATTACAGAATGTAACTCAATACTATGGTAATGCTTCACTGATTCTCATTGGCAATTGATTGAGCAAGGTTAAAATACACATCATTCTTTAGAATTCCCACATACTTGTACCAAGGACATGTTACAGTGGTTCTGGTTGAATGAACATATTGATCAAATGTAGAGTCATAAATAACTGTTATGGTATCACATACAGTGTCTTAACTATATAGAAAGGAGGTAGCATACAGTACTAGTTTATGTTAAAAGAAACCAACTCAGTAGCACTTCAAAAGTAAACACTGATAAAAAGTGGTATTTCACACCATATATATATATATATATTATGTTTTTTGTTATGCCACAATCCAAAAAGCGTAGAGAATTATTGATAGGTAAGAGAGTTCGCATAAAAACTTGATGCGATGCTGGTTGGACTTTCCAAGAAATTTCTATAGACTTGAGAAGCTCCCCAAACACAGTCAAGTGTACTCTAGATTATGAAACTTAGAAGTGTAAATTTGAAAATAGAAAACGAAAAAGTAGAACACCTAAATTCAGTTTTACTGATGTTAAGTATTTTTGTTTATGCAGCTTTCGGGACAGAAGGAAGACTAACAACGATCTAAGCATGAGACAAACTACCATGAACCCAGTGAAAGAAGTGTCCAGATCTACAGTATCAAGAAGACTAAATGAAAACGGAATGTTTGGTCATGTAGCATTCAAAAACACTTTATTTTGATCTCCAAATATTGTCAAGTGCTTAAATTTGCTAAAAAGTACAAAACTTGACTTTTGATTATTTGAAAGGGGTAGTATGGATAGATAAGTCAAAGTTTTAAATATCTGGTTGAAAGGGTAGGTTGTACATCAACGAAAAAGACGGTGGATTATACCTACCTCGATGCAAAGTACCCACTATGAAGCACAGAGAGGCAGTGTTATGGTGTTTTTCTGTTCAGGGGACAGGAGGTATTTGCAAATTACATGGAATAGTGAATCAGTGCAAATACCATCGGATACTGATCCTTGATGGTATACCCAGTGATTTGCGAATTATTGGTTAAGGATTAAACTACCAAGAAGATAATGACCTTTAACATTCATCCAGCCTATGAAAAAATTACATAGTTAAGAAAGAAGCTGCTGGAGCCATTTAAATGATGCAATGCCCTCACAGGGCCCCGATCTCAGCCCAGTTGAGCAGATCTAGGATTTGATAGGAAAAAAAATTGGATAGGACAAAATTTGGCAAATGAAAAGTTCTTCCAAAGAAAATTTATGGGAGTTTATTAGAGACATTTGGAGTAAATTCCCAAATGACATTGATTAAAATATGTTGAAACAATGCCTGAAAGACTGTCTGCAATTATTAAAGCAAAAAGGGGGAAACACAAAATATTTACTATTTGCTGAAGTCAAGTACTTCCACTGAGTTTCTGTTGTACTAAATACAAAGATTAATAATATTTTGATGTTTCACCTGTGATTTACCTTCCACTGTTATTTAAAATTAGCTTAAAGTATATTTTGTTACTTAGTCTTAACACTTTTGCACAGTACTCTGTTTATAATTTTTTATTAGACTTTTGAAAAAAAAATTACTCTTTCGATCATAAAGCTAAAATAGTTAAAAGTAGTTAAAACTAAAACTAGTTTAAGAAAGATTGACCTTTACTAATCCGGTGCATACTTTTAATTGCTTAACCCTTTTTGTTTGTTTGTAGTTAAGCTGACTATCTCTGGTCTGCCTACAAAGGGTATCGAAACTCGGTTTGTAGCATTTTAAGTCCGCAGACAAACTACTGTGGCACTAGAGGGCAAACATTTTTTTGAAACTTTATGAATAAAGTAGGAAAATAGTCGTTTATCCTTTCCAACAAGTAAAGAAGTTGGGAAGCGTCAAACATTTTCGTGTTTCATCTAATGGAGTAAGCATGCACCCACAGTTACGGGAGGGTGATCCAAAAGGGGGACTTCAAACAGCCAGAATCATAACTAAAATTATAAGGAACTAAATTTAGGGGCTAAATTACTTTTATGTGAGGGGGTATCTTTTTGTAGTTATGTTTCTGTTTCATTGTTGTACGGTTTGTAAAATGGAAGCGACGTTATTCTTACGTTGTCACCTTTGGTGCTCTGCGTTACCATGTAAATTCTGTTCTAGTTTGTGAGGGAAACGCTTTTCATACAGATTTGCATGTCAGCAGTGCATCTCAGTGTATAATGATTTAACTTTCTACGCGTTTAAGGTTGATAATGAATGTATATGTTTGCAAATTAAACACTATTGAGTTGAAAAATGGTAAAATAACGTACGTTTTTCACATACTTACATCCCTAATTTAGCAGTGTAAGAATAGAGGGAAGACAGCTGATTATAACCTACCCTCGTCAATTCTTAGGCTACTCTTTTATCAATTATAAGTAGGATTGATAGTCACATTATAAAGCCCCCACGGCTAGTAGGGCGAGCATGTTTGGTGTGACGGGGTTTATGCTTCAGACATTAATGTTATTAGTAATATATCTCTCTATTCACTTTAGCATGTTATTTACATGGCCATGTTTTATTTTACTCAGTTTTTGAATATTATACAGATTTTTATGTTGTTTGATCCAATAAACCGTTAGAATCAATTCTGGACACAATAAAGAATAATCAGGAATTTTACAGCTGTTTCACACACGAGGGTTGTAGAAACATTTGTAACACGAACGCACACAGTTGAGATTGCTACATTTATGATTGAAGACAAAACAAATTTGGAAAAGACATGTAATTAAACTATATCTCCCGGGGACAAATGTAGAGATATTTTTCTGAGAAATGAACATATACTGTATCAGCCGCGGTGTTCGACATGGTTGACTCAGAATCGTTCTAATGCTAACGGTAGAGACTTGTATTATATAATTTTTGATTTCTATAAAAATCCTGAACAAACTACGAACGTTATCATCTTCACAGTGAATAATGAGACGCAATCGTTCAGTGTAAAAAATGTAATTCACTATTCTTAGCTTTATCCCTGATTCGTTTGGACAGACCGGAAGTATATGACTATTCGTCCCAATGAGAATGGAGTTGAAAGAATCCATTTTTTATTCTGCTGCTTGTAAGCATAACGTCATTTCCGTTTTACCTATTTCAGAAAACGAGAAACATTTAAATGATCGATTAGCGAATGTGTTTGCCATTTTTCTATCTGTAAATTGTTAAAAGGAGTAATCGGAAAACGGCTTGTTTACCATTTCCGTTTTTGAAAGATGTTCAAAGATATAATAGAAAAACGGCTAGTTACCATTTTCCTTACAAAGTTTCCAGGAATTTACGATATATGTTTAGATTATAGACCCTATTATGCTTATTTCCGAGGGTGACTATTTGTTGAGTTTCGCGCAACCCCACTCGGGGAATATTTGCGTTAGCTGTCCCCAGTTTTCAATTGATAGAAGATAACAGAGCAGTAGTTCACGAAACTCTAGTCTATAGGAAGATTTCAGCCAGTATGCAAAAGGATTGAAAATAAATGTGTATTTTCTAAAAAAATATATAGCTATTAAAGATTATAATTATTTATCTTTCTGGGTGTTCACAAAACAAAGAAACAATTGGTTCGGCATGGCCAGGTGGTTAAGATACTTGACTCGTAATCTGAGTGTCGTGGGTTCTAATCCCCGTCACACCAAACATGCTCGCCCTTTGAGCAGTGAGGACGTTACAATGTGACGGTCAATCCCACTATTCGTAAGTAAAAGAGTAACCCAAGAGTTGGCCGTGAGTGGTAGTGACTAGCTGTTTTCCCTCTTGTTTTACACTGCTAAATTACGGACCGCTAGCGCAGATAGCCCTCGTGTAGCTTTGCGTAAGATTAAAAAACAACAGAAAACTAAAGTATATCGTTACAAAATGTAATACAAGATTACTTCACAAAGTTAATGTTTTCCAGTTGCTCAACGGAAAGTCTGTAGTGGTTGTTTTTAAGAAATTTCAATTCTCAACACGAACAACTTCTAAAATGCACATAGACTAAACGGCCATGTCAAAGACCCTCTAAAATTTAAGTATAACTGTGCCTATTTTTGAATTACTGATTAAAGAAATCTCAAACAGAGAGCATCACCAGCTACCACAAAAGTTTCGTCTCCTCTGAACCGAAGAACGGGAATGACAGAAACTGGTTTGGAGTGTCTTAATCAGCATAATTAGATCTCGAACCTCGGATATTTCGATCCATTGTACAATACGCTAATAATTAGCCTCTTGTAGTCTTTATTGTTTATAGCACATTTCTAGACGTTTATATATAATAATTGAGTATTAAAGTCTACTGTTCTTTGTACTTTATCGATGCACAAACAATAAACAATTGAGGTCTACTTATGGACAGAGAATATTAGGACAGAAGTTTTTTTGTTTTATTTTTCAAATATAATGATCACCTAATAGAAATTATGTATAATTTAAACTAATTTATGCAATCACATAATTGTAACGCAAAATAACGTTTCATAAAGGGCGTCTAGGCCATTGCCAGGTGGGTACTCAATTGAGCGTATCTTGTTTCATTGCACTTTCTGTAAAAGTCCAGAGAGAAAGTATTACAAACCAGTTTACTTTTTTTTTTCAAACTCCAAAACATAAAATAGGGCACAAGAGAAAGAGAGTTAATTAGTATTATTTGTTCTGAATGCTGGCAGCATTCCAGAATCAACAGTTAAAAATGATAAAATTGTCGAGGTACTAAAGGGCATTTTGACTGCAACCAATTGGCCCTCTTTCAAGTGTAGTAAAGACTGGTGAGAGTACGGGGGAGGAAATTGAAAGACTAACAACGATTTTTGTATAAATTGTTCTTTTCCATATAAAATGATGTTTAACATCTGCAAGCAAATTTTTATGAAAACCGAGAATATCAAAAGAAAATCCCAGTTTCTTTATTTTCCACGATAAAATGTTCATTCTTTTGCGCCTATTTGTGGATTACGAAAACACAACACATACCAACTATTTAGAATATTTATAAGCGTGCATACACATGTGGGTCAGAGTTATGGTTCTTAAAGGCAAACGGAACATGAAAGTTAGTAGTGTTGCAATAGTTTCTATTCTTTGAAAATTTTTTTTCATATTCTTCAGTTAAATCTACCGTTAAGTTCCTCCCACTTTATAACGACAGCAAAAGACATTTCTTTTTGCATTATAAGTTTTACAAATTACAAAATTTTTCAAATTAATGGTAGGCTTAATGTAACAAATGATGATTAATAGTCACTACTTGCTGGTCCGGCCTGGCCAAGCGTGTTAAGGCGTGCGACTCGTAATCTGAGAGTCGCGCCAAACATGCTCGCCCTTTCAGCCGTTGATGGCGTTATAATGTGACAGTCAGTCCCAATATTCGTTGGTAAAAGAGTAGCTCACGAGTTGGCGGCGGGTGTGGATGACTAGCTGCCTTCCCTTTTGTCTTACTCTGCTAAATTAGGGACGGCTAGCGCAGAGAGCCGTCGTTTAGCGAAATTAACAAAAATAAAACAATCACTACTTGCTTACTTTTCCAGTACATAAGGTACTCTCGTACATGTAGTGCTTCGTGAAATGCAAACTCTACGTTTAGAAAACTGAAGTAAGAGAAAAACTTGACAACAAAATCAACTCATTGTAACACCCCGAAATCAATCAACAATCTGATATAGTTTCGCTTAACATGCTTTTTATACGTGACATTAAAATTTTCCTATCGTAAAACAAGAATACAAACGTGAAACCGCAACAAAAACGACTCACACAACGACAATGATAACGAGACGAGTTTTGCAAGTTTAATGATGTTAATTTTATTTTGAAAATAATAGACGAAGTGGAATGAGTGTGAACAAAAATAAAAAAGATATACCAGAAAGAGTCAATTTTCTTTCATTTTACTTTTAGGCCCAGCATGACCAGATAGTTAAAGCACTTGACTCGTAATCTGAGAGTCGTAGATGCGAATCCCCATCACACCAAACATGCTCGCCCTTTAAGCCGTGGGGGCGTTATAATGTTACAGTCAATTTCACTATTCGTTGGTAAAAGAGTAACCTAAGAGTTGGTGGTGGGTAGTGATGAGTAGCTGCCTTTTTTGTAGTCCTACACTGCTAAATAAGGGAAGGCTAACACAGGTTGCCTTCGTGTAGCTTTGCGCGACATTTAAAAACAAACGAACAATTTTATTTTAGTTGAGTTGAATGTATCGTGAAGAGACCAAACAAGACATGCAGAAAAAGAATTATAAGATATTCTGAATATATCTCCTTACTTGGAGTCCAAAACGAGAAGTGTAAAGATATATCACTCCGTATAAAGTTAAATTATAATTTATATTTTTTTAATTCTAAAAGGAATCAACACCACACATACCTATCTACTTCTGTGAAAAGTATCTTTACGTTTTGGTTTTTCATATTTAATAACGTCACGTATCTACAAGTTGTTGTAAAGATGCTGAAGTATATCACTAAAAGGGTTAAAAATAATTAAAGCGTATTTTTCAATCTTATATCTCGAGAGAAATGGGTACTTTTAAACTTACCTGACCAGTAGTGAGTGAGGAATCCTGGAAGTCTTGCTTTGTATCAGTGTCCTGCTCTTTAGTGTGTCCTTTGAAGTTTCCATTTAACAACTGTGAAGCACCTCCATTTTTAACAGTATGTACACTTTCATTATGCTCTAAAGAGGATTCCTCTTCTATGGGAGTTCCAGGTCTGATAGGGTTTCCTTGGTGACTTTCAGTGTTCACGAAATGAAAGTTTTGGTCTTCTGCGCTATCCTCTGCAAATGTCACGCGTCTTCTGTGATCAATATCTAAGGCACACGTGCACGAAGAATGTACGGGGTTCCACATTTGACCTCGAAGTGATACTCTTGAAATATCATCTAAACTTTGCGTTCGATAGCTGTTGCCAAATCGACAGTTTTCGCACGTACAAGGAAGAGTAGAAGACCTCCTATAAGGTTGGTGCTGAGTCCCGATTGACCTTGAACTTACATTAGGCATAACATTGTTTTCAATTTTCTCTCGACTGGAATTTTGAGCAGATCCTTCTGGTGAATGCCTGGTTCCCAGGTGATGAGAGCTTTTAATGTGGCTAAATTTGGTGCCTTTAAGGGGGCTTTTAGGTATGTTGTGCCTGTAAGTACTCTTCAGCGATGAATGGCTCTCTCTATGACAGTGTCGACAAAAATTGGTGTTGGTTGCATTCTGGCACTGATCACAGCTTTCTGAACCGTCAGGGCGCATGCGTGTTACAGAATCTTGAACACTCTTGTAGTAATCTTCGTATTTCTTATTGAATCTTTCTGAGCGCCATTGTGAGATACAATTTTTACACAGTTTTGGTGTAAGCCTTTGTCGAAAGAAATGATTTTTGGAAGAGAAGTAATCATCTTCCTGCGATGAATCGACTCGTGTCTGTTGATGGTTAGAGTTGTTCCCTAACAGGACAACTGGGTCAAGACTATCCGTGGATACCTGATCTCCACGAGTGATCCCGCTGCTCTCAGAACTGGACTGGCGATTGGTTTGTGAAGGTACCTGTTGCTTTAGAGGTCCACAGACGGGGCATCCTTCCAAGCAATCGTCTTCGGCTATTTGTGTAATTTTACTCCCATTGTGGTTTCGAGAGTCAGTCTCTGGTTTTTGTTTGGAGATAGCTGACTGGTCTTTATTTAACGAAAGGTCTGGTACCAACCCTTTATTCACAAGCTGGTTGCCTACTTGACTGGTACTAGGCTGATGCTCTTGAATATCGAGTGTGCTTTTCACCTCCGTGTTCGATTTATTAGCTTTGTTCGGTGACTTTTTGTACCTGTGAATTCCTTCAAGTTTCTCATCACTAGGATTTTCAGGTTTGTTTCTGAGAATTCCTCCAGAGTTGCCCTCCTTTTCATGCGAGTTAATTTCTTTAAATTCTTTTTGTAACTTTTTTAATTCCTGTAAAACAGACATACCACTGCTGTCAATATTTCCAATCTTTTTGTTAAAGGAAAATTCATTGTCCTTTATGGAATATTTTTTGTTCGTACTGCTCTGCACTTTTTCAGTAGGAATTTCACGAGCCTTTGGCTCTTGAGATTCTCTTACCTTTTCCAAATAAGCGTGTAAAAAACTCATTACTTTAACTTCCTTATTTGTATTTAGGTTTTCAGTTTTTTCTGTATAAATACTGGATGATGGCAAACTATCCTGGACTTTAGGAAGCACGTTGTTCACACTTGGAGGCTTTGTGCCAACAACACTGATTTTCTCGCTTTCATCTAAACTCTTTATGATAAGTTGTTGAGAATCGAGAATGCAAGAATCACTGTGATCTATCTTAGGTAAAGGATTTTGTATTATTCCGTTATCAGGAAGTTCTTGATTATCACTAGATAAATCTTTTTCGTATTTCTGGCCAGGATTATCAGAGAAACTGCTTCTATTATTTGAATGTCCTACTTGCTCATTTTCTATCTTTGTGAAATCTTCATTAACTTTATTCTGACCAGAAACCAGATTACTTTTATCGCTTTCCAGGATGGAACTTTTATCTTCTTGGAAAGAGTCTTTAGTTTCTAAAGGTGCAAACTCGCTACTAGATACTTCAACTGAGTTGGCGTCAACTTGAAAGTCTTCGGGAAATGGTAAAGAAAGTTTTCGATTTAAAAAATTTGGGGCTGAGTGAACCTCTGCAGAAGTTGTTGTTATTTTATGTAACGAATTCGGGGAGGGTGAACTGGAAGTTGAAATCTCTTTTTCAGGAGCCTTTAGTTTTGACTCAAAATTAGCTTCTTGAACACACTTTTGTTTGTTGTTATCAGATGAAGCCCTAACTGCTAACTCACTGCCTTCTGAATCTTCATAAATAGGATTCACGCGACTGACTGAATAAAACTCTTTAACGTTCGAAGTATTGGAAACATTAGAAGAATAAAGAGGATCTTCAGTAAGAACTGAGGAAGGTTTCTTTCTGTGTTCCTGCCAATGGTTCAGCAAAAGTTTCAACATCACGATGGATAAAAAGTCTTTCTCTCACACGCCTGAAAAATAAATCAACTTATTAAACAAAAAAAAAAACTGCTTTTCATTGTTCAAATTGTACAAAGTGTGAAGAAAAGTGAGCATGGCTGTTTAAATAATGAAATACGAAAAATCAATAGAAGCAGTTACGAGATAAATATGTAATTTGCTTGGAAATTTCTTCTCACTCACGTTATCCGCAATGAGCCAGAAGTTCCTAGACAAAGTAGAGTTGGGACACATTATACAGCAACGTGCATTGCTTGTTATTACCTGGAGGGTTATAGGTTCGAATCCCTACCACGCCTAACATTCTCGCTCTCTCAACCGTGGAGGCGTCATAATGTGACGGTCAATCCTACTATTCATCGTTAAAAGAGTAGCCCAAGAGTTGGCCGTGGGTGTTGATGACTAGCTGCCTTCCCTCTAGCCTTACGCTGCTAAATTAGGAACGGCTAGCACAAATAACCCTCGTGTAGTTTTGCGCGAAATTAAAAACAAACATTTTGACATTAACTGCCACTCGTAACACTGACTATTTCACTTAATAAAACTAATTAACATATTTTTAATCCTAAAATTAGTTTGCTAACCTTCTAATTTCCCCAACTTTTACAACTCTCTCATTTTCTTTCTCCGTCACGTGTCCAAAAAAACCCCCCATCTGTAACACATATTCTATAGTTAGTAAATTTCCACTTACTTCGTTTCTTAGAAGCGTTTGTTTGAAATATCATGTTCTTAATATACATAAGTGTGTTTATTGGAAATACTTTTCGTAAACAGCTTAGAACTGCAGGACACGAAAACACACACAAAAATCGTTTCTTCTAGAACTCACGAACTTCAATCCCATAGCAAATAGTTTTTAAATATACATGTGATACGGTCAAAAAGTATTAAAAAAAACAGAAAAATCTCAAATCAGTTATGCTTTAACAGATCCCAGCTGGTAAAGTGGCTCGTTTACGTACTTGCAACGCAAAAATCTGGAGTTCGATACCATGTGGTGGATAGAGTACAGATAGCTGAAACAACAACCATGTAGTTCATGAAATCAAAATCAAGAGGGTCTATTCTAGAACAAACAAACTGTTAGAGCACATACTAGATTTAGACATTTTTGTTGTCGTTTTCAATTAAGAACAAGGTTACTCAATGGGCTATCTGCGCTCTGCCTACCACAGGCATCGAAACCCGATTTTTAGCATTGTAAGTCCGCAGATATTCCGCTGAGCCATTGCTGGGCCAGATATTTTGACATTTAAACAGTAAAATTGATAAAACATGAACATTCACTCTCCAAATGATAATAAAACTTTTTATTTCAGTCAACATGACTTCATAAAGGCGAAACGTTAGCTAAAGGAAAAAGTATATACTGGCAAAACAATCATACTAATATAACAAGGAGCACCAGAGAGACAGTGTTACGCATGCTCATCTCTCTAAGAAACCTGAGAAATCAAGAAGCAGAAAAGTATAAGAAACAATTATGTGCAACTGATATCAGCACCTAAAACTATGCATTTTATTATTTCACTTTAATGAAACAGAACCACGTGCAACATAACTGTATGCGTTGATGTTCGCCGTGAAATTTATCCGTGTCCAACACAGTCTAGCATTTACGTTAGATTAGAATCTATAAGAAAAGAAAGACAATTTGAACGTGTGCAGAGTTTGTCCTAGTTTCAGAAAACTGGTGATCTGGTACGACGAGGCGCCGAATCAATGTTGATCATTTTCACTTTTCGCTTTTTATCTAACTTAATTGAAAGTAACCGTTGAGATTATACACTGTTTGAATTTTTACTCGGTTAGTTCTCGAGTTTTCATTTTCTCCTTTTATTATATAGATATCGATGCTCCTTTCGTTTCACTTTTTGCTCTTAAATATATTTTATATAGTATGAAAAATTAAAGTTGTTTTGTATTCTATCAATAAGTTTATGTGACTTTAGTAACTAATAATATATTTTTATTTACTAATAATGATGAGAAAAAAATTTATATAATGTTTATTAAGTTCGGGTGCCTTAAACGGAAATTGCCAACTGAATATCATAATTACGGAAGCAAACGACCCTGAGGGGTAGGAAGGGGCTTGAAGTCCCCAGCAGGGAGCAGAGAAGACAGAAGTATATATATATAATACACACAATTCTGAGTTATATTAACATTGTATGACATAAAATACTACATAGGACTATTGTAGTGATAAAAAACTTTTAAAAATCTTATGCATAAAAATAATGACACATGTTTAGTTCCTTTGGGTTTTTGTTTAACTTTCGCACAAAGCTACGTGAGGGCTATTTGTGCTGGCCGTCCCTAATTTTTCAGTATAAGAGTAGAGGGAAGGCAGCTAGTCATCACTATTAACTCTTGGGCAAGTCTTTTACCAACGAATAGTGGGATTGATCGTACATTATAACGCCCCCACGGCTAAAAGGGTGAGCAAGTTTGGTGTGACGGGGATTCGAATCCGCGACCCTCAGATTACGATTCGAATGCCTTAACCCATTTAACAATGCCGGGCCATATATCTGTCATGTTCACCATGGAGAATGAAACCTCAAATTTTAGACTTGTAAGTCCGTAAACTTGCCTCTGACCCAGGGGACATTTTGGAAACACTGCAAACTTAAGTAAAAAAACACTTCCACCCGTTAATTCTGTAAAATCTCTAACCAATTAGGTGGCTTTGCGTTGACTATATTGATCTATAAAATCAGAGAAGAAAGGGGTGCAGAAAAAATTCAAGAAGAAAATATGGAAAATGTTTTGTTTTTACCATGTTAGTATATTTGAAAGTAAAGACACGTAAAAAATGAATTTTTTTACAAATAACAAAATAAGTAAACTGAAATAAGCCATCCTTATGTTTATGGCATGGATATTTTTGTGTTTAATGATGCTCAATTTAGAAATCAGCTTAAGATTTCAAACACGAACTTGAGTCAGACTAAAAACCTTTTGGTCTTCCTGGTATCTGCCTGCATTACTTGATTCTGGTCTGTTATCATGCTGGTATCGAAAAAAATTTTGGTTTTGTTTAATTTGGGTCAAATTTAAGAGTTAATCTTGTTATTCACAGGGGACAGGTCTTTTTGCACCAGGAAGTGTTAAAATATCCCATCAGTGTCCAGATGAACAGGGATGTGCTAGAAACGCAGAAGCAAACATTGTGTCCTATATTTATTCGTCCAAACACGTTCATCTATAGTTAAGAATATCTTTGCCTCAAGCAGTCCACTCCTTATAATATCCGATAGATATATAACAGACAAACATATCAGTATGTACATACACTCACATGTATGTTATACATATATGTGTTAATTTAGTGTTATATCAATTTGAGATATACTGACACTAAAACCCCAACTCTCTAAGAAAGTCTAAAACTATAAGCGAACCCTACTTTCTAAACACTACATTTTACTTACCGTAAAACATCTATGGCTCTTAATTTGTATGCCATCATGACAGCTTCAATAAGTATGTCGAGTAAAATATAAAGTTCAGGTCGTTCTCAGAAGAACTGCATGTTTCATACGATTAATGAACGTTTTCTTATCGATTTCGCACACCGACGGAAATAAAAGCCACACTTAATAATCGTATAAGTATTAATAACAGGAAGTAATTCACTAGCCAAAACAAACCCGACGATAGACAGCTTGCGGTTTCTTATGCTCAGATGTTATGGTTTGTTGCTTCCGAACAATTGTGATACGTGAAAACAGTGACAATAAACTGTGTTTGTATCAAACGCTACTTTCTTTCATAATTTCTTTTGTTTGTTCGTTTCTTTCCAAAATCACACATCCGCGACTAGTTGTGACCAGAACGACCTGATCATGCAGGTTTCGAGAATGTAGATTTTGTTTTTCGAATTTGTGGTTCCAACTTAAGAGTCAGTTTTTCTATCTGCAGATTAAAAATGAAATTGTTAATAACTTGAAAAACGTGTTGTAAGTGTGAAAGCATTTACAGGTAGATTATCTACATTCTGGACTTTTATGTTGAAAAACGTGCACAACTCACAACAACCCGTTCAACTACAACACATATTTTGGAAACCATAATACTTTACAATATTAGTTCTGTGTTTCCAATTATCATTACTTATTTTTATAACTTCTCAAATATAATGGTTTAAAATTAACTAGAATAATAAGTCATATTAACGGAAAGGCACTTTGATGTTAATCTATGGAATGCAAAAGATTGCAAATTACTTATAACGAATAAGAAACTTATCGTGATAAAATTAACTGATTTTCAGACGTTCTTTGTTACCTGACCCAAACAAAAACAGAAAGTTATTTTTCACACCCCGAACTGGTTTTATTCTTGGTAACAATACAGTAACAACTGATAGCGAACATGAAGGTACCATGTGACTCAATGTCACAAAACAGAGTTCGTAGCAGATGAGCTAAATTCAATATTTTTTAGGCTAAGTGGACTAAGTTAGAGTCTTTCTGTTAAACGTGACCTTCATTATTTTCCATAAAACATTCCAGATGGAAAAATGACAAAGAATGGAAAAAATTATACAATTTGTTAACAATGAGAAAAAAATTATATTTACTAACAGTTTGTTTGAAGTTAAGCACAACATTATACAATAAGTTATCTGTGCTCTGTTCACCATAGGCATCGAGATTTAGTGTTTTACATTGTTAAGTCCGCAGACCTACGGCTGTTCAACTGGGCTCCCAGTGGCTCAGCGGTATATCTGCGGACTTACAACGCTAAAACCCACATTTTGATACCCGTGGTAGGCAGAGCACAGATACCCCATTGTGTAGCTTTGTGCTTAATTCAAAACAACAACAGCTGTTCCACTGAAGGGAATTTACTAACTTGTTGAAAAGTGATAATATTTAGTTATAGAGTGGTGAGAAATTGTTTTATTTTGAGGAGAAATAAAGCATAAACCTACACAATAGGCTACCTATTGTCTGCACACCACAGGTATCGAAACCCGGTTTTTAACGATGTGAGTCCGCAGCTATGTTGCTGTGCAACTGGAGGGAGAGACAAGAAGTTGATGATATTTACTGATAGTGTTGGAATGATAAATGCAATCGAAATCACAAATAAATAGGTACTGAAAATAAGTTGATTCATTATCTCGTGTATTGTGATTAAGTTGTTGAAGCACATTTTATAAGTTATGTATATGTTATGTATAAGTTATGTTATTATTTATAAGTTATGAAGTGTAATTAAAGAAAAGTTATCGGTTAACATGATAACTAACAACGAGGCATAACACCTAAGATTCGTAACTAATAAAGCTGAATTTATTTTAAATGTATGTTTTCCTCGATTTTTTTCTTCAGCGATATGTGTAAATATTTACAAAAATCTACCAGCATATGCTCTGAAATAAAATTCTTCTGAGACCTGGCATGGCCAGGGTGTTAGAGCGCTCGACTCTTAATGTGAGGGTTGCGAGTTCGAATCCCCGTCACACCAAATATGCTCGCTCTTTCAGCTGTAGAGCGTTGTATTGTTACGGTCAATCCCACTATCCGTTGGTAAAGAGTATCCGAAGAGTTGGCAGTGGGTGGTGATGACTAGCTGCCTTTCCTCTAGTCTTACACTGCTAATTTGGGGTCGGCTTGTGCAGATAGTCCTCGTGTAACATTACACGAAGTTGAAAAACAAAAAACAAAAATTTCTTTTGGAAACTTCATAACAAGCACACTTGATTCATCATCGAGAAAAGTCATTTGCATCATGACTCTCAAACACAGTTTGGCAGTGTCTCCAGTTTTCGAATGAAATGAAACGTAAAGCGTTACGAGAGTTCAAAACGAATGATGCACGAACAAACGAATAAATCACCAACCTCCAGCAAATGAAAGCGCTACCTATAGTTTGACTATTGTCTAACCAAGTGTAACATTATGATACATCTGTTTGATATCAATTTCCTACTTCCGTTTGGTTTTAGAAAATGATACAGACTTTTTTTTTCAACCTCTCGTGTAAAAAACTTTAAGAAAATTTGAAACTATGAAACAAAAGGGCTTGAAGTACAAAAAGTTTTGATTGTACGGATTACGTATTTGTTCCATTACATGTATATACTTTATTTAATATATGTTAACTTAGCAGAACGTATGAAAACGTAAAATTATAAAATATGAATGATTCGCATTTTAATAGGTTTTTATCGTAAATAGCAATTGATATTCTATGACGCACATTATAGTTTAGCAGCTATATTTCAATTCACAAAATAGTTTGATAACTTAAAAGAGATTCTTTAATTTTCAATAGATTATTTTTCTCTTGAGACTAAATTTACTTTTAAATAAATGTATACACATTTATCAAAATATCTTAGCTTACCTTTCACGTGGTCTATCTACATGCTAACTTGTTAACAACTGACATTTATACATAAGTGTTTGTTGCTTTCCTTCTTATTTTGTTGGCTAGTTTCCAGAAGACATTGGTCGATTCTAAGGATCAAGAAGGTCAGCTAGAAATGACGTTAAACGTTCTATCATTTCGGGATTACCCAAAGTTCTAAACGTTTACTTTCTTTTAATACAGGGCAAAGTGAAATAAAAGGCTATGAACTTCATAAAGCTGATTTTGATAAACGTGGATAAACGTCTCTCTCCGTATTTTGCCGCTGTGATTTAGCTATAAGAGTGACAGTTAAGTCCTCTTTGTGTAGCTTTGTGCAAACATGAAAATAGTATAATGAACTAATTGCGCAGTTGTACCACTATAATATAACTAGCGTTTTGAGGGGGTGATTATATATGTTTATATCTGTGTTGGCCTGGCATGGCCGAGCGTGTAAGGAGTGCGACTCGTAATCCGAGAGTAGCGGGTTCGCGCCCGCGTCGCGCTAAACATGCTCGCCCTCCCAGCCGTGGGGATGTATAATGTGGTGACGGTCATTCCCACTATTCGTTGGTAAAAGAGTAGCCCAAAAGTTGGCGGTGGGTGGTGATGACTAGCTGCCTTCCCTCTAGTCTTACACTGCTAAATTAGGGACGGCTAGCACAGATAGCCCTCGAGTAGCTTTGTGCGATATTCCGAAACAAACAAATAAACGTTTATATCTGTGTATGTGCAGAATACACATTATTATATGTAGTCTAATACTCACGCTCGACTATAACAGAATTTCAAAAATAACATTTTTCCCGTTGAAAAAAATCGATAGCGTGTGATATGCTAGTTTCAAAACTTGTATTAAGCAATGGAGATTAGTTTCAAAAGGAATTTTTATGGAGCAATGCTAGTTTCAAAGTAAGTATATGCATTTATTTTTTTCCAAATTGTTATTCATTCGTTGAGTATACGAAGTATTTACGTACATTGGAAGTTTAAGACGATTCTACAAATTAAAATATGTTTGTCTTCATACAGTTCAATTAATTTACTCGTTTCATAATACAATCATTCAAATTATGTAATGATACATTTTATAGGTTTCTTTTTTAGCAACGTGCTGTTCCAAAAATATCTTTGACATCCTAGTGTACGTTTATGAAAGTATAAAATAATGTAGATATAACTTGTTGTTTGTATCTAAGCATAAAGCTACACAATGGGCTATCTCTGCTCTGTCCACCACGGGTATCGAAATCCGGTTTCTAAGCGGTGTAAGCCCGTAGACAAACTACTGTGGTACTGGCGCTCCCCACTGTCACAGTGGTATGTCTGCGGATTTGCACCGCTAAAAACCGGGTTTCGATACCTGTGGTGGGCAGAGTAGAGATAGCCCATTGTGTGGTTTTGTGGCTAATTTTAAACAAACTACCACTGGAGGGAGCATACATTTAAAAGCGTGAGGATAAAAAGTTTTGTGTTGTTTTTTAACACAGTTCTTTTAATTCTAAGGATTTATATAAATTTTGACGTACGATATACACAAATAGAGTATATTTTATTCAAGTCTAATAGCTATTTGAAGAAGATTTAGAAGGCTGCAAGGTGCTGAGTCTTGGCTTGAAGTTTGATATTGTTTCCACAAAATGTGATTGTGAACATTGGATATGTATCAAAAATATCATCAAAATATGTTTTTTTTTGTTTAGTTGTTGTTGAGGACAAAGGTAAAAAAGATCTGTCTGCAATCTGCCATCACAGGTATCGAAACTCTATTTCATAGCGTTATAAAAGTATACAGACTTAATGCTGAGTCACTGAAAGGCAAAAAATGTAAATATATATACATATATATATATATATATATTATAACTATAGTTTAAGCCAAAACAAAGCACATTAAAATTGAACAAAATGCGCCGCATTTTTAATTTTAATGTATTTTGTTCCGACTTAAGAAAATATGGTTATAATATAATAATTAAGAAGTTAGAATTTGCTGTTTCTTACGCAGTCCTTCCTCATAATTTTGTTTACTTGTTTAATTTCATTTAAATATATTTATTCAATTTCTCTAATATATATATATAGATTCTATGAGTTGGTCCACCTTATACGAAATAGCTGATTCACAATTCCCATAAGAATGCCATTTTTTACTGTATTAGTTTGTGTTTTGACCTTTCTATTAACTCCTTGTTATGCCCGTCGATAGGATAGGAGAAGTAAGGACCTCGAGGGGCCTCTAAAGTTAGGTTGAAGTCCCTAAGAAAACATAACTATTTAAAAAGGTGAAAAGACGTAATTTTCGGAATGATAAATTTTATAATGTTTTCACTATTGCTTCAGTTTCATTGTTACAATTGAGCATATCATCTAAAATTTGATGATGAAATTAAATTTTTATAGACAATTTACTTTAAAAAGATAAGTGTAACTCAACTTCCTTTCTGCAAAATCTGATTGTTTGAATGTTACAACTTTTCATTATTTCAACAGAATTTCAGCATTTCCCCATGCTCGTAAAATTCACAGTGCAACAGTTGGGTTAATATTAAATATATACGTTAATTTCTACTTTTTAACTTTCAAAACCTCTTAAAATGACTTCCATAATGTCCCATTATGCAACCAATAATGGTTATTTCGATTTGACTTTTATCGTTTAGTTTTCATTCAGATTCAACAATGACGTGTCAGTATGAAAGTACGTTGCAGAAAAGAAGGAAAAAGCGAATTGAGGAATTTCCAAATATTAATAAATTATTTGCGGGTAATCGTCCAGCAAAGTACTTTGTTTCAACAAAAGGTAATAGATCAGAATGGTGTGTTCTACTTCTACTACATAAGAACGGATGACTGCAGCTGAAACGGAAACACCAATTGATATTGATGCCTACGAATCAGAAGCTAAGATTGCAACTGGAACCAAAGAGTCTGTTGATATATCTGCTGAAGAATCAAAATCAATGATTACAACTGAAATGGAGGCATTTGTTGAGATTGACGAGGAAGATAAACAACCAATGGTTCTCTTGGTACACGTGTAGCTAAACCAGCAGGTGGAAGACGAGAGAGAGCACGTGGTGACTTCTGACCTGTATCACGGAATGAATCCATTCTAGGAAATAGTGAAATGCTGCGCATCAAAATGTTACAGGAAACTGTGGAGGCAAAATGTTTTGCCCTCATTCTACATTCCACACCAGATGTAACACACAAAGTCACATGGAGTTTGAGTGAAGGAGGGCAGCAATTTTACAATGTGCAAAAACGATTTTTTACGTTTCGCGATTTCTAAAAAAAAAAAAAGACTATAGTAAGAATGGTGTTGCTTAAGTGAAATATATGTTTTGAGAACCGTCGAGGATAAGGTGATGACAACGATAGCAACATATTTACAGGGTTTCTTGAAGAGAGAAAATGTTGAAGCATTGTTTACACCTTGCACGAGTCTATTGTAAATCTTTGTGATCTTAATGCCGCTGAAATCTGTCCAGAGGTTATCACATATTTGAAGATGCTTGAAGAACTGTTTGCAGTCTCTAACAACAATCTTTATTGCCTGAAAATTCCACCAGAAAATTTCAACCGTTCGCTACAGAAACTTTTTGGTACTCGATCGTCAGAAGGCAATGTTGTGAGACCAATTTGTGAAGTTATAAAGAATTTACTATAAAAGTGAAAAAATGATGTGGTGAGACCAATTGGCGAAGTTACAAAGGATTTACTATGAAAGTAAACAATAATATTGTGAGACCAATTGGAGAAGTTACAAAGGATTTACTATAAAAGTAAACAATGATATTGTGAGACCAGTTGGTGAAGTTACAAAGGATTTACTATAAAAGTAAAAAATGATATTGTGAGACCAGTTGGTGAAGTTACAAAGGATTTACTGTGAAAGTAAACAATGATATTGTGAGACCAGTTGGTGAAGTTACAAAAGATTTACGATAAAAGTAAACAATGATATTGTGAGACCATTTGGTGAAGTTACAAAAGATTTACTATGAAAGTAAACAATGATATTGTGAGACCAGTTGGTGAAGTTACAAAGGATTTACTATGAAAGTAAACAATGATATTGTAAGACCAGTTGGTGAAGTTACAAAAGATTTACTATGAAAGTAAACAATGATATTGTGAGACCAGTTGGTGAAGTTACAAAAGATTTACTATGAAAGTAAACAATGATATTGTGAGACCAGTTGGTGAAGTTACAAAAGATTTACTATAAAAGAGGACAGCAGAGGGAGCAGCAGAATTTGAATGCATAAAAATTTAACTTTTCTACCTTCATATCTGTGATAACGAGTGGTACATGGTAAAGGTACTCCTGCCAACAAACATGAACAACCAAGCTCTACAGGATCGTTGCATGAATATTTACGAAGAAGTTGTAAATCTAGAGGAAGTGCAAACATTTACGTGAGCAGTACATAGCTATATTGAAGGAAGCAACCTGAAGGTTTTGGGACTGAAATTCATAAATCTAGTGAGAATGAACATCAACAGAGAAAGTTATTTTGATAACGTGACAGGTAAATAAGAAATAGTTTCTATTGACAATGATATTGCAGCCAAGAAACATTTTCAAATCAATGTTTCTTGTTGCTTGACTATTGCTATGATTCAAGAATTTTAACTCGGTTTGAAACAGTTAAGAAAATTTCTGAACGTTTTGGCTTCTTGTATAACTTTTACTCCTGAAAAAATTCCTTACTGAGTTCACACAGCGTTTTTATTTGCACAAATAATGTGTCTAAAGAACTGATGAATGAGATTCTTCATTTATAAAATAACATCTGCATGGAGATTAAGACTCAGCTCTCTTTCCCAGTATTACTAAACAAACTAATGGAGTTGCACCTTTCTTCAATTTTCCCTAACATTTGCATATGCTACAGCTGTTCTCAACGTTGCCAGTTCACACAAGCAGAAGCAAAGTTTCAGTAAATTTAAATATACCAAAACTTCTCTCGTTCAACAATGTAGAAAGAGCACTTACAAAACCTAACTATTCTTTCCATTGAGTCTGAATTAGCCAAGACTTTGGACTTTAACTCAGCTCCAGACAGGTACACTGGAAGAAAGGAAAGAAAATCGCTACTTCAACTGAGAACTACACATGTTGTTGTGTTTATAACAGCATCATTGTAGTATCTATTTTATGTATCATCACTGGAAATTGTTTGAGCCTTAAGGAAAAGAAATCAGTGAAAAACCATAATCACCAAAAGCCTGTTTGGATATGGTACCTAGAGACAGAGATACCTGTGTAAGGCCATGATCATAAACGTCCTCTTTGGATATGGTACCTAGAGAGAGAGACCTGTGTGAGACCATGGTCATAAACGCCCTCTTTGGATATGGTATCTAGAGAGAGAGAGAAAGTACCATTTTGAAATTTATACATCGTAATTAGTAAAACATAGTTCAACAAATATCATATTTATAGATTTAATTATAATTTGTAACACGAAAGATTCGTGGTGTAATATTAAGTATTTTAACTTCGTGGATTGTGTTGTGGTGCATCCGTTTCAAACATAAATTTATAAAAATTGCATAACTATTTAAAGGATTGATAATTATTATAAAAGTCAGTGAATTTTAGATAAAACTTTTTTTAGGTCGCTTTTTCTTCCGCTGATCCTCGGATTCCCAGACTTCATCTTAGTTCTCAATAAATCTGTACCTTGCATCTTTCTAATTCTACTTTAAGCAACTTTTTGTGAAGTGAAAGACTTGAATATAAGTTACTGTAATGATCTGTTTCTTGAAATAACAAGTCTAACGTAAAAAAACAAATTCAAAAAGATAGTTATGCATATTTATAAAACTTCTTTAAGATTGACATCATCAGTTAGTAAGACAGAGTTATGAAAGATGTACATTTGAAAAGCTTGAATATCAAACTATTTATTTGTGAAAGTATCCAATCAAGGGAACAAATAAAACTCTGATGAAAAAGTTAAAATTCTGATCATGAGACATAATATATCTTTGTTTTTAAAGACTGGTGTGTTTGGAATTTCGCGCAAAGCTACACGAGGGCTATCTGCGCCAGCCGTCCCTGATTTAGTAGTGTAAAACTGGAGGAAAGGCAGCTAGTTATTACCACCCACCGATAACGCTTAGGCTACTATTTTCCCAGCGAATAGTGGGATTCACCGTCACATAACGCCCCAACGGCTGAAAGGGCGAGCATGTCTGGTGTAACAGGGATTCGAATCCGCGATCCTCAGATTACGTGTCGAGTGTTTTAACCACCTGGCCATGCTGGGCCGTCTTAAAGAAAGCAAATATATATATGTATGTGTGTGTGAGTGTTTTTTGTTTTTTTTTGCTTACATTACGCAGTCCTTTAGTAATTCAGGAGTAAGTTTGAAAGTTTATAACACTACGATTTAGTGTTTGATCCCAATGGTGTAAATAACTTTTAAACACGCCATTGTGTTGATTTGCACTTAGGGAAAACCAATATCAAATATCAATTACATTACAACCAACTCTCACATTCCTTGCTGCTACCCCACCGTAAAAATATTTCGATCACGTATTGAAAAATTAAACTTTAAATTTATCATAGGTACAAAAACCTTCAGGAAACTACGACATAATAAATACGTCATACATTTCATTTTCTTGTCAGAAATCTTCATAGGACAAGTTAAATGTAAAATATCTAGCAAATATTTCCAGTTTTATTACAGTGTTTCATTGCACTTGTTACCTGTATTTGGATATTTCAGCAATGTAATACACAACAAAATGAACAACAATTTGTTTAGTAGTTTATTAATGTTTTATTTGGTTTTCAATCATGCCATTTGTGCTTCTTTTTGTTTTATTAAGTGAAAAATTAAACAATAAGAAACATTTGTTTGCTCTTTGTTTTATTTAATGGAAAATTAAATGATAAGAAACGTTTGCTTTCTGTTACAATTCATATAGCATGGTAGTCTCGTGACTGACACAATGTTTAGAACATAATAACATCTCATTTCTAAATCAAAATCAAACAAGTTGTCTCTGAAAATGTTTTAAGATCAGCCCAATGTTATTTTGAGAATATATGGCTAAAATGTGCAGAGGCGCAGCATATGTGAGGCTTAATGATTAGAAAGTAAATGAGGCATGTCAAAACGTCATAAAAGAGAACGGGTTTGTTAAATCGTAATAATTACTGAAAATATGTTATCCACTAGAGTGGTCCCCAAACACTTTTAGTTTGAGGTTTCTTTGATGTGAACGAAAACGTATAAGTCCCTCTAACCTATAAATATACCTTAAAATATTATTTATTAATTTCAAAAAAGATATTATTAATGAGCTGTAATTATATCTCTGAAGTTTGTTTGTTTTGAATTTTGCGCAAAGCTACACGAGGGTTATCTGCGCTAGCCGTCCCTAATTTAGCAATGTGAGACTACAGAGGAGGCTGTTTGTTTGTTTTGTTTTTGGAATTTCGCACAAAGCTACTCGAGGGCTATCTGTGCTAGCCGTCCCTAATTTAGCAGTGTAAGACTAGAGGGAAGGCAGCTAGTCATCACCACCCACCGCCAACTCTTGGGCTACTCTTTTACCAACGAATAGTGGGATTGACCGAACTTTATAACGCCCCCACGGCTGGGAGGGCGAGCATGTTTGGCGCGACGCGGGCGCGAACCCGCGACCCTAGGATTACGAGTAGCACGCCTTACGCGCTAGGCCATGCCAGGCCACAGGGGAGGCATCTGGTTATCACCACCAACTGCCAACTCTTGGGCTACTCTTTTATTTGTAGGATTGACGGTCACGTTGTAACACCCACACGGATGAAATGGTGAGCATGTTTGGTGTGATGGGGATTTGAACCCAAGTCGAGTGTTTCAACCACCTGGCCATGCCGGGCCTGTCTATGAAGCACTATTTCTATTAAATTATATGTTTGTAATTTAGTACAGTCTTTTCTTATCAATTAATATGTATTATAATTAGACTTTTAGAAATTTGCTATGTTTAGATTAAATTCAGACTCTGAGCAATTTAATACCCACTTACGTAATTTTATGTAAGGTTACTTTATTTTCATTTTAATATGTAATACATTCTTATAATTTAATTAATTAATCATAATTTTTGTTGTTTGTTAAGAATTAAAATTAATTCAGCATCTTTGTTTTCGGCTCATTGTTGATGCTCCCCCTCTCCAGATCAGGACTTCAGGGAGAGGCCGCACTTTGGGAAACACTGATATGCTATATGAGATAATTCAGCAGTATTATCAGCTTAAGCGTACAACAATTACTCTTATAATAATTCCCCCCCCCCAAAGAAAGACGTGAGAACACCAGCGTGTGATACTTGTACACGTGTTTCATGTTTGTACTTACTAACTTATGAGTGGAGGTATGAACACATATTCAAACATAGTGCTACTGGGATCCTGACGATATTCAAGAACACTAAATCCGATGCCAGATTCTGATTCTTGTTTGTTTTATGCAATTACACAAAAAGCTTCACTTTGGGTTATCTGTGCTTTCCTTACCAAGAGTATCGAAATCCGGTTTTTACCATTTATAAACTATCAAACTTACCAGTGAGCCAAGAGGGGGCGATTCGGATGCAAGTATCCTAAACCTCGTCATGCCTGGATGGGTTTTCGGACTCATTTCACTCCCCCATTCAGTTAGTAAGGGAAGCTATGCCACAAAGATATAAACATCCTTGATGCTACAGCAAATCCGCTTGCTAAAGTCGGTCCTGCTGGTTCCCAAACTGTAGGAAGAATTTCAGGACAAACAAAGAAACAAATTCACACAGGAAAGAAATTAAAATAAAATTAATCAAATTATATATTTAAAGTTTACATGTGAGTAATCTTTAACAAGTGTATATATATATATACATATTATAGTGAATTCTGTTATATTTATTTTTAGGGCCTTTGTAATAGTCATATCAGTCTTTAAATTATGTCGCTGTGAGACAAAAAATATACGCCTGGCATGACCAGGTGGTTAAGGCGCTCGACTCGTAATCTGAGGGTCGCAGGTTCGAATCCCCGTCACACCAAATATGCTCGCCCTTTTAGTCGTAGCGGCGTTATAATCTTTCGGCCAATCCCACTATTCGTTGATAAGAGAATAGCTTAAGAGTTGGCGGTGGGTGGTGATGACTATTCAAAATTCAAAACAAACCAGGCCAAAAATATAACAACAACTGAATCAAAAAGTTCGTTCTATTAGAAAAGGAACCTCCCGTAAAACACTCAGAATAGAAACAACGGTGTTTTGATCTAATTGGATTAACCTGTTGGGGTTTTCCCTTTCACATAACAACTTAAAGAAATACTTGCTGCTTGTGACGTAGTTGCTGATGAATTTCGGCGTCGGTTCGTAGAAGTAACCAAGGATACGTTGTTGACGTATGTGTGCCAGTCGCACTCTTGTGTCTATGAAGTTTATTTAAGATAATACTTATGTTTCATTGTTGTTGTTACTTTTCCTGTTGTTCCAGTCAATTAACAATATACGCAACATTACAAAAATGAAACATATATTTGTGGTGCGGACAAATAGTAAATTTTAATAATTGCTTTTGATTATGCAAACCGAAATGAATTCTTTCTCCGAACATAAAGTAGCAGTATTTTGGTTAATTTAAATTCTTATTATGCGTACGAATTGAATAATCTTCACAAAAATTAACCATATTCGTACACTTCATCTGTTTCAAATTGGTTTTGATAAATTCATGTAAAAATACTTCTGATCTTGTTGTTAGAAGTTTATAACTTCTGCACAAGAGGAAACAGTCGTGCCTTTAAAGGTCATTTAATTAATATATGCTAACGACTAAGGCGTTGAATAGACATGCTATAATCAATAACCCAACAGCCAGCGGTATGTGTACAGGCTTAAAAACTAAATATTGGATTTCGATACCCGCGATGAGCGGAGCAGATAGCATATCTTAAGCTTTGTGTTCAACAAACAATATTAACAATCTGTCGACAATTAGAAACAGAATAACTATGTTCTAATTGGTTGAACTGATGTCTCGACAACCAAAAGACTGAGTAGATATGTTGCAGTTGATTCAACTAGTGCATGGATAAATAAACGATTCAATAGCTGTGTTTTTCTCGTTGTTCTTTCGATGACTAAAGGCGAACGTGATTTCATGGTGAAACTCAGATAAAATAAAAGCGCATTATCATGAAGGAAACGACCTCTGGCGATTTAGCGATGAGAGCTTATGGCGCTATAAACTGGGTTTCGATACCTGTAGCTGACAGAACAACTGTCGATAAGTATTACGTAATATAACAAAACATCTTATCAAAATGCATGACTTTATAACATCAAAATCTTATGTTTAGACTTTCATTTTGATTATTTCGGAATGGACACGTGATTCGCAGATGTGTTAAAAATATAAACTTTAAAATTTAATAAAGAACAATATTATCAATAAATGTATATTTTCACAACTCACGTGAAAGTAATGTAGTTGTTTGCTCTAGTATCATCACATAACAATTCATAATGGTTAATAATATCAAAGTTATGTTTTTAATAACACAGTTGTCTTAGCCACTATGTATATCAAACGTTTTTTCGAGTACCATTTGTATTTTATATAAGGATACTAACATCAGTAAGTTGTATGAACATTATGTCTGGTTTGTAACCATTTACAAAACGTCTTTTTTTCTTGTAAACTTGTAAAACTGATTTCTCTATGAAGAAAGAATTAACTTTCGTTAACTTTTGTTCATTTGTCGTAAAGCACAAAGTTACACTATTGGATACCTGTGTACTGTCCACCATTGGGATCGAAGTCTCATTTCTGGTGTTATAAGCCCACTGACTCGCCTTTAAGCAGCTACAGGGAGATTTTCGATAAGTTGTATAATTTAAAAGTTAACATGCTTGGAACAGTCTCTGTCCAGCTTTTTGAACTATTTGTAAAATTTATTAATTTTTAACTGCCTCTTTCACTTGCAACTGCCATTTCCCAAGATATGAAATTTATACTGTTTTCCCTTACATTTATTTTTACGTGAATGCTTTTCTTCTCTCTTTCTACCTCTCAGTAAAACAGGAGTAAATTTGCAAAATTACAACACTAAAATCAGTGGTTCGATTCTCCGATGTGGACAGAACAGATAGTATAATTTTGCATTTCTCTAAAACAAATTTTGTGTGTGTTTGAAAAACGCATGTTTGGTATGATGGGGAATCGAACCCGAGACCCTCAGATTAACAACTTGGTGATGCCGGGCTTAACATTTTACAACCCTGATGAGTGTATTTGTATTTACGTGGAAGTCTTTCACCTGACAACAGCCCAAGAACTATCCAATCCTCACTCTGCATCACTTATTCATTGTTTGGAATTTTGTATGTAGTATCAGTAATTTCCACTTTTATCTAGTTTACATTACTTAACTCACAAAATATAAAGTAATGGAAAATGATTCAAAAATACATAAAAAGTGTCTGAATGAAATTTTCAAGTATAATCGCAAACTTCAACATCGGTCCCTATTGAATACTGCTAGTATAATTTTGTTTGCGCTTACTGTTGGTTCTATGTTGTCATGAACGTGTATTTTCTTAGTTGTTCATGGCAATGTCTCGGTTCATTTCGTGCTTACTCTTGGTTCTATGTTGTCATGAACGTGTATTTTCTTAGTTGTTCATGGCAATGTCTCGGTTCATTTCGTGCTTACTCTTGATTCTATGTTGTCATGAACGTGTATTTTCTTAGTTGTTCATGGCAATGTCTCGGTTCATTTCGTGCTTACTCTTGGTTCTATGTTGTCATAAACGTGTATTTTCTTAGTTGTTCAAGGCAATGTCTCGGTTCATTTCGTGCTTACTATTGGTTCTATGTTGTCATGAACGTGTATTTTCTTAGTTGTTCATGGCAATGTCTCGGTTCATTTCGTGCTTACTCTTGATTCTATGTTGTCATGAACGTGTATTTTCTTAGTTGTTCATGGCAATGTCTCGGTTCATTTCGTGCTTACTCTTGATTTTATGTCGTCACGAACGTGTATTTTCTCAGTTGTTCATGGCAATGTCTCGGTTCTATTGTAGAGTAAATCTAATGAGCTGTGTACAGTTTCAGAAAACTCGATTTTTTTTTTCAATTTTATCACGAGATTTATTCAAATAGTAGAAAAGTAGTTCGTGCCTTTTTCTTTTTACAGGCAAGCAATGCTATGAAACACCACGTAACGTATAACAATACTCAACTCATAAAAGGAAATTATTACACTTTTCAATGAATAACACGAGCATTTTATGACATTTCTTGCACAAAACACTTTGTTCACTGACATGTACTGATTAAAACGTATGAGCAAAACCAGTTTTTAGTTTATCCGTGTACCAGTTCTGACGCGGGCTTTACAGGCTTGAAAATGTTTAATTACTATTAACTACAATAGAAAGGAGAAAATACAATTTTGACGATATTTTGTCAATAGAATACTTAGAGAATACACAGTTTTGAAAATGTAAACTTAATGGTGATGGAAGGATTCACTAAAATAGCCAATCAGCTTTATTTACTGAACAAAACAAATATCTAAACAAGATAATTATTCGTTGGTTCGTTTTAAACTTAAAGAACAGTACCGGTTGAATTCATGTACTCGTCTAAATACTGGTTACCTTTATACACTCATAAAAAGAAGTAGTTATCTTCATAAACTTGTATAAATCCTGGTTACCTTCATACACTCGTTAAAGTACTGGTTTTCTTCATACACTCATCTAAGTACTGGTTACCTTTATGTATTCGTCTAAGTGCTGATTATATTCATATATTCGTCTAAATACGAAGTGTTTTAATTTTTCCGACCTTCCGTAAAATATGCGGTCCTCCCTCTTAAAACCAAAGTACACAAACGTTTCTAATCTTGTAAGTTGATTGTTCCAAATTTCTCAAACATTTGTAGGTTTATATTCTAACCAAGTAATGGAGCTAAACTATTATTTCTAAAGAATAAAAATTCTAAACAGCTTGTCTTTTATAATTTATTTCTATTTCCTATTCGCTATAAATAGCTAATTTACGGTTACTAGTGTTTATATTGCATTCACAACTCTTGCAAGATCTGTAGTTAAGTTTAAATGCGCATAACACCATTTTAATTGAAAAAGTAAACTACTTAAAAAAGAAACCTAGTTCATGAAGTGAGTATACTAAATGTACTTTCGCAGGGACCCTAAAGGGTTCTGTTGCAAGAGTAAATAAAATTAAGAAAAACAAATATTTCTATTTCCTGCTTTTAAATTATGTGTTACGCCATGTTGTATCCTAAAGAGTGCATAATTTTTCTCATGATTCATGGCATGCACATGACGTCACAACATCACAAGCTGCGCCCTTCTGTGATGTAATTTTATTATCTACTAACTGACAGACAGACAGCACATTACTCTATCGTGGTACGATTTGTTAAAACATGTAATCCCTTCCGGCGGCCTTCTGTATCTTTTCGAGTAAATAAATTGTAAAATGGATTATTATATCCTTAACAAAGAGAATTACTCTTTCTACAACCATCCCCCGCCAGTACAGAGGAAAATCTAGGGATTTACAACGCTAGCATCGGGGGCTCGATTCCCCTTAGTGAGCTCAGTAGTTAGCCCAATGTGGCTTTTCTATAAGAAAAACACAAACTTTCTACAACTACACGTTTCACTTTTACTTTGTTTTTGTTTATCATATTGCTACTAGTTAGTTAAGTATTCTTATTACTTTCAAAGGTAGGTTCGAATTCAAAATATTTGTTAGACCATCTCGTCTTCTCAGGTGAATACCTTACGTGACCCAGTTTATGTATTTAAAGACAGACAATTGTAAATATATTAAAGCAGTAGAGGGGGGGAAAAACTTTAACTACGGATTACTTTTGCGAGTGTTTGATGAAAAACTACATACAGTTTGTTACAAGTGTGTCAGGATTTGGCTCAGGCGTCGTTTCGGTGAGTTTCAGCTCAAATCTTTAAATTCTGAGCTTGTCTGGTTCTTCATCCGTTGATTGACAAAGTTCTAGAGATGTTATCTCTCTAATTATTAAAACGTTGCCTTGAACACATTTATTTTCAGTCGTGTGCTTCAGTAATAAGAAAGAAAATAAAAGGTATTTGCCGCCTGATTCTTTGTCATGGTTAAGAGTTGGATTTTCTCATCTGATACAAAGGGTTTGGCTTGTTTTACGTTAGAAATTTCCAGTGGCTGCTTTCATTCAGCAGTTCGTCAGTAATGCTTCCGTTTTATTAACAAGGTTCGTTGATTTCATAAATAAAGTATGGTCAGTGAAATAGGAAGTCCACGCAAATAGTTAATTTGTTTACTTCCGATATTTAGGCAAAGATGAAGAAAGAAGAACCCACAACTAACTCTCAGGCTATTCTTAAAAAGGATGTGACTGTCATAATTATAACGCATCACGGACCCAAATGTACGAAAAAGCGACTTTTTGTCAGCGAAGGGACGGGGAATTATGGACTCTCGAATCGAGGGTAAAGGGGGTAATAATTATGTATCACAGAAAATTAACACACTCCGTCACAATTCATGATATGTAAGAGTTACTTTTATCACATTCTCAATGAACGATGAAAGCAGAAAATGTTTTAAGTTTAGCTTACTCTTCCCTTGAGTAAAAGATTTATCTGTAAATTGCACCTTCCATGAGCGAACCATTGACTATTTCTTCTCTCACTAAATCACACGATTCTCATGTTGATATGTGAAAAGCATTAGTGCCAATAGCAGCTGATTTCCAGCTATGGCGGTGCCGACCTGCATAACATAGTTTAGTATCTCAATTTCTGTGTGTATGTGTGTGTGTTTTTCTTATAACAAAGTCACATTGGGCTATGTGCTGTGTCTGCCGAGAGGGATCAAACTCCTGACTTTAGCATTATAAATCTGAAGACTTAGCGCTCTTCCAGCAGGGAATCTCAATTTTTGTATTGTTCAAATCAACCTCCAGTTTCTTTCTTCTTTCAGTTTATCAACTCTTAGTTGTTTCGAGAGAATGATCAACTGTTTATATTAAAGACTACAATCTGAATAGCCGTTTGATAATTGTTTTGGTTGTTTTTGGTAGAGTGCTTCTTATGGTCAGATATGTTGTATTAATTTATTTAGTACTATGGAAATTGACTTTTAGCAGAAGTAGTTGTTGCCAGTTGCAGGCCATAATTTCAGTTATCTCTATGAAAGAAAAAAAAACGTGTAGAGGTGGCTATAAACTTTATTTTTTTCTCCTCACTTACTATCACCAGAGCATATAAGGCCCCTCTTTGACCTTTTGAGCTGATAAACATAAATTAATATCTGTTACACTTGAAGTTTTTCTGCACCCCGATGACTCAGTGGTGAGTTTGAGGGTTTGTTACGCAAAAACTATGGTTCTAATGTTCACGATAGTTGTAGAACAAGTAGCCCATTGTATTGCTTTGAATTTAACAAAAAACAAATAAAAAATTATCAAAGTAGCTCGAAGGGACGGTCCTTAATTGTCGAGCACTAGAAACAAACTTGTTCAAATTTGTACTCTGTATTCCATAATATGATACAGTGTTCTCTTTTTCTTTTAATTTTGTGCAAAGCTAAACGAGGCCTATTTGTGCTAATCGTTCCTAATTTATCTGTGTAAGACTAAAGGAAAGGCATCTAGTCATCATCACACACTGCAAACTCTCGAGCTACTCTTTTACCAAAGACTGATAATCACATTATAACGCCCTCACTGCTGGAAGGACAAGCATGTTTCGTGTGACAGAGATTTGAACCTGCGACCCTCAGATTGCGAGTCGAGCACCCCTAATCATCTACCCATGCCGGGCTCTGTTTAAATTTAACTAAACATGAAGCTTCGGTTTTAACAGATGGTCGATTCTGGCCAAGGAAAGTGCTGTATTACGATATCGTTCTTGACGAATTCCTTCACTACGTGAGTAATTTTTAATGCATTATTTTATGATTTAATTATCCAAGTATTTCTCAGAATCGTCAAAATATCGTCAAGATTATCATTCATCCGGATCACGTCCTATTAAGGTCAGTAAACCTGCGCATAAGGAAAGGTAAGTGGCCACTTGACGAATAACATTAAGATTTAAAATTATAAAGTTCACAATATGTGTTTCCTGAAATAAACTATTTATGTTGGTGTTGCTATACATTGTTTGTCTTTGAGAAGAGCAAGATAATCAGTTATTTCGAGACGAGTCTGTGGAATGTAGGTCATATCTTGGATCTATACGCACGTTAATCTTAAAGCCTTAAGAGGAGATCAGATATTGCCATCCTACACGTAATGTAACCAGTTTCTACAGCTGCAGGCTTAGGGAAAACAAATTCACACATTGGGAAAATGACTACGGAACATGAAATGGGAAGACTAATGTTGTTTAGTTATCTCACCTTCGTCTTTATATTGTTTAGTTATCCTATCTTCGTCTTTTATGACTCCAATCGATTACACATTTACATAATATTTATAGTTCAGTTTGGTTATCGTCTGAGCTATAAACTATGAATGAAATTCTGAGAACATGATATAAAAACTTACTAAAGTGCAATTCATCTTAACAAGATGTTAAGTAAGACAAGAAGTTCTACAACTCGACAAACTCAACATTTTTAGGGTAAGAACTTTTAGCTCATAGCTCCGTCATCTCTCGACCGATTTGAGATCTAATTACGGTTTTGGATTCAGGAAGTCAAACCATTTTGATTGACGTGTTTGATCTTGTCCAAGATTTCACAGATTAATTTACTCTAATCCTGGTTAAAAGAATTTCAAAAGCCGCGGCTACTGAGGATTCCATCTTGTTTAAATATTTGCCAGTATGCTGTGTTAACATTCTCTAGTATACGTTTACTTGAATAAACATCAAGCACACTGTCCTTTGTTATAGTTTGCTTTTAATAGTTGTCTATTAAAAGCTCAAGGTACAAGTTATGTTTATATTTCTGTGAATAATGATTGTTATTATCACTTCATCTAGTAATTGTTTAGTTAACGTATTCGTATCTATATCATTTATACAATAGAGAAACAGAGGAAAGAAAGCAAAGGGTTTTTGCACTGGTACTAACGTCAGAATGTGTAAATACGAGGAATTAAACCTGACAATATATTACATTTGTACAAATATCAGAATATTTCTACAAGCCTTTTGTTCTATTTTTGCGGATAATTTCTATCTACTGACTAAAACATGTAAGGTATAAATAAACAATACTTATTATAACAGATATAAAACTAACAGATGAATGCTGTTATAGACTATCAATCTGCTTAAATAAGTCCTCAAGAGGCTTTATAGCATAATAGTTTTAATAGCATAATTGGACAACATTTGAAAATCAAAGATGTCATGGAAGAACAGCACTGACTACTTCACTTCTTCGTCATGATAACTTGGATAATACAAATGTAAATATTCATAAAAAATCATAAAACCCAACTTTAAATCAGGACTGTTGAAACACGTAAACAGGAATATTACACGGGCTAGTGTTGTAATCAACGAACTCGCATAACATTTTGAGATTGTAAACAATATTCAAAGTTTATTAATTGTTTTTTAATTACTGATTTATTCATTCCTTTTAAGTTATATGAAGTAACTGCTGAACTGTCAAAAGTTATTAAAACGTTCTTTGCTTTTGCTACACTGCAAATATACAGTTCTATTATGAAACTGTACTATAAAGTACATAAAAACGTACTTGGAGATATTTGTAGACTGAAAAACATGAATTAATTAAGATATTATATGATATGCAAGAAACAAGCAGAAATATATAGATGTGATTTAATTAAAATACAATACGATACACAAAAAACAAACAAATATATATATACAACCTGGTTAACGCATATCATGTAGATGGTTTATTTAATATATTCTACGATATATAAGAAACACACAGACAGATAACTATGATTGGATGCAGAACTGTACCTGAACAACTTGGAAGAGTCCGGCATGTTCTTGTCATGTAGAGGTCAGGATTACACTAAACAATAATTGTTTGGATGCCACAAATGCTAAGTGGTGATCTATCGGTTTTACTGCTGGAAATCGCTCTAGCATCAAAACACCTATCTTACTTATTCTACTGCAAGATTTTAGCGATGACTTTAGTTACTTCTTATACTTACAGGGTACTTACAGAGAGTTTTGCTCACGCCCTCGTTTTTGTAATATTGTGATTTCTTCTCATTTGTTTTTGTTTTTGTAATTCACTGGATGAAGTAAGAGTATTAATTAAGATTGTAAATGAAAAACTTTGCGCATTTACCCTAATTTATTTGATCGTACAGCTGTGATTCTTACACCAACATGCCAAAGTTTTGGAGATACGAAATCCAAGTGATGAAGAAAATGGAACATTGCAGTTACAGAACGTGTGGGTGAATGGAGAATTAAAGGGCTGTTCGGTCTGCGACAACAGATCCACAGATGATGAGAACAGGGGACTGTTTTTAGTCTACTTGTTGAAAGAAAAGTTTCGTCTTCGCTTGACAGGCCTGTTTCTTCTTCTGGCGTGACGTACGTTACTTTTTCTTTCATCTAGATTCTAGACTGAAGGTCGTTGTTCGTTCGCATTTCGTGCGAGTGATTAAATTTGACGTGAGTTTCACCTGAATGCATAATAAATTTGTGTACGTCGCCCCAAGCAAGAAAAGCAGTTAAAAGTCTTGCCGTTTTCACGATTTGTAGATCAAACTTAACCTGTGTGGCTGTATTGTGTTTCTTACGGAGCTTCCTCTATGTAAAATAAAATATCGTTCTATTTCGGTATCTCTACTTATTGTCTTTATGATAGTTACCCGATGAACTTCCTACAGATTGAGAACTAACGAAACTAGTTTTAAGAGTTAATACAAATATTTCCGTAAACGCCGTTTGTTTGTAGTTAGGCACAAAGCTACACAAGGGGCTATCTGTGCTGTGCCCATCACGGACATCGAAACTAGGGTTTTTAACGTTACAGGCTTTAAAAAGTATCGCTGTGTCACTGAAAGGTCCTTAACGACTGCTTTTTCATAATCAGTTACATGTTGTTCTCGAGAACTTATTGCTGTGATAGGAATACGTTCTTTAGATATGTGGTCATTTTTGCCTAAAATTTAAACAGTTAATGAAGAAATTATGTTCATTGTACTCGTGAAGGCGAACGTCTTCGAAGACTGCACGTGACCGATAACTTCATCATATCTTTAGAAATAATATTCAGATTGCAAAACACGTTCTCAGCTGTGCAAACTAGAAACACTTGAATTACAATTGTCTCTCTAGCTCCACATTTCGGCAAGATAAAATCTAGAATTTAAATTACCGTTAGTTTATTATTGTAGGTATTCGGTATCAAGGTTATTTATTATTCGCTTATCTACCCATTAAGGTAATAGCAAAACGTACTGCCAACTTTATTTTAAAAGTTTTTATTTCCCAATGAGATTATATTCTCTCTCTCAGTAATTTGTGACTCAAGATAAATGTGCTATAAACAATACTCGTTTGTTAAAGAATATTTTTGTTATTCTGGATCGTTTAAAATCATATAACGAAGTTGTTTATTTGTCCTTTGCGAAACGCTTTTCACTGCAGGCCTGGTATACCCAAGTATTTAGTTTACTCTCCACATACTGTCACACGAGATCTGGTGATAAGTGGTATTAACTTGCTGTCTTTCCCTCGAGTCTGCCAAGTCAAAACTTAGTGAAGTCTATGAGCAAGGCCCCTGTTGGGGTCCACGTGAAAATCGAAATGGGGCTTGGTGCACTAAGCTTCCCCTTCATTTCAGTACCTATGAAACTTCACTACGAATCACCCACTTGGAGGGAGTTCACGAACCGCAGACTGATAACCTCTGCTTTTGTCTGTTAGTTAATAATTAGGGCGGACTATTCGCAGATTGTTTTTGAGTAGCTTTGTGCAAAAGTTTGAAAGAAACAAATACAAACTGCAACAGTGCCAAACTGCTATTAGAACACTATATGAAATTAGAAAAAAATATTCTAACAGTAGAAAATACTTTAGAAGTTTCAAGACCCGATTTTTTAACACACAACTCGCTTTCGTTTACAGGCATGTTATAAGAGTGACACTCAGTTCCTTTATTAGGTTTTAGAAGTCAGAGAAAATTCTTTTGGCGAGAAGTACTGTGTATCCAGTCCAACGACACCTTTCTCATAATACCAGGGCTCATCATGCTGGACAGGATACAATACTCACAATAACGGTCGAGGTACTATTCATATCATTAATTGCAAGAAAAACAATAAACACCTATAGTTGCTGGGCCTAAGATACTTCTTGTACTTTCTTTTTAAGCTACATACAAAAAAAAAAAAATATTTACTATTATACGTGTAACATTAACAGTATATAGCCACCTGTGACCTGAGATTTGACACAGTTAGGCATAGAATACACACTGATAAGTTAGTTTAAAAAATAGAAAACTCAAAATTGCCTCAAAATCTATTACAAAACAAAACCCCACAAAACTCTATATATATACATATATCGCCGTGTGGTTTGTAAGGATATTCTTCATTATGAAATTAAAGTTAATTTTTGATTTGTAACTAAGCACGAAGACACGCGATGCGCCATCTGTGTTCTACCCACCACGAGTATCGAAACCCGATTGCCACTGGGTGACCGAAATAAAAGTAGTTAAGTTAATTAATTATTAAAGTATGTAGTTTAGTAACACATACATATATGTCCTTCGGTAGGTCAACGGTACATTTACGGAATTACAATGCTAAAATATGAGGATTGATCCCCGTGGTGAACAAAGCACAGATAGTCCATTATAACAATATGGGTATTACATGTGCATATTTCGTTGTTGTCCTCTTTACTTCTGCCACTTCTTTTTTTATGGTGACCTGACCTGTCTGACATATTTATGCTAATTTATCAAAGTAGTTCAGAAATACTAAAGGAGTAAAACGAAACCACTCCATGAACATTACCGTGTTACGAGGCCCCCCAGTGGCTCAGCGGTATGTCTGCGGACTTACAGGCTAAAATCCGGGTTTCGATACCCGAGGTGGGCAGAGCACAGATAACCCATTGTGTAGCTTTGTGTTTAATTCTAAACAACAACAACAAACAACCGTGTTACGAGATTACAACAGCGTATGTAATTTTCCACGTTAAAATCAACATATTTTGAAAAGGTTCCCCAAAAATCATTTAGTTATTTTTTTAAACTGATGGATTAATATTCACCACAATATCTGACCAAAGCAAGTTCATTTAATTTCTCTTGATCGTCTTGAAAAACAAATGATAGCCACCCGGACTGTGTGAAAGTAAACTCTTGTCTGGAAGAAATACGTGTTTTTTTAGTTCATTGTTTATTTGCTTGTTATTTTAACTTCCTAACTGTTTGTCTGAGAACTGGGTCAGAAGTATGTAAAAAAAATTCTATCGTTTTCTACTGAGGGGAAAACCCCTTAAGTACCCCAAAGGAAAACAGGAAAAGAGCTTTACAGCTGTTGTTGACGAGCCTTGAGGCAATAAACTTACCCGTAACTATGTCAAACCCGAATATGAGCTATACCTGTGGTGATCACCTCCACCAGAACGAAACAAGATCGACACAATTTCCTCCAACGTATGCTCCGTATTTAATACCTTACACAGGCAATGTATGTTCGAGGCCAATGAACTCCACTGACTATATAGTAATTCGGAGGTGAATCATGATCTAACGTAATTAAGTCGAAAATAACTCAGTTCGTTTAATGCTGCACTTCGAATTATACTATATAGATATATACAGATTCGTTAATACAGCGCACATCAGCATAAGATTATATGGGCAGCCTTACTGCTATCCTTTTGTGATTTTCTATGGGTGTTTTATGCGCAAAGAAAACAACTGCAGAAGGCATAGAAATTACCTCCGGTAGCTTAAAGCTTCCAAATATACTAAAACAATAAGAAAATTAGTATCCAGTTGGCTCCAGCGCTTTCTAAAAAGCGTTTCCTTCGAAAGGGAATGCGAGAACGTTTTACTTATTATTTTTCTTGTATGTGTGTGTGTGTGTATGGAATGGGTACAAGTTGCATGAATACACAGATCAAAGACTGCTTCCTACAGCATTTCAAAAGAATGCCGCAGTTTAAAAAGAGAGAAATTCTAACCGTCTTCACAGAATTTGCAAGTCGTGTAATAGAGCGTTATTTCAGTAGAACTTAATTTTGTCTGAATTCATCTAATTACCTGCGATTCAGAAAATTATTAAACAGAGTTATTGAAGCCTAGCAAGGTCTTCACACTTCTTATTGAATTATTTATAAATCTGAATATATATATATATATATATATATAAATACATAATTTGTCATTCTCAAAACCGCGCTGTGATTGGAAGGTCTAAGGTTCGTGTTGATTTGCTGCTGTGCACACTCTGTACTTTAAGCTGTGAGTGCGTTATAAGAGCGACAGTCAACTCCGCTATTTGGCTAAAGAGCCGGATGAAAACTTAGTCAAAATTATGGACAGTAAATCCACCTCAGTAACACAAAATTAAGAAAAGTAAAAACTGGTTAGTAGTTCAAAGTTAAGGACAGTTAAACTTGAATATTATGAAGGATCTCTGACCTAACCATTTAAACCGTGTCCGCATAGAGATATCTTTCAGGTTGAAAATACCAGAACTCAGAGGACAATGTGGGTTAATGTTGAAGTATTTGATATCCGTTACGTGAAAAGTTATCGTTTCTTTAATGAGACAAACAGGACCATAGGCCAATAGCAATCAAACTTAATTTCCTTCTTAAGGCCGTTATTATGCTTATAATATTTTAATTGCTAATAGTAAATCAGAACATTGATGACTTTCCAAATTCCAATACAATTTTCTAAGTCATGTTGACTCGTTCAGTAACTTTTAAAGTCATGCGTACGTTCTTCAAAAACCATGCAATTATTAAAGAAAGGAAAATGTTTAAGAAATCAGAAATTACTTTGTTTGGTAGATTGTGAATGACGTTGATATGCAACGTTTAGAGAACTGTATACGCCTAATTTAGTAAGGAGGTTGCACAGGCCTTGAGGCTTATTATTATTATCCACCTGTTTGTTTTCAAGTGTTTCCTACAACAGGAAATACACTAAAGCTCATTTCGAAACATTTCCATCTGAGTATCGTAATTCACGGCTTAAGAACAAACACACGAACAAAATGTATTAATTATTCAAACACTAAATGTATTAGTGGGAAGCTCTTGAATTCGAACAGTTTGAGTAAAACAGTTTTTATTGGAAACCCACAGCCAGTAGTAACACAATTCACTCTTCATACCAAAGATGTCGAATCAAGAAGTATTTTATTAGGGATTCACGTTCAGAAGAGATATTTTTTCACATACCTAATTTAAATCTTTCCGTTTTCTTCATAATTAATTTTTTTTCACAACCTTGAGAAATCACGAAACTTTGAATTAGAGCCGTTAAGGTATCTTTTTGCAAAGCGACACAATAACTACCCGCACTCTTTCCATCGAGAGGAATCAAAACCCGGATTTTTGTGTCGCAAGACTGTAAAAGTATTCACAATTTTGTGCCATTCTTGTCAGACAGAATGGTAAGGATTTGACCGTCATTGTTATAACGTAGCTGGGGCTCACAGTCGTGAACTTGTCTGTTACAATATCCGATGTAAAGAGTTGCTTCCCTCCTAGCCCGTGCAAAATCGCTCATTTTATATTCATATTGCATGTTCCCCATACCTCCGTGACTCAGGATTCGATCTATACAGCGAGCTTAACGACTGGCATAAAAACTAAAATATATACTAAACTCCAGCAATAAACAATAGGATTACTTTCAACATTGTTGGGTTTTGTGGTGGTGTTTTTTTTGAGAGACTCATCAGAGGCCCAGAAGCAGTCTGGTCCATAAATAATTTAGGATAATGTGTTTCAAATATCAATGCATATAATAATGTTAGGATTAAAACAGTCTTGAAGATTAATAATAACGGGGACATTTCCGTCTTCTCAACACGAGATAATTACCACGAAATAAAAGAAGATAGAAATCAGACAAGTAATTAAAGTTTTGTTGTTGTTGTTTTTTTTTACTTTTTGAAACTGAGTGAGTCTTGGTAATTACATTACTGATATGTTTTTACAAGAATGTCAATTGTATTCAAGTACTGGCTGTGTGTGTGTGTGTGTGTGTATGCTTCAACACTGGAAAAGCAGATGGACTGGCTTGGCATGGCCAAGCGTGTTAAAGCGTTCGACTCGTAATCCGAGGGTCGCGGGTTCGAATCCCGATCGCACTAAACATGCTCGCCCTCCCAGCCGTGGGGGCGTTATAAAGTGACGGTCAATCCCACTATTCGTTGGTAAAGAGTAGTCCAAGAATTGGTGGTGGGTGGTGATGACTAGCTGCCTTCCCTCTAATTTTACACTGCTAAATTAGGGACGGCTAGCGCAGATAGCCCTCGAGTTTCTTTGTGCGAAATTCCAAAACAAACAAACAAAGAAGCAGATGAAGTAGATGTATCGTCTTCAAAAAAACGAATTCTTTATGAATAGAGTAAGCATTCCTGTCAATACGATTTATTTTATTTTCAAAAACATTTGCAAAAAAATAGTTCTGTTGTTTACTAAGTCAAGGCGCTATTTAGACAAGCGAGGCTAAATATGTACATTCAATAAAGTACGTCACCGTACGCTCCTCAACCCGCACCATCTTACAACGTGAAAAGTGCATGAAACCGTAACTGATTGGTGCACAGACGACTTTAACTCATTACCCGATGAAGTTAACCACGGTGAAACTCGAAACTACTATCTCGTGCAATGCATTTTCTGGTAGAAAAACTTAATGAACCGTCCCAGTTGTCTCAATCAACTAAGCGTATTATGTTACTCAGTTTTCACAAGAATTAACATAAATCAGCAGTTACCACCCCTTCGTGATAACATTGAGGTTAGGTTGAAGTTTTGTAAATTTGTACTATAAAAAGGTGATATTTTTGTTTTGTTTTCTCTATTTATTGTTGAGGCTTATTTGTTATTCATTGTATGTGCCCAGCATCAGATGTATGTTCTCCTTTTTTCCAGTATTTTGTGGGACATAATTTATGTTTTCTTTACTTCTTAAAAATAAATAAAAATATTTTTTTATGTTATCGCATCTGTTTTTGATGTTTCTTGATATAGCAGAATTCTAAATAAGAAGCCTGATTTTATTTTTGGTTTTTAACGTGTAGAAATACACGTTTTATGTTTTTTTAAAAACGTCTTAATAAAAACGAAAGTAACAGCCATTGTGTCAGGGTGAACAAGCTTACTTCCTGTCGGTTCCTTTTTCCAAAATTATCTATTATTCCTTCGACCCAGAGATCACTGTTTAATGTAATGACATCCACATGAACGCGAACGTATAGATGATATCGAATACTATATCCTTGGCCTGGCATGGCCAAGCGCGTAAGGCGTGCGACTCGTAATCCGATTGTCGCGGGTTCGCGCCCGCGTCGCACTAAACATGCTTGCCCTCCCAGCCGTGGGGGCGTTATAATGTTACGGTCAATCCCACTAAGAGAAGCCCAAGAGTTGGCGGTGGTGGTGATGACTAGCTGCCTTCCCTCTAGTCTTACACTGCTAAATTAGGGACGGCTAGCACCGATAGCTCTCGAGTAGCTTTGTGCGAAATTCCAAAACAAACAAACTATATTTTTGTGTGCTTTTTTTGTTTTGTGTTTTGTAAACCGTTATGAAAAGTGATTAAAATCTTGAAGCCTGAATTGGATAAGAAAACACTTTAGGTAAATGTGCATACTATGATATATCACCCTCTGTGCTTAACGTTTTGTAGTAAACACGCTAAACACTATCCCTTTTAAGGACGGTTCTCTATATCCCTTGGAACCACCTCCTCCATCTTCACTGTATTCAGTCTAGGGTTACGTTCTATTATTAAGCAACAGGGTTAATCCTAGAGGACCCACCTAAACTAACTTTCCAAAGATTTTTCAATGTACATGAAGAGGTTTGTTTTGTGAATTTCGCGCAAAGCTACTTGAGAGCTATCTGCGTTAGCGTTCTCTAATGTTTTCTCTAATTCAAACATCTTTGAATCAACCGCCGTTCCTTCATTCCTCGATTAATTAACTTAAAACTTAGTAGTAACATATCTTAGTCCATAAAACTTTTAAATATTTTTACTTATATATTTTAAAAGATTTTTGTGAAGTCAAAAGTACAAACTTCTTTGTTTGTTTTTTAATTTCGCGCAAAGCTACATGATGACTATCTGAGCTAGTCGGCCCTGATTTAGCAGTGTAAGAGTAGAGGGAGGGAAGCTAGTCTTTTCCCCACCCATCGCCAACTCTTGGGCTGCTTTTTTACCAACAACTAGTGGGATTAACTGTAACATTATAATAACTCCACGGCTAAAATTAGGAGCATATTTGGTGGTACGGAGGTGTGAACCTGCGACCCTCAGATTATGAGTCGATCGCTTTAACTACCTAAATATCAGTGTTTCTTCGAATTTCGCGCAAAGGTATACGAGGGTTATCCGTGCTAACTGTCCCTAACGTACTAGGGAAAGACTAGAGGGAAGGCAACTAGTCATCACCACACACCCCCAACTCTTGGAGTATTCTTCTACCAAAGAATAGTATGATTGACCACAACATAATAACACTCCCACCGTTGAAAGGACGAGCATTGTTGGTGGAAATGGGATTCGAACTCTTGACTTTCAAATCGGGAGTCACGTGCCCTAAGCACCTGGCTATGTCGGATCTTGTGTGTACATATATATATATGTATAATTACACAGTAATATTAAATCGTTATTTTCTTATGACATTCGTGTTTGAATTTTCCTATCAATCTTTCATATAACTATTATCAGTTACATGGATGATGTCATAATTTTCCTCTCTACTTCACTTTTCCCTTCTAACGAAACTTATCGTCTTGATACTTGTAATATTCAAGAAAATGCTATAATCAGCTTAACAAACTAATACAAATCGTTAGTATATTTAGCAAATTCTAAAAAAGAAAAACATCGTAATTTTTAAAGAAGAAACTAGTAAACTGGAGGCTATATTTGAAAATACCTGATTTGTTATAAATGTGGCTTGGTAACATGCTATCAGATTAAACTTAAACTTTGGAATCTCTTCAACTACAAATATTTGTTTAAAAAACAACTTACTCTTGTTACCTTGACAGAGTAGAACTTTTTACATTTCGGAAGAAACATTATCCAGACTGACATGTTTAACTTACATGATATTAGTTCTAGCAGTGATTCTGTCCGCTTCTTAAATCGACAGTCGAGCAAACCGGTTTCTCAGAGTGACTTGTTTGCCGGCAGTTTTACGTCATTAAAGGCCGGTAGTCCTCCTCATATAGTAGTCAATAGAAATTGTACTTTATATTTGTTTATTTATCGGGGGGGATAAAAAAACAGACGAGAATTACCTTTGATAGTAACGTTTCACGGTAATAATCTGAAGAGTTCGACCATAATACCTGATACCTGAGTTAAAGATTACTTCAACACGAGTTTTAACTAGTAACCCCTGCAGGAACAACAAAATTGGAGCAGGAAATGACCTTCTTCATGTGCATTTGTATATATCAATTCTTGAAAGAGAAACGCCCCTTGATGTATATAGATAATAGAGCAAGCAGGTTTATAAATTACGTCATCAAAATGATGTCAACACTTTCTTTATTAGTCGTGAAACTATATGTTTATTATTTATAACTTGAGAAACAAGTCAATCATTAATAAAGTAGGAACTACTGATACTGTTACGAGAATCAGTCCGTTTTCGGTCAATTGATTGTCCGTGCTTTAATTTACAGATAATTCTTCGCCGATATTGACTGATTTATTTTTAAGTTCTTCGATCCACAAATGTAATTTTTTATGCGTTTCCTTTTTTTTTTCATAGATATAACAGATGAAAAGATAAACGATCAGATTTCTCGAGCTAATCCATTTGGATTCCAACTATCTGATATTTTGTCCATATTTCAATTTAGTAAAGATAATATATTAGTATGTTATATTCTAAAGTTTGTGTGTTCATTCATCGAAAAATGACACTTTAGTTCTCACAATAGTCTAAGATAAATATAATTCAAGCATAGCTGATACTTAATTTGAACGCGGACCTAAAAGAAGGTAACTAACTGGTCGACAGCATTGTAATCAATATCGGAACTGAATATCGTAGTCATAGATGGCTCAGCTGCTCCAGGCTTACTTATTGTGGAATAAACATCAGTGAAAGTCCCGCTGTGAAAAAAAAAAACGTGTGGATCGCTCTTTTCCACTGTTTTGAGCCACAGCACACAAATCGTTTGATCGGTGCTAAAAGGCCCACCCAAAGCACAGTATCAACGTCTCTTTGTTTGGCGTTGACTTCACCTATTTCACTAGCAACCATGTCGCTCACATAAACCGGCATCCGCGAAATGAAAGCAGTACAATTACTTTGTTGCAAAACTCTAATTATTGTTCGATTACTTATTAGCTTAAGTTGTATTTTGGGGATGGGGGTTCGAAATTGGTTTATTCAGCCCCTCTCAATTGGGGACACCACCACACAGATGGGCAACTCTGTTATACATAATGTTTCGTGTGCTCAAACAACCTACCTTTCAAGAGCCTGTCTTAACACTTTATGATTTATTATTCAAAGGTAAAGCTTAAAACTCGTTGCTGATCTGAGGTCTGATAGGTGACTGCAGTATCCTGCTGTAACAACAAAAAGCGTTAAATAACTTTACGTTCTTTTTCATGTAAAAACAAAATCAGGAACAAGGTGGTAAATCTAACATTTTAAATGTTGTTTTGAACTAAGCACAAAACTACACAATGGGCTATCTGAGCTCTGTCCATCACGGGTATCAAAACGTGGTTTTTAGTGTTGTAAGTCCGCAGACATAACGCTGTACCACTGGGGACGCATTTTAGATTAAGAAAAAAGTAATAATTTTAATCCTGAGCTGACAGGTTTGTTTCGTGCACTGGTTGTCACTTACTTCAGGGGTACGCTGATAAACGATGTATTGTTGCTATGGGCATATACGCCGTAGTGTTTAACATTAATATATTCATTGGGTCGGACGTGGCCTAATGTTTACGCGAATGATTGTGAATCCGATGTTTTAATGCTGCACATCCCATTGTTACAAAATCGAGATCACGCGTTAGGCCCGCAGATGTGTCGTAAGAGTGACAGTCACACCATATTATTCAAGTGGAGAAGCTAAATTAATATATACTCTTAACCGTAGCTGCCTTCCATGGAGTCTATCACTTCTAAACGAAGAACAGTAAACTCATGTGGAACTTTGTACGTGTATCAAAAAATAAATAAAAAATAAAACACTGTGTGATTAATTACTTGTATTTCTTGAACTAATGTGAAGTTTCAATGGTAATTTTAACGTTCCTAAAAAAAAACGAAACAAATTTACACACAAGGCTTTCGAAATAGCCGATGAGAATGGTTTGTTTGTTTTGTTAATTTCGCGCAAAGTTAAAAGAGAGCTATCTGCGCTAGCCGTCCGTAATTTAGCAGTGTAAGACTAGAGGGAAGGCAACTAGTCATCACCACCCACCGCCAACTTTTGGGCAACTCTTTTACCAACGAATAGTAAGATTTATTGTCACATTATAACGCCCCACGGTTAAGAGGGCGAGCATGTCTGGTGTGACGGGGATTCGAACCCGCGACCGTCAGATTACTAGTCGAGTGCCTTAACCATCTGGCCATGCCAATGGTTTACAAATTAGGACCAAGGAGACAGTATCGAAGTGGTAGGTAGGGAGGTTTAAAAACCTGTATAACTATTGTGTTTAAAGTATACCTGGCACTAGTCAAAATAATATTTTCAGTTAGAATATTTTATATTGCCATAATTATGACTACAAAAAGTTATTCGTGCTTGAGACAGTTTTCCAAATAACGATTTGCAATGAAATTAAAATGATTCAGATGACTATTATTTCGAATTTCTATTAAATCGTTAAGCGGTGTTCTCAACTTAGCTGTTGAGGGCCTTAAAATGTCTCAAACAAAAGAGCTTGGAAACCCCTGACTCAAGGTTTAGTTTTTGAATTTTGCTATCTGCTAAGAATCTTTAATTTAGCAATGTAAGACTAGAGGGGAGGCAGCTGGTCATCACCACCCACCGCAAACTCATATACTACTCTTTTACCAACAAATAGTGGAATTGACCGTCACATTATAGCGCCCCCACGGATGAAAGGGCGATCATGTTTTGTGCGACCGGGATTCGAACCCGTAACCCTCAGATTACGAGTCGAACGAATTAACACATCCGAGCATGCAGGACCCGTTTCCATTAGTACATTTACTGGTACTGATCAGCTAAAGGGCCAGAGCAAAGTATTTAATTTAAAAAGTTCAAACAAGAGTTGGCGGTGGGTGGTGATGGATAGTTGCCTTCCCTCTAGTCTTACACTACTAAATTAGGGACGGTTATCGCAGATATCCCTCGTGTAGCTTTGTGCGAAATTAAAAAAACAAACTAACAGAAATAACTTGATTCTCTCTCTACAGGTTTGGATATAACCTCACTTCTTTACTAAAATTCCTATTTTAGAAACTATTTTCCTCCTTCATTTATTTAAATAGAATCGTACAATTGCAAATCGTCGCAACTAGCAACAACTTTAAACAGTCACTTGAACTGCATTGTGTTGAACATGTGTTGAACGATTGTTTGTTTGATCAGATAGATGCAAATCCTTCTGCCAACATCTACTATGTCTCTGTGAGCAATCGTGACTGTAGGAACACTAGTGAATTTAAACCTGTTCACTTGATGGTACGCAAACAACATTTTATTTAAAAACACATTTGTTTTCTTGGATATTCTACGAAACAATTACACTAGATTCAAACAATTCGGTTTCTTTCATGTCCTTCGGAACAAGCTCTCTGAATTTAAAACGCACGCGCTTTGTAAAGTCCTACAAAACAATCTCAGTGTATTTAAAAATACTTTCGACTTTCTCTCCTTTTCCTATTGCCACTTTAGAACAGCTTCTCGCCTGGTACGATTAATTTAGAAGTTTTGTTTAAATTTTGTCAGATTCTTTAAATTTATTTTAACCACCAAGTTCTCTCTCTTGTATTATTTAATAATATTGTCATCACTCACTAGCTCATTTGTATTTTTATGTCTATCACAAACCATGGATATTTAGTAATTCTACTTAATTTAGGTTTAATGTTAATAATATTATTTTTATCCTTTCTAAGGCTTACTTATATTATAGACTGAAACATAAGACATTTCTTTTAATGGTTGATTTTTTTTCTGGTATAAAGTTTCACAATAGGTTATCCATACTATGTTTTCACAGGAATCGAATCCCGAATTGTGTGGCATTTAATCACATCCACTTATCATTAAAATAATTATTTTTTTGTTTCTTGTAATCTGTTTAAAATAGCATATTTTCTAACGTTTGTCTCAGAAAGTAGGCTGAATTTCATTGGTTATTATTGAACACCCGTGTTTTACAAAGATAGTTCTTAACAAATCTGCCCTTTTTTCTTGTTAGAGAGGAAAACAACAACAAAACTAAAAGACAAACACCATGAAATACATTAAAACCTAATCAAATCTCCCCACCCAGTTTGCGGATTTACAACGTTAGAAACCGTATTTCCATACTTGAGGTGAACACAACACAGACAGTCCATTTAATTACAAAATAAACAAAGCACATCCGTGATGACGAAAAGGTGCCAACAACAAAAGGACGCCAACACAACGAACCATCAATCTACCTTATAATCAACAGATTCGACCGACAATTAAACACTGAAGAGGTACATTTGCCCAACAAAGAATTCAACTTGTCAGTGACACCTAGAAATATTCTATCCATTGAAATGAAAGCATGTCTGGAAGAATAAGCTAGAAGACTAGTGATCCACTCTACACAAACCGAAAACACCAACAAAACAACGGAAAACAACCACTAAACAGAAGCCAACTTCGACAACAATTCCATTGACATCCAACAACCTATCTTTCCAGATAGAACTGAAAACATCTATTTCCCGAAACACCTTAAAACAATGTCTTAAACTGCTTTTTAAAAATTTTTTTACGCAAAACTGTCAAGATAACTTCACAGAAAAGAAAACGAAAAGACAACCCTACATAGAAAGATATTAATTTTATACAAAAAACCTAAAACAAGACAATAACATCAAAATTTTAAAAACAGATAAAGGCAATGCTATAATCATAATGAACACAAGTGAATCAATTCAAAAAATGAATAACATCCTATCAGATACAAACAAATTTAAACTAATACACACAAATCCAACAAAAACACATGAAAACCAACTAAAGAAAATACTACCACAAATGAAAAACGAATCAATCTTAGAAAACATTTATTCTCATCTACGCAAGACCTACTCACATACACCATAACTATATCTCACAAGCTCGACTGTCTACTACGACCCATAATGTCGACCTATGAATCATTTAAATACAACCTCTGTGGGCATTTTCTAAAAAGGTAACGTCAGCATCTTCCTCTTCACAGAAGTCCCAACCACTGAAACCTTTAAGATAGTTTTAGAACTTTATACCCAAAATCCCAACCAATTGATACACATCTTCAGTGAGCAAACGTTATAAAATTCATCACCACCAAAACTAACTTTATGTTGAATGACCAAAACTACCTACAAATAAGTGACCTAAGTATGAGGAATCTTGTGCCATCAGTTCCAGCCAACATTTTTATGACACAAATTTAATATCAAGCGGTCAATTCGGCCTTATACCCACCACTACACTAGTATAGTTATGTCGATCATACAACTGCTAGATTCGCATCTACAGAACACACACTTAGTTTTTCACTCACGTTAACTCTTTACACCCGAACATTAAGTTTACCTGTGATCAGGAAAAACTAACCAAATAGCATTTCTTAACCTCAAGATCACTAGAACTGATACACAATTCAAAACAGAAATTCACAGAAAAATCACCCATGCTGGATCATACATTCCCTGGGACTTATCACATGAAATAAAACAAAAATTCAACATATTAGGAAACCAAATAAACACAGCCACAAAACTATGTTCACCTGATAAAATCAACAAAAAACAACAACACTTCATCAACACCAACAAATTTCCTCCAAAAACCGTTGAAAAAATTATACACACATACTTAGATCAACAACACAGTCAACAACAAATAAACAATAATAAATTCCAAGAAACAAAAACACTACAAAACCTTTATTTTCATTAAAGTTTTAATACCCATGCCAGTCGTCCTGAGAACCCAAACTAAGTACATTTTTAAAGTAAATGTAAAATTTTAAGAACGCTTATAAATGTTATAACCTTTTTCGGTCCCCTCTGCAATACACAGATGCACACATATGTGTATGCATTTCTTAAACACTGTGACTGATCGTTTCATTATAAACTTGCACAGCGAAATCTTCAGGATTCTGATATTCTTTCCAAAACCTGAAGCAGATAGTTTTTTGCGTCAGTGACATTAAAGTACAGTAAACTCTCATTGTTTCGAAGTCTCTAGAACCGAATACATCACTTGTATCAGAGTTGTTGACTGGTCCGGCCAACTGTCCATATAAATACATAATAACAAAAGCCCCTTGAACCGAACTGTATCGAAGTGTCGGCTTGTAACGATGTATAATTATAGTCCCTAGGGTGTGAAAAGCATCAATATTACATCTTTTGTATCGAACGTGATGACTAGCTGCCTTCCCTCTAGTCTTACACTGCTAAATTAGGGACGGCTAGCACAGATAGCCCACGAGTAGCTTTGTGCGAAATTCCAAAACAAACTTGTATCGAACCACTTACGAAGAAATTTATTTTTCTCTTCTTCCCTAAATTAATTGTCACCTCTGCCGGCTCCCGACCACCCGCTAGCAAGTGCAATTAGTCAGTCTCCGCGCAACAATGTGTACACTTGAGAAATAGCGGACTGCAGATGGGGTAGTAGATTGGCCTAGCAATGTTTTTACAACAATTATGGTCAATAACACTTTAAACCCCTGCCCGCCCCAACTCACCCCCCCTCCCAGCAAAAATTAGCTTAGATATAAAATTTTCAGATTATGGCTTGAGTAGATTATGCCTGGGCAGCCTGCATACTGTGGCCTGTAAAAAGCTAATCACAGTCAAATTAAACAGATCATTAATCATTGATCATGGCGAAGCGCAAGCTTGTATCGATAGAAACTAAAATTGCAGCAATAGAAGAAGTTGAAAAAAGTTAAAACAAAAACAGAAATAGCAAAAGCATTTGATGTGCCTCTGAACACTTTGTCAACATGGTTGAAAAATAAAGAGGCCATATTGTCTTCTCGAGACAACTTTTGTCCCAATAGAAAACGCATGCGAACTGTAAAACATTCTGACCTAGAAGCGGCATTGCTTCTGTGGTTCAAAAATGCTAGATCAGAGAATGTTCCTATCTCTGGGCCTGTTATACAAGCAAAGGCAAAAAAACTTGCTGATCAAATGGGAATCACTGACTTTTGCATGTGTGATGGGTGGTTAACCCGATTCAAAAAAAGACACGACATTCAATTTCGTACGGTCTGTGGTGAGTCTGGTAGTGTAGAACCAGAGCAAACAAACCAGTGGACATCAACAACACTGCCACGCCTGCGAGAAAACTACAGCCTGTCTTCAACGCAGATGAGTCTGGCTTATTCTTTAAACTTCTGCCAGACAAGTCTCTTGTTATCAAGGGAGACTCCTGTCACGGCGGGAAGCGAGCAAAGGAGCGGCTGTCTGTTTTGGTATGTGCCAATATGGACGGCACCGAGAAACTTCCTTTACTTGTCATAGGTGAGTGTCAAAAGCAGGTAAAAATATTTTCCTGTGTTTTCTATAGAAGTTATTTTATGATTTTCCTCAGATTATTGACATGTAAATGTTTCATTTTTAATTTCAAGACATTAACCATGTACATTTTCTTTCTTTCTGCTTTTTTAGGAAAGGCAGCAAAACCGCGTTGCTTCAAAAACGTCAAAACCCTGCCAACACCATACAAAGCCAACAAGCGAGCTTGGATGACATCAGATCTATTCACCGAGTGGCTGAGAGAACTTGACCGAAAGTTTGTGCTGCAGAAAAGAAAGGAGGTCCTTATGATAAATGACAACTGCCCCGCCCACTCCAACCCCACTGGACTTAAGGCCATCAAGCTGGTGTTCCTGCCTCCCAATACCACAAGCAAGACACAGTCCATGGACCAAGATATCATCGCCAATCTTAAACATCATTACCACACCGTACTGCTACAGCGTCTTATTGATTCAATAGACAATAAAAGTGTTTTCACAGTGACTGTGCTTTAAGCCACGCGACTGCTACGCTCTGCCTGGTCGTTGGTAAAGCAATCAACCATACCCAATTGCTTCAGAACTTGTGGTTTCTCCTCTCCAGAGCCAGCAGAAAACCCCGAGGATGACATACCATTGGCCCAGCTCTTGACACGGCTGAATGACACTGGGTTTACGGTGTATGGCACAGCAGAGGACTACGAGACTGCTGATAATGATTTGATCACTAGCGCGCCCCTGACAGACAGTGATATTGTGGCCATGGTGCAAAATAAACAGACACCAGAAAATGACAGTGAAAGTGAAGATGACGACAATGAGGAACCCCCCATCCCAACACATTCTGCAGCTCGTGAGATGTGCCTGCAACTTCAGAGATATCTTGAACACCAGGCTAACGCAGGACAGTTTATCTCTCAATTAAACATGATGGAGCGTTTTGTGACCAAGTGTCAAAGGGACAGCAGTTCACAAAAAAGCATTGTGCAATATTTCAAGTGACTCCAGTTAGACGTTCTTGCTGGTGTTTGTATCCTGTACATTATAATTACATATGTCTATATTATGAATGTTATTTTTTATACATGTTTTTTTTTTACAAGTGCTGTTAATTGTCCTTTTGAATTTCATTAAATATGTTTTAAGTGTTTACACACGTGTGACTTCTGAGTCTTTAATCCAATTACCGGTACTGCAACAGCCGTCAGTTATTAGGCCTACCATTACCAGACTTAGCTAGTGAATGAAAAAAAAATCCTTTTTAACGAACTTCTTTTGTAACGAACAATTCTCTTTGGTCCCTACGACTTCGTTACAACGAGAGTTTACTGTACAACATAGCTGTCAGAGCTTTCAGTACGAACGCTAACTTTAAAAAATAATAACTTGTTAAAGTTATGCCGCGTGCAATCTACAAACTACAAACAAGTGTATGATTATGTCACATATCTGCAACGTTAACCCAATATTCCACTCACATAAATTATAATGTGAGTAAGCTAATTTTGATATCGAAGTTAAGCAGTATTAGTTGAATTTCAGTAATATAGATTTGACAACAGTAACTATCTGTAGCAAAAAATATACGTACACATCCTGAATGTTCATGTCCCGTACAGTATTGTAAAATTAACCATGTTCTGTTTGTTATACATATAAGGTAAAAATATTATCTCCTTTCAGACTTTAGGAAAAGTCATAAATCATTCAAATTCAAGCTCCACGTTTACCTGAATATTTTTACTTAATCGTAAACCGGATTATCTAGTAACAGCAATACAGGTAATTAATCATTGTCATATATCTGAGTATTGTTACCTGACAGTAAACTGCATTGTATAGCAACAACAAATCGGGAATTATTCATTGTTAATATACCAACATACGCACGCAAATTAGAACCTGCTCGCGTGCACCTAAATAAACATCTGGAGGCGCATACATCAATATACGTATTTGTTTACGTATGTACTAATATATGTACCTGTGTGCGAATGCCCAAATTCATAACTGCGCATGAATATTGTTGTAGTCAAGATATTTACAGAAATTGAGTTTAATAAGATGGTTGTAGTCTGGCCTATAGAAACGTTTTATAGACAATTATATTAATTTAATTTCAAAGCTAATGTATTTCGTTTTCTAGAGTGCTTATCTCACACGAATCTACAACGAATTTGCTTTCGTTTTGAAAAAACAAAACACCACACACACGTTCTTTGATTTTTTGTATATTCTCGTTCTCAAAGATTTTAAGTATTCAGTATTTCATTCGTAAGCACAAGTTTTTTTACAGATTAAATCCCCCAACCTATAAGTGTAGAGCCTTACAGATTTTTTGCTCACTAAAGTCTATATCTGCTAACCCTAGTTGCATTTATAAGTGGAAAAAGTTTAAAAACAGAACGGCTCTCCTACAATTATTCTGGTATTAATTATTCTTTAATTATTAAAGATATGGTATCGTGCCTGTCTTATAGCATTTAGATTCTGAAAAGACTCGCATTTGCCAACTTTGTAAAATCAAGTTTAGTGAGTAAGCGTAAGACAGATATTACTGACTCTTTATTACATGATAACTCAGAAAACAAAACAATGATTATAACTAGTTATATTTTGAGGCGACGTACTTTCAAACAAGTATCTACTTTTATAAGTATTATTAATAACTAGTTGTTATGAAAAGTTAATCACAATTCCAGTTCAAGCGTTCGTTACCCCTTAAAGTTGGCTTTTTTACACAAATTTTGTGTTTCTTTAAAAAGTTTAGGTACAGGGTGAATGAGGAATTACAAACCAATATGTAATTGATAAATAATAATTGTTACAGTTGAAACTTCATTGTATTTAGAACTTAGTTATAAAAACAACCTTCCTATGTCTATTGCCTTAAATAAACAATAATAAGCAAACAAGTAAACAAAACCTTTGAAAACAATTAATTCTAATTCATATCAAAAACATTGTGAACAAGATATGATATAAGGGATAGCATTTTTATTATCCCGACATAAAAGCACAGCTAAGAATTAACATATAGCAACATATATATAACCATTCTTTCACAAACAAGTTTAGTTTACCCTATTTTTGTCTTTTAACATTCTACTACACTATACAATTGTATCAATATTAATCCATACCAAATAGTCGTATTCAGATTGTAGTGTTAGGTAAGCATTTTTATTTTATATAATAGACTACAAACTAGCAAAATTTTGGTGAAAGACTTTTGACGTCGAAGTACGTGAAAGCCACATAAACAACTGGTTAGGTCAAAATTAGGTCCTAGAACACAGGTTCCTAACCGGTGGCTCGCAAAACCTTGCCAAGGCTTCGCGACTCCCCTGCCAGGAGAGTCGCGTAGCCTTGTTAGAAGTAGCTTGGGATAACATTAATTTTATTTCATCAATTACATTTTCATGCTCTTACATTTTTTTTGTTTCTGTGCAAAGCAAAACGTGTGCTACGTTAGTTCAATGTCATTAGGTGATATTATGGGTGTATGTATGCGTGCCTGTGTGAATGTGTATGTGTCTGCTAGTGAGTAGCAAGTATGTGAGTGCACGCGCATGTAAGTTTGTTTGTGTGTCTGTTTAGCTGTGATTAAGTGTGTGTGTGCTCGCTGTCGACACGTGAGTCACATGTCTGTTGCTGAGAGGTGGATGACGAATCGCTCGACTGGCCACGCTCCCTTCCCTCCCAATACTTACCCCATCATTACTCTACCTGCACCCCCACAAGTAGTCAGTGTAAGATCTACAGTTGCCAAAGCGTTCATTATTCAACATTTTTATTTTATTTTAACAAGGAGATAAGTAAGCAGTAGAAGTGAGTTGTGTCCATGGCTAAACGGCGCAGATACTCAGAATGCCACCTCAACATTGGCTTCACCACTGTGCTCGCCAACGACGGCATCGAGAAACCACAGTGTGTTTTGTGTCATGCTGTACTGAGTGCAGAGTCAACGAAACCATCAAAACTCGTGCTTCATCTCGAGAGGAAACATCCAGAACACGCAAAGAAGGGTTTGGATTTCTTCAAACTGCATGAACGGCCAAAGAATCGATAGAAGTGGGTCGTTTCAGCAGCAGAGTGCAGCCGTAGTGGAGCTTCATATGAGATTGCATTCGAAATTGCTAAACAAAAAAAGCCTCACACGATTGGAGAAACACTTCTTAAACCCTGGATGATGAAAGCAGTAAATCTTATTCTTGGAGAAGCCACTGCAAAGAAAATGCAGCAAGTATTCCTGTCAAATAATACTATACAGAAGCGCATTTCTAAAATGTCTATGGATGTGAAGGAACAGGTTTTGACTGAAATCAAGGGTTCCCCTTTGTTCTCCTTTTAGCTCGACGAGTCAACAGATGTCAGTTCATGTTCTTAGTTGCTTGTCTTCGTGAGATACATTAATTCAGGTGACATCAAAGACAAATTCTTATTCTGCAGTGCACTTGAAACCACAACAAAAGCTGATGATATAGTGGAAAAAAAGTTTCAACTTTTTTCAAGACGAAGAAAATAAGTGAGGGTTTGTACGGATGGGGCACCGGCTATGCTGGGATCGAAATCAGGATTCCAGTCGAGAGTGAAGAAGCTAGCACCTCAAGCAAAGGTCATCCACTGCATGATTCACCGATATGCTTTCGCCAGTAAGACTCTCCCTGCCTCTCTGCAGGAAGTGCTTGAATTTGTAATCAAAATTGTAAATTATGTGAAGACTCAAGCACTCAACACTCGCCTTTTCAAAGAACTATGCAAAGACATGAATGCTGACCACGAAGTCCTTCTCTTCTACACAACAGTACGTTGGTTGTCGAAAGGAAACTTTATTAATCTATCTTTGAAATGAAAGATGAAATAAAGCTATTTCTGGATACTCAAAAAAGGAAAGATCTTGTAGCTCACTTTGAAGATGAAGCATGGAATAAAAGGGTTGCGTACCTAGTCGACATTTTTGACCAGCTGAACAAGCTCAATTTGAAGCCTCAAGGAAGGGAAACACATGTTCTCCTTTTTCAAGATAGTCTTCGGGCCTTTGTTTCCAAACTTCAGAAATGGCGCCGGAAAACCAATCTTGGAAACATCGCTGTGTTTGAAAAACTTTGTGGAGTAACGGATGAGTCTCAGATCCAACTGGATCAGTTCCTCAAGGATGAGATGACCAAACATCTTCAGTCTCTAGAAAAGGAAGTCGAGCGTTGCTTCCCTGAGCTATCACAGGAACAGGAGGCCCTGGTAAGGAACCCATTTTGTATTGAACTTGATGTATCCAGCATCCCAGATGATATCCAAGATGAATTTCTGGATTTAAGGAACGACTCTTCAACTCGTGATCTCTTCAAGGTGAATTCCGTGACTCAGTTCTGGTGTGCTATGTATCAGTCATACTCCAAAGTCAGCATGATAGCTTTATGTGTCCTTGTTCCATTTGCTTCTACCTACTTGTGTGAGGCAGGATTTTCTACTCTTGCCAATATAAAAACAAAGAATAGGAACAGATTGGATGTTGGAGATAACATGAGACTGACTCTAACAAACGAATTTCAAAGCTTGCTGCTGAAATGCAACATCAGGCATCTCACTCGCTGGGTTGGAGAGTTGTTCAAACCTATGTTAATATTATTTTAAGAAATATATGTTCTTTTTGTAAATTCATGTTGAGCCAATGTGATTTAATTTGCTAATAAATAATTACAGAATTTTTAAATATTTTCTTTTGGATGTTTCTTTCCCTCTCCTTCACAGAAAATAAAAGAAAAATTAAGCTGCTGATAGTAAGCCCTAAGTAGGGGGTCACATGGGTTTCAAACTTTTAGGTAAGGGGTCGCAAGTGCCAAAAGGTTGGGAACCCCTGTCCTAGAAAGTCAATTATTGAACACGGGTGAAAAAGAAAAAACTTCTAAAAGTTTCTGGATGTTATAGTCTCACCGCTTGTGTTTCATCAAAACAAAAACCAAACAAGTGGCCACAAAAGTCTTCATATTTTTTAACCCCTTTATCAGACATAATTAACAAGGAAGCCATCGACTTTTTAAAACACATTCTTAATTAGTTAATACACACTGTCTGTGTTTTTTCTTAATTTTATAACCAAATGATAAGTTATATCAAGAATTATCCTACATTAAACGTGTTTTTAACTTTGACTTTTCACAGTTCAACCTTTTTTTTTAAAAAAAAAAAGAAACATTCTAATGTGCTATTCGACTCATCGATATGGTCTATAAATAACAAACCAACGACTTCTGACCCCGTTTTGAAGGAGGGATGATACTAATTGAACGCAATATAGACGCTGTCCTTTCACTACCTTGACCCACCAGTTATTTATGCTTAGGAAGAGACCATAATTTTATAGGTGTAGAAATAAAGACGTTTCTGTCTACAGTTCAGGGATATGATACGCGAAGGATCATTCACTGTTATACACCCTAATTTATAGAGTAAAAGCTATGATTACGAAAGAGAATCATTTGACCCAAAACCGATTACAATGAAGCCGAGCATGTTTCTTACCAATAATAAGCTATTAAGAAAGTATTTGAAATTACTAATAGTTCACAATATGATAGTCCAAAAGTTTCCAGTTACATCTCGGAACCAATGGCTGTTTACTTGATAACAATGACCGTAGAAACTAAGATCACAACAATTCCATTTCATTATGTGTCCCATGATTTAGTTCTAATGGACTTTGAAACTGAGGTATACGCACAGTGCAAGATTTTTGAAAAGTGTTTTGTGGTGTGTGAGCTGCGACTGATCTCACTGTTCTTTCTAAAAAGCTTTTTATAAGGAAATTGCGATGTTTTTTTTTCTATTTATTCATTAAAATACTATTACTTGGACTGTTTGTTTTGGTATTTACGCGACAAGCTTTACAAAAATATATCTGCGTGCACCCCCATCAACTTTTGAACTGATAGTTTACAGAGAAATGAATTAACCAACAGCATCTATTGCTTGCTTTTAGGTATTATAACACAAATGCGGCCGTGAAGTGTGTACCATCCGCTGCAAAGTACCATTCGAACCGTGAATCCTTCGATTAACAGTTAGGAAACACTATTCATTGATTCATATCCTTCCCTGATGGTAGAAGAAAGGCGTAGACACGTTGGATTGACTGTTTTATATAGTTTCTGTTTATGAATTTTATATTTAAATGCATTGGTTTTTCGGGCACAGGTTAAAGTTCTAACAACATTTCTATCCTCTGATGGTCAAGTGAACCTTCTTCTTATGGGTACTTCAATATAATATGTGTTTTACTACCATTGCACGTGTCTACAACAGTGCAACGTGAATCTAGTCTAAAATACCATGCATTAACTTTAGTAAATCTTGACACTATACTAACGTAGCACAAGTGCGGTTTAAGATGATGTGAGTCATTACTAATGTTGCATGTGCTTACAAAAATGCAACGTGAGACTATTGATGTTATAAGTGTGTGCCTGATATAACACAAGTTTATTTCAATGTAAACTTCAACTTGTCATAAGTCGTTTCTGACACGTGTTTATTCTTAAACACAATGTCAGTCAATATCTACGTGACACGTGTCTTTTTACTGTGCCGCATTGCTTTAAAAGTAAGTAACTCTACATAAGCATCTAATGTCATTAGCTCAACTACTTAACTGTTAAAACAAACAAATTCCTGTAGACAATAGGGTACCCCTAACTACTATTCTATGAATTATACCTTAACTACAAGTAATCGTCGTTCCAAAAACTGACAGACGTTAAGATTATATCTTAAATACAAGTAATTGTCGTTCCAAAAACTGACGGACGTTAAATTTATATCTTAACCATAAGTAACATTCATTCCAAAAACTGGTACTTTTCTATTTGTATATTCTGTGTACTTAGGGTCGAAAAAATAACTCATTTTGTTTCCACTTCACGTATTCCAACTTTATAATGTACATAACTCACGGAGCTGTTGTAACAAGGATAAATCACCTTTCTCACCAAGTGCTTTTATTTAAAGCGAACCTGCGGCAAGCTTCACTTTAGACCAACCTACAACCAGTTTTACTTCAAATCTATGCCAGCCACCTGCTTCTGGTCAGTTAGGGCCAGATGTGGCTAGCCCTAAATTACCGCAGATTAGTTTTCGCCCACCATTTCTATATTTGGGCCAGAGTTGTATATTGTTAAGAAACTTCATATTTTTATATCCTGGAGTTTAGTTGCACAACGCTGAATACGTAGGTTTTTGTTTTGTTTTTTTGCCTCTGCCATTCTTTCAGAAATTTTATAACCTACTTTAGGTTGAAAACAAGTCTTTAGAGATTTAGATCAATCGTGAAGGTCTCAGCTTAGTGTTCATTTAACTTCAGTTTATGAAACGAATCTTGCTGTTTATACAAAGTCTCCGGTGTAATCAGTCCATCAGTTTCAAAAATTATTGCGTGAAACAACTGAAATGAGTAATGAACGTAAAACTAAGCTAACGCTATCATACTGGAAGATTGTTACATCAACACATTTACCAACGAAGTGACTGAATAAGTTTCATGTTAAAAGGATGAAATTACTGGAATCTTGTGATAAGTGATTGATATCACAATCACACACATACGTCTATTTAACAGTATTATAATATGGATATTATAATATCCTAACTCTTAACTTTAATACAGTCCTTCTAGTGTACTACTGGAGTAAACTCCAGAAATATATCTGACAAAAACTTATCGTTTAGCAGTACAATATGGTGATTAGGGTACTCATTCAAATCGCAACCTGTAGATCCCGAGTTGAAATGTCGTCATCGAGCATATTCGCTCTTCATTGAGACGTGGGGGCATTAAGTAATGGTCAGTTACAATTTTCGTTAGGAAAAGAGTAGCTTAAGAGTTAGCAGAGGGTGGTGTTGACTACTTGCCTAACATTTAAACTTAGGAACGACAAGGCAAATAGCCCTCTAGTAGCTTTGCGTGAAATTCGAAAAAAAACCCAAAAACAAAATAAACCCAATACTACCTATATTCTGAAATGATACGGTTATTAAAATAAAATGTGCTATAAATAAATTATTTTACTTTTTTGTGTGACAAAAACAGATCCAAGATTAGTTTGTAATTAATGGTCTTAGGATATGTTTCCCGTTACGTGACATGTATTTGTTGCGTGAATCACGTTTATTTATGTACAATACTTGAATTGGGTGTCTTTATAACAAGAATATATCAATGATGAATTTTTTAAAAAATGATACAACACTTCTTCATATCATACTTTGCTTCGGAACTTCTAATTAATAACATCTGACTGAATAATGGGATTTGACTACCACTCTTATAACGCACCCAAGATTCACCGTCTGAGCACTTTAACTGCGATTATGCGCCCAGTCCTTCCTCATATTATACAAAGAGGGATGAATAAATAAAAATATATTTGTTTAGACTATCAATAGGCTATCTGTGCTCTGTCAAACAGGGAAAACTGAAACCTTGGACTTTATAATTTTAGGTCCGTAAATATACTTCTGATCCACTAAAGTACAAGTAACATCACACCAAATGTTTTTTTCTTTGCATGGCTGAGATCCATAGCTTATAAAATACCGGGCATTTTAAGCTACAACAAACGAGTGGAAAGTTCAAAAAATATCTCCTGTTTTTTGACCAAGTAAAAATTGATTTATTTTTAAATCTCTGCAGTCCATTTTACAAAGTTTCATTGTGAAAACTCTGTCTAAACAATCTATCAAAGAATACAGTCCACAGTTTAGCTTTAAGCTTCACAACAGCAAAAAAAATTCGCTAACTAAAAGTCCCCTACTGGGACAGCGGTAAGTCTTCGGATTTATGATGCTAAAATCAGGGGTCCGATTCTCCTCGATGGATACAGCAAATATCCTGGTCTGGCTTTGCTTAAGCACATATATTAACTGAAGAAAATTTAGTGCTGTCATCTGGGGAAATATTGTACATATACAATCACTATCATTAATTTAAGATTTATCATGTAACTGTTATCATTGTGAACATTGTATAATCCATGGAAAAAGTCAAATCTTGAGAATTCTCTCACACCAAATGAACAAGGAAAAACAATTATAAAAATATGGAAAATCTCGCAAAAAAATATGAGACAGATATTAAAACCTAATTCGTACAAAAACGTCGTCCGAAAATAAAGGATTTACTAAATAAACCTTAAAATAGTGAGGACTAGACAAGTAGATCTGTTAAAACTATGAAAATTATAACTATATACATTGTTGAATCCAGTATAAACTTAAAATTGAGATTTAATGAACAGTAAAAAGTACGATAACATGTAAACAAAGATATAAAGCTTAACCATAAAATGATTATAAGGATGCGTCTGGTAACGAACCAAGATGCCCGGCATGACCAGGTGGGTTAAGGCGTTCGACTAGTAATCTGAGGGTCGCGGGTTCGAATTTCGGTCGCACCAAACATGCTCGCCAATTTCAGGCGTGAGGGCATTATAATTTGTCAGTCAATCCCACTATTCGTTGGTAAAAGAGTAGCCCAAGAGTTGATGGTGGGGGTGATGACTAGCTCTCTTCCCTCTAGTCTTGTGTTTTTTTCATATAGCAAAGCCACAAAGGGTTATCTGCTCAGCCCACCGAGGGGAATCGAACCCCTGATTTTAGCGTTGTAAATTCGGAGACATACCGCTGTACTAGCAAGGAGCCCCTCTAGTCTTACACTGCTAAATTAGGGACGGTTAGCACAGATAGCCCCTCGAGTAGCTTTGTGCGAAATTCAAAACAAACAAACGAACCAAGACGTACACATGCACATAAACAAGGAAGTACCATTAATTTTAAAAAAATAAGTTAAGTAAACTTAAGTATTTACAAATAATGTTCTATTTATCTTTATTTAAAGCCTTATATTACGCGTGGCTTATGATTAAACAATTTGTAAACGAAATTATTTCGTTTCAACTTTCTCTTATAACAATTGAAAAAGCTTCGCTGAAAAAGTAAAACGTCCTTGTGTAGGATTTCTTTTCGGTTGCTCGAAAGAAGCTAATTTTGATTTTAGAAGTTTTGAGAAAAATTTGAGTTATGTCATCAAATATATTTAACTTATGCAAATTGAAAGTGTTTAAGCGACTGCAAAAGCTTTTAGTTTTTATGGAAGTTTCTGGTTTATTTCAATTATCGAAAACAGAGAGACAGTATTTTTGTCTAACTTTGTAAATCAAAAGGAATTAGTCATAAAAAGCTAATTTGTTTCAATGTACACTGTAGTCTTAAATGATACTTAATTAATTAATTGCATTTAATTAAACCTAATAAGATAAACAACAAATAATAATATAACTGTGTGCATTTTTTATGTATGTTTATATAACGGTTATCTTGTTTCATAATGAACAAAGCAGAAAAAAAAATCCAAGCTAGGCATGTCACCAAATATTGAACAATGGGGTAGCCAAATCCCGGATATGAATTACTGTTATTAAGTTTCACCAGTCTCAAACTGGCAAATTACGAAAGTTGTGAACTAGTAGTGATTTCTGAGTTTACATATACAATTTGAATTTTAGCCTAACGTTATTTGAATTTATCTGTGTAGTTATTAATAACTTACTGTACTGTAGCACTCTTGGATATATATCCACGCCATTTGAAGTAAGCCGATGGGTTTGTAGAATTTACGCAATAGGAGAACTGTTAGCAGTTTCAGCACAGTTTTTGATATAACATGTTTATTGTTCACCTTGATAAGATGATCTCTACCTCTCGCAAACCATTCAAGTAGGGCAAGGTTTACATACTTTAGAGATGGCTTCTAGGAACTGTCATTTGATAACTATAACACGTCGGTTACTTCTGGAACAACGTCTAGCATTTCTTCAACTTGCCTGAAGTCTGAATATTCTTATAAAATGAAACACCATAGTATGATGAATGCACGAGTGATTAACGGGCGCGACATGGCCAGGTGGTTAAGGCGCTCGACCCGTAAACCGATGGTCGCGGGTTCGAATTCCCGTCACACCAAACATGCCCTCCCTTTCAGCCGTGAGAACGTTATAATGTAACGGACAATCCCACCATTCGTTGGTAAAAGAGTAGCCCAAGAGTTGGCGGTGGGTAGTGATGACTAGCTGCCTTCTCTCTAGTTTTACACTGCTAAATTAGGGACGGCTAGCGCAGATAGCCCTCGAGTAGCTTTGCACGAAATGTAACAAACAAACAAACAAACGAGTGATTAAAAGAAAGTTGTGATTTTGACTTCCGTTTATTCAAAATTTAAACACCAGGGGCAAAATGAGAAGAAAAAATGCGTTCACACTCTTTATCTATGACTTTAATCATTGATAATTTCGTAAAACGTGGTAGGTACATTTATTACCTGTTCACAGCCTACATCCTTAATTTTGACCTGAAAGACTGAAGGAATGTAGCTAGTCAACAGCACCCACCGCCAACTCCCAGCCTTTTTGTTTTCTTTTCTGGTTGAGTAGTAAGATTTTATCTTCATTTTTTTAACATACTTGTGGCACCAAAGTGCGAGGCATGACCTAGTGGCAACGTCATGTAAACCATAAATTCACAGGTTCATGGTCCAGATTGCTGACCATACGGTTATGCACATCCCTCCTAAAAGAATTAAAAATAGTTCAACGATGAAACTAAAGCAATCAAATAGTTGAGGTATTTCTAATTGCGGAAAAGTTTCTTTCGTTGCTAAATCTAACTACTTACATATTTTAATAGCGTGTTTGCTATCGTTTTCATTTCCTTAAGTTACATATAACTCATCGACACAATAATAACATCCTTGCTTGATGGAAAAAATATGTTCTGACAGCTTTGTTAAACGGTAGACGGAATCTTTTTTAACTTCTCAGTTCTTAATGCGTAATTTTTAAGAAATAGCTGGAAACAATAAGCCTAATAATTGGTATAAAATGATATAACTATATATAAGCGACTTGTAGTATTTTAGTTCAAATCGTAACTTTCAATGGCGCTCAAGTTTACTTTTGCAGTTTGTATTGCTTATTTGGATTCAATATACATAAAAAAGGCAAAATAGTCATGATTTATTATAACATCTTCATAAACAAATTCTAAGGTAAAGACCTACAATATTTAGCTATGTATATCTAATGTTTTTCTTCATTCTTTAGCGTTTCCAGAGACCTCTGCTTCAGTTAGGATTATAGGCAAGACAGTGCAGTTTTACCATCGCTACACGTAAACAACTGGCTTTTCACTCAAAGTTTTATAATTAAACAACAGATGCCACTACTAATCAAACAAGATTTGGATTAAAATGTTCACTGATATAGGGCTACATACAGCAAATCACATACGGCATCTTACATCAAATATCCGGCCATAAATTCAATGGCACATGAAGACCTTTACATTTCATATGAATTAGTTTATTGTAGTTTATAGTTTTATAGTCACAGTAAGTTTTTTTGTGTGTGAACAAGCTACTTCAGTAATTTTTATGGAAAATGTTACGTTTGTAAACAACAAACCGTATAAAATATGTCATTTCATAATGTGACAGATGGAGATGGTTATATTTACCTCAACATACTAGTATAGTTTGTTTGTGCAGTAAATTTTATTCACTTCAAATAAGCCTGAGCATCGTATCGTCTGCTCATCATTCGAATGAATTTATACGGCATTCCAGTTTAGCTGTCGTGAACAGAATTTCAGTCCTAACATATATGCATAAGTACATGATTTATTGTATCGTGTGGTAAAGATTGACTCAATATAACCTCAGCTTGGTACAACATAAACTTAAAGACCTTACTAATACCACCCATCCTGAATGACTAGCTTGCTTCGTATCATGAATTAGATATATGATGCTATGCAATCTAAATGAAATTGAAGACAAAGCATACTACTGCTACAAGTGTAATAGAACACGCCAAAATTAATAATGTCCGAAAGATGTTGCTAGACAACGCTGTAAAATGTGTATGTATTCACAGAGACACTGCGAGGCTTTATTTTTCTTTCCTGTGTATCTTTTGATTGGGATGATAAACGTGACAGGATTTTTATTGCTATTTTTCTCTCTTTCTTTTGTGAAATGGCCAGTGTTGGCCAAAATGATTCGCGAGTTAGCTATTGACGAAATAAAATCACAGCTTCCGTAGATCTAACTTTAGTCACAAATCCAAGTTGAATAATCACAGCAAACACTTAATCTTTCTCAAATAACTGACTCTCTTCTTGTGAAATAAAACTAATGTCTGACTCCTTTTCTTTCTTCGAATAAAAACTAATGACTGAATCTCTCCTATCTCTCTCGCATCTTCGTCTGTTTATATATTGTAGGCCTAAACTCCTCGAAAGACCGCGAAATTTCTACAGATCTCCAGAGCAATCCGCGCATGTCCGTTCTTGCACGAGACTACACGTCTAGACACAAAGTCACCAGCACTTCATTTACAAACATATGATTGGTCTACTTAATTCAAAAAAATTCTAAATGTTACCCTAAATGAATAACAGCATATTAGTTTAAACTTCGAAACAATAATATAAATATGGAAACATAGATAATAGAAATGAAAATCCAAACACAACACGACATGCCGTCGTTTACAAAATATTTATACATTTACATAGCAACTACATCACTTTATCTAAGATTCTCTTGTTTTACCATCTTATTCACATTTTCAACAACTCATCTGAACTTGGTGATAATTTGTGGCGTTAGTTGTTAGTTGTTTATTTTGTTAAGTGTTTTCTTTTTCCTTTATAAGAATCTGGTATTTCTGTTCTGAAATATATATCTTGCCAGAATGATATTACGTATACTTCCAATAAACAAAAAAATCGTCGTTTTGTAGCTGCCGTTCTTCAGGATGAAAGGTGTCATCAATTTCGTCATCAGCAAGATACACTCCTATCCAACACGCTGAAGATGTATCCGTCTGTGTTAAGTGCAAATCTACACTGTTCCCACCTCGGGGGACCCAACCTTGAATTTTAACGTGGTAATCTTTTAAGTTTGTCGCCAAACCTGAGAATGTATTCATCTGCACTCGTGACCATATTTGACTTTATTAAATGCCTATGCTTGTGGTTAATAAAGTTTATACTTTAGAAACTGTAACTGCTGCGCAGTTATGATTTTAGTTCTTCTTCCTAGCCATCAAAATACCAAATGCAATACTTGTAGAATTGGTCATAAAATAAATGTTACATATCCCAAGTTTATCATACAATAATTTTGCTTGAATTATTCATAATGTTTTATTTTTCTTTGAATGTTTCATATTCATTTAATGTCGTTTCTTTTTTTGTTATAGGAAAGGTACACAATGGACTGTGTGCGCTTTTTCTACTCCAGGGAATCAAGCTCCAAATTTATAGTTTTAGCATTACAAATCAGAAAGTTACTGTTGGCCTGTTGGGGAACTATTCATTTAATAATATGTTACCCGTGGAAAGTTATTGAATAATGACAAATATTTGGCTGTTTATAACAGTTAAAACATTTTATTGAAAATTATGTAAAAATACAAACTAAATTAGTAGTTCCAAATATTTTGTTAGACAGTACATTAAAATATTAAGTAAAATAAACAGTTTTGATTAACTAAATAATTATACGATATCTCGATATACAAACAACAAAGTACCAAAATCTATACGATCGAACGTTAAAAAAGAACACCATTTCGAATATTATTACCATTGTTCCTTGATATGTGAGACAATTAAATGGATCTTTCCACTTCTATAACAAGCAATTGATATTAAATGATTAGTTTTGCCACATACTAATATAGTAAGTCGCAGAAAAAACCACACTTATAATAACATAAGCTGCCTCGTGATAAATAAAACTACTAGATGCTGTGAGACCCAAACAGAAAAAACTTTCCACGAGCCATTCGAGACCCTGGGGTTTTGGATTACCCTTTGTTTCTTCGATTGATCTTTGTCTTCTGTGTTATCGTCATGGCCTTGAACACGAAAGGATGACAAATATATAAACAAAACTTAGATTTGCCAAGAAATATATATTGTTTTATTGGTAGCAATAAGAATACTTCGAGGCCAGTATAAAGAAAACTAAACAAGCTTAAAAGTAACATTTAAGTTTTAAATTCTGGATTCATCTTCGTAACCTCATTTCAAAATATACCTTATGCTATCAAATTACCATTACCTTACAAAAATTTCGTCTTTCAAAGAAAAGAAACAATAAGTTAAACCAATATTATAGTTAACAAGTTAACGTGGATAAATAAGACCTCAGTAAAGTGAAACACAATGCTTTCTTTGTATTCTATCACTCGAGGCTTAATTTTGAGCCACAAGTAGGGAGTTATTTGTAACTAAAAGGCTTATTATTCGCGAATTCTACTGGCCAGTCATTTAAAATATTTTGAACATAATTAAATGTAATTTTGCTACATAGTTATTTTTATTTAGTCTTCTTTTCTAGCGCCCCCACGTTAGTACAGCAGTAAGTCTACGAAGTTACAAGGTTAAAATCAAGGGTTCGATTCCTCTCGGTGGGCTCAGCAGATAGCCCGATGTGGCTTTAGTATAAGGAAATACACGCTGTTTCTTAGTGTACAGCCAATCAGTACTACATAAAATTGCCGTAAGAAAATAAAAAATGATAAATCTTCGATAAACAACACATTAAATGTTCTTATTTGTTCGTCGATGTATCTCTAGGCTATTCGAGCTTGTCTGCAGTAGTTCTTTGTAATTTCGATGTGACAGACTTAAAAGAAGTCATCTAACGAACAGTAACTACTGATAACTCTTAAACTAAAAGGGCAAGAATGTTCAGTGGCAGAGCTCGAAAACGCGAGAAGTCATTTTTGCTGCAAACAAGAGGGAACCTTAAATATCTGCGGCTATATTAGATGTTAAATCGGCCAAGAGATGGAACTACAAGATTGTTTGTTTATTTATTTGTAATTAGCCATAAAGCTACATAATGAACTATCTGCACTCTACCTACCACAGGTATCAAAACCCGGTTTCTAGCGTTATAAGTCCACAGACATACTGCGGTGTCACTAGGGGTAACTATGAGTTAAAAGTTTGTACTTGGAAAAAAAGTAACACTGAATCGTCCTACGAGGCACTATATCATTGCTAAGGTAATAACATCACGCTTATATTCGAACTACAGTTTCAACTCTTATTATATACAAAAAATACACAATACGTTTGAAATTATGAAGTTTACAACTTGAACATAACGTGTATATTAATATAAAAGGTTCAACAAGAATAATCAAGTATGGATTACTGATATTTTTTGATAACAAAATATTTAAGACTTTACTCATTAGTTACGAATGCGTTTACGAAATTAAGTTCTTTGCATACACATTCTCTCCCGAGGTCTTATTAATGGAATTTCACTTTGGCCAAATTTAAAGTACTTTGAATCCCATTTGCGCGACTTGAATTTAACAACATATTGTGCGTCACACATCTATGTGAGTGACGCGGTAAATTACCGTAACACCATGTCACTTATATACGAGCCGCCCCCCAGTGGCACAGCTGTATATCTGCAGACTTACAATGATATAAAGCTGGTTTAAATACCCGTGGTGGGCAGATCACAGATAGCCCATTTTGTGGTTTTGTGCTTATCTTCAAAAAAACATGGCCCGACATAGCCAGGTGGTTAAGGCACTCGACTCATAATCCGAGGGTGGCGGATTAGAATCCCGGTCCCCCCAAACATGCTCGCCCTTTAAGCCGTGGGTGCGTTATAATGTGAGGGTCAGTCCCCCTATTCGCTGGTAAAAGAGTAGCTCAAGAGTTGGCGGTGGGTGGTAATGATTAGCTCCCTTCCCTCTAGTCTTACACTGCTAAGTTAGGAACTGCTAGCGCAGATAGCCCTTGTGTAGCTTTGCGCGAAATTCAAAACAAACATATTTGAGCGACGCAGGAACGAAAGCGTTAAATAGATTAGTTTGTAAAGAATTTCGCGCATAGCTAAATTATACTCCCACCAGGGCTGAAAGGACGAGTATGTTTGGTAGTACGGGAATTCAAGCATGCGAAACATTGATTGCGAGTTGAGCGCCCCTTTACCACTAGGCCACGGCGAGGCTTTGTTAGATAAAAAAACTGCTTCTTGTTAAGCTCAAAGCTACACAATGGGCTACCTGAACTCTTCCCGTTGCGGTTATCGAAACCCGAATTATAGCGTTATAATTCCCCAGACTTGCCACTAAACGTAAGATTGGCCATTGAGATTACAGTTATTTCATATTACTTACTTTCGTGCTCGTGGTTGTCATGATCATAGTCATGAATATGATTTTCATCATAATCATGGTCTCTGTCGTGATTACGGTCATAACCATGGTAAGTGTCAGGATCATGATCTGGTTCTCTTCGTTCCCCTAAGCCATAAAAATGGTGTCCAGGATCCCGTATGTTATGATCAGGTTCGCTTTCTTCCTCCTCTTCCCTGACGTCTAAGTCTGGTTTGTTCTCAACAATAAGACTGAACACAACGACACAGATTCCATGAAGAAGGAACAAGAAGAAGATTTTCTTCATCCTACTGATGCTGTAAGAAATATGAAAAACCTTGTAATGCATTTCCTGTATCAAAAACTTTGTAACACATTTCCTGTATCAAAGACCTTGTAAGACATTTCCTGTATCAAAAACATTGTAAGACATTTCCTGTATCAAAAGGTTTATAAAACGTTTCCTTTATCAAAAACCTTGTAAAACATTTTCTGCACCATAAACCTTGTAAGGCTTGTTCTGTATTAAAAGTAACCTTGTAAGACATTTTCTGTAGCAAAAGCCTTGTAACATCTTCCCTGTATCAAAAACCGTTTAATATTTCCTACCACGAAAAGGATTCTTGAACAATACATTTTCTTCATATGACATTTATATATATATTTTTGTTTTAAATAAAACTGTATACAGGGTGTTCGGCAAGTCAACATGCAGTTTTGTAATCATATTTTATTCAGTCTATTTCAAGCCAGCAACTGATAGCGGTGTTTAGAAACAAAATAAGAAGGATCCAGACCTGTATTGATGCCAACGGGGGTCACTTTCAACATTGTTTATAATTGTCATTCATTTTTACCTTCTGTATTCTATATTAAAACATGTCTGTTAATAAATATATAAGTGCATAGTGACTTTCCAAATACCCTGTATATATATATATGTGTGTGTTGTATTTTTTTGTTGTTTATTAATCATTCAAGAAAATTGCATAACCAATTGCGATACGAAATACTTTACTGTACATTAATGAAAAAAATATATTTTTAAATTAATAAAGTGCCTACCATAAATATAATTTTATTTCTTGCCCCTACCAGTGGGGCTTATATGGTTCATCAAGTTACGATTTTTTTTGTTATGCCTGGTATTAAAAAAAAAAGGATATGCACGTGTTTATATGTACAAAGTTCAACCAATCTTGTTTCGGTAACAACAAAATACCAGTTTAGTTTATGAAAACTACATGCAAGTTGCTTCCCAGATTTGCACGAATGGATTTGTTTTCATGTATGAAAAATACATTTTTGTTTTTAAGGAGTTCAAAATTACGTCCCGCGAAACACGATACGTGGTTTAGTTTTTAGAAGTTGATAAAATATTGTTGTATACGCTCATAAGTGTATTAGATAATGAAATAGAAAAAAAAAGACATCTTTATAGTGAAAATATTTAATTTAATTTTCTAGTTAACTAAACATATCTCTTTAAACTTCTATGGCGTTTCACATGAAACGTTATAAGTCTTCTCTGAAATAAAAAGAAAAAAAGCAGCTTTTCTAAGCACACACATTAAATACAGCTAGAACGATTTGAATTTCTAATTATTTCGAGTTATTTTCAATAATATGAGTTCGAACTCCTGAAGACAGCGAAGGTAAGAGCAATCAGTGATACACTTGAAAAAGAGTAATAGCCCTATGAACACTATTTGCTGTCATTAGCTTCTCAGTATAATAAAGCTAAGAAACAGATGAATTAAAACTAAATTACTCACGCATCCTCCTGTATGTGGGTTTCATCATAATCGTGATTTGAAAATAAGGCTATTTATAGGATTTTTTTAAATTTTTAATATTGAGGTCTTGGACTACACCCAGATATGTTTAAATGTGATTTCGCACTAATCTTTGTAATTTTATTATAATAATATTTAACGTTAAGTACTCTTACTTTATTTAAACTGTATATACTACGAAGCATTTTCAGTTGCTTATAATACAGTGTTCAGCTGTCTTAAGCCTCATATAAATTTGAAAAAAGTTCTTTTTTCTAACCAGAAATTATCTTTGTGTTTCATACTTATATTTTCTCTGTAAAAATCTATATACGATTATTAAAACTATTTTTGTTCAAACGTCATTACACTGGTTTGGTAAACTATAGAATACGAAAACGACAGTAAAGACCATATCTGCACATTACAACGACAATCACAACTGGAACCACATTTCCTTTGGCAGAAACTACATATTCTCACCTAAATAAAAAAGCTAACGGGTCTTTTCGATCACAATATAGAAAATATATTTTAACAAAGAATACTTGATATAACTTTTTAACAAGTTCTCCTCAACATGCGTGTAACAGATATACTTTGTAATATAAATAAAGTTTGTTTGTTTTGGAATTTCGCACAAAGCTACTCGAGGGCTGTCTGTGCTAGCCGTCCCTAATTTAGCAGTGTAAGACTAGAGGGAAGGCAGCTAATCATCACCATGCACCGCCAACTCTTGGGCTACTCTTTTACCAACGAATAGTGGGATTGACCGTCACATTATAACGCCCCCACGGCTGAAAGGGCAAGCATGTTTGGCTCAACAGGAATGCGAACCCGCGACCCGCAGATTACAAGTCGCACGCCTTAACACGCTTGGCCATGCCGGGCCAAAACCAACGTTGGTTCCGCCCGGGAGTATAAATAAAGGGATATGGAGATTTGTTTTGATTATTGCACATGCTACTCCATAGTTATGTGCACAAGCCGTTCTTAAACAGCAATTGTAGGAAAAGAAGGCAGTTAGTCTACACCACCACCGTCAACTCTTGGACTACTCCTTTATCAAGAATAGAGGAATTGACCGTAGCGTTATAACGTCCGCACGGGGAATAAATAATAGAATTATATGTCAATTGTCATACAGACTAAGTTATATTGAGGAAACAGTAAAAGTAAGTTGAGTTCTTCATCCGAAAATGCTGAAGACAACGAGTGAATTTTCAAATGTCGAATAAGTATGTTTTCAAACCTAAAAACAATACTGTAAAAATGACTGATAATTCATCGATGTTATTATGTTTATAAGTTGTATTACTAAGATTTAAAATAATATACATACCTAGTTGCTGATGGTTGGAGATCTAGCTACTGATATAAAGAAAGTTTTAACTCTTGACCTCTGTACTGCACAACCTTAACACTCTACTAGTTACGAAGTCAGTCTCATAGTTTATATCAGTTCTTTATGAGAATTTTTTGGCAAACGTCTGTTTTAATGTGTCTGTATTTTTAAAGTATCCAGATGTATCTGGTGAGAAGTGACTCAACATCTGTAGTAATTATGCAATGACCGTGAAAATAGTGGCACCCAATAGAGACTTTGGTCTTACGTAAATATTTTTTTTTTCGTTCACAACACCACATTCCTCGCAGTATGACGAAATATAGGCCAACCTTTGACTAGCGCCAGTTCCATCAAGTTAATCCTTGCTGTAATGAAACATCAATTTTAAAAATAAACAAGAAACAAGAGCAAAATATAAATTGTGTGTAAAACTCTCCACTATTTGTACATCTCTCAATACAAACAAAAATTAATTACATAAATTCTATGAATCTAAGCTGTAAAGTTGTCTTCGCTTCGAAGAATCTTACAGAGAATTATAAAGGTAAAGGACTTCTAATTTATATTTGAGTCGTTTCTCACTGTAAATGATTAAACAGTATATTAAACCCTTTTTGTTTTTTTTTATAAACTACATTTATTAAAGTATCAAAAGAAACAAGAAGCAGTTATGTATAATTAATGTGAAACGGGCGTAATGTTACATAAGACAAGAATAGTTGTTCATAATCGTTGTTAATTTGTATAGTTAATGTGAAACGGGCGTAATGTTACATATGACAAGAGTCACTGTTCATAATCGTTGTTAATTTTACAACTGTCGTGATAATACTGAGATTAATCGCATTTATATCTCTACAGTACTCAGTTTAATTGTCAACATAACACACTACTGGGTGACACTTCCTTTCTATAGTAAAAAGCTCTTGCGAAAAATGAATAGATAGTATTATACCATACAATTTGACAAACTGACACCATAGACTCTCCGCTATTTGTGAACGTCGGTTCACAGTGCAACACTTGACTTATAAAAAACAAAGACACAAGGGTCCATTGGCGCTGGGACACTTGAGAGGTGTATGAACAAAAGGGAAATTCACGAATTGTATACTTTATCCAGAAACCGCTGTTACAAAAACAGCTTTTAATTTGAAGGTGGGGAGTCTATTCATTTCAAATGTTCGCGTGTGTTTGTGTTTTCTTATAAAATAGCCACACTAGGTTATCTGATGAACGCACCGAGAGAAATCGAACCCCTGATTTTAAAGTTGTAAATCCGTAGACTTAGCGCTGTACTAGCGAGGATCTCAAGTGCTCTCCAATTACCTTGTTAACGGTGCTAAGAGATACGCTCAGCTTCATAGTAATGCCGTTTTAGATCGACGGGTTTTTCGAGAAAGTAGTCTTCACTTTGTAAATAAGCAATTTCGGACTGGCTTAGCTTGCTGCTGTCCTAAACGTTCTGTTGTACGTTTTACGTCGTCCAGGGACGACAACGAAGGACACCCGTTTCTCAGCTTCGTGGCGTCTCACTCTATATCATTCAGTTATTTAACCATATGAATATTTATTTTAATTTTTTCTGTCTTTTAAATATTAAAGTCTATCGTAAAGGTACTGGCCTGTCCAGTGATCGGGTGGAATAAATGGAATTACGCAATAATTAATATTACGAATAGACGAGCCTAAATTTAATTGTAATATCTGTGCTCCGCATGGCCGAGCGAGCAAGGCGTGCGACTCGTAATTCGAGGTTCGCATCCGCGTCGCGCTAAACATGTTCTCCCTCACAGCCATGGGGGCGTTATAGTGTTGATAACGGCTTAGTTGATGCGGCTTCGCTATGAAAAAACACACGTTTTACAATTGTAATGTTAAACTAATTTTCATGTAAAACAATGCGCAAGCGTAGTGTGACTAATAAAAACTTAGTCTGAGGAAAATCGTGTTTATAATCAACCACTAGGAGATGGAAAAGTAAGTAAACCCGTGATTCAAATTGTGTTCAGTTAACAAACCGATAGTTAAAATTACTGATAATGTGTAAAATGACGATGCAATGTCTAACTCACACCTGATTGTAGCTTCTTATTTCTTGAGAAAATATAGACTATTTATGTTATTAATAAATCAGCTCTCATTTTGTGATTTTCATCGTTCTAAAAATATGTTATTTAACTAATCATTTACATGTTGAGATATGGCGTTTAGATTACCTACCTTCATGAAGGAAGTTAGATACCTCCCGGTAGAACAGTCACTATTGGTGACTTTTGTAAACATTTTATCATGTATTGTTACATAGGAGTAAGTTTGAGGAATCATTTGAACTTTTTTTTTTTGAAAAGTCATTTTATGCAGTGATGCCAATGAGTAAGAACATGAAAGAACAACTATTCTTTTTTATAACAAAGCCACATCTGGCTATCTGCTGAGCCTACTGAGGGGAATCGAACCTTGATTGTAGGGTTGTAAATCCGAAGACTTACCGATGTACTTGCGGGGAGCTGAATCATATGTTATCCGCCTTATTTTAAAATAAATATTTCGAAACAATAACACTTAGATGTTATTACTATTTTTGTCAGGGTTGCCACTATTTTTACCCAAGATGAACAGGTCATGAATTAGGGAGTAGGGCTAAAAGTACCTCTTGTCATGCATTTGAAGATCAACCATTTAAGTCACATAAAATATGAATTATTTTAATACCGAAAAAAAATTAGAGAGAAAATCAAGAAAACCACATAATGGTAATAATAAAATAACTACATAAACGATAATACTTTGTATGTTGTACAAGTCGTTGTAATGCAAGACAAATTTTCCACTTGTTCTTGGTTCTCTGCAATTTGGAAACCTCAATATCAACAACTTAGTAAATATGCATTGTAAGCATGACAGTTCGTCCAAACAGCTCAATTGGTTTAGTCATTCCTATAGAAAGTTGGCAAGTTGGTCGGTCCTAGTTCTGATAAACAAATATTGAAACGATAGCATGGTTTAACTGTACATTTCCAGAAGATGAAGGAAGATTGAGAGTAAAACTATTAGTTCTATAATTTTTAGTTAGTTTGTGATTTTTAACACCGTTGCATTACGCGTAGTCATTATTACGTCATGGAACCGGTTAGACCTACCTATACATATTCATGCACATAATTACTTTTTCTAGTATGGATGATGAAGTATTTGTGTTGTCCGTGAACACGTTGGCACAGCACTGTATTATTACTAGAAAGTAGATGAAAAAACAACAAAAAGTGGCAACCTCGTCAAAGGGTATAATCATGTATTAGGTTGTAAAACTGATTTGAACTTGGAGCATACCTAGTAAATAATTACACAATTTATGTGGCTATAGAGCTGGTCGTGGGCTAGCGGTTAGCGCAGTCAACCACTTTCGCGAAAATAATTGCGCTCCTTATCTTGGGGTCGTGGGTGCATTACTATAACAAAAGTCAAATGCCACCGTTTGGCCAGACGAGTTTTCTATGTGGCTTTGTGCAAAGGTTTATTTGTTTGTTGAATTTCGCGCAAAGCTACTCCAAGGCTATCTGCGCAAGTTTTCCATTAAGTTTGAAGTAATAGATCAAAGTGAAGGCAGTTAGTCAACACCACCAGCTTCCAATTTATTCTTTAATATCGAATTGTTGGATTTACAATCACATAATAATATCCCATTGTTGAAAGGGTTATCATATTCACTGATGGGATTCGAGTCGAGTGTCCCACTGTTAGGCCATGCCAGACCCGCGCGAAAGTTCCTAAACTTTAAATTACTACAGTTGTCAGTTTTATACATTTTACAACTGTTACATCCAACAGTATGAAGCTATGAAAAATGTATTGGTAGCTCTTTTGCTGGCAATCACAACATCGATCGGGCTTTTCCGTTGTACATAAGTGAAAGCACTCTTGGATGCAATATGAAACCATGTTTGGACTACCTTCGATCACACGACTCAAATGTCAAACTCAAAGTTAACACTAAATAGAATTATAAATAACCAATGTTTTCGGTAACTTCCAGCTTTCAAGACAAAATATATTTTAATAGATAAAAGACACAACAATTGTATGGAAAACATTAATATATGTATCATTTACAAACTTTACTGAATCTATTTCTCTGCATAGTAATACACGTTATACGCAGTGGTGAATCACCAAATTCCAGCAAATCAATGTGTATTCCCACTTTTAAGTTCAAAAGAGTTCTATCAGATACAACAGAAAAGCTCAAGCGATGTTCCGACTGGTTTTGCTGGGTCAGAAGTGTCACGTGTCCTCTAACAGTAGTTTCTCAATTCTTTCAAGCAAACTCTGTATAAGCGGCAGACACCAAGACTTCAGCCATCTGTTACAGTTGGACTGGTTCAATATAAAAAAATATTGAGTCCTAAGTCATTTCAATAAACATTCTTCAGAAACTATTAGCTTTCAAGAAAAATTAGGTTTAAAAATTGAAAGATATTTAAATAATGTAATCATATAAAAGCTACACAATGGTTCATTTCTTGCTCTGCCCACCACGGGTATCGAAACCCGGTTTATACTGTTGTGCCACTGGGGAGCTTGATAAATAAACGGATAGTTTAGTTTTTGCCAACGTCATAAGAACAGTAATACAATGTTTACTCTTGCTATCTATCTACTTATATATATACTTCAATTACTGTTTTGTTTTGCCCCCCAGTGGCTCAGCGGTATGTCTGCGGACTTACATGCTAAAATCCGGGTTTCGATACCCGTGGTGGGCAGAGCACAGATAGCCCATTGTGTAGCTTTGTGCTTAATTCAAAAACAACAACAACAACTGTTTTGTTTGTTTTTTTGAATTTCGCACAAAGCTACTCGAGAGCTATCTGTGCTAGCCGTCCCTAATTTAGCAGTGTAAGACTAGAGGGAAGGCAGCTAGTCATCACCACCCACCGCTAACGTTTGGGCTACACTTTTACCTACGAATAGTGGGATTGACCGTCACATTATAACGCCCCCACGGCTGAAAGGGCGAGCATGTTTGGAGCGAAGGAGATGCGAACCGCAGATTACGAGTCACACGCCTTAACACGCTTGGCACTTCAATTACTAAAACACTTAAGCAATAATATAAAAACCATAATCATATTCTCTGAATAAAATTTTACGACATTAAATTATCAAATTATAATTCGCAAATTAAATATATTTTAATTTTATTTTTCAAGCCCCGTCTTTCTTAAAAAATGAAATATCGCAATATTATTTTATATTAAATCTCAAAAATACCCCGTTAAAACATGAGCACATAATGTGATATGAAAAATAACTTGTTTTCTTTTCATTTCCAGGAATGTAGTTCAGTTTACATTGTCTATCTATCTATGACATGTTTAACTTTTATATTCTTTGGTATATTATTCTGCAATTAGAAAAGTAAACTGTATTTTCTTACAAGCAAATAACTTATATGTACTGTACAACAGCAGTAACGCTTTCTGCCATAATGTTATTTTAACATGAAACTGAGGCGTAACAGTAACTTTCGTCAAAAAATAATCGAAAAGATAAGTATATATAATAATGTTTAACATTAAATTCTCCCTCTGAAATAAACACAAACAGACGGTATGAATCTATGATCAAATTCGTTCACATTTCAAATGAAAAGATTATCCGATTTCGGCAAATTGAAGCGAAAAAATCACTAATTCACCTCATGAAAATTGTAATTAAAATTTTTAGGCAATAACTAATAGATTCATTTAGTTTCTCACTGCGTTTAGTTTTTTCGAAATATTGATTAATTAAACAAAAATAGTTTTAGTTATTAACCAAAAATTATTTACTTAGAAAAAATTACGATTGGTAAATCAGTAAAAGGAATATTTCTTTCGGTAACTTTTACCTATCGTCAGTGATTTTTAAAATCCTTTTTTAATAATTAAAATGTATCAGGGATCGTTACTTAGTGTGAGAACACTTTGTTTACTTATTTTCGGATTATGTTTGAAATATTTCTGATAGATTTTGTTTAGTCACAGGTATTTTAGCAGCTATACAAGGTGTATCTGCGTTGTTTGTCCTTAATTTTGAAGTTATATACAAGAAAGTACATGATAAATCAATGACACCAACTGCCAGTTCTTGGCCAACTTTAAATGAATAATGCGATTTTACTGTCAGTCGTATTGTCCACCGTGGCTCTAAAGAAGGAAGTTCGATTTTACGGTAGATAGAAATGCTAACTATAATCCCTTGAATAGGCAGACTGGTATGTTGAACTAGGGCATTTTATTTAAATATTACTACGTTATTTAATTATCTTCATGTTTAGAGACAACTGAAGTGTCTATTTATGTTAGACTTTCTTTTCTTTTTTTTTCACTAGCCCCCCATCAGTGGCTCAGCGGTATGTCTGAGGACTTACAACGCTAAAAACCGGGTTTTGATACCCTTGGTGGGCAGAGCACAGATAGCCCATTGTGTAGCTTTGTGCTTAATACAAAACAATAACAACAACAACAACAACAAACAAACAAGAAATTCTTTACTAAATCTACACGGTACACCAGTTCTCGAATAAGGCACTAATATTTTTTAAACCTTCATCAATCACCTCAAGAAAAGGTGATATTCTTACCGTTGTATTTAATAAAACGAAAGTTTTCATCGTTAATATTGTTTTACTAACAAAGATAGAGACACAGAGATAGTTAAGCCAGTAGCTTTTTAATTTAATAAAATAAACTACGACAATTTAATTATCTGACAAAGTAGTCTCAAGTGCTGATACTAGTAACAGTTTCTTGATCCCGGCTATTAAAATGTATTTCATTATTAAGTAACATTCCGCTGCTAGTTCGTTTCTAACAACTAATAAACACATGAACTGGTGATTATGTCACAGACATTTCGCTGTGAAAAAGCATGAACCAACGGTATGGAACCATAACAAACTGTGCCCAGAATGTATCTGTTGCAACTGTTCTGAGAGAAAATTAAAATGCAAATATTACGAGCCCTCTGGTGTTTCTGTGATAAATCAGAGGATTGACTTTAATAATATTGACGGAAGGTTATCATATAATTACAGTAGCTTGTAATAACCATAAAACTGAGCACAACTGACAAAGGTCAGACGTTAGTCCTTTGTGTGTAACATATAATGCTATGATGGGTGCATTTTGTAAATAACTTAATTACTATTATATAATACCATTCAATCAGTATAAACTTTTTATCTTTGAATTTATTTAAGCTGCGTGGTATTACTAATTATTATTGTTAGAATCAATAAAATAATTCACACGAGTATTGCTCTTGTAAAATAAACGTTGCACTCGTGCCATAGGTGACAATAATTTGTTTATTTGTTCTGAATTTCGCTAAAAGATACTCGAGGACTATCTGTGCCAGCCGTTCCTAATTTAGTAGTGTAAGACTAGATGGAAGGCAGCTAGTCATCACCACCCACTGCCAACTCTTGAGCTACTCTTTTACTAACGAATAGTGGGATTGACATAATTGACTGAAAGGGCGAGCATGTTTGGCATGACGGAGATGCGAACCTCAGATTACGAGTCGAACGCCTTAACACGTTTGGCAATGCCGGGCTAGGTGGCAACCGATACATCGTAAAATAAATTATAGTTTGATACACAGTTCAAGCGCCTAGTAGAATCTCTGCCAACCAGTTAAAGCACAAGAAAGTAAGGAAATAATTTTCGTTACGTGCTTGCTTGTGTAAGCATAACACGTGCGTTTCAGTTTATGCAGTTTGCAGGTGATTCAGTTCGTTGCTTTATTTGTAATATATAACCTGCAACGAATTAGCAATGATCAACCGCAGCACCACCTCGTTATTTAAAACTAATGTGGAATTAATTGACCATCAAATAATATAACATTCAATAAGAAAAATGTAATGGAAGCTTTAGAAAAAAATGATTGGACAAATTATTATAGGGAATCTAACCCAACGGTTTCTGTGCCCTTATATAATACCAGTGTCATAGATATTCGAATAACATATCAAATGTAATTTGGTTTTCTTTCTAAATAAATTTCTTTACTTCTGGCATCAACTTTATAAGCACGTCTATTGACTTGGGCTTATTCCTAATTATTTACAACGCTGATGCCAGAAGAACATAAATTTATTTAGAAACAAAAAACAAATTACATTTGATATTTTATTCAAATATCTATAATGTAAATTAATTTTTCAATGTGAAATTTATAAATTCCGTTTTTCCATCATGAGAGTCGGGCATGGGCTAGTATTTAACTTACTGAGACATGAAACGAAAGGTATGATGCTGTTGAAAACTTCCGCCCTTTCATCTGTGGCTGCATGATAAGAGTGACATTCTATCCCTTCATTCGACACAGATCTATCTGATTTTAGATTTTTATTCTTTAAAACAAAGCCACTTGGGCTATCTACTGTGTCTACCGTGGGAATCGGACCGTATATTTTATCGTTATAAGTCCGTAAACTTACTGCTGTTCTACTGAGAAACCTGATTGTAACAAATGTAAACTTAAGATGTCGTAGAAGTTAAAAATACCAATACCTTTATTTTTCAATAAGGTTGGGATGTTCATTAAATTTTATCTTTTTTGATGATCTCACACGTGTTGTCAGATGAAAGCACCAACGTGGGTATATGTTTAACACGTTTGGACATAAATTACTTTAATTTTTTTAAACTGTTTCAACGTAGGACTATTTGTACTTCATAAGAATGATGTTCCGGGTCCGATGTGTACTTTCAAGTCACTTCCTTCATTATCAGTTGTACTCAGTTTGGTGATTATAGTTACGAGCTACTATAACAAACTGGGCCCGGTATGATCAGGTGGGTAAAGGCGTTCGACTCGTGATCTGGAGGTCGGGGGTTCCAATCCCCGTCGCACCAAACATGCTCGCTCTTTTAACCGTGGGGGCGTTACAATGTGGCTGTCAATCCCACTATTCGTTGGTAAAGGAGTAGCCCAAGAGTTGGCGGCAGGTGGTGATGACTAGCTGCCTTCCCTCTAGTTTTATACTACTATATTAGGGACGGCCAGCGCAGATAGCCCTCGAGTAGCTTTGCGTGAAATTAAAAAACAAAACAAAAAATATAATAAACTGTAATTATATCACAGGCTTCTGTGAAGGTCAACCCAGTCAATCTCGACCTCAACTCTGAACAAAAATTTCTTCTACAAAACCTGCACACCCAAGGTGGAAAACTACACCTTTGTGTTGCATTGAAGAAATTGGTAAATATTCGATAGAACAGAATTGCTATGATTACAGTTTTTTGTCATCTTTCTCATAAAAACAAACTTTTGGTTTTAGGGTGTGTTTGTAAAATTATAAACTGTTATCATCTTTTGAGCTTAAATCACCTTCAGGTTCTTGTTTATTATCTTTTTAATGGTAATATAAAGTATGCCCACCTCAGCATAATTGCTTTTTGGGTCAAAGGGTTCTCTTGCGTAACCACAACTTCTCTTTATGGATGAGGTCGTTGCTCTCGAAGGATTTATTGGTAGCTTCAGAACCCATTGCTGTCCTAAATTCTACTAAGTATTATGTTCATTGGCTCTAGATTTTAAAAAATGTCACTATGCAGAAAAAAAATAACCTAAAGTCTAGTTAAGTAGTATCCCATATAGTATTAACAGGCGTCAAATTAAATTTCGGGAGAAGTTTCAGGTACTACTGTTATATCACTTTCAGGAACCTGAACATTTTAATTTTTCACTTAAGCTTAGCGCTTTTTGTACATTGACAGCAATGGATAGAGTTCTTCTCTCTGCAACGATCAGTTTGACTTCATTTATAAAGAATATCCTCCTCCAACATATTCATACGATTGTTCACTTTAGTTTGTTTTGAATTTTGTGCAATGCTACACGACGGCTATCAACGCTAGACGCTCCTAATTTAGCAGTGAAAGACTAGAGGGAAAGCAAACAGTCACGACCATCCACAACCAACTGTTGGGCTACTATTTTGCCAATGAATAGTGAGAATGACCGTCACTTACAACGCCATCTTGGCCTAAAGAGTGAGAATATTTGGTGGGACAGGGATTCGAACATACGAGCCTCAGGTTTCAAGTCAAACGCTTCAATCATCTGGCTATTATTTAAAGTGTGATGGGAAATTAGGCTTTTGGTTTGGTTGTATCTCTTCTAAACAGTCAAGTTTTAAATGATAAGTACTCATTGAAGCCATTTCATGTTAATAAACATGATAAGCAAAATGAGAAATCTAGCATAGGGTAAAGATCCACGAGTAAATAAATATCAGGGGTATAAATGAAATGACCATAGCTTCACCGTGAATCAAATACTTAGGGATTAAATATGTCACAAATCGCATACGGCTTCCTTCTGCGGAGACATGATACTGAATTAACATCATAAAGATCTTAAATATCATTAACCTTATTTATATAACATTAAAAACACTATTAACTTATGCCGAGAGAAGCTTCATGTATTACCATTTAGAAAATTCGTAGAAGTAAAAAATGTTCTTTCTTTCTTCCTCATGTACACTAGGAATGCTTTTTGTATTTTATGTACGTTGGATGGGATGTATAGGATCCTTCCCCTGCTACATTCAATTTGAATTTGTATGCGTCTATAAGGAACACCCTCTTACAACTTTGTGAAAGTGACATTCACACCAGCATTTACACGTAGTTTGTTGGCAACATCTGTACTGGACTATCGTACTTGTTAACATACCTTGAACTTCTTAACACTACTTTTAAACAGCATGAGTTTTCTATCTGGGTGGTTTTCTTTAGCAACAGAGTGCTTAATGAGATACAAAATATCGCCTCAATCTGTAGAATAAAGTAGTCAAATTCTTTTTATAAGTTTGATCATATGAAATACAAATATTATAACACCTTGAATGAATTATCACTCTGTTGATGGGAATAATATGGCTATCTGTATTTTTTACAGGAATTATGTTGGCGTGGCACTGTATGATTGGTTTGGGTACATTGATGTATTTTAAAAGTAATTGGGTATATTCTTCTGAATAGCAACAGATCTGATGAAAATGTATCACGGAGAGAATCTGGAGTGTTTGGTTTTAACTAAACCTAAAGAAGTAAAATAGGCTAGATACAGTGTATAACAAAATCGATCAATATTTAATAAAATTCGAATTAAAAAAAAAGGACAATTAGAAACATGTATTCAGTAAGAGCTACACCTTTACTCTCTCTATCTGCATCTATCACAAACTGTGTAAAATCTGTCCCAAACAGAGAAAACATTGAATTATATACTTAAAAAATATAATGTTATTTTTTAAGGAGGCGTGCATTACCCTCGTGATTGAAAAGTAAGGATAATTATCCTTAATGGATCATCTGACCTAAAAGTGGAAACAACACTCTCTATTTTCACACAATATGAACAATTTTATATAAGTCTTTTCCCACAATAAGGCATAAGTGACACCATAGGTAAATGACTCAAAACAATCGATAACTGGGTTTCAAGCTACTTTCTTGATCGATATTCTAAGTTAAATTACATAAACCTGAGTAAATTACAATCTTGAAAAATTTCTATATTAAACATAGAAATAAAAAAATATGTTGTGCCTGCAATGCATATCACACTACGCCATGCCATACTATTAAGATGGTGAGCTTTTCAAAAATAAATAAATATTTTTTACTCAGTAGACAAAAATATGAAACTCACTCTATAAAGACCAATCAGAACATTCTGTGGTTTATATGTAGTAATATATAATAACTAAAGCTAGTAAGATTATCAGTAAATTTGTGCTTTGAATATTCTTTCACATATTTTTTTTACAAATTTATTTAGTGAAATATCTGCTATGTATATAAGTATTTTGATAAATGCAAGCTATAGGAGAACCTTGTGTTGAAATCTACGTTCTATATCTTATAAATAAGTTGCCTTCATTATAAGCATTTGCCGAAAATGGTGATTACCTATTTTACCATACACATACTTTGTTTTATGAATATTACATGTTAGTAGCGCAGAAGATGGGAAATTTGGTGGCTGGTGGGAAGAAAAAGAACACGGTGTAACATTTCATCTGCACCAATAATTCAAATGATCCAATAGTAATATTTCTTGCCATTTAAAAACATTTGTTCAAAGTCAACTTCATCAATCACCGCCCTTTTTGTTTGTGTTTTATATGTGTGTGTACGCAATTTATTACATTCAAATAGTCTTCTGCTGACGTCCTCATACACACGTGTCACTTGCAATGATGAAAATATTTGCTATTTTGATTTTGCAACCAATAAATCATCAGTATCACCGAACAAAATTATATCTCAGTCATTCGGTACCAAGAAAAAAAAGTAAAATACCTCACCAATCAATTAGATAAATGATCTATGAATATTATTTCAAGGAAAACATAAGTAATAATTATAGCTTAATTTGTGAGACTGCAAAATATAAATTCTTTATTATTGTGCTTAATTACAAAACTGAATTTTTATTGCCTCAAACTTTAAGTTAAAAACTTCTTGTTATCATTCTATGTTCTATGTCACTACATCATAAAGATCTTAAATATCATTAACATTATTTATATAACATTAAAAACACTATTAACTTATGCCGAGAGAAGCTTCAAGTATTACCATTTAGAAAATTCGTAGAAGTAAAAAATGTTCTTTCTATCTTGCAGAAATATTCCACAAACAAATAGGTAACGACTTGTACACACTTCAAACCACTTCAGAAAGGAGGAAGAAAAATTTCCTTTCTATCTGTAATAGTTTATGACTTATGACACAGCAAAAACGCTTGAACCATCACATCAAACTAAACAGAATGTTATTACCACAAGTCACTATGAATTGGGACCCAGTATGGCCAGGTGGTTAAGGCATTCGACTCGTAACCTGAGGGTCGCGGATTCGAATTGCCGTCACACCAAACATGTTCGCCTTTTCAGCCGTGGAGGCATTATAATGTTACGCTCAATCCCACTATTCGTTGGTAAAAGAGTAGCCCAATAGGTGGCGGTGGGTAATGATGACTAGCTGCCTTTCCTCTAGTCTTACACTGCTAAATTAGGAACGGCTAGTGCAGATAGCCCACGTGTAGCTTTGCGCGAAATTCCAAAAAAACGTATAGTTTTTAAAATAGTCTAAAACTATTTTAAAGTAGTTGCTATTATTCGAATTCTACGTTAGCAAAATGCACTCTTTTCTTAATTTCGAGAACTTTTAAGCATTAATTCAAATAATAATTATTTTCTCAGATTTTCAAAAATCTTCCCTCCACGTAATTTCTTAACTTTTTCTTTCAAATCACGTCATTATACTGTTAACTCTATACAAGGAACTTTTTAATGGTTAAAAACCGATAATTTTTTTTTAAATTTTGATGAAGGAAGCGCTACTTTAAAAAAGAAAACTTCGCATAGCAAGTCATTACCAGAAACAATTCTTGCATTCGTATTACTAGAATTCGAGAGTTCTTACTTTTCCTATTGGATAACCTAAGTAAGAAATTTTGCTCATTCTATAATACTATTTCCCAGAATTATCAACAAGCCCATTTAATATGTTTGTTTTATCCGCTAATTTGGTCATAGTTGTTTAGAATGAAACTTCTAAATCTCACGCACTTGACTGGTTAGAAAGTTATTCAAAGGTATATTGTTTTATATTTATGTTATTGATAAGTTATTAAATTCCTATAAACAATTAAGTAAAGGTGAGACAGTCGTTATCTAATACACTTGTTTTCAAGTTCAATTTGGAACCATAAAATATCTCTGTATATCGTGTTTATTTCCCCAACCACTTTATTTTAACTGTTTCCCTGTCCCCCGCAGTGGTTCAGCAGTAAATCTGAGGGATAATTTCGCTATAAACTGGGTTTTGACACTCGTGATGAACGCAGCCCCTTATGTAATTTTACGCTTAACAACATAAACCTTTGGGCTGGTCATTGTCTCACTGTTTAACCTCATGTGCATCTGACCTTCATTAAACTTGAAATCAAAATTAGCTTTTCTGCTTGAAACAATACAGTTGTTACAGTTAATGTTTCACTTAATAGTTTGATATTTTCTTTACTTAATTATTTTTTTCTATTCTCTTTCACTGTAGAAAAAAGTACTTTTTTATTATTTTATTTAACAAGTATTAGTTTTATGAAAGTTTGTGAAATTATAATCTAAGCATTGTACAAACGTGCCTCGATACCCTTGTTATAAAATGTTGTTAAATCTGGCTCTAATATCTATATTTCGATTATTAAAATTATGTTAATTGTCAAGAGCACCTTTTTTGTATCCGATATTTATTTACATCGTAACAGATATTTTATACATAAAATAAAGTTACTTTTTCACAATAAATGTTAACTGTGGAAAAAGGTCTTCAAATACGATCATTGTATTGGTTGAATAGAAGAATACAAAATACTATCTCTGAAATGTTGTTTTATAACATGAACAAAAGTTATAGAAAAAGGTTTAGGCTTGACTTGTTTGTTATTGTCAGGTTCTTGGATTTTTCTTCGGAATAATCGGCAGAATAACAGGAAATTAGATATAAAATGTTATGCAAGGTTAAACTATAGTCTCCGACTTTAAATGAATTATAAATCAAAGAGACTGAATATAACACAAAATTTGAATATTTATTATTATTTATTCAAAGACACGAAAAAAAGAAATTGGTGAGTGTTTTTCTTTGTTTTGAAGTTAAGGACAAAGCTACACAATAGGCTATCTGTGTGTCAAAACCCTGCCCCCCAGTAGCTCAACGGTATGTCTGCGGATTTACACGCTAAAATCCGGGTTTCGATACCCGTGGTAGGCAGAGCACAGATAGCCCATTGTGTAGCTTTGTGCTTAATTTAAAACAACAACAAGTGTCAAAACCAAGTTTCTAGTGTTGTGAGTTCTGCCCCTGGTGGCAGGGTGAAAGAAATTTAATTTCTTTCTTGATAAATGTTTTGTGTCAAAATTACATACATTCATATGAATTTAAAATTCACTTTACAAAACAAAGGGAAAAGAAAAATATAATATGCTTACATATTACATTTGTACTGTGAATAAAATAATTCATAGTTTGCGACACTTTATCATAAAAATGCATTTTGAAGCTGTGGTTACGTTATAAAAATTTGATCAAATTCTACCCTTCAGTCAGAATGTAGTAGCTGACTTACCTCTAGTTTATCAGCTCTGAGAAATGTCTTTTGGTAGACAGACCCTGTGTAGCTTGGTGTGAAAATCTCTGAAACACACAAGTAATCAAGCTAAAAAGACCACTGTAGTGCACAGTTTTTTCGTAGCTCGTAAAACTGATATTAAATAACTATTTTAGCTTTCTTATATATAATAAGTACATAACCTATGACTTCTAAAACTCCACATTTTCTTGTATCTTGTATTACAAATATATTTTCTCATTTCTGATGTTAGTGCTTACGGTATATGTTTAATAATAATAAAGTATTTCTCTCATGATTAATATAGATTTACATTTGATGTTTTTACCTAATTAACAGAACCTTTCTAAGTAATTATTCAGTATTCTTCGTTCTGAACTGTTTGAGTCATAAAATATTACTAATAAATAGTATAGATAAGTAAAATGCTTCTACATAAGATGTGCGTTTCTGTAAATGCACAAATACTTATAACTGTTGCAAATATTCTATTATTGAACAGTTTTTGTTGTTTTTTTCAAATTTATTATTTAGTGAAAATAATGTGAAATCTAGTCTGCATAATGATAACAATTTACTTAATTTTTTTCTTAAAGTCTGTAACTAGATACTATCACTTGTGCATAGTGGTAGGCCTAAGTTCACAAATAACGCTTTCGCTTTCAACAGAAATTTACTTGCTTATTGTACTATGATAAACATACAGATAAACTTATTTGTAAAATTTCACGGTTTATTAAACAATCAGTTGTATGTACATGATAACTAACGGCTGTTCCGAATACTTATCTACCATTTTAATCCCTGAACGAACTGAAAATTATTCCAAAGCTTCATTGATTCTCAACTTTATAATGTAGCCTTATTTCTAGATATTTTATAGTCCTTCGATTATTAAAATTCACTATTCCAGGTATTCTTGAACTATTTTTAAAAACTTCCTTGATTTTAACACACTGTGCTCCCTCTCGTAAACATGTAAATTAAAAAAATAAAATAAAATATATTTCCAACATTATTTGTTTGAAGTTAAGTACAAAGCAACACAATGAGTTGTCTGTGCTTTGCCCACAACGATTATCGAAATCCAGTTTCTAGCTGTACAATTTCAGAAATATACCGCTATGTGTTATGTAAATGTCATGTAAATATTGTGTAAACGACAACTATGTCGTGTTGTGTTTGAATTTTCATATCTATTATTTATATTTCCATATTTAAATTATTGTTTCAAAGTTTAAACCAATAAATTATGTTGTTATTCATTTAAAATAACAATTAGAAATTTCTAGAATTAAATAGATCAAATATATGACTATAAATGGAAATGTTTGGTGGCCTAGTGTCTAGACGACAAGTATCGTGCAAAAACAGACATGCGCAGATTACTCTGGAACTCTGTGGAAGTTACGGCGAATTTTCGAGAAAAGCAGGCCTAAGAGTCAGTCACTAGTTTTTATTTCGATTCAAAATAAGTTGTATTTGTTCGAGAAGTTTTCAACGTTTGCTGTGTTTTTATTCAACTTGAATTTGTGACTAGAACTAGATCTACAGAAGCTGTGATTTTGTTTCGTCAATCTTTGCGATTCATTCGAATTACTGGTTGTGCTGAGGGTCGGCACGTACGGGACTGTTTAAGAGAAACCGAGGCAAATTGGAAAACAACAAATTTGAGACATTCGTAGAAAACATCGTAAAAGGAACTTCATCAAATTTATCGAACTGTGAATTGTTTCTGAACTTCTCCATTCAAACTTCGGATTCTCTTCGTGGGACCAAATTCACCTCCTAGACTAGAATTTTGAATTTCTGATCTAGACTTTTGGACTTTCACTCTAAATCATTATATTGGACACAGGCCAGTACCATTTTGTATTGTAATTAACTTTGAAGGTTGAAACCAGTACTATTTTGTATTGTAATTAATTTTGAATGTTGAAACTGAATATCTGTCATTGTTAATATATAATTTACGTTATATCTGTTACATATATAATAGTTTACTGTAATAAATTATACAAGCTGTTATCTGTGTCTTTCTGTTGCGTTCAGTCTACATAAAACAAAAAAACGTAACACTATGCCACTGGAAACATATTTATAAAATAATTATATATACACTGCTGGCCAAAATCTTGAGGCCAATAAACATAATGTAAAAATATGCATTTTGCGTTGTTAGACTCAGCCACTTATCTGAGTAGAGCTTCAAAAGATGAACATGAGAAAAGGGAAAATAAAAGTAAAGAACTTTTTAGCATTTAATAGGGAAAATTCTAACATTACGAAATCAGCCTAAATACTAGCTGATCAAAAGTTTAAGATCATACTGAAAAGAAGCGTTAATCGGTAAACACGTAACGAAATTAAGTCATTTGTGCTCAAGCATTAGCGTTGTCAACATCTCCCATTGACATCTCCTGTGTTACATTGGGTAAACATGAGGCAAAGGCTAAAAAGTTGACAGAGTTTGAACGTGGCAGAATTGTCAAGCTGCAAAAGCAAGGTCTCTCTCAATGTGCCATTGCTGGTGAGATAGGCGTTGTAAAACTGCTGTTGCAAATTTCTTAAAAGACCCTGCGGGATATGGAACGAGAATTTCAAGTGGTCAGCCCAAGAAAATTTCCCCGGCGTTGAACAGGAGAATTCAATGGGTTGTCCGGCAAGACACCAGCCGATCGTCGAACCAGATTAAGGTCCTTACGGTCGCAGAATACAGCTCAAGAACAATAAGATGGCATCTATGAGAGAAAGGCTTTAAAAACCGTAAACGTTTTCAAAGGTCACGCCTCCTTCCACACCACGAAACAGCTCGGTCAAACTTTGCTGAGAAGCACCAAAAATGGGATGTATAAAAGTGTATGAGGTTTTGTTTTCTGATGAGAAAAGATTTAACCTGAATTGTCCAGATGGCTTCCAACGTTACTGGCATAATATGAATATCCCACCGGAGACATTTTATACACGACACAGTGGAGGACGTTCTATCATGATCTGGGATGCTTTCTCCTTCCATGGAACAATTGAGCTTCAGGTTATACAGAGGCGTCAAACAGCAGCTGGCTGCATTGGTATGTTGGAGAGAGCATCCTTATTGACTGAAGGCCCTCGTTTGTGTGAAAATGACCGGATCTTTCAGCAGGACAACGCTGCAATCTACAGTGCTCGCAGGACAAAGGACGTTTTTCATGGCGAATAACGTGATTCCTTTGGATCATCCAGCGTGTTTGCCCAAACTGAACTCAATTGAAAATGTTTGGGGATGAATGGCAAGGGAAATTTATAGAAATGGACATCAATTCCAAACAGTGCATGATCTTCGTGAAGCCATCTTTACCACTTGGAATGACATTCCTGCCAGCCTTCTGCAAACGCTTATATCGACTATGCCAAAGCGAATGTTTGAAGCTATTCGCAATGACGGCCGTGCAACTCACTACTGAGGCCTCTTGTTGGGCATTTCCTAAGCTGTTTAGGACTTCTTTTTGTTATGGTCTTAAACTTTTGACCAGCTAGTATTGAGGCTAATTTCATAGTGTTCACATTTTCCCTATTAAATTCTAAAAAGTTTTTTATTTTTATTTTCCCTTTTCTATTTTCATCTTTCGAAGCTCTAGTCAAATAAGTGGTTGAGTCTAACAACGCAAAATGCATAGTTTTTCGTTATGTTCATTGGTCTTAAGATTTTGGCCAGCAGTGTATGTTTATTCAGACGTTTTATTTTGATTATGTGGATCTCAAGTGCAAATGATTAGCGTTTAATGTGTTTCTAAGTAACAGCTTCTTGTTTGAGAGAAGGTTTAGGCACAATAATTGAAAGGCGTTAACAAACTGCATCTGATAGGTTTGGGGCAACATTTAGAAGTGATACTTGATAACAAGATACACGATAAGAATTTAAAATGTCCTTTATAACTTCCTGGATAGATATAGTCTATTAATAACGACTTACATTCATTTTCCTTAAATTTTATAGATAATCATGTTTAAAATTAGATACACTTTTAAAAGTTATATTATACTTACGATACTTATTTTGCACTGTTAGTTTATTACATGAAATTAGAAATAAATTAATTTTCTGAAGCTAGCCTAATCGTATGAAATATTATCGAGATTCTTGCTAAAAATGTGTGGTGTACATTGTTATGTATAAAGCGTTTAGAATGCCATGTTGTTGTTTGTATTGTTGTTTCAAAGTTTAAACCAATAAAATATGTTGTTATTCATTTAAAATAACATTTAAAAAATTTCTAGAATTAGTTAGATCAAATATATGACTATAAATGGAAATGTTTGGCGGCCTAGTGTCTAGACAACAAGTCTCGTGCAAAAAGACAGACATGCGCAGATTTCTCTGGAATGTTGGGAAGTTACGCGATGGTTCAAGAAAAGAGGCCTACTAATATATAAACAGACGAAAATGTGAGAGAATAGGAAGAGTCAGTCATTAGTTTTTATTTCGATACACGAAATATTGTCTTTGTTCGAGAAGTTTTCAACGTTTGCTGTGTGTTTATTCAGCTTGGATTTGTGACTAGAGTTAGATCTATAGATGCTGTGATTTTATTTCGTCATTCTTTACGATTGATATTACTGGTTATACTGAAAGTCAACACGTGTAGAACTGTTTAGGGGAGACCGGAAAAATTGGAAGGCGACAAGTTTGAGACGTTCATCGGAGGTATCGTGAAAAGAACTTTGTCGAATTTATTGAACTATGAATTGTTTCTGAACTTCTTCATTGAAACTTTGGAATTTCTTCGTGGGACCAAGTTCACACCCCAGACTGGAATTTGAGACTTTCATTCTAGATCATTATATTGGACATAGGTCAGTACCATTTCGTATCGTAATTAACTTTGAAGGTTGAAACTAGTACCATTTTGTATTGTAGTTAACTTTGAAGGTTGAAACCAGTACTATTTTGTATTGTAATTAATTTTGAATGTTGAAACTGAATATCTGTCATTGTTATTATATAATTTATGTTATATCTGTTACATATATATTTAGTTTATTGTAATAAATTATACAAGCTGTTATCTGTGTCTTTCTGTTGCGTTCAGTTAACATAAAAAAACAAAAAAATACGTAACATACATCATCTGTTTTTATCTACTTGAAATACTGTAATATGTATTTTGAATTCATTTTTAATCTGAATACGAACAGGTTTCACAGAGCATATGATTGAAAAGCTGTAAAGTAGATCCTCTATCATTTCATCTTTGTTGTTTTTGGAAATGAATAATATCTGTTACGAACTGGGAAGAACATTGTTAATATGTGTTATGTAAGAATATGAATACCAGTATCCTTCAATGGTTGTTGAGGCTACGTACGTATAGAGAGGTTAGGGCTTGGCGTATGTTGTAATGAAAATAACCAATCACTGATAATCGCAAGTCACCCTGAGTAAATGGGAGGTTTCGTGAGTGCTAAAGAACGTTGCATTTAATCATTCTGGTCTGTAACATACAGTATAGTTTAGAACTTTTTCTTTAGCATCAGTTCTGTGATCTTGTAGTGGTCATCATCCTTTTGCAAGTAACAACTAATCACACGCATTGTTTTTGATATTTAACAATGGCTGTTCGTTTTATATTGGCTCAATTAGTAAGATATATTACTACTTTACAATTGATATTTTGAGAAAATATACTATTATCTAGTGAACTTATCTAATACTCATTAACAATTCTGTGTTTCATCCCGGGTGATATTATGTTGATAATTATAGTTAAATAATATTTCTGGAGTGTTGTTTTCTCATGCGAGGTTTTAAATCTCATTAACTATTTCAATAGTGTATTATCTTCTCAAACAGTGGATTTTGTACCAAATAACCATTGACATGATGGTGTTTCAAAAAGCTCACAACTTTAAGCATTTGCTTCTTCACTGTACAGTGCCTGTTTCAAAAACATGAGTGTATAACTAGCATACATACCTAAACGTTCCACTTCGTCCTGCACCGATTCCACTACCACTAGCATTGGATTTGTTTTGTTTTGAATTTTGCGCAAAGCGACTAGAGGGCTATCTGAGCTAGTTGTCCCTAACCTAGTAGTGTAAGACAAGAAGGAAGGTAGCTATTATCACTACCCACCGCCAACTCTTGAACTACTCTTTTACCAACGAATAGTGGGATTGACCGTACCATTACAACGTCCCCACGGCTGAAAGGATGAATATGTGTGACGTGACAGGTATTCGAACCAGTGACCGTCAGATTACGACTCAAGTGCCTTAACCATTTGTCCATGCTGAGCCCTAGCATTGGGAGCCAACAATGAAGTTACATTCCCGAACTTGGTCTTTTACCAAAGCCTTCTTCATGTTAACTTGTATATTTCCACGTTATTGGCCCCCCGCTGATACAGCGGTAAATCTATGGGTTTACATTGCTAAAGTCAGGGGTTCAATTCCCCTCGATGGGCTCAGCAGATAGACCAATGTAGTTTTGCTTTGAGAAAATGCACATACACCTTCCCATTGCCAATTTTTACAAAGTTAAAATGTATTTCAAGTGAAATGCTTAATGTAAGGTTTCAGGAACTTTAGTGCTTCCTAGGGATCATTTCATGTAAAATACATATTTTTATGAGAACTCATAATGGTGTGATGATCTAGAATTTGGCCATAAACCAGTTGTAATACAATGCAAATGCTGTGAAGACTTTCTCTTGGTTACAGGCTGAGATCAACTTTGCACTGCTGTTGTATTAGTAGAATCTATGGAGTTTCCTCCTCTACTTAGAATATCAACAGTAAATTCCACGTCCATGCCCATTCTTTTGGTTCCAGTCTATTTACTGGAATGTCATATTCAGATTTTCAGTCACAGAGTCGAATGTGTAACAAAATACTAAGATATCATTAACATAGATCAGACACTTCTTACATTGAAATCATTTCAGCTAAAGCTCCACTAGCCTCTGAGAATTGGCAGGCACATTACACGGGCTACGTAACCTGAAGATAAACTGAAATAACCCATCTCTTATGCTGAAAGCAACCTTGTGTTAACTGTTGTCGTTCAACTTGATTTTTCAGCATCTTAATATTAGGCACAATGTACTGAACCATCAAGGCCTTTTCAATGCATCAAGACATTCAGTTCTTTATGGTAGTGGAAATATAATATATTTGTTTCTGAATTTCGCACAAAGCTACTCGAGGGCTATCTGCGCTAGCCATCCCTAATTTAACAGTGTAAAACTAGAGGGAAGACAGCTAGTCATAATCACCCACTGCCAACTCTCGGGCTACTCTTTTACCAACGAATAGTGGGATTGACCGTCACATTATAACACCCCCACGACTGAAATGGCATGTTTGGTGCGATCGGGATTCGAACCCGCGACCCTCGTATTACGGGCCAAACGCCTTAACACGCTTGGCTATGCCAGGCCTAGGAAATATAAAATATTACAGTCACTCATCTGAAATCAATACATGGCTTGAGTGTACCTTCCTACTTTTACTACTAGAGATGACCGCGAAATCTCCAAATATCGTAGTCTCATTCGTTAACATCTAATAGACCACAGAACTAGCTATATTCACAACTTTCCAGGAGAGTTAATTGGATGGAAATCACCTTTATCAGTATGACACTTGCTCAAACCAATCAACCATCTCGTTCCACAAATACATCAACAAGTTCAGTCAATTAGTCTTTTGTAAAGTTTCTGCCATTAGAATTGTGGTACAATTCTTAAACAACAAACTTAAGTGTGTTGGTAGCACTGTACTTGGGATGTAATGGATAAAACCCTAATGTTGCCACTAGCTTCAGCTTTTGTGCTTCACTCACCATGTCAATGACTATTCCAGCATGAAAATAGTTAACTGGTCATACATAACTGTAGAGCAGCTGGAATTTTCTCTCTCCTTAAACAGACAACTGTTAAAGTTCATGCTTGCTTTCTGAACATAAAACTTATTTCTTGTACGACTTTACATCAGTGCACAAGGATAAAGTACCACTTCCTTTCCCACATACATTCATGCAATCCATTCTTCCTGTATATGGTCTAGCTAACATAATCTAACTCTCATACAGAACTGTTGCTGACTGGCTACAAAGTAGAACCAAGATGATAAGCTCTGCAGTAAATCAATCCCATGAGTGCTATTGTAATAACCAAGGTTACCATACACAACTATCTTCAATCTGTGAGAAATGCCTCTAAGACATAATAACCAAGATACAGCTCTTTACATGTTTAGTTTATTTCCATTTGCCAGAATAAAGTCTACATCAGAGTATGGTTGCACTTCAAGCGTCCTGTATACACTATAAGATCTACTAATGTTACAGCTGTTTATGCATAAACCAGGAATTCCATCTCCCACACTTACATATATATATATATATACATTCTCTGATAGCCACACATCAGAGCCCATCCATCTCTGAGAAATATGGGATAACCACTGAACAATTTGGTATGTTATCCACTACACTCCCAACAAATTGGTGGCCAGAACCCTTGAGTTCCATTAGTTTCCAAGAGTTATTGGCATTGTTTATTGCTTGTTGTTGGTTCTCTTACCCTTACTGCATCATCAGAAACACTCACAATTATGATCAAACCACCTCCACATTTAACTATAAGTACAGGGTGCTTTACATTAAGTACCAATTTTTATGGTGGTCAATTCTTGAGGAAAAGCTTTATTTCATTCTTATCAGACCAGAGAATCTTGAGGACAAATTGTCAATAACACAAAACATTACTGACAACATCCATAAAATGAATCTCTAGCTAGAAGATGACAAATTTAATGAAAATCATCATATGAGGTTTCTTCTGTATGAATAATTGATTAAAAAGTAGATAAAATGTCAGCATATCTCAATGGAGCAACATTAAGAGAGGACTTGTTGGGTTTTTTTAAAACCTAAATGTTATCAACATCTCCCATTATGCTATGTCATCATCTAAACAGTCCATTCTGCATACGAAAACGTGTAAAGAGAAGTCTTGATAATAGCTAATCAATGTGTAACTTATCTTTTGGATACTCTTTATACTTAATGTTTCAATATACTGCTTATTTTACATTCATAAGTAAATGTTGAAATAGATAATTACTAGTAATTTTAATAAATTGCAAATATGTTACAAATTTCACATATGTACAAGTTAATAAGCCACAGTACACAAAATTTGTAAGAATGAAGACTTGTGTTGCTAAATAAAACTAAAACCTGGATAACATATTGCAGATACATTTTGAAATATTTATCAGTGTAAATATATATAAAATATAATAGTCAGGAAAGGAAAAAAATGCATTTTCAATCATACAAAGGCTATGGTATTACCATTAATTTTGTAGAATAAAAAGCATTAATGTACAAATCTAGATTTATTTGTCAGTGCATAATACAGGGTGGTCGCTAGAAAAGCGGAAAATTTGTCAAACAGCTATTTATTTTTACAAAGTTTTTAAAGGCATATGTTATATTACACTCATAGATGCTCAAAATGTCGTCCGTGATATTAAAATCATGCATTTTATTCATGATGTAAAGAAATCAAAATAGAAATGAGTAAGCACGCATTTTATTCATGATCTCATCTGACCCTCAAATTTTCCGCTTTTCTAGCGACCACCCTGTACAAGCAATACAAATATTGATTGCACCAGCAAACTTACTAAGGATACAAATTTTAAATATTCAAATTGCAGAACATACGCTTTATTTTCAGTTGTTAAAATGTACAGTTGTATTATGAAATAATGTATACACAGGCTCTAAGATGTCTCAACATTTCCGTACAAATATACAAGTGTTCTTTTGTAGCAAACCATATCTACTATCTACAAGGAAGAATTTATCTTTCAAATCAAATTTTAATTTAGTTTTTAAAGTTTAAAAATTCTTTTAGGACAAAGAACAAAATCAAATGCTTCCAAAATAAACCTATTTTTAAATTTGTAAACTTCAAGCTTAATAATTTAAGAAAACAGTTTTATGACATGGATTCTTAAGAAATTGAAATACCATTACATAATTGTCATGTTTAGTGTATCACAACTACAAAATGGGAATAGGATATACATAATATATTAATTCTCATGTTTTAAATGATACTCTCACAGTTTTAATATAGATGGGAACCCAATAAACAGGAAGAATGAAAAAAATTATTTTACCACAGTGATCGAAAAAGTCACTCAAGCCATCAAAATAGTGCTCTGTTACCAGCAATAAGGCCCAAAAGAATTTTAGTATATTTACCTACATGTTCATCACAATTCTAAAGATATTATTCCTTCTTTATACAAATCAGGCTTCATTTGGAATACTGCCTACAGTGTTGGTTTCCTTATCTAAGAATACTGACTTACTTGAAAAAATTTAGAGAAAGGCAATTAGAACAATGGGAGGGTTTACAGAGACAGTTTATGATTTTCTTTAGAGAAAAAATGAGTACAAGATGATTTAATTGATGTTTAAAACATTATTCAGGGGATAACTAATATAAAAGCCTCTCATTTCATTTTGCTATATTGTGAAAATAACAGGACAAGAGAACACAAGTACAAGATTTTAAAAAGACAAATTAGGATCCATGAATAAAAATTCATACAAATGTGACTTTTCTCTTGCAACATCTGTCATTACATATTCAGAAAACAGTAAAATAGGAACCAGAATATACAATTATTACCAATTAGTCATTACTGTTTCATAGATACATATCTACCTCCCAAAGAGCTTAATGGGCCTGTACATCAAAAATCCAGGTAATCATATATTAAAGATGACACAAATTGTAAAAAATGTGTTAAGTTTGTACATTTGAGATAAATGATGCAACATTTAGAAACACATTCCTCTTCCTGGAGGTTAAGTCCAATTTCTTATTGTTCAGCCTGTAAAAGTAATTGAAATAGATTTATTGTCACAGTAACTGTAGATACTTAAAATCTCAATTAAAATGTGTTTTGAAAATAACTTTAAATATGACTCAAGTTAATGATACTAGATGTTAACACTAAAGAACAGTAAATCAATCAGTGGTACATGTCCCACTACAAATGACAGATGAATTTTCAAAATAGTAGATATTCAGTATTTTTTACTCTTGCATGTTTGTGAAAATTACAATTTTAAGGAATTTTCTGCTATGTTGTCAACCACAGTTGCATTTGCTTATTAACATTGATAATTTAGCTTCAAACTAATTTGATAATTTATGTATAATTTAAAAAATTCATTTATGCACTGCTAGTGTTTGATAATTTTCATATAGATTTAGTTGCTTTATCATCCAATAAAGAACATATTATTTAAAACTAAATTAAATTTGAAACATAAATCCACAAAATGACACTTGTGTCAGAGAATGAAATATTAAACCAGAAACAGCACAAATAAAAATGTTAAATTTTCCACCAAACATCATGAAAACTCTAACAAGAACACTTCCACTATAGTTGTGTTTAAATGTTTGCTTGCAAGCCGAAAACTTTAAAATACTTTTAAACTTTTCAAAAGGTGAAGATAAGTCTTTGATTTGTATAATTGTTGTTGTTGCATTAAAATCCTTTAATCATTCATACATAGCACCTCTATGTTATATAGTGGTGTTACATGCAGGAGAGCAGCATGTCATAACACTGGGAGGAACCTACAATAAGGGGTCTGTTGAATAAAACATATAGTAGATATTCAGTGTATGTTTTACTCATAATAGTACTCTTACAATGATGGAATAAATGTGAAAAAATTATAAGCTAACATCATACAGAAGACTAAACACTGATGTTAAAATTACAACTAATAAGTTTAGGTACCTACTGTAAGCAACTTTAGTTTAATAAGATACCTTTCCATACAAACACTGCCACTCCTTCTTTTACTTTGAGTATACTATTACAATTTCCAACACATTGTTTATTATTACATGTTGTGTAAAAAGGAATTTTTTGTTATGAATGAAAACACCAATTTACTTCCAAAATGTTACTCTGTCCTGTTTTGCTGTTATGTTTAATTGATCAACAATATACTGTAATTGTGACTTCTAACCGTTTGGAACACTGACTGTTAAATAATGCTTTGTTTTCCCAAAGTCACCTGTAATTCTTTTAATTGACTGCAGTAAGATAATGTACGAGTATTACTAGTAGTATCAAAAGCAAGTACATAAACAGTATGTACTTCTATTTATATATGTTATAAAAATATGATCATTCTATATATTTTTAAAATATGCATAAATCTTCTATTTCATTTATACAGATTATCTACAAAATATGATTTTCAATCAAATATAAACCAGCAGCTATGGTGTCAGTCACTAGTAAATTATTCAGCTTCATACTATTTTGATGTTCTACAAATCAAAGATCAAAACATACCCTTTGATACAGTCCTTCATGCATACATTTATGAAGTGATATACTGTACATTAAAACTGGATTTTATCGTGTTACATGACACTGAAATGCTAGAAAAATCCAAACAGAAAAAATGTGCCTAGTTTAATGAGTGTCCCAGAATGTGAAAAAAACAAGTCAATAACAAGAACGTCTTAAAATGTGTACTTAGTGTATGAAGATTTGACAAGGATTTACTTTTTGTCTGATGATAATGTACAAAAGAAGAATAAGGTAATTTTATAATGCAAGTTTAAATACAATTAAAAGAGCAAATCATTTTAACTTTTGTGATAAACAATAATGTAAAAAGCAAAAATATTTTCCCAAGTCTTTCGGTATTAAAGCTGTAAACAAATAAAATTCTTAATTTAAAAGTAGGAAGGTACCATAACTTGTTCAATATTCCAGTTAAGCTTCATTTGTAGTAGTAGATGTACTTTAGGTCCTCTTAACATAGAAAGAATATCAATAATTGGTGAAGGTAAAGATAGGCCTCAAGAAGGATATTTGGTTATTTGATGTTTAAAATATCAGGATGTTTAAAGTCTTGGTCTTGTTTTCTCCGAAGAATAGAAAAATAAGATGAAATGTGATCCAGGCATTACAAACCAATATAATTTAGAAGTATTACTTCAAGTGGTCTATAGGAGTGGTGACACAATAAAAGATGGATATCTGTGCTCAATTGCTGGAATTAATACATACAAGTTTAAATTAGGAGCCTGATATAGGCCAGTTCTTTACCCAAGTTCTCAGACTTTTATATTATACTCTGAATTACCTTAAATCACATAGATAGGTATACAGTGGTGAGGAGTTGGATAAAAATTAGTTTTGATATTTTGGTTGAAGAGAATTCAAACAACCAATCTGTTACTTTAATTTGAGTTTCTTCTCACTTACGGATGCTTTCCTAAAATTAAGATATCACGCTCTAATGAGATAGGTGTTTTTCTTAAATTAAAATGTTTAGATCTACAGAGGAGAATATTTTTCTAGGGCTGATATGTTATGACATACAGAGATGTGAGAATTTAGCTGTATTTGCAGAAAGTGTAAAATAATATATGTTAATATAAAATTTTCTTAAAAACACAAGGAAAAGGTATTAGTAAAGTAGCTGGTTTTCTAAGAAAGAATGATGACTTATTGCAAAATTTTTAGAAGAGGACTACTAGAATGATTTAGAAAATGGAAAACATTATAAGTGATAGGATGATTAAGATCTTGTTTTTTGAGTTGTAAATTCAAAAACTTAGTGCTGTTTCACTGGGAGTCAACCTTATTTTACAAGATTATTTTGGAAATCAACAACATAGTCCCCTGAGCTATATCCTGAAGATAAACAAGAGGACACGTACTTAAGATTTAGAAAAAGACAGACTAAAGTCTAATTATGATAGATTTGTTTTTATAACACGATGTCAAGCTGCATGTTAACTTATCAACATGGATCAGATATACAAATAAAAAAGTGTCAATAGAGCTAAGTATCCAATATCGTATACCATAAAAAGACAATCTAACAAATAATGAATTTGATATTTTGGCTAAAGTTGTTAATAATTTGCAAAATAACATACTGTGACAAACCTTTCACACAATCAATATCTTCATGGTATGATTCTACTAATTATGTAGTGTACAAAATATAACAAACCTAACACTGATATTAAAAAGTATCTAAAACTTATTTTAGACATAAAAGATATAGCTAAACGAGGGTAACTTTTGGTAATGCTAATGTCTTGTAGCAGGATTGCCATTTAAGTAGCATGTGGAGACATTCTCTCTATGATTATGTATTTGTCACCTGTAATTCTTTTCACTGACTGCAGTAAAATAATGTATATGTATGAGTATCATTAGCAGTATCAAAAGCAAGTACATGAATAGTATGTACTTCTATTTACATATACATTATAAAAATATGATTACCATTCTATATATTTTTAAAGTATGCATGAATCTTCTATTTCATCTCTACAGATTATCTAAAGATACAATTTTCAATCAAATATATACTGGTAGCTGTGGTGGTAGTTATTTGTAAATTATTTAACTTGGAACCATTGCTATGTTTTACAAACCTTGAAAGATCAAAACATACCCTTTAATACAGGATTTCATGCATACATTTATGAAATAATATACTGTACATTAAAACAGACTTTACTTAGGTTAAGGTGTTATGACCTAATAAGGTAGATGCATTATTAACCATATGGTAGTATTAAATATTATGTACCTGAATTATTTGAATGGTACAAATTCATACAAAAATTATTCTCAGTAAATACTTTTATAATACATGGCTTCTTACATCTTACCTTTTGAAAAAGTTTGGATTATCAAGGAGCTTAATGCTCCTGAACCTCAAAAAATGTCCCCTCCTCACGACATCCAAAATGGTGTTCTTGGTTTGTGGAGATCGTAGCATTTTTCAATTAAACATTTTTCTATATTTCTACTCTAGCTTGTGAAATCAGTATAACAACAATCATGGTCATCCAACTTAAAATATTCAGTCTTGAAATTATTGTGATGTTACACTAGAACTTAAGGCATCAGGAAATTGTCAGGATGATAATATCAACAGTCCTACTGAACACCATCATACAGATTTTCTTTAAAATAAATAAATTTATTACCCAAAGCATATTTACAAGTAACAGAAATATGATAATTTACATAACAGTTTCTTGGCAGTTGTTTTTACTGTAATGTTGTGCAATAATTAAGTCTTTTTTGTTTGAAAATACATTGTCTTTAAAATAACTTTCCTTAAATTCAGCTTTTATATTTTAACAAAATTCAACATTTCTATATACCTGTTAAATACTTATTTTCTTCTTCACCAAAGGTGAAATTGAAAAGAGAATCTATGACAGACTAACTGGCTGTACCCTCTACAAGGCTTAGGTAAACAAACCATAGAAATACCATTAGGCTAAACATCATTGTGAAGTATATATAATATACATAGAAATTTCAATACTGTAGTACTTTGGTTCTCGAATGACTCCCTTCTCGAACAATTCGGTTTTTGAACATATTTTTTTAGAAAAAAATGTCTCAGTTGTCACATATAAACTCAGTTCCCGAACCCCTGAAATAACCCGACTGATGACCCAAACGACCCTTAGACCATTTTTGGCCTACGCCAAGCTTGTCCAAAACATTTTACCCACACCTGTTTCTCAGTCCACAACCCTGCTAAAATCTGCTGTGAACATTCTCGTTTTTCTTTTTCTTTCTAAATATTCTGATTAAATAAGCCACCATTGGATCAAAGAAAAATAATGAAAGCAGCAAACTGAAAAGTTGTTAGAGCCACAACAGAGGTGAAAAAAGATCTCACAGCAAAGTATGAGAGTGGTGTTCGCGTGTCTGACCTTGCAACACAGTTTGGTATGGCGAAGTCTATACCCCCGGAATGAGTGCTGATACAAGTGATGCTTTTATGGCTAGTAGGAGGTGGTTTGAAAAATTTAGGAAGAGAACTGGCATACCTAGTGTGGTGAGGCATGGGGAGGGTGCCAGTTCTAACAAAGATGCTGCTGATAAATGTGTTAGGCAATTTAAGGACTGTATAGAAGCTGAGGGCTTTATTCCCCAACAAGTGTTCAACTGTGATGAGGCAGGACTCTTTAGGAAGAAAATTCCAAAGAGGACCTACATCACCAAGGAGGAAAAGTCACTGATAGGACACAAGCAAATGAAGGACAGGCTAATTCTACTGTTATGTAGTAATGCAAGTGGAGTTAAAATTAAACCTTTGCTTGTGTACCATTCTGAGAATCTGAGGGTTTTTAAGAAAAATAATGACCTGAAAAGTAAACTAAATGTCATGTGGAGGGCTAATAGTAAAGCATGGGTAACCAGGTAATTTTTTATGGAGTGGGTCCATGAAGTGTTTGCCCCAAGTGTAAAGAATTTCCTCACGGAAAAACAGTTGTCACTCAAGGCCCTTCTTGTGGTGGACAATACACCTGCTCACCCACCAGGCTTAGAGGATGGGTTGGTGGCGGAGTATAGTTTCATTATGGTGAAGCTCTTTCCCCCTAACACGATTCCTCCAATTCAGTCCATGGACCAGCAGGTCATATCAAACTTTAAGAAACTCTACACCAAAGCACTGTTTCAAAGGCACTTTGACGTGACCTCTGACACAGAGTTAACCCTCAGAGTTCTGGAAAAATCACTTTAATATCCTCCATTGCTTGAGGATCATAGACAAAGCCTGGAGCTAAGTATCTTTGAGTACCATGAATTCAGCCTGGAAGAAATTGTGACCAGACTCAGTAGCAGATAGAGACTTTGAAGGCTTTGAGGCTGAGCCTATTGTCGAGGATACCGTCTCAATAGGTAAGTTTATAGGCTTGAATGTGAGTGGTGATAAATGTGGAGGAGTTGGTGGAAGACCACAACACTGAGCTCGCCACAGAAGAACTCCAAGAAGGAGCAGCAACAGAAGGGAATTGAGGAAGTGTCTTTAGATGAGGAGGAGGGAAGGGAGGATGTTCCTAGTTCACTAATCAAGGAAATATGAGGAAAAGGGGTAGAGTTACAAGGTTTTGTGGAAAAAGTTCACCCTGAAAAAGCTGTAGCAAACTGCAGCATAAACCTTTTCAATGACAATGCCATGTCTTACTTCAGAAAGATTTTAAAGTGCAGGCAGAAACAAACCTCATTAGACAAGTTTTTAGTGAGAAATAGGTCCAGTGAGTCTTAAGCAAGTTGTAGTGGTACAAAGAGACAAAACCCAGAAGGTGAGTTACCTGAGGTTTTAATGGAAAGTAACTGCACTTCCAAACAATAATAGCCCTCCTACTCTCCATGTTCCTCACCATGTTTCACTTATGCCATCAGCTCTCCTCAGCACAGGTAAAGTGCAGTTAAATTTTCATTTATTGTTTTTTTTATTCCATTTATAGTTTTTGTGGTTGACTTTATACATGTAAGCATTATTATACAGGTATAAATAAGCAATATTTTACTTAAAATGCTTCATACTGCATAATTTTTGGAGGTCTATAACAGATTAATTTAATTTACACTATTTTAATTTAATCTATTTGATTCACTGGCAGCCCTATTAACTGGTTACATTCAGTTATTCAATTAATATACTAGTTTTAAAACCATAGCATACACAAGCAAACAAAATATAAAGTTAGCAGTAGTTTCTGGTAGACAGTTACCTTCCCTCTAGTTAGAGATCTAACAACAACAAATATGCAAGTTAGCAATTACCACAAGGCAAAGAAAAAACAATTAGTAGCATGTGCTACAAACCAGTTGTCTTCCCTTCTACTCAATGTAATCACCAAAACATAAACTAGAAGTAAAAAAAAACAGAAACAGTAAGGCTACAATTCGGCAGAGTACAGACAAATTATCAGTAACTTCATGATTAACAAACAATATTTCAATTACTTAACTATTTGGAATAATAAAAAAGATAAGCAAAAAATCAATTTTGATCAGTTAGTTATTTTTGTGAAAATTAATGTAATCATAATTTTGATTAACTGTTGGTATGCTCAAAACTGGTAAATAATTTCAGTTAACTTATTTTACTGTAATTTTGATTAAATTATTAGTTTAAGTGACACTAATTGAGGTTACTACTGCTTGTAGATAATCATTCAGCTACAGTCAGGGTTTTATCATTCATTAGAATGGGATTTACTTATAGCCATGAATTCACTTAACAAAAAATTAACATTTAAATTTTCACTTTATTCAACCGGCATGCAAAAAATATTAAACAACTGCTTAGTATAAAGTTTGGGATCAGAAAAATATCATAACAATAAGGATTACAGTATGCCAAAGGATGTACTTGTATTTTAGAATTCCCTAAAAAATTACTGGATCAGAAAACATCTTACAATTACCTGTCACTTTCACACAGCTAAAATTTCAATGTCAACCAATCAGTCACTGTCACTGGAGTTATTTTGGGCATTCTCTTCAGATCCAACAGGGCTGTTTTGTGGTGACCTTCCTTCACTGCCAGATTCGACATCATCCCCCTTTCTCGATTCATCATCTGAATTATGTTTCTCAGACCTGTCTGTAGCATTCTCCTCTTCATCTGAATGCTCTGATACATTTTCTTTTCCAGATTCTTCAGATGCAGAGGCATTGTCGTCTTTTTCAGAATGGTCAGAGCCATTGTCTTCTTTTTCAGAATGCTCAGAGTCATTTTCCTCTTTATCAGATTGCTCTTGGACATGTTGTTCCTCATCAGAATTATCTGAATCATTTTGCTCTTTTGCTGATTTAACTGAACCACTATCTTCATCAGCTGAGCCATGCTTATCAGAAGCACCTTCGTCATCAGTGTCTCTTCTAACAGAAGCACCATCATCATCTGAATGGTGTTTATCTGAAACACTGTAATCTTTTTCTGATCTTTCATTATCAGATTCATTCTCAGAAGATTTCCTGTCTTTCTCATCATTAGATTTGTTCGATCTTTCCGATTTCTCTTCATCGGACTCAGAAGAAACAACTTTTCGTCTCTTGTGCTTTTTTTCCTTTTCAGAACCATTATCAGAATCAGAAGCTATTTTGTTTTTAGTTTCTTTCACATCACTATCAGAACCACTTTCACTGTTGGATAATACATCTTTTTTACTAGCATTTCTTGCATCTTCATTACTGGCACTACCTTCTTGTTCTTTATTTTTATTTTTGTCATCACTGTCAGAATCATCACTTGAAGAAATTGTTGCTTTTGAAACAATTCTACTTCGTTGTTTTGCTGTCAAGCCATCATCCAGCACCTTCTTGGACTTTTTGCTTTCTTGACGTTTTGAAGGTTTCTTACGTTTACGTTCTTTGTGAGACATTTCTTCATCTTCACTATCATCTTGTGGTTTTCCTCTCCTTTTACGATGGATCTTTTTCTTCCTTTTCTTTTCTCCATCAGCACCTTCAACTCCTTCAGAACCACTGAGAGGCCGTTTTCTTTTCTTTTTAGGCTCACCCCCTTCACCACTGCTGGAGCCATCATAAATATAATCATCTTGTGTTTTTCTTCCACGGCCTCTTTTATGTGTCTTTTCTTCTAGAATTTCATCAAATACCAGCTTATTCTTGCTCTTCTCAACAAACTCTTGTCTCTTTTGAATTAACTCCTGTTCTTGACGTTGTTTTTCCTCATCAGCAATACGTTTCTCCTCTAAAATTTTCTGTCTTAAAATTTCTCTTTCTTCTTCCTGTTTACGGCGAAGTTCTTGCTCTTCTTCATCCAACCGACGAGCTCTTGCTACATGATACTGAGCTTGGCTCAAGAGATCCTGACACTGTCTAGCTTCAGCATTAGCTTGAGCAAGATCATATTTCATACGATCACCGTGAATGCTAAGGTACTGAAAATATCTGTGAGCTAGTCCAAGTTCATGAACAGCATTCAAAACAGTTTTAAGATTACTTTTTTCATCTTTTAAAACATGCGTTGCAAGACGCTGCAAAACCAAGGCAATATTATATAACAGAACAGTATCCTGTGGGGCAACACGCCTAGCTCTCAATAGTACTTGTTTACATTCTCGCAGCTTTCCACATCTAAAGTAAGCTCTTCCCAAATACATCAAAATTTCTCCATTGTGATACTTGAAAAATTTTTTCAAACAATTTTCATACATCTGAATAGCTGCAACATATTGACGTTGTTCAACATAAACATGAGATATATTCAGCCAAACATCACAAAAATCAGCAGTAGCTTCACGAACCTGAGCAAATACATCTCTTGCTTCAGTAATGTATCCCTTATGTGCAAGAACTGCTCCTATGCCATTGGCTGCCCATATATTTTTGGGATCTATGCGAAGTACTTGTTTATAAATGGCAATTGCTCGATCCTGGTGCCTTTTTTCTTTTTCTTTATCTCTTGTAGGTTGGTGTAGTGTCTGCAGCCAAACATTTCCTAAAGCAACAAGAGAGTATGTATCATTTGCTGTTGCATCCTGTTTTAAAATACGCTCAAATTTTTTTTGGCCAGGGCCCCACTCTTGTTTTGCAAGATGAAGGTTACCAATTAGTGACCATGCATCTGGATGGTCTTGATTAACTTGCAAAGCTTCTTTAAACCAATCAGAAGCTTCATATATTTGCCCCCTATCTCTTGCCATACATCCTAACCGAAGATAGCAGTCAACGTAATTAGGATGCTCTCTTAAAATATTTTTGTATAGTCTTTCAGCTTTATGAAACTGACTTAAAGCTTCGAATAAACGAGCAAGATTGTAATTAGTCGTGACAGATATTGCACTATAATAATGTTCATCATGTTGTGCTTCGTTACGGGAACGTTCTAGTGATGCCTCATAATATTTCTTAGCCTCCTGCAAATTACCTAAACGAAAATGAAGTGCTCCTACATTATTTAGTATTTCTGGTGGAACATCAGCTTGAACTTTTTCATTCAAAATTCGTGTAGCTGTGCCATAAGCAGAGAGTGCTCCTTGAATATCTAATTGTTCCAGAATTTGAGCAAGTTCAATCCATGCTTCTACATCATCTGGAAATTGCTCAGTTACTTTTTTTAGATGAGATTTTGCTTGATCTCTTTTAGACTGACTATTAGAATGAGCATACAGTGACCCCAATATTTTAATAGTTTCATAATTTCCTGGCTGAGCTTTCAATACTTTTTCAAAACACTGGGCTGCATTTTCAGTATCTCCTCTATAAATATACATCTGACCTAAGCCAAAATGTGGTAATACAAATGATGTTGATGCAAACTGAGTAGCCTGGTAATAATATTGGAAAGCTTGGTCATAATCTTGCTGTATGTGAAATGCTCGAGCTAGTTGATAACAGCTCTCAGCACGCATTGCTTCATTTTCAGTGTTATGAAAAGCATGAAGAGCTAGATGCTGCACCTTTCCATAATCTTTCTTAAAAAAAAAATGGTTGGCTAAATGATTAAGAACCATTGGATTTGTGGAATCAATTCTATAAGCTTTGGAAAGCATCTGTACACCATTACGAATTGATTCTGAAGATTTTAAATTCAACTCAAGAACTGCTAAACCCACTAAAGCACCAACACACTGTGGGTCCAGTTGCAAAGCACGTTCAAAAGCAAGTTTTGCCTTTTCATGTTTTCCAAGTTTATAGAAGCAATGGCCCATTCCTAATCTAACTGCTGCAGGACATTTTGGGCTAGTGCGAAGAGCTTTTTTATAAAAAGCTAGGGCTCCTCTGAAATCTTTTTTGTTGAAAGCTATACAAGCTTTACCAAGTAAAGAGGGGATGTTGTTTGGGGACTGATTGAGAACAAAATTAAACTGTGCATCAGCCTGGTCCATTTTATCTCCTTCCAACATACAAAAGTAAGCCCGACCCAAAAGGTGATTTTGATCATACATTATAATTTTGTCAGCAGTAGTATATAAAAGAGTAGCTTTGGTAAATAACTCTCTTTTCTTATCTTTGTTTTTCTCTTTATTTGCCTGCTGAACGTAAAAAGCTGCTAAAGTGTCTAATGCCTTCATCTGGTCATGTTCAAAATCCCTATAATCCAAATTAGCATCAGATCTAGAAATATCAAGCAACTTTATAAAATCTTCAACTTTCCCTTGGCGATAATATTCCAAAGCCAGTGTAACCCACAAGTGAAGTTGGGCTTGCTCCTGTCGTAAAATTCCCAAAACTTCATCTCCTTCAGGCAGTTGATCCAAATCAAGCTCGATCACCTCGTCTGTATCACGAAGTGGAATTTCGACTGATCCTGCCATTGTAAATTTCAGCTGATTTCTACTGCAAACCTGTAGATTCCAGTTATAATGCAAAATAAGAATGTTAAAGTATCTCGATATGAGGTATTTTATCACTTACTCTGAACCTTGTTTACATAAACCGAGATAACGCCTCACATACCCTTTCCGCTTTCACTTCAGACCACAGCCATCTTAAAATGTGAGAACTTTGCTGCACTCTGGTGAATTATATAAATTAAAGAAATTATATATTATATTATATATTTTATATAATATAAAATGAAATACAAGTAATTTATATTAAAAATATAACAATGACTAATCACTAGATATAGTACCGCAAGGTCTTTAAAAGTGTTTTGTTTTAAGATAAAATAAAACCAAATTAAGTGTAAAAAATATATTTATTTCTTGAGTTTGTAGCGCATTTCTCATACTATGTGGAAACCTACGGAGTGATTAATTCATCTCATGATTCGTGCCATAAGCACATTTTACTGAAGTTTTACAGCAGCATAAACTGCAGTGTTAAGCGTCCTTTAAATGAAGCACTTTTTAATACAGTTAAATAACTGAAAAACTGCGAGTGGTTAAACACGGTTTCATAAAGTTCGAATATTTTTCTTACTTTTATTTTAGGTAAAATCAGTTTGGTGAATTTTTATTGTTTAATGTGAATAACAAGATAAATGGAATAATGAGGTGGATGGCAAAGCAGCTCATTGTGGTTAGTTAGATCGTTAATACTAGAGTTAGCTATTTTTAACCCTCTTTGCGAATGTAATTATACATTTTAAAACTATTTTTACTTTGCATTAAAATAAATAAAATTTTGATAAAAACGTGAGCATATTATAATACAGAAATCAATTTTATTATTCGTTGTTATAGAGCAACCCAAAAGATGACAGTCGATGGGTTTGACCAGCAGCCTTCTTTATAGTTCATCACACTGGTAGAGCTAATGCAGATAACCCTCGAACAGCTTTGCGATGCATTTGACAAATAAGTTTGTTTTGTTTTTTTAATTTCGCGCAAAGCTACCCGAGCAGATAGCTCTAGCTGTCCCTAATTTAGCAGTGTAAGACTAGAGGGAAGGTAGCTAGTCACTCCCTTTCGGCTGAAAGAGCGGGTATTTTTGGTGTAGTATGGATTCGAAGTTGCGACCCTCCAATTAAGAGTCGAGTGCCTTAATCATCTGGCTATGTGGGGCCTTACTACGAAGAAGAGAAGTTTGCAATGTTTAAGATACAACGATAATTTCGTAGTGTATATTATATATGTTTTATATGATTTTTTATATGTATTTTAACTTCTTTTAAATAAACATTTTAAAACAAATCAAGTGCGTGCTGTTCATTTATTGTTTGAATTTATATCCAACAAGCCATAGATACCTACTGTATAATAATCCTTATCCCATAGCCCCCAAATATGTATATGCTTTAAAAAGTTTCTGACAACATTTTAAAAAATCATTAGTGAAAGACAGCGATAAGTCTTTGGATTTGCTAAACTCTGGGGCTCGATCTCCTTCTTTGGAGACAGCAGGTAACCCGATGTGGTTTTGCTATAAGAAAACACGCATGATTGCGTATGTTTCTTATGGTCACCAGATGAATCCATAACTTCCTCTCACCTTTCTTCCTTCTATTTTATCCATTATAATATCTTACAATTTCAGCGCATATCTAATTACGTGCCATAAGTAAAACATCTTCTGATTTACACGTATATCCAGCGGTTGGTTTTGCTTCTTTACTTCCTCGTTCGTTTTTATTTTTTATTTACTATCGATTTTCACTATTCGTCTATAAAACCACACTTAAAGTGCTTCAAACTCATTTTCTTTCAGTAAGCAAGACTTACATTTCTACTCCTGCAGTAAAACTAACCCCATGCAACATTTTTTTAAATTTCTTCTTCTTGTTTGATATTTTTCTGAACAATTATTTGAAACTAAGAAGCGCTTTTCTCACCGTCATTGTCATCTGTTTTATTAATTTTCCACACTATTCATCATTAATTATATTCGTCCTCAAGCAGTGACGTACAGTAAACTCTCATTGTTTCGAAGTCGCTAGAACCGAATATATCACTTGTATCGAAGTTGTTCACTGGTCCGGCCAACTGTCCATATAAATGAATAGTAACAAAAGCCCCATGAACTGAACTGAACGTATCAAAGTGTCGGCTTGTAACAATGTATAATTGTAGTCCCTAGGGTGTGAAAAACATCAATATTACATTCTTTGTATCAAACCAGTTACGAAAATATTTATTTTTCTCTTCTTCCCTAAATTAATTGTCACCGCTGCTGGCTGCCGACTGCACCCTACTGCTACAGCGTCTTATTGATTCAATAAACAATAAGTGTTTTCACTGTGACTGTGCTTGAAGCCACGCGACTGCTACGCTCTGCCTGGTCATTGGTAAAGCAATCAACCAAAGCCAATTGCTTCAGAACTTGTAGCTTCTCCTCTCCAGAGCCAGCAGAAAACCCCGAGGATGACATACCATTGGCCCAGCTCTTGACACGGCTGAATGACACTCGGTTTACGGTGGATGGCACAGCAGAGGACTACGAGACTGCTGATAATGATTTGATCACTAGCACGCCCCTGACAGACAGTGATATTGTGGCCATGGTGCAAAATAAACAGACACCAGAAAATGACAGTGAAAGTGAAGATGACGACAAAGAGGAACCCCCCATCCCAACACATTCTGCAGCTCGTGAGATGTGCCTGCAACTTCAGAGATATCTTGAACACCAGGCTAATGCAGGACAGTTTATCTCTCAATTAAACATGATGGAGCGTTTTGTGACCAAGTGCCAAAGGGACAGCAGTTCGCAAAAAAGCATTGTGCAATATTTCAAGTGACTCCAGTTAGACGTTCTTGTTGGTGTTTCTATCCTGTACATTATAATTACATATGTCTATATCATGAATGTTATTTTTTATACATGTTTTTTTTACAAGTGCTGTTAATTGTCCTTTTGAATTTCATTAACTATGTTTTAAGTGTTTACACACGTGTGACTTCTGAGTCTTTAATCCAATTACCGGTACTGCAACAGTCGTCAGTTATAGGGCCTACCATTACCAGACTTAGCTAGTAAATGAAAAAAAATCCTTTTTAACGAACTTCTTTTGTAACGAACAATTCTCTTTGGTCCCTACGACTTCGTTATAACGAGAGTTTACTGTATTTATGTAGGGCCTAGATAGCCCATGGTTTTAATGGGAACTCATTGATTATTTTTTCTATGTAAAATTACACGGGATGTGGGGCCCAAAACAATGATTAGCCCCTAGGCCCACACAACCTTAAATCCCACACTGTCCTCAAGTAAACGCTTTTATCATTTCTTTACGTCCACTTTTGACCCATATTCTGGAAAATTTTTAAGGTTGGGAGATTAATAATGTATTAGTTGTTTAACATTTGTTCTGAGTTTTTCACAGTCTTTCTCTCTGTTATCAAGCCTTTGCATATTTTACTCTTATTGTATAATGTCAGTGACAAAACACACCTTTCTTGCACGTCTCTGTTAACTACAAACAGATTGCTTTGGTTCTACTTCATTCATTCCAAATATTGTTTCCTGACTGAGTTTTTTTTTTATATTTTAATGTATGCTTGATCTCCTACATCTGCTACAGGATTTTCATTACCTCCCTATAAATTAACCTCATAAAGTATACAAAGCATAGGTAAATATCGATTTGCACTTTCACGGATTTATTTTTTATAACCTTACATCATAAGGCCGAAAATGCTCTCCCACGTGTCCTGATCCTTCAAAAACTATTGTGATCTTCTGACAATTCATAATAAACTGTGTAGTTAATTTTTCTTGAGTTGTGACTGATGAAACCGATATTCATCAATCTCTAGCTTTAGATTCTGGGAGAAGAAACACAAAAACAGTTTCTAAATTCTGTCTTTTTTATAAATTGAGTAACAAACTACAGTCACTGTCATATATTTAATTCATAAAATGCAAATTTCCTTTTAAAACTCTTCTGTTATCTCATATATACCACCCTTTTCAAATTGCTGGGCCGTTTTTAATCGGTTCTTCCTCCAGGAAATATTTATACATGTTAAAAGTGTCATACAACATCAGACTTCCGGCAGTGCATTTAGTGTAAAATTATTAAAGCATGTATATTAAGTTAAAGCAATTGTACCCATAAATACTTTAATGTTAATATGTAGTATATAATCGTAACATGTTTTCTAGCTTTTTCTATTAATTTAGAGGCCCCCCAGTGGCTCAGCGGTATGTCTGCGGACTTACACGCTAAAATCCTGGTTTCGATACCCGTGGTGGGGAGAGCACAGATAGCCCATTGTGTAGCTTTGTGCTTAATTCAAAACAACAACAAAATTAATTTAGAAAATGTTACTCGTGCAGTTCCCATATAACACATTGTCCAAACAAGCTAATTTTGCTGAAGCTACCAATTGTTCCATGTCGTTCACGTATAGTACTATCGTGTTTTCACATTCGTAAAGATAGCTAACTGTAGTATGCGGGTGTTTTCTTATAGCAAAGCCACATCGGGCTATATGTTTAGCCCACTGATTTGAGCATTGTAAATCCGTAAGATTACCGCTGTACAAGCGAGGGACCTGTAGTATGTGAAGGTAAACACTTATTTTTTTACTGTTTTATATAATGAGGGCTCACATGAATAGCACTAGTCACTCTGGGTATGTTTAACTTTAAGAATTTAAATAAAGTTAAATTTATATAATATAGAGCAACGATTCACAAAGTTTAATAACCTGTGGTTCCCTTTTAATTTGCATTTTACGGGAACTTCTAAACTTTTCGATGTTTTTGTTTAGAAAAAAATTTGTGTACGTCTAAAACTGTATTTCATAAAAAAATGTTTTTTCTTTGATATATTTTTGTTTTGAATTTCGCGCAAAGCAACACGAGAGTTATCTGTGCTAACCGTCCCTAATTTAGCAGTGTAGGACTAGAGTGAAGGCAGCTAGTCATCACAACCCACCACCAACTCCTTTATCAAATAATAGTGGGATTGATCGTAACATTATAACGCCCCCACGGCTGAAGGGGAGCATGTTTGGTGTAATGGAGATTTGAACTCGCGACCATGGCCTCTTTGATATATATTTAATTTTTGTATTTTATAAATAATGTTCTTAAAACATTGGCATTATATTTCGAATATGATTCAAGGGCCCTTGGAACTTCAGTTTGAAAAACACTGTTCTAGAATATTATCTTATCATTTTTATTGTGATTGTACATTTGTATTCAGTGTTTATTTATCGCACAATTAGAGACGAATTATTACATGGTTATTATCTTAATAAATCTCTTGTTATTCAGCGAACAACTCTTGTCATTCTTAGGGGAAACCAGTTCTATCCGAACACATCATACTCACTCATATGTGTACTTGCTACATATTTCACTTTCGTTTCTCAGTATAATCACAAAGATTTGCTGAGGGCCTGGCATGGGCTAGCGCATTAAGGCGTGCGCTTCGTAATCTGAGGGTCACGGGTTCGCGCCAAACATGCTCGCCCTCCGAGCCGTGGGGGCGTTATAATGTGACAGTCAATCCCACTTTTCGTTGGTAAAAGAGTAGCCCAAGAGTTGGCGGTGGGTGGTGAATGACTAGCTGCCTTCCCTCTAGTCTTACACTGCCAAATTAGGGACGGCTAGCACAGATAGTTCTCGAGTAGCTTTGTGCGAAATTCCAAAACAAACAAAAGATTTGCTGTTTATTTATTCTGTTGCATCTACATAAATGTTGCTTTTATTTTGTGACATTATTATCGAAATTGACGAAATTCTGAAATAGTTCTTGAAATCTACTAAAACCCATAGCAAATTTAGCAGCCTATAAATTACTTGACAAATCTTATTCAATATCCACGAATCCTGTCATTTGAAGGCAAAATCTGAAGGTAAAAATTGATGGAATTCTATATGCTAAGCGTCTTATAAATAAATTGCAAATTTGGAAACATTTAAAAAAAACAATTGTGGTTAAAATTCTTTTGCAACATTCTCAATTTGTTTTCTGACAAAAATACTCTGTTCGCTTAAGAAAAGAATGATAAGAAGTAACACGAATTTTGAAATATTTTTAATCTGTGATATTTTATGCATTGTTAAATTGCGTGTGTTTTTCGTATAGCAAAGCCACAAAGGGCTATCTGCTCAGCCCACTTATTAAATTGTACTCTCAATTTTTGTAAAATTTATTTTCTCTCCCTCTGTAAATTGTGAATAATTTTTTTCTCCACATCAAACTTGTATTTTCGTTGTTTAGTGTATACTATACAAATATACTGTATGAAAATATTTTAGACTGATGACAATGGAATATGTAGATTCCTCATCCAGAAAATCTTGTAACTCCATCTACACTGGCATAGCACCACAATCCTACTCTGAATTGAATGTTTACAGCCACTGCTGTAGAACTCATCAAGCAGGATGCTTCTCTGTGTATCCATTCCGGTGGTTTGAAGTGCAGTGAAGAGTCCAGAGTAACTGCAGGACTCAAGGCAGTGCAATGGATGACACAAAACTGTAGTTTTAAAGGAAAACCACACTGATATATTAATTCTAAGCATAGTCAGTGTCTCATTCTGCCTTACCCATGCTGTCCACAAGTGGTATGGTCTAGAACAGGCATTTCATGACACAGTTATTACGAAGAATTTACACTTTAGTGAAACACCTCTTCTTATGAGTGAATGTACATAGACATAGAAAAAGTATAGAATTAACACAGCTTATAGTACAGATTTAATCACAAGATGTCTCCAAATGGTTATAAACCACTATTTAAATCTTTGTTTTTAAATAATGAGGTTTATGTAAATTAATTCAATACCCAATTAGCCAAGTTTTAAAAAATGACTGTTAAGAGAACAATTATAAATGTTGGGAGTTATTCCACATCCACAAAAACAAAACACAAAATTATTTATTAACAACCAAACACATATTTAAATGTGTGTGTATATATATATTTATGTATTTATTTATATACACTAAGTGTGAAATGAAAAAGCCATTTCCTGCATATAGAAATTCAAGGTGCTGTTTAAAAACTGACATGTGAGAAAGAACCTCAAGAAGAGTGTGGTAGAAAACTTATTTCACATGTAAGAAACTTCTAGCACCAAAATATTTTTTTCTTTAAGATTTTTAAATACCAAATTTATATATAGAGTTTATTTGATTTCGTATATGATAATATATATATACACACATTTTATAAACAAATTCTCAAATAATAATTTTTGATAATTTGCTCATATTTTGTTAAAGATGCAGTATACGTAAATTTTGGTAAAAGTTGTAACGTGTATAAGCTACAAGTTTATAGTTTATTTTATTTAACAACAGATTGTGGAAAAATAACAACAAAAACTATATATATACATACCAAAAATAAAATTCTATTCTTAACTGATTTTAGTTTTAACAATTTTTAATCACCAGTAGTAAGTCTACTGGAAATGGCATCAAACATGTTCCAATTGGGCATCTTTATGAAGAAGCAGTAGCTTTTGCTTCTTTGCGCCGACGTATTGATTCAACATCGACAGGAGGTCCTTTTAGGACAGTGGCATCCTGAAGTTTTCCTTGAAGCTCTACCTGAACGGTCAGGCCAGGATGAGTTAGGAACAATGGTAAATAAGCAAATGCTATACTTCTTCCCACAGTGCATCCATAAGCTCCAGAAGTAGTGTATCCTACAACCTGGAACAAAAATGCCAAGAATAGCATCTGAACAAAACTTTAACTTGAATAAGATTATGTGATTTATACATATAGTAAAATACAGATGATGTGGTAGGTAAGAGAAAAGTATGTGACTGAAAAATATAAACAAATGATTTCTGAGGTCTTACTCAGTAAACATTCTTTCAGAAGTTGAGACTGATTCAGTTATTTGTCAAATTATTGTACAAAAGGTGTATATGAATGTTAAAATATTTTTTACCTGAAAATGTATTTCAATACATGCTTACCTCTCTGTACGCAATAGCTATACCTCGCCTATCTGCTTTTGAGATTTTACACACTCCACTAGCCTTAAACCCAATCCACGTATTTTGATAAGAAGTGCACTAGTACATGAAGTAATCACCTTACACCAATAGGAGAGTGACACATTCTGCATGGGGAATAGATCCACAAAAACACTTGCACTCAAAATCAACAACTTCATTCTTATACGAGACATGAATAATGAGCATCAATAATAGAGAGAAAGGATAAGTTGTGCATGCAGGTAAATATCTATGATAAATACATTTTCAGGTATTTAAAATGTTAACTTCCAAAATAATCCATTTATCTCTCTACAAACAATAGCTAAAATCTCACATTAACTTGGTAAAAGGGGGGTTAAAATAGAGGAAACATAGATGAGCTCTCTTCAGAAAAGGTATCAGGAAAAGAATGTCCATGGAGCGTGACACCACATAGTATGTCTTACTAGAGAGAAAACTCATGAGAGAACACCTTCACAGGGAATAATCTTTGCACAAAAGGAAGCAGAAAAGGAGGAAAGCAACATGAGCCAATGTATCATGAGAATAGGCAGAAAAATACACAATCAACTGAGCATTTGAACATAACAGGTAAGATAGGCATGAGGTGCAGTATGGATTGGTACCAAAAGACTGTATGGTTTGTTACAAGTTCTGTTGTACAACTTGTTCACCATGTATACAGAAATAAAGACAAAAGTCCTTCCTGCCTTCCAAGGAGAGCATTTTGCCTCATCAAGCTGATCAAAATCACTGAGAAATTGATATACAATGCAGTACAATCTTCACTACAATGACATGAACATCCCTCTTCTACTTCCCCCACATTATGCTACTCACTCAGACTCCCTCTCTGGAGAGATTGTACAAGCAGAGAGGAACTCATCAAGTTGACCATCCCAGTGGCTATTAGCAATACAAAGTGTAGGATTCTCTCAAAGGCCAGATGGATTCACACTGAAGAAGTGCTCAGATTTTGTTAGACTTAACCACCACAAAGGTCTTTTACTGGATAAAATGCAATGGATTATTCTGAAATAAATCCCACTTTGAAAAGCAAGAATGCATGAGCCAGTGAAGTGAGCAGGTACTCACTGTTGCTAGCATTTTCTATAAAAGGCATGGTCTGGAAGAGATATTGATATATAAATATACCAAATTAGAAGTATTTCAGGAAACCTCATCTCAAAAGCAGATAAATTAGAACTAGAGCAGATGGGTTTAACACTTTGTGCTACCCTTAACTTGATGCTAATTTTGAGAAGTTAGTATACTTTGTGGTACAACAACAGTTACCAGATTAGTTTGACACATATATGGGACTACTAGTACCAGTGGATAAGAAAATAAAAGAGAAACTCATCTGTTGAATATGGTGAGAGGGCTGGAGAAAGGAAAAGTTTTGAAAGAGGTGTAAACACAAAATGGTGAAGAAAATGTGTGATGAAGATTACAGGCTTATTCACATTCCAGCCTGTAGGATTATGTCCAATAATTATCAAAATGTAAATCTGGAGTCAGGTGGCAGATCTGATGTGAAGTGATATTTGAAAAGGTTGGGCTTGCTTTGACAAATGACACACATGATAATGTTCTAATTCAACATTACATTCTTGAAAAATAAACACTAGGGGAAAACAATCACTAAAAAAAAACGAAATTTACAAATTATCACAAAATCTACTTAATAAAACACCACAATCACACTTTCTGATTAATTAGAACTCACAACACAATAAACTCTAAATACGTTTCAAGCAATATCCACACCAAAACTCAAATTTTCTCAAGTATTCATTATATTAATTTTCAGTTAACTTTATTTTTATAGATTCATTTGTTACCAAATGATGAGGCCACAATTTAATTTGGGATGATCATTGACTACTGACAAAATAACTTGTCATCTCACCATAGTTACTGTTATACAGTCCACAATGCTACCAAGTGCAACTTATTTTATCTTCCTGTGGGAATAATGTTACAGCCAATTTGTACAGGGTGTGACTTGAAGTCATGTATAAGTAAACATCAGAGGAAAAAGTACACAACATAATAATGATTAGTAAAAAAAATGAAGGAACGTCAACTCACATTATCAACCACATCTTTTTCTGGTTACCAGATTGTCGAGTATGCAAAATGTTTGTGATTTAAAAGTAAATTATTTTAAGAAACTCAACCATCAAAACAACCAGATAAAAAGGAAATTATTATAAATATAACATGTTTGTACCCTTCCACTGCTCCAAACACTTTCATTTCCTTCAGGATCAACATCCTCTACATCTACGGTTAGATATACCAGCTTCCTTCTCAGTCCCTTCCTTTTTATCTCTTGGATAGCTGCTTTACCAATAAAATCAGTTGCTTTATTTGGTTTAATGAAGAAATCAAGACCAGCCTCATATGGGTTTGAATCCATGTTCATCTAAAAGAAAACAACCTGTGATTAGTTTTTTTTGTTTTCAGTGTTTTATTCAAGTTTTCCTTGTTTTATACTTTTTATCAGTACAAAAATATATTTTAGATAAGAGCTTAGAAAATTCTGTGATTACGTAAGTGATTGGTTTCTGCACACACATGTACACTACATGGCCAAAATTATGTGGACTCTCCTTCTAATTGATGTTTTCACCTATTTCAGCCATACCCAATGCTAGCAGGTGCATAAAATCAGGAATACAGCCATTCATTCTCAATTGACAAACACTGGCAGTAGAATATGTCATACTGAAGAGCTCAGTGACTTTCAACGTGGCACTGTCATCAGATGCTACCTTTCCGACAAGTAAGTTCTTCAAATGTTTGCCCTGCCAGAGCTGCTCAGGTTAACTCTAAGTGCTATTACTGTGAAGTGGAAATGTCCAGGAGCAACAACAGCTCACCCACAATGCAGTAGGCCACACAAGCTTACAGAATGGGACTACCAAGTGTTGAAGCTCATAAAAATCATCCGTCCACAACTGCAACACTCACTACCGAGTTTCAAACTGCTTCTGGAAGCAACATCAGCACAAGAACTATTAGTTGGAAACTTCACAATATGTGTTTCTGTGGCTGAGCAGCCACAAGCCTAAGATCACCATGTGCAATGCCAAGCATCAGTTGAAATGGTGTAAAGCACACCACCATTGGACCCTGAAAACGCATTTACTGGAGTGATGAATTATGCTTCACTATCTGGTAGTCTGACAGACAAATCTGGGTTTTGCGAATGCCAGGAGAATGCTACCTGCCTGAATGCATAGTGCTAACTGTAAAGTTTTGTGGAGGAGAAATAATGGTCTGGGGGTGTTTCTCATGGCTTCAGCTGGGCTCTTTAGTTCCAGTGAAGGTAAATCTTAATGCTACAACATACAATGACATTCTAGAGAATTGTGTGCTTCCAAATTTGTGGCAACAGTTTGGGGAAGGCCCTTTTTTGTTTCAGCATGACATTGCCCAATATACAAAATGAGGTCCATAAAGACATGGTTTGCTAGGGTTTGTGTGGAAGAACTTAACTGACCTGCACACAGCCCTGACCTCAACCCCATCAAACACCTTTGGGATAAATTGGAATGCTGACTGCAAGCCAAGCCTTCTCACCTGACCTTACTAATGCTCCTGTGGCTGAAAAGGGGCAAATCCCTGTAGCCATGTTCCAAAATCTAGTGAAAAGCCTTCCCAGAAGATTGAAGACTGTTGTAACAGCAAAGGGGTAAGCATCTCCATATTAATGCCCATGGTTTTGGAATGAGATGTTCAACAAGCACATATAAGTGTGATGGTCGGCTGTCCGCCTACTTTTGGCCATGTAGTATACCTCAGAAACTTACAACAATTAACATATAATCAGAATGTGGGGTGAAGAAAGAAAACTTTTTAACTATAACAAAAATCTCATCTTTACTAAAAGAATAAACTTATATTTCTATTATAATTAGGTATGCATATTTTAAACACTTAACAAACTAGTTTGATTTTATTGTACTGAAACCTTTAAAAGAATGAAAGAACAAGAGAACCTACTTCAGCTCCCCACATCCGAAACCCTTTTTCTAAACGAAGAGAATTCATAGCATATGTTCCAAAATCTCCAACTCCAAAGTCTTTTCCTGCATCAATCATAGCTTCATACAATGGCAAAGAATCCTTTCTACTGTGATACAACTCCCATCCTAACTCTCCTAATGATGAATGATTTTTGATCTCTAATTACCACATATACAGTCACAGAAATATTTAAACATGCTTGTCATCAATGACGTTAAAAGAGATAATAATTAAAAAATGGTTAATTTTACATTGAATTTAATACTAGGTTAAGATATTTAAGTTCATAATGATAGTTTGGCTTGATAATACAGAGATTATAATTATTTCAAATGTGTCCAAGATAAGTTGAATTATTTTAAGAAAATAAACTACCAGAAAAATAAGGGAGATTATTATAAAGACAACACATTTACATCATTAACAGATTCAAACAACAAATGTTAATTAATTGACCAAACACTAGGGGTCTAATGTTTTATTGGTACTAAAAAAAGAGTCCATTTCCAATGTGATGCAATATTGATCAGTATCTGCGGCACATACCTGGTGGGGTTTATCAATACAGTCACCAAAAATTCTAAAACATGTGTTACAGATGGAATTCTTTTATATATTTTAAGATTTAATATTAACATGGCAAAATAAATACTAGTGTTTTAAATGAGACCCAAAACTTGAGTGCTTTCCTGAAGAAGAATAGTCAATTATTATAAAGTGCTTGAGTTTTTGGATCACCTTTGAAAAGATTATAACTTCTGTGGGTAAACCCATGTGCTAACTTCTTAACCAGAAAACACATACTAAATTAATCATAAGTTTTAATGTTTTATTTTCACGATCAGGTATCTGTTTTTCATGAGTTGTAACTGTAACCATTAATATTCATTATTGTTACTGCTTTTTCTCAGAGTGAACTGCTCAACCTTATGTACAATTAACTTTCACATACCTGCTTTCTGCAAAGTGCATAAAATCAATTTTATATTGTTTATGTATATAATATGCAGTTACTACTTTTGGTTTGATTTGTTTTGAATTAAGCACAAAGCTACATGAGAGCTATCTGTGCTAACTGTCCCTAATTTTGCAGTGTAAGACCAGAGGGAAGGCAGCTAGTCATCACCACCTACTGTCAACTCTTGGGCTACCCATTTACCAATGAATAGTCAGATTGACTGTCACATTATAATGCCCCCACAGCTGAAAGGGGCAACATGTTTGGTGTGATGGGGATTTGAACCCACGACCCTCAGATTATGAGTTGAGTGCCTTAACCACCTGGTCATGCTGGGCCTGTTAATACGTTTGAAAGCATAAATAAAGATAGATAGATACAGCTTGCTTTAACAGCATAACCCTATACCTGATACTTTAATATACTTTCATAGACATCAGATAAAACTGATACAATTTTGATAGAAAAGATGAAATATTATATTACTTTTTAATAAATAGAATGTTCAGAAAATTAACATACCTTTTTAAAATAAATAAAAAGTAAATATAGAATCACATTCATTTTAAAAAACTAAAGTTATTCCTACCAATAATGGTCCACTAACTTGTTTTGTAGAAACCCCCAAAATTGGATGATGTCAAATTATTAGGTTAGGTATCTTATTACTGAAATAATTTATCACATCTAATTTATTAGTTTAAAAATGTTTCTAATAAGACAGGAAAACAAAAATCAATATAATTATGATTGTTTGTTTGTTGAATTTCACACAAACGTACTAAAAAGCTATCTGTCCCTAATTTAGAAGTGATAGAAAGAGGGAAGACAACTAGTGAACACCACTTACACCCAACTCTTGAGCTATTCCTTTTTTTTTTCATTGAAAAGTGGGATTGACCATCACATTAGAATGCTCACATGGTTAAAAGTGTGAAAATGTTTGGTGTCAAAGTTCAAACCCACAACCTGCATATAATAAGTCAAGTACCATGACAATCATGTCAGATAACCATGATTATATATAAAGACATACCAGTATTAGAAGTAAATATTTAATATATATAGATTACTTGCATATGTGTTATGTCCATCAATAAGAAAGTTTTCTGTATGACATATGTTTATAAATAAAGGAGGTTAAAACCAATTCAAATTTAATCTAACCAATAATACCTTTGCAATTAAATTGACTTAATTTTTGTTTTTAGGAGGAAATTTCTGGATGCTTGAATCTCAAAACAATTAATAAAGGAGAAATGAGTCAAGATTAAGAAGAACAAGAGACTAAACTATAGAAACACTACACTTTATATTTAGGCCAAATTTTAATAAGGCATCCCACAAATCCTTGGGTCACATGCTTTAAATGATAGTTTGCATACAATGTTAAGCTATCCTAGTTAATTTTCACAGATTTCTATATCATCTATTTTCAGGCTACCTTCTTCGAAGTCTATACAGAAATTCACATTAACTTCAAACTTCAGAACAAAGGTTGCAGTATGTAAGTAACATTTATTTACATAAAAGGATTAACGGATGTTCAGAACTAATTATATGCAGAAACTGTATAGAATTTAAGAAAATATTACATGAATATACCATAATAAGGAAATGTTCCAAAGAAGCTGTTGCATCTATGATAACAGTACAACTAATTACATAAACTATAAAACTGAGAGGTATTTCGGTTTATAAATCCAATGCCACATTGTTGATGTGGAAGAAACGGGAGAACCTAGGGGAAAACCCATTTTCACAAGCTAGTGCCTGTTGAGTTACTTGTTACAGAATGACTGGCTGTGTTTTTATATGTTTTATACTGGTGTGATACTTCAACTAATTTGGACAACAACCAATCAAAAAAGAAATATATGAACACTTGACTGTATTCTTAGAGTGGTTCACTTTCACTTAAAAAATGTACATTACTGTTGTATGTGCCTTTTCCTTATCACTTCCATAATCATTTACAACAAATGTGCATACATTTTAAGAGTAGTTGTACAGCATTAAGATTGTTTTTTTCAGTAAACATTTCATTTTAATGTTTCCCATTTTTGATTTAGAGCTTAAGATTAAATTTAGTTAAACAGAAATACATAAAGAAAAATAAAAACATTCTCATTAAATGTAGTTATATATAGATTATCATAAGAAGTGTAGGGTATAACAAGATTATTTTAGTCTTAATTTTCTTATAAAAATACAATACAGATTAGAAACACAAGAACATGTTATTCTGAAGTTAAAAAATATTAGAACATTTCAGGAAATCCCACTGATAACATTCACATTTTTATAAATAAATATATATATACACACACACACATTAGTCAAAAATTGTGTACAACTATTATGGTATGCTTGATGTTGAAATATTTACTTTTGTCCCGCAAGAAAAAAATACATACACCTGTAGTATGTATTTAAATCTATAGTTTTAATACATATATTTTATTCAGTAAATAGATGATAGGACAGTAATGGTACAACCTGCTACCAGATATACAATTTATGACTTTGGATGTTAAGAAATAAAACAACAACTTGAAGTAAGATGTACTGAGATGCTGTGAAAATTTTAGTTAGAAATACAGGGTAAGCCATAATTTTATATCATAAAGTATGCTTAAAAAGTCGTGTACATTTAATTAGCTTTACTAAAATGCAGCCCGTTTCTCTCAAAGAAGTTGTAACACTAAGTGCATAGAACAAATAGACATTGTACTTTCTGTAGCAAATCATGTATATTCATTTAAATCTAATTACAGTACTTTACTTAACTGAGATATAAGTTTAAGAATATTACTCTTATGTTCAGAAATCAATGAAACGGAGGAAAAATATGTATTAAAAAGCTAGAAACAGTTTTTAAACTTTAATAAAACTCTGTTGAAAAAAATAACAAAATATTTTTCAAATTTAATGAATAAAAGTTTTATTGGTTAACATGTTTATTCAATAATCATGCATACCTGTATAGGAAATTCTAAGTCCCCTCACAGGTATTCCAGCCACATCAAAATGACGAACATGAAGGAAAGGGAAAGCTTCATCACTGAGGTCTTCTTTAGTAAGTTTAGCCAAAACATTTCGAGATAAAGGTCCAGCAATACTTACTGCAGCCATATCATCAGTAACATTTGTGAGAGTTACATCATATCCCCAAATCCTAGCATATTCTTCCATCCATCTTGATAACCATAAACATGAATTCCAAGTTACACTTTTTTGCCTCTGAGATTCATGAAATAACTTTTTCTATTTGCAAGGATTTTGTAACTTTTATAAAGTTTATACTATCAAAGAGAAAATAGAATAATTTTCTACTTAGTTCTCATGGTCTTATATTTGTTAATTACATTCAGCTATGTTGTTGTGGCTAACATTCACCATAATCATACAAAATATTTCTCTCTGCATTTAAAAAATGCACAAAAAATCTTTTTTGAATGAAAATTATTTTCCTAAACCTAATTGAAGAGTTGAAAATGATATCTAATGTATGAAACATATATTTTTCACTATATGAAATTTTCAAAATACCTTAATCACATCCACAAGAATACACTTAATACGTTATCATAAAACAATTAAAACTTTTTTAATTCTTATTATGTTTAAATAATTTTTGGGAGGGAGGAAGAAATCTAACACTCCATAAAATCACTTTTTAAAACATTAGTTTTCCTTTTTTCATAAAACTGGTATCAGAATCTATTACATTTCAACACTGAAATGCCATTCCAGTCAACATAAAATTTACTGTATTTCACTGAACAGCAAACATAACTGAATATAGAAATACTCATTACATAAGACATGTTAGTAGAGTAGGTTAATGGTGAAATAATTTGCTAAGTTAGGTTCAGAGTGACCACTATTACTTGTTAAACAAATCAAAGAGAGAGTTAAAAAAGTGAACAGTAGGTTTCAAGTTATGTTTTTTAATTCAAATAAGTATCACCAAAGTTGGTTATTGAACTGAAAGCTAATATGATATATTTGAAGTACATTTATTAAAACCTATTTCAGTGTAAAATAAAGTGAGTGCATCTTCCAGTTTGGAAAATTATGTGCTCACCACTAAATTCTAATTTATTTAACTAATGCACACAGTAATGGACTATTCACTTATTTGTTTTCTTTACTTTTCACAACACACATGCACATCAGTACTAGTATATTTAATATTGGTGTAATTTATCATCTAATATCTGGTTTCACATTTTTTTTGAAAAATTGTAATTGTTTTAACTAAGTTTAGACACATCATTAGCATCTGGTTTAAAAAAATAGAGAATAAAAGCATTTTTTTTATAAAGCAGTCACTGATTAATCAATCTGGAAAAGCATACAATTAAAATAACTAAAACATTACATACTGTAAGTAAAAATATAACCAAAATATTTGTGAATTTTTACCCTGTTTACCTACCTTAGATCATGAAATTCTGATCCAGAACCTGTGATCACAAAGTAATGTTCAGGAGACAGAGTAGTTATGGTGAGCTCAGAATAAACTTTCCCAGAAGGGCTTAGCATGTGAGATATATTTGTTGTCCCAACCTATAACAATTAATAAAGCTGTAATTGCATTAAGAGGAAAAAATTAACTTTTTACCAAAGAGCACCCTTTTCTCTAATACTTATTATTCTACTACCTATCATTACCAAGAAAATGAAATGTACCCAGTATCTTACCAACCATTTATATCCAATTTAAAACTAATATTCTTTACTTCTACACACAGAGATTCATGAAGTATTTTGATGTGCATCTAGGCGTATATATTATGAACAAATTCGACTGTTTCATAGTGTGAACTTTGAATGGTTTAATAGCAAATCTGAGTGAAACTTTTGATACACTAGCATTTGCCTTTTACTATATTATGCATGTTTTACAGATTAGCTCTATTCATGGTTGTAGATGATATCAATATGTGATCTGAATTTTTATTTGTATGCAACCTTGTGAAGAGGTCATTTATAAGAAAAATCCTTAAAATACTGATATCTGATTTGTCAAACAGTTCTTAGGATTGAATTTTCTTTCAGTTTTTTCTCCATTCATTCAAATGGGCCATAAACAGTCTCCACAGTAAGAAATTACAGATCATACACAATCGAGTACAAATCTGTTGCAATGATATTCAGTTCTGTTCATTAAAAGAAATCACTACAAAACAACTCTCTTCCAAGTATAAAAACTTTTTAGCTTTTAAAAAACAACAACACTTGCATAACAATATGATTTGAACAGATTATCAATATATGTATATAAATCAGGTGAAAAATAACATTTAAAATTTAGTATTTAATGTTTAACTTTTTTCCCTACCTTTGGAAGATTATTAGCTACAAGTCGATCAAGAAACTTCAAAGCATCTTTTCCTTTTATTTCAAACTTTCCAAATGGAGACACATCTACAATACCAGCTTGATTCATAACCATCTCACACTCTCTTCGAACTGGCTCAAACCAGTTTGTTCGCCGAAAACTAGGTTTGTAACCCTTTTCATCTCCAGGTAAGGCAAACCAAGCTGGTTGTTCCCACCCTGAATATTTTTTCATATTTACAAGTGCAGTGTAAATGCTCTTAAAACAAACTTTATACAGTGTAAATTACTGAAATCATATTAACTAAAAGTTTGCTGTAATAACACTTAATTTTACATGAGAAGGAAGTATATGTTTTATGGTTAAAAAAAACAGCAAAAAAATTAATTCTCATTGAACATTTCAAAATTAATGAATTCGGAAATAACTTAAAGAATATATATATTCCATTTTACTTACTATCTAAACCCAAGTAAACTATTTAAACTTTATATTTTGGCATAATTTGTTCAAATAATATATAATACTATAGAGACATTATAAAATACGATTAACTTTGTACTTCATTATTTTAATTTTAGAAAAATATACAGGTATGTGATTAAAATGAAGATTTTAGATAATTAATGTTACTCTGACCTGCATGAAAACCCATTTCAGCACCTCGCTCTAACTGTTTTTCATACATTGTTGTTGTTCTCACTGTAGTTCGACCAGCCCAACGTTCTTCCTTGGGATATGAAATAGCATTATTCATTCCATAAGATTCTCGGGCTTTGGCAAAGATATAATCACTGCAAAACAAAAGCTTTAAATTAGTTCAATAAATAGATATCTGTGATTACTACAATCACATGACCAGCCATTTAAAATTAAAAATATAGCAATCATGCCAGAGAAAAAGAATACAAGCTATCATATTAATTTAATTAAGATTAATTAGACTAAACTGTGCCTTATATATTATTACAATAGCAAACAAAGATTCAAAAGCGAAGAATGAAGATCATGTTAGATTTTGAGCTATCTGCGGAGTTTTCTGAGGGGAATCAAACCCCCCATTTTAGTGTTATGAATCCATCGACTCTTGGGCTACTCTTTTACCAGTGAATACTGGGATTGACCATCACATTATAAAGCCCCCATGGCTGAAAGGGTGAGAAGATTTGTGGTAACATGGATTCAAACTAGCAACCCTCGTATTACGAGTTGAGTGCCTTATCCACCTGGCCATGCCACGCTGAATCAAAAAGAACATTGTATACATGTAAAGTATGTTCACAATCAATGCAACACAAATTGAATAATTCTTTGGTAATTATTTCTGTATCAAAGATTGGAATAATCTACAAAATAGCATAGTATTTTCCATACCGTGTAATCCATTTCCCAAAACGATTAGAATCTGTTTCTATCAAGTCATATGGAGGTTCTCCACCCAGCATCCAGTCTGCTATATAACGACCAGCTCCACCAGCATGTATTATACCATATCTATGAAAAATAAAGTTGTATTATGTACCTGATAAGTCATGAAATCTTAAATAATTTTTATAATATCCTTCTGAATAAAATTGGTTTATGACATTTTAATGAAAGTTTCACTAATTTTTAAACACTTTTCTAAAATACATTTAATCTAAATTTCTGCTTATTTCAAACATATTTCAACAACAAAAAAACTGAATAGGGAATCAAATAGAAAGTGTCTAGACACAGGGCTAAGTGTGAATTGGAGTTTCATCAAAACAAATCACATTTAAAAAATGCAAACAATACAGTATGATTTTATTGAATTTTTGAATATAGTAGCTACCACATAGTACAAAAACAAACATCTTCTTTATCTACAATTCTATGTGTGTCTCATACTCGTTATTTTATTCCCAAAGTCACAAATAATATCATCAAAATCAAGTTTACAAAGCATGTATGATTCAATTAACATCAAGGAGAAAGTATTCAATCTTGGTTGAATCGTGCAACCACAGAGTTCACTGTTAAAAAGCTTCATCTTCAATAAAGATCTTTTGCCTTTTAAGTTTGTGATCATAATTGAAAGGAATATTCGTAAAGAAATTTCAAAGTTTGAAAAGGTTGCTTCCAGTTTTCCATGCTTTAATGTTTCATGAATACCAGAAAATTATTCCTTTGGCAAGTACTGCTTGTTACTACTGATACTCAGATATAATTTATTCTTCTTCTAAATCTGTTATAAACTGAAGCAAGTCTTTCACAATTCTCAGTTATTTCAGCAGAATCCATATCATTATGTTTCTGGAATAATCCAAAATGATTACTGATTTCTCCATAAACCTCAATTTATTTTTCTAAATTAGAAAATCAATGACTTGAGTTACTGACTGGTAAGCACGTTTCAGCCTGGAATTTAAGATTACCTTGAGAAACAGTATAACTAGCAGTTCCATCAAAAGAACCTATGTGACAACACCTTTTTTTTTATTTTTGGGCATTTACTAATGTCACTTTAATTGTTATTAGGACATCTGGTTTTTGCTTTACACTCATATTCTTCAAATTGGCTTCTTAATTTCTGAACATGTATGCTTGAAGAATGCAGACAGAAACAAACAAGTTTAAATCCTCTTTTTTGTAGAAATTTACTTATTTCATTAACATAGGTAAGAATATTTTTCTATAAAACTGTCAAGAAAAGTTCCTCAAACTTGTTCATTGCTGACATTTTCAACAACATGTATTGTCTCTCTTGTTTCATCAGTATCATTGATTAAAAAATTACGTTGTTTGATTCCAAAAGAGCTTTTCTTTAAAGCTGTAATCACAAACAGTATGTGTAGTCCACTGAGTTCCAGACAGTTCTTTCACAGTCTTATGAGCATGGTCAATAAAAGAAACCACCACTTACCAATGATGAGTTGATTCAGTAAAAAAATGTGTATAATCATAGCACAAAATCAAAATATGACAAAACCTGCAAACCTGTCTCCAACAAAGTTTAAGGAATGTCCAGAACAGGAAACAATTATTTACTAAGTTCCTTAATTCTTACCTGAAAACCAGAATAATGTGTACCTATATTTGAAGCATTATCTAAATACTGACCATAACAGTCAGATAATGAAACATCTTTTTCTTGCAAGTTGCTTAATAGCTAAATATTCTGATCCATGATCAAGAAGTGGAATAACTTGCAGAAATCACTCAACTGAAATTTGATCTTTAACATATTAAACTTTAAAAGGTTGAATGATTGACACGGAATACATATGGAGTTGGATCAACACATAGTGAATGCTAATTCACTCTTTTTACTTCCAAAATGATTTCAATTAACACTTTATCACAAATGAGGTTCATAAATTCTTCACAAATATTTGCAGAAAGGTGTGAGGACATTCTCTCATCTGAATTCCCACGTTTTTCAATGAGCTCTTTGAAAAATGAATCAAACTTGATCAGCAACCCTAATGCTACTACACAATTGCCATTGTACTGTGAACCTACAGTTTTATTACTTCCACAGGTCCCAAATCTCTTGTTGCAAAGAATTTCACAATAGCAACAACTCTTTTTAGAACATTTTGTCAAAAAAGTTACTTTTCGTTGAACCAGCTTAATAATGCCGAGTCCATTTGACCAATTCTTCTTTTGACAACTGTAGTAAAAGAGCATACAATTTTAATGTTTGAAGCCAATTTCATGTTCAGAAATTTGACTGCCTGCATCCATCCAATTTTCAAAACTTGTTGCAGAAAAAGTTGAGTTTGTGTCAGAAAATAACCCCCACACACAAAGCAGTAGATTAAAACAATTCACCACAATGCAATTTTAAAAGAAGAATTTAAAAAATACCTTTTCTGCATGACTTACAGAATGGAAGATCATTAATAACCCAAAATGAATGTAGCTCATTATTAATAGGATACCACAATGCACGATAAGTTGTTGGATTTCTTTCACTATAAATTGTTGTTGCAGTTGTCCACTGTGGTGCCTCTAGTATTATGTTGTGCTTATAATGATCTGCAGCATCAGTTGATGATGAAGCAGTGACATTCTCACCATTATCTTTTTCACTGGAGGTAAAAATTATAAATCTCACAGATGCAAATGTTGATGGCAGGACTAATTGCACAGCACTTTTTAACTGAAGAAAATAAATTTTGGTAATTTAATTATTTTTTCTTTTTCTTTCAATTCTATTTTCAAAATTGAGGAAAACCAAGACAACTGCACCTGATGATGCCTTTAATGGTGAAAGCACGAATGTAATAAATGATGTAATTGTGAAACGTGTATATAATGTCTATGAAATATTTGTTTATCCAATGAGTTTAAATCATACATAACAGAAATTCATTGTTTAATGGATATAAAAAAGATTGAACCTCATGAAGAAAAATACACATATAAATGCAAATTTTCCATTCATATTCAAATCACATATTCCTTGTATTATTTTAAAAAGTACATAAATCACCAAAATTTTGTGTATTTTATATTCAAATGGAAATATTAAATAACTTTCAGAAGTTACCCAAAACCAGCAGCCATCCAGAAGTTGGGTAATCCATGGTAAGGACCAATAAGAGGCAGTAGGTCTGGAGTATATGTTATTGGTCCTGCCACTGTAGTCTGGATATTAGCAGTATGTAATAAAGGAATAAGGTCCATAGCAACTTCTAAATGATCTGATAAGCGATCAAGATCTGGTTCAAACAGTTCTCTTCCAAATCCTAAACATAAATATGAGCTATATTGAATAGTTGCATACTTCAACCAGCAAATAAAATAATTATTTTAACAGTAAAATTACTTTTTGAAAAACAAAACAAAACAGGTGTGCTCTGTTGTTCTATTTTCTATTTTATCTTTTAATTTTTAGGATTAGAATACAACAAATAAAAGGTTACTAAATCTCTTATCTCATTTTATGTTACTACATTTGACACTTACTACAACCAAAATAAATCAATGGATGATTTCTGATTATCTCACTAAAGACAACTCTCCTAAAAAGCTTATGTTTTTTGCTTATGAGCACAGTTACATTCTTTCTCTAGTAGTCATAACTTGTAAAATTAACATTTTGTCATAAGTGATGTATTACATAATCTATTAAACACTTATATTTTCTTTTTTGTACAGAAAATACCAGTAATTTATAAGATATTTTTAAAAAAACATAAATAGTCCTTAAATAATTTCCCATTAATGAGTTAGAAATACCTCCTATTAATTAATCTACTTCAATTTTCTATAAGAAAAATAAACTTAAAATAGATGAAAATATTCACTTAAATACTTTAAACGTTGCAATAATTCAATAATAAACTGTTTTTAAAAATTGAATTGAAAAGAAAAATATCCATTAACTTTCAAATTACTGACTCAGTGTAAAATTGTTCACTATTAATGGTGCTCACTTATTACATTACACTGAGTAATTTTATGTTTTTGCTTGTTTATTATAATAACACCCACTTTAAAGAAGCAAACAATCAAATTAAGCGAAATTGTACAATTTCTACATAAAATACATAATGAGATCTCAGCAGTAATTAAAGGGATTAATTGTAATTTTAATGGTATTTTTTGTAAGAATTGCATGTTATTTTGAACTCATTACCTTATAATATATACACAAGCAATTTGAGGCATAAATAGCTCAGAAAAATGTGTTTAAAGAGCCAATGGGGTAATTCTATCATTAAAGTTATGAAACAACAGAAAATTGAAAAAAAAAAAAGAGATCAGATTATGGTGTGATTTTTTTTTTTAATGAAACACATCTTTCTACATATGTGAGAAATAATGTGTTTTTTTTGCACACAAGAAAAAGGGAATTTAAACAAATAATTCTGCCTATAAAAAAGAAAGATGTAACAAATATGTACATATTTTTTTTTCTTTTCTGAAAGATGGAAAGCAATACTTTACCCTAAAATGATGTTTCCAATTTATACTAGCTTTATGTGCCTATTGTTATCCTCTGAATATGTCAAATATTTTTATTAAAATACCATGTGGTACTCCATTTGTCACCCAGTCATCACAGAGTCTCATCTTTGTTTGATGTTCATAAGGACCAATCAAAAGCCCATCTCTTTCCTTTCTTAAATAGAATGAACCTTCCAAGTGACGCAACACAGGTGGTTCTTTCTGAAAAAACAACAACAAATGTTTGACAAGAAAATTAAACAATGTATCCAGCCAGAATAATGTCTTAGTAGTAATAAGCACACAGTGTCATGATATCAAAGCCACTCTTCAGTAAAACATGGTTTTGAAAATATGTTAAGTTTTAAATATAACAACAAAACAGAAGTTTTCAATTATAGAATTTTTACATCACCTTAAAATTAATGGGTAAATGAGTATTTTGTCTTTCATATTTATCTTTTTCACTCTGGGAATGTTATTTGGAAGAAAACTAGAAATTCAGAAAACATTAATATATTTGCTATAAATTGACTATTATGTTATTCGTATATCTAATTACTATTTATATAAGCCAAAGTGGTGTAATGTTAAATTCAGAAGTAAAGATTTATCATAATCTTTCTTACATTACCACCCCACCAACAAACAGCTAATTATTAAATTCATTATTTAATACAGCTACAGAGTTTACTAATTAAAATTCAGAAAATTATTACCTGATGTATGTTACTGTAAAGCAGCAATGCATGCAAGTTCAGAGAGCTTTCATCTAATTATAACATCAATTTATATTAGGGACAAAACTGCAATGCTATCAGTCTAGATGTGAATGGATGCGACATGGAACTTTCTTCCTAGACATAAAACGATGTCCTACTGTTCCCTTGCAACAACAACACTGATAAGCCTTGTATATCAATTAGTATGATCCTACAAACCCACACCGTGCTACAGTACACAAACTAACACATAAGACATCTACAGAGAAAATTATAAGTAATAGGATTTATGGTATTATCCATTAAGTTGATGTGTTCAAAGTGAAAGAGAAATACATACTAAAAGGCAGTATAAGCCTTCATTCAAGACATACTAACTGTTAATGTATATAAGAAACATACTTTCATGTATTTTGATAAACTTTATTTCTCTATACCATATTATACTTAAATTGTATTATAGTAGTATTATTATTATTATAATGGCATTATAGTATTGTATTACAATATAACATGTATTATACACACATATTTTACCACATAATGCTTAAGTATTATATAATGCTTAAATTTGTATCTTGCATAGTTATTTAAATCCCGTCATATAAATTTAAAATCCGATTCTGTAACTATTAAATATTAATCATCCTAAAGCTAATACTACAAACAATGTACAAATGCACACATTGTGTAAGATTACCAAACAGAACAGACCTTTAGTTCCTTTACTTCAGGTATAGTTGATGTAATTAAATACTGATGATGAATTGGAACAAGCGGAAATTCTACACCAACCATTCTTCCTATTTCATGAGCCCAAAAACCTAGATAAAAGATCAATGACAATTACATTATACCATAATGGTATAGAATCTTTTTTCTGTACTTGTGGGGTGGAAAGACTTTTAAGAAACATGTATTTTTTAATTATATTATTATAATCAAATATTATTTAATTACACATTAATCGATTGATTTAAATTAAGCACAATCCTGAACAATGGGCTATCTGTGCTCTGTTTACCATGGATATCAATACCTTGTTTCTAGTGATGCGGGTTCACAGAGATACCACTGTGCCACTAGGGGGCTTAATTACACATTAAGGGTATTGTTACTGAGTAACTATTAACCTTTATCAATATACACATTTTCTTGCAAATTCTGATGACATAATAAATTAGAATTCTTGTTGTTTTGGTCCTAATAACAATTTCCTATTCAAAAATGACTACTGCCACTCTAATTTCTTCCTTTACACAAATCTATTGGGAGGAGAAGTGCTTTTCTGGTTCACAGACCATAGCTGTAGCATGCTCTACATAAAGCTTCTGTAACACATGAAAGAATAAATACAACAAACCCTGTAATGTTGTATGGTATTACATTGAATTACTTATTTTGTAAGTAGTCTCCAATACATATTGAAAAAATATTTTGGAACTAGGTATGTGTTAATTATAAATGTAATGAATAAACTTGTCATGTCATATGTTTATGTTGATATGGACAAATATACTCTTTGATGCACAATAACCTCACAAAATTATCTTCGATAAAGTATAATTTTGTAAATTTGATGTTCAAAATGAGAAATTTTCTCTAACATTTAAAAGTAACTTAATATTTAAGGACAGCAAGTGATCTACTGGACTATCTTAGTTGTCCAAGTCTGTGAACTGAACTAAACCTATTAATAAATAATTTTTCAAAAATATTAAAATCAACCCCTATCATTCATATACTTATCAAGCTCTTTCTTAAACTAATTTTAATTAATTCTCTTCACAGCATCCTAGAGCAAACCATTCCAAAAGCTAACCATCCTGTTAGAAAAATACAACTGTCTTTGCTGAAGATGACTCCTAGTTTGCTAAAATTTATATTTATGTCCCCTTGTCCTACTTTTTTGCCATTAAATATGAACAAATTGTGTATCAACACTATTAATCCCCTTTAGAATCTTAAACACCTTAATTAGATCCCTTCTACCTCTTCTTTTTTTCAAAATAAAACAATTTCACAAGTTTTAACCTCTCCTCATATAACAACCCCTCAATCCCAGGCACCATTCTGGTAACCCTTCTCTGAACCCTTTTCAAGAATTCAATGTCCTTTCTAAGGTAAGGAGCTCAAGACTGAACATAATACATAAATATGGCCTAACCAGTGACCACAACAATTAAACTATACCTTTTATATACGTTTATTGGTATTCATTATTTCTGTAGGTAAAATTCTATTTACCATATCACTCGCAAAGTCACACTTCTTTGATGGTTTTAGAGACTTAACCTTTACAGCCATAATCCTTTCTCTCACAATACTCTGAAAGATGTTCCTATCTACTCATACTTATTTTCTCATTGTACTTATACTTATTATACTTATGCTTCTAATTATAAAAACCCACATGCATAATCTTAAAATTATTATAATTAAAACCCATCTGCTTTTTATGTGCCCACATCAATAAATGATCCAAATTCTTTTGTAAAACATAAGCATTTTCTTCATAACTAGCACCACTCAAAACCTTAATACTGTCAACAGATTTAAATAATTTATTGGCCATTCCTTTATCTACATTGTCTCTGGATGTTATAATTTTCTTACACTGGAAATGTTTTTCTGGGAGGTACTTATCTTCTCTCACAAGATTAGCTCTTCTTTTTTAATGCTGACCTCTAACTGTAAACGTTTTTACTAATATATGCCATACACATTACACTCTCCCCATGTTTAAGATTCCAACATGTCTCTCATGCAAATCGACCTGTGTCAGTTGTTAACCAATAGGAACATGGCCACTCATGTGGCTCCTACCCTCACTTCTAAGTTTAGTAGAACAAGGAAGGGTGGGAGGTAGGAGAAGAGGTAAGTATTTACTAGAAATACATTTTTCAATGTAGAAAAGTATAGCTTCCATTATGATACATGACTACCCTCAGAAGATTAGCTAGAATCCCATATTGAAATGGAAAAGAGACCAGTGCAAAGGAAAATTAGAGATATCCCTGAAATAATCTCTACAATACCTCTGATTATGAGAAAAAAATTGTGAAAACCACACCATTTATGAACCAGATATACTCTTTGCCTTCATATATATAATTCAGAAAACACAAGCGCAATAATGCAGAATGTAATTTGGCTGAGGCACAGATGCATGACAAATACCCAGCATTCAATACCTCCTCTATGGGGAACCAACATCATGCCAGGGAAAGATGAGGACCATGGTTATTTCACCTCTAACACAGGAATTGGGATTAAGATCTACACAAATACCAGGATATTTCTACTCATATGAGAACATAGATCGATTGGTTTGTGAACCTGACGATGACAGAAGAATGTCAAAATACTGTTCACTCCTCTAAATAGAAATTTGCTCAACCCAAACCAGCTGTTTTTACATATATATTTTTCTCTACAAGTGGGTTTTTCTCGTCCTCATTGAAAGTTTTAATGCAAATAACTACATTAAATAATGAATGTTTTGTTATAAATAGTAGAAAAAATATAAATTAAATGTTTTATTTTTCTAAAACTACGTAACGTTAAGCTTGTTCAAGACAAAACTAAACTATTTCATTAACTGGTTTCATTTTTATAAAGATCTTCCATAAGAGTTACATACCTACTTTCAAGTAGGTCATAGTGATTGAGTTAAAGGGACCTAAAATAAACTGTAACAAATGATAAGAGAGGAGACATCAAAGACTCTGTCCTCAAAAGTGATAGAACCACTGGAGGAGAAGAGAAGTGAGCAGAAAAAGTGTGCCGAAAGACCCATACCAGAGAATAAAGTGAAAAGGTAAAGGTGGTGCCCAATTTGTAAGGGTGACTAAGAACCCTTAAAGAATGAGGGACTGAGAAGAATGAATGGAATAATTTCATGTGGCTGAAAAACCAACCACTCTAAGTACAAATGATAAAGAGCTAATAGATCTGATAGACAGAAACTCACTTGGGACAGCAAGGAAAAGCAAATCATCCTAGGAAAAATGAAAGCAGAATCCCAAGTCACAAAGTTGTAGAGTGAAGATCTACACCAAGATTGAAAATGCCAAGGTCTGCTAAGAGAGAGAAAGGCATAAAATCAGTGCACCATCCCATCTCAAAGCCTGTTAGGTAGGGATGAAGCAAGTGACAAAGAAAGATGCTGGTATAACCAGAGGTTCTGAGAAGAAAGAACAAAATAGGCAAGATGGACCTGGAAGGAGGAAGAAACGGATAAAGAAACAAATTGACAAAAGACCAGGACCTGATTGAGGTGTAAAAGAGCTGCACTAATGAACAAGGTTAGCAGATGAGATCCCACTGGACCAAGACCCATAGGGCAGCCTACAGAACTGATTTTGATATGCCTTACATCATTGGGAAAAACAATGAACTCCGGTACCACTAGAAAATGAAAAGCAAGAACATAGAAGGGAAAGTCTAGTAGACAAAAAGTGGTAGCACATGTGGTGCAGATTGGAACATATATGATACCAGAAAAGTAAAGATGGAAAATCATTAAACTGGACAGACCTTATACATCAAGCACAATGATAAAGATGCAACATTGCAACAACAGAGTCATATGTGGAGCCCTAGATTGGGTCTATGAAATAAGGCATAATGACCCAAAATGTCTTAAGAATAAAAGCATACAGTTGCAGGGTCACAACCGAAGTTGACAGGTGGGCAAACAGGAAAGTAAAGATAAAGGAGACACCTCTAGGAAATCCTTCTGTAACTTGAATATTAACCTCAAAAGAAGAATGACAAATGAAAGAAAATGCAATAATCAGAGCAAGAAATTAAAGATGTGAAAAGTGAATTGTTTTCTTTTGTTTTCATTTCCAATGAAAAAGGAAAAAATGAAGGTCATAAAATTAAACTTTAAAGAGCAATTGACAAAAAAATCACATATCTGAGAAATACAATCCTCAGAAACCAACAAAGGCCAAACAAAATCAACAGGCAGGGGTGATGAAAGGTAAGTCTTATGCTTGGATGAGGGGGAGCTGTTGAGGTCTTCATTAACTATGCTAAATACAAGGGGCACAGATGAAAAACAAAGGCTAATAAATCCCCCAATGAATCACCAGTACCTATGGTCTGAAGTGTGGTTACAGACAAAAAAGACAGACAAAAATTAAATTATGTCAACTTCAGAATGCATGCTTGAATTTTGTCAAACAAGTGAAGGATTTGGTGACAAAACATGGATAAAGAAATGCTTTCAAATTTAAAGTGAAATTGAACAAAGTAAAGTGTAAAGGACAGAAACCATTTCAAGCCTAAACTGGAACTAAAGAAAGACGTCTACACTCTATACCTAACAAACAAGAACTGAAGGTTAAGTAGAGGAGTGCAGAGAACATTATGTCATGTTCTTATTGTAATACAAGTTATGTATGATGATTTGGAAGAGAGACATACTGGAATCTTCCAATTCCAACAGGGAAAGGATCAGGCTTGTGGCATGCATTAGTAAACAAATTCACAGTTAGAGGGAAGTACCAAATGCAAATAGCTAGTCTTGTGAGTTGAGGTAAGCACTGTATTGAAATTTTTGTTTCTAAACTTATCAGAATGTGAATTCAGAAAACACCCATTCTAACTTCTTATGAGGTTACTGAAAGCACTACTAAGGGCAATTTTGATAAAACATGCTAGTCAGTAATTTTTAAGGTGTTTACTATAAATGTTAAATAACTTTAAGTAAAATGAATATAACATGATAGATTTCAAAGGCTTATTACCTGCTGCATTTACTACATATTTCGTATTTATGATGCCTTTTGGTGTTTCAACGTCCCATCTGCCATTGTTAAGTTTTAGTCCTGTGACTGGTACCCCTTGTATGATATTAGCTCCATGTTTCTGGGCAGCTCCTGCCATGGCCATTGTAAAAGAATAAGGATCTACATGGCCATCAGCAGGGTTGAAGATCCCTCCAAGAATCTAAAAAGAATACATATGTACAAATAACTTTTCATGCCATCATCACAAAAACTATCCAGATTCTTGAGTTGAAAAATTAAAATCTACCAACTTGCTCAGAACTTTTCTCTTAAATACCTACTGTATGATACTTTATTCTGCAATCTTCCATCAGCTTTTAAACAATGAGAAGATTTAGCCATCCTCCATTCTATCTCAATCAAACAGCACATCACAAAATAACTGAACTGTATGCTTCATGATACTGACACCAGGATTTTTCAATGGCACCTTAGTAAATGCAAAAATCAATGACTCATTTTTTAATGTTTCTTCTATGAATCCAAGTTTAATTTCATCAACATTCTCCACGGTTACAGCACAGTTTACAGTCTGTATCCCTAAACAGGCACCTGAAAATAGGAAGAGAAACTCAAAACTGTGATATCTTTAAAAATCTTAATGTAGGCCAGAAACAGAGAACACACTCCAAAATTGGAAATCCTGCTGAGTTAAGAAAAAACATTACATGTTATCAAACCTCTCAGATTTAACACTTTTAAGAAAATTAGTTTGTGCACATGATTTTGATTTTGGCAGACATTATTCCACATACCTGAAGGTAAAGCACAATTACTGTATTTGCTTAGTTTGCAAATAATTGTTTAAATAGTTCAACAATTTTAATACATGTGTTTAAACAAACTGAGGAAATAAATTAAGAATTAAAAATATGCACAAATCTAAAATAAAAGTTATATGGTAATTTTTTTCTTATCATACAATACTTACACCATTCATATTTAACAAAGGAAACATTTCAAATATTTCATTTGGTCCTATAAGTTTTTGTGGAGCTTCATGCCATCCTTGTCTCTGCATCTGATGTCGTAATTCATCCATGCGTAAAGGTGTAGTGGCTAATCTTATGCTTCCAGGTCGGTGGAAACTGAGATCCTGACAAAAATTATTTTGATATGATAAAGGTTCAAATGGCTGAAACTGACAAGCAAACACAATTAACTGTTAAAATATTTTTAAATCATTTTACTAACAACCAAATTACTATGGTATCTAAAAATCTTATTAATTTTACCTGAAAGTAGTTATGTTTTGTTTTATGACAAACAAACTACCAAAATCACAATTTAATTACATAGTTCTTTATCTTTCAACTTGTAGATACAACAGCATATACCACTTTTATCATACAATTAATCAGTCAGTCAACAGATGGTGCAACCTGTAAAGCTAATACTAACAGTTTTGACATGTTTTGAAATTTGTAAGTTTCATGTTTATATTAAGCATTTACTATTAAGAACTTTCTGCAGGTGTAGATAGTTTTATTTCATTGACTTCTTGAAAAGAGCAACTTGAAAAAATATGAATAGCAAGCACGAGAATTGTTTTTGTTTGTTTTTGAATTTTGTACAAAGCTACTCGAGGGCTATCTGTCCCTAATTTAGCAGTGTAAGACTAGAGGGAAGGCAGCTAGTCATCACCACCCATTGCCAACTCTTGGGCTACTCTTTTACCAACAAATAGTGGGATTGGCTATCACTTTATAATGGCCACATAAATGAAAGGGCAAGCATGTTTGGCACAACGGAGATGCGAACCCATGACCCTCAGATTATGAGTCGAGCGCCTTAAACAGCTTGGCCATGCCGGGCCCAAGCACGAGAATGTCATTACGTTAAATTTGTTACCATATGTTTCTGTTTGAGTCTGAATAAAAATTACATGATAGATTTTACTCTGTTATCCATGTTTTTACAAACATCCATCTGTTAAGATATAATGTTTATCATCACTTATTAGAAAAACAAAATAAAGTTACCTGAAATGTTATCTTGATCATATGTATAAAGAACAAATATGAAACACTTGAGATCTTACACTGATTCATGTCTGTAAAAATATATTGCTTGTTTAACAAAACTGTCAATCATTATTGTGCCACATTGTTTTGGGTCCACTAAAATCTTTGTTTTGAAGTATATTGCTCTTGCTCATAACTCAAGTACAAAAAGAGATGAAACGTCTATTTTGATGACAAGTAGACACATGATAATTTAATGTAAAATAAACAATAAAAAATAACTCCACAGCAAAGACCAAATACTATAAGATAACCATAAAAACTAACTGTGATACAAAACCAAAAATCTAACTTGGAATGACTTTGAAACAAAATTCATTTGAGAAAAACACTTATATTCTCAGGATATTTCATTCCAATTTTGTTGCTAAAGACAGACTCTAATAAATTAGACAATAATCAGGAAACATGATAGCAGTCCCTATGTTGAGGTAATTTCGTTTCAGCCCAAATTATTAGCAACCACAATATCAGATCTGTAAGTCATTATGTGTATTGTATGAAAATAGACATCTAATGTATGTTCTTTACTCTGCTATGCCGTATTCTAGTCATGATTTATTTTGCTTCCTAGAAGCAATATCTATAAATTATAAACTGGCTTCCTACAGATCAGTACAGGATAAGTTGGTGAAATATTATCTAATATCCAGGTGAACCTATATTCATTTTTCAAGTAAGAAGAAAATCATAGCCTAGGTGTTGTTTGAAAAAAAATCAAACTGGAAATTCAACTGAGAGTCATTCTGTTGAGCAATCCAAACATCAATAAAAATCTAAAGCAAAGTACATGTTTACTAAATATTACGATTAAAGAAAGTGGTAAAAATTCAGTTCAGCAGCTATCCAGTTACACATACTAATACTTGATATAATAAAAAACACTACTAACATCAGTATAAGAAACTAGAGCAAAACAAATTTTAATGTTGCCTTGATAAGTAAATTTAACAGGTCATGTGTATTGCATGTTTACAATGCTCAACTTTAATGTTAAATATTTAACATATATTGTCTCCATATATGACAAAAAAAAAACATGAAAACCACAGCTGTTAACCAATTATGGAAAACATCTGAGTTTTATACAGAATACTTAGAAGATTTAAATAAAGTTTATTTTCATAAAAACACAGCTTGATGTTTGTTTTTAATTTAATGCCTGAGAGAAACTGGCTTGATGCCAAGAGAATAAAAAAAAGTTTGTTACCAAGTGTCTCATAATTAAAATATTATCAACAAATAGCAAACCTTCTTAGTTTCTTGTTCAAGCTGTGCTAAAAATCCAATGCTGTAGTAGTGTATCTTTTTCATATTAATTCCTCCATGATAGAGAGTTGTAAGTCCTGCCTTTAAGAAATAAAGTGAAACAAACAATTCTTAAATGACCTTATAATAAACCACAGGTTGTACACCTCTCTTAGTTTATAAATCAATGTCAATCATTTGAACACCTCAATTACAGTACACTGTAAATTCTGTTTGTTTTTTATATTTTATACATTATGAAAATATCCTATGATGTAAAAATGTACAAGTTCACAAGATCAAAACAGTTGTGAGTGACATTCACTTATTTCTTAGATTGTAGGAATTAATAACTATTACATTATGTCATTATTAAATTCTCTGGCATATAGAATAATAGATGAAAGCCTTGTTTCAAACTTCAAAACTGTTAGGGTTTTGAAATATCATTCTTTCTGTCAATAATTTCAATGATGGAGTAAAAAAGCTTCTATTTTTCAGTTATAGTTAAATTTATGTGAAAGCTTAACATATTATATGAAATACAGAATTAGTTTAAATTATTTTACACTTTCATTATATAGAAATATGGATATGGAGTGATACTTAATTTGGATGTTTTATTTGCTAAGATTTGTGAGTGAGGGAAGATCTAAATTGGTAAAATAGTTTTGTTTGTCTTTTTGTTATTTTTTAAAGCAGTTAACTAATTATCAGATAAAAGTGTTACTATTAAATACTTAAATTTACAGATCATTTTCTACTTACAGCATGCCATGTAGAACCAGCAGTTAAATCTGATTTCTCCAGTAGAACAACATCTTTCATACCTAGTCTGGCTAAGTGATATGCTATGCTCACTCCAACAACCCCTCCACCTATTACTACAGTTTCTGCTCTGTCCTTCCATGATTTGGTCAGAGTAGTCTGATTTTCATTAGCTTTATTGGGTCTAAAAATATTACCAAAGATTTAATCCTTAATTTTAGGGAAGGTGGTAAATAACCTTTCATACATATAACAAATAAATTAGCAAAAGAAGGAATACAAGAAGTGTGGTATTTTTATTTTTTCACAATATATTTTTCCCTCACCTTAGATTTAAACCTGAGAACTGCTTGTTACAAAAGTGCTCTACAAATGAAGTAAAGGATTAGTCTTCTACCACTTGCTAGTGAGACATTTTTCATAACTCAAACTAATAAAGAAGCATTCATAAAACTTATTGTTATTATGAAAATACTCATTGTAATCAATATCACTCTCAAGTGCAAACTGACTTTTCATTGCATAAAATGTTGGCTTGTGTAAATAAACCCAGAATAGATAGATTCTTTTTCAAAACTAATCAACCTTGTATCATTTTGATGACTTTCAAGTGTAAATAAATAAGAATAAAATGGAAGTTAGTCTAGCTGTTCTTACAAAGGTCTAGATGCAAACTTGAAGTGAATATTTTAAATAACATATCTTATTGTTGTGGTGGACAGAATATAAGAAACAAAATACTTTTTGTTAGTCATATGGATCATCTAAATGCTTGTTGTTTGTAAAAAAAAATAACCTCTAATTTATATAGCAAAGACATAAAGCACATCTGTTTAAATGTGATGAGACAGTTTCAGAGTTCTCACTAGAATGCTAAACATAAAATGAAGTATATTTTTCTTTATTTTCTGTAAATATTAGGTATAGTTTACAAGATTACCAAGACAAGATATAAAAATAGCAGAACTTTGGGTTTCAAAATCATTACTTTCAACAGATGAACCATTTCCTAGCTGTCAAGTTAAGTGTAATTTAATGAGAATTCAACAATTATAAAATTTATTGAACACAAATCAATGGAATAACACTTTGCCTTATCATAGCATAATCCAACATAATCTAAATAAAAATTGTCTTGAACACAGTAATACATATAACTTTTTGTATAGCTTTAATTTACTTTGCAATTGTTTGCTCTTTAAAAAGGCTTCATACCTCAAAGTAGTATAAATTCTAAATTCCTGTATCTTTTTATCACTATTTATTATTTTGTTTAATTATTCGATTTTTACAAACTGTAATGAATTTCATGGATGTTAAAATTTTTTCTTACCACAGAAAAGACCTAAAAACGAAGAAGTCAAAGCAATCTAATATGAATGTATGATGTATCTTTTATTTGGTCTATTCTTCAATGAAAAAGTTATATTTGACTGTGTTGCTCTATAAGATTATAAAGTTGTGAAATACAAAAATATATCCAACGAATAACACATCAAAAGTATAACTGAAAACAATAAAAAAAATTTTGGTAGTTCAATTGTGAATGCTTTTAGAGGAGAAAGACGTGCTACATATCTAAGAAAAAAATTGTCATCATTTTAAATTGTCTCTTTAAAATTCCTTAATCAGTTTAGAACATTCTATTGACATTAAATATTAAAATAATACTTTTGCTGGGAGTTTTAGTTTCCTAATTTTTATCATTCATTCTCTGCGAAATTATGAATTGAGGTCATGGTGTAATTTTTGTTATTACATGTACCTTGACTAGATGTTGAAAGGTTCTAAACGTGTATTAATTCTTTTACACAGTGATGGATACACACAACAACCTTTTGTATGGAACTTCTAGAAGAGCTGCCTATTGAAAAAGATAATACATAAATACGTACAAACTTGCTTAGAACATGTATATACACTGGTAATTTAAATATATCACTTGTGAATTGTGGGAACTTTCGTCTCAAAATTGGATTCTTTCCTTATTTGATTGGCTATGTATGATATGATATCATCTATAATTGAAAATATATATTAAATTTTGCATCAATGAAAATTAAAAAAGAAAGAATTGTAGCATCCATTCAATTTCTTTTGTAGTTGAAAAAACAATAATAATATTTATTTATTAAATTTTATTCATTCCATTCAAACACATTTGTGGATAAAGAAACAAAAATATTATACGTTCATTAAATTTTATGGGAAGAAACTTTTGTTCAAATATCTATGATTTTTGCCCCCCATTTCTGTCCCCGCGACCCTCAGATTACGAGTCGAACGCCTTAACACGCTTGGCCATGCCAGGCCCATTGTCGGTGATAACAAGCTCCAGTCTTACACTGCTAAATTAGGGGCGGCTAGCGCAGACAGCTCTCAAGTAGCTTTGCGAGAATTTCAAAAACAAATATTTTACTATAATTCATTAAATATGATAATAAATAACATACTTTAAAAATTACTCCAATTATTCAAAAAGATTCTTTATTCACATATGTGTATCAGGTAACATGACTTTGCACATATATTTATAGTAATAACGTTGATTCACGTAGCCCCTGAGTAAAAATGTTCACAACTCAAATATGATTTTATCTAACCATTAGAAGTTACTTTTAATACAGCTAAAGTAACATTCTCTTATGTAATAAATATAGTTCCTTGTGTGTCATAAATAATAAAAGGAAAACAACAACTGAGCACAAATGCTACCAAAACTGGAACCAATCATTTCTTGCTGTGGAACTTGATATTAATGAAGACAGTTTCTTAAGAGTGAATCCATGTACAACGTAGGGTGATGGTGATTCATGTGTCTTTCAAAGTTGCAAAGAGTACTTACTACCTTACGGTTGACTAGTTGAGAAGATCAAATGTGCAAACTACATGGTCAGAAACTACACTAAGATACTGCACAACACTGATAGCAAAACATAAAATGAAAAATGCCTGTCAAAGTCCAGAATAATACACTTAAAAACACAAAGTACATGAGTTGCAACTTGATACAACAGTGAAAATTACTGTAGTGTAAAAGTTTGATGGATGATCACGTTTCTGGAAGGCACACAATGCAAGCCTTATTTTTGTTAATCAGTCAGCAACAACAATGAAAAAAAACAATATCCTAAAATATTTTGATTGTTCCCTTCTCATAAGAATTATTACTGTTGTAGAAATAGTTATATGAAAATTCAATGGATAAATGTCAAATGACACTAGCAACCTTGCCAGTTCATATACACACATTGTTACAAAATTAATCAGAGGAAAATAATCCAGATGGTCTCAGAGAGATTAATGTCTCTCGCGAGGTGCAAATTTATCATGCCAACTGGAGCTTAGGTTGCACAGATTAGCTTGGAAATTTTCTTTCAGCAAATGTACATCTGCTATATTGGAAAAAAAAATGCAGCGGAAACACTGAAACAGCAATGTCGAACGCGAATACATCTACAGACGCTCGAGGATTTAAAAAAAAACAAAAAAAAAAGAAGAGAAAAACACCGTGAAGTTATCAGCTCACAACTTTGACTATGAATCAAACAATCAGCAACCTCATTTAACATAGCCAAATAACGTGACAAAAGAGAAACTCAAAATGAAAAGATGAGAGAAATAAAATGTTAACAGCTTCTTACTTTTGCAATGCATACAAGACAACATCATGCGCCTATCTCAATCAGTGATGTCGAGAAACCCACTTGTTGAGAATTTTATATGCAAAAACGGCTCGTTTGGGTTGAGAAAATATTTTAAATAAAAGAGCGTTTCGACCTTCTTCGGTCATCGTCAGGTTCACAAAGAAAGAGGTAACTGACCGGAAGCTGACCACATGTTTGGAAGGGGTTGTGTAACCGAGTGTCGCAATGTAGAGGGCGGGGTTAGATGTTTGAATATATAATTTTATCTATAATATGAATATAGGTATAATGGCGTTCCTTTATCTCGATTTATTTTGGGTTTCAGTTGTTGTATAAGTAATGCTTCTTTAATTTTGCGTTTGTTCATGTTTGTTTCTTTATTTAGTATTTTAGTGTTTTCTATGGTTAACATTTTATGTTCTTTGAATCTGGTTTCCATTTTTTTACTTGTTTCTCCAATATAGAAGTCGTGGCAGTTATCACATTGTATTTTATAAATAATGTTGGTGTGGTGTTTGTCAGTATAGTTCTTACATAGTATAGACCTCACTTTTGTTCCTGGTTTTTGAATAAATTTAGTATTAACTGGAATGTCATATTTTGTTACTAGTTTTTGCCAAATGTTTGTTATTTGTTTGCTGATGTCAGGAATATATGGTATACAGCAGTATATGGTTTCGTGATTTTTTGATTCGTGAGATATATTTACTTTGGTTGGTTGATTTTGCTTTCTGTCTAGGTGTGAGCGTATAATGTTTTCTACGGTTTGTGGAGGAAACTTATTGATGTTGATGAAGTATTGTTTTATTTTGTCTAATTCATCGTTAATTTTATCTGGTGAGCATAGTTTTATGGCTGTGTTTATCTGGTTTCTTAGTATGTTGAGTGTTTTTGTTTTTTTGTTTCATGTGCTGAATCCCAAGGAATGTATAGTCCAGCATGGGTGATTTTTCGGTGTATTTCTGTTTTGAATTGTGTGTCGGTTCTTATAATTTTGAGGTTAAGAAATGATATTTGATTGCTTTCTTCCTGTTCACATGTGAAGTTAATGTTGGGATGTATAGAGTTAATGTGATTGAAAAAATTAAGTATGTGTTCTGTAGATTTGAATCCCGCAACCGTGTCATCTACATATCTGTACCAGTATAGTGGTGGATATAATGCTGTATTAATTGCTTGTGTTTCAATTTGTGTCATAAAAATATTGGCTAGAACTGGGGATACTGGGTTGCCCATGCTTAGGCCATTTGTTTGTATATAGTTTTGGTTGTTGAACTTGAAGTTTGTCTTTATTGTGGTGAATTCTATGAGGTTTGCTAATTGGTTACTGGGAATGTCTATGGTTGGGTTAGGGTCTCGGATATAGAGTTCTAAGGCTATCTTGAAGGCTTCTGTTGTTGGAACTTCTATACAGAGGGATATAACATATATATAAAAAATATATATATATATATATATAAAATGCGCCTATCTGATAAGACGTACTTGGTACAATGTTGATCTTAGCACACCAGCTGTTAAATATGCCAAACAAAACAAACATAATGTAATTTTACCTATACCTCTGCTACAGATTGCAACAGGCTAACAGTTGCACATTTATTTTAGTGTCTACACTTGTTTCTGTATAATTTTCTGTTTTTGCATGTGGCGTATATTCTTGATTATGTATTACGCAAGTCCCGCCTGTTCTTGAAACTTGTAAAGAATTCTTCAGAAAGGATCAACAATGTACTATGTGTGTGTGTATAATGCTAGTTATTGACACTATTGTTGAAAGTGAGCTTTAAAGAAGGTTCTAGAGTCTCGCATGATTCCTATAAAAAGCGGCCAGCTGAAAGACGAAAATAAATGCCTTCGCTTTACCGCTTGCCACGCCCACCAGATCAGACTATCATTTACTCAAATAACATGTACTTTCACCTTTCTGATTATCCTCATCATCCATTCATTTAGTTAACCTCTGAACTTCTATCGTGTGAGGGGTTGAAGGAGGACTAGTTAGTCTTCGAGCAGCCCAGGGGATTAATGTTTCTTTGGGAAAAATAATCTTATACCCAAAACCTGCAGATATATATAGAGAGACGATAGTAAGAGAATCCTATTAGACAGCTACAGTCAATATGCTATAGGTCGAGGAAGTTACAATTGTGTTTAACGTTTATTAAACGGGAAACTACCGAATTGCACCAGAAAAGTTATAGGTTTCGAACATCACAAACCATTCAACTTTAGTGAATTACTTCGGACGTGGGTATTTCAACGATGGCGTTAAATATCTTCATAGATATGAAGTGAACTTCTATGCGGTGCGAGGCCAATCAAGCCAAGCGAGCTGCAAAAAATATCACCTCAGAATTAATTTGCTCTGCTTGGACTTCGATCGTCGATAAAATATTCAGTTCTAGATCGAATATAAGACTCAATGTTGTATGTAAGTGTGTAAAATACGGCAATATCGTCCTATGCAACATGTCCAGTCAATAATAAATTTAATTTATATGATAAATAAAGTATATAGATGTAAAAGCACGTAGTGTTTACGTAAAATATATTTAGTTTGAAGCTATATAACGATTTTACAGAGATACGTTCACAGAATAGTGCGTTGATAGAATACAAATGGAATAAAAAGTAAAGATTTGAACGAGTATTTGCCCCCAGTGGCTCAGCGGTATGTCTGCGGACTTACACGCTAAAATCGGGGTTTCGATACCCGTGGTGGGCAGAGCACAGATAGCCCATTGTGTAGCAACAAACCTCCAACCAGTCCTAAATAATATAGAAGAATACTGCCAGAAATATAGAATAAAAATTAATATTCCGAAAGCCCAAGTAATATTATTCAGCATATTAAATAAAGTGAGAAAAGATCCAACCAAGTTATACATGAATAGATCACTTTTACTGACTGCTACTTCTGCAAAATTTCTAGGATTAACTTATGATCCCAAATTAACGTGGAAAAAGCATACAAACAATATCAAGATAAGAATCTGGGAAAGAGCAAATTATGCAAGAATTCTTTCAGGTAAAAATCAAGGAACATCACCTGATAACATAATAAAATCTACAAAACAAACAACAGACCTTGTCTGGATAAACATAACACAAAGACAGTTACAGAAACTACAAAATATACAAAATTCAGTTTTAACTTCAGCCTATAAAGTGCCACGTAGCACTTCATCCACATTCATGTACAAACATGCAAACTTAGAGACAGATCTATAAGACTTGCATAATATACTAAACTATTTTAATAAGATTGGCATAAAAATGATTTATTGTGTGATCTCGACAGATACTACGTACATAATGAGCATAATCCTAAGTACCTCTCTCCTATAAATATATATTTAAGAAATATAAAACAAGCTGGCCACCACACACTAGACGCTCAAAACTAGTTTTATTTTATTGTACTTTATTTCTATTTATTTATTTATTTTACTTTTTATATGTGATTTTTACTATTATTATTAGTAGTATTTCATACATATGAAATAAAGGATTATGAATATTCGAGTGAATAAGAAAAAACTTTTCAAGACTATACACTGACATTGCGCTGAAACGAGCCTGAAACGGGGTAATACTCTGGCCCAAAGTTGTACCAAATAATAGACGACATCAAAGTTAGGGATGGAGGAAGAGGTCTTGTGCACCTGACCCTCCTGGGTATTCGAAAATTAACATACCCAAACCCACACAGAAAAAGCAAGCTCCCGCTGATACAGCGGTAAATCTATGGATTTACAACACTAAAATCAGGGTTTCGATTCCCTTCGATGGACTCACCAAGTATCCCGATGTGGTTTTGCCATAAGAAAACACACGTTTCAATCAATTTTACCCCTAAAAAGGTGAAAATATGTCGTTAAATCTTTAATTATAAATATACACGTGAACAACGAATTGTGAGTTGCACCTTACTAGATGTACATCTTAAGATATGTTGGAAATACACCAAATTTATCTTTACACTTTTTAAGTTTTATATTTCTGAAGTTATTAATCTCAGGCTAAACAAAGGTCATGTTTAAACATTCTTCTCTTACTTCTTGTGTTTGTCGTTAAGCCTATTCGACAAGAACCTTCATTACAAATATTTTTCAACTTGTCAGTGGCCTTGGGTTTATCTGGTTGGAACTGGATTTTTAATTTATTCAAGTCTCTCGCTATCTCTTGATTTGTAACCCAAGTCTCGTGACTGGAGTTGGCGAACATTCAAATAAATATAATGTTACAATAACATTTCTTAATATGTAATTTGCATAGTTATTAAAGATTTGTCATATCACATAATTCCGGCCAAAAAGGATCTGAATTATTATAGTTTCACAAATGTTGCATGCAGCCCAATTAACTTATAAAGTAGTTTCCTGTCACACAAAATTACAGTGATCACACTTCTATCATATTGAATAATATGGATATATTATAAACATTAAGTTACTAATTACCTCTTCTCTTCTTATTTACGTACAGTTATGCCTTGAAATTTATTTTATACATTTATTATTCTGATATGCCTTAGCTTACATTAGTTTGAAAATGATTCCTAGTATAGAAGATTGCGTAATCACTAATCTCCTTATAAGACTAACCAGTTCCAACTGGATTAACCGAAAGTTCATCGCCCACCACCCTCACATGGCTGGGGACAAATATCGCATATCTTGTTTTTTTTGAAATCATGCACAAAACTACATGATGGGCTATCTTTGCTCTGCCCACCATGGACATCGACACCCTGTTTCTAGCGATGTAGTCCGATACACACCGTTATGCCACTGGAGGGCAATCACAGATCTGAAATATTCGCAATACATACTGAATTATGTAAACATTAAAATTAATTATGTCTTCCTAATAAAATTTATTCTTACAAACAAATAAGATTCACAAGTTTAAGATCACGTGCTTTTCTTATTAACTGCGAAAACGAAATTTGGAAGCTATTTGTTAAAGTTTAATTTTATTACACTTGTTTTATTAAAGTAAACGAAATTAAAGACTATTAAAGTGAAACTAATATTGTGAACACTATTAAAAGATCACAACTCATTTGTATGTTGTTAATAGTTATCTATTTTTTATATGATTTTTTGTGCAGGTTGTAAGTCTTTTGATATTTCTTGTGAGATTATTTGATATTCTAACACGATTTTCAATTTCAACGAATTGAAATTTCGGTTTCCAAAAGCCTGCATCACAATCAGTTGTGATCGCAAAACATACGATTGTTCCTTATCAACTTTTTAATGTGTTAAAAGATGCACACTTTCAGATGCGGTAGTTTTCAAATTAGCATTTACTTCCCATTGCAGCAATCTATATACTTAGAGATAAACGAAAAGTCAACATGGAACTCAATATGATTAATTAAACATACGTCTCTACTTATAAAACTTAGAATGCATTGTTTAATCTGATTACCTAACCTCGCAATATTTTCAGTTGTAATGCTAAAGAAACTATCTCTGAATCCTTGTGGGTCCGGCATGGCCAAGCGCGTAGGGCGTGCGACTCGTAATCCGAGGGTCGCAGGTTCTGCCCGCGTCGCGCTAAACATGCTCGCCTTCCCAGCCGTGGGGGCGTATAATGTTACAGTCAATCCCACTATTCGTTGGTAAAAGAGTAGCCCAAGAGTTGGCGGTGGGTGGTGATGACTAGCTGCCTTCCCTCTAGTCTTACACTGTAAAATTAGGGGCGGCTAGCACAGATAGCCCTCGAGTAATTTTGTGCGAAATTCCAAAACAAACAATCCTTGTGAAAATAGCCCGTATGTAAACTATCACGTCATTGGTAATGCAATTCCGCAATTCAACCTAATGACTGCGGGAAAAACAACTAATAAAAACTACCCACTGTTAACTCTGCAGAAACTTTCAACTGTGAATAACGAGAATTGTTGCTGTTTGTCGAATTTGCGCAAAGCTACACTAGGACTATCTACGTTAACTGTACCTAATTTTGCAATACAAAACTAGAGGGAAGGCAGCTGGTCATCACCACCCACCGCCAGCTCTTGTGCTGCTTTTTTACCAATGAATAGTGGGATTGACCGTCACGTTATAACACCCTCACGGCTGAAAGGGCAAGCATGTTTGGTGCAACGGGGCTTCGAACTCGCGACCCTCAGATTACAAGTCGAGTGCCTCAACCATCTGGCTCTATAAATAAAGACTCGTCTTATTTACGGCATTATTTATTTAGCTAAAACAAACTTCTGGGGAAATTTTGATAAATAAAGAAGGAAGCTAAAACAAAAGTGTTTGATAATAATTGTTAAAAGTTTATGGTTTGATTAACCAAAAACACAGCTGCTTGTACGTGGCCTAAGATTTATAAGCTAACGTCCTTGTCTCTATTGCCATTAACGTTTTGTGTTGTTGTTCTTTTTCAAATCTACTACAACCTCCTTGTTATAAAATAACTTTATATTGTGGTTTTCATAAACACCAGTTTTTCTACTTTGCTTTAATTTATTTTCTACCCGTAATTTTAAAATTTAAAATATAATATTATTCCACTTAATATAGTTTCTTTGCACGTACAAGATTAGACTATTAATATTATAAGATTTTATGTAGCAATTCTTTTCATATTTTATATTAACATGTGTGTTATTACTGTTTTAATACATTGCATACACTTAAGATTAATACTCCATTTCATTTATTCAATTAGGAAGCTTACACAAATTTATTAAGCGCTCTACTCTTAACTTACAGGAACCGGCATAGCCAGGTGGATTAAGGCTAGAGTTGGCGCTGGGTGGTAATAACAAGCTGCCTTCCCTCTAATCTTACACTGCAAAATTAGGGACGGCTAGCGCAGATAGTCCTCAAGTAACGTTTTGCGAATTTCAAAAATCAAACAAAGTAATTTACAATTAAAATAAAGAAAACATACCCAAGCTGAGCGTCTTCACTTATATATCGATATGTTCCGTGGAAAGAAAGTGGCCATATAAGATACCGATGTAACAGTGAGCTGGAACAGTCCTTCAAAACACGACTAAAACACAAACGTAACATAATTTTTAATTTTTTTTTATAGATTTTTCAAAACATATCAGTGAACATGATTTACTACTCACTGTATTATGTTTAACTTGACTGTGATTAGCCCCTACATTGGAAGCTCCACGGTAAACACAATCGTGTTACTGATGCTCCGCCTTAGGTCGAGTCCATTTTATTAAGGTAAAGAGGCATGCGTAAAATAATTCCGAAATTAGTATCTGTAATAAGAGATTATTGTACAGATAAACTGTATTTGACATCAAAAGCCTAATTAAAAAAACTGTGAAATTTAGGATATCTTAACTTCTTTTACCTATCTAAGAACGGTTATCTAATATTAGTCCTTACCTATTCTTGAAAATGGGAATAGTTAATCACACGATAATCACGGCCTCTTCTGGTATAAATAACGTGTAGAATCACCATCTCGTTCTCGTCAAAGTGGGAGCTCTCGTGGAATATCAACAACCAGTAGACGAACAGAAAGAAAAGAAAGACGCCAAAAGTTTTATATAATGGGACCTGTTCAAGATAACAAAGTAAGTAACCACCAGTCTTTATTGAGAATTTATTTATAACTAATAAGAAGTAATTTGGAGAGAAACAACGAGTTTAGTAAATCGCAGGGCTTTGAACTTTAATAAAGCTATTAATAATTGAGGATATTTACTGTCGAAACTAAGAACTGTTATAAAATGACATGTATTCATATGTTCACTTCATTTGTTTTATGTGTATTTCACAATTAAAAGTTTTAACTGTCAGAATAGCAGTCTTCAATAAAAAAAAATTCAGTTCTTCGTTTGCAGTTTCTATTGAAGTGCTAATATAAACTTTATTGCATGTTTTTTCACTAACAGTATAGAGTGCGCGAACATATTCTAGGAGAAAGAATAGTTAAACGTACTGCTTCCAAGTTTCAATCGTTTGGAGAAAATTATAATGTTAAAGTTTAAAAGTTTAAGCAAAACTGCACTATTGGAGAAATAGTGTAGTTAACGTATCATACAGTTTCTTTCTTTCACTCGCGAGTTTTTATTTATAGCAGGAAAAAGTGATCTGTTAGTGCAAGATAACACTTGACAAAATAACTTTATTATAGGGTGATGTAGAGTTATAGGGAGAAATAGGTATACAGGGGTGTGTTTTGTAGAATTTGAACCTCGATCAAAGTTTCTGCAGGTAAATATTAACATAGGTAAACAGTCTGAATTTATAATTTCTTGTTTTACCGTTCCAATTATTTAATTATATCCGCCGCTTATTCCTAATTTTTAAATTTTATCTTCAAATCGAAATTATTTGTGGATTAACCTAATAAAACATTTGGGTTATAATACTTGGAAATTAATCTTTGCTGAAACCAACTGTAATAATTAAGAAAAATGTGAACGAACAGATTAGAAAAATTAGCCTCAAAACACACTTTCGCTCAAGAATCCCATCCCTACCAAACTGTTAAATCTCTCCAGTGGTTTAGAAACTTATTTTTTGCCAAACAAAACTGTTTATAGACAACACTTGCGAGTCGGTGAATTTTTTAGCTATTATAGAACCTTTTGATTTATCTTCCAAATTATTGGAATATCAAATTACCAACATGACTGATAATTCTGATGTAATTACTAAGGAACTTTCTTTGATCAGAAATTAATATCTTTGACTTTAACAAAAAGCTTTTATATTAAAGTTATTCAATTTCAACTCAATCAATTTCCCTCTTTTTTACTGATAAAGAAGGGATTACTACAACGTTTGGAAGAGGGAGTTGTCATTGGTGATGGAGGATTTGTGTTTGCTTTGGAGAAACGAGGTTATGTGAAAGCAGGACCTTGGACACCGGAAGCATGTGTCGAGAATCCAGAAGCTGGTAAGGAATTTTAGGGATGTTCGTAATAATACTAATAACTTTAACAACGGTGCCTTATTCTCAAACACTAGCATCATGAGAACGTTTATAACGTCATGGATACTTGTCATTAAAATATTGATTTTTTTTTCTGCCTTTTTTTATATTTCTTTTTTTACTTCCTGTTTCGTAGTGCGTCAACTTCATAAAGAATTTCTCAGAGCTGGTTCAGATGTAATGCAAGCCTTCACATTTTATGCCAGTGATGATAAACTCGCAAACAGGGGAAACGAAGCTGGAACAAAATTCACAGTAAGTGTGTGGTCATTATTTTTACACTTTTTGCTAGATAAAAAATTCACTTTCTTTGCCAGCTTTGCAGCTCTAATTACGTTAGAGTGAGAAGGTGCAAAAACTTCCAAACAAAGAGTGTACTTGATTTCTCAAGTGAATGATTTTCTTTTTTCCTTCTTTAGGTTTAGGTTTCTAAAGGACAGGTTCATGTGGGGTGTGGCCAAAAAGGAACGAAACTCACTAAAGACTTTTTAGTATCTTCTCACCTATGCCTTTCCTAGGGTGATGTCTTCCTGTGTGTATCACAGCTAGTCCTGACAAAAGTTGTTAGCAATGAATAATAGAGAAGATGTATACTAAGGTTATTTTTGGTGAGTAACAATTTTGCATCCCCAGAATTTGCGATATGGGGAAAGTAAAAGAAAATAAAGGATAAAAGTTTCGAATCAAAAATCGGTTGTGAAAAAAAAATTATAGCTCTATTCTTCTGGTATTTCTATTCAGGGGCGTGACATAAATAATGCAGCATGCAAACTTGCTCGAGAGGTGGCAGAAGAAGGTGACTGCCTTGTTGCTGGTGGACTTTCTCAAACTCCAACCTATCTGTCAGGCAGGAATAAAGAGATGGTGCAGGAAGAATTTCGAAAACAGGTCAAAGTGTTCACTGAAAATGGAGTCGATTTTCTTATCTGTGAGGTATAGTACACTTATGAATTTCTCTAGTTCTGAATTACTTCGTTGATAAGAAAACTTGAGCTGTTGAGTTATTCAGAAACTTTTCAATTTTCTAAGCATAAAGAGAATGAGGAAACTGAAAAAAAACTTAAATTAATATTTCGTATTAGATATCATTAGATACATTGTTCTATACATGCACAACATTTGGATAAAATTTCATTTAAATTTCCCCTATCTTTGCTGTTTTTAAATGAGTAATACATTGTTACAAGTGTTTTAAAGTTAAGATAAATATGTACAAAAATAGATGCTACTTGATTTTTAGTTTTGTTTCTAGAAAAGTACTCTTGTGTTCAGACGAATGTGAGAATTTTTCTCCACGACTGCTATTTTAATGTGTTTACCAACTGGTTCCATATGATATAACAAATTCATTTACACATATTACGGGCTTTCATTAGTTTCAGTTCTAAACTTCCTTCTTTTAAGGAATTACTGAAGTTTTTCTTTTGCAGTATTTTGAACATGTTGAAGAGATAGTATGGGCCATTGAAGTCTGCAAGGAGACAAAGTTACCTGTGGCAGCAAACATGTGTATTGGTCCTGAAGGTGACCTTCATCATACCTCGTGTGGAGAGTGTGCAATAAAGATGGTTAAAGCAGGTACTCGTCAATTTTTATTTTTTTTCTAGTCTTGTAAAATAATGTTCAACCCATTTCTTAAGTTTGCTTTATACAATCCTGAACATTATAGGTTTTGTTAAATAATGTACTCTGATTAATCTCTGGTTAGTTATCAAACATGTCATTGTACTTTTCACCACAATGTTTCGTGTTTTTTTGTATTACTACAGTGTTAATGTGCTTCTGATCTCTTGTTTTTATCACGAAGGTGCTGATGTAATAGGAGTGAATTGCCACTTTGATCCATTTGTATCCTTGGAAGCTATGAAACTTATGAAGAAAGCTCTGGATGTTGAAGGACTCAAAGCCCACCTTATGTGTCAGCCTATAGCATTTCTTACTCCTGATGCAGGAAAACAGGGCTTTATTGACCTTCCAGAATTTCCATTTGGTAATTTAATTGTACCAGAACTCTAAACATAACTTCTAGAAATTCTATGTTCTTAATGTACAGCGAGTATGTTCTGAGAATGAAAATTTGCAATATTAATACCAAAAGTATGACAATAAAACATATATTTTAAAGTGCAATTTTAATTATCTACTTACCAAAAGGAGAAACTTTTGTCTTATTATATTTCTCTGTACAGAATGATTTCAATGAAAATAATTTGTAGCTTCTTCAAATATAATACATTGTATTAAAACAAGCTCTCACAGGATATCTTAAAACATGGCAGATGATTGTGGTAATATCATTAGTTAAAATACTGCTACACTAGTTTAATTTTCAAGACTTTTTTGCCAAAAATTCCCATTGATAAACAATGATTCAGATATTCCTAATTCCAAGACATGGAGCTTCATTATCTACAACTATACTTCGTATTTTCAAATCAAGGTTCTTGTTTATAGAAAGTATTGCGATGCAGTATCTAATGTTATTGTAAAATATATATTTTAAAATTGTAAATTATTATCCAAAAGGAAGACTATGTGAGAAGCTTTCATAATTACGTTTACATAGTTCAGAAATGCAAAGAGTAGATAAACTTCCAAAAATACGTTATTTACTGTTGGCTTTTATATTCAGCATTGGAACCCAGGATTTGCTCAAGATGGGACATGCACCGTTTTGCTAGGGAAGCCTATAATCTTGGGGTCCGTTACATTGGTGGATGTTGTGGTTTTGAACCGTATCACATCCGTGCTATTGCAGAAGAGCTTGCAGAAGAAAGGGGGAAGAAACCCAAAGCATCGGAGAAACACGAAATGTGGGGTGAAGGGCTGAGGATGCATACCAAACCTTGGGTTAGAGCAAGGTAATGTCCTTAGTGTATAGATGAATAATGTGGGGATAAACGTGTTCTATTCAACCATCTGTGAATTTTTAAGGAATTTTTTCTCATTTTTAATTTGGAAATAATGCTGTGGTTACTATTTCTGCCATTTTGGTTTTCAGAGCTCGTCGTACATACTGGGAGAAGATTAACCCTTCTTCTGGGCGCCCGTTTTCTGCTTCTTGTTCAAAACCCGATAACTGGGGTATTACAGCTGGATCAAAAGAATTGAAACAACATTCAGAAGGGACAACGATTGAAGAACTTCAAGATGTCTTCTCGTATATAAAGTCTTAAGTTTCAATTTTGTTATAATTCTTGCTATATATTAAACTTTAAAAGTTTCCGATCTATAAGCATACTCTAAAAGGTATGAAAAATGTATACCAAGAAATACTTAAATTTATTTTAAATATATATATTTCACGTTGTTTTTCTAAATTGTATATATATATGTTTTTCTAAGTATTCAAATAAATGTATTTTCTTTTGTCTTACCAGGTTAATGTGTGCTTAGTTTGATTATTAAAAAAATTCGATGAGTTTCAGGAATTACTTGGCAACATGTTTATTGAATGCAAGCTTTCAAGTTCGTTTTCTAAAGATTTAGTTAGGTGATTTAAATTTTACGTAAATCTTATATTAAATGCAACAATGAAGAACATTTTGTAAAATGGAACAGTTTACTATATTTTAAGTACAAAGCATATAACAGTGGCAAGTTACGTCAAAATTACGTCAATTATATACTTGTATAGATGTACGTCAGTTTCTAACATACAACATACAAAAAATTATGTATTAGTTAGAGGTACATACAAATGTATATAACTAAGAATATATATAAATTTTAGACCACAATGATTAAGGGAACAAATGTTTCAAGTAAATATAATCATTTCATAAGTTTCCTGTAAGTAATGGAAAGTCAATGCTAATCTACGGATTTCATTTACAACTCTAAGATTAGTAGTTCTATCTCCGACAGTGGACACGCGCACACACAGTTTAAATGTAGCAAATCCTTTATAAAACAATACTCCTTCTCTTAATTTCAAAGTTTTTGAACCAGAAGTTTAATGACAGCTCGTCAGTTGGAATGGACAAGATAAAAGAGGAGATCTCAATATTTATATATTAAAACTTACGGCTGAGTTCAAGCAAAGATGCATAAAACAAGTTAATAGCTTATTTTTATTATTAATAGGTCATCCAGAGGCAGAGCACTATGACTACGTACTCGCGGCGCTAGAAACCAGGGTTTCGATACCCGTGGTGGTCGGAGCACAGAAAAGCTATTGTGTAGCTTTGTGCTTAACACTAAACAATCAAACCTTAATGATAGTGTTTATGAAGTTTATCTTTCATAGATAATTTCATCTCGCTTCCTCAGAATTTCAATCCAAATGAAGTTTTGATTGTCAAAATTTTTGCAGTAAACCAACTGTTTTTTCTATAATCGAGGTGTTCAAATGCTCGTTAATTTCACCACGTTAAAGAATGTATTACCTGCTGGACATTTCATATAAAAATTGATTAATTAAACCATCATTTCAGTTTGTTCAATTAATGTCTGGCAATCCAGTAACCACAACCAACTTCATAACTCAATTAATACCCTAGTCATTCTCATTCAAGAGGTGCCTTATTGTTTTCAACTTATTCACTGAATTTGCATAAAGTATAATATGCATGAGTTTCTTACAATGTACAATCATTAACATATATATGTATGCATGTTTTGATCTCTATACCTTTGTGCACCAGTAGTTTTCAACAGATAACCTCAGACATGTTTGCCGTTACACAAACCTATATGGTTTACTTTGTAAATTATCCATCAACAGTCATGACACAGTTTCTAAAATAAATTGTTTATGTTGGATCTTGGCCAATCCAGGTTATTCAGCCACAATTCTCATTGCCTAAAACAATGTTTACTGTCACGTGCATGACTCCACTCTGAATTCAGTTTTGTCTCAACACAGCAGTCTACAATAAAACGTCTATTGTATCAGAATAGCCTCTAAATTGGAATACTACATCATGCTACAGAGTTAGTCAAACAATAAAGCAAATATAAACAACCTCAATGTAAAAAAACAAACAAATAGTATGTTCAACTGAAATGCGTCATAGAACGAGCTATCTGTCCGTGATATCACAAGACCCTCAAAATTAGTATCTATAATGCACAGATCAGTCACACATAAAGTGCACAGTAATATTTCCTCAACATCTGCGTCTCTTGATCATAACAGCTGTCACTACTCTAAAAGAATGTGACTTTTACGAAACTACACTACTCATTTAAGTTGAAAATCGCTTAGTCACACACACACACACACACACACACACACACACACACACACACACATATGAAAATGAAAGTATTTATATAGACGGTTCTGTTTCACAGATTGGAGCTCGAAAGTCCTTTCAGTTGTTGGATTATATTCCAAACAACTCGCTCCCCAGTGTCACAGCGGTACCTCTGCATACTTACAACGCTAGAATCCGAGTTTTCATACTCGTGGTGGACAGAGCACAGATAGCTTATTGTGTAGCCATGTAGAAACGACAACAACTTTCCTCGCTCTGATAAGTGATAAAAATTTGCATAAAATAAACTTCACTTAAAAGCTGGGAAAGTACATATTGCTAGTTCTTTTCAGTCAGAAGTGGCTCTCTATGTCTCTGTGGTCAGTAATATTGGCATAATGCGCTATTGTGCCCCTATAATTGTTTGTTTTAGTGTCATACACTACATGATTCAACACTACTCTCCAATGTCAGCTATCTTTACGTTCTCTTGTTTTATAGCAAAGAATATCCATGGTAGTTCTGGATCGATAAATTTCTCATCTCAGAGAGTTCTTAAGGGTACGTGGGAAGGTGAAATTTGACATCGAGTGTCCAGTAAAACTGTCAATATATGGCTCTGTATTATGGCAGCTAAAATGGTCTTTATCTTAGCTTGGTGTCCTATATCAGAACATTCAATGAACAATCATGGTCTTACTATGTGGTGAGTTAATTAGTCTGTGTTGCACTTACGAATAACGTGCTATTACCATGTTGTACTTGTGTAACACTGTAGTCCAACATGCAAATATCCTTCCAGTTTTTATAAAGTTCATAATCCTCTTCAGCGATGCATACTCCATCTTGAATGTAAGATTTCAACCATGCAAGTAGACTTCATATTGCTTGATGAATACCATAACTTTACATACTTTTCTCTCCAGAGTGAGTGTGCAGCTCGTATGTATTCTTACCTGACTACAACTACATACACTTTTCTTTTAATTCTGCAAAATGAGTGTGTAGTTCTTCTACATTTTGTCCTGTTCGGCCCCATCCTGGAACTTCTATATCTCTGCGATGGTTCCACAATCAATGGCATTGGTGTCCAACAGGAACTAACAACGCTGCTGACAATATGCCATTATCTGTATATCCACCAAAGCATGGTCCAACAGGAACTAACAACGCTACTGACAATATGCCATTATCTGTATATCCACCAAAGCATGGTCCAACAGGAACTAACAACGCTACTGACAATATGCCATTATCTGTATATCCACCAAAGCATTGTCCAACAGGAACTAACAACGCTACTGACAATATGCCATTATCTGTATATCCACCAAAGCATGGTCCAACAGAAACTAACAACGCTGCTGACAATATGCCATTATCTGTATATCCACCAAAGCATGGTCCAACATGAACTAACAACGCTACTGACAATATGCCATTATCTGTATATCCACCAAAGCATGGTCCAACAGGAACTAACAACGCTGCTGACAATATTCCATTATCTGTATATCCACCAAAGCATGGTCCAACAGGAACTAACAACGCTGCTGACAATATGCCATTATCTCTTTATTTACCAAAGCATGGTCCAACAGGAACTAACAACGCTGCTGACAATATGCCATTATCTGTATATCCACCAAAGCATGGTTTAAGAACAGGATCAGTTTTGATGTCTTTGAAACACAGATAAGATTTAGTGAGAGTAAATACTGGTGAAATAATCCAAGATAAATTGACCATAAAATATCAATAATACGATGTGTACCCAAAGAACTTCAAACTCTTCGTCATGTCATACGTTAGGAGTCAATCTTTAATCACCTTGATCATTCAGAGTCAATAAATACACTTTCTATATCCATGATTTGACCTAGAAACTGAACTTATGTCCACAACAACACACACTTTTTGAATTTAACTTTAATCTTGTCATTCCTACCCACTGGTTAATTATGGACAAACAGTAGACTTAAATATTTGACAAAATAACAAAATATAATACATAAATACCAGAATATTTCCACGTTACAGCCTTCAAACATAATATTTGTTAGTTTCTTGAAATTTGCAGGAGCATTCATTATATAGTTCAAAAGGCATGACTTACAAATCAAATAAATAGTCCATTGTGCTACAAGTAATTTTGGTTCTATTTTGTTATCCAGTTTTACTTGGGATCATCAAAAGGCCAAGTATGGAGTGCTAAACCATTAGACACTTTCAATATGACGAGGCATTCATCTACTGATGGTAACAGAAAGACATAAATACTCGTTATAGCATTCGCCTGATATATATCAGCTCAAAACCGATTATCGCCTTCTTCATTTCTTTAAGTTACCACTCTTAGAAAGTTGTATGATCCCATTTATTAAAACCTTTTTATTTCAGGATTGGCTTCGTCAACAGTGCTTTAGTGAAGCCTGTGTAGCAAGTATTTTATTTAAATTCTCTATTTCTATGTTACTGTAACTGATTATAACTCTCCCCAGTTAGATCTCCAGTCCAACAAATACATCAGCACACTTATCCAGCAAGTCATTTACCTGTGGTGTCGAAACGAAGCTGATGCTGCAATCCTCAAAAATCAGTTTTAGATACACTGGAAGCAGAATATTGTTTTTTAGACTCAGTATGACAGGAGAAACACTAGTACTATAGATAATATCAGTTGCCACCACTTTACTTGTCACCCTGATTATTATTCCATTGGGAAGGTGGTCATCCATTATCACAGAGAAGAACCAAAATTTTATTGATTATTGATTCTACTTCCCTCTCGAATCAAATACCCAGTACAGCTTGGCTATGCTGTGCTCCAGTCTCCAAGCTGTGCCTCTATCAGATACTCTACAGCCTAAAGAGACAGACTATCGAATCTCAGAAATTGGCATTATATCATCGGGAGACCATCAACGTCATGCACTGAATTGCTTAAAACTCACCAATAAATTATTCATATTCTCTTCGGCTGCCTTTTTAAACACTGAAATATTGTTCTGCTTTATCCCCAACACATATAATGTAATCTCGGTGTAGATCTTTCCATGATGGTACAATGAGTGTGCATCTAAGTAAACAGGATATAGAAACCGACAGTTCCTCGCACTGGGATCACTAAATCATCAAACTCTAGAGATCATGGTTGCCTTAAGCACTAGCCTTCTTTTTCAGATAGAGTGGGATGTTTGTGCTGCTCTAATTTAACCCATCTATTCCGTGATCACTATTAGCATGACCAGTGATACAACAAACTTCGGTGGAGATCAGCAGCAATGGTACTTCAGAGAAGTTCTCTGCTACCTAATTAGTCATCTACTTCATGCACAAGGATCTACCTTCTCATTTGCTGACAGTAGAGTTCGTGTTGGAGAATACTGTCCACCAGATACACCTTGTTTCTGGGTCTCAGGTCAACATGGTGCCTCCTTACCTGTCATCTTGTTATATGCTGTATTATATTCTAAGGAAATAGCCAGAAAGTTGATAAAGCTTTTCCATCAATAGTACTTCTCCCTTATTTCTGAGGTGGGCTTCTATTTATCTATCTGTTTGGTAAAACCCTAAGGGACCTATAGAGACCACTCCACTTGGCCTTAGATGCCCCAAACTGCCTTTTATGCAAAATATTCTTACTCATTATCTAATCCTTTTCCCATTACCGTGACCGTAGGTTAATGCTTCATAAATGTGGTGGGACAGCGCATATGTTCATGAATATAAGTATATTCCATATGTGTGAATATATATATATATACAAAATTCATTATACGTCTGTCTAACTAGAAAGCTTTTAATCTATTAAATGCATATAATTCACAAATCTGTAATCACGTTTTTTTAAATGAATGAACTTCAAAGTACATGTTTATATACTTTCATTAAAGCTTATTTTTTAAACTTGTTTCATTAAAGCGAAAATTAAACAAAACCAATGAACAATATTTAACTTTAATATATTTTGTGTGTGTGTCTTATACTTTTCATGATATTGCTAGCGAGTTTGTCTTTCATTCTAAGTTCATTTTCAGTTTCTGATATACGACGAAAATATAGAACGTCTATCTGGAATAGTTGTATTACATTACATATGACATGATAGCAGTCTTGCGAGTGAATCGCTCAATTCCTGAAGTTTTCAGAAACGAACTCTTCCAAACGTAGTTTTGGTCTCATTATACAAATTTTAACAATAGGTACAGGTAAAAGAGTGTTCCACTTTTGAATTCTGCAGTTTTGTTATTTTGTCCTTGACGTTGAAAACGTTTTTATGTTTAAAGGTACTTCTAGAATTAAATGTACCTTGATCATGTTAGATGAGGCACTTTTATCATGTTGAACTGTGTCTCAGTTTAAAGATTACGCATCATATTTTTATTAAACATGTTTCGTGCTTAATGTAAGTCCATCCACATAAAACATTGTTTAAAAATAAAGGGCTATAAGTTACAATGTTGATTTTGAAATAAAAATTGTACAGTTACATTTTAACACAGATGTTTGTTTGTTTTATCATTCAACAGTAATTTATTGCCCTTACCTTAGTAATTTCATGCCGATTTCTGACACGTGAAATATTTATTTCAAGTCAGAAAAACAGTGAGCAAACGGAGCACACTGTCACTAACTCGAGGGTTTATAGTTAAAACAAAGAGACTCGACATAAAGACGTCCAATTTCACTTTTATTCAAGCCTTCAAATACTTTTTTATTTACAGACATACACAGTTGTGTTTATTGATGTTTATCATAGATAATCCATTTAATTCAATTAACATGATGACTGATGTCACGAAATAATATCATTAGAAATACTGAGGGCTTGGGGGTGAAGTGGTCTGGTTTTCACTGATAGCTAGAGACACTTTCTATACTTGTCCCTCGATTCCTTCTTGACTAATCTCCTTTTTTCTTCTGATGAAGATGAGATCTGAGATGAAAATCTTCTAAATGATTATCTTGATCGTGTCAACTTGCTTATTAGAGAAATATATATATGTAAAAACGGCTCGTTTGGGTTAAGAAAAAAATTTATGTGAACCTGACGATGACAGAAGAAGGCCGAAACATAAAAAAATTCTAAACCCAAACGAGCCGTTTTTACATATATATTTTTCTCTGCAAGTTTTCTCGACATCACAAACTGAAAATCTTCTAATTGATGATCTTCATTATGTCAAATTGCTTATTGGAATTTGAATATTCTGGCGTCTTTTCTAGGACCTTTTATACAAGCTGAAGAGCGGATTATCATTCTATTTATAATACCATGGTGTCAGCTGACTTACTGTTTGTGATTTCTTAAGCTCATTTCGTAATAATAACTTATACTAACATGTCGTCACACGGTCAGAGTTTCTTCTTATTTATGAACTCCAAAACTCGTGAGTTACATTTATTAATCAATCAACATACTTCATACTGCCACGTCATCCCGCTATCCAAGATTCTTAGTTTCAACGTCCAAGTTTGTTTAACTCTTTTTAACCTTGAATGCATCAAGTCATTTCAACTAAAATATACAGTTTCTCATCTTTATTTTATAGCTTGAATAACCACTTTTAACCTTGATATTGTCTATTTGTTCCAATCTGAACTAATAGTGAGTGTTTTTCAGCGGCTTTCTCTGAATCTCTGTCTTAAATAACCCTTCTGTTGCCCTTCATAATATCACCTCTTCTTAAACAATATATCGATTGATCATACGCGACAAGTTTGTCGGCATGCTTCATTGAGCTGTCATTGTTTCAAAAACATACTTTCCTATACTGCATTATTTTCTGTTTATTAAAATAATTATACGAAGCATTTAAATATCTAGCGATGCCTCACTTTTCCGTTTTCTTTAAATCATATCAGTTTTTTGATAATTTTGATTTATGTGTTTATTTTATGATTATCTAGCCTCGTCAATTGGTTGAACTAATTTCATTTTGACACCAAGCTATTAATAAATCAGTTTATATCCTAATTATATGGGTTATTATCGGTTAATTTAATCTCTTCAGTGGCCTCTGAGCAAGACAACACTCTAGTATTGTTTAGCCTTGGTTTATTTTTCTTTTTTAATTTACACAGCTCATCTGACTTCCAAGATGTCATTCAAGTCAATCTTCAGGTACTTTGTATTATACTATACTTACTTTCACCACCAAGCTTAATGCTGTCATCACCGATTTTGTCAGCTTCCATTTATTTTATTTTGCTGTATATCTCAAGTGGTCAACATTCTGTTGAAATTCCTTGATATTTAACACTGCTTTCAACCAAGCAAGTTTCGGATTTCGTCCAAGATATTTGACAGTCCTTTAATATTTGAATCTAGAGTCATATTTTGAATTAACTGTGACTTTTTTATAGTCAACAGCTCTTGTCAAATCAGGCGTTCTTATATTTAACGTTATTTTAATTTCACTTCTAAAATTAGAGGATGATGTAATTCCTTGGCTATGAGCAGAATAATTTCTCGCCAATCTAAGATATCTACTATATTTTAAATTTCATTACTTAAATTCGATTATTGAACTGATTTGCCTCAGATTTGGGGCATACCACCGATAAGGTAAGTTCTTCTTTTACATGAAACAAGTTCTAGGGGTATTTGTTTTATAGAAATAAGATGGTTTCAGGACAATTATTCTCTCTTTACACAGTTCAGGTATCCTATCCTTTATTCCTGCAAATATTGTATAACTACAAGCCAGTCTGTCTTATTCTAGTATGTATCAAAGTGTTAGTAATATTTACTAGTGCTTTAGACACTTTTCTAATTTTCTGTTCATGTAATTCAAGTGATTGATTTAATGAATTTGTTATAGTCGCCTGTTGACTTATTACATGAATTATTTCTTTAGATACCTGTCTTTGATGTTCTATTTTTTGTTCAATACACGTAAACCGTCAGTGGTTGTGGTTCCGAACAAAAAATTTAAAACATTTCCACCTACGTCTGTTAAACCTCGTTTTTGTCGAGTTCGTCCAGAAATCGAAACGCTATTCTTAATGCCTTTCAACTCGAGTAATAAATCATCTATCTCAATCTGTTATCGTCTGACTAACGTCTCGCAATTTTTAATTAATCCTTGAAAACTATTTACCAAACTAAAATAGCTGTTCCTTCGTTTCTCATGAGGAACGGAATCACATCTTCCGAATTGCAGTGGTACCTCGGTTCTCGAATTTAATCCGTTCCAGAAGGCTGTTCGAAAACCGAATCAATTTTTTCGATAAGAAATACTGTAAATTAAATAAATCCGTTACAGGCATTCAAAAATTACGCATTATGAAGCGTTTTAAATAAAGATATTGCTTATTTATACCTGTTTCATAATACTTACATGCATAAAGTCAACCACAAAAAATATAAAAACAATAAATGAAAATTTAACCGTACTTTACCTGTGCTGAGAAGAGCTAATGGCGTAAGTGAAAGGTAGTGAGGAGCGTGGAGAGTAGGAAGGTTATTATTGTTTGGAAGTGCAGTCACCTTCCATTAAAACGTCAGGTAACTCTCCTTCTGGGGTTCTTTCTATTTTCTGTCTCTTTGAACCGCTACAATCTGCTTGAGATTCACTGGACCTATTTCTCACCAAAAACTTGTCTAATGAAATTTGTTTCTATGTCACACTACACTATGTATGCCACTTCTCTTCCAAAATTTTTCAAACCACACCCTACTAGCCTTAAAGGCATCACTTGTATCAGCACTCGTTCCAGGGGTGTTTTTCAGGAGGTCAGTACGCAACTGCTTTACTTTCTCACAAATGATGGTCTCAGAAATGCTATCACCAGCTAACTTGTTTTCGTTTACCCAAGTCAATAACAGTCTTTCTACCTCTTCCATTGTTTGTGATTTTCGTTTTGTAAGCACTGTCACTCCTTTTGCAACATCAGCTCCTTTGATGACCTCTTTATTTTTCAGTATGGTGCAGACTGTAGACTTTGCCATACCAAACTGTGTAGCAAGGTCAGATACGCAAACACTACTCTCATACTTCGCTATGATATCTATTTTCACCTCAATTGTGACTCTTACAAATTTTCTTTTTGGTTTGCAGTTTTGGTTATCCTTGTTTGACCCCATGGTGGCTTATTTAATCAGAATACTTTGAAAAACAACAAAAGAAAAAGAAAAAGGAGAACGTTCAAAGCAGATTTTAGCTGGTATGTGGACTGAGTGACAGGTACAGGTAAAATGTTTTGGGCAAGCTTTGCGTGGGCCGGAAATGGTCGAAGGGTCGTCAGTCGGATTATTTCGGAGGTTCGGGCCACGACAGTTTGAACTGAGTTTGTGTTCGACAACATAAACAGACATTTTTTATCAAGCAATATGTCCGAAAATCGAATTGTTTGAGAAGAGTGTCGTCCGAGAACCGAGGTACCACTGTATTACTGCAGAGATGCCAACCATTACGATTTTGGTGTATACATTATGACTATACGCTCTTACAGACAAATATTACGACTTGTTTTAGCTCCCAAATTATTATACATGATATAGGTTTATACAGTAAAGTGATAAATTGTTTTCCTAGGGCATAAAAGGTGTGAAAAGAAAATTTGTAGTGACATACAAATAAATTTTGATAACAAATAGAAGACATAGTCCAAATGGCTACTTGTGATAATCATGTTTGTGCTTGAAATAATAAAAAAATATTTGTATCTCCGAAGTCTACCAATAGTTTAAACGCGGTGATTCTCCATAGTGGGTACGTGGGGGAATCCATAGTTACGTCATCAGTGCTTGTCAGCCAATCAGCGCTCGCGTAGAAGATGGGTATTTCTCGTTTTCTAAGCGGCAATGCAATCGTTCGCAAAATTGAAAAAAAGAGGCCTCGTTCACTAGATTGTCTTGTTTCTGGCAAATCTAAAAGAACTAAAACTGTGAATCAAAAATTTAGGAAAAGTATAGTGCAAAATATCTGGCCTTTGCATCAAAAGTCAGTGACAGTCTTGCGTTTTGTACAGTTTGTCACTTCGATTTTTCTGTGGCGCATGGCGGGATAAACGATTGTTCCAAACATACAAAATCGGCATCTCACCAACAAAAGGCTGAGACGAAGTCAAAAACGATGCAGATAACGACATTTATGAGTAAGAATTCAGAATATGAAACCATAAGTGCAGAAGTGATGTTCACGCAATTCGTCATTGCTCATAATTTACCTCTAGCTGTAGCCGATCATGCAGGATATCTCTTCAGGAAAATGTTCCCAGACTCTGATATAGCGAAAAAAAAATGGCTGTGTTAGAACCAAAACTACAGCCATTGTACAAATGTTGGGTTGTGAAGATGACAAAATGATTTCAAGCATACTTACTAACAGTGTTTACAGTTTAGCCACAGATGGATCCACAGACATGAATGACTCCAAACTGTATCCAGTGGTTGTACGATATCTGTACGGGCTCTGTCTACAGTCATTACGCTCAGTCATTTAAAATAAATGACATTTATGTTATTGTCAAAACTATGACGAGTTTTTGTGTTATGTGATTTCTCGAATGATATTAACTCTTCTCGTTGTTGAACTACTTACTGGACATATTGCAGAAATGGTATATCCTTATCAATTATCCATTTATTTCCCGATAATATAAAGTTTCCTCATTTAACAAAAATCATACCCATCTTATTTCTTAATGGTACTACATTCAGCCACCTTTCCAATCATCCATAGTATAATGATCCTAGTAAAATTGTTGATATGTCTATTACTGATACACATAGAAATAACTATATAATAATAAACACATAAAATACATTTACAAGACATATGAAACGATGTTTATACTTGTCCTACCTTAAATTTATTACACTCTAATTACAACTAGGTAAATATATTGTTAAAAGCTTCTAGCATACTACATTTTTCATCAGAATTAATGTTAATGTTGATAATATCGTTTTCAGATTTATGTACAACTACTTGTGGATGGAACCTCACTCGTCTCCTTGTAGGTGTAAAGGTCACTTCTGGTTGAGTTGATACAGGACCACGTGATCCAAAGTTGTAATCATGGTCACTATATCATTTTGCGTCGTTATAGGAGCATTTGGCATAGTATTCTCATCTGCTGAGATGTTGACCTCATCAGACACGCGACTTGTCATGTTATCCATGTCAGCTCTTCAGAGTTTTACATCTCAGCTTCACTTATCTCTTCATCATAATAAGACAAATCAAGTTCGTAGCCTGCGATTACTAACACATGTTTGTTTCTTGTGTATGAAGCAGATAATGAATCTGAAATATCCATAGCTACTAACTGAAGTGGTGTGTTTAAATTTGGCATTCGTTGTAAGGGAGCATTTTTAAAATGCGAACTTGTCTTTCGCTGTTGACATTCTATGCACGAATCGCAATAGGCATAAGTGTAAAGTTATCTGAGGGGTTTAAATTATTATTTCCCTGTTTTCAAAGACTTTATTTTCTACTTCACTTTGTCTTACTTCATTATTACTTGTTGTACTCTCATTACTATCGTCACTATTACTTCTGTTAGGTTTACTTTCGTATCTGATGGATTTCTGTTAAAACACTTTGTTCTTATCTCTCCGTTTTGTCGTGTATTGTTATGCTTTGGGAACTCAGCGCTTTCGCATTTAAACGAATGATTCTTAACTTTGCTGGTATTAGCATTCGGCGTCTTACAATTAGCTTTAGCCAGCGGGAATGTATCATTTGTCTTAACTTTAGAATATTACTTTGGAGGCTCAAGCCCTTTAAAACGTAAGATTTCCGTTTCTATGCATATCTTACCTGAAGTAAGAGATAGTTCAGTGTAATAAGACCTTAAAAAGTCTTCTCCTATAATACCATCTGTATCCAAATCTATTTGCTAACAGATGTGAAACAAGTGTTGTGACTCTAAATCTCCTATTCTTATTTGAACACTATATTTATCTAGCGTTTTAATAGGATGTTCTGTTATGGACTCAGGCCCGGCATGGCCAAGCACGTTAAGGCATGCGACTCTTAATCTGAGGGTTGTGCCAAACATGCTCGCCCTCCCAGCCGTGGGGGCGTATAATGTAACGATCAATCCCACTATTCGTTGGTAAAAGAGTAGTCCAAGAGTTGCCGGTGGGTGGTGATGACTAGCTGCCTTCTCTCTAGTTTTACACTGCTAAATTAGGGACGGTTACCACCGATAGCCCTCGAGTAGCTTTGTGCGAAATTCCAAAAAAACAAAAACAAAAAGTTATGGACTTTACTCCAAAAATCCGACAGGCTGCACCAATTATGTAACGTGATGGTGGGCTGAATTGCAGGCAGGCCGATTGGATTCTCTCAGTGTAGCCGCTGGAGTTCGACTAATTCTACCTGCTCTTACATGAGGTAGTGAGCGACTGGGGTACAGAGACACAAACTCGAGGGTTTATAGTTAAAACAAAGAGACTCGAGACTAAGACGTTTTCACTGATAACTAGAGACACTTTCTATATCTAGTTCTTGCCCACGTCGCGCTAAACATGCTCGCCCTCCCAGCCGTGGGGTGTATAATGTGACGGTCAATCCCACTATTCGTTGGTAAAAGAGTAGCCCAAGAGTTGGTGGTGGGTGGTGATGACTAGCTGCCTTCCCTCTAGTCTTACACTAATAAATTAGGGACGGGTAGCACAGATAGCCTCTCGAGTAGCTTTGTGCGAAATTTAAAAACAAACAAACTATACTTGTTCCTCGATTCCTTCTTGACTAATCTCCTGATGAAATCTGAAATGAAAACCTTCTAAACGATCATCTTCATTATGTCAAATTGCTTATTGGTATTTGAATATTCTGGTGTCTTTTTTATGACCTTTTATACAAGCTGAAGGAAAGATTATCATTCTATTCATAATACCGTGGTGTCAGCTGACTTCCTGTTTGTGATTTATTAAGCTCATCTTGTAATAATAACTTATACCAACGGGTCGTCAAACGATCAGAGTTTCTTCTTATTTATGAACTTCAATATTCGCGAGTTAAATTTATTAATCAATCACCATACTTCATACTATCACATCATCCCGCTATCCAAGATTCTTAGTTTCAACGTCCAAGTTTGCTTAACTCTTTTTAACCTCGAAAGCATCAAGTCATTTCAACTGAAATATACAAAGGACAGTTTCTCATCTTTAGTTTATAGCTTGAATAACCACTTTTAACCTTGATAGTGTGTATCTGTTTCTATCTAAACTAATAGAGGGTGTTTTTCCGCAGCCTTCTCAGAATATCTGTCTTAAATAACCCTTCTGTGGTCCTTTATAATATCACCTCTTCTTAAACTATATATCTATTGTTCATACGCGACAAGTCTGTCGGCATGATTCATTGAGCTGTCGTTGTTCAATAAACATCGTTGTTTCAAAAACATACTTTCCTATACTTCATTATTTTCTGTTTATTAAGATAATTATACGAAACATCTAAATATCTAGCGATGCCTCAGTTGTTAAGCTATTCACTTAACACAAATATGGATTGCTATTATCTCCAGAGCAACAGTCTTCAAACTCAAATTGGGTTAGGTTTGTTGTTTGTTTGTATATTTTATATCTATTCACATATACAGACGTACAGATACTGATTTAATATTTTAATACAACTTCTAAATCTTGAAATGTTTTAAAATAAAAGTTATATAAATTTTTTAAGTGATTCACTTTAACTTAAAAGTAATATAATTATATAACTTACACATATATATAACTTAATCAAATAAGTGTTTTCTTATATTTCGATAAGTTTCATGGGGAAAAATGGATATATATATATATATATAGTACGGACTAATGACGAAATGATTTGAAACACACTCGATCGTAATTTAAATGTTTGAAAAAAATCAAAGTATTTTGATAAATATGATTTTATTTACTGTTTTATGTATAATTATCTTTGAAAGATATTTCTTTTCACCGTAGTCAGCACTTTCGCTAGCAGCACGTAGTAAACACATATCACATGGTTGAAGCTCTGCCTTTGGACGAGTCCACCTTATTAAGGTTAATGTGATCTATCACAATGCTTTCCAATCGACAAACAACTCAAACTGAAGTATAAATAGCTTATATTTGTGGAATTTATAATTGAAAAATTGAAATTTGAGCTTATAACGTTTCATACAGTGTTACTTACCTATTCTTGAATAGTTAATCACGTGACAACGGCTGCAGGCAATAGTATAAATATGGTTCAAAATCAAGTTTGCTTCGATGAATTTTGTGGAAGGAGTGTCGAAGAGAAATCTCTACAATCAGTGAAGAGGGAAGATATTTCGTAATATTTAAATAATGGAGTTTGCTAAAGATAACAAGGTTAGTTAAATAATATATATTGAATATCAGTTGAATGAATTTGTAAGAAACCTACCGTTTATTTTAATAGGTCGCATTAGATGCTGATATCTCGGAAAAATAATCCTAAAACAATGAAATGTCTTACAGTTTATGTAAAGATTCTTAATCTCCGCATATTACAAATATATCTCCAGCATTTCTTGGAACTTAACAGCATGGAAAAGTTTCAATTTATTGCATGCTCTGATAATGAGGTAAAGAGACGTTTGGTTTCAAAGACGTTAACAATGTGTATGTGTTCAATATTAAATCCCTTTTAAGGAAAACAAAATCAACTCTCGAGATCAGCCCTGTTTCATAAATTTATAGCGTGTCATTTATTAACTTTAGTTCTGTTTGCTCACATTTTTCAGTGAGCTTTTATTATTATTATGTTGTTATATTTTATGAATTAGAAATTCTCTAATAAAAACGCTCTTTACACAAACATAATTCTATTAAATTACTAGAATTTGCAATTTATTTTTCTGTGAAAGCGAGTAAAAATAAAAGTGACATCGATAAGATATTCCTTTTCATGAAGGTTAGTAATATTTGATAGATTACACGTCTATAAATGATTCCAGCATATATTAAAACAGTTAATAAATGAAAAAACAAAACATAAAAACATTACAATGCAAAATTCGCACATCTTATTAAAGTTTAGAGCAGTTGCTAATAAACAAGATTATCAAATTGATAATCTTGTGAATTTTAACCATTTTATATTAATATATTTTATTACCGAGCTAATATTTAACTCTAAATGATTAGCTCGCTTTCATTAAAAATTCATGTCATTTATTGAAGAAAGATTTTTATTATGTTAATAAGAAGGGTTTACTCCAACGTTTGGACGAAGGGGTGGTTATTGGAGATGGAGGATTTCTCATTGCTTTGGAGAAACGAGGTTATGTGAAAGCAGGACCTTGGACACCGGAAGCATGTGTCGAAAACCCAGAAGCTGGTAAGAAAGTGCAGGCAAATTTGCTTTTGTCACAATTAATTTACCAAATGTTAATGATATTTTTTAAAAAAAATCGCTAAATTTTATGTTAAATATCAAGTAAATACTATTTCGTATTTAAGATGTTTACCATAAGTCCTAGTTCTTAATCAGTAGCTATTTCAAATCACTTGTATTCAGTTGATATGTTTTATTAAACTGGATAAGGAAAATTTTGCTTTGATGGTATTTTCCAGTACATGTTTTAGTATTTTTATTTGTTCTTAGTACGTCAATTTCATAGAGAATTCCTCAGAGCTGGTTCAGATGTAATGCAAGCCTTTACATTTTATGCCAGCGAGAGTAACCTAAAATACAGGGGAAATGAAGCTGGAGAAAACTTTTCCGTAAGTATATACATTGTGATTATATATTTTATGTTTCTAAGTCTTTCATGCTTTTCATATTTACCTCACCAGCTCTGCAACTCTAATTATCTTTGAATGACGAGGTAAAATACAACGATGTATTTCATTCTTGAGTGGATGGTTATTTCATTTGTCCTTCTCCTTTAGGTTTAAGTTTCTAACGGACATGTTGATGTGACCCAAAAGAAATTACCCTCAATAAGGACTTTTAGTCTCTTCCAACTTATGTCGTCCTGTGTGTATCACAGGTAATCCTGACAAAAGTTGTAAGCAGTGAATAATAGAGAAGATGTATGCTAGGGTTATGTTTGGTGAGTAACAATTTTCATCCACAGAATCTGCAATAAGGATAAGTAAAAAAAAAAGAATGAATAAAGATTTTCAATGTGATTATGAGAATAGAAGACGACTACTTACATTATTATGGTACTGGTTTTCAGGAAGATGAAATAAACAATGAAGCGTGTAAACTAGCTCGAGAGGTAGCAGAAGAAGGTGACTGTCTTGTTGCTGGTGGATTTGCACAACATCCAAATTACCAACCAGGTACAAACAAAGAGAAAGTGCAAGAAGACTTTAGAAAACAGGTCGACGTCTTCGTCGAAAACGGGGTGGATTTTCTAATTTGTGAGGTATAATATTGTACAGTTATTCACTACTATATGTCTTACTGAACTGTTTTGTGAGACTTGGATTGTTAAAATACTTAGTATCCAATTGTTGAATATATTGAGAAGTGGAGGTAAACTTCCTAGGTTTATTTTAAGGATACTGAGACGAACTACGAAGAAAACTTCTACTGAACGTATTTGCCGTTTCCTTTGAGTAATAAATTATTATTCATGAAAGTGTAAGTAATTATTAAATAACTTGTAAATCTCGGTTTATATTGCAGTTTCTCGCTTAATCACCTTATGTATTTTAACAACAGAAAATGTTACTATATTTTATTTCTGCGGATGATACTTGTCGTATTTCATTAGTATTTTAATGTGTTTAATGATTTAAACAAATGCAGAGTTTTACTTGAAGAACTGGCAGTTTCAGTTTTAATCTTTTATCTTTATAAGAATTAGTCAGAAAATCTCTTTCTCACAGTATTTTGAAAATATTGAGGAGATAATGTGGGCTATTGAAGTCTGCAAAGAGACAAAGTTACCTGTGGTAGCTAACATGTGTATTGGTCCTGAGGGTGACGTAAACCACATATCGTGTGGAGAGTGTGCGGTAAAGATGGTTAAAGCAGGTACTTGTCAATTTTATCTTTCTTCTGTTCTTTTAAACTTAACACGTTAATGCCTTATTACCCCTCTGTTAAGTTGACTCTACATTATGATAATGTTTATTAAATATTTAAGTTATTGGTGAACTGTTGTTCTTACGACCAAGGAAATTAAAAGTTTGTAAATCTTCTCAAGGTCACTTTCATTGATTTTGTTTATTGGTCGTTATTGTTATCAAATGTGGCCAAGTACTTTTCATAATAATGGTACACATCACAGTTTCTTCAATTGGATAATAATGGATTCAATTCTTGTAAAACTGGAATTTTAGTGTCTTCCTTTTTATCTCATGAAGGTGCTGATGTAGTAGGTGTGAATTGCCGGTTTGATCCCTTCGTATCTTTAAAAGCTATGAGACTTATGAAGAAAGCTCTGGATGCTGAAGGACTCAAAGCTCACCTTATGTGTCAACCTTTAGCATTTTTTACTCCTGATGCAGGAAAACTGGGCTTTATTCATCTTCCGGAATTCCCGTTTGGTAATTTGATTTTCTGTATTTTTCTTACAAACATTTATAACTTATAGAAGTTGTAAAATTATGGATTTTAAAGAATATGCTTTGGGCGTAAGAAGAGTATGCCTATATTTGTGCTCTACCCATCACGAGTATCGAAACCTGATTTCTAGCAGCGTAAGTCCGTACACATACCATTTTGCCACTGGTTGGGTTAAATGAAGATTTTCTGACAAAGCATATTTTCGAATATTTTATGAATAATATATTAAACCATCAACAGTATTTTTTGTAGTTTAGTATTTCTTGTGATAAAGTATTTATTTCAAAACCCGGCAAAGCGATTGTTGTTCAGATATTTATCGCACTGTTCCTCACCTGTACAGTAGCTAGAATCTGGGGTTCGATTCCTCACAGTGAAAACAGTAGGATAACGCAAATTGATTTTTCCCTCAGATAAACAACATGAAATTATTACAAAATTACATAAGTACACCTTTATCTTTAATTACGAATCCTAAGAGTTATGAGATTGGACAAAATTTTAGTTTGCTTATTTTTGAATTTCGCGCAAAGTTATAAGAAGACTTTTTTTCGCTAGCCGTCCTTGAATTAGCAATGTAAGACTAGAGGAAGCAAAGCAAATTATCATCACTTATCACTTGGGCTATTCTTTCACAAACGAATTGTCTGATTGACCGTCATATTATAACAGTTGCTTATGGAAATTCAGTCTTAATCGGGACATCCACTAAATAAAGCTGTAGGGATTGAAATATTTTGTTACATTTCTCACTCCCTTGAAAGTTCGCTTACGTGACAACTGACCATATGGCGGTTATCTTCAATACTTTTACTATAAATCATCAGTAGCCTGACATAAAATGAAGAAAAATGGAAACATCTTACTATTGGTCTAAGGCTTCTTTCTTCACATATTGTGACCGATATTATTCACAGTTTTAAATGTTTTTAGTTAAAGTTAATAGCTTGCTTACTATAAGTGATGAAATACCATCTTCAGGCTCTCAGGCACAAACCAAAATATAGTTTACATAAACCAAACGTCTCTCTCGTTACAATTTATTCAGTACAAGTTCTATTAACCACTCTAAAGTGCATCACACAAATCGAATAACATGGTATAGAGTTTACAAGAAGCTATCTCTTGAGCTGAAAGCAGCTTTAGACATGTTTTCATCATTCACCTCGACCTGCCAATATCCAGATGCCACATCTCTGGTACTGAATCAATGAGAACTTTATAATGCATGGAAATATTCATTTATTTTTGGAAAGGAAAAGTTTACAATGCGTACTTAGCTAAAAATAATTACAGAAGGATTATGTGTCCTCCTTATTTCTGAGAATTGTTATATGTGATGATCAAGTGTTCTACAAAGGTTTCATGCATTTGCTCCACACCATCTGAGGTATCTCCGTATTTCTAAACTTTTTAGTTCAGCAACGAACTAGATCTGTGTTCGCTTTGTTAAACACACATTTTGTAATGTCTAGAGATTGCTGATTCACTGTTGTTTGACCAATTTTGTCATCAGGTCCCACAAATACTTTGACATATATACTGAGTCACTTTTTCTGTACTGGTTTTAGATTGTTAACATTGTCCTCAACCAACGACTTCAGATGTCTTAGAAACCTCTGATTTGTTTACCAGTTGTTATTTCTACTTTGCTTACCACGCCTACAATATTACAAGGTGAAATGAGGAATTCACCTCTTCTTAGGTAGGCCTTCATCTGAACTAATATTGTCTGCATTCCAAACAAAAGATGGGTAATTTCACTTGTATAACTCTATTACACAAAATTAAACTGTATGTATTAAAGCATTTAACATATCATGTGTACGTCTTAGTACTATTATAAACTGTGCAGTTCACGCTTTAAGGTCATGACCTGCTAAGCAGCGAATGATCTTTCTGAAGAACATCTGTTCACAAGTTTCACAGGCAGAACTGACGGACAAATTCTTCAGTATGTTCATTCAAATATGAGGTTGGAGATTATTATTTTTGTTTGAGTATTTATCCTTGACTCGATACCTTTACCATTAACCGTCTCTATTTTTCTTTCACGCTCTTCTTCTTGGTTTTGAGTATTTCTACATCAAAAATAAAACATTATAATGATAAAAGTGTTATCTCTAACTCAATTAAAGTAAAGAATTTGAGGAAGACCAGTAAGCATGCTGTGAAAGTAGAAATCCCATGATACATTCTGTGTTCACATCACCTGTATTTCTCTTTCCTATTTGTTTGCGGTATTCTTAGGTAAAATGGTGTTTTTTGAAGTGTAGATTGGATACTTTAATAGCAGGAAATTTGTCAAGTAACTGACAAAAGATCTGTTTTCAATTTTTTAAAATGAAATCTGTTTTCAAGAAAACAAACACAGTTTTCATTATACCAAAAATAAAGGATGAAATAGGGTTCGTATTTCCACAGATAAAATCTACATCGGTAATCCAGGTGGTGTTTTGTCCCAAGACTTTTTTCAGTTTCTCGAATTTGCTTTCTGTATATATAAACATGATGATATCGTCTGATGTTTTTATTTGAATATCTTCTAAACTTCTACTGTAATGAAATGAAGAAAACAATTTCGGATTCACCAGGTGAACTTGATTTCTTTGTCCAGTGACGACATTTCCTTGTTATACTTTCTCAATGCATTCACCGTCTGTAATGTATAAACAGAAACTATTAAACTTGCAAAAGTGGTTGTCGACCATTATCGATTTTAAGTAAAGTAACTACAACCATACTAAATAACAAAATGGATGTCATTTGTTATATAGAACATTATCACAAAATTGACTAGAACAAATCAAAATCCAATGGTTTTGTGGATAATGACTGTTTTCTTAAAACGACTTACGAACATGGTAAAGGAAAATTTTGAAATATTTATGTAATCAGAAAGCAGGTACATGATGTGATACACCTACACATCATACAATGCTGTACCTCATTGACAAATTTTGATATTTCTGTAAAACTCTTGTTAACGTAGAATTATTCGTAACGCAGCTTTTTATTAATTTATTGTCGTATAATACAATTTTTTGAATTTTAAATTAGTTTACAAAAGGTAACTGCAATATAAGATAAGATTTAATTATTAAAACCGACTCTTACCGCCTACAATAAGTAAACAAGTCATAGCTGATACAAATAAAAAAATATTTGTTGTTGGATTCTATATATAGCATTGGAACCTAGAACTTGTTCAAGATGGGACATACACCGTTTTGCTAGGGAAGCCTATGACCTTGGAGTCCGTTACATTGGTGGATGTTGTGGTTTTGAACCGTATCACATCCGTGCTATTGCAGAAGAGCTTGCAGAAGAAAGGGGGAAAAAACCCAAAGCATCGGAAAAACACGACATGTGGGGTGGAGGGCTGCGGATGCATACCAAACCTTGGGTTAGAGCAAGGTAATATATTTTGTATATATTTAATTAATGGATAAATGACGTAAGGGAAGAGTTGTTCCGTTTAACCTACTACAGGTTTTTTTAAGTAACTTTCATTTTCTTCTTATATTTTAAATCACAGAATTGTATTTTACTTTTATTTATTTCTTTACTATTTCAGAGCTTGTCGTAGTCACTGGGAGAATATCAACCCTTCATCTGGACGTCCGTATTCTGCTTCTTATTCAAAACCTGGCAATTAACGAATCAAAGCTGAGTCATACAGGTGAAGCGACAATAAGGAGGGGCAGCGACAAAGAAATTGAAAGAAAGTTTCTCAAATTTTATGTTACACTATATGTATGCATGCTTAGTAATATATGAAAACTTAATCTTAGAAACACTTTATTAAAAGTTTATTTTTATATTAGTTATCACATAAATATTTTCTAATAGTGTGTGCGTGCATATGATGTAATAAGCAAATTTTTTGCTTTTGAAATACTCCAAATAAATGCTTTTTTATACATTGCTTTGTCGTGTATACAATTGTAACTAATATAAAAAAGATATAAACGTAAGCATAAAACGTTTGAATTAACAAAGTGCAACAAGAAATGTTTGTAAATAAGCTAGACCTGATACGAAGTCAATACTTTTATTTAACACTCCTACGAAAATTCGGGCCTAATAGGCCCCAGAGAAACTTGAAAGGTTATTAATATTAAGCTAATAATTTTGTATTTAAATGAAATTGCCATTAACTGACCCTATCCCTTTATATTTTAAGGAGCAATTATATTTTGACTTTTCAAACATTTGCGAAATAATATAAAAAAAATTAAAACATCCACTAAGGGTATTTTCGGGCCTATTAGGCCTCAGATAAAAAACACACATAAAAATGACTTTATTTACTGAATAATTCTTGAACAGGCCTGGGCAACCGAAAAAAGCAAATTATAATAAAAATATATTAATTTTACAACTTCTTTTCAAAAGATGGATATTTGGGATAATAACTCTACTCCAACAATAATTTTAGACGGTCCTGATTATTGCCTAGTTTGCCCACGCCTGTTTTAGACATTCTAGAAACTTAACAGAAGTATTTAGAATAATCTAGAATATTCTAGAAGAATCCACAAATCCTATATGTATAGGAGCTGAAATCTTCAAACCGTGTCAAAAATGTTATCTCTTGATGAAGCTGTACATTTACTGACAAAACCATCCGACGATGAAAGTGAACATGATAATGTCGAAGACTACTCTGAAAGTTGTGATGATGATCCTTTTGAAGCCGAAAATGATGAACAAATCGCGCCGTACCCTTCTGAAAGTGAAGAAAGTAATCAAGAAGATCTTACTACGATGCCAGTAAACGAACTTTTGTCCAAAGATAAGAATTTTAGTTATTCAACAACACCTTCAAGGATCAACAGGAGAACCGCAGCTCTCAATATATTCAATGGGATCCCAGGCATTACAAGGTAAGCTGCTTCAAGAGCCTCTACAACATTCGAAACATTCAAAATTTTCATTTCTGATAATATGATGGAACAGATCATTCACTCAACAAACACCGTCATGAAAGAACCAATTTTTGAAGAAGACCTCTGGAAATGGATCGCAGCTAATCTTTTCCTTGGAATATTATAGCAAATCCAAAAATGCATCGATAGACAAAATGTTTTCAACCGAATTCGGTTTGCCATTTTTGCGAAAACTGATTACACAAGACAAATTAAAAAAAATGTGCTCAAAAATCAGATTTGACATCCAGTCTCAAAGAAATAGAGAAATCAAAGATGCTGCCATCTCTGGAGTCTGGAATTTTTTCATTGAAAATTGCAAAAACAGTTTCAACCCAAGCGAATACCTGACAGTGGATGAATAACTATTTAACTTCAAAGGAAGAGTTGTCTTCAGAACATACATTCCGACAAAGCCAGGCAAATACGGAATAAAGATTTGGTGCCTAACAGATGCAAAGACAAGTTACCTCCTCAACGCTCAAATTTGTACTGGAAAGGTTGGAAATATGACAGAAACAAATCAAGGAGAAAGAATATTCAGAGAACTGAGTCAGCCATTTCTTGGAAAAGGAAGGACAATAACGACAGATAATTTCTTCACAACAATGACACTTGCCAAGTACCTACGAACAAAAAGAACAGGAATTGTTGGAACCATACGGAAATCAAGAACCTTCCTCCCTCCTGAAATAAATGCAAAATCTAGAGAGTTATCACCAAAGTTTTTCTACCATGACGACGTCACTCTTCTCAGGCACTCAGACAAACCAGGAAAATATGTGCTACTACTGAGGCATCAGCATGGTGAAGTAGAAGAGAATGGAGAGCCCGAAATCGTCAATCTTTACAATGCAACGAAGGCAGATGTCGACAATCTCGATCAACTGGTGAGATATTATACAACAAAGAGGCGATCAAAGCGATGGTCAGTCTGCATATTCTATAATATTCTAGATCTTGCTGCGTACAATGCTTTCGTTCTATACTCGACAAAACATCCAGAATTTCTTCGTCAGCATAAATCAAGAGGCAGAAGAGAATTTATACGGCAATTGGTGATTGAAATCAAAGAAATTTACTGCAAAGATAATAACAAAACAACCTCATGTGAATCGCCTGCAAAGAGTGCAAAAAGAGGACGATGCCATTTGTGCGGCAGATCAAAAGATAGACAGTCGAAAATTGTTTGCTCAAATTGTAAAAAAATGTTTGTCAGAGCCATTCTAAAGTTGTTTGTAATGAATGTTGCTAAATCACTGTGTTTCTATTGGAAAACTATATGGGGTCTGATAGGCCCCAAAATCACTTTAGTGGATGTAAATATTTTTTCGCAGGAGTGTTAAGGTTTAAACTTTAAACGACGAAAACAAGGAAATCAATAAGGGAGCCTGAAATATGTAACAAGAATCATATAAGCTGAAGATAGGTTTCCTTAACACATTTCTTTAAATTTGCTTATTTTGGATTCAAAGTTAAAGGTTCGTAACATTTGTTTGTTTGTGAATTTCGCGCAAAGTTACACGAGGACTATCTGTGCTAGCCGTCCCTAATTTAGCAGTGTAGGACTAGAGAAAAGGCACCTAGTCATCACCACCAACCGCCAACTCTTGAACTACTCTTTTACTAACGAATAGAGGGATCGACCGTCACCTAATAACGTCCCAACGGCTGAAAGGGTGAGCATGTTTAGGGCAACGAGGATGCGAATTACGACTCGCCTTAAGACGCTTGGCCATAGCGGGCCGGTTCTTAAGAACGGCATATCGGAACTATCTTTTGTTTTGTACTAGTCGTGCCCAAAAGGTCCTTTGTTTGATACCAGAGCAAATCAATTAAACCAGAAGAAGAGATATAATAGGATCTATAACATGTTACTTACACAGGCGGGTAATATTTTAAGATTTACTGAGGTGTACAAATTAATACAAACGTTAAGAAAAACGTGTAACTAACAACACACTAATTTATTTCTACTGTAGTCACAATACAACACCTGTTTTTTATTATCATTCTCGTGGTGTTTCTTTCATTTTCTCTGTGATCAGTTTTGTTATAATAGATCTTTTCTCTGCAACTATGGCTCGGCATGTTCAGATGGTTTAAGGTTTTCGACTCGTATTCTGAGGGGCGCGGGTTCGAATCCAGTTCGAAAATATTTAACTGATTCCATAAATTTCTTTTTTTTTATTTACGAATACAGTATAGTGTAGGACCAAGTTCCGGTAAAAATATGTCATGAAACACTGCGATTCTCATATTTTCATTCTTTTTCAACATTACGACTTTGTTCGTCATCAGTTCTTAATTAATGGTAAATTAATGAAGCGAAGTAGTTCGGCTGACAAAAATAATGATAAATGTAATTGTTCTAAAAATTTAATATGACGAGGAATGTCGTTATATGAATAAAATGAATGTGAAACATACTGTGATCTATTAAACTCCACTCAAAAAAAATCAGCAGACAGCATTATCAGGCTTTCCTATAAGAACGCTCAAAAAATAAAGATGAAGTTATAAGTGACATAAAAACCAAGATAAAACTGTCAAATTCTTTGCTTTTTACTCAGAAAGGCCATGTATATATAACCACTAATCTCCTAATAAGACTAACCACTTCCAAGTGAATCCACACGGGCTGGAGTAAAAAAATCACAGATCTTGTTTGTTTTGAAAGTATGGGTTATCTTTGCTCCACTCACCACCGGAATCGAAACCCGGTTTTTAGCGATGTATGTTCGCAGACACACCGTCATGCCACTGGAGGGCAATTACAGATCTGAAATGTTCGCAATACATTCTGAATTCTGTAAATATTAAAATTCATTACGTTTTGCTAATAAAATTTTATTATCATAAACGAATATGATTCACAACTCTACGATCATGTGCTTTTTTAATTAACCCTAAAAAATAAGTTTGGAGGCTATTTGTTAATGTTAAATTTCATTGCACTTGTTTTATTAAAATAAACGAAACGAAAGACTATCAGAGTGAAACTAACTTTGAAAACACTAATAATAGATCCCAACTAATTTCTATGCTGTTAACAGTTATCTGTTTGTTTATATGATTTTGTGTGCAGGTTGTAAGTCTTGTGATATTGTTTGCTATTCTAAGATGATTTTCAGTCTCAACTAATTGAAGAAAAGCGAAATCTCTACTGTCTCTACCAGCTGCTTTACAATCGGTTGTGATAGATAATATACGATTGTTCCTTACCAACTCTTTAACGTGTTCAAAAATGTGTGTATATATATATATATATATATATATATATATAACTTCTTCACTGAGGCGTCGAAAGTTCTATAGCCTAGGCAAGGTTATAACAAATCACAACTTAATTAAAGTAACAAAAAATAGCGAAGGTTCGAGTAACATGATGTTAACAACAGTAGTAAAGCCTAGAAAAACAGTTACGTAACGAAACTTATGCAATACACTTGTGCAAAGAAATTTAACGATTACGACAGAAAACACAAATTTCTATCTGTGCAACAAGTATGCACGCTGTGCTTTAATTAAAAAGAAATATTCTGTTTACTTCATAACCTTAGACCAATTTCCTTATTTCACTCAAGTTATTAAATACACTTCCACAGATACTTGTCAACTATACAGTTATTATCAGACCTGTCTGATACTTGCTTATAGATATATCACAAACTTGTAACACCAATGACTGCGTATATTTCAAAGTTTGTAAAATTCATTATACAGTTAATTAATGAAGTTTTAATCTCATAAGTGTACACATTTTACAGATCATTAACCACGTGTTTTTAATCAATTATATTTGATAGTGGATATTTTAAAATTTATTTCAAGCAATCAAAGACAATTAAAAAGCAACATATTATTATTAGTCTCACTAATTAATAACTTTTTGTGCAGATTGTAGGTTTCTTTATGTTGCTTGTCAAATTACCTTTATCATTCTCAGTACCTTCTCTATAAAGTAAAGGGAGGACTCTAAGCTGCAATACACTCCTTCATAACATGGGAGTACGTACAAGAGGTGTTCATTGTTGTGTTGAATTACTGAAGTGTTTAGAGCTTCAGTCTCCATTGTAGCTTACTAACAGTTTCCTTTTTCAAAACATAAATTCAACGCACGAACATTCTCTCAACAAGAGGCATCTCGATGGTAAGAATAGGTTGTAAAAAATCCGTGATTTATCTGATTTTGATGGAACGTACAGAGGATGTAGCATACGATGACGTTTGCAATTTATAGTTTCCAATAGGGACAGCATTTGATCAAATTATGAATAGTCATATAATCAGCAGAAACCCCACGTCTAATTATTACACTTTTTGTCTTATAACCAATGGACCTGCTAGGTAAGTCGACTTCTTCGCTTCTTATTGCAACTGTTTTTTTAGACTAGGATCAGAGACGTATTTAGGATTTTGGCGCCCCTAGGCACAAGGTTAGGTTGATACTTTTGCCCCCCCCCCCTTCGTGCCACAACTTGCACCAAGCATCACCATCACAACAACAGACAAACACAGTTGTTATCATTCAAAATCAACACAACGTTTATTTTCCAACACAATAAAAAATGAAACATCAAAATCAATTATCACTAAATATTATTCTGCGGCTGAATATACAGGCTTTCTCCTGGCCTTCTGTTCCGAAAACATGTTTATTGCATCGTCATAGTTTATTCTACAAACAATATCACTTTCAATGGCGAGGAGTGACAGGGCATTTAGTTTATCTTCTGCCATTCTTGATCTCAAGTAATTTTTCACACGTTTGAGAGACGAGAAAGATCTCTCTGATGTACAATTAGTTGCTGGAATGCACAGAAACATACGCATAGCAATTTCCGGGTTTTGATTTATAGTTTGAAGTCCTTTATCTCGCAGATTTCTGTATACTGCTAACGCAGAAGAGTCATCATTTTGCACTTTCATACTCACAAGATGTGCGCGGAAATGTAGACATTCATCTACGAAGCTCACTTCCAAATCATTGGGGTAGAGTTTCAACAGTGTTCCAGCTTGACTGATGACATCAGTGGGTTCAAGATTTGTTATCTTGAACAAATATCCAAACCTTGCGTGGATTTCTATATAAGCGGTTTGTCTTCGCTGTAGTTCTGAGCAAAGTCTGTCAATGATCACATTGAAAACATTTACTCTAAATGCCTCTCTGCATTCTTCCACTGCCTGGGTGTGACCATCTGAAAATTTTTGCTTCCTTTTTCGCTTAATTTCGTACGCCTTCATGCTGGACTTCAACATCGCCTTGTCTTCAAAATGATCGAACAGTTTTCATGCTCATTCAGCCGGACAGTAGCATTTTTCCAGTCATCAAAACCTTCGTCAGCCAGTTTGGATTTTTTTCCAAAATCAAATAAACGACAAGGAGCACAAAACAGTCTACCTTTGCTCTCTGAATAAACCAAATATGTCTGCTTACTTTTTTTCGCCATTTTACAGTTTTCTTTCAAACATGCCTTTGGTTACAGATCTGATTTTCTCCCCGTCCTTTTTCACAGAGTTCTTGAAATCCGAGTCATCGTTTTGAAGGATGGCATGTGTGGCAATATAATCTTTTGTGTAGTCATCTATTATCCACTCTGCTGGATCTGAACTTACTTTGTCTGAAAAACTTGCTGGATCGTTGACGTTTCAGGCACGCAACCGGCAGATCTTACTAGGCCTGCTGCTGGTGACGTCACTTGTTCAAGCTGCAGTTCGATATGTTCGGGTCGTTCAGATTGTTCAAAACTGTTACTGCTAGGCCCGTCATGTGTATTCCCTCCATTGCTGTTGGTTTGAACATCATGGCTGTTCTTGCCTTTGTTTAGCAAAAAAGGCCTCCATCGTCGGTGTCTTATTCAAAACATCACGTGTGTTTTCATTTTTTAACTTGGCTATCTTCCTATAAGCTGCTCCACTCAATTTTCGGCATATATTACTCATGACGATATCACTAGAATCCACTGATCGTATATTAAGTATTGACAGTGAATTTGTTACTTTCACATCTCAGATCATCAGGATCTGAGTCATTTTCGTGGGATCGAGCTATTTATGGCAGCTGCGCGAACCTCACAGAGATCCGTGAGCCGTTTGACCCCCAGTGACCCTCGCCCTCACAAGAATTGTGCTTCTTGTGGAGGTTTGGACACTGACAACACGATATAACTTACAGTAAGATATTGGGTGACGGAGGAATAAGTAAAAGCATAACGAACTCTACATTTTGACACCAATATCGCTTACCACGTTATTATCTATATTGTCGATTATATTGTAAATATGTTGGTGAACCATATATTCGTCCGGCAGATAATGAGTTTTATGGTAGTTGGTGAAACAATTATCGACTTGCAACCATAAGTCCATAACAAAATATACACGAAAAAGGGGAGCTTCTGCACTACTGATTTATGTTACTGCCGATGTATCCATGTTAACGGGTGCTGGGCTATTGACAATCAAATTATAAATTCTAACACACTTTACTATTTCAAATTCTATACTACCAGTAACAAATACCTGTATCGCCCAAAACTATCCAGACCCCGTGCGGTACAACCGCGTCCCCTGAGAGTCAACTTCATTGATAAAGCGCGGTCAGCAGCCTGCAAAAACGATTATGCGTGACACCTGCAGCCGATTCCGCCGACGCTCACCTGCTCCAGTGACTGTGCGCCTTTCTGTTCTGGTATTCTGGAGTCTGCCACTACCCCTTCTTTATTCTAACAAATGCCTATAATTGCTAGGGAATTTGAAGGAACTATTCTGTAAGGACTACATTGGAATCTAGACAAGCGCATATTCAATCAATCAATTAAAAATAATCAATTAAGCTAAACTGTGAATGATGAGGAAGAATATTTCAAAATATATTTTTCCAGATAATAGCCTGAAGAAACCGAAAATCCGAATTTTCGTATACGCAATTTCACAAAACAAAATACGTTATTAGGCCATGATAAAATATTTTTTGTGTAGGCGTAGCACACTGAGTAGCAGGTAATTCATTGTTTGGTGTGTCAACATGAGTAAAAAACATGTTGGGGTTTTTGAAAAACACAAATAAATAACTGAGGTGAGGGCGGATGGGTTGATGATGTGGGAGGGGGGCGAAGCGTGTTAGGTGGGACTCAGGGAGGGAAGGTTAGAAATCTTTTAAACTTGAAGCGACCGACCCGACGGTGTGGTGGAATAGTGAGTGTGTGTGTGTGTGGGGGGGTCCAAATTCAAGAGATTATTGGGGCGGCATAAATGGCAGGGGGAATTAATAACCAGGGACTACATTTTAAAATGGTGTCCATTCTTTTTCTTCTTTTTTTTTGGTCAAAATTTGCCGCCCCCTAAAATCTGCCGCCCCAGGCACGTGCCTATGCGTTAATACATCCCTGACTAGGATCCAAGAAATCTTTAATAAATAACACCAAGTCTTTCTGACCATGACTGGAACTTTGCTACCCTTTGGCATGTCATCAGCGATGACCATTGTTCACTGAGTAACGATTCGACGTGTTCACCTAGTAAAACCGTCGTGGATGCGACCATGATGGAAATTTGTGAACCCTTGTTATGTTTGTTATAACAAAATTTGTTCACGACAAACTTCGCCTCCCAGTGACACACAGGTATGTCTGAGAACTCACACCGCTAGAATTCGGGTTTCGATGCCCGTGATGTGCGGAGCATAGATAACACATTATACAGCTTTGTACTTAATTCCAAAAAAATCAAACAATAAACTCTAGCAATTAAAACTATTACATTATGATAAATGCAAACCAAAGTATGACAGACAAACATGAGTTTTATTGGAGTAAACGCGTAAACCAATTATCAACAGTTTAAAGAAATGTTTGACAACTTTTACACAATTCTTCTGATTTGTTATGATAATACAGCCCTTATAGGCAGTCAAAAAATGCACATACAGTGGGAAAAACATTACTTCTTAGACGAACATTTTGCTCTGCTATATCAAAACATTCTTCAAGATGTTTAAGCACAATCAAGAGGCTTTCGTTTCATACCACTTGTCTACTTAAATATTTAAAATACTCTTTTTAAAACAGCTGAGATGGTTTTTAGAAGGTTTTATGAAATTTGTTATATGAAATATCAATCAAGTTGACAACTACAGTATTGTACTAAATGAAAACTGCAAACTTAAAATAAAATGTTTCAGAAACCCAAAAGTCATAGTTAGTCTTAGTTGAATAACATTAAATTACAATAGCTGCAACTGTAATACGTTCAAAGTTAATCCATTTTAATTTATGGACAGGGTGGACGTGACTTACCAATGAAACGACACAAGGCCTACTTTAAATTTCTTTTTCTAACAAAGCCACGTTATATCAAATTTTGGCATTTTAAAATTAGGTGCACAGTGGTTTAGAATGCTAGAAGGGCTTCCACTTTTTAAATTGTACCAAAAATGAACCTAAATTAGGAAATTACTCAAGAAAAACGCAGGAGAATGCAAATAATTCAATCTAGAACCCAATACCTTCTAGGACCTCAAAGCGAGCCCCGCACGATGTCTAAATTGGATGCGTGATTGGGTATACATTTAGCGACATCACTCAACAAAGGGTCAACAATCAATCCTCTCTATTTAATCACATGAGATACTACTCCACGCGGTAGTATTTAAATACCATCTAACACGAACTTTCTGTCCATACTTTGCAGAAGAAGTGTGAAAATTAAATTTCAACAACTGGGATACACGAGGAAATATCTTGAAACATTTAAGTTATGGGATCAGCTCAAAATAAGAGAGTAAGTAACCATTATATCATATAATTATTGTATGTTCATTGCAAGATTTTTTATCCATTTTATAAGAAATAATTGTTGTCACAACTTATTATTTGAATAGAAGTATACAAACTTAATTATACATTTAGTATTCAGCATATTTCAGCATTAGGTGCTAGAATTTAAATGTTGTCACAGTTGCAACATATAATAGAGAAACACATTTCATAACACCTTTAAAGTTTTCATTGTAACGCTAATATATCAGTTCAGTGAATTTTTCAGTTACATTAGTGTAGGTGTAAATAATATTTTAATTTTTGCTTTCAGTATTTAACAAATTGTGAAATTTAGCAGATTTGCAAATACTTTGGAAAAATTCATAATAATAACGAAATATTGACGCACAAGTACTAAGTACAAGAGATACAGTTTGAGAAACATTATTATATACTTTCTCCTCTCTGGTTAATGATTCCAGAATTAAGTGAGAAGTCAGTTACTGCTTGATGGAATTACTGTTTACAAGAGAAAATGGTCTTACAGTGGAAAATAGGTTTAGAGAAGTCTTTATTTAGGTGATTTTCGAAACTCTTTGCAGTATTTTTGCAGTACTGTCATAACGTCAGTGAAATATACTAAGCCAATAATTATGGTTAGAATTATACACTCTGTAACCTACAACACAATGTGACACATGAATTTTCAAGACAAAAAAGAAAATGCTTGCTACTATTAATTTGGGTTTTGTTTGTTCTTGAAATAGAACACTTTCAGGGACCCTGTAGAAAAATGTGATATATGTATGTGTGTAATAAGCTTAAATACTTTTCAAAGAGCAGTTAGTTACTGCTTGATAAAATTATTTTTCAAAGTGTAAAATAGATTTTTGTTCGTTTTTTTTAATTTCGCGCAAAGCCACACGAGGACTATCTGCGCTAGTCGTCCCTAATTTAGCAGTGTAGAACTAAAGGGAAGGCAGCTAGTCATCACCACCTACCGCCAACTCTTGAGCTACTCTTTTACAAACAAATGGTGGGATTCACCGTAACATTATAACGCTCCCACGGCTGAAAGGGTAAACATGTTTGGCGCTACAAGGATTCGAACCCGCGAAACTAAGTTTACGAGTTGAACGTCTTAACCCACCTGGTCATATCGGGCCATAAAAGAGGTTCAGAGAGTTTTATGTTATATTTTGACTTTTTTGCAGTATTTGAATATTGCTAATATTTATTCTTCGTAAATTTAAATATTGTTAAAGAATAGCTAGAGTTTATAACAAAATCTTGTGTTTACTTTTTCACTGTGTCTCATAGCTGACTGTTCATGTTTTTGAATTTTTCCTTTAACTCGGAATTATTTATAAATTACCCTATTATCATTTTTTAAAATCTAAACAATAATTTTTTTAGTTTAGCTGAAAAATTTCAGACAAGTCCTAAAACCTTTACAACAGTTGTTGCCCACCTGTGGCAAAGCGGTTTGTTTGCGGACCTACAACGCTGAAATCCATGTTTAGATATCCTGGGTGGGCAGAGCACATACAGCCCATTGTGCAGCTTTGTGCTTAATTTCAAACAACGCAACAATTGTTGGAACTTAACATTAAGTTACCTTGTTTAATTTTGCACTGTTTGATCTGTTTAATGAGCCATTTGATTTCATACATTTAAACATTATATTTGTGTCCGATATTAAACCCCATTTAATACTGTGTAAGCCCTCAGATATGCCACTGATGTACTGGAGAACTAATAAACATAATTTTTTAAATACTGAATTTTCCAGTTTTAATATCACAAGAAAATTGTATTTCGTTTCTTTTAAGTTAATCACAAAGCTACACAATGGACCATCTGTATTTTGCCCACACGGGTATTAAAACACAATTTATAACGAATAAGTCCCGAGACATGCCGCTGTACTTTTGTAGGTATTATATGAGAAAGTTATTTAAACACAATAATAACTTTAGGCTTCTCGCTATTGTAATGAAAATTAGTTAAAGATAACACACAACAAAGCCAAAAGTAGGTGGACAGCCGACCATCACACCCACATATGCTTGTTGAACATCTCATTCCAAACCATGGCCATTAATACAGAGTAGGTTCCCCCTTTGCTGCTATAACAGCCTCCACTCTTCTTGTAAGGCTTTTCACTAAATTTTGGAACATGGCTGCGGAGTTTCGCTCCTATTCAGCCACACGAGCTTAAGTGAGGCCGGCCGAGAAGGCCTGGCTCGCAGTCAGCGTTCCAATTCATCCCAAATGTGTTCGATGGGGTTGAGGTCAGGGCTCTGTGGAGACCAGTCAAGTTCTTCCACACCAACCTCGGCAAACCATGTCTTTATAGACCTCACTTTCTGTATGGGGCATTATCATGCTGAAACAAAAAGGATCTTCCTCAAATGGTTGCCACAAAGTTTGAAGCACACAATTCTCTAAATGTCATTGTATGTTGTAGCGGTACGATTTTCCTTCACTGGAACTAAGGAGCCTAGCCCAAATAATAAAAAACAGCCCCAGACCATCATTTCTTAACCACAAAACTTACAGTTTGTTCTATGCGTTCTCCAAGCATCTGCCAAACCCAGATTCGTCCGTCAGATTTCCAAATAGTGAATTAAGTGTGATTTATCGCTCCAGAGTTCAATGGCGGTGTGCTTTACACCACTTCAACCAGCGCTTGGCATTGAGCATGGTGATCTTAGGCTTGTGTGCTGCTGCTCGGCCATGAAAACCCATTTCGTGAACCTCCCGACGAACAGTTATTGTGCTGACGTTGCTTTCAGAAGCAGTTGAAAATTTGGTAATGAGTGTTGCAACTGTGGACAGATGATTTTACGAGCTTCAATACTCGGCAGTCCCGTTCTGTGATCTTGTGTGGCCTACCGCTTCGTGGCTGAGCTGTTGTTGCACCTAAACGTTTCCACCTCACAATAACAGCACTCACAATTGACCGAGGCAGCTCTAGCAGGGCAGAAATTTAACGAACTGACTTGTTGGAGAGGTGGCATCCTATACATTGCCACATTGAAAGTCACTGAGCTCTTTAGTATGACCTATTCTAGTGCGAATGTTTATACATGGAGATTGCATGGCTGTATTCTTGATTTTATGCACCTGTTAGCAATGGGCGTGGCAGAAATAGCCAAACCCACTAATTACCAGGGGTGCCCACGTAATTTTAGCCATCAGTCAGGGGTACAAAAACCTATGAATCTGTAAATTCTAATCTCTATGTATTTGTTTTATTTTAGCATGTTTCAAGTTACAGTGGCATATTAAATTAATTAGTTTATTTTTAGTTCTGATCTAACTAATATATTGTTTGCTTTTATCACAAACTAAAATCTTGTTTTTTCGAAAGATTTTAAACTGAATTTCAACTTAGTGAAAAAACTCGTTTTTTTCTGTTGATAAAGCAGAGATTACTGCAATGTTTGGATGAGGGAGTGGTCATAGGTGATGGAGGATTTGTTTTTGCTTTGGAGAAACGAGGTTATGTGAAAGCAGGAACTTGGACACCGGAAGCATGTGTCGAGAATCCAGATGCTGGTAAGAAAATGTTGGGGTATACACACACACACACACACACACACATATATATAAAGTAACAATTTGATCTTTTAAACTTTAAAGCTTATGAAAAATTAATTTTACCAATTTTTTCAGAGTATACTTACTTTTTTTTTTCAAAACTGACAATGAATTGCATTCGTAGTCAATAAACGTTTAGTTATCCTAACTTTATTTGCATTATAGTGACTATTAAAGATTGTGCTTTGCTTGTCTTTGCTTGTAAGTTTTTGTCTTTTAGTTGTGTTTTTATTTCTTTAGTACGTCAACTTCATAAAGAATTTCTCAGAGCTGGTTCAGATGTAATGCAAACTTTTACATTTTATGCCAATGATGATAAACTGGCAAATAGGGGAAATGAAGCTGGAAAAACATTTACAGTAAGTGTGTGGGTCATGACTTATGTATTTGGTGATAAAATTTATAGTAAATGTGGATCTTGACTTACGTATTTGGCGAGAAAACTTACAGCAAGTATGAATGATGGCTTATGTATCTGGTGCTTTCAAATTTATTACTTAGTTTACTTTACCAGCTTTACAGTCCTAAGTAACTGCGGATGTTAACTTGTTTTGTTCTCGTTCACTTGAGAGAGAAATTTTCTATTTTTTATAATTTATTTATAAATATTATATCCATATCTAAATACTTTATATTTTCTTTATTTTATAAGAGTAGAGTTCTTATTATCCTTGAGTGGATAGTTGTTTTTTCCCTGTTTTAGAAGGGTGTGGTCGTCTACATTTTAATTATAATTTACCACTAAAGTTTCAAGTAATGACCCTCCATAAAGACTTCTTGTATGTGAGACAGCTTGTCCTGACAAAAGTTGTTAGCAATGAATAATAAATATGTGTACTAAGGTTACTTTAGGGTTATCGTTGCATTGACATAATTTACTGTAAGTGTTTATTAAAATTAAATAACTCAGCAATTTGGGGAAAAATACGGGAAAGAAAAACTATTAATAACTCTATTCTGGTACGACTTCTTAGGGGCATGAAATAAACAATGAAGCGTGTAAACTAGCTCGAGAGGTAGCAGAAGAAGGTGACTGTCTTGTTGCTGGTGGATTTTCACAACATCCAAATTACCAACCAGGTACAAACAAAGAGAAAGTGCAAGAAGACTTTAGAAAACAGGTCGACGTCTTCGTCGAAAACGGGGTGGATTTTCTCATTTGTGAGGTATAATATTGTACAGTTATTCACTACTGTATTTCTTACTGAACTGTTTTGTAAATAGGAAGAATATTATTAAATATATTTTATTCACTATCTGCTATTAGGTCGAATAAGTTGCTACAACTAATTTATGAATTGTAGATAATACCAAATAACATGTAAGTGTAGTTTTAATTTCATTATATCTACTGTATTTTATTACTTCAGACGGCACTCTTGAACCCAAGTGCAGAAAAACTTCGTCCTGTTAGTTGATATGTTTGATTCCACGTGAACCAAATAAAGGCAGTTTATTACGTGAAAGACCAGGCATGGCCAAGCGTTCGACTCGTAATCCGAGGGTCACGGTTCAAATCCCGGTTGCATCAATCATGCCCGTCCATTCAGCCGTGGGGGGCTATAATGTCACGGTCAATCCCACTATTCGTTAGTAAAACAGTAGTTAAAGAGTTGGTGATAGGTGGTGATGACTAGAAGCTGTCTTGCTTCTAGTCTTACTCTGCTAAATTAGGGACGGCTAACGCAGATAGTTCTTGAGTACCTTTGCGCGAAATTCAAAACAAACAAACAAATTATTAAGTGAAGACTAGATTAGTTAAAGTGGTAAATCTATTTTTAAATTTCCTAAAAAAAATTTTCTCGCAGTATTTTCAACATGTTGAAGAGATAATATGGGCTATTGAAGTCTGCAAAGAGACAAAGTTACCTGTGGCAGCCAACATGTGTATTGGTCCCGAGGGTGACGTAAACCACATATCGTGTGGAGAGTGTGCAGTAAAGATGGTTAAAGCAGGTATTTGTCTGTTATATGTTTACTTACTCTTGTAACGTTGGATTGAACATTAAGTTTTTCTCCACTTTACTTGTTAAGTTTCTATTCCATAATTCAAAGTTTTATTATATTAAAGAATGGTTGAAGTATTTAGTTGTGATTTGAAGAGGTTAAACGCTTTGTAGATCTTGTTAAGGCTGATTTTGTTTAGTATGATGTAATAGTGTATTTTGAACAGCCTGAAGTTGTTATTCTTATCAAACATAGCCATGCTCTTTTCATAAGAAAGGTACACGTTTTAATATATTTAATATCATAGACTAATAAGTTTTAATTCCAACAAAACCAGAAATGTATAATTGATTTCTCATCATGATCTTTTATCTCGTGAAGGTGCTGATGTAGTAGGTGTGAATTGCCGTTTTGGCCCATTTGAATCTTTGAAAGCTATGAAACTTATGAAGAAAGCTCTGGATGTTGAAGGACTTAAAGCTCACCTTATGTGTCAGCCTTCAGTGTTTCATGTGCCTGATGCAGGAAGAGGGGGCTATAGTGATCTTCCAGAGTTTCCATTTGGTAATTCGATTTGTTGTATTTTTCTAGGAATTGGTCTCAGTGGTTGTTTCGTCATACATGAATTGTATATGTCTACACTTTACTGTATCAACACTCATTTAACAAATGAACTATCTGCCCTCAAAAATATTATAATATATTCATCCAAATAGTCGTTCATATATCTTTACTGTGTTGGTTCTAGGTTGTAAGCACAAACTTCAGTCAATGACGTGAGATGTGTTGACAACCATTGCATGGTATAATGAATCTAACCCTGGAATTACTGCTAAAAATGGTTACTTTGGGTTATCTCACCATGATTATAACCCGTCTAGCATTCACCTGGATAGTAAATCATCCATATTTCCAAAGCAACAAAACGACTACATTTCTTGTTGAACAGGTTATTATCTGAGCTAATACTGTCTCTTTCTGGAAAGAAGACAAGTAATTTCATGTATGATTTCTCTGAACTATTTATTCTATTATTTTATTACAGTTCGTTAAATTAAGTTAAAACCACTATCTGCAGCAGTAGCATCATTTGGAGCACTTCAAAAATCATAAGATCCATTAGGGTTCTCACCACTTTTGTGTATACCAGAAACTCAAACTCTCACCTTTGTGTCTTCTTCAAAATATTATGCTTCACCCAGTATGACAGAGTTAGGTTAACCAATGAATTATACAGTGAATCATCAAGCCAATGACCAGATATATATTGACAACCATTGCTTTTGGCCATGGTGTAATGAACTCAACCCTGTAATTACTGCTAAAAATGGATACTTCGAATTAGCTCATCATGACTGTAACCCCACTAGTATTCAACTGGATGATAAATCATCCACAGTATCCAAAACTCATTGCTGATCATTATGAATCTCCTGATCAAGAGACCATTATAGATTGTCTTTGATACCTCGTTGTTGGACGAAATGGTTATTTTCTGTGTTAGCTTTCATGTGCTACGCTGTAGGCTGAAACAAGTTACCCTAGGTCTGCCTTCCTTCCTGTTCAGAATCATATAAGGTACTCCTATGAGGTCTGTTCAAAAAATACGCGGACTGACGTCATAAAACAAAATGTACTTATTTTGAAGTTACAGGTCTGAAACCCCTTCAAGGTACTCTCCTCCCCAACCCACACACTTATCACAACGGTGTTTTCACTTATTGAAACAGTCCTGGTATGCTTCTTTTGTAATGTCCTCTAGCTCCTTCGTCGCATTTGCCTTAATCTCGGAAATCGTCTCAAATCTTCTTCCTTTCAAGGGTCTTTTGAGTTTGGGGAACAAGAAAAAATCGAAAAGAGCAAGGTCAGGTGAATAGGGGATGGGGAAGAACAATGATCGAGTGTTTGGCTAAAAACTCACAAGTTCTGAGGGCTGAATGGGCTGGAGCGTTGTCGTGATGGAAAAACCAGTCGCCACTCCTCCACAATTCTGGCCTTTTGCGACGGATGGCGTCCCTCAGACGTTTCAGAACTTCAATGTAGTAAGTCTGGTTTACTGTGGAGCCTTCGGGGAGGAACTCGTGGTGAAAAACACCCTTAGCATCGAAGAAAACTGTCAGCATCACCTTGACCTTGGATCGAACTTGGCAAGCTTTTTTGGGTCTGGGGGATGTTTAACCCATCCACTGGGACGATTGGATCTTCGTTTCAACGTCATAACCATAAACCCATGATTCATCACCTGTTATGATCCTTAACAAGAAGTTTTCATCATCTTCTGAACGATCAAGCAGTTCCTGACAAACCTGGACGCGATGGGCTTTTTGTTCGTCCGTCATCAGGCGTGGCACAAATTTCGCAGCAACGCGGTGCATCTTCAATTTTTCGGTCAAAATCTCATAACAAGATCCAACTGATATCCCACACTCTTCAGCAAGCTCCCTGATAGTTAGACGTCGATTTGCCCGCACCAGTGTGTTGATTTTGTCGACGTGTGGGTCGTCAGTTGACGTGGAAGGACGTCCAGGACGCTCATCATCTTCAATGGACGGTCGACCATCCTTAAAACGTTCATGCCACTTGAAAACAAGTTACCCTAGATTTGCCTTCATTCCTGTTCCGAATCATATACTGGTTATTCCTATTCTGTTTCCTAACAAGTCCATTAGCTAAGCAGTTACTTTGCTCATCCAGTCCTGTAGGATACTCAAGCAGAGACATGAGCATTTGCTGAGGTGTGTGTCATATATAAATCTTCTGTGGAAAACATTAATAGCCTTACGTAATCAGTAAAACAAGTGTAGTTCATCAATGTGCTGGAACTTCTGGATAAAGAACTTAAAGCCTTTTACTTGGGTCTTGACCAACATGCTGGAGGCAGCTGGGTAGCACCACTCATTGGCAAAATTGGTACTACATCTATTGTTCTAGGTTTATTCCTCTTCAACGGCTAGTTCTGAGAAACTACATAAAACCTTGTCATGACAGATACAGATTTTGAAATCATAGATATCTTTAACTTCCAAGTACCGTTCAACAAATTTATTAGGCAGTCTTTTAATAGACTTGGAATCAGCACAATTTAGCATGATTTTTCTCTGGATCAACGGAGAAACACAATTTCCAATCGTCCTTTTACTACTTGCCCAGATGGTCATCAGAATTGAGAGCAAAATCATCTAATTTCAAGAAGTAACATCAAGCAACGTTTTCCTGAGTCCATCTCATGTAAGCGGTAATCCCTCTGAAATATTTCAGGAATTGGTGTAAGTCTTCTTGAACATTGTGGTGTGATCAATTTGATTTCACTCACAAGTTTCTCCCTTACTGGATGCAAGGTGAAAATGTTTTTCATACAACAACACACCTGGGATGGCCCGTCATCTTAATGTTGCAAGATACATTTTGGTCCTGGAGAACAAAGTGAATGATATCTGTAAAATAGAACATGAACACAACACCGACAAAAGCGAGAAAAAATAATGGCTTTCTGTGAAACCGAGTTTATGCCAAAACTGCAAATAAATATTTTAAAAGAAGACAAATCCCTATATATTTAGAAGCAGATATGAAAATAGGATGTGTATGCATGTCATACCATTACTATTTTTCATTCTACTATCTAGCTACACCTGTTTAACTTCTGTCAGTTGAAAATATTCCTAATGCATTACATTATTAATTTACTGTAGTATAATTCAATTTGTTTAGTAATTTTAAAATATTTTACAAAAAATTTAATGCAATATAATATGAGGTTTAATTATTAAAATCAGCTTGCCACTGACTCCAATGAGCACCTTTTACAAATGACACAAATTATTTGCTCTTGGATTCCATATTTAGCAATGGAACCAAGGACTTGTTCAAGATGGGACGTACACCGTTTTGCTAGGGAAGCCTATGACCTTGGAGTCCGTTACATTGGTGGATGTTGTGGTTTTGAACCGTATCACATCCGTGCTATTGCAGAAGAGCTTGCAGAAGAAAGGGGGAAAAAACCCAAAGCATCGGAAAAACACGACATGTGGGGTGGAGGGCTGCGGATGCATACCAAACCTTGGGTTAGAGCAAGGTAATATATTTTGTATATATTTAATTAATGGATAAATGACGTAAGGGAAGAGTTGTTCCGTTTAACCTACTACAGGTTTTTTTAAGTGACTTTCATTTTCTTCTTATATTTTAAATCACAGAATTGTATTTTACTTTTATTTATTTCTTTACTATTTCAGAGCTTGTCGTAGTTACTGGGAAAAGATCAACCCTTCTTCTGGACGTCTGTATTCTGCTTCTTATTCAAAACCCGACAATTAATGAATGACAGCTCAATCAAAAAATATTGAAGCAACTTGAAGAATACAACGAGGAAAAAATTTAAATATTACATTTAGTACAATTTTTAAGTGCATATTAAATGTCAAAATTTGTAAAAAAACAACAACTGTAAGAATAGTTAGCAATGTATAAAATACTACTGTTAAAAATTATTTCTATTTATTTTATATAGAAACAACTGCATGGTAATGTATGAGTAGCGTATAATCTGTCAGAAATGAAGGGGCAAGTACTACCACCCTGCCCCCCAGTGGCTCAGCGATATGTCTGCGGACTTACACACTAAAATCCGGGTTTCGATACCCGTGGTGGGCAGAGCACAGATAGCCCATTGTGTAGCTTTGTGCTTAATTCAAAACAACAACTACCACCCTACCCATAGTATACCCTAACCCATTTCTCGGCGCTCCTTAGGAAAAAATGGCCTTGCACGTTAAGGCGTGTACTTCGTAATCTGAGGGTCGCAGGTTCGCGCCCGAGTCGCGCCAAACATGCTCGTCCTCCCAGCCGTGGGGGCATTATAATGTTACGGTCAATCCCACTATTCGTTGGTAAAAGAGTAGCCCAAGAGTTGGCGGTGGGTGGTGATGACTAGCTGCCTTCCCTCTAGTCTTACACTGCTAAATTAGGGACGGCTAGCACAGATAGCCCTCGAGTAGCTTTGTGCAAAATTTCAAAACAAACATACAAACCTTAGGAAAAAAAACACTTAACAGTTAGGTTCAAACAACTTAATACTTAATAAAAATTTATGTCTTAACAACTTAGTAGCCGTTGAAGAATAATACATTTAAATTCAAAGTAAAAAACACATTTTAATTTCATTTTTAAATTACCACAATTACTAATGCATTTTTTAGTTTTTTGTGGATATCACACAGATATGCTAATTTTAACGAAAATTAATCAGTATCCAAGAAGTTTTTAGCACATTCGTGTTCCTTTCTTTGAGATAAGAGTGGAGTTCCTGTCGTAATTCGAGCACAAGGGACAGTGCATTCCCACGGGAGAGCCATCATGAGCTACAGTAGTACAAAAAAGATGCGTCCTCAGATTCCATATCCTCACACAGTTTTTAAAACTTCGCCATCTGTAGCCGAGTTTTCATAAAATTCACCACTTTCAACACACTTTCCTGGACTAGGTTTAGTGGAGGACTCAGATGCTTTAACGCAAGGGCTTCCCTGTGGTTATGTAGTGGATCCATTGTGCATCACGAGAATTGCTTGCAATCCTTCATAACAGCAGAACATCAAGTGACCAACATCAGTACAGACACCAACGCACTTAGTCCAATCTAAATTGTTTTCACTCGTAAAAGAGTCAATGATCTCTAACAAGTTTTGAGCTTTTGAAAATCTTTTACAAAAGAGAAGGTCTCTCACAATTTTGTCACCATCCACAAACCGTGCATAGAATATCAAACGAATATCCTAGTTACTATCCGTCGCCATATCTAGCTGTAACCCGAATTTCTTCTATTTATTTATTTTCAATTTGTTGATCGTTGAGGTCTCCAGTCATGTATTGGAGTCCACGACTGATAGTTTTGCTGGATAAAGGCATCTTTGAAAGCAGTCTTTCCACAGATTAACCAATCATAATGTTTACCATATCCATTGCGACCGGTAAAATTACTTCCTCTACGATGGTATGAAACTTTTTACATTTCACGACTCTATATGTCACCTTGTGATATACTAGCAAATCATTGCTTGGTATCGATGCTTGTTTCAAAAATGTACCTCTTTGCTCGTTCAATTATTTTAACTTTCTGGTAAAATAATCACGAGATTTATTAGCCATGTTAGGACGACTGATCTCCAAGTGGCGTTTTTGTTTACTTGGAATCATGCATTCTGGAGCCAAAACATTTAGACATAATACGTACTCTGGACACTCTTTATGATTGACATCTATCGAAGTAAAACCATAATCTAGATAACTATCGTCATATTTCCAATATTTCTGTTCCTTCACAACTTTAGCGCTGGTCTGTGGCTCGCCCTTCTTTTCTTCACTCCCACACTTCTTGTTATTGTTCAAATTTTTTTTTCCGTTTTTATGCTCAAGGACTAAAAATCAACAAAATAATTCACTGAACTTCATAGACACTTGATCACAACACCCTTCACTTATTTCAATCACTGATGGACCCGAACGGTCGACAGTTATTTATATACAAAATCTAAGAAACGAGAAAGTTTAAGAAGTTACTGGCGTCGCCAAAAATACAAGAAAACAAAAACATACGTCAAAGGTCATAGAAAGGAATGTAACGTGATCTAATGTTAAAACTGTGAACTACCTTGAGGTAGTGGTTCGTGCGGTGTCCGACAGATGTTAATATTGCTGTGTTTCTCTTGAAAATTTTAAATATCCGGGGGCGCACAGTTTAGGAAGCACTGCCCTAACCTCATATTTCAGAGCTAATTGAAATAAATATTGTGAAATCAAGCCTGACCAACAAAGCGAAAAAGAAATTTAAAATCTAGTCAGTCAAACTTTGGTAGATTCCTTTCTAAGCTCATAAAAATTAAGTAAGCAAAGATGAAATGAAATTTTGGCGAATTCAGAAAATAAGTTTTGGTAAAATATCTTTTAGATTAACAGCTTATAATATACAGAAAACCCAATGTGTTCTGGTAACACTGGATTCCAACAATAGCTTACATACCATGTTGTTTACTAACAAAAGTATAATCTGATATTGTTGTTAGTCTGGGTACTCAAATAAAATAAAACTGGGTAGTAGTTAATAAAACAATGTGAAATACGGGGTGACTCTCGTAAGATTTTAAGATTACAAAGACGGAAAGATCATGAGAAGTAGAAGTGATCGTATGTAGGATGCTCAGAATTGAACTTGAAATAGTAATCTATGTATGTTAGATTTCTACTTCTCTTGTTATCGGTATCAATTTGTCTTTTCTTTGCCAATCTATCAAAGAACTGAGGTTTATTATTTTGTTCATTATCCCAATGAAAGGTTACGAGAACAGAAATATCATAATACTTTGTAAACCACATGGAATTACAAAAATATAACTTTAAATACTGATCTATAGAATTTTGTAACTAGATTTCAATTAAAGTATGTTTATTATCAAGGTCAACTTCAGTTATGAATTGCACAGACGGTTACAAGTTGTTCACAGAAAACTTTGGTTTCAAACCGCGAAAATGTCTACGTATTGTAAACTTTAAAAAGGTTTCAAAGGAGATGTGGTAATGGATTTACTATATCCTTCAATGAGAGACCAGGTTGGCCATTTGGTAGATTTTAAAATTCGTTTTTTTCCGAATTAAACACCACAATAAACATATTTCTAAACGAATTGACTATAAAAGTAGATTTAGATAAAACTATAACTATTTTTCTTACTGAAAGTTAAGTTGTATCAATCTCGATTGTAGGTATGAGTAATCTCGACAACATCTTTGGTGTAGAGCAGTGGTTCCCAAACTGGAGGTAGATTACCCCTTGGGGGTAATTTAACAATTTATCGGGGGTAATGGAGGGGTGACAGAAAAAACGTTAAAATTCTGAAAATCAAGAAAACATTGAGTTAGCTGGTATTAGGATTAATGTTAACTTAGTCTTGGTATGTAAAGTTGTAAATTGAACCTATTTTAAGTATGTAATAAAGTTAAACCAAATAACAATAAACATCAAAAACTAATATACAGTAGTAGAAAAGAAAAAATATGTATCTAAGTGTGTGGTAACCTAAAAATATTTTGACAAGTATGCTTCAGAACACAAGTCACTCAGTAACCTTGATTACTCATCGACGTGTCCAATACGTGTCACTCACTGCCTGAGGTTGCCTCTATTTCACACTCAGTTTCTAAGTGAGCATCAGCCGAGGTAGACAAAACCTGGTATGTATGTGTACTGCCCTGTGCAGTATAGTTAGTACTATTTTACCTACTATTACATCATTCCTATGCTGAATAAGCTCTTTTAATGCTATCTAGAATGCCATGAAAAAATAAATAATAAGTTCACATTGTTCACACTTTTTTATGCAGTTTTTCTTTTTCTGCAGATTAAACAATAAAATGTCTAAAAAGCGCACATACTCTGACGCCTTTCTTCGCTATGGCTTTGTGGATTTACGCTCTGGTGGAGAGGATCGGCCACAATGTGTAGTATGTCACAAAGTGTTGACAAATGAAAGCCTCAAGCCATCAAAACTCTCAGCTCACCTCCAGAAGTGCCATCCAAATCTTCAAAATGAGGATCAGGCTTATTTTCAGCGCCGGACTATAGCACTGAAGAATATCCAGTTCGGTTCATCTGGAATTCAAGCCCAAAAGCTTCAAGCTCCGGTCGAAGCATCTTACTTTGTTGCATATAAAGTTGACAAACAACAAAAATGCCACACCATTGCAGAGAATCTGATTATGTCTTGTGCATACGAGATGGTAAGCAAGGTATGTGGGGAGGATCAAGCGAAGAAACTGAGTGTCATATCTCTATCAAACAACACAATCCGCCGACGAGTCGATGACATGGCATCAGATATTCTGTCCCAAGTTACAACAGAGATCAAGGAAAACTCATATAGCAAATTCTCCTTGCAATTTGATGAATCGTGTGACGTAGCCAGTTGTGCTGTTCTCCTTGGGTTTGTTCGTTACGTCCACCAGGACAAGATCAAAGAAGAGTTCCTATTATGCGAAGATCTGCTGAAAACCACGAAGGGAGAAGATATCTTCAATATCATCAACAGTTTCTTTACCACAAATGGATTGGATTGAAACAGCGTTCAACAGGTAGGGAGAGATGTTTATATAAAGTCTAGATTAGTATAAATACAATGAATTACATGGCATATAATCATATAGTTTTATTTATTCTACAAGTAGCTGTAGTGTAGCTAATATTTTATACATAATTCACAAAAAAGTATCGTGCCTGTCGTACTGAAATACTAAAGTACCAAAATAAATTAAATTAAATTAAAACCATATAATTATAACGCAAAAGATAAGTAAGTATGACTAACTGACGCAATCTATAATAGTTTTTCTTTTTTAATCTAGGTCTCCGTCGATGGAGCACCGTCGATGATGGGTCGTAATCATGGATTACGGGGCTTCATACAAGCTTCATACAGAAATTTCTGTAGATCATTGCATCATTCATCGGTACTCTCTTGGATCAAAAAGCCTGCCTGGTAATCTGAAATTAGTGTTTGCAAATGTGTTGAAAATCGTCAATTTCATCAAGTCTAGGGATGTGAATTCGCGCATGTTCAGGGAGCTGTGCAAGGAAATGGGAGAGCAGTATCAAGTTCTGCTCTACCACACCGATGTTCGCTGGTTGTCACGAGGCAAGGTTGTACGTTGAGTCATTGAGCTCCGAACGGTTTTTCAGGAATTTCTGAAACAAGAAGATTCTCCTTTTGCTACCAAGTTCACTGATAAGGAGTGGCTTGCTCGACTTTGTTACTTGGCTGACATATTTGCGGAGCTGAACAGTGATAATCTGCAACTCCAGGGCCAAAACACGACTGTCATTGATGCCCATCACACTGTGACTGCATTTCTGGGAAAACTGAGACTCTGGATTCGACGCTTGGAGAAAGGAGTGATCGCTCAGTTTCCCACCCTAGAGCAGTTTGTTCAGGAGAATAGTTATGATACTAGATCACTTTTACAGACCACCAACAAAGAGATGAGCGACCATTTGAAAGGGCTTGAAACAAGCATGCAGCACTAATTTCCAGAGAGTGACCTAAAAACAGCCAATCTTCAGTGGATCATTCATCCCTTTTCTGTACCTGATGAGGCCATTCATGATGATGATTTCCCTGCAAAGGAGAAGTGGATCACAATGCGAGCAAATGAAGCCTTGAAAGTCAAATTCCAAAACCAAAATGCAGATTCCTTTTGGATTTCACAAGTAGCTGACTCGCCAATTCGGTCCAAGAGAGCCTTGAAGTTGTTGGTATCATTCTCAACAACGTATCTGTGCGAGAAGGGGTTCTCAACCGTGCTGGGGATGAAAACAAAAAAGAGGACTCGCTTGAATGTTGCAAACGATGCCAGGCTGGCACTTTCAACCACAAAGCCAATAATTCCTAAACTAGCTTCAAATATGCAACTCCATCCATCCCACTGATGTTCTTGACATCTTTGGCAATATTCATTAGAAATGCACAATTATCAAATACAATAATTAAAAGTGTAATTCAGTTTAACTAAATTATACAAATAAAGTGTAATAACTAAAGTGCAATATATCTCTAGTTTAATTTAGCCATATATATCAATGTTGAAAACATTTTGTGAAAGGGGTAACATGCTTAATGTGGCATGTTAAATTGGGTAACAAGCTGAAAAAGTTTGTGAACCACTGGTGTAGAGAGTGCAGACATTAAAATGAATGTTTTGGGTAATCTATACATGATGCAATGTTTGTATGAGATCAGAAGAATGTTTAACGTACGAGCATCTGTAATAAGTCCACAAAGAGAGAAATAAGAGAGCGTTTTAACTGCTCTCCGCAGTACAGCGGTAAATCTACGTATTTACAACGCTAAAATAAGGGGTTCGATTCTCCTCGGTAGGCTCAGCAAATATGAGGCTTTGCTATAGACACACACGAACATATTAATTAAGTTGTGTTACACTTAGGACTATCAAATCAGCCCAGTAATTAATGAAATTTATAGACTGAATTTCTGAAACTTGAATAGTAGGTAAACATTTTCTAATCTACAATTGTTTGAATGTAAATTATAACCAAGTATAGGAGAAATATGCAGCAAAGATTCCTTTTTTAACATTTTACCTAAATTTTCCGTAAATGAATACATTTTATTCTATATGAAGAGCTATATTGTTATGTGAATAAATATAAAATTAAGTGAACAGTAGGGTTATTAAACTCTATTAAATAAAGGTGAAATTACAAGAGAGAATCGCTTTAAAACTCTGCCAATTACATAATATGTAGTTTGGTTTGTTTGTTTTAAATTTCGAACAAAGCTACTCGAGGGCTATATGCGCTAACCGTCCCAAATTTAGTAGTGTAACACTAGAGGGAAGGCAGCTAGTCGTCACCACCCACCGCAACCCTCGGAATACGAGTCGAGTGCCTTAACCACCTGGCCATGCATGGCCCCTAGATCTTTACTTCTCACTCAGGTAAGCCATTTAAACGATGTTCTTAAACAAATAAACATGGGAATTTCACTTATTATATGAAAAATAAACTCAAAATACGTTATATATTTTCAAACATTAATCAATTTCAATCAACGATAAGTGGAAATCACTTACAACACTGCCTGTGAATTTTTAGATAATAAATTTTGAATTATATTTGGTTTCTTATAGTAATGCTACATTAGGCTATATGGTGTGTCCACCGAGGGGAATCGAACCAGTGATTTTAGCGTATTAAATCCAAAGGCTTTGAATTATGAACCTAAATCTATCTAATTCAGTTTAGAATTTAAGAATCATCATTTGCTTTTTTTTATACTGTAATGTTAGGCCGGTTTAATTGAAACAAAGATGAACAGTCTGTATTTTGATTTCATCAAATTATTTAACTTTCTCAAACAATACCGGATTCAGGCTTAACGGCATAAGATTTTGGTTACGCAATCAAACTACTTTTCTGTTGTTATTTTGAACTCAGACCTAATTACTTAGTTTTTTTGCTACGTAGACAAGTTCTTTGTCTGTTGGTGGATTCTTGACTGTCTCATTAAAAATACTATAAGATTCACCAAAACCTTACTTACTGTGCTAAATATCTATAACCTTTTATTAAAACTGATTCCTAAACAAAAAATTTAATACATAAGAAATATCAAAATGGTTACTGTTTTCAAAGGATGTGATAAATTTTCTGTCAAATATTTTGAGATTCTAGTCTTCGTGGGTAGTCCTGTACATACTAACAGTAGATTCGTCTTGATCAGAAGATAAAAAACAACATTAAGTTCTTCGTTTCAGTCCTAGTTCTTTTAACACAACTGATTCCATAATTTTATGATAATTTTTGTTCGTTCAAGGTAGCTTCCAATAAATACACTCTTGAGTTAGATGCAACGTGGAGTTGGTGGGTTCTTTAAAGTCATGTGTTATCGGCATGTGTTATAAAAGAAATTTAAGTCTTTCTAACAACGGTGAAGTGACGTGAAATCAACAAAATTGTGCAAAGTAATTTGATAAGCGCAATAAAAACAAATTTTTCTACGTGCAATTATGCACGCTGTGCTTTCGTTTTCTTTGCGGGAATAAATGTTTTATTTACTTCATAATCTCAGTCTAGTTTCCTTATTTCACTCAAGTTATTAAATACAGTTCTACAGATAATGTAAACTATGCAATTATTATCAGACCTGTCTGATACCTGCTTACAGATATATTACTTTAACCTGAACATATTACAAATTCGTAACACCAATGACTGCGTAGTTTTTAAGGGTTGGAAAGTTCATAATAAATCCAGTTAATAAAGTTTTTATTTCCACGTGCTTCTTTAATCAACATTGTTTGTGGTTATTTTTGATATTTGTTTCAAACAATCAAAGACTATTAAAAAGAAACTTATTATTATAATTATTAACGTATTTTTAAGATGGCTGGCTGAGGTATTAAATCTTTAAAATAAAGTATAGAACAATGTTTCAATCTTCTTAATTCATCTTCAGGTTAACAAATTTTTATGCATGTTGTAGATTTCCTGATGATGAGACTATTTTTCTCATTCTTAGTATCTTATTTATAAAAGAAAGTGAAGTCTCTAAGCTGCATCCTCATAACATGATACAAGGTGTTCATCGATGAATTACTGAAAATTTCTTTTCTCAAAACATAAATTCAACATATGAACTTTCTCTCAACTAGAGGCGTCTCGGTGCCAGGAATAGGAGGTAAAAAATCCTTGATTTATCTGATTTTGATAGAGCATACAGAGGATGTAGCATTCGATGACGTTTGCAGTTTATAGTTTCCAATAGGGACAACAACTGATCAAATTATGAATAGTCATATAATCAGCAGAAACCCCATATTTAATTATTACACTTCTTCTTGTGTAACCGATGGGTCCGCTGTGTGAGTCGACTTCTTCGCTCCTCATTGCAGCTGTGTTGTTTTTTTTTTAGATTAGAACCCCTCCGAGCGCCTCTAAGAGCAACTGTAACTTTGTTACTCTTTGGCATGTCATCAGCAATGACAACTATTCACTGTGCAAGGTTTCGAGGTGTTCGACGTTCATCTTGTGAAACAGTTATGAATGCGATCATGACAGAGCTTTTGTAAACACTTGTTGAGGCAAATTTATCTGTCAATCCTATAATTGCCATGGTTTCGAATACGTTTTATGCTGACACGTACAATTTTGATAGCAGCGATAGCCTTCTGTTAGATCAGAAGATAAAGAGCAAATTATACTGTCTTAAACAGACAACAGATCGCATAATTTGATTTGAGATTGAAAATCATATACATAATAAGAGTGTGTGATCTTTGCTGATAAGGTTATGAAGTCATTCCAAAGTACTGTAACATTTTAACTGAAATAACTTTCAGTTAAAATACGTTTCCATCAGGAGGATTGCTTGTTTGGATACAGCAGATTCAGGACTTTGCAAGAGATAAGAAATAACTCCAAGAAACACTAATCAGTGTGTCTTGTTTGTTGCCTTGTTACCCCCAAAACACCACTTCGTGTCTGGTTGAGGAAGGATCCTGTGTTTAATACATATATAAAAAGATTATTTGAAGTAAATTGGAAATAAGACATCAAATCTGGAAGCAATAGTGCAAGAAATATAGTTTAAACAATTTGTAGCTCATAAACATCATTATTTTTTAAACAGAATAAGAAAAAACGGTACTGTTTGTAGTTGATAGTTTATGTTAGAGTGATCATTGAAATTTAAAGGTTGGTAAAATAATGTTGAATCTTTTCATGTGTTTCTTTAATTGCATAAGTTTTACGATATTAGTATCGTTTTAAGCTATATTTTAACGTTTGTTTTGAGCAGAGAGCTACGCTGGGCTAAGGGCTGTATCCACTGCGTGAAATTGATCCCTGGGTTTTAGTTTTCAGTCCATAAATTTACTGCTTTTTTAACAGCCGACATATTTTTAACGTTTAAATTTATTCGTTACATAGTAAGCGCATGACATTGAAACAAACCTAAAATATCTACAAAATAATAAATTAGATGTCACGAAAAGTTACTAAAGTGGTCGATTATCGAAAGATAGAGTCGGTTATACATACATTAATCAGTGAAGGTTTGAGTGAAAGTATTTTGCTTTCAGTTTATTAACAGTGAATGTTCTGTTGATAAAAGGATGGTTTTAGTGAAAAATTAGGTCAATATCAGTTACTATGTATAATATGTAACTTAGCCTATCATTTATGAAACTGTACAAGTAAAATTAATTTTACGGGAGTTATAGTGCAGTTAGCCTGGTATTTCTGTTTTAACGTAATTTGTTAACGTAGTACTACAATTACAACAATGTACATAAGTCTGGAAACGTCATAGAAATAAACTAATCAGTTATCATTAAGTGTGCGTGTTTTCTTATACCAAAACCACATTGGGCCATCTGCTGAGCTCACTGAGGAGAATCAAAACCCTGATTAGTTATTGTTAAGAGGAAAGGACTTGATATTATTTTCCCTCAATAATATAAACGAACCAGTTCAACCAAATAACACTATTATTGGATTTCATCTACAACCATCTTCATGTATGTTCCATTCGTATGTCTATTTTTCTTCTCAGAGATTATTAGTAATGCTTGTAAATATTAGGTTGATATTGCATTTTTTATTTTAATTATGAAAGTGCCATGCATTTATTAATATACTTATTCCGACTTTTAAGTAACATAAATATATAACCAAATAAGCTTCGTTGCTTACATTTTGATACTTTTCATAAAAGGAAAATAGACAAATAAGATATATGTGAAACGACGAACAGGAAACGTCCTTCAAAATACTGTTGAAACACACCCGCAACATGCTTTTTAGTTTTCAGTTTTTTTCAACTACATCAGTGAATATGACTTTCTTTCCTGTATCATGTTTAACTTTCCTTAGTGACATTTATTTTTATTGTAATCAACACTTACGCTGAAAGTCCAAGGTAAACCCATAACGTATGGTTTAAGCTCCGCCTTTGAACAAGTCCATCCTAACTGAATTTAGAATGTTCATATTTTTATGACTTATTTTATTCTTTTTATTTTTCATTTATTAAACGAAGACCAATGTATGTACCTTCACAACAAATTATGTGATTTATATTATGTCTAAAAGTAGTTTCTATCAGTATATTAACTCGTTGACCTCTAAAAAAGAAAAAAGACTTGTTATTCATTGAAACAATTTGTACTGTGTACTTTTTATATACCGAACTTAAGAGCAATCTTTGAGCAATTTAAAAATTAAATATCCTAAAAAGGACGGCATTTTGTACTTTTAACGTTCAACATTTAAGTAACTCTGTTACTATAATCATTTATCTCGGACAAGTCTCCGATTTATTATGCTACGTCGGTTACGTAATACTATTTCAAATAATTTGAAATTTTCATTTGAATTTAGAAGTTAATTGTATATTAATATTTATGAAATATATGATATTTGCTTGTATCAATATATGATATTGATACACACAATTTTCTTAACATAAGCATATTTTCATATACAAACAAAAGTTTGTTATAATTTTGTAAGTCGTTTTATTTAAATACATGTATTTTTATCAACCTGTCCCTTGCATATTATCAGTCTTTACATGCCTCCAATTTGTAATTACTGATATCGAATATCAAAATGTAAATAAACAGTTTGTTTATCTATCATGATCACAGTTTATGTAAGTTTAACGTTCACAAGCAAGAGAAGCTAAACAGTTAGTTACTTGATAACGTAAGGTGCTTTCTCTTGTTTCGTTGAAACAAATATTATGTGAACAAAAATGAAGCTACACAAAAACTATGAATAAACTTTCTACCCCAGTGATAAATCCTCTACTTTCACAGTTTCAAGAGCAATAATCGACTCTTAACTCAGATTTCATATTGTTCAGATCGTTCTTTACTCTTAGTCATTGTTTATACAGTGTATGCAGTGGCGTAGCAAAGGGAGGGCGGGAGGGGTGGTCCGCCCCGGGCGGCACGTGCCAGGGGGCTTCATTTTGAGGGAATTTTGAAAGTTTACGGATTATCAACGGCCAGCAGGGGGGCGGGGCGGCAAATCTTACGACCGCCTCGGGCGGCAAAAATAGTTGCTACGCCACTGAGTGTATGATAAACATGTTCAAATATACAATCATAGTAGTCGTCTGTACGGTATATGAAAAGCACAAATAATAAATGGTAATAGTATTATATATATATATATTTTTTTTTTTTCCTGCCGTGTAGTAGATTTCGCGCTGAGAAGCGACGTTCAGCTAAATAGGAACAACAGCTGTGAATAATCTGTACAAACATTTTACGGAAAGAAATTTAGAAAACGTGGGTATTTAGTGATGAGTTTTTTTTAAGTTAAAAAGTTAAAAGCCAGTATTTTTTGAAAAAACAAATAACTTACGAAAATAACAGAGATATGGACACTGAGTTATTTTTTTAATTAAAAAGTTTACGGAGAAGGAAATGTTCGATGTCGAAGTGACAAGTATAATTTACTGTCGAATGGATTGCATTAGACGTTTCCAAACAATTTAACTGTGCTCAAAGTTTGTAATGTTTCCTGTTACCAATGCTACAGGTGAAAAATAATTTTTTGGTTTTAAAAGAATCTATTTACGGAACATAATATCGCAAGATTGCTTATCTTCTGTTTTGCATCTGAACATAGAAAATGATAATGTTATTTTGAGTTAAGCACAAAGCTACACAGTGGGCTATCTGTGCTCTGCCCACCACGGGTATCGAAACCCGGATTTTAGCGTGTAAATTCGCAGACATACCGCTGAGCCACTGGGGGGGCCATAGAAAATGAGGAACTAGAACATATGAATTACGAAGTAATTTCTGACCACCTTCCAGTCAGAACAGTCAGGAAATAATATATAATATTAGTGTTCAAAACTTCATTCGAGGAAATGAAACAAATAAAAAAATATATCAAATTCAAAGTTTCTAAATGTTTATATATTTTTTTTTAATTAAGCACAAAGCTACACAACGGGCTAGCTGTGCTCTGCCCACCACGGGTATCGAAAGCCGGATTTCTGCATGTTAATCCTCAAACATACCGCTGAGCCACTAGGGGGCAAATATTTATATTGTATTATTCTTTCCACATTCCACTGACATATATAGTGAATCAGATATTGACATAAGACGTCAAGCGTCAGTTATACGGCTGGTCTCTAAATTATCGAATGTAACTGTGTTAATGGCAAGGGTATCCAAGGGGTGTATGCGTGTGTATTCTTACAGCAAAGCCACATCGAGCTATCTGCTGACTCTATCGAGGGCCTAGGTGGTGGATAAGTGCTTTGTAATAATTTTATTCCTTTAGTTTTGATTATTAGTTTTTGTAACTCTACTATGGATATTCTAATTCATCTTCATTATAATTTTTAATTTCCATAGTAACTCTGAAAAGAAAAAGTAGTTGAATAAAGTAGAAAAATATTTATTTAAAACTGGTATTGTAGGAAAACAGAGAACAGTATCTGTAAATATAGAAATGGTCTAATTCGATTTTATTTTATCGTTTATAATTAAGTGATAGCTTTTGGTAGATTGTTTGTTTTGGAATTTCGCACAAAGCTACTCGAGGGCTATCTGTGCTAGCCGCCCCTAATTTAGCAGCGTAAGACTAGAGGAAAGGCAGCTAGTCATCACCATCCACCGCCAACTCTTGGGCTACTCTTTTACCAACGAGAAGTGGGATTGACCGTCACATTATACACCCCCACGGCTGGGAGGGCGAGCATGTTTAGCGCGACGCGGGCGCGAACCCGCGACCCTCGGATTACGAGCGCACGCCTTAACGCGCTCGGCCATGCCAGGCCGGCAGCTAGTCATTGCCAACTCTTGGGCTACTATCTTACTAACGAATAGTGGGATTGAACGTGACATTATAACGCTCCTACGGTTGAAAGAGCGAGCATGTTTGGTGTGACGGGGATTCGACCACGAATCTCTCGGATTACCAGTCGAGTGCGCTTTTGGTAGTTGGAATTTATACATATATTAATAATAAAACAGCATAAAACTGTCAACTGTTATAGTTCACTCTTTGTCAGTACATAATAAGTGTTATCTTGAACCCTATAAACATGTTACACAAAGAGTAAATTAATAATTTACATGTACTACTGAATTAGGTATATATATATGTGGTTCCCTTCACACTTTGTGTCACCAGATATTAAATAATTAGTCTATAAATTTGTTACGTGTATTTAAAATTTTGTAAAACAATACTATATTCACTTTAAATGTTGTACAAACATTTCAATACACCGTTCAGTTTAGAATTACCAATGTTTAATAAACTCAAATTACAAAGGATTTTTTTCCACTTTTTAACCTGCAACTTTTACAGAATGTTGTTTAGCAAGATGATACATTCTTATTTTATACAACATAGTGGTTCTATAAACAACTTTCTGTTACCTTGCATACTTTTATCGGACATATTGATGCTTTTCAGAAACCATTTCTATTTTTTGTTGTAACTGTGACAAGAGTACATTTGCCAAGGTCTCCAAGTAACTGTATATTATACAGTCTTTTTTTATGCGACTTTCACTACATAAACAACTACGTATCTTACAAATCATATGTTACAAGAGAAAACGGAATGTAATTTGATACAACTTTGTAGTGACGGACGCATACGACAAGGTCATATCTATGTATCACATATATCTAGAGAAACACAAAGAAGTGCCACGTGATCTTTTGTAACATGTAATATTGATTTCATCCTGTGCAGTGAGGCTTCATCCTGTTTGTATTTCATGACTTATGATCACTCTTTGACATGAAATGTCGAAAAGTAGAGATTTTGAATATATTGGAATGGCTACCATTACAGTGTGCTCATTATGAATACTATCCCTACACAATCTCTCAAAATTAGGGTTATTACAATAGCAGAAAATGGCACAAAGTAGCAAAAAAATTATTTAAAAAAATGATTCAATTAACGTGTCAAAAGGTACTTCAGGGAGAACGTATCAATAACACATATCAACCATATGAGTTCCCAATTCGTATGACACAGTAGACATCGTATTTTGGCATCAAACATTTAATTTGAACCAGTGCTGCATCAAACATACTATATGACATACAAAAGTCGATGTTTCAGTGTGTTCTTTTGACATTTACTTTTAGATTAAATAAGTTACTAAAGTTTACAAGTTTCATTTTGTACACAGAAAATCAGATTTTTAATGAAGCATTTTTACCACAGATTTGTTTGTAAAAATATCGAATCTGTTATGTTACTAGTCCGAGTGCGAAGTGGTTCACATATTAAAAAACTGCTATTCGTCCCAAAAGTTTCGTTATATATGGATATTTATAATGATCAAAATAACCATAAATAACTGTATCGATACTACAGCATTACCTGATAATTTAATGAGCTCAGTAACTAAGTTGTATTTTGTCTAAAAATATCTAATTTCGAGCAGCCTAAAGACACGAACTACCTGCTTGAAATCTTGGATTGAAAGAACAGATATCTTTCAAGCACTTACTTTAATGGCTAAAAAAGCGACTAAAGAGACATTCTAAGCTTTCAATTTTTTATTGATGTGTTATATACGTAAAGGTACATATAGGACTATTTCTAAAAATGTAAAGAGGAGGTCATTATTCAGGACATAATCCGTACCTCAACAAATGGAAAGGACATAAAGTTATTTTATATGCTAGCTTGTAAATGTCGTAAATATGAGTTTCTAATTCGTATGACACTGTAGACTTAGTAATTAGATATCAGAAACACCTACTTCGAACCAGTGCCGCGTTCATCATACTACACGAGAAATAAACGTCGATATTTTAGTGTGTTTTCTCATAATTTATTTTTGATTAACTAATGCATAATACTAAAATTTAAATTATAATATACAATTTGATACCAAGCGTATTGACATAAATTCATAAAATCAAAGTACAGTAAGATTTTTTAATGCATGTCAACAAACGCGATGACACAGGCTTTGATCCGTAATCTCTGCCCAACAGTTATGTAAATATCATGTAAATGTTGTCGAGAGTGTTATGTAAATGTTATGTAAACGACTACCATGTCGAGTTGTTGTTGTTTTGAATTAAGCACAAAGATACACAATGGGCTATCTGTGATCTGCCCACCACGGGTATCGAAACCCGGATTTTAGCGTGTAAGTCCTCAGACATACCGCTGAGCCACTGGGGGGCACCATGTCGAGTGCTATGTAAATGTCATGTAAATATCATGCATATGTTATGTAAATATAATGTAATGTCGTATTTGAATTTCTATATTTATCATTTATAATTCTATATTTATATTATTGTTTCGAGGTTTAAATCGGTGAAATTTAAAATAACATTTTAGAATTAATTAAAATTCATTTAGAAATTTTTAAAACTAAATAGATTGATCACTTGTATTGGCCTGGTGTTTGTACTGTGGAATTCTGGGAAGTTACGCGATATAGTATATAAACAGATGGCGATGCGAGAGAAGGAATCATCCACTTTTACTCGGGTCAAGAAGTTTGTCTTGTTTAAGAAAGTTTAAACTGAATTTGTGAATAGAGCTAGATCGACTAAAGCGGTGAAATTTTTATTCCGTCAATCTTTACAATTCAGTCGGATTACGGATTATATCGAAAGTCAATAGGAATCGGACTGTGAACTTTTGTTTGAAATTACCCACTCAAACTTCGAAAATTTCTCCGTGGGACTGAATTCAACGCCTAGATTAGAACTTTGGATTTCGGATTTGGACACTTATCCTGGATCATATTATTAAGCACAGGCCAGTACTTTTTTGTATTGTAAGTTGTTTTGATGGTTGAAATTGAATATCTGTTATTGCCATTGGATAATTTATTTTGTGTCTATCACATAAGTAGATAATCATAATAAATTATACAAGCTGCTATCTGTGTCTTTCTGTTGCGTTCAGTCCACATAAAAACGTAACACCAACATGGGTATCGAAACCCGGTTTCTAGCAATGTAAGTCCGCAAACATGCCGCTGAGCCACTGGGGGTCTTTAATTAGTTATCTATTAAAAGTCAGGACTCATCAATCGTTCCCAATAGCACAGGGATTTGTGGACTTAAACGTTCTATATCCGAAGTGAGTATGACACAATAACCCATTGAGTAACTTTGTACTAAATAACAAATAAAAGGCGGAATAACTCTTCTTCATTCTTACTTTATTTTTTCAATGATTTTTAACATTATTTTATCTTATATCACGAAAATTTGCTTTCATTATATATAATTTTAAAAAACCCGAAAACGTCCATAAAAACAGTAAAACATCAAATGCAAAACTGAAACATAGAAAAGCTCCATCCACACTCTGCAAAGCAATTACATAGACATATAACAGACAATAATATTATTTTATTTGTTCAGTGACAACGTCACCTTCTGATGATGTTTTCTCTTTACATTAGTCGTTGGAGTTCTCGACCCTTCGAGCACTGAGGAAAATTCCTGCAAACTCGTGAAGAGCAGCGGAGATGCCATCTGTTAAAGAGGAGAGTAACACAACACCGACTAAACCAAGACAAAAATTCAATGTTTTTTCCTTGATAAAATATTTATATCAAAATAGCATAGAATTTTTTAAATGTAATACAGCTATATAACCAGGTAGAAAAATGAGATATGACTACATATCACACCAGTACTATTTTTCACTTTCAAATCTCGGTATCTCTTTTCGACCTTTGTCAAATAAAATTATTCGTAATACATTTTATTGTTACGTTTTTTGTCGTATAATTCACTGTTTTTAATGGTAATTTATTCTTCAAAATAAAAATGTGAGATAAAGTTTAATAATTAAAACCACCTCGTTACTGACAAGAAGAATAAACAAGTCACAGCTTACACAAATAAAATTAAATTATTTGTTGTTGGATTCCATGTATAGCATTGGAACCAAGGACCTGTTCAAGATGGAACATACATAGTTTTGCTAGGGAAGCCTACAATTTTGGAGTCCGTTACATTGGTGGATGTTGTGGTTTTGAACCGTATCACATCCGTGCTATTGCAGAAGAGCTTGCAGAAGAAAGAGGAAAAATACCCAATGCATCGGAAAAACACGACACGTGGGATGGAGGGCTGCGGATGCATACCAAACCTTGGGTTAGAGCAAGGTAATATATTTTGTATATATTTAATTAATGGATAAATGACGTAATGGAAGAGTTGTTCCGTTTAACCTAATGCTTTTTAAGTGACTTTCATTTTTTCTCATATCTTTAACCACAGAATTGTATTTTACTTTTATTTATTTCTTTAATATTCCAGAGCTTGTCGTAGTTACTGGGAGAAGATCAACCCTTCTTCTAGACGTCCGTATTCTGCTTCTTATTCAAAACTCGATAAATAATGAATGACAATTGAATGAAAGAATATTGAAGCGACTTTCAAAATCGACAGTGAATAAGAAACTTAAATGATAATTTTGGCACAGTTGTTACACGAGATGTTAGGTGTAATGCTTAAAATATATATATCCCAAATTTATATAAAAAATTATGAAAACGTGTATGTTAATATCAGTGTTTTATAGTAGTGTATACATATAGAATAAACAACTTTTTATTTTCAGAAAGATTGCTTTTCTATTCTTTTTATATTTCGTTCGTTTTTTCTAACCTCAGTTTTATACCAATGGATCTAAGTCTGCGGGACTAAATCGACCCTAAACAACTACCAGTTTCTGGCTCTTTATATAAAAACATTAGGTTGTCTTTTGTGTTAAATAAAGTGAACGTCAAAGAGATATAGTGGTTTCTCCAAGTGTTCTACTTTCTAGTTACAATTTACACTATGAATAACACGCCCCTACTCAGATTTAGGAATCGGACCCTTGTTCATACTTGAAAAGAATTTTACTAATGACTTAAATACCATTTTCTGTAAATTCATTAAAGTTTAGAACAAAGTTCCGGTAGAAATGCATTATGCAAAATAGTGGTTTATTTATTTTTTATTTTTCCACATTACGAGTGTTACGTTTTTTTTTTTATGTTGACTGTAGACTAAACGCAACAGAAAGACACAGATAACAGCTTGTATAATTTATTACAATAAACTATTATATATGTGACAAATATAACGTAAATTATATAATAACAATGACAGATATTCAGTTTCAACCTTCAAAATTAATTACAATACTAAATGGTACTGGCTTGTGTCCAATATAATGATCTAGAATGAAAGTCTAAAAGTATAGATCAGAAATCCAAAATTCTTTTATATGCAAAAACGGCTGTTCTGGGCCCAGAAAACACTTCAAATAGAAGAGCGAACAACGTTTCGACCTTCTTCGGTCATCGTCAGGTTCACAAAGAAAGGGTTACTGGTCGGAAGCTGACCACGTGTTTGGGAGGGGTTGTATAATTGAGTGTTGCAATGTAGAGGGCGCGGTTTGAATATATAATTTTGTCTATAATATTAATATAGGTATAATGGTGTTCCTTTATATTGGTTTATTTTGGGTTTGAGTTGTTGTATAAGTAAGGCTTCTTTAATTTTTCGTTTGTTTATGTTTGTTTCTTTATTTAGTATTTTAGTGTTTTCTATGGTTATGTTGTGTCCATTTGACTTGCAGTGTTCGAAAACGTGTGAAGGTGACTTTTTATGTTCTTTGAATCTGGTTTCCATTTTTCTACTTGTTTCTCCTATATAGAAGTCGTGGCAGTTATCACATTGTATTTTATAAATAATGTTGGTGTGGTGTTTGTCAGTGTAGTTCTTACATAGTATAGAACCGACACACAATTCAAAACAGAAATCCACCGAAAAATCACCCATACAGCCATAAAACTATGCTCACCAGATAAAATTAACGATGAATTAGATAAAATAAAACAACACTTCATCAACATTAATAAGTTTCCTCCACAAACTGTAGAAAACATTATACGCACACACCTAGACAGAAAGCAAAATCAACCAACAAAAGTAAATATATCTCACGAATCAAAAAATCACGAAACCATATACTGCTGTATACCATATATTCCTGACATCAGCAAACAAATAACAAACATTTGGCAAAAACTAGTAACAAAATATAACATTCCAGTTAACACTAAATTTATTCAAAAACCAGGCACAAAACTAAGGTCTATACTATGTAAGAACTACACTGACAAACACCACACCAACATTATTTATAAAATACAATGTGATAACTGCCACGACTTCTATATAAGAGAAACAAGTAGAAAAATGGAAACCAGATTCAAAGAACATAAAAAGTCACCTTCACACGTTTTCGAACACTGCAAGTCAAATGGACACAACATAACCATAGAAAACACTAAAATACTAAATAAAGAAACAAACATAAACAAACGAAAAATTAAAGAAGCCTTACTTATACAACAACTCAAACCCAAAATAAACCAATATAAAGGAACACCATTATACCTATATTAATATTATAGACAAAATTATATATTCAAACCGCGCCCTCTACATTGCAACACTCAATTATACAACCCCTCCCAAACACGTGGTCAGCTTCCGACCAGTAACCCTTTCTTTGTGAACCTGACGATGACCGAAGAAGGTCGAAACGTTGTTCGCTCTTCTATTTGAAGTGTTTTCTGGGCCCAGAACAGCCGTTTTTGCATATAAAAGTTCTCAACAAGTGGGTTTCTCGACATCACTGATTGTTAATCCAAAATTCTAGTCTAGGAGGTGAATTTGGTCCCACGAAGAAATTCCGAAGTTTGAATGGAGAAGTTCAGAAACAATTCACAGTCCAATAAATTTGACGAGATTCTTTTCACAATGTTGACTTTCAGTATAACCAGTAATTCAAATGAATCGTAAAGAATGACGAAATAAAATCACAGCTTCTGTAGATCTAACTCTAGTCACAAATCCAAGTTGAATAAACACACAGCAAACTTTGATAATTTCCCAAACGAAAAACAATATCTCTTGAATTGAATAAAAACTAATGACTGACTCTTCTATATCTCCTCGCGTCGCCGTCTGTTTTTATAGTAATATGTCTCTTGTGTTCTCCAACAATCGCGTAACTTCCACAGAATTCCAGAGTAATCTGCGCATGTCTGTTTTTGCACAAGACTCAACGTCTAGACACTAGGCCGCCATACATTCTATTTATAAACATATGATTGATCTACCCAATTCTAGAGATTTCTACATGAATAACAACATATTTTATTGGTTTAAATTTCAAAACAATAATATAAATATGGAAATTCAAACACGACATGACACAGCCGTCGCTCACACAACATTTACATGATATTTACATAACAATGAGTTTGTTTCTTATCAGTTATTAATTAGTGGTTAATTAACGAAAATAGTAATAATTTTAATAAAAACAATGTGAAATATAGGGTAACAGTCGCGAGATTTTAATATTACAAAGACGGAATGCTCATGAGAAGTGGAAGTTATCCTATATAGAATGGTCAGAATTGAACTTAAAATAGTGATCTCTGTGTGTTAGATTTCTACATATCTCGTCATTAGTATCAATTTATCATTTATTTGCCAATCTATGAAAGAACTGAAGTTTTTTATTATGTTAAGTTCACGTGTCAACTGAATGGTTTGGTTTGAATTTAGTGCAAAGCTACACGAGAACTATCTGTGCTTGCACTATTCACGAATAGTGAATTGAACGTTACATTATAACGTTTATATAGTTTATAAAGTTGTTTAAGTTTCTTTAATTTCGGTTGCTAATAACAATGCTTGCAGGTACGTGTTGAAATCCTGTTTTTGCGGTTAATCCTGTCCGTAACAGTTGACCCCTACAGTAACACAGCGGCATACCTGTGGACTTACACTGCTAGAAACCGGAATTCGATACCAGTGGTGGGCAGAGCACGGACAGTCCCTTGTGTTGCTTTGTATATATATTAACCAGCCAAACAAAAGTTCATTTAACGTACCATCCTTCGTAAATTTTTGAGATATTGGACTTGGATCTGTTGCTATCGTTAATCGCTGTCCAAAATTAAAATGCGGTTTTAGTACTGTTGTAAGATTCAACTTTTGGTTGTGGCTTCTTTACTTTATCTGATTTTGTTAGTTTTTTTTGGCGCAAAGCTACTTGAGGGCTATCTGCGCTAGCCGTCCCTAATTTAGCAGTGTACGACTAGAGGGAAGGCAGCTAGTCATCACCACCCACCGCCAACTCTTGGGTTACTCTTTTATCAACGAATAGTGAGACTGACCGTAACATCATAACGCCCCCACGGTTGAAAGGACGAGCATGTTTGGTGTGACGGGGATTCGAACCCGCGACCATCAGATTACGAGTCGAGTGTCTTAACCACCTGGCCATGCGGGGCCAACATACATAAAAAATACAATTTTCTAAGCCCATCTTAACGCTATCGTTTACGATCCACGGCTCTCTGAAACTAATAAACAAATTATCAAAATTGATTATAACACTAAAATTACAGCTTAAAACAATACTCTCACAAGAACTGACTGTATGTTGGGGAAAGACATATTTCTATTTCTACTGTTTTAATTTAGAATTTAGCTAGAAGACCTTAGAGGTTGACGTAGAAATGTCTATAAAAGCTGTGCTCCAAAGTAAGCTTAGAATGTACATCAAACTAGACTACGACACTTCTTCCCTTCCTCCTTCTATTCCCTTCTCACATCTTCACCGACTCTTATCATTACCCGCAGGGTAACAAATAGTATACACCCCTATTTCATATCCTCCCATTTCTGGCTGAATCTCCCTTACCAAGTAATAATACCAATTAGGGACAGCTAGCGCAGATAACCCTAGTGTAGTAAATGTTTTGTTAATTTTCACTTCAGCTATAACCGAAAAAAACAATAAATTGCAATTTGTTTAGACTATAATTTAACTAGTGGATTGGAACATTAAAATAGTGAAATATAAACGTGAATATACAATTGCATCTGTAATTGAAAGATATTTGATTGTGGTTGACCACACGAGTTAGCGCCAACGTTGCACTTCGAACGTCGGAAAAAATATAATTGAACATTTTCGTTTATTTCCTTTACTGAAAAACTTCAAGCTATTAGTACTATTAAAAGGTATATTTTTAACATTTCAATTTAGGTTTTATCTACAGAACGTTTGACGTTAAATTAGGCCAAGAATATCTATGGAAATTCTAAATTTGACGTCACGTAAATTTTTTCATTCAATGAGTATCAAAAGGCAAAAGTAAACTATAAATACCAAAGTCAGTAATGCACTGAGTGTGTGTTTTGCCGTAAGTTTAGAGCTAATTAGCTTCTTCTTTGTTGCTGTTAGTAGAACACCCATTTCAGTGAAGTACTTTGATCAGCGTTAGCTAACACGTATGTTTTCTTATTTGATCGATTATTTTGGAAGTTGTAAAAATAAGTTTGTTTTCCGTTAGTTATAGTACATTTAGCGTGATTTTTTTTTTTTCTTACGGCCTAAATATCATTTATAATTAGAAGACTACAACAATGTACAAACTTTTAGAAACCGTAAGTGGAAAAAATATACTAACATTTTATTGTTAAGTGGACAGGATCAGAAATTACTTTCACCAATTGATTTTTAAAAAACAAGCCTAATACAAGAACATTGTTTAAACGATATCATGATTACAATAACTTTCAAATACAGTTCCTTTTTATAACCATTTTTCTTCGTCCGTTTTGATATACCTTGTAAATCCGTGATTGATTTTGTATTTCATTATGAATCAAGAGTAAAAAAATTGATTTACTTCGAGTTAAAACTAATATAAAAACAATTTACCCTAGCTTAGCTTTGCCGCTTAAATTTCGACAAATAAGATACCAATGTGGAGAAAACTATGAAACTTCCTTCAATACACTATTGAAATACATTCACATGACACTTTAATTTTCATATTTTTTTCGAAGCATATTAGCGAACATGTAAAGGTTAAATGATCAACATGGGTTATATATGGAGTTGGATCAATACAAAGTTAATGCTAATTCACTCGTTCTACTTCCAAAATGATTTCAGCTAACACTTTATCACAAATGAGGTTCATAAATTATTCACAAATATTTGCAGAAAGGTGTGAGGACATTCCCTCATCAGCATTCCCACGTTCTTCAATGATCTCTTTGAAAAATTAATCAAACTTTATCAGCAACCCTAATGCTCCCACACAATTGCCATTGTACTGTGAACCTACAGTTTTATTACTTCCACTAATGCCAAATCTATTGTTGCAAAAAATTTCATAAGAGCATCAACTCTTTTTAGAACATTTTGCCAATAAAGTTGCTTTTCATTGAACCAGTTTATTAAGGCCATGTCCATTTGACCAATTCTTCTTTTGACAACTGTAGTAAAAGAACATACAATTTTGATGTTTGAAACTTAATTTCATGTTCATAAATTTGACTGCCTGCATGCATCCAGTTTTGAAAAGTTGTTGCAGAAAAAGTTGAGTTTTTATTAGAAAATAACCCCCACACACAAAGCAGTAGACTAAAACAAATGATGGTGAGTATAATAACCATTCCCAATGAACATATTCACAACTATGCAATTCAATTTTGAAAGCAGAATCTAAAAAATAACTTTTCTGCACTTTATATGTGCATTTAAAAGTCTTGAAATCACAGTTATGACTCTTACAGAATGGATGATCATTAATAACCAAAAAAGAATGTAGCTCATTACTAATAGGATGCCAAATGCACAAGTTGTTGGATTTCTTTCACTATAAACTGTTGTTGCAGTTCTCCACTGTGGTGCCTCTAGTATTATGTTGTGCTTATAATGATCTGCAGCATCAGTTGATGATGAAGCAGTGACATTCTCACCATTATCTTTTTCACTTGAGAAAAAATTTATAAATATCGCAGATGCAAATGCTGATGGACTAATTGTACAGCACTTTTTACATGAAGAAAATAAATTTTGGTAATTTAGTTATCTCTTCTTTTTCTTTCAATCCTTTTTTCAGAATTGAGGAAAACCAATACAACTGCACCTGATGATGCCTTTACTAGTGAAAGCACGAATGTAATAAATGATGTAATTGTGAAACATGTATATAATGTCTATGAAATATTTGTTTATTCAATGAGTTTAAATCATACATAACAAATAAAAATATTAAATAATTTTACAGAAGTTACCCATAACCTGCAATCATCCAGAAGTTGGGTAATCCATGGTAAGGGCCAATAAGAGGCAGAAGGTCTGGAGCATATGTTATTGGTCCTACAACTGTAATCTGGATATTAGCAGTACGTAATAAAGGAATAAAGTCCTTTGGGACGTTCCTCATAAAATACGATTCTGTAACTATTAAGTATAATCATACTAAAGCTAATACAACAGACAATGTAGAAATGCACACATTGTGCAAGATTACCAATCAGAACAGACTTTTAGTTCCTTTACTTCAGGTATAGTTGATGTAATTAAATACTGATGATGAATTGGAACAAGCAGAAATTTTATACCAACCACTTTTTCTATTTCATGAGCCCAAAAACCCAGATAAAAGATCAATGACAATTACATTATACTATAATGGTATAAAATCTTTTTTCTTTATTTTTGGTAGGGGAAAAGACTTTTAACAAATGTGTATTTTTTAATTATATTATTATCATCAAATATTATTTAATTACACATTGATTGATTGATTTAAATTAAGCACAATGCTGAACAATGGGCTATCTGTGTCTGCTTGTTTCTAGTGGTGTAGGTCCACAGAAATACCACCACGCCACTATGGGGTTTAATTACACATTAAGGGTATTGTTCCTGAGTTACTGTTAACCCTTATCAATATACACATTTTACTGCAAATTTTGATGACATATTAAATTAAAATTCTTTTTGTTTTGATCCTCATAACAATTCCTCTATTCAAAAGTGACTACTGCCACTCTAATTTCTTCCTCCACACAAATCTATTTGGGGAGAAGAAGTGCTTTTCTGGTTCACAGACCATAGCTGTAGCATGCTCTACATAAAGCTTCTGTAACACATGAAAGAATAAATACAACAAACTCTGTAATGTTGTATGGTATTACATTGAATTACTTATGTTGTAAGTAGTCTCCAGTAGATGTTGAAAAAATATTTTGTAACTAGGTATGTGTTAATTATAAATGTGAGAATAAACTTGTCATGTTATGTGTTCATGTTTACATGGACGTATTTACTCTTTAATGCACAATAACCTCACAAATTTATCTTTGATAAAGTATAATATTGTAAATTTGAAGTTCAAAATGAGAAATTTTCTCTAACATTTAAAAATAACTTAATATTTAAGGGCAGCAAGTGATCTACTGGACTATCTTAGTTGTCCAAGTCTGTGAACTGAACTAAACCTATTAATAAATAAATATTTCAAAAATCTTAAAGTCAGCCCCAATCATTCATATACTTCTCAAGCTCTTTCTTAAACTCATTCAAATTTATTATCTCCACAGCATCCTAGGGCAAATTATTCCAAAAGCTAACCATCCTGTTAGAAAAATGCAATTGTCTCAGCTGAAGATGACTCCTATTTTACCAAAATTTATATTTGTGTCCCCTAGTCCTACTATTTTTCCCATTAAATATGAAAAAAGATTGTGCATCAACATTATTTATTTCATTTACAATCTTAAACAACTTAATTAGATCCCTTCTAACTCTTCTTCTTCTTTTTTTTTTAAATAAAACAATTTCACAAGTTTTAACTATTCCTCATATAACAATCCCTTAATCTCAGGTACCATTCTGGTAACCTTTCTCTGAACCCTCTCCAAGAATTCAATGTCCTTCCTTAGGTGAGGACCTCAAGACTGAATATAATACACAAATATGACCTAACCAGTGACAACAACAATGAAACTATACCTTTTACATATTTTTATTGGTATTCATTATTTCTGTAGGTAAAATTCTATTTACCCTATCACTCACAAAGACACACTTCTTGGATGGTTTTACAGACTGGTTAACTTTAACAGCAATAATCCTTTCTTTCATAATACTTTTAAACATATTCCTATCCACTTATTGTATTTATACTTATTATACTTGAACTTCTAATTAGAAAAACCCACATGCATAATCTTAAATTTATTATAATTAAAACCAATCTGCTTTTTACGTGCCCACATCAATAAATGATCCAAATCCTTTGGTAAAACAGAAGCATTTTCTTCATAACTAGCACCACTCAAAACCTTAATACTGTCAACATATTTAAATAATTTATTGAGCATTCCATCATCTACATCGTCTCTGGATGTTATAATTTTCTTACACTGAAAATGTTTTTCTGGGGGGTACTTATCTTCTCTCACAAGATTAGCTCTTCCTTTTTAATGCTGCTCTCTAACTGTGAACGTTTTTACTAATGTATGCCATGCAACTTACACTCTCCCCATGTTGAAGATCCCAACAAGTGTCTTGTGCAAATTGTCCTGTGTCACTTGTTAACCAGTAAAAACATGACCACTCATGTGGCTCCTACCCTCACTTCTAAGTTTAAAAGAACGAGGAAGGGTGGGAGGTAGGAGAAGAGGTAAGTACTTATCAGAAATACATTTTCAATGTAGGAAAAGACTAGCTTTCGTTACGGTACTTGAATACCTTCAGAAGATTAGCTAGAATCCCATACTGAAATGGAAGAGGGACCAGTGCAAAAGAAAAATGGAAAAATCCCCAAAATCATATGAACATTACCTCTGGTCATGAGAAAAAATGGAGAGCACCAGACTACTTCTGAACCAGGTATACTCTTTGTGTTTATATATACATAATTCAGGAAACACAAGGGGAAAAATGCAGGGTGTTATGTGGCAAGGGCATACTTGCATGGCAAATACCCAGCATCCAATACCTTCTCTATGGGGAACCAACATCATGCAAGGAAAGGATGAGGACCATGGTTATTTCACCTCTAACACAGGGATTAAGATTACAATCTGCACAAATACCAGGATATTTCTACTCACTTGCAGAAAATGACATCCAACAAGGACAGAACGAGTACATCCAATCAAAGGGGTGAACTGCATATGTGGTGTATTGGTTCACTCAAATTTAAAATCTCCTTATTTAACATTTATTGTCTCCATATATGACAAAAAAAAACAAAGAAACCATGATAACCATAGCTGTTAACCAATTCTGGAAAACATCTGAGTTTTATACAGAATATTTTAGAAGATTAGAAAAAGTTTATTTTCATAAAAAAACAGTTTGATGTTTATTTTTAATTTAATGTTTGAGAATAAACTGGCTTGATGCCAAGAGTAAAAAAGTTTGTTACCAGGTATCTTGTAATTAAAATATTATCAAAAAATTACAAACCTTCCTAGTTTCTTGTCCAAGCTCTGCTAAAAATCCAATGCTGTAGTAGTATATCTATTTCACATTAATTCCTTCATGATAGAGAATTGTAAGTCCTGCCTTTAAGAAATAAAGTGAAACAAACAATTCTTAAATAAACCTTGCAATAAACCACAAGTTGTACAACCTCTCTTAGTTTATAAATCAGTGTCAATCAGTTGAGCACCTCAATTATAGTAGACTAAATTCTGTTGTTTTTTGTATATTTTATATATTATGAAAATATCCTATGATGTGAAGACAAGTTCACAAGATCAAAACAGTTGTGAGTGACATTCACTTATTTCTTAGATTGTTAGAAATTAATAACTATACATAATGCCATTGTAAAATTCTCTGGCATATAGAAAAATAGTTGAAAGCCAGCCTTGTTTCAGGTTTCAAAATTGTTTAGGTTTTGAAAAAAATATTTTTTCTGTCAATAATTTCAATGATGGAGTAAAAGGGCTTCTATTTTTCAGTTACAGTCATAATCTTACAAAAAAGCTTAACATATTATATGAAATGCACAATTAGTTTAAATTATTGTACACTTTCATTACATAGGAATATGAATGTGAAGGGTGATACTTAATTTGGATGATGTATTTGTTTAGATTTGTGAGTGAGGGAAGATCTAAATTGGTGAAATAGTTTTGTTTGTCTTTTTGTTATTTTTTAAAGCAGTTAACTAGTTATCAGATAAAAGTGTTACTATTAAACACTTAAATTTACAGATCATTTTCTACTTACAGCATGCCATGTAGAACCAGCTGTTAAATCTGATTTCTCCAGTAGAACAACATCTTTCATACCTAGTCTGGCTAAGTGATATGCTATGCTCACTCCAACAATCCCTCCACCTATTACTACAGTTTCTGCTCCGTCCTTCCATGATTTGGTCAGAGTAGTCTGATTTCCATTAGCTTTATTGGGTCTAAAAATATTACCAAAGATTTAATCCTAAATTTTAGGGAAGGTAGTAAATAACCTTTCATACATATAACAAATAAATTAGCAAAAGAAGGAATACAAGAAGAGTGGCATTTTTATTTTTTCACAATATATTTTTCCCTCACCTCAGATTTAAACCTGAGAACTGCTTGTTACAAAAGTGCTCTACAAATGAAGTAAAGGATTAGTCTTCTACCACTTGCTAGTGAGACATTTTTCATAACTCAAACTACTACAGATGCATTCATAAAATTGTCTTGTTACTGTGAAAATACTTAATGTATTAAACACATAACAATGGAATAACACATTGCTTGACTATAACATAATCTAACATAACCTAAATAAATTTTCTATTAAACACTGTAATACGTAACGCTTTTTGTATAGCTTTAACTCACTTTGGAATTGTTGTTTCCTCTTGAAAAGGCTTCATGTTCCAAAGTAATGTAAATTCCTGACTTATTTTATCAGCATTTATTATTTTAATTATTTAATTTTAACAAACTATAGTGAATTGCAAGATGATAAAATTTTTCTTACCACAAAAAAGTTACAATCAAAGCAATCTAATATGAATGTACTGCATATCTTTCATTTTGTCTATTCTTTAATGAAAAAGTTATATTTGACTGTGGTCAAGTTGTGAAATATAAATATATATCAAATGAATATCATATCAAAAGCATAACTGACAACCGTAATGAATTTTGGGAGTTCAATTATCATTGCTTTTAGAATAGAAAGATAAATTACATGTCTAAGAAAAATTGTCATTATTCTAAGTTGTGTCTTAAGAATTCCTTAATTGGTTTAGAGCATTCTATTAATATTAACCATTAAAATAATAATTCTGCTGGGAGTTTAGTTGATTAATTTTTATAATTAATTTTTTTGTGAAAAAAGGAATTGAGATCAAGGTGAAATTTTTGTTATTACAAATACCTTGAGTAGATGTTGCAAGCTTGTAAATGTGTATTAATTTTTTTACACAATGAAGGATAGATATGACAACTGTTAGAAAAGCAGCCTGTTGAAAAAGATAATACATATATACGTACAAACAAGAAAAGTAGTTAATGTATGTTACTTAAGAATTCTAGGATATTGTGCAATGAAAATTTAGTCTCAATATAGAAAATGGGTTACTTCCTGAATTGATTGCCTATCTTTGATAAGATCCTACTTAAATATTTGAGTAAATATGTTAAAATTTTGTTGTTTAATTCGACGAGCCAAACAGACGAACATCAATCATCTTCTCAAGAGCCTTACAGAAACAGGTCGTCAAAGCAATGGGACGGTATTTCGAAAAAATCTTGAGATCCTTCCCAGGCTTAGAGAAAGGTACGAATATAGTCAGGCGCCAGACATCAGGAAAAACATTCTCCTGCCAGATTCGGTTAAAAACAATCAGAAGAATAGCAAGAGAAGCACGAAATAGATGGCGCAGCTTGTCATAGTGTATATCATCAGGTCGAACTGGAAATAATTAGAAGAACCAGTATTTAAAAGAATAATGTTGTGATCTGAGAGCATGCGCTCTACAGAGCGATCCTTCCTATCAATATCAGCACTTCCCCATAGGAGATGATGCCAATTAAAGTCACCCAGGATGAAAGAAAAGGAGACAGCAACTCTTTAGTCGAGGCCTGTTATTACTTTCTTCTGTGAACACCTAAAGAGTTAAATATTCAGAGAATAATAATAAAGATAGTACTTTCAAATCAAAAATGTTTCTCAGGTTGTGTAGTTTTTGTGTATTTTTGCTACTAGAGACTGCTTTTCTCAAAATGGTAAAAATAAACAAAAACACGACAATTTAGGAGCTAAGCGCATTATCATTGTTCAGACAAAAACGAAGAGTCTAAACCTTACGATATAATAAGAAACGAAATTTACATTAGATGAAAATAAGTGGTTTGTTTTATTTACCATTTGTACAACTTAAACGTAAAATATCTAACACTAATCTTTGGAGTAAATAATATAATTTCATTCATGTGATAAATAAAGTATATAGATGTAAAAGCACGTAGTGTTTTCGTAAATATATTTAGTTTGAAGCTATATAACTTTTTACAGAGATACGTTCACAGAATAGCGGCCCCCCAGTGGCACAGTGGTATGTCTGCGGACTTGCACACTAAAAACCGGGTTTCGATACCCGTAGTGGGCAGAGCACAGATAGCCCATTGAGTAGCTTTGTCAGTGATGTCGAAAAACCCACTTGTTGAGAATTTTATATGCAAAAACGGCTCGTTTGGGTTCAGAAAATATTTTAAAATATTTAAAATGAGTAGCTTTATGCTTAATTCTAAACAAACAAACAAAGATAGAATACAAATGCAATAAAAAGTAAAGGTTTGAACGAGTATTCAAATAATTCCAATAAAATTACCATTCCAACACTCAAGCTTTCAGAAACAAACTTATGAGAAAATATCGAGTTCGACGAAGCAAAACATTGACGTATCCGAGGGTCACTTTCTGGCGTCATATACCTAGAATTTAGAACTTCCTTTATAAAACGTGTATACATTTATTATAAATTATTTCCGTGCCATTTTGTGCCCACTTATTGTCACTTGCACATTATTTAATCATACTATCAATATACACTCATGTGATGTTTTTTAACCACAAGTTATTTTGTACAAGATGAAACATTTTTATATCTATACTTGCAATAAAGTTTTCAAATGATATACAAGCTCAAAAGAATGTAATTGGAAGTCTTGTTTGTTTGTTTTTGGAATTTCGCACAAAGCTACTCGAGGGCTATATATGCTAGCCGTCCCTAATTTAGTAGTGTAAGACTAGAGGGAAGGCAGATAGTCATCACCACCCACCCCCAACTACTTGGGCTACTCTTTTACCAACGAGTAGTAGGATTGACCGTCACATTATAACGCCCCCACGGCTGGGAGGGTAAGCATGGTTGGCGCGACTTGGGCGCGAACCCGCGACCCTAAGATTACGAAGCGCATGCCTTAACGCGCTAGACCATGCCAGGCCCAGATTAGAAGTCTAATGTTAGAGAATTTGAATATATGTGGTACTCGAATCCTAATAATAAAAACTATCAAGTATCATAGAGTACAAGATTTAAAAGTACCATGTTATAAGATACTCTCTAAACTAGTTACTTTTATTTTCAGGCACTAATGGTAGAAATAAAAGATTCAAGAATATCCAGAAACATGGTTTTACAAAAAACAGATTTTTGTTTTCGAGCGTAAAAATAAGTCAGATAAAAGAAAATTAATGGAATTGAAATGAACTGTTTCAAGTATACTGATAAATATAAATATAGTATATACATTGGCTGGGGTTATGTATGTTTTAGAACTTCGAGTTTTAATGTGTGGTGAAATTGGTTTGAACTGAATAGTCTCCTGGGAGATCTCTTACAGTCCAGTTTGCGGGACATTTATTTGGATCTCAGATATTTTGAAATGAATGTAGTCCAGAACCAATGATGGATTTAAAATTGTGTTGGCTGAGGAAATAATAAATGATGAGGGCCCTACATCCCACGTAGTTTCACAAAGAATAAATTATCAATGGACTCTGGGGCTGAGTCCCTTCTAGCCCCTACCGAAATACGCCACTGTCAAGAATGTTATATCTCGTGGAGTGTTTGTATTTTCTTATAGTAAAGCCACATCGAGCTATCTGCTGTGTCCACCAAGGATATGCGAACCATTAGTTTCGAGCTTTGTAAATCCAAATCAGAACTCCACTGGTGAACGCTCTCTTAAAAAAATGACAGCCGACAGATGGTCACTCGCTAACTATAAATTTCAAAGGTATATGAACTTCAAGTGTGTTTTGTATTTGAGATATAAAGGTGTATTTAGTATTGCGTGTGAGTTTTTTTATGCATTTATATTAAGAATATACCTATAAATTGTGAATAATTGCTTATTTTTACTAACTACAAGTTTTGTTTTGTGTTGTTGTTGTTTCGAGTAAATCGCAAAGCTACACAATGGGATACCTGTGCTATGCCTAAGACGGAAATCAAAAACCGGTTTTTTGCGTTGTAAGTCCACAGACATACCGCTGGGGAGCTTTTGTTTCGTGTAAATAAATATTTAAAAAAATTTTGTTTTTAGTTCATTTGATCAGAATTACAATTATATCTTTCACTGTAATAATGTGTATATTAATTTCATTTATGAAGTTTATTGCTTGAATTTAAGTACAATTAACAGTATTGGTTATTTGATTTCTATAATTGTAAATTCGCGGATATGCAGCTGTACCATTGGGTACATTTTCGTGTAAGGCAAACATTATAAACATGTGAAATTACACCTTCTCCGACTTTTACCATTGCAACTTTTGGAAGTGATCATTTGTGCCATCTTCTTAATCATAACTATTTAACATTGTAGCCGTAACTTCTCCCACGTTACTTAATAATGGAAGATTTCCAATAAGGACTCAAAGGTATGTATGATAGTTTTCCAGTAATATGTTATATATGGAAAAATAAACCGATATAATAAGTCATGACAATTTATTATGCAGAAGAAATCGCTTTTAACGTGCATAGTTACATACAGTATAAATAAAGTGATAATTTTTATTACATAGGAGTGTTAATATTTCGAGTGGCATACACGAACTTTGATAAGAAGGAACCATGAACGTACGTACGCCTTACTTACCTCATTGTAGCCAACTGCGTTGCATTTCTACGCAATTCCTTTCATTCGTACTGATTAAACATTCTAAATATATATTAGAAGTCCATCTCGAAATATTATATTCCTAACAAAATATCTGGACAGAATTTTCTGCGCTAGTGAAGTTTTATATGTTTTCACATATCGCTGAACTGAGCATCAGAAAATAATTCGATTTCTTATTTTTCATTTATTTACTCTATACACGACTGAGAAATCGTCGAAAAATCATTCAGTTCGAGCACTACAAATTTAGCTTTATTATATAATATTTAATCCTGACATCTATCATAAAGAACAAGACAAACAAGAACGATAATATATAAAACAACTCAAACTTGTAAAAATTCACAGAAATGATATCTCCAATAATAGAGATCATACTGTTACTAAGTAAAGAATACCAAATATTACAGAACAATTCCATACTGATTATTAATAAGTTTGAGAACTGGCAATCTGTCTGGTTTTTTAGCATCATTCAGTTTTTACTGTTACTAGTTTTATACACTCTTCAAAAAATGAAACACAAAAGGGATATTTTTTTATTTTAAAGAGAAATACATGTAATAACGTTATAAGCTCAGAGTGATGTTACACGTGTTAAGGCACTGATTGTCAGACCAAAATGACAATAAAAGTTGTGCACTCTGAAAACGGAGGAAAACATCGGATTTTTCGCCAAAACGCATTCGTGACCAATAAATGCGTTTGAGAGATCTGCAAGTGCAACATCTGCAAAATCCCTATAAAAGTGACGGGTTCTCGGTTTCCATAGCTCAGTGTTAAGCCACCGACACGCAATACAGTTACGCCAAGACTGACTGAATCACAACGCAACAACGCGATTGGTCGGGTGCAAGCAGGCGAACTCGATCAGATGTTGCCAGAGCTGTGAATGTCCACCAAAGCACCATCACAAGGCTATGGAATCGTCACCAACAACATGGATCAACTTGTGAACGTCCACGATCTGGCAGACCTCGTGTGACCACGTTCGCACAAGATCGCTACGTCCGGTTACGTTACCTTCGGGATAGGACCACCACTGCGACGTCTATTGCCTCAACCATACCAGGGCTGCGCAGGATTTCCGATCAGACCGTACGCAACCGTCTACGAGATGCAGGAATCCGACCTCGACGTCCACTCAGAGGCGTCATCCTCACCCAGCAACATCGTCAAGCACGGCTGCAGTGGACTCGGGCACATCGAGTATGGCCTCATTGACGATGGAGGCATGTTTGTTTCAGCGATGAATCACGTTTTATGCTTCGCAGGCAGGATGGAAGGACCGGTGTTAACCGTCGCCATAGTGAACGTTTTGCAGAAAATTGACAGATTTGGTAGAGGCAGCGTCATGATGTAGACTGCCATCGCTAGATTGCTAGAACAGACCTTTTTCATATCCGAGGGAATCTTACGGGTCGACGAGATTCTTAGGTCTATGTGCAACCCATCATGGTGATCGTCAAGGACGTTTTTCAACATGACAACGCCTGTCCTCACACAGCCCGACTCACCACTGTCGTTTTGAGACACCACAACATCAACGTTCTTCCCTGGCCCTCCAGATTACCAGATTTAAACCCCATCGAACATCTTTGGGACGAGTTGGACCGACGTCTGCGACGGCGACAACCTCAACTACAGACCCTACCTCAGTTGCAGCAGCTTTGCAGGCTGGGTGGACAGCCATTACACAGGATGTAATTTGTCATCTCATTGCTTCCATGGGCAGGAGATGCCATGCAGTTATTGATGGGCACGGGAGTCATACTCGTCACTGACGTTGAATGACGTTAAACTTCAACTAGTGAGCGTGGACTTTGCCTTTGCAGACTTTGATGTTCAGCAGTGAATGTGCAAAGTTTCATACATGTCATACAGAACTACCCGGAATAAACTTGTTAACAATTTGTCTCAAATTTTGTCTTTTGCGTTTCTTTATTTTAAGAGTATATTTCAGTGGGTACTATGATTAGCCTGGATCTATTTCGAAATTATTAGCTGGGCATGTGAATACTAAGATTGGTTCGAATGCATTTTTAAATATTAGCTTGACCAATTGTTGAGCAAAATTCGTAAAGCATAAGAGTTCTAATTGAAAGAATTTGTTAGACGCATATTACGTGAAAGCTTTACCTAAGCTCCGTCTTTGCACTAGATCGTCGACTAATAACAGCATAATATATTCATACATTAATGTCATATATTGGTATGACTCAGTAACACTTAGCTTTAAAAGCAAACTTCAAGAATGCTATAATCCCTTTAAAATTTACCCAAAGCTCGCATCTTCCTTACCTGTTTCGACACTAACAAATGTAAGAAACAGCCTGTCCTGCTTTTAGTGTACATTTCATTTAGTTATCAAACTATCTTCGTAACTTTCATTCCAGTAAACATTCTAATTTTATTTCATATTAGTGTGCTTACGTATCTAAAATAATTTTACATAACTTTCATTAATTTAAAATTCATTTTCCTACATGAAATGGTTTAAACCAATCACTAAACCTTACTTTGACTTCCATTGTTTCATATAGAAGCACAATATGGTATATAAAAAAAAACATGTTATCAACATACACTTATCCATAAAAAAAACGCATTTCACATTTAATGACCATATCTAGCAAACATTGAAACTGCTCACCAGAGACCACGATCCAAATATACAAGGCTTACATCTGTTTGTTAATAGAATATGGATGTCAAGTTAAACATATGTTTAACAACACACTACAGAATATCCAAATACAACAAAATAAAATATTAAGAGCAGCAAACAGACTACCATCATACACACCGGTAAATTATGTATACTAAATCAGTAACGTACCAACTCTTAGAAACAGGCTCACAGAAATATCATATAAATATTATTTATAAGTAGAACATAGAAATCAGCTAGCCGCATCATTATGTAAATTAGCTAGTGCACCTACGAAATACATTTCACCCTATAACATATTTCAACAATCACAAATCACTCAACAAAATACATGATCACAGATAAGGTGAATTCATGTTAATATTTATATGTGTTTCTTTTTCAGATTTGAAAACAGGAGAGGTAAAACCTTCGGCTCCTGTCCCGTAAAAGTAAAAGTGGATTTTCTCGGGGCGTTCCTGTTCCCCTCTACATCTAAATCTAAGGCATTGAATCTTTAGATCCCAGCCAAGGCAACACTATTGCCCAGCCCTGAATCAGGCCGTTTTATGTTGATATCTGTTTGTCGGGCTCTGGCCTGGCTCACTTCTCCGGTGCCGCCTTATTTTGCTCCCCCCTTCTCACCCGTTAATTTTCTAACGCCTCATCACACTTCATCACCTTAAACAAGTGAAAATTAAATCAGGCAAAATTCCAAGCAGAGTAAAATAATATTTCACGTGAGGGGATGAAGAGGAACCACAACGTTTCTGATCACCCCTGTTGGGGAGAAAAGTCTTGAGACCTCTCTCTATATATACTAATCCACTGCCAATTGCGTTTGCATTTGCATCTGCTCTTATGTACAATCTTTCTTGAAATTATATGAGTTTTCTCCAAGAAGACAAAAAATACCTTCAATTGTATTTTTTTTTTTTACATAAAATAGCTTTTGCTACCCAGTGTTTTAAGATTTGTCCCATGTTTAATGCACAGCTTTAGAAAAAATAGAAGGACGTTGTATAAATTCATGACGCAAATTGATAATATATTAGACTCATGAAGAACGTTACGTTTGTGACGAGTAAATTAACACATTCTTGATGACGAGAGACTCACTTGAAATGAAAATGTATTTCAGAACAGCCAGTCTGGGTATTAACATTTTATTATTAAAGCAGAGAACAATAATGTTCATACTATTCGTTCTGTGGTACACAGATGAATGCATTATTTCAAAAATTATTGTACATTAACTCAACTACTCGAGATGCTTCGTCTGATTGTTAGTATGGATAGACGAATAACTTTTGCTGAAATTAATAAGGAGATATGATTAATCATAATGACCAACTATACAAAAATCTCTAAGGTATCTTCATCTAAATGTACGTAAGTCGTTAACATCGAAAGGTGGATATTAAACTTAAGACCTTCCTGTGTTTAGACTTAACTAGCAACACAAGCTGTTGTGTTGTTCAAGATATGTTCAAGATACGTCAAACGTTTAGAATCTGTTTCCAGAAACATTAACTATTGTTTACACAATACGTGTTATTCAGTACTCATAACGAACAAAATAGCGTATAAATATTACAGAAACTGCAGAGGTTGGGTGATACATATGATATCAAAATTAGATATAGTTCTAATACGGTAATAGATATTGGAAGTTGAGGTTGAACTATTTCGTGTATTTATTTATATTTAATCAGTGGTATTTCATTGACGTCCCGCGCAGATAGCCCTCGTGTAGCTCAGCGAGAAATCGAAAACAAACCAAACCAATGACGTCCCCCGCTGACACAGCGGTAAATCTACCGATTTACAACGCTAACATCAGGGGTTCGATTTCCTTCTGTGGACTCACCAGATAGCCTGATGTTGTTTTGCCATAAGAAAACACACATTTCAATCAATTTTACGAAAGAAAAGGTAAGACTATGTCGTTAAATTTTTAAATACAAATATACACGTGAACAACGAATTGTGAGTTACACCTTACTAGATGGACATTTTAAGATATGTTGGAAATACATCAGATTTTCTTTTACACTTTTTAAGTTTTATATATCTGAAATTATTAATCTCGGGTTAAAGAAAGGTCACATTCAAACATTCTTCTCTCAGTTCTTGTGTTTGTCGTTAAGACTGTTCGACAAGAATCTTCATTACAAATTTTTCAACTTGTCGTGGCCTTGGGTTCATCTGGTTGGAACTGGACTTTTAATTTATTCAAGTCTCTCGCTATCTCTTGCTTTGTAACCGAAGTCTCGTGACTGGAGTTGGCAAACATCCAAATAAATATTATGTTACAATAACGTTTCTTAATACGTAATTTGAATAGCTATTAAAGATTTGTCACATCACATAATTCCGGCCGAACAGGAACTGAATTATTATAGTTTCACAAATATCGCATGCAGCCCAATTAACCTTATAAAGTAGTTTCCTGTTACACAAAATTACAGTGGTCACACTGACAGTTTCTATTACATTGTATAATATGGATATATTATAAACATTAAATTACCAATTATCTCTTCTCTTCTTATTTACATGCAGTTATGCCTTGAAAATTATTTTATATTTCTATTATTCTGATATGTCTTAACTTATATTAGTTGGAACATGATTCCCAGTATAGAATAAAGCGTCACCACTGATCTCCTAAGAAGACTAACCAGTTCCAACTGGATTAACCGAAAGTTCATCGCCCACCACCCTCACATGGCTGGGGACAAAAGTCGCATATCTTGTTTCTTTTGAAATCATGCACAAAACTACATGATGGGCTATCTGTGCTCTGCCCACCATGGACATCGAAACCGTGATTCTAGCGATGTAAATCCGCATACTCATCGGTATGGCGAATGAAGAGCAATCACAGATCTGAAATATTCGCAATACACACTGAATTATGTAAAGATTAAAATTAATTAGTCTTCCTTATAAAATTTATTCTTGCAAACAAATATGATTCACAAGTCTAAGATCACGTGTTTTTCTTATTCACTCTAAAAAACAAGTTTGGAAGATATTTGTTAATGTTAGATTTTATTACACCTGTTTTATTAAAGTAGAGGAAATTGAAGCCTATAGAGTGAAACTAATATAGTAAACACTATTAATAGATCACAACTCATTTCTATGCTGTTAACAGTTATAGGTTTCTTATATAATTTTTTGTGCAGGTTGTAGGTCTTCTGATATTTCTCCTGAGATTATTTGATATTCTAACATGATTTTCAATTTCAACTAATTGAAATTTCTGTTTTTAAAAGCTGTTTTACAATCGGTTGTGATAGCAAAACATAAGATTGTTCCATATCAACTCTTTTAATGTGTTCAGAAATGCACCCTTTCAGATGCAGTAGTCTTCATATTTATATTTTCTTCCTATTACAGCAATCTATATATTTAGAGATAATCAACATGGAACTCAATATGGTTAATAAAACGTCTCTACTCATAAAACGTGGAATACATTGTTTAATCTGTTAGGTAACCTCGCTGTTCGTGATATTATCAGTTGTAATGCCGAAGAAAATATGTCTGAAGTTACGCTCACGAAAATTGGCATCAAATAACCCGTATGTGAAATGTCATGTCACAGGTAATGTACTTCCTCAATTCAAGCTCATGACTACTGGGAAGACAACTTGAAAAACCTACTCACTGTCAACTCTGGACCTACTCTTGTCTGATCTAATAGTAGGATTTAACTGTTGCTCTTATGATCTAAACATTGACCAAAAGTGTGGAGGCGAATTTTGTCTTCACGATAAAAGGAATAATAGTCACTGAAACTCATCACAGCCCGATTGTTAATTATAGGGCTGCGCATAAATCGCGCATCACAAGTTTCATAATACCATATGAGATTAGTCTACAAGTTACGAACAGAATAATATAAACATTCTCACTCGAATACAAAGAAACGTTTTGCCACGTCTTTACATCTTTATCAGAAAGATGTGTTGATCATGAAAGATTCTTATATTTTAAAAATATGGATTATCATTTTGTGTTAAAAAAATCTTAGCCTTACAGATTTTGTTTTGTTTGTTTTGGAATTTCGCACAAAGCTACTCGAGGGCTATCTGTGCTAGCCGTCCCTAATTTAGCAGTGTAAGACTAGAGGGAAGGCAGTTAGTCATCACCACCCACCGCCAGCTCTTGAGATTCTCTCTTTCTAACGAATAGTGGGATAACCCGAACATAATAAGGTCCTCGCGGCTGAAATGGCGAGCATGTTTGGTGCCACGGAGCTTCGAACCTGCGACCCTCAGATCACGAGACTAGTGCCTTAACCACCTGGCCCTCGGTTATAAATAAAGACTCGCCTTATTAACATCATCAGCTGGAGAAACTTTAATAAACAAACAAGGAAGCTAAAACAAACGTGTTTAATAACAATTGTTATAAGTTTATAGTTTGATTAACTAAAAACACAGCTGTTCGTACGTGGCCTAACTTTCTCAAGCTAACCTATTTTTTAAACTATCTAATGCTATCAAATTGTTTTTTTTTCAAATCTACTACAACCTTCTTGATTTAAACTAATTTTATACTGTGGTTTTCATGTTCCACATGCGGTTTTCTACCCATAATTTTAAAATTTAAAATGTAATTTTATTCCACTTAATATGACTGTTTTCCACGAACAAATTTAAACTATTAATATTATCAGATTCTATGTAGCAATTATTTTCATATTTGACATTTGTATGGGTGTTATTACTGTTTTAATACATTTCATAAACTTGAGATAATTCTCCATTTCATTTATTCAACCAGGAAGCTTACACAAATTTATTAAGCGTTCAACTCTTACTTACAGGAACCGGCATTGCCAGGTGGGTTAAGGCGTTCGACTCGTAATCGCGAAATTCAAAAAAATAAACAAACTAACTTACAACCAAAATAAAGAAAACATACTTAAGTTGAGCGTCTTTACTTATATATCGATATGTTCAGTGGAAAGAAAGTGGCCATATGAGATACCGATGTAACAGTGAGCTGGAACAGCCCTTCAAAACACGACTAAAACACAAACGTAACATAATCTTTAATTTTTTTATAGATTTTTCAAAACATATCAGTGAACATGATTTACTACTTACTGTATTATAATTAACTTGAAAGTTCCCTTTACTGTGATTAGCCCCTACATTGGAGAGGCCCGGCATGGCCTAGCGTGTTAAGGTATGCGCTTCGTGATCTGAGGGTCGCGCCAAACATGCTCGCCCTCCCAGCCGTGGGGGCGTTATAATTTGACGTCAATCCCACTATTCATTGGTAAAAGAGTAGCCCAAGAGTTGGCGGTGGGTGGTGATGACTAGCTGCCTTCTCTCTAAATTAGGGACGGCTAGCACAGATAGCCCTCGAGTAGCTTTGTGCGAAATTCCAAAACAAACCCTACATTGGAAGCTCCACAGTAAACACATTCGTGTTTGGTCGAGTCCATTTTCTTAAGGTAAAGAGGTATAAGTAAAATAATTCCGAAACTAGTACTGTAATGGGAGATGATTGTACAGATAAACTGTATTTGACAACAATCGCTTAAGTAAAACAATGATGAAATTCAGAGTGTCTTAACTTCTTTTACCTATCTAAAAACGGTTATCAAATATTAGTCCTTACCTATTCTTGAAAATGGGAATAGTTAATCACACGAAAATCACGGCCTCTTCTGGTATAAATAACGTGTAGCATCACCATCTCGTTCTCGTCAAAGTGGGAGTTCTCGTGAAATATCAACAACCAATAGACGAACAGAAAGAAAAGAAAGACGCCGAAAGTTTAATATAATGGGACCCGTTCAAGATAACAAAGTAAGTAACCACTAATGTTTATTGTGAACTTATTTATAACCAGTAAAAATTAATTTGGAGAGAAACAACGAGTTTAGTTAATCGCAGAGCTTTGAACTTTAATAAAGCTATTAATAATTGAGGATATTTACTGTCGAAACTAAGAACTGTTATAAAATGACATGTATTCATATGTTCACTTCATTTGTTTTATGTGTATTTCACAATTAAAAGTTGTAACTGTCAGAATAGCAGTCTTTAATAAATAAATTCAGTTCTTCGTTTGCAGTTTCTATTGAAGTGCTAATATAAACTTCATTGCATGTCTTTTCACTAACAGTATAGTGTGTGCGAAAATGTTCTAGGAGAAAGAATAGTTAAACGTATTGCTTCAAAGTTTTAAGAAGAGGAAATACCTATAAATATGCAAATCATTTGCAGAATATAACAATATTCTTGTAATATCTAAGCTTAAGCAAGACTGCACTACTGGAGAAATAGTGTAGTTAACGTATTATACAGTTTCTTTCTTTCACTCACGAGTTTTTATTCACAGCAGGAATAAGTGATCTGTTAGTGCAAGATAACACTTGACAAAATAACTTTATTATAGGGTGATGTAGAGTTATAGGGAGAAATAGGTATACAGGGGTGTGTTTTGTAGAATTTGAACCTCGATCAAAGTTTCTGCATGTAAATATTAACATAGGTAAACAGTCTGAATTTATAATTTCTTGTTTTACCGTTCCAATTATCTAATTATATCCGCCGCTTATTCCTAATTTTTAAATTTTATTTTAAAATCGAAATTATTTGTGGATTAACCTAATAAAACATGTGCGTAAAAATACTTCAAATTAATATTTGCTAAAACCAACTGTGATAATTAAGGAAAAGTAAATCTCTTCAGTGGTTTAGAAACTTATCTATTGCCAATCAAAACTGTTTATAAACAACACTTGAAAGTCGATGAATTTTAGCTATTATATAACATTTTGTTTTATACGTGTACCTTCCAAATTATTAGAATATCAAATTACTGACATGACTGATAATTTTGGTGTAATTAATAAGTAACTTTCTTTGATCAGAAATTAACATCTTTGACTTTAACAAGATCCTTTTATATTAAAGTTATTGAATTTCAACTCAATCAAGTTTTCTCTTTTTCACTAATAAAGAAGGGATTACTGCAACGTTTGGAAGAGGGAGTGGTCATTGGTGATGGAGGATTTGTGTTTGCTTTGGAGAAACGAGGTTATTTGAAAGCAGGACCTTCGACACCGGAAGCATGTGTCGAGAATCCAGAAGCTGGTAAGGAATTTTAGGGATGTTCGTAATAATACCAATAACTTTAACAACGGTGCCTTATTCTCAAACACTAGCATCTTGAGAACGTTTATAACGTTATGGATACTTGTCATTAAAATGCTAAATTTTATGCATTTTTTTTATTTTTCCTTCCTGTTTCGTAGTGCGTCAACTTCATAAAGAATTTCTCAGAGCTGGTTCAGATGTAATGCAAGCCTTCACATTTTATGCCAGTGATGATAAACTAGCAAACAGGGGAAACGAAGCTGGAACAAAATTCACAGTAAGTGTGTGGTCATGATTTTTACATTTGTTGCTTGAAAAAAAATCAACTTACTTTGCCAGCTTTATAGTTCTAATTACGTTAGAGTGAGAAGGTGCATCAACTTCCAAACAAAGAGTGTACTTGATTTCTCAAGTGAATGATTTTCTTTTTTCCTTCTTTAGGTTTAGGTTTCTAAAGGACAGGTTCATGTGGGTTGTAGCTTAAAAGGAACGAAACTCGCTAAAGACATTTTAGTATCTTCTCACCCATGCCTTTCCTAGGGTGATGTCTTCCTATGTGTATTACAGCTAGACTGGACAAATGTTCTTAGAATTGAATAAGAGAGAAGATTTATACAAGGGTTATTTTTGGTGAGTAACAATTTTGCATCCCCAGAATTTGCGTTATGGGGTAAGCAACAAAAAAAAAATAAAGGATAAGTTTGGAATCAAATATTGGTTGTGAAAAAAAAATTATAGCTCTATTCTTCTGGTATTTCTATTCAGGGGCGTGACATAAATAATGCAGCATGCAAACTTGCTCGAGAAGTGGCAGAAGAAGGTGACTGCCTTGTTGCTGGTGGACTTTCTCAAACTCCAACCTATCTGTCAAGCAGGAATAAAGAGATGGTGCAGGAAGAATTTCGAAAACAGGTCAAAGTGTTCACTGAAAATGGAGTCGATTTTCTTATCTGTGAGGTATAGTACACTTATGAATTACTTCGTTAATAAGAATACTTGAGCTGTTGAGTCTATTGAGAAACTTTTCAACTTTCTCAACTTTCTAAGCATAAAGAGAATGAGGAAACTGAAATAAAAAGCCTAACTTTATATTTCGCATTGGATAAATAAATGCATAAATGCTACTTAGTCTTTGGTTACTCTTATGGTCGGAAGAATCTGAAAGAGATTTTTCCTCCAAGATTACTATTTGAATATGCTTACAAACTAGTTACATGTAATTTACACAAATTAAGAGCTTTGATTAGTTTCAGTTCTTTCTTGTAAACAATTACTCAAGTCTTTCTTTTGCAGTATTTTGAACATGTTGAAGAGATAGTGTGGGCCATTGAAGTCTGCAAGGAGACAAAGTTACCTGTGGCAGCTACCATGTGTATTGGTCCTGAAGGTGACCTTCATCATACCTCGTGTGAAGAGTGTGCAATAAAGTTGGTTAAAGCAGGTACTCGTCAATTCTCTTTTGGTCTAATCTTGTAACATAATGTTCAACCCATTTTTTTAAGTTTGCTCTATACAGTCCTAAGCATTATGTGGTGTAGGTCAAATAATGTGCTTTAATTAATCTTTGTTTTCAAAAATGTTATTGTACTTTTCACCACAATGTTTTGGGCGTGTTTTTGTATTACTATAATATTAATGTGCATCTAATATCTTGTTTTTATTACGAAGGTGCTGATGTAATAGGAGTAAACTGCCACTTTGATCCATTTGTCTCCTTGGAATCTATGAAACTTATGAAGAAAGCTCTGGATGTTGAAGAACTCAAAGCCCACCTTATGTGTCAGCCTATAGCATTTCTTACTCCTGATGCAGGAAAACAGGGCTTTATTGACCTTCCAGAATTTCCATTTGGTAATATAATTGTACCTGAACTCTAAACATAACTTACAAAAACTTTAAGTCTTAAATCGCAGTCAGTATGTTCTGAGTATGAAAAATTGCAATACTAATACGAAATGTATGACAATGTAACGCATGTTTTAAAGTGTAATTTTAATTATCTACTTGCTAAAAGGAGAAACTTTTGAAATTATATTTCTCTTTATAGAATGATTGCAATGCAAATAATTTTTAGCTTCTTCAAATAATGTATTGTATTAAAAAAAACACTTATACGATATCTTGCATCATTGCAAATGATTGCAGTACAATCCTTATTTCAAATACTGCTGCACTGGCTTAGTTATTAAGACTTTTTTGCCATAAATTCACATTGACTGGCAATGATTCAGATATTCCTAATTCCAAGACATGGATCTTCATGAACTACAACTGTAATAATTTCTACATCACTAATACTGTCAATCGTTTTCAGGTTTATCGGAAGTTTCCAGAGCGCTACAAAACACCTTTTGTATAAAGGTAACATAATAGTAATATTTTGCTCATTGTAAACTCTGTATTGATATCAAATACTTCGAAAGGCCAGCTGACATTTAGTTTTCCATCAATACTTCGTACGTTCAAATCGGAGCTCTTTTTTACAGAAAGTATTGTGATGCAGTATCTTAAATTATTGTCGTAAAATATGTCTTAAAGTGGTAAATTATTATCCAAAATGAAAACTATGTGAGAAGCTTTCATAATTACGTTTACATAGTTCAGAAATGCAAAGAGTAGATAAACTTCCAAAAATACGTTATTTACTGTTGGCTTTTATATTCAGCATTGGAACCCAGGATTTGCTCAAGATGGGACATACATCGTTATGCGAGGGAAGCCTATAATCTTGGGGTTCGTTACATTGGTGGATGTTGTGGTTTTGAACCATATCACATCCGTGCTATTTCAGAAGAGCTTGCGGAAGAAAGGGGGAAGAAACCCAAAGCATCGGAGAAACACGAAATGTGGGGTGAAGGGCTGAGGATGCATACCAAACCTTGGGTTAGAGCAAGGTAATGTCCTTAGTGTATAGATGGATAATGTGAGGATAAACGTGTTCTATTCAACTATCTGTGAATTTTTAAGGAAGTTTTTCTCATTTTTAATTTGGAAATAATGCTGTGGTTACTATTACTCCCATTTTGTTTTTCAGAGCTCGTCGTACGTACTGGGAGAACATTAATCCTTCTTCTGGACGCCCGTTTTCTGCTTCTTGTTCAAAACCCGAAAACTGGGGAATAACAGCTGGATCGAAAGAACTTAAACAACATTCAGAGAGGACAACGATTGAATAACTTCAAGAGGTCTTCTCGTATATAAAGTTTTAAGCTTTAATTTGTTATAATTCTTGCTACATATTAAGCTTTCAAATTTTCAAACTATATGCATACTCTGAAAGGTATGAAAAATGTATACCAAGAAATACTTAAATATATTTTGAGACATTTTCCCAATTGTATATGTACATATTTCTTTTTCAAGTACTTAAAATAAACTTATTTTCTTTAGTCTTAACAGGCTCATGGGTGCTTAGTTTGATTATTAAGAACTACGATACAAAATTCGATGAGTTTCAGGAATTACTTACCAACATATTTATTGAATTGAAGCTTTTAAGCTTCTTTTATAAAGATCTCGTTAGGTGATTTATATTTGATGTGCATCTTTATATTACATGCAACAATGCAGAACGTTTTGAGAATGGAACAGTTAACTATATTTTAAATACAAAGTATATAACAGTGATAATACGTCAAAATTACAAGTAAACACTTGCATAGATATACGTTTTAGTTTCTAACATGTAAATATTCATGTATTAGTTAGAAGTTCACATAACAGTACATAACTAGGAATATAAAATGTAAGACTACAATGATTAAGGGAACAAAAGTTTCATTTAAATATAAATATTTTTATTAATGACGGGTCTTCCAGTGGCAGAGCGAGATGTCTACGATCTCACGGCGCTAGGAACCGGGGTTTCAATACCCGTGGTGGACAGAACACAGATAAGATATTGTGATGATGTTTATGAATTTCATCTTCCATTGTTAATTGCGTCTCGCTTTCTCACAATTCAGTTCAATCTAAATGAAGTTTTGTCAAAATTTGTGCACAAAAGTAACTGCGCTTTTCTGTAAGCGAGGTGTTCAAATGCTCGTTAATTTCACCTCGTTAAAGAATGTATTACCTGCTGGACATTTCAAATAAAAACTGATTAATCAAACCATTTCAGTTGTTTATTCACTTAATGTCTGGCAAGCCAGTAATCACAACCAGCTTCATAACTCAATCAAGGCCTGGCATGGCCGAGCGCGTTAAGGCGTGCACTCGTAATCCGAGGGTCGCGGGTTCGCGCCCGCGTCGCGCTAAACATGCTCGCCCTCCCAGCCGTGGGGGTGTATAATGTGACGGTCAATCCCACTATTCGTTGGTAAAAGAGTAGCCCAAGAGTTTGCGGTGGGTGGTGATGACTAGCTGCCTTCCCTCTAGTCTTACACTGCAAAATTAGGGACGGCTACCACAGATAGCCCTCGAGTAGCTTTGTGCGAAATTCCAAAACAAACAAACTCAATCAATACCCTGGTCATATTCTCATTTAAGAGGTGCCCCCAAATCTATTCTCGGCAATTTATTCACTCTGTTTATGTAAATTCATTCATGTGTTGACAAAGTATAACATGCAAGAGTTTCTTACAATATACAGACATTAACATATAATAGCGTGTGTGTATGTATGTTTCGAACCTCCACACTTTTGTGCACTAGTAGTTTTCAACAGATAACCTCAGACTTGTTTGCCGTTACACAAACCTATATGGGCTACTTTTCTAAATTACCCATAAACAGTCACGACACAGTTTCTAAAATAAATTATTTCTGTTGGAACTTGGCCAATCCAGGCTATTCAGCCACAATTCTCATTGCCCAAAACAATGTTCACTGTCACGTGCATGACTCCACTCTGAATTCAATTTTGTCCCAACACAACAGTCTACAGTAAAACATCTACTGTATCAGAATAGCCTTTACATTCCAATACTAATCAAACTACAGAGTTAGTCAAACAAAATGGCAAATATGAACAACCTCAATGTAAAAAACACTATGTTCAACTGAAATCCGTCATAGAACGAGCTCTTTGCCCTAAGATCGCAAGACCCTCAAAATTAGTATCTATAATACACATATCAGTCATACGTTATTAAGTGCACAGTAATATTTCCTCACAACATCTGCGCCTCTTCATCATAATAGCTGTCACTACTCCAGGGAAATGTGACATTTACGAAACTACACTACTCTTTAACAGTAGAAAATTGCTTTGTCACACACACGCACATATTATTTCTGGCTTTTTTTGGTCGGTCGTTTTTCAATCTACAACTATTCCAGTTTGGAAAAATCGAATAGTTTACGTTTGTTTTAGCACTATGCAATCAATGGTCACAAAAGAATGTTATTTTTTTATTTGCTGGTATTTCAACTAAACATAATTAAGCTCATAGATGTTGTTGTTTTGAATTAAGCACAAAGTTATACAGTGGGCTATCTATGCTCTGCCCACCACGGGTATCGAAACCCGGATTTTAGCGTGTAAGTCCGCAGACATACCGCTGAGCCACTGGAGGGCTAAGCTCATAGAATGTTGTGAATACATTGCATTGTGAAATATTACCCAATAGCTCATGAAGGAATACATACTAACTCTTTTCCATGATTCCTATTTCAAACATATGGCTGGCCTAACCATAAAAATGAAATTGTTTATACAGACAGTTCTATTTCGGATTGGAGCTCGAAAGTCCTTTCAGTTCTTGGATTACATTCCAAACAACTCGCCCCACAGTGGCACAGCGGTACCTCTGCATACTTACAACGCTAGAATCCGGGTTTTGATACTCGTGGTGGGCAGAGCACAGATAGTTTATTGTGTAGCTATGCAGAAACGACAATAACAGCCAAACAACTTTCCTCGCTCAGATAATTGATGAAAATTTGCATAAAATAAACTTCACTCAAAAGCTTGGAAAGCACGTATTGCCAGTTTTTTCAGTCAGAAGTGGCTTCCCATGTCTCTGTGGTCAGTAATATTGGTATAATAATGTCTTACACTACATGATTCAACACTACTCTCCAAAGTCAGCTGTCTTCACGTTCTCTTGTTTTTTAGCAAAGAACGTCCATGTTAGTTCTGGATCTATTAGTTGTTATAAGAATACATATGTATTCTTTCCTGACTACAACTACAGACACTTTTCTTTTAATTCTGCAGAATGCGTGTGTAGCTTATATACAACCTGTCCTGTTCAGCCCCATCCTTAAACTTCTACATCTCTCTTCTGATTCCACAATTAATGGCATTGGTGTCAAATAGGAACTAACAACGCTGCTGACAATATACCTTTATCTGTATATCCACCAAAGCATGTGTACCCAAAGAACGTCAAACTCTTCGTCATGTCACAAGCCAGGAGTCAATCTTAAATTACCTTGATCATTGCAGAGTCAATAAATACACTTTCTAAACCCATGATTTGACCAAGAAATTGAACGTATGTACACAACATTAGCATCATCACTAATGATACAACAAACGTTGGTGGAGTTCAGCAGCAGTGGTACTTCGCTCTTAAATCTTGGGATACCAGGTGACTTTCTTCATAGAGTGGTTTCTTTCTATTTCATTAATTACCATTGATATAGCTCATCATGACAGCTATCATTTATTAACAGCTTCCCAGTCTTAAGTCTCACCTTGCGAGATAGCAACTTTTATCTTTTACGCTATGAATAAATTGCTTTTTGTTGTTTTTCCCGTATTATAACATCCCTTAACAGAGAAATTCAGCGTGCCATATCTTATCATCCTTTTCTTCAGCACTGTTTTAACCGTTGGCAAAATGGTTCCTGTCATTGAAGCCAGCCTATCAACAGCAATTTGCTTCTGTCTCCTCTCAGAGTTATCTTCACAGAGAAGTTCTCTGCTACCTAACTAGTCATCTACTTCATGTACAAGGATTCACCTTTTCATTTGCTGAGAGAAAAGTTCGTGTTGGAGAATAGTGTCCAAAAGATGCATCTTGTTTCTGGGTCTCAAGTCAACATGGTGTCTCTTCACCTGTCATCTTGGTAAATACATGCTATCTTATTTTCAAAGTAAATAGTCAATAAGTTGATAAAGTGCCATCAATGGCACTTCTCCCTAATTTCAGAGGTGGGCATCTATTTATCTATCTGTTTGGTAAAACCCTAGTAAACTTACACAGACCACTCCACTTAACCTTGGATGCCACAAACTGCCTTCTATGCAAAATATTCTCATTCATTATGATTTTTTTTCCTATTATCGTGACTTTAGGTCAATGCTTCATAAATGTAGTGGGATCGCGCATATATTCATGAATATAGCTATATTCCAAATGTGTGTATATACATATATATATAAATCTGAGCTTGCAACTAAAGGACAATGTCTTGTAAATTTGTCTGACGTTGCATATATGTTTATTAACATAAATATATTGTCATACGTGTACATACATTTCTCCACAACTTGTTCCTGTACAGATCATAAGGTATCAAAGATTATTTTTAGATATGAAAATTCATTATACGTCTGTCTAACTAGTGAGCTTTTAATCTCTTAAATGCATATAATACACAAATCTGTAATCACGTTTTTTTAAATGAATGAACTTCAAAGGACATGTTTAGATATTTTCATTAAAGCTTATTTTTGAACTTGTTTCATTAAAGCGAAAATTAAACAGAACCAATGTACAATATTTAACTTTAATATATTTTGTGGGTTTGTATTGTATTTTTCATGATATTGCTAGCAAGTTTGTCTTTCATTTTAAGTTCATTTTCAGTCTCTGCAATACGGTGAAAATATAGAACGTCTATTTCGAATAGCTGTATTACATTACATATGACATGATAGCAGTTTTGCGAGTGAATCGCTCAATTTCTGAAGTGTTCAGAAACGAACTCTTCCAAACGTAGTTCTGGTCTCATTATACAAATTTTAACAATAGGTACAGGTAAAAGAGTGTTCCACTTTTGAATTCTGCAGTTTTGTTATTTTGTCCTTGACGTTGAAAACGTTTTTATGTTTAAAGGTACTTCTAGAATTAAATATATCTTGATCATGTTAGATGAGGCACTTTGATCATGTTGAACTGTCTCAGTTTAAATATTACGCATCATATTTTTATTAAACATGTTTCGTGCTTAATAAAACTCCACCTGCATTAAACATTTAAAAATAAGTGGCTATAAATTACAATGTTGATTTTGAAATAAAAATCGTACAGTTAGTTACCTTTCAGCACAGATGTTTGTTTGTTTTATCATTCAACAGTAATTTATTGCCCTTACTCTAGTAACTTCATGCCGATTTTTGACACAGGGAGGTTTGTTACGTTAATTAAATATGGGAAATACAAAATAACAAAGTAATATAAATATATACAATACTCTTTCAAGTTCAAGAAGAGCCAAAAAAAAAAAAGACAACAAATAAACAGTATTACGCACAAAATTCTTGCAGGAGACTTTAAATTTAAGTTATAGGCAAGCATGAAATATATTAGAGTGACGGAAGGTATAAAAGAAAAGTAAAATGTTTTATGTAATTAAAAAAATGGCTAACATTGTTAATGCTCTTAGTCACTTTAAAACAAAAAGCAATGTTTAGCAGTAAGATGCAGTTTTGTTTTGATTTAACTTGCACTAGTGAAATGCAAATTTCGCTAATTGCAAATTGAATAGATTAAAAAATATTCAATCCACGTCTGAAGAGGTTATAATTTTATTGTATAGATCCCTGGTTACACCGTATTTGGTGTATTGTCTTAAACTCCACACCTAAGGAAGGACATTGAATTGTTGGAAAGGGTTCGGAGAGGGGTTAAGAGAATGGTGCGTGGGATTGAGGGGTTGTTAGATGAGAACAGGTTAAAATTTGTGAAATTGTCTTATTTTGAAAAAAAAAAGAAGAGTTAGAAGGCATCTAATTTAGGTGTTTCAGGTTGTAAAGGGAATTAATAGTTTCGATGCACAATTGTTGTTTCATATTGAATGGCAAAAATAGTAGAACTAGGGAACACAAATATAATATTTTGGAAAAATAGGAGTCATTTTCAGCTAAGACAGTTTTATTTTTGGCCTTTGGAATGGGTTGCCTTTGGATTTTGTTGATAGAGTAAATTTAAGTCGTGTTGAGAAATAGCTCAATAAGTTTTAATTCATTAAAATTATTAATAAATAAATTTTAGTTCCCAGGTTGGGACAGCCAAGATAGTCCAGTATTTAGACATCCCTAAGTATTATATTATTTTAAAAAAATGTAAGAAAAACTCCCCGTTTTGAACTTCAAATTCACAAAATTGTACTTTGGGAAAATAAATTTGTTTGTAAGGTTCTTGAACATTAAATACATAACATGATAATTCTATACATCACAATTATAATTAACAAATACCTAGTTATAAAATATAGTGCTTATACGTTCAAAGGCAATTTTTTATTGAATATCAATAGAAGACTGCTTACAACAGAAGTTATTCAAAGTAATATCTCATAACGTTTTAAAGTCTGTTTTATTTGTTCTCCATAAATGCTGTTATGTTATATAAATATACAGTTATGTCCATTATTGTAAGAACAAGTCGCTTAACTGGGATTCATCGTGCTGCTGAAATAAAGACTGGTAAAATGTTATTACACTTAACATTTATATATTTTGTTGTGTAACGTGGTCGTGGGCTCACTTGCAGGCAGACCGAGTTGATTCTTTCGGTGTAGCCACTGGAGATCCACTAATACTACCTGTTGTTACATGAAATATTTATTTGAAGTAAGGATGAGCGAACGAAGCACAAAGGCACTATCTCGAGGGTTTATGGTTAAAACAAAGAGACTCGACATAAAGACGTCCAATAACATTTTTATTCAAGCCTTCAAATACTTTGTATTTACACACATATACAGTTGTGTTTATTAATGTTTATCATAGATAATCCATTTAATTCTGTTAACATGATGACTGATGTCACAGAATAATGGCATTAAAATTACTTACTAAGAGCTTGGGCGTGAAGTGGCCTGGTTTTTGTCTGTTCTAGGACCTTTTATTCTTGCTTAGGGTGGAATTCTTCACCTATTCTTAGTACCATGGTGTCGGCTGACTTCCTGTTTGTGATTTCTTGAGCTCATTTCGCAATAATAACTTATACTAACATGTCGTCAAGCGGTCAGTTTTTTTATTTATGAACTCCAAAACTCGTGAGTTACATTTATTAATCAATCAACTTATTCCATAATGTCACGCCGTCCGGCTGTCTAAGATTCTTAGTTTTAACGTCCAAGTTTGCTTAACTCCTTTTAATCACGATAGCGTCAAGTCAGTTCAACTTAAACATACAACAGACAGTTTCTCATCTTTAGCGGCCTGGCATGGCCGAGCGCGTAAAGCGTGCGACTCGTAATCCGAGGGTTGCGGGTGCTCGCCCTCCCAGCTGTGGGGGCGTTATAATGTAACGGTCACTTCCACTTTTCGTGGGTAAAAAGAGTACCCCAAGAGTTGGCGGTGGGTGGTGATGACTAGCTGCCTTCCCACTAGTCTTATACTGCTAAATTAGGGACGGCTAGCACAGATAGCCCTCGAGTAGCTTTGTGCGAAATTCCAAAACAAACAAACTCATCTTTCGTTTGTAGTTTTAATAACATCTTAAACCTTGAAAGTGTCTATTTGTTCCAATCTAAACTAATAGCGGGTGTTTTTCAGCGGCTTTCTCAGAATATCTGTCTTAAATAACCCTTCTGTTGTTCTTGATTGTATCACCTCTTCTTAAACAATATATCGATTGATCATACGCGAAAGTTTCTCGGCATGCTACCTTGAGCTGTCGTTGTTCTATAAACATCGTTGTTTCAAAAACATACTTTCCTATACTTCATTATTTTCTGTTTATTAAGATAATTATACGAAACATCTAAATATCTAGCAATGCCTCAGTTGTTAAGCTATTTGTTAACACAAATATGGATTGCTATTATCTCCAGAGCAATAGTTTTCAAACTCATGTAGGGTTAGCTTCGTTGTTGGTATGTGTATTTTATATCTGCTCACATATACAGACGTACAGATACTGATTTAATATTTGAATACAAATTCCAAATTTTGAAATGTTTTAAAATATAAAGTTATATGAATTCTTTAAGTGATTCACTTTAACCTGCAGGTAATATAATTATACAGACGTACAGATACTGATTTAATATTTGAATACAAATTCCAAATGTTGAAATGTTTTAAAATATAAAGTTACATGAACTCTTTATGTGATTTGCTTTAACATACAGGTAATATAATTATATATCTTACACACACAAGGAAATTTTTTTCTTATTTTTCAATAATTTTCATGAACAAAAAGTGGGTATATATAAATATAAAGTACGGACTAATGACGAACTGATTTGAAACACACTCGATAGTAATTTTAATTTTTGTTTAATTTAAAGTACATTGATGAATATGATTTTATTTACTCTATAATGTATAATTGTTTTTGAAAGATATTTCTTTTGACTGTAGTCAGCACTTTCGCTAGCAGCATGTTGTAAACACATATCGCATGATTAAAGCTCTGCCTTTGGACGAGTCCACCTTGTTAAGGTTAATGTGATATATCACAATGCTTTCCAATCGACAAACAACTCAAACTGAAGTATAAATAGCTTATATTTGTCAAATTTCTAAATAAAAAAATGAATTTTGGGCTTATAACATTTCATACAGTGTTACTTAAATATTCTTGGATAGTTAATCACGTGACAACGGCTGCAGGCAATAGTATAAATATGGTTCAAAATCAAGTCTTTGCTTCGATGAATGGCCGAGCGCGTTAAGGCGTGCGCTCGTAATCCGAGGGTCGCGGGTTCGCGCCTGGGTCGCGCTAAACATGCTCGCCCTCCCAGCCGTGGGGGTGTATAATGTTACGGTCAATCCCACTATTCGTTGGTAAAAGAGTAGCCCAAGAGTGGGCGGTGGGTGGTGATGACTAGCTGCCTTCCCTCTAGTCTTACACTGCTAAATTAGGGACGGCTAGCACAGATAGCCCTCGAGTAGCTTTGTGCGAAATTCCAAAACAAACAAACAAAGCTTCGATGAATTTTGTGGAAGAAATGCAGAAGAGAAATCTCTACAATTAGTGAAGAGGGAAGATATTTCGTAATATTTAAATAATGGAGTTTGCTAAAGATAACAAGTTTAGTTAAATAATATACACTGAATATTAGTTGAATGAGTTTGTAAGAAACCTACCGTTTATTTTAATAGATCGCACCAGATGCTGATATCTCAGAAAAATAATCCTAAAACAATGAAATGTGTAACAGTTTATGAAAAAATTCTTAATCCCCGCAAAGGACAAATATCTCTCCAGCAGTTCTTGGAACTTTACAGCATGGAAAAGTTTCAATTTATTATATTCTTCTGGTAGTGAGGTAAAGAGACGTTTGGTTTCAAAGACGTTAATAATGTGTATGTGTTCAACATTAAATCCCTTTTAAGGAAACAACAAAATCTACTCTCGAAATAAGCACCGTTTCATAAAATCATAGTGTTTCTATTATTAACTTTAGTTCTGTTTGCTCACATTTTTCAGAAAGCTTTTAATATTATTATGCTGTTATATTATATGAACTATAAATTTTCCAATAAAAACATCCTTTACAAAAACAATTTTTTTCTAAATTACTACAATTTACAACTTATCTTTCTGTGAATGCAAATAAATATAAAAGTGACATCGATAAGATATCCTTTTCCATGAAGGTTTGTGATATTCGACAGTTTACACGTGTATTAATAATTCCTGAATTTATGAAAACAGTTAAAAAACGGAAAAAACAAAACATAATAACATCACAATGCAAAATTCGCACACCTAATTAAAGTTTTCAGCACTTTCTAATTGCGAAAAGTATCAAACTGATTAATCTTGTGAATTTTAACCATTAAATATTAATATATTAAATTATCGAGCTTATGTTTAACTCTTAAGTAAATGATTAGCTCGTTTTCACATGAAATTAATGTCATTTATTGAAGAAATATTTTTTTCTTATGTTAATAAGGAAGAATACTTTCCAACGTTTGAACTGAACGAGGTGATGGTCATTGATAATGGAGGATTTCTGATTGCTTTGGAGAAACGAGGTTATGTGAAAGCAGAACATTGAACACCAGAAGCTGGTTAGAAAGTATAATCAAGTTTGCTTTTGTCACAACTAATTTATTAAATGTTAATCATATTTTTAAAACGCTAAATTTTATGTTAAATATCAAGTAAATATTATTTCGTATTTAAGATGTCTACCATGAGTCCCAGTTCTTAATCAATAACTTTTTCAAATCACTTGTATTCAGTTGCCATGTGTTTTTTAACTGGATGAGGAAAATTTTGCTTTGATGGTCTTTTCCAGTACATGTTTTAGTATTTTTATTTGTTCTTAGTACGTCAATTTCATAGAGAATCCCTCAGAGCTGGTTCACATGTAATGCAAGCCTTTATGCCCCCCAGTGGCTCAGCGATATGTCTACGGACTTACACCCTAAAATCCGGGTTTCGATACCCGTGGTGGGCAGAGCACAGATAGCCCATTGTGTAGCTTTGTGCTTAATTCAAAAACAACAAACAAAACAACAGCAAGCCTTTACATTTCATGCCAGCGAGAGTAACCTAAAATACGGAGGAAATGAAGCTGGAGAAAACTTTTCCGTAAGTATATACATTGTGATTATATATTTTATGTTTCTAAATCTTTCATGCTTTTCATATTTACCTCACCAGCTCTGCAGCTATAAGTATCTTTGAATGACGAGGTAAAATACAACGATGTATTTCATTCTTGAGTGGATGGTTATTTCATTTGTCCTTCTCCTTTAGGTTTAAGTTTCTAACGGACATGTTGATGTGACCCAAAAGAAATTACCCTGAATAAGGACTTTTAGTCTCTTCACACTTATGTCTTCCTGTGTGTGGCCTGGCATGGTCTAGCGCGTTAAGGCGTGCGCTTCGTAATCTGAGGGGCGCGGGTTCGCGCCAAACATATTCGCCCTCCCAGCCGTGGGTACGTTATAATGTACAGCCAATCCCACTTTTCGTTGGTAAAAAAGTAGCCCAAGAGTTGGCGGTGACTGGTGATGACTAGCTGCCTTCCTTCTAGTCTTACACTGCTAAATTAGGGACGGCTATCACAGATAGCCCTCGATTTGCTTTGTGCGAAATTCCACAACAAACAAACAAACAAACTTCCTGTGTGTATCACAGGTAGTCCTGACAAAAGTTGTTAGCAGTGAATAATAGAGAAAATGTATGCTAGGGTTATGTTTGGTGTGTAACAGTTTTCATCCACAGAATATGCAATATGGATAAGTAAAAATATAAAGAATGAATAAAGATATTCAATGTGATTATGAGAATAGAAGACGAATAATCATATTATTATGGTACTGGGTTTCAGGAAGATGAAATAAATGCAAACTAGCTCGAGAGGTATCCGAAAGAGGTGACTGTCTTGTTGCTGGTGGATTTTCACAACATCCAAATTACCAACCAGGTACAAACAAAGAGAAAGTGCAAGAAGACTTTAGAAAACAGGTCGACGTCTTCGTCGAAAACGGGATGGATTTACTAATGTTTGAGATATAATATTGTACAGCTATTCACTACTCTATGTCTTACTGAACTGTTTTGTAAGACTTCGATTGTTTAAATACTTAGTATCCAATTGTTGAATATATTGAGAAGTGGAGGTAAACTTCCTAGGTTTATTTTAAGCATACTGAGACGAACTACGAAGAAAACTTCTACTGAACGTATTTGCCGTTTCCTTTGAGTAATAAATTATTATTCATGAAAGTGTAAGTAATTATTAAATAACTTGTAAATCTCGGTTTATATTGCAGTTTCTCGCTTAATCACTTTATGTATTTTAACAACAAAAAATGTTACTATATTTTATTTCTGCGGATGATACTTGTCGTATTTCATTAGTATTTTAATGTGTTTAATGATTTAAACAAATACAGAGTTTTACTTGAAGAACTGGCAGTTTCAGTTTTAATCTTTTATCTTTATAAGAATTAGTCAGAAAATCTCTTTCTCACAGTATTTTGAAAATATTGAGGAGATAATGTGGGCTATTGAAGTCTGCAAAGAGACAAAGTTATCTGTGGTAGCCGACATGGGTATTGGTTCTGAGGGTAACGTAAAACCACATATCACGTGGAGAGTGTGCGGTAAAGATGGTTAAAGCAGGTACTCGTCAATTTTATCTTTCGTCTGTTCTTTTAAACTTAACACATTAATGCCTTTTGTTCCTTTTGTTAAGCATTGTAATGTTTATTAAATATTTAGGCTATTGGTGACCTGTTGTACTTACGACCAAGGATATTAAATGTTTGTGAATATTCTCAAGGTCACTTTCATTGATTTTGTTTATTGTTATCAAACGTGGCCAAGTACTTTCCATAATAACGGTACACATTACAATTTCTTCAATGTAATAGGATAATGGATTCAATTCAATTGAGATCGGGTGACTGCAATGGCCACTTTAGAAAGCTTATATAATTCCTCTGCAATCAGGATTGCACATATTTTGATGTGTGCTTAGGGTCATTGTCATGCTAGAAAACCAAACGACGCTCAAGCCGCAAAAGTTCCAAGCATCATTCTTGATGTAAGTTTCTAATATATTAGCGTACTCTTCTTTTTTCATGACTCCGTTGACGCGGTGAAGGCTACCTACACCACAAGAGCTGAAGGAACCCCATAGAATGATCGAGCCAACTCCGTGTTTAACTGTAGGGACGGTGTTCTTTGGAAGATTTCTTCCCCGTTCTTCCGTAAAATACTGCGAACATCATTGTGGCCGAAAATCTCGATTTTAGACTCGTCTGACCTACGAATACTCTCTTGAAAGTACACTTTCATAACAACTGACCATATGGCGGTTATCCTCAATACTTTTACTATAAATCTTCAGTAACGTGACATAAAATGAAGAAAATTGGAAACATCTTACTATTGATCCGAGGCTTCTTTCGTCACATATTGTGGCCGAGATTATTCACCGTTTCAAATGTTTTTAGTTTATAACTTGCATTCACCTCGACCTGCCAATATCCAGATGGCACATCTGTGGTACTGAATGAATAAAAACTTTCTAATGCATGGAAACATTCATTTATTTTTGGAAAGGAAAAGTTTACAATGTATCCTTATCTAAAATAATTACAGGTGAATTATGTGTCTTCCTTTTTCCTAAAAATTGTTATATGTGATGATCAAGTGTTCATAACAAAGGTTCACACTCTGTTATGTCATAGACTAATAAGTTTCATTTCCAACAAAATTAGAAATCTATCATTGATTTCTAATCACCATTTTTTTATCTCCTGAAGTTGCTGATGTAGTAGGTGTAAATTGCCGTTTTGGCCCCGTTGAATCTTTGGAAGAAAGCTCTGGATGTTGAAGGACTCAAAGCTCACCTTATGTGTTAATCTCCAGTATTTCACATGCCTGATGCAGGAAAAGGAGCCTTTATTGATCTTCCAGAGTTTCCATTTGGTAATTCGATTTTTTGTACTTTTCTAGAAATTGATCTCATTGGTTGCTTCGTCATACACGAATTGTATATGTCCACATTGTACTGCATTAACAATCATTTAACAAATTAACTATCTGCCCTCAAAAATATAATGACATATTCACCCCACAATTCGTTCAGATATCTTCACTGTGCTAGTTATAGGTTGTTAGTACAAACTTCAGTCAATGACGTGAGATTTGTTGAAAACCATTGCATTTGGCCATGGTATAGTGAATCTAACCCTGGAATTATTGCTAAAAATGGTTACTTCGAGTTAGCTCACCATGACTATAATCCTTCTAGCATTCACCTGGATGGTAAATCATCCATATTTCCAAAAGAAAAAAACGACTACATTTCTTGTTGAACAGATTATTATCTGAGCTAAAACTCTCTCTTCCTGGAAAGAAGACAAGTAATTTCATGTACGACTTCTCTCAACTATTTATTCTATTATTTTATTTCAATTCGTGAAATTAAGTTATAACCACTATCTGCAGCAATAGCATCATTTGGAGCACTTCAGCGATAATAAGATCCATTAGGGTTCTCACCACTCTTGTGTATACCAGGAACTCAAACTCTCACCTTTGTGTCCTCTTGAAAATATTATGCTTCACCCAGTTTAACAGTTACGGTGACCAATGAATTATATGGTGAATCATTAAGCCAATTACCTGAGATGTTTTGACAACTGTTGCTTTTGTCCATGGTATAATGAACTCAAACCTAGAATTACTGCTAGAAATGAATACTTCGAATTAGCTTATCATGACTGTAACCCCACTCGTATTCAGCTGGATAGTAAATCATCCACAGCATCCAAAACTCATTGCTAGTCATTACGGACCTCCTGATCAAAAGACATTTATAGATGGCATTTGATACCTTGCTGTTGGACGAAATGGTAATTTTTGTGATGCCTTTCATCTGCTAAGCTATAGACTGAAACAAGTCTGCATTCCTTTCTGTTCAGAATGATATAAGCAACTCCTATTATATGACGTAACCTGTCCACTTGTAAAGCAGTTACTTTACTCACGCAGTTCTCAATGATACCAAAACACAAACATCAGAATTTGCTGAGGTGTATATCTCATCAATAAATCTTCCTGTGACGGACATCTTGAATAGCCTTGCACAATCAGTAAAAAACAGTGTGGTTTGTCAATGCACTGGAATTTGTGGATAAATGGTGAATAGTATTTTATTTCCATTCGTCCTTCTGCTACTTGCCCAGATGGTTATTAGAATTTAGAGTATGATCATCTAATCTCAGAAAGTAACATCAAACAGCCTGTTCCTATGTCCACCTCATCTAAGCAGTGATACCTCTGAAATACTTCAAGAATTGGTGTAAGTCTTCTTGAACATTGTGGTGTGATCAGTTTGATTTCACTCACAAGTTTCTCCCTTACTGGAACCTGACGTATGCAAAGTGAAAATGTTTTAAATGTCACCCAGGTGATAGAACAACGACACACTTGGGATGGCCCATCATATAAGCTTGAAATTTTCAGAAAATCATCAGTTGCTCTCAAGTCTGTAAGATACATTTCGGTCCTGGAGAACAAAGTAGATAATATCTGTTAAATAGAACATGAACATAACACCAACAAAAGCAAGAAAAATAAATGGCTTTCTGAGAAACTGAGTTTATGCAATCATCCATAACAGCAGAATATCGAGTAACCAACGCACGTAGTCCAATCTAAATTGTTTTCACATATAAAAGGGTCAAGGATCTCTAACAAGTCTTGAGCTTTTGTACCTGCAGTCATACTTTTACAAAAGAGAAGGTCTTCCACACTTTTGTCACAATCCACAAACTGTGCATAGAAATAAAAAATGAACATCCTTGTTACTATTTGTCACCTCATCTAGCTGTAACCCGAATTCCTTCTAATTATATTTTTCAATTAGTTGATTGTTGAGGTTTCCAGTGATGTGTTAAAGTCTACGACTGATAGTATTATTGGACAAAGGCACCTTTGAAAGTAGTCTTCGTCTTCCCACAGTTTCATCAACCACAATGTTTACCATATCCACTGCAACTGGTAAAATCAGTTCTTCTGCGTTGGGTGAAACTTTTTATATTGCGCGACTCTATACACCTTAGAGAATGCTAGAAAATCATTTATTGGCATTGATGCTTCTTTCAAATATGTACCTTTTTTCCTCGTTCAATTTTTTTTTAACTTTCTGGTTAGGATGACTGGTCTCTAGGTGGTGTTTTAGTTTGCTTGGAATTATGCATGCACTCTGCGGCCAAACCACTCAGACATTATACACACTGTAGATATGCTTCATGATTGATATCTACCAAAGAAACCATAATCTAGATAACGATCGTCATATTTCCCATATTTCTGTTCATTCAAAGTAGCCAAAGTACAAGAAAACAACAACAAGCCTCAAACATTCGAGAACGTCAATGAAAGTAATGTAGCGCGATCTGATATTAAAACTGTGAACTACCTCTAGGTAGTAGTTCGCGCGGTGTCCGACAGGTATCGATATCGCTGTGATCCCCTTTAAAAATTTTAAATATTAGGATTCACCCCAGGGCGCAGTGGTGCACAATTGGGGAACCATTGCCCAAACCTCATATTTCATAGCTAATTGAAATAAATATTGTGAAATCAAGCTTCACCAATAAAGCAAAAAAAAAAAAAAAAATGTAGTCCAGCCAGTCAAACTTCTGTAGATTCATTTCTGAGCCCATCAAATTTCAATAAGCTAAGGCAAAATGAATTTTTGACGAATTCAGAGAATACGTATTGGTAAATAACTTTTAGATTAACATCTTTTAATATACAGAAAAGACAATGTGTTTTGGTTACACTAGATTCCAAAAACAGCTTACATATCAACAAAAGTATAACTTAATATTGTTACTTTATGTACTGAAAGTTTAAAATAAAATAAAACTGGGTAGAAATTAAAAAAACAATATGAAATATAGGGTAGCTGTCGAGAGATTTTAAGATTACAAAGACGGAATGCCCATGAGAAGTACAAGTGATCCTAAGCAGGATGCTCAGAATTGAGCTTAAAATAGTGATCTCTCTGTGCTAGAGTTTTACATATCTTTTCATAAGTATCAATTTATCTTTTATTTGCCAATCTATCAAAGAACTGAGATTTATTATGCTAAATTCATTCGTTTTAATACACCTTGTAAATCCAAGATTGTTATTGTACTTCATTACAAAACAAGAGTAAATAAGTGATTTACTTTGAGTTAAAACTAATATAAAAACAACTTACCCTAGCTTAGCTTTGTCGTTTAAATTTCGAACAAATAAGATACCAGTGTAAAGGAAAACACAAAACTTCCTTCAATACACTATTGAAATACATTCACAAGACACTTTTAATTTTTGGATTTATTTCGAAGCATGTTAACGAACATGTGAAGGTTAAATGATCAACACGGGTTATATATGGAGTTGGATCAATACAAAGTTAATTATAATTCACTCTTTCTACTTCCAAAATTTCAACTGACACTTTATCACAAATGAGGTTCATAAATTCTTCACAAATATTTGCAGAAAGGTGTGAGGACATTCCCTCATCAGCATTCCCACGTTTTTCAATGAGCTCTTTCAAAAAATTAATCAAACTTGATCAGCAACCCTAATGCTCCCACACAATTGCCATTGTACTGTGAACCTACAGTTTTATTACTTCCACAGGTCCCAAATCTCTTGTTGCAAAGAATTTCACAAGAACAACAACTCTTTTTAGAAAATTTTGCCAAAAAAGTTACTTTTCATTGAACCAGGTTATTAATGCCAAGTCCATTTGACCAAGTCTTCTTTTGATACTGTAGTAAAAGAGCATACAATTTTAATGATTGAAGCCAATTTCATGTTCAGAAATTTGACTGTCTGCATGCATCCAATTTTCAAAACTTGTTACAGAAAAAGTTGAGTTTGTATCAGAAAATAACCCCCACACAAAAAGCAGTGGATTTAAAAATTGATGGTGAGCATAATAACCATTCACGATGAATACATTCACAACTATGCAATTCAGAATCTAAAAAATAACTTTTCTGGACTTTATATGTGAATCTGGAATTCTTGAAATCATAGTAATGACTCTAACAGAATGGGGGATCATTAATAACCCAACATTACTAATAAGTTGCCATAATGCAGGATAAGTTGTAGGATTTCTTTCAGTATAAACTGTTGTTGCAGTTGTCTACTGTGATGAGTCCAGTGTTATGTTGTGTTCATAATAATCTGCAGCAATTTGGAATTTTAGTTATTTCTTTTTCTTTCAATCCTATTTTCAGAATTGAGGAAAACCATGACAACTGCACCTGATGATGCCTTTACTAGTGACCTCATGAATGTAATAAATGATGTATTTGTGAAACATGTATATAATATCTATGAAATATTTGTTTATCCAATGAGTTTAAATCATACATAACAGAAATTCATTGTTTAATGGATATAAAAAAGATTGAACCTCATGAATAAAAATACACACATAAATTCAAATTTTAAATTCATATTCAAATCACATATTTTTTGTATTATTTTAAAAAGTACATAAATCACCAAAATTTTGTATACTTTATATACAAATAGAAATAATAAATAACTCTTCATAAGTTACCCAAAACCAGCAGCCATCCAGAACTTTAGTAATCCATGGTAAGGACCAATAAGAGGCAGTGGGTCTGGAGCATAGGTTATTGGTCCTGCCACTGTAGTCTGGATATTAGCAGTACGTAATAAAGGAATAAAGTCCTTTGGGACGTTGTTCATAAAATACGATTCTGTAACTATTAAATATTAATCATACTAAAGCTAATACTACAAACAATGTACAAATGCACACATTGTGTAAGATTCCCAAACAGAACAGACCTTTAGTTCCTTTACTTCAGGTATAGTTGATGTAATTAAATACTGATGATGAATTGGAACAAGCAGAAATTCTATACCAACCACTTTTCCTATTTCATGAGCCCAAAAACCCAGACCAGATATAAGATCAATAACAATTACATTATTCCATAATGGTATAGAATTTTTTTTCTTTATTTTTGGTGGGGGTAAATATTTATGACAAACGTGTATTTTTGAATTATATTATTATCATCAAATATTATTTAATTACACATTGATTGATTGATTTAAATTAAGCACAATGCTGAACAATGGGCTATCTGTGCTCTGCTTACCATGGATATCAAAACCTTGTTTCTAGTGGTGTGGATCCACAGAGATACCACTGTGCCACTAGGGGGCTTAATTACACATTAAGGGTATTGTTACTGAATAACTATTAACCATTATCAAAATACACATTTTTTGCAAATTTTAATGACATATTCAATTAAAATCCTTGTTGTTTTGGTTCTCATAACAATTCCTCTATTCAAAAGTGACTACTGCTACTCTAATTTCTTCCTCTACACAAATCTATTTGGGCAGGGGGAGAAACGGTCTTTGGGTTCCTGGACCATAGCTATAGCATGCTGTACATAAAGCTTCTGTAACACATGAAAGAATAAATACAACAAACTCTGTAATGTTGTATGGTATTACATTGAATTACTTCTGTTGTAAGCAGTCTCAAATAGATATTTAAAAAAATATTCTAACTAGGTATGTGTTAATTATAAATGTAATGAATAATCTTGTCATGTTATGTGTTTATGTTGATATGGACGTATATACTCTTTAATGCATAATAACCTTACAAATTTATCTTTGATAAAGTATACTTTTGTAAATTTGAAGTTAAAAATGAGAAATTTTTTCTAACATTTAAAAATAACATAATATTTAGGAACAAAAAGTGATCTACTGGACTATCTTAGTTGTCCCAATCTGTGAACTGAACTAAACCTATTAATAAATAAATTTTTCAAAAATCTTAGAGTCAGCCCCTATCATTCATATACTTATCAAGCTCTTTTTTAAACTCATTTAAATTTATTCTCTCCATAGCATCCTTGGGCAAACGATTCCTAAAGCCAACCTTCCTTTTAGAGAAATAAAACTGTCTTAGCTGAAGATGACTATTATTTTGCCAAAATTTATATTTGTTTCCCCTAGTCCTACTATTTTTTAAATTTATTATAATTAAAACCCATCTGCTCTTTATGTGCCCATATCAATGAATGATCCATATTCTTTTGTAAAATAGAAGCATTTTCTTCATAATTAGCACCACTCAAAAAAATTATTGGCCATTCCTTTATCTACATTGTCTCTTGACGTTGTAATTTTCTTACACTGAAAATGTTTTTCTGGGAGGTACTTATCTACTCTCACAAAATTAGCTCTTCTTTTTTAATGCTGCCCTCTAACTGTGAACATCTTTACTAATGTATGCCATACACCTTATACTCTCCCCCTGTTGAAGATCCACTCATCTCTTGTGCAATTCGTCTTGTGTCACTTGTTAATCAATAGGAACATGACCATTCATTTGGCCCCTATCCTTACTTCTGAGTTTAGCAAAATGAGGGAGGATGGGTGGTAGGAACCCATCCAGAAGGGAGCCTCCATGGTCCACTACCAGAGAGGCATGAAACTGGAAAGTACCAAAGACTCCCATACTCCACTTGAAAATGAGAGGAAATAATGTGCTAGGGAGTCAGAAGACTTTAATCAACAGAAACAGTGTAATGCATGACCATGAAACTCTTATTTTGAAAAGCAGACTACACTAAGCAACACTCAGGGCATGATTAGGATGAGCAGCTATCCCGTTTGTTTTATTCGTGTTGTCTGTGGGTAGTATGACCCAGAATAAGCACATTTATGAAGAAAATATCACAAGATCATTCAAGAACAAGTGAACTTGTGAAACATCCCATCTATGTGATGACTATGCAAAGCCATGGACAAGAAGGCACAGTCAATGTAACATACAAAGCAGATTTAATCATTAAAGAAAGGGATTCAAGGGCAAATAAAGATCCCCTGTGAGAGAAAAATGCATTACAAAAGACTTACCCAGCATCCATGCTACACTGAAGTGTTAAGTAAGGAAAAATAAATGGCACCTAATGGGAAAATAGGACTACACTGTCAAAAAACTGGGTAGTAGTCTGGCATGAAAATAAAGGATGGAATGGTTTGGATGTAAAATCAGTGATAGTGACTGAAGAAGAAAAGAAGGAGGCAGGTTAGGGAGGAATAACTGAAAATGGAGCAAGAGAAAGCAATGGATGAGTAATTAAAAGATCTAAGAATGGGATGTTATAGAGAAGGAAACAAAATGACAAAAGTAATTGAAGAGGAGGATAAACGAAAGGAATCATGTTCAACCAGATCCAGATGAAGGCATCCATGGCCAAAATCCAATAACATGAAAAAGGAGCCCAATTCAACTGGTGAAAATGAAGAAGATAAATGTGTCAACATGAGGAACAAACTACAAAATGCCAAGTCAGTGAAAACAAGAAATGAATAGACCATTCCAGCTGGGAAAATGATCTGCCAGAAATCTGAAGACACCCTGTACATGACATGAAAAAAACTAACCTGAAGTGGAAAAACACAGAATCCTTAAAAGGCATATGAAAAAAATATGGTCTACAAAGGTCATTCCATGTCAAATCATCCAGATTTTGGAAAATTTCTCAGGTTACCCCCTCAGAATTCCTTTGAAAAAATTCACATGTGCTCATCTACCCATATAATAAATAAATGGCAAATATTAGATCAATATCTCTAATAGTTTCTCATTTACAGCCCTATGAATTTTTTTTTTGGCAAATTCATTTTTAAGCAAATTTGGCTGCTTAAAGCTGCAAGAATAAAGGTGGTAAAAGGCTGAAATTTGTTACACTGACTGAATTAATCTCACGGAAATAACAAAAATGGTCTCAAACCAAGTTTATCTCTCTTAGGATTTTCATAGTGAGGCTGTGAAATCACCTAAAAACCCAAAATGTTAAACAACATTAGTTTAATAAGACTTAATATGATACAAAGCTCAATTTTCTTTTCAAAATTCCTAAAACATATCAGTTGATAAATCAGCAATTGTTGTAATTAAAAGTCTATTAGATCTCCTTTTAAAAACATTTAGTTGAATGCACCTTTTTATGATGTAGCTAAAAATAGCTCTACTTCAAGCTTCAGTTTGACCACCTCACCAATTATTCAGCCTTTTTAAATGTGTACCATGTATTACTATATCTCTGAATATGATCTACAAAAAAGAAATCAAAATGGTTTTCAACCTACTTTTTGAGTTATAATTTTTAAAGTATCCTCTGGTCATATGTTGTTTACTTGAAAAAAACACTTCAATTCAGGTGTGTTATTGTGTGCAAATATATCCATACAACTTTGAAATAATTTATGAATCCCATTGAAATATTCTAATCAGCCTTTACCATATATTCTTACATCTCTGAACATGATCTTCAAAAAATTCAAGGTTGTGTAAAATAATAAATTATCAAATTTTAAGTGTGTGATATGTACCATTGGGTAAAGGACCACATTCAGGGCATTCAGTTCTTTCTTGTCAATCAGGAATCAGTCCTGCAGAATTGTGTAAAGTTTGTTCCACTTGAGCACTATGAAAAATGTAAAACTGTGGAAGGTATTATGTCACATCACAGCTTTATTTCCCACTCTACCAACAAATTGTACACGAGAAGGCTATCAGATGATGATGTGTACACAGTTGTAACTGTCGATAGTAGCAGTGAAAGTGATGCTGCAGCATCTCAAATAGGGTCTAATGATAGCAATGACAATTATCAGTCAGGAAAATATGTGGCATCTATATATGATCATGAATGGTATGTGAGAAACATAAAAGCTAGATCAAATGAACATTCCGATGTGTTGCTGTCACTTATGAAGAAATCTCGAAACAAACTCTTCTCATGGCCTGTAAGGTCACGTGAGACAAAAGCTGGATTCCTTTCCAACTTATTCTTGGTCTGATAAGTGCACCAACCATACAAGGCAGTAGTGCTCACCACTATGTTCTAAGTCAGAGTGATCTCAACATAATCAAACTCGAATTTTAGAAATTAATTCAAACTGTCTGAACAAAGCAATGTTTATTTGATGTTGTTAAGGCTAATTTATTGCCAAAGCAGTTTTTGAAACATTTCATTGTGACGATTATATAAGGTTTGTGTGACTATAATGTTTCTCAGTTATCTCCTGTTGTAGCAGTGTGATTTTTGTGTATAGAGATATTGATCTAATCTTTGGCAATTTTTCATTATATGGGTAGATGAGCACATGTAAATTTTTTTAAGGCATACTGTGAAGGTCACCTGCAGACCCCCAGATTATTTGACACAAAATGACCCACAAGTTACGTGGTCAGACTACAACATAACTTAATGACCCCTATAAATAGGAAACAAGAATCCCAAGGCCAGCAAAGAGCAAGGAGCTCTAAACTGGTGATAAGAAGAGAATGTACAACCTTAGACCAACAGCCCAAAGCCAGTGTGTGGTCAATACATGCATTACAGCCATGAAGAGCCCCTTCTGCAAAAAGAACAAAAGCTGTTCATGGAGTATGGAGCATGTTCTGTAGAAGTAAGAGCCAGAACTCACCCCTAAAAGAAACAGTCAATACAGTAGTAAATAAGAGAAATGGGAGAATCCAAAGAATCCCAAGCAACATTCCATTAACCCCACATCCTTAATACCATTTTTAAACCCCCTTCTGTGCATGTTATTGAGTAACAATAAAAATTTGATTAAGTGACTTTATTATAAATGTAGTAAACTTTCCAATAAGGAAAGGTAAACTGTATTATAAATGTATTTTAATGAAATTATTATCATCAAGTATGTTATAATTTAAGTTTTAAATTATCTGATTTTCTTTCCTTTATTAAAAAAAACATTTAAAACAGCAATTAAAACCACAAGATTTTGGTGGAATGTTATCTGCTTGTGGTTACAAGTCTAAACTTCATGAGCTATTATTCATGATACTGTGAGAATATAATGAAAACTGTTGCCATAAAAGGTCAAATTCATGTTCCAACTGACTATCATTAGTGTCTGGAAATTTTTCAAGAATTTCTCAATAGTAGTTTTAAATTTTAATATTTCTAAGCTTAAGGTCAACCACACCCACTTGGAAAATCAAAGCTATATTCCCAGCTGACAGTTTGAAGTTGATTATCCGTTATGATGAGAAAAATATATATGTATAAATGGCTTATAGACTTCTCTACGCATACCACCCAATTTTACATATATAGTTTGAAATTGAATTGTGTGCTTAAAACCAATAAAAATAGGAGAGATTTTACATGATTCAGTTATAACCTGAAGAAACCTCTACTAGTGTATGGATTTGTAGCATAAGATAGAAAAGAAGCTTAGTCTATTGATCTCTTGAGACATACTTAAGGCTTCACAAGTGTTTCTCACCTTATATGTATTAGTTTGCTGAACAGTCAGTTTGCATTTAGATTTAACATTTATATTCTAAATAGATATATATATTATTATTATATATAAATGCATATTTGAAAAATTTATGATTGTATATATTCAACTTGATGTAGTTGAATGGATTTGTGGCATAAGATAGAAAAGAAGCTTAGTCTATGGAAGCTCTAGTGAAAGAAACTGTGGACAACCTTTGCACTATAATGATACAGAACACCATAGGGTCACATTGTCAGAAACAGACTGGCGTACTTGTATCAAAAATAAAAAAACAAAGAATTGGAAAAGATAAAGATGTGTAATTATTCACATTAAAAAAAATTACTGAATACTCCACAAACATTTAAAAGGTATGTAGATATTTTCACTTCTTAAAATTAATTATTTTATTGCACTGCACATTGGTTATAATTATAATACCTAGAGTTAATGATATAATAGAGAAAATGTAGAATAAATAAACATTTACTTTATAAAAAAATTGATATTCATTTAAGAGATTCTAGAAACTGTGAAAATGAAATATGAAAACTATAAGATAAATAAATTATACTTTTATGCCCAAAATGAAGATTACATTGCATAATAACTATTTCAAGTCTGAGTGCAAATAACTACATTAAATAATGAATATTTTGTTATAAATAGAAAAATTCGAAATTAAATGTTTTATTTTTCTAAAGCTACATGACATTAAGATTGTTCAAGACAAAATTTTAAACTATTTCATCAAATGGTTTCATTTTTATAAAGAACTTTCAGAAGAGTTACATACCTACTTACAAGAGGGTCATAGTGATCAGGTTAAAGGGACCTCAGATGAGTTCAAATAAAGGATAAGAGAGAAGACATCATAGACTCTGTCCTCAAAAGTCATAGAAACACTTTTTCCTGGAAGAGAAGTGAGCAGAAATGGTGTGCCAAAAGACCCATACCAGAGAATAAAGTGAAAAGGTAAAGGTTGTGCCCCATTTGTAAGGGTGACTAAGAACCATTAAAAATGAGGAACTGAGATGGAAGGTGCCAAAGCCTGCAAGAGAGAGAAAGGTGCAAAATCAGTACACTATCCCATGATGGACAAACAGATGAAAAGAACAAGAATGCCCTAGGGTGGAATATGAAGATATATATTGAAGACAACATAAGCAGTCATCCAAAGACCTTTAGCAAAAGACCATTGCAGAGAGGTAGGATGCCTTAATGATCTAAGAGATATACACAAATCCAAAGAGATAGGGCAGATCATCAACCTGACTCCAGTTTTTGGTCCATTTTGGAATTCCAAACAGATTAAAATACCTCCACCTCAAACAGCAGAGGTCTAAAAGCCTGTTAGGTAATGATGAAGCAACTGACAAAGAAAGATGTTGGCATGACCAGAGATCCTGAGAAAAACAAAACAAAATAGGCAAGCTGGACCTGGGAGGAGGAAGAAAAAGACAAGGATACTATATGAGAAACGACCAAGACCTGATTGAGGTATAGAAGAGGTGCACTGGTGAACATGGTTAACAGAAGATATCCAACTGGACCAAGACCCATGGGGCAGACTATAGAACTGATATTGGTGTGCCTTACACCATTGTTAAAACAATGAACTCTGGTGCAGCTGGATATGGAAAAGCGGGAACATAGAAGGTAAAGTCTAGTATAGAAAAAGTGGTAGCACATGTGGTGCAGATTGGGACAAATGCGATATCAGAAAAGAAAAGAGGGAAAATCATCGGACTGGACAGGTCTTAGACACCAAGCACAATGATAAATATGCAACATTGCAACAACAGGGTCATATGTGGAGCCCATAGATTTGGTCCATGAAATAAGGCATAACAATCCAAAGTGTCTTTAAAAAACCCCAAAACATACAGTTGTAGGGTCAGAACTGAAGTTGACAGGTGGGCAGACGGGGAAGTAAAGATAAAAGAGACATCTCTAGAAAATCTTTCTGTAACTTACAGATGAATCTCAAACAGAATGAGAGAAATTTCAATAATCGTAGAAAGAAATTAAAGATGTGAAGAGTGAATTGTTTTCTTTTCCTTTCATTTCTAAAAAAAAGAAAGGATAAAGGTCATAAAATTGAACTTAAAAGAGTAATTGACAAAAAAATCACATATCTGAGAAATACATTCCTCAGAAACCAACAAAGGTCAAACAAAATCAACAGGCAGGGGTAAAGAAAGGTACATCTCATGTTTGGATGAGTGGGAGCTGTTGAGATATTCATTAACTATGCTAGATACAAAGGGCACAGATTGAAAACAGAAGACCAATAAATTCCCCAACGAATCACCAGTACCTATGGCCTCAAGTATGGTTACAGATGAAAAGTGCAGACAAAAATTAAATAATGTCAACTTCAGAATGCATGCTTGAATTTTGTCAAAGAAGTGAAGGATTTGGTGACAAAACATGGATAAAGAAATGCTTTCAAATTTAAAGTGAAATTGAACAAAGTAAAGTGTAAAGGACAGAAACCATTTCAAGCCCAAACTGGAAATAATGAAAGACGTCTACACTCTATACCTACCAAACAAGAACTGAAGGTTAAGTAGAGGAGTGCAGAGAATGCTACATGCATTATGTCATGTTCTTATTGTAATACAAGTGATGTATGATGATTTGGAAGAGAGATATTCTGGAATCTTCCAATTCCAACAGGGAAAGGATTAGGCTTGTGGCATGCTTTAGTAAAGAAATTCACAGTTAGAGGGAAGTACCAAATGAGAATAACTAATCTTATGAGTTGAGATAAACACTATATTGGAATCTTTGTTTTAAAACTCTTCAGAATGTGAATTCAGAAAACACCGAATCTAACTTCTTATAAGGTTGCTAAAGCACTATTAAGGGCAATTTTGATTAAACAAGCCAGTCAATAATTTTTGAGTTGTTTACAATAAATGTTAAACAACTTTAAGTAAAATGAATGTAACAAGATAGACTTCAAAGGCTTATTACCACTTAGCAACACGTCTCTGATTTTGTAAAACTATTTGATCTCAAGTTTGTACACCTGCTGCATTTACTACAGATTTGGTATTTATGATACCTTTTGGTGTTTCAGTGTCCCATTTGCCATTGTTAAGTTTCAATCCTGTGACTGGTACCCCTTCTATGATATTAGCTCCATGTTTCTGGGCAGCTCCTGCCATGGCCTTGTAAAATAATGAAGATCTATGGCCATCAGAAGGGTTGAGAATCCCTCCAAGAATCTAATAAGAACACATATATACAAATAACTATTCATGCCATCGTCCCCAAAACTATCCAGATTCTCTAGTTGAAAAATTAAAATCTACCTACTTACACAAAACCTTTATCTAAAATCATCTTCTGTATAATACTTTATTCTGCAATCTTCCATCAGCTTTTAAAAAATGAGAAGTTTTAGCCATCCTCCATTCTATCTCCGTCAAACAGTACATAACAAAATAACTGAACTGTATGCTTCAAGATACTGACACCAAGTTTTTTATATGGCGCCTTAGTAAATTCAAAACCAATGACTCATTTTTTAATGTTTATTCTATGAATCCAAGTTTAATTTCATCAACATTCTCCACGGTTACAGCACAGTTTACAGTCTGTATCCCTAAACAGGCACCTGAAAATAGGAAGAGAAACTCAAAACTGTGATATCTTTAAAAATCTTAATGTAGGCCAGAAACAGAGAACACACTCCAAAATTGGAAATCCTGCTGAGTTAAGAAAAAACATTATATCTTATCAAACATATATGGTAATTTTTTTCTTGTCATACAATACTTACACCTTTCATATTTAACAAAGGAAACACTTCAAATATTTCATTAAAGATTCAGATGGTTTCAACTGACAAGTAAACACAATTAACTGCTAAAATATTTTTTTAAATCATTTTACTAACAACCTGATTCGTATGGTATCTAAAAATCTTATTAATTTTACCTAAAAGTAGTTATGTTTTATGACAAACAAACTACCAAAATCACAATTCAATTACATAATTCTTTATCTTTCTACTTGCATATACAACAGCATATACCACTTTTATCATACGATCAATCAGTTTCTCACTTTAAGCACATAATTGTGTTTCACTTTTCCAAGAAAAAATGCAAAAGCACACTATATTTTAAAATAGACAGATAAAAAGGAAAAAAGTGTCAAATAAAAACTGTATGTCAAAAAACACTTATTTCATCTTGTAGTTAATACATAAACACCATACTTGCTTAATGTGTCCAGTTATTTTAGCAAAGATATCTCATATTGTGTATTAAGCTGTTACTGGCACCAGGAAGTGCAGTAATGATCATTATGTAGAGATGAGTTCAATTGAAATTAGAAGCCTTTACATTTAATACGCTATAGTCCTCATGCTAGGAAATTGAGCGCTATGAAAAATGCAAAACTGTGGTAGGCATTAGGTCACATCATAGCTTTATTCCCCAATCTACCAACAAATTGTATAAGATGTGCCTTTCAAACCTAGAGCCCAACAGAACACTTACAGCCCAAAATATATGCAATGATAAAAATTGTTTAATACTGCCCAATATGAGAGTCAGACGACAGATGCTGCAATGTGCAAAGTTAATCCAATCACTTTTGTCATGTTTCGAAACATGCAAGTTTTATGTTTATATTAAGCATTTACTATTAAGTACTTTCTGCTAGTGTAGAGAGTTTTATTTCATTTAATTCTTGAAAAGTGCAACTTGAGAAAAATATGAATAGCAAACATTAGAAGGTCATTTTGTCGAATCTGTTACCAGACATTTCTGTTTGAGTCTGAATAAAAATTACATGATAGATTTCACTCTGTTATCCATGTTTTTCCAAACATCCATCTATTAAGACATAATGTTTACCATCACTTAATAGAAGAACAAAATACAGTTACTTGAAATGTTATCTTGACTAAATATGAAACACCTGAGATCTTACACTGATTCACATCTGTAAAAATATGTTGCTTGTTTAACAAGACTGTCAATCATTATTGTGCCACATTGTTTTGGGTCTACTAAAATCTTTGTTTTGAAGTATATTACTCTTGCTCATAACTCAAGTACAAAAAGAGATGAAACATCTTTTTTGATGATAAGTAAACATATGATAGTCTACATATGGAATGACTTTAAAACAAAATTCATTTGACAAAAAAACTATTATACTATCATAATATTACATTCCAGTTTTGTTGCTACAGAGACTGTAATTAATGTTTATTTAAATTAATTAAACAATAATCAGGAAGCATGGTAGTAATCCCTGTGTAGAGATAGTTTAATTGCAGCCCAAAACATTAACAACCTCAATATCAGATCTGTGAGTCACTATGTGCATTATATGAAAATAGACATCTGATGTATGTTCTTTACTCTGCTATGCAGCATTTTGGTCATGATTTATTTTGCTTCCTAGAAGTAATATCTATGAATTATAAACTGGCTTCCTACAGATCAGTACAGAATAAGTTGGTGAAACTGTCAATCATTATTGTGCCACATTGTTTCGGGTCTACTAAAATCTTTGTTTTGAAATAAATTGCTCTTGCTCATAACTCAAAATCAAAAAGAGATGAAAGATCTTTTTTGATGATAAGTAGATATATGATAGTTAAACTTAAAATTTTCTGACATATAGAATAATAAGTGAAAACCTTGTTTCAGGTTTAAAAACTATTAGGGGTTTGAAAGATCATTCTTTCCGTCAATAATTTCAATGATGGAGTAAAAGGGCTTCTATTTTTCAGTTACAGTCATAATCTTACAAAAAAGCTTAACATATTATATGAAATGCACAATTAGTTTAAATTATTGTACACTTTCATTACATAGGAATATGAATGTGAAGGGTGATACTTAATTTGGATGATGTATTTGTTTAGATTTGTGAGTGAGGGAAGATCTAAATTGGTGAAATAGTTTTGTTTGTCTTTTTGTTATTTTTTAAAGCAGTTAACTAGTTATCAGATAAAAGTGTTACTATTAAACACTTAAATTTACAGATCATTTTCTACTTACAGCATGCCATGTAGAACCAGCTGTTAAATCTGATTTCTCCAGTAGAACAACATCTTTCATACCTAATCTGGCTAAGTGATATGCTATGCTCACTCCAACAACCCCTGACCCAATTACTACAGTTTTTGCTTTGTCCTTCCATTTTTTGGTGAAAGTAGTCTGATTTCCATTAGCTTTACTGGGTTTAAAAAAATTAGCAATGATTTAATCTTTAATTTTAGGGAAGGTAGTGAATAACCTTTCATACATATAACAAACAAATTAGCAAAAGGAGGAACACAAGAAGAGTGGCATTTTTATTTTTTCACAATATATTTTTCCTTCACCTCAGATTTAAACCTGTGCTCTACAAATGAAGTAAAGGATTTGTCTTCTACCACTTGCTAGTAAGACACTTTTAATAATTCAAACTAAAAAGATGCATTCATAATTTTTTTCTTGTTACTGTGAAAATACTTAATGTGTTAAACACATAACAATGGAAAAACACATTGCCTAACTATAACATAATCCAACATAACCTAAATAAAAATTCTATTAAACATTGTAATACATAATGCTTTCTGTATAGCTTTAACTCGCTTTGGAATTGTTGTTTCCTTTTGAAAAGGCTTCATATCCCAAAATATGTAAATTCCTGTATCTTTTTTATCAACATTTATTATTTTAATTATTTAATTTTTACAAACTACAGTGAATTGCAAGATGATAAAAGTTTTCTTACCACAAAAAAGCCTAAAAAGGAACAATCAAAGCAATCTTTTATTTTGTCTATTCTATAATGAAAAAAGTTATATTTTACTGTGTTGCTCTTTAAGATTGTCAAGTTGTGAAATATAAATATATATCAAATGAATATCATATCAAAAGCATAACTGACAACCGAAATGAATTTTGGGAGTTCAATTATCATTGCTTTTAGAATAGAAAGAGAAATTACATGTCTAAGAAAAATTGTTATTATTATAAGTTGTGTCTTAAAAATTCCTTAATCGGTTTCGAGCATGTTTGAAAAGGTGTAGTCGTTGAGAGTCGGAACGACGACAAGAAAATAAGATATAGCTTATTGTGATCTGAATGTTACACAAACTACGTACAAGTACATCAGTTTAAGATGAAAGAAAACAAGTTAAAAAAATTGTGAAAAATGCGTAATCTAGTTAGAACAACATCCTCTTTCCGATCCTTACGCAAGCAAGATGGTCAAAGTCCAATATAGGTTTTATTTGGAAAATCTCGTTTTCATGTTGCTCACTCCAAGTCGACTGCCGGCTGGCATGTAGTATAGCCATAAATACAGGACCATAGTCCATGTATGGGGCAGGCACAGTGGTGATAGTACCAGAGCAGATAGACTCAGCTGCCGTGTCTGCAAGATCGTTCTCGCGAATACAAACGTAGCCCGACATTCAGAAAAACTGAATAGAATTAGATGCTAAAGAGAAATGGGCCAGTCGGTATTGAATATCGTCGTGAACAGGGTGTGAACCAACGTGAAGCGATTCCAGGTCCAGTAAAGAACTAAGCGAGTGAGTATAAATAGTGCAGTTTGAATACTACTTAGCTTCTCTGTGATCCAGGGCAAGAGAAATGGCAAACAGTTTAGCAGTGAATACGGAAGCGATTGAGGGTATTCTGCATGCAACCATTGAACCATACAAACCGTGGCAAAGCCCACACAGTAACCTGATTTGAACCATCTGCATAAATGGAAATAGAAGGATGTTTTGAAAGATTTTCAGCAAATAGCACACAGTATTTCTAATCAGGAGTGTCTACTTTTTTCAGATGACTTAAAGATAGGTCACAATTGGGAACTGTAAGAAGCCATGTAGAGATGGGGTGACCAGTGGATACAGCAGTATTATCCAAGAACAGACCCAATTCATCTAACTGCGCCAGGATATGAAGGCCAAAAGGGTAATTGGCAGACCATCTAATCTCTAAAAGCATGGTCCACTGAGGAAGGAAAACGCAACCCTAGTGAGTTGCTTTCGTAAGGAACAAAGTTTTGAAGCATATAGTAAAGACAACTGCAAATGGCAGAGGTGCAAAGAAGGTTCACGAGACCCTATGTATAAGCTGTGAACTGGAGAAGTGTGGAAAACCCCTGTGAAGAGCTGAAGTCCTTGATGATGAATAGTGTCTGGCATCTTAAAGGCCGATGATCCGGCAGAGCTATAGACCAGTGATCCATAGTCAACTTTCATGATATGTCTTTAGCATGGAATGTCGATACGCTTCCCAAGTGGAAGAGAGGACATGGAGGATGTTCAATGTTCTTGTACATTTGACCAGTAGCTGCTTGATGGTGGTATAAAGGTCAGCTTACAGTCAAAGATAAGTCCCAAGAACTTTGTCTCAGGGACCACAGGCAGTACAACTCCATCAATACGGAGTTCAGGATTTGGATGAATACCCCATTGGCGGCAAAAGTGCATGCAAACGGTTTTAGAGAGAGAGAAGGGAGTTGTTCAGAGATGGCATTAATTTTTATACTGAGAAGAGTGACACTCAGAATGCAGCCTTAAGGGACTCCAAGTTCCTGTAGAAAAGAACGGGAAAGTGACGAACCAACACAGGCTTGGAATCTCATGTCCATTAAATTTTTTCAATAAAAATGGGGAAATGATTACGTACCCCATATATGTGTGGAGGACTCGCAAAATGCCATACCTTCATGTAATATCATAAGCCTTCTCGATGTCAAAGAATATTGATACAAGATGTCATTTGACAAAGGTTTCTCTGGTTGACGTTTCAAGTCGAATCAGGTGGTCCATATGGAGTGCTGTCATCAAAACCTACACTGGGTGGGCAAGAGAAGGTTGTTTAATTCGACGAACCAAACAGACGAACATCAATCATCTTTACAAGGGCCTTACAGAAACAGGTCGACAAAGCAATAGGATGGTATTTCGAAAGAACCTTGAGATCCTTCCCAGGCTTAGCGAAAGGTACAACAATAGTCTGGCGCCAGACATCAGGAAAAACATCCACTTGCCAGATTCGGTTAAAAACAATCAGAAGAATAGCAAGAGAAGCAGTTAATAGATGGCGCAGCTTGTCATAGTGTATATCACCAGGTCCAACTGATATACTGCCAGACTGATGAAGGGCCAGTTTGTGTTCCACTAGTGTAAAGGGATGATTATAGTCAAAGAGACAATCAGCTTAAAAGGAAATAGGTAAATACTCTGCTCGAGTCTTGATGGCTGAGAAGGTGAAATAAGAGGCAGAAGTGCTAGATACGTAGTAAAAGCGTTTACCTAGAGTACTGATGAGCCTACGGGTATCAGCTTCTTCCTGGTTATCAGAGAGCAAGATCGAGAGAGGAACAGATTTATACTTCCTACTGACCTTTTCAATCTTGTCCCATATGACTTTGGAACTGGTGGTAGAATATAAGCTGGTTGTCAACTTAATCCAAGATTGCTTCTGGCTTTGACATCTTACCCGCAGAGCATGTGCACGGAGCTGCTGGAAATTGATGCGGTTCGAGAGTATGAGATATCTACAGAAAGTATCTCAGGCCCGTTTTTGAGCCTTTCTTGCAATGTGACAAACAGAATTTCACCATAAAAGAGGATATAGTGAAAAACGTGTCGATGTTTTAGGAATACATTGAGCAGCTGCTTGTATAATAAGTCAGTAACTGATACCACATACCGTCGTTCCTTGATGGCTTAAAGGCAATGGCAGGATTAGGTTCTGTCAGAGCAGAGAGAGAGGGCCAGTTTGCCTGATCTAGCTTTCTCAGAGGCACACGGGTCGGGTGACATCGACCACACCCAGTCTCTCTCAAGATTATAGAAACAAATACTGACTCATGGATTATTATCAACTCTCTATGTAAAATCGGAGAATAATGAAGGGGAGAAAATCGAGAGTTCAATAGCATTAAAGCATTGAATAAGTACATGGAAATAATTAGAAGAACTAGTATTTAAAAGAGAAAGGTTGTGATCTGAGATCATACGCTCTACAGAGCGATCCCTCCTATCAATATCAGCACTTCCCCAGAAGGGATGATGTCCATTAGAGTCACCCAGGATGAAAGAAAAGGAGACAGCAACTCTTTAGGCCGGGTTGTTATTACTTTGTTCTGTAGCACCTAAAGAGTTAAATATTCAGAGAATAATAATAAAGATAGTACTTTCAAATCAAAAATGTTTCTGAGGTTGTGTAGTTTTGTGTATTTTTGCTACTGTTGATTGCTATTCTCAAAATGGTAAAAATAAACAAAAACACGACAATTTAGGAGCTAAGCACATTACCATTGTTAAGACAAAAACGGAAGGAGCCTAAACATTACGACATAATAAGAAATGAAATGCCCCCCAGTGGCTCAGCGGTATGTCTGCGGACTTACACGCTAAAATCCGGGTTTCGATACCCGTGGTGGGCAGAACACAGATAGCCCATTGTGTAGCTTTGTGCTTAATTCAAAACAACAACTACAAGTCTTAAGTTTAATATCCACCTTTCGATGTTAACGACTCACGTGCCTTTAGATAAAGATACCTTAGAGATTTTTGTATAGTAGGTCATAATGATCAATCGTATCTCCTTATTACTTTGAGTAAAAGTTATTCGTCTATCCATACTAACAATCGGACGAAACATCTCGAGTAGTTGAGTTAATGTACAATAATTTTTGAAATAATGCATTCATCTGTGTACCACAGAACGGAAAGTATGAACATTATTGTTCTCTGCTTTAATAATAAAATGTTAATACCCAGACTGGCTGTTCTGAAATACATTTTCATTTCAAGTGAGTCTCTCGTCATCAAGAATGTGTTAATTTACTCGTCACAAACGTAACGTTCTTCATGAGTCTAATATATTATCAATTTGCGTCATGAATTTATACAACGTCCTTCTATTTTTTCTAAAGCTGTGCATTAAACATGGGACAAATCTTAAAACACTGGGTAGCAAAAGCTATTTTATGTAAAAAAAATACAATTAAAGGTTGTTGTTTTTTTCATGGAGAAAACTCATATAATTTCAAGAAAGATTGTACATAAGAGTCCAAGCAAATGCAAACGCAATTGGCAGTGGCTTAGTATATATAGAGAGAAGTCTCAAGACTTTTCTCCCCAACAGGGGTGATCAGAAACGTTGTGGTTTTTCTGCGTCCCCTCACGTGAAAGATTATTTAACTGTGCTTGGAATTTTCACTTGTTTAAGGTGATAAAGTGTGATGAGGCATTAGAAAATTAACGGTTGAACTATTTTATGTATTTATTTATATTTAATCAGTGGTATTTCAATGACGTCCCGCGCAGATAGCCCTCGTGTAGCTCAGCGAGAAATCGAAAACAAACCAAACCAATGACGTCCCCCTCTGACACAGCGGTAAATCTACCGATTTAGAACGCTAACATCATGGGTTCGATTTTCTACGATAGTCCGATGTCGTTTTGCCATAAGAAAATACACATTTCAATCAATTTTACGAAAAAAAGGGTAAAACTATGTCGTTAAATTTTTAAATAAATGTACACGTGAACAACGATTTGTAAGTTGCACCTTACTTGATGGACATTTCAAGATATGTTGGAAATACATCAAATTTTCCCAAAGGTCATATTCAGAGGTCATATTTTTTTAAACTTGTTGTGGCCTTGAGTTTATCTGGTTGGAACTGGAATTTTTCAAGTCTCTTGCTTTATAATCCAAATCTCGTGGGTTTGGCAAACATCCAAATAAATATAATGTTACAATAATATTTCTTAATGGCCTGGCATGACCAAGCGCGTAAGGCGTGCGACTCGTAATCCGAGGGTCGCGGGTTCGCGCCCGCGTCGCGCTAAACATGCTCGCCCTCCCAGCCGTGGGGGTGTATAATGTGACGGTCAATCCCACTATTCGTTGGTAAAAGAGTAGCCCATGAGTTAGCGGTGGGTGGTGATGACTAGCTGCCTTCCCTCTAGTCTTACGCTGCTAAATAAGGGACGGCTAGCACAGATAGCCCTCGAGTAGCTTTGTGCGAAATTCCAAAACAAACATTTCTTAATACGTAATTTCCATGATTATTAAAGATTTGTCAGATCAAATAATTCCGGCCGAACAGAATTTGAATTATTATAGTTTCACAAATATCGCATGCAGCCCAATTAACCTTATAAAGTAGTTTCCTGTTACACAAAATTACAGTGGTCACACTGACAGTTTCTATTACATTACATAATATGGATATATTATAAACATTAAATTACCAATTATCTCTTCTCTTCTTATTTACATGCAGTTATGCCTTGAAATTTATTTTATATTTCTATTATTCTGATATGCCTTAGCTTACATTAGTTCGAACATGATTCCCAGTTCCAACTGGATTAACCAAAAGTTCATGACCCACCACCCTCACATGGCTGGGGACAAAAGTCGCATATCTTGTTTCTTTTGAAATCATGCACAAAACTACATGATGGGCTATCTGTGCTCTGCCCACCATGGACATCGAAACCGTGATTCTAGTGATGTAAATCCGCATACTCACCGGTATGCCGAATGAAGAGCAATCACAGATCTGAAATATTCGCAATACACACTGAATTATGTAAACATTAAAATTAATTAGTCTTCCTAATAAAATTTATTCTTACAAACAAATATGATTCACAAGTCTAAGATCACGTGTTTTTCTTATTCACTCTAAAAAACAAGTTTGGAAGATATTTGTTAATGTTCGATTTTATTACACCTGTTTTATTAAAGTAAAGGAAATTAAAGCCTATTAGAGTGAAACTAATATAGTAAACACTATTAATAGATCACAACTCATTTCTATGCTGTTAACAGTTATAGGTTTCTTATATAATTTTTTGTGCAGGTTGTAGGTCTTCTGATATTTCTTGTGAGATTATTTGATATTCTAAGCCGATTTTCAATTTCAACTACTTGAAATTTCTGTTTCTGAAAGCTGTTTCACAATCAGTTGTGATAGCAAAACATAAGATTGTTCCATATCAACTCTTTAATGTGATCAGAAATGCACCCTTTCAGATGCAGTAGTCTTCATATTAATATTTACTTCCTATTACAGCAATCTATATAGTTAGAGATAATCAACATGGAACTCAATATGGTTAATAAAACGTCTCTACTCATAAAACGTGGAATACATTGTTTAATCTGTTAGGTAACCTCGCTGTTCATGATATTTTCAGTTGTAATGCCGAAGAAAGTATGCTTAAACGCTCACGAAAATTGACATCAAATAACCCGTATGTGAACTATCATGTCGTTGGTAATGTACTTCCTCAATTCTTACTTATGACTACTGGGAAAATCTGCCCACTGTCAACTCTGGACCTACTCTTGTCTGATCTAATAGTAGGATTTAACTGTTGCTCTTATGATCTAAACATTGACCAAAAGTGTGGAGGCGAATTTTGTCTTCACGATAAAAGGAATAATAGTCACTGAAACTCATCACAGCCCGATTGTTAATTATAGGGCTGCACATAAATCGCTCATCACAAGTTTCATAATACCATATGAGATTAGTCTACAAGTTACGAACAGAATAATATAAACATTCTCACTCGAATACAAAGAAACGTTTTGCCACGTCTGCACATCTTTATCAGAAAGATGTGTTGATCATGAAAGATTCTTACATTTTAAAAATATGGGTTATCATTTTGTGTTAAAAAAATTTTAGCCTTACAGATCAACCAAAGCATAAAGTTGCATAGTTGATTTTCATAGTAATTTCAAATACACATCTTATAGATTTTTGATAAATGTGGATTTATTACCTTAAATGAATACATGAAACGTGAGAATATATAAAGCAATATATAGAGTTTAAGAAATGTCAATAAAATATAATCCGAATTAACAAAATTGTATTGTCAAGCCTGTTTGGTGCCGCGGAGTTTCGAACCTGCGATCCTCAGATCACGAGTCTAGTGCCTTAACCACCTGGCCTTCGGTTATAAATAAAGACTAGCCTTATTAACATCATCAGCTGGAGAAACTTTAATAAACAAACAAGGAAGCTAAAACAAACGTGTTTGATAACAATTGTTATAAGTTTATAGTTTGATTAACTAAAAACACAGATGCCCGTACGTGGCCAAACTTTCATTAGCTGGCCTACTTTTAAATGTTAACAACGTTTATATTTTCAAATCTACTACAACCTCCTTGTTATAAAATAACTTTATATTGTGGTTTTCATAAACACCAGTTTTTCTACTTTGTTTAATTTATTTTCTACCCACAATTGTAAAATTTAAAATACAATTTTATTCCACTTAATATTATTTCTTTCCACGTACAAATTTAAACTGTCAGTTAATACTCCATTTCCTTCATTCAACCACATAGCTTACACAAACTTATTTAGCGCTCTACTATAATTTACACGAACCGGCATGGCCAGGTGTTCGACTCGTAATCCTAGGGTCGCGGGTTCGGATCACCATCAAACCAAACATGCTCGCCCTTTCAACCGTGGGGACGTTATAACGTAACATTCAAAGTCACTATTCGTTGGTAAAATAGTAGCCTAAGAAATAGCAGTGAGTGGTAATGATAAGCTGCCTTCACTCTAGTCTTACACTGCAAAATTAGGAACGGTTAGCACAGATAGTCCTCGAGTAACGTTTCGCGAAATTCAAAAAAATAAAAAAACTAACTTACAACTAAAATAAAGAAAACATACCTAAGTTGAGCGTTTTTGCTTGTATATTGTTAAGTTTTGTGCAAAGAAAGTGGCCGTATAAGATACCGATTTAATAATGAACTGGAACAATAATTCAAAACACGACTAAAACACAAACGTAACATAATCTTTAATTTTTTTATAGATTTTTCAAAAGATTTCAGTGAACATGATTTACAACTCACTGTATTATGATTAACTTGAAAGTTCCCTTTACTGTGATTAGCCCCTACATTGCTGTTGTTGTTTTGAATTAAGCACAAAGCTACACAATGGGCTATCTGTGCTCTGCCCACCACGGGTATCGAAACCCGGATTTTAGCGTGTAAGTCCGCAGACATACCGTTGAGCCACTGGGGGGCCCCCTACATTGCCAGCTCCACAGTAAACACATTCGTGTTGCCGATGCTCCGCCTTTGGTCGAGTCCATTTTGTTGAGGTAAAGAGATATACGTAAAATGATTATACATATAAACTATATTTGATATCAGAAGCGTAAATAAAACAACGATGAAATTTAGGGTTTCTTAAATTCTTTTACCTATCTAAGAACGGTTATCTAATATTATTCCTTATTGTTCTTGAAAATGGGAAAATTAATCACATGACAAACACTACATCCTCTGGTATAAATAACGTGTAGCATCACCACATTGCTCTAGTCAAAGTGGGAGTCCTCGTGAAATATCAACAACCAATAGACGAACAGGAAGAAAAGAAAGACGCCGAAAGTTTAATATAATGGAACCGGTTCAAGATAACAAAGTAAGTAACCACCAATGTTTGTTGTGAATTTATTTATAACCAATAAGAATTAATTTGGAGAGAAACAACGAGTTTAGTAAATCGCAGTGCTTTGAACTTTAATAAAGCTATTAATAATTGAGGATATTTACTGTCGAAACTAAGAACTGTTCATATGTTGACTTCATTTGTTTTATGTGTATTTCACAATTAAAAGTTGCAACTGTCAGAAAAGCAGTCTTTAAAAAATAAATTCAGTTCTTCGTTTTGCAGTTTCTATTACAGTGCAAATATGAACTTCATCGCATGTTTTTTCACTAACAGTATAGAGTGCGCGAACATGTTCTGGGAGAAAGAATAGTTAAACGTATTGCTTCAAAGTTTTAAGAAGAGGAAATACGTATAAATGTGCAAATCATTTGCAGAATATAACAATATTCTTGTAATATCTAAGCTTAAGCAAGACTGCACTACTGGAGATTGAGTGTAGTTAACGTATTATACAGTTTCTTTCTTTCACTCACGAGTTTTTATTCATAGCAGGAATAAGTGATCTGTTAGTGCAAGATAACACTTGACAAAATAACTTTATTATAGGGTGATGTAGAGTTATAGGGAGAAATAGGTATACAGGGGTGTGTTTTGTAGAATTTGAACCTCGATCAAAGTTTCTGCATGTAAATATTAACATAGGTAAACAGTCTGAATTTATAATTTATTGTTTTACCGTTCCAATTATCTAATTAGATCCGCCGCTTATTCCTAATTTTTAAATTTTATTTTAAAATCGAAATTATTTGTGGATTAACCTAATAAAACATGTGCGTAAAAATACTTCAAATTAATATTTGCTAAAACCAACTGTGATAATTAAGGAAAAGTAAATCTCTTCAGTGGTTTAGAAACTTGTATATTGCCAATCAAAACTGTTTATAAACAACACTTGAAAGTCGATGAATTTTAGCTATTATATAACATTTTGTTTTATACGTGTACCTTCCAAATTATTAGAATATCAAATTACTGACATGACTGATAATTTTGGTGTAATTAATAAGTAACTTTCTTTGATCAGAAATTAACATCTTTGACTTTAACAAGATCCTTTTATATTAAAGTTATTGAATTTCAACTCAATCAAGTGTTCTCTTTTTCACTAATAAAGAAGGGATTACTGCAACGTTTGAAAGAGGGAGTGGTCATTGGTGATGGAGGATTTGTGTTTGCTTTGGAGAAACGAGGTTATGTGAAATTAGGACCTTCGACACCGGAAGCATGTGTCGAGAATCCAGAAGCTGGTAAGGAATTTTAGGAATGTTCGTAATAATACTAATAACTTTAACAACGGTGCCTTATTCTCAAACACTAGCATCTTGAGAACGTTTATAACGTCATGGATACTTGTCGTTAAAATATTGATTTTTTTTCTGCCTTTTTTATATATTTTTTTATTTTTCCTTCCTGTTTCGTAGTGCGTCAACTTCATAAAGAATTTCTCAGAGCTGGTTCAGATGTAATGCAAGCCTTCACATTTTATGCCAGTGATGATAAACTAGCAAACAGAGGAAACGAAGCTGGAACAAAATTCACAGTAAGTGTGTGGTCATGATTTTTACATTTGTTGCTTGAAAAAAAAATTCACTTACTTTGCCAGCTTTACAGCTGTAATTATGTTGGAGTGAGAAGGTGCAAAAACTTCCAAACAAAGAGTGTACTTGATTTCTCCAGTAAATTATTATTTTTCCTTCTTTAGATATAAGTTAGTAAAGGACAGATTCATGTGGGGTGTGGCCCAAAAGGAAGGAAACTCACTAAAGACTTTTTTAGCATCTTCTCACCTTTGCCTTTCCTAGGGTGATGTCTTCCTGTGTGTATCGCAGCTAGTCCTGACAAAAGTTGTTAGAAGTGAATAATAGAGAACATGCATACTAAGGTTATTTTTTGGTGAGTAACAATGTTGCATACCCAGAATTTGCGTTATGAGGTAAGTAACAAAAAAAAGGATAAAAGTTTGGAATCAAATATTGGTTGTGAAAAAAATTGTAGCTCTATTCTTCTGGTATTTCTATTCAGGGGCGTGACATAAATAATGCAGCATGCAAACTTGCTCGAGAAGTGGCAGAAGAAGGTGACTGCCTTGTTGCTGGTGGACTTTCTCAAACTCCAACCTATCTGTCAAGCAGGAATAAAGAGATGGTGCAGGAAGAATTTCGAAAACAGGTCAAAGTGTTCACTGAAAATGGAGTCGATTTTCTTATCTGTGAGGTATAGTACACTTATGAATTACTTCGTTAATAAGAATACTTGAGCTGTTGAGTCTGTTCAAAAACTTTTCAACTTTCTAAGCATCAAGAGAATGAGGTAACTGAAATGAAAAGCCTAACTTTATATTTCGCATTGGATATTATTATATACATTGTTCTATACATACACAACATTGTGATTATAATATCATTTAAGGTATAAATATGACTAAATGTTTACTGTCTATGCTGTTTCCAAATGAATAATACATTGTTACAATTGTGGGTTTTTTTAAGTTTACATAAATATGTGCAAACATAAATGCTACTTAGTCTTTGGTTTGTTTCTAGAAAATTTACTCTTATGGTCGGAAGAATCTGAAAGAGATTTTTCCTCCAAGATTACTATTTGAATATGCTTACAAACTAGTTACATGTAATTTACACAAATTAAGAGCTTTGATTAGTTTCAGTTCTTTCTTATAAACAATTACTCAAGTCTTTCTTTTGCAGTATTTTGAACATGTTGAAGAGATAGTGTGGGCCATTGAAGTCTGCAAGGAGACAAAGTTACCTGTGGCAGCTACCATGTGTATTGGTCCTGAAGGTGACCTTCATCATACTTCGTGTGAAGAGTGTGCAATAAAGTTGGTTAAAGCAGGTACTCGTCAATTCTCTTTTGGTCTAATCTTGTAACATAATGTTCAACCCATTTTTTTTAAGTTTGCTCTATACAGTCCTAAACATTATATGGTGTAGGTCAAATAATGTGCTTTAATTAATCTTTGTTTTCAAAAATGTTATTGTACTTTTCACCACAATGTTTTGGGCGTGTTTTTGTATTACTATAATATTAATGTGCATCTAATATCTTGTTTTTATTACGAAGGTGCTGATGTAATAGGAGTAAACTGCCACTTTGATCCATTTGTCTCCTTGGAATCTATGAAACTTATGAAGAAAGCTCTGGATGTTGAAGGACTCAAAGCCCACCTTATGTGTCAGCCTATAGCATTTCTTACTCCTGATGCAGGAAAACAGGGCTTTATTGACCTTCCAGAATTTCCATTTGGTAATGTAATTGTACCTGAACTCTAAACATAACTTTCAAAAACTCTAAGTCTTAAATCGCAGTCAGTATGTTCTGAGTATGACAATGAAACATATATTTTAAAGTGCAATTTTAATTATCTACTTACTAAAATCAGGATTTTTAAAATTATTTCTCTTAAATGATTGCAAAGCAAATAATTTGTAGCTTCTTCAAATATAATGCATTGCATTAAAAACAACAATAATACGATAAAGTGGTAAATTATTATCCAAAAGGAAGACTATGTGAGAAGCTTTCATAATTACGTTTACATAGTTCAGAAATGCAAAGAGTAGATAAACTTCCAAAAATACGTTATTTACTGTTGGCTTTTATATTCAGCATTGGAACCCAGGATTTGTTCAAGATGGGACATACATCGTTATGCTAGGGAAGCCTATAATCTTGGGGCCCGTTACATTGGTGGATGTTGTGGTTTTGAACCGTATCACATTCGTGCTATTTCAGAAGAGCTTGCAGAAGAGAGGAAAAAGAAACCCAAAGCATCGGAGAAACACGAAATGTGGGGTGAAGGGCTGAGGATGCATACCAAACCTTGGGTTAGAGCAAGGTAATGTCCTTAGTGTATAGACGGATAATGTGAGGAAAAACGTCTTCTATTTACAAATTTGTGAATATTTAGGAAAATTTTTCTCATATTTAATTTGTAAATAATAATGCTGTGGTCACTATTTCTCCCATTTTGTTTTTCAGAGCTCGTCGTACATACTGGGAGAAGATTAACCCTTCTTCTGGACGCCCGTTTTCTGCTTCTTGTTCAAAACCCGATAACTGGGGTATTACAGCTGGGTCAAAAGAATTGAAACAACATTCAGAAGGGACAACGATTGAAGAACTTCAAGAAGTCTTCTCGAAAATAAATTCTTAAGCTTTAAGTTGTTATGATTCTTGCTATATATTAAACTTTCAAATTTTCAAACTATATGCATACTCTGAAAGGTATGAAAAATGTATACCAAGAAATACTTAGTTTATTTTAAATATATTTTTGACATGTCTTTTTCTCAATTGTATGTGTACATATATTTGTTTAATTACTTAATATAAACTTATTTTCTTTTGTCTTAACAGGTTCATGGGTGATTTAGTTTGATTATCAAAAACTACTATACAAAATTCGATGAGTTTCAGGAATTACTTACCAACATATTTATTGAATTGAAGCTTTTAAGCTTCTTTTATAAAGATCTCGTTAGGTGATTTAGATTTGATGTGCATCTTTATATTACATGCAACAATGCAGAACGTTTTGAGAATGGAACAGTTAACTATATTAACTGTTCATATTACAATCATTAAGGGAACAAAAGTTTCATTTAAATATAAATATTTTTAATAATGACGGGTCTTCCAGTGGCAGAGCGAGATGTCTACGATCTCACGGCGTTAGAAACCGGGGTTTCGATACCCGTGGAGGACAGAACACAGATAAGATATTGTGATGATGTTTATGAATTTCATCTTCCATTGTTAGTTGCGTCTCGCTTTCTCACAATTCAGTTCAATCTAAATGAAGTTTTGTCAAAATTTGTGCACAAAAGTAACTGCGCTTTTCTGTAAGCGAGGTGTTCACATGCTCGTTAATTCTACCTTGTTAAAGAATGTATTACCTGCTGGACATTTCAAATAAAAACTGATTAATCAAACCATCATTTCAGTTGTTTATTCACTTAATGTCTGGCAAGCCAGTAACCACAACCAGCTTCATAACTCAATCAATACCCTGGTCATATTCTCATTTAAGAGGTGCCCCAAATCTATTCTCGGCAATTTATTCACTCTGTTTATGTAAATTCATTCATGTGTTGACAAAGTATAACATGCATGAGTTTCTTACAATATACAGACATTAACATATAATAACGTGTGTGTATGTATGTTTCGAACCTCCACACTTTTGTGCACTAGTAGTTTTCAATAAATAGTCTAAAACTTGTTTGCCGTTACACTAACCTATATGGGCTACTTTTCTAAATTACCCATAAACAGTCATGACACAGTTTCTAAAATAAATTATTTCTGTTGGAACTTGGCCAATCCAGGCTATTCAGCCACAATTCTCATTGCCCAAAACAATGTTCACTGTCACGTGCATGACTTCACTCTGAATTCAATTTTGTCCCAACACAACAGTCTACAGTAAAACATCTACTGTATCAGAATAGCCTTTACATTCCAATACTACATCATACTACAGAGTTAGTCAAACAAAATGGCAAATATGAACAACCTCGATGTAAAAAACGCTATGTTCAACTGAAATCCGTCATAGAACGAGCTCTTTGTCCTAAGATCGCAAGACCCTCAAAATTAGTATCTGTAATACACAGATCAGTCATACGTTATTAAGTGCACAGTAATATTTCCTCATAACATCTGCGCCCCTTCATCATAATAGCTGCCACAACTCCAAGGGAATGTGACTTTTATGAAACTACACTACTCTTTTACAGTAGAAAATTGCTTTGTCACACACACACACACACACACACACACACACACACACACACACACACACACACACACACACACACACACACACACACACACACACACACACACACACACTTGTGGCTTTCTTGTCGTTCGTTTTTCAATCTACAACTATTCTAGTTTGGGACAATCGAATGGTTTACTTTTGTTTAGCACTGTGCAATCAATGGTCACAAGAGAATCTTCATTAGCTAGATTCTCAACTGAACCAAATATATCGATGTAATAATAGATCGGAAGCTTACAGAATGTACTGAATATATTGCATTGAGAAATATTACCCAATAATAAACCAACAAATGCAACCTATTTTCATGATTCATAGTTCAAACATATAGCTGGCCTAACCATGAAAATGAAATTATTTATAAAAACAGTTCTATTACAGATTGGAGCTCGAAAGTCCTTTCAGTTGTTGAATTCTAATCCAAACAACTCGCCCCACAGTGGCACAGCGGTACCTCTGCATACTTACAACGCTAGAATCCGTGTTTTGATACTCGTGGTGGGCAGAGCACACATAGCTTATTGTGTAGCTATGTAGAAAACGACAACAACAGCCGAACAACTTTCCTCGCTCAGATAATTGATGAAAATTTGCATAAAATAAACTTCACTCAAAAGCTTGGAAAGCAGGCGTGCGCTCGTAATCCGAGGGTCGCGGGTTCGCGCCCGCATCGTGCTAAACATGCTCGCCCTCCCAGCCGTGGGGGTGTATAATGTGACGGTCAATCCCACTATTCGTTGCTAAAAGAGTAGCCCAAGAGTTGGCGGTGGGTGGTGATGACTAGCTGCCTTCCCTCTAGTCTTACACTGCTAAATTAGGGACGGCTAGCACAGATAGCCCTCGAGTAGCTTTGTGCGAAATTCCAAAACAAACTGAAATGTCAAGCTTGGAAAGCACGTATTGCCAGTTTTTTCAGTCAGAAGTGGCTTCCCATGTCTCTGTGGGCAATAATATTGGTATAATGCGCTATTGTGCACCTATAATTGTTTGTAAAAGTGTCTTATACTATCTGATTGAACACTCTACTCTCCAATGTCAGCTGTCTTCACGTTCTCTGGTTTTATAGCAAAGAACGTCCATGTTAGTTTGGGATCTATTAGTTCCTCTTCTGAGAGAGTTCTTAAGGGGAGGTGAGATTTGACATCGAATGTCCAGTAAAACTGTTAATTTATGGCTCTGTATTATGGCAGCTAAAATGGTTTTTATCTTAGCTTGGTGTCCTGTAACAGGACGTTCAATGAACAATCATGGTCTAACTATGTGGTGAGTTAAACAGTCTGTGTTGCACTTACAAATAATGTGCTATTATCATGTTGTACTTGTGTAACACTGTAGTTCAACATGCAAATATTCTCCCAGTTTTTTTTAAAGTTCATAATCCTCTTCAGCGATGCATACTCCATCTTGAATGTAAGATTTCAACCATGCAAGTAGACTTCATATAGCTTGATGAATACCATAACTTTACACACTTTCCTCTCCAGAGTGAGTGTGTAGCACGTATGTATTCTTTCCTGACTACTACTACATACACTTTTCTTTTAATTCTGCAGAATGCGTGTGTAGCTTATATACAACCTGTCCTGTTCAGCCCCATTCTTAAACTTCCACATCTCTCCTCTGATTTTACAATTAATGGCATTGGTGTCAAACAGGAACTCACAACGCTGCTGACAATATACCTTTATCTGTATATCACCAAAGCATCTGTATCCAAAGAACTTCAAACTCTTCGTCATGTTAGGAGTCAATCTTAAATCACCTTGATCATTGCAGAGTCAATAAATACACTTTTTATATCCATGATTGACCAAGAAATTGAGCTCATGTGCACAACAACACACACTTTTTAAATTTTAACTTTAATTGTTTCATTCCTACCCACTGGTTAATCGTGGACAAACAGTAGACTTGAATATTTGACAAAATAACAAAATATAGTACATAAATACCAGAATATTTCCACATTACAGGTTTCAAACATAATATTTATTAGTCTCTTGAAATTTGCAGGAGCATTACATAGTACAAAAAGCATGACTTACAAATCAAATAAAGAGTCCATTGTGCTGCAAGTAATTTTGGTTCTATTTTGTTATCCAGTTTTACTTGCAATCATTAAAAGGCCGGGTATGGAGTGATAAACCATTAGATACTTTCAGTATGATTAGGCATTCATCTACTCATGATAACATAAAGACATCAATACCTGTTATGGCATTTGCCTGGTATATATCAGCCCAAAACCAATCACCTTCTTCATTTCTTTAAGTTACCCCTCTTGGAAGGTTGTATGATCCCATTCATTAATAACTATTTTATTTCAGGATTGGCTTCGTCAACAGTGGTTTAGTGAAGCCTGTCTAGCAAGTATCTTTTTGAAATTGTCTATTTCTATGTAACTGTAACTGATTATAACTCTCACCAGTTAGATGTCAAGTGAAACAAATACATCAGCATACTTATCCAGCAAGTCATTTACTGGGGTGTCGAAATGAAACGGATGCTGCAATCCTGAAGAAGAAGTAATAATAAATTAAATTCTATTCATTCGATTCAAATATATTTATGGATAAAGAAACAATAATATTAATATAAATATTATGTTTGTTTGTTTGTTTTCGAATTTCACACAAAGCTATTCGAGGGCTATCTGTGCTAGCCGTCCATAATTTATCAGAGTAAGACTAGAGGAAAGGCAACTAGTCATCACCACCCACCGCCAATTCTTGTACTACTCTTTTACCAACGAATAGTGGGGTTGACCGTCACATTATGACGCCCCCACGGCTGGGAGGGCGAGCATGTTTGGCACGATTTGGGCGCGAACCCGTGACCCTCAGATTACGAAGCGCACGCCTTAACGCGCTAGGCCAGTAATATAAATAATTAGCAAGTATTTTTCTCCACGACTCCTTAATATTGTTATGTTTGTTTGTTTCTTGAATTTCGCATAAAGCGATATGAAGGCTATCTGCGCTAATTTTCCCTAATTTATCAGTGTAAGACCAAAGGAAAGGCAGCTGGTCATCAACACCCACAGCAAACTCTGGGGCCACTCTTTTACCAACGATTGGTTGGTTAATTTAGCGTATTTTGGCACAAAGCAGCTAGGCTAACTGCACCATATATCCAGTAAAGAGTTAAAAGTAAATTTAGTAAAATTCACAGAAGGTAATTAAGGTAAAACAAAAGAAAGTTTAAAAAAGACAATCATAAATAGCATAAAACTTATGCTTGCGTCTAGTCTACAACGTTAAGAGAAAAACTACAGTAATTCAAGTTGTAAAGGGCTTTCTTTAGCGTAACTGTAATTATCATAACTCACCAGGAAGACTAACAGGTAAGTTCAAAAACCATCATTAGTCACCTGAAGTTGGCTTTTCCAATCCTGGTTCCGAGTTATTTGACATTATGGCCATTTTCAAACACGAAAGTAATAAAAAGGTTTCAAAAGACGTGTAGCAAAATTATAATAATAACTCGCCAGGATGACTAATTAGTTGTTCAAACAGCGGTGTTAGTTATCTTAAGTTGGCCTTTCCAGTTCTTGGTATTAAGTGTTACGACCAGTTTATAATTTAAAAACGAGCTAGAAAAACTTTTTAAAAGGGAGCCACATTAAAAAGGTGTAATGTATAAATTAAAAGTACTTAAATGGCATTGAAAAGATTAATGGCCTTTATGACCAATGGGTAGTCTAATTAGAACAACTTCCTCTTTCTGATCCTTACGGAAGCAAGATGGTCAAAGTCCAATATAAAGTTTGATTTGGGAAAGCTTGTTTTCGCGTTGCTCACTCCAAGTCAACTGTCAGCTGGAATGTAGCAGAGCCATAAATACAGGACCATGTATGGGACAAGCACAGTGGTGATAGTGACAAAACAGACAGACTAACCTGGTGTCGGCGAGCTCATTCCCGCGAATATCAACGTGGCCGAGTATCCAGAAAAAGTGGATAGAAGTGGATATTAAAAACAAATGGGCCAGGCGGCTTTAAATATCAGCGAGAACAGGGTGTGAATCAACGCAAAGCGATTCCAGGGCCAATATGGAACTAAGCGAGTAAGTATAAATAGTGCAGTTTGAGTACTGCTTAGCTTCTATGTGATCCAGGGCAAAAAAAACCACGTACAGTTCAGCAATGAACACAGAAGCTGTAGAGGTGATTCTACATGCAATCATTGAACCATAACAAACCGTGGCAAGGCCCACACAGTAACCTGATTTTGAGCCATCTTTTTTAATCGCGATAGAAGGACAGTTTGAAATGTGTTCAGCAAATAGCAGACAGTAAGAAGCCATGTAGAGATGGGTGACCAGTGGATACAGCATTATTATCCAAGAACAGACCCAATTCATCTAACTTCACCTGGATACAAAGACCAAGAGGATCAATAGCAGACCATCTATTCTGAAAAATCATGGCCCACTGAGGAAGGAAAACACAACCCCAGGTAAGTTGCTTTGGTGAAGAACAAAGTTTTGAAGCATATAGTAAAAACAATTGCAAACGACAGAAGTGCAAAGAAAGTTCACGAGATTCTATGTATAAGTGTGGAAAGCCTCAGTGCAGAGTTGAAATCCTTGATGATGAATAGGGTCTAGAATCTGTTAGGCCTTTAGTCTGGCAGAGCCAAAGACAAGTGATCCATATTCGAGTTTCATGATATATCTTTAGCATAGAACGTCGATCCGCTTTTTAGGGGTGGAAGAGAGGACACGGAGAATGTTCAGTGTTCTTATACATTTGACCACTACCTGCTTGATGATGGCATAAAGGGTAGCTTACGGTCGAAGATAAGTCCCATGAACTTTGTCTCAGGGACCACAGGCAACACAACTTCACCGATACAGAATTCAGGATTGGGCAAAAGTTCAGAGATGGCATTAATTTTTATACTGAAAAGTGTGAAATTCAGAACACAGCCTTGAGGGACTCCAAGTTCCTGTATAAAAGAACTGGAAAATGTCGAACCCACACAGCCTCAGAATACCAAGAGAAGCAGGAAATAGATAGCGCAGCTTGTCATAGTGTATATCATCAGGTCCAACTGATGTACTACCAGACTGATGAGCCAGTTTGTGTTCCACTAGTGTAAAGGGATGATTATAGTCAAAGAATCAATTAGCTCGAAAGGAAAGAGGTGAATGAGCGGGTGAGGAATCAGCAGGGTTTTACCGACTTAAATCATTTAACTGCAGCACTTCAGAAACATTAAAAGTCTTGTGCATATGTCCAGTCTTCCTTGTCTTAAAATGTTTGACAAGCAACGCATAGAGACATTAGTTGACACTCAGCGGAAGGCTGAGATATCTCGTCACAATAAGCAAGTGAAAAAGAATAGGGAAATATTGAAAATATTAATTGATGCAGTGTGCTATCTTGCCAAACAAGAGCTTCCTTTTTGAGGTCATGATGAATGGAATACTTCAGATGATAAGGGAAACTATAAGGAGTTTCTCAATACCTTTAGAGATTATGACACGTGCTTGGACAGTCATTTGAATACTGCTACAGTTTTTCAAGGAACATCGCCAACTGTTTAAAATGACTTAATTCAGGCTTTGTCTAATGTTTTAAAAAAGCATATCAAAAAGGAAATTGACAGCGCAAGATTTGTTGCAATCATTCTCGATGAGACTTCAGATATGATGTCCAAGTCACAATTATCAACAGTGTTCCGGTTTGTTTGTAATGGAAAAGTTTACGAAAGGTTCATTGGTTTATCTTATGTCAGCGCGGACAGAACTGCTGACGGTCTTTTTAGTCATGTTGTTGATATCACCAAGGAATTTGAGATAGAAAATAAATTGGTCGGGCAGACGTATGATGGCGCGAGTGTAATGAGTGGTCACATGAATGGATTGCAGAACAAAAGTGTTGGATAAGTATCCCTTGGCGATTTTTACTCATTGCTATGCGCATGTTTTGAACCTGGTCTTGCAGCAAGGTCTTTTCAGCATTAAGGAATGCAGAATTTTTTCCAAACTTTGAGTGGATTATCGGCATTTTTTTCCTAGTCTTCTAAAAGATTACAGGCTCTGCATGAATATATAGGCAGAAAATTGCCTTCTGTTGCACCCACGAGATGGAACTTTACCTTTTGTTTGACAAATACTGTACAACAAAATAAAGTTCATTTAACTGAATTCTTTACAAACATTATTGAATTGGGATACTGATGCTAATCTCAAACCGCACGGGTTTCTGAATTTTTTGGAAGAATTTCAAACAAAGCTGCTTCTTGAGATATTTTCCAATATGTTTTCTTACACTGATGCTCTTTACAACATTCTGCAGAGCAAGTTCTATGACGTAATGTATTGTTGCGGTAAAGTCCAAGAGGTCTCAAGGCAAATACAGTGTGACAGAAATAACAAATTTGATGATTTTTGGAAGGCAGCTTCGTCTAATGAAACCAGAAGCACGGAACCTGCATGCAAAAGATCGAAAGGATGCATGTCTGAGAAAGATTATTATCTTCAGCTATACCACAAAATTGCTGATAACACTCTATCGCAAATAGAGTCAAGATTTTCTTCCCTTTCGAAGTTTGACTTTCTTAACATTCTTTGGCACAAAAACTACGAACAATATAAAATCGTATTCCCAGATAACTTGCTTGAGGCATTACAGCGCCGGTATGGATTAATGTTTGATTACGTCCGTCTTAAAAATGAGCTCGCCGTTCTATACTCCAGCCCTGAGTTCTCAAAGCTGCAAATTTTTGAATTGGTTGAATTCATTGTCCAAAATGATCTTGCAAATCCCTTAAAAGAGGTTTTCAAAATGGCAGAGCTGGTAGTAACTATACCAAACAACATGGCTTCAGCTGAACGTTCTTTCTCTTCTTTGAAAAGAATCCACACTTGCTGTCGCGCTACACAGCGCCAGGAAAGGATGTCAAGCCTAAGTTTGTTGTCAATCGAAAAAAATCTCTTGGCAGAATTGAGACAAGAGAGAAGCTTCTCCGATGATGTCATTGATCAATTTGTTTCACAGACAAGAAGAATTGAGCTGATTTATAAATGAATTAAAGTTTTCTTTCCTTTTATGCTTTGCATTACCTCAGTGCATTGTGAGGTTTATCATGGCACTGGGCTTTTTTGCTATACTTTTCCAAATGTCTATAGAATTAAGTTAATTTTAAATGAGCTAGAAAAAAATTACGTTTTTTGATTATATTTGTATGGATCCATATTTTCATGTTCAATGTGAAACTTTTGCTTACTACAATGCACCTTAGGTAGCAGCCCACCCAACTACAAAACTCACGGTACGCCACTGACAGTTTCACATTTTGGCAATATATGCAAGATGAGAAAAACAACATCATGTGCCTGTCCCATGAGACGTACTCTGTACAATGTTGACTTAAGCACACCAGCTGTTAAATATGCCAAACAAAACACACATAATGTAATTTTACCTATACCCCTGCTAGAGATTGCAACAGGCTAACAGTTGCACACTTTTTTAGTGTCTACACTTGTTTCTGTATAATTTTCTGTTTTTGCATGCGAAGTATATTCTTGATTATGCATTATGCAAGTCCCACCTGTTCTTGAAACTTGTAGGGAATTCTTCAGAAAGGATCAACAATGTACTATGTGTGTGTGTATAATGCTAGTTATTGACACTATTGTTGAAAGTGAGCTTTGGAGAAGGTTCTAGAGTCTCGCATGATTCCTATAAAAAGCGGCCAGCTGAAAGACGAAAATAAATGCCTTCGCTTTACCGCTTGCCACGCCCACCAGATCAGACTATCATTTACTCAAATAACATGTACGTCCACCTTTCTGATTATCTCTGTATATATATATATAATGCTTGTGATCGACACTATTGTTGAAAGTGAGTCTCGACGGGAGTAAAAGAATACTATTGGACAGCTACCATCAATATGGTATAGGCCTAGGAAGTTATAATTGTGTTTAACGTTTATTAATCGGGAAACTACCGAATTGCACCAGAAACGTTATGGGATTCGAACATTACAAACCATTCAACTTTAGTGAATTACTTTGGACGTGAGTATTTCTAAGATCAGGTTAAATATCTTCACAGATATGAAGTGAACTTCCTTGCGGTGCGAAGCCAATCAAGCCAAGCGAACTGCAAAAATATCAGCTCGGAATTAATTTGCTCTGCGTGGACTTGGATCGTCAATAAAATATTCAGTTCTAAATCGAATATAAGACTCAATGTTGTCGGTAAGTTTGTAAAGTACGACAGTGTCGTACTATGCAACATGTCCGACCACCTATACAACAAATTCCAGTCAATACAAAACAGATAAATCAAAATAGTCTTCCTACACATCTTACACTGATTAGTGAAAGTGGGTTTTTGTGGGTTATCCTGTTTTCTTCTCACATTCAAATCTTGGGTATTAAGATTTACAAATCCCGGCCCACTGTTTTTCGTTTTTACGAAAGGAATAACTCTCCGTCTTTCGCTTTCTATGACACAACCTCAGCTGTACCCCTGCCACTCTCCACGAGTTTGTTGATTTTTTTTTTCACGGTTATTCCTAATATCTTGCCCCACCTTTCACCAAGTATTATTTTAACCATGAGCAGGGTGAAGTTGTTGTTGTTTGTTGTTTTGAATTAAGCACAAAGCTACACAATGGGCTATCTGTGCTTTGCCCACCACGGGTATCGAAACCCGGATTTTAGCGTTTAAATCCGCAGACATACCGCTGAGCCACTGGGGGGCTAGCAGGGTGAAAAGAGGAATTATTCGAAAGTCTTACCACATCTTTGGTTTAGATTTACAACTGTAAAAGTCTTGTACGTAAACCATCATTTGTAATAACTATGACTAATAACCGTTATTATAAACTGTATTATTTTTATATGTTAAAATATATTTATGCTAAAACGAAAATTGTATGTATGACTCTTTTTTAAAAATAACATAAATTTAACACACATTAACATTTAATTAACAAAAGCTTCAATTTAATTTCACTTTATTTGAGATAGCAATACGTAACGAACATAACATAATAAATTGGTGACTCGTCCGATATAAAATAATAATACGTAACAGTTTGTTTTTGATTTCGCACAAAGCTACTCGAGGGCTATCCATGCTAGCCGTCCTTAATTTAGCAGTGTAAGACTAGAGGGAAGGCAGCTAGTCATCACCACCCACCGCCAACTCTTGGGCTATTATTTTACCAACGAATAGTGGGATTAATATAATGGTTCCACGGCTTAAAGGTCGAACAAGTTTGGATTTAAATTGTATGGGTTGAGGGAATAATAACTGGTAAGGGTTCTACATCCTATGTAATTTTACATAGAATAAAATTATCAATGGGCTTTGGAGCTCAGCCCCCTCTAGCCCCTACCTAAATACGCTACTATCCAGAATGTTATCTTTCGTAAAGTGTGTGTTTTTTCTTGTAGTGAAGCCACTCGGGCTATCTGCTGTGTCTACCAAGGGGATCCGAACCATTAATTTTAAGCGTTGTAAATCCAAACCGGAACTCCACTGAGAAACGCTTTCGTTAAGAAATGACAGCCGACAAGTGGTCACCCGCTAACCATAAATTTCAAAGGTTTATGCATGTATGTTTTGTATTTGAGATATAAAGGTATATTTGGTTTTGCGTGTTAGATTTTTTTATGCATCTATAATAAGAATTAACCTTCAAATTGTGAATAATTGCTTATTTCTTCTAACTACAAGTTTTGCTTTGTGTTGTTTTGAGTTAACCACAAAGCTACACAATGGGCTATCTGTGCTCTGCCCAACAAGGGTATTTTAAACCCGGTTTTTTGCGTTCTAACTCCTCAGAAATATCGCTGGGGGCTTTTGTTTAGTGTAAATAAAAATTTAATAAATATTTTGTTTTCGTTTATTTGATCAGAATTTCAATTATATCGACGTTGTTCATTTCGATATTTTATACGATGTTCATATACATAAAATTTAGATTGAGTTTAGTTTTTGTTATGCAATATAAGGAATACAGAAAGGAATGGATTGATATTTCAGAGGATTAGTCCGATCAGTATCATTCATAACGATCTAGTGATTTTTCACGTATTGTGTACTGACTCAACGATAATACATCAAATATCTGGTAGTTCAATCGACTCCTAATTACAAAAGAAATGCATTATAAAACGAGTTTATAAATACCTTTCACTGTAATAATGTGAAAATTAATTTCATTTATGAGGTTTATTGCTTGAATTTAAGTGCAATTTACAGTGTTGGCTATCTGATTTCTCGCGTTGTAAATTCGCGGATATGCTGCTCTGCCATTGGGTACATTTTCTTGTAAGGCAAACATTATAAACATGTGAAATTGCATCTTTTCCGACTCTTACCATTGCAACTTTTGGATGTGATTATTTGTGCCGTCTTCTTAATCATGACTATTAAACAGTGTAGCCGTAACTTCTTCCACGAACTTAATAATGGGAGATTTCCAATAAGGACTCAAAGGTATGTATGATAGTTTTCCAGTAATATGTTATATATGGAAAAATAAACCGATATAATAAGTCACGACAACTTTATTACGCATAAGAGATCGCATTTTTACGTGCATAGTTATATACAGTATAAATAAAGTGATAATTTTTATTACGTAGGAGCTTTGATATTCAGAGTGGCATACACGAACATTGATCAGAAGGAACCATTTACTTACCTCTTGGTAGCCAACAGCGTTGCATTTCTTGGCAATACCTTTAATTCGTACTGACGAAACATTCTAAATATATATTAAAAGTCCATCTCGAAATATTATATTCCTAACAAAATTTCTGGGCAGAATTTTCCATGCCAGTAAAGTTTTGTGTGTTTTCACACTGAAGCCCATTGTGCAGCTATGTGCTTAATTCTAAACAACAACAACAGAACTAAACATTAGAAAATAATTCGAATTTTTTTTCTTCATTTATTTAATCTATACACGACTGAGAAATCTTGGAAAAGTCATTCAGTTCGAGCATCACAAATTTAGTTTTATTATATAATATTTAATCTTTACATCTATCACAAAGAACAAGACAAACAAAAACGATAATATATAAAACAACTCAAACTTGTAAAAAATCACAGAAATGATAACTCCTATAATAGAGATGATCAGGAGATCAAGAAAGCTTTAGAGAAAGATCTTAAGATAACCAATTACTTCATCTAGGAAGAATGGGATAACATCCTCTTTATTAAAGTAGCTCTTTCAAACCATTGACAGAAACAAATATTTACCCTTGATTGCTACTTTCACCACTTTCGCTTTAGGACGGTAAGACTACTTGCCGAAAAAACCAGCAACCATGTCTTTGCTCCACTATTCCTACTACCAAAGGGAGCTTGTCGTACAAAATTTCATCAACCTGATGATGAATTAGCAAGGTGAAGTAAAAACTTCGTTCCTGTTCAACTTGTACTTTGTTTTAAACTTTTCCATATACCACTCTTCAGGTTTATAAGCGCTTTGTTTTACTATTAAAACATATTCACGTATTATCGGAGGGTGTTTGTAGGAAAAGTAAATGGAGTGAATAAACAGACAATGTATAAGGTGACTTTCCACTGCTTAACCTATTCCAAATTTCATCAAAGAATTCTTGCTGTTTCAATGACAGTCATATGTGCATCTGAAGAAATGCCAACTATTTCAAATGACTGAGCGTAATGATTGCAGACAGAGAGCCCTTTATCATTTGCGTCTATTACCCCTGACCAATGTCTCTAAGCTGTTTATCATTATATTATTATTGTACCTATTATTATTTATTACTGCTATAGAATGCTTATTTATGACTGTGTTTTGTGTATTTAATAAATAAATTTAAACAATTTATTTTGAAATTATGTCTTTTATTTAGTTCACGGTAACAAACATACTGGTAAAACAACATTCAACATGCACAAACAGTAAGCAGAGAAAACCTTTGTGTAAGGACTAGTTTATATCATGTTTATGGTACTTATTGTAATAGTTTTTCAACCTTTGCTTTCGTGAAAATGTCTCTGGATGGTTGAGAGTAATTAAAACATTGTCCATTTGACTGCATACACATCTTGTGTGTTATAACACTGCTCAAAACTGAGGTGCTTGGTCTGAAGTTGCTTTTGTTTTTAGTCACTAAACTAAATATCCTTTCACTGTCAGCATTAAAATGGAAGATTGTAAGAATTCCAAGCATAACCCAACACAGAATGTCATGCTTCTGGTTACCATTTCCATCCTTAACTGTAGACAGCTGAACCCAAAACTTGGCAACATTCCACTGAAGGACAGTTTCTGAGAAAGTATCAAATTGATAGTTCCAATACTGCCCTTCCAACTTGTCATTAGAGTCGTGATCGTGTGTATTGATAAAGACAGGACACCTGTTTGTGAAGAAGCGTAGAGAAGAGAAATCTTTATTGACTTTCAGTTTTGGATCAGCAACCTCTGCGTGAATCAAAAGTTCATCATTTAGAGGGAAATGTTTCATCATGTGATTTGTAGCTGCAATGTAGTATTTCTTGACACTGGTATAGAAGCTGATCAGGTCCAAGTCCTTTTCGTACTTAACAATGTATCCCTTAGAAGCATTTCCAATAGAAACTACCTCATCAAATTTGTGTAAGGATTCATTGTTGTAGTGAAGTTCAGTGATGCTGCCTTCAAGATATTCTGGCTTGATGTATCTGACAAATATATTTTTAACTTGTGTAATCAGAGTTCTATGCATAATGTGTATGCATGGTTCTTCTCTTTGCAATATCAAATTGGCTTGCTTAAATAAAGGAACTGCAGACTTAAAAACAGACAAAATAACAAGTTCATTTTACTGTCCAAGAAAACTGTCAGCTTGTCTAACTTCCTCTGCACATAATTTTCCTTGGTTACTTCCTTGCTAGCTGCCTGAACATATATTGTTATATCAAATGTTTCTTTGCCTGCTTTTGGAAACTGTTATCTTGTGTCCCTATGTGGTTGGGATGATGTCTTGACTATGTCCCTGTGTGGCTGAGAGTATATCCTGACTGTTCAAGTCTTGCCGCCTGACTAAGCTGCACGTTTAGATCCTTTTGAATCTAGTTTTTCCTTTTCATGATGAAAATACTTCTTCAATGGCTTCCACATGTCCAATATTCTCTTGAGGCACACACCAAGTGATAGTCATCTTGTGTTAGCAAGTAAAATTTTTCTTGCTTCTTTGTAATACAATCCTTGAAACTCTTTCAAAAGTTTTTTTCTGCTAGCACTTTTGTCCAGAAAATAGTAGATATCTATCAATATATCATAAACTGGGCAGGGCAGTTCTCTGAAAGTTTCATGGGCAGCAATATTCATCAGGTGACAGGCACAGCCCATGAAGTTAATGCTAGGCTGTCGTCTTGAGATGTATCTCATCACACCTTTACCTATACCAGACATAACTGAGGCATTGTCTGAAGATAAACTAACACAGTTTTCCCATGAAATTTTTCTCTTTGTCAGTTCGTGGTCCAAAAGCTTGAAAATATTCTCTTCCGTTGAAGCTTCTTTCCATTACACCATTGTCAAAACAGAACAAGCATTTTTTCCAACCAAAGGATCAAGATATTGTACAACCTCAGAATACAGTTTTGAGTCATCCATGTCTGTGGATCCATCTGTGGCTAAACTTCAAACACTGTTAGTAAGTATGCTTGAAATAATTTTGTCATCTTCACAACCCAACATTTGCACAATAATTATAGTTTTGGTTCTAGCACAGCCATATTTTTTTCTATATCAGAGTCTGGGAACATTTTTCTAAATAGATGTCCTGCATGATCCTCATAATAATACGCAATGACGTATTGCGTAAACATCACTTCTGCATTCATGGTTTCATATTCTGAATTCTTACTTATAAATGTCGTTATCTGCATCGTTTTTGTCTTCGCCTCAGCTTTTTTTTGGTGAGATTTCGATTTTGTATGTCTGGAACAATCGTTTATCTAGCCATGCGCCACATAAAAATTGATGTGACAAACTGTACAAAACGCACGACTGCCACTGACTTTTGATGAAATTACCGCATATTTTGCACTATACTCTTTCCTAAATTTTTGATTCACCGTTTTAGTCCTTTTATATTTGCCAGAAACAAGACAATCTGGTGAACGAGGCCTCTTTTTTTCAACTTGTGAACGATCGCATTGGTGTTTCTATGCCACTTAGAAAACGAGAAATACCCATCTACGCGAGTGCTGATTGGCTGACAAGCACTGATGACGTAACTGTTGATTCCACCACGTACCCAGTATGGAGAAGCACCGCACTTAAACTATTGGCAGACGTCGAAGATACAAATATTTTTTTATTATTTCAAGTACAAACATAGTTATCGCAAGTAGCCCTTTGGACTATCTATGTCTTTTATTTATTATCAAAATTTATTTGTATCTCACTTCAAATTTTTTTTTCACCCATTTCAAGCCCAGGGGAAACAATTTATCACTTTATTGTATAGGCCTATATAATATATAATAATTTGGGAGTTGCAACAAGTCGAAATATTTGTCTGTATGAGCGTATAGTCGTAACGTATACACCAAAATCATAATGGCTGGCATTTCTGCATCTGTTTTGTGGAAGTCATTGACTAAAGGCAAGGTTCTGCTTCTCTGATAGGCGAATATTTAGAGGGCCTATAGAGAGACCACCACCAATAGTCACACATCTTAGTCAGTCTGCCACCTCAACCGTTCATCTGGATTTCACTTGTACCAAGGCTGATCCTCAAAAGAACCAAGCTCATTGCTGCGTAATGATGGCTGCAAGAAACATTTGTAGCATTGACCAAGTACTACATCCAGAAGTTTCCCCAAATATTTCCATCTTTACTTGTAATAAAACGTCGATTCGGCTCTTGCTTTAACCTTTTTAGATCGTATACTCTACAGCAAGGGTCATTTACGTGCTACTTTAATCTTCAAGTACTCATTGCGTTGTGGAATGGTCTAGCCAATCTATCACTCTGCAAAAGATTAAACCTCTGCAACAGTAACATCCTTTGGTCACTGAATTAAATTTCTTCTGGTCTCAAATCTCAATCTTTATTTACATCAGAAAAATAAACCCAATACAGAACATGCTATGGTGAGTGTAGAACTGGTGGGAAACGCATAACGAAACCTTTTATAAATTATTTAACAAATATAATGTATTCACCTTGTATGTTAAATTAAGAGTAAGATCAAATCCAAAATAAAACATCCCCGAAAAGTTAATTTAAGATCCAAACCATCCATATCCTTGAATGACCAGCTTTAGTAAAATCAAACCCCAACTCTCTTGACATTAAAGCCAACAACAAGTTAAAATCATTCTAATTAAAGGTCTGCTACCAACAGCAAACTTTAAAAGTAATGTACAAAATGACAAAACGTACTGTCAAAAGTTACAATAAAGGTTACTGTTACAGGACAAATCTATTTTTATATACAATAAACAATAACATAAATAAAACCAGGTTTACACACCACTCCATCATGCGCTCACCATCGTTTATTGCATCGGAAGTGCAAGGACGTAACAGTCTCTAATGGTTATCCGTGAGACAGGTCAAGACCTATACTTTGTATGTTCAAAAACAAACACGATCAATTACTTATTAGTACTTGTTTTGTTTGTTTGTTTTGGAATTTCGCACAAAGCTACTCGAGGGCTATCTGTGCTAGCCGTCCCTAATTTAACTGTGTAAGACTAGAGGGAAGGCAGCTAGTCATCACCACCCACCGCCAACTCTTGGGCTACTCTTTTACCAACGAATAGTGGGATTGACCGTCACATTATACGCCCCCACGGCTGGGAGGGCGAGCATGTTTTAGCGCGACTCGGGCGCGAACCCGCGACCCTCGGATTACGAGCGCACGCCTTAACGCGCTCGGCCATGCCAGGCCCTACTTATTAGTACATTAATATTAGTGCATATTAGAGAATTGAGTGGCTCTCTTGAGTAATTCTATGCACACCAAGTTAACTGAAAGAAAATATACCTCGTAAGGTTTAAATAATGCGTGTGGTACACTCCTGTACAACGTAATTTTAACTTTTACTGAGAAACGAATGTCATATGTTTTGCGGAATGTGTAGGTACATGTTAAAGTATTTACTGTAGCAATTGATTTAAAAGTGAACGTATAATTATAAATAGTTACAAACTTTCATTGCCATGTCGTTTAAATATGTTAAATATTTGGATCTATGTGATGTTTGAATGTCGAATAGTCGGGGAAATTTGAGGTAGTATCATTTAGACTTGTAGTTAATATTATACCAATTATTCTAAATTTTTTAAACTAAAGATGCATAATGTGTGTTATGCTTTATTTTGTCTACGTAATGAATTTATTGTACATTTTGAATCATAAAATGTGAAATACGTAGGGCAGTTACAAGGTCACATTACTGGGAAGGAGATGGAAAATAAAAATTTTAGAAAACCTGTCACTTGTCTCTCATTGAAATACCTCATCAGATAATGCTACATTTTGATAAGTTTTTACCTTTTTGGAGGATTTTAACTAAAATTAGGAGACCCTTGATGACTGCTATTGGGGTCAAGTGCTTTGGGGGAATATGAAACTTGCTGTAATTCTGAGTTGTAATTTCATAACAAGTGAGAGCAGTTAACGTGGTATCAATCGCCTTTCTCTCGAGGCTTGAACTATTCTATCAGCCAAGAAAGGTTACTTCTACTTTCTACCAATGTGCTTGGAGTAACTGGAACAATATATCGTTCAGCCCTGCTGGTTTGATATGTACCGTTCAGGTGCAATCTTCTACAATTGGTAAACAGGAGTCAGATATGGATGGTGGTGTGACCAAAAGCTTTATTGTATAAAATACTCCCAAACTATGAAACACTCAGACTGTTCAGATTTTCCTCCGAGTAGCTGACAAAATATCCAAAATAACAGGACTCGACTGATACTAAAAATCATAAAACTGTGCTTCTCAGAGACAATAAACTGAACACAATTTTGCACAGTTATTTATCATTATTAACAGCAGGTATATCTTTTATACAAGAAAATGCCTTCGAAGAAGTACTTTGTGTCCTTATTCTGTGCGTTATTAAAAAAATAACTTTACCCTTTATCTGACAATTTTCTAAATAATGAGCTAAACATGCTCAAAATTCACAATTTATACAAACTTAGTAATAATGTAGAATGTGCACGATATGCTTGTACATTACATTTCGTTCTACGAAACAATTTACTTTATGAAATTTGTATTTCTCTCACGAGTATTTTTAGTATAAGAAAGATTTTTCAATATGAAGGTTTTAGTCCATGAAGTAAACATTTCATCCCATTAAACGTGCATTTAGTCCATAAAATATGCACTTCATTGCATAAAATCAAGTTTTAGCCCACAAGATAGACATCACGCTCCATGAAAAGTGTGTGTTGTCTTATGCAATAAACTTTGGGCTCACGAAATGGAAGTGCCTCAAAGAATGAAAATTTAGTCCACAAAATATGTATTTAGTTAGTTGCATGAAATTTGGTCTATGAAACGAACATTTCATCTGAAGAAATCAACAGTTTGTCCCTAAATAAGCATATTTCACACAAAATAAATTTGGTTAAAAAACATTTAAATTCATATATAAAGTATGCGTTTTTACCCAAGTTTATCAACAAAATTAGGAGCCATTCATCACTTTCGTATGTACGGTGAAGGAGCAGTGGATGAGTGTGGTTGTGGCACGTGCCATCAGCACAAAAGATATTTTGGTCCTGTACGGTTGGTTCTTACCTGATGCTCCAAAAAGGTTGGTTCTCTAATGTTAAAGTTACAGAAGCCATCAGGTTTGTAAAAGAACATGAAGCACATTAATAAGCTGTGTCCATACATTACAAGTGAGGATTTGCTTTCCAGCTTGACCAGGAAGATGAGGTTGACTAGGATGCTGTCTTTGGTCATACCACTTTACAACTAAGATGCTGAAGAGATGTATTTGGTGATTTATAATCAAACAGATCAGGAATCATTGGCATTTGTAAGCAACTATCAAATCTAGCCAGCAGAAAGAATGCTGTTGTCAAATTTCAAGTTGATATGGGTAGAATTGAATGATTATTAGGAAAGATCCTTATTAATTAAAGCAACCAATCATTTAAAGGAAGTAGTGGTCTTGCTTTTTGAGTCATCAGATAGTAATGTGAGGCAGATGATTGCTTTTTTGATTTCGCACAAAGCTACACAAGGGCTATCTGGGCTAGCCATCCCTAATTTAGCAGCGTAAGACTAAAGGGAAGGCAGCTAGTCATCACTACCCACTGCCAACTATTTGGCTACTCTTTTATAAATGAGTAGTGAGATTGGCCATCACATTATAACACCCCCACAGCTGAAAGGGTGAGCATGTTTGGTGCGACAGGGATTCGAACCTGTGACCCACAGATTATGAGGCAAACAACTTAACCCACCTGGCCATGCCGGCCACTCAGACAGAATGAACAGACATTTTGCAACTGATACTCGATCATTAGCAATCAGGACAATTTTTAGGGCAAGCAACCAATGATTTAAAAGTCTTATGACACTTATTTTTCAAGCTAGCGAGAAGTTTCACAATATGAAATACTCACTGGATATCAGATGACAGATTCTTGATCATCAAAAGTTACGACAGTTTCAGATCAATAGCTACATGGACTGAAAGGAAGTGGTACTGCTTGTTTTATATGCTATCTGGTGATTTGCACTGTGTATTCCACATTGAGTGATTTTACAACTAATTATGAAAGTTACAATATTTGTTTGATCACAGAACCAATGACTAACTAAAAAAGTAGTTACTGAAAAAGTGTTGTGACCCTCCCTTTTCAGATAACCAAGTAAATTTTCTGTCCATTTAATTCTGCAGAAATCTACTTTAAGGTCATCTACATTAGTCATCCCTACTTCACAAATAACAAACTAGAAAAGAAGCGTAACCTACTACCAATGAACATGGCTGCAGCATTATAATGTTTGAATTCCAAGTCCAAAAGAGATTATGTTTAGTGACGGAATTTGAGCCACCAAACCCAAACTTTAAGTCAAATCTCCTAATAACCAAGCTATGAGAATTTTCTGATCCAAAATTTTACCTGATGTTTTGAAAGAATCATTTCCATGCTCTTGCTGAGTGTTAAGAACTCTGAAAAGCATGCTGCCTAGTACTTAGTAGATGTTTTATCATTTTACCTAAAAAAGACATCAAGTTCTGCATTTCTTTGATCATATATTACAGTGCAGTAATAAAAGTATGGATTCTATTTTGGCAAAATAGACTTTTACTTTAAAAATTTGTCTAAATTTAACATTATTTACTTGATGAAGTTTAAAATATAAATAAGGTTGATATCTTCTAGACAATACTATGGTCACCACTGAGCACAGACATAGATGTTAAGTATAATGTTATCAAAATGGTTTATGTGATTAACTGAATGAAGTTGTATAAATTAATAAAGTACTTGATGAAGTGTAATGGCAGTATTTGTGTAACACAATAAATATATATAAACAAGTGCACATATGGTCACACTAACATGGAAACATTAGTCATTCACGAGTATTTTTATAGCAAAACATTTCAGCTATCTTCTGTGTCCACCAAGGGGAATCAAACCTTTGCTTTTAACACTGTAAATTCATAGACATACCTCTGTCCACCAGGGCACTAACAAAAATGAATTAATTACACAAAGATTACAGTAATGGCAAGATGACAATACCTGCATGGTGACAAAAGTATAGAATGTTAAAAATTAAGATGGGGTTAACTGTAATAATTATGAAGTTTTAAAGAAAGTATACTGTTCTGTGTACTAGGAATATTCAACGTTTTTCACAATCCAGTATTAGTTAAATTGTTTGTAGTTAAGCAAAAAGCTACCCAATTGGACCTGTGTGCTGTGCTCACTACAAGTATTGAAAGTTAGTTTTTAGCACTAAATCTGCAGACATACCACTCAGTCATTGGAGGGATACAATCCAAGGGGGGGAAGTGTTGTAAGCTGTGTTATCTAGCATTTTAGTTGTTTTTAACTTTTTGCTTACTATAAAGAGTTTAACATAATGTAATGATGATGCAACATCTCAAAGCTTCCTTCAGTATGTAGAAAATTAGTAGCAATATAAAAATACACATTATGCGAGTTTGTTAATCAATACAGCATCATTTAGCTATACAGTGAAAGTTACTGCATCTTTATATCAATGATCAAGTTTGTAAGTTAGTGTTTTACCATTGATGGATTAAGCAAGAAAATTTTCACTAATTAGATGTACATTACTTTGGAATTCCTATTGTAACATTGGGAAGTTAGAGCTACCAGTGTTTGTAGCCTGCAGCAAACCTTTTTGAGAAATGAAATTCATTAAATGGACTTTTTTTTATCAAATAATCCAAAAACAATCTGTCAAACTATAGAACATTGTACAACACTGGTATCAACACCTCATTTGTTCATGATAAACTGATGTACCTGTATTACACATCAATAATCAGTTGCATATAAAATTATCACATCAGATTTTCATCCATTTTACTGGAATTCTTGTAAAAGCATATGTAATGATACGACAAACTAACTATGGAGGACAAGAAGCTTTCCAAACAAATGAAAAAGTAAGTAGTATAGAAGCACAAATCAGAAGATTACAAGAAAATTTCAGGGTCATTTGAGTACAGTGAAGTCTATTATCCAGTAACATCAGGTCATTCTTACAAATTAAGTGGACTGGGCAGCAGAAAACTTGTTAGGGATGTTACTGTGAAGCCAACAGTGACTTTCAAATATTTGCAAGTAGCATGTCTGTAATTAGAAATAGTGTTCATACACTGACAATATCCCAGTCCCAACATAAAGCTGGCCAGTATGTGTAAGTGGCAAAAATGAAACAATTACTGTAAAATAATCATCTTAAATTTTGGAAGCAATTTGCACTAAAGCATATAAATGATACTGCAGACATAAGGCAGAAGGTTTTGTGACTAGACAAGATAAAAATTGAGATTTTTTAAATCTAAATTTAAAGTTTTACATCTTGCGCAAACCCAACACAGTACATTACCCAGCCAATACCATCTCAACTGTCAAAGAAGGTGGAGGCAGCATCATATTATGAAGATGGTTCTCATCAGGAGGAATTGGAAAGCTTGTTGGGATTAAGGGAAAGATGGATGATGCAAAGTACAGGCAAGAGAAAAACTTCTATTCTTGAAATTAGTTGGCCTCTGAAAGTTTCTGTAGAGTCAATTATGCATGTTGTACAAAGATGATTTTCCTTGATAGGTTCAGGAAATGTGCTCTCACTACTTCTCATGAAAGCCATATTATAAGTGATTTCAATTCCTCAACTAAAAATGGAATCCAAGAATAACAAACTTTGCAGCTTGTTAAAATTCTAAACCTACAGCTAAGGTAATAAAAAATTAAGTACAACTTCAATGTCATTAGGACAAGCATTATTTGATCTAAAATTTCCAGATGAAAATCAAAAGTGTTGAAATGAGACATACATTCATCCAAAGTGAAGACAACTTGATTTGTCAGGCCGGTATATAGTACAGCATCACTGTCAGTCACATTTTTGGTTGCAGACATTGTCCCCTCCCATGACTTCCGTTCAAACCCCCTCTTCCTCTGTTGAATTATATTTGTCTGAGAAAACCTTGTTTCAACATCTATCCATTCTTGGAAAATTTAAGGTCTGATTTGTCATACTGTATAAATGAGATTATTGTTTCAGTAACACTTTTATTACAAGTACCACTAGAAATAATAAATACTACTTGTATCACCAATCAAACTCTCTAATTCACATTTACACTAAAACTGTGTTTCCCCATTTCCTCCAGCACTACAGCTTGTCAATTTATGTTTTCTTACACACGTGGACTTCAAGAACATTTAAAGCAGTTTTTGATGACCAAGAGTTGGTTTAGTTTCATAACCTAATTATATCTTTGGATAAAGGTTTATCATCTATAATTAGCTCAAAACAAACATTCATTTTCTTCATCAATGTATTCATGTCAACAGCTTTAATCAATTCCAGTTTTGTTAGCTCATCTGACAGCATAGAACAAAATTTAAATGGGGTTAAACATTCATAGTTTTTATGCAACTGTCCATTTATTTCACAAACATTCAGTTTGTAGTGATTATTTGAACAGTCATTAACTACCTCCACCTTTTTCATATTTTTCAGAACTGTAAAGTGAGAACAAAAATACAAAGAAAAGATCAATATTGTTTTGATTATAATAAATGCATTATCTCTCAATTTTATTATAGCTGGTGCACCACAATATATTAACGGCAACACTCACGAAATTTTGGCCACACATGAATAAGTGTCTATAACATTAAAATTGTGTCAGAAGTCAGCAACAGTAGCAAAATGTTTAACAATGTAGGTTCTATCAATTACTAAAAATCACCACAATGTTATTATGCCATCTTCTGGGTGAATAAAAGAATGGGAGAATAGTAGTTTCTTCTTGCAAATATAAATATACTAATAAATCATGCATCGGTCAATACACCTTTCAGTCATTATTCATTATCTTTATGTATGTTAGAATGTCTCTGGCAGGGCTTAAGGTATATCAGATAGGAGTAAGCAGACTTTTCTTTTCCTGTGTTTGTCTTGCAAGTATGTATTTAGTTCCATATAACAATCTTATTAAACAGAATGTACTTTGACAATTTTGGGTTTCGTCTCAAGCTATATGGAACTATGACTACTGAGCCATGCAATTTGGTGCTTTAATTCTGTTACAAGAATAAATAAAAACACTGATTTTCTGAGCTATAGAAGATGGTTAACTGGTAGTTATAACAGACTTTAAAGACTCATAATATTCTCTACATACTTAATGATTTTAAAAAGGAAAAAAAATTCAAGGACTATAATAAGTAGTTGTTAAATCATAACAACATAACACATTTAGGTTAATTAACCTTTACTGCAAATTTTGTACATTTTATGATTTTAATTATTCACATAAAAAACAGAGAAAATATGTGAATGTTCAAAAAACAATACAGCACAAAGTACTACTGCTTTCAAAACAAATGTATACAGCGAATATAGAATTTACAGTATACAGGTTGACTTCATAAAAATGACAACAGCACACAGGTATTTGTTGAAGCTTTTACAATTAAGGTAATGTCAAGCACTGTAAAGTGCTTCTGAAATACTGTTAACACCTACATTACACTAAGTTTAATTATATTTTCAAGTTAACATATAAATATTATTTCACAAACAAGTTAATGTTACATCAGTACTGACATACTGTAGTTACTTGTTTTATGCACATCTGTCACATTTTTACTAATAATTAATGTTTAATTTATGAAACAGTATTGGAGTTTAAAATCAGTTGTCTATACAAAATTTTCCATTAAAAAAAACAAAAGCCACTAACTCATATTTCTCTGGTGATAAAAACAAGCTAAAGTAATATTTTTAATTTTACTTTAGTTATTATAATGATGTAAACTAGAGCAATAATTTTCTTTCTTTGGTTGCATTTCAGCATTAATGTGATCAAATTATTCAATAATAAAAACTAGAATGTTTCTATATTATAAAATAAATGCTGGAAGAATACCAATAGCTTGGGCATGATAAGCTGTTTTAAAATAACTTCAAGATGAGGGAGAAAAAAAATATAGAAACAATAAATTCTGATGTAATAATTAAAACTTGCAAAACTACAAAAATGTGATTTTCTTTGTGCTCCAAACTAAGAAATTTACTAAACATCAGCTGATAATAACTTGGGGCTACTTGTAGCAAGAAATGCAAATGCTAACAATCATTGTGAAATTTTAAAATTCACATTTAATATGTTCTCCACACAATCACTGACAGTTACAGCAACTAAAATTTTGTGAAAGTTATAAATCTTCTTCTAAACTACTAACCTATTGCACATTGATAAAAACGTTTTTTTTAAGAAAAGAAGGAACAAATACCAACAACAAAACTTAATGTCAGTATTAAGCACAAAAACCCATTCTTACTAACACCTTATGTAAAGTCTATTGTGTAGAATATGTAAAAGGTAACAGTGTATTTGTAAATGAGTAATAAATCATCGTCCTTGTACATTGTTAAAAAGCTATTATCTATATGTAAACATATATACAGTCTAAAAACTTGGTATAAAAACCAATGTTGCTCAGAGAAAAGAAAATATATAACAAGCAAACAAACTACCAGTCAAACACAAATACCAGTGACCTACACAATAACACACTGTACATCTTACATACATTTAAAAACTGCCTTATACTTCAGTCTGTATAATCATACTTAAATTTTGAGTGGGCATTAAATGGAAGCCGTTGTCCATTAATAAGGCACTGAATAATCCATTCACTAGATAGCACTGGTATAGAAAGCTGTTGTGCTCGTTTTAGCACATCTTGAGGGCAGGATGGATCGGAGAGAACAATGTCAACACTGTAAGATCCTGTAATACGTATAAAAAAGAAAACGAAAATTAAAACTCATTTTAACTTTTTTCTTTTGTAAGAAAAAATGTGTGTGTGTGTATATATATATACTTTCCATTATCTCACACAAACACAATAATAAAGTTACATTCCCAACATGCTGAATAATTTGAGTTCATAGATCAAAAATCAAAGTTTAAATCTTAAGTCTAAATTAAAGCACATACCAGTACCATATGTTATGTATTAAAGTGTTTGAAATGCCATGTTGTTGTTTATATTATTGTTTCGAAATTTAAACCAATAAAATATGTTGTTATTCATGTTAAAATTTCTAGAATTAGGTTGACCAATCATACGTTTGTAAATAAAATGTATGGCGGCCTAGTGTCTAGACGACGAGTCTTGTGCAAAAACAGACATGTGCAGATTACTCTGGAATTCTGTGGAAGTTATGCGATTGTTCGAGAAGAGAAAGCCTACTAATATATAAACAGACGGTGATGCGAGGAGAAGGGAAGAGTTAGTCATTCATTTAGAGAGGGACAGAATTATATTATCCTGCCACTGATCTTTCAATCTTGTCCCATATGACTTTGGAACTTGTGGTAGAAGATACTCTGGCTGTGAACTTAATCCAAGATTCCTTCTGATTTTTGTTGTCTTATCCACCCAGGCCCATTTTTAAGCCTTCCACAACGGATAAGGATATCATGAAAATGTGTTGATGTTCAGGAATATATTGAGCAGCTGCTTGTATAATACAGTCGGTAACTGTTGTCACGCAGCTGTCTATTGATGGCAGGATTAAGTTCTGTGAGAGCAATGAAAGAGGGCCACTTTGCTTGATCCAGCTTCCACAGGAGCACATGGGTCAGGTGGCATAAACTACAGTCAGTCTGTCTCAAAATTATAAGAAAATGATGACTGTCCCATGGGTTATTGTTCAACTTCCACAAAAAGTGGGAGAATAGTGAAGGAAGCAAATCAAGATATCAATAGCAGTAAAGGACCGACTAGGTGCATGAAAATATATTAAAGAACAAGTACTAAAAAGATAAAAAGTTGTAATCAGAGAGCATATGCTCTACAGAGCAACCCCTCCTATCAATATCAGTACCTACCCAGAGGAAATTATGTCCATTAAAGTCTCCCGGGATTAAAAAGGAAGATGGCAACTTTTTAATGAGAGCATCAACGTCTGATTGATCATAGGTCTCTTCAAGAAATAGACAGAGAGATCAAACAGTGATGGTATGACCCAAGGAAACACGGATGGCTATGTCCTCCAAGGGTGTGTCAAGTGGCAAAGACAGGGTGGGCGCATGCGGATCAACCAATAGCGCCACCCCTCCATGCACTTGTCCATCACATCCTGCCAATTCTGTACAAAGAAAATTGCCTGAAAGGTAACTATATCAGCTGGTTTCAGAAATGTTTCCTGCAAGGAAAGATATACAGGATGGTAGGAAGCAATCAGTGCTAATCAGATTAGAACATAAACCTCAACAGTTCCATTGTATCAAGGTGGCCATTTTTATTTATGTGTAGGCAAATTGGGTGGAGAGACATTCTGTTTTCAACCATGTCTTTTTTTTTATGGCCTTTATTTGAGGAAGGTTTGTTGACCTCCATGTATACTGCCTTGGATCGATTGGGCAGGTCTTTGTTGTTGGAAGAGGATTCCAGTGATTGACGATTCAAACAAATTATCGTTTTGCATCTTGGAGAGAAAGAGGAAAATGTACCAGAGAAAATGCCCATACCCAGAATGAAATTAAGTGGATCTTGGGGTTTGTTAGAATGAATGTTAGAGACGGAGATGGAGTTGACATTGATTCATCAACTTTTTTAACCATGGAGGTTAAAAGACATTTTATATGGTTTGAGAATGATTCTTTTGTAGGCACAGCAAGAACCATTCGCACTCTCACTGTAGTAGCGGAATGAAGAGCAGCAGTAAACATCTGAGATGAAGTGGTGGACAGCAACTTTTGAGCCTCAGGGTAAGTAATGTTTTAAATCGTCTTCAAATGTTGCACCTCTTTTACTTCCAACCACTTAGGGCAAGAATGAAAGTAGAATTGGTGAGAACCACTGCAATTAAAGTAATGAGGGTCCATTTCACACTCATAGGCATCATGGTTCTTGCCACCACAAGGAGCACATGACAAGGAACCGTGACCTGATGTCTTCGAGTGACTGAACTGCTGACACTGGAAATATCTGAGAGGGTTTGGAATATATAACAGTACCTTGCAATGAAGATAACATGCCTTGATTGTGGCAGGTGGACATGATGATGTAAATGTTGAAATGAAAACACTGGTCAGCATCATAATTTCATCTTTCAGTGGAGATATGCTTCGCTGCAAGAAATCCTTGAGGAAAGAAACCAGCAAGAACATTTCAATCAGGGATATTCTTCAAATACATATTAACAATAACTTCTTGTGATGAATTCAAAGTAGCATAGAGTGTAACATTAATGGGTATATGCCTGATGTAAGAGAAGTTCACTGTGTTTAGGTGTGGATGTTTCCACCAAAGTCACCAGAACAAAACTTTTTGACTGGCTTTGAAGAGCCAGCAAGTCCCTCTAGTCCCTTCGGAATAAAAAAGGGAGACATTTGCCCTAAAGGTTTGTCTGAAAGAGAATATAGGAAAAGGAGGTACAGGTGTTACAGATGTTGAAGGTTATTGCTCTGAATCAAGACATAGTCGTTTACCTACGGACTGTTTTTTTCACTATTTTATTTATGTTTATATTTGGAGGATCCATAATAATAATAAAAAAGTTTCAGCACCTACTGACCCCACCCACCATGGTACACTGCAAAGGGATGCACTACACTGCCAAACAAGGACACTGCAGCAATGCCAGAGTTTTGTGAGCACTATACCCAAACACCAGCATCAGATACAATGTCCACAACACCTGTTAAGAACATCATACACTGGTACTTGGTTGACCCTAGCCCAAGTGAACCAGCTAATTTACCCTAGGGGAACCACCCATCTTCAGGAATTCAAGGCAAAGTGGTGTGTTAGGGTTGGACACCTCAACCACCAGGATCCTCTCCTCCCCTTCACAGGTCACCACACACAGAAAAAACATGGATGGATGTTTAGATCCCAGAGGAGGTAAAGTGATACAACAAAACTTTCCCTGGAAGGTCCCTTCACCATGTATACGAATCTATATAAAGGTGGGAATATCACATGAAAGCAGACTCTTTGAAATTTCACTAAATTCGAAGATGTACTGCATAAGAAGTGGCAGTCTATTCCACTAAATTTGTATAAAAAATTGTAACAAGTGGCAGTTACAATAAATATAGGTGCATCCTCTGCTTACTTGTAGTTCTGGAATTTCACTAAAATTCTCACTGACTGATTTAATAACAAATGGGTCGACAATACATGCCAATGGCAATGTTGGCCATAGTTGACTTGGGTGTGGATAACGTGGGTAGAACAATCTCTTACACTAATACCACCAACCCTTTTAATTTCCTTCCTTTATCATCTTCACTCTGATTGGCTGGCTTTCACACCTGCTTGGAACTTTCAAACCTTATATTTTTGTTACAAATAGTACATGTCCTCTGTTTGTATGAAATACAAGATATGTAACTTACTATGAATTTCTTAGAAACAGATAATTCAATCAGTTTATAAGAAAATTGTAACTACTATGAATTGGATTACACAGACTATAGAATGTAAACATTCTATAGTCTGTGTAATCCAGTAAATAATAAAGGACTATTTATATTTATTTTCTATGTTCATCTGCAAACAGCTAACATATTCAACAAATGTAGTAGACAGACTTGATTAATATTAAATATAAATGGATCAAATCAACTGGAGATAATAAACTGAACTAAGGGTGTTGAAGAGAAACATTAGGAAACAAAAACTGTGATATATTACACACTACTTAATTTTAATCCTATAAATGTAAATCAGGGAAGTATTCTAACCTAGCAGTGCTCTTAAAATTGTCAGCTAAAACAGTCTACTCAAATTGAAAAAAGTTAAAAATTAAATTCAGAAAAATGAAGCCTTTCAAATTCAATATTATTGCTAGAAATTAAAGAAAAAGAATTATTAGTTACAAAGGTAAGTAATTTACCTGAAGTGTGTAATAATCGTGTGAAACAAGTTACAAGGAAATCTAAATGTAAGAATTAACATTATAAATATATGAACAAATTACCTCACAAAAAATATAATATATGAAATTTAACTGCAAAGTTATCAGAGAAGCAATATGCTTTTGTAAGAGCTAAATAGACTGGGTGAAAGAGACTATATGCACTTAAATTAAAGGTTAAATCATTTACCTGAACGCTGTGCTGTTTTTTTTTCTACAACTCCACTCTCACTCGAATGTTCTAAAGGAGAATATTTTTTTCTGATAAACACACAAGTTAATAGTTTCAAACTAAGCAATGTGTGTTCTTTGTTATGAGAAATTATTACTAAAAAATTCTACTTAAGATGTGCAAGTAGGTCTAGAATAAAAACAATTCTACAGTAATCGGAAAGTCACTGTGCACTTATATATTTATTTACAGACAACACTGCACAGTGACTTTCCAAACATCCAGTATAAGACATTTATTATGAGCCAATGATAAAAAGAAGTTTTCAAGAAATTAAAGTAATTATAACAGAATTAATATTTTAGTTTAGAATCCATTACTCAAACTGAATTATAAATTCACTCTAATTTCATTAACAATCAATCAGGATAAACTAAAAAGTAATCATTACCTTGTCGAGGCAGCCGACGTACCATCTCTGCTCTAGCAGCCAAAAGCACAGGTGCCCATGTGTTAACAAAATCTTCATTCTTAGATACAATTAGGACATGAAGACCTTTTAACACGGTACTTTTGGAATGCCTTTAAAAATATATTTCATACATATCTTTTTTGACACAAACTTAAAAGTACTTTTCTTATTCTATCAAAACTTATTTTGTAGAGTAGTAATAATGGCCATATTCTAAGCACATGAAACCACAATAATTTTTTGAGCTGAAGTAAAATACTAACAAAGTTACAATTCCTGTTGAGATGAGATAATTTGAATATTATAATTTTCTTAAAGACAGGGTAGAATTCCTAACTTCAGTACAAATTCATTCTAATAAATTTTGTTTCAAACATGAATATGTCAATATCATAAGAGGTGATATATAACAAACACCACCCATTAACGTGTTACACAATCATTTTTTATAATGTTATAAATTTTGAGTTGCAGATATTAACAAAATCCGACCAGAACAAGGACAGTTAACTGCAAATGAAACAAAACTTGTGTAGTATAATTACATACTTTCTAAAATTTTGTAACACTTCTATTAATGTGTTCTCTATATATATGCACAACTTGTATATAAAACAAATTAATCTTAGAATTTATAACTCATGAAAATTGCACAAAATTTTCAAGTGCAGAATAGAACAACAATAACAAACTGGGAGAAAATATTTTAAAGGATAAAAAAAAACACTTCAAGTGAAAATGAAATTATGTGTCACATGGGAAGCATTGGGTATGAAATAAAACATTTACACCCAAAAGCTGCCAAATGATAAGTGAAGGTTTGGTAGAGGAGAGCAGAAGGAATCACGTGTCACTTGAGTATGCTATGTGTTACTACTAGTTAATAGGTAGTTTATGATGATTTGTATGAGAAGCACATTGGAATACACTAATTTCAACAAGAGGAAAGTGCAAAGCCTTTTAGCATTTGAAAAGAAAACATCTATATATAGAAAGTAGCACTAAATAAGAATAACTAATCTTGTGAGAGGGGTTAAAGTACCATGTAGCAACTCTCTGTACCTAACTTCATGCATGATCAGTCTAAAGAAAACAAGTCACCTAACCCTTTTAGTTACTTTAAGTACACAGCACTATTTTTACATTTTCTAAACTTTGTGTATTCAAATATAAAATATCACAACCAAAAAATGTTTCATACACAAAGCACAAGTTTTTCCCTTGTTTTCAATAAAACTGTACACAAATTAAACTTTGATAAGTCAAATTTTACAATGTAAAATGAAATAAAATTTATATGTGATAAATTTTCAGTAAGAATATGCATTCTTAAAATGACCATTTCAAAAATGATGAAAATATTTTTTAAAAATGAAACTTACCACTCAACAAGGGAATTTGTTACAATACTATACCCTGCGGGATGCAGATAAGATTTACTTGGAAGAAGTTCGTTCTGAAATATAAATTACAAAAGAAATGAAATGATCCCTAGCATTTACATGCTTTTAACACTAAAATGTGTTAGAAAAAACAACATATGAGCACAAATTTTATGAATGAATTTTAAATATTTTATACTTTAACACATTTTACTTGTTATTTGCACAATTTTTTTACCTTAACAGAAGTAAATAATTTTTGTGTTTAGTGTACAATTTTACCCATAAACTGGTGTCATGATTTTGATTAATTAGAACACTTCTGTTCTTCAAAATTACAAAGTACAATGATGAGCAGTAGATATGATTCACACATTAAAATTTTAATTAAAATTACCTACAAGTTCATACAATTATAAAAACTTGTATTGTTAATAAAAAAATGTCTGGAAAACATATTTATAAACATTTCGTGAATAGAAACTAGTACAAAACTTGATAGGAGTTTTATGTAGATATTTTTAATATATAAGCTTTAGCCATTATATGCAATATTACATTGAAAGTCTGAAGACACCGTTTAAATACGTAAAACAAACATTCTGCACGCACTACAAGTTTTTGTTTTTTTTCAATTTTATGCAAAGCAACACAAAAAGCTATCTTTGCTGGCTGTCCCTAAATTAGTAGTATAACACCAGAGGGAAGGCAGTTAGTCAACACTAACCACTGCCAATTCTTCACCTACTCTTTTATCAATGAATAGTGAGATTGACCATCACATTATTATGCCCCCATAGCTGAAAAGGTGAGCATGTTTGATGTGATGAGAATTCAAACATAACCCTCAGATTCAAGCACCCTTACCATCTGGCCATGCTCGGCCTTGGGCATTCAGTGAATATAAGATATATCACACAGGTAGAACTTAAGTACACATACGATATTAGGATATGGTAAATCAGAAATCAAAGGTTACTTCCAAAGTGTCAAAAAAGTCAGCAATGCAATCATGGGCATCTACAGAAGAGTAATGAGGGAATTAACTGAAAAAAATTAATATGCATATGTTGTATTAATTGTTTCTCACTTTTTAGGGAAGGAGGAAAGTGGATTCAATATATTCTTTTTTTTCTGCTTTAACTTATTTTTATCAATATACAACTTCAATATACAACCAAGTATTTCACAAAAAAAGCATATTAGAATTGTGCCAATTCTGAAGAGAAGACTGAAATTTCATGTTTTTCAAATTTGATATAGCTTGCTTATACACTCAATCATTCATGTATTATGTGATGCAAGAAGGGGGCCATCTAAGCATTGCTGAATGTTACAGGAGATGATTTCTTTTCAACAAAGTTTTAGAATTAGATGAAATACATGTTAATTTTGGATAAATAATCAATTAACATTTAGCAGTAAGAGCATAACTACTGTACATGTGTGTGTGATGATAGTGTAGTGTGGACATGGGTTAAATTTGCCTTAAAATTTCATTAAATAATATTTGGAAGAGAGTTATAAGTGTAAAACGAGTAGCAGAATTGAAGTTTGTGTTCTATTAAAGAGCTCTAATGTTTTTATGTTTTAGTTATATTTAAGTGAATACACCATCCCATTAAGTCTGGACTCTAACTAGCTCCTACTATAGACATTTTTAGTTGCTTTAACAGGGAGGTGCACAGGATCCACGTACTCTTTTAATTTATTTAGTTAAGAATTAACAGGAAATAAAAATGAACTACATTATGTTTATCATACATTGCACAAGTCACACACACACACAAAGATATATGTATACATATATAAAGTGCACTTGTTCTGTTCAATTAAACCACAAATATCTTTGGAAATAATCAATTTTTCAATACTAAGTGAAAATTATTATGCCTAACTCTTTAACATATCTTTAAACAATGAACATTTTTTTTATGTTTACAAGCTCTGTATCAAAAGTATGACAATGAAAAAGATGCTTTACATTATGGCTTATTTATAAGCAACTGAAGTTCCACAGATACGTATATAAACTGTTATTATCATGCCATTACAAACAATCAGGTGCTCTCTTACATAGAATAATTTGTCACGTGTAAAAAAAACAACCAATATCCTTCATAGTATAGCTCTCAAACAATGCAATCAAACTCTTTTGTGCAATCTCTTAATACTTTCAGATTATAAACCATTATACAACTGTTGTATTAAATTAAACAACTGAAACTAGTTGTTCTTGTTACAAACGTAGCTTACTTTACAATTAGTTATGGTGTCTTTAAAATTTAATTGTTATAGGGCCTACTAACTACAATTAATTTCATTTTATATTTGAAGCTGACCAACCAAAATAAAACTACAAGCAAAAACTGATGAGGTAAAACAGATTAACTAGAGACAAAGTTTGTAGTAAGCCTGATGTTACTGGAATGGTTTTAAGTGGTCAGTTACATTTCCACTACCAGAGGTACACAGTTAAAATATTTACACTTCTAGAAATAATATAGAAAGTGTTAACTTCTCAGAGTATTACATAAGTACTCATACGTTTAATTTAACAAATCCAATGTTCTTTGATCAAAATTTAAAGCAGAACAGTTTAGCATAAGTTTGAAAGAAAATATTAAAACTAAATTTAAAAAGGATAAAAATAATAAGCAATGTTTAAAACAAACATAGCTTACTCACCACTCTGCAGCAGTCTATCACCCATACATGAGATATGCATGGTATCGCAGCAGCCAAACACTGAATGTACTTGATTGTACGTAAGTAAGTGTCGGATAGTAAAAATACTTCTTTGGCAGATGTTTTCTGACGACGAATAAAAACACAGACATACAGAATCAAGAGCATGATCAACATGCACACACATCAACAAAAAATAAACAGGAATAACATGAATTAATACTGGTTTAAAACACCTGTTTGTGTTCATTTTAGCAAAATGGATGCATATCAGCATAATAAAAATAGTACTATAGTATTTTGAAACCATTTATCAATACATATTGAAATGTGTATAACAGTTGTAAAATATGAATCTTAAGCGACAAACAACCTTGGAAGAAGGTTTTCCTGAGAAAACCCAAACAAGAGTTCATCTCCGTACATATTTTTGGACAAACTTTCAATGTTTATTTCAGTGAAAATAAAACAAACAAACAGGAATACCAAAAATACAAAACAATTCATGATACATTTTTAAATATACTTTCAAGGGTGGAAGCAGAAAATTTTGCTCCTACTGAAAAATTCTGGAAATCAATCAATGATTTCTTTCATTGATCTGTGTCAACACACACACAGTCATCAATGGTAATAGATTTGTATAATATATATAATACATTACTTGAGTTTAAAGAATAAAAGCAAAGAGCCTGATGAGATAAATCCAATATTTTTTTGGTGTTTTTCTAACTTTTCCAGATTTCATTCTGGCTACAACAGTCATCTTGGGTTTCTGCACTGAATAAAAACCTATCCCATCCACGTACCTCTACGTATGTTACAGAGTCTGTGTTTCTGTGGTAACTATTTCTTTTGTCGTTCTTTGTGCTGTCTTATTGCCATGATCAACATACTCCTGTCCCGGACACAATTCCCAATAGTGCAGGCTTTTGCAAAAGATAGCAAGATTATTCTCAAACTTTATGCTTTGTAGGTGTTTGTATCCAAATCCAAGTTTAAACAGACCAAAGACTCAAAATCCACTTGAAACTGCATCACAGAACTTGACAATTATGTGGCCAAATGAGACTGCTATAATTCTAGTTTCTTCAGCCATCTTATTTTGAAAAAATAAAGAAAAACAGTAGTTACTTTTAAGAAGTAGCTGGAAGTTTGGGTTTCATTGGCAACTCCAAACTCTTGTTTTCAGAACATCCGGATATGTATGTGGATGCCAAGTGTCATTGCAATGTTTGTTTCCTGTTATTTTTTTCATGTCAGAACATTCTTGTTTATAATTACAATCTTCATTCTAAGGTTTGGATCTATTCATGTCCAAAAATGTTCTCTTGTAGAAAAAACATTCTTCTGGACTTTAGATTTTGAATGTCTAAGATACTCTCACATAAAATATCTGACAGTACAAAGAAACGTGTGGCCCCTCTGTTGAATGCTGCAAACTACAGTATTTCAAGTAAATATGCACAGTATCATCTTGTATTTAGTAATACTGATACTCACCAAATATGTGCATGATTGTTTGATTCTATATAATGATACATTTAGTTTAAAACATTGGATGGGTGGTGGTGCATGGCCATTCTTAGTTGGTGGAGCAATTTGCCTTGACAAAGTCCAGAGCTAGTCACCGAGCAAGTCAGACGTGCTAATATCTCTGCCAAAATGCTATTATGAACAAAACGTTCATCCTCGCCAGTCAGGCCGTTAATGCCACCATTAATCGTCGATGGCCTACCACCGAACCTCACGCCGAACCAAGTCGCCATGTTGATCACCCGAGCCAAGCCTGGGGCAACCATCAAACCGTCCAGGACCCATATTTTACACCGGGGCAAAATCCTCATCCAACCAGCCACTAATGCAGACCAAATTTATCTGTGCCAGCCATGGAACACTGAATTTAAAGTAAGTTGTTCCCCAACTAAAAATCCAGTCAATCTTTAATCTGTATTCCTCAGGTGCGTCGACCCATCAATTCAACCAGAAGAAATAAGACAAACCATAGAACCCCAAATACAAGCCAAGGTATATGCAGTTCATCGAATTTTTTCTAAGAACAGTAACCATTCCACGCACTTCATGAAGGTAGTGACAACGTCAAAGTACAGTGCTGACTGTATTTTATGTGATGGCTGTTATTATCATATATTTCATTTTAGAGCCAAACGCCCACATCGACGACCACTCAATAACGGTTCAAACAAAGTACCCAGATATCGCACACAACCAAAGGAAATCTTCCAACATGAAACTACCAAAATACCGCCGAGTCCAGATATAATTAGAAAAAACATGAATACAGATTCAGACAACTCAACCCAGATGACGACAACTCCCACTGTTAGCAACATGCCAAGTTCCAGTAGTTCAAGAAAGAAAAAGGACAGTTCATGCCAGACTTCAATCCGAGTTCCACAGAATTCAACAACCAGTCAGACTCAAACCATTACCAAGATAACCATTGACGCGACAGTACAAACTGAAAAACAAACTACCTCCACGCAGAAAACTCAAACCAAAACCTTGAGAAGAAACAAAGCATCACAGACCAGCGAAGAAAAACTCACCGAAGAACAGCCAGTAGATCCACCACTGAGACCACGTTTTTCAATTGCGCCAATGGGCCTCAAGTGTATAAACAAGTTAAAGAAAAAGTTACCACCGGATCTACAAGACTGCAGCTAACAGCTTCCTCGTATACAACCAACATAGTTCATCAGTTTCTCTCTTTTTTTTTCCTTTCCTTCTTTCTCTTCCCAGCTACTTCTGGGCACGGTCTGGGTAGATTATTCGGCGCCCAGGCCGTGAAAGTGGGTTTTCTCGGGGTACTCCCATTCCCCCCCCCCATCAAAATCTCTGGCGTCAGATCTGTAGGTCCCAGTCTCATTCTGAAAAGAGCTGTTTACCCAGTCACAGGGTATCAAGTCAATCATAGTAAATTTTAAAAATCAATTCGCCAGCTCTCAGTGTACTCTGTCCTCGAGCCACGGTCTAGCTCACTTCACTTTCGCTGCTCTCGTCCAGTTCTCCTGTCCTTCCTCTCATTCACAAATACCCCACTCTATTTTTGAAATATTAAAAATAAAGTAAAAACTCCACTGATATTTCAAAAAATTTCTTACGTAAGGGGACGAAGAGGAACTACAACGTTCCTGAACACCCCAGTTGGAGAGAGAACTCTTCTGATTTCTCTCGCTCTAAACTAAACCCCTACCACGTTAGTTTGAGTTTAAAAACATTGGATGATGTGAAAGTACAATAGTGGTTCATAACAGGAATTGCAAGAAATAGCACAAACCCTTAACAGAACATTCAAGCAAAAAGGGCCTTAATACTTAAAAACTTTTACTGTACAGCTTTGTACATTATACAGTCAGTGTCTTTCGTGAGCCAACCTCTATGAAGTGAAAAGGTAAAAATAACCAATACACATACTACTAAATTTTATCACACATATCCATAAAAAAAAATATGAATATTTATTTAAAACAAGGTTTAAGAGGAATGTTTTATTCCAAAAGACTGCTTTTCTACTGATAAAATCTTGTATACACTTAGCAAGGGATTGTGTGTTAGTCTAGGCATATACATACACAGAATTTAGTTACACAAGCTATAAATGCTCATTAACCTCCTAATGCTCAAACAAATCTCCATGACAATCTCCAGTTGTAGCTTAACATTTTAAATCTCAAAATAATTTGATCAAATAACCAGTAGCTACAATAAATCATCATGAACTATCAGCTGGCTATTAATTATGTTTATTATCATTACAATGTATAAGTGTAGCTAGTTACTATATCAAGCAATCCTTTGATCATAGTCTGGCATATAAAAAGGTCAATAAACAAAATAAAAACAAATTAGGAATTTAAAAATATACAAATAGACATACAAAGAATAAGGAAACAATGCTGGAGATACCAAAGATATTATTTACTCAAACTACAAATTCCTTTTTTTTTCTCCAAGTAGCATCATAATGCCAAAGTAGGGATTTGTAGTTTTAGTAAATAACATATTCACCATCTCCAGCCTTGTTTCCTTACCTTTTGTATGGTCTCTACTTGTAGGTTTTTAAATTCCAAATTTCAAATTCATCTTATAAACATTGTATCCTGAAATTATATTTTCACTGATGTTTTTAAAGACCTGGTCAGATTTTGATTTAGCATGGAATATAAATAACCCTTTACTCACAGTACTGTAAAAGAAGAAACTGGTAGATGCATATAGGAAAAATTTTATGAATCACATAACAAAACTATGATCTAAAACGTTCCATACATATTCTGGCCAAAAAAAACTTATGACAAGTTCGATCACACTATCAACAAATTTACGAAATTCAAACCAGGAAAAAAACCAAAAATGTCATTTCTAATTATAGCAATTATTTAGCTTAAAAAAGGTACACATGCCAGGGATTCACACTAATTGTCAGTGCTACAGTTTTTTCCTTCAACAATCCAGCACATCACCTCGTCACTATTCTTAACCATTTGAAAAAAAATCTGGAATTCCTGTTTGAGCAACTGGCACATTTTCACAGAAACCAAAGATTTCACCTTATCATCTTAAAAACCCCTAAAGAATTTTGAAGTTACAAGTGTGTTCCAAAGCAGCATTGCCAACCAAGCTTTATTTACTGTCTGGAAAAAACAAATTACTGAAGATACCTCTGTGAAAGAATGAAACATCTTAAGTTTGGCACTCTTTTCAACTTTCATTAAAACTTATTTTCAGTACATATAAACATATAAATAAATCATGACCTTCCCATGAGTTCCACCCTCCTGCCCATTCTCAGTGATTTATATACGAAAGATTTAGAAAACATATCTTTACAGTTTGCAGTTTCAGCAATAATAAAAAATTACCTGAAAAAATTTTTTATATATATATATAAATTATAAATCTACAATACAAAGTGAAAGATAAAATATAACAATTACTATGACAATTTGAAAACTATATAATTCATTGAATATGCAACTTAAAGTACAGTACAAATTTGCAATAACTTTGCAAAATTTCAGCTTTTAAATGATATACATGTAAGAAATAAAAGTTACAAATACAATGTTTTACTAAGTTAATGATTGAAATGTATATTAAAAATTACATTTTACATAAGAATAAAGTATTTTACTTATTACTGAACAATTACTTTTAAAAAGAAAAAAGTAACCATTCAGGTTATTCATGAATCTACATACTTGAGTGTCTTGAAAGTTCTCAAGAATGATTCCTCCCCCTGCTTCTAGCTGCTCTCTCAAATATTTCTTGTTGAGAGGCACAGAACATATGTCCTCACTGCTAAGATCTGATATTTCATGCAATGATTAAACATTATCTTCTTTCACACAGTGAAGTCAGAAATAAAAGAAAATCACTAGCAGCTTTATAAATTAAGGAATAACAACCAAAACAATGAATAGATACAAATCACTTATGATAGAGAAACCTTTGCAATTAGCATGCTCCTAACTCTCTCTTTATACACTTATGTTATCAATAACAAATAAGAGCCATGCATACAAGTTTCTCTATAGATACTGGAAAAAAATTCCATGTCAAACAAATAATGTCATTCAACAAAGCAATGCCTGATACTGAAAAAAGCTAATATTACAAAATTTGTTACATAAATAAAAGATGGTTAATTTCAATTTATTTAACTAAAGCTCTTCTAATTTAAATAATTCTTAACTAAAGACATTCTTACTATATAATTCAAAGTCAGAATATGTTTATGATGAATGGATTTTTTAAAAACACAATATAGCTGATATTCTTTCTATATTTGTATTGCAAACAAAGCTGATAATTAAAGAAAAATATTTACTGACTATGTATCTTCCACTGTTAAACAAAACATAGGAACCAAAAACAACGTAACACTACATGACAAAAATACAATGTTATATAAAGGGTAAGAATATAAAATCATATTTTACAGTGGATCCACACGATAGAATACATGTAAAAAAAGACAGAAGAAAAACACCCAAGAATCAATAGATAATTAATTAATAAGATAAACATATCTTCAGCACAAGCAAAATATTAAAAGGTTATTAAAATGTATGCTCAAAATGTTTAAGGAAGATGATAGTTTTCTAGTTATTTAAATGTAGCTCTAAGAATTATGAAAATGGGTTGACTTTAATGTTCACTCAGCAATAAGAATTACTTAATGAAAATTTCCTTTAATAATTGTATTTAAACAATGTCACTTGACACCAAAATGCCAATTTATTCAACTTAAAGATATCCTGTTTGATAATTCATAAGCTATACAAGTGATTTTTAATTTTCTGCCATATTTTTTAGTTTGTTTTTTTAGCCTAATTAATTTGGTTTCAACTCATGATTCAATGAAACACATAAACAGTAGACCACTTTTTTTCCTAATGTTGTGACAAACATTGGATCTCTATGAAAGAAGTATGATAATGAACAACAAATTATATTTGGACCATAGACTTATTTTAACATGAAAATTAATATTTACACTAACCATCTGTAGCACTGGAGTCTTCAGTAGAAGAAAAATATGCCTGCAAATGTTTAATGGAGTCTTTCTTGGTACTTAATGTTCGGTCAGCACAGCTCAAAATGAACCCCAAATTGTGAAATAATGTACTACCAGCAGAAGGTATGGGACCATACTGTGTCACAAGATCTGAAACAAAAAGTACCATCTATTAGCATAAACAGTAAAAAAAATACACCTTTTTTTGGTATTCTACGCAAAAATGATGGTAAATATTTAGCAAATATCAATATCTGACATCTCCATGATGACTTTATATCATAATCGTTAAATATCATAATAAAAACCCAACACCTTTTAAACAAACTTTTCGTTCATGTTAAACTAGGAAGTGTTTAGTTTGTGGAACAGAACAAAACACACAAAAATCCAAACAAAGTTATGTTTAGTAAAATGACACTGGCATTTACTACTCTTTAAACTTACAGTAGTTAACCAACCAGTAGTAAACACCTCCAGAAAATAAGGTAGTATGCTGTTCCTCAACAATTTTAAAGCTGTATTTCATTACATAAATGCAGATATATACATATACAACTAACAACACTGACAAAGCAGTTGTCTTATTTACTTCTTCAACATTTCACCATCATAAGTTCTACAACAAACATTCACGTCTCATAGTACCAACTCTTGTACTGTTAGCTTTATGAAGAATTTTTATTTGTTTGTTTTGGATTTTGTGTAAAGCTATACAAGGGTTATCTGCACTAAATGTCCCTAATTTAGCAGTGTAAGCACTAGAGGGAAGGCAGCTAGTCATCATCACCTACTGCCAACTTTTGGGCTACTCTTTTACTATTGAATAGTGAGATTGATCATGACATTATAATGCTCTCACGGCTGAAAGGCAAGCATGTTTGGTGCTTATGAAACATCACCAACAGTATATCTTCCTTAAATCATATTGTTTTATGTATTAACAAAAATAACTCTTTCTTGTCCAATGAGTGATATCTGTATCAAAAGTAAGACTGCACAACTGAATTAAAAACATTATTCAAGACACTTGTAGTCATTCTTCAACACAATAAATAAAATCAGAATTTTTTATTTTTGAGTTGATTTCAGCACTCTCCTAACAAAATCATTGGTGAAAATTTTCCGATTTTTTTTTCTCATAATATTGGCCCTCAAAACCCCCTGAGTCATAATAACTTAAAATGAAATATTCTTAATATATCCTCACAATTTGAAATAAAGTGTAGTTTAATCAATTTTTACAGTTATTGTTTCTCAACCTTGGTTACCATAATGTGATGCTACTGACATAAACACACCATTAAAGTACTTTTTTCAATTCTTTTCAACTGTAACAATCAAAAAGGTTTGATTTCAGTGGTGATTAGAGTAGATCAGGTTAGCTTGGAAATTTTGTTTTTAAAGCATGTAAAAAGCACGTGTTATCATATGGTACTTCAGTTTATAATGATGAAGTATGATTTTTTTTTTTAAGGTGAAATAAAAGAATGTGAGCTTTATTAAATCAGTTTGTTTTTGAGCTCATAAAGTGTCAATTCGCTACTGTGTCAGGCTTTATTTGCATCAGCCCATACAAGACAAAAGTAACTGTTTTAATGAGCAAAGAAAATTATCAAAATTAAATATAAATTAAATGCATATACAGCAAGTTTAATACATATTATGTATAAGTGAAACAGTCTGTCAATATTTTTTTTTTAATTAGGCTTCTTTATGCTACTATTATGGCATAAAAATTATGTTTATTATACACCAGTAATTGTAAATACAGTAAAACCAAGCACTTTGTTTTCCAAACCCTGGTTCTCCCACACAAGCCAACTTAAATGCATTTAGTACTCTTCAAAATGCTTATATTACAAAAGCAAAGAACTGTTTCGGTATTTTTGGCCAAGCTACTGAGGCATCCTCTCATTATCTCTAATTCTGAACTACTAACAGTCAGCATCACCCTACAACCTATGCTTAAGGACTGGCTGTCACTTTTATAATGCACCAACAGCTTAAATTCTGGGGATTATTTTGTAGTATTACAAAGAACAGAACCAAGTTACCCAGCTCAAAAGTTCTCAGCTCCACCACTAGACCCATTCACATCCTGAAATATGTAGATAAACTTCAGATATTGTATTTGAACTACTATGTGCTATCACATCTTGGTCATAAATGCATTTATGCTTGTTCTACAATTACAGGGTATTTAAGAAGAAAAAACTATATCGTTATAGAACTCAATCAACTAGTTACACCTTATAAAGTAGTTTGGCACAAAATGGGTTAGTTTTGTACATTTAAACATCATCAGGATTTTAATCTAAATTATATTAAAATTTCACGATTTGTGCAAAATCAAAATCAGTTTGGAAACAGTTTTAGAGAGAAGGCTGGTTGAAGCCTCTGAGAACATTCATTCTCCAAATTTATTTAGAAATTTCATGTTAACAAAAGAAACAAACTAAAAATGATTTTTTTTAAATACCTGATCTTTCACAGGAGAGTACTGGTAACTGTGGCTCAGTTGTTACTGAATGAGATGGTGTTTTACTCTGACTTTCTGTACAAAGAACACATTATCAACTAACAGAAACAAATAAATATCATTTCTTATACTCTTTTGTTTATTTAAACATACAATCATAAATATGCATTTTTTTCTCACACTTTGATTTATACAAAAACATGTTTTTTTATTACTTTTAGCAGTTGTTTCCTTTTACACTGATATGAAAGAAAAATTTTGTTGTCAAATTTAAATACAGGAAAAAAAAATCTTATTACTTAAACTATAAAGTTGAATAGGTTTGGGAATACAGACGAGAAAGTATAAAAATATACAGTTACTATAAAATTGAAACATATTTTAGTTTTGAAATCATAATTAAAGCCATGCTGATACCACTAGATCGAATTATGAGTTACAAAGTCATAAAAATGCCTATACCTGAAAAAAAACCCTTGTATGTGATTCATAGCATTTTATATGACTATTTAACTGTTAAACTGAAGCACAACTGAATACATAACTATTAAAAAGCAAACAAGTTGACTCATTTCTACATTGTGGCAAAAATGTAAAATAAACAGAAGATACTCCTATTGGCAAATAAGTCAATGGAAGTTAGTTTTGGATGAGAAGAAGAGCGATCATTATATATATATATATAAATAATACCCAAGTCTGGCTTATATAACTAACATAAGATAAATCTAGAATGCATTTAAACTTAAACACAAGCATTGTTTATTTAAGGTAAATGGTGTTTTGGAAATGTTCAGTTTCAGCAAATAAGCTACGATAAAGGATTAATATTTATACAAGTTTCCCCCTCCTACAATTACACTACTAAAACCATTTAAAAACTAGAAGGATAGATTGCACTTCAAATAGCTTTTTAAAAAATTCTCTCACTACCTAGCAAATGTCTAGAACAGTTGAAAATTTAACCAGTGGAGATTTCAAAGAATGTGGAACTTACTTCAGAGTACAAAAGTATGTATACCGTTGTGAGTTTCATTTTAATATTAGAAAATTTGTCAAACAAACTACAAAAACTGATGCAAATTTAACAGACAACAAATCTAGTTATATGTGCACATGAATCAAGTGTGATTGACATAAACTTAATTTTCAGTAGGTCCTTTAATTAGATAAATGTGACAAAACTACATGTGACATTCCCTTTATTTTATTCGGGATCGTTATAGAAAACTGACAGTGCAGTGCTCTTTATAATTTTCAAAGCAGAATCAGATAAGTTTTAAAAAAACAGATTAAAAGTCCTTTTCTGATGTGATACACTATAACAGATAGATATTGCCTGATCTAATTTGTATACTATCTTTAATTTATCATACTCAACATAAAACTACAGTTTTGCCAAGTTTCAGTTGTTTCAAGAGAACTGCAAAAAAAAGATAATTTTTATCTTTAAACATTGGAAAAAAAATTTAACTCTTTATACTTATGGATAACTCTTTATGGATAATTAAGCTTAGTTTAAATTTAAAGGAAAAGTAAAATATTGCATTTTCTTACCCTCATCATAACAAGATACAAGTCTTCTTGGTTGTGGAATATGACTAAATGGAGTTGTCATCTCAGTTTCAGAAGTCTCACTAGATTTGTCCTGCTTAGCAAGAGGGGTTCCTTTTCTTTTAGTTCTCCCAGAAGATGTAGACCCAGTGCTTTTAGCTTTCCTACTTTGAGGACTAGACCGAGCTGGAGATTTTCCAGATACCTTTTTGAACATTGGTGTTTGTTTAACCAGTGCTTCTGAAAAACTATCCTCTGTTGTATCAGTAGCAGTATTCTGAAGGTTTGGATCAAGATTTTTACCTTGTTTTCTTTTGCCCCCTGGCAGCTTTGTTCCACCTGGAGAAACACCAGATGAAGATGGGGTACGTTTTCGTCTTCCTTCCACAATATTATCTGTATTGTATAATTAATACACATACACTAATATTTAATCAAAATTAGTGAACTGTTCTTATACAGTTGTCGTAAACTTACCTCTTAATAAACACAGTAATAGTATATAAATTTTCCACTTTCTGTAACTGGATTGTGGTAATTCAAACTATCACATGTTTTTGGTGTATGTGCTCTACTGGACCCTTATTTCACATAATACAATCCAATACAAAACACACGAGATATAACATCTCCAATTTTGGTTGAATTTCTTCTTCCCTCCCCTTCATTAAAAAAACAACTTTTATTGACTTATTCAGATTTGGTACACTGATAAATTTTTTACAACCTACAATAAGGTGTCAAATTTGGTCTGAATATAACCATTCCTGCAAAGTTATTCGATAAAAGTTACTAATTGCTGACCAAACTTTTTCTGCATGCCTTTGTGAAAAGTCACAAACTATCAGTCTGAAATTTTACTGCAGCATTATGTAAAAGTGAAGTGTTATTTGTTTTTTGTCATTTGGATTACAGACAGCTGATTCAGAGCAGCAACATTATGGGATGAAAGCACATACAGATACATAAATATTGGTTAGGTCAAGCATTGGTTATATTAGCAGTTTCTAGCTCAAGTTTTTAAAAGAATCATACAGGTGAATGGGTATTATTCACTGTTAACTTTTGAGCACAAGTTAGATAAATTTTAAGGAATTACCCTAATAAAGAACATTTAGCATCATGATATCATCTTAAGTAATTAACATAAATGATGATGCTTGATATGACTATACCAAGTGGATGTGGGTGATAAGAAACTGTTAATCTAGGTTCCATCTATGAAATCATTAACAGTATTTTAGAGAGGTAGAAACTACCACCATATATTTGAAATAATCTGGTTGGTTCTATAAAGTATAGGTTTATTCTTAATAATAGAGTTGCATTTCTTAAACTAATGTTGATAACACACAATTCATGGTGATTAATAGCACGGAAGATAACTGAGTTAAACACGTTGTCAGTGTTCAGCTGGATTACTTCAGAGTTAAAAAAAATTATACCTTGTAAACTGAGTCTTGCAAATGTTGTTTGAATTTCATTTACTATATTAAAGAATGAGCAATGTGTAAAGTAACTTTAATGGACTCACCTAAGCTGACTGCTGCTGTAGGTCCTGGTGAATGGAACATAGGAGACACAATAGCAGCAGCCTGGTCAGCTGACAGGATTACTGATGCACGTGGATATCTGAAATAAATAAAAAATACTGTTAGAAAATCCAACACTTTAAGGTGAGACATGTTATTAGAATAATAATTTATCTTACAAAATAAGTTCATAATTTATGCAAGAAATGATAAGAGAAAAACTAATAGGAGATTCTGTGCTAAAAATAAACTAATTTTCCCTATTTTAGTGAAGTAGGTATGGGCTACTAAACATTTGTTGACACAGGAAATTCAAGGCTGAGTGCCTTTTGTTAATTGACACAATATCATGAAATAAAAGTCAGTCAAATGATATCTCTAAACTTTTCAGTCAGATAAAATGTGTCAATACAAAAATTGTAGAGCACAACAATATTACCACTTTTTTTTTTTATGGGTTTCATATAAATTTACATATATGTTTAATCAAAAGTATTTTATTTTAATACAGGGTTAGTTAAAAAAACATGCAAGTTCGTGCAGTTGACACAGATTGCAGACACGTTTTTATTTTTTTGTATTTTTAGCTTTCCTAAACAATAGTTACATATAAAATAGTAAGATTTTAATATTTAGATATAACAGATACTACTGTTATTATACTATCATTATATTTAATGCATAAAATATACATTTCATACACACTGAATGTATATTAATGAACAGTAAAACAATCGATGTATATCATAGCTAGAGACCAAGAACCACAAAGATTTCGACATGTTTAATTTCCCTTGTTTGTTTTCTTTTTACACTGATTGGACATTACATTTTGATAAATCCTGAGGAAATATATTACAGTAGTAAAAATATTAAATATTATTAATCAGCTTATTTAAAATGGTTGCTTTATGTCATCCAAAAACATTATAATACCAAAGTAAAATATGTAAGATAGAACATACAACAAAAAACAAGTAAACTGTTATTGCTAACTGACAGACTCTGAAAGACTGGTGATGGTGCCATTCTATGTGGACTGCACACCGACCAACAAATTAAGACAGGACTCCATTACCGAAAAGAGAAAAGCCTGTGCTTTGGCCAGTGTTAAGTTCTTGCAGCAGGTAAACAAATCATTAAAATCTACATCTATGTAATGTTGCACAGGTTCTTGCAAAAGAGTTGTTTTCAGCTCTGTTAATAAATTCAGCATTAACCATCTGAAGCCTAGTTCTGTGCAACATTAAGACAAGGTCTATCACTGGATATTGGATCAATGGATTAACTCAACTTAGATCTGAAAGCTCTACCAGATTGTGCCACACATACTGGATAGGTTAACAGATCACAAAGTGAAGAAAACATTTACCACATTCTTTTAACAGAAGGTGAAAGCAATATGTTTAGTTACCAGTTGCAAGAAGTGCTTATTGGTGCAAAATCCAGTGTCACAAAAGCATTTCAATGATAGATGGGTATTTCTATACTCTATTGACCACCTCAAGAATGCCAGTCTTATTTTAGTACTCTACTAGACTAAGGCCACTTACCTACATTGTTAGAGAAGACAGGACTAGGAAAAGGAGTTCTGAAAAGTGAGTGACTAGCTTTTTGGCTATAAGCAATATATCAAAAAAATATAAGGTAGATATGGGAGTTACAATAAGAATGCACTCAGTATGGGATCTTAGCTATCCAGCAAAAGATGACAGGAACAGAGAAACAAGGGCCTTATCAATTAGCTGATAAGTGAAGCATGCATAATAAAATGTACCAAACTTTACCAGTCTCACACTTTAATAGGTTACTGCAATGTCAGGAGGATCAAAGGAGGAAACAAATACTGCCTTAAGAAGCCTTCTAAATTTTACAATATCACACTCTTGAAAGATACTGCAGTCTTAGATCCTGAGAAGTTCATTCTCTCTTGCTCTAGCTTCCTACCACATGATAAACAAACTAAAATGGCTGTTGCATCTAACATGACATCAGTAACCATTCTGAACATTATGATAGCTCTTAGTACAATAGAAGCTACAAATCATCTAGTTAGTAAACATCATATTACTCATACACCAATGTATACATAAAAAGTAAGACAGCACACCATGTTTGGAACTGAAGGTTCCTGCCTGACAATAATCCTATGTATCTAGCTGTAGAAGTCTTCACTGCCAGACACCGTACTTGGAGTACAAGTATAAACATTTATAGCAAAGGTTTATGATCTGTTCTCCACAATAACCATAAATCATCTACTGCTAAAATCACATGACGAAAAATAGAATTTAAAATTGTAGAAAATAACTTAGAGACCTCTATGAGAATGTCAAATTTTGTGGCAGCACTTCAAGCATCTTTCAATTATTGAGTAAACACATATCAAAACCTTCTGCATAAGAAATATATCACACTGGTTGGAAAGCATACAATTAATAACTAGGTTGAGTTCATTCAGATAAAGCATGACCTAGACAAGGCCGACACAGATAAAAGCCTCTGACCTCTACATGTAATTTCCAAAGCACACAATAGGAAATGGAAAGAATAATGTAAAAAGACCATTCTCACAAGAATGTCATCTGGCACTTCCAAAAGCTTATGGCTAGCACAGGAACCAAAAATACGACAATATCAGTCTCTAACTATGTTAATGGTATTCCATTCTAAATAGACAAAGACCACAACAAGATACATTAACACATTTCCTAGTGTGTAAGACAACTTAGAAAATTTTGAGCAAAGTAAGTGTTTGAGGTTTAGTGTATTAGATGACCTTACTGTCAAGAAAATCTACAATGTTACTTTTGTAGAAAAATTTTTTGACTTTTAATCTGTGCTAACCTTCACTTCAGGGTAATTAATGCAACTACAAGTATGGTTTGTTATGCTCCTTAAATACTACATTGTAGCATAACTAAAATTGCAAATTTGTATTAAATAACTTTTCATAATTTTCACAGTTTAACTTCTTTTCTATTAAAAATAAATAAATCTTAAGATACAGTAATCTACTATAAAAACAAGGTTACAAAATTAGTAAAGGTACAATAACTAACTTTTTGATGTAATATTAAAATATTTAGTATTACACACGAGATCAATACACTTCAAGTAAAAAAATGCCTTGATTAATTGTAACAAGCATATGATAAAAATAACTTCTAGTTGTGAAGAGTTGAGACAAATGATACTGTAATGCAATGGATGGCATAATGTCAAAGTACTTAATTAAAAAAATAAACAAAATGAAAAGAAACAATGTAGTTTTTGTTAAATATGCTATTAATCAGAGTTATCACTGGAACTTTATCTTCAAACCTGTGTATAAGGCAATGGGCAACATAAGGCATTGTTTTCAGAGTAACAAATATTACTTCATACACCAGCAAATACAGCAGTCAATTAGATCACAGTGAAATACTGAAGAAACTCAAACTACATCAATTCACACCACAGGTACAACTACAGGGGGATATGGAGGCCATCTTCAGCTTAAACACAACAATCAGTGCCATGAATACAAAGACAGAGCTTCTGATCTGGATTGTGTAAAAAATTCCATCTTTAAGAAGATTACAGCAGACAGACTGTTGAAGTATGATCATATCTAGACAACAGGTAGCTTACCTCACCTACAGACTAATGCTTTTATTAAATTCTTACCCAACATCTCAAAGAGTAAAGAATAATTGTCCGACCAAACATTATTGTAAATATTCCTGAGAATGTTGTACTTAGAAGACTTGTCTATCAGATAAAACCACATGTACCATCATCATTAGGTGGTTATCACAGTTGAAGAGAAGCTTGTATCAATAATGCTCAATTCACAAATGATATGGGAAAACTCTGAAACTAGATAAAAACTTCAAAAGTAGCTTTTTAACTAAAAAAATGCCTACAGTATAGAGTGCATCTTCCTATTCTTACTAATAAAAAAGCTCAAAATAGACAAATTAGTGCAACACAACCAGGTCGCACGTGCTAACATTTGATGATGACATTATTCACCATTCTGGTGCAGCAAAGTTGCAGATGAAAGCAACATGCAACTATCCCTTACTGGATGAACCAAGTGGTGATGCTAGTCCCTTGGGCAAGGAAAATTATGCCTTTTCTGTTTCTTTCAAGGCAGCCAATCTCCATAAGATGTCAGCACTTATCAGTGCAACCCATGGAATTGTCACCTCATATTCAACTCAAGGCTCCTATAACACAAAAAATGTTTAGGAACTTACTGTAAGTGTCTTCCAACATATGTATTTTAAAGCTCTGTAAGTTAATAAGTTCAAAAATATTATAATCTTCATTGTAATAATAATAATCTAATATTACCTACCTCTTTGTAACCCTGTCATCTCTCTCTACAACATAACCAACTTCAGTTCCTTCGCGGTAATGTCCTCTTATTATCCCAGGGTCATAGTAATCATCTTCTGACAAAGCTAGAACACTCAAACCCTCATGCAGTAGAGCAATCACTAATAGATCACTCTCTCGAATAGCTCTGTTATCTCCATCATCAAACTGAACTGTCCATCTTGAAAAACAATTTATTAGAATATATTCACATTATACTGATTAATACATTATTTGATGAAAGATAAATCATAAGTACATATAAAAATTTCAGAGTGAATCAAGCCAATGATGAAAAAATATAATTAAATTAAAAATTACTCAAAAATAGTACGACAGCATGCAAGGTTTTGCTTTATGTACCCCTTGCAGAATTCATAATTCTAAAACACTGATAAAAACTACTTTATTAAAGACTTCAGAGGTTTGTGTCAACATGAAATGGTTGAAATGTCTATTGTACAAATAGCAAGTAGTGTAAAACAATTACAATCATTATTTATTTAAAAAAAATAGATTGATTTCTTAATTTTTAAAGAAGAGATAAACATTTTATAAAGTTGCAGTACCCACTTTGTTCAAGATCATTACATCTAAAAGATAGTAAGTGGAAGTGGAAGCATTTTCATTGTCTGGACAAGAGTACTAAAATGAAGGGTTTTTTGGCAATTTAGGTGAAACAAGGAGTTGAATCATAAGTTTTTCACAGTTGAAATAACTGATAATTTCAACCTTCTATAACTCATTGATTCTATAACTCAGTATATCTATAGTAAGGTATATTCAATAAATTTTTGTAAATGTTAATGCAGGTACCATGTTGTAGTTATGATATTCTTGTAACTCAAATGTGAAAAATTATAAATGCTTACTAATCATTTGGATTAGACTAAGATTACATACAGTAGTTATCAGGAAGATTTTACCAGTTTCACATTGCATATGTACCACTCGAGAAACGACACAGATGTGTACAATTTACAGAGTTGAGGCCTTTCCTTCAACATGCCATTTGAAATACTTATTGATTACAATGGCACAAAGAACTGATCCAACTAGATGTTGCACAATCTAATGAAATTTGATTTGATTATATTCATTTTACAATGAATTAGATAATCTAATTGCATTTTCATAAACAGATTGCCTCAAAATACTATGTAAGCATACTATTACTTGCAAGTTTGTCACATATACTAGGTATTCCATTAGTGCTTCTACCAGTTTCTAAACAGTTTCATTGTTGAGGTATTAAAGATAGGGACTCCTGTCAGGCACAATACAGCTAGCCATTATGTTGTTTAAATAAACATCATGTCAATACACTGTGTCACAACTGCAAGTCATATTACTAGCAGTAATGGCAAGCACAATCCAAACAACAGTCTCAGTGGTGGATTGAGTGTATTAAGTACTGTCTCACACCTCCAAGTGCCATAATCCCTTAAAGGGCCTGCAGCAGTTGCTCATGTGGAACTATACAACCCATGTACAGCCTTATTAAATTTTTAATAGTTTGAGTGTGGTACTTCTCCATACTGGGTATGTCATCAGTGCTTGTCAGTCAATCAATGCTCGGGTAGATGGGTATTTCTCGTTTTCTATGTGGCATAGAAACACCAATGCGATCGTTCACAAGATAGAAAAAAAGAGGCCTCGTTCACTAGATTGTCTTGTTTCTGACAAATCTAAAAGGACTAAAACTATGAATCAAAAATTTAGGAAAGAGTATAGTGCAAAATATCCAGTAATTGCATCAAAAGTCAGTGACAGTCATGCGTTTTGTACAGTTTTTTGCATCGATTTTTCTGTGTCACATGGCTAGATAAACGATTGTTCCAGACATATAAAATCGGAATCTCACCAACAAAAGGGTGAGGCAAAGCCAAAAACGATGCAGATAACAACATTTATAAGAATTCAGAATATGAAGCCATAAATGCAGAAGTGATGTTTACGCAATACATTATTGCTCATAGTAGAGGATCATGCTGGACATCTATTTAGAAAAATGTTCCCAGACTCTGATAGATCAAAAAAATATGACTGTGCTTCAACCAAGACGACAGCCATTGTACAAATGTTGGGTTGTGAAGATGACAAAATGATTTCAAGCATATTTACTAATAATGTTTACAGTTTAGCCACAGATGGATGACTCAAAAGTGTATCCAGTGGTTGTACGATATCTGTACGAGCTCTGTCTGCAATCATTATGCTCAGTAATTTGAAATAGTTGGCATCTCTGTATACTGTGTTCACCACAGGTATTCAAACCTGGTTTTTAGTATTGCAAGTCTTCAGACATATTACTGAGCTACTATGAGGCTTACCAATACTTCAATTTATCTGTTGGACAACAGAACCTGAATACCATAAGTTTACAGAAATTTATTAAACACTGGAAAACTCAGCTCCAGGTAACAACAAATATCATGTGCTGTTGATCAGAAAACTACTGTAATAACACAAAGAGAAACCCTTTAATTATTGTTTTACGAGTCAAACAGCCTTTGCAAATATAGGAAGTTTTTCACAATTTTTTAGTAAATTTAGAAATCTGCTTAATGATAGAACTGGGTAAAAAATAAACAAACAAATACAGTTAAAGCAAAGTACAATCTGAAACCAAAACTCTTACAAATAAAAATAATAATCATTTGATCAACATTTAAAAAAAACCTTCAATGAAACACAATGTAGGTTGCATGATCAAAATGTTAACAACTATGTTCTTTAAAACAATTTTACACTTCAAGTTCCAAACCTTAGACTTAACGATTTTAATTTTTTTGGATCTTAACATATTATTCTCATACATCAGTCTTAAATGAGAAAATCAAATATTTTCTTGACTTTTTTATGTGGATTTGAACAAATGAAAATTCGTGAGATGAATGCTTATAAGAAACCCTTATGATTGAGAAAAATCTATTGATGCAAAAATTTACAAGGAAAGACCTGAGAAGCAGTACAATATGTTCCAAGAAATTTGTTGAGAGAAAAAAATATTGTTCATATAAAGACAAAGCTGGTAAATTAACAACAGAACACTTTTTCATTAACTTCATACTAAATAATGACAACTTTACTTTTAATAGCTAAGATTCTACAGCTGGTGTGAAAATGTTATTTTGACAATCAAGATTACATATGTGAATTGATTTTCGAACAACCAAACTTGCTTCAACTTTTATGCTAATAAAGATTAAATAATACACTTGTAGTTTTCTTCAATGAAAATGATGCAATTTTTAAAAAAAAGTTTCAAATTAAAGACCTGAAAAATGTTTTGTATTATTCTCATTAACTTTGAATACAGTTCAAAAAATGGCAGTTACAAGGGATCTAATTACCACCAGATTACAATTTTAAAACATCAACATAATCAATATACAATAGAAGGTTAAAATAAGATAGTTGATACTTAAAAACTCTCCTCTTACCAGAAATTGATGAAGGGCAAAAAAAAAATTTGTCACACTTTGAAGTTTCTGTCAAAAAATATGTGAAAATATCCGTTAAAACCAATATTATCTGTTTCCTGAACTCTTGCAGTATTTAAGGCTATCTAGAGATAAGAAAATCAAAACACAAAATATAAAAATGGTCTAATCTATCCTGTTTCAGCATATGGCCTACTGTTTGGAGTTCAGTCAGTCTTGGAGAACACCATCTCTTATATCTAACTTTGGGTTAAACTTTAAACATAAGAAAAATGTTATGACTATATCTAACCTTCCATTGGATTCTGTTTTTTTCACTGTTCCTGGATAGTAGTAGCCATCTCTCCACTTAGCCATTACTCTCTTTCCTGTTTATCACATTAAAACCTTGATCAGTTACCCATTCTCAAAATTATCAGAACCAAACAGTAGAAAATGGAGTACATCACAGCACAGATTGTGAATTATCAAAGTAAATCAAATGCTAGCTTTTCATTCACTTATTTACTGGATTCTGTTATCTATATATATATATATATATATAGAACTTGTTTTAAACTCTCTTGTGATTCTAATTATAAACTAAGATTTATCTAATGTTAGACTAAAATCTTAAAAGAGAAGGTTCTACTAATGTTGTATTTATAAGAATGTTTTAACAAACCTGGAAGAACTCCAAAGCTCTGTACGCTCTCTTCAATTGTGCTTCTCTCTTGAAGTTCTTTTGTTCTAACAAGACGAACCAATGGGATTTCTGGGCTTGATCTAATCATATAATTATACACTAGGATAATTAAAATTAAATTACTTTTAGAAAATATTTTAAAACAAAAAATTTGAATTTTGTTACAATTAAAGAGAGAGAGAGAGAACATAATTTTGCATTATAATAATATACTGTTAAGGAAGTTTTAATTAAACTAAATATATGAATTCTTACATGAAACAGTGATTAAACAATATTTTCACTGCCAACATTGTTTAAAATATGCTTACAAAAGTTCAGTTTTACTAAAAATAATTTTAACAGATAGGTTCCTAATAATTCCTTCTTCTTCTGGTTTTACTTATTCTTATGTATGAAACATAACAGTCAAAACAGAATTTAAAAATTCAAAAGAAAATAACAGAAAATAAAAGAAAATGATTTAAACAGTTCATCTAGTGTTAACATCCCAGTAAACAACAGTTTCATCTGAAAATTATACTCTAATTGTTTCAAAGTTTTTACTTTAAATTTCTACCTTACTTAATGTTTTAAAAATATAATTCCAGGTGAAAATGACACTGGTTGTTCAGCAAAATAGCACAAACACAGCATAATTAAAATCTGTGTTACCTTTTTTTTTTCTTGTTATTTTGAGAAGAAAAATAATAGATAACACTTTTCAGCAATTCAATCTCATTGGATAGATACACTAAAGAATTAAAAAATAAAGCAGTATATCCATGGGATAATAAACCAAGCAGATTTCAACAGATGAAACACTCATTGTTGAGAAAAATGTTACTCAAGTAAATTACCAAAATTAAACTTGGGACTGTCATACTGTTGAGATATGTATTAGCTATATGAATTAATATCAGGCACTTAAAGCATTTTTTAATACTATATTTGTTAAAATTTTAACAACTCATTCTTGAACTTGCTTGGAAGGTAAAAAGTATCCAACCTTTAGCAAGCTTGCAGCCAATTACAATAATCAAAACCCAAGTACATATTTAAAGGTACTTACTTCAAGGGTCTTTTAAATAATAAATAGAAAACCTGAAGAAACAAGGTCTAAAATTCCTGTGCACAATGTCCCAAAATATTCATTGCTACGAATGAAGGCTTGATTGTTCACTACTGGACAGGAATGCAAATGTGAGAAACATACTTGAAGTAAAAATGTATTACCTTTGTTAACCTAAAGATGAGCAAGGGAGGTCGAAACATTATTCTGTACTTTAATTTAATTAGAGTGCTAATACTCATACCAGTTGTCTTGAAAATGAAGGAATGTAAATGGAAACTAAATAACAGAAAATTGTTTTATGGCATATATTTTTCAGTGATAGAAAGTATAAAAGCCTAACACCAAAAGATTACTTACCAATGATATCAAGTTGTCATAAACAAAATAATGATGTCCAAATGCTGGTAAACCCCAGGTTCCAACAATACTTCAACAAAGAATAATTTTCAAAATAATTTTTAAAAAGCTGGATATATGGAAATACGAAAGAAAAAAGACAAAGACAGATAAAACATTACAATAATTTCCACAAATTCTCAATTCAAAACACTAACCCTGATGTTTCACTTGACTTGTGCCCAGGTTCCTCAATACTCTGTGGGTCTTCACTTTTTTGTCCTTTAAAAGATGTTTCAGTGAGTTTTTCCTGTTTTTTACCAGTATCTTTTCTACCACGTGCAACTTTTCTTTGTTTGGGAGTTTTTGGAAATGTTCCCTTATCTGAGTCAGCTAAACTTTGTGAATGACCTGTTGAAAAATCTGAAATAGCCAAGCTTCTAGTCACACGAGTTGACTCAGCTAAAGGTAGAGACAAGTCAGATATATCAGAATGTTCTTGATGTCCTCCTGATTTATCTTGAGCAGGCCTCCTACTGAGGGCAAACTGTGGTCTAAGAAACATATCTTCTTGACTAGTGTCTGGATCCTGTTGGCTATGAGGAATATTTCCTGGATCAGAACTACGTGTTCTAATCAAAGATACTTTGTCTAAACTTGAAGTTGAAGATGTCTTGCTTAATGGAGATCGCTGAGAGGCTGTTGTGTGTTCTGAAGACCTGCTGGTAGAGCTAGAAGCCAGAGAGGAAGTTACACCACTAGATGTAGTAGTTCCCAAGGAACTGATATCACCTAACTCTCCTGATGTAATAGAACTACGATGAGAAACACAGGTCACCCTAGATGATGATGATGTTGAACCAGTAGGAGAGATATGTTCTTCTGGTATCTCCTGAACAACTGGTTCTTCTTCTTCCTAGTTCATAAGAAAATACCCATAAATTCAGTAACATGGTTACAACTTATTAACAAAAATAAATAAAATGTAAATGCAACAACTAGTTATGCAAGTTACTTTTAGAAAGAGAGAGAGAGAGAATTGTTAAGAGCTTTCAAAAACTTATTTGGACCTTAATTCAGAAGAAGTTTTGTGATTAAAATCCATTACACATGAAACACTGGTTAATTTTAATGAAGCTTTAAGTCTAATAAAAAAAAAATTCTCTAGCTATTTCCAGAAAAATTTCAACATACACTCTCATGATGATGAGAAACCCACTTGTAGTAAAAATGTATTCAAAAGGAAGCTAGTATGGATATCACAACTGCAAATTTTTTTTGTTAACCTGAAGATGACCTAAAAAGCTCAAAACATTGTTCTGTACTTTTTTAATTAAAGTACTAATACCCATACCAGTCATCTTTAAAATACATACACACACAAACATGAAGCAGAAAAATGTCTGTCTGTTCATTATCTAACTAGTTCTAGACCAACCTCAAATTTTGTGGGATGATAGTTTGGAACAAGGAGAATGTTAATAAAGGTTCAGAACCCCCTGTGTTCCCCATTATTTCTGCTACCCAGAGTTTATTATATTTGACATAAGTTAGCAATTGCATTCTTACACAAAAAAACTTTAGTACATTTGATATAATTTGCCTAGTGACTGTTGTTTAAGTAATCACGTTAAATTTTGTTCCAAGTGTTTCACCATTAACTTAAAGAGGTCACATACTGATTTCCACCTCAGGTAACTAAGATATGTGTGCATATATTAGTTCTATTTTGTAGTTACAAAAATTTTTGGTGACATAAGAATAAATCCCATAACAATAAAGTTGTGTGAAAGTTAGGATTTTTTGTGTTACTTATCATAGCATCACACCTACACTTTTTTTTTTTTATATTCATTACCTGGACAAAGGATGAGTACTTCAGCTTGTAAATTATAAGTAGCTAAATATTTATTATTTTTAACACTACAAAATACAAAAAAAACACACCAAAAATCTTACAAATGATATTTATGAAACTTGTTCCACTGTATAGTCAGGTCACACAATCCTTTAAACTTTCTATCTTTTTAAAATATAGGCACCCAGACTGAAAATGTTCAAATTAACTGCATAAATAGAATATGTTAAATTTTAACTTTTTGAGTCTTAATTAAAATTACTATTTATTTTCAACCTTAACAGCAAGTAACACTAAACACAGCTAAAGTTATAACATATAACTAACATTTTCTACCATGCAATGAAATTAAATATTTAATTGCAAGTTTTCAAACTCTTAACATTGACTTAGATATCAGTATTATTATTCTAATATTGAAATTTAAAGTTTTCAATAAGCACTTTCAACTGGGAAGCTATAATCTTTCCATTTCTAAATACAAATATTTTAATAAGTTATGTTACAATGTCCAACACTCACAGCTTATTAGTTGCGGTATAATTTATTCAATATTACAAATATTTGTAGAGTTTGTAAAATCATGAGATTTTTCATTGGACATTTTGAACACAATATTCACTCAATTCTGTGGGAAATTCAACAAAATTCTTGTTCCAGATTATGAATTTAGACGTTTTACAGAGGACCATGAACATTTAACTTTCACCTGGTTGATGCCACCTACATCTATTCCACCAATCAAAACCAGAAATACACAACCAACCATAACACATCCTCCACAATCCATCAGGATACTATGAATTACATACAACAGTAAAAACATACTTACTTGAAGAAAAAGAAAAGAGAGAATATTTTCAAAACAACATCCTCTATACTTATGTTTTTTTCTACTACAGGCAGTTGCTGCCTATTACTATACACTCAATTTGCATGTTACTGACATTTCTTCAGACAGTTTTTTACGAATAATATAATCTCAACAAAGATCAAAAGCTTGAAATATGCTACATTTATCTGTATTCAGACAAACCTAAACTCTAATTTTTGTAACTTGTTTTGAATTGAGCACAAAGCTACACAATGCGCTATCTGTGCTCTGCCCACCATGGGTATCGAAACCCGGATTTTAGCGTGCAAGTCCGCAGACATACCGCCGAGCCACTGGAGGGCTTTTGTAAATTAAGACATCTGTTTTAAACCAGTTCTTGTTCAATCTACTGAATTAAGGACAAGCCAGTGAATCCACTAACTACATAGTCTTCAGTGAAACATTTCATTCCTTATCATTTCTCCCAGAGTAAAAAAGTGCAACCAGGTACATATTTTCAGTTAATATACAGGTCATAATATCACTTAAATGACAATAAACACTGTAAACCTTCACATTTCATAATCAGTGAACTTACTAAAGCATTACAATAAATACCATAAACTTTCATGTTTTACACCAAGTCTAACTTACTAAAACATTTACAATAAACCTTACAAAATTTAAAGTTTTATACCAAGTTTAAATTATTAAAGCACTACAGTAAATACTGTAAACCAATGTTTATCAACTGGAGTGTGGCGGAACCCTTGCATTCCATGAGCATACTTCAAAGATGTCACAAAGTTCTGTAACTTGCAGAAGGGAGATAATATATAGAAAAGATGGGGTTCTGAAGAATATTACTTCCTATTTGCAAGGTTCCTCAACCAAGAAAAGACTTAAAAACACTTATTAAAACATTACAACAAAGTAGTCTTTGCTTCTAGTGGGTTCTGTTAACAAGTCTTACAAGTTACAGTGTTTGCAATTTCAACAAAAATACTTTGAACTTAATTGTTTATAAAGACACAACAGAATATCTGAAAATGTGTTTAACACACAAAGGGGGAGATAAAACTGTAACTTGCATGCATATAACTAATGCACTGGAATTTTCTACTCATATAAAGGTTTTTGAATAACACAGCATATTTTTTATCCAATTTGTATTACAAAAAAATCAATAAACCTTATTAGTGAAAGTAATCTTGTCTCACACAGAAATCCACGGGATTTTCTTCAAACAGATAAATTAACTTTGTAATCTATCAAAACAACACTTTTTCTCTATTTTTTTCACTACTGAAAAGGTGACACCAATGTTAAAAAGATCTGACACCACCAAGACTATTTTTAAGTGTCCATCAGTGTCTTATTTTCAGTGACTGATGAGTGGAATGAAAAAAAAGCATAACATTAAAGTACGTAAAACATATTAACTGATGAGAAAGAAAAATCTCACCTCATCAACTGTCTTTTTCACAACTTTACCATTGTACACAAACTCTTTTGTGACAATCTTCCGTACAGTGACACGTATTAAGAAAGATGTGGATTCTTCTTTCTTGGAAGCTTCATGGGATTTTTCCTTATCTTTGGTTGCAAGATCCTTTAAAAAAAATGTCATGCTCAAATAAGTATTGCAAAATACAAAAAAATGTGTCATGAGTGAATCATTAACACCTGAAGTGACTCAAATAAGTCTTTTAATGTATGTATATGAAATAATATTAGCATATGAATTTTCCATGTCTTTCAATCAAAGATTTTTTGGTCAGACTTTTTAGACATTTGTATATCACAAGCCTTTTCATACATGAAGCTCTTCTAGATATTCATTTGCTATATGGGTCAACCTTTGGCATACTAGTCTGCATTTTTACAAAGTGAAGTATTATGCAATTACATTATCACTCTTTCAAAATCAGATAATTATAGAACACATTTTCTTCAGTACAAGGTTGCTAATTAAACACTTATTTTGTATGTTCGTGCTACATAATCCAGCATATATTAATTTGTTAGGAGTGATAACTTATACTGCATATTGCTGATTTCAATCTTCACTCATCACAAGCCTCAATAACTTAATGGGGCACCAGAAACTTGCTTATAGTAGTACCTGTCTTCAGGTTTACAGATATTTATATAATTTAATTGTTCTAACTGTAATTTATGTCAAGAAACTCAAAATAAAAAATAATATCAAAACATTTTCTTTCATCTTAGAATTCCAACTGATGTTTCAACTGTTTATCAAAAAGTTCCATTTTATATATATTTAAGTCATTAACATTTTTTCAAATATTATTTTGATAAGTGAAGTAGTCACTACTTGTTGCTATAAGTTACAACAAAAACAATTATTATAAGCTTAAAAATAGAGTCAGGTCTCACTAAGTAAACAGTACTTTCGTTAACAATATTCTTACTCAAAATTGACTTACAATTATCAAATATACTTTGTTTTCAAATGTTCTATGGTCTTTTTCGTTTTGGTGTTGTTTGAATACAGTATATTTAACAATAAGATTCAATACATAAGGATTTGATTCACTGGAACATTTTATTGTTGATACTACACTATAAATAAACCCAATAAGGCTTACTCAGTTGTTTCTTCATGTAAGAAAATTAATTGAAAAAAAACAACAAAAGTTATCATAAAAGTACTGTCTAATCCGAGGTTCATTTGAAAGTCTTTTAAATTTTAAACTAAATTATTTTAAACTCTGCAGAAGCTGTATCTAATCACTTTTCCACAAACCCATAAATTACTTTTCATGTTACACTGACAAACATACTTTATAATCTGCTCTTTTCAACGGAGTTTAAACTTTGACTTTGGTTTAAAGTGTAGCTGTCTAGAAAAACGTTCTTCATAAATACTTATTTCCATTCTTTTATGACCTCAGTATGTAACTAATGGAAGTCTGGAATAACAGTGTTAGAGAAGAAAATGTGTGATAGGGACAAGACTTGGTTAATTGTATTTACAAAAAATGAGATGGGGCAGGAATATTCTAAAATAAATCTATAGATGCATTATTTACAGTACAGATTCCTTAGAGCTGTGCAAAAATATAAATTTGAACATTTTTCTTTATGAATTACACTAAATGAATAATACAAAATGATGAAATAGCAATTCTCCAACATATATGGGGAAACAAATTATTGAAATAAAGTTAGTTTTATTTTTACTTAAATTTGAAATTTGACATGTAAGTGTTCACTCAACAACTGTCAGGTAGCAACCAGTCAGGAAAGGGTTAGGTGAATTATAACAACTAGTCTGTTGGTAGTTTATACCAACTGCTTATCAAGTCATTGCCTTAAAAAGTAAATTTTTAGGAGTGAAATGAAGTTTCCCCATTAACCAAGATTATATCACCTACTACATCCATCAATGGTGATTCCAAGAAACACACACAAATAATAACATTAAAGTTTCACAGTTACAATAGGTATGATGGTGGAAACAAAAACAAAAATGTTTGTAGTACAAAGGAATTTATTTTTAAACTGGTGGTGCACCAGAGCCAAAGCATTCAGAGTGCACCACCAGTTTAAAAATAAAAAATTCCATGTACTGCAAACATTTTTGTTTCTGTTTTAAAAACCATTTCAGTGCTTGAATGCTGTTATAATTCTTCTCCACCATCATATTTATTATAACCATCAAACTATTATGATATTATTTGTGTGTTTCTTGGAGTCACCATTGATGGATGTAGTAGGTGATTAAAATAAAATAAAACGACATTTAACAAGTACTTCAGATGTTTAGAATTCAAAATAGCATTACTTGCCCTTTAACTTTTAATCTGACAGATAAGTACTTTTCAAACTTCATACTTTCAGTAAATATAACTTTCAATACGCTAAAAGTGACTTTTTTTAAAAAAAAAATCATGAACATATTTTCATAAATAAACATATCTAAATGTTTTTTATTTTTATAAATTGAAATACGTAAATGTAACACACACACCTGAACAGTTTCTATTCTTCTAGGAGAATCTGATACTTGGGAAACAGGCTCTGATGATGTTATTTCAACTTGAACTCCTTTTTCTTGTGTTGACAGAGATGGTGACAGTACACTCCTCTCTGTCTCACCTGTTTGGGGCTGCCTCTTGAGCAGCTGACTTGAGACTTTTTCTTGATCTGGTGCTTGTTTCTTTTGTTTCGCAGCAGGCTCTACATCACCTACTTCTATATGTTGATCTTTCTGTGTGGGTCTTTTTAGAACTTTCTGGTAAAGATGACACATTATGAATCATGTAAAAACTTAAAATTTTTATGAAATGGAAAAAATTGCAAAATGCAAGAGTGACTTTGGTCTTAATACTAATTTTGAATAACTTGAACTTATTACATAAATTTCAAAATTTAAATAAAAACAGTGATTCTACTATTTCAACCAATCTTTTTTATCAAAAATATTTTATAAACCACATGTTGTAACTCTGCAACATTTAACTAATGCAAAAAATATTTGAATATTTGAACTTTGGTCTCTATGCAGCTCTAAGGGAGGAAGGGTAGTATTTGTTTGCAAACAATATTTTGTTATAATTACTACTTTTACTTAAATTCTGATGTTTGATATGCAGGTGTGTACTTCAGTCACAAGATAGTGAAAATTAAATTCAGTACAGCATAAGTTTATATTATTTTCATATTACAACAGTCCACTAATGCATGACCTTAGCCTGTACTTTTTCTTTTTGTATTTTTATTTTCTTAAATGTTTATATGAAAGAAAGCAAAAAAAAAAGTGATCAGTATTTGAAAAGCTGGGTTATCTTTTTATTTCTACATGGGAGCAAAATCCACTAAAATATTTGCATTTTCAGTTTCTCCTTTACATGTATGAGCTATTTTTCAACAGTATTTCAAAATGTTATTCTGAAGATTAATATACCATTTAATTATTAGAAGTAAAAACATTATTATCACCTAAACTTAAATTTACTTCACCTACAAAAGAAGCTGAAAGTGGATATATATACAAATGCTTTTTAAGGTTAGTTCTACATTTTCCATGCATTTATGAACTACTATTTTAACTTCTTAGAGAAGTAATAAATTTTGTCATTTTGAGTTGCTTGGCTAAAGAAAAATTCTATCTTACACTTTTCCTAAAGAAAACTAAGTATTTTATGTTTCTGATGTATATCCAGCCTATTCAGACTTTACAAGCTTATTATGCTGAATATTTGCTAATAAACTGAATACTTTTCTGTCCACAAACATTACTGGATAATTCTTCTAGCATATTTATTCCTTATTCAAATCCAATGTATAAGACAACAGATTAAAAAACAAGTGTCATACATATCTTACATATTTCAATTATGATATTATTATGCAGTACTGATTATACTTTCTATTTCCAATTTTTTGTTTTAATGGTTTTACATCTCTTCCATTTATGAAAAAGTTTAACCTATTAAAATTGTGAAGTGTTGTATAAAGTAATTTCTCTCTATTGTATTCTGTAACAATACTAATTACTAAGCTTAGTAAACATGACTATAAATTAATGATGGAGAAAGATAAAGCTTCATACTTTGCCTTTTTCCTTATCACCTTGTGAAGACATTCTGTCTTTCATCTCAAATGAAACAGAAATATCCCCTTTCACTGTCTGTTCATCTGTACAAAAGACATCAGGTAAGGATATACAGGGTTAGTAAGTATGGCAAGCTAGGACTACTGAGGTGGCAAACTATTAAGATGCAACAAAAATATTTATTTATGAATATTAGTACAGTTACTTTCCATGTGGCTGACTAGATAAAAGCAATTCAGAAAATTGTTTAATTGTAAGTACTGTAGAATTTGTAGCAAACAAAATAATATGAAATGTCAATTGAAGTGATTATAAACATTAATAACTATTAAATGTAGCTTTCTTGAACCCATGGCAATTACTTTTTAGCAAGTAGTAGAATAACTTAGGTTTACATTTTTGGGACCAAAAACAATTAGATCTTTTCACAATTTAACTTCCTGCTGTCACTTCTTATATTACTTAATATAAAACCAGATGCAAACCTCTCATTACTTCCTGGTCTTCCTCTTTTTGGGATACAACTGGTAACCTTCTTCCTTTTACTTGCTGAAAATGAAACAAAGCAAAAAAAAAAATTAATGGATTGACTTGGAAAAGCTAAGGTACATTCTATAACAGGCTAACATATCCAGTGATTAAACATTTCAGCAGCATACCTTTATAAACATTTTTCACACACAAACATGTACATTACTGCATGAAAGATATTACGTATTGAATTCTTAAAATGTATATTATTAAAGAGGCATACCCGTACAAATAAAAATATTAAAATACACGTGTATGTAAATCCAATGTTCATACTACTTTCAGTAATAACAGGTTTAAATTATTTCTTATATCCTTTACAAAAATATGTTCAAAACTTTTCAATACGTTTTCCTTCCAATTCATGTAAAAATGCACATTTTCAGACAACTCAAACATCTGGTTCCTGCGACTGCATTAAAACAACTGTACCAGGAAGTATCGTGAAACATAATGTAGTTAAAATTGTAAGTTGAAAATTGTCTTCAAAACTAAACCAACAAATTATAATTACAAATGATATACATAAGCTTCATATTTTTACCAGCTCTGCTAAACAGATCTAAAAGTACAGAGTAACCAAATAAAAAATGTGATTTTTTTTTAAATTAACTGTAAATAAAGCAATTATAACAATTTTTAAAACATGATTTTGTAATCAACAATAAAATACTATTTTTCTTAAGTATGCAAAGGTTAATGGACATTTCAAAACGCAATAAGAATAATGACATTTTTCCATACCCTGAAATGTGTCAGTTGAGAGTCTTCCCTTTTTTCCATCTCTTCTGATAGTTCAAATTTGGGATCTTTCATTGGCTTATAACACACAGCTAATGCACCTTCACCGAGTGGTTGAATCTCGACACTATCATCATCTTGTGAAATATCAGGAGCAAAACGAACTTCTGCATCTTCATCCTTTCTATGTTGCTGACTCAACCATGAACTGAAAAAAAAATCTCTAAAGCAAAACAAAGCAAATAATTTATGTTATTATCATGCTAACAACTGTCCTATCCAACTATATTATAAATAATGATAAACCAACAGATATGTAAATCAGCTCATCTCTCTCCATGTATATGAAAAGAGCAGTATTCTGCTAAAAAATAGAAAAACTAACAGTTACATATCATAATTATTGGTGATTTCTTCTAAGCTCCACTGGAACAGTCCAAGCTATACAAGTTTCATTATTTACAACAAAATTAAACTGCACTATCCTCCTTGAATCACCTGTTGGCAATGAAGTTAATTTTCTCACATTCCACTAAAAGTGAGAAATTGAACTTGTCATAAATATAAATTACAAGTGTATTAATGGGATTTGTTTATTTGTGCACCAATCTTAGGTACACAAAAACTGAATCTGTTATGAGAAACAGAGAAACAGGATTTGAATACATTTTAACATATCTTAAAGACGTCAAATTCAATAAACAAAATATATGCATTATACATGATTATCTGACATGACCATTTTTGTAAATACTGATAAAATTAAGACTGTTTGGTTTAAAAATGTCTTAAAATCTAACTACAGTTTTACAGAGTTCAGACATATCCTGCATTTTAGCTCATTTGTTCAATGTATTCTTTAATTATATAATTTTGGCACTGAATCTGTAATAAATCACTCACTAATTCTTCTGAAAGTAGAAAAAATATTCTTAGTAGCAAAAAATATTTCCTTAAAATTTGATAAGCACTGTGTAAACTGCATTTTTGTTACATCCTCTTACTTTACTTCAGATTTATCTTTTCTGTCTAATAAGTCATTGTCCGAGAAGCTTTTTGTTTGATATTAGAACTTGTTATTGAACAGGACATGTGAGACAAAAGAACTGAAGTGTTATATTTTACAAACCTCTGATTTAAAAACAAATTGGGTAAATTAAGAGGAAAGTAAAAAAAATAAAAAATATAAAAAAGTTTGTTATCCAATAACCATCCATAAAAGAAACAGGATAATAAAACTGCCTGGATATACGTTTTACGCAAATAAATATGTTAAAGCTGGTTGTATACTATTATATACAACCGTCATTGTATATAATATACAATTGTATATACTATTATATACAACCACCTATTACAAAAATGAAATTTCGAGATACAAATTGTCAATCAATTCTGGTGTATATGTATATATACATACATAAAAGAACATGTAACATTTTTGTTTTCACTTACCCTTCAGAACCTGCAGGAGGATGAGTGTCCTCCACAACAGCTGTTTTTAGCTCCTTGATCTTAGTAAATATTGTAGGCTTTTGTGGTGATAACTGTTTGTCCAACTGCTCTTTTTCAGCATCTTTCAGTCTGGCTGGAACTATTAATAAACCAGTACTAAATGTGCAAGTATTGAAATACAAGGTTAGTCATTAAAAAACAATAAAATTCATACTCATCTCATAATAAACCTATAATTTAAATATTTTTAATATATGCATATAATCATCATTTATAATTGTGAATCTTAACCTGTTGACTGCCAAGTATTTCAGCTGCTACAATACAACTCTCATGCTTCTTCATTTTGTAGCTTTATTCATGATGCCATTTTGGATCGAAAGTGAAACAAATGTATGTATAGTGTTGACATCTAGCATTGAAGTTAGGTATTACTGAGAACGAATTAACTCGTCTGTGGCACTGTGTCACCGATTGGCTTGGGCAAGTTTTTTCATCTATGGCACTGAACAGGTTAATACTTATAGTTCATTCATTATAGATACCTAAAGTACTAATGTTCACAAAAAATGTCATTGTTCTGGAGGTAATTTAATATTATCTGATGCACAAATTATCTGAATAAGAGCAGACTTAATATGGACTGATTTAAAAATTCACTGGAAAATCATATATTTAAAATAATAAAAGCAAAAAAGTATTATGAAAGAAGTCGTATTGTATTCCATAAGTTTCTTAATGACAGCTACACAATTTCCTTTCAGATGTCCACATTTCATTTTTTTCAACCTAAACTCATAATTCACATAAATTAAAAGCCAATATTGGAAAAGACGTAACTAGTTTCAATTCTTGAACATTCTAAACTCAACAATTGTATAACAAATTTAAGTTATTTAGTAGTTATAATTAAAAAAACCAATATCTCATATAGATAGTTATCACAAAACATGTACTATATAATAAAAAAAAATGAAATATTCTGTGTCATCTGAAAAACACCTATGAAAGTTTGTGCTTTTGTTTGCTTTAACCCAAATATTATTTAATTTTTAAATTACCACCTCCCATGACTTACCACAGATAACTCCGTTGCTCTCTAATTTCAAAATATATTTACCCAAGTTAATTTGGGTTAACAATTTGTTGCCATACTTTTTAATTATTCTCCTGGATTTATTCACGTTATAATTATTACAATCAGTGCTCACTAGATGGCACTGTAAAAGCTGTTTATTCTGAATAATTTATCATTTACCATAGTTTTGCTGAAATAACACATCACCTACAAATCTAGATATGTAACATTTATTTCTCAATTATATTTCACAGATGTTAAAAAGTTTTTCTCTCAACACGATACTGATATTCAACTTAGCTTACCATAAATGTTTTGATCATACAAGAATATTAAAATATTTTAAATATCAGTACAACTTCAATCAAATTAAAACATCTTTTTCATTAATTTATTGATTTTTTGTGAAATGGTTATGTTATGGGCTTAAATTCATCCATTATTTAATATAACACCTAAAATTTCAGAACTAGAAACAAGAGAACCTGTTGGACTTACTCTCAAAAGAAAACTGAGGTCTAGATTGAAAAGTTTCTGTTTTAGGAGGTAAAACATCTGAACATGTGGACATTTCTTCAATCCTCACAGCAGACTCGCTTATCTGAGATACTGGTGTGACTACCTTGTTCTGTTGTGACAATCTGGAACTTTCGGTCTGTTGTAATACCACTTTGTCCTTTTCATCATTTATTAAAGGTAATGAGACTGGCTCAGTTTCAGCCAAAACTGGTGAAGTCTTCCCAGTTTGTTTTGAAAGACAGACAGATGAACCAGTCTGGTGTTCTTTTTGGATGGATGTTGATATTTTATCCAAAGAGCCTATATTTATTTGCAACATTTTAACAATGTTAATTAAGATATCAAAAACTACAGAAATTTGAAACACAAATACTTACATTTAAAAACAATTATGTTTTTGGTGAATTTGTATTTTTTGTTAATTTGTAATTTTTTCTACATTATTTTACACAAAGATATAATTTTTGTCTTGGTTTGTCTCAATCAGAATCTCAATGGAAAAATGACAAAATTCAAAATCAAATATCAACATAAAAACACACAAATGTAAGTAAATGCACATATTACTTTCTTCACTAATGAAACATGCAATATAAGTCATTAAATAATTGCTAAAACTAACAGAATATTGAATGAAAACATTGGACTGGAAAACATACAATTCATTCATGGAAACAACCTAGGTGAAACTCGACAATAAAATTGTTACAGAATAAACAAGCACGGTATCAAGTAAGAACTTAAAATACTAATAGTAGAAATAGTTGTTTACATAAAAGTTGTAGATTACATTACATTAGCATATTATGCAAGACTTGGAAAGTTAGAATAACTAAAAACAGCAGCAATGAGAAACACTATAATTTCAGTTACTGATTATTTTTGTGACTTGTGACACAAATTAACTAACTTAAACAATATTGAATTAATGAAAAATAATAAAAAAAATCATTATGGCAACAGTTCAATAACATTAATATTGAAATATTCAAATACAGTAAAAAATTGTAAATGCTAACTTCAATTAGTTGATTACTTTCAGCACATCATATTTTTCTTTATGACTGGGCAGGTCAAAGTATGCAAGCCACCACCTTTTACACTGTCACATTCAAATTACACCACTTTAATATTCATACATAAACTTGATAGGCTATTTATAGCCTATTAACCTGAGTTATCACTGGAATTCTATCCAGAATTCTAACAGAAGTTTCATATTTACAGCTTACATAGAAAACATTCTATCCTAGTTACTGAAATATTTCTCAAATATTTCATATTTTTCAACATTTTAGTTCACTATTTCATGAAGAAAGAGAACAGATAAAATAAAAAGTTTTAGTAAAAACAACTTTTGATATTCAAATAGAATGTTCTAAAGACACAATGAAATGTGAAAACTGTAAGGTGAAAAAAACCCGTTTATTCCTACCATGAAAATCATTTTTTACCTCAGAATGGCTCAGCAAAGGTCTTAGAAAATTTATCAAACAGATCTTTAGCAATAATTTGTTAAAATGTCTCATTTGTATGCACAAAAGGATTTTAATGTTCACTAAGTGCTTGTCATATTTCATGAAATACACAAAATAAGTTCAGAGTTGTTGTAAGTAAAATGAGTTTAATGTACCAGCAACCATTCTTAATGTTTTCACCAATTAACCATAATTTTGACTAAATGCTTATTTCAATTGACACTATTCAGGGTAACAGAAGCTCATAAGCAACTGGGCAAATCAATTAATGTTCTAATTCTGCTTATAGATATGTGGAATTCCTGAGGCATTAGCTGGAACCCACTTTGCATCATGCATATTTTTTTCACAAATTAAATTCCATTTTATTAAAACCTGAAACATGTAGAAATATTCTAATATTTCAGAAGATAGAACATGGAACACCTCTCTGATAAATGTTGAACAAATTACTCCCACTCCTGTTGACATTCCTTGTCAGAAATTAAGAATGAAAATGTGTTAAAGTATCATAATCATGACGTGTGTCCTAAGAGGGAACTCAAAAAACACATTATCACAGTTTTTAAACAGTAGAAAATATATTTTAGTGACCCAATTAGCATATTTTTGCAACTTCTTATCTCCTTGTTTGTTTAGAATTAAAAAAAAGCTACAAAATTGGTTATCTGTGCTGTGCTCCCCGTGGATATTGAAACCTGTATTTTAGTGGCATAAATCCACAAACATACTGCTGTGCCATTGGGGGTTAAAGCAATTGAAAGAGGAACAGTAGAAGTGCCAGATATAATAAAGAATGACTGTGGTAAATAAAGGAAACCTACAAAGTTCCTTATTAACAAGTTTGTGGAATCCAACCCCCACAAAAAAAATAAAGAGAAAGAAATTTTTTGCCATTCTTAAAAAAATATCTTCATTTTTTTAAGTATAAAATATGTTTCACTAACAAACTAAAATTATTCACATTACTTTCAACTTAAGACTGTATGTTTTATGGTTTACTAATTTGCATATCATGAAAAGTATTTCAATAAAATCTGTTGTGCATAGTAAAGAATATAATCTCAGCTTATAATTCATATTTTAATAATATACAAATTTTAAGTTCTTAATTCTACAAGGCAATATAAAGAAAAATCTTGAATTTCCCATATTGTGGTATGTAACATTTTCCTTTTCAATCCACCATTCCTCTAAAAAGTAAGAAATTAAATGTAAGTTACTTATTATATAATTCTCATAATGCAGACAAACAATGATTTTTATAGCCTTTAATTTTGTTTGGTTAGAGAGCTGTCAAATAGAAGATCAAACCCCTCCTGCCACACCCATCCATCGCATCCTCTCTTTCAGGATCTGTTAATAGTACTCTCTTACAGTTAATTACATATTACATACAACCAAAAGAAAGCCAAGATTTTCGTCTATCAAATGACATACTGTTTAATATTGTTTTCTAAACAGATAATCACCAATTTCACTCAGAGTACAAGCTTTGTTCCCATGGGAAAGTTAATAACTAGATTGGATAAATTTGAAATGGCTCATGTCTCATAATTAAAAAGTGAGAAAAATTTTAAAAGTAAAGAGAAATTGTTGTTGTTTTTTAATGTTATGCAGGTCTAGGAATTTAAGCTTCACAGATTTCAAAAATGACATTCACACTTTTTCTATTATACAAAATTTTTTTACAAGTTGGGAAGAAAAAAGAACTTGTATCAAATTATTATCTCATTTATCACAATGAACTTTTTTATTGTGTTTGTTAACAAAAATACAAACTGAAGGTAAGAAAGTTGATTTTAAAAGGAATATGCATTCTGTATTCTCTAGACAGCTGATGCAGATAACAAAACTTTACAATAGATTACAGAACAATATTTCAACTTTCTTAGGTCATCTATGAAGATCAAAATGTTATTCTGTAATTTATTTTAATTAAAGTTTTAATACCTATACCAGCATTCTAAAGAATACATTTTTACTTCAAGTAGGTTTCTCATCATCATCAATATGCATTCTCATTCATCAACTGTTTTTGTGAAACCTCTGTCTTTCAGTCTCAAAACTGTCTGTTATATTCTTTCTTCTATGTATTGCATCGAGAGCACCTCGTTTCTATGACCAACAGTAACCACTCATCATGCTGATGCACAACACTCCCTGATATCTCTTCTTCGATTTACTGGTGTCTTGATAGAACCTTTCCAGACATTACAGGTTGAAAATAATCCCTATTATCATTTCTAATGGCATCAGATTAAAAACCATTGAAATTTTGTGAAGAGTTTCAGATGGGGTAAATGCAAGTACGTCATGTTCGTAAACAACATGTTTTACAGTAGTAATTTCTGTGGTTTCTAGGCTCATGCTAAGCCACTGGAATTCCAAAAGGCAAATACTTTTTCTTACCTTTAGTCTACTGTCTCAGCTTTTCAACACATATGGTACAAACTTTGTGCAGAGCCTGCAGTTTGTCTTGGTATCCAAGTTATATTAAAAAATGTGCATAATATGCTTGTTTAATGAGTTCTGTAATGTTTTGCCTTTGTTTCTTTACACCAAATTTAACACAAATATAACAGAATATGTTTGGGTCATTACACAATATCATGTTCCCGTAGTGATGAATAAATAGTATTGTAATGAAAAAATAATGTCAAAAATGCACACACAAACAAATATAATACAAAAATGATTCATCATGTAACCTATTAACTGTTTGTTTACTAGCAGTCTGCTTCTCATAGGTTCTGTAATGATCAAAAAGATTCTTGCATCAAGATTGGTTTAGAGAAATCTATAACCAGTTGGTTGTCAAAATTTGAAAGACAAAAAAATTAGACCCAATTTCAATGAAAATGATTCACTTATGTAAAAGTACACATAATGTACTGTGAAAATTTTGCACAATTGAGAAAAGGGTACATCATTTTCAGATTCAGCATACAGGAATTAATGCAGAAAATTGAAAAATTTCAAGATAATAAAATCATTACAAGTCTGTGTTAGTAATCTGTTCTATAAGGCATTATCTGATTAAATAAAAATTTAGTGAATTAATACCATTAGTATTAAAAAGTAGGGTTAAACATCTTCGACAAACAGCAAGAAGATTGCACAAGTATCTGATTTATTATTTTTTTCATTTATTTTTTTTATTATAAAAGTAACTAAATTAAAATAATAATAATCTTTAAACATTAGATTAGGTAAAATGTATAATAATAATGCAAAAATGTTTTCCAAACAGCTCATAGTAGCTTGTGGTAATGTAATTCAATAGCATAATGTGAGTTGCATGTTTTCTTGGTGAGATATATATAGCTTATAATGACACAGACAGGAGTTGGATACGGGCAATAATACAAGACATTTTTTCCATTATTTTCACTAATGAACACCTGTACAGGTTCAGTCTACTTGACCAATCTTGTAACCGTGATAAAAAAAATTAGGAAATTTATGTAAATTATGCCTTTTTTTTTTATCCAAAAATGACAAATTATAACACAAGTACACAAATGTACAGATTAAATAGCTTACAACTCTTAACATTATACATTTATACATATTATTAGATTGACCCATTCAGCCATGCCCAGCTAAAAATACAAAAGTAATAAAGATAAGGTGCATGTAAATATATGTTAATGTTGCCAATGACATAAAACTGATCTATTTTGGTTTTGTTCCAATACACTAGTATTTTGTAAAGTACAATCACATTTCAATTATTACAATTGATAAATGATTTCTAAGTCTTATGTTTTTTAAAACATAGAACAGTAAAAAGAAGTAAAACAAACAATTACCTCTTCTAATTATGATCTTCATACTTTAGGTTTCTAAGCCTTATAAAAGTTTGCACATGGAGGATGTGAAATAAAATATATTTTTTGGTATCCAAAGTTCCAAAATTCGAAAAAAACTCTAAAAACCAAAGTTTTTTGATGGAGTGTGGAGCGTCAGGATCACAGCTGACCCAACTCCACACCTACTTGACCCAAGTCATTCAAGTGTGATGTTACAGCATGGCCCAGCCACCTAGCAGTCTGAAAAGCTCATCAGTTGTGTCTCAGTGCTCCTACTGGTCACATGTCTGCTCTGCTGTTTGACGATATTCTTTCTTGCTTTTTAATTTGTGATTTCATGTTTAATTTCACCACAATAATGATTATGGAGTGCTACCCTGGACACTATTAGGATAATACATTTGTTCTAAAATGCAAAAAATTCCAAATTCCAAAACACAACTGGCCCCAATGGTTTCCAAAAAGGGATTGTTGTTATGCTTAGTAATAAATACGAAATTTCAGGCAGACTACAGACCCACTAGCCCGAAGATTTGTATTGAAAGAACAAAATGGCAGAGAAAATCACTATGGGAACATTATGAGCTTTTGACTACTTATTCACACATCATAGACAGAAGGAAATGTATGTAAAGGAGAAATTCCAAAAATGGGGTAAAAAAAAAGGGGGGGGAGCATGGCTACTGTGTTCATTCAGTATATAGAAAACATAAATTTTATATTCTAGTTTGTTAACATAGTAAAACCCATCTAAGCCAGAAACTGAAAAGACAGAAATCTATACAAGCCAGAAATATCAAAATTTTGCAGTATTATCTTAAGATTTCTCTTATAAAAGACCCTCTAAATGGCAGAACCTGCATAATGCAGATGAAAAACTATCTTTCCCCTACCTCATTTATCAACAAGTAGAATTAAAACCTGAGTAAGGCAGAAGAAATGTTTTTGATAAAATATTAATTTCTTATTTAATTAATAATTTCTTTAAATATTAATAAATTCTCAGACATCTTGTTAGAGTAAGAATATATTTAACCAATAGTTCTTTTTAGTGCCACCATTATTTTTGCAGTTAAATTAGATTTATGATTTGCAGAAATATATTTGTCTTAAGTGCAAAATTCTATTCTTTAAATAATTCTTGTAAAAAATCCTATCTTCCCAAATTTTAAAATTTAGGGAAAATTTACTTAATACACTCATTTTTGAAAAATGCTACTAAATACCCTAATTAAAAAAAGCAATTAAATATGCATGCAATATCTTAATGAATTTTGGATTAGGGTTAGGGTTAGATGTGGGCTAAGGTTAGGGTTATTTGATAAAGCTTTGGATAAATTATACTTGATAGTCAAATGATTTTTATTTCATTAAAGGATTACATTGGAATAAATATAAAAATAAATTTATTTTTACATAAAACATAGGACTCACAAAAATATTTAAAAAAATGTGGCATTTAGCATTTTTTAATAAAATTAGGGCATTTAGTAGAATTTTAAAATATGAGGGTTTAAGTTCCTTGCCCCTAAAATTTGTAATTCTAATATTAATAATAGACTCCCAGTAAAAGTTGAAAAACAGAAAATAATAAAATGAAGTAGTAGTAGTTTTATTTTGAAATTGTATGCAAAAATGAACTTCTTGAAAAGACTAAATTGGCATTCTCTTTTAACCACATGAGAAAGCCCATTAAAAAATGAAACAACTTTACACTTTCTGTGCAATTCTGCATTAGACAGTTTTTACTGTATTTGCAATATGAGCTCCTAATTCATACAAAACTTCAGACTTTGTATTTTGACATCACAAACATCTAATTTAACAAGTGCTCTATTCAACATACCAAGAAATTAAATAATGCATAATACTAAAATTGTAATTATAATCTACAGTTTGATACCAGATTTATTAACATAAGTTCATAAAATAGTAGATTACTAAAATTTTGAATGTGACTCAACAAATTCAATTATATGGCCTATGACCCATGTAGAAAAGGTTAATAAAACAACAAATAAAGAACTTAGATTTATTTCATGTCCTTTCTTTAAACCTTTCATTATGACCAGATTAAAATATGCAAATTTATATGAAATTACACTGCTTTATCATCATTGTATATAAACAAACCTGGAATCTACTTTTAATACAAGTTTTAAGAAAGTATTTTAAAACTCCTCAGTTTCTCTAAATTTCTCTCTAGGTCTTTTCTCTTCTCTAATTAATTTGCCAATCCTCCAAGAAATATGAAATATAACAAGTTACTTTTTATAATATAGATGTACCCAATGCAAAGTGTAACTGTTATTACCTTTGATCTTTTAGTTACAGAGCCATAAACTACAAAACTGGACCCACTTACCACATATACTTAAGCACATGCTTTCCTTCACAGATCCCTCATAATTCTCTATAATGTTTCACACATTATTTATAACAATTTGTAAAAAAAAATAATCTATTAAGTGATGTATAATATTTTATTTCTGTACAGATCATTTTTTATTTTGCTTTCAGTTTGAAACTTTTTCTCTTGGTATTCACATTTACATTTAAAAAAAAAGAGAGACAGTAAGTACTATATTTTTGATTTTTTTCTATGTATTTTGTACTTATTATTATAAAAGTAACTAAAATAAAAATTATACCTATTACATTACATAAGGCGAGATAAAAAATATCTATTCTTCATGACATATGCTCACAAGCAGCTTGTGCATTATGCAGTTCAATATAGTAACATGAGCTGCACATTCATCAAATGATTTTCAAGTTGTGTGGCAGGATTACTAACTAAACATAGTTTACAGGGCAATAAAACAATCAAGTATAAATAGATATATAATGTCAAGAGCTTTAAGCTATTGAGAATAAAGAACTGTAGTTTCAAGTTAAAATTGCAGTTATTCTAGAAAGAAAAAAAAGATAGAACTTATATTTAGTTTGTATTTTTTCATTGTTCATGAAATCAGTCAAACTGTCTAAATGAGAATATAAGTAGACAGAGAAAATAAATCAAATATAAAGTTTTACTGGACAAAAACAAAAAAGTTGTATATATTTATTTGAGGTTTTTCACAAATGAAATTTTATAATTTTAAGATAAAAAAAGTATTTTTAACTTTAACACAAAATCACTTTGCACTCAGAACTGTTGACATTGACTCCATACATTCAGAGAAATGTTTAGAAAAATAACCTAATAAAAAATCTGATTTTTTTGTGCAGAAAAGGCTTGTAATATTTACTGAAAGCTTGGCAGATTTTATGAAGATATACAAATAATATTAAAAGTTTTTGTATGGAAAAGTTGATCGTCATTTTGGGATCACGAATATAGTAGAATCAACCGATTTAAAGCGAATTTCTGTTAAATGTTTGAGATTCTCACAAAATCAAGCTACTAAACAAATGCCTATAACCAGAATACTGAAACCATGAAAACAGCCACTGCAACTAATAAATTTCATTTCCTTAAGTTCATGATACTACTTTCTCAATATAACACAAAAAATAACAGTAAAAAAAAATGTAACACACCTGTACTTATGTCTTCATGTGATTCTTCTTGAGACGAAAAAGCAAAAGACTGTGTATTTTCAGAAACAGAAAGATGGAGATGCCATTCTTCTTCCATTTCACCTTGTGATTCTACTTTTTCTTCCTGAGCCATCTCAACATCAGATATGCTGTACTGTTCCACTTCAAAGTGTTTTCTATGTTTAGTACTAAGAACTGGAGATGGAGCTTGGGCATGGCGTTTTTCACTCATCTTTGGACTCTTCTTGGGTGAATCACTGACCACTTTTTCCCTCTTGGGAAGCATGCGATAGGCACGTCCACCACTATAAGAAGACTCGGGTGTTGACACATGGGAATGTGGTACTAATGCTGTTGTTGCACCTTCTTGAAAAACTTCTTTCACCTCCTGATGTGATGTCTCTGAATCTTTATAGAAACTCTGTAATCGAGACTTTTGAGTTGTCAAAAGATCCCTAACCTTTTCTGGTGTATTTTCTTGAGAAGAGTCATCCTGGCTGAAAGTTATCTTACGACAGACAGAGAGAGAATCTAACTTCTCTTCTGAACCAGTCTCCACACTTTCACCACAAATCAAGTCTTTTCTTTCAGGTGTTCTTTTTGTTGCAATATTGGATGAGTGGCTGATAGTTTCTGAATGTTGCTGTTGTACATCCTTGTTCTCACATTTTCTTACTTTTGCCAAGGAAAGAGAGATCTGAGGTTCCTGGAGAAAGATACAGGGTGGAGCAATTAACCTCACTTATATCCTTTACACAAAATATGAGAAATATACCTACAGAGTATCCAGCTCATTAATATATATGGAATTAAGAAATAATCTTATTCAACAACAGAATACATTCTTCAACCATGCTAACAAAAACTGGATATGTTATTTTTTTCATCTAGTGATGAAGTTACATTTTTACCATAAATCACCATTTTACACAACAATATTAATATTTCATACAAAATAAATATATTTACCAATAAAACTACATCAGCTGTAAATAATATTTTATGTATTGAACATGTAGAAGACTAGGTTAAAAGATTGGTTACAGTCATACTTAACTTTATAAAAAAAAAATTCTATATCAAAATATGTTATAAATCAAACATAATAGAAACCTTTATTAAACTCCACAACAGAAAACAGTACTCCCCCTTTCCAAAAAACAGATTTTTTGTTTTCACAAAGACAAAAAAATGCCATTTTCAGATAAAACTGGATTACAATCACTTCTGGAAACTTGCAAGTCCCAAAAACCACAGATTGTAGTTCAGCCCTCTAGATTTCCAATTGTACAACTAGTTAACTTGATTTACAGATTTTGAAAATAACCTTTATCCATTTTATAACACAAATATCTACAAAAATCTATTTAAAATAAATCAAAAATGAAACTACTAGTATATTAATTGTGCTACAGTATTAAAATGCTTAAAATATGAACCCTGTTATTTTCAATTCAAGTACACATTTCACTGAAATCACAAAGCTACACAGTGCAATGAATTTCAAATACAGTATAAAATTAACAAAGTTTCTCAGCATCTCCTAAAGTGGCCCACCTCTGTCTGCTTTGTATCCTTTGTATCATAGTAATCTGCTTCTGCAAGAAGTTGCAAATGAAATATATATTACTATATTACATTTATGAAAAAAAACTTACAAAACAATCATCATATAGTTTAATAAATGTGTATCACTCAGCAACCATTTCACAAAGTATGCTCAATTCTAAACACTTTAACCACTGTAAATTATAAAGTAAATATCTGATTTTAAATTAATGAAAAAGGCATGGGCTTGCCATTAATAGCTTTGTTTTGTTTTTAAATTTAGCAATAAAACTTGAAACACTAAGTATAACTTACTTCTCTCTACTTTACTAACACGCTTGTTTTATCTTCTGGATCAATCATTGGACATCAACAACATTTATCATACATTTTGTACATTTCATTTTATGTTAATGAAAAAATAAATGTGGCTTATTTCCTCAAACTGGCGCACACAGAATGCATTCTGGCGAGATGTAAGAAGAATAAAAAAATAAAACACTACAGCACACTTCCTTTTGTTTATAAAATAAAACACAACCTGCTACTGCTGATATGTCATAACTTCTACTTAGCAGTATGTGTCTAACTGCTGTCTTTTGGAGCTTGCATATTAGTGGAAAAATCTGTCTTCCACCTGATGATGCATGTTACTTATCAAGCATCTGATGGAATTATCCTGCTCCAATGAACAGGCTCATTATTTTTACTAATAGGTAAGCAGTAGCTGACATAAAATTTATATTACTTTATAGTCGTGTGCATATCTGTTTGCACATTTAGTGTAATGTAATTTTCAATAATATGTGACAATTGCATAATGAATTTTTCTTTATCAGCATATGCACACGTGTGTACAGACAGGATGTGTGACATACTACAACAAGAAAGGGTGAACTGTTTAAAATGTTTGGGAACCACTGTACTAAACAATTCCTTTGATTCAACATCAATCTTCATAAAGTTATTTTCTAACTCTTTGAGAAATAATAAAATAACTAGATAATTTTCCACAAGTTAAAAAATAAGCTTAGAAATCGTAAGCTTTCATAGTTTCCTGTAATCAATCATTTACACTTAGAGTTAACAGGTTCCTTGCTTTTGAACTTAAAAGGTTGTCAGATGAATTATTTATAAAATATAACTCATAACAAACAATAAAAAGCAACACAAACTCCTTGGTCCAGTATGCATGAAAACTTGTCAGGCTGCATGAGATTTTAACCCCAGGTACTGAATACTGGTTGCAAAATGCCCCACATGCAAGGTAACCATAAGTACTTTGCTCTGAACTTCATACCTTTATGAACTAAAAAGAATATAGTTTGTATACAACGCTCCACATTCAACTTCAAGCAGGTTTTATAAATGATAATAAATTACATGAAAATAAAGCCACACAAATGTACTACATGATTAACCCTTGCACCTACAGAAAGTCAAAGTGTGCATGTCACAACCTTTCACAGAGTTACATTAAAAATTTAATTAAATACTAGCTATATGAATGAAATCAGCATCACAATGTAAATAGTAAATCAAAGTTTAGTATTATATAAGTTTTAAGTTCTTAACTGTAGAAAGAAATATTTTAAAAACTTCTCAGTCTCCCCTGGTACAAGAACTGTGACATTTATTGTCTTCCCTCTTCTCTAATTTTTTTTTACCACCTTTCTAAGAAAAACAAAATTTAATATAAATTACCCATTATAATGTTTTCATCATTCAGGTAAAGCATAATTTACACAGATTTTATCTTATTTAGTTACAGAGCAATAAAATTCAGACCTCCACTTAACACACCCATTAGTCATGTCCACTCTTTCAGAACTTGCTAAAACTTTCTCTGGTGTTTAATATTGTTATTTACAGCCAATAGAAAGCCAAAGATTTTCTCCACAAAGAATTGTGTATTTACCTTCCAGTTCAAACTTTACTCCAACATAAACACACTGGCAAACTTATCTGAATTGTTAATGATTTTGTTGCACAGTTTGAAAGCCTGAAAAATCGAGGTAGTTATGCCAGGTTACTATTCAGTGCTATTTGGTTCATTATTTAACTAGAAAATTTTTGATGCAGTTGTACAATTAGTATAAAAGAAAATAAGGTTAAGTTTCGAGTCAAAAACAAAAAATAAAAAGACCCAAGTATGCACTTTATTTTTTGTTTTTCATATCCATTCTTTATTTATTATTATAAAAATAACTAAAATATTAAGGTTAGCAACAGTAGAATAAATAAGAACATTAATTTTTCATGAGATATGCTCACAAAGTAGTCCATATATTACGTAATTCAAAAACACAATGCGAGCTACACATTAGTTACAAATATTTTGCAATTTATATGGGATGAGAAATAGTGAGACAGTGCAAAGGGCAATAGAACAATAAAATTTAAGTATAAATAGGTGTATACCACAACAAGCTTCAAGTTAATTAGAATAATCAATTGTAATTTTCTGTTACAATTTCCAATCATTCCATCCATCAAAATTGGAGAAATTTATAATTATTTTCTATTTCTTTACAGTGATTAAAAGATCATTCAAATCAACTGGCCTTACACAGAATTACAGTAAAGGAAATAACAAATAAAATAAGGTTTTTATAAAAAACAAATTTATGTGGGAGGTTTTAGAGGTTATGCAAATGATTTTTGGAAATTTTCACAAGAATTATTTTCAATCTTATCATCTTATCATGAAAATTATTTTACACTCATAAAGGAAAACAACATTCAGTGTAAATTGTAAATAAAGTTTTCCATTGAACATTCACATTCATTTTTCCACTTCATAAAAGTAAACATATAGTGTACATTGTAAATAAATTTTTATTAATATGGAAGTGCTTCTTTTAAAAAAAAAAAATGGTTTGTAAATCTTGAAAAAAAAATTAAAAGTTAAACGTCTAGAACCCTTCACTGTGAGACCCTAGCAATAACCCTAGATTGTCAACATAATCACAAAGTTTATTCAAATGTGCCAGTTTTATTAGATGTTTGATTCAACTATTTCTTTGCATCTTAGTATCATTTGAAAAAAATTTTGTTTGTTGAATTTAAAGCAAATCTACCTAAAGGCTACATAACTGAATTTTGTTATTTGCCTAAAGAGGACCTTAGGACAAAACACCGCAAAATACGTCAATTCAACACAACGTTTAGGAACAAGTATGTAAAATTATGTACTACCCCTGAAGCTGCAAAAGTAAAACATAGGTTAAAATAAGCTATTTTATAATTATCTGGAATGTAAAGGTAATTTTTTTTTCTTACTTTATTGTTAAAGTGTGTAAATCTCTCCAGTATAACACTAAATATATGTTTAATTTCTAAAAAAAATTTAGAAAGGTTTTTTAATTTTATTCAAACTATTAGGTTGTTTATTAACGGCAAAAATTGCATGTATAAATGTTTTTAGTGTTTACAATGTAAATCAATATGTACTGTCACATTCATGGAGTAGTGAGAAATAATATTGGTATAAGACTATGTTTCTGGCAATGGAGGAATGATATATATATATATTCTGAAAATAGAGAGAGCAAACTTTAAAAACATTCCTATTATTGAAAGTAAAAAATGCATTTGGTTGAAGTTCAAAACATATTTTCTTAGAGCCTTAAAAGTTGAGAGCTTAGCATTTCCTTCTAGTCTTCTTTTCAACAGAAAATACTTTAAAATCTTGTGTCAGCCTATTTCTTCACACTGATAAAAAATAAACATCAATCTCAGAACCAATGCACTACTTTAATAAATTCATAAGTTTGATAATGTCACAGCAACATTGCAAACATCTAGATTCACTTCTGAATATTATGTTGAAAAGATGTATTCTCACCTGTTTCTGCTACATATTCTTCAAGTGAAGGAGTGCTCGGAAACATTACAGGAGTAGGACCATAGGCTTCTGGTGATGGTGGAATGATGTACATTCTGAAAGTAGGCAGCAAAACATTCCAATCAGGGATCCCATTTAAAATTGTATTGTCTTAAATTCACTTTATATTTACTGATAACATTAAAGTTTTTAAACCATTGTTAAGTGGTAATATTTTTTTGGCATTTATACAACTTGTTACCCGATTCATAAAACGTGGTAAAATTATTTAAAAATTAAAACAAATAATTAATAAGAAAACTAGAAAAAAATTGCTTTGAAAGAAAGCAACAATACATAAAGTATTATTCACACTGTAAACATTAAATAAACTTGGGGCCATCAAATGTGATCATCATAGATGAAAAAGTTGTTGTTGTACCATGGGGTAAATTCACTTTATCACACTAAACAGCCCATAAATATAATTTTAGGCAGTATCAAAAGGGTTAAACTGGTTGGCTATTATGTATTGTTTTTGAACATTCTTAAAACTGATTTTCAAAGTTAATAAGTAAAAATCATTTTCATGATATACAAGAACATTTTGAGTAAATCTAAACATAACTTGAAAACTAGAAGTGCACAATAATTTGCAATATGATTTTTTGAATCAGCATCATCAATATATTCAGAAACAGCTGCATATTTTTCTAGTAGGAAAAACATTTATTTTGTTGCCCAAAGTAATTGTAAAAGTACTTAAGAAAATAAATCAACATAAAAGAAAATAGAAAAATTAATACCACAGAATAATCCAGTGGTTGAAAATGCTAATACAGTTGCAAAAAACCTTTCCTTTTTTGCTTTTTGTGGGTTGTATGACATGCAGTGTACTAATCAATTAAACCTTCTGCAACAAGTTTGGTACAGAATACTCAAGTTTGTCCACACATTTGCACATGTTAAATATCTGCACTATAACTTTTGATACAGCATGTGTATCTTTGCAAAATTTGGTAAACCTTTAGTAAATATTACAAGTATTTTGTAAATAAAAAATTAAATTTCTAATGAAGTATTCATACTAAGGATTTGTTTGTGAAAATAACGAGGCACTTTTGTTGAGTCTGAGTGCAAAGTGATTTCATGTTATAATTAAAATATTCTTCATTCAAAAATCTCAAATATTACTTACATAATCTCAAAAACCTCCTAAATAGATTTCAAACACTTGTTTTCAGTAAGACTATATCTTATGCTAATTTGTATAGTCTAACTATATGGGTTCTGTCACTTAACCAACCTCATAACCATCATAAAAAATTAGGAAATACAAATTATGCTTTTCTCATGCTACACTGACTACATATTATAACACAGATAAAAATGTTTAGTACAAGTAGCTTAAATTTCACAATGCTACTTATATATATATAGTTCTTTTGTTTTATTATTATATTGACTTTCCAGTCACACCTTGCTAATATTACATAACTTGAATTGATGCACTGTACATGCACTCATGTTACGTATTCAATAATATTGTAGCCTTTTTACATATTAAAATGGCTGAGAAAGCCACCTGAGGAACAGTCTAAGCTGTCAATTGGTTATTTACATGTTATATATTGAAGTAGGTGTATATAAGAGATCATTTTCAAAAGTAGAAAGAGCTACAGTGTTTGATTCAGTTCATGAGCCATATCTTAGAAAGATAACTTCTAATTTTATGTTCTAGCTTGTTAATATTAGTAATCTGAGTTCCTAATTTGTACAAAACTATGAACTCGGTATTTTGAAATCACAAAGCTTATAACATCAACTTACTCAAAAGTACATATATATTTGTAAATAGAAATAGTAACTAAACTAAAATAAAGCATGTTACTGAATAACTTACAACTACTTGAACTGGCAGAAAGAAAACACTCGTAACACAAAGTAGCTATGTTGCCTCGATGCTCATCACTCCAACTGTAAGTTCAATTTCCAAACCAATTTAACAAAATTAAAATACATTATACTAATTGTTTTAAGGGAAACTTTGAACTAACTCTTTTTGTTTGCTTTTCTTTAAAACAGCATTTGATAATCAAGATCATACCCTTCATCATCGACACTTTCTGTGACAAGCGAGGCATCTTTGGAGAGCTGAAGAATACAAGCAGGGTCCTGAGGTGAATCCCAACCATATTCTGTATAAAATAATTGTGAAGGACAGTATTCAATACATATAAAAACTAAGAACACAATACAGTTTCACAATACCTTACCTTGTGGGAGAACATGCATAATTAGCACAATAAACTGATAAATTTGTAATAACCTGCTGTTCATTTCTCTTCATCATTGAAAAAGCAAAATTGTTGTTTAAGACAGAAATTTTATTACTCATGACCTATGTAACAACCAATAACAAATACAATAATTTATTATGAAAAAATGTTAATTTTTCTTTTAATATTTCTAATCACAGGCAGATCTAACCTTTTACTGAAGATGTATAATTTTAAGAAATTAGGCACTCTCAGAGGCAATGGTCAGTCAGAACACCATTCTCCAATAGTGGTAGCAAGTGGTTTTAAATAGGAAGTAATTAATGTTATCAATAGCACACCTGCAGAATTTTATCTTAATCACTTTTAAGTTGAAGTAGATCAAATGTCAAGAATCATAAAACTTGTACATGAAAGTCATACATAGTCAACCTAAAACTGTGTTATTTTCTGCTGCAATGCCATAATTGAAAGGTAGAAATTTCTGAAATATCCCCATTCAGAATTCCATCATTCAACTCCATTACAATAATTACAGTGCAAGTGCATTGTGAACTGAATTTCATTAATGGTTATCCTGTATTTGTGATAGACTGCTAGTGCTGGCCATTAAAGCAAGTTGGTACATTACAGTGAATTGATCAAACAAACAAAAATCACGATAAAAGACTCGTGTAATTTCAAATGCTTGATTTGAACTTTAGTACTTCACAAATCAGAAAGTCATTTGAACAATAAGAGAAGAACCAAGAGGGAGTTGCTGTCTAAATCCTTCCTTGAAAAATAAAGTAAAAATCACTAATTATAGGAGATGACTTTGTGTTACTGAATTACTGACAAAAATTTGATTTGTGCTCAAAATAACAAGATACCAAAATATAGCAAAAATAACAGAGAATACCATTAAGTTCAGAGCCAAGGGTAATCCTGTCTCCTACATAAGTTACCAAAATGGAGAAAGCATATTAAGGATTTGATGTTATTGCTTAAGAACGGAAACTAGCTTTTAATGAAACTAGACTCCATTGCATCTTGTGCTATTACATTTAAGTTCAAATTTGCTCTAACCAATTTTACAGGGTCATCCTTGCCACTAATGCTATGCAATAATAAAATTTATCCACTCTTTTACAAATCAGAATTTGATAATTTGTTAAAAATACTTTTGCAAACTGACCAGTTTCCACTGCTAAAAGCCAAATAAATAATTCATATGTAAATACTTCTTAGTAAGTGACCTTAAAACTTCCAAAAAGTACAAAAATAAATTAGAATCATAAAAATAAACCATCATAGCACAGGTCAAAAAACAAAAATCAAGGGAATTGGAGATAAAAACCTGATAAAAAACAAAACAGAGAGAGAGAGAATGTGAAATGGATTTTCTTATATCCTGGTCTTCAGTGCTATATTGAATTTACAACAATGTATTTTACTAAGAAATTTGTATTTATGATGTCACTAAAATATTTTACACATTTAGTAAGTAAGAAAATGTAAAATATTTTATCTCGTGCATGAAATGCTAATTCATTTAAAATGTAATAAAATTGCAAATAAACTTACTTTAAAATACTGAAAACCAAAACGTTTATAATCAAACTTTTAACATGATTCTAACTATTTCTTGGCTACAGTTAAACATCTATGTTTCTGAATATCTGCTCAAGAACGTTTACACTTAGACAAACTATCAATAACCTGAAATTAACAATTTTGTATTCATATGAATTATCAATAAAGGTTTAGCAACAGTGAAACAATAAGTATCTTGAAGCTGTAATAAGATCGTATTGATACTTCATCTGATAAGTACCTTCAGGAAATTTGGTGAGCTTTCAGTAAGCATTACAAATCTTTTGTACAAACAAAATCAGAATTTCTAATAAAGTATTTTTGCTAAAATTTAATATTTTAATATATAGACTCAAAGTAATCACTACTCTGATTTCCATGTCAAGATGAAAAATCAGTTTATTTCAAAATTAACAAATTTCTTGTGTTATCTCTAAAACCTCTGAAATAAACTCCCAACTTTTTTAAAAAAAGAAATCACTCTTTATCTGGTATGATCACTGCTAATTTTATGTGAAGTTGGTCAGCTAGCCTCGTAATCATCTTTAAAAAATATAAAATAAAACAGTTATCCTTTATTTTCTATAATTACTTCAAACTGTAGCAGGAAACATTTGCTTACACTAAACTTAAAGCTCTCTCATTATACCCATTTCTAACAAAATTTTATTGCCTTTTGAAAAGTACAACAAAGAATGAAGTACTTAAATAAGTTTGATTTGTTTTTAAATTTCATGCAAAGCTACACGAGGACTATCCTCACTAGCCATCCCTAATTTAGCTGCTTGTCATCACCACCCACCATCAACTATTGGGCTACTCTTTTACCAACGAATAGTGGAATAGACCATCACATTATAACACTCCTACAGATGAAAGGACAAGCAAGTTTGGTGCAACCAGGATTCAGACCCACAACCCTCAGAATGAGTCAAACGCCTTAACCTACCTGTCCATACTGTGCCACTTAAATAAGAAAATGTGAGTAATATAGATAATAAATTACAGACTGTCAAACTTTGTTAGTAAAAACTTCTGTATCTAGATACAATATCATATAGTATTAGCCCTAGATACGAAGTAACATTCCAAATAATGCATACCTTCTGTCTCTTCGGCACCAAAAATGCTTTTTTGGGAAGAATATTCTGACTTTAGGATGACTCCTGGTTGTACATTTTCTATTTTGTCTGGATATACATCTTGATTTTTGCTAGTGGTGAGACTAATTTCTTCCAATGATCTATATAACACAGAAAATGTTTTTAAAAAATGCAATAACAGCTTAGTTGCTAAACTGCAACCTAAAAGTCAACAATTTTGATTTTTCCTTAAGCGTAAAATAAAATTTTCAAAATTGATTTTCCGACTGGGCCTATTAAACTGGTATAATAGATATTCAAACACAAATTAATATGCACCTAACCTTACAGCCACAAGTTTAAAAGTTATTTGGTTGTGAAATCCAATTGTTTCATAATTCACAGTTATTCATATTAGGCCATGGCCTATCTACAAAATTTAATAGTACCATGCCAATTATAAAATATAACTGAGTTGTAATTTAAAAGACCAAATATTGAAATTAAGTCTATTTATAGTAAAAACAGCAGAATGGGTGGAACTGTTTAAAGAACATTGTTAACTACACAGATTTCAGCTGACTAAGGTATGAGACTGGATACAGCTGTAACAGTTTGGTGACTCAATGCAGATGTAAACAACTGCAGAAGTTGAATAATCTAAGTGGAGTTCAAGTAAAAGGATACTTTTCAAATAATCCTGGTAGTGCTATAATTATTCTGTTACCAATTGAAACAATGTAGAGAGGGTGTTAGCCAAGGGTTTACAGACTGCTCTTCTTCCTAAAATGTTTTAAGAGAACAATACTGATATGGCTTTACATTTTGAGTACTGCAACTGGCATATCGTAGTATTTGGTTTAGATACCTGAACAAATTCAGTCACACATTTCAGAGATAGCACTTTCTTCATGTAAAGGAAAGAATTATAGTAAAAATGTTGTAATTTATCTAATTGAGAACAAACCTTCTGTTGAATTAAAAAATAATGAAAACATTATCACTACTACACATAATAAAGATAATGAAAATGTAATTTTAAACAAAATAGTTTATACCAAATGGGTAGACAGTATGCTGAATGATAAAAAAATATATTTGAAAACTTGAATTAAAATCGTGACACAAATAAGAAATCAAAATCACATATGAAGATATCAGACCCGCTGGCTCAAATCCACACATGTATGGTAACCCAAAGGCTCATTGTGATGGATGCCTAGTTAGGCCAATTATATCTAGTATTGGAGCATTTCAAAAATCTTAAGCTAAGTTCATAATCAACTTCTTGTATGATATTACAAAGCACACATACTACTACTGATAGCTTTTGAATTTGAACAACACATCAGACAGTTAAATTCCCATGGTAATTATTGCATGTTAAATCTCCGATATTGAATCTTTCACTTTCTAATATACCATTAGATGGGACTATGGATGTTTGCTTTGAGTTGGTAATTAAAGGATAAAATAAATAATTCTCAAACATTTAAAACTTAAGTACAACTTTGAACAAAATTAAATTTGAGAAATACCAAAAAACACTGTAGAAAAATTAATACTTGTAAGATTTTGGTATTAATGGGAAGTTTTGGACTTTCTTTATTTCACACAATTAAAGAATATATGGTATGAACTTTGTCAAATTGAAGAAATGAAAACTGTCACGTTTATTCAGATAGAAGCCAAGTCTAGACATGAGGAAAGTAGCAAGTATACACGTGTGGGAAGCTGAAACTGGGTTTATTATAAACCTTACAACACACCACCAACATTTATTCCATATATTGCTAATGGGATATGTACCATAGTTTGAGAATCAACAATCTAGATAATGTAGACAGACTAAAAATAGTATTTGAAACATTATTTGTGTTTTTATTTTCTATTTAATGGATCTATTTATAAATACCTTGATGGTGTACCCACGAGGTTTTAGTGGTAAATGAATTTTTGTTATCATGAGAAACAACAGTTAGAAAAATGTCAAGATCTATACAAACAAGACATGTAGATGACAATTGCAGAATATGAACCATTCTAAGCAGATTTTAAAGTTATTAAACAGTCAAACTAACAGTTTTTTCACTACAGAACATCAAAATCAAAATAGGCTAGCATTTCTTGATACTTGGATTTTAAGCCATAACTGGTTACTGATGTGTTTACTAAGCTGACACTTACATGGTTTTATTCACATTTTGAGATTTCTATCCAACTGGTTTTAAACAAAAACTTGTAAAAATATTACTAAATAGAGACTATAAAATCTATGACCTTACCCTAAGTTATATTGGAGAAGTAAATAACATTAAAAAGTGTTTAATTAAAACCTTTCACCCATCCAGTTGTTAAAAACAATAATGAATTTGAAATACTAAAGGCGAGATGTATCCTTTGTTACGAGAGTATAAAGCACCCACCCAAAAAAATTACCATAGTAATTTTACTATAAATGGACCTTTTATCATTTGAAGTGTAGAGAGATATTTAAAACTATTAAGTTACTTAAACACTGAATTGACAGACTGCAAAAACTTGAAAGTGATTTATGAATAAAAGTGCCAGAAGAGTAACTTGAAATATAAATGAGATACCATGAGGATATTACAATATTACAATTCGTATAACATAACACGGTAACTTGCAAGCCACATCAATTTGCAACCTATGGAACACTGAAATCTCAATATGAAACCATTTTAATATATTTATGCAAGGTCACCATAAAAGAGAATTACAAATTATGAAGAATTTGGCCATACTGAGTAGAAAATCAGCCTTGAATTTGAAAGCCAATATTTTATCATAATTAAGATTTTACCTGCTATTTCAACTTTAAATAGGTCTAAGATAAATATTTGGTCCTTTAAATACCAGCCTAATCACATTTTACAGTTAGCATAACACTATTAAACACAATATGCAGGCTTTATCAAACAACTCAATTTCAAAATTAAAAGAAATAACTTAAAATAGATTGCAACTGTAATTTACTGTAAAAAGCCTACAAGTTTAAGATACAGCATTAGGTATGGAACATTTTGTAATTTTGCATAAATACCCCAATGATTTATCAGTGCTTCATTTGTGAGCAGCAGCAGTATTATGTTAGATCCAGCTATACTCTTTACTGTAGAATACTGATTCTTTCTGACAGGTAATTTGTTACTTGGTCAAGGAGTATTAAGTTACCAGAACCAATTTTTAACATTCATTTTCCTGTACAGCATAACTGTGTTTAAGGTCTGATGTTACTGTCGCTATTCAATGATACATCATTAGGTTGTTAGAATTTTTAAAAAAATCAAGAAAGAGCTGTGGATATTTCTTATGAAATTCCACCAAGTTGGATTTTCAGCAAGCTCAAAGCTACATTTTACAATGAACAAACAAGCAACTAGATTTAGACTGAATCAAACTGTATCAAATAAATGTTAAAATCTCAAATTAAAATATTTACTTCTGTATTCCACTTCTGAAGTTACTTAAGATTAATATTAAATAATGAACTATAGAAAATATACAGTAATTTACAAATATGGGAAAAAATACTTGAGTTATAGCACCATTGTGACAGCTTTGTGAGGCCCATATTTACTCGTATAAATATACTCATGGCAACAATATTAGGAGCACATTTTTACGGAAAGACAAAAATCATGGATCCTAAATCATAATCTAAATAGCCACTAGACCATCCTCAGCCTTTGAGAATTCTGAACAGATGAATGTCTTGTGACTACAGTTTTTCAGACCTTGATAGCTTGAAACTAAATTTACTTGTAAAATGTATAGCAAGAACCTTCACCACAAAAAAATACAATTGCAGTGTTTATTTTTATGCTCTAGTAACTTTAATACACACAAAAATTTAATTTTAATGCCACAATACAGAAAAACCTTTGTACTCAGACTTTCCTATTATAGACCAAATTATTTATAGCATCAGTAAAATATATTTCATGAAGCAACAAAAATGATACATTTGCAATAAATATTGCAAATTCTCCCTTTATCAAGAAAAGCACTAATATTAGCTTCATGATTTAAATGCATTTGAAAAAGTTTTTTTAGACAAACTACTTTGATAAGCTTCTTTCAATAGTATATCATTTACCTTTCTTTATCAGACACAAGCAGATTTAATATCAGTTGGTCTTCAATGTAAAAAGTTTAAATTAGAGGTTTCATGAAACATCATCACAATCTACTTAACAAAACTTAACATTAATTTTAATAAATTCTCTGTTTCTTAGTTTTGGTATAGATTAACATGTTTCAATAAGTTTTTACATAAAACAGTAGGACCTTAACAAACTAATTACATTGCATTACTTCTCAGAGCACAAAATAAACTTTTTTAAAGTTCCACCTGGACCCAATCATCAAACTTTTTAGATGCTGAAATTTAACTGAATGAAAGTTGTAACTGTCCATTCTTTCAACTCCTCAAGTGCAAAAGCTCAACATTATCACAACAATGATACCAAGCACATGGCATTGTATAGTTTAAATCCATAACTTTCAAGTCTTGACTGATGTTACTAAGATTTGTATCTAATCATATCTGATACCTGTTTCACTACAGTGTATGTATAAAAGTGGATGAAGCACAAAGCAAGTAATAATAATAATTTTAATAAATAAGTATGTAGATATAAAGTTGAGAGTGACATATTACTTACAGTAATGAGCAATAGGATATTACCGATATTTCAATATATGACTTTAATAATTAGCACTATCTCAAGTTGGCTATTTAACATGACAAATGTCTATAACTTCCATAAACTATCTGTACATGCCCCACTCAGAATTCAAATCTTGTTCATACAATGATTTGTTTAGCAATATGGTTGAAGGCTTCATATGACCTAAAAGTTAATACAGGCCACAAAATCATAAACTTATGGTACTAAGATATATTGGTTTACAATCACCAGCCAGAGTTAATAATGTTGTTTTAACTAGTATAATGCAATCTCCACCAAATTTTACAAGCCAGCTGGGAACATCTTTTTAAATTTTTATATGCCTGATGGGATTTTTAGAATATTTTGGGATAGAATAGATTCATTTAGCAGCCTGCTTATTGTAACATTGCAAAGTTTCTAAAACCTTGTCAAATTAGGATTGTCAATATAATATACAGTAGAGCATTTTTCATGATGTATTTATATCATTTATTAAGATTTAATCAATCAACAATAGTTTAGTTGCTTGTTTATATATAACAATTTGATAGCCCCACATGTATAACTACGTTTAACATACATCTAGCACATAAACAAAAAAATATAATTCAACTGTCTTCTTAAACTTATTTTATTCCATTGATTTTTTACAAAATGTTGCAAATAAACTAATTTTATGTCAATTCTTCAAAAAATTGAAAAAATATTATCAATTACAGGATTCTGTAAACATTTACAGGTGTTCTAAAAAAAAGACTAAAATATATCTCTATTCAACATAATCAACATTTTTATATTTTACTGTACTTTCTTATCCTGTCTTCAGTCACATTTCTACAGGTATTTGGTATTTACAATCCAAAGAGAACCTAATATAATATATGGGGTAAATTCACAGGTATGATACCCCAAGACTAAGGCATGCCATCTCTAACTTAAACTGTTCCCCATAGGGATCATACCTGTATACAGTATTAACTACTGGTAACTCACACATAGGCTTCTGGCAGAAACCATTAGTATAACAATGTTTTGCAGGTCCTTATTTCATAAGTACCACACATAATACTGTAGTTTAAGTGACTATGAAATAAATCTTTACTTAGTATCATATGGCAATATCTTTGGCTTATATTCATGAGTAACAATATATACAAGTCCATGTTTGCATTTCTAGCAGTAATTTTTCCTGAAAAAATACTATACTGGTATAAATACAGCAGTTGGTTTGGACCCAATGTCATTTTTATTAGTTTTTAATTAGATATTAGTCTAAATTTCACATAAAGAAACAGCAATGAGAAATAAATAAATAAATGTATTTCTTGTTGTGCCATATACAAGTGGTAACAGTACAAAATGCCAATTTGAACTTATTTTATTTAAATACATCTTATTAAATTTTATATTTGGTTCTTGAAACATTTTAAGCACTTTTTAAACTAAAACTTCAATGCAAATTAAGACAGATGTTAAACGTTTCTTGAGATAACAGACAGGATAAGGTGGATGACAATCAATGGTGAGAAACTTCTAAACTTCTAAAGGAAAAAAAAAGGACTGTATGAAGTTAAGAGAGTCAAACTTCATTACACAATATGTTCACTCAAATAAATGTTTAAATGTGCTTGTCTTCTAAATGTTCAACTAATAATAAAATATTTACTCACTTTTCTACAGGAGTATCTTTTTGTTGAGCAAATTTCTCATCCAAAGGTGAAACCTTTTCTACTTGTTGATGTGATTCTTCTGTTATAGAAGTTTCTGCACGTATATTCATATATTCACCTGAAAATTTGCATTTTCTAATTTTGTAAACAATCGTTTATTAAAATGTTTGATCAAATGCAAAAAATACTTTTGCATGTTTTTTAGATAATTCTACAAGAACATAAAAGTAAAGGACCACATATTCAACAAAGAATCTCAAACCCACGTCAAAATAACTGTTAAACTGTCACTGGAATTAAAATTTTAAACCAAAACAATTTTGATATTATTTCAATTGAAATGCAATAAGCTTAACTACATCAATTTGCTCTCAATTTTATATAAACACTGAATTAACTCTAAAATAACTGTTGTGTTTGTGCAACTTTGAATATATTGTTCATGCATTTGCTGAAAATAAATAATAGCAGTTCTTTATATATGAGTACATTTTATTACAAGTCACATTATTTGTAATCTCCATCCTATGGTAATAGAGCTACAAACAGTTTACACCCTTTTAATTTCTTAGGTGAAAATAATGCAAAATTATAAGACCTTAAAACACCTCACAGGAAAGTTATTGACCAAATCTGAACTTACTATAGAAGAGATGTATAACAATGTTGCATATAGCTTTTATAATTTGATCTTGCTTCTGTTTTATTTTTTTTAAATTTTGAAACAGTTATTGTTTTGAATAAAGTTTAATATACATATAACATGATTTGACAAAAAAAGGGAAGGATTGAAGGAAAACCTTTCTACATAAACCAAAACAAGTTTGCACCAAGATTCATAAAAATAACAGATCTAAGACAAGAGGAATATAATGTGATTGAGGAAATGAAAACTTATCACTTAGTAAGTAAAATAGAATGTTGTAATTTTGCACATTCTAGAAAAAAAAAAGTTGAAAATGGTACTCTCATCACATTATACCCAAATTACGATTTAATTAATGGATAGCTGGAGCAAGCTCTAAGTATCACAAAAATACAAATAATCTGATTGAATGGATATTTATGTTTATGATGTTAGAGTTATCAAGTAATTATTCTCCCTTTTATTGCTTATTTAGCAAAGTCTCAAGGTAGAGAAGAGTAAATACCATATACAATACACATGGATAATGAAAACATTTAGTTAAGAATTTAATATTTTTTATTCTTATTAACAACTTGCAGTGAAACATTTCAGTCAGACTTAGTAAACTTTTTAACAAAGATTTTTCTTGTACAACACACTTGTACATTTTACTAAAATCTTGCCACATGTCGTGCAGATATGTCAAATTTAGAATTATAATCAACATTCCTTCTCCAATACAGGACTAGTCCAACGGATGTCATGCTGATTCATTCCAATGAAGGACAAATAACTCATGATGTGCAGACAAGAAAACCAATCTCATATTCTGGGAGTTTGTATATTTAGAACACCAAATCGCATATTCTTCAATAGGATTTGTAATTTCTTGCTTAACAGGTCATAACTTCAGGGTCAACAGTGACAATATGAAGAGGGATAGTAATAGCTTAGAAAAAGACTGGTAGACCTAAAGTTATAAGAAAATAATAACCTTAGAATGAAAGTTGAGACTATGTAACTTCGTAATTGCTACTGTTTTCCATATTGATGTCCCAAGTTATTAAACAGTTTGTACACCAGCCTGATTACAGGTCCATGATATTTTTTATTAGCTACAGATCCTTAAAAAAGTTACCACAGTATTCTCCTATTCATTTTACATACAAAATGAGTGCTTTACTCAATTACTTGCTCTGTTCTTTACACTTAGCCCTGTAACATGAAACAGATATAAAATTACTCAATGTATGGGACACACTAGTAATGACAGGTGAGGAAAGTAGTCAGTTATTTCAGGACCAGAAAAATTTTATTTTATTACTAGGAATACGCAGTCAACTTCTACTCTGTAGTTGATGCCAAAGGTAATTATATATATGTTTTTTTGTTTTTTTTTAATAAACACAAAGCTACACAAAGGACTATCTGGGCTCTGTCTACCACAAATATCAAAACCTGGATTTTAGCATTGTAAGTCTGCAGACAAACTGCTGTGCCACTAGGGGGTATATTTATAGAAAGATGGCCATTAAAATAATTGAATATAAAAGTAACAGAATAAATGGAACAGAAATCATATAAGCCATAGGCAGATGAAACCAATAAAACAAAAAATAAAAAGTTAGTTGGGCTTAATGTTCCAATTTCAAAATCAAAATTAATGCTAAAAATTAAATCAAACAATCAGTTCAAACGTTTTGAGATTACTCGAGTTTCCTTGAAATAACTGTAGTAAGCTAAAATTATAACTTTACATCAGCTCACTGTGAGACCGATTTCTACCCTGCTTGTTTCACCTCCTAAAATCTTTTCATGTTGTAGGTATTCATAAGATTTGAGAAAAAGAATAAAAACTGGCATCTGTGTGACAATGAAAGTATCATAAAAACATAAACACAAACCAAAATTTTAGTGCTCATATTACAGTTTTAGAGGATTTCATCTCCATGGTAAATGCAGGTGTAATAAAACATCTTTATAGCTTCACAGTCAAAGAACATTTCAATTAATATTATAACATCAAAAACAATGATTGAAAATTACCAGTTTTTGACTGGTCAGCATCGACGGTTGATGTTTCACCTTCCACTGGCATTGTGGAAACTCCAAGACTATTCAATCAAAAAAAAGTCATTGCATAATTATATGTACTGTCAAAAATAATTTAATAATTTCAACTGTGTAAATTGGTTTATTTGCATTTCTATCATTTTTCATGTTAATGTTTTTTTTATGGATTTCAACTGTAAATCCAATTTTTTTCATCATAAATAAACATATGATAAAGAATCTTTGAAAAATTATGAACAGGCTGGATTAAGTAGAAAAATTTTCAGCATGAAAAATTTTTTTTTTGTTTCTAATTCACTCCAGTTTCTCTGAAAAATGTTTCTGAATATTGGACCTGTATATATTTAATTCACTTACAACTGTCTTCAATTCAAATACTAATTATACTCCAATAAAAGCAAATACCTGTTAGTACTGCTGCTGCTACTTCCTGGTGGGTCCTGTTCATGACTTCCACCACTGTCTTCTTCCTCCTCATCTTTTTTTTTACTGTCTCTATGATCCCCACCATTATTTCCATTTCCACCACTTCCTGAAGCATTTCCTTCTGACCCTTGCTTTTCATTATTAACATTTTCTTCTGTATTATTGTTATGGATTTTTTCATTGGTTTGACTCTCTGTAGCACAATTACCAGTGTCAGCCGAACTTCCTATTTTTAATAGTTGAAAACCAAATTATTATAGCATTCATAAGGATTTGTATTTAAAACTCTCATCTTTGATAATAAATACGTATTTTCTACACGGTGTTTTGAGAAACCTTTACCTCAAACAGCAATATAGCTTATATAATTAAATGAAGCAGATAAATTTCTGGATTTTTTTTTCTTTTCAATTAGCTGCTAACTTCACTAGTTTCAGTGATCCCTCGACTGTAGTATTCCAATAAAGTATTCCAAAGAATAAAAGCCACTACTGATGTAAGACTAATAAGCTTATAATTATCCAGACAATGTTTATTGCCTCTCCCTTGAAACTTAAGTCTTGCATGATATGCCATGCTGTGTTAAGGTACCATGACTGGAGACGTCCTGATAGGGCTTGTTTTTGGATATGTCCACTCTCTTGGGATAGCTGTAGAAGCAACTGAGGATAAAGGAGCTTGACTGTTACATTAAGGCCTATGTGAACCATGATGAAATGGGGATGGGAGCTTTGAACCACACAGCAGAGAAGGAGTATTTAATAGTTACATAAGGTTGTTTCACTTGTTAATCATAATTACAGTAAATGTGTACTCAAAATGTTGCAACATAAGTATCTGAAACATATGATTCAAAGGTGTATTAATACTCAACAGTAAGGATATACACATCTTCTGATTATTGCCACTTTCAATTATTCAAATAATCTAAGTAATCAAAATATTACCATTGTGGTTTATTATTATTTTCAATAAATTCAAGATTGTTCAACTTAATCAGTGTTATAAAAATAATCAAAATTAGTTTCCAATTATTGCAACATTCAATAATTCCACATGTTAAAGTCCCACATGAATAATTAATCAATTAGTGAAATATAACTGATTAATAATTCCAATGATTAATTAGCAAATTCAACTAATCATCCAGTTCTAATAAGTACATAAAACATTTACCTTTGGCTGACAGTTCTCCATGACCTGAGGCTTTTATTAGGACTTTATCCTCTTTCATTTTCTGATCTCCAAACATATTAGTTTTTATTCTTAGCAGTATATACACCTTCACTGTAGAAAATAGTAGTAATACAACATTCTTACTCACATCACTCTTTGACTTACCTGATAAAAAAAAAATATTTATATTTTATATCAGATTTATATCAGAAAAGTTTATATCAGATTTAACCTTCACGATGAATGATTAAAATGAGCATAAATACAAACAGGATAGATAACTGTGTTTTCTTCATTGGAGTTTCTCAAAAAGCTTAATCACTATGAAACTCTAAAGAACATTTCATTACATAAAATCTTATCTAATATCACACAGGCCAGTCCATATTTTCACCAGTTTTCCTTTTTAAAATTCATAGTTATGTCAAATGCCTTATTGTGACATAACAGGACCACAAAGGGCCTTTTCTGTCCATCCTACCTACTAGATTAAATTTACATACTAGAAATAAACTCAAAGCTAGCCCTTATTCAACATATATCAAGCTTCCCCTCAAACTTTAAATGAAGTACATCCCACATCTGAAGACTGTCTTAACTGTTCATGATCCCCAGCTTTCCAAAATATAGCTACAACCCCCTAGTCTTACCATTTTATTAAATATAAAGATGGTGCATTAGCACTATTGGTTCCCTTAACAATTTTAAATATCTCAATCAAATCCCCGATAATACTTCTTATTTCAAGAAGAAAATTCTGAAATCTTAATCTTTTCTTGTATGATAATTTTTCCATCCCAAGTGTCATCCTAGCAACCTATCTCTGAGGCTTTTTTTGATAATTCATTGTTCTTCCTATGAAAACTAGATCCAAACTAAACAAAATACCAAAAATGTGACATAACCAACAACCTACATAATGACATTATAACCTCTTCAGACTTGAATTCAGTATTTCTGAAGATACAACCTAAAATCCTATTTGCCCTGCCACTGGAACAGCACATTGGTTGGATAATTTAAAAGACAAATAAATCAGAATACCAAAATATTTCTCTTGCATGAAATTGTTAAGATTATTTGGATAAAAAGTATACTAATAAAATTAAAAGTAACATGTCATTTATTTGCCCAACTAACCAAATGATCTAAATCCTTTAATTACTGGGAAATTTTTTTTATCATCTGTCTTGAAGTGAGAAGTAACGATTATAATTTTCTGGCACCTGCAAACTATAAACAACTAAGAAAAAATAGCAACAAGTGGTTCACAATCTTTAAGATTCTTCCAATACCTTTGGTAAATATTAGTTTTATTGCCCTTTAAATTAATAAATATTTTCTTAACAAGCTCAAAATTGATGTGACCATCTTGTTCAATCCAGTTTCCATCTATCAACTGTTCAATATAAGAAACTGCTTAAATACTCATTAGTAAAAATTGAAGAAAAGGTAAAACAACCTAGCCATCCTATAATCCTCACATTAGCTTTCCTATATTTTCCTTCAAACACTATTCCTATCCTAACACTTTGGTTGCCCTTAACAAATTTATAAAAATCCTTATAACTATTAGTGATGACAAGAAAATCTACTTGTAGAGAAATATATATGTAAAAACAGCTGGTTTGTAAGAAGGTTGAAACGATGTTCACTCCTGCACAGAAAAAATTTCTCAACCCCTCAATTTCTCAAGTTATAATCCTTATAACTAGTTTTTACTTTTTTATTCAGCCTTTTTTTTAAATATACATTAATTTCTTCGTTTCCTGTTTGACCAACTATCTTAATCATCTACAATCCCCCAAGTCTCCCATTATTGAAGTCAAACTTTTTATATTTAAAATAATTTTCTTTAATTTTATTCATTATACTCTGTGAGCCAACCTGATTTGTTTATTTTCATCTGCCCTTTTTCTGTTTATAAGAAACATACCTATCTTGAATATTTCAAAATATAATTTAAAACATTTTCAACTTTTGATCAGTATCTCTCAACTAATTCTGTTGCCTAGCTTACAGGAGATAATTCTTGTCTCATCTCCTCAAAATTTTTTTTTAAATTCATAAACATCAAAATATCTTTATTCTTTAAATCCAACTTATTACATGGTTACTTGCAATTAGATGTTTCTCAGTATTTATCCTAACAATAATTTCCATAACCAAGTATTGAAATATTTAAAAGGGGGAATTATATATATTATCAACTCACCACACATCAGAGGAGTTGATTTTGAAATGTTCTGAAAATACAACCATACTGGTAATGAACAGTAGCTAAAGATTCCATTAGGTAATAATAATATTTTTTATAAGATTTTATATTATTAATTTAAATGACAAGTTACGAGTAACTGTTAGCACGAGTAAAATTCTGCCCATACTCAGTATCATAATATATTTCATATGCTTATAATCTAACCTCACACCAGCAAAAATCCAAACAATTACAACTCACACAATCTAAATAGTCATCAGTCTTGAAACAAACCAATAAATGATCAAATGTATTAATTCTTTTTAATATCAAAATCATGGAATATTATTTTGCAGTTTCAATGTCCATCATTATTAAACCAGTTGGGTTGTCTCATCTGGTTGTGAGACTTGTAATAATTGGTCAGAAACAACACTTCCAAATAATGGCTTAAGTGATCCATGTACTATGATTGATACTCAACCTATTATTAACATGTATAATCTTTCTTTTTGTCATTTATAAGAATTGTAAGTAAAAAACAAATTTACAATCAGTAAATTTTAAATTTAATTTCCTTTTTAACACACATTTCTTTCAATCCATCAAAACGTTTGTTTTTGTTTTTTATTGCACTATATCATAAACTACATGAGAAAAATCCTTTGCTGTATGCACATATAAGCACTAGTATATTCATAGAATTTTAATTCTGAATCCAAATTATCAAACTTTTAACTTAAAATAATGTCAGTTTTTAAAATAAATTGTATACACTTTGACAAGTTATGCTCAAATTTATTGACAGAGCACAGATCTGTGTATGATTTATTTTTCTACAGCTGTCAACTTACAAGCCTAACACTGTAAACTATAATACTAAAGTAATTGAGCACATTGTAACATAGAAAATATTGGGTGAGCAAGTCATAAATGTATACAAGCTTTCTAACAACCAATTAAAACATTTTAAAAGATCACTCAATTTCACACAAGATTATCATTAAACATACAAAGTTGAAATTGTTTGCTATGTACTACAAAATCATGTGTCACACAAAAAATGTTTCAGTTAATAACCAGTATGCATATTATACAAATACACAAAAAGATATTTATGTATGAAACTTACAAGTTAGAATTTAATTATAAAACTAAAATGGAGCAAAGCAATCCTTTTATTCACATAGACTTTAGGTTTTAGCTGCATTTTAATTGTTCCTAAAGCAATAACGTATTTCTAACAAAAAAGACAAAAAAAGAAAAAAGTCCAACTTGCTCTAAGTTTAAATAATAAAAACTAATATTATTACTCAAAATCAGGCCTACCCATGAACTTACACCACAAAACCTACGACGTAAGACGCATAAACATGGAGATAAAATGTTTATATTCAATGTTAAATATAAGATATGCGAGTCGAGTTATAATACTAAGTTAGGATACATTTCACTTCCTACAAACTGTGCAAAATTCAAGAACAAACAAATCCTACAAACAAGTCACTAATACACTATCAATCTACCAGTAGCATCGTTCGCTGATTCAACCATAATTTCATTATCAGCAAGTCATGCTTGATAGTGGCTACAGATACACAACTAATAAATTATAGCAACCTGGCAATATTCACAATAATATAACACACGAACCATTATTTATTATTATAATTCTTATAAAGCATATTTATTAGTATTACTAAGCCATGTCTTATTTAACTTTTAATAAAAAAAACTAGCATTTAATAAATATATTTATAAATAATAACAAACTATGATAATTTAACAGTACACTTTATTAAGTTACAATTTAAAACGACAAAACGAAATAGTACATTATTATTATCTACCATAACAACCTTTTCTTTCCGAGTTAAATTTTTAAAAATATACATTCAATAAAATTTAGTTTTGCCGCCGTCCTCCATACTCCGCCATGATAGACTGATACATATTAGTGATGTCATCTTAAAAAAAGAAGTGTTAAAATAGTTAAGCTTTTTTTTTAAAAAAAAATGCTAAAATATATATTTCGGTATTTCATCGTTCGTAATTTATAGATCTTTTTGAGGTATAAACTTGACATGAATTAAAAGCTTTAAAATTACATTTTAATATTTGCTCTTCTTTTCTAAAAATTGGTGTTATGGAATTCATTTTATTATGGTGTGCAAGAATATTATCAATATTGGATACAGAACGAGCTACACGAGTCTTCTGTAATGAATAACAGATTGAAATTATGAAGAATAACCTTGAAAACTTGGATGCTTCAGGGAAAAAAATTTTGTGAAAAGTTAAACTTATGAGTAGTATCACTTAATTTATTTATCAAAAAGCAGGATAGCTTAAAATATCTGTAATTGTGACTTGCCCATATCTATATCTAACTTAATGACATAAGCGTAACAATACAAACAATTAATTTCAAAGAAGAAATACAATAATTAAACTCGAGTAAAGTTATCACTGTTTTTAGCCTTTGAAAGTCTTTTAGAATTCAATGGTAAAACTTGTGAACATATAGAAGTAAACTAGAGTAAAATGTCGTCAGGTTTATCTAATTTATTAAGTAGCTTGTATTTGACGTATCAATATCATAATTCTTTTTAATATAAATGCTAACTGCAAAATCATAACCAGCTGAAACAACGAAAAGCATTGGTATTCAAAGTTTTGACTGCCACAGCTAAATTATTCACTGTTTCAGATAACCCGGAATGTTCAGGTGGTTAAAGCACTCGACTCGTAATCCAAGTATCGCAGGTTTGAATCCTCGTTACACCAAACATGATCGCCTTTTCAACTGTGGGGACATTGTAGTGTGACGGTCAGTCCCACTATTCGTTGGTAAAAAGAGTAGCCTAAGAGTTGGGTAGTGATGTCTAGCTACTAAATTAGTTTCTTATTTTTATTTTCATCTTTCGAAGCTCTACTCAAATAAGTGGTTGAGTACAACAACAGAAAATGCATATTTTTTCTTTATGTTCATTGGCCTTAAGATTTTGGCCAGCAGTGTATATACGGCACATGTTCAAGAGGCCCCACCTAGTGGCCCAACTGTAAAACTGAGAGATTAATGCTGCTTACTATACTAAAAATTTGGGCTTTGATGCTGATGGTTGATTGCACTCAGATAGTTCATTGTATAGCGTTGTGCTTAAATAAACAAAAATAAAACGATATATCGTTAAATGATATGCGGTAATTAAAACTACCGACATTTGTAAAAGTAGAAAGTGCTCCAACTGACTACAATTGAACTAAAATTGTCAAAATTACAATAAGTCTTCTGCGTTGACATTTATGCTGGAAGAGAACTTGCCGTCTTGAGGCTGTTACATATCTTAGGCATATGGTCTTGTTACTCTGTAAAATACAAACAAAATATTTTAAATCATAAGGTATTACGGCAGCTGGAGTTTTATTAACACGACACAATAATACCCAGTAGAATTTTTTATAAGTAAATTTGTAAGGAATTTTTGAAAAATATCATTTTCACCTTCTTTCCAAGAGTAACTTAGCAGTTCTATTACATCTACAAAGGTCTTGCAAGGCTATGATAACACATTATATCAATACTGTGATACCAAATCTTCTTCAAGAGTCACACGCAAGACGCACAGTTTAGTCTACCGCTATCGCATGCGATTACATAAAAACTTAGGCCCGGCATGCCCAAGTGATTAAGGCACTCGACTTGAAATCTGAGGGTCATGGGTTCGAATGACCGTCACACCAAACATGCTGCTCGTCCTTTCAGCCGTGAGGGTGTTATAAAGTACAGTCAATCCCACTATTCGTTGGTAAAAAGAGTAGCCCAATAGTTGGTGGTGGGTGGTGATGACTGGTTGCCTTCCCTCTTGTCTTACACTACTAAATTATGGACGACTAGTGCAAATAGCCCTCGTGCAGTTTTGCGCGAAATTCAAAACATGTAAAATTGTTCATATTTGAGAACCGACATTATTAAAGGAATCAGTTTATAAAATTGACAATAGATGGCAACTCTAAACTCTCTAAAAACAAATTATTTTTATCTCTTAATATCGCCCGCGTCGCACTAAACATGCTCGCCCTCCCAGCCGTGGGGGTGTATAAGGTGACGGTCAATCCCACTATTCGTTGGTAAAAGAGTATCCCAAGAGTTGGCGGTGGGTGGTGATGACTAGCTGCCTTCCCTCTAGTCTTACACTGCAAAATTAGGGACGGCTAGCACAGATAGCCCTCGAGTAGCTTTGTGCGAAATTCCAAAACAAACAAACAAACTCTTAATATCACTCGTTTTAAAATATACAGCAGCATTCACATTCTCGTATTTTTACCAGAAAGAGAGAAATTCATGCTTAAAATATTTTTTTTGGAAAATTAAAGCGAGTAGCCTTGAAATTGTTGTTTTATAAGTGTTTTTTTTTCTTGTGATAAAATGAAATTCAGCAATGTAACATGTAGACAAACGAGTTTGTGATAGTGGTCATCATTACCATGAAAACAAAGAAACAAAAACTGTAACTACGAATAATTTTCTAACTAATTTCACACACCGTCTATCAATAAATGTAGTAAATTATGCATGTAATATCACAATAATGTCTTTTTTACGTGATTGTATAATTTTAGTGTTTTAAACGCATATCCTACATGGAAACCTTTGATTTTTTAATTTCATTTTCTAATAAAAAATTAATCTGTTTTGCCAAATGTTTATTTAAATTTGATTTTGTTAAGTACAATTTTTAGGTGGTCATAAGCATTGGACATTTTAATTTCCATTATGATTTCGATAACAAGAAGTATTTGAAATGTATTTCTATTTCATCCTCTTTTAAACCTAATTCAAAACATTTATAAAATGTCAGATTTAGAAGAATTTGAAACCATATGTTGTGTTCAAAAGTTATGAAAACAATTAGTTACAAAATTTAAACTACAAGCAACTTAAGCCAGTTTTATAAAAGCCTTACTCAATAGTATTGAAATAAATATTTATATAATTCGCCCCTACCTTAAAAATCGAAAGAAGTTTCTATACTGTTCATTTTTAATCGTAAGCAGGAGGAAACAATGCAAAAATACTTTTAAAAGACCACAACAAACTTTAAAAAATATATACAAATGTTTATGTGATGTTCGTGAATTCTTTAGAATAAAATAAAAATAAAAAGGTTGCATTATTTAGCACATTTGTAATCATGGGTTGTATTTTTCTTCTAATTATTTTCTTGCATGTTTAAAGATTAAGTAAATTCTACCACATAATAAAAAGAGAAAGATAAGCAACAATACTATACTTTGTGGATTTTGAAAGAAAAGCAAACGAAAATAACCCAAAAATAGAAATAAAAGCTACAATAAAAATCATATCGTAGAGTATTAATTATACAGAAGTATCCAGCTACGCTGATGCGCTTAAAAGTATCAAGAATACTGGAGCTTTTCCTCACGTCACCTCTAATCATCACTTACTTAAGCTTATAAAGTCACAGAACGTTATTTAAGCAACGAATAACATATCAACTTTTATTAGCTGAAACAAAAAAAAACTTTTTTTACTTGTCTGTGTGTGTCTGTTGTTTAGCATTTAACCTGTTGACTGCCAAGTATTTCAGCTGCTACAATACAACTCTAATGCTTCTTTATTTTGTAATTTTATTCGTGATGCCATTTTGGATCGAAAATGAAACAATTTGTAAGTAGGTTAAATGCATGTATGGTGCTGAAATCTAGCGTAAAGTTAGGTATTATTGAAAAAGAATTAACTCGTCCGTGGCACTGTGTTACCAATCGGCTTGGACGAGTTATCTCGTCTACGGTACTGAACAGGTTAAAATCGATGAAATGTTAATATCTTTTCATCTTTAATTCAACACTTTGCAGAACTGGACTTAAGTTTCTAAAATGTGTTCTTATTTATTCAAGTGAGAGCAAAATAAACACATGTCCAAGTTATTATAAATGAAAACTGTAGAAAAGCTAATGCAAGTTTATGTTCTAAGAGTATTCGAATGCCTCTCTTAAGTCGAAACCGTTTTTTTAATGTTCATTATAGGTGAACGCTCAGCAGGTAAGCATTACGTGATTAAAGTGCTCTGAGCAAAGTAGATCGCTAATATTAATCCACCAAAATCCTAACATTATTGTGAGTGATTTACGCGAGGAAGTGAAATTGTTTTGTGCTAGTTAAACTATAATCAATATATAATTTGGGATTTCAACAATTAAAAAACAAAAACATATATATTCTAGCTCCCTGGCTATGTTTCTCTCGATAATTGTGGTATAATTGAATATTTTAGTGTATTAAACATGGTATATATGAAAAAGGTCGAAGGTCAGTGTTTTCATACCTATATACATATACAGTTGAGTTACTGATGTCGTTTTTCGTGTAAGACAAAATGACAGATGAGCACGGTATCCTAGAGAATATATAATAAAGTAAAAAGCAAATATTTTGTAAGTTATATACACAAAGCTTAACGAAAGAAATTTTAGTAAAATCTCAAGATGTCCGAAGGCCCTGCATGGCAAGGTGGGTTAAGGCGTGCGACTCGTAACCCGAGGGTAGCGGGTTCGCATCCCCATCGCACCAAACATGCTCGCCTTTTCAGCCGTGGGGGCGTTTTTAAGTGACAATCAATCCGACTATTCGTTGGTAAAAGAGTAGCCCAAGAGTTGGTGGTAAGTGGTGATGACTAGCTGCTTTCCCTCTAGTCTTACACTGCTGAATTAGAAACGGTTAGCGCGGATAGCCCTTGTGTAGCTTTGCGCGAAATTCAAAAACAAACAAAACAAACAGGATGTCTAAAATAAAGTGCAATGTCTACTTTAACCCTCAGCGTACTGAACACAAACTAAAATATGTGATTTTTCTCTTCTTACTCTGAACGCATAAATGAACGCGAATTATATTATTTATTTATATAATGGCAATTTTAAGATATCTCACAAAAACTTGCTTGTAGATTGATTTGGACCTTGTGTTGTATGAAAGCTAATATAAGGTAAAAACAATTAAATTAATTAAATATATTAATTAGAATTAATTTTCCAAGTCTAGTCTCTTTCACGACTGAGGGTCACGAGTTCAAATCCCCGTCTCACTAAACATGCCCGCCCTTTCAGCCGTAGTTGTTATAAAGTTTCGATCAATCCCATTATTTGTTGATAAAAGAGTAGCTCAAGAATTGGCGGTAGGTGGTGATAACTAGCTACCCTCCCTCTAGTCTTACACTGCTAAATTATGGACAGCTAGCACAGATAGCTTTTGAGTAGCTTTGCACGAAACTCAGCAAACAAACAAACCATCATATGGATAACTATGAAAGAGAGCTGATGTAATCATAGAACGCATTGTTTGTTGTCAAGCGACACTATCTGTGATGTGTCTATAGCGTGGATCGAACTACGAATGTTAAAAATATGCATTTTCAAGTTCATTGAAGAACGTATTTTGTACTCTAATTATAATCTGATATTAATAACAGTTACTATTATAGCAGTTTTGTTTGTTTTTAGAAATAAGCACAAAGCTGCACAATGGGCTATCTGTGCTCTGCCCACCACGGGTATCGAAACCCGGATTTTAGCGTATAAGTCCGCAGACATACCGCTGAGCCACTGGGGGGCGCTATTATAGCAGAAAGAATTACTTTCTGATATTAGCAATAATCAAATTAAAGTACCTTGCACATATTACTGTATTTATTAGTGATATAAAATTAGTGTATTTGCAAAAGTCGAAAAGCTTTCATTACTAACTTCTCAGTTCGCCTTTGTGTAAGATTTAGGTAACTGAATTTAAAACGTGCAACTTTTTTTTTCTTAATTGTAAATAATCATGATTTGTTGTTTTTTTGATCTGTCCACCGGAAGTATCAACACAGCTGAACTGGGGTGAAAGGTCACGAACGCACTGCAAAAAGTTTTTGATGTAGTTTTAATTGTCTCTGTCGTCAAATGTCTGTAATCTTAGGATTACAGCAGAATGCAATAAGCAATCAGGGAAATATATGTAACGTATAGGAATTGGTCATAGGTTTTTAGTAGTTTTATGTTATATTAATGAACTTTTATAACGAAACATACGCACACGCACACAAAAGACCCTTTGACCTTTCATTATTCCTGAAGTAGAAAAGCTTTTAACTGATCAGCTAGTTAGGTTAGTATAAGTAGTATCATCAAAATGTTTCAAAATTTAGATCAGCAAAAAATGAATATTTTTTATATTTAATAAATACAGTATACTGTCCTGTTTCGTTATGAATGTCCGAAATTGTTCGTCCATAATTACATGCTGCTTAGTTTTATTGTCATATTTTACCATTTACTTGTTCTTAACTATATGCTTGTTCCCTGCTCGGACGGCTCGGCATAGCCAGGTGGTTAGGGCACTCGACTCGTAATCTGAGGATCGTGTGTTCGAACCCCCTTCATATCAAACATGCTCGCCCTTTCAGCCATGGGGGCATTATAATGTTACGGTCAGTCTCACTTTTCATCGTTAAAAGAGTAACCCAAGAGTTGGCGGTGGGTGGTGATGACTAGCTGCCTTCCCTCTAGTCTTACACTGCTATATTAGGGACGGCTAGCACAGATAACCTTTGTGTAGCTTTGCGCGAAATTCAAAAGAAACCAAACTCGCTTGGTTTGCGGATTTACAACACTAAAATCAGGTGTTTGAATCCCCATGTGGACACAGCAAACAGCTAGACGTGGCTTTCGCCGCTGATTTCTCCAAGCCTGTTCCCTTGGCTGTGGCTTCGTTAGATAGCAGATAGGGACAGTGGGAATTTAGTTAATCCATTTATGCGCGTCAGTAATTAGATGACAAAGCATTTGGCTACCTTAAGAGAGTCATAGACACACATAACTATATGCTCCTCTTTTTCGGTTTTTATTTGCTTTTGATTTTCGTGCAAAGCCACAAGAAGACTATCTGCTCTAGCCGTCCCTAATTTAGCATCGTAAGACAAGAGGGAAGGCAGCTTGTAACTACCGCCAACTCTTTGGTTACTCTTTTACCAACGAAGAGTGAAATCGATCGTAAGATTATGATGCCTTCACTGCTGAGAGGACGAGCATGTTTGTGGTGTGACGTGGACTCGAACCCAGGATCTTCAGATTACGAGTCGAGCATCCTAATAACTTGTCCATGCTGGGACCCTTTCCTTGACCCCAGTGACACAGCACTATAGCCGCGGAGTTATAATGCTAGAAAATGGGTTTCAATTCCCATGGGGGCAGAGCACAGATAGCCCATTGTGTGGCTTTATGCTTAAATTCAAACAAGTGAACAAATGCCATTTCCGTTGAGAACTTTTGAATTTACTCGAGTATAGATCAATTTGTTTTATCTGAATCCATAAAAATATACAATAGGAATCTACTTTACAAAGAAATTAAATCATAGCTTACTGTAAAAGATTCCAAGATAAATATTACACACAAAATAACACTAAAATTTTATGCGTCTGTAAAGCTGCTCCCTGTAAAACCATTGTTATCTATATTTAGGTGTTTTTTTCTTATTGCAAAGCCACATCGAGCTATCTGCTATATCCACTGAAGGAAATTGAATCCCTGATTTTAGTCTACTTCCATATACTTACCGCTGTTCCAGCCGTGAACAAACCATTTTAAAGATTTTGTTATTTACTCTTTTGTTATTATTATGAACACATCTTTCACTATATTTTATTTCATGTTTAACAAAGCAGACTGTGAGGTCACTATAATAAGCAACTGGAATCCAGGTGTAACAGTTAGCTAAGGCTTTTAGTTTTATGCAACCCTGTAGTTCATAAGTTCACCTTGGTTGATTATAAAAATATTAAATATTCTCAATTAAAGTTGGGAAATAAAATTGGCGTAATGTATTCATGTCAATCAAGAACGAATAGCTTTATACCTGAATCATGGCTTGGCTTTATTCAGTTTCCATTTTTAGGCCTAGCATACCAAATGTTTTGGGCACTTGACTCACAATCTGAAGATTGTGGGTTCGAATCTTAATCATACCAAACATGCTTGCCCCTTCAACCAGTGGAACGTTATTATGTTACGGTCGATCCCACTATTCCTTGATAAAAGAGTAGCGCATGAGTTGGTGGTAATTACTAGCTAATTTTCCCATAGTCTTTCACTGTTAAATTAGGTATGGCTAGTTCAAACAGCCTTCATGTAGCTTTGCGCAAAACTTATTACCAATATAAGGTTTATTCCTTTTTTTTTGATACTTTACAATAGTCTCAAACCAAATTCCAAAAAAATATTTTGGTTGTTGTGAATTACACAGGTAAATTATTCTTTTACCTTTTATAATTAACTACTGATACCTTTTCCAACGAGAGTTGTAATTTTCCTCTATTCACCGTAAAGTGTTTCAAAATGTGTAACGCATACCTAAAATATTTACACGTTTTATTAATTTTCTGCTGTCGTGTGTGTGTGTTTCTTATAGCAAAGCCACATCGGGCTATCTGCTGAGTCTACCGAAGGGAATCAAACCCTTGATTTTGGCATTGTAAATCCAAAGACTTACCGCTGAACTAGCGGTGACTTTTGTCGTCGTAAAGTGGTATAAAGTATAATATGTGCACAAATGAACTGCAAGTAGATATTTACGTACCCTGTTTCCAATATTACCGACCTTTCTTCCTCTTTCAGTTACAATGGTAGTGGTATCACTTCTAAGTTCTTTGTCTTTTGTCATTAAATCTCCACTTCAAGAAAAATTAAATTCCTCAATCCGATATCTAAAAGCCTCCACTAATTTTGTGATCAAATTAGTATATTTTTTCTAATTGTACTTATTTAAATACAGGACTTCTAAAATCATACAAAATAATTATAATCGCGCACGCTGAAATCTTTAAGTCCACTTCTCTTAGGCCTATCATTGCATTTATTACATACGACTTGTATATATTCTTAAGCCTAACCAAACAGTGGTAAGTGCAATGCAGTTCGATAAAATGGTATATTAACACTCTCACTTGTGTACGTATGTTGTTTTAGTTGAGTTAGGGCTAAACTTTACTGTTATAATGTTAATATACGACCTAATGTTTGATCTGTTAACAATTTTTGATAATCCTTTGATATGTTGTTGCACAAAATGGCTCCTGAAGTAACTTTACAGTTTCGTCTGCTGTTGGTGTTTGGTAATTGGTACGACCTGGAAAGGTCAAGTTCAACCTAAACTTCATTTTACTGTTGTTTATCAACTGCAAAATGCTACGAAGTTATCCAAAAAATCAGTTTCATTTTAAAAAGAGTAAAAATACATTTTTTTTAGTCAAAATATTTAACAGTAGCGTATTTCGCATATACAAACCTGCTTAAGTACACAAATGATACTCAATCCAAAGTCGTATGTATGGACACAGAAGATAGCCAGATGTAACTTTGCTATAAGAAAAACACAAACACATAGGCCCAGCAGGGTCACATAATTAGGGCGTTTGACTTGTGATTTGAGGGTTACGGGTTCGAATCCCTGTCACACCAAATATGCTCCCTTCGTCATCAATGGGGCCGTTATATTGTTACGGACAATCTTACTATTAGTTTGTAAAAAATGTTGCGGTGGGTGGTGATGACTAATTGTCGTCCCTCTTGTCTTACATTGCTAAATTAGGAACAGCTAGTGCAGATAACCCATTTTTAACTTTGCGCGAAATTCAAAAAATAAACAAACAAAGAAACCTAAACACACTTTCAAAAATAATGTCATTTGCAGAGAATGAGAGCACAGAAACTCGAGCGCATATGAAGTTACGATAAAATAAACAGGTGTGCCAAGAGCTTCGTACCACCAGAAATATTATCGAAAACGAAAGCAGGTTTGCTGAGAAACTTGTAGTAGCGGAAATATTATTGGAAGACTTAGTTGAAAATCATGTTCTTAATTTATTCCACTTTAATCTAAGAGAATTTATTACATAATGATGTTTAGAAAGAAACTAATATAAAGCATCTTTATTTTATATTGAACGATAACGATATGTAATTTTTAAAGGTATCAAAACGTTGTTGTTTTTGTTGTTTTGAATTAAGCACAAAGCTACACAATGGGCTATCTGTGCTCTGCCCACCACGGGTATCGAAACCCGGATTTTAGCGTGTAAGTCCGCAAACATACCGCTGAGCCACTGGGGGGCCAAAGCTACACAATGGGCTATCTTTGCTCTGCTCACCACAGGTATCGAAACCCGGATTTTAGCGTATAAGTCCGCAGACATACCGCTGAGCCACTGGGAGGCAGGTATCATAACGAGTTTCTCAGAGGTGGCTTTAGTAATATATTATGTATGTTTTCCGAAAGACGCACCAATTATATTACGTTGTTCATCTCATTCTTGTTATATATATAAAAATGGCTTACAATGGTTTCGCGCTATAAAGAATTCGTTATCTCAAACCTAATACAGAGGAAGAACCTGAAGTCGTTCTCAGTGACGTGCTGTTAATAAACACAATGTAAGTTTTTTATTTTAAAACATAGTTTTGTTACTATTTTCGTCGAACTTCTTAAAAACGTTCAGGAAATAGAACCATACATGTGCCTCCTTCGCAGGTTTACATATAGTCCTTATATTGCTTTTTTTATATATATTACCTGTGTAAGATTGATGGAACAAAAGCCTTTCAGTGGTATCGTGCTGGTTTACCAATGTTGTTCGCTTTCATCGTTGTATGAAGCATGAATTTTGACGTCAGTCGATGACGTATTTTAATAAAAGCAAAACATCTGAAAATGAGGAAATATTTTAGTGATAGACTTGCTAAACTCATACGTCAGATAACTAAATTCTGGTACAAAGGAAGAGGGTTCTGTTAATATTAAATAGCAACTCCATACTTAATTTACTCAGTGAAAAGTCAAAAGCGACATTTTACGCGAAAGTACAGCGATGTTTAAAATCAACGATACAATTTAAAAACAGTGATTAATGTTTAATTTAAAATCGGTCGTTTTGCTTTAGTCACCTTTCTGTTTTTAGCAAATCATTTCATTCGTTTTTCTGCTTTGGTTTGATTTGTTTTGAATTTCGTGCAAAGGAACATGAGGGTTATCTGCGCCAGTCGTCCCTAATTGAGCAGTATAAGACTAGAAAAAAGGCAGCTAGTCATCATCACCTAACGCCAACTCTTGGGTTACTCTTTTACCATCGAATAGTGTGATTGACCGTAATATTATAACGACCCCACAATAAGCGAACATGTTTAGGTGTGACGGAAATTCGAACCCGAGACTCTAAAATTACAAGTCAAGTACCTTAACCACCTGGCCACGATGGGCCTTCTCTTCTGCTTTGGTTCTATACTATCATGCATTTAACTTTTCAACCTTATTCTCTAAGAGTTTTTTGTTACTTTTTATCTCTTTTAGGTTAATTGTTGTTATTTTTAACTTATAAATGTTTTCCTTCTATATAAATAATTTTTATCTTATCTATTGCTTTTTCTTTTGTTTTGTACATCTTACCCCGGCCCTGCATGGCCAGGTGGTCAGGACGCTCGACTCGTAATCTGAGGGTCGCGGGTTCAAATCCATGTCACAACAAACATGCATGCCATTTCAGCCATGGGGACATTATAATGTACGATCAATCCCACTACTCGTTGGTAAAATAGTATCCCGAAGTTGGCGGTGGGTGGTGATGACTAATTGCCTTCTTTATAGTCTTACACTGCTAAAATAATAACGGTTAGCACAGATAACTTTCATGTAGCTTTGCGCGAAAATCAAAGACAAACAAACAAACACGTTGCTCCACATCCACTCTCCAGTGCACAGCGGTATGTCTGCGGACTCACATCACTAGAAACCGGGTTTCAATAAACAAATCCCTATTGTGTAGCTTTGTGCCTAATTACACATAATCAACCAAAACAACTTTATGTCTTTTGGTTCTCTATTATTCTTGAAGTGTTTCCCTTTTGCCTCTCCTTTTCTTTCCATGCTTTCTTCAGACTTTTGCTTCGGTGTGTTTATTTTCGTTAGAGTTTTGTTTTATTTTTCTCTTTTCTTCAGACAGTTTTTGCTTTGAATTTACCTTTTAATTACTTCCCTCTCTAGTATAATCTGCTGATCTGTTTGGCTTCCATTCATTTTTCGTAAGTCTTATTTACCCATCTTTACTTGATCTCCTTTTCAATCAATTCTTTATCCTCTTATTTCTTTCTTCGCTTCTTTAATCATTTGTTTATTTCATTCAATTTTAAATTTATCAAATTTGCTAATTATTTTTTTCTTTGTGTTATCCTGTTATATGGTCACGTGTTTCTGTTATTCAAGCATGCTAATTTTGATAATTACGAAAATGTTAATTTATACTTTTAGTTATAATTTTCTCTGATCCATTTTACCCTCAGTGGGTCAACGGTTTAATTAGGAACTTGCACTAACAACATTATGTTTGTTTAGAATGAACTTGAAAGATAAAATTTATTTGTTTTTGTGCCGATAATGATTTAGTGCTCTTTAGTGTTATAAACGTAATTCCGATTCAGAGTGGATTGATTTCAGACTTATTTTCTTTATGAAGAATCGTTTTATTACCTATATATTACAATATATTATTAAACCACTCTCTCTCTTTCTATCTTCCTATAATTTTAACGTCTTGTTATTTATTTCATACCCGTTTCATTAGTTATCTCTTTTCAACCTGGAACTTTATCCGTTTTTATTTTCTAGCATCTCACCGTTTCACATTCCTTGTTTTTGTCCTTGGCGATTCAGCTTTCGTTTCGTTCGTTCAGTCTTAAAAGGTAAATGAAAAATGAAAAGACAAGAAGCTATGAAACTTTTTTTCTATACCTAAAGACACTTAATTTGTTAACATTACACAGGTCCACACTCAGCTTATAAATTCTGACAGAATGATTCTAAATTTATCCTCACGTTTGGTACATGTACAAACATTTTCTCACTAGCCACGCGGTAACCAAGGCGCCCTTGACGCAAGTTGGTTACTAAGGATGTAGCCTAACGCCTACAGCTGGGCGGGTTCGGATGACATTGACGTCATGAATTACGTTAGAATTGCTTACAGAAATATATTGAAACTAGGTAAAAAAACAAGGAATTTCAGATTATAAACAACTATTTCAATTTTTAAAAAATAGGTTATGAGAGTTTTTATATTTTTTATTAATAATGTAGATTAATAGAGGAAACTTTAGGCAATAACTTAACGTACTATTTTTTACTGATACACATCAAGGTTCGCCTGCTACTTCCCGTTTCTAACGGCACTACTTTCGATATTTTGGGTTCAGTATTTGCACAGTTCCTGCTAAGAATAGCCCGCCGTCGTGAAAGAGGTACGTAACTACTTTCTATATTTAAACTCGATAGCAAAAAATAGAACCATATGCGGACATGAAACAATTTTATTAGGTTATCATATTATAAACGGACAATCGGTGTACGGCTCTTGTTGTATGTTTATACCAAGGCGTTTTCTAGTAATCAAGAGGCACAGTTAAGGGCCTGAAACCAGGCCAGGAGTTTCTTGTTGATTTGTGGCAATTTGATACCGTTAAAGTTAGTGTATGCGTAGGCGTATAAATTTGTCATTATTGTAGAGTGAAAACTTAAATACGATGTTTGAAATTATTATGGCTGATTGGCTAATTTTCTTTAGATTTGGGCCATAGATCAACACTTTTATTGTGTTTGTTTATAGTTGTTAAATAACAGTCTAATTATTTTAAAATTTATTTAATAAATATTGTGTGTAAAGTATATCAACACGTTTTACACGTATAGCAATGCAAGTTATATCCATACGTATGAGGCAATAATTAAATAAATATGTATAGATGAAGATATAAACATATAAGAATACTTGCACTTTTATGAAATTACTATAGTCTGTGGGTGGTGCTTTGCGAGAAATTCAGCAAAGACATAATCTATGGATGGTACAATAACTATACCTTTCACGAGGGTCATCAGTATCATTGTTGGCATAAAGTCGTAAGTGCTAGAGAGTGGAAACAATACTTGATACTGTTCTTTTTGTCAGTTTTTGGAGCTATGAAGTCCAAATGTGTAATTATCTACTGTATTTCCCATTTAGTTAAATTCATATGTTAGGAGTTTTGTGTCTACATATTAAACCGTTGTATATGTGTAAGTGTTTGTGTGGCGTGACAGTATTATATTGTTGGACCATATGGTCTATAACTTCGTTGTCGAGTTTCTGTGAAATAATATGGCTTTTCTGACAGGTGTATATTGTAAGTTACAGATATTACTTACACCTGTCTACACGTACATGGTAAAGATGTTTTCTTTAAGTTTCAAAAGCATTAAAACAAAAGTTGCTTTTGAATATTTGTCTTATGTATCTATTTAAATTGTATGAAGGCTAACGTTAAGTAGTCGTAGTATATGTATTGTTTGTCTTCTTACGTATTTGATACTATGATTTCGAAGACCGCTCTATAGTGATTGTGACGTGTTTTAAATTCAGTTTTGTTCAGGTCAACGTTTAAAGTATTGATTTTTATTGAGTTTTATCTAAATCATTTGATAGGAATATTGATTCGTGTCAAATGTCTATTCTTACCAATCCTCAGTTTTTAACTTCGTATCTTTTGATAATAATAAACCTGGATATTTAAAGTCCTGTTTCGTGTATTTAGAATTGTTTGAAATAACATTTAAAAAAAAACTGTTCGTAGAACATTACAGAGGTTATTTAGTTTGCTTTAAAAATAGCTTACGAAGCTAAAATCAACAGCATGAGTTGGTCCTGAATTTTCAGAATTAAGAAATTTTGTTTAAATTTCGCGTAAAGCTACACGACGGTTATCTGCGCTAGCCGCCCCTAATTTAGGAATGTAAGACTAGAGGGAAGGCAGCTGGTCATTACCACCCACTGCAAGCTCTTGTGCTACTCTTGTACCAACAAATAGTGAGATTAGCCGTAACTTTATAACGCCCCTACGATTGAAAGGGCGATCATGTTTGGTGTGAAGGGGATTCGAACGCGTAACGGACAGATTAGGAGTCGAGGGCCTTAACCACTTGGCCATGCCATTTAGAAAATCTAATTTCTTAAAGGTTTCTTTAAATATACAACTACTGTTGAGAGTAAACATATGAACAATATGTATGATGTGGATATTGTCGAAAAAAATTCAAATCACATTATTAAATGATGGCAGCGATAAGTTTAAGGACTTAAAACGCTAAAATTTGAGATTCGATTTCCCGCAGTAGACACAGCAGAAACTCAATGTGAGTTTGCTCTAAGAAACAAACGTGTATTGATTATTTGTGGCTTTAGTATTGAGTTGAACTTAATAAACAAACAAACAAATACTGATTAATTTTGAACCTTTTTGGCTCTTTATCATCCTGGATTTAAAAATATTGTGTTGCACATAAATGTAGATCATACAAGGCTATTTTATCCAGTGGTGTCATTTTACACCAAAAAAAACAAAACATTTGGGTGAGGGAGACAAAGAAGTCTGACCTCCTGGGGAAGTATGTTTATGTGTGTGTATGTATGTTCTTATAGCAAAGCCACATCGGACTATCTGTTGAGTCCACTGAGGGGAATGAACCCCTGATTTTAGCGTTGTAAACCTGTATACCTACGGGACCTCCTTGATCTACGTATATGTGTTAATTTGGCAAGACTATAAATATTTCACAAAAATTTTCATTTAGGGCCCGAGTTTTACATTTGGAGTGAGCCGTCGCTGTCTTCCCAAAATTATACCTCTGATTTAATTTTCGTAGAAAAAAATGTTTGTAATTTTTTGATAAATATTTACAGAAAAGTTTTTGCTACGTATACCTGATTTCATCCCACCAGGAAAACAAAAAGTTGCGTTAAGATAAGAAACAAACAAACAAAATATAGGGAAAAGAATTATGTTGCGATGATAAAACAGCTGGTTCAAGAAAGTAGTGCCAGAAATAAAATTGCGTTAATATAAAACAGTCAGCTGAAAAAAAAAGTGCCAGAAGTAGAAGTTGCGTTAAGATAAGAAAAAAAACATCAGTTAAAAAATCAGGGAAAAGAATTGCGTAAAGATAAGGAAATAGCCAGTTAACAAAAAAAAAAGCAGAAGGAGAAAAGTTGCTTTTAGGATAAAACTGGTTTAAAAAAACGCACAAGAAAAAGGTTGTGGTTGTATTAAAAACACTCGGTTAAAAATGGTTTCACTTCCGACACTCTCATTGTATATCTATACATAATTTTGCATGTATATAGAAACGTGTTGTATATATTATTGTAATAATTATATTAATGACAAAGGGTTCTGAACAGGTTTGTGAAAAACTAGACTATGTTGACGTACAGACTGAACATTTTTTAGTAACTAAAATATCGTCAACATAGAGAATCGCTGCTAAAATTAAATTTAGCTAAATTTTTGATACAACTTGTATTTTTTTCAACTAATGCGAGTTATTTTTACGTTCAAAACAGATTGGCATTTTTTTGCCATCGGCCAGACTGCAGAGTACATAAGAACGTATGTGTTAAGCTATTATTGTGAAAAGCGCTCTTCAACATTTTTTACGATATAAAATTGAAAGGTACAACGTAGGTACCCAGAAGTTGCTAAAGATATGGTATATTTATATGTATATTAGCACCTTATGTAATGATAACTGTTCTTTGTAAATTGATAGTTTCCTACTCTCCTGTAGTTGGTACTGATCTAAATATAAATATATTGTTATAAATGACAAATTTGTTAGGAGACTGTAAAACCGTAGTTACCTATATTCTACAAACAATCCATTGCTATAAATGAAAAAGTTGTTATAAGACTGTAAAATCGTAGTTACCTATATTCTAGAAACAACCCATTGTTATAAATGACAAAGTTGTTAGGAGACTGTAAAACCAAAGCTTTTAATATTCTTTAATGTATTTTTTTGTTTTATCTGTGTGTGATTTTTATGTTTTGCTATTGTAAGTGGTGGAAACTACTAATTGACACCTGCCGCACGGAGATTATTGTAGATTACAGTTCCACAGCAGATGATTGTTGAATTTCGTGCAAAGCTACACGAGGGCTGTTTTCGCTGTCCGTCCTTAATTTAGCAGTGTAAGACTAGAGGGAAGGTAGCTAGTTATTACCACTTACCCTCAATTCTTGGACTACTCTTTTCCAACGAACAGTGGGATTGATAGTAACATTATAACGCCCTAACTGCTAAAATGGCGAGCATGTTTGTGTGACGGGAATTCTAACCTGCCTTTTTCAAATTACGAATCGAGGAAGAGGTCAAAGTGAACCTGACCCTCCAGGGCAAAATACCCAGATACCATTGACCAAGGAACCACTTGGCCATGCCGGGTGCTCAATAGATGAACTCTTCATATTTCTCGTCTTAATTTTAAATACTTCCCATTTGCTTGCCAACATTTATTGTTTCTACCCTGTTTTCCTTCCAACTTCTTTATCTGTTTGTAATTTTACCTCGAAGGTATATACTCAGTGTAAGGGGGTATTGATACTGTGTTTAAAAAAGAAAAATTACAACTGAGCATATATTGTGATATATGAGTAAAAGGATTTCAGTTACAGTGTAATAAAATGCGTGATTGAAGTTAAAGGTGTACCAAGCACAGAGCTAATCAACGTATCCAATATTTATGATTACAGTACATCAGAGAATATGGTTTATTCGACAAGGATTCTAGTAATGAAATCCATAGTAGAAGTATGAACAGATTAATGATACCACAGCAGTAGTAATAGAACCCCTATACCTGCGATGAGGTCGCTTTTTCCGGCTCACGAGAAGGTGGTGGTGTCACGTGATTGCTACAAACCAAGGTTAGGTTCAGCTTCATGAATGTCAAGTGTCGTATATCATCTTAAATCTGAACAATTTACGACTCTGGAAAGTTTATGTTGACCTGGAAGAAAATGAGATGTCAAAAATAGAAAATCATAAGTCATGATTCGTCTGAATTTGTTACAGCTTGTACGTAAATATTAAAAACATCCAGTCTAATTTTATTGACCCTTGATACGGAAACAAAGGCCACATACATCGGTTAAAATTTATTTAGAACTAAGTTGTCTAGATAAATAAAGTAACAAGTTTCGTTTTAACCAGAGTGAAAAAGTGTTTTGATTCGAACGAAAATTCTTTGGAAAAAATCGATAATGGTTTTCACTTTCATAATATTACGTCGGCGAAAGTGAGAAAGGTATTGTAATTTTTTTTCCTGCCCAGAGAGAGAGAGAAAAAAAAGAGAATCATAATATTTGATTATAAAGAATGTTTTGAGCTTTCTCGTGCCAAACTGCCTAAAGGTCTACAAAGGAAAGTGGGTCAGTCACGGTATATTTCAAGCAGTTTGGAAAACAGACATTTCGTGATGTCTGAGGTGTGTACTTTTAGGGACCATTGACTTATCCATTATATGTACCACATTTAAAGTGTCAATGGATTTCGTTATGCGATCAAATAACGATAAAAATAAAAATATGACAAAATATTTTGTATACATTGTCCACGTGTATTCGTTTTTTACTTAGTTATACAAGTAAAGCATGTATACATCTTATACCAAAGTGCAGCTGGCAACTCGTAACTTTTCCCGACCTTGAAGGAAACTGTTTATTATTATCATATACATATATGTATGCGGACATTTAGGACTTAGAACAAAGTTATTTTTAGCTCTCTCACACTAAAGGGGTTTGTTCTAGGAAGGGACCCTGCCCTAAGGGTAGCTACGGAGAGAGAAAGTGGAGGATTAACAGATGCATGACCTTGTCACTATGACATAGTAGTGTCCAGTAAAAATATAAGGCTATTTCTTGTACTTCAGAGCTTGCAGAAAGGGAAGAAGTGAAGAGCAAGCAATCCATACTTTCTTTGAACTTGTATTTGTTTACAGTTAGCATTTATCAAATATAGTATATATATATATATATATCTGTAAAATACGAGGTTTGTACATCGGTTTTCATTTTGAATTTGATATACAAAACCTGTGAAACTTTTTACAGGGTTAAAATGTGTGTGTGTTTTTGTCCAAAATATATAATTATTGGCCGTAAGCTTACCGATCTTTGACCAGAGAACTTTGAACAAAAAGTAATTATGCGATTTTCAGTAGATTTATCAATTGGCCGTATTTATTTATATTTTAGACCAACAACAGTTTATATTTTTTTTGTATGTGAAAAGTAGTACAGTAGTTTTTACATATGTGGACACAAGTGAAACGGTTGTGTGGTGTTTAAATTTTCTAAAATCTTAAAAAACAATTGATCAACATGCATTTTTGTATTCAATTTGAGGAAAATAACGAGTTGGACATTTCTCAACATGAAAAACTAAACCAGTGTACAATTATTTAATATTTTTTATGTTGTGCTGTGTTAACCTTGAAGTGTTAAACCATGAGTATGAACCATCCTAACACTGGAAATTGCATTTCAAATCCATTTTTCTTATCTTTGTTCTCAATTTTCTCATACTGACCTAGTTGTGAGGAAAGTATCTAACTGATAATACCGTAGTAATAAGGGGACATATACAAGTTCAGTGTGACTCTTTGAGAGGGTAATAAGAAAAACAGTTGATCAAATGATGTAACAGTGGTTCATTTTTATTCGACCACGTCCACAACAGGAGTCGCATGGTTAGCGTGCATATCAAGTAAGACCTCTCAGAGACTACGGTACAGCAAATAACACGATGGAACAAAGTCATGCTATATTAACAAGGAACAAGAGACACTTAAAGCGTTCATTTTTACGGGTTCTGGAGATCTGCACAATTTTTCAGTACTTCGCACTTGAAAAAATGAGTACCACGCAAAATCATAAGGGAGCAAAATGACAAGGACACGCGGTACTGGGCTCACACTTTGGGGACGTACAAGGCTTTGCTAGGTCAAGGATCGTACTGTTGATGGGATTATTGGTTGGGGTAGAGATTTTGTAACCATAAAGTTGAGAGTTGAGTTACGTTCATTCATCAGAATGTTGATTCGTGTATGAACTTGGAAGGAGCGTCCGTTTGGTGTATGATTACATACACAAAGAAATTGGTGCAGGCATTTGAAAGTTGAGCTTGTGTGCATTTGATGATAGTACTTCGTGTGAATTGTGTTATAAGTAAAGCTTGTTTGTTTTTGAATTTCGCGCAAAGCTATATGCGAGCTATCTGCGTTAGCCGTCCCTAATTTATCAGTGTAAGACTAGAGGGAAGGCAGCTAGTCATGCGACCAACCGCCAACTTTTAGGTTACTCTTTTACCAACGAATAGTGGGATTGACCATCACTTATAACGTCCCCACGGCTGAAAGGGCGAGCATGCTTTGTGTAACGGCCATTCGAACCCGTGACCCTCAGATTATGAATCGAGCGCCTTCACCACCTGGTCATGCTGGGCCTGAGTAAAGCTAATCGTGACCAAGTTTGTGCTTACGAACTAATGTTTGTAGAAAGTATTTTATTTATTAAAATACGTTGTACTGAAATATCCACCTTAAAATACTGAACTCAAGACATTTGATTTTGATTATCAAATATATTTATTTAAATAACTTTAGGTAACTTAAAATAACAGTGTACGTTTTATTTTTACTCTTAGAGTTAATTATCTTAGATAACTCATTATCACTACACACAGTTTTCAGACAGTGGTTCAGCTGTTTTTATACTCCTGGCTGACGGAGTGCCGATATTCCATTGTATCCTATTTTATTTAAGAAAGAACAAACCTAATTAATAATAATTTAACTTTTACTGTATCTGAACTAGTTAATTTTGTTACCGTTACTTCAAAAATACTTTTAGAGTTTAACAGGATGCAATTAATTACTAATTATCTTACTATAATGGATGTAACGTATATGTTACTATCTATATATGTAACCGAAACTTCTGCATTTATCTACTGGATTGCACCTCAAACAAAAAAACAATAAATTTCTCTCACCCTTAGTGTATTTAAGATTCAGACAGAAAAATACTGTGGTATGTGCAACAATCATTTTTTCATAACGGAACACAATGTCATGTACTCTCCTCACAAAAAGAACACAACTTTTACTAGAACTATAAACGTGAGTTTGATTATGTCATTATTAATGTAACTTTTAAATGCAGTACTGAGAAACTAGCATTCTTAAAAAATTACTTTTCTATAAACGGTACCATCTCTAAGGTATAAAAAGATTATAGTTTATGTGAGTACAATTTATGATCTTTTCATCTTCGTACGTTGAATCATTTTGATGCATTGAGTTACGTTTGACGAAAGAATACAATACAAATACTTTTTCATACAGTACTTTCTCTTGGAGAAAATCCTTTTCAAAAAATGTCACTTTTTCTTAATATTTTCCACGATTTTTGAATATATACTTCCATTAGTAATTAGTAGTGCAAACAGTCACCTGTAGGGCGGCGTTTCTGCTAGTATTATTAATTCAACTTGTAATTTTCTTTCTACTTTTAATGAACAAAAACTACCAATTTTACTACATTTACAGAATGGAAACTTGTTTAAAAGTCCAAACAAGCCTAACATTTATTTTTGATGCTGTAAAAATTAAATATCAATCATATAATTACCTTATAATTGTTATTCCTGTTTTTGTTTTAATCTGGTATGATTGATGATATTTTATGACAACTCATCAAAACTGTTTCTACCCTTGAATATTTAAAGACATTAAAAAAATACAAGACACTTATTCCGATTTCTAACCTGTTAATAATCTATATAATGCTATTTTAGCATATCATTGTTCTTAACTAAATATACAACCCATCCAGGTTTGACTTTATTATTTTTTAACCAGATGTTAAATTGTACTTGTGATTTCTTCCTCTCTGATTTTACTGTATCTTTCTGAAAGGTGTGTTTTGCATAAACACATTTCACATATAAAAAGAGTCTTGGCGTTGTAATACATCTAGGTGTTATACCAATGACAGTGTTAAGTAAAGCGAGCACAGCATCATTTCTGATGTCAATGTCCTTTTATAATGTTTTCAAGAAATAGATTTACTAATAGTTTGCTCGGTAGCTCTTTACACTCATTTCCGATTAGTTTATTGAGGGGTGTCTATTATTTTGGTTTAACTGAATCATCCAACCATCACCTTTCACCAATCTCCAATGAAGCATTCAGAGAGCAACGAAATACAATTGATAATTCGTTTCGCTTTACGTGCTCGCTATCTGTCATTTGATCACTGCTACTAATAGGACAAATATTGACGCTAATCGTTTATCACGTGATACTGAAAATTTTCCTTGCTTACTGCTTTAGCGCGACTTTTTTGTTCATTTGTTATTAAGCACAAACTCACACAATGGGGCATCGAAACCCGATTTTTAATGTTGTAAGTTCCTGGACCTGCCACCAAAGGGTGACGCATGTCTTGGAGTCAAACATACGACTATCGAAAATTTTAAAAAAAATGTATTTAAAGGATATTTTCACAGGCTGCACCAGTCCTCGAATAACAACGACAAAAGCATTTTATTAAATTTGAATAGTTCGAGTAATGAATGCTAGTGCTGTTTTTGTTACGACGTTGATCAACTAATGTTGAGTTACCTGTTTTGGAAAACACAAAAGTTTCACACTGATATAAACCAGACCGGTGTTTGCTTTCTTCTTTTTGTGTATATGGGTATTTCTATACCCAGTATGGTCAGGTTAAAGAAAACCTCTTCCTCCATCCCTAACTTTCATTTCAGCTACTACTATGTTATAGTTGTAGTGCTTTAGGGCCAGAGTAACCCATAGTACTCCGGCCCTTTTCAGGACAAATAGACCGGTATTGAACTGTTCATAGGTTTATTTTAAAGAATGTAAATAACATATTCCTCTGCGTTCTACTTGATTCGCAAAAGACTCGATAGGCGTCTACCTTATATTTTAACGATAATTTACTGATACTGGTCAAAACTACTTTACTGAAGAATAATCTGTACGTATTTATACAAATAACTGTATACAAAATTAACCAAAGTCACTCTGAGACTTGAAAGTTAATTTGAGATAATGTTTGATTAAATAAATGAAAACGCAATGCAACGTTGTCGTTCTCTTAAACTGATCATGGATATTAAAGAGCAGAGGCTGTGATCATCGTATCTATTTGCTTGTTATACATGTTGAAACATACAGATTGCACTTTACGATCAAGTCATAGATTAAACCAAAGTTAAATATCTCCGTTTTAGAGGCACCAGGACGGGAACTTTTGATTCCTAAACGTTCATCAAATGTGGATCAGGTACCTAAACGAAATAAATAAATAAATAATTCTGTGTTGGTTAGTATCGTTCAATAAATTATTTATACTGATCGTTATCAGATGACTATTTCTGTCTAATTTGAGATAATTCCGACAATTATGGAGGGATGATTTGTCTGTGACCTTTGGGATAAAATATTTTGAACCTAAGTATTTGGTTCTTCGATTACATTTAATATTTTAAACAGATAATTACTAGATATGGCTTCCTTCCTACTTGTTCTTCAGCAGAATAGCGGTTAGTTTTTGGAATTACAACGCTAAAATCAAAGGCTCAATTCCTGTCACTGGGTGGAGGATAGTCCGGTGTTACTTTGCTATAATGAAACGTTCTTTTTGTTTGTTTGTTTTGGAATTTCGCACAAAGCTACTCCAGGGCTATCTGTGCTAGCCGTTCCTAATTTAGCAGTGTAAGACTAGAGGGAAGGCAGCTAGTCATCACCACCCACCGCCAACTCTTGGGCTTCTCTTTTACCAACGAATAGTGGGATTGACGGTAACATTATAACGCCCCCACGGCTGGGAGAGCGAGCATGTTTGGCGCGACTCGGGCGCGAACCCGCGACCCTCAGATTACGAAGCGCATGCCTTAACACGCTAGGCCATGCCGGGCCATAATGAAACGTCCACACGTTTTACCGACATTTATAAAAGTTAGACCATTGTTTTTCAAACATTTAATTACAGCATGAAAAATATCAGTTATAAAACAACAGAGTTTCACTTATCATACAGCCCTATTTAAATCTTTAATTAACTTTTGTTAAATTATAACTTAGATAAAGTTATTCTAAGATGAACACTTCGTTGAAGATTGTAGATTACATAAAAAAAGGGTTAAACAGCTAAGCTTCAAACGACTTTAACTTTTCAGGGATCAGATACAAGTTGTTTTTTTGTGTGACTTTGAGTACCCGAAATTTTCCTTGTAATTTATTTTTTGTTGAGAGGTCACATGATGTTACGGCGGTCATAGCATTTCAGTGACAACGTTCATAATAACAGTATTTACGGTCAACATGCAAATGAAATTTGTACCATGGTATTACCAAAATCATTTTGCACTTTCGGTACTGGGTGCGTTACAAGAGTGACAGTCAATTCTGAACATTTGGTATAGAGTAGTCGCTTCAGGCGGCAGACGCTGCTGGCTGGTTGCCTTCCTTTTTTATTGCATTAAAAAATATGATGGACTATGCTTGACCTATAGGGGTATCTGATTTGGCCGCTGACGTTCAGTTGAAGAAACAAAAATCGACATATCACCGAAGATGACACTGCGAAAAAGCTTGCTCTTGTCATATCATAAGCTGATTCGTATCATTTGAAAAAAGAAGCACAAACAACAACAACGTTTATTCCAAGAAAAATAAAGAAAAAAATCGTGCTGTCACGTAATCTTACTTAATAGTGATTACATGATAATCAAACTTCATTGTCCCTATGAGAAAACTATTTTTAAAATAAATGACCCCATTTCATTGTCTTACGAAAATAATTAATTGCAATTTCAGAACACTTTTACAAAAATTCGTAATGATTGAATTGTGACATTAAAATCTTATATGGAATTTCTAGGAACATTGTTACATCTCTTTGTTGTTTTTTTTCAAAATGTGGTTACAGTTTATCAAAAGTACAACGCCTACTCTGCCTCAAGTTCTACTGAAACGTTACTCTTGCTTTGCTGGTGCTCACGAGACATATGTGTGGGAGGGGGCATCTGTAAAGTATACCTTGTTTTAACCAACTTTCGCTTTGGGCGAATGCTTGAACCCTGAAATAATAGCGTGATATTGCTATAGTTTTTTTAGTTAATATGACATTTATTATTATTATTTCTTTTTAAATAAATACATTAAATTCTATCACCATTTATATTTTCGCATTTCAGGTGTGACCTAGATAGGCGATATTATCTTTATTTACAGTAACTTTAAGTTTATTCAATTCCAAGTAATATTCAATCAAAATTTTCAAAATATATTTTACTTATAGCGATATTATAAATATTCGACTCACCAATTAAAATAAGTGCAGAGGCTTTTAACTCGTAATTTTGCACGTTGTAAATTAGAATCATCTAACGGGTAAATAGGTCATACAACAACATTGCATATTGTTCAAAATAGTGAAATTTATATTTCAACCAAAGTCACATAACTTTATAAATTGTTAGAATTGGTACTATATTCTAGGTGTTGGATATGCAAAGTTAACGTGGCGTTTGTGATGTGTCCAAGATGGTGGATGTGCACAGTTAACATGTAGTTAATGGTGTATTCTCGATGGTAGATGTGCACATCGTGAAGTTAGTGGTGTATCCTGAATGATGGATGTGCACAGTTAACGTGGATCTTTGGTGGTGTGTGCTTAGTTAACGTAGGGTTAGTGGCGTATCTTAAATGATGAAAATATGTTTGTAATAAGAGAGTAGCGCGGAATCCTTAATGGTGGTTAACATTCATAGATTGTATGGTGCTATTGATGAAGATAAGCAAATAATATATTATTTATGATATAATCTAGGTGTATTCTTGAACTAATACAATTGTACATAACGCGGGTTGAATGTTTGTGGTGTCTGCTACTTTACACCAGGAAGTGTAGGTAACATATCATAATAGTTTAAAACGAAATGATAAGTGAAAATATAAAGTAAGATGTGTTTGTATTGAAGTGTGTGTGTATGTATTTATGCATATGCACACAAACACGCACATTCCTGAGCTGAAACCACCAACATTTTTATTTTTAATCAGTCACAACCTGATTTATTGCTGTCACTCTGTCTGGTTGTGTCAATCATTAATGAGCAAAACAGTTGTGGCGATCACGCAAGGTATCAACATATATGCGCATGCGTTGACTATGTAGGTGTCTCGACTGTAGGTTGAGATTACTGTTATAATACCAGAAGTACACTAGCATTACTTAACGTATAAGTGTAATGAAGTCTTAAAACATCCATTATCTTATATAATACAGTTGTATTAGTTGAGGAGGTTTTCAGGATTCGTTTACGTGGAGTTTTTATTTTATTTTTTGCTGCATGCGTCTTACACCAAACAGATATAAGATAGAGAGCGAAAAGAATAAGAAATACATTTTACCTCTAACAATATAATCGTTGGTGGGGGGTGTTTTCTTATAGCAAAGCTACACCGGGCTATCTGCTGAGCCCAACGAGAGGAATCGAACCCTTGATTTTAGGGTTATAAATCCGAAGACATACCGCTGTACTAGCAGGGCCTATATATCAGAGAAAAGATGAAGTATATTATTGGTAATCCGATAAAAGCTGCACTATTATTTTCAATGTAATTTGAAATATGAGTTCAGATATGGGTTTTAACGTATCCACCAAAGTTTTATTAATTGTGATGTTACAGACACAAACTGGTGTAATTAAAACTATCTTACCGACATGCCACAATTACAGTTTTAGTTTTATTTACTCTTGAAAGAGAACACTTCCCGCGTGGCCTGCGGAAGTTCATCTGGTATTACATTAATTAATTGTTTCTGCACTTCAACCATGACTTAATATGACTGCAGACGAAAGTGTGTTTTAAAATCAAGACCAGTGAACATGTTACAACGGCCTGCTGCCATGGTGACAGGATAGCTTTGTTAGGCAAGAAATAAGTTGTCAAAGGAGCATGTTATGGACGAGATTTTGCGGGATGAGACGTTTATTGATTTCGTTTGGTTGAAAATGGCGTTAGTTGAGTGTTATGCTGAACGATATAGTTGTTTGTCTTCGGCAGGATAACAGTGCGAGTTGTAAAGCATTCGGACAGTTTCACATCTTTTAGTATGAAACTGATAAACAATTACTGTATATTATGCCTTGTAAGACGCGTTTTTTCTTAAGAAATACCTTGAAAAATTCCCATGCGTTTTTCAAAACAAAATTGATGGGTTAAGACAACAGGTTAGATTAGGGTCTAATCAAAATAAGTTTTCATAGAGATCATAATCTCATTACTTACCAGTTACATTTTTTTCATTAATATAAAACATTCAGTTCAACTAATGTTGTCGATATACTGTGAATAATGTAATATATTTGACTGTATTTACTCAGTAGGTTGAAAGATTTAAGGCTGAATCAAGATATTACGGAGTCAAAATATTTTTTTTTAGAACTGTCTTTCCAAAATTAGGGTGCGTCTTCTACGATTTAGCATCTTACAAGGCGAAAAATACGTTAACCAGCAGCTCAACAAGTCGCAGCTGTATTATTGGCCTTGTCTGCTTCTGATCAATAAACACACATTCGGGCGAATGAGGGCTACTTTGCACACTCTTTTCTTAGAGAGTGGTTTCAGATTGTTCTTATCAAATACCTTATAAAGAGCGAAGTTTCTCTAAAGCGTATGGATATAAAAGATATGTCGTGCATTGAATTCCTGCAACATAACGATAATGTCAGAATAGTGGAGAAGTGTTCAGAAGTCTAAATGACGTTAGTGGTTTTCCTAGCCATGAGTTTGCTTTCTGATGTCGCGATGACTCATTGGACTCTACAGTTCAAGAAAACTACACGTGACTATTGGATTAATTTTTCATAATAAGGTTAAGTTCAGAGGCTGCTGGACGCAAATCTCGCTCTTACTTTTTTTTGGCTGTTCAAGACAATTCATAACGAGTTAATATTTTAAATATCTGAAGAAATGGCACTGCACACTGACAGCAACATTAAGCTGTTGAGACAACAGTTTTATCTCAGTAAACCAACTGTCGGTTGTTTTGCACTGTGTTGTGGATCGACAGAAAGGAAATTTCTGGAAGTGTTCGACTCTATTATCACCAAATGGTTACAAAACAAATTTGGTGTTTTAGTCGTAAGATGGCGTGGCCGTGGTGGCTGATGACTTAAAAGTTTACAGGGCTAATAAAAATGAATGTTTAGTCCCATGTTTGGATTTTATTTTGCTGCATCGGGATTCTCCTTGTTTTAACCACAATCTCATTTGAGAAGAAACTGCTTTCTCTCCTAAAAAAAAACACCCACTTTGCACGATAATGTTGATAGCTTCATTACAGAAAGAGAGAAGCAAAACCGAAATGAGTGAAGAATAGTTTGTAAATAACTTCAGTATTAATAAAGCGATCCTGTAGCTGGTGAAAGTTTTACAGCAGTTGTAAATTAGGGTTCATGGTAAAATATGGTGCAACAATTTCGGTATTTATTGCAACGCTAGAAACCGAGTTTCGATACCTGTGGTGGGCAGAGCGCAAATATCCCAGTATGTAGCTCAATGTTTAATTGCAGAAAAACGATTTACTTGACGTAGTGTGGAAGTTTTAATTAATTAAAAACATGGCAGTTTTTAGTTTTGCTACGGATTTTTGTAAATAATTAACGTGTACTTGGAAAGGGCTGTGTCAAACAGTAGACGTTTTAAGACCGGAAGTTTCTAGTGAGGTAAAGTAGAAGAGAAAAACAGGACATCCGTTAAACGTGTGTCAAGAAGAAAAGAATTTTGAAACATACTTCTTGGGAGTTAGCCGACAAGATGTTTTTATCTTTCTATCTCGTCGCCTTCCAAACAAAATATTGGAAGACAAAAAAAATGAAGTCGTGCATCAATTTCCTTTTATCACCTAAACTTTAAGATTGTCAATTATAAAAATAAAACACGTATTTAAATAGATATATTTAATAAAATTGTTTACCCAGTTTCTGGTTCAGTGTATGTTTCGTGACCTTTACTTGCATTGTTTTTGTGAGTGTGTATGCATATAAATTTAGAAAAATAGATTATGAATCTTTCCCTGAGACATTGAAGTAGGGCACCGTGTAAAGCATTGTGCTCACCGTTTCCCGATCAGACGTTGAAGTAGGAAATCGCATCTGTATTAGCCGTTTCTAATTTAGCAGTGTAAGACTAGAGGGAAGGCAGCTAGTCATCATCACCCACCGCCAACTCTTGGGCTACTCTTTTACCAACGAATAGTGGGATTGACCTCACTTTATAACGCCCCCACAGTTGAAAGGGGAGCATATTTGGTGTGACGGGGATTCGAATTTGCGACCCTCAGATTACAAGTCGAGTGTCTTAACCACCCGGCCTTGCGGGACCAACATACATAGGAAATAATGGAAAGCAATTTATAAAAATAAGGAATGATCTGCCCACCAGTGGCTCAGCGGTATGTCTGCGGACTTACACGCTAAAATCCGGGTTTCGATACCCGTGGTGGGCAGAGCACAGATAGCCCATTGCGTAGCTTTGTGCTGAATTCAAAACAACAATAAGGAATGATCTTGCACACAAATGAAACATATTGATACAAAATTCATACGAATGTCTGGACTAAGAGGCCCGGCATGGCCAGGTGGTTAAGGCACTTGACTCGTAATTCGAGGGTCATGGGTTCAAATCCCCGTCACACCATTTCAGCCGTGGGAGCGTTATAATGTGATGATCAATCCTACTATTCGTTGGTAAAAGAATAGCCCAAAAGATAGCGGTGGGCGGTGATAACTATCTGCCTTCCCTCTCGTCTTACATTGCTAAATTAGGGACAGGCAGCGCAGATAGCACTCGTGTAACTTTGTACGAAATTCACAACAAACAAAAACAAACTAAACTGCAATAGAATCGAATATATATTTATATAATATTAAAGAAAATAGCAGAAGTTTAAAATTGAACACTTAAAATCGTAGCCGTGCAATAAATATTTTAAACATTAGAGTATTGCGTAAAGAACAAGATGTATAGAAAAAAATTCGATGAGAAATCAAACGGTGTCTCTTCAGTGACCATGACCTTGCAAGGTCGAGTGGTTCTACCTGCATGTTTTTTTATTAAGGAAGTTAATATTAAACTAAAAAATAGTGTTTATGATATATATATACATTATTCTCTGCAGATTGTTTGTCATTAAGTAGATGATAAACTTAACTGATCGACTCGTAATCTATTGAGGTTAGAGGGAAACAAAATAAAAAGCCAGTGTAACCAGAAGCAAAGTTATTACAAACCTCGCGTTAGCATTGGCCTTGAAGTTTCTTTGAAATGCTGATTTACAAGTGTCAAGAGTTCAAGTGTTGCTTTGTTAAGGAAACTCTCAACTTATATGTTTGTTTCGATTTCTGCTGTCTGGAGTAAAAGCATGGCTTCGCACCAGATGTAAAGGTACAGACAAATTCAGTTTGTGTGTGTTTTGTTTTTGAATTTCGTGCAACGCTACTCAAGGGGTATTTGCGCTAACTGTTCCTAATTTAGCAGTGTAAGACTTCAGGGAAAGCAGCTCGTCATCACCACCCACCGCCAACTCTTTGGCTACTCTTTTACCAACGAATAGTGGGATTGACCGTCACATTATAACCTCTATGATTGAAAGGACCAACTTGTTTGGTGCGACGAGGATTCGAACCTGCAACCCTCAAATTACAAGTCGAATGCCTTAACCACCTGGCCATGCCGGGCCTGTTCAGCATAGACGTTGTTAAGCAAGAATACAAAGAAAATATTTTTTCTGCCTTGTTTCCGTAATGCTCGTAGTAGAGGTCAAACAAAGGTTTGTGGTTGACTTACTCTTTCACGTAACTGATTGGCTTGTCGTGTATGTATTGTCTATTACGCTTTACAGTGACCCAAATAATCATATACTCATCACCAAGCCTTTGCATGTAGTCGATTTCTCTGTCACACCTACTCGCGACTAAGTATATTTTTGACAAAGTTGCACACTATTCATATAAATGTGTTTTTAAAAACAGGAAATAAAGTGATTCTGAGTTAAACCCAATATATATTGTAGTATAAAACTGAATGATTAATTAATAAATAATTTAACAATAAGGAGTTCACTAATTTCTTATGAAAACTAGGCCTGACAAACACAAAGTGCCTTTCATATATGCCTAACTCATCACCAGATTCGTTAAGAACAATGGTGCAGTTTCCCATGACATTCAATTGCGGGTCATTTTAAAGGATTTCTTTGAAGTTAAGTACAAAACTACAAAATTAGCTATATGTGCTGTGCATACCACGGGTATCGAATCCACAGATATACAGTATAAGTAAAGAACTTATCAACGCTTCACATTACATTCTCAAGCAATTTTCTGACGTTAGAGTCTGTTGAGTATCCAGTTCTAAATCCAAATATTAATACATAGACGCACGAACAACAAAGCTTAATTAAAACCATTTTAACCATATAATAAGGTTGTTCCAGTGTAAAATATTAATTACGCTAAGCCTTAAAAAAAGAAGTAGTTATATTGAAGCTCTGTCAATAGGCAGAGTAGAAGCTTTTAATACCTTGTTGATGTTAAGTTTGCTTGTAATTATGTATATTTTAATTAAAAGTTTTTTGTTATTTTCATTCAGCAAAAATGTAAACGAGGTTAGGCAACTGAATGCAGTAGGTTTTGAATTAAACATAAAGCTACACAATGGGTTATCTGTGCTCTGCCCACCACTGGTATCGAAACCCGGATTTTAGCATTGTAAGTGGATGCAGTAGGTGTTCTCAGACCGTGTTTCTGAGACCCCACTGGAAGCCCCTAGAAGTTTGAAAAGATAGAACAATGTCTTTTTTTTCTTTGGTTGTTACGGGAACACATTTGATTTTTTTATTATTTTCAATTCGTATCAGGTGTTTGTGTAAACCCAGCTACACAAGAGCTGTTTGCACATAGCCTTTCTTAATTTCATTCTGATAGATTATAAGAAAGGTATGCTATCAATAAACATCCACAGTCAGTGTTTGTGTGACCGAATTCTAAAATTTAACCATTTTTATGGCAATATGTCAATGACTCTAAAGTACCGAATGCATTTTATGGGCAAAGATACACTAACCGTGGGTCCTCGGATTATGAATCCGAGGACTCTTCTCACTAAACCACGTCCGATCCATCTTTTTTAATGTTATAAATCTTTCGTCCTTTAGTGTTTTAACAGTATGGAGTTTTATGGAAAAATGAACTGTATGTGTAAAACTGCATAACTCTTATAGAGTTTTGTAGGACGTTACATATTTCAATTTTTAGTTGTTTGATAAATGGGAAGTCTTTACCCTCAGAAGTGAGGGCACGCTGACTTAAAAAGTTTGAGAGTCCGCAACATGTTTCCTTCTTGTAATTTGGTTTCTTGAGAGAAAATATTGTCCTCGTTTCATGTTATTAGAAGTATACACACATATGTCTTCATACGTGTAGTAATGTAACAGAGGATCTGGATTTAGCCTTACGCTCACACGCACTGTTAAAATATTTTCATCTTGCGTTGTGGTCAAATTAGCAGCATTCTGTAACGCATTTTGGTTGGATTCAGGTCACATTAATGTAAGTAATACACCTTATTGCACCATTTTCCTTTATTGGATAAAAATTGTCTGTGGAACATGCTCCTATACTCCGTTAGAATGCGACCTGGTTCGGCATGGTTAGATGGTTAAGGTACGCGACTCATAATCTGAGGGTCGCGAGTTGGAATTCCATTCACGCCAAACATGCTCGCCCTTTTAGCCGTGAGAGCGTTATAATGTGAGGATAAATTCCATTATTCGTTGGTAAAAGAGTAGCCCAAAAGCTGTCGGTGGGTGGTAATGATTGCTGCCTTCTCTGTTGTCTTACATTGCTAAATTAGGGACGGCAAACACAAATAGCCCTAATACAACTTTGCGCAAATTAAAAAAACAACAAACGAACAGAAGGCGACCTCAAAAGTTTACCTAAAAGAAAAAAGTTTACTCAAATAAGTTCTTAAAGCTGGCAGCCCTGTTTTACATGTGTTATTGAGTGATGTTCATCTCTCCCCACTGTAAATTGTACTGGGGCTAGCAGTGTAATCCAAAGGTCAAAGTTCAGCACCGAGGTACTAATCGACGTTGTTTATCAAGTATTGAAGGAATTATTGCCACTAAACTATCAAAGGGTCTACATAAAATGTTTAGCTATTTTTACCTGCAGGACTTCATAAGATATACATAATACAAGTTGCGTCAGCCTAAAGGCGAAGACTTGCGTACATTTTATATGTATTTTCTGAGGATTGTCGACTAATGAGTTTTTTGTTAAGTGAACTTCTGGCAAGTAATGTATGTGACCATAATAAGATAATCACCACGAGTTTCTTGTTTAGTAATCACAATTCTTTTGAGATGCGATCTTCAAACGTCGACGTTATTTACTGCTGCTAATACATTAGCCCTAGGGACTTTTGAGTCCAATCAAGAAACATGAAAATTATACATATAATTTCACGCGGTTGCATTCGCACGTGAAATATTCGAGTTATGTTGCCTTAGGTGTTAGTTCCCAATTTTCTAAGACACCAGATCACTGTAAGCGTGTAAACATTTCATTACGTGCATGGAGCAAAGAGAGTGTAGATGCTATTAACGTTCAATGTGATCTTATCATGATTGGAGGACAAAAAAAGACGTGATAGCTGCAGTGTCATAAACTTGTAATTCTTAACCCTTTTGATGTTTGTTTGTTTTTAAATAATGCAACAGAAAGTGTCACTTTCAGACTTTAGATTTGAGTATCGATATTCAACTCGATACTTTTTAAGCAGCAGGGGGAAGAGCCAGTCGGTTACTGACAGCTGCATCAGTTTTTATAGGTCCACGCTGTATGAGTTGGGGAAGATCCGATTGAGAAATAAATCGGACGTCAACTCCTGATGTTATACACGGGTGGACAAAGACTGGAAGTGAAAGTCTGGTCTATGGGATACGTTGTAAGAACGCAGTTTCACCTTTACCAACTTCCTTGCAACATTGTTTCCCGCAGAAGCAAGATTTTATTTTTTCTTTCGCAGTGAAAGAACAAAAAGGATGGAACCTCATTTATTGAATTTGTAATTCTATATTTAGAAAAACACAATTGAAGAAATTTTAATCGTATTATGTGGGTGGCACGTCAGGAAAACAACAGAATCTGATAGGTATGCTCAAACTACAAACTCGTTGGATTTACCAAAGCTGTTTCACATCTATTACCGCCTTCTGGCAGTTGCTAGGCGATGGCATTATGCAAATATTTCTTATGGTCTTAGGTTTAGCATTCATATCACAACATTATTCGTGTCATTTAAGTCTAATTTATCTTCACAATAGATAATAAATTTGTTAACATTACCAATGATACACATAATCTGAATCAAATTTGCAGTTTGTGGAACTTAAATCATAGTTTTAAATACGTTGTAAAATTAAATATACATACCGTTCCAAGATACATTTTTATTTATATACCTTAGTTAGCAATGGAATTTGACTAGTTCAGCCAAGTATATAATATAATACGGCAAAAAAAGAGGCTGTGTTAGTACTTTTAATTTTGGATATTCCTATAGATGGATTTCTAGTGGATTTAAGACGTTATGAGTTAATAAAAAAATACAGGTAACAAAGGCCACATTACTTAGGAACGTGACCCGAATGTTGATGGTTAATGCTGTTGGCATATTTATTGCTTTCTTTCTCTATTTAGTCTGTTAGTTCAATATTAGGGTTGGCTAGCACAGGTAGCCCTATAGAAGCTTTGCGTGAATATCTGAAACAGACAAATAAATATATCGGTTACAATACTGGTTTTAGTTCGTTTAAGTCGTAACTGATTTATTTAAACTGCTTACAAGAATGGTAAGACACAACTCTACTCCGGTATCGGAGCAAGTTGTCTACTAAAAGCAACTTGGCAATCAGTTGGCTAATTAAATCTACTTCTGTTATGGTTCTGCTGATAAAGATTAGAATTCCTTGTTTCATAAGTTGAATACTATCGCTGTTAACGATATTTTAGGCCGTAAACCTAATAATATTTTGCGAATTCCGATCAGCCTAAGAGACTGAGGTTATTGTTAACTATATATAGTAAGATAATGCTGCAAAACAATCATTTTAATAAAAGTATAATCACAAACTATAAATCAAAATGTGAAGTAAGGATATCTCTGATATATATTGATTCTAAAAACCCATGAGTGTAAGTTTTGTTTGTTTTGAATTTCGTACATAGCTACACGAAGGCTATCTGCGTTAGCCGTCCCTGATTTTGTAGTGTAAGACTAGAGAGAAGGCAGCTAGTCATCACCAACTCTTGGGCAACTCTGGTTACTCTTTTACCAATGAATAGTGAGATTGACCATCACATGGTAATACTCCTCACGGTTGAAAGGGCGAGCATGTTTGGTGTGACTGGGATTCGAACCCGCGACCTTCAGATTAAAAGTTGAGTGCTTAATCGCCCTTTCTCAGAAGTCTGGAGTTAAGCACTTTATTTATTTTTTGTGTAGTGAAGCAAAATGGTTCGTTTCCTGATCAGTGCAATGTTTAATTTGATCTGGATTCAGCTTGTCCACCAACCATGAAGTGTATGAGAAAGCTGCTAATTTAACTGAAATGTGAGAGTTTCGTTAATGCATATTAACTTGAGAATAGACTCGGATGCACGAATTTTACGTTCAAAGCCTCAGTGTTGGTAACTCTGACTATATCTGCCATTTCCAGTGCCGATGAGGCCTTTGATCCAGTATTAGGTCTTATCAAGCCTGCTGCGATATGACAGACATATTATTCGCCTAGACGCTGTATGTCACAATCAGTTTTCACTAAAGTGACTGTTATGGTGTGAATTAGATTAGGCAAGTGAATTCTAATTATTATAAATCAATTTACAGATCATATTTTCATGGCAGCAATTAATAAAATAATAGAATGTATTTATATTTCAACACCGATCATTTATTTATATTTATTATTACTTTTCTATTTTTAACCAATTTTACTAGCATTCACAAGAATTGGCATCAGTGATTCTAAGACCTCGTGAGTGAATCCAAAGGGAATGCGTTACGATACACTAATACACATCGATATCAGTAAACGTACTTTTTCGCGGGCTTGGACATCTTGAACAGGACTGAACACGAAACCTAAAACGTATGTAAAATAAGAAAGTATCCTGAAAGAAGTTATCAGATCAACTGCACGAGCTCGTCTGCATAAGCTCACCCTGAAAGAAATATTCACTTTATCCGTATTTCTGGGATATTTTACCTCAGAACTAGTATAGAAGAGGAAGTTGATCAAACGTCATTTAAAGACAAATTATGAAGAAATAGAATATAGAAACATCTGTATCACAGTCATTGTGTGTTGTTCTTTGCTGTAACGTCTAAATCCACAATAAACATCTGTGCTGTGCCCATCACAGCTATCGAAACCTGTTTTGTGTTTGTTTAATGTTACATACCTTCAAACTTATAAGATGGTTGATGGTTAGGTCGTTCGACTCGCAATTTGTGGGTTACGGGTTCGTATCTCGTTCGCCGAACATGCTCTGACAGCTGAGGGGGCGTTATAATGTTACGGTCAACGTCACTATCCATTGGTGAAAACGTAGCCCATGAGTTAGCAATGGGTAGAGTTGACTAACTGCTTTCCCTCCATATAGCTCTCGTGAAGTATAAAACAAACAAACAATAGTTCGTCTTTCACTATTAAATACTTGGGTAAGTTGTTTTGAGTTTGTACTGATAAACTGATAGAATTAATTATGGAGAAAGCTTATGCCTACACAATACATTTGCATCTAGTGAAAGCTTACAACAATATGGGTCAAGGTCGTACCGTTCACAGCTCATTACCTGTGCGCGAAAGAGGGCGCCAGTCTCGATCGTGGGAAGAAGTGATGAGACCAGTGATACGAAAGAGTTAGTGCCTACTGGGTAGGGGGGCAACTTTCACTGACCTTGGACCTTCTCTTCACTGTTTCTCTCAAGCCTTGTTGACATCCTGGAAAGGGACAAAGAAAAGACCATTTCAGAGCAAGTTTTGTTATTGAACTTTTTCGAGATATTGTGCTGACAATAAATGACTGACATATGGTTCTTTGCGTGTGTGTTATTTGAAATAGCACTAATTATAATTCTTAAATTGCTAATGTACCACCAAAATTCATACTCTAACAAGAATGGTCAAAATTTGGAAAATACTGCCAGTCTTCGACCATAGTCTGTTTATTAATATTGTAGAGTTACTAAAACCACTTGGCTACTTACGCCTGTTCAACTCAACGTTTCGATAGTTGTTAGGCGACTAAAATATCCTTGTCCTTGTAAAGCGTGACATTTCAGTAGTCAGGTGTTGTTTCATTTGCTAGTTGTAATGACGGTAACTGGAGTTATTATAGAATTCCATATAAGCTTTTTTTCTTTCTCGCCAGTTCTCTCTGAACTTCCACAAATAAATTCACGATGTGATCTTAAGTCGACCGTAAAATAACTTACTTGTATTAGCAATTACAGTTGTTTATTCAATTTACTCTTATAATACGCCATTTAAGACGATTAGTGAGCTGTTGTTTTTATGTAAGTTCTAATACTACAAACATTTAATTAGACCACTTATATATGCCATGAATCTGTTATTACAATTAAATGAAAAGTTCTTAGTTCATGTCTGCAAATAAGCGGTCTTCGAGCCCTCCTCTTAGCCATAAAATCTTTAAAATATAGCAATTTCTTTTCTTTTTTTTTTTCTGGCCTGGCATGGCCAAGCGCATAAGGTGTGCGACTCGTAATCCGAGGGTCGCGGGTTTGCGCCCGCGTCGTGCAAAACGTGCTCGCCCTCCCAGCCGTGGGGGCGTTATAAAGTTAGGTCAATCCCACTGTTCGTTGGTAAAAGAGTAGCCCAAGAGTTGGCGGTGGGTGGTGATGACTAGCTGCCTTCCCTTTAGTCTTACACTGCAAAATTAGGGACGGCTAGCACAGATAGCCCTCGAGTAGCTTTGTGCGAAATTCCAAAAACAAAACAAACTTTTTTTATGGGAAAAGTAATATTTAGATAGATAAATATTTGTGTCTTATACGGATTACAATAGACAACGAGAAATAAAATTTTCCTTTTTTTCGTTCATTTTCACTTATTTCCTTGTGATTGGTTTAGAAACACAGTTCTTATTCTAGAAATCCTGTAGATTATCACACTTAGCATTTCCCATTTATTATATTTTGTATCTTTATATATTAAAGCTATTTTATGTAATAAAATGAAGTGAGGTTAAATTATAAACAATTTAAAAAAAACAAGGCAAAATAAAATTATGGTTTCGATGTGTATTATACAATAACTAGAAGTACAAGTTATATAATTTATAACTATATAACAATATAAATATTGTTATGTTTTGTTATCAACTATAATATGTCATTTAGAAATTGTTGGATTGAAGGTGAGCTTTCCTCTTTGAAATAACCTTGGTTGTGGGGTGAGAACCCCTGCAGTGGATTGAGAACCTATAGCTCATTGTGTAACTTTGAATTGAGGGACCATTAAAAACAGCATTAAAAGAAAGTGTTAATAAAAATAATCAAGGGGAGAAAAACAGTAAAACAAATTTATTTTTATTGCTACTATATTTGATCGAGTATTGTCAAAAATATTCTTACCATCATCTTTATTATTCTGTGATGTGTGCGTGTACCAATTATTATTATTCCCTTCAAGATTACAGAGAAGGTAAGTGACGAATAATATAATTAATTGACTCGGAGAAAAGCTTTGTGACTTTCAACGCTAAAATCCAGGACTCGATCCCTTTATTTTATAGAACGCAGATAGCTCTTTGTGTACCTTTTTGCATAATACTAAAGAACAAAACAGCGTAGTGTTTCCAAGGGCAGGCATAATTTTTTTTTCTCTGCAAGGTTTTGTTTGTTTGAATTTAAGCACAAAAGGTTATATGTGCGCGGCCCATCACGAGTTTTTAGTGATAAAGTCCGTAGACGTAGCAATTTGCCACTGGGAGTCTACCTCTAACCCTTTGAATGGTTACATAATGTCTGGAAAAAATAGAAATGCCCCAAGATATACGTATATAAAAATATGTTCTGATGAAGTAAGCCCTGTTATATGTATATACATACGTTGTCTATTTAGGTATTCTGGCCTATGCACGTACCTACATTTGAAATAGTTTTATGGGCATGATCAACAAGGTCAACGGGTTTTGCTGTTGATATTTATCTTTAGGGCTTCCAAACAAGTTTCCTTTTTATAAATTTTAATATATTCCATCCCTATATCAATAATTAGTTTGGTGAGACACTGACTGATAATGACTAAACATTTGTTCAATACGGTTCACTGGTGTAAATAGAATTTCTGTTAGTGTTGGCCTAGCGCCCTCTGTTGGGATAATAATATTTATTAGTGTAGGAAAAGATTTAATAGAAAAACTTGTCCCATGACTTGGTGAGTAGGTTTCACAATCGCGCTGAATAATTATTTTATTTTTAATCATGATAATCAGATTCTGAAGCATTAAAATGTTTATGGTACTTTTAGCGATTCAGACATTTGTGTGTTCTTGGGTTTTGTCACAGTCCAGCTGGATTTATTTGTTACTTTAATAAACGAACGTTCCGGGTTTGTTGTACTGTATATTGTCCTTTGTGTTTCTAATGCTCGTTGATCCTCTGTATCTGTTAGAATTGTCCGCAAAATATTCATTAAATACGAATTAAAGACAGTTCTTAATGATTTCTTACTTTTCAGTTACTAAATCACTTTGTGAATAACGTAATGATTAAAAAAATTCGCAGTGTTATTACTGTTGCTGTTGTTTTCTCAGTGCAAAACGACAAAAAGGACTATCTGCATTCTTCCGGCTATGGGAAATTTAACCCCAGATTTTAGCGTTGTGACTCCTCGAACGTGTCACTAACTCTTTGGTGGAATTCTTTCTGTTCTAATAATAATAGTTCAGGTGATTGATATAGTATCAAAAACAACAATTTAAAAAGTCTAAAATAATTGTTTGGTATTTTCCCTCTTCAAAATATAAAAAGAGTTCAATAAGTAAATGCATATAATTGTGCTAAAAACTTTGCATTAGCTTATAGTATGACACACCAGAGCCGGGCTGCGGGTCAGAAGGTCCAAAGCTCACGCTACGATGCTTTTGAATGTTGTGGGTGCGTTATAACAGTGGTATTCATTCCCGTTCGGGGTTCCTTTTCGGACAAAACTGACATGGCTGCGGGTGCTGCTGATGAGCTGTCTTCTTCCTGGTTCAAGTTAAGTATTAGGCAGGGCTGTGCTTGTACCCTAGACATTATCTTGACATTTAGTCACGTGTGGATAAAACTTTCAGGTTGAGAACTCGAATAATTTGTTTGATAATTAATTTTCAACTTCGCATACGTCTTCTTTAGAAAACAATTTAGTTACATTAAATTAGAATACAAAGCCGTTACATTAATTTTGATAGTTATATTAGCACAACAAAGAAAAGGCCTAATATTAAAATACTCAAGTATTGAAAAACAGCTAAAAATACTTAATCTTAGACGACGTGGTATTATCAACTGTAATATTTGATAAATGTCGAACTATTTGCATAGAGTGAAAAGAAATTGTTTTTATATATATTATGTCCGAGACTATTGAGAACGATTTCGACTGAAAGAACTGGAATTAATGTCAACATTTCATCAGCTGTTATAATGCTGCACTGATGTACGAGTTACGAACGCGTTTTGTTTACAAGCTTGGAGAGTCATGTAACCTCTTGATAGCCATGAAACTTATTCACATTGAAAACATCATACTTTTTCGTGTTTACCTTGTATTTTTACAAAAAAGCTGCTTTACAACAGAAAAAGAGCCAAAATCTATTTTTTAACTTCTTTTAAGTTGAAAGTATTTATAAGTTTAGTTGGAAATATTTTTCCTCTGAGTTTTCATAATCTCGCCAGATGGCATTGCACCAAAAGGACAACCTGGTTAATGTCAGGGTCATAAAGTTTATACGAGGTATAACTTGAAATAAGTACGCCCTACATAAATTCAGAACGCGTGCGTAGGATTAAATATACAACCGCAACCGCAAAGTGAAGACATCCATTAATGATCAACTTTTGTGACATCATCATGATGTCATGATGATGTAATTCTGGATGAAGTCACTCAAACATGTCAGTTTGAAGGATACGAGTTACGTGAAGCTATGTACGTTAGGGGGCGATGTGATTCTATAATTTTTTATGCGTGTATTCAGCTTTTAACTAAAAAGTACCTTAAGATTTCTCGTACTTTTTAAATGTCTTATTACTGAAAGGGTTTGTTTGTTTTTGGAAATTCGCACAAAGCTACTCGAGGGCTATCTGTGCTGGCCGTCCCTAATTTTGCAGTGTAAGACAAAATGTAAGGGAAGGCAGCTAGTCATCACCACCCACCGCCAACTCTTGGGCTACTCTTTTACCAACGAATAGTGGGATTGACCGTCACATTATACACCCCGACGGCTGGGAGGGCGAGCATGTTTAGCGCGAAGCGGGCGCGAACCCGCGACCCTTGGATTACGAGTGCACGCCCTAACCCGCTCGGCCATGCCAGGCCCACTGAAAGGGATTTTATATCAGTAATGAAATTTTACTCCTTATTTAAGTGGTGACATCTAGTGACATTTTACATAACAAAATGTTTTGTGTGCATGTGTGTGTTTTCACATAGCAAAGTCACATCGGCTATTTGTTGTGTCCACCAAGGGTAATCGAATCTCTTATTTTAGCGTTGTAAATCCGTAGACGTACCGCCGTTACAACGAGGGACAACTATTTTTGTCACGTTTCATTTGTGAAAGCAGTTTTTGTTTAAGCACTTTAAACTAATAATTTTTAATTTGTTTTTCAAGATTTGACATAATCTGACACCACGCTCCATCCTACGTAGCGTAGTGTTTAATACAACCTATTCGCAATGTCTTTTTAACATACTCGTTCGTTCTCGTGTATGCTTAAATTATGTGACAACTGGTCCCATTTTTCTTTGATAAAAGAGTAATCTGGCTGTGGGTGCTGTTGTCTGGCTTCTGTTATACATGTACTTTTCCAGTCAACGTTTTTCGTTACCTTTCCTGATACGTCATATTATGCTCTCTCAGTTAGAAGCCTTTAAATTAATCAGGTGATTTATTTATTTATTTGGGAGAATTTTGCAATTAATATTATAGCTCAGTTAACTAGTTAACTGATTAGGTATCGTGTGCTTGGAGAAAGAGAATAGATAATGGTCGTGCTCTCCTGGTGATTAAATTTGGGTCAAGGCGTGACTACTGTTCAGCACACCTGACTGTGGAACTTAACGGTTTCGCAGCCCTGTTGCTGCTAAAAGTAATAATGAAAAAAAATCACGGTCCTTATTTTGGTGTGTGTGTACTTTATTATAGCAGAGTCACATCGGGCTTTTTGCTAAGTCCAACCGAGGGGAGCGTATTTTGGATCTTAGGTGCGTTATAAGAGTGGCGGTCAAATTCTACTGCTCGGTCAGCGAGAGAAGTTCACGATTTGGGAAGACTATGCACAATTAGGCAGTGGTGTAACTTTGCGCAATAATTGAAAAAGAAATGAAATTAGAAGACTCATTTGTTTGTATATGCTTAGTTTACGTGGGGTAACTTTATTTTGGATTATTTTTTATAATATCATATTCACTTCCAACTAAACATTGTATGTGTATGTGTGTTAATTTTAAGGTTCACTGTATTGCGGATAGCTGGGTCAAGGGCTCGTTTTACGGTGCTGTTGAATACGCTCTGCACTTTCAGCTTTAGGTGCGTTATAAGAGTGATAATAAATCCCATTAAACAGTTTATTAAAAGTCGACGCTCTTACAGCGACCCATGTTGGTGACTGGATGTCTTCTACTATCTAGTTAGTAGGTCAAAATTAGGAACGTTTTTACCCGCACCATAATGGTATCTTACTTGCTGGTTTAGTCAATGCACGTATCAAGTGATGTTCAGGTTCTGAATACCCAAACTTCTGGTGATTAATTAAGTATTTGCACATTTATATAATTTATCGTATTTAAAAATTTAAAATGTCCGCTAATGTAATTTATTAAAGGTTTATTGAATATTTTCAGTTTTTTGAGCTGTGTCAATTCCCCGGTGAATGGGAAGACGTATTGAGTCATTTAAAAGGCTAAAAGCTCACTGATTTTTACCACCTACATTGAGGACCTAGTATGGTCTACTGATTAGCTTGCCAGATTAAGGATCTTCTGGTCCACGGTTTGCTCCCCGTTATTGTTCCGCAATCGCGCTCTGTAGTTTAAAGCTGTGGGCGCGTTATAAGGATGATTGTCATATCCTATTATTCGGTCATATAAAGGTTAACGGCAGGTGCTGTTAACTGGCAGCTTTCTTTGTAGGCTACTAATTTAAAGTTTGGGCCAGCTAGTGCAGATAACTGTTGAGTAGCTTTGCGTGAACATTCGAAAAACAAATATTATGGGTCCTAAATTACAGTTAGCACTTGTTTAGTTTGTATGCCTTCTGCTGCTTATGCTAAAATAATAAGTACATGTAACTTTTGGAAGTTACTTATCTCGAGATACATTTAATGGTTTAAGTCCATTGAATATATTATGTAAAAACTCGAAAATAGATTACTTTAATATGTTAATGACGTTTTCATGTTTTTAATATAATAATAGTTGTTTAGTAGCTGTATCAGTTCGTTTTTAGACTGACAAAATCTTTTACTGATGTGATTTTGGTCTGCTTATTTTTAGGAAGGGTTGCTTATATTTAACATCTTAATAATTATCTTTTTGTATAGATAGTAGCAGCGTGTGGTAACGGTCGATTCATCTTAACCTTTCAGATAACTTCCATTTCTCGTCTTAAGGGCTGTACGTGTAGTATCTGTATGGCTTGTGAGAAATAGATGTTTATAGGGTTTTTATTTATACGCTTCCGATACATGCTTCTTATTTTAACCTGTAGATGGAGCTAGCTACTCTTGTGCTTTGACGACAATACTGTCTCATCGAGCAACTTTTTTTTTCAAGTTTGGGTAATATATTGCTGTTCCGATTTGAATGTGTCTTCATCACATATTGGTTTGGCTCTCTTATCAGGTGTCTTGATGACGCTACATTTGATACTAAGTAGATGGGAACGTGTAGAAGTTTTCTGCCTTTTTCCGCGGCACGGCATCCAAAAAACGAGATACAGTTGTTTTCTCTCAGTTCTATGGTGAGTTTTATATCGCTATTGAAAGAGGAATGCAAGAGGAATGTCTGAGACATGACAAAAGCTCACCACGTGACCATATAGTAAACATACTGTCGACATATATGGATAGGTCGTGGTTGAAAGTACTAGGTTCTTAACAATTAAGGTAATTGTTAAGGGGGGAGGGGGGATTGGTGAGCCCATTACTGGACCGTCTACTTTTTAAAACAAAACCATCTTAGTGTTTGAAGTAGGTGATTTGTGTGCAGATAATGGCTAGTTCTTTAATTGTGTCAATGATGGGGTCTGAAAGAGAGAAAGGGGTCATTAAGTAAGTTCGTCCTGGTTAGTTGGAGAATTTCGTTGGGTGAGTGGAAAGTTGTAAAAGAGGTCAGAGATGTTTAAGCTTATAAAGGAGAAATATGAAAATTCAGGAGAGGCTGACAACACATAAAGTGTTCTTTTTGTGGTGAGTCGAATGGAGATGGATTAGAAATCAAATACCTGCACTCTGGTGGGAAAGTGAGTTGATCGCACCTATTATTAGGCAAGGAGAGAAATCAGGCTTGTGCATTTTTGGTTGATCGTAGAATTGTTGAAATCAATTACCAGTGTCCTTTAGTTCTATGACAATGTGTTGAGAAATAAGGGCTTTTCTTTGTGGTTTGTTGATTGTTTTTAATTTGCCTGCCTGGTCTTGAGAAGCCTCTTTGAATTTGTTCTTCTTGAGAATATACTGGTATTTTGTATGTTAACCCATGTTTCAACATTGTTGCTTTCATTTCCACCAGGTAATATCATGATGTTTATGTCCTGTTTTGGGTTATTAGTGAACTCCCTCTCTGCCATGCTGACGTTGAATTCAAGAGACTCAGCTGTCTGCAGTGTGAAAGAAGCGCTATGCCTAAACTTAAACTGTTTTGGAATAGTTTTGGAATATTGCCTTGGTAACTCTAGGTTTGCAGCAAGGTCCATAAATGGTAATTTTGTTAGGAGTATGGCGAAATTAAAACTCAGGCTCGGTACTCTGGAATTTATTTCTGATAAGAATTTTCAAAGGGATAATTTTGATCGAGTTTTTCAGACTTTCACTGTCAGATTCGTTTTGCCTTCTCGTGGAATGTAGTGAAAAGTTTTTGTTTTTGTAGATGTTCAGGACGTCTAAGACTGTGATCAGTGATGAAAGTATATTTGTAGTTACTCATATTGCTTATTGGAAGTGGAATGCAAAATATACTTCTTTCTCTTCCTCTTGAATTTGTATACGGAGAACAAGTAACTTCTTACAGCTGTAGTGAAGGAGTTTCTTTTTTGGGAAGGGGGAGCTGTTAGAAAACCTCGACGATTTCAGTTTTACAAAAGAAGGAAATTTGCTGTAGCCTCTGCAGCGAAGAAGGATCTTAGTTTTTCAAGCTACTCAAGTCAGATAATGCTGTCGTTTGTTAACAATTCTGTCAATTGAAGAATCGCGTTGTAGAGTTTTTAAACGTAAGGACTGTTACCTCGAAGCGTTTTATACATCAACTTTAATTTGTTCAGTAATTAATGTTTTTGTTGTTTTTGGTCTGTCTACCCATTTCCTGCAAGGTATCCATTTTAATTGTGTAATTAAAACTGTTTTCCATGAAGCTTCGTGTTTGTCAGATTAAAAGCAATGCATATGAAGGAAAGGGAATATGTGATTATATGTAACGGTAAATTAATGGTGGTACACCATTAACATTTCTCTATTTGAAATTGATACTTTTAATAATAAGTAAAATATCCGTGTTTTTATATCAATCTTGAATAGACAATGTTCATATAGATGCAGATAAAAGTATAAAAAAGCGTCATATTTTATATATAATCTTTTAAAACCAAAATTCATAAAAAGAGCAAAAAGAAAAAAGTACCTTGGTTCATTTGCAGCTAGTTTATGAAGGTGCAAATAAAATGGCATAAGTTGTATTGTGTCTTTATTTCTAGTTCTTCTTGGCCAAAATTTACAAAACGTTTGTTTGAATTTCGCGAAAACTACAAGAGGGTTTAGTCATCATCACACCGAATATGTTTGCCCCTTTTAACTGTGGGGGCGTTATAATGTGGTGGTCAATCGCACTATTTGCTGGTAAAACAGTAACCCAAGAGTTGGCGACAGGTAGTAATGACTAGCTGCCTTCACTCTGCTAAATTAGGGATTACTACCGCAGATAGCCCTCGTGTAGCTTTGCGCGAAATTCAAAACAAACATAACCAAAATGTTATAAGAGTAAAAACATAGCATCATACGTTTATTTCTTTCCTTACTTAACTAGCAGTAAAATCCGGAGCAAAAAATGAAAGATTTAGCTTTTTTTTCAGTTTTTAATGCCTATCATTTATGTATAGACGAAGAAAAAGTGCCATGTTTTTAGTTGCAGTGTTTCGTAGCGAAAGATGAAATGATTTCAGATTCTCTAGAAAAAGTAACTGGCAGTTCGAGGTTCGTTAAGCTACATGACCTTGTGCAGGTCTGTGACTCTGGAGTAAAATTCTCGTCATTAGAGACCAGTAAAGCGGACAACAGAGTGGACATGTGAACTTCTGATGTCTACTTGATTCAAAATAACTGGATAGCCTTGAAAATGACAAGGAACCTTATGCTGAACCTTTGAGATTAATTCCAGACAGAAAGAGAGTGAAAGTCCTCCGTGAACCAGGTGCGACTTGATAAAAAGACTGAAATCTCTATCTTAATAACTAGTAGAACAAGGTGTTCAAGTAACTAGGGTTCGTTCAAAAAATTGGCCTCTATTTTCGAACTACATAAACGAAAAGACAAATTCTAGATATATATCTATTCAAACAAATTTAATTGAAACAGTAGCAGCATCTGACATAAATGAAACTGTGACCCTGTTAGCGTGACTACTGAGTTCAACAGTCCAACTTGAATTTAAGACGCGACTGCTACTCCTGATAGAAGCAGAGATGCCAACCATTACGATTTGAGCTTAATCATTACGATTTTAATGTATACATTACGACTATACGCTCATACAGACAAATGTTATGACTTGTTGCAACTCCCAAATTATTATATATTATATAGGTCTATACAATAAAGTGATAAATTGTTTCCCCAGGGCTTGAAAGGGGTGAAAAGAAAATTTCTTGTGAGACACAAATAAATTTTGATAATAAATAAAAGACATAGTACAAATGGCTACTTGCTTGAAATAATAAAAAGTATTTGTATCTCCGACGTCTACCAACAGTTTGAGTGCGGTACTTCTCCATACTGGGTACGTGGGAGAATATATAGTTACGTCATCAGTGCTTTTCAGCCAATCAGCGCACGCGTAGATGGGTATTTCTTGTTTTCTAAGCGGCATATAAACACCAATGCGATTATTCACAAGTTGGAAAAAAAAGGCCTCGTTCACCAGATTGTCTTGTTTCTGGCAAATCTAAAAGGACTAAAACTGTGAATCAAAAATTTAGGAAAGAGTATAATGCAAAATATTCAGTAATTGCACCAAAAGTCAGTGACAGTAATGCGTTTCGTACAGTTTGTCACATCGATTTTTATGTGGCGCATGGCGGGATAAATGATTGTTCCAGACATACAAAATTGGAATCTCACCAACAAAACGCTGAGGCGAAGACAAAAACGATGCAGATAACGAAATTTATGAGTAAGAATTAGAATATGAAACCATAAATGCAGAAGTGATGTTCACGCAATTTGTCATTGCTCATAATTTACCCCAAGCTGTAGCCAATCATGCAGGACATTTATTGAGAAAAATGTTCCCAGATTCTGATATAGCGATAAAATATGGCTGTGGTAGAATCAAAACTACAGCCATTGTACAAATGTTGGGTTGTGAAGAAGACAAAATTATTTCAAGCATACTTACTAACAGTGTTTACAGTTTAGCCACAGATGGATCCACAGACATGGATGACTCAAAACTTTATCCGGTGGTTGTACGATATCTTGACCCTTTGGTTGGAAAAATTGCTTGTTCTCTTTTGACAATGGTGTAATAGAAAGAAGTTTTAACGGGAGAGAATATTTTCAAGCTTTTGGACCATGAACTGACAAAGAGGAAATTTCTGTGGGAAAACTGTCTTAGTTTATCTTCATACAATGCCTCAGTTGTGTCTGGTATAGGTAACGGTGTGATGAGATACATCTCAAGACGACAGCCTAGCATTAACTTCATGGGTTGTGCCTGTCACTTGATGAATATTGCTGCCCATGAAACTTCCAGAGAACTGCCCTGCCCAGTTTATGATATATTGATAGATATCTACTATTTTCTGGACAAAAGTGCTAGCAGAAAACAACTTTTCAAAGAGTTTCAAGGATTGTATTGCAAAGAAGCAAGAAAAATTCTACAACTTGTTAACACAAGATGACTATCACTTGGTGTGTGCCTCAAGAGAATATTGGACATGTGGAAGCCATTGAAGAAGTATTTTCATTATTAAAAGGAAAAACTAGATTCAAAAGGATCTAAACGTGCAGCTTAGTCAGGCAGCAAGACTTTAACAGTCAGGATATCCTCTCAGCTACACAGGGATGCACTCAAGACACCCTCTCCGCCACATAGGGACACAAGACAACAGTTTCCAAAAGCAGACAAAGAAACATTTGATATAACAATATATGTTCAGGCAGCTAGCAAGGAAGTAACCAAGGAAAGTTATGTGCAGAGCAAGTTAGATAAGTTGACAGTTTTCTTGGACAGTAAAATGAACTTGTTATTTTGTCTTTTTTTTTTTAGTCTGCAGTTCCTTTATTTAAGCAAGCCAATTTGATATTGCAAAGAGAAGAACCACGCATACACATTATGCATGGAACTCTGATTACACAAGTTAAAAATATATTTGTCAGATACATCAAGCCAGAATATCTTGAAGGCAACATCACTGAACTTGACTACAACAATGAATCCTTACACAAATTTGATGAGGTAGTTTCTATTGGAAATGCTTCCAAGGAATACATTGTTAAGTACGAGAAGGACCTGGACCTGATCAGCTTCTACACCAGTGTCAAGAAATACTACATTGCAGCTACAAATCACATGATGAAACATTTCCCTCTAAATGATGAACTTCTGATTCACGCAGAGGTTGCTGATCCAAAACTGAAACTCAGTAAAGATTTCTCTTCTCTACGCTTCTTCACAAACAGGTGTCCTGTCCTTGTCAATACACATGATCACGACATTACTGACAAGTTGGAAGGGCAGTATTGGAACTATCAAATTAATACTTTCTCAGAAACTGTCCTTCAGTGGAATGTTGCCATGTTTTGGGTTCAGCTGTCTACAGTTAAGGATGGAAATGGTAACCAGAAGCATGACATTCTGTGTTGGGTTATGCTTGGAATTCTTACAATCTTTCATTCTAATGCTGACAGTGAAAGGATATTTAGTTTAGTGACTAAAAACAAAACGAAGTTCAGACCAAGCACCTCAGTTTTGAGCAGTGTTATATTACTTGTAAATTGAGTTAACTAAATATCTGTTACGCAAACTAAATTTTGAATGAAAAATAAAAGACAACACGTGTTTTATATTTTTTATACATGAGTACGTTTGTAATTTGTGTAAAATTGTGTTAATGTGGATTAGAATAAAAGCATAAGAATTTTCCAAATAAAACATATGAAAATTCTAAATTATTTTTGAAACAAAAATACAAGAAAAATCATGCTTTAATTGAATATTATGAAACACATTTAAATTAGAAAAAACAGAAAAACAACACATTATGATTATGCGAAGTTATTTATTATTTTCGACCTGAACAGCACCTTGTGTAATACAGGGTGGCCCGTAAGTTCATACCCATTCATATGTTATTATGCTATATTCAATTACGCATGTATTATAAATTTGTTTCTTTTTCTCGGAGGAATACGGCCGATGTAAGCCCATTTACACTTGAAAATGTCTCACAAAACATGGCGTCGCATAATATTATGCAGCTGGAATGAGGGAAAGCACACAGATACACTGGATACATAATATTTATGGATGGGTAGGGACTTACGGGCCACCCTGTACATGGATTAAATAGTCAAGTCACAATATCTAGGTTTCAGGTAAAGTCACCCCTGAATTAAAGCTAATGACCAGAGTGAGGCCAACCAGTTATAAGCGAATAGCTGGATTGACTGTCGCAACTATAACGACCTCAGAGTTTAAAGTGTGGAGTGTGTTGAACGTCACGTTGCAGATAGAACCTTTCGATCTGCAACCAGTATGTTAAAGACTTCATCTCGTCTGGATCAGTTTAAAGGATTATTTGTTGTTGTTATTTATTTGAACTTTCCATGATATGTTAATGAATATTTAGTTTTTGATGTATTGTAACTATTTCACAGCATACATTTTGTCCCGGAGTGAAATATTCCTTGAACCTAAGAAAGAAACAGGTTAAAGTACCATATTAAAGTACAAGGCTTTATTAACCCGTTGTGTTATCTTTACCTTAATACCTCCACTTTTTAAGTTACGTTAAAACAATGTGATTTGAATTTAATTAAGGATATTCTAACTGTCGATCAGTTTAACTGTTTGTATTCGTACGTCGAATTATTTAAAAACAACTTTACAGTTTGCCAAGTCTCAGAATCTTGCAAGTTTTTGAGTATACATTCCTACTGTGGCTGTTGGAGACACACAGTTCCTTTTTCATTCGTCAGATGGAATAAGATGTTTTTGAAAAAAATCATTTGATGGATACAAAGTTATTTCTAAAGTCAAAACATGAAAAAAATGTGTGCTTTTATGTAACAGCTTCGTATGTAGGTGACTCATAACTGATTCTGTCGTTAAGCTTCCCCCACAAAAAGAGGTTTTGTTTTTGAGTAAATGAAGAACACGATACCTTTAATATGTTCTTCCTGATTTTCTTGTTTTTGCGTAAAACCGGTAGAAACACAAAGTTTAAGGCCAACATGTATTTAGGCTAAGACTGAAGGATGCTTCGAATTTGTATCGTACTTTTATATATAGTGTAATAGGGTTTAACTATTAGGCATTTTGGGGACATTGAACTTTTTTCTCCATAAATCTAAATTTTCCTTACATGTGATTTTTTTCTTTCCTTAATTATTTGTCTTTGTTTTGTTTTTTTTAACGTTGGAAAAACAGTAGCCCAAGAGTTGGCGGTGGGTGGTGATGACTAGTTGCTTCTTTTCTAGTCTTACACTGTTAAATTAGGGAAGGCTAGCACAGATAGCCCTCGTGTAGCTTTGCGCGAAATTAAAAAAAGTTTTGACGCAAAATGTCTTACATTACATTTCGACCACAATAGATCACTTCAGTAATCTGATGTCTCGAGGTTGGGCGATTGTTTTCAAACATGAAGCTATATATATACGTAATGGACTACTTACGCTGTATGAAAAGCGTGGATAGAACCCCGAATTTTGCGTTGTAAGCCCTCAAGCCTATCACTGAATCACTAAGGTGCCAGTATTAAAGAAATTTCTAAGCACATTTAATCTCATTTCTCTGTTCTGTTTAATCAAGTTTTGCTCTGTCTAGCTATCGGTCTATTTTTGTCTCACATTTTTAGTAACACTATTGGTAAAAAGAGAGAAAAAAGAATAATGATAAAGATTAGCAAAATATGACAAAAAAACCGAATCGAACTAGAACTAAGATACTGCGTTAATAATCGTGGATGCTATAATACATGAAACTTAGTTTCTCGCTACGATTCTGTGTGAGTAGTTACTCACCGGTGAGCATTAAAAGAGATCCACAAATTACAAATGGTTAGTCGCGTATTGGTCTTATTTCATTGGTTTGTTATAGACCTTACGTTTGAAGAGCTAACAGCATGGAAATTGTTGCATGAAGCAAATGTAATACGAAACCCGTCACTTTTTAATTAATATAAACATATAGTTGTCAGGAAATGACAGTACTGCTATTAGGGTTGCTACATTGAATACGTTTTAGATATGTGCTCTTTGCTGTTTGTTTGAATTTAGACGTAATGGGCTACTTGTGCTCTTGTCCTCCGCATTTATCGAAAACTAGTTTTAGCGTTATAAGACCTCATATCGAATCACTGAGCCAGCTGGGGGGAAGGGGGAGTCTGCGCTCGTAGAGATAAAGTTTAAGCTTCTTTCAGTATAAAACCATTGCTTTACGTTCAAAAGAGCTTAAGAAACAAAAATACTATAGTATTTTTACAGCTAAATACCACTGATAATAGATAGGATAAATAACTATTAAAATTATATTTATAAAAGCCCCTCGGATGAGAATTTATTAATAGAACCGTAACCTTTAGATTTTGGTAAAATCAGGTTATTACAGAGCATGAAACAGACTTGACGGTTCTCCAAAATCTCTCTCTCCAGACAGCTCAAAACTTAGGTTAAAGTTGATAATGGTGTTAGATTCCCCTTGGTGAACTCAGCAGATAGCCCGCTGTGGCTTTGCTGTAAGAAAACACACACATAATGCTGTTACAATAACTTTTGTTTTTTTATACATTAAGTGAATCTAAAAGGAAAGTTTTGAAATGTTATTATAATTATTTTTGGAAAAAAAAATTGACTCGCATTTATATGTTCAACGATAACTATACCATATGGTTGTCGACATTTAGTAGTGGCTTGCTAACCCGTTTTAAAAGCCACCTATAATCTTTTTGCACCTCGAAAGTGAATATTACTCGATAACTCGATCTGACAGTTTCTTTTATGTTACTTACCTAGACTATCCAAAAGTGTTTTGTGCGAACAACGTCTCGTCTTGCAATTCAAAGCGACATCCTGAACTGAATAAAATTCCCCAAGTCATGTGGCTTAGTAACAGTCTCTAGTCGTCATAGCAACTGCTATTTACATGGCTCTTTGTCGAGACATCTTGATATTAAGAAGAAACTTTTTTTTTAAGCTTAAGAAAACAAAAAGTTGTGGATTTTGGTAAAGTGCAACATGTGAAATTATTGTGACCATTTTATGATTCTGGCGTCGTATTATACGAACAAACATAAAAGCAATATTGTGTATACACTTATACACTTTGACTCATGCTGTTGAAAACTGATGTAGTGTATATATATCCTTTAATTATGTTTTTTAATTAGGAGCAGTGATTGATACGTCCTCCAAGTGGCCGCTCGAGAAAACTGGCGCATAAAAATAAAATACGTATAGTACATGCTAACATTGTATCTGATAAAAGTTACATGACTATTCCACTTATTTCTTCTAACATTGTAACTTTTATCAGATACAATGTTAGCATGCACGGTAATTTCTTTCTCAGGGTCCAATCTTTAGAATAAAATTCACCCTAACCTACAACTACTAAGAAGAAATATTAGATAATATGTGTGTTTTTTATTGCAAAGCCACATCGGGCTATCTGCTGAACCCACCGAGGGGAATCGAATCTCTGATTTTAGTGTTGGAAATGCGCAGACTTACTAGCGGGGGATATTAGATGATGTGGAGTAGGTTTCGGAAAAGAAATGTTTTATCTTATGAAAGCAATCTGGTTTCTTGTATTTGTGCTATTGATCATCTACGGTTCTACTAATTCTCTCTACCCTTCTGAGAACAAGGGTGTCAGAGTTGTTTTCCAGGACATATGCAGGGGGAGGCAAGGGAAACCAGACTCCTTGAAAAATGAGAAACTTGTTTATTCAGTTAGTGTATATATATATATGTAAACATACCTTTATATATGTATATATCCTTGCTTTAGACCTTGCTCTCTTTCCATGGACGCTTATATACTTTCAAATAAATAAAAAATATTAGTTGCATACAAAACATTCACGGTAATTTTTTTCAGTAATTATTTGAAAGCACAATAAATGCATATTAACGAGTTTCCTGTAAAATATATAATATTTCAACATTTATTTTAATGTATCCATTATTTTCTATTAGCTGTAGTGTGAAAAATTTTACGGTTAATAAATAGGCAGCAATAAATAACTCGTCCAAAATAATTTTTCTAGCTGGTTTCATCGTTTACCACTAGAGGGCTCGTAGAATGTAGTTTCAACCTTCTATTGGTCCAGTGTAGAGCTTTGATGTTTAGACATCGCTGTTGCAGGTAACCTAAGAAACGGAAGGAACCAACTTGGCTGGCTCTTCAGAATTTGAAGATCGTCCTTTTTCTTTCTGGAAGCATCTTGTGCTTGAAATTAAAACTATTAAGTAAGTTTGTTTGTTTTCATCAATTATCGTTGAATGCACGACGTCTTGTAAAGACACTGTCAAAATTAAGTTAGATCAAAATTAATATTTAATAACTAGAACCGTTACCTAGTACGAAGAAAAAAGTAATTTTATTGGTCGTATAAATTATATGTGTGTTATTAAGAAATGTTGGAACACTGAAACTAAAAGTTTAACAAAATAAGTTTCTTTGGAAATTGGATAAAATACTGTTTAACATTTGATGCTCTCCCAATTCGGTATTCAGCAACGGGTCTGAGAATGTTAAACGCTAGAAGTAGAGTTTCGATACCCGTGGTGGACAGAGCAGACTGTGTAGTTTTATATTAATAACAAATAGTAAATTATTTATTGCAGAAGATACAGTGTTGGATTATGACATAATGTACCATACCATATTCTTAACGTTCTTTGCAAGAGGTTTTTTATTCAAGTGTGCTAAAGTGGGGTGAATTTTCATGCTATTTAAAGCCTCGTAGAATGTAGATATATGCGTATTTATATTGCCCATATTCGTGTGAAAAAGTATACCATGCTACTTATAAAGAACAACAATTTCTAGTAGTTAACACTAAAACTGTAAATGCGGAATATAATTCATTCACAATCTCTTTTTTTTCCCCCCACATACCCGTCAACAACAGTGTATTTTAACTAGCATTTATGTTCCATAACTTAGTTTACCCATCCTCGCTTAAGTTGGGCATGATTTTACTTTCAATATCCATTGCGCTCCGTGTGGATTATTGGTTAGCATTCTGGGATTGTAGATTCGATTATTCATAGTTCGACTCTCGTTGCTGTAAAAACGCATTACGAATTTTGGGGAGTTTGGTGAGGTTTGCCCAAGAGTTGGCTTTGAGCGATGAGAACCAGTCACCTACCCTTTAATCTTTACATTTCTGCAATTTTGCGTGAAACTGAGAAACTAACACATATCTCCAAACCACAGTATTATACTCGTTCATCGTGTCTAATAAATTTGATGTTGAACAGTTTTAGAAAGTATTAATAATAAATTACTTAAGCTCCGTTTCTTTTTAAGTGTGAAACATATCTGTTCATATTGATGACAGATGCCGCACTATTAATAAACTGAGAAATGCCATTTTTCTTTGTTGGACTAAGCTGATGACAAAGAGTGCTTTCTAATTGAATAATAGTTCCTAGCCTGTGATACATGGAGCTCTTTCTGAGGAGGTATGCGAGAACCTTTGAAAAACATTAAAAACAAGTTGAGGTACCTACCCTTTGTCCAGGCTGTGTGTAGATGCTATAATATATAACACAGAAATCCTAACTTGCACACAGATTATTTGTAATATAACATTTTATTATGGTATTAATTAATACATCATCAACATTTTTTATATAAACTTTAATAATTCAATATGTATATACTTTAAACATAGTATATATTGTGGTCCATTATTGGTCCATTTGGGCTGTTCCATCCTCTCAACGAATTAAAACTATTAATAAATAAACTAAAAAAATCAAACCAGTTATTATCCTTCATATATTTATCAAGCTTATTCATAAACTGACTTAAATTTACTCTTTCCATAACATCCGAAGGTAACCCATTCCAAAGGCCAACCATTCTGTTAGAAAAAATAAAACTTTTTTAGCCAAAAATGATTCCTACTCTGTCAAAATGTATCCTTGTGTCCTCTAGTCTTACTATTCCCACTGTTAAGTATGAAAAAAGATGAAACATCAACACTATCTATTCGGTTTACAATCTTAAACACTTCTTCCTTTCTTTTAAGATAAAACAATTCAAGAGACTTCAACTTCTCTTGTGGCAACTCTGTCATCCCAGGCATCATTTTAGTTACCCTTTTCTGAATCCTTTCCAACAATTCAATGTCTTTACTGAGGTAAGAAGTCAAAGACTGAACACAGTATTCCAGATGTGGCCTAAAAACTGACCTTTATAATGAAATTATAACATATTTAGACTTGTATTCATTATTTCAGTAGATAAAACCTAAACTCCTCTTTACCCTACCGCGAATAACAGCACACTTATTGGATGATTTAAGAGACTGATCAACTATTGCACCAAACAAAACTCGTTTGTTTCACGACACTGTTAAGGTTATTCCAATCGAAATTATAAATATAATTTAAATTATGGTAACACACATGCATTTGACTGAGCATGCGCCATAACAAGGTTGGGAACCATTGTAATAGAAGTGTGTGAATTTCTCTCTGTTTTCCTTTTTTCCTTTTTTTGCGGTATTATAAATAGAAGAAAATAAGATAAAAATTAACTTTTTTGTCAGCTGCTTTTATTAAGTGCGGATCAAAATAATTTAAACATAAGCTACACTTTAAAAATATATGTTGAAAGTGAGTTTTAAGTTACACTTTAAAGTAAATTGATAATAGAGTACGTTTTTAGTTTAATTCTCTCTTTGTGTTTTAGTAAAGATTAAAAGTATTGTTGTCATATGAAACCAAAAAAAATGGGTTAAAATTAAATATGATAAAAATTATCGTTAATGTTTGTTGCTTTTTTACTGTAAGAAAATGTTAATATATTTACATAATTTTCATGATTCACCATAATTAATGTTTCTCTCACAATTAAAAGCTATCAGAAACAACAGAATTTATTTATTATGAGGTCAGTGGTAAGGTTAAGGACTGCCAACGCTAAAATCCAGGGTTTGATTCCCCGCGATGACAGAGCTTAGATGATTTACTGTGTGGCTGAGAGCTAAAACAAACTCTTTTTTATCAGCTTATGCCACTCAATCCCACCACACACACACATTGCTCATTGAACTAGACGGTTGTATTTGTAATAACTGGATTCTGTAAATGTTTCTTAGTTTAAGTGTTGGTCTAGATATAAGAATATCTAGGATACTGGACACAGTCGGATATCATACAACGTTAAAGAATATTTCAGAGTTAGATGCCATAACACACACACACAAAATTGTTGTTTCCATAGTAACCAGAGTAATCAAAGATTTAATAAGCTTGAGTGATAGCCATATCCAGGCTTCTTATGAGATTATTTTATCGTATTGGTTCATTTATTTCTTTAGGCACAGATCGATGTGTGCTTGGAATGCTCAAGGACTCAGTCATTCAAACGATATTCATACTTTTGACAGCAAGTATGTGGACTGAATTTAAATTATCGCTAGGTAACTTATACAGTGACAGTCTGTTAATATTGTGTTGAATATTTAAAAGTGTGCAATATTTCAGTCATGTCAAGAAAGGTTAGACACTGAAAACAGTGTGGGTGTGGGTGTATATATATATATATATACATTTGCACATTTTATAAAATGTCTTTAAACACATAATAAAAAATATAATACTGTCAAGGCATTCAGTATTTGTAAGGTCATTTGTTGTTGTTTTTGAGGGGGAAGCTTAGTCAGGATGTGAAATGTTCTTGGGGATTCTAGTGAGAAAGTTAGATAATTTGTACTTTATCAAACTTTATGAAATATTTGTTTTTACATATTAGCTGGATGGATGTGAAATTATTGTAAGAGATGGCGCTGTGTGTTTTTTGTGTTTGTGTTTTTCTTATAGTAAAATCACATCGGGCTATCTGCTGAGCTTACTGACGGGAATCGAACCCTTCAATTTAGCGTTGTAAATCCGGAGGCATACCGCTGTACTAGCGGGGGGACAGATGGCGCTGTGACTTAAGTTTCAAATTATTTGTAATTCTTTAGTTTTTGCCCCACGCTAGTATAGCGGTAAGTCTACGGATTTATAACGCTAAAATCAGGGGTTCGATTCCCCTCAGTGGGCTCAGCAGATAGCCCGATATGGCTTTGCTGTAAGAAAAACACAAACACTTTAGTTTTAATTAAATTGTAAATGTATAATAATATTACTCAAATTAATTCATTTCAATAGATGTTGTTGTTAAATTCAACACCACCTAAGATCGCTTTACATTTTGTGAAACAGATCATATAGAATTAGACGTTTCTTTCTTTTTTTCTCAATTTCCTAACATTCTTTTTTCAAAACGTAAAAGTTTTTGGTTCCAAGTTGGTATAACGTTGTTTTTACTGGATGTAGGTGTCATGAGCCTCAAGACAGTAACTTGAACAGAACTTTTATACCATATCGTGGCTGGTTTTCGTAGAAGATGGATACTTCAGCTTTAAAACATTGCCAAACCTTATGTTACATAGCCAAACTGTCAGGTGATTTCTACCCTCTAAATTGCCATCTTCCTGCGTGCGCGTAACCAGCAAAAGAGGCACCTGCGTTTGTTAGCGCTACAATGAGACATGAAATAGCGGTAAAAATTTAAATTGGACTTGGGATCCTCTCGGCAGCCCAGGATTCTGTACAAGTGATCCTGAACGCCTTCCCTTAAATTCGTCTCCGTATATTATAGTTTGTTTGTAGTTAACCACAAAGCTACACAATTGGCAATCTGTGCTGTGCCCACTGCGATTATCGAAATCCGGTTTTTACCATTGTTGGTCTGTCTGCATACATATCATTGAGCCATTGGAAGAGTCCTATATCGTAGTTAACGACCCAACAATGGGTATTTTTTACTTTGTTTTTGCTCTCCAAGAAACCAACTGGATTCGTCTTCGATATGAATTTTCATCACATAAAAAACAACAATACTTAATGAAGTGTAAGTGGGCGATATAAATCAGTGAATAGAATAAACTAACAACAAATTCGTGCTTTGACAAGACAGACAAAAACGAATAAAACATTACGTCAACATTGAAAATAAAAGGCATAACTTTGTGTTCAGAATAACTGTGTTATAGCAGCCAAGTAGCCCTGGGATTATCTCATCTCTTCATTTATTAACTGAGAACGCTGGTGCGAGACCAAGGTACTTTGAAACCATGCCCAGTAGAATGAGAGCCTAAACCTTCCTTGCATTCAAAATGTTTGTGGAACTTCTTTCCCCCTACACACATAACACACGTTATCATCACGAAAAAACAACAAAAAATGGCCTCCATCCAATTTAAGTTGTTATTGCTCTCTATTCTCCACCGATATAGCTCCACATTCAAGCTACACCACTATATGGTAAATATTATTAACGTAATTTGCAAATATGGCAGATAAAAGTGGAAGACCTCAATCACCTAGAGAAGTTGGTTACTTCAGCGTAATATTTTACAAAATTTATTTTTAAACATTGGAAATGTTAATAAAAAGTTTAAACTGCTATGAAATATACTTGAAGCTATGTATTACTTCTATGCTTATCTATAAGCAGAGTGTATATCAGAGCGGCAGGTACGGGTATTAACACTTTAACTAATAAAGCAGAGAACAACATTTCGACTTTCATAGGTCATCTTTTTGTTAGCCTGAAGATGACCAAAGAAGGTCGAAACGTTGTTCTCTACTTTATTAGTAAAAGTGTTAATACCCACACCAGCTGTCCTAAGATATATTTTTACTTTAAGTGGGTTTCTTATCTTCACTATAATCAGAGTGTTTTTCTCTGTGCTATTTTCTAGCCGCCTTCCTCCTAGTTTATCAGTTTAAGATTAAGAACGACTAATCTCAGATACTTTTTTTATTTTTAGCCAAAAAAGAACAAACAAAATCGATCTCCGCCCTCTATAAAAATTGTTTAGAACAAGGAATACTGAGATGACGATTGTTGTGTGTTTCACCTCATTATTCTGGTACTTTTTTCATCAAAAGTAAAGAGTAAAAATATGGATTTCAACCCAGACGGTTAGGGCGCTCGACTCGTAATCTGTGGGTCACACCGAACATGCTTGCATTTTCAGACATGGGGGCGTCATAATGTTACTGACAATCCCACTATTTGTTGATAAAAGAGTAATTAAGATTTGTGTGTTTTTCAAACGTTCTACTTACAATCTGCGGATCGAGGGTTCAGATCCCTTTGAGTCGTTGGGACCTTATAAGTGACTGTCAATTCCCAGTATTTGATTAGAATAGCCCAAGAGTTGGCGGTAAGCAGTGCTGGTCAACTACCTGTTACTTGAAAATTAGGAACATAGATGACGTAGAGTAATTTTACGCGAAATTCATTAAACAAATTAACACATGCTAAGTGCCGTAAACTTTCTTTTTTTATGATTCGTATTGAATTACCATTGTAATACGAATGTAATATTAGTAATTGGAAACGTATTACTTGTATCATGTACAAAATGAGTACTGTCTAGGAACACCAATATCGAACTGTATCAGCTCTTATTAAGCGGTATTAGAGAATGCCATGCTTGAGATACAATTGAGATAATTGGGAAAATATAGTACAGTCTTCTAGATTTCTGTAAGTGGACCTAATTTAGGAGCAAATTTTTAGTTTTTTATGAGGTTTTTGCTGTGTGTTTTAATAAAAGAGTATATACTCTTCAACAAATGTTACTTTAATTTGCAAATTAATTGAGAAATTTAAAACGCAGCTACTAGTGGATCTCGACTCCAAGATAAGCGTGTTTTTCTTTGCGAATGACATTCATTCATTATTTATTGTTCAACCTGGAATCATTAGTTTAATGCTGCTCTCCAGAAGAAGAGTGTTCATATTTAGATGTCAAAAAACTTTTTGTGAGATGACAAATGCCCCATAAAGTTATCAATCATCTGAGGCAACACAGGGGTTTATTATTGAACAACATTTAAGTAGTACAATATTCAGGTTTATTGGGCCTGGCCTGGTATGGCGTATTGGTTTGTTTCGAATTAAGTACAAAGCTACACAATTGGCTATCTCAATCAGTGATGTCGAGAAACCCACTTGTTGAGAATTTTATATGCAAAAAACGGCTCGTTTGGGTTGAGAAAATATTTTACATAGAAGAGCGAACAACGTTTCGACCTTCTTCGGTCATTGTCAGGCCACTGGGAAGCTGGCCTTATTGGATGACGTGCCAGATTGTCAGTTATCTAAAGACTAAAGTTTAGCTTCTATCTCGTGTTACCGCAAAATTGCCCTGTTAATTTTAGGAGCATGAATGTATTAAACGAATTACCATCAGTTGCCCTTGTTCAGTTAACTTAGCCCAAAAACTCATTGTGGATATCATTGACAAGTTACAATCTCTTAAGTTTGTCGGTTCAAGATTATAGAGTGCTATCCAAATATTCGTTGTATAGCTTTGCACGAACATCCAAAACAAACAAAAACTTCAGATTAAAAATTTTAATTTTAAAAAATCTCTTTAGAGGAGAAAGACAAAATAAAGTTTTTCGAGGCAGTCGGTAATGACTGTTACTTGATTTTTCTTGAGTTATGAAGAAAGCAGAGTAAGGTCAAAAATTTTTAAATTCTGTGGAAAATTACTGAGGAAAATATAAAGTCGTCAATCGTAAAAGAAACTTCGCACAAGTTCAAAACTAGTAGCTAGATATGTTAGTAAATTCCCAGTATAGTCCAGTTGCAAAGTCCCTGTTTAGAAGTAAGCTTGGAATTGTTGCCTAGCAAATGTGTTTCGCATAAATTGGATATGCTGATTATGAATTTGGATAACACACTTCTGCGTCTTTGAGCGTTTTGAGATGTTCAAGATGGCTGCCGAAACACATCTTTACCCTTATCTCAGTTTCTAAGAGAGAGAGTAAAATACTTTCCGTATACACCGAGATTTTCAATACCTACGATTTCAGCCTTACATTTCTGAATGCTTCCTTCTCGATCAATTATTAATCTAACATGGCGACCAAAATGGCGGAGACAACTAGTTATATCATACGGGAGTTTTAAATAGACATATATATGGTCTTGTTATATGTTTTGAAGTTGTCAGGGATTGAGTTCATTCCGTGACAGTGAAATACAGATAAGATAGATTTGCACCTACTATGTCATCAAGCTTCACGCACATGCATATCTTGTTTGATTTGATTTTAAATGTCGAATGATACGTTTGTATTTAAAAAGATTCTGATAACCGAGGAAGAAATTAAGCATATAATTATTAAAGCTGCGGTTATAAATCGATGTGCAGTCATGTCGTTAATACGATGGCCATCCAGTGACATAGTGCAAGACTTTCGATGGTTTTACTGCATACTATTTATCAAAGTTATTGCAATAAGTCGTGTTTATCTTAAGCTTGACCGCTATTATGATTTTAGCATTAAGGACCTTTGAAGGCAATTTCACGTAGAGTCCCAAGCCAGCAAAAGTAATGTATATGCGGTTTAGTTTTCTGCTTCCATGTCAGGAAGTCATGTTCAGTGCTACTAACAATACGATACAACCATTGTACATATTTTGCCAACTTCTTATGAGACCAGTAAGAGAATTACAGATCGGGATCACAGGCTGGTTGTTATTGGATCAAATGGCACTCCAGAAGATCATTTTGTATGTGACATACCATCAACTCGTGAAGAAGTAGACGTCGGAATGATACGATTGTTGGAGGTGACCAAGGAAGGTGTAAGTTGTATAAACGGATGTACTTGTGTAGCTTCTGTTCTACCACTATCCAATAGACAATGTACTCTTTTCATAGAAGAGACCTATATCAGCGTATTGTCATTTACATGTGGTTTGTTTCAATTAAGTACCCATAAATTGTGAAGTATCTTTCAGCAGCTGTGCTGTTTCTAGATGCAATTCAGTCATATGCGTGTGGGGTATTAGGAAACTCGTTTGCTGTTAAAATGCTGTCATTAGGCTACTGACGTAATATATGTGTCATCCTATCGTCTATGTGAACGATGACCTCCGAGAAGTCACTCCTTTTATAGCTGCATGGTATGGAAGTAATTCCACTTGCGCAAAAAATGTCGAATAATTGCTGTGATATCTAATTAATGAAATCTTTATATAAGAGTCAAGGATAATCCAAAATCAGTCATTTTCCCTTCACCAGAATTGTTTGTAGAGAATGTTAAGCAAACAGATTTTCTTCCACATTTCACAATATCGAGTTTGGATAGGCGCGTGGTGAGGTGACAAAGACTGTATTATATTTTCTGTTTACAAGTCAGTAGTGTCACTCGAGGTACTTCAAATGATTTGCTGTTTATACGCAAGTGAATGACTATGTTCAACATTAAAGTGTTGCTGTGTAGTATTCCAGTTTTTATGTAGCATATTATGCAAGCGTAATAAACCAACTAGCAACTGCTATAATAAATAGACTAAAGCAATGGAGAACCGCACTAACGAGAGTGACTAGTAACCTGTCAATGATGAAATTATGATATGACAGATTTCTCTCATTTACTTTCTACTATTCACAGTTTTTAGTTTTGTATTCGTTTTAATTTAGTGTGAAACATGTACGTTACGGTATGTTTTACGAGTTTCGTAGTTGTGTGATTTAACTTTTATTTTACTTCTAACAGATAACAAGATTGATGCAACTTTGGCTACATTCTTTCTAAAACAATTTGGTAACAAACTGTTTGATAAAGGACAGTGGTAAGTCCCCCGCTGGTACAGCAGTAAGTCTACGAATTTGCAACGCTAAAATCAGAGGTTCTATTCCCCTCGGTGGACTCAGCAGATAGCCCAGTGTGGCTTTGCTGTAAGAAAACACACACAAAGACACTGATAAATACATGTATTATAGGTTGGTTTAGCGTCTTTTGTATAAATACTTATGTAGATGTAAAAAGTAGTTGGTTATTACAAATAAATACTTGCTTATTTCCAGTTTTGAAAAGGTTAACACTAACATTCAACATCATACTCCGGTAACAAATATGGGATGATGTTAGGCCAGGTATGCAGGTGTTTGAAGCTTGATAATATATTGGGTTTAAATCCATCTTAAGCATATCTCTGTTTTGCTTTCACCCCTTAAAATTTTGGAACAGATTTTAATATAACAGTGATACGCCCCTTTTAAATTACTTTGGTGATATAATATGTTTTTTCATACCATCTTGACAGTCATTTTTGATTAAGAATCGATGAAGCACCAATAAAAATGGAAGAGTAAAATCATTGTGCTATCTTTCATAGAAACTGAGATATGAGCAAAGATTTGTTTCGGCAGTCATGTTGGCCGCCATCATGAATATCTAAAAACGATCAAGAATATCCAAGTGGAATTATGTAGATTCTGAATTAGTACATCCTCAAATCATTGAAAAAATTTTTGATGGACGCTAATTTTAGATTCGACCTCCTATGATTCATTGAGTTAATATATTTATTTCAGTTCCACCTAATATTTCTTCCATTGTATATAACTAAAACGTTTGGCTTCTTATTTAAATTTTATTGTTGAATTTCCTATCCATTTGGATCAGAGGTATATAAACTTCAGATGTTAAAACGCTTTAATTTGGGTTTCGTTCCTTGAGATGGATACAGAACATATAGTACATTGTGCAACTTTGCGCTTTAGGAAAGCAAACCACATATAGAAGTGTTCAATATTTGTTGTTGTTATTAAGGGAAATAAAACGGTAAATTTATTATTTTATTTAAAAAATAATATTTTCAACTAGCTTGTTTGAAGTTAGCACAAAGCCACACAAGGGTTCCGTGTTTCACAGGTATTGAAAACTGGTTTCTAAAGTTGTAAGTCTGCAGACATATCGTTGTGATTAATGGGTCTGGATAGTTATTTTTGAATAGAAACTCAAAACTTCAAAATAATGGAAATAAACGTTAAATTCATTTTACAGTTCCAACAAGACGATGTTTTAGTGTCTGTTTTCGTGCAAAATATTTTTGACTTTCGATAACATAAAACGAAATGCTTTCATGATACGTGAAAAGTTCCGTGGATCTATCAGAACGGATAACACAGCCATCTGGAGACATTCTTGTGAAATTGTAATAATATAAATCAAACTGAAGAAAGAGTTTTGTAAAAATTATTTTCTCGTATACATGAGAAACTTTAAAGGGGGGGAGGTGAAGAGAACTCTGAAACCCAGTTCTTGCTGTTTTTACGCATACTGTTTTGAACGTTCACAAGTAGACCATAACTAAGCTATCAACAAGTTTAATACTCTTAGAATCATTTTTAAGTTGTCGATGCAAAGTAAATATACAAAAGCAATTAAATCTCAGACGACAACACATAAAACCCGTTTAATTCTAGTTATATTTTATATAATGTAATCGACGATCATTATGGTGTCTGAATTCCTTTTATTCTTACATAGTTTAGCTATCTAACATGTTTTATTTCACTGACTTGCTCAATATTCTCTATGATTTGAAGCAGCCTTTCACTCTCGACCCGTGATTGTGTGTCAGTGATGTGTTATTCACTGAATACTGGAGTTTAAGGACAATATTTTGATTCGCTGAAGAAACTGTTTAGAATGGGCAATATTTCTGGAAGGAATTTAAGTAGAATAATTTATTTAAGAAAAAAAATGTATTTTTGACTTTATTTGAGTCTGCCCTCTTTGGGAAGGCTCTTTTAAGTTTCTGCACTTTTCTTACCGAGACCAGGCATGGCCAGGTGGGTTAAGGCGTTCGAGTCATAATTTGAGGGTCACGAGTTAGAATCCCCGTAGCACCAAACATGCTCGCCCTTTCAGCCGTGGGAACGTTATGATGGTATGGTCAAAACCACTATTCTTTGGTAAAAGAGTAGCCCAAGAGTTGGCGGCGATTTGTGATGACAAGCTGCCTTCCATCGAGTCTTTCACTGCAAAATTAGGGACGGCTAGCATATATAGCCGTTGTGTATCTTTGCGTGAAATTCACAACAAACAATCAGTAGTACTTAACCTAAAATTGATTGGCTGTGTATGAAAGCACTTGTGAAAGGTAGTTTTTAAATTAAGATTAAATTTACGCCTGAGGGGAAAAATTAAATCACCCATAGTTAATTTATGTTACTTTGATAAGAATGGGCAAGTTAAAACTGCATGAAATGTACAGAAAAAATCTTATTTATATTTAAGTGTATCGTAGGAAGAGATATACACAATTCTGAAAATATTATAAAAATGACGAACATAATTGAAACTTTGTCTTATGTTTATAGCTTTTCTATATTGCGTTTCCTCTCAAACATGTATAAGTTTATAACAGATATTTTTCCATGACACTATGTAACGGAAATTTCGTTTTGTCGAAAGGTGAAGCAATGAAACCTAGTTAAAACAAGTTATTTTAACAATAACTGACAATATGTACCCGTCTCCACAGAAAAAAAAAATGAGTGTAAATGTGGCTTTAGCACTTTTCTTGGAAATAATATTCTCGAAACTGACCAGTATGGAGCTACAGCAGCTCCATCTGGAGAACTTCTGCAAAAACAAAATTATCTTTCCCTCGTGTGCATCATTTTATTTATCATCTTGATGTAGCTCGAAAGTGCAAAGTCAAATATCTTTAACCTTTGATATTTTGTCACTTTTAAAAGGGAAATTTATGGCTTTGAAAGGGGAGAGAAGTGATTCCCTAATTGGAAACAAATCTTTGCTTGTTCGACTTGATGAGACTACCATCTCGGAGTTTCACCTACCGAACTTCTTCCACAAAGATTGTTTTTGTTTTGTTTGTAATTTCGCGCAAACCTACACGAGGGCAATCTGCGCTAGCCGCCCCTGTTTTAGCGGTGTAAGATTAGAGGGAAGGCAACTAGTTATCACCACCCACCGCAAACTCTTGGGCTACTCTTTTACCAACAAATAGTGGCATTGACTGTAACATTATAACGCCCCGATGGCTGAAAGGGCGAACATGTTTGATGCAACGGGAATTTGAACCTGCGACTCTCAAATTACGAGTCGAACGCCTTAACCCACCTGGCCATGCCGGGCCTCTCCACAAAGATGAATGGGTTATCATTAATAAAGATAATAAAAAGCTTCAAAGTACAACAAATAAAACAACTAAAAGTTGAAGGACAATCGAACGAAAGTGAAGTTGGTTAAACCTATTAACAAAATTTTTACACGGTAATTTTTCGACGCAGTTTTCTGTTGTCTTAATGGAAAAAATGTAAACTATTCTAATTGTGTGACATGAGTTCAAAAAATTCGTTTTACACACGTAATTTTATACCATTTATTTAGTTATACGGAAGAACTGAAATATATAGGAGTGCATAACGTGTCTTACTGAGCTTTATGTTTATTAATTCTACTGAAACAGTAGCTTAAAAAACAAAACAATGATAATTTAATTAGTTGTTAACCAGTCATAGTAGTGATGGTGTATATAATATACCTGTAAATAATTGCGTGCAAATATCTCATTAATTGGAAGAATTATACATGCTTACGAGTTCTACACACGTAAAGAAAGGTAGCGATGAAACTAGGAGGTATTGGTGCTAGACTGAAATTTTTACCTTGTATCGATAGACTGTCGCAAGAAATCGACTTAATGTAATTGATTTTTACGTTACAGTATATGTAGATAATAGGCATTGTATTTGACTAAGAAAAATGCTTTGTTATCGGATTTTCTAATATCGTTTATTTGGCGACAATCGACAGTTGCTTTTTTGTCAGGCCTGAAAACTATTGGTTATACATAAAGTACTTCTAATAACCTGTTTCGAGAGTAAAACAGCTCCTGATGAGAGAATTTGAGGTAATTAATTTAAAGCTGTAAGGTATGAGAAAAATAACAGTATGTAACTTATTCCATACACGCAGATCACTGCAATGAAATTATTTCGTGGAAGAACCGCGACGAGCCGAGCGTGGCTCAATGGGTAATGTGCTAGACTGTAGTTTTCAATGGGTAATGTGCTGGACTGCAGTTTTCCCCGTTACACCAACATGCTCCTCCTTTTAGTCGTATAATGAACGATCAATAGCACCGTTCGTTGGTAAAAGAGTAGCCCAAGAGTTGGCGGTGTATATCTATCCATTGCTAGATATAATAAATTTTAAACCCTTAACCTGAGGCTTGGCATGGCCAGGTGGTTAGGTCACACCAAACGTTCTTGCTCTTTCAGGCATGATCACGTTATAATGTGACGGTCAATCCCACTATTTATTGGTGAAAAGTAGTTCAAGAGTGGGTAATGTTGGGGGTGGGTAATGATGCATTCCATCTGGTCTTACACTGTTAAATTAGATACAGCTGGCGCAGCTTTGCACGAAATTAAAAACAACAAAACAAAACTGTAGCTTTATTTGTTCGCGTTCGGTTACAAAAAATATCTCTTTTTGCACTTGATGGGAGTCGTGGGCGTGTTATAAAGGTGACGGGGACAAATTACACCATTTCACCAGACATTAGGCCTAAGAATTAGTGGTGGATGTTGTTTACTAGCTGCTTTCTCTCTAGTATAGTCGTGTACAATTAGGGACGGCTAGTGCAAATAGTTTTTGAGTAGCTTTGCACGAATATCTAAAAACAAACGAACACCGCTAATTGTAGCGTTCTTGTCTTTCGATGCGCAAATCTGTAGAATCATTGTAGGCGAAAGTGACAGTCGAAGTGATGTAGGTAACATTCTGAAAATGCGTTAAGTTTCGCCTCTTTTTCTTATAGTTGCTATACGTGATAGGTTAATAACTGGCCATTAATAACTGTAAATTATACAAAATTAAACGTCTCTACCTGGATCTGGGAGTAGATTAGTGGAAAGAAAAAAAAAAAGACTATTAGCAGTGGCCGAAGTGGTCTCAGAGGAAAATGAGACAAATTACATAGATAACCAGAAACTTTTGTATTTCGTGCAAAGCTACACGAGGGCTATCTGCGCTGGCCGTCCCTAATTTAGCAGTGTAAAATTAGAGGGAAGGCAGCTAGTCATCACCATCGACCGCCAACGCTTGGGTTACTCTTTTACCAACGAATAGTGGGATTGACCGTCGCATTATAACGCGCCCTCGGCTGAAAGGGCAAGCATGTTTGGTGCGACGGGGATTCGAATGCACAACCCTCAGATTACAAAGTCAAAAGCCTTAACCACCTGGCCATGCCGGACATGGCCAAAAACCTCTAATAATCTATCGAGACACTGTCTGGTAGAAACGTATTGGTTTTGACATTCGCACTTGACTTATTTAATTTGTGACATAGTGTAATCACCTTGTCTGTCATATTTTTCGTTTTCGTGTATATCACAATTGATATTAAGGACATTGTCGAACATTTTTTCGTTACGGTTAACAATATAGCGATAGCCTATACCTAACTTCGAATAAAACAAACTTTGGAAGCGTCCACTAATTTTTATAATTCTTTAGTTCCTTCAAGGTCAGTGTGATTAAATGAAGAATTTTCTCTGTTATTATTTCTTAATCGCATTGAACTTAACCGTTAGTATATTTTTTTCTTATTTTGGAGCAGATTTGATGTTGACCGACGCGACTGCTAAGAGGTTAAAGCCAGTTTGAGTGTCGGCTGGAGAAAGTCGAGCGACACTGGTCGTCTGGAACTTTTACGGCGAAACGACATCGTAACCTTGAAACGCGCTTCATGGTGAAACAGTTTGACTGAACATTGTATGTCAGAGATCACAAACATAGCGCAAAATGAAATGGAATTTCCATGTTATTGTTTTGTATCACCTTCGCAAAAGAATTGCTCAGTATAAATACGTATTAGCTTTCTGTTTAAACCTCTTCTTGAAGTTACTGCTCAAAGCTACGTTTTTCTTTATAATATAGGCCTCCGATGAAATATATTCGGTTAGTGGACTCCGTATTTAATGTAATGTGTATGTGTACGTAAACAAGGCATTGTGGAATTTTTAAGAGCATCTTATAAGTAACTTAATAAGTGAAATCCAAAATCAAGAAAAGCTTGTCTGTTCACTAGAAGCTCAGCCGTAAACTAAATGGAGGAACTAAGCATGTTTGAGTTTAACATGCAATGGACAAAAAAAATATTTCGTGTATTCATCTGGTTTTGAGAACCTAATAGGACGATTATTTTTTAGGATTATTATTTATGTAAGCACTTCTTATCATGCTGTAGGATACGGTTTTACAGTCTTTAGTGCCATACGTATTTTTCTAAGCACTCGTTATACCATTAGAAACGGGTTTTTACAGTAGCCAATCTTTTCTAATCATTAAAAATCAAAGTTCTAAAGAAAAGAATCTTTCATCTCTTGTAAATCGTAATTTTTGGATGCTTAACAATAATATAGAATGTATTAATAGACAAGCATGTTTATATGATTATTTCATTGCACTGCCGTGCTAATTATCAGATTTGAGGGTTAAATTTGTTAAAAATATCTCCACGTGTTGTGTACTTGATGATGGATGACATTTCTTGAGGCAGAGTTTGGTGCATAACGGTTATCCTGAATTATGACGTGACCTAGAAAGTTATTCATTTATGTCCGTACTGTAAACCTGTACAAAAACACATACACATTTTGGTAGGTCAAAAGTTTATGTGAAAAAAAAAGCCTTGCACAGTTATAATTAATTATTAAGAAAACAACACAATATTACAATTTGTAATTGATATTTCTTATTAAGTTTTCCGAAAAGAAAACAACAACATGTGTAAAATATGTGTAAGTTTCAGTACGAACAGCTAAAGTTATCGAATGTTGTTACTATGTGGCAGTTTGTGACAGCGGTTGCGATGGGAAAAACGACCCCCTAGAGAGATGAAGGCAGAAGGTGCAAAGTTTTAAATGACACTGTATCCGGTGTTAAGAGATTCATCAGCTGTGTGTTTCCGAGCAAAAAAATCGTTAAAAAGCATATGTATGTATGTCCGTGTTTGTATATGGTAAAACAGCAATAATAAAGAAAAATAGTTTGAGTTTATATCTTATAAATATTGGTAAATCTGAAATATTACAAATATCCGAGTGATTATCGTTATGAATTATGTTTCTGACGGTCTTACGTTTGCGTCATGTTATCTTCACATCTTGGGGACGTGATTAAATTACATCTATGACGATAAATCCCGTATACTCAGTCATACAAGTGTGACCGAGGATTAGCAGTGTATTTTGTACTGAAAAGGAAAGATAAGGTTCTGTCAAATTATGTTTCGTATAAAGTAAATTAGTAGCTGTAAAAGTATTGAAACCCTGACAATTTTTTTGTTTATTCTTCATTGACAAAAGATAAACTTCTGTTGAATAATAAAGACTCAGGTAAAGTAAATTAGTAAATTAGAAGATGTATAAAAACCTACTGAAAGCTTCGATATTTGCTACTCGTATTATCTTCTTACGAAGAGCAGCAGCAATTATTTTGAATATGTGTTAGGACCCGCATGATAAACAAAAATAAACCATTTTTAAATCCACGACATCTACTTAAAGTTGAGGAAACATAACGGATATTTATTAAAAACAGGACTGTTGTGCTGTTCCTTTCTTACATATAACTAAGGACTGTAATTCTGCAAGAATATAACAAAAAAAATTACTATTTTACTAGAAACATTTTATCTGGGTTGTAACTGTGAATGCTTTACAATTATAACATCCCTTCCCTACATCTTAAATGTTGGTCGGACCAATTACTGGCTGGAGGGAAAATAGTGTGATGCTCATGAGATTCTGGGCTTATCCCTTCTTTTATTTTGAAGTGGTATTACTTTACATCTTTGAGTTCACTGATCCATTAACAAACCCTATTCTAATAACTTAATGTGGAGTGTAGATTATATTTATACATACATATCACTTTTGTATTAATTCATAATAAGGTTATTAAAATTGTTATAACCCTTCATTAGGTGTTGTTAAATAAGGTCACGTTTTATCAAATTTGACCAAGTCACATCTAATTTTATATGGATGACTAGAGTGCGTATTGATCCATAAATTGAAAAGCATGATGTCTTATAAATGAATACGCAAGTTTGTTCATGTAATATGATCTTTTTCTACGGACAGGTATAATGCTTACGTATTTTCTTTTTACTATGTGGAGAAGTCTTGCAACCTTAGTATACACAGAAGCACTTTGGGCGTGTTAATGGGAGGAGTCTTCAAGAAGTTTAAGCGAATGTTTTGTGTTTCACTGTGAAGCAAACGCCCATGCTTGAATTACTTTCTAGGTAGTTTTATAGCGTGAGGTTTTTAAGGTCGAAGTAGAAGAGATACCAAATGAGGTTTGTATTATATTTTATCGTTTTCAAATCTGATTGGATGTCGTGATATGAATTTTAGAAAAGCAGGTCAAAGAAAGGTTTTCACGTGGTGTTTTGATATCAAACCACTAATACTGATCTTACAATGAAGAAGGGTTGTAGAAGTATTGGAAACCGACCGTAGTTTATTGTTGGAATCGATATTGCTATCCATATTTTTGTAGACGCAGCGAGAGAAGGAGAAAGGAATTTTGAGAGAGAGAGAAAGGAAAAAAGAAAAATAAGTGACTGCATTAACAGAACAGGAAGGGCGGGGCTGACGTTATGAGTTATCTTTGAACCATGAAATTATGTTTGTATATACGAACACTAAGATTTAACTAAATCGATTTTAAACACGAGCGGTGTTTCACGAATTGTTGAATGGCGACACACCGTCTATGCGAAAGTATGCATTAGTTCGGTTTTGTGTTTAGTTATTTCACAGAATTTTCGTTAAATTACAGAAAGTTGAATATGTGACTGACTGCCTCAGTGTGCAAACTAAATGTATTCTGCCAGATATATTTTTCTAGAAACATTTCAAACAGGTTTGAATTCACCTCGCTGGGTCGTTGTCTTTCGTAAACTCAGTTACAACTGTATATTTTACATGAGTTTCTTTAATTATGCTGATTGGATAACATGATAAAGCGTAAAAAAATATTATTACTTTCTAAATTACCGATATTCATTATCTTGAGTTATGTTACACGATTTACAAGTTGTACTATTCTGCTTTTATGTTTATCTATCCTATATTAATTCACGTTGTGATTACGAAGTTGTTTCTTTGTCCTCAAACTAGTTTCACAGTTTTGAAGCTATCAAGCAAGCGGACTCAAGGACATATCTCTCCTACTAAGGAGCTCCAGGAGTGAGTAAGCTAAAATGCGCGCGGAAGGCAACTCAGACATGATATGGGTCTAGAAGTAGGTATTCATGGTCACTAAATTTACACCTGGCATTGGATTTTGTGTTTCAGTCCCCTTGCCGGATCTCGATAAGGTAGTGTTTGAAACTAACTGTTCAAGTACTACGGGCGGGTTTCTTTCAAATATGGACACATCATAGGGTAGCTATTGATATAATTGAGGATAATGGAGGGGTTTGATCGATTTATTGGGAACTCGATAAATCATAAGGGGGGATGTGAACCCCCGCAGTGAAGCATTCATATGTTATGCTAGTAACAATAGTTAAAAATGAAGTGGCAATTATTAAATGCGGAGTATAACGTTGGTCTTATTATATGACCTACAATACTTCTCAATTACTCCAGTCATTAAACTGATACTATGAAAACTTTGTTGCAAAGACAAATAAGTATGTACATCTAATTTTCCTGAACGAATACTGATACATTAGTTTCTGTTGTAATGTATTTTTACTAAGGCTGTTTGCCACCCTCACCAGTTTTGAGCTACTGACCAAAGAGAAGACAGCCGGGTAGCAGCACCATATTACCAACCATCCACGTTAAGGATTTCATTCCCACAATGCACCAACAACTTGCATTGCGGAGAACATTTTACTGTATCTCATGGATTCGAACCAGGCTCGCCAGCTCCGAAATCCGTAACTCTTTGGCAAGCTCCTGTCCTCACCTATACTGACCAGATGAATCTATCGACAACCATGCGTATACCTTTTGAGGTATTGGTAAAAGTGTTGTAATGCTCTTGTAGCAGAATCAGCTTCAAGACCAAAGATGCAACTTATGTTTGTGTGCATTGCGGACACAAACAAAGATTCCAAAGACGACCCTTGAAATCTTGTACGGAAGGATTTTTCTTTGACAATAATTCGGTCTGTATGCTTAACCTTAGGTTAGAGGTCGAAACGTCGTCAAGAGTAAATAAAATACCACGCGCATAGAAGATTGTTTAAAAGCACAGTATGTACTATAAAGTACTTTTCAACCACACTGAAAATATAATTATATGGATGCTTTGCCTATCGGTGGTATACATGTTTAAAAATATAATGTTCATGATAGTACGCGTGTGACCTTATCTATAATTCAGTCTTTGAGGATACTTTTATGGTACTCTATATTTGCCTAATTACCTACTTCAGTGAAATCATTTAGTACCGTGTGGCCGGCGCTGTGCGATTTTGTCTTATTAGATAAAGGTCCTCCAGTGGCAGACTCACCCATGGTGGGCAGAGCATAGATAGCCCATTGTGTAGCTTTGTGCTTAATTCTAAACAAACAAACAAACAAACAAACAAACAAACAAATATTAGATAACGTCGATTTTCCACTTGAAATATTATGGAAATTGTTTTTAATGCGCTAAGCCATCCTATCTGGAGGTGCTCATTATTTTCCAACGTATCAAATATCGTGTATTTTAAGATAAAATTACGTGGTATTAACACATATGCAGCCTATTTAAGTGTATATATGTATAGCAAACACACTACAGTTTGAAATAAAACCTTCCAAACATTATTAAGATATTCTGGTATTATTCTTGTCACTAGAACATGAAGAGCAAATATATTTATTCAAGCTGCCTTTTTCCCAAGTACTATGACCATAAAATGCACGTTAAACCAATCCATAAAGTTTTAAATAATACTTTCTTTATTAATGTGTTGTAAATCTCGAATCGACTTCTGTTTTGCATTCTCATCGCTGATCCAGAATTTTTTTTTCAAAAATTCGCAGTACAGTAGAAGAGAAATAAATGAATATAAGTTCGATATCACATACGGGTATATATATATATATATATATATATATATATGCGGCTTTTGTAGTGATGTACTGAAAAGGCTTATGGTGAAATTTTCTTTTACATTGTTCTGTGATTGTAAAGTAATAGGATGTAATCCGCTTATTTATTTGCTATGATTTGCTAACCTAGTATTTACTATACGCTATGACAATTCACCTGCTTAATATGGTTTATACCATAACAGACTTAGTTAATAAAATTTGACGTTATGAAAACATCGCTTGAGTTACTGTTATACTTGCATTCCAGCCGACTTGGTGAGCTCTGGTGTTTATGTGAAGGGTTTTGTCGGCTTTAGATATTGCAGATTGCTCCGCGTTTCCATATAAACTGACGACTAAACGCATTTTTCTTTTCATAGATGTGGTTTGTTTGTTGTTTGAATTTCGTGCAAAGCTACACGAAGGCTATCTGCACTAGCTGTCTCACCACTCACCGTCCAATCTTGGGCTAATTTTCATCAACGAATAGTGGGATTGACCGTCACATAATAACGCTCCCACGACTAAAAATGGCGAGCATGATTCGAACCCGCGACCCTTAGATTGCGAGTCAAATAAATCTGGACAAATCATTTTGGCTAAAAATACTGTTTACCAGAGTGGTTCATAATTATGGACAGCTGCACTTCAACTTTAGGATTCTCTGACCTGGACTTTTATCTTACGCACACATGAGGGCATTGGTCACGTTAAACATTCCGATTTCTAGTTCTTTTATCCAGAACATATGACCAGCTGGTAAATTCTGTTCCACCGCTTCGGCAGGGTAAATTAAATTCAGTTTTGTAAAGAAAATAAAAATAAAATAGCTATCCTATACTTCTTAGCGTAATTCGAGTTTATTTATTACAAGTATTTTGCTTTTCAACTTTAGAATTGAAGAACCTCCAAGTTTTCTTTGTAAAACTGGTCTTCTGGAGAAAAAAAAATAACTTAATCAGCAGCGCGTGCGTAACAAACAAACAGATTTCAAGAAAGGGGTAACATTATCATCACAGTGGAGTTTCTAATACTCGACTTAAATCAATCCATAAGAAGATTGGAGTCTAATAATATGCTGTATAATTACTGATTATGTCTGTTATCAATTCCTTTCAGTGGTTACTTATTTAGCCACGACTCTTAACGAATGAAACTCAAGAAAAAAGTTCCATTAGTTTTACCATCAGGAAATTTTAAACATCTACCACATAAAAAAGTTGCCAATGTTCAAACTTCTGTGGGAGGAGGAGGAATGTCTTTTCCTGTTGAAGAATTACTTTTATTTTCTTTAAATGTTTTGATAAGTTGCGACACGTAGCGGATTGTTAGGTTAGGCACGTAGCTATCTTGGTTATGTCTCCTCTTGCAGTAAGTAAACGTTATGTGTGCACTTAATGTATGGTTTACGATTGATGGAAATATTGCAAATGTTATATAATGCAATTTTTTTTAAAGCTGAGAAGAGATAGCTAGTAATGAAGCAGGAAAGAGCTGTATTTGTTTATTATGATAAAACTTGTACTAACAGTTATATTTTTTCAAGTTACAAGTAGTGTTTTTTTAAAGAAATGATTTCTAGTACAGCGATAAGTCTACAGATTTGCAGCGCTAAAATCAGGGGTTCGACTCCCCTCGGTAGACTCAGCTGATAGCGTGATGTGACTTTGCTATAAGAAAGACACACACACTTTGAATGTAGAAATTAAGTAACCTAAAATGGTTTTTATATTGGAATTTATGTCCAAATAGATGTATATGAATAATTTAGCAACATTCCCAGTTTATGAATTATACGGTTTTTAATTCAAATCGGTCATTCTTTTGATCTTAGTGTATCTGTAAACAATACATAAATATTCACCAGCATGTTTAATTACTCAGTAAATAAAAAGACTGACTGACCTTTTGTATAAAGAAAGTAATTAACTGTAGATTTTTGTATTAACCGACGAAATGTAATTGAGAATTTGATTTCTATACGTAAAATGTATACACCTAATGAGTTACCAGGCGGTTTGAATGAATATTGACGGAAAAATTAACCAGTCCAGTCGATTCTTAGAAGTCATTAATATAATTGCTACTAAATTTTCAAATACTAAATGTAAGCTTGAAACTTCAAAATTTTTTGGATTATAAGCTTTCCACATTGTTTTGTTTTTTAAACCTACGTCATAAGTTTAGATTCCCTTCAAGTGTGATTAGTAAACTTTTTCTCATGACAAAAATTGTGTTAACAAGGAATTCCACATGCTTATAGACATATTATATATAAAATAAAAAGTACAATAGTTTCAATAGTATATTTAAAATTCTCAAAACTAAGCAACATTGTTCTGAAGGTCTTAAGGTGATAAATCATTTGTCTTGAGCGCCCTCTGGTCGTTGACATTGTCACATCAATAAAATAAATTTTACGTCGGTGTATGCAGGAGGTTAATCATGTCGCCACTAGGGGTATTTGAAAACCTATCCGCTCAATAGGGGGCTAAATGGCGTATTTTTTCTTGCATGTGTGGAAATAACACGTTGTGTAAAAACTAAATGTTCTAATGCCATCGATTAGCAAAGTAATTCTTCTTCATATAATAAGAAGTAAATTTACGTTATCTTTGTTCCCAATCCACTTGTGAAAATACCTTGAATTAGTCATCTTAATATCTCAAGCAAATTGTTTGTCACTCTCAGTAATATTTGTTGCCTTATTATTTATTCGTAACTAAGTTAAACTTTATTATTTTAGAACTGAGGAGAACAAAGACAATTTTACGATCCACAGATATTTAATTTATTTTAACAAATGAACTCTTTTTTTGTAACCTGCATCTATCATTGTTTTCTTCAATTTTTTTTTTTAATTTCGCTCAAAGCTTCACGAGGGCTATCTGTGCTATTCGTCCGTAATTTAGCAGTGTAAAAATAGAGGGAAGGCAGCTAGTCATTACCACCCACTGCCAACTCTTGGGCTACTCTTTTACCAAAGAATAGTGAGATTGACCGTCATATGGTGATACCCCAACGGCTGAAAGGGCGAGCATGTTTGGTGCGACAGGGATTCGAACTCGCGATTATAGGATTACTAGTCGAGCGTCTTAATCATCTGGCCATGCCGAGTCCTCAATTTTGTAATTATGGAGTTTCACGAAGCACCGACGGTTTCAAGTATTAATTATATTTTATAAGCTTTTTTAATCGTGTAAACTGGTGTTTACAGATTTTATAACATTTCTAATTTTAGACAGAAGTTTTAGGTTTCGGTAAAATAATTATAGCGAAAGAGTGTACACACGAGTTTGAAAAATGTTTTGGGTAAAACTTAGCTATTTAGTAAAATAATCGTTATGATATATTTTTTATTATTACAACATCTCATAAAATATTTCATCTTGAAATCACAGTATATTATCCACACTGGATTGTTGTAAAGTTACACAGCTAGTTTTCCTCTGTTATTCGAGTTAAATTCTGTATATCCCAAACCCTACTGAGATCCTCCACATATGAAGTACAGTGTAATAAATCTATAAGACAGGTTTGTTCACGTAGTGCTCATAGTGTGAAACAGGATAAGTTATCTAGCCTTGTTTGTCTTCATAGTGTGAAATATAATTTTTATCTGAGCTTGTGTTCATAATGTGAAGTAGAATAGATTATCTGCATTTGTGTTCATAGTACGAAATATAACAGGTTATTTAAGTCCGTATTCTAGAGTAACGTAGTTTTAGTATAATCTAGAAAATGAGACAGTCAAGATGTACCGATAGATTTCATGTTGTTTCTAAACAATATGTTATATTCATCTAAATTATCTCGGTTTGTTTCCTGGTCTAAGTGTAAAATATAATTAGTTATCTATCGAAGAGACCCAGTGAGTCGACTGTTCCTTTAGAAAAATATACGACAGTGGATAAATTAGAGTGATGTTATATGATAAATAATCGTGTACAGCCGTGAAGGACATATTCAATTATAAGAAGTTTATGGTTATAAGCCAGCATTAATTTATGTATATTAAAACACACAATTTACAACGTTTGAATCAGTGATATACGGCTGACCAAGCATCGCACATTCAGCAGTGAGTAGGATATAAAAGTGACATTAATTCCCTTTATTCAGGAAGTATGGCTGTGTTTGCTACAAGTACAGCTGATTGATGACTGCTTTCGATCTGGTTAGCAGTTCAGAATTGAGGACTGCTGTGTCCTTGACCTTGCTGTTTAGCCAATGTGTCGCCTGTGGTGCAGTCTAGTTTGAAAATTTGTTTGTTTGTTTGGTTTGAATTTCGCGCAATGCTACTCGAGAGCTATCTGCGCTAGCCGTCCCTAATTTTGCAGTGTAAGGCAAGACGGAGGGCAGCTAGTCATCACTACCCACCGCCATCTCTGGAGCTACTCTTTTACCAACGAACAGTGGGATTGACCATCACATTATAACGCCCTCACGGCTGATAGGGCGAGTATGTTTGGTGTGACTGGGATTCGAACCCGCGACGTTAGGATTCCGAGTCGAACGCCTTAACCCACCTGGCCATACCGGGCCGTAAGTTTGAAAATAATACCAAAATATACATCATATAACACGTTATATTTATCAGTTATGTTGAAGAAGAGTTTTTCATTAAATATATTCTAAGTTTTCATTCTTGTGTTAATCATCAATAAATTATATTCGTTTCCGACTGGACTTAATTGGTTAATTTCTTGAAATAAGAAATTTGTGTTTTAGGAGTTCGTTTAAATTTTCTGCTTTGTTTGTTCTGTAAAGTTGAAGATTAAATGTTTCAACTCCTTCGTGGGGATGATTTTAAAACTATGCCTCCCAGGAAGTACAAGTTTCCTCGCACTCCCATGGTAACATTCTTGTTTTAGAGTTCTTGTGGGGTTGATGTCGTTATTTATTTGTTTGTGTTGTTCTAATAGCCAAGCGAAAAATCAGTTATTTCAATCTTTCTTAACCCTAAAACTGTGAGTTGATCGTAGAGAAAATGCCTTATTTCGGAAGCAAATTTGAACAAGAGAAAATCCGCTAGATCAGTTTCTCATATAAGTTTAGGTTTCAATATTTTTCTTACAAACAACAACAAAAGATGTTGATGTTTGTAAGAATGGTTTCTAATGTGTTTACGACATCTAGGACACTTTGCGCACTTAGTAGGAGCTGAAGTTGGACGTCCTTCAGCTTTTCCTCTGGTATTTTGTGTGTTTAACGTTTGAACATCTAAGACAATAAAAATGGTTAATCTTTTGATTGAATTTTGACGTTCTAGACAACCCATTATTCTGACTGATTTCGTTTCAATAAGAATCTCGTCGTTACTGCATCCACAATATCTGCGTTTCGTAAAATTATCGCACTTTCCAACATTGTGCTTGCGATTGATACTGGGGTAAACTTGCTATTGTTAAATTACTTTACAAAAACAAACAAACATTTATTTCTTTATTGTACAAATTTTTAGCTTTATAAGTCTTCAGACTTACCGCTGAGCCACTGTAATGGGGATGGGGGAGTTGTAAGAAGCAATGAATTTTCACCTAGGTTTTGACACAAACGAGAAGAAGGTGGATGGGAGTGAACTCATTTTTGATATTTGTCACTTTAAACATGCCCGCCCTTTTAGCCGTGGGGTGTCATGATATGACAACCAATTCTACTGTTCGTTTGTAAAAGTTTCCTAAAAATTGGCGGTGGGTGGTCTTACGCTGCTAAATTAGGGACGGCTAGCGCAGATAACCCTCGTGTAACTTTGGACGAAATTAAAAAAAAAAAATTCAAATGAAGATTTCTCTGAAAGTCATGAACAGATGAACACAGGACTTGTTCGAAAACTTACGTTAAATTATCGTTAAAAGCAATTTTAGGCCTGGTAGCAAGGCTGCTTGAATCGAAACTTAAGGGTCGTGGAATCGAAACTTCTTACCGAATATATTTGGCCGTTTCGCTGTTGGTGCGTTATAAAGTTAAAGCCAATCCCACTCTATGTTGGTAAGGGATATTCTAAGAGTTGACGCTGGGTGATGTTGATTAACTGCCTTTTTTGTAATCTGTTATATCGTAATTTGGGTCGTCCGCTTTGAGTAGTTTTGTGCAAAATTCTACATGTCAAACAACTTAGTTCTTTTTAGCGTTTTTTTAGTCACTTGTTTTAGTATGACCGACTTTTATTTTAACAGGATGGGTGTCGGTTAGTGCTTAGCGTATCCGAAATGTAAGTTTAAGGATTAAGGTTTGTGCCCAGTTTTCGCAGTAACACACTCCTTGTTTTGAAATCGCAGGTGTGCTACAAGAATGAAGACTATATTGTAATATTCGGTGAGACTGTAGTAACCAAGAGTTGTTGGAGGTTGCTGTTGAATAATTATCATTCTTTTAATATATCAGTCCAAAATAACAAGAAATAAATTTATAATCCATTTTTTTTTTAAATATCGAAGTCTAAGTTAATGGGAAGTCCAGTTCAGTCTACACTTTGATCAACGCTCACACGAACAATATGTTTGATATCAGTATGGAATTAAGGACAGCTATGAGTAGATGGGTCTTGCCTAATTTTATGTGAAAACTTTAAAACAAAGTATTTTTCTTATTAAAAGAGATATTTGTATTCGTCATTGTGTTTGCAAGTTTCACGAGTTTTGACGTACTGAATTTTAGCTTATCATATGAAATGCTGATCAGTAAAGAAAGTTGAAGAGGTCATTATATTCTGGAGTTAATTCTCGAAGCCATTTCTCGCTGTAATGTAGTCGGATCTCATTATTAAAAATATCGCGTGGAACTATTTATTGACAGCGATTAGAACAATACTATGCAAGTTAACACGCTTCGTTCTTTTAGCCAGAGAATCTTTACAGCTGCGACACTCGGTCCTGTTTGTTAAGAGTAGCCATGTATACGATGGATGTTGCTGGCAGGCTACTTCTATCTCTGATCAGTAGTTTATTAATAAACTTGAGATATTCATCTACCAACTGCTCATATTGATGGCTGTTCGAAAACCCATTCATATTGATTTCAAGTTGAAGGGATAAGTAATAAGCTGTATGGTTACTAGATAAAAAAAAAAATGAAATTTATTTCCATTTCAAATATAAAACTCTGCCAAGGGACAATATTGCCCAAATTAGTGAGTGCATGAAGTTAATGACAAAATCATTTCACATACGGGGTGACAGTAGTTTTTAGGGGTACAATGTCGTAATGAAAAGACAGCATATATCTGTAGTTTGAACATTTCCTTTCCAATCTGTTATCAAGCCATAAAATTACCACAAGTATGTTCCATTGTGACCTAGTAGTTAAGAGCAAGGTTTGAGCTATAATATGCCATTAAATACGCTCCTAAATTTCAATTGAAGGGGAGTTATAGTATTAATAGTTCATATTTCTTTAGTTGATTAAAAGTAGCCAGGTAGGGGCGAGAACAACTGACTTGTTCTAAACTAGGGTTAGTTATGCCTGAATAGGTGTCTCCGACCTGACCATTTAGCCTTCACATGAAGTGACTTTCAGGCTGAAAATATCAAGTAGATATAAAAATATAATTACTTTCCATCCTTTTCTCCGTACATTAAATTATTTAAGGAAAAATTAAAGAATAAGTAACTACGAGTAATTGGAGTAGTACGTGAAGAAGTTCACTTGGTAAAAATAATAACTTTGAGATTCTAAGTATCTGTGATTTATCTCTTGTTTAATTTATTCAAAATGGATGTTTTCTTTTAATATTTGCTACCAAAACAACTTTGAAATTAGGCTAGGCTAAGTTTATAACGAATGATTTTGATCCCATGTACACGATTGGCTAACATGACCAAAAGCAAACTCGAAACGATTTTTCAAAACAAAAGATTAATCAAATTATTTCAAGGTAGTGAGGTTTTTATGGGATAATCCACATCATGATAGCTATTCGAACGTGTCTCTGAAAGACAAAGCGAAGGAAAATATAAAACTGTCCTTGAGAGAGTAACAGAATAAGACAGATGAAAGTAGATCATAAAATGTTGGATATCACTGATGCAGAACAACATAAGTATTAATTCATTCAAGAAGAATGTTTCTTACATTGAATGTTATATGCTGAACGCTTTTTCATCGTTTAGGAATTATTTTTATTTAAAGCTAAAAATAAACTTCCTCTGCTCGGAATTCCAACACTTTTAATGGCTTATTGTCATTAAACACTCGATTATGTTGTGCTTTTAATGCTTTTAGACGAAATCTTATTAAATATTATTATACTAATTCCATGTATTATTTTTAACAAATTAGCATGATATGATACATTGGTTGTATTTTAATTAACTATTTACGCAACTACAACGACTCTAGACGATAAGGTGACGTGAAGGGGCTTATAATTATAATTATGTTAGGCCTATTCCAATGTCGTGCACTTTAGGGCAGTGTATGTGTATTATAATTACCGTCAAATTCTACTATTACATCAAACAAGGTCAATCCACATCATGATAGCTATTCTAACGTGTCTCTGAAACACAATGCGAAGGAAAATATAAAACTGTTCTTGAGAGAGTAACAGAATAAGACAGATGAAAGTAGATCATAAAATGTTGGATATCACTGATGCAGAACAACATAAGTATTAGTGGGTGCTGTTGAATAATCGTCTCTTTTATGTTTATAGCAATTCAAAACTAACCCTTACATAAGCATACGCGAATTTTAGTCGCATGCAATTCTTTATACCCTATAGGGTACTTCTTCACTTTTATATGCAGCAATGAGGCACTGTTTTATTTTCTACTTTTCCCAAGGTGTAACTGATTATGTGAAGTTTATATTACTTGTGATTTACTTTATATTATTTGTGAAGTTTATATTACTTACGCATTATTAAAGCGAAGAAAACAGGGAGGGACAACACTCATATTATCCAAATGTGTATTTATTAATAATTATATTTTTATGATTGTAGGCCTAACGAAAGTATAATAAGCGTCATGTATCATGTAACAAATAGCGTCATGTTATGGTAATCAGTATATTTTGCATAAATAATAGCATCTGTCTCCGTACAAGTTTGTATGCCATGTTTTTTTTCTCTGAAAAAAAATGTAAAATATATTTGAATAATGAAACTAGATTATGGTGTGACGATGCATTCACAACATGCTTTAAGCATTTATAATTATATGTAATAAACGGCAAAATGTATTGATTAACTGATTTGCTGATCGTTAGGTCATACACCTCACGCCATCGTTTACAATAGACCTGACATCATAATCAAACTGAACTATAGTTATATTTACCGCTGAAACTGTCATTTCACAGGAATAAAACAAACTATAAAGGCACGGCATGGTCGACTCGTAACAGGAGGGTCGCGGGTTCGAATCCCCGTCACACCAAGCATGCTCACCCTTTCAGCCGTGGTGGCGTTATAAGGTGACATTTAATCCCACTATTCGTTGTTAAAAGAGTAGCCCAAGGGTGATGACTAGCTGCCTTTCCCTTTAGTCTTACACTGCTAAATTAGGGACGGTTAGCGCAGATAGCCCTTGTATAGCTTTGAGCGAAATTCAAAAACAAACAACCATCTTCAACTTAAGTGTATAAATTGAAAGATATATCTGACAATAATTAAGGGTCCTTTGGGCTCTCAATTGTTGTTGGGAGCAAGAGAGCAAAAGTTATGGAAGGACAGGAAACTGAATTTTGCTACAAGAACGTGTGGTAGCGCACATCAAAAGACCTTTCTCTTGAATGTTTTTTTTTTCATTTTTTGCTTCTTCGTCTTTCGAAAGGGTTTGAGTGAATTTCCCCTTCAGATATTAAAAACAAATCCTGAACTATACGGTAAAATGTATAGTGCTTATACATACGTTTTAAGGTTAAACTAAATTAAGCTTGCTCACTGCCCTTAACCGTTGGATTTTCAAAGTAAATATACGTCGAGTATTGTAAAAGCTTCGATAATTTAATTCTGCCATACATTAAAGCATACATTTTCATTTACGAGAGAAAGAAGTTCCGCTTATTTGAAAACGTTCGCAGAATGTGAGGTACTGGCCTGAGTTTCACCGTAAATAACACACTATGTCATTCGTGTTATCTTATTTACTGCCCGACCACGCTGCTGGTTTGTTTCTTACGAGTGATATGAACGGTTTAATTCATTGCTTTATCGACTTTGAATTATTTTACTTAACACCTTCATTTCTTTTATCACGTTCTCACGCATTAAAACGAGGAGGCCTAATATTCAAATAAATGAACACTTTCAAATTTTAATAGATACCGTCCATAAATGAGACAAAAGTTTACGAGTTTTTGGAATAAGGAATTAACAACTGTCCAGAAAGTCATGACATAATAATCCTTTCAACTTTGACGTCCCAGCATGGCCAGGTGGTTAAGGCATTCGACTTGTAATCCCGAGGGTTCGAATCCCTGTCACATCAAACATGCTTGTCCTTTCAGCCATGGGAGCGTTAAAATGTAACGATCAATCCCACTATTCGTTGGCAAAAGAGTAGTCTAAGAGTTGGTTGCGAGTGATGACTAGCTGTTTTTCCTCTTTTCTTGCATTGCAAAATCAGGGACGGCTAATGGAGATAACCCTTGTGTAGCTTTGCGCAAAATTCAGAATAAACCAAACCAATCAACTTTGATCTCAAACAGTTATGGATTGCCTATATTAATCCATCCAATTTTTACCTTAAGCGACTTCAGATTATTTACATTTATTCCTTCAACTTTAACCTCAAACAGTTCTAGATAATTTGTGGTTGGTGATCCACACTTTCAATACATGTCAGTGCATTATAAGTGTGACGGTCAAACTTGTTATTTAGGTAAGAGTAGTTGCTTTATCCGATGGATATTGCCCACTTGGTAGTTTTCTCTCTTACCCACAGTTCATAGTGAATGATGGCTATGCCCGAACTAAATGGGTCTTTGATCTGGATCGTTTAGCCCACTATGTGACTAAAATGTTTGTTTGTTTTGGAATTTCGCACAAAGCTTCTCGAGGGCTGTCTGTGGACTAAAATGTCTCCAAAAGAAATGAATAAAAATGTGTTAGTAAAATACATAGAGAATAATTCTGAAACCATTATGGGAAATATCTTATGCATTTTATTTTAACAGAAACATATTTAATAATATCTAAGCGAACAAACACGAAGAACCAATAATGATAACCGTAACATTTTCTTTGTAAACCAATAAGTATCATTTTTATTGTTTCAGTGTTTTTTGTATTTCGTTTCGTAGATTTTCCTGTTCTTTATCAGCGTTAGTTCGGACACGAAAAAAGGATGTGACAGGACAAAACATATCTTCAAAAGGCTGTTTACTTATTTTTTCTTCCTTCCTTACAGCATAACTGTTTTAGAATGACAAAATATTTTAAATCACAGAATAATATGCTTCGTTTGTTGACCTTATAAACTATCTGAAGGTACCCGTTAAGGAAACAAAACATTGTATAAAGGACAATGTTATATAATGTACCTTTTTTCTTTTTTTGAAATCCCTAATGACCTCATTAGATGCTAATTGCATACCCTGGTTTGTAGAAGGAAATAATTGACTCACAACTAATTAAGTATTTTAAGCACTAATGTCTTTAATGTTAGAACCAAAAGTCTGTTTAAAAAAACAAAACAAAAAACAACTGGAAATATGCCCTATTTCAGGGGATTTATTGAACCTCTTTTCGGACAAAAATTCTAAAACCAAATGCATGGGCTTTTTAGACAATAACGAGGCGCGAACCACGGAACTTCGTATTCACAGTCCCGCACATTAATTCCAGTGCTGCGTATGACTTTTTATTCTTGCTAATAATTATTGGGTTGAGCGTGACTCAGTGATTTGTTTGTCAGACTCTAGACTGTTATCGTCACTTTCCCCCAAAAGACAACCACTTAAGAACTTTGGGGTCGTGGATGTGTTATAAGGTTAACAGTCAAATCTCACCGTTCGGTGTGACAAGAGTTGGTGGTGGGTAGTAGTGAATTAGCTGCCTTCTGTTTAGTCTCACTTCGCAATTAGGAAAGTAACTTTGCATTAAATTTAACAAACAGCTCAGTTAATATTTCAAGCCCATCTCAACTATCAGATATTATCCACCAATAGATGACAGAAGCATGGCCAAGCGTTTAAGGCGTGCGACTCGTAATCCGAGGGTCGCGGGTTTGCGCCCGCGTCGCGCTAAGCATGCTCGCCTTCCCAGCCGTGGGGGCGTTATAATGTGACGGTCAATCCCACTATTCGTTGGTAAAAGAGTAGCCCAAGAGTTGGCGGTGGGTGGTGATGACTAGCTGCCTTCCCTCTAGTCTTACACTGCTAGATTAGGGACGGCTAGCACAGATAGCCCTCGAGTAGCTTTGTGCGAAATTCCAAAACAAACAAACAAGATGACAGAAGAACTCTGAGCCTAGAACATGAAATGAAGATCATTCGATATTTAATTACCGTGGCACATATATCCAATTATGCAAGAAGCATTGTGCTTAAAAACATAGTAATTCTCATTTCCAAAAACTTATCTGTTTGTTCCACATTACTAAGATTTGAGGAAAATCTTTCATATTATCTTTCATAACACAGACTGTGAAGACACGTGGGTAATTGAATACGATCAAACTGAAATTAAATCCTTAATAATTAGTTCGATATCAGAAGTGTGAAATTAATGTTCTTGTTTTGTTTCTTACATATGTAAGGCTAGAGAATCACGCAGCTTTATATATGTATATATTTAGGTTAAAGTTACAGATTCGTCCAGATAAATGAAGAGGTAATACGCTTAAAATTATGTTAAGCATTAACATTATTATTATTTTATTTCTATTTCTCTAAATCAGCCGTTCAGAAAGAAATGTTGAAAAGGGACTAAACTTGTGGCCACTGATAAATATTTGTTGTCGAATTATCTCGTTGTGCGTCATCCAGACGTATTCTTTACGTCAGAAGGCCAGCTAAAAATAACGATTACTTAGTGTTTCATGTTTGTTGTCGAGTTGTCAAGAGGTAAACAACTTTATTGCATGAACCATGATAGATAAATGTTCAAACATCATGCATTACCGCGTGTGCACCGTTAGAACATGCACTGGACATTGCGAATGTGAATTACATGCCAATTTATGTCATTAACGTTCCCAGTAATTTAGTAGCATCGATTGTGTTGTTGTTTCTCTGGGACTTATTGAGATAAAGGAATCAAAGGTATTTCATACTTGGCGAATCTTGAAAAAATCCCCCCATTAAATCAGATTTTGGTAATCCTCTGACGTCATGTATTCTTTAAGGCTTTTATTGAAAACGGAGGCATTTGATTGTAGAGTTTCGTTTTCGACTCGTTCTCTGGTTGGGTTCTTAGTACACATTCAGCTGGTTAATACTATTGGGATATTTTCAGCTTTATTTCTAACACAGATATGACTTTCAAAATAATTTAGTTTGTTCTTTTCAGAATCTACTTAAGATAAAAAATATATTTCTGTTTTAAGCTTTCCTTCTACTAAGGATGAAATTCAGACTTATCTCTTAGACATTTATGAAGAATATAAGCGTCCAAAAAACATTCAAAGTTTATTATAGGTTTAAGCTGATAACTTTTGGAAAAATAACAAAACGAAAGAGCTGAAACGCGTTATACCAACCGTGAATTAAATGTTAATGTATTTCTATAGTGATGTAATGCAGCTTATTTTAATACATGAGTTTATCAATAAAAGAACTCTTAAAACTGTCCGTACCTTGATTGAGGCCCATAACAACCCCCACCCAGTGAATCTAGTTACCGAGTACTATTACAGTGTTATATGTTTTTGTGTATTTGCTACGGCTCCCTTAAAACTGTTCTACATCATTCCAGGGATCCACAAATCCAGGTTGGGAACCCCTGCTCTAGTAGACAGGGTGTTCGACAAATAACTCCTTAACTTACACTTTAATAAAAATCAGTATAACTTAATGTAAATTATTGAAACTTTCTGTAGGTGCTACTAGTTTGATGATAGGGCTTATGATACTATCAAAATGAATTTGATATGTAAGGCTTTATTGATTAATTATCAATCATTTGGTCATTAAGGAAGCATTAACATAATAACTTTCATTATAAGTGTTCGACATGCCTTCTTTAGTGGTAGTCAAAATTTCCAAACGTGTTTAATATACAAATTTAGCTACCATTGGAGCTTTATCATTTTGCTTTTGAGGCCTGACATGGCCAGGTGGTTAAGACACTCTACTTGTAATCTAAAAGTCGCAGGTTCGAATCCCTGTCACACCAAACACGCTCGCCCTTTTAGCCGTGGGAGCGTTATAATGTGACGGTCAATCCCACACTCCGTTGGTAAAAGAGTAGCTGAAGAGATGGCGGTGGGCGGTGATGACTAGAGAAAAAGCAGATAGCCCACGTGTAGCTTTGCGCGAAGTTCAAAAACAAAGAAATATTTTCCTTTTGTCTGCGTGAAATCGGTTAGCCATGATTAATAGATTATTGATATAAATGTATATATAATATGGAATTTTTATGCTATCATAAAACCCATAATTGGCATGGATATAAAAGTTTCACTTACTTACGCTTAGCAGTAATAGTTTTATTACAGTTAAGAATAGAAATATTATTTCTTGAACACCTCGTTCGGAATTATACCTGCTTTATTGATATGCAGTATGAAATACCAAAGACACGGGGGTTGTTTATCATGGAAAAGGGAAAAAGTACGTGCAAAAACACAACAGCAGTTGTAAGTTCAAGCTCTTATTCTCCCATTTTAAGATGACAAAGAGATATTAACTGTTGTGTAGTTTTGAATTAAGTACAAAGCTACACAATGAACTTTGTGTGCTCTGCCCACCACGGGTATCGAAACCCGGATTTTAGCGTGTAAGTCCGCAGACATACCGCTGAGCCACTGGGGGGCTAACTGTTGTGCTTAGATCTTACTCAAAAACACTGTAGTCTTGAAGTGAAAACATATTTTGTTGGAAGTCTTTACTTTATTGAGCACCTATAACGTTATATGTGAATGATTAATAAATACAAAAAAATAAGTTCGGGATTTTCCACTATCAGCTGTAAAATAATTTCAAAAACTTATATAAACGATAAAACGTGTTTCAGTAAGATGTTAAGGAATTCTTATTTGATTCTTTGCGAAAAGGTTAGTATATGGAATAATGGATTGTAAGATTCAAGGTTCGAGTGTAAACTGCTGAATAACAAGTTTAAAACAGAATATAGAATAGAAGTACCTGTAACAGAGCGAAAATTATAATTAAAACTTTTCAGGAGAACAGTAGTTATGTAATTAATATAATAAGAACAATGATTATACAACTCAATTTACACCTGTATTAATAATTAGATCTCAAGGAATACTTAATAATGCTTATTACAACTTGCAGCTATTACTTGTGAAAATAATGGCAGTAAGTAGCGTTAGTTGAAAAGCTTTTCTGTTGTACAGCAAAGCATTCTTGCTAGGGGTATGGTCGCAAGGGACGTGGATTTATTTACACATAAACTGTTGTTGTGTAATCTCTAAATCAAATTTATTGAAATGAACAACAACGACATATGTTTGTTTCTCTTAACTTAAAGCCACATTTTGGCTATTTGTATGCCCATCCCGGAGTATGTAAATCAGGATTTTAGCGTTGCAACTCCTTATTCTTACGGCAGCCCCACTAGGGAAGGAGGAAATATATGTGTTATATTAATTAAAGATCACTAGTATAATACAGTGAACGAAATATAGATAACTATGATAAACTTTACATGGGTTATATTAATTAAAGATTACTAGTATAATACAGTGAACGAAATATTGATAACTATGATAAACTTCATGGACGAACAATCAACTTATTACTAGTTCGTTTTCCAACTTCAACAAACTATACTTGAAGACGAAAACAACATTTGTAGAAACCTTTCTTTAAACGAAATGAAAGAGGATCACTGCAGTAGAGATGTCTAATCATCTTGGATCAAAAATACAAGTGTCACATTTACGACATCGGCTATGTTTATGGCAAGATGTAATGTTATAGTTCCTTGCATAATATTTTGATTGAATAGGGTGTATCTCAGATGAACGTTTAAACGTGGTTTGGTTCGCGTTTTATTCCCTTTAGTGTAATAGCCACCAAATCTTATCAGTTGAGAAACATTAAATTATATGGAGCAGATTATTAAGTTTGAAGTTGTTTAACTAGTTTTCGAATAGTTTCGAAAATGTTGTTGAAATATTTACACAGTAGTTTTTGTTTTGCTTTCTTTCACTTATGTGATTGCTTACTTCCACGCCACTACAACATGCTAGCAGGAGAACTGAGATATGAAACGCAAACAGTGTGCTTGAATTACGTGAAAAAAACATCCCCTTGTGTTATAGGATATAATTTAGCGGATTAGTAACAAACATTTTTTTTTTGTCGTAACCGTTCGAAGCATTATTAGGATTATAAAGTATGATAATGTGGGATTAAAAATAATCACCAGGTGTAAATTCGAAAGAAATTGAATGTAAGTATACAAACACATCAGTACTAATAATTTGAAACATAAAGCCAGAAACAATATAAGTTTGTTAAGAAAATCGTAATTGTAGAATTGAAACAAAACAAATTTATCCATTAGCTAATGCCTGGAAGTAGATAACCTTATATATTACATAAAACATAATGCTAGTAAGTTTTAGCAAATAAAGACAACGTTTTTGTATACCGAAAAATAAATACCCGCTGGAAACATCCGTTTGTTGTATATTTTTTATTGAAATTTTCTCTTGAAATAGCTGAAGTTAGCTTAAGGTACAAAAAAGGTAATTTTATTTATTCGTCAACTTGTGAAAAAAATGAGGAAGAAAAATTGTTATTTTTGGTTTTAGTATAATTTCGCCATCTGCACGTTTTCAGCACGCGTGCGCGTGTAAATAAGCGATATTTTCAACATAGGTTAGGATTTAACATAATTTTTTTTATCAGTTAAAGATAATTTTTCATTGAAACAGCGGTATGTCTGAGGATTTACACCGCTGGGAACCGGATTTCGATACCCATGGTGGGCAGAGCACAGATAGTGTAACTTCGTTCTAAATTCCATACAACCAATAATGCTTATAACTCTATAAATCTGGTTTCTATAGCCACAGTGGATACAGCACAGATAATCCATCGTGTAGGTTTTCGGTTAATAACAATCAAGCAAACAATAGTTTGTTTGTTTTGAAATTTCGTACAAAGCTACTAGAGGGCTATCTGTGCTAGCCCTCCCTAATTTAACAATGTAAGACTAGAGGGAAGGCAGCTAGTCATCACCACCCACCGCCAACTCTTGGGCTACTCTTTTATCAACGAATAGTGGTATTGACCGGGACAGTATAACGCTCCCACGGGCGCGAACCCACGGCCCTCAGATTACGAAGCACACGTCTGAACGCGCTTGGTCATGCCGGGCCCAACAAACAATAGAAGAAAGAGTTCACATTGCAATGGTTTTTTTGCTTGAATTATTTCTATTTTGAAATTTTAAAACAGAACCTACATTTATATTAATTCACTGTCAAACATCCGCTTTTGGAAATATTAATAACTAGTGTAATACTTTGTTTGTTTTGTTTTTGAATTTCGCGTAAAGCTACACGATGGCTATCTGCGCTAGCCGTCCCTAAGTTAGCAGTGTAAGACTAGAGGAAAAGCAGCTAGTCATCACCACCCACCGCCAACTCTTGGGATACTCTTTTACCAACGTATAGTGGGATTGACCGTAACATTATAATGCCTCTACGACTGAAAGAGCAAACATGTTTGGTATGACGGGAATTCGAACACGCAACCCTAATATTACGAGTCGAACACCTTAACCCACCTGGCCATGCCGTAATATTTTGCATCATTATGCAGGGTATTCGAAAAGTCAGAAACCATTTGCTGCTTTCCTTAATTTCAGATTACCAGCTAATTATGGCGCTTTCCAAACCTGAGAAGGTCGAATTAATCCTTTTCGGACTATGTTTGCGGACATACAGCGCTGGAAACAATGTTTCGATACGTAGTAGAGAGAGTAGAAATAGTTTTATGTGTAGCTGTGTGTTCAATTATAAACTCACAAATACATCTCTCAATGAATAGTAAGGAGTCTCTGACTATGGAAAAGGGATTTTTTGTTTGTTTTTGGAATTTCGAGCAAAGATACACGAAGGCTAACTGCACCAACTGTCCCTAATTTAGTAGTGTATGTGTGTGTGTTTTTCTTATAGCAAAGCCACATCTGGCTGAGTTTACCAAGGGTAATCAGATCCCTGATTTTAGCGCTGTAAATACGTGGACTTACCGCTGTACCAACGGGGGACGATTTAGCGGTGTAAGACCTGAGGGAAGTCAGTTAGTCATCACCATCCATCGCCAACTCTTGGGCTACTCTTTCACTAATGAATAGTAGTATTGGCCGAAGAGTAAAGCGCACCCACGGTTTAAAGGGCAAGCATGTTTCGTGTGACGGGTATTCGAACCCGCGACCGTCAGATTACAAGTCGATCATCCCATTCACCTAGCTTTTCCCGGACGGAAAAGGAATTTAGCCCCTCGCATACTGTTGAGGCATACTTTTATTCCCAGGGACTGCATGAACGCATTTGATAAGGGGTTTTCATATAAAATTCATTGAAATGAGATGTGTAGGACCCCTTTTCAAGAAAAGGTAGAATAAGCAACCAAGAATAAGAGCTTCTGATAGTACTTCAAGTTTCCCATTTTTTTCACCAAAAATACAAAATATCTGATCTAAAAAAGATTGAGACAGAAAATGTTGTAAAAATTACTGAAATACATTTATTTTAATACCTCCTTTTGTTTCAGTTTGATGCATGTGATCATATTGTTGGATGTCTATTTGTTCTCTAAATTGTAGAAGATTCTTGAAAGCAAGAATCAACTATACTTGCTTTTTGAAAACGCTTAGTATTTATTCAAACATTGATGAAAGTTGAAAAATTTCGCGTGATTGGAATACAAAACCGATGCGCTGAGAGACAGGAATTATTATTGTTCAGCTACATTCAATATACTGCAAGCCTCGGAAGCTATAATTGTGATAAACATTTATTAACAGAAAAAAACTACAACATTTGATGAGGAACGTGTGTAGCTTTTGAACATTACAAACTGTTGAACTTAAATGAATTAACTTCGGATGTTAATATTTCTACATTAAATATCTTCGTCGGTAAGAAGTCAGTTTATAAGCGGCGTGAGGCCACCCAAGCTAATCTAGCTTAAGTTGTTAATTAAACATAAAGCTACACGCTGACGTCTGTATTCTGCTCATCACTGGTATTCAATTCTAGATTCAAGCGTTGTAAATCCACAGACATGCCGCTGTGCTACTAGAGGGCAACTAGCGAAAGCGAGATGTATCAGTATTAACTCAGAATTAATTTGCTGATTGTAGACCTTGATCATCGGTAAAATATTCAATTTTAGACCGTACAGAAGACTCAGTATTGTCTGTAAGTTTGTCAAACTGTTGTATGTAAATTATTATTGTTTGTAATAACCATTATTGCAAAATTTATTATTTGTATATTAAAATATATTTGTGTTAAGAAAGAAGAGGCAAATACCATAAATTTGATACATTACGAAATTCACAGAACTGCTAAATTCAAATTTCTGGCTTTTTGAAATCGTAATATGTAACGTACGTAACATAATAAATTGGAGACTCATCCAAGATAAATTATAATACGTAACAATATTCAGAGCCTATGTTATTAACAACTTTAAACATGTTTTAATTCCTTGATTACGTATCTGTATCTCGAGGCTCACTTTACAACTAATTTAATCAGTAATAACTAAGTAGTGGAGGGCTGTGTCACAGTTAATTTTTTTCTTTGCATTTTGTTCTTGTTACATTAAACCATGATTAATACTGAAAGTTGACAATAATACTGAGGCGCAGCTAAAATCACAAAACTAGCACTCGTTTGTTTTTTTTCTAATTTAATATGCCATTATTTCATCATTGTATCTGAATTTAGAAAAATAGATTTAACCACTTTTTAATCGAAGGAATGGAAAATCAAAACCATAGATTTTCAACCGCTCCCTTCCCCAGCGGCGAGCCGAAAGACCTATAACAATAACAATATTTCGGTTTTCGATAGCCATGGTTGGCATAGTACAGATAATCCATTGTGTACTATAACAATAACAATATTTCGGTTTTCGATAGCCATGGTTGGCATAGTACAGATAATCCATTGTGTACTATAACAATAGAAAGGCCTATAACAATAACAATATTTCGGTTTTCGATAGCCATGTTTGGCATTATACAGATAATCCATTGTGTACTCTTACGCTAAATAACACAAACAAATCTTTGAAGTGCCATTTTAATTGTTTAGCACAATGGCTGCTTTTAGTAAATACACAAATATTTACATATGTATGTATATTATTTACGATATGTACGTCCTAAGCCTAAACGTTAGACAAAATTAGAAGGTATTTGTATTTAATTACCAATTGAAAACAATTTGTCATAAAATCATTTACGAGCTACGACTTGTAATCTGAAGGTCGTGAGCTCGAACCCCCGTCACACCATACATGCTACATGCTCATCCTTTCAGCCGTGGGGGCGTTATAATGTTTTGGTCAAAACCACTATTAGTTAATAAAAGTTATTTCAAGAGTTGGCGGCGGGTAGTGATTACTAGTTGCCTTCCATTTAGTCTTAAACTGTTAAATTTGCTCATGTAGCTTTCCTCGAAAATTCAAAAACAAGCAATTACCTTATAACTCCGTTCGGCTACTTCCCATGAGGCGCAAACGATTGCTTGATTGGATGTTGGTCAGTCTACTTTCAAGATTACCTGAGTTTTGGCTTAGTAAAGGTAGGAGATGGGGTTGCTTATGTATAAGTACTCTGAGGAAATAATGATAAGGGTTAAGTTCTAGCTCTTTGAAATGTTAATTGATCTTAATGAAAAGGCTAAGGCCTAATGCTGCAGAAAGGAATGTTCAAGGTTCGAGTACAGATGCACCATTGAACACTCTTTAATACTCTAATCCGTGGGGACCTTCTAACTATGAGTTATTTCGGCTAAAAGTATTCGTACATGCATAGGTCCTGTTGACTATGCCCTTTCCTCTTGTCAGCAGTTCTAATTTAGGTTTGATCTGACAGTTTATTTCATATATTACACAACTGTAAAACTAAATGATTACCAAGCTCTTATTTACATATTGCGAACCGTGGCATCTGTCCGAGCGTTCGTTTATCTCCAATTTGGAAAGCTGTGCACGCAGACAAAGCTCAACATTCACTTTTGAGATGCCGGTAGAACAGGTAGGAATAATGCTTATTTAAGATTTTTATTTCACAAGCATGATATTCTACTTTAATTTGAAGATAGCCATGGCATCTCACTATCATTCACACTTCAAAATGTGGAGTAACGTAAAGAATAAAAATATAGATTTGCCGTATACTTAACAATTACTTTTCGCGGTAGGCGGGTTAAGTAATTCAGAGCTTTGGCTCAGAGCGAAACCAAGAGTACAACACAATTAACCTCTCTAAAAGTCCGTGCAATAATGTAAATTGATAGATTAACTTAACCTCTTTCCGTCACTGGAGACGGATACTCTTGCTAGGTTATCCTAAACGCTTCCCACCACAAGAAGCAGATTTGTTTACTTGTACTTGATACAGATAACTTTAAATGAGCATGATTTCTTTCTGTAGAACTATGAAACTTACATCTTTTTTTTAAAAAAAGTTTTATATGTTTGTTTGGAATCAAGCACAAACCTGTTCAATGGGCTATCTGTACTCTGCCCAACACGGTTATCGAAATCCGGTGTCTAGTGGTGTGAATCTGCAGACGTGTCGCTGTGCCACTAGGGGGCTTTTTTTAAAGTGTAATTCCGAAATGTTGTAAAATTGTAATCTGACATCTTAGAATATTATAATATATGGTTATTAACCTTTTTTTAATGTCTTGATGTAGTTATACCACGAGATTATTCTGATGAAAATTTGAATCTTTGAATTTTTAAAAATTTGAAATACAGATATACGTTCTTAACAAGGTATATTTGAGAAAGGGCATGCTATTAAAGGCGAAAAGCATCTCTCTGTACTTTTCTGAAATGCTTTGTTCTTGTAGCAAACAACATTTTCTGGTGGCTCAGTGGTACGTCTGAGGGCTTGTATCGCTAAAAGTCTACTGGGCACAGCAGAGATAGCCCATTGTAAAGCTTTGCGCTTTAAAACAAGTACCAGCAAGCAACAATTTTGAAATAATGGATATTCAATCACAATTATACGTTCTATTCGTTTGAAGGATTTCTTTGAATCAAATTTCGTTGTAAATTTTTTTTTACACAGTAAACCAGCCAAATAACAAGTAGTAACGTACTTACCATTAAATTTATCGAAATAATCATGAAGCGAATGTATAGTAATTATCCAGTAAATCCATAAACAGAAGAATGTGGATCCGGACGATTTCTGTTCACTCACTCTCAGCGATTAGTGTGCTTCGACTTTGGATCAGAGAAACAGTGGCTCACTCACTCTCAGCAGTTAAAGTGCTTGGCCTTTGGATCAGAGAAACAGTGGCTCACTCACTCTCAGCAGTTAAAGTGCTTGGCCTTTGGATCAGAGAAACAGCGGTTTACTCACTCTCAGCAGTTAAAGTGCTTGGCCTTTGGATCAGAGAAACAGCGGTTTACTCACTTTTAGCAGTTAGTGTTCGTGGACTTTGGATCAGAGAAACAGTGATTCACTTACTCTCAGCGGTTAGTGTGCTTGGACTTTGGATCAGAGAAACAGGTTCACACTCAGCGATTAGTGTGCTTGGATTTTGAATCAAAGAAACAGCGGTTTGCAATCCGTTTTTGCAATAAACACACTTCACAGTTTGGAACAGTCTGGGTGTTTCGTAAAAGTTATACTCAAAACCCATTATTTGCCAGATAAAAATAGGTGAGACTGTTTGCAAGTGTGTGTTATTGTAGATGAATTAAAAACTTTTGTTGTTTTAAAGTATTTCTAGGTTGAAAATATTAGCTTGTCATTTGTATTTTATACTTATTGTTCCTTTTAAACGTTTTGTGTGAAATTACAGCATTCAACTCTCTGGATTTGCATTGTGACCTCACTAGTAGGATGATGTTAAATAGTTTTCCCTCTAATCTGGCGTTATAAAACGAGAGAATCCTATACACATGTATCCCTTAATAACCTTTACAAGAAAACCCCTACACGATGCTACATCAAAGTAAATAACTTTCCAAAACAAAAGTTAACTTTATGATTTTATTTATAGCATTTGTTAGTAAATCAACAACGAAACAAACTACATTGTTGATTTGAAAATTAGAAGTATTTCATTACCTAGGGCAGAATTATATTTTTTGTTTGTGCCACGGTCTGCATTGATTTCCTAAAATAACTTAGTGATCAACCCAATGTGCTCTTCTTGTCAGATTGTAGATGCTTCTTGTAGTTCGCAAGCACGTGCCACCGTATGATGATTAAAAAACCCTTTATTAAGTACTTCTAGGCTGAAGATGTTAGCTCGTATAACTTAGAACTTACAGTTATCGTTCTTTCTAAGTTCTTATTCGAAGTGATAACATTCAACCCTCTAGAATTGCATCGTTGGCTTATCTTGTGACCTCACCAGCAGTAGGTCTTTACAGTGATAGTATGTATGGCATTCAATAATTTAATCCTTACTTTTAAAGTTATATCATTTCGAGAATTAATGATATAATGTGAGGTTTCTGATTGTGTAAATTATAGGAATTGGTTCTAGATTAGACTGTTGGTAGTTTGGTTTTAAGATACAATCCCGGTCCATTTACAGGACTAACAATATGGTTTAAGGATTCTGATTTGATAAATCACATGGACTGATTCGTGTTTAGACTATCGATAATTAGTTTCAAGGTTTCGTTATTGGCTAAATCGAGGGTTAGCTTTGAGAATTTTGATTAAGTGAATTACCAGAATAAGCGTCATGGTAAATAAATTATTTTAGTCTCATTGGGTATGTTATGAATCCTGGGTTCCCAGCAAGGGGGTCTAGTTTTATTTAGAGTAATAGAACGATCGTAGAATTTGATTTTGAGACACACTTTAGCGGTCTCAAGTGTATTGCTTATACCAGCTTAGTTCTCTAGGTTTCTTTCGTGTGTTTGTTTTTTAAAGAAGAGCCAAATTCGTTATAAAAGTTCATCTAATTAAATAATACGTATTTAATAAATTCATGTTTACCGTGATTAAGCTGCGTCATATACGTATAAAAAGGATGGATAAGCACACAAAGCCTCAATGAATTACTGTAAAGCAAAATTTGTTGAGAAGAAAAATATGCCATAACTTCTCAGTTGAATCAAAGAGTGACTTTATAGTTCTTTATAAAATTATGATAACAACTATTTATATACGTATCTTACACATTAGTAAATCTTGTCAGCTCCATTTAGATCGACGATTCTTAGAGATTGGTGAACTGTCCACTTGGTTAACCTGAATGGAGTCTTCATCACACATATTACACATATTGAATCTACACACGATCTTAAAACGATCCTTTTCATTCTCGTATTATCTTTAGTCACTGTGGCTAACATAATTAACGAACCAACGTTATTCTATCATCATGTTGATCACATCTGGATCCAGCCTTGTCGAAATGTTAAATCCGGGCACATTCTAGACTTTGGGATTTTACCATCGTATTATTGATCATACCTGGATTCAGCCTTTCTACATTATCGTCACTTTTCTTCTGTAACTTTAGAAACTTTCACCATCTGTTTTATAGAAAAGACAAAGTCTAACTGCACATGAAATGGAGTCAGACATGAAACTATAAGTGTGTAGTAGCCTAAGCTTGGAGTTGCTCTGACAAATTTCCACTCTTGGCTGTATCCTCTTGCTTCTATACCGGTCTGTTTAGATTTGCTGTTAATTTTGGAAGGTTTCACTTTGGAACTTCTAATTCCAGCTAGCCAGTTACTTTTATCCACAAGTGAGACGGGTTATTTTTAAGGTCCCAACTCTGAGGTTATTCCCGTACTGGGCAGGACTTATTTTTGACGGGCTCTTGCATGTTCTTTCTTTCCGTTAGCCGTTTCGAGCATCGAGAAAGTTTCGACGTTTCAGTTCTTCACGATGATACATTGAATTTTACCGATGCACTCAGGTTAGGTTGATAAAACACAGAATTACACCATTGTAATGCTCTCGTCGAAAACTTCGATTTTTTTTTCACTTCCTGCTCATTACGAGGAACATTGGTAAACAAAAACGTAACTAAGCCGAAAATAAATGATTTATTTATGAGACCTAACTATAATTTTAATTTGGAAATTAGATCTAGTAAATCAAGTGTACTCATTCTAAAAATATTATTTTAGGTGCAGAAGTTTTATTGTTTACTTTCATATAAAAGGCAATAGAAACGTGTATGACAGTTTCAATACCAAGTAAATAATTCAATTCACAGCAAAAGTAATAATGTAATGAAATGAACAAACTTATCAACTTGCACGATAGTGAATCTGATGCTTAAAATTTGAGTTGTAAGTATGGCTTAAAGAACTGAATTAAATTTATGTTGTGTCTTTGGACGAGTTTATTTGTTTGTTTTGAATTTCGCGCAAAGCTATTCGAGTGCTATCTGGGCTAGCCGTCCCTAAATCAGCAGTTTAAGACTATAGGGAAGGCTAGTCATCACCACCCACCGCCAACTCTTGGGCTTCTCTTTTACCAACGAATAGTGGGATTGACCGTAATTTATAACGCCACCACGGCTGAAAGAGCGAGCATGTTTGGTGCGACGGGGATTCGAACTCGCGACCCTCAGATTACGAGTCGCGTTTCTTTACCACATGGCCATGCCAGGCCCTGGTCGACTTTAATTTTAGTGAATATGACCATACTTTGATGTTGTGAAGTATCGGTGAACATCAAGCAAAATAGATAAGAGCATGGATGCCCTCACGATATGTTACAGATGGGGGCAAGATGGTAAAGTGATATCCTAGCTATAACTAGGGAAACGATTTTTTATCTTTCATGTTATTCTTTAAATTTTGGTTACATAATCCGGGAGGAACGAGTGTTCCTTTGGGTAAAACTACGAATGAATGATCTGCTATGCAAATAATCATGACAACCGTAATTTAAAGTAGGGCATCTGTAACAGAGGGGTACAGTACACATCTGAGAGTCAAAAGTGTAACGAAAAGCGCAGCACGTGACAACCGTACGAATAAAATAGAATTTAGTAAGGTGAAGCAGACAAGCTGTAAAACTATAGTATTACTAGGGAAGTAATATGATGCAAGGAATCATTACGAAAATAGTACGCTAGAAATGTGATACAAGTAGTTACTGTTGGTGTAACGTTGTGTAGCTAATCACTGTGTGTAACGATGTACATTGACTACGGGTGTAGTACAAGAGAAATGCGACGTAGATAACTGTCACAGGTGTAGTGTTATGTAGGGAACCACTTCTTGTGTGGATGAAAACTATTTAATAACATAAAGACAAAAATATTTGTAATGATAAAGTTAGGCTGAGATAAGTAGCATGTTAGTATGGGCTAGGTCAGTACTGTGAACTGGAAAGTTATATGGGTGTAGCGTAAACCTGACAAGCAGTTGTCAGATGGAGCAATTAAGAATTAACTTTAAAACTCTAAAAGTATCAAAATAAACACTCAAACTGTTATACAAATATAAACCATAAATAAATAATTAAAACAAATTAATATTTTTTTGTGAAAACTGTGGGTCTGAGAGGTGCTATGGAGTTGAATATTAGATTATTTTCTTCTTTTTTAGAATTTTCACTTAGGGCGACACAAGGGCTAACTGCGAATAATCCTCTCTAATTGTGAACTGCAAGTTAACAGCACTCGCCGCCAATTCATGGTTACTCTTTCCTAACGAAATAGTTTGATTTAATCACCGTTCATATGCCGTACTTACTCACGGTTCTAGTTAGAGGAGCAAATTGTTTTGTTATTTTCTCTGCCGCGAACCGTGTATTATTGAATTCAAAGATAAGTACTTATAACGTTATATATATATTCAGTGCACAGGTGTAGCGATTCTACTTACTATCTGGCAGTTCTGAAATTGATATTGTATTCATTACGTAAAACGGACTTAATCCAGAAGTCAAACAACATTTACGAACGTGAAGCTAAATACCATAATCTTATCATAAAGTTTGTATGTATGAAACTAAAATCATGGTCTCATTATAACGTTTGAACATGTGAAAATATAAGATCGTGATTTTCTCACAACGTTTAAATACATGAAACTAGAAATTATTATGCTATCGCTACGTTTGTATACGTGAAACTATGAAAATATGATCTTATCACGTTTGAACGTTGTATCGTGATTTTATCGTAACGTTTGAATATGTGAAACTATGAAAATTGTGACTTTTTGTGGTATTGAATATCTAAAAATAACTGTTAGCTTAGGATATTCTAAGAGCTGGTAGTGAATTATGTTGACTGTCTGCTTTCTGTCTTGACTAGCTGTTTAAAATTAGGGATAATAATAGCTCTTTGCGAAGTTTTTCGGTCAGAGTTTTTTATTAAAATAAAACTCATGATGCTATCACAATGTTTGAAATAAAGACTTCATCGCAAGATAACTTCAAATTATTTATCGTTTAATTTATATAAAATCTGATTTAAAACAACAAACATTTCACAGAAAGCGTTGAGGAACAAAATGTTGTTAGTGTATATTTAAAACCACAACAGTTGTTTGCCTCACTTCCTCAACTGTTACGTTTTCAATTTATTTCAATAAACTACACTCTGTATGTTCACATTTTGGTATTTGAAATACTCTCAAGCTTAATGTGTGGTACATTAGCATCACTGTCCTATCCTGACCTTGTGTAGCCGAAAGTGAACATTTGCTTAATATAGAAAAATCTTGGGTTTTCACTTTTTCTGTTATATATATAAAGTATATGGAGTATATTTAGGTATGGCATGGTCTGGTGGCTAGGACACTTGACTCGTAACCTGCGGGTCATGGTTTCCATTCGTTGACCGTTCCGGTCGTTGGGGCATTATAATGTAGGTCAGTCTCACTCATTGTTAAAAGTGTAGCCCAATAGTGGGCGGTGTGTGTTGTTGGTTAGCTGCCTTCCCTCTAGTCTAGGGGTTCCCTAACTTTACCAGTCGGAGGACTAACTTCAACTTCTTTACTTGATTGGCGAACCACTTCCTATTAAATATAGTATTTATCACGTGTAACGGGTGTATCATAAAAGCTCGATTCTAGTTTTAAGGAAACGAAACAATGGAAAGATATTTAAATGTGGAAAGTTAATAAAATTCTTACAACTTACTTTAATGCGAAGGATGTCGTTGGTTTGTTGAAACATTCTTACGAATTTCTGGGTCAATGCCTGACATTTTCAAACAAAGATCTGGCTCCACATTTATTTTATTTCTGTTTTTCCATTTTCTATGCATCGATCCCATTGTAAATTAACTTTGTTTTAGTGATCGGCAGATAAAGTTGCCAGGTGCAGAACAAATTTACATAATTTAGGTTAATTACACTTATTAATTTAGGATTTATATGTATTACTACATTAATTTTAACCCGGCATGGCCAGGTGGGTTAAGGTGTTCGACTTGTAATCTGAGGGTTATGGGTTTTAATAGTTACTCTTTCAATAAATGGTAATTTAATAAATTTGATGTATTACTATAGGGAGCCGAGGACCACAGTTTTGGAAACCTCTGCTCTAGTCTAGTTTGTGCGAAGTTCAGCAAATAAATAAAGCATTCTTGGTATCAAAATCATTGCTATATTTGAGTAAGAAGTGTGTGTTTTGTTTGTATTACAGATATTACCACGAGTGTCAAGTGTTGCAGACAATCATCACGATTTGTTAGCTTCATGAATTTCAGGTATGTCCCAATAACCGAGAGAGACACGTGGATATCGTGTCATACGTAGACTACATAATAAAGCAGAGCTATTAAGTCATAACTTTTCATTTGAAATTTGAAAAAAAAAGTTTTACATTTTTTAGACAAATTTGTATTTTCTAATTTAAAATAATTTGACTATAATCTATTATAATCTATAATCACTATCTAAATAGTGATCGGCAGATAAAGTTGTCAGGTGCAGAATAAATTTACATAATTTAGGTTAATTACACTTATTAATTTAGGATTTATATGTATTACTACATTAATTTTAACCCGGCATGGCCAGGTGGGTTAAGGTGTTTGACTCGTAATCTGAGGGTTATGGGTTTTAATAGTTACTCTTTCAATAAATGGTAATTTAATAAATTTGATGTATTACTATAGGGAGCTACTACTATCCTAATCTATTAATTTATCAATTAATTTTAATAGATAAGTTCCAGGATATCAACTTAAAAATTAGAAACTTGTTCAGGTACTTTAGAGATATATAATTTTCTTTTAATATAGACATAAATCGGTAATATTGGTAAAGGAACATTCCATATTCCAATGTGGTATTGAGTTTGGTGAGTTTTAATAAAATAATCGGAAATGAAAGTAAAAAACAAATAAACAAACTGTAAGTACATGTGAATTATTTCTTATTGAATTGTCATCTTTAGTGGAGAAACAGAGTTAAACTCACTTTTTTAATTAGTTTTTTCTTTGAAATAGCTGTTCTGTGTAGTTCTCATAAAATAAGCGGTTTGGTTTTCACTTCTCGTTACACAACAGCTTTGTATATAATAATATTTACTGAACCTTACGTGCTCTGCTAGACGCTTCTCTGTTGTATATCATTATTTTCCATATCAAATAATATTTTTGTTTCCTATTTCGCTATCTCCGCTAGCCGTCCCTAATTTAGCACTGAAATATTAGAGGAAAGGCAGCTAGTCATCACCATCCACCGCCAACTCTTTTACTAACGAACAATGGGATTGATCAACATATTATAACGTCCCCACGGCTGAAAGGACGAACATGTTTCGTGGAACGGGGATTCGCACCCGCGCCATAACCACCTAACCTTGAAAAGGAAGCCCAAGGGTATTCGACGCTGTTACGGTTTCCCGATAGTGGAAGAGTTGGTATCCTGAAATAAGTGCATGGTGGGATATATGGAAGTCTGTTGGGTTAAAAAAAACACACCAATAAGTGGGATTGTGGGACTTATATGTCATGACAAAGGCTTGTTTGTTGTCGACTTTTCTAACTGCCTGGCCATGCAAGGCTCAAGGGAATATGAATGAAAGAAAGCCTCATCACATTAGTTGCTATTTTGTGTTGTATATCTTAAATATCAACAACTGTTTTCTTTTGATAACAAAAATGTTAAATCATTTATATATATGTATCACAACATTGGTGTTAAATATTAGCACTATACATTCCGACTGTGGTTAAACTGACCATTCTTACACTCCAAACATTTTCCGTAAACGTAAAACCTAAGACTGCCCTTTACCAGCTTAAATGTTTCAATAGTTTGTCAAGTACAATAGTCTCGTTTATTGACAATATTTCTCCTACTACGCAGGCGCTGTTTTTTTTTTATCACCATTCATCCTATAATTCCATCTCAGTACGAGACCAATTGCTCCAACCCTACTTACATTTCTTGGTAAAATAATAATAATAAAAAAATCATATCATATTCCACGTTGCATAGTTCTGAAATCGGTATAAATATATAGCTCGCAATAATCAGTCCCCCTGTGGAATAATTACAGTCGAAAATTACTTCGTGACTCGTGTACACGCTTTGGTAGGGTTTTGATTGCAATAATCAGCTGGGTAAAAGTTAATTACAACCACAGTAAATTCTCGTCTTTGGAAAATAAGTATTACTTCTTCAGAATATCTATACGCAATAGGTATTCAGTTTGTTCATTTATTTTAACCAATCTTTACTTAATGGACCTCCCAGTGGCACAGCGGTATATCTGCGGACTCAACCCACTAGAAGCTGGGTTTCGATACCTGTGGTGGGCAGAGCATAGATAGCCCACTATGTGGTCTTATGCTTAATTTTAAACAAATAAACTGTTTGATGAAAACAACGTCTATAAAGTTTAGCATATTTTTCTTAATTTTTGCTTTTATTGACACAGGATTTTCAGCTTTTTTTATTATATTGTATGATAAACCAATTATTTCTTCCGTTTCTGAGTGGTTAGCTTATTAGGGCTACGACCCCGAATATTCACAGTTCGCATTCCATTACTTAAAAACATAGTCTACAATATGGAGTCATTGAGTGCACTGTAAGAGTAACAGACAAATTCTACTATTTGATCAGATAAGAACTGATGATGGGTGCTGTTAATTATCAATTCTCTTTAATCTAGCAGAAGAGACTGTTTATCGGCAGAGAGCCCGCAGAATTCAATATCGGAACAAGTTAGTTTGTTTTAGAATTTCGCGCAAAGCTACTCGAGGGATATTTGTGCTAGTCGTTCCTAATTTAGCAGTTTAAGACTGGAGAGAAGGCAACTAGCCATCACCAACCACCGCCAACTCTTGGGCTACTCTTTTACCAACGAATAGTGGGATTGACTGAACATTATAACGCCCCCCATGGCTGAAAGGGTGAGCATGTTTGGTGCGAAGGGGATTCGAACTCGCAACCATCAGATGACGTGTCTAGTTTCTTATCCCACCTGACCATGCTGGGCCAGCGGAACAAGTAAAATTTTATAAGAATAACATCACAATAACGACATGAACGTCTTAAATACACAGTAAACTTCCATAAAGTTAAAATGAAAAACTTGCTTCACACATCAGTCTTTCGGTGGACAACCTGATCCATTTATTTTGCACACAAAACGATGGTATCTCGATTTGTATTTTTATTGAAACTATGCACAAGTAGTATTAGTTTAATATTCTGAAGAGTTTATATCTGTTTTACGTTTCTCGGTTTCGATATTTCTTCTTCCCAGTGGCACAGCAGTATGTCTGTGGACTTTCATCGCTAGAAGCCACGGTGGGCAGAGCACAGATAGCCCATTGAGTATCTTTGTGCTTAATTACAAACAAACAGATTCACCTTTCTGTGCTGTATTACCGTTTGTGGAATATCAGCTGCGAAACATTATAATCAGTTTCTCTCCTATAAAACTGAATCGGGCAGAAATCTCTGTTATTATATTTGAAATTTAAACAATAATTATTCTAGTGTGTAGCGTGTAAACATTTTCACGTGTTCCAAGTAGACTGAAGGATATTGTTTATTGTGTTCCCCTCCCTGAATATAAATGAAGAGTATTTTTTACTACCGTTCATCTGCTTTAAAATAAACTCAACGATTTGAAAGTCTAGTATTGTAATATAATATGACCACAGGATATAAAACCAGTACTTCAATTATTCTGTGATCCCCCCTTTGCAGTCCAAACTTAGTAGTACAGATGAATGAATTTTATTAACATGTAATTTCGTGGTGAACCTTGTACACTTACCAGTGGACGTTGTCTTAGAAGAACGTTCTTAGGCTGTAGGATGTTTTCACGTTCCGAGATAATGTGTTATTTTGTAATGTCTGTATATAAATTACACTCAGACCTTCGTTGCCGATTCTCCCAGATGGATGTTTAGTCGTTAGTAAAACATATTTTTCTTCGATGTGTATTTTCGTCGTGCTTTCTGTAAGGTCGTGATTATCGCGCACCATTTGTTTACAAGAAACCCATAGTTAATCGCTTCGAGGTAAAGGAGCGAATCTTAATTAGTTCTTCCCTTGTTCTTCAACTAATTTAAACAAGAGATGAAATGTCAGAGCGAAGCAAGACATCTAGTCACAGGAGTAGTTCTTACACGTTGCATCATGACCTGGTTGTTTGTTCAGACAAATCTTTCCTTCTCTTTTATTATTTTTTCTTTCATAATTTCACAAAAAACACATTAAGAGATACAAAACCAGGATTATATAAAGCAAGTGTAACCTAGCAAAACTCACCTGATATTGTAATACACGTGTAATTATTCTGTTGTTCATAAATTATTTTCTATTTTGTTCGCCAGTTATCTTCATCGCGCGAAACTTAACTCACAATCTGAGTTAAACATTACTCGTTCTAGCAATTAACCGTTTGAATAAGCAATGTAAAAAGTATATCATACGGAAGGAAGTTATTCTGGTTCCTGTCATAATGTGTTGTTTTTCTTCATCTTCCACCGTCTTCAAAGATATGTTCTTGTTTGTTTATGAATTTCGCGCATAGCTACTCGAGGGCTATCTGCGCTAGCCGTTCCTAATTTAGCAGTGTAAGACTAGAAGGAAGGCAGCTAGTCATCACCACTCACCGCCAACTCTTGGGTTACTCTTACCAGTGAACAGTGATATTGACTGTAAATAATGTTGTATGTTATTATTCTCATTTATTTTCTTTGCAATAAACACTAGTCTGCATCAAGGCATTTTATTAACCGCAGTGAAAACTGCTGAAACTTGGGTGTGGATCCTTCTTTGAAATATGTGTAAAAGTCCTCAATTCGGTTTCGTATAAATTTTTCCGGCAGGCTAATAAAGGTACGAAGCAAAGTAATAACAAAGGTCACACAATAAGAATACATTTAAGAAATATTATTATTGTTAGAAACATCACAAAAATCTCAATTTGTTGTTATAAGAAATTGATTCTGATGCAAACAACGTAACTTTTATTTATGTGTGCAAATTATAATGTTTTAGAATGGATTTAGAATCCCAACTCAGAGAGGCTTGAAGTGTTACGAAATTAGATTATAATTTTGTGACATGACGTCACTTGGAGTTATTTTGATGTCGTATCCAAATATTCTGGCTTCGTTTTTGGTGCATCGCTCACGCTTGATACTGGTGTCATCTAATCTTAGAACCAATAGAGGTTACTACTGCTGTTGTTTGACAATAGAAGCAAGAGAGAAAGATTCTGGTACAAACTGACATTACAATTAGTAAAAGTTAGTACAAGTGTTATTTGAACGTTAGAATGATTAGATGAATGACACTGCAATCAGTTGAAGTTGATACTACTGTAACTGACCATTGGATAATCAGAAATTGTTTTTGATTTAGGATATTGGTGTCATCCATCATTAAAAGCAGCGAAAGTTAATATACTGCTATTATCTGATTGTAAGTTCAATAGAGTGTCTTCTTGAACTTAAGTCATTAAACATTAAATTGTTGTCATCTGACTGTAGATTCGATAGAGTGTCTTCCGGAACTTAAATATTAAACATTAAATTATTGTCATCTGACTGTAGATTTGGTAGAGTGTTCTCCTGCACCACATAAGTCACTAAACATTATATAGTTGTCATTTGACTGTAGATTCGGTAGTGTCTTCCTAAACTTAAGTCACTAAAAATTGAATAGTTGTCATTTGACCTTGGAGAAGTAGGACATTATTTTGCTTAATTCTTAAAAAAGAATCTGATATACAAATGTTAAAGGTATTTTTTGATCAATAAATGCCCTAATGGTATAATTAAAACTACCAAAGTGACTTTAAAGACAATGTCCAATTTTTAAATAGAATGTTTTGTGTTTTTTTACACACTCCTTTTCCAAATTGTGTTTCCACATATTGTTTTAATAATTTCAAATTAATATTTAAATATTTCATGAAATATATTCGATATATTTGTCTGTATTGGAATCTAACAAGTTAATCAAAGTAACAATGCAACATTTAATACGAAACATACAAATCGCCCGACGCCCTGTTGTTTGTATGGTTATTTACCCGCCACTGTTTATTAAAGTAACTTCTTTTCTGACTTTGCCTCTAAACATATGTAGCTGCATGGTGTGCTTAATGTTGGTGACCATTTCTTTATTTTTTTGTCTAGTTATTGGTCTTAATTTTTTTTATTTTCACTCTTCAAGTCAATTTACTCACGCGAAAACAGTTCGTGTGAAAATATGTAATTTACGCTTTTCATGCAAGCTTCCTGGTGTGTCAACTTTTCTCACCTGAGGAAATAAAACGCTCTCTACTGGTTTGTGTCTGACATTAAAAACACGTAAATTTAATATTAACACCATTCTACTTTAGAATTCGTAGTGCTTATGGGCCCAAGCATTGAAAGAGACTTTACAATACTTAGATACCTAATCTGCATAATGGTGTATCATTTCTACAGCGTAAACAGAGTAGAATGTCGACATATCATTGTCGTGTTTCTAGCGACAGTATCTTTCTTAGTAACCAGTTCTTGTCAGTAACACTATGCATATATTTTTTCTTATTGAAATATTGCTATTTCAAGATATAACACTGAGAGTTGAATGCTCTCAATTTTCTGAAGCTATTATTCTTATATCGTGCTCTTAATGTACAGATCTATTAAAAATCACGTAAATAAATTAAAAAAACAGACAAGTTTAGTATTGTAGTACAAAAACCAAATGAGAAATTTATGTCTCAGTATATCGATAAACGTTTAGCCGTAGAGTATTTCGGGACATGAAATAATCTTTCGTTCTGATAACTTAATAAAAGAGTAATCGTAATCTTCAAGGTTCTATATTTTTAGTGCCTATAACTTCACTGCCATAGCATACTTGCAAGGGGTGTAAACCTTCAGACAAAAGCCAGTCCTTAACTATATCAGCCCTCACAAATGCCTTCTTATATTCTACGCTCCCGAAGGAGGATGGAGAGCAGCGAGGTTCATAACAGCTGGTCGTATAAACATCCGTTATTTTTTCTAAGCAACGAGGTCATGAACTTGGCATGGTTCCAAGTCTAGCCAGTTGTTTTAATTCTGCACAAAGTACATGTGTTTTTTGTTACTAAATTTAGGTTTTATAATAGCCTGACACGCCCAGAGTTTATTGAATAATATTTTAACTTTCAAAGACCCTTAAACGGGAAAGAAAATCGATGAAATTTTTAAATCAGTCGTCGATATAGAATTAAAATCGAGACAGTTATAAAACATTTATCATTAAGTACTTTATAGATTCAAGAACGTATCAGATTTCTTATTCTTAATCGATATTAGCACTCAACACAGTTATTATAAACGCAGTGATATACCTGTTCAAAATTATAACTCCTGGGTAAATCGCTCATTTGAAGTTCTAAATGATTTCTTAAAAGTTGTTTAGTTCGTTTTCGCGTTTAAGAACATTTTAGTGTTCCATTTGAAACCAAACCTTCATCAGATTACACTGTAAGCACTGCAATTCTGTATGCAAGAAGGTTAGATATCGTGCCGACGATATAACCTAAAGAATCTCAGTTTATGTCTCGAGACATGCCACTATATCCATAGATGTGCTGTTGTAATACCATTTCAGTACGATTAGATGTGTGGTTTAGATTTTCAAGACGAAACAAGGAAATCTCGTGAATCAGTGGAAAATGATTCTGAAAGCTAACACATGACTTTCAAATATAAATAAATATAATAACTGAAATATGTCAGCTGAGATAACACGATGACGTGTCGTTGAAAACGTTATCTAAATTAACTGAGGACATAAATGCAATGAATAGAAGTAAAATGCTAAAGTAATTACACGGTAAATATTTCAATGTTCTTCAAATCTGAAAATGGCAGCGTAATAAGAGTAACATCAGGGCTGTTTCCTCTTTTAATAAATTATTTAATTTTGTATACTTTTTTATAACCCCGTATATTCTAGAAGTGCCGTTTTAAATTATTTGAGAACACTTTTTATGTATATTAACACTTAGATTAAAGAAGTGGTCAAGAATTCTATAATAAATATTTTTTGTATTTTAGAAATAAATTTCGAAGTAATAAAGTTTTTTTTTGATACTCGATACATTTTAAGTTCACGAAAAAAAATCGTTCAACATTAAAAAAACAAAGCAGTGCATTCAACGGATGTCCCTTTCTCAAGTCTTTCCTTTTGTCCAGTTATCTAACATTTCCAGCTACCAAGAGATGTTGTTACTGTTATGAAATTAAAAAAAAATAACAACTTTTGGTTTTCTGTAACCACTGTAAATATTCTTAGAAATTCCCGTAACATGAATCCAAATAATTGTTTTACGAAGACGTTTACGTTCTAAGTATGCTTACTGACTTAATTTTTTAAGACTTTATAATCATGAGCTTTTAAATTTAAACCGACTTCCTAGTTTATTATTTTCTTTCAAATTTTTGGATAGTGTGTTTATTGCACAAAATATTCTTTAAAGTGTTTTCAACTCTTGGGTTTTATTTTTAGCATTAACCAATAAAGCTTTACATCATACATACTCTTTACAACCGTCATATAGGTTTTTTTTTCAGGAATTTAGACAAGGTTACACAAGAGCTAGCCGTCCTTAATTTTGAACTGATTTACAAAACGGAAGGTAGCAATGAAACACCATTTACCACAAAAACTTCAGCTACTTTAATTGAGTATAATTTGACCGTCATTTTATAACTCATCCACTGCTTTAAAAGTGGCAAGAAAAAAAATTACAGGACGCGAACGTAGATTCTCAAATTCGATGTCCTGCACGTTAGCGTACAACCTAGAGTCACTCGCAAAACTTTAGTGTTTTTTTAAACGGTTATTAAAACTTAACCATAGGATTGTATGATTTGTGATACTGATTAATCATAAAGTAATTAACTTGTTTGTGTATTGCTTGCGACAACATACTGCATCATAATGAGAAATTTTATTTATTTACCTGTCCAAAACGCTGAGTGTAAAATAATGGCAAAAATCAACAAAAAGAGATGAGATCACCCATTTTTTTATGTAAAATACCTAGGAACTACTAGTAGTGTAATTAATGGGAGTAACTGTAATATTGACGATTACGTTTTTGTATCTTATGTTTTTTTTTATAAGGATCATGCATCAACAAGTAATTTGGTGGAGAAAGGCGATGATACACAGGTCCCAACAGTAATTCTAAAAATAAAGCTCTTCAAAGCAAATGCCATTCCCTGATTAATTTGTGTATTCCTTTCGGATTTCTCGATCAGTGTATTTTAATACACAAGTATACCTGTTATAGCCATTTGAAGTTTATGTGTTGTAATATTTTTACTTATATTATCATAGGAAAATAATAATTCAATTTAGAAGTTAGGTACATGCACGTTTTGATCTTATGTTACGATTGAATTCACGCAAAGAAATAATTAGAAAGTATAAAATGGGGATAGTTTTCAGTTTGAGATTAAACTTACCGTTATGACGTCATATTTAACAAATGTAGGTCTTCGGATAGAAACATGTGTACAATCACGTCACTTAACATGAGTAAAAAAGTCCCTACCAGTTGGTTGGTCTTTTCTAAACGAAAACAGTTCATTTTATAATCCCAGTTGGCAGTTGACACGCTTCGTTTGAATGGACAAAGGCCATGGCCCATCTGGCCAGTATTGAGAGACCTTGTTTATTAAAATTCCTTGTTGACAGTTGACCTGTTCGGTGACGGCAGCTGTAGATTGCTTACGGATCTGCGTAACGGTATCCGTGATTATCACTTAGTGGCTGTATCGCCAGTCAATAATATTAAAGATCAAAAGCTGACCTCATTGTGAGCATTCAGCGATCGCTATAGTATTAAGCGCGCCTTTAAAGTTAACGTGGGAGTTTTCGATTGGACAATCAACTAATCGTAAACAACTCATTGGACTTTATTTGTTGTGCGATGTAACAACACCATGTATAAGTTTATACCTTGCTATTTCTACAGCCGTCATATTCAACTGTGATAGGATATTCAAATATTATTAAGCAATAAAATATAATATCAAAATTTTACTTCCCCCACAACGTATACTAATTTAACTTGTGTAACGAAAATTGTCTACCTGGCAAAGAGAATGATTTTGGAAAGATTTATTATGTATTTATTTATATAATAATCAATTTTTATGCCATCGAAAGTACATTTACTAAATTTAAGTTAACATACCAAATATGAAGAAACATTGTGAAATAATCTACGTAGGTTGTTTAGGTTTTAAACATTGTGAAATAATCTACGTAGGTTGTTTAGGTTTTAAACATTGTGAAATAATCTACGTAGGTTGTTTAGGTTTTAAACATTGTGAAATAACCTACGTAGGTTCTTTAGGTTTTAAACATTGTGAAATAACCTACGTAAGTTGTTTAGGTTTTAAGCATTGTGAAATAACCTATGTCGGTTGTTTAGGTTTTAAAAGAACAATGAAGCAAGATTAGTTAAAACAACAACAAAAATAAAACTTCCGCACTGATCAAAAACTCTTCAATATATTTTACTATCGTGCATAAGGTTACTTTTTCAGGTGTAACCGGTTGATTAACTTTATTACGTGGAAAACAGTCCAAGACATTAACAGTGTAATTTAACTGGAAATGTATAGTTGCTCCCCTCCCCTTTCACCCGACGTGGTGGTAAATCATCGGGCTTAAAATGCTAAAAATCGGGTTTCGATACTCGCAAAAGACATAATACATGCTGTTGTGTAGCTTCTTGCTTTAAAAAGAAAAACACATTTTCATAAGTTTTAGAAATTTTCGTGGTGGTGGTGATGGGAGAAAAGCCCTGTTTGTAATGATAGTCAACTCCTAAGCTGCTCTTTTAGCAGAAGGTTCTCTAATGACCACCCAGCACTAAATAATACCATCAACTCTCCCTCCACTCCTATTGGGATAACCTTAATCAATTTCGAATTCTCACTTTTTTAATTTGGTTATTTTCAGTATAAATGTTTATATTTCTAGTGAAACCTCTCTTTATGATGTTTTCTCGTAACAGCGTTAATACATATGTGTATGCCACACGTTTTATTGTTAGCTTTTAAATCTGTTACTTATAAACTTCAAATTCAATATGAACACTTTTCGCTTAGTAGCAAATATAAAAAAAAACTGTTTTATCGCACAATAATGTTTCAAATTGTGTATGCGAAACGACATGTGTAAATTACTTTTTCTTGTAATAGTGTAAAAACCTTAAATTATATCTATTTGAAAGAGACATTGTTTTCGATTGGCTAAACCATTACGTATTTACATGCACACACACACACACACACACGTGTTTGCAAGTAACTTTGTTCTTAACTTGTAAACTCTTGGGTCTTTCACTCAGTTTGTTTTTAACTCTAGTTAAAGTAATATTATTTCCTGTTGTTAATTGTGGTTAAAATTGTGTCGTCTGCCGAGTAAATCTACTGACTTTTCTTCACTGTTTTGTATTTTTTCTCATTGAGACGGGACAGTCGTGTTTCAGTGGTTAGCGTGCCTGCTTTGCGAATCTGATGATTCATGGCTCATTTCCCGTTGTCATTAATACTTACCTTGAAGTACCAGTTGTTTAGATAAAAGTTAATAATCTTCACAAATGATCTGCTTCTGGTTTGTGAAAATGGGATTATCTGATATAAAAAATCAGATAGGGCAAAGCTGGTACAGATCATCCTTATTTTATAAAATAAACGTCGTCCGAATTGAAAATCATTATGTTTTACTTCATAAAAGGCATTGGTATCAAAGGATGTCACGTCACTGCGTTGTTTAAACGTGCAATGTTTTTTCTACATTAATAGTGACATATTTTTTTATACCAAGTAGAACAATTTGTTTGGAAGGCTGTAAGAAAGTGTTAGTATTAGAGCGAATCCTGAGTTTTTATTTCTGTGAAAAACTTATCTTGTCTAGAGAACTAAATAATGTATTGAAACTAGTATATGAACCTGCACTTGTTCTTCATGATGATTCATCTTGCTCCCATCCGCTAGGTGGGGTTGTAGTTCTGGTATGGTGATTGTTCAGTGAGGAGGTATTTCATTCGTTATAATTTATCTCAAGAGTTTGTTCTTTTTAGTCTTTTGGCGAAGTGCCATCCTGTCACGTGGAACGTGCTTCTGGCAATATTTCCTCAGACTTTCGTACAACAGATGCTGTAAAAGCAGGCAGAGTGCCAAAAGATGCGGGTTTATCCCCTTTCCAAATAAGGAAAGCCACGGATCTGGTGCTGGTGAAATCTGAGTGTTGCTAGGAAGAGCCAATTAAAGGGGTAGGGGAGGTGGTGTGCTGGCAGGGTTCCATATTCTAAAGATCATTACTGTTTTGAAGGAAACTTACTGAGACTAGAAACTGTAAATATCCTATGCAGAACTTGCCAAATTTTTGCTCTTCTGTTTATAAAGATTCGTCTTGGCTGCATACTCCAGGTCCTTGCTAGTATAGAGTGGCCCAAAAATAATCATCCAATTGATAAATAAGGTAAGGACCTATTGTCACGTTTCTTGCTTCAGTGTATTGAGAGCGATAACATTATGCCTTTTGTAATATAAACAAGTATAAGAATTTGTAGACCATATCTTTACTGTGTGGGTAACGAAAAAAAACGTTTGTGCGGTTTCGGTGTAATCACATGTTTTTCACGCTTGACCTTTTTTATCGTGTACAATTAGTAAAGTTCAGCCTCGGAGATTCTGCGCATCGGCTCGGCGTGGTAGCGATAATACGAGGTGCAGGTATTCCGTGCGAAATTCCAAAATCCTTGTAATGTACACTGTGAACACGTGAGCGATAACGCTTGCGCTGAATTAGAGAACATTTGCTATGGTGTACTTGTAGTTAGGACCTGAAAAATAAAACGTTTCCTGTCTTATCATTAGAAAAAAAGCAGACATACAGACAGTATTTAATTAAATAGCTCATGATAAGGAGATATTTAAACCTAAAAAATATATGCTGGTTTGCAATTTCTAATAAACCACTAAATTTACGATTGGTAGGTGTTGTTTTCAACTTGCTACTTCTATTGTATATTATTAACTGGAATTAATTCTATTAGTGGAGGTATTATTCATAGATTAACTGTGGAGTTACTCCCAAAGACCGAACTTATAGACTGTATTTAAATCTAGTCTATAACTATTGGAAGAAGGGGGTATTAAGAACGAACATATAAGATCAGTAAAACCAGTTATACTAATTATTAATTTAATTTTGTTCGTTGAAGTTTGGCATGACCATGTAATTGGGGCGCTCGAGAACATTCAATAGCGGATTTCGATCATGCGACCCCCTTCTCAGCCGTTGAGGCTTATAATGTCATGGTGAACCCCAATATTTATTGGTAAAGAATATCTTAAGAATTAACGAAAGGTGGTGTTGACTAGCTGTCTTACCTCCTATCTATTTTCCTTTAAAATTAGGAGCAGCTTGCGCAGATGTCTTGCACGGAAGTTAACAAGAAAGCAATATATGTATATATACACACTCACATATATATTTTTTCCCCTATCAACAGTATAAATATTCATAATACTTTAACACACTTTTTACTATAGGGGAAAACTTGGTAAGCCCAATCCTGGAAAGAGTAAAGGCGAACTACGCCTTCTTTTCTTTTTTCTGATTCCAATTATTTGAAACTGCATGAAGTTCATGCTACTCTTCTGTAATTGGTTAGTTGGCATGACACCGTATTTCTTTGGATAATTGTTGAGATTATTTCGAGAACATCGAATAAAATATCTTTTGTTCGTAATGATTTACAGATAAGAATATATATAATCATTAACTTTTCACCAAATATGGTAGGAACGTTGTTTTGCTGGACTCATAACGCCCATCGTGAATAATAAAAGGACATATTTTCTGCAGTCATTTCTCGTGGCTTTTCTCTATATATTTTTAGCCCCCCAGTGGCTCAACGGTATGTCTGCGGACTTACATGCTAAAATCGGGGTTTCGATACCCGTCGTGGTCAGAGCACAGATAGCCCATAGCTTTGTGCTTAATTCCAAAAAAACAATCTATATACTTTTAACAACCTTTTTCTCACAGAGTTATTCACGTTTAATTTTATTATATCAGTAGTTTAAAAACTCGTCGCTGGAGATACTTAATTATCTACCTTATATATAAATATGTATTAAAAATCATAAAAAAACTAGGATGATTTCTTCATTTTATTTGTCTCTCGGCGGGACAGTGGTAAGTCTTCGGACTCGCAATGTTAAAATCAGGGGGGTCTATTCCCCTCGGTAGACACAGCTTTGCTGTCAGAAAACACGAAGGCGCAACTTTTCTGTTTAGATGTTAGTGGAGATGTCACCATGGTCATTACATGATGTTCATAGTTTGTCTTATTTTTTCTTTGTTGTTCTTTCCTCATTAACAATTTATGACAGATTATCCTCAACAAGGTGTGTGTTTTCTCATAGCAAAACCGCCGAGAGGAATTGAACTCCTGATTTTAGTGTTGTAAATCTGATCCACTTGGTGACATCCTCAACACAGACGCTAGGTGTTTCGTATTACCTCATTATATTTAGCATGATTTGAAATTATCGTGTAAAAACTTCACTTTTGTTTAATGAGGATAATGTTCAGTAAATTAAAACAGATTGTTATGATTAAAACCCATTAACTAAATGGATCAGAAACGGTAAGATAATTACCAAAGGTGAATTAGGTAACAGTATTTTGGTATTGATGTGTTGATACTATGAATTTTTTTTCGCATGAAAGAAAATTGATTTCTGAATTTCGTAACAAATTTAGTTTAGGTTGTTTTTGAATTTCGCTCAAAGCTACACGAGAGCTATCTGCGCTTTAGCTATCCTTAATTTAGCAGTAAAATACTAGAGGGAAGGCAGCTAGTCATCACCACTCACTACCAACTCTTGGGCTACTCTTTTTTCCAACGAGTAGTGAGATTAACCTTCACATTACAGCGCCACGCCACCATGGCCGAAAGGGCGAGCATATTTGGTGGGATGGGGATTTAAACCCGTTACCCTCATATTGCGAGTCAAATGCCCTAACCAAATGATTATGCCGGGTCATCAAATTCAAACTACAGGGTGGTCGCTACAAAAGCGGAAAATTTGAGGGTCAGATGAGATCATGAATAAAATGCGTGCTTACTCATTTCCATTTTGATTTCTTTACATCATGAATAAAATGCATGATTTTAATATCATAAAATGCATTTTGAGCATCTATGAGTGTAATATAACATATGCCTTTAAAAACTTTGTAAAAAATATTCTTTGTAAAAATAAATAGCTGTTTGACAAATTTTCCGCTTTTCTAGCGACCACCCTGTAAATACTGAAATCATTCAGAACTGCAGGGCTGGCGTCACCTGGTGGTTAGGATATGGGACTCTCATTGTGCCGGTCTCGATTTTGAATTACATTCCCGAACATACTTTTTCATTCGTGTAGGCGTTTTAACGTTCGGTCAATCCCACTACTCGTTGATAAACGAGTGGCATCAGAGTTAACAATGGGTGTTGCTGACTAGCTGTATTCCCTCTGGTCTTTTGAGTAGAGTTCTGCGTGAATTTCAACAAAAAGACAGACAGAACTACAGTAAATAATTAATAATGTATGATATCTGAATATCATACATAACTAACTGTGACTTCTAAACTGTTCCATACTAAGCAGAAAATAATTAAACATTTACTATATTTTCAACGTATATATCGTAAAAACAGTTATGCTTTTTATAAGCATCAAATAATTTCATCCCAGTTTCTTTCACAAGTAGCTTTTTACTATTAGTACTATAATAAAGGTTAAACATATTCAAAGCACATTGTACAAGAGAGAACAATTATAACAATATAATAGGAAAAAAATGTAATTATTCAGTTGCTCGTATTAATTGAAAGTTTCTTGGATGTATACGATTATACTGAAGTTTATCATATTTTTTTATCACCAGGAAGGTCAGTGGGAAGTTCACTGACTTTGAACGGTAAAATCTGGCGCTCAAATCTCTCTCGGTGAATAAAGCACAGATAATCTTTTGTGTAGCTTTGCGCTAAAAGAAAAATAAACAAGTAACATTCCTCTTATGACTTCTTTTTTATTTTTTTTACCCTAATTATTTTACAGGTGTAAGATTTTGTTATGTTTGGTTAATAAATCACCTAAATAGAAAATAGTACTGTTCATCACTGCACAGTGACGATCGTCCTTCTTTTCTCTATATATCTGGTGATAAAAAAAAAATTCCGTAGAACTTGGACTAAATCCATTTACCAGTTCTTGAAACAGTTGTTAAGGGAAAGCGATATAATCAAGTTAACGACTCCTTTGTGAAAAAAGGATACAACTTCATGATTAAAAGATTATTACTTTCCTTTGCGGGCTTACTAGATGTCTAATGGTACTATTGGATTTAAGGAGCGATCAGTTCCACCACAGTTCTGTATCACTCCGCCAGTGCAAAAGGAATTTGCAAGTTAGTAAGGTTTTCAGAACCTGTACGTGTAGCACATTCAAAACAACTTCCTTGGGTTTTAGATTAACTTTCGGAGGGAAGATGTGCTTTATCTGATACAATACGAAGATAAATTCTGTACAAATTTCTAGGACGATGTCGAATTTTATAGTTGAAACTAATAGTTTTTTTTTTCCTTCTGAGTAACTCGCGGATTTCTATTCAAAAGTCTTTGGTATCTACATAAGAAAAGTATCAAATAATTAATAAAAATAACAGCATAATTCTGAGGATCAATCTAATCTATACGAGCTATATGATACCATTGTAAATAATATTAAGGTTGGACACTCTCTAACGTAAATGGCACGATTAAAAAGTTGGACATTGTAACGTTGCAAATAATATAATTTATTTTATACTCATTGTAACATTGCAGGGTACCTTGCTGGTTTACTAGTTCTTTAAATGCACCCTCGGATTTGTACCGAGAGAAACCGGGTTTCGATACCCATGGTGTGTAGCCTAATGACAAACAACGACAACTTTGAATAAAATAACAATGAATCATTGTAAATGACTTAGATAAAATTGGTAATAGTTACCATTTCTTTGCTAAATCCAATTCATACCTCAGTAGTTGCTGTTCATGTAACTGATATTGTATATATATTACCTTGACAATATCGGTAGACAAATAGTCCTTTGTATAGCTTTAAAGCTTGTCTAATAATTACAATGTCGTAACCCAGCTGGCCTGACTGACGAGTTCTGGTATTAAACAAACATCTCTTAGACATTGTATTTAGCAAATACAGTAGTGTGGTAAACTTATAATATTTTCCTTTGCTTTCATTCCTGAGTTCTTAGAATTTTAACGATATATTGTTGTAGGATAAACTGTGATAAATATATTGTTACAAAATGATCAGTGTTGTTCATCCTACGCTGGATATATATATATATATGTATAGTTGTAGTCTCACGGTCTTATTTGCCGACTCATACCTTAGAAATGTTAATATTGTCTCCTGCAATTTGTATGGGTTATAAATGTGTTCCATTATCTACAAGTTAATGGTTATTTGTGTGTTATATTTACCAAGGACCCTGTTTATACAGTACTAGAAGCTTTAATAGTGTATTATTTGCTAGACTGGAAGTCACATGTAGTGTGTAGTTCCATTACTAGTCACGATGGAGTTTAAACTGTCCTTAGTCTTGTTGATATTTCCCGACTAGAACCTTTCTTAATATACTGTGTATGTGGGTTTTTTTATAGCAAAGCCACATCGGGCTACTTGCTAAACCCACCGAGGGGAATCGAACCCCTGATTTTTAGCGTTAATATACTGTGTAGCAGACCTATAGAACTAAATGTTTGTTTGTTTCTCAATTTCGCGCAAATCGACACGAGTGCTATCTGCGCTAGCCGTCCCTAATTTAGCAGTGTAAGACTAGAGGGAAGGCAGCTAGACATCACCACCCACCGTCAACTTTTGAGCTATTCTTTTACCAACGAATAGTGGGATTTACCGGAACATTATAACCTCCTCACGCCTGAAAGGGCGAACATGTTTGGCGTAACGGAGATTCGAACCAGCGATCCTCAGATTACGAGTCGAGCGCCTTAACCTCCTGGCCATGTCGGACCCAGAACCAAATGCAAACAAAATTAACCGACTCGGATCAAAACCTATATCATCAGCTGTTTATTTTATTTTTAACCTAATGGTTAAGTTTGCCGGGCTACGATTCTGAACGTCCATGGTTTATGTTCCATTACCGCAAAATCACGCTTCACACTTTCGGGCCGTGGGTATACATAATAAGTGTGACAGTCAAATCCCACTATTCGATTACAGTAGCTGAAGCATTGGCGGTGAGTGATGTTGTCTAATCGGTTCAAAATCAGGAATAGCTCTGCACAGAAATCCTTAGCGTAGTTTTGCTATTTAATTCTGAAACAGAATTATGTTTTTCTTACGATGTCACTATTTCTATATGATGGAATCTTTGTCGGTATAACAGCTACACCCTTTTAACGGAACGACATCACCAGGGCTCAGTAGATTAGAGAAGTTGTAATGGCCATATATTGTTTGCTCTGTATGACCTAACTCAAGATAATTATGGTCATAAGATCCGTACGTAACACGTGTATAATAGTGAAGCGATAAGCATGCAGCTGAAATGGCACGTGCCTTGTAAACACCCCTGCAGCCGGAAGCCGATTGGTTGTCTGAGATCTATCGTTTCCGGCGCGGTAGGCTAGAAGCTTGTGCCTCCTGTAGACACCCCAACAGCTGGCAATGGTCAGGCCTTGACATGGTTATTTGTCTATGTTTCTGGTTATCTCTCGTCTCCGGCTTGTTGTGATGCGGTCATCCGGTACTACCACAGGAATCACCACAACGAATAACAACACTTTTTATTTTATGTTTATAAATTGGCTTTAGACTTAGAAATGTACAAATTCAAATTCATATGAACGTAAATATATGCCAGTGAATCACTTCTGATAAGAAACATATGTAGGGCCTTAGTCTCGGTAGCTTTACTGTAGGGGGAGTGGGGGAGGGAAGGCGCACATTCACAAAGACTCTGAGGCTACGACTTAGATACATAATAGATCAGACCATACTAATATATCTTCTTCGAAGATATATAAATATACAAATCTTATTTTTATATATAATGATTTCGTGAAGTTAGATTCGTCAAAGTAATATAGTGGATAATTCGTAATGACGAGAAAACCCACTTGTAGAGAAAAATATATATATGTAAAAACGGCTGGTATGGGTTTGTGAACCTGACGATGACTGAATAAAGTCGACACGTTGTTCGCTCCTCTACATAGAGCTTTCTCTATCCATACCATATATCTATCCATACTATATAATATAGTGGATAGCGATCACATTGTACTGTTTGAGATATTGCCACACTGGTTTCACGTTTTCGAGCTTTTTTCAACATTTTGACAACTACATTAACCATTAATTTTGCGACCAGATAAAGAGAAAACCAAATAGCTTCGCAAAAAATATTACATGGTATCTGAAGTGCATAACGTGCAAAATTAAGTGTTTTCCCCCAATACACACAAATCTTAGAGTCTTATCAGAAACAGTATATCCGTCGATAGTACCTCCAAGCTGTAGTTCCACATTAAATATTAAGTTATTTAATTTATTTGTGCATGAAAACTTTATACTTTCCAGAAATACTATGTTGTTCTTTTATTTAAGGAAGTTTATAATCGAATACCTCAGATCTAGTGTATAATGTTTTGCTACATTGTCAATACAATGAAAACAAGAAGTCTGTTAATACACAACACTTATCAAACTGAATGTAATTTGTATAGAATACTTTTCATTCATAAAAATTGTCCATTGATGATATATGATGGTTAAAGTATCTGTTCAGCGCACGAAGAAGCTGTAAGGGCCCCACAGGAATAACACATGGATCGGGTTAGAACATTGACCTCCTGTGTTACTTTCCAGGGTGATCCTGAGGAAGCATAGCAGAATCGATATAGCGGTGACGAGAAAAAAATACACACAGTTTGTCAAATAATATTTATTTCTTACTGTGACGGTAGCCAAGAGATTTGTCACAGTTCTCCGGTGAATCGGTGGTATGTTTAAGAACATACATCCCCCAAACCCGTGGTTTGATTCATTGCAGTAGACAGAATTCGGATTGCCCATTGTATGATTTTAAGTTAAAGTTTTAGAAGGTATAGAATCTCTGCATTTTTTAAAACTGCATTTATAGTATAGTTAAAAAATTATAGTTAATAACAAGTTTGTTTTCATATTAAATGTTCACTATTTTTATAGACATAACACGAGCAAAACGATTGAGCAATCTTAAGTAATTCTTGCACAAGCCTAAATTTTGAAGCAAACACAAAATGTAAAGTTAAGTTTTTCAGAAACTTCGATGTGATTGCTGAAAGTGATTTTACTTTTATTTTTTTTGTATTTAACTAAAATTTTGTTAAATGCTTTTGTACTTTTCAACTCAAAAATTTCTCTAACTGATAGATAAAGATACAATTTTCGAGTGTTTTTATGTAACTACTTGCTAGCGTTTGTTTGAATTGTTTCTTGTGATCGTTCAAAGCTAAACAAGAATCCTTGTCGTTAACCCTATCTAATTTTAAACTGAGGGAAGGCAGATAGTCGGTATTACACCATCACCAACTTTAATCGAGTTATCGGATTTTATCGTCACTGTTATAAAGCACTACGGCCAAAAGTGCAGAGCGTGTTTTAAGGAAGTGGGTCATGAACCACAGACTTTCAGTTTCACATTCCGACACTCAGCTCAGACAACTAACATTCAGAACTTTGTTGCTTGACTGTTGTGGTTCGAACTAAAAGCTGACAGCTGTTAAAATAACGAATTTTAAGATAAAATAATTGCATATAAACTGTCATTAATGATAAGGTGCACAAAGATGCAATAAATATTTATATTTACAATATGTTGACCTAGGTTTGAACCTGGGTTAGATACAGAAGCAATTTTAAACTATATTCCAAAAAGAAATGTTTGCTATAACAGATAGTTTGAAGTTAAAGCTATACGCAATAGAGTATCTGAATATTCAAAAACGGTTAGATAATCACACATACTCAGTGTGCACTCTCTTTTATGTTCTCCTTTATGCTTAATTTACAACTTAAGAATTTTAGTTTTCTTTTGCTATTAAACATTTATAAGTATACTCATTTTTAAATTTAACCATATATGGTCAAATTTGGGAATAAAACTTAAATAAAAGCTGGGTTAAAGAATAACTTAATGACATCTCTAATGATGATTTTTGACTGTAGAGGGCAGACCAGTTACATAGTTCTCCAGGCTTAAATAGATGGTTTAGTTTGAAAGAAGTTTGAGATATGGATGTATAACTTAATCCGAAAGTCTGTCTTCGCCTTTGTTCTCCGTACAATTATTTTTTTGACTTACCTAATTTAATTAGACATGACATTAACCAAAATTGTAGCTCACTGTTATTTAAGTCATAGGTTTTCTTATCTATTGACATCTTAATGGAGATCTGTTATATAACAGTGATATATTCTGTAATTTCCTAGACTTGAATTTGTTCAGTTGAAACCTTTCGTAATATACACTGAAGAGAAAGATTCATCGAGACAGCCGTTCAAGCTCAATGTCAAAATTCATTGGTGTCGGTATAGTATAACATAGAAAACCAATTTTATGTATTATATAATAGTATGTCGGGACCATTCAATCCAATGAACAAAAGGGGCAGTTGCCAAGGTCCAACCGCGCATTGCGATTATAATAAGAAATGATAAAATAAAGTTAATACTAAACCAGATTTTAAAAGAAATATTTTATTTCTTAAGTTTCTATCACCAATAAATTCAGTTTATCAAATTTTATGGTGTTTTCTTAAAAGCAAGTGTAAGGTGAGACATAAGTTCATACTTTTATCAGCATCTATCCACTAGTGTTATCGAATATATCGCAGACACAAAAAGGCATTCTGCCAAAATGCCAATATAATATTAAAATAGAAAAAAAACAACAGAAATGTTGATAATTATTTAAAAATTAAGCCACAACATGTGTGGATTGGTTAATAGTTTTTAATAACCTGAGCCGGCATGGCCAAGTGGTTAAGGCACTCGACTCGTATTCCGAGGGTCGCGGGTTTGAACCCCCTTCACAACAAACATGCTCGCCCTTTCAGCTATAGGGGCATTATAATGTGCGGAAAATCCCGTTATTTGTTGGTGAAAAGAGTAGCTCAAGAGTTGGCGGTGGGTGGTGATGACTAGCTGCAAAATTAGTAACGGCTAGCGCAGGTAGCCCTCGTGTAGCTTTGCGCAAAATTTTCAAAACAAACTTACTAATGTTCAGTTGCGTTTCAGGACTAGAATATCAATTTTAGCTATAAAAAAATATTAGTTGTAATCACTCTGAGTCATCCGAAATTGAAACCATTGTAATCTGATTTGGGACACGACATTTTATATCAGTCAGTGTCATGATTTGTAATATTTAATTGTTATCTTCATTATCAGTTGGGTTATTACTTTTAGATAGCACTAATTTACACATGTATTATCATTTTTTGTTTTTCCAGATCTATGAATCAGTAAAATTTGATTTACATTTGTTGCTGACTTAATTAAATACTTGGTACTTAAAAAAATATAATAACAATACACTTGCCGAGAAGAGCTGTGTAACAGGTTAAAAGTGTCATCGTAATAAATCAGATTGCTAATAAATTTTAATCCAACTTAATAAAAAGGATTTCAAAATATTATTTTTCCTCTAAAATCAGTATTATCAATATACAGTGAATTCGATCTTAAAGTTCGTTTGAAGCTATTTGGATAATCCAATGATTTTTTTTTCTCTGATATTAAATAACTATGATTTTTGGCTGAAAAGTACCATCTAAGTCACTGGGCATTTAGTTACCGAGTACGACTGTTTTTCAGGAATTCTGTTCCTCTGTATTAAGTAGCTTGGAACCAGTGCATGTCGAAAAACTAGACTGAAACTTGTATGGTAAGCATATCTTTTCTAAAATAACTATTCTGAACTAAATATGGTTCTTTGAAATATTAAATACCGAAATCGCAGATATTGTATTTTTTTTATAGATCATACACATAGATCAGTTTATTTGGCATCTTGGCCCAGCATGGCTAGGTGGTTACGACACTCGACTCGTAATCCGAGGGTCGCGGGTTTGAATCCCCGTCACACCAAACATGATCGCCCTACCAGCCATATGGGCGTTATAATGTACGGTCAATCCCATTATTCGTTGGTAAAAGAGTAGCCCAAGAGTTGGGGGTGGGTGGTGATGACCAGTTGCTTTCCCTCTAGTCTTACACTGCTAAATTAGGGACGGCTAGCAGAGATAACCCATGTGTAACTTTGCGCGAAATTAAAAAAAACAAACCAATTATTTGGCATCTCAAGAGGTTTGTTTTTATCCTCCTGGTTATTCAAATAAACGCCTTTATGAACGTGTATGTATTTATCACTTGAATACCACCATACTAATAACCTTTATTCAGCTGTAGTTTATCACCACATAAATTTATCTTGTAATTTGTTAATTTGATTTCGTAATTTGATGATTAGGATTGGACAGGCGCGTCAACATAATGACTACTTGTAATTGCGTTATGATCAACGATTAATAAATAACTAATGGTTTCAACGAGGATGGTAAATTTATGTTTCCGTGAGTTTATTAATATTTCACTCGCCTCAGTCAAGTATTTATTAAGACTGACTCATATTTCTCATTTTATTTAGCTATAAAGAATTAACAACACCTGAATACAAAAACGTTCTAATTTTTACCGTGTATGTTTCTTTTGAAAACATTTTTATCGCTCTTTTAAATTGCTTTACACTTAGAAAAAACAACCTTCAAGCCTGAATTCTTCAAACCAAACTTTAATAATCGAGCTTAAGAAACTTAGTTGATGTAGGAAAATATTTGCTACCCTATTCACACACACAAGTATACGAAACTTCAAAAATCACGAATTATTTCCACAAATTCTGCTCAGTTCACAATACGAAATGCAGAAAGGTGTGAATTTTCTTTAAAGTCCTGGTATATTTTGCTAGACTTAAAATCTTGACAACCACTGGTTGTAGATTTCTCGAGGCCAATCGCGACGTGAGAGTCTTATGGATCGTTCTTGAACTAGAAACACACTATTAGTCTATAAGCGGTTAACAGGTCGCATTATATGTTATTTCTGGATAGTATTTGTTTGTGTGTGTACTTGGACATTATTTTTTATTTTCAATATTACTTATTCGTAGCTATGGCAACAGGACTTTGTGTAAATGACCCAAACATATTCTATTATATTTATGGTAATTTTGGTCTCGGTAAGATTTTTTATTTTCTTTCTCATTCGTAAAAAAATATTTTAGTGATATAAAATATTATATGTTATTTTCGACATTTGCGTAACTGAATTGTGGAAAATTTGTTTTTGAAACCAAAACAACTTTCCTGAAGTATAAATTCTGGGTTGTTTACAACAAACATGCCTATTGAGGCTGTAATGTTCCGTTAACGAAACTCACCTAAAAGTCGTTTATTATTTTAATTTACGGGTCCATTACACGAATGGCAGTCAATTTCATCATCTTATTCAAAGTCCTTGTGGCGGCGGGTGTTATTAACCGTCAGCAGCTCAAATCAAATCGAATTTAGTTAAGGGTACATTTTTAAAATTTAGCAGTAGACAAAATGGATTTATTTCTTTGTCTCAGAAGTCTCCCTCAGTGATATCATAGTAGTAAGACTGAAGGTTAAAAACGCTAAAAATCTGGTTTCCATACGCGTGATGGGCAGAGCACCGATAGCTCTTTGTGTAGCTTTGTGCTTAATCACAACGAAAAAAAAAAATTCAGATTGAGAGGTCACGTGCGGAATCATTTGCAGGAATTGTTTTGTGGTGAGCGAAAATACGTGTACCATAAAATATAGATTTATTATCTCCAAAGATTTTGTGGTGTAGTATCCTTATGTAGCATGATACCCGTAGTAATTAAAACAGCTGGATGGCTTTCGCTTGATCGCATGAAAACAGATCTGTTATACCAGATACAATGTATGTCGTTGTTTAGTTGTCATTTTTTAAAGATCCAGTTATGTTCCAGAGCTGAAGATTGTTTACACTATGACGTGACTGTTACAAGACAAAACGACAGTGGAACAGGTAATTATTCTCCCATGTTATTTATATAAGGGCCATAGGATTAATAGAAGTGTTTTATTAAAGTTTAACAAAGTTGTGTTTTGTGTGATAAAACTAGGAGTGTCGCAATACAGCGATATGATACGACTGTGGTATAGTGAAGTCGTGATACGATTGGATCAATACATCGTCCGATACGATACGATTTATATATCTTCACGAAATTTGGCAAGCTTTGAATAAGAATTATGAATTTTCTCTACATGAGAAATCAGAATTTACAATAAAGTATTCTTGCTAAAAATTATATGTTTTAATATATGAACTCAAAGTAGTTACTGTTCCAAGTGTAAAGCGATTTTCACATTGAGATTAGAAATGTCTTTTCCATTTTTTTTGTGTAATCTCTAAAACCTCCGGAATAAATTTCCAACTTTCCCCCTTAAATCTTCATGTTTTATATATGAAGTTAGTGATACAGATAATAACTTATGGACAAGACTGTCAAACGTTATAACAAACTGTTGGTAAAACTTCTGTATCTCGCTACGGATCGTAGCGACTACTGTGATTAGATACGCAGCCCGAGATAAAAAAACAACATATAATTTCCATTTGTATTATGATAATATGGTGACTAATGAATCGCCTCGTTACGATTAACTGTTCATTTTAGTACTCTAGTATCGGTGTTATATATATGTATAACTTTAACAAGTTCGGTGTCCTAACAACTACACACCCTTCTGGTGTACACTATCGAAGCATGTTTGAATTATAAGCTGTATATTACGTACTTCACTTCTGGGCCTAGCGGTTAAGGCGCTCGACTCGTAATTTGAGGGTCACGGGTTCAAATCCCTACCACACTAAACATGCTCGCCCTTTTAGCCGTGAAGGCGTTATAATGTAACGATCAATCCCACTATTCGTTGGTAAAAGAGAAGCCCAAGAGTTGGCGGTGTATGGTGATGACTAGCTGCCTTCTATCTTGCCTTACACTGCTAAGTTAGGGACGACTAGTGCAGATAGCCCTCGTGTAGCTTTGTGTGAAATTCAAACAACCAAACTTCTGAGGATGGCATTAAGGAAACTTGTATCATTTCCGTTTACTAAGAAATATATTTAATTATACTTTGATGATGATTTAAGTTTGAGAAAACTTCTAATTTTTTTTTTACTTATAATTAAATTTTGTGTACTTTTTAAACATTGTATTGGTTATATTTAATAACCTTACACATCATGCGAGGAGGTACGTAACACAAGATTGTTTATTTTGTATTTTTTTTAATTTCGCACGAAGTTACACGAGGATTATCCGCGCTTGTCGTCCCTAATTCAGCTTTGTAAGACTAGAGGGGCGGCAGCTACTCATCACCACCTACCACCAACTTTTGGGCTACTATTTTACCAACGAATAGTGGGATTTACCGTCACAATGTAACGCCCCCACGGCTGAAAGGGTGAGCATGTTTGTTGTAACAGGGATTCGAACCCATGACTCTCAGATTACAATAGCACAACAAGGAAAGAAATGACTAATCGCAGGAAATACCATAAATTACTAAACAATGCAGTACATAAGTAAGACACAAAGATATAAATATATATATATATATAATTTGAGCGAATGTACTTTACTGTCTTATAGCGAACTACTATCGGGTGAGAAAACTTTAAAAATGATAACAAGAAAAGGTAACTTTACTAATGTATATATATATATGTGTGTGTGTGTGTGTACAAATAAACTTACTGTAGTGAATTGATAAAAGAAAAAGGCGAATCATCGTTGTAATATTCCAACTTGAAGGTTTCTGCGGCTAAAATTAAAATGTAGTTGTGTTCGAGAATATTTTACCTTATTGCTCATTGTGGTCAAGAATATTTTACCTTATTGCTTATTGAGGTCAAGAATATTTTACCTTATTGCTCGTGTATAGTTAGTGGTACGTTGCAATAATGAATAGCATGTAATTTCGCATTGAGAAAATATGCAGTATGTTCACTGGTGCTGCAACTCACTGAACAAGTCATATATTTCTAATATCACAAAATGTTCGATGTTATTCTCATATGAATTGTTGATTGTTCAGTGTCATTCTCATTAATATGAGTTGTTGTTGTTGTTTTGAATTAAGCACAAAGCTACACAATGGTTAATCTGTGCTCTGCCCACCACGGGTATCGAAACCCGGATTTTAGCGTGTAAGTCCTCAGCCACTGGGGGACTTAATACGAGTTAACAAAGAGAGAAGACAGAGATAGAAGGAAATAAAGCTGAAATGACATCATTATTATAAAATCAACTGAGAAATGATGGTTTTATTTTTTGAAACACCAATAAAAACTATAGGAACGTAGCAGCAGCTGTGGTAGGCTTTGTCGATGATAAATATTGTTTTTACTAGTTTTTTCTTGTACTATTAAAACATGAGGAACCATTTGAGAAGAGAAGTATATTTAGTAGAGAAATAAAATTAGTTATTTCGAATAGAAATGTAATAAAAAAAAACTATCCTATCTTAAATATTATTATAATATGTAACTGCGTGTGTGTGGCACAAATCGAATGGCTTTGTGGGTAATTTGCTTAAATTAATGGAAGCCAGACGTGGTCCAGTAATTATCATGTCAAGCCGAGTATCCTATTGTCCAGAGTTCGAGACCTGATACTACTGTACACGCTCTGTACTGTTAGTTGCTAGTGCATTACAAAAGTGAACAACAACTCGATTATTCTCTCCAAAGAGGTGAACAAGGCCCTTATAGAGATATAGTCATTAGTTGAAATTTAAGAGACGCCATATCTTAAAGGTCTCTTACCTGGTAGTGGCCATTCAGGTTCGAAAATCCCAAATTCCACTCCAACCAGTTTTCTTCTGCTTATTGTGTTTTGATTTCTGTGTAAAAGTATGCTGTTTTAACATGCCACCACTCTCCGATGGTTAAACACTGTAGTTAACACATGTATTTGTCACGTTGCGAAATTGGGTGTTTTTGAGCTTGTTATAAGAAAAGGTAAAGATAAAAGTACACAATAGGGCAACTCGATTTTCTAAAGAACATTCGGTCGTGTGTTGAAACATATTGATCCAGGATAGCTTACTTACCGTGTGTAAAAAAAATGTAATCTTCAAGCTGTTTGGGTTCGTATTCGGGTTTGATTATTTTTATCCTCAGTTGTGCGTAACATCTGTTTATATTTTACTCTTTAACTTCTTTTGTATGAGACCTCCAGTGGCAGAATGATATATCTGCGGGCTTGCTTATTCACTAGAAATCGAGTTTCGATACACGGGGTTGAAAGAGCACAGATAATCCGTTGTATAATTTTGTACTTAACTGCAAATACATTTAACATCTTGATCTAAAATTATTATAATATATTTTTTCCATGAAATAGCTTCGAGACGTATGCAGAAACTAGGCGCATTAGTAAACATACTAACCTGCTAAAACTATTTTGGTGTATATACGAGGGATGCCTAGTGAAAATTATTTTAATACGGTGTAGAGCCCCACACTTCTTGACTAGTTGCTGATGGTGACTGTCAAAATACCGTATAGCATTTCACATTTCTTGATTAGTTGCTAGTAATCAGTGTCCAAACACAGTATAGCATCCCACACTTCTTGATTAGTTGCCAGTGATCAGTGTCTAAATACAGTATAACATCCCACACTTCTTGATTAGTTGCTAGTGATCAGTTTCCAAATACAGTATAGCATCCCACACTTCTTGATTAACTTCTAGTGATCAGTTTCCAAATACAGTATAGCATCCCACACTTCTTGATTAACTTCTAGTGATCACTATCTAAATACAGTATAGCATCCCACACTTCTTGATTAACTGCTAGCGATCACTGTCCTAATACAGTATAACATCTCACACTTCTTGATTAGTTGCTAGTGATTACCGTCCAAATACAGTACAGCATCCTACATGCCCTGATTAATTTCTAGTCATCATTATCCTAATACGGTGTATTACAACACTATTTTTTAGTAACTGCTAATGTTCACTGTCCTAATACAGTATAACACCTTCCTTTTCCTGAGTAACTGCTAGCGATCACTGTCCCAATACGGTGTAACACCCTCACTCTTCTTGACTAACTGTCAGCGATCACTATCTTAATACGGTGTAACACCCTCCTTTCCTAGTTCACTGATCACTGTCCTAATACGGTATAGCGTTCTACTCTCCCTGACTGGTATTTCTGGAAATGATGATTTCAGTGATGTTTTAAAACATTTTCTGGTTCAGTTTCTCTCAACTGTTGTTTGAAAGTCTGAACCAGTTTATTAACTGTTTGGAATCATTTGGAAAGATGAACTCGAAAGTAATATATGCAGTTAGTATGTGGACTCTGCATAAGTCATTTCGAAACGTTACTGTTGTTACATTTAAACAATAAATGAGTCGTACTTGTTTTTTGTTTTTTTTACAGAGAACATTATTCTGGTAAAGGAACATTCAGGACCTCTTGATAATCTACAATTATTTAGACACGCCGGTACTTCACATATAGGTTCGCCACTAAATGCACATTGTAGTCTAAACATGATGTTTCAATACGAATTCTTCAGAAGTGGCTTAAATTACGAAAAATGTTACATAGACCTCCTTTCTGTTTAAAAAGAAGAAAAAAAGAACATTATATTCAGCCGTCACTTCACACCGAGTGAAACATCTTCCACCACTATACAAAATTCAACATTTTTAGGTAATTAGCTTTACACATCAGACAAATCGGTGGCCATTATTCTAGAGTTTGCATATGTAAACACTTCCAAAATAACCCACACATTCTCAGATGCAGTAAAATCACTGAATTCTGTGTAAAGATAATTATTGATACCTTTCTGTAATTCTGAATAGCGGTCGTTTCTAACTAACTGTTAGCACTTTTGGACGACTGGAACGTTATTTGTTGTATTATAGATACCATTAAACGCCTTTATGACCAAGAGTGACAAAATATGTAGTATTGGTTTTTCCACACTGCTACATCTGGGCTATCTCAAATTCACACAAGTCTCAACGTTTAGGAATGTGTATGTACTTGTAATCTGATTCAATGAAGTAAATACTAGATTTGTTCGAGAAATATCTATAAATTTTTGGCAGGGCAGTGTATACGGAAATTGCGTCAGTTTTATGTTTTCCTTATATATATTTATTGCCAAAACGTATCTTGAAACTGGCGCAGTAGAAATAGAACAACCTTTGTCAACATTCGGTGTTACTTTACGAATTTTCATTGTTTCTCTTATCTGGTTCAGCGTTTAAAGATAGTGAAAAGAGAGATGTGGCGATATTTTTATATGAACATCTGAGAAACTGTTATCAGAGTTTATAGTGACGTGTAACATGCCGTATACTGATAATGTTGAAGTAAGTTTACAGTGTTAATAATAATATAATGGCAATGAAACACGTTTGAATAATCAAGATATATAAAAATACACATTTATCACTTTGTCTCAATACCATGACACTTTAATGTAAATTTAACTATAGTTTATTTTTAATTTTTTTTATAAAACACTTTCAGACTGGTTTTTTTTCAAAAAAAATTTCCGTAAACAAGTTCTCGCCGGATATTTAAAAGTTAGGGCTCAGTGCCTTTACTTGAAAATCAAATTCTACTATTTTAGTTGTTTTATGAGATGAGCCCAGCGAGATTTTTAATGTCACCGGTTTAATGCTAAATTTTAATATGTTATTTTTAGATCGTATTGAATTAGTATCGCGTAATGTGTAAAACAAATTGCAATATGCGTCTAGTGTAGTTATATTTAAGTGACGTCATCGTGGTACGTAGAAATCATGTTTGGATAGCAAAATAGGTCTCAAAGGACTTAACGACTAACGTCTTTGGGCCTAACATCACGCTAAGGTACAAGACGTGCTCTTACTTACCCCGACGCTACGTTCATGCACGTGGTTCGTGCCTCAACTTCGATGGCGACACTCTTTTGCTATTGGCTAATCAGAAAGTGACGTGCTCTGCCCGAAGGCGCATGTCTCAGATCTCACATGCCTGGTGTACTTTGTGGACGCCTGCAGAGTCCGCCGGCCAGTTGTTGCAGTGAATGGAGGTAAGATACTATTTTTGGTGCTTTTCTTCTTTGCTATTTTGAGCGTTCTTCCCTAACAACGTCCCCCAAAAACCCGTTCGGCAATAGAATAAAAAATGGGATTACCGATAGTGGTTGTTACGAATACTTTCTATGTATACGTATGGCCGCAGGGTCCAAAGTATGTTGGTATTTTTTCCTTCGCTACTATATTACTGGAAGGAAGTGCGTTTCGGTGCTGTGCTGCTTTTTTGAAATGAGAAATTACGTCGTCATATCCAATGCGAGATGACTATTAAGCACATTGTTGCCTACACACGATATTCTATCTTTGTGTTTCCTACTGAGATTTAAGAGTGCTAAAATAAGTACAGCCTGTTTACTTCTTCCTACGTTTATGCTACGGAGCATCCAAAATCGAAGAGCTTTCATTTAGATTTCTATCACACGTATTTGTACACATATTCCTTTATCACGCATGTTTCGTATACCTGACTGATGGTGGTTGTGATGGTTGTTTACATTTAGAATTTCCTAATAGACGGACATCCAAGGCTAAGTTCAAATGATAATCTTTTTTATATCTACCTAATTTGTAATTGATTTTCCACCTATTATAACATAGCTTTTCGTTTACTTCTGATAAGAAACATCAGATGTTCTGATGTAAATATTGATAAAGTTTATTCACCTCTTGAATCGTTCCTTTACAGACAGCTATCATGAAGTTAAATATCATAGTGAACTTTAGAATGTACAAGTTAAAATGCTGTGTGAAACCAGCATTGACCTCATTATTTTGGCCTGACCTTCTCGTGTTGACCTAGATAATCGACCGTTCACTTCCAAATTACCGTTCGACGATTGCCTGACTCGAGCTCACTGTTCACGGTAAAGCTCGTCCAACGAGTTAGGCCTAATGAAATCAAACCCAAACAAGCCTTAAAGCTAAAATGGCAAGGACCTGCGTAACCCGATTTTCCGAAAATAGGCCAAAGATTTTTTGAGTGAGACGATGTCGATAGACTTTCAGCTCTATACCCTGGGGTGTTAAGTTTATCCATGCGCGGGGATTGACATATTGTTAGATCTAGATCCGTGTTGAGATTGTATTTACTCTCAGATGTGGGATAATGGAAAATAAGGAACAAGAAATGTGTTAACGATAAATATACTTTGTTAGGTTTTTTTTTGTCGCACAGTTTTAGATCGCAGTTAATTGTTTATCGCACCTTTGTATTATGCCTCTAACTATTATTTAGCCAAATAAAATATTAAGTAGTATACTTTAGGGTAAACGGATAATTTTTTTTTAATATTTTCAAATTACAGCGAGGTATATTTTTGAGACACATTATTCGCGTGAAGGAAAGTAGAAAAATTAGCAAATATATAATTAATTGCAAAATATTTGTGTGTTTCATTAGGCCTACTTATATAAAGAGCTTGAGGCAACATCAAAGTTCTCCTCTCTCTTACAGTTAAACTTTTTTATATTATGTGAGGTTCATTACGAAGTAACCAAATACTTCAAGAGCTTGTGCGTGTACTTACGTGTTAATAACGGTCACGTGAGGAAAAATAGTTCTGTCACATGAGAGAAGATAATTTACATCTCAAGAATAAATACGTGATACTATTAAGAGAAACCGGAATTCTTAAAAGTTACTTGCAGATATTTTTACATTTTATGAAATGTAATTGTGTAGGAAAATACGTGCTATGTACATTTTGAGGTAAAATGACCTCCAACATGCGTAATGTTATTGAATTACGTAATTAGACATCATAAACCTTGTTTGGAAAATGCGCATATACTGTAGTATAAACATTAAGATAATGTACAGACGTAAACGTTTGTGAATAAAGTACGTACATGAATGTCTGGCATAAACGTTGTTTATTACTGTAGTGACCTTATATTTAACCTCTCTTCCTCCACGTACACCAGACCATCTCTGCCGCTTGAGTTTCGTTTCATTAAGATTTGTTTCGAAGAGTTGCGAATGCGATTAACACTTCTGCAAACACACTAAGATGAACATAGTGCGTGATCTCGCCACCAGGTGCTGCTATATTATATTTGATCAACTTGTCGTCACGCGGTGATTGTTTCAGGTGTTCACGCGAATAAAAACATAGCAGATAGCACAAAATTATCGTGAAGCTAAACCAATGCAAGAGAACGTGCCTTTTTTTTTCTCTTCAAAAACACGACATTCAATTAAGTAGACATTTCTTTTAACCTATGGGGAAGTGTGAGATTAAAACATTTTGTGAATATCTTTGATACAATCACTGTTATTTTTGTTACATTCATCCTCCTATCCAACAGTTAAACATTGGTGATACAGTTACTGTTATTTATTTGTTGCATTCATTCTACCCAACAGTTAAACACTGGTGATACAATTACTGTTATTTATTTGTTGCATTCATTCTACCCAACAGTTAAACACTGGTGATACAATTACTGTTATTTATTTGTTACATTCATTCTACCCAACAGTTCAACACTGGTGATACAATTACTGTTATTTATTTGTTACATTCATTCTACCCAAGAGTTAAACACTAGTGATACAATTACTGTTATTTATTTGTTACATTCATTCTACCCAACAGTTACTCTTTTAAATGTAGCATCAGCCTTCAACATTCTAATCCAGAAGTGTTTAATTTCTTGTGTTTGAAGGTATTTCATGTTTACTATTTCCTGTGGTGTTTCCAATCTGTTGCGGGATTAATTACGTAATGAGCAGTTAACACGTTACAGTGATGAACAACGTAATACCATAAGGAGAATTCTACTGTATTTGGGTGATGCTTTTAAAAGACATAATAGTGAAATAAAACTAAAGATCTTGTAAAATTTCGTTTAACCATATTTAATATCACTTGATTTAGTTGTGTTTGAAGGTGATCAACTATTAAAAACTATATTTTCACGTGCTTATTGTAATTCCCATTCTTCTTAACGTCGTTCAAAATGAAATTTAACCTAACTACATGCTTGTTGTTGAGAAAACCCATTAATGTTTCTTAAGGATCTCACGAGAAGTTAATGTATACATAATTAATTGTCTTGCACGGAAGTGTACAATCTTTTGTGTATTTTAACATATTATTATACGAAACGTTTAACTGTTTCGAACAAAACTATTGTAACCTAATGTTTTAAACAAGGTGATATTAAAAATATCATAGGGACATACAGAATGAACATTGTTGTTACTGATACAGAGCAAGAGAGTCAAAGACTGCGCCGAAAACAGCCCTTGCTATAGGAGATGCTACCCTAAATCCCATTACATAAAAACAAAGGTAAGGTACTTGATGTGCACATTGATCGGAACCGAGCTATCCTATAAACTGGTAGATGTTGGCGCACCCGCACCAGTATGGTATTTTAGTGGATTTTGGAAATGATCCATCAGTTATTTTGAGTCAGAATATTTCCTTTTTGTGTGTTTTACCATTATAATTACCATTATATATATATATGTATATATTCTACAGCTACTACATATCAAATTAATAACAACTAAAGGGCCACAGGAATATCGGCATTATATGATCTGTCCTCACATGTTTCTGTATCGCAATAAGATTGCTAATTACCAAAGGATCTGTTGTACAAAGTTTCGATATTTATATTTACCTCATTGGCTGGAGTACTAACATGGTTTCATCCTTCGCACCCCCACCCTCAACAGTTATAATAGTAAATTACGAACTCTTCTATTTACGTGGGTTTACCATAACTGAAAACCCTCAGAAGTCTTCTTCGTGCAGAATTTTACTGGAAGAATTTTTAAAAGTTACGAATCATAAAACCACAGAATGCAAATAATGAAACTGAAATGACTTTAAGTTATTTACCCTTCTGTGTACGTGGGTTTACAGTACCTGAATTGTTTTAGGAGTTTTCTTCGTGCGGAATTTTACTGAAAGAATCTTTTAAGTGTTAAAGAGACCGATTTAAAACATGAAACTAGAAATACAGCATATGAGTATACCACAAACTAAGGCCATTCATACTATATTCGGTACATCTTAGATGACATTAAAACGAATTTCAATATTGGCTTTTCTTTTGTAGTGTGTGCTATTGACGTTTTTAACACTTACGTACAAACTTGAGTAAATAAATGGGGTACAAAAATAAACAAAACGTCACATATCAAATCAACGTGCGTTTTATGTGAAACAGATAAACGAATATAAATCGGAATATTTACGCAACACAACGAGTAATGGTTTAGTGTGTTTTGAATTTCGCGCAAAGCTACACGAGGGTTATTTGCGCGAGCCGTTCTTAATTTAGTAGTGTGAGACTAGATTGTTGTTGTTTTTGAATTAAGCACAAAGCTACACAATGGGCTATCTGTGCTCTGCCCACCACGGGTATCGAAACCCGGATTTTAGCGTGCAAGTCCGCAGACATACCGCTGAGCCACTGGGGGACATGTAAGACTAGAAGGAGGGCAGCTAGTCATCACTATCAACCGCCAACTCTTGGGCTATTCTTTTACTAACGAACAGTGGCTGAATGGGCGAGCATGTTGGCTGTGACGGAGGATTCGAACCAGCGACCCTTGGATTACGAGTCGAATACCTTAACCACCTGACCGTGCCGGGCCCGACGAGTAATCTAACAAGTCATTTCACTGGTAAGCGTCAGAAGAAAGGTTGTGGAATAAGGTTACATAAATAGGCTTGTAGCAAGTACTTAAAATATACACAACTAATTCCGTTCATATTTTAATCAACGGTGTATGTGTGTGTGTGTGTGTGTATATATATATATATATATATATATACATGTAACAAATACTTAATTCAAATAATTAATGTGGAAACATTTTATTTTTTCGCCTATCTAAGGCGGAATCGCACGGGACCGAGTAAAATTTCCGGCTGAAGCAGGTTTTGTGGCTTAGACACAGCGACCATGCATTTCCTTAATTATATATAATTTTTGAGCGAAACGTTATATTCGTTTGGCTCAAGGTAAACAAGACGTTTGTGAATAAAGTTATAATACTGTTTATGCTATATTTATTGCCCCCCGCTAATACAGCGGTGTGTCTCCGGATTTACAACGCTAAAATCAAGGGTTCGATTCCCCTCGGTGGGCTGAGCAGATAGCCTTTTGTGGCTTTGCTACAAGAAAAACACACACACACAAACACACGCTCTATTTATTAAAATAAGAACAAAAATAGACATTCAAAATATAGAAAAGTACACAAAATTTTAATTCTACGGCCTTTTCATGAAGTTCATTTCTCTCCTACATACATTTTGATATCTTTAATATAACTTAACACTTGCGATGAAGCAGGAATTTCTATTTCCTCACTATCTGTTCCATTTTGTTCATCTTCTGAATCTCTCATACTGTTACCATTTTGCAATTCCATTATAGATTTTAAATCAATTTCATCAGTTTCTTTTAAAACATTTTCTTCAATGTTCACAGAATCATCTGCATCAGTCTTCTCAATCAGTGTTTGGATTTCGCTAGAATCGTCATGACAAACAACTTCTCCACAATCTCTGTCATTATCAAGAATAAATCCACAGTTTCGAAACAACTTTATTACGTATTCATCTTTAACGCATTTGATTGAATGATTTGAAAATGTAATTGCATCTAACAAGTCAATTTTCATGGTATTTTCAGATGCTCTCTTACAGTCGTCCATGTTTGCAATAATATGCTGAAGCATCAATTTTGTGTATTTTAGTTTTAAACACTGTATAATTCCATTATCTAGCGGCTGTAGAACTGATGTTGTACGTGGAGGTAGAAAGACTAAACGAACATTTGAAAGTTGAACTTTTGGGTGACAAGTTGGATTATCAAGGAAAAGTAGAATATTCCAAGTTTCTTGTTCCATTCTTTTGTTTAATTTGTTCAAAAATTCCTCTGATATAGCTCGTGTCATCCACGCTTTATTATTCGTTGTCCATTCCACAGGAAGTTGATTCTTTCTTACATTTTTGAAACAGCGCGGATTTTAACTTTTACCTATTACCTATGGTAAATTTTCCCTAAATTTTAAAACTGAGGAAGAAAGGAATTTATTTTTTCGTGAGAATTGTTTAAAGAGTGGAATTTTGCACTTAAAAGACAAATATATTTTTACAAATCACGAATTTAATCGCGAAAATAATGACGGAAGAAAAAAAAAGAACAGAATATATTTTACCAGTACTTACTGTAACAAAATGTCCGAGAATATATTAACATTTAAACAAATTATAAATTAAACAGGAATTTATTAATATTTAAAGAATTTATTAGCATTTAAACTAATTATTAATAAAACAAGAATTTATTAATATTTAAATAAATTATTAAGTAAATAAGAAATTAATAGTTTTCCGTCCGCGTTACGTAGGTTCCACCATATAGAGGGCCTTTTGTAAGAGAAATATTAAGATAATACTGCAAAATTTTCATGTTTCCGACTTGTACAGGTTTCTGCCCTATTGCAGTTTCCAGCTTAGACAGGTTTTTTTAAATATTAACAAAAATAATCGTAAGATAGGAGTTTTGGTTAGCCTTACGGTAAGCGTGCTTGAACTGTGAATTCGGAAATTCGCAGTTACTGATCCGATGCTATGAAACGCATTTTTTTCTTTTCATTTTAGAACCACCAGTACATTATGAGAGTGACTGTCATTTCTTTTTGGTCAGATAAGAGTATACTAAGTTTTCGATTATTGTTGTTGGATAACTAACTGCCTTTCAGATCAGAATTAGGACCGGCTATGTGTAGCTTTACGTGAAAATTTTTGAAAGAGTAAAAAACGTGTTCAGTAAGTATGGACGGCCCAGCATAACCAGGTGGTTAGGGTGCTCGACTCGTCATCCTTTCAGCCGTGGAGGCAATATAAATATGACGGTTTGTTTGTTATGAATTTCGCGGAAAGCTACACGAGGGCTGTTTGTACTAGCCGTCCCTAATTTAGCAGTGTAAAACTACAGTGGTGGCAGCTACTCATCATCACCCACCGCCAACTATTGGGCTACTCTTTTACCAACAAATAATGGTATTAACCGTCACACTATAACGCTCTCACGGCTGATAGGGCGAGCATGTTTGGTGTGACGGGAATTCGAACCTCAGGTTACAAGGCAAGCGCCCTAATCACCTGGCCATGCCGGGTCCAGTGTTTCGGTTAATCCCACTACTCATTGGTAAAAGAGTAGCCCAAGAGTTAGTGATGGGTGGTAATGAGTAGCTGCTTTCTCTCTAAGTTAGGGACGGCTAGCAAAGATAGCCCTCATGTAGTTTTGCGCGAAATTCAAACTAAACCAAAAGTATGGTGTAGCCTTATTCTTTCTTCAATATTGCTTTTATTTACATTCTTAATTCATATATTTAGTATACCTGTTTTGATTATTGTTAATGTTTTATTATTATTAAAGGTGTCTGAAAGTGATGTATTACAAACCTAAACCGTGACAAGACATCAATAGTTACGACATTGCCACGGTTTGGGGAGGACGAAGGCCACGTTAGCGTTTTTGTAAAAAAATATAGTAAATTGTTTTTCTTTTAAAATATGAAATACTTTTAACCCTTCGTTGGCGACTAGTGTAAATCTGCCAGCCACTGCATTCGCTAAGATTCGCGAATTTTTGCGGCAGGCCATTCAAAATGGTTAAAAGGCTACGGCTTAGTGCAAGGAAGAGAGGGTAGAGATCCAGGATAAAATCTACAATATACTTATTGTATTTCAGGAATTGTATCAATTACTGTTGTTGGCTTAATATGTAACATACTAACATTATACGGTGTATACATATGCCTAAACATTAAGAAGTTTTAGAACCTCCTCTGAAAAACAAAATTAAGAGTTGAGAATAAGGCTTTTTCTTTTCATTTTGAAATATTTTGCTTAAAAAGTGCAATTAATAAAATAATTGCTAATAGAATGAGTTTATTATAAAAGACTACTAGAAAAAATATGTATTTTTAATTTGGTTGATAATTGTGGCATGCATGCTTAGTGATCGGGATCGAAACCCGTCACCGTACGTGGGGTGTTGTAATGTACAGGATAGTTGACACCGCTATTAGTTGGTAAAGGGTAGCATACGAGTTGGCGGTGGGTGATCTTGACTAGATACCTTCCTTCTTTCCTATCGCTTCGTAATTAGGAACGATTAGCTTTGCGGAAACTTTTCAAAAAATGCAAACGTATTGAATTTGGAGTTAATGTAAAAGAATGTAGATTATAAATCATAACAGACTATTGGAGAGCTAAATGTGCAGTAATAATAGTATGTTTTTACTGCTCTAACATCAGTGGATTTTATCGAGTTTATATTTAGAAACGATGAATTAAATGTAAATTTTATTGTGTTTGATTCCATTACGTGGTTATAGTAACGGTTACAACTTTGTTTCTTATTTTCTTCGACGTAATAACAGTTTCATGATGTTATAATTTCCATTATCATCTTATTAATTTTATTTGAGTTGCTTGGATACCATTTAAGTATCTCATGTGTTGTTTGATTTGGTTGTTCACTGTGTTGCGATTTACCCTTGTGCGGTTGTTAACTTTTTTCTTGGAAGTTATTGTTTCAGAACTTACCTCTGTAACAAACCCTGAGTTGTAGTTTTTTGACAACAAAGGTTTCTAGTGATTAATATATTATTGTTAAAGTAATTAATTATGCTGTAATATTGTACATTCGTTGGGCGGGTTTGTTGAATTTATTTGGCAAAAAATTAGGCCAAGACCAGTTCACTTGATGTTAACAAATCATTTTTGTCTGTTTCCTCCTTATCGTTTCTACAAATTCGACTTACTTGTACACTGTTGTAACGTGTAGGCCTAAGTTTGTTTGTTTGTTTGTTTTTGAATTTCGCACAAAACTACACTAGGGCTATCTACGTTAACCATCCCTAATTTAGCACTGTAAGACTAGAGGGAAGGCAGCTAGTCATCACCACTCACCGCCAACTCTTGGACTAACTACTCTTTTACCAAGTTAATGGGATTGACCGTCACATTATAACGTCCCCATCATAAAGCTTTTGTTATGCATGTCCTAGCTAGGCCAGGTGGTTAAGGCACTCAACTCGTAATCCGAGGGTCGCGGGTTCGAATCCCCGTCACACCAAACATTCCCGCCTATTCAGACGTGAGGTGTTATAATGTCGTGATCAATCCCACTATTTGTTGGTAAAAGAGTAGTTAAAGAGTTGGCAGTGGGTGGCGTTGACTAGTTACCTTAACTCTAGCCATACACTGCTCAGTTAGGGACGGCGAGCGCTGATAGTCCACGTGTAGCTTTGAGCAAAATTCAAAACCAATGACGGACGTTCTTTAGTTATAAGGTTACACTAGTTTAAAAGAAATGGATGGTAGAACAGGAAGTATTAATAAATGTATATAGGGTTTCCTTTGGTTTAAATGATTTGTATGTTTACGCTTTTCATGCCAACTTCCAGTTGTTATTGCTGTTCATTTGCAAAATGTTAGCTTGTGCAATCGCCTCCAGTTTTATTGCCTTGATAATCGGCAGCCACTTTATCAAAACATTAGTATCATTGGGTATTTCAAGTGAAGTAATTAAACTGGTAACCTTATTTTTAATGTGTTCGATACTGTTAGTGGTTTTATGTAATCTAGCGATTTTAAACATTGGATTTTTTGGGCTTCCGTAAACGTTTGAAAGGCAAAACAACCTTGAGATTTTATTAATTTTGTATTCCATTCTATGAATGAACTAAATCTATTTAATACAGCTGTGCATGTGGTTACCCAATATTTATGTATAACTGTTTTTTTCTTATTATATTTATATTTTCTTTTTACTTTTAAGTCAATAATATGAAAAATGCAAAATCTGCTATTATATCCATTTTTTTAAAGCAGACAATTCAAATTAAAATGTATTTCTGTGTCTTTTGTACTAACGTGAATTATTCAAGTAAGATACAGTAATAAGTTTTTTTAAATTAATAATTTATCAAGTGCATTTTTATTTACCATTTTTTTCCTGATTTTTGGTCGAAATATTTTGTGGTGAAATTTATAAATCGATACGTGAAATACGTGTTTGTAAATTGATGAAACACTCATTGATGACGCAGAAAGAACCATATAGGTGCTTCATATTTATTCAACATATGTAAATACAAGTATTTAAAGAGAAGCCGTTTAGAATTGCCGGCATTTAGATTGCTCCATTGTGAGACTTGCCTTTTCACAATAGCTCACGTAAGTACGTCAGCGAAACAAACGTCTATCATTTCAGTTAGTTAAGTAATAAGATTATTAATTGGAAAATATTATATTTGAGCAGACTCCATTAGTGATTAATATATACTCAGTGGAACGTCCAAAGTTAGTTTCCAGTCTGTTAAATTCACAGTCGTACATAAAACATCGACAAACAGACAGATATCACTCGATTTAGAAATGCGATGTGTGAGGATGGTGACCAACTGGCTTAACAGGCTGTTTCGTCCTAGCCTCAAGTGTTGTGATAACTCAATTTATTTTACTACTTTTTAAATGCATTTCACAACTAGACGGTGTACATCTTCTCAAGACTGAGGTAAATGCAGCCAACTAAACCAGGAATACCTAGGACATAGTTTACAGGTGGTAAATTACAACTTTGGGACAGAATACAGTTTTCTTCTTAGGGCTCAGGGAAACGGCAGCCAAATAAAAGTCAAAATAACATGTTTTTCATCTCTGGATACAGTGGTAAATTACAACTTTGGGACAGTATACAATTTTCTTCTCAGAGTTGAGGCAAACAGTATCCAAACAATAATAAAAAACTTATAATCTTCGTGTGTAACTACGAAAATGAAGGTCGCTTGGATCTGACGAGGGTAGCCTCGCAATATAAATATCTTTAAGACGACCTGCTCCGGGAACAAAAAAACCGTTGTTTTGGTTCACCGGGTCTTGTGATTTATAGTAAAGTTAATATTAAAATAAATGAATAGTTTCAAATTTTAAATAAAATGAACACTGTTCTGTTATTAGTTCTTACCTTAAAAATCTTATTGTAAATTACTTAAATTATTAAATATTGTAGCCAATTTCGTTAATCTAATATAATCTTTTATATCTCAACTGACGTGTAAGCTCTGGTTCTGGACGAAAGGCCTCCTTGGCTCTGGATATGGCAGATGTTGTATAGTTGACGTATTATGACAAACTCCCCTTTGTTTACACTCATGGGTTCTTAGAAATACAACGGAACAATATGGTTACGTCGTAAGAATAAATTTATTAAATAATCTTGTACTGGAATTTAAGCTTATTTTGCTCTGGGGACACACTTTTATCCACTGCATACACCTGTCAGGTTTACCGTGTGTATCAACACTAAACGATGATGTCGGGAAAATCTAGTTTTTATTGTTATATTATGTGACCACTTTATTAGGTACGCCTGCTCTTTAACGTAAAGAGCCAAACAGCGAATCGTATGGCTGCAACTCAATATGTCTCCCACTGGTACAGCAGTAAGTCTACGGATTTACGACGCTAAAATCAGGGGTTTGATTCCCTTAGTGGACTCGGCAGATAGACGTGGCTTTTCTGTAAGAAAAAAAACAAACTCACACGCAACTCAATATATAAAGCATGCAGATATGGTCAAGATGTTCAGTTGTTCGATAAAACATTAGAATAAGGAAGATGCGTGATCTAAACGACTTTGACTGTGGAATGATTGTTGGTTCCAGCGTCTAAGAGACTCCTGATCACCTGGGATTTTCATGCACTAAAGTCTCTAGAGGTTACAGATAATGATGCAAAAAAAACAACAACATCAGTGAGCAGTAGTTCTGTGAGCGAAAACACTTTGTTAATGAGAAAAGTCAGAAGAGAATGGCTAGACTCATTCAACAATTCTTTATAACAATGGTGTGCACAAGAGAATATCTGACCCTTGAAGCGGATGAGTTACAGCAGCAGAAAACCACGCTGGGTTCTATTCCTGTTAACTAAGAACAGGAAGGTGGGGCTACAGTGGACACGGGATTGTTAAAACTGGCAATGCAAGATTGGTAAAAACGTCGCATGATCTAATGAATCTCGATTTCTACTGCGACATGCAGATGGTACGGTCAGAATTTGACATACACAGCATAAATCCATGGATCCCTCCTGCTTTGTGTCAACGGTAAAGGCTGGTGGTGGTGGCGTAGTGTTGTGGAGAATGTTTTTTGGCACACACTAGGCCCCTTAATACCAATAGAGTATCATTTTAATATTACAGCATACCTGAACATTGTTGCTGGCCGTGTACATCCCTTTATGGCCATAGTCTACCCGTTTTCCACTGGCTATTTCCAGCAGGATAATGCACCATGTCACAAAGGACACATCATCTCACGCTGGTTCCATGAACATGACCGTGGCTTCAGTGTACTCCAATGGCCTGCACAGTTCTTAAATCTCAACTCAATAGAGCACCTTTTGGATGAGGGGAAACGGGAGGTTCGTAACATGAATGTGTGGCTGACAAATCTGGAGGAACTGCATGATGCTATCTAGCCAGCATGAACATGAAAGTGGCTTCGGTGTACTCCAGTGGCCTGCACAGTTCTCAGATCTCAATCCAATAGAGCACCTTTTGGATGAGGTGAAACGGGAGGTTCGTAACATGAATGTGTGGCCGAAAAATCTGCAGGAATTGCATGATGCTATCTAGCTAGCATGGATCAGAATCCCTAAGGAATGTTTCCATCAACTTGTTGAATTCATGTCGCAAAGAATTTAGGTTCTTGTGGAAGTAAAGTGGGGCCCTACCTGGTATTAGATAGGTGTACCTAATAAAGTGGCCACTGAGTGTATATTGAAGTATATGAAATTAATATAATAACATGTTTTTAAGTTAAACTAGTTTGAAAGTTTTTAGGGCACTTCAGCGATAGCCATTTTAGAAGTTGTATGCATAAAACAATCATTGATTTATTTTTAAAAGTTAATGTGTATTTATTACAAATTAGCATAACAGGAAGTTATTACAAAATCAGTACAGAAAGAATATTTTAAGTTTTTTTTAATGCTAATGTTTATTGTGTCTACCTCTGGTGTCAGTAACATAGTTTTAGAGCTTTGTGTTATTTTCTCTGGGGTAATTTATGATACCATTTTTTGTAAAACTGTGTCCACAGAATTCTTTTATCACAAGTTGGTATTTATGTCTAACATAAGAGTCCGGCATAACCCATATTTCATGTGTAAGGTTAAATTCTGTATTTTGTGGTGGCCATTCCATCTGCTGAAGTCTTATTCTTTGCCAAATAAGCTAGAGATTTCTTGGAAATGTGTTTGGGGTCATTGCCTTATTGAAATATGAAATTTTGTCCAATAAGTTTTTTAGTATGGGGTATTTATGATAATCCATAATGCCATTGATGTTGTGAAGATGGGTGCCACCATTCTCAGATAATGCACTTCAAATCATCACAAAACCTCCGGCATGCTTGGTTAGTGAAGGCATCTTTCTTCAATCTCTCGTTGACCGTTCGGCAAACATGAACACGTCAGTTGGAACTAAATAGTTGATATTTAGACTAGTCTGTCCAAAAATATCTTATGCCTGACCAGGATATACGTGTGTTTTTTTTGCAAAGTATACTAAATTTGCTTTATTCTCCTTGCAGACAAAGAGTTGCTTGTTTGACTTCTATTGATCTTCCTCAAAGGTCACATTTCTGCAGCGTTCTTTAGTGTATATTTCAAATTTCAGTAATGACGTCAGTATACAGTTTTCTTTTTAGTTTTCAGAAAATTCATTTTGAAATATCTAACACCTTTTTCAGCGAGCTTTTCTATTCATTTGCTGCCTTGTATGATGTTATAGGACTGAATCAGTTCAATGTATACTTCACAGTACTTGCCGAGTATATTTAGCAGTGTTTTTTAAAACTTAAACCTGTATCTTAGAAAGACTTGACTTGGACTTTGTTAAAGAGTGTTATTTCTCTCTGTTCCGCTATTTGAATGGCAGCACCACGCTATAATATTTGTATTTAACACCGTTTTTGAAAAAGAAAATAATTTAAGTATTGAAATCATTTCCTTCTCGTACTTAAACTTATCAGTGATGCCTGGTTTATAAAATAAATAAATCATATGCTGCACCATTTTGTATTTACACAGGTACCTTAAACATCTTTTAGAAAATCTACTGGACCTAATTAAGTTTATGGCTAAGTATTGCTTTTCGCTTAAAAGTTTAAATGAATTAAATGTATAGCGAATAAAAATTGTGGACCAAGTGAGAAAAATTTATAAAATGCTTTTTTTTTTAAGCTTTTTTTCTTTGAACATTATAATGTTGCTGTTTTGAATTAAGCACAAAGCTACACAATTGGCTATCTGTGCTCTGCCCACCTTTTTAGCGTTGTAAGTCCGCTGACATACCGCTGAGCCACTGGGGGGCGAACGTTATAAGCTGCAATGACTCATTTCATAGACATAACAAATCAAAAGTACTAGAAAACAGTAAATTCTTTCAATACAATTGTATGCTAGTGTATCTCTACGAAGGTTAAATATTGTAAGAGAATGTAGTCGACTGAAAACAAATTTTCAACAAGTTGATCACCACATAGTAACAAAAATATCAGGTCTTCCACCATTTTATTGGTCGAACATTTCATTTCCTCTTGGTACGACTTTCCAAGTATAAAGCAGTTGAAATTTCAAACTGTTCTTTCTCCAGCATATAGAAAGAAATTTGTTCCGTGTTTTCCTTCTGCGATTTGAATTTATACCTAGATTAACCTGTGGCTTCAATCAATAACTCAGGTTTGTTTGTTTTTAGTTACTGTTTGGAATATACAGTTTTTGTTTGTTTAATAGTGAGAGAATGAAGCTGGAGTGTGTAAAGCATAGAACAAGTAATTATAAAACAAAACAAATTAAAGTCCCAATTTTCTTCGCTTGCACGATGTAAAAGTGTCCCAACTATGTAGGTGGTGTCGTGAATATGATGACGTAGTGCGTTACATCAACTCATGTGAAACGATTATAATTGTTTTTGATATCATTACGCCGTAATCATGGCGGTTTTTCACTTGGAGTGCGTGTGTATGATATAACGTATGAAGGTTTGCTCTTCGTTCATTGAACCTAAACACAGGTGTCTCTGTGTAGGTTAGTTTAGTGACTGGTGCTTTGCTAGTGATCTTTTCTCTCACTGTACAGATTCTATAAGATCGTGGGGTAGTTATTGGCAGTGTAATATGAATGTGGTGAAGACGTGACGTGTGAACCAGAGTATGTAAAGGAGAAGATTCATAAGTCTCTGATACATCTCAGAGGCAGGAGTTATAATGGTTAATAACATGCACTACAGATCAGTTTGTTTGTTTTTTTCTTCTGTGCAAAAAACAGTAAAGAAAGTACTTTTTATTTTTCGGTTTTAGTTACTTTTAATGATCAAGTTTAACGCCTATCAACTTCTTAATCGTTCGAGTATTAACCTAAGTTAACGCCAGCTTTATAAACAAAATTTTGTTAAATATTTACGTACCATTTTACTTGTAGGCCCATTACAAATTACGTATGAATTGTACAAACAAAAACGATACGAAAACAAACACATTAAATCCTACCATTTATTGCTTGGGTCTCCTTATAATTTCACATGAACCTAACTCATTGAGATGTTAAAACAAGTCAGTAATTCAAGGATTAAAAAACTTAAACTACTTCGCTTGTTTTTTTTATTTTTACTTTTCTAGACAACTTGGAAATATAAAGGTTTAATTATTTATTGTTAGTCGTTGGTGTACCGTAAAACGCGTTTTCTGAAGTTTACTTCTTAAAATGTAATGAAAAGAAATTGCTTTTCCTTGTTTAGTGCAAGTATTAAAATATAATATAGACCTGTACAGATATTGGAATCAATACAAGCTAATAGAATTAGTTCTCACGTTGCTATCTGCGTGTCAAGAAATATTGGTCTATAAATTTCTGTGTTCTAACTCAGGTAGCAAATTACTTGCAAGGCTTTTTATTGTTTGTCGTAGCTCATTAATCATAAATGCCCCGTGCTAAAACTAAAGTCGTCTCTGGTTGTCGTCAGTAGTTCCAAAAGCTAAAACAGAAGCGAATGTTATTAACCATGTAATTTGATCTGACAACAGATGTCACGTATTAATAAGATACTGCAGTTAATAAAAAGTGTTGAAGCGTATTATTAAAACGAGTACGTTGAGCTCGCCCCAGTTTGCTGTATCAATCTGTTATTAAAGGGGGTGGGGGAGTTTTCCAGAAAAACAATGAAAATTTGTAAGAAAACAATGCGTCTTTGTGTGTATGTATAAACCCTGCTAGTTTCTCTAGTAGCTCTTAGAACCAGATAAGGTCGTTGCTCGCTTATAGCAAGTATTTGTAGGAGAAACATTCTTAAGGCACCAGGACGGAAGATCTCTAGGTAGAGAGGAGGTGATGATTTTGTGCATAATACGTTGGTATTAAACTAGTACTTCGTAGGGATTTTTATTAACGACTACGCACTTGCATAATTAGAAATCATAAAGAGCCAAATAAATGAATACAGGAAGTTATTAAAAAGCGAAACGTTTCAGTTATTTAGTTTCGTTAAACTTTTGCTTCGGCCCTTTCGAGTGTATCTGTACGAGATGGTTTTAAGCTTATTCGCACTGCGAACCAATTATGTGATTCCAGGGTTAGAAAAATAATGTGCAAGTTTTAAATTAACTTTTTTTATGCACTTGAATAATTTAACAAAGTATCTGAAATGTAACTTAAACATTGCACTCTAAGTTTATATAGCCCCGAATATTTACTGTTTTTAGGTTATATTTTACCGAATTTGTACAGTATATTTTGACGAGCGACACAGCAAATGCCAAAAGTTTGAAACCATAGTGTAAAAGTAACAAAGGCTTACTTGAGAATTTGTGTTAAAACCAAAAAAGGTTTGTAGTTTTGTTATGAGTGTGGTATACTTCCTTGTTTCGGGATTTTTACCTTTAGGAAAGATTAACACGTAACAAAATACCCTGGTAGCTGTCCTATTGGTAAAACAGGTGTTAAACTACACATTCAGAAGACAGTTCGTTCCAGTGAATTGCTTCAAGTAGAACCAGAAAGCAATTTTCCGGTAGAGGGCAGGGCACATAACTTAAAGTGGCTTTTCCACAGTACCTCCATTTTACGGTAGTGGAACTAGTGAGGATAATTGACTTGAGTAAACTGTTTCTACGGAAACAGACCGTCGTCACCAAGTTCACGGCCTCTCCCAACAATTCGAATCCTTCGCGAAATGTAGTTGTAATTCTGGCGAACATGAGTAAATTTATCACAGAAATGTTTTATTTTATTTTATGATATTAATTTCCCAAATTAAATATAGAAAACTTTCATAAGACTTTTATTTGTAAGATTAAAAAAAAAAGTTTTCCAAAACACAAATACGTCTTTCACAGTTTGGCGTGGTAAAATGACTGAACTAAAATATTGCTTAATGTTTAAAGAAATTCATATTTTGCAATTTGATTTTCACGATCTAAGATAAAATGATAAATGAATAGTTATTGTACATACTGGCTTTTTATCCAGGGCTCAAAATTTGATAACAAATTAATATCAGTTGAATAAACATGAAATTATTCTGTAACGATAAATATTTTATTTAATTAACACTAAAATTATTGCCCTTGACGAAACAATACTTTTAGTGTTTTAGCACAAAACTTTGAAGTGGGCTGTCTGTGCTCTGTTCAGTTAAGGCTTATTTTGATACATGCACATGTTGTGGTATATAATGTGCTTTATTTTGTAACATTATCGGACCTTATTCTGCATCATTGATTTTTAATATTCAATGTCATCCAAGTTTAACGAATAATGTCAAAACACGTGTATAAATGTAAGCGCCTTTTTGTTATTATACTCCTTTGGGAGAAGAAAAAGCAGTGCACTCTTATAGAGCTGTTCTGAATTGTACTGAAATTGACAAAGTGCTTCTCTGCAGAGTTAAAAAATACTTCACCTATATTCGAACCCAGGGTACGTCTTTCGGGTGCAGCCACATAGTTGAGCTACAAGAAAGCAGTGAAACAATTTCATAGGATTTGGTTTAGATAGCTTATGTGAGATTTATGCACCATACCCTACATCTTTCCATACTCTCAACTGAATAACTTAAATGAATGCCGTATGATTATATTTATAAATTTTCGTTTTGACTTCATTGGATTATTGTTAGGACTTCAGCTAGATTACTCAGGGATAGAACGCCGAACTTGTTAACTTACGTTTCTTCCCGAGTTTTATACCAAAAAAACAACAAACAACAAAGCAACAATAAAAACTGAGAATGTTTGAATTTCACGCAAAACTACATGAGACTATCTGGGCTAGCCGCTCTAATTTAGCAATAAAACACTAGAGGGAAGGCAGATGGTCATCAGCACCCACCGTCAACACTTGGGTTATTTTCTTACCATCGAATAATGGGATTAAAAAGGTGTTGGACGCTATTACGCTCTCTCGATGGTGGCGAGTTAGTATTCTGAAGCAAGTGCATGTTGGGATGGATGGAAGCCTGTCGGGTTAAAAAAACACACACCAAAAAGTAGAATTGTGGGATTTATGTGTCATAACAAAGGGTTGTTTGTTGTAAAATATCTCAGGATTTTGGTTTCGCTTGGCTTGTAGTTAAGCCTCGTTCGTTTTAGAACAATTTTCTTCGAATTACATTCCATTCAAAATATTTACTCATATTTGTTGTAGATTTTTGTTCATCTCTGAATTACAATACTGGTACCTGTTACATGTCACTTTAAAAAGAATGAGGAAAGCAGTAATTGTTTTAAAACACAAAAGGAACAAAGCAGTGTGATCTGATTTTATTTCCATCTTTGAATAATAAATCAGAACGTTTTTATTTATTTTTTTCTTTACAGCGTGTAACCGCTTGTGGTTTCCTTTAGTTATTCTGTAGCACTGAAATCGAAACCAGATTTCTCTCTCTACGTAAGCCTGCCCGGAAAGAAATTAAATCATTTCCTTTCTCGGTATTTGTAAGGGTGCTGTAAGATGCGTTAACATTTGCCTCGTGATACACGACTTTTTTTTTATGGTTGTTTGTGGTGTTACTGCTGGATGAATATATGCGAGAGTATTAATAAAAACCGCCTGTTTTTTTACATATTTAATAGTTAAAAGCTAGCTTTTCTTGAAACTTCGTAGTGAATACTACGCTGTAAATATACGATTTATCACTCAGAGTGACAGTTTCAACGGCTTTCACACATTAAATATCCGTACATATATATACAAACACCAATTATGACAAAATTTCTAAAGTATTCTTTTATAATAATATTGAAGGTGGTACTTAGTATTTTCAACCTGCATAACATCTTATGCAACATGGCTAGAGTTGTCCTTAATTTAAAAATGTTAACCAGAGAGACAAAGGTTGGTTTGAAGCACCTTCTGCTACCCGGGTTTATTGAATTTTGGGTTCACTGTCACTTTTATAATATATTCCAATGTATAGAACTCGCTATTCTAGTTAGGAGACCAACTTCACAGTTACTGGTTAAGCACGTGAATTGGGAAAATTGTTAGGTTGAAAGTTCGCGCAGAACTATACGAGGGTTACCTGTGCTAACCGTCCCTAATTCAGCAGTAAAATACTAGAGGGAACCTACTGTCAACTCTTACGCTAGTCTTTTACCAAATAATAGTTGGATTGATTGAAAGGGCGAGCGTGTTCGATGGGACGGGGGATTTAAATGCGCAACCCGGAGATTGTAAGACGTTGTTGTTGTTGTTGTTTTGAATTAAGCACAAAGCTACACAATGGGCTATCTGTGCTCTGCCCACCACGGGTATCGAAACCCGGATTTTAGCGTGTAAGTCCGCAGACATACCGCTGAGCCACTGGGGGGCGATTGTAAGACAAGCGCCCTAACCACTTGGTCATTGCCAGGCTTTTGAATCGACAAGTAATACCTATATGAAATTGTACAAGAATAAAAGAAACGTTTCTCTTTATGTATAATATGCATCTCTAGGAATATTGATATAGCCAGGTAAGTTCGTCAGAAACGGCTTTCCATATGTATAAATAACTACATGGCTTACTGATATTAAAAATGAAATTGTTTTCATTATCAAGTTAAGCGAATTTGTGCCTAAACTTCATTTTATTTTTGTGTTTATTGTGTGTTTTTTTCTTATTCTTTTACAGTTAAATTTACACAGTTTCCAAGACCTACGTCACATTCGCAGGTGTTGAGGTACTTGTTAGCAAGCAATTAATTGTCTTTGACGTTGCTGGTCGAGAGACTTATACGTAACTTCCGGGAAAGTTTTTTTTTTCTTCTTAGGTGTTCTCTATTCTGCTTTAAACTGTCGTCGATTATGGGCAGGAAAAAGATACAAATATCACGGATCACAGATGAACGGAACCGACAGGTAAGAAAATTAATAAGTATTTTTTTTTACTTCCTCCTTTACTTTGTGTATAGGTGAAATACACTATTATACGTGTCTTATTGTTTGGCAGGTTCATTTATTTGGTGAAAATAATACGAAGTCCAGTCCTCGTACAATAAGAAGATAAATATATATATTATGTTTCGCTTCTACAGCCACGTGTACTTGTTAAGTTGTAGACCTAATTGCATAAACCACGTTTCTACAGTTACAACTAAGCGTTGGTCTAACGTCAGAGTCACTGGGTAGTTGAATAACAGGACAAACATAATCACTTTCACTGAATGATTGAGTGCTTACTATTTATAATAACGTTCCCTTCTAGATCTTTGTATGATTTACCAGATCTTGACGTCATGTGATTTCTAGCTATTATCTAAATTAAAATATTGAAAATGTAGCTTACAAAAATGCTATGTGAGTGTTGACATATAATTTGTATTGTCCATTACTTTCTTCTTTTGCTCTTTCCACTATAAATCACATTATCAGTTTAGAATGGCAAATACTTTTATTGACCACCTGAGCCATCCAACCTAGGAGATTCAAACTGTGTCAGTTTCCAATATGCGTTTTCAATAAATATTGGTTACAAGGTTCAGTTACTGCTTTGAAAGAAGTAAAAACTCTCATATTACTGTTATTCAAAAAACGAAAGTTTTAAAACATTATATGTGTTTTTCCAACCAAATACCAAAATGTATACCTGATTTTCTTGGTACTCGACACAATGTAACACGTAAAGAAATAGTTACCTTACGATTATATGAAGTGTAGTTTTGCAGTGATTTGTCCTTCCCTCCCTCCAGTGGCACAATGGTATGTCTGCGGGCTTGTACTTCTAGAAACCGGGTTTCGATACCTATGTTGGGCAGAACACAGATAGCTCATTGTGTAACTTTGTGCTTAATAACAAACAACATTGCTATGATTTTGCTTTCAATTATATAAGTATATTTTTTACTTTTTCAAGTTTACACAATAAAACATTTCTAGCTTTTATTACGGTGTGCTATTAATCAAGAGATTTCTAACTTATCAAGGTAAATAGCGTCAGTTCCAGGTTCTTACCATTCTATTTTGCTAATACCAATGTTATTGAGTTTGGGGAGTCGATCACCTTGAGATACTCGTGACTCGACATTTATTTACCCATTGTGCACCATAGCACTTTCAAACACAATTATGTTAGTGTTCACAGAATCAGTAACATTTTTCTATTTTATGACAGATTTATCAGTTGAACTAGGCACACTGGAAGCGTGTTTTATCGTGTGATTTATTTGTGGCGTACCATATGTGTTATCTAAACCGCCCCAATTTTTTATTGCAATGTTAATATGTAAAAAAATATTTGGAAAACTCAGCTGTATAGGTAAACTAAAATTATTAGTTCCTTTTTCATATTATAAATTCTTACATTGACCTAGTTCAACCAGTCACGACACTCCTTGTCAGTTTCAAATACAACATAGTTTATAAACACCTATTTCGTTTTTTCTGTCTTCAGTGACGTCAGAGTTCTTACTAATTCGCTATTATCAGTTTCTTTATTTTGACACTGATATGTATTATTAAAGCCTAGGTATATACAATGCTGAGGAGACGTTATTGGACGGCGATATATTTAGTATCTAGTTTGAGACTTTTGACGGTTTAGGAGTAATGTTTTTAAACACTGTACTTAAAAACAAAAAACATCGGTATGAGTGCTTTAATTACTTAGTACTTTTAATCTGTAGTTTCTTTATATTCCAAGAAGTAACGTATACAATATACCTTTGTTTTCCAGTTTGATGTTTTATCTTAATGTTTTTGTGTGTAATAATTTGAATTTCTCTTATTTTTTTTATGTGTCACTTGATTCGCAAGTTGCAGGTCGTGGGTTCGAATCCCGTCACAAACATTTTTGTCATCGTTTGGGTTTTATGATTTCTATCTCTGTCAATCCCACCAGTAGTTGATAAAGAGTAGCCCAAGAGTTGGTGTTGGGTGATGTTGATTACTGCTAAAAAAACAAACAAAAAGAAGTTTAATGAGTTGAGCTGTAATTAGGGACAGTCTGTGCAGATAGCTTATAAAGATTTCTGTGTGAAGTTCAGAAACAAACAAACTTTATGTTACATAATTGCTTTTGACAATCTGTAGTTGCAAACTCAACCATATACATGTATATAGACACACACACATTTCCTTTGTTCTTCAGAGAATACAGCTGCACTTTTTTCAGAATTGTCTGGTTGTCCAGAAACAAAGCAATAACATAGTATTATTTGAAGCACATGGCATAAACAAAATCACTGAAATGTTAATCACACGCTAAAACAACGTTTGCTTATATTTGTTTATCCTTTTTTTGTATCAGAGTAACTTGACACTTATCTGAATATTAAAATTCATTATTTTTTGTTTTTATCACAAGTCAAATAAATCATATTAAAATAAACCAAAAATAAAAGAACTTAATGTTAACGAAGATAATTACCTATAATTAGAATAACAGATACTTAATGACATAAAGCAATACATCGGAAAGTAAAATATATAATAAGTTTAATGAATTGAGTAATTAGTTGGGAATTACGTAATGTGTATTTCAAATTTAGTTTTCAGTAGGGCACTTGACGCATTCTGAAAGTTGCGAGTTCAAATCCATGTCCCACCAAAATGTTTGCCCTTTCAGTCATGGGAACCCGACAGTGTGACGGCCAATCCTACTATTCATTAGTAAAATAGTAGCCCAAGAGTTGATGATGAATGGTGATGACTAGCTAGCTACCTTCTCTCTAGTCTTCCACTGCTAATTAATTAGGGATAGCTAGTGCAGATAGTCCTTTTGTAACTTTGCACAAAACTGAAAAGCAAACAATTATCTGTCCCCCACATCATCAGCTGTAATTTTATAAACTTATAAGCTAAAATGCAGGGTTTGATTTTCTGTGGTAGTTGGATCTCATATAGCATGCTGTGTAGTTTTGTACTAAAAATAAAAATCAGAATGTATATATTTAAATTTTTATCAATATTTATTGATAGTATAGGCTGAGTCAGTAGAAGCACAATTTGTGGAAGATAGTTGTGCTTGTTTCACACATTTGTATGGCACAAATGTTATCTATGCTAGACATCTCTAATTTGAACATCAGGATTGTAGGGAAGGCAGCTAGCCAATAGCAATCAGCATCATCTGTTGAGCTACTTTAAACAAAGAGTGGGATTTGACAGTCTCTCTGATGATGCATATATGGTCCTAAAATACAAAGTCTGGTGTATATATATACACATACACACACCCACACATACTGCATCAAAAGGACATGAAGAAAAGATTAGAAAATTCCCAACCCTTTTGAGTTGTGTATTGTATCATAACAATATTTTTTTTCATTACGACAATGGATAAAAGTGCTACATTGTCACCATAAGTGACTAGAGGTACTATAATGCATCATTCTAATGCAAATATCCAGTTAAATTGTAAGGGCTTAAAGTTCATCTATTATTTTATCAATTTTATCAGTGATACATTTTATTGTGATCTAGTAATCATGTGATTTTGCAACAGAATACTTTATTCAGTTACCTATCACAAAAGTTAATACTAGAACACCACTCACTGTATGTCTGAAACCATTATTAACAGATGGCCATTCCTACACTGTCATTACTATAATCAGTATGATAAGATATAACATCAGTGATATAGTCGAGGCATCAATATGAAGACACTTGTATGGTAAAATAAACCTTCTAAATTACCATTTTGAAACAACATGGAACGTGTTGGCCCATCATGGCTGTTCCATCCTCTAAACTAAATTAAGATTATTAAAAATCTTAAAGTCATCACTCATATACTTATTGAGCTTTTTTTAAGCTTACTTAAACTTAGTACTTTACAACAACTGAAGACAACCCATTTCAAAAGCCACAACCATCCTGTTAGAAAAATGAACATGTCCATCCATGACACCTTTTTCCAATTACCAACAATAAAGTGTTTGTACTTAATCGCAAATTTCCATCTCTTGACAATATTTGGAGATTAAACTAAAGGTTTTTTTTTAACTGTTTGAGCCTTCTTTATACTGAAGATCTGGACACCTTTCTACCATTTGTTACATGGTCAAGCAACTGATGCTTGAGATCAGTGGCAGTCTTCCTTCTATCATTTGAATGACTCCAGCAGTTTCTTTCTTAGCTAATTAATTTCTGCGTAAATCAGATGAGTGTTTGAAGTCATTATGTTCTTGATAGTAGAATCCTTAACCAATAATTTGCAAACCACTGGGTATACCATGAAGGATTAGTATCTAATAGAACTTGCACTGATCCATTATTCCATCTATTTTGCAAATCTTTCCTTTCACCTCAGCAGCAAAATACTTTCAAACCATCACACTTTTCCCCCATGCTTCATGATAGATAGGTGTAATGCATTGAGATATTGTTCATCTTTTTCTGCTGGATGTAAAACCTATGTTTTGAACCAGATATTTCAAATGTGAACACGTCCATCCATGACACCCTTTTCCAATTACCAACAATAAAGTGTTTGTACTTAATAGCAAATTTCCATCTCTTGACAATATTTGGAGATTAAACTAAAGGTTTTTTTTTTAACTGTTTGAGCCTTCTTTATACTGTAGATCTGGACACTTTTCTATCATTTGTTACACGGTCAAGCAACTGATGCTTGAGATCAGTGGCAGTCTTTCTTCTGTTCTGAAGACTGCATAAATGAAGATACTTAACATCAGTATTGAATTTAGGTGTTCTACCTTTTCCTTTTTTTTTTCAAATTTACATGTCTTGGTTTCACAATCTTGAGTACACTTGACTGTGTTTGGGCTGAATTCCAAGTCTACAGCAATTTTTCGAGTCTAACCAGCATCAAGTAAAGCTTTTATGCTAACTCTGCTCTATAACAGTTCTCTACACTTTTTGTGCCATGACATGATAACAAAACTTTATAGTATTAAATATTGTTTTCACCAAAGTTTATTTGTGAAATGCTCTTAGCTTGATTTGTTCTAACATATACTGTTAGAACCTTTCTATGTAGTTGAGACATTGCATGGGGTACAATGACAGTTATTCAAGACTCTAAATTTGATCAAGATGTTCATTTAAACAAAACCCTTATGACATGCTCTTGATACAAGTATATGGGTATTCTAAAAAATAAGTATTCTTATTCTGACTCATTCAACTGTTAACAGGGGTTAGTAGAGTTTTACTATAGTGTTGAATTTTACATTCTGTAATGGCATGGATGAATTAGTTCCATAAAACGGAAAGAATGACAAAATATTATCTTGTCCTAACACTATTTCTTATGTTAATATCACATTTTGACACAACATGGAACGTGTTGGCCCATCAAGGCTGTTCCATCCTCTAAACTAAATTAAGATTATTAAAAATCTTAAAGTCATCACTCATATACTTATTGAGCTTTTTTTAAGCTTACTTAAACTTAGTACCTTTACAACAACTGAAGACAACCCATTTCAAAAGCCACAACCATCCTGTTAGAAAAATGAAACAAATTGTTATAGATGAAGATGACTCCTATCTTGCCAAAATTTATATTTGCATCCCCTAGTCCTAGTATTCCCACTCTTAAATATGAAAAAAGATGATGCAACAACACTATAAATCCCTTTACAATCTCAAACACCTCAATCAGATCCCCATAACTCTTCTTTTTTTTCAAAAGAAAACAATTTGAGAGATATCAGTTTTTCCTCATCACAATCACTACATTCCAGGTACATTTCTAGTAACCCTTCTTTGAATCTTTTCCAATAATCCAATGTTCTTATAGGTAAGAAGCCCAAGAATGAACACAATATTCCAGATGTGACCTAAGAAATGACCTGTACAATGAAATTATAATCTGTTTAGACTTGTTTTCAGTATTTCTGTTTATATAACCTAAATTTCTATTTGTTCTACTACTAGCAACAGCACACTGCTTGGATGGCTTTAGAGACTGATAGACTATTATATCAAGATCCCTTTCCTTCTTAACACTGATAAGGTTATTCACATTCAAATTATACTGATAATGAAAATTATGGTAACCCACATGCATTATCTTGCATTTATTGTAATTAAAACCTATCTGGCATTTATTCACTAAACTTACTAGGTGATCTAAATCCTTTTATAAATTAGCAATGTCCTCTTCATAGCTAGCGACACCCAAGACCTTACAATCATCTGTAAATTTAAGTAATTTATTGCATATTTCTTTATCTGTGTGATTGATATAAATCAAAAAGAGCAAAGGTTATAAGACTGAGCCCTAAGGTACCCTACTTATTACCTTGATCCAGTTCGATTGAACTCCATTTGCAACAGTCATCTGATTTCTTCTATTCATTTTGCTAACTCATCCCCCACACCTGTGGAAATAGGTCTTTACAAGCCTTTTATGTGACACCTTGACAAATGCTTTCTGAAAATCCAAATATACCAAATGTACACCATTACCATCATCTACAGAAACAGTAACCCTTTCAAAGAATGTCAAAAAATTTGTAAGGCAAGATTTTCCCATAGTGAAACCATTTTAATTCTCCAATAAAATTCTAAAACTTTGTTATATCACTTTGCAAAGCACTTATTATCAGACTTTCCAGAATTCTTTTCACTACTAATGGATCTGTAATTATTGTGACAAATGCTATTTTCCTTGAAAAGAGGAGTCACATTTGCTAACTTTCAATACTCTGGTACCTGTCTACTACTCAATGACTAACAAACAGTAGTAACAAGTGGTTCACATATCCAATCTTTAACTTCCTTCAAAACCCTTTGGGGAATATTATTTGCCACAGGAGCCTTATCATTTTTTAAACTTCCCAATTTTTTCTTAATCAGCTCAGAATTAAAGTGAACTGAAAAAAATTTCTGTTGAATGATTTTTTTAAATTTTTGTTTGATAACATAATATTTTAGAACAACATGAGACCTATGGTATATCCATTTAGGGGTTTTCCATTAATTTGAGAAACTAAACAACATACAGCATAGAGATATCACCATAATAAAATTTAGGCTTAACATGTTAGATTCACCTAGTTTGTCAAGTTTAGGTTCAGTGGCATTGCTAAGTGCTTAAAAGATTCAAAACTTGGGCCTATAGATGCTATAATTTTTGGCATCAGGGTATGATATCTGCCATGATTTTTCAAGATGCCAACTTAGGATTCAAGGCATGGGCCTAGTTTCCTAGTTCTTTGGGACATCTGTTTAAGATAAACAGATTATCATAGTGTTACAATATAAAAATAATATGTTTTAACCAATATTTTATAGTTTAAGCCATATTATTCTGAATTATTCATTTTAGGCTTACAGTTCAACAGATAAAAGAATCATTAGTTTCTGTATTATGACTTAAGATTCAGCTTTCTAGTAAACATTTATATTAATATAATGTTGTGTAGGTAGATTTTTCATTATTTCAGCAAACAAACACAGAACAATTCAATTTAATGTTTGAAGTATTCACCATTTTAATTTTTTTATTATCAATATCTCTTTTATCATTACAGGTAACGTTTACAAAACGCAAGTTTGGTTTGATGAAAAAGGCTTATGAACTAAGCGTGCTTTGTGACTGTGAGATAGCATTGATTATCTTCAACAGCACTAATAAGCTGTTTCAGTATGCTAGTACTGATATGGACAAGGTGTTACTCAAGTATACAGAATATAATGAACCCCATGAAAGTAGAACAAACAGTGACATTATAGAGGTAAGTAAATTGTGTTTCATAATGAAAAATTAACACCAGTTAATTATATAGTTTGAAAGTGAAGGCATAAAAATATTGTCACTAAAGGCTAAGAAAGAGGAAAAATAAACTGCTCAAAATTAGAGAAACAAGTACATTTCCTTATATAATTTATCTCAGTGTTCCATATGTTATCATATTTTTATTTTTTAGGTGATTTGCCTCATTTCAGTTCCATCTGTGTTCATTTTTTAATATTTAATGTGTAATGAATGGTAAAACATGGATAAATAAAATGTCTTAAAATGACCACTATCACCAAAACTGATATCCCTCTGAAACAATATTTTAAACAGTTTACACATTTCCAACACCAATTTGGCACACCTTGAATCAGTCTATCAATGTTATCTTGGGATATGGCAGCCAACTCGTCTACCAGGGCTTGTCAGAGTTCCTGTACATTCACTAACATGCCTCACAATGTATCCCAACAGTGTTCAATTGGATTTGACCCCAGTGGCTCAGCGGTATGTCTGCGGACTTACATGCTAAAATCCGGGTTTCGATACCCGTGGTGGGCAGAGCACAGATAGCCCATTGTGTAGCTTTGTGCTTGATTCAAAACAACAACATCAATTGGATTTAAATCTGGAGATCTGGCAGGCCACTCAAAAGTCTCTATTTCTTCCTCATCAAGGAAGTGCATACACAGTTTGGTGACGTGAGCTTGGTTGTTAACCTGCATGAAGAGGAACCCATTGCCAACAGCACCAGCAAAAGGCCTCATAATGGGTTCCAGAATTTCGTATTTATATCGTTGTGCTTTCAGAGCACCCCTGTTGAGTACGAGTAAGTCCGTGCGACCACTCAAGCATATGCCTACCCAGACCATTACAGAACCTCCTCCATAAGCATTGACTTGCACAATGTTACAAGTGGAAAATCACCCTCTTCAGTGTCTCCACACTCTAGCATGTCCATCATTACGAGACACTGTGAACCTGCTCTCTTCTGTCCACAACATGGTGGCCCATTGATGAAGTTCCCAGTCCAGGTGCTGACAAGTAAACTCCATCCTGGCTGCATGGTTTCATGCTGTCAGAATAATGCCTCTTGCAAGCCATCTGTCCCTAAGGCATCCTTCATGCAGACAATTGCAAACTGTTTGGGTCAACACACAGATTCCAGTGGAATGCTGAAGGTTATTTTGCAGTGATCGAGTTGTAACTAACCTGTCTCTCAATGCCGTAGTCACAATGTAGCAGTCTTCTCTGGCTGTTGTGCAGTAAAGATGGCCTTGACCTGGTTTCCTGCCTAAAGAGTTCATCTCCTGGTAGCATTGCCAAAGTCTATTGATGACACACTGATGCACTATGCCACCCTCCTTTGGGTCTGGCCATCCTCCAGCATTTGCAGTGCCCTGGCCACTTCATTCTCTATTAGATGGTCAAATGGCACCTGACTGCTTTAGTGCACAAGATGAAGGTACACACTGACAAAACGAGCCACAAAAATCCATGTTGGTGTTTGTTTTGAGAATTAATGAGGAGAGCATAGTTTCATGTAACAGCCTTATATAGGGTACCTTGAGTTGTTTTCTCCTTGAGTGAGGTGAGTTGCCTCAATTTTCAATTGGAAGCTTGAAAAATACACTTGTAGATGAACAGATGTTTTTTATACATAAATTTAGTTAATGACAAAAATATACTGAAATATGTACTTGTTCCTTTAATTTTTTAGCAGTGTATATAAACTACAGTAGATTAAGTGTTCATTGAATATAGATTATTAGGCATTTTCTTCAGTGATAAATTTCTCAGATAAAAACTTGTAGTACTTGCAGGTTCAGTTGCCAAACATAATCTGTAATTGATGTTAATTTGTGGTTTTTAGAAATTAATATTCCTTATTTTAAAAACTTCAACTGCAATGAATAATATTAAAAGCATAAGTGGAGGAAAAAAAGGGGGAGAGTGACATTATACTCTACCAGAAAATGTTATATATTAAAATATCTAGTTCAGTAACATTGTTCATTCATGTATCATTTAGCAATTCAATTCTGAACTAAATTTCCATTTGCAGTTTTTTTCATGCTTTAGTTGTCAGAAACTTAAGTAAAAAAATAGCATTGATCCTAGGGTACAAGCTGCAACATATGATTATAAAATGTATCCTAAGTTTTAATGGTGACTGAAGAAGTAGTACACACATTGCAGTGGGGATACACCATCTATCAGTCTAAACCTACAGTTTGCTAGTCTCACATACAAAGATTAGAAATTAGGAGAGCGAGATGTGTGCTCAAGCCCACAATGTCCCACATCTATATCACCATTCATTTAGCATTATATTTAGAGACAACAAAAGACCTATTGATCTGTTTTGGCTGTTCTATCTTATAATCTAAAATTGTTTTTAAAATTTTAAATCCAGCCCTTATCATTCATATAGTTATCAAGGTTTCTCTTAAACATGATTATACATATATTGCCTGCACAACATCTAAAAGCAACCCATTTCAGAAGCTAGCCATCCTGTTAGAAAAATAAAAGTCCTAGCTGAAGATGTCTTCTACCTTGCCAAAATTATATTTGTGTCTACTTGTATTACTATTCTCACTATGATGCATCAATATTATAAGTTCTCTTTACAATCTTAAACACCTCTGTAAGACTTTCCCAAACTGTTCATTTTTTCAAGAGGAAACAATCTGAGAGCTTTCAGCTTCCTTTCATATGTCAACCCTTCCAACAGAGGCACCATTCTAGTAACCCTCCTTTGAATCCTTTCCAACAATTCAATGTTCTTCCTAAGGTAAGTAGCCCAAGACTGACCACAATACTCCAAATGTGGCCTAACCAATGACTTGTGCAGTGAAATTATAACTTGTTTAGATTTGTATTCTGTATTTCTCAATGTACAACCTAAAGTCCCATTCTTATCAGTATCAACAACACACTGCTTGTTTGACTTTAGAGGCTAATAAACCATTATACCAAGATCCTTTTCTTTCAAGATAATGTTAAGGTTATTTCCATCCAAATTATGCTTATAATTTAAATTATGGTAATCCACATAAATATCTTGCATTTATTATAATTAAAACCCATTTGTCTAACTCACTAAATGATCTAAATCCTTCTGTAAAGTAGCAGCATCCTCTTCACAGCTAGCAACACTCAAGACATAAATATTATCAGTGGATGTAATTTATTGACCATTCCTCCATCTGTCTTTGGTGTGAATAAAAAAGAACAAAGTTTCTAAGACTGAGCCCCAAGTACTATTTTTCATCTTGATTATAAATTCACTAGTTCCAAGTTCTACATTGGTTTCTAACTTTATGAGTTGCAATGCTTATTTTTATTTTGTTTGGTATGCGTGACAACTGGAACTTTTAACATTTATGTACAATTCCAACAGGCTCTTAGCAAAAAAGAACACAAAAACAGCAATGGCTGTGATAGCCCCGAGCCAGATTCAGATCAGTACTCACTAACCCCACGTTCAGAAGCCAAATACAACAAGATCAATGAAGAATTTGAGCTGATGATGCAGAGAAACAGTGTTCAGTTGAACGGAAACAGGGTAAAAAAAAGTATTTTGGTTGGTTGATTAAATGAAAGAGAACCTATCAAAAATGAAATAGGAACTACTTTTCATAGTCTATTATTATGAACTACTGTGTGATAATATACTTTAAACAAAACTGATTAATTTTTTTCTGTTTAATACTAATATATTATATAGACATGCTACTTTAAATGTCTTCTGTAGTATTTTAATGCACCTATTTAACATCAGTTCCAAGAAATGGTTTGATCTGTTACTTTTGCTTTTCATATATATATATATATATATGATGATTGTTTCTATTACATTTTTTATGTCTGTGGAATAGAAACTGGAGAAATTTACTTAACATGACATACATATATTTTTGTTTGTATAAAATACTAAATTCTACATTAACATGTGTACAGTTATATAAAAGATGGTGACTACAGAGTTTGTTAAATCAACCAATTCTTTGACAGTTAAGATTTTCCTATTTAAATCAAAACTTCTGTTAATGTCTCATAATAAGTCTGTCATTGTAGGCCATTCCTGTCTTCTTTCAGCCTCCTCAGCCATCAATACTCAGTCAAAACCTTGCCCAAATGCCAGCTAGTATGCCCGTAAATACATCACCATATCCTCAGGAAAGCACCCTCGTGCCTCCTTCACCCCAGATGCCCCCTCACTCCAGCATTAGTCCACGACCAAGCTCTTCAGGTAAATAACCATCACTAATTTATTAATGTTTTTCTACATTTATTTGTTGCTGTTTTAATTCATGTAGTAGTACATACTATTGAAATTAACAATATGTTACTCTTCAAATTTAGAGGTAACTATGGCATGAACCAAAAATCTTGTAAGTTGTTTTACTTTATCACAGATTATAGGTAAATAGTCAGTTAAAAAGTCAGACATGATTTTGTTTCTTAACTATAATAAAGCAAAGAAAGATTTAAGATGGTTTGGTCAACACCTGTCTCAGAGACTTTTTAAGTATAGTTTTGCACTTTGCCATTCAGCTGTGGCTATTATATGTATACAAGTTCTGGTCAAATGGTTTTTGTTTTCCTCTTTATCCCATCAATTTAAGTATGATAATTCATACAGTGATTCTAAGTTGTGTGAAAATGTTTTTTTTAAAAATCTGAAGTTTCTACCAATGTTTTGATTAGGAGCTTTGCTAGACATAAATGGAGGAACATCTAATGGATATCATCGATCTGTTTCCCCACAAGCTATACCTGGAAGTAGTTCTCCAGGAGTATCTACTAACAAACATGGAAATCTCAGTAAACAGCCTTCTCAGGTTAGTCATGGAGCTATTCAGCGACCCAACCTCCGAGTGGTCATCCCTAATTCTCACACATCATCCGTCTCTTTGGTAAGGATATTTAAATATTATGGTAGCAATGTCTTTTGCAATTGAAAGCTTCTTTTCTTTGTTTAGAGACAATAAATTTGACTCTTATTCTGTCCTTCAGGTACAGATACAGTGATAAGAATAAGTAACATTTTAATCAATCTTTATAATTTTTAAACACTAGCATTTAGCAGAAGGTACATCAATTTATTAGTCACTGCTTTGGTTCAAAGGTCTTTGTAATACATTTTAGATATATGCAACAATGTACACAAATTATGAACATTATTTTTAGCCATTGTTAACTTTTGTTGTATTTTTTCTTTTTCAAAACTTTTAACATACAAAATAAGTCCTGTTTTTGTTTTTTCAAGATACTTTTTATTGAAAATCTTAATACTAGAATACAAAAATAAAAACAAACAAGCTTCATAATTTTAAGTGGATTAAGCTTGTTAGCTGCTTTTGATGTATAGAATTTTCAGAAATGGCTTGTTATTTTGTGTTTTTTTCTATAAAAGTCAAACCGTACGATGAGCACTCCTATTGTTTCCATGGCAGCCCCAAGTATTTTAGGAATGGCCAATTATCCGTCCAGCCTAACATCAACATTTCAACCCAGTATGTTTGTTTGTTTATTTGCATAATTATAATTGATAGAATTCAAAACAAATACTTGAAATATGTATTAGACAGTATTATTAATATAAACATTTAATAGAGAAAAAGTATTTCAAATTTTTATTGAGATTATTTGTGGGCAAAATGTAATCTGGAATTTAAGGTGAAGCAAGTAGTATAATTTTGTCAGCACAGAATATACAAAAGATAGTGGTATATAAATTACTTCTAACCTGTAACAAAATAACTTGTAAAAACAGTTCTTGTGATATTAAACACAGAAATATTTCTAGTTCATAATTATAATCAAGCTTTGCTCACATGTATGTTTAAGTAATGAACCTATACAAATTGTGGCACAACACATCAATATTACTTGTGATTACCATTAACACAGAAGTATATTTTAATAAATGTGTTCTGATGCACAAATGTCATTGTTATATTAAGTACTAGTTCAAGATGCCATTTTTTATTTGTTATAGGTGACTTCCAGGTAAACACAGAACTAAATTTGACAGGTTTCAGCCCTCCTAGCCTTCTTTCTGGTTGGCCATCCACACAAGGATCATTGTCAGCAGCCATAAGTCACAACAGGTAAGGTAAGATGCATGTATGTAGCAGATATTGTGTTGAAAATAAACACTTCAGAAAACAAATAGTAGTGTAAACAATGTGACTTCTATCAATATTTGTGATGAGATTCATTTCATCTCTTGGTGAATAGAGAATAATTACACAAGTATTAGTTAAAGTTAAGATAAAATAAGTGTATTTAGAATTGTTAAAAACTTTGAGGTATATTTTTATTTGTTGACTTTTAACAATATCTATTCCATACACATCTTGGTTTTAAATATATACCATTTATGAACAAGCAAATAACTTAAAAATGGAGAGGTATATACCTTTTAATTGTTAGTGGTATAGAATGAGGGATGAACCTTCCTGCTGACAGTATCACAGATGTTACTCAAACCACACCCTTCAAAACTTTTATTAATATACATTAATGCAGAAATATTGACAATAACATAATGTATGAAGTAAACATTACAAAATAATGGCAACAAATCAACAGATGTGTTGAAAGGGCCACCCAAATGTGACAAATCTCAGTATAGTGGCTTCAGTGTCAATTTTTGTCACTGTTCTCGGTCAGTCTACACAGTATCTATGCATAAATTAGGCTGCAATATGCAGCTACTGACACACATTACATGTAATGTTGATTTGTTCAGAAGAACTGTGACAGTATCCAGTTGATATTGGAGCACATTGCAAATTATATACTTAATGTGTGAAGATTTTATTTTAATGCTCTTTAACCTTTCACACCCTCCAAAGGTGCTATGGCCTACTTATACAAAATTCTGATCTTGCACCTCAAACCTAGTTTGTGTATAAAATTTTGCTATGATTTGATTTCATTTCATATCACGAGTCCAATCACAGCAATCGTTAATTTATTCTACAACTGTTCTTGAGAAACAGTTTTGGTAAGTTGTTATTTAAAATGTTTCATTTATTACAGTCTAAGTCTTTGTCACTGTTGGTTTGGGTGTATGACATATATAAATGCAACCCCAGAAGAACCTAGATCCTGGTGACCTCAATATATTATCACAATATCTCATACCATTAACAATTAATTAATTCCCATATACCTCTATCTTTATAAATCAACATATCTCACAAAATATGTAATGTTACTCTCCCTATTTTAGTCATAACAGTTCACAGTAACTAATCTAACAAAACAATAAATCAACTGATGGTAGCTTAGTGCAAGTTACAGTAAACAAAGTAGTGAATTACATTATGGATAGTTACAGTTCACTTGCCTAACATAATAAGTCTCTAATTTTTAAAATTTAGTTACTTTTAAAACAATAAATATACATTGGTTACATCTATATTTTTTGTTTCTTAAGTCTGTTTTTTGTAATGATAGGGGTGGTGTATAAATTATTTGGAATTTGCAAGTTGGAAAACAAAATATTAGTTTGCATAAAAATCAGAATGTCCTAAAATTACTGTACTTTAACTGGCTTTCTAACTGAGCTATACATTGGTTAAAAATTTTCCTTAACTGATCAAGGTGATCTCCATGATAGCATGCTATAAAACTGGATCCAACAACATCACATATGTTATCTGGAACCAGATATCTTTGTAAGAATTGAGTAAAGTGGAATCTACTCTTTGTATTACTTATAAATAACTCAGTAGCAAATGTAAGTTATAAATGCTGACATTTTAAGAATAAGTTGTGAAAGGAGGGTATGACATTTTTCTTTTTCTTGTATAGTAATAAACTAAATTTACATTATGGCTTAGAATTATCTACTGTACAAGTGAGTATTTTTTACCAAACTCAGAAAATTGAAGATGGGTTAAAAGAAAATTTAAAATAAGTAATTTGGAGTTAAGGGCTCTCATGTGATTGAGAGAAATGAAGATTGAAAATTTATTTAAACATTTCCTTTTGATATTAAGAAATCAAAACTTGTATTAACACTTTATGTATTCTGATTTGATGCTATGGTTATTGAGATGAATTGATGATAAAACTTGTAAATTAAATTTTGAATATTACTGTAAAAAAGTTGACAAATGTGCAGTTTGACACCCTCCTATACTACATATAGAGTTAACTTTAATATAACAGTAATCCTTTAGTCCTTGAGTAATATAAAGTAATTGAATATCATAGTGTAATATACACATCTGTTATAATAATAATAATCAGTTTTCGCCTTTCTGAATATATAAATGCATTTCATTTAAACATATATAGTATATGTTATTAAACATTTTGTACAACAACATACTAAAACCTTATAAAAGTTTTTAAAACCCTCTACTGTTAGGTCTTTATAAAAAAAATTATAAGTTTATTTACTGATAGCATTAAGTACAGTAAAGCTTTGCCCTAATAAAATTAAAGTGAAAAATATGAGTTAGTGTTGATTTATCTCTATTGACTATGTCACAATTAATAAAGGCTTATATAATGTTATACCTAAGATAATCAGACTTGTAGATTTTCGTGTCAGTGATTAGTTATTTTGTATTATTCTACAAAAACTCTAAGGAAGTATTGTTGCAATAAAAATAAACATTTGATTATCAATGTTTTGTGAGACTCTGATGGTCTATTATAGTGTGCAAATCTGGAATTTTTTTTTTAATACTGTGGACTACAATATTCTAAGTTACTGTACGTTAGCAGTTACAGTTGTCATAAATGTTTTTTGTGGCAAGTGTGTTTGATTCAACAATAGCTGAAGTTCTAAAAGATAAAATACTGCTTTTAACCTGTTGGTGATATAAAAACTTTTTTTAATTAAACCAAGAATGATTATCTCCAGAAAATTAATTGGCTTGCCAGAAAAGTAATATAGTATTGAGGTTCTAAATGAGTTTTCTGCTTGACTATGATGTGAGGACCATTAAGAATATATAAATCAAATCATGGATATTATTGCAAATATATTTTCTTTAGCTCTAATTCAACTGCTGGGGCCAATATGCTACCTCATCTGTCTATGAACAATGGAACCCCACCATCTTCTACCTCTCCCCTTACAATTAAAGTGAAGAGTGAGCCAATTTCACCCCCTCGAGATATATCCCTTCAGAAAGCATCCTCAGTGCCAGATCATTTATCACCAGGTTATCAGCTAACACAGTCTGCACACTCCTCACCTGACCCAATTTCTGAATATGATGGTCCGTTAAGCAAAAGACCACGAGTGTCTGCCGAAGGTTGGGCTACATAGTGATGACCTTTGTGATAGACTGATTAATATTATAATGTGAGTGTAATGTTTCTCATGTCATAGTACACCCTTTCCCATCATGGGTCAATTTTTTAGTCAGATGTGTATCAGGCTAGGTGTGCATATGCTGGATAAATAATTTCCCAGTATTGTTTACTTGTGTGTGTGTCTGTGTGTGTAAATCATCAATTGATCCCATCCATCCCCAAGTCCTTTGGCTAAGGCCACTAATGTTTTAGTTAGGAGTGGAATAGAGGTATAATAGTTGGCTCAGGTTCCACAAGCATTATTGTGTGATAAAGTGATTTAGACATGAATTAGCCTTATGAAGAAGCATTCAATGAAGATGAATGTTATACAGCATGCTAATGAAATGAATTATAGAAGAGTATTTTTAGATAATCACTGGCCCTTGAGTGTTTGTTGAGGAAACTAAAGAAAATGGCCATAAAACCAAGCACTCTGTACTTTTGTGTGATGTGTACCTCTCAACCCCTTTTACCAGCACAGAAACAATAGAAATCCTCAAGAATAAGCTCATCTCGATATGTTATGTACACGCACCATTCCTCTCACTCCAGCTTGTCTACAGTAGTATTGCAAATGAATGTTTACATTGGAATAAGACCTACGTACTGGACTTGTAGTTTTATACCAAAGGTTGTTGACACGGTATTCTTGGTAAATTATGGAAAACTGTTGTTGAGTAAATATTTTCAGTGAAGTATATATAAATATATATATATAAATAAATACATGTACATGTGTCTTGTTGAATCAGTTAACCAAATAGAGCACTTATAATTAAGTCACAAAATTATTCTAAGAAGTTAGCCCTATTTTCTATTCACAATGTTGGGCAAAGATTTGCATTATTTTCAGTAGTTGCAGATTAAATCAGCAAATGCCTTAATAACTGTCATTGTTCCATGGTAATTATCAAACAGAAATATTAATGTTGAAGTTTTAGTATCCAGGAAGAATGTTTTGTACAGATCCATTCTTGATATGATGCTGTAAGTTAGGTTTGACATTGGTGTTTGTAACAGCTGTTGAGATAACCTTTCTTTACATTTCCATACCTGAAGATGAATGTTGAAGTTTATATTACCACCACAGCTTGTTTGAAAGTGATATTTGTTTGAACAACTATTACTGGGAGATACGTTGAGTGTTTTTAGTTTCTTTTAGAAGTGTAAAATATAGTGTTACTGATTTGAACTGGTTTTATCAACTCTTTAATGTTTGTTTTGTAATGTTAAATAATACAATGGATTATAGAACAAGTTTACTTGTGGTTGCCTTCATGTTTACTGTTTTTGTATGATGTGATAGCTTCAAACTTACAGTGCAGTTTGATACATACTTTTAATTTTTTTCTTTTTTTATAACAGTAATAATGAAAAACATTTGTTAGTGACAAACAGTATCATAGATATCACGTAGATGAATACTATTGTTATAATACACTTTCTAAGGCATGATTTGGAGGGAACAGGCAGAGGATAAATACAAAAGTTATGTTATATATTCTTATGGAAATACTATGTGTGGTTGATGGTTTCTTATTGTGAAATGTCAAGTTTATATTTAATATCTGTAGATATTTTTTCTTAGTATAAACCACATCTAGGGTTAACTTTTATGTTGTTTAAAGTGACCCTGCAGAATTCTTCTGTACTATATTTTAAATAACAAAGTTATCCAAGAATTATACTTTTAAATATCTTTGTGTGAGTTATTATGGGAAACTTTACAAAAAAATTATATATACTCTTCATAAAAACATTTTTTATGACATTAATCATAAGAAATATGTTTATTTAAGGTGTTCTTATTATATTTATATACATTACAGTATGAAAGTCAAGATGATGGGTTTTTGAAAGCAATGGCTTTTTTTTTCCAAATATAGCTTGAATGTAATGTTGTGCCATATCTGTGTTGTTTTTAGTGCCAACAGTAGATATTCAGCATGTTAATAGATGGAAGAGGCTTAATTTGGAAGTTGTTGTGTATAGCTACCTATGTTAGTTCTAATATTGACCTAATATAAACAAGTTATTCTTTGTATATATGCTAATTGCTCCACTGTGATAAGCATTCATCTAAACATAAATCTCCTATATTGAGGCTCTAATCAGTTAATTGCTGTAATATTTGACTATAAACATGTTATATATAAATAATGCAACTCACTAGAAAGATGTAGTTTGATATGTATTTCAGAATGAAGTTTCAAATTCTACAAAAGAGATACAAACTTAGTCTTATTATATTTTATAAAAGAAAAGGTTCTAATTAATAAGAAACTTACCAGAAAACACTTATATGCACCTACAATTGACTAGTTTTGTAGATTATTGTAACTTGCATCTACATCTTTATCTGAATGGATGTGGAATTTCTATGGCAGATGTTATATAACAAAATAAAATTCTTGGTTACAGTAGTATGAAAACTTTGGTCAGCCAGTAGAAAAGTAAACTGAGAATATCACATTTATGAATATACTTGCAAAATAATGTTTGAAAGGAACTGAATATTGGATGTAACTATTTAAAGTAATTAATTGTTAGACCTTAACTAAAAATGGAGTTTGAAATTATTGGTATTTCATTGTTAATCAGCACGTAAAAGAATTTCAAACTCTATTTTTATGTATGTTGTAACAATTTTGTTTTCTGTTGTACTCTTTTTTTTTTTTTTCCTTTGCTCTCCTGAACCTGTGAGATGATTTTTTGTTTAATTTATCTGGAAAATAATTAACAAAAAATTTAATTATTTCCTTCACAAAAAGCTGTTTACATGTAAAAAATAAAAATAAAATAAACAATGGACATCCTGTTTATTAACATCTAATTAGCATAGAGATCATGAATACAGTATAGAAACGTATTTTTTATGAGCAAACGTAAAACATTTGTTTTAAGAAAAACCTTAACAACGGTTTAATTTTTGCCATTTTTCAACTCATAATTTGTTCTTTATAGTACAAGTTTTCAGGATTTTTATTAACAAAGTTTAGTTTTCTGAAAACAAAAATCCTTTCTTAAATTTTACGTCCATTATGTCATAAAAAATTTAAAATCTCACAAATGCCAAGATGGAATTAGATAGGAGTCAGTTGCCACTGATTTTGTAGGTATTTTCTACGTTGTAATTCATTAGAGAAAAGTGAATAACATACAACACAAAATATAATGCGAGCTATTTCTTCAACTACCATATAAAATGCTGACCTTTGTTTGTTTGTTTATAAAGTATTATCAGCAAATATATTAAGTTTGGTAACATCTTAGACCAAACCAATCATGGACCACTTAGTTAATTCAAGGCAGTTATGATTGATCTTTTTGTGTACTTACCTTAAAAGGAAGCCTTTCATATTTTAAATTGGTCTATCAAGTTAGCAATTGATTAAAAAACAGAACATTTACAATAGTAAACTTATCTTCTTCTTTTTCATATAAAAATATAGTGTCCACTACCGCATAATATGCCCACTGTAACTGCCTTGTACTAACTATGTGTTGTTTTATTTTTTCGAGATTTTCTGGTAAAGACAGGTTTGAAAAATTATAAATTTTTCGTGTGGCCTTTTCCCCTCTTTTTATTAATATAAAGCATATTTAATAACAAAGGGCTGCTACAGATTATGTGAATAAAACACACACACACATATATATATATGTACACACACACACACAAAGTAAGAAAAACACCACTAACGTGGTTTTAAAAATATTTTGATTCGGATGTGTTGGTTTGAGTAGTTTGAATAGCAAGAGATGGCGCTGTATGTTTGGCATCGCTTTCGTAATAACTTTAAGAAGTTTATTAGCTTATTGTTGTTTGTGTTAAAATTAAAAACTGATAAAGAAACAGTTCTGACCAACCGGAACAAAGCACAACTATCAACAATATTATTGCCGCCCGCTAGTGCTACAGCAACGAGTGAGAACTCGAGAATATCTTACTTATGATCTCTCTAAAGATTTGTATATACCTGCCGAGGTCTCGTGTGTGCACGCTTTTGTCTGTTCCCTCCACTTCCGGAGATTAAACTATCAGAACTGTAGAGTTGTCAGTTGAAGTGTAACTATTAGAAAGTTGTTTGTCGAGAACCTGTTATTAAACACATTTTAGATAAATATGTACAACTGACATATCTGTCGAGCAGTTCTTTGTGTATTATTTTTATCGCTACGTAAGAAAATAAAGTGGTTGTACTTGATCTTGTCTTGCCGTTTGCTTTTCTTAGTCAGATTTTTATCGAATAATCACTTTAACTAACACCCAATCTGCGTATCAATAAGAAAAGGTAGTCCGGTCACTCCTTGTTCTTTTCAAATTCTAAGTATAGATTTGATATATGAAATAAGAATTTGTCTAATACGATGGCTGAATTAATACTAGTTTCCAGGCTATGAGAAGATAAACTTCGTAACTCGGGGCCTGGCATAGCCAGGTGGTTAAGGCACTCGACTCGTAATCTGAGAGTTGCATGTTCGAATTCCCGTCACACCAAACATGCCCTTTCAACTGTGAGGACGTTATAAAGTGACGGTCAATCCCATTATTCGTCGGTAAAAGAGTTGACGGTGGGTGGTGATAACTAGCTGCCTTCCCTCTAGTCTTACACTGCAAAATTAGGGACGGCTAGCGCAGAAAGCCCTCGTGAGGCTTTGCGCGAAATTCAAAAACAAAACAAATAAAACCACTGGTGATAACCACAAAATATGACAAATATTCGACAATGCAGTCTGAAAGAAACCATTGATCTCAAGTTCAGAACTAAGTAAACAATTTTGGAGACAACAACTGGCTAACAGATCTGAATACAAACTGTTAAAACATTGGTCTCACAAGAATTCATCTTTATTATACATGTTTTCGATTTATTGTAGTGATCAAACTTAGTGCGTCATCCTACTTTTTATTTGTATTTCCTTTAGGACTTAGACACATGTATAATGCATTTATTTATTCCAAATGGTTTCCAAACTCATTAACCATATACCTTGATTAGTTTTCTTTACTCATGGTGAAAATATTATTGATAGGTAAGAATATTAGGGTGGCTGGGAAAATGCCTAACATGTATGTATAAATGAAAGATGTTATCAAAGAGACTGACAGTAGTTCGCAGATACGAGATTAATGGAACTCTTGCATCCAACATATGAGCATAAGCAGAAGAAATGTAGAAACAGGCCCACTCGTAAGCTGGTAAACGAAGCATTGCGACAACTTTCTGTGAAATAATCATCACTGCAAGCTACAAGATAGTTTACTTAAACTTACCCATACACGTCCAACTCATGCTTACATGAAAGGTAACACAGCACGTCATGCTAAAGATTGGAGGTTCCCGCTTGACTTCTCTTCTAACACTCCTATGTATCTAGTAGTAAAATACTTTAATGCCCAGACACGAACCCTGTGATGTAAGTGAAAACACTATTGGCAAAGGTTTATACTCTACTTTCTACACTATAGCTACAGAAATTCTCTCTTTCTCTTTTAGAATTTCGCACAAAACTACTCGAGGGCTATCTGTGCTAGCCGTCCCTAATTTAGCAGTGTAAGACTAGAGGGAAGGCAGCTAGTCATCACCGCCAACTCTTGGGCTACTCTTTTACAAACGAAAAGTGGGATTGACCGTCCCTTTTTCACTCCCCCACGGCTGGGAGGGCGAGCATGTTTAGCGCGACCCTCGGATTACGAGTCGCGCGCCTTACGCGCTTGGCCATGCCGGGCCAGCTACAGAAATAATAATACTAAAGCCAGATGAACCACAAAGAATTGCCGAGAGCCAAAGTGACAGAAACTCCTGCATGGATCTTGATTTTGCTTACCGACTTAGTGTCAAATCTATCTAGTATGGGGGACATTACAACAATAGCGATCAACTCAAGTGTGTAGTGAAAAGTAGAGGACGCATTGGTATAAATCGATCTCAAAACCTATTCAAGGATGTCCAACTATTTGGCAGTACTCGGACTCTGAAGCATATATACCATCGTGCAAATTCAAATAATTAACTTCTGCCAAAGAAACATCCCACAGTGGTGATACTTATAAAGCTTGGAAAGCATACAATCAATTCCAGGCTGCGTTCATGCAGATAAGACATAGCCCACACAGTCAGCAGAGACAAGTATTGTATAGAATAGACCCTGAGGTCTCTATGGTGATCAGCTTCCAATGAGCCGAATAGAAAGGCCAATCATATAATCTCTTCATTTTAGAATTTGCAAATGCTAGCACAAGAAAAAAACATCATCGCTACATCACTAATCTATTCTATAGAGATGAAGACCAAGGCAAGGTCTTCATGCATGGATACGTTAACCAAAGAGACCATGGTGGCATGCTTTGGTGACGCAACCCAAAGCATCCCCTATTCGAGGTACAACAACGTGAATATATATGAAATCCTAGTTACAAAAGATATAATAATCATCTTCAAGAAGCTTACAGAAGCCAACCTACTGAATTTCGTTTCAGTATATCAACATAGCTGGGCAACAAGTAGCTTTTCCTGAAATATGGACTGATGTATTTATAAAACTCTTACCCAAGTCTTATAGGGTTCACTCTTTTATTTAAAACTGTTGAACCATCATCCTAAACAATATTATTGACTAGATCGTAGAAGATGCTGTAACTAGAAAGCTTTTCAATCAAAATGAGCTACTGCTACTTTTATCATTAGATGGTTAGCGGGGTGGAAAAGAAATATGAACCAACACTGCTGATGTGAAAGCTGAAGTTGATCAGAACATCTGCCAGTAGCTTTGGATATCGAAGATGCTTAAAATAAAGTACAAGTGACAAAAATGGACAAAGAATTAGAACAAAAGTGTCTAATTCAAACTTTAAAATACAATTTTAATATCCAACAACACGTATTGAAATTTAAATGGTTAAGCGGTTTAAGATGTAAAGACGTTCTAGTATTGATCAATTTAGAAATTAGAATTACAAAAATATATATATTTATATTGATAGGCTATTAATAAGTATCTTCTTTTTTTCTGGTAAATTAAAGATAGCTATATTCATTTACTCAGTAAAAGTGTTAGTACCCATACCAGCAGCTCTGAGATACATATACATTTTAAGTTAAAGGATGAGCAACGTAAAAATCATATTATTGTTATTAAGTGCCATGATAAAAATTGTGACGAAATAAATAGTTGTAAATGTCAATTATTTTCGGTAATAAGCAGCCATAAATGTTTCATTTTTATCAACTCAAGGTCCCAACACTGCGTTGTTGAACGTAACTTACTAATATTGAGAATTATATATTTTTATGTATATTCAATATTACAAAATGAAATAATAACTTCGAGAGGGATACGTAATAATAAACATTCAGCAACTGTTAAAGGGCCACTTATTGGCTGGAACACAATGGCTACATATACACTCTTCTTGAAAAAAAAGTAATTGTAAAATGACTAGTGGGTCCCGGGAAAATATCGGTCAAACAGGCTTGGGAGCCAATGTGTTAACTACCAGATGATGTATCGTGAAGTATGGATACATCAATTCTTAAGGTGTATTACTCTTGCCTGTCCAACATTGACACCACGAATCTAGCCTGTCCTGACAGTCCAAGTAAACGTCATGTTCTAATCTTTCTTCACGACATTCTAGTGAATAGCATAGTCTCTAACAAAATCAAGAAAAAAACATTCCTTAGCATGGCGAGTGAACAGTGCAATGATACAAGAATGGTAATCAATCCTGCAAAAGGCACAGTAACGTTGTACATACTCCATAACAGACATACTGAAGATCACGTACCGTCATCATCTTTTATGAGCACTACTATCCCTTGATAAAATCCCTGAAGCATCTTGGGGTAACTTCTGACAGATAACTCAATTTCATCCGCTAAATTAACACAGCTATCAAACTCATCAATGCACTGAAAGTTAGAACAAGAAACTGAGTTGTTGAACGTTAAAAATGGATACAAAACATCAGTTTAAGATTGTCACAGGATCTACTTCAGCCAGTTCCATGAAGGCCCTGTTATATCTCACAGATTTCAAAAGCATCACATGACACCAGCAGCACTTACAAAATTCGTTATTTTCGGTATGTCTTTGGGTGTGAAAACGATACCGTTTCATTACTGAGTCGTTGCCATTGGAACATTTTAGTTCAACAACAAATAAGTGGGAAGGTGCGTCAGAAGACAACCATGAATGCATACACGATATACAGCTTCAATAAAGATGACTGATCGCCACCATATCCGTGTAAATCTACCTAGACATAAATTATAGAGATTGGGTAGGAGATAAAACAGAATGAATCTGTTTGCACCTATACAGAAACCATGATAGCTACCTGTCATCTTAGTCACAGATGGTTCCTACACCAGATAATAAAACAGCTGATTGAACATTCACAATATAATGAAACAACATTTTTTCATAAAGATGGTGAAACATTCTACCTTCCTATAAGCATCTCCTTCCCATAAGGCAGTGGTTCCCAAACTTTTTCAGCTTGTTACCCAATTTAACATGCCACATTAAGCATGTTACCCCTTTGTTTTCAACATTGATATATATGGCTAAATTAAACTAGAGATATATTGCACTCTATTTATTACACTTTATTTATTTATATAATTTATTTACACTGAATTACACTTTTAATTATCGTATTTGAACATTGTGCATATCTAATGAATATTGCCAAAGATGTCAAGAACATCAGTGGGATGGATGGAGTTGCATACTTGAAGCTAGTTTAGGAATTCTCGACCTTGTGGTTGAAAGTGCCAGCTTGGCATCGTTTGCAACATTCAAGCGAGTCCTCTTTTTTGTTTTCATCCCCAGCACGGTTGAGAACCCCTTCTCGCACAGATACGTTGTTGAGAATGATACCAACAACTTCAAGGCTCTCTTGGACAGAGTTGGTGAGTCAGCTAGTTGTGAAATCCAAAAGGAATCTGCATTTTGTTTTGGAATTTGACTTTCAAGGCTTCATTTGCTCGCAATGTGATCCACTCCTCCTTTGCAGGGAAATCATCATCATGAATGGCCTCATCAGGTACAGAAAAGGGATGAATGATCCACTGAAGACTGGCTGTTTTTAGGTCACTCTCTGGAAAGTAGTGCTGCATGCTTGTTTCAAGCCCCTTCAAATGGTCGCTCATCTCTTTGTTGATGGTCTGTAAAAGTGATCCAGTATCATAACTATTCTCCTCAACAAACTGCTCTAGGGTGGGAAACTGAGCGATCACTCCTTTATCCAAGCGTCGAATCCAGAGTCTCAGTTTTCCCAGAAATGCAGTCACAGTGTGATGGGCATCAATGTGTTTTGGCTCTGGAGTTGCAGATTATCACTGTTCAGCCCCGCAGATATGTCAGCCAAGTAACAAAGTCGAGTAAGCCACTCCTTATCAGTGAACTTGGTAGCAAAAGGAGATTCTTCTTGTTTCAGAAATTCCTGAAGAGCCGTTCGGAGCTCAATGACTCGACGTACAACCTTGCCTCGTGACAACCAGCGAACATCGGTGTGGTAGAGCAGAACTTGATACTGCTCTCCTATTTCCTTGCACAGCTCCCTGAATATGCGCAAATTCACATCTCTGGACTTGATGAAATTGACGATTTTCAACACATCTTCAAACACTAATTTCAGATTACCAGGCAGGCTTTTTGATCCAAGAGAGTAACGATGAGTGATGCAATGATCTACAAAAAATTCTGGATTCACAGCTTGTATGAGGCCCCGTAATCCATGATTACGACCCATCATCGACGGTGCTCCATCGACGGAGACCTAGATTAAAAAAAACTATTATAGATTGCGTCAGTTAGTCATTCTTACTTATATTTTGCGTTATAATTATATGGTTTTAATTTAATTTAATTTAATTTGGTACTTTAGTATTTCAGTACGACAGGCACGATACTTTTTTGTGAATTATGTATAAAATATTAGCTACACTACAGCTACTTGTAGAATAAATAAAACTATATGACTATATGCCATGTAATTCATTGTATTTATACTAATCTAGACTTTATATAAACATCTCTCCCTACCTGTTGAACGCTGTTCCAATCCAATCCATTTGTGGTAAAGAAACTGTTAATGATATTGAAGATATCTTCTCCCTTCGTGGTTTTCAGCAGATCTTCGCATAATAGGAACTCTTCTTTGATCTTGTCCTGGTGGACGTAACGAACGAACCCAAGGAGAACAGCACAACTGGCTACGTCACACGATTCATCAAATTGCAAGGAGAATTTGCTATATGAGCTTTCCTTGATCTCTGTTGTAACTTGGGACAGAATATCTGATGCCATGTCATGGACTCGTTGGCGGATTGTGTTGTTTGATAGAGATATGACACTCAGTTTCTTCGCTTGATCCTCCCCACATACCTTGCTTACCATCTCGTATGCGCAAAGCATAATCAGATTCTCTGCGATGGTGTGGCATTTTTGTTGTTCGGCAACTTTATATGCAACAAAGTAAGATGCTTCGACCGCAGCTTGAAGCTTTTGGGCTTGAATTCCAGATGAACCGAACTGGATTTTCTTCAGTGCTACAGCCCGGCGCTGAAAATAAGCCTGATCCTTATTTTGAAGATTTGGATGGCACTTCTGGAGGTGAGCTGAGAGTTTTGATGGCTTGAGGCTTTCACTTGTCAACACTTTGTGACATACTACACATTGTGGCCGATCCTCTCCACCAGAAGGTAAATTCACAAAGCTATTGCGAAGAAAGGCGTCAGAGTATGTGCGCTTTTTAGACATTTTATTGTTTAATCTGCAGAAAAAGAAAAACTGCATAAAAAAGTGTGAACAATGTGAACTTATTATTTATTTTTTCATGGCATTCTAGATAGAATTAAAAGAGCTTATTCAGCATAGGAATGATGTAATAGTAGGTAAATACTAACTATACTGCACAGGGCAGTACACATACATACCAGGTTTTGTCTACCTCGGCTGATGCTCACATAGAAACTGACAGTGTGAAATAGAGGCAACCTCAGGCAGTGAGTGACGCGTACTGGATACGTCGATGAGTCATCAGGGTTCCTGAGTGACTTGTGTTCTGAAGGATACTTGTCAAAATACTTTTAGGTTACCACAGACTTAGATACATATTTTTTCTTTTCTACTACTGTATATTAGTTTTTGATGTTTATTGTTATTTGGTTTAACTTTATTACATACTTAAAATAGGTTTAATTTACAACTTTACATACTAAGACTAAGTTAACATTTATCCTAATACCAGCTACCTCAATGTTTTCTTGATTTTCAGAATTTTAACTTTTTTTCTGTCACCCCTCCATTACCCCCGATAAATTGTTAAATTACCCCAAGTTTGGGAACCACTGCCATAAGGAAATCCATAAAATAAGGTTTCCTTTGGAATCCTGAAAGAAAGCTCCTGCCACCAACATAATGTTTGTGACGAACTCGAAGAGTGTACTGCACAAAGAATAGTGACTGTTTCCTCGATAGATAGCAAAAGGCAAACCACCTGTATGAAAATACCAAAACCTGGATATATATATAGCAGGTCATGCAAGGTAAAGCTAAACAAGGAAGCTAACACGCTCGTATGAGAAGTCTTTACACCAAAAGAGCAGAACTATACTGGTAGGTTATGTACTAGTAAGGCAAAATTGGCAACTATGGAAGACTTTCATTAACGTTCACGAGAAGTGGGACTACTCGAAGGCAAAGTACAATATGGTGAAGTTAGGAATATATGTATATCGGAAGTATACATTAAACAGTACACAGCCAAAGAGCTCCTGGGAAAACCAATAAAGAAACTTTCTTCTGCCTACTTCCAAATAATAATAAATTCTTTATACTGTCACCTAATGCAGATGGCTGCAAAGAACAGCAGTTGTTAGTCATATTAAATAGTACAAAGAAAGAGTAAAATTTCAAATAAACTGTGAAGTCGGGATAAAATTGAAGACTAAGGCCTAAGATTGTCAATTTCAGCAAGACAAATTCCCAAAAATTCTTCATTAAACCTTCATAGAGAGTTAAAAAGCAATAGATGTTAAATACTCGCATACAAAATAAAAAGACGACTTAAGAAAACGGGATAGAGGACGTGAGACATTACAGAAAGGCTCTGCTTACTACAGAGATGCGAACTAAGCAATTACTGTGTACAATAAAATAAAAATACACTGTAGAGGACTGGGAAAGTCTAAAACTTGGAATATTTTTCGATATCAGAATTAGAAATTACGAGCTTAAATGATTTAAACCTCCTAAATCTGGAAACGAAAGTTCTAACAAATGTCACTTGTTGATTCTATTTGAAATATAGATGATCTACGTTTCTTACCTTATTTCAAGACAAGTATTAAACAAGTCTTTCATAATGTGGTCTACTAGGAACATTATGAAAATAAATATATTAATGGCTCATTCATTCAACTGAAACTACTTTATTTCAATTGATATTTAAACTCCCCACTCTGAAACCTATGGAACCAATCAGAAACTGTAAAAAAGTTAAGAGGGTAGAATGTTTGGTTTCATTGAATATCGCCCAAAGCTACACGAGAACTATCTGTGCTAGCCGTCCCAAACTTAGCTGTGTAAGACTAAAGGGAAGGCAGCTAGTCATCACCACCCACCAGCAACTCGTGGGCTATTCTTTTATCAATGAATAGTGGGATTGACCGTAACGTTATAACGTCTCCACGGCTAAAAGGGCGAGTATGTTTGGTGTGATGGGGATTCGAACCCGCGACCCTCAGACCTTAACCATCCGGCCATGCCACGATAAAAGGTAACTGAAACTCATATTAAATCGACTACACACTCACCATTTTGCTCCTATGCAAGAGAAGAGCTTTTATTCGCCAGATGTTTAATTAAAAATAACAAGTATATTCTCGTTATCTGAAAAAAACAAAAACAAAAAACAGCTAGTCTCCAGATGGTTAGAAAGGAATAAATAAAACTTGGCTCCCTGTTACACTAAAAGTTGCTATTTTTTTCTAACACTGGAAGTGTCTGGGAATTCATTAGATTTAAGCCCCATAACAAAATTATAGCCATACTCAAAGCTCAGATACTAAAAGATACATAATAAGAGAGAAGCTTGTTGAGTGCTTTACTTTGTGGCTTGTTTCTTTGTTATTGGATTTTAGCGTTACTAGTTTTCACACTAATCATTGAATTTATGAATGGATATAAAAACCAAATTTTGGAAATATGTAAATGCCTTGTTGAATAAATGCTTAAAGCTTATTAACTTATTAAAAGCCACAGATCACACAAAATAAATTATCCATATAATAATCTAAATTAAGTAAGTAAGTAATCACAGCATTTAGTTGACTTTAGTATTCAATATCATACAGAAGACCACCTATTACGGCTGATTAGTATTGTATAGGACAAACTGCCATCCACAGCAGAAGGGTACGGCCGTCGAAGAATGCATTATCCCTTATATCACAGCTTCTCTTTTGAATTTCACCTCTGGTTAAAGTAGTCTACCATATATATACACACACACACACACACATAAATGTTCTGTTTAACTGCTGCGTGATAACTTTGGTTTATACCCTCATTTAACTAATGTCATTGTTGTCACATTAGCCCTGTTCATCACATATATAATTCAAACACTAAAGAACAATACTCCTAATCAGTCACAGATATTCAAGTTAAACTTTACCTAGATCGATTTTTGTAATTTGTTTTCAGAACGGACGAAGGAGTGTGTGTGTTGTTTTTTCTGTTAGCAAAGCCCCAGTAGGTATTTGTTGAGCCCGCCGAAAGGGAATCGAACCCCTGATTTTAGTGTTACAAATCCGTAGACTTACCGCTGTACTACAGGTGGGAACGGTAGAAAAAAGAAGAATGAAAAATAGAATACGGCGAACATGGATGTGAAACCATTTTACTTTTGACACCAGTGGAGATAGTTTTGCAAATATTTATAGAAGTTTGTCTCGAAACAAGGTAAAAAGGTTGAGTTGAACTGTCCGAACAGAAAGTATTCAGAAATAAATGTAACGCAAAATATGCATAATTAATCAAGTTTAAAAGCATTTAGATAAAAATAGAGAAAGTTTTTGTGACAAAATCATCGTGTTAATAACACGCCAGGTTTGCATCAGTATCTTAAAAGAGATCTAACCTCTCGAGTGACAAACATGTTGCAATGTGTGCAAGCTATAACTGAATATTCCAGTACTTCCAAGTGAATATTTCTTTCGTTTTACTCAATCTCACTGACAAATTACCGAGACTAAATATGTGGTTAAAAAACAACAGCAGCAGAAGTTTATAATAAAAATTGGCACACGGTGTCGAATTATCTGGTAAAGTTATTATTTTTATAGCTTGGGTCACTATAAACATAGCTCCACGTTCACCTCTGACCTATGGTTGTTTAAGTGTATACACTTGTTTTTTTCTGGTTTAGCAATAAACATCCAAAAGAAACGAACATCCCTGATAATTAACTGTTCTTTGTTACCTTGCGATGTTCACACCGTATCTCAACAGTACATTATTCAAGAATACGTATTTATCAAGTTGAGTAAACACAAGGCAACTACCAGTTTTCTACCGTGTATCACAATGGTTACTACACGAGACTTACCTGTGCAATCACTTGATTTTTTCTTAATACAAAATAAGTTTATAAAGCTTGGTGAATCCACTCTGTAAAAAAATCACAAACTTAGTTCATTCACTTAACATGAAATTCATTAAACAGACAACTAAATTTTACATATACTTACAAAAAAAAACACATCTGATAGTTGAAACTTCCACACCTTAAATGTTTACGTTATTTGTTTACTGTTTCATGTCCATTCGTGTTTTTTGACATCATGAACGAAAATATACAGGTTTACAAAAAATGTATCTATCTCGAAATAGGACTGCTAGATGGCGAGATGTTTTCAATAAAGTGTTTCTTTGTTTGAAATTTTGCACAAAACTAAGCAATGGGCTATCTGTGTTCCGCCAACCACGGGTTTCGAAACCCAGTTTCTAACATTTTAAGTTGCAGACATTGCTGTGCCAGTGGGGTACGTTTAGATGAAACAATCTTTATGAAAACCACGTCAGAGTATCTACTACATTTAAAACATCTCACTCAAATAACTTATGTGTTTTTTACGCATTTTTTTGTAAAATAAAATCAAATCCTGAAAACGAGAAACACTGGTGTGCGAAGTGCACGTTCTGATACAGTTTATTATAACAAATAAAGAAAACACGAATAAATAGGAATGTTTAAAAGACACAAAATGAACTAAAGTGATTTAATATTTCTATTGTTCTATTTTTTGTAATTGATTACTGAAATAAAGTAAACACCCTCATTGTATATTACTTTAGTTCCCAAATGTAAGATGGCGCAAGTTATCTGTATTTGACACGTTACGTAACTAAAATACATGCGGAATTACAGATATTCTGAATGGCGTTTACAGCAACAAATCACATGGGTTTAAAAACAATCTAGAAAAAATAAACACAACAATTCACAACATTGTAAAAAAAATATTTGGCTCAAGTGCTTTCGAACAGCGATTTCTATATTTATTTACCTTTGCAACGCGAATGTAAAAGGTTACAACTACAAGATGACGCGACATACGTTTTTGGAAATAACATTTTCCAACAGTTGTTGCTAATAGTTTTCATTCTGTGCAAATATTGGATAAAAGCATGTTAAATCCCTTCTTAGCAGAAACTTTTTTGCTTATCTGTAAGACATCTTACGTGTATTCGTCATAAACATTTATATTATGTTTGACTGAACATTTTTGACTAAATCGAATAACGAGGATAAATTATTTAATTATTCATACACATTTCTTAAAATGTTAAGTCGATGCTTTCTGGTGCAAAACTACACTAAACCTACCTGAACTTTAACTACCCAACTGTATCGAACCTCGAATTTTAACATTGTGATTTTGAAAACTTATTCATGGCCGAACGTTTTGGTTTGTCCGGCAAGGCCAGGTGGTTACGACGCTCAACTCGCACTCTGAGGGTTTTGGGTTCGAATCCCCATTACACCAAACATGATCGCCCTTTAAGCGTGGGGACACTATAATTTGACTATTTGTTGGTAAAAGAGTAGCCCAAGAGTTGGCGGTGGGTGGTGATGACTAGCTGCCTTCCCTCTAGTTTTACACTGCAAAATTAGGGACGGCTAGCGCAGATAGCCCTCGAGTAGCTTTGCTGGAAATAAAAAAACAAACAACCGAAACAAGTTTGGGTAAAGTTACACGAGGGCTACCTGCGATAGCCAACCCCAATTCAGCAGTGATATATCTAAAAGAGAGCAACAGTCAACACCGCCAACTCTTGGGCTACTATTTTACCAACGAGTTGTGGGATTAATCGTCCCATTATAATACAATAACGACTGAAACAGCGAACATGTTTGGTGACGCGGATTCAAACCCACGACCCGCACATTGAAAGCCGAGCGCCCAACCAGCTGGTCATGCCGGGTCACCTAGTTTTATGCATTTCCACTTAGATTTATGTGCCACTTTGATAATTAGCGGAATATCGTCACGATACAATTTAAGAAATTTATCAACCCGATATATATACATAAATACACACACGTATATGTATGTGTATGTGTTTTTAATGTAATTTTGCATGTAGCAAAAATAATTCAAGTTTGCAAAGAGTTAATTAACTTACGCTGAAGTGCCCTACAGTTTGTTTCAAATAAGAAAAATGATAGTACGAAGACTATATTTAGCGTCCTGACAGTAATAACGCGTGAAAAAGATGGTTAAAGTCACTTTAAAGTCTGGGTTGGATAAATAGGGAAGCCCAAGGTTCGAAGAAGAACATGTCACTGAGCATATACACATCACCAAGTTTTCAGTTGAGAGAACCTTACATCTTTTGACGGTCAATTCAGTTAGTCGTTTAAGAGCAGCCATGTGGGCGACAGGATCTGCTGACTTAACATACAGTTTCAAGCTAAGATTGACTGTGCTTGGACCGCCGAATTAAAAATTTAACCCGTGTCGGGTGAGGTGGCACTTGGATCAAAGTGTCAAGCATCACACTAACACTTTATTTTTTTGTGTTATGTAAAGGTTCCCCGTGGTTAAAAGTTATTTTCCCAACAATGACATCATCTTTTAGCAAAGTAAACATTTCATTAAGAGCAATACATGTTTCTTTTCGTAATTAGATACATGCAACATCTATGAAATCAAGCTGTGTGTGTTTGTACTTACGACACAAAAACATTTTCTCTCTCTCTCTTTTGGGACAATTACATTTGTGGAACTTGAGAGTAGTCCAAACTAAGAATAACCAACGAAAACTATTTGGTTTCTTATGAATTTTGCGTAAAGCTGCGTGAAGGTTATTTACATTAGCCGTCCCTGATTTAGCAGTGGAAGACTAGAGTGAAGGTTGCTCGTCATCCCTACCCACCACCAACTCTTGAGCTACTTTTTTACCAACGAACAGTGAAATTGACTAAATCATTATAACGCCCCCACAGCTGAAAGGGTAAGCATGTTTGATGTGACGAGGATTCGAACTCACAACTCATGGATTGTAAGTCGATTGTTGTTACTGTGGGCCAAAAACAACAGTCACTGCAATGACTACTATGGAATCATTAGTTCACCTCAGTTCTCATCAATTTATTTAACACTACTCTGTCTGTGTAAATGAGTAAGTAATATCAACTATTAATTTTTCCCAGATCCTTCAAACTCTTTCGGAATTTTATATTTTCTACGCCTGTGGTTCTTGCTCAGACTATGTTTCTAAAGTTGACTTGTCTTAAGAACGAACAATTTATTGAGTATTGCAACTATGAATACATAATGAAAATTTGTTTATTTGCAACCGTACGCACTGTTCCACATTTTGAACAGTTTATAGATGGATACAAGATCGAACAAGATGAGTGCATTGATTCCAGACTGATTATGAAAAATTTAGGAAGTTAAAGAACGATAATGCCCCAGGACCAGGTATTTCCTCTAGGGTTTTGACAGAGGTTAAAGATTGGATATGCGAACCACTTGCTACTATTTTTTAGCAATCTTTGAATAATAAGCAGGTACAAGAGGACCGGAAGTTAACTAATGTAACTCATCAAGGGAGGTGATGAAAAAAAATGTCCCAGTAATTAATGACCCTTTAGACTTACATAAGATGTGGGAAAGTTTTAGAAAGTATATTAAAAAGATGTTTTGCAAGCCATTTAACAAACGTTAGAATTCTATTGGATAGTTAACATGGTTTCTCTAAGGAAAAATCTTGCCTTACCTCTTGACATTATTTGAAAGGTTACTGCTTATGTAGATGAGTGTAAAAAAAACATTTGAAACGGTAATACACAAAAGGCTTGTAAAAATTATCTACATAGGTGTGGGAAATAAATTAGTAAAATGAACAGAAGAGTGGCTAGATGGAAGAAGTCGTTGTTGTTTTGAATTAAGCACAAAGCTACATCACCACGGGTATCAAAACCCGGATTTTAGCGTGTAAGTCCGCAGACATACCGCTAGGCCACTGGGGGGCGAATGGAAGAAAGTAGAAGTTTGTTACAAATGGAGTTCGGTCAAACTGGATTAATGTTACACATAGGGTTCCTTAGGGTTCAGTCTTAGGAACTTTGTTTTTCTTCATTTTCGTTAATAAAATAGATGAAAGAATGGTTAATAAACTACTTAAATTTACATATGATATTGAGATCTTGCGTGTTGCTAGCTGGGAAAAAAATACTACTGATTTATAAAAGGATTTACACTATTTAATGACCGGGTCAAATGACTTTTAATTATAATAAACGCAAGATAATACATACGGGTTACCGTAATTTGAATTATGAGTATAATTTGAACGAGAACAACTTTAACAATGGTTGATCACTTTTTAAATCCATCCAATCACCGTGCGTTGCTAGTGGTAGGATAACTAGGATTTTAGGTTGTATCTACAGAAATATTAAATACAAGTCTAAAGATGTTATAATTTCATTGTATAGGCCATTGGTGAGGCACATTTAAAATATTTTATTCAGTCTTGGGCTTCTTACCTTAGAAAGAGCATTGAATTGTTGGAAAGGGTTCAGATGAGGGTTACTAAAATGGTGCCTGGGATGGAGTGGTTGTCGTACCAACACTGGTAAAGTCTCTCAAAATGTTTTATCTTGAAAAAATTGAAGAGTTGATGCATCATATTTTTAAATATTCAATAGTGAGAACAGTAGGAATAGGGGACACAAGTATACATTTTGGCAGGGTAGGAGTCATCATCAACTAACACAACTTCATTTTTCTAACACGATGATTGGCCTTTGAAATTAATAGCCTTCGGATGTCGTGCAAGTAGTAAATTCAAGTGAATCTGAGCCAAAGCTGGTTGAGTATCTGAATGATAAAGCTTAACTTTAATATTTTTATTAAATTTATTTATGAACGATTTTAGTTCACTTCAGATGATGGCTGATTGATTACTGCTTATTTGGAATTAAACACAAAGCTCCAGCCTGTTTGTGCTCTGCCCGCCACAGGAATCGAAACCCGGTTTCCAGCGATGTGAGTCCGCTTACATACTACTGTGCCACTGGGGAGTTCTTGAGGATAGAGCTGAGATGAACCAATATGAACTACGTTATCCAAAAACGTTGTGCTATGTTATTTTATAGAATAATATTTTAAAAAAGCTTTATGTTTCCTAAAGTATTCTGCTGCCTTCCACCAATTAGAATTAATAATGTATATATTTTCACAGCATAAAAACTTATTTTTAATGATTTAAAACCTAGTAATCTAACAGTAGATTAAAGTAGTCACAGCAGTACAGTCAGTAAGTTATGGTATTATATCCTCTATATACCCTTTATTCTCAGTGTATGTGGTTCTCAGATATTATTATTACAATTAACTTTCACATGAGTACTAACTTATCCAGCGTCGTATACTGACGAAACACGATAGAAATTGCAAAATTCAGTGAAGAACATTATATGTGTGTGTAATACACGGATACATTCAAGCACTGATAACCTACCAATGACTTCAGTACTGAGAATGGTATTTCGTAGTTTTTTCTAAAACTATGTACTTTAAGAAACAGAATCTTATTTCGTGTACTGTCCTCATATAAGGACTAATAAAAGTTAGTTCTCTTTACCTTTATCACACTATTACAAGGTTTAAAAAGTGTTATTCTACGTGTTCACTACACATATTTCCTCTAGCTAATTAGTTACTAGATAATAAATATATATATTTTCATATTTCTAAAAACACAAGTTCACGTCAGAACCACACGTATTAACGAGCGGAACACAGTATTCCAAACTTGCAACTATTCATGAATACAAAAACAGATACAACAAACTACACAGTAGAAAACGAGTAATTTTAGAAACTTATAGGATACAGCATACTGAGTAATGATTTATTGCTACAAAAGACAATCTTGCGCTACTATAACAGTTCTACAGGGTGTCCCAAAAGTCAATTTCAACAAAAACACGGAGTAAATTAACACTTAATATTTCCTCGTTTCTTAAGAGATAGTTTTTTAAAATAAAGACAGTGAGGAATGATGAACGTGTGAAGACAACTGGATTTGATCATCTTCAGCAACGATTTTGAAGAGAGTCATATTAAGCTTGCTTTGTAAGTTAACATGTAAACATATTCTGTACACATTAAAACTGTGGCAACCGGTTTTTGGAAAGTCCGAAGATTTATTCGAATAGTCGTAAGTGGTATGTTCACTGAAAAAAAAAAAAATCCTTTACCACTTAGACATTCGTTAATAGTAAGTTAAAAGTCAACAGTTGATCAAAAACAGAATCAAATTTTGTTTGTTTTGGAATTTCGCACAAAGCTACGCGATGCCTGTCTGCGCTATCCATCTCTAATTTAGCAGTGAAAGACAAGAGGGGAGAGACCTAGTCATCATCATCATCCACCGCCAACTCTTGGGCTACTCTTTTACCAACGAATAGTGGGATTGACCGTCACGTTATAACGCCCCCACGGCTGGGAGGGCGAGCATGTTTGGCGCGACTCGGGCGCGAACCCGCGACCCTCAGATTACGAAGCGCACGCCTTAACGCGCTAGGTCATGTCAGGCCCAACAGAATCAAATGGTTAAGTATATTGATTTTGTATACATACCAACTTTCAGTTTTGGTTTATCGAACTACACCATTAATGTACAATATGCAAAACACAAGTCCTATTCTGGAGATATGCATATTATACTGACCAGAAAAAAACAACGCATGTTTCGAAAGTCGAGTCATTATCAATTTATTATTATATTTCGCAAAGCATAAAAAGTCAGAGATTTTCTAATTTTTTTTCTCCACCAACATTGGGCGATTTTAACTCTCGGATAGGCTTATATTATGTTTACTTTACAAGAGTTTTCTTCTCCTTATATAATATTTCTTAGTGGTAATATTAATTTTGCTCGCTTCCGTCGCATAAAATTTGTAACACGCGAAAGATGTCATAGTTAAAGTGTACCTTTTGATTAGGGTAAAAGTTAGAACAAAAAACTTATAGAAAAGCTATGTTGAAGAATTAGCTCGTGTTTCTCTTCTACATGTAAACTGTAAAAAATTCGACTAGCCTTCCCCAGTTTTGAAGTTGTAAACTAAAGAAAAGGAAACAAGTCACCACTACCCGCTGCAAACTCTTGGGCTATTACTAACGGATAGTGGGATTGATTGCCATATTAAGAAGCCCCAACAGCTGATAGGGTAAGTATGTTCTGTGACGAGTTTAAAACTCGCGACCCCGCAAATAGCGAATCATATGTCAAAACCACCAAGCTATTCTAGGCCTAACTATGGGTGAGGGGGGATAAGGATGAGTTAAAAGCCAAACTACTGTGAATTTAGAATTAGTTTTAAGTTTCACAACTCTTTTCCTCCATATGTAAGTTATTCTGATCATCATATAATGGTTTACTTATATTTACAAATAATCTGAAATAGATCGATTCTTTCACCACTGTCAATTTTTTTTATTGAAGAAATTTCAATTATATGAATCAAAAGTTTCAATATTTTTCCTCAGATGATTTCTAAAAACGGAAATAGTGATGTGAAATATATGGTTGTGCAAAAACTATATACTCTAGAAAGACCTTATTGTACTTTAATTTCAGGCTTACAGAGGACAACTGGTCAAACCATATCAACTACTTCTAAACTAACTTTTAAACATGCAATAGTATTGGAACTACAGAGGACAACTGGTCAAACCATATCAACTAATTCTAAACTAACTTTTAAACATGCAATAGTATTGGAACTACAGAGGACAACTGGTCAAACCATATCAACTAATTCTAAACTAACTTTTAAACATGCAATAGTATTGGAACTACAGAGGACAACTGGTCAAACCATATCAACTAATTCTAAACTAACTTTTAAACATGCAATAGTATTGGAACTACAGAGGACAACTGGTCAAACCATATCAACTACTTCTAAACTAACTTTTAAACATGCAATAGTATTGGAACTACAGCAACTATATTTTCCATGTAGCAATAGTGCTATCAATAACAAGGAAGGTTGAACTAGAGCTTATATTTGGTAATTAAACAATATTAGCTGAAGAATCAGAAATACGAATTTGTAATATTCACACCTAAGATAATTAATTAAACAGTAGGAGTGAATTACGATTTTGTAAAAACAACTATAAAAACTATATTACGATAAAAAACAAGCTAATCTCTCCCTCTATCTGAGAAACAAATTGTGACTGAATATAAAACCCCTATGTTAGTTAGTTATCTTTAGAAAACATATGAAGAAATAAGAGAGCTGTTGTAGAAATGTTAAACATTCAGTTACATATATCAACAACGTCAAATAACATCATAGAGAAAGAAAATGTTATCAACTCGTTTTCTCGGTTTCTTCCTGCAGGAAGAAATTATATTTATTTAATATAAAAGAGGGAATAAGAAAAGGCCAAGTAATATCGGATAAATTTAAGACAGTATATTCTACTGTGTGAAAATATTTTGAATCCATTCTCGTGCGTGCTTTAAGCTTTTCGCACAATTTTCATTAAGTAGGTATCGACAGTTATCATTTCTAACGTACAAGTCAAAACCCATTCCACTACTTTTTGATAGCGAACAGCAAAACTTACTGGAGTTGAAGAACAAAGATCTTCAAATACAATAGATGTATAACAAAACCAAGTGTATTTAAGCACCACATACACGCTTAGAGTAATAGAGCGCGTGCTTACGTGCCCTCCACCTACAGGAGGACAGGAAGTGTTTCTGTGTCATTAGCACTCCATCACGTTTTAACAATATTGATGACCATGGAAAACACGGACTACGTAAGTTCCACTGCAGGATCTCGCCATCAGCGTCTGGAAAAACGTCGTCTGGTAAATGGAGTGTCACGGGAGAGCCCATGAAAAATGGCCAATACAAACAGAGAGATTTCCTGCCCTGCAGCTCACGGATGGTGCCCGGTATGACCCTATGTGACGATGTTTATGGGTGCCGGGTTGACGTAGGCGTTTGTCAGGGTTTTTGTTAGCGCTGTTCCGTGCCATTTGATCATCGTATTAAGACTAACAACACTGATAAGGATAGAGAAGGTAGAGGAGAGGGAAGGGACAAAAGCGAGATTCGGAACAACCGACACGTAATATATGACAACATATTTCACAGCCTTGATCAATAAACGCTTGGAACTCGCGTTGCTTCCAACCTGTACAACTGTTATTCCACTGTCGTTCAGAATCCAGTGTTGGAGCGTAAGGTGTATTTGAACAATACATGATATATTAGAGCAATGACACACGTAGTTGTTGGCGCCTCACTCGAGCTTCGGCATGTCCTGAACCACTAAGAATTATTTTTTTTACAGAAAGAAAAACATATGTAAGAAGACTTTACATATTTGACTGGAAGGGGAGATGTTAACTGCACTTTATTTTCGCATAAGACAAACAACGTCAAGCATATCATTGTCATTTCTAAAACGTAAAGCAATAAGGATAGTAAATGCTTGATCAGGGACACTTAATCATTTTGGACGCGTCCTGTAGAGGTAGAATACGATCCAGTGAAAGTTACCTCTTCACATTTCCACCGCGTTCCATGTGTCATCAACATCAATACTTTGATCTTGAAACAGCTGTTTCTATAGCAACTAATTTTCTAGATGTGCACACTTCTGTTTACACAATCAGTTTTAAACATCGTTCCAAGCGTTTCCATAGTAATTATTTGTTTATAGTACAATGTAGGTGAATGTTATACGTACGCTTTAACAAACATCTTTCACTACAATGTCAATACTATTCAGTTTTCATCCTCTGACATAGAAACAAGTCGTAATTATGAAGTCAAAAGAAATATCTGATATGTATAGTATTCAGTGGAGATGCTTTTAACAGTCATGCTAAAACGATAAGTTAACACACACTACATTGCAGACGAAGTGACATATATTCACTATAACCATTCGCAGTACACTTCTATTCCCACATAATGCACAAACGTACATAAAACATACATGTATATACATACATATTTGAATGATCTGTAAAAGTTTATATATAATTACATTAAGCATTGATAACAGTTTTCGTATTTTTATTTTCTCATGAATGCTTTTAAATTTTTGTTCTCGAACTTAGAATACATATATCCATCTTATCGTGTATTTTAAGTAAGTGGAAAATGAAACCGATGTATTTTCAATGCACCATAAATAAGCGAATTTATGATAAACAGCTTTTGTTTATCAAGTGGCTTATTTAATCGTGTTTTGGCTTCATAAAACCTACATCAATTAAAATCAAAGTTGTCCTAATAAAAAATAAAAAGGTGAAAAAAAGGTTTTAGAAATCAATATTCATAAAAACAGACATTTACGAGTTTTAAGAAACATCAAAGATTTAAAGAAGTTCCTCAATGTATCAATACATTTTGCAAAAGTAATCGGTTGACATAATGGATAATTAATGTTAAGAAGCTCAACATTTAATGCACATGACCACACAGATAAAAAATGTGGAAAATTTGTTCACAATAGAAATGACAATAACAAGTCTATAGGGATAATAGCATTTTCACTTAAATGACACCTTATATCCACGTGGGTTAAGTAGATAGGTCACAGATCACTGAAAGGCACAGCCGTCTCGAAATTTTGGACAACTTACCAGAGGGAAGGTAATAAGATAGCAGTACCTGCCGCCACGAGGGATTTATCCGGCTCTAAACTGAATAATGGAGTTGGCTGTGAATGTCATAACACACGCACAGCTGATATTTTAGCGCAAATCTTTGACCTGTCCGAGGATATTCATAGAAAATAAGGAAATATAATCTTAGTTAAAAAAAGCACTGAAGCTCCAAACCGGAGAAAGGGAAGTCAGAACATAATAAATCAGCAACTGTGGAGGAGAGACTGTCATTTAATGTCTTATAATGTAAAAATAGCAGCGAAAATCACTGAAGAGTCGGATAAAGCGATCTTCGAAACCTTTACAGGATTCAAAGCAACATACATATTCGATTTCACGTGGTTGATTAGTTACTACAGTATTTGTTTGTACTCGATGATAATTTGTGATCTACAGTCGAACCTTAGACTGTAAAAAACTAAGATTTCATCATAAACTAAAAAACGGTAAGTCTTACAGCACTAAAAGTTTAAGTTCCAAGAAATATTACAAGTAACACATATGTAAAACAAGTAATTTAGAGGTTATTACAGCTGAAAAGCAGCGTTGTTTTCTCTAAAAGTAAAAAAGTAAATGTAATATTAGAGCGATTATTCTAGGTACAGTATATACAAATATGTGTATTGGTTTAAAAACTGCACTCGGTCCTTGCAAAAGTAAGTTTTCTCTATGTAAAAAAAGAAACTAGAATCTAAGAAAGAGATAACGTATCAATATAGAATGGCAAGTGAAAGCTAATACAACAATCTTAAAATGTCGATACAGAAGGGCAAGTGGAAGATAAGATAACAACCTTAAAATGTCGATATAGAACGGAAAGTGTAAGATAAGCCACAACCTTTAAATGTTGATATAGAACGACAAATGGAAGGTAAGACAACAACAGAGATGCCAATAATTTCAAATGCTTGAGCGCAATGATAGTAGACAGAGCCCTTTATTATTTGCGGCTACTAGATTGTTGTTGTTTTTGAATTAAGCACAAAGCTACACAATGGGGTATCTGTGCTCTGCCCACCACGGGTATCGAAACCCGGATTTTAACGTGTAAGTCCGCAGACATACCACTGTGCCACTGGGGGGCTGACCAATGTCTCTAAGCTGTTTATTATCATATTATTATTATAACTATTATTATTTATTACATATATAGATTGCTCATTTATTAGCCATATTTTTTTCGCTATATCAGAGTCTGAGAACATTTTTCTGAATAGATGTCCTCATGATCGGCTACAGCTAGAGGTAAATTATGAGCAATGACGAATTGTGTGAACATCTCTTTTGCATTTATGGTTTCATATTCTGAATCCTTACTCATATAAGTCGTTATCTGCATCATTTTTGTCTTCGTCTCAGCCTTTTGTTTGTGAGATGCCGATTTTGTATGTATCCCGCCAGGCACTACAGAAAAATCGATATGACAAACTGTACAAAACGCATGACTTTCACTGACTTTTGATGCAATGACCAGATATTTTGCACTATACTTTTTCCTAAATTTTTGATTCACAGTTTTAGTCCTTTTAGATTTGCCAGAAACAATACAATTTGGTGAACAAGGCCTTTTTTTTCCAGCTTGTAAGCGATCGCATTGGTGTTTCTATACCGCTTAGAAAACAAATACCGATCTACGCGAGCGCTGATTGGCTGACAAGCACTGATGACGTAACTATGGATTCCCCACGTACCCAGTATGCAAAAGCACCGCAATCAAACTATTGGTAGACGTCGGAGATACAAATATTTTTTTATTATTTCAAGGACAAACATGATTATCGCAAGTAGCCATTTGGACTATTTCTTTTATTTATTATCAAAATTTATTTGTATCTCACTAGAAATTTTCTTTTCAGCCCTTTCTAGCCCTGGGGAAACAATTTATCACTTTATTGTATAGGCCTATATAATATATAATAATTTGGGTGTTGCAAAAGGTCGTAATATTTGTCTGTAAGAGCGTATAGTTGTAATGCATTCACCAAAATCGTAATGGTTGGCATCTCTGCAACAACTTTAAAATGTCGATATAGAATAATAAATGAAAGATAAGACAGCAACTTTAAAATGTCGATATAGAACGACAAGTGGAAGTTAAGACAACAGCCTTTAGATCTCAATATAGAACTGCAGTTGAACTATTTAGTTTGTATATTAAGTATACAAAATATTTTCAAGCTACACTTTATAAGTAAATATAAATCTCACGCTAGTTAGCCATACAAGTTCTGATAGGGTCAACATTGATCCTACTAGCTTTTTAAACAATTTATTTCAACACTATTTGGATACCAAACTGATTTCGACACTCGACTTTTTACTTTATTACAGGGTACCTAATACCGTATAAGTAACAAAACTATGAACAAAAAACATAATTAATATTGCAATTACTACCACTGATGCAGTCTCATATATAAATGAGTGACTACACCCGAAGGCTGTGGTCAGTTCATTACACATGTGTTTGAACACGAAAACATAAGTTACTCAATACGATTAAAAATGTGAACCTCACGGGCAGCGAACAGTAAAAAATACAAGTGGACAATGAGAGTTAACTTGACAAAACTGCAACATGAGTATAAAACATAAGAGAGAGTTCGAAGCTTACGTTTTGTTTCAATGCTTTTCTTTATTGAATGACAATGTTTTTTCTAACTCTTTTTGGAAACATGCATTTCTAATCTGTATTTTCTCCCTTCAAGTTTCTTAGCCGAACATTAATGTCCTGTTTGACAATATCCAGTGTACATTTCTTAGCGTTGTTTATACCACTGCTATGTGGTTGAGTTGATTTGGCCCTGTAAACTTCACGATATAACCAACAATCAAAATACTTTATGAACACGGTGGAATCGCTTAACCAAGAGGACAAACTTAAAGTATCACACCCACAGGAATAAGAAAAGTGTGTTCTGTGGGTGGTCGTGCTAGGATCTTCACACGTTCCTCGTTTAAATAGATAAAGTTGATCATTCGAAAGTTACTTTTTTCTTCACAGTTCATTAAAGGCTAGAAGTAAGTTCAGAAGTTCACATTAATTTACGGAGGAAAAAGCATGAGCCTCATTATTCGGTAATGTCTACTTTTTCGGAGTTTATTATGAAGTATATTCATCAAGTAGTGGTTTACAGACTTGTAATATTTATTCGTTCATATTATATCTGTTGCCTACACGACGTAACACGCGATACCTAATAACTACATATAGTGTGTGTGTTATCAGACCTTGCTATTTATATATCTAGAGGGTGGTAGCACTGGCTATGTAAAATTGTTTGCTTGTTTTGAAATTCGCACAAAGCTACTCGGGGGCTATCTGCGCTAGTCGTCCCTAATTTAGCAGTGTAAAACTAGAGGGAAGGAAGCTAGTCATCACCACCCACAACCAACTCTTGGACTACTACTCTTTTACCAACGAATAGTGGTATTGACCGTCACATTATAACGCCCCCACGGCTGAAATAGCGAGCAAGCTTGGTGCGACCGGGATTCGAACCAGCGACCCTCGGATTACGAGTCAAACGCCTTAACACGCTTTGCCATAGCGGGCCGGCTATGTAGGAATGGCTCGTATTGTTATTCGAAATGTTACTTTAAATACCTCCTTAACAAGTCATTAGAGCTTTACAATTCTATACAATGTTTCCTCTTATAACAATATCTATGTAATGACTGAGCCATTAGTTCTGGGAATGTTTGTAAATGTCATAACAAAAAGTTTCAATTTTCTGTTCTTTCTTCTGCTTCTTTTTTTTTTACACGACAATTCAAAAACATAACAGTGATGTCAACTAACTTCACTCACGTGGTATAGTTTCAAACCGAGTATCCGCTTTTGTAAGTATCATTAATAACTCGTAGTAATTAAAAAAACAACACAGTCCTTATGTGAACGATGTTATCATTACCCCTTGAAGTCAGCTCTCTTACAGAAATGTGTTGTTCCTTTAAAATGCTCAAAGTACAGGCTGAAACAGGAACAATCAGCCAATAACAGATAAACACCACACATTACCGTTGGAGTCTCATTGTATCTAGAACTAAACTATATATATACAACCTTTCTGTGTTTATTAAACCACTACATTAAAAAATAAGCAAGGAAAACTTTTGAAAAATAAGACGTGAATGTAAAGATGGCTAATGTCACTTCTTCAAAAACAATGAAAACAATAGGGCATTATTCTTACATAATAATACAGGTAAGAATTATCATACAGCAATATATGTAACTATTCAATCATAATTAAGTTTAATTTATCCTATTTTTGTATTTTAACTGTCCACTGCACTGTGTGCCAGTTATATTATATTGGGATGGCAGATGTCGCTCCTGCTATATGGTATCTATTGTTTTTGAAGTGACATTAGCCATCACTCTCTGAAAAGTTTTCTTCTTTATTCGTGTATGTGTATAGTTAAATATTGTTACTTACTTAATTCTACCCTCATAAAAAATGGTTATTCATATATAACAATTCATTGTCTATTATCTAATTGTACACTCATGATACATAACGCTTCATACAGCACATACCTTGTCTCTTATCTTACACCCTTTACAAATAATGGTTTACAGAGCATTAGCTTGTCTGTTACTTAATCCTACATTCATCAAATCTAATAGTTATACACAATGCAAGTCATTTTTTATGCTTAATATGACTTCTACAGTACCAGGTGTGTACTAGATGTATACATAATATACCTCTATTATCTGTACATCACTCTTCTTGAAGTCAAACTTGTTTTCTGTATTTTATATAAGATCTGTTGTAGTTTTAGGGAAAGATCCAACATTTTCCTAAAATACTGTAATATTTATTGTTCATTTCACGTAACAGCGATGTTAGATATAATAAGCATACCATTATTCCACCAATTTTTATCTGAAATCCAATCTTTTATTAGTATCATATAAAAATTCACTGTAGACTTAAAATCCTATCCAGACAGGCACTTTTCCTTCACCAAAAAGTATGGTTCTCTTCTCATCTCTAACTCAATGTGGAATGAGTTACTACCACCACTAAGAATAAAATCGCCAGTTTCCTCAAATATAAATGGTGGGTTTAAGTTTTCGCTTTCCACAAAAGGTGGGTGTGCAAGGGCAGTCTTGAAGTAGTAAAAGACCCCTTATTGTTCGTGTGTCATGTTGATAAATTCCGTGAACACTACAATGCACACACACACACATACATAATACAGTGAGTGTAAACTAACTACACGATAAGGCAGGTCTTTTTTTTTCTTTTTTTTTTTAAAAAAGAACTGTTGGGCCAGGCTAGTGAAAGGACACCGTCTATGTTAAATCCAGTCAGTATCTTCCTTGTTTCAAAATGGGGACAGTATACTCTGGCCTTATAGAATAATGGGAGTAACATATCAAATCATCAATGTTTATTTTTTAACCACTGTTAATACAAAGACTGATTTGTTAACAAAATGTATTATTTTTTGACACTATGCTGGTGGGTAAAAGATCCATTAAAATGTTTGTAGTGAAAAGGTCTTGTGATAAAATACAAATAAATTATTCCGTGATAATCAGGTTGGTTTACCATTTTTATGACAATACATGATTATTTCAAATTTTCTTAGTTATACAGTGACATCGTTATTGACATGCGAGCACCATATTCGAAATATCATCGTACAAATTGAACCAACTTTTTATAACTTCTGCTTGATTTTTTAAGCCCACAATATGCTTTTCGACTGCTTAATAAGAAAAGATACCATACCTCAAAGAACGTCTCTGTCTTTTAGATTAACATAAATCACTATATCACTGTTTTATCCGCAAACTTGCCCGAACATCCGGAAATCGCGACCGCATGTCCTAGGATTAGATTAGTCATGTTTGTGTATTACGTCATTCACGACAAGTGATAGCAGAAGACAGTTGAGTAATATTACTGCTAACTGAAAACAATATTACACGCTTATTACTAGAAGAGAGTATTTGAGTGTCACTATTGTCATTTGAATAACAAATCATGTACAAATATTATCACATAGCAATTTTTATTGCGATTTTACCTTTCTATAAAATATTTTACTCAATTATTTAAGTCTTAGTCTAATTCACTACTACTCACTTGTAATCACGTGCACACCGTACATCATCAGACTGCAGTCTTTGTTTTACCGTATGTCTGTTGAAGCTAGATGAAAAGAAGAGTGACTCCCTGCTGATCATCGAACCGAATTGGTTCCATTCCTTTCGGTGGACACAGAAGATAGCTCAATGTAGCTACGCTATGATTAAACCACACTCTACAACAGGAAGCAGCCACTAGTTAATACATTTATAGTACGGGTAGTTGTGCTTTACTTAATTCAAGCATGATTGTGCACCTCTTACTTTGGAAATATAAAAATAAATATTAAGCATGGAAAAATGAGTAGCAGGAAAGAAATGTGCACCGTGTTACTCTTTCTTTCTTCGTCCCATAATGATCAGAGTGTCAACACTGTGAATCTGAGGGTTTCAGGTTTGCGTCCTATTGCCATACAAATGCGCTTTGCACTTTACGGCTGTTAGTGCGTTTAAATAAAAATAAATATTAAGCAAGGAAAAATGAGTAGCAGGAAAGAAATATGCACCGTGTTACTCTTTCTTTCTTCGTCCGAAAATTATCAGAATGTCAACACTGTGAATCTGAGGGTTTCAGGTTTGCGTTTTATTGCCATACAAATGCGCTATGCACTTTACGGCTGTTAGTGCGTGACAATGAAATCTTACTAGATGCTGTTAAAGAACTGATTTCCTTCTAATCTATCAATTTAAAATCACGGACGACTGAGAACAGGTACCCTTTGTACAGCTTTGTTTAAACATTCTAGGAAACAAGCTTTCCTTCTACAGGAGCTGTGAAGTATACTTAATGGTGGAATGGAAATAGAAAACAAACTTTCCTCCTACAGGAGCTGTGAAGTATACTTAATGGTGGAATGGAACTAGAAAACAAACTTTGGTCCTACAGGAGCTGTGAAGTATATTTAATGGTGGAATGGAACTAGAAAACAAACTTTGGTCCTACAGGAGCTGTGAAGTATACTTAATGGTGGAATGGAACTAGAAAACAAACTTTCCTCCTACAGGAGCTGTGAAGTATACTTAATGACAGAATAAAACTAGAAAACAAACTTTCCTCCTACAGGAGTTGTGAAGTATACTTAATGGTGGAATGGAACGAGAAAACAATTTTCCTCCTACAGGAGCTGTAAAGCATACTTAATGGTGGAATGGAACTAGAAAACAATTTTCCTCCTACAGGAGCTGTGAAGTTACTTAATGGTGGAATGAAACTAGAAAACAAACTTTCCTTCTACAGGAGTTGTGAAGTATACTTAATGGTGGAATGGAACGAGAAAACAATTTTCCTCCTACAGGAGCTGTAAAGCATACTTAATGGTGGAATGGAACTAGAAAACAAACATTCCTCCTACAGGAGCTGTGAAGTATACTTAATTGTGGAATGGAACTAGAAAACAAACTTTCCTCCTACAGAAGCTGTGAAGTATATTTAATGGTGGAATGGAACTAGAAAACAAACTTTCCTCCAAAAGAGCTGTGAAGTGTACTTAATGGTGGAATGAAACTAGAAAACAAACTTTCCTTCTACAGGAGCTGTGAAGTATACTTAATGGTGGAATGGAACTAGAAAACAAGCTTTCCTTCTACAGAAGCTGTGAAGTATATTTAATGGTGGAATGGAACTAGAAAACAAACTTTCCTCCTACAGGAACTCTGAAGTTTACTTAATGGTGGAATGGAACTAGAAAACAAACTTTCCTCCTACAGGAGCTGTGAAGTATACTTAATGACAGAATAAAACTAGAAAACAAACTTTCCTCCTACAGAAGTTGTGAAGTATACTTAATGGTGGAATGGAACTAGAAAACAATTTTCCTCCTACAGGAGCTGTGAAGTATATTTAATGGTGGAATGGAACTAGAAAACAAGCTTTCCTTCTACAGGAGCTGTGAAGTATACTTAATGGCGGAATGGAACTAGAAAACAATTCTCCTTCTATAAGAGCTGTGAAGTATACTTAATGGTGGAATGAAACTAGAAAACAATTTTCCTCCTACAGCAGCTGTGAAGTATATTTAATGGTGGAATGGAACTAGAAAACAAACTTTCCTCCTACAGGAGCTGTGAAGTATACTTAATGGTGGAATGAAACTAGAAAACAAACTTTCCTTCTACAGGAGCTGTGAAGTATATTTAATGGTGGAATGGAACTAGAAAACAAACTTTCCACCTACAGGAGCTGTGAAGTATACTTAATGGTGGAATGGAACTAGAAAACAAACTTTCCTCCTACAGGAGCTGTGTAGTATACTTAATGGTGGAATGGAACTAGAAAACAAACTTTCCTCCTACAGGAGCTGTGAAGTATATTTAATGGTGGAATGGAACTAGAAAACAAACTTTCCTTCTACAAGAGCTGTGAAGTATACTTAATGATGGAATAGAACTAGAAAACAATTTTCCTCCTACAGGAGCTGTGAAGTATATTTAATGGTGGAATGGAACTAGAAAACAAACTTTCCTCCTACAGGAGCTGTGAAGTATACTTAATGACAGAATAAAACTAGAAAACAAATTTTCCTCCTACAGGAGTTGTGAAGTATACTTAATGGTGGAATGGAACTAGAAAACAATTTTCCTCCTATAGGAGCTGTGAAGTATATTTAATGGTGGAATGGAACTAGAAAACAAGCTTTCCTTCTACAGGAGCTGTGAAGTATACTTAATGGTGGAATGGAACTAGAAAACAAACTTTCCTTGTACAGAAGCTGTGAAGTATACTTAATGGCGGAATGGAACTGGAAAACAAACTTTCCTTGTACAGAAGCTGTGAAGTATACTTAATGGCGGAATGGAACTAGAAAACAATTCTCCTTCTATAAGAGCTGTGAAGTATACTTAATGGTGGAATGAAACTAGAAAACAATTTTCCTCCTACAGCAGCTGTGAAGTATATTTAATGGTGGAATGGAACTAGAAAACAAACTTTCCTCCTACAGGAGCTGTGAAGTATACTTAATGGTGGAATGAAACTAGAAAACAAACTTTCCTTCTACAGGAGCTGTGAAGTATATTTAATGGTGGAATGGAACTAGAAAACAAACTTTCCACCTACAGGAGCTGTGAAGTATACTTAATGGTGGAATGGAACTAGAAAACAAACTTTCCTCCTACAGGAGCTGTGAAGTATACTTAATGGTGGAATGGAACTAGAAAACAAACTTTCCTTCTACAAGAGCTGTGAAGTATACTTAATGGTGGAATAGAACTAGAAAACAATTTTCCTCCTACAGGAGCTGTGAAGTAAACTTAATGATGGAATAAAACAAGAAAACAATTTTCCTCCTACAGGAGCTGTGAAGTATATTTAATGGTGGAATGGAACTAGAAAACAATTTTCCTCCTACAGCAGCTGTGAAGTACATTTAATGGTGGAATGGAACTAGAAAACAAACTTTCCTCCTACAGGAGCTGTGAAGTATACTTTGAGGTGGAATGAAACTAGAAAACAAACTTTCCTTCTACAGGAGCTGTGAAGTATGCTTAATGGTGGAATGAAACTAGAAAACAATTTTCCTCCTACAGGAGCTGTAAAGTGTACTTAATGGTGGAATGAACAAAAGAATAAAAAGAGTCTCAGAAACCCAGACTTGTCTAGTGAAAAAACCTGTCTTTACAACAGTATCATGAAACACCCAGAAATTTACAATATAGAGTTGGAAAGCTGTATTACTTAATGTTACCACAGTATCCCCACAGTTTCTGCTCAATAATTACGCCAATTACCGTTTTATTGTAGATTATTAGCCATTGTTACTTTCAACTGAAAAGCGGCGGTTAAAATCAACAATTTTACTGAAGGTAACAATAGTTTATAAAGCACTACATTACTAACAAAGTTATCAACCTGTGTGTGTGTGATTCACTAATTATGCCCCGTTGACTGCACTTCAAAAAACTTGTTTACTTTGATGTATAATTTATCATTACTATCATTTCCTATTAATATGAAAGTATTCACATGTTTTGACACCTAAACTATCACCCGAGTATATTAATGGCCTAATATGGTGATAAGTCAACCTAACAACTTAGGTTAGGGGTTTTACTTTGCGATGAAACAAATTATAATCCAGTTGTCCCGCTACGTGAGACAACAGAAGACTTTTGAGAAGGAAGCAGCCGGTGAACGTGAATCACCGCGAGCTGACAACACGACCATCCTACACTTCTCTGTGAATACAAAACCCGCACGCACTTACCCAACACACACACACATGTTATAAACATCGCTAATACAGCCGCTATAACCATCCTAAGTAAAGATGTGTACAAGACGTCTTTTGGTGGATTTGACATTTTAAGAAGAAAGAGATCTGTTTTATCTGTTATTCTGTTATCTTCTAATTCATGTGAATAAACTGTTCTACCTTTTCCAAGTAGTCTTTCTTTGGCAAATAAAAACTTAGATCCTTGAAACTAGCCAAAAAAAAAAGAAAAAAGAAAACGCATGTTCATGTTCAGAATAAACAGAAGTTGGGATTACATGATTGCCCTGTTGCTGCGGTCAGCTATCAGTTTTCAAATCATTTGCCATATTGTGTAGCTTAGAACGTCTTCTTACAATAATGTTACATATTTATAAGTGGATTGAATATTGCATAAGGAACATTCTACAGTGACGAAATGGTGGAGTCAATAAGACACATACATCTGGAAGATACAGCCACAAATATATATAGCCAAATCCTACAATTTCGAGTTTCCACAAGAAAGAAAAATCATTGAAACAATGTATTCATAGCAACATATGATGAAAATTTACGACCGACATTTAAATAAATAGAACATCACAAATTCCTGTTAAAACACCAATAGGCCCGGAATGGCCAGGTGGGTTAAGGTGTTCAACTCGTAATCTGAGGGTCGCACCAAACATGTTCTCTCTTTCAGCCGTGGGGAAGTTATAATACGACGGTCAATCCCTCTGTTCATTGGTAAAAGAGTGGCCTAAGAGTTGGTGGGGGGGGGGTGATGACTAGCTGCCTTCCCTCTAGTCTTACACTGTAAAATTAGGGACGGCTAGCACAGATAGCCCTCGAGTAGCTTTGTGCGAAATTCAAAAAACAAACAAACAAGTTATTCAAAAGTACTGACCATCAGCTCTTGGGCTCTTTTGGTCTGACAAAATAGTGGGGTTTAAAAGTTTTATTCTATGAAGAATGTTTTAAAGTGAGGAGCGCATTTTTGTAACAAAAAGCGAACCTACTTTGGACAACTAATTTATAACGCTTGTAATGCTAAATTAGGGAAGGCTAGCTTTGCGCAAAATTCAAACCAAACAAACAAACCACCAATACTCCACTAATCCTTATGCTTATTATTTGTTTTTTATTGTCTTGTTGTATGTTTGTTTTTGTTCCTATGATCTTTCTACCATGACACAGGTAACCCGTACTTTAAGAGTATGCAATTTGCTGCAGTTTTTCGAGTTCTTATAAATTCGGAGGTAAGTTGTACAATATACACCTGGAAACATTCATATTCATAGGATTAAACTCCAGAAAAGCTATTTCTCTTAACACGTGTAATGATAAATAGATAAAATATGAAAGTGGATTAGTGGTAATATTTAAAATGCCTAATCTCCGACGGATATTTCCTAATAAAAGGAAACATTACAAGTTACATGGGCACTACTATAATTATCGGCGAATTACTCTCTCACAACTAGAGTTGAGAACTTATTGTTTAGAGAACTATTAATGATTACTCCCTTACGACTAGTGCTGAGAAGTTTATTTGTTTGTTTTTTGAATTTCGCACGAAGCTACTCGAGAGCTATTTTTGCTAGTATTACTGATTATTCCATCACGACTAGTATTAAGAAGTATTATTGATTACTCCATCACGACTAGTGTTAAAAAGTACTACTGATTACTCCATCACGACTAGTGTTAAGAAGTATTACTGATTACTTCCTCACGACTAGTGTTGACAAGTATTACGGATTACTCCCTCACGACTACTGTTAAGAAGTATTACTGATTACACCCTCACGCCTACTGTTAAGAAGTATTACTGATTAGATCGTCACGACTACTGTTAAGAAGTATTACTGATTACTCCTTCTAGACTAGTGTTAGGTATTACTGATTACTCCTTCACGACTAGTGTTAAGAAGTTCTACAGATTACTCCCTAACGAATAGTGTTGAGACGTAGCTAGGATTGTTTTCTCGCGACAATCGTATTAAAAGTTTACAGTGTTGAGAAGTATTTCCGGTTATTTCCTCACGACTAACTGTGGTGTTTACAGTTTTGAAAATAGCAATAACAATTAAAAACAATAACGTGGTATCACTCAAGGGTAAATAAAATTATGCATTGACATTTAATGCACGTTTCGATAAGATTACAAATTGTTAATTTTTTGTTTAAATAACATTAATAAAGAAACAATAATGAGACGAAAGTGATGTAAACATAAACATAATTAATCAATGACGAAACAAAAAATGAAGGTGATAATAGAAATAAAAAATTAAATGTTTTGGAATCCTCATAATTCTATGATTAAAAATGTAGAAGTTCAAAACAAACAAACAATACTTGTAATTAAAACAGAAATATATAGATAAGAGTAAACAATTTGAATATATATATACAAGTCAAGAAAACGAAAGTGTGGCACAATAGAAATAGTTAAAATAAGTTTAAATTTATCGAAGACTGTGTATTATTTAGGGACGAAAGGAGAGATTTTATGTATAATGTTTCTTTTATAAGAAATTGGTTTTTAATCTTCATTCCAGTTTTTACATACATGTCCATGTGTATTTTACAGATATGCTCCTAACTTTGCTATCTGTCATCACAATACAGAAACAGGACATCCAATTTCTCTCTCTAACTTTAAAATTCTCTCAACAGCCAAACATGATACTGAACTTCTTATAAAAGAAACATTATACATGAAACCTCACTTTCCGTCATTAAATAACACAGTCTACACGAGATTGAAACTTACTTTAACTTAACTATTTCAATTGTGCCACGATTTCGTTTTCTCGTCTGATATTTGTATATGAAAATGTTTACTCGTATGTATATATTTCAGTTGTAATTACAAATATTGTTTCTTTGTTTTGTATCTATAGATTACTGTCGATAGAACTGTGAGAGTTATGAAACGTTTAATAAATACTTTCTTCCTGTTATCAGGTTCATGTTTCGCTTCATTATTAAGTTACATTTTGCGACAAATAAGTCCATCACTATAATTAATGAAGCTTAGAAAACCTGGTTTTATGCTGATACAAAGTAGAACAGCTAGAAAATGGTATATGAAACTAAATACCATAGACTTAAACTTAATAGATAAATCAAGGGGTCGCTCATTATACTCCCATCAAATAAATAAAAAAGGTATGATCATTCAGTTCAACCAAAGCCAAAAACGTAATTTGTAATTTTGTCTTAGCCCTAATGTTCAAAACAAACAAATTGGGAACACACGGTTAAATGTAACCAAAAATATAAACCTTAACTCTTTCTACTTATTTGATGGAGTTAATAAACATACTACTTTCGCTGAAAAGTATCATTACTCCTCAACCACTCACCGGATGAATGACTGATCTTTCTCTAATGAAAATGTCCATTGTCGATATTGAACAATGTAATGTTGCTAAGAGCACACTGATCGGATTATGAGATGTACTCTACATTAAACAAAATTAAATAATCTCGAGAATGCATAACTCGTGAGCTGATCATGTCCGTAGGGAATATAAATGGAAGATTTGCATTCAACTACTGGGCAGTTTCAAAACTTCCTTAGACAGGGATTTGGTATCAAATTATTGCGAAAGCTTCTGCAAACTAAAATAATAGTATTCCCTGCCCCCCCTCGAATAAAACCTAAAAAAAGAAAGGTTTCGTATACGTAAAAATTAGCACTTTCACTGTAACAAACAATTTCTCTTCCTTTTTGCCCCTTGTCTCTTTAAAGTGAAAAAATGTTCGGATTTGTTCACTAAAATGAAAATCTCTCGAACGAACAGAAGTCGATCATTCACAGAAAGCTGTTATGCGCTGACTAGAAATGTATTGGTATCGTTAGTAGAATCTGGAACCGCCTGCAAATTAACAGTATAGAGAAGATAAACCAGATTTGGGTTCGTATGAATAATGAGGTACCCATTCCGAGAATGAATTAGGTGGCTGCAGCCGCAACTGGAAGACGCAGCACAAATAATTAGAAACAACTTTCATAAAGCAGGCACGTATATGCCAGTCGTTTAATGAAGTATTTTCGTCTCACAGCAAGATATACATTAGTTGATTTCCAATAGTGCAGAGAAACTTTCAGTGTACCAATGAAACATTGCATCAGTATTATTTTCATAACCGCCGTCGTATTCGTATATGGAGAAAATATGGAAACAGATCCAACAATCTTTCTTTGAGAATGTGACACCTGGCACTATTGGTTGGAAATATAACGTTGGCGAAAGAAGGCAAAGATTTACACAATGACATTTACTTTCTGTAGAATAGTACCAACAATGCAACGTATAATAAAAATCACACCCTATGACCTTTTTTGATGGTCGGCGCAATTCGCCCCAACTTCACTCAGTCCTTCTCCCAACTGCAAAGTACGGGTGACTTACAAAGAAGTGAAATACCGGACTTCAATTTTATTGACCATATATTAGATACCTTTAAATTATGAGACGTTTAAAAGTAGCTCTCTCAGGCCAATGATCAAGATCCTTATTTACACAGTGTTACACATTCAAGATCGGTTTCCTTTCTTGTTCTTGGTGACCGTGCTTCATATTGCAGTGAAACGTCAAGTACTGTGACGACATAAACCATGTTTATCAAACGGTAATTTATGAGGTACACTGAACGACCAATCAGTTATGTTTGAGGTTCCATGATTCATCACCAGGTATTAGATTTACGTAGAAATTAAATAATGGGAGTGATTACTGTTATTGCATTTATTTAATAACAATGTTTTTGCTTTGTCGCAGGTGAAATATCTAATAATAGCAAGGCATAACTATATGTTAAATGTAATAATTAAGATTTATAATAAGAATCCTATATGTATTTAAAACCTGAATAGAAAAGATAATGACATAATAAGTGTTGGTTTGTTTGTTCGCAGAATAAGAAATTGCTGGAATTATTGTGACTTTTCAAACATATATAAAAATTGAAAAAACAATTCTTAAAGACTTTTTCATCATATCCTTCACCGCTGATATCTGTGTTGTCTAAGAGGCTAATCTAACCATTATCAGTTCATTAACTTATAAACTTAACAGTTTCTTTGATTGCAAGTTTTCACCTAAAGATACATACATAAGGGCTATCTGTCATAATAGGCCACCGCACCGGCATTGCCAGGCGGGTTAAGGCGTTCAACTCGTAACCTAAAGGTCGCGAGTTCGAATCCCCGTCGCACCAATCATGCTCGCCCTTTCAGCCGTGGGGCGTTATAATGTGACGGTCAATCCCTTTACTCGTTGGTAAAAGAGTAGCCTAAGAGTTGGCGGTGGGTGGTGATTACTAGCTGTATTCCCTCTAGTTTTAGACTGCTAAATTAGGGACGGCTAGCGCAGATAGTCCTCAAGTAGCTTTGCGCAAAATTCAAAAACAAACACAATAGTCTCTAATTTTGAAATGAATTAGAAGAGAGTCGTTATTAAAAAGTACTGACTGTCAGCTCTTGGTCTCTTTTCGTCTGACAGAATAGTGGGATTTAATAGCTTTATTCTGTATAGAATGTTTTAAAGTGCGGAGCGCCTTTTTGGTGACAAAAAAAAGAGAACCTATTTTGGACAACTAATTTATGACGCTTGTAATGCTAAATCTTTATTACAATCCGTTTTAAACAAAGCACTTTTTCAAGTGACTTTCTGCTGTAAACATCTGTTTGTTTGTTTTCTTACAACAAACCCACATCGGACTATCTGCTGAGTCCACCGAGAGGAATACAACCCCTGATTTTAGTGTTGTAAATCCGTAGACTTACCGCTGTACCAACCGGGGACCTATAAACTGCAACATGTTATTTCGGGTTTACTGAACAGCGCAGTTTCATGTTTTGATCGTTTTTAATATTCAAATTAATTTTAAAATATATGTACTATAATTTCCCACGTGAATTGAATATAAAAAGTAACTTTTACTTCTTTGTAGCAAATATTGAAATATTTTTACTTCAATTGCTTTTATTTATGCATGGCTCGAAAGTTTACTATAAAATTTCATCTGTTAGTTAAACTCTACTGCAGACTTGACAATTTCTACAAGCATAATAAATAAAAAGAAAATAAAAAACGTAGTTTATTTCGAAATGAGTAATTTGTTCGCTCATTATATTGGATTTCTTATGTAGTTCTGTGTGTTGAAAGGAAGAAAACGGAAAAGAAATATAATTCCTAGTCATCACCACAAATTCTTGGGTTACTCTTCTACGAACGAATAGTGGGAGTGATCGTCACATTATAACGCTCCCACAGTTGAAAGGGCGAGCATATTGGATGTGACAGGTGATTTGAACTTGCGACCCTCAAATTACTAGTGAGTGCCTTACCCACCTGGCCATGGGGTCCCGGATAAGCAACTCCTTCACAGCAATTTTAAAAACAAATATATGAAAAAGTTTTGTAAATAAATTTTTCGTTCTATAAGAGGTGAACAATTTCATAAAAATAGATAAATAAAAATGTCAAGTATATAGAAATTTCAACTTTAAGAAAATAAAAACTTTGAGCCGATGAATATTAAACTGCAATAACTGTATTTGGGAGAAAACATTTCTGTAAAAAAACAACCCGAAATCATAGAGTTGTTTTCTCAATGGAATATCTGCACTCTATTTACCACGGGGATTCGAAATCCGGATTCTAGTGTTGTAATTACGTAATTTACATCTGATCCATCAGAGGACAGGAAAAAGAGTTAAAATCTAATTAGATAATATTCTAACATGCGATACATCCAAACACATTCAGAGGAACTGTAGACATTTCAACTTTACCTTTTTCTGTTGTGGTCAGGGCGCTCGACTCACAACTTGTGGTAACGCTATAATATTTGAGTCCATACCACTATTCGTTGGCAAAAACAGTAGCCCAAGCGATGGCAGTGAGTGGTAATGACTAGCCACCTACTCCCTGGTCTTTCACTGCTAAATTAGGGACGGCTAGTGTAGCTTTGAGCGAAATTAAAAAAAAAAAACAATTGAGAAAAAGACCACCAGATTACTCTTGTAAGGCGCATATTGTAAACGAATAGAAACGAGTTGTATAAATGTATTTAACGATTTTTTTTCAAAAATGATATTAAAATAGTTGCTTTTACTGACAAAATGTTCCTTTTGCGTCTTTCACTGCAGAATTTAAAACCTGAGTAGCGGCTAAAGAGTTCTCGGTTATTAAAAACCATCACTTTGAAGTTAGCAATCCCAAGTGTTTTCTGTACAAGGGTCCAAATAAGTTTATTCATGTGGTTAAATAGACCATTAAGCCTCAAACACTTGACGTCCAAGAAATACGTACAATGTTTGTGTGCACTTGACTTTATAACTTATACAGTGTTCAACTTTAAAAACTTATAAAGCCACAAGCTCCTTTAAACATGAATCTATACTGTAATATATGATGCTATTTATGCTATATTTATGTACTTGGTTACATAAATGTGCACTTGACTTTATAACTTATACAGTGTTCAACTTTAAAAACTTATAAAGCCACAAGCTCCTTTAAACATGAATCTATACTGTAATATATGATGCTATTTATCTAGTAACTATAGAATCCCATATACACAGTACAATAGCCACATGTAAAGAATAGCAGAAACAGTTATAAATCACTAGAAATCCAGGATTAGGCATCGTCCTATATTTGTCCCATAGTCAGCTAAGTTGCTTGGACAATAGGGGGCGCAAACTAAATCACGTACCATTTCTTTAAAGCTCGGGCGAGGCACTTTTTATGAAATTCACCCAGCGCGAGCAGGCCTAATGATAAATTATGACAGGATTTTCAGTGGAATTAAAACACGTGACAACTTTAAAGACAGTGAATCATGAAACTTACATGTTTTACTAAACTTCTTAACTTCCCTGAATGAAAAGTTGCTTCAGTATTAGGCTACTGAGTAAAACGCCACCTGCTGACTACGTGTGACAAATATTTGATTTGTTTACATATGTGCAGTGAAGCACCCTCTACGTATTCTGTTTAAATCAAACAATAAAACTGCTTTAAAATCAATCTCGTAACAACTGCAATGGCCCGGCATGGCCAAGCGCGTAAGGCGTGCGAATCGTAATCCGAGGGTCGCGGGTTCGCGCCCACGTCGTGCTAAACATGCTCGCCCTCTCAGCCGTGGGGATGTATAATGTTACGGCCAATCCAATTTTTCGTTGGTAAAAGAGTAGCCCAAGAGTTGGCGGTGGGTGGTGATGACTAGCTGCCTTCCCTTTAGTCTTACACTGCAAAATTAGGGACGGCTAGCACAGATAGCCCTCGAGTAGCTTTGTGCGAAATTCCAAAAACAAACAAACAAAAACAGCTGCAAATTGAATAATTATAAGAAAATTGCATGTATCAAAAAATTCATGCTCCTGAGGAAGTGTTTGTCGGGGAATTATTTCGGCTTTTTGAATCCACCAAGGTAATATCTACTCCCACGGTTCTCAGTGCAAGCTTTATGTACGTTCCAGAACGCGGTTTCCTCAGGTATTTTGAAACGAAATATAATAAGTTCAATGCTCAAATATAATAATTGTAGTAAATAGTAATTATTCCCTCTGAAAACTTAGGACCATAATACAGGTCACTCCTCGTATAATAAAAATAACCTATTCCTATTTTCACTTTGCAAACGAAATACCCAAAACATAAATTTGAAAAAAATAGAAGGTGCGTAGTAGTATCACAGAAAGAATATATGATTTGTTATTGGCCAAATTCAGCTCTCTTGATACAAAAACATCCGCACCATAAACAATGCTTAAGCGCGACAGTTGCCTGGGTGACGGACGCGCGAAATCCTATTGGTTACATTAAGCAGCTGGAGGTTATCACAGACATCCGTTGCACGAGCAGAACTGTGTGTACTTCTTACCACGAGAGATACACATGGTGGGTGAAAGTTGTCCTCGACTAGCAAGACTAATTTGCTCCAATTCTAGCCCGAAATTTTTGATACTGGAAGTTTCGATTTACCGGATCTAAAGCCAGAGTTCAATTTTCGATTTCTTTTTTACCCGTTTCGTTTATTTCCAAAAATGAGCTAATTATCCGTTATTGTTTAAAACTTTTGACAAGAACACGATTAAGAACCTTAGAAAATAGAAGATTCCTGCGTTGTATTATAATCATTTATTTTGTTTCACAACGCTTACATTTTGATAAACTAATTTATATACATATATATTCCAATTTACTGAGCAGAAAAGAATTTGGCTGGGATCTTAACTGACGTACTTTTATGTAAAGTAAAGACTGCAAAAGTAAAACAGTTATTTGCTGCTCAGTTATGCAGACATCAAAAAGAAGATAACACAAGTTTTAGTTCCAGAAAACTCTCTACATCAAAGTTTCTCCTTCTCTACACCAACGATGACTCCTATCGACAAAACAAAGCAAATGAATCTGTTGGTGTTTATATTCTGCTTGTATCCGATGTCCAATGTTCACGCTAGGTGGTGGTAAGTATCTTGTGTACTTATCTAATTTAGAAAATCAACAATGTAACTTTACAGTTACATAGCCGTAACTCACTACACTTTATAGGCTCATATTTATTTCTTTTACTTGTCGGAGTTCAAAAGAAGAGGGGAAGAGAGAGTTTACAAAATCTTATGTGTTTCAGACAATGTTTTACGTTCTTTTGTTCTGATTAAGTCCAATTAAAGTTTAAGTGCATGTAATACAGTTATTTGGTTCGTTTTTATAAATCGAATAGGTTCAGATTGCTTTAGATGTTTCATAAATCAACATTTTAATCCTAATAAACATACTTGTTCACCAGCATAATTCGAGTCTGACTCATCGCTGTTAATAGTTTATAATAAATGGGAAACGAATAAAGAGCCCCAATCCGTAGCTGTCCTTGTCATGATTTTAGCTGTTATGAAATTGTATTTTATTAATTAGCCGACCGTCCTGCTGTCCGTTGAGCGGAGAGGGTCAATTACTAACATAGTATTGTATCTTGTACACAACGACAAAATGAACAGAGCTATCTGTCTCCCTGTTTGGAAGGTTGGCTTTATCATTTGGTGATGATAGATACTATAATGTTTTGATTACATAACATAACTGTAAGCATCTCAACATGAGTTAATACTATATACAGAATTAACTTCATGTACTTTTGGAAACCTGAAATATAACGAACCAAGTGGAATGCAGACCCATTAAACTCGATTCAACACAACAACGATTATACATTTTCATTTACTTACGCTTCATGTTATGTATATTTCTCAACAATAAACAGTATGGTATTTTGTTCTATTAATGGTTTGTTGTTGTTTTTTCTGATCAACACAGCAAATAATATCTTGCATTCGACTCCTTGTTTCCAAAAAGTCCTTTACGCGGTGCGATAGGAAACGACTATAACCCTTGAAAACTTGACAATGTGTAACAAGCGTTGTTTTGTTTCGGGTAAAACACAAAATTTATTTGTTGAATATCTCGAAAGTCTAAATAATCCTGATAGAACCCAACATCACCCAAAAGTTTCTTGTAAAAATAATGTTACTCACTCAATTAACCCTAGAATTGCCGTTAAATTTACATATTCCTTTAAACTGTCCATGCACGAAACTACTTGTGGACTCATGGCTTTATTTGACCTTAATAACTCACGACAGCAATATGTTAGTAAAAATACCACAGTTAATCTCATTAATTAGTGATAAGGGTCACTATCTATTACGTAGAAATCAATGATTTTACTCAGATATTTACACTTTTCTTAAAGCGCAAAGTTACACAACAGGCTAGTTGAGCTACACTTACAGTGAGTATCGAACCCATTTATTTAGCGTTATAAACCTGCGAGCTTGCTCTCGAGCCACCGGTGACCATTGTGTTTTAATAAAACTTTAATCCACTCACCATGCTGCAGTGTGTGTGTGTATAAACCTGACCTGTAGGTAGTTTGAACGCAAAAACAGCTTATGTTTATATTGATAAAACGTAACTTCTATTCTAATTGTAATGAGTCGTTAGCGTAATGTGTGTTTCTGTTACAAATAAGTAAAATATTTTAATGTGTTTTGAAAACTCTATTTCGTGTCTTTATTGGATCAATATGGTATTTAAGAAATATTTTCTTGTAAACAGTAATTTGAAGAAATTACAATTACAGTTAATGTTAACATACGAAAGAACGGAAAGACTTGAGATAGATGGAGAGAAGAATGGAGATTTTGTTAGAATAGTTCATTAAATCTCTGTAGAATATTCAGATAAAACAAACTTATTAACAAAAAGCGTTAACTGAGAAGAAAACAACTTTAAAACTGATTTTATTAAAACCTGCGAGTACCAAACTTTGATACGTGTGGTTTTCTCGAAGTTCACTTAAATCAAAGAGCAAATCAAAACTGCCCTCTCTCATTCAACACTAAACAGGTTTGTGCTAAAGTCAAGAGACTTGGATGTATACTCTTCAGTACAAATCTGGCCGCTACAGGGATCGAATGCCAAATGTTTGCATAATAAACAGTCAAGTTTACCGTTGAGTTGCCGGGGCACTTAATAGAAAGGTAGCACCATTTTTCCCGTCATATTGTATACAACGAATGTTATACTTAGATAATAAATTTTCCCGAAGGAAAACTCAAATGTGGTTGAAGTAAAAATGCACACAAAATCAACAATATTTCACATATGACTTTCCATAGCTTTATTTATTATTGCGTGAGAAACTCCAAAGTTTGGAGGTTGGAATTATGAAAGAATTTCTCATGCACAGTGTATGTGTTAAGTAATTAGAATACCAAGAATCGATGGTAAAATTACTGACGTAACTTCAAAGTGAAGTTGAATATGTACAAATGTGTGTGTTTGTTTTATATTATAAAACATTCACAAAAAATCCTACCTACAAACACTCCAAACACCTTCAAGATGGAAGCGTTTATATCATTTTAACGCTAACCAAAACACAACAGAATACATAAGTTCCAATTATCGCGGGTAATGAAACTCGGAATTTTGGTATATTAAGCCCGTAGACTTACCTCAGTAATATTGCTGGGCGTAATAAAACGCTTCGCCAAATCAGCGAATGTGTTAGTTTCTTTTCTTATCTTACTCTAGTTAAAAAACTTTGCATGCATTTAATAGAGGTTAAAAGTTTTCCAAATGTTCATTTTATAACCATTAATTATAGTTCTTATCAATATATATATATATATGTTTATTCATAGTGTATAATACTATACTGTTCTAAATGTACAATGAATTGAGTACGAGTGCGTATGGATATAAGAAACTCCAATATTACCTCCATCTTGGTAAGAAGATACCAATGATTTCTATAGTATAATAGTTCTGTGCTCGTGCGTCATACCTTGGTGGAAAGTCTATTTAGGGCACGTGGTTGGAAAATAAATCGTAAAAAAATATATTTTAAATGAAAGTTTATTTAGATTATTTTGTATACAGAACTCTTGAAAGGTTCTAAACGGTCAATCAATGTTTCTAGAAATTGGAACATATGGTTTCGATTACACCCTTGGTAATAAGTAGTAGTTAACCATTCCAAACTGGAAAGGAGCCAAAACTAAACTTAACCGTCGGAAGAATGACATTAAAAGATATACAGCCTAGCGTTCAACTTACGTAAACTGTACCGACAGTGAGCATAAGAAAACATAAGATACTCAACAATGAACTTTTGGGAATCTGGGCTTAAAGATAATTATATTGACTCCTTTTATCGAAATATGAAAAACCGATTAACTAGTTAGAAAATAAAACTGATATGATATCAACATATTAGATATACTGTATACAAAAACTTGCGTGTACGTTTCCAGTAACACTACACTGAAGTTTAAATCGGTCTTTTACTAACAGTAAATTTTTGTTAAAAACAGAAATTCGTTTTGGAAGAAATGAAATAATCCATCTTGTTTTAAGCTAATAACACTACTCCGTTATTCGTAACTGAATGAATGACATCGCTGAAACTATGCGTAGGAAATTTATAAAAATTACTCTTCAAAAACTTTATAAATCATTTAATTTTTACAGCATATCTCGTCCTTTAAACTATATCACAATATGAATTATAAAAGAAAACAGAAACGATCAGATAATTTGCAGAGAAAATACTGTTTACGAAAGAAAATCGCAGTGTAGCTCTTATTGAAATATATTTGGTCTAAATTCATTAATACCTTACGTATTTTATTTATAACACAAAATAAGGACAAACAGAAAAATATTATACACACACCCAAATATATACGTTGCACAAACACATACACACGCGAAAAGCAAGATTTTTTTTTCATGTAGTAAACGAGATATAAACCCAAAATCCAAAGAGCAACACAGGAGGTAAAATTAACGTTTTAACCAACACACGTAACAGTAAGTCAAAATACGAGTTTTGAAAAAAACAAACAGACAACTTCGCTGTCCCAGAAGCAGAGTAGGAATTAAAACATGTCCGATAGAAACAAAATGTCAAAAAACACATAAACTAGACATGAGGAGGAAATCAAAGGTAAGATGCTAAAATGTGCTATGCATTGTAATAGTATGAAGAAAAACGTGGTAAACAGAAGTAAAATTTGAAACAAGATGCAAACTGGTAGAAAAGATTTTGAAGCATTTTCTCTACACAAGTCGCACAGAAATTTGAAACTATAAAAACACAAACATGAAATAGGCATGGAAAAAAAAAGGGAGGGGTTAAAATCTGGTGGAAAACCAGAAGAAAAGTAAAACACAGAGGATTACTTACTACAGATCAAGTCTGTGATGGATGGGTAGTGTAGGGAACTGTGCAACGTGACACAGGAGCTAAGAAAACAAAACAAAAATGATACACAAAGTATAATTAAGTACCTAACAAACATCATCAGCTTCCGTTTGTTTTCACGAATATTTGCAAATTTGTAATTCGTAGTTTGCTTAGCTTGTCAAGCACATAACTGCACAATGAGATATATGTACTGTGCACATCACGGGCATCGAAACCCGGTTTTTATCGTTATAAGTCATGAGAAGTATCGCCGAGTCACTGAGGGATTGCAATTTTTTTTTTTAAAACAACATTAATAAGAAACGGCGAGAACCACAACTTTATTATAACTGGAGTCGCTGGTCGCGTGCTGCATCATACACATTTTAAGAACCAATGAGTGAAAGCAATGGAGAACATAATACACTATATCTGTCCTACTCAGTGCCAACAAGACCATTCGCAAATTCCAGAGTTTATCAGGCTGCCTGGGACGCAAGAGTGGTTTAGGTGCCTATTATATATCTGTAATTTTGTTGAATAAAGACTGCTAAAGTGTCGATCAGATTAAAAAAGTGAACTGTAATCACCGTTTCATTTAAATCACTTATAACTCAGAGTTTTAGGTGGATATTAATAAATTATTTGTTTTATATATTTTAGGGGAACGAGGCTACATAACCGAACTGTCATGACATAAATGTGGGGATGTCCGTTTGTTATACGGTAACTGCTATGCATACAGTTTTGCACCATAACACACACTGATGAAGAGTGAATAACGAATTATAAAATGTAGAGTAAACACCCCATTGACACGTAGTTTCCCACTCATAATTCTATTGCTTGATTGCACGTTTTAACGAACACTAAAGGAATATTCTCGAAAAAATTTATAAAATTGCAACTATTATACTGAATACCGAAGTGTGAATTCGTGAATCTTTCCTTCACATGTTCAATGAGAAGTTTATTCCCCTCACTCTAAATCTTAAGTTACAACCAATTACTTGCACTCCAAAAGCTACACATTACTTATTATGTAATACTTCACAACTTTAATAAGCAACATTTATTAAAGTTCAAGTGAGACGAGTCGCAGAATATTATTATAAAAATTACTTGGTATTACCAATATTTTTGTGCTGTAATCAATTCAAACAACGGCCCGGCATGGCCAGGTGGTTAAACATTCAACTCGTAATCCGACGATTGCGGGTTCGAATCCCTGTCATACCAAACATGCTCGCCCTTTCAGGGCGTTATAATGTCAATCATTCCTGCTATTTGTTAGTAAAGAAATAGCCCAAGAGTTGGCGCTGGGTGATGATAACTAGCTTCCTTCCCTCTAGTCTTTCACTGCTAAATTAGGGACGGCTAGTGCAGATAGCCCTCGTGTTTGTGCGAAATTAAAATATTAAAAACGATCTTTGTATAGAATGGCACCTACCTAAGAAAGTGCACGCGAATTACTTATGCCCTAAATCAATAAGTTCTTCCCTGGTAGGGTAAAAAGAAATAGAGTTTTCGTAATATAAACTGTACTTGTATATTAATGAAACCTTTTCTGTACATGTTTATTTATCTTCATTTGTTTTGAAAGGTAGTTGCTATAAATGTGATTATTTCGGATGTATGATCATCATTATTAATATATACTCAGTGACCACTTTATTAGGTACGCATGCTCTTTAACCCAAATAGCCCTCGTGTAGCTTTGCGCGAAATTCAAAACAAACCAAAGCAATTCAAACAGTTCCACTGAATTCTGGAAATCAGTGCATTTTACAACGGCAGCAAATTCACTACAGTTTTGTAAAATTTCTACCTGAGTGTACATACCATTACTTGATCTCAGCATACAGTGTACATATCAGATTTTGACCTCATTACATTCATACGTATGACTTTAACATATGATGGCAACACTGCTGAAAATTATTGACTGCTCCGAGTATTCTGTAATCTCACCTTGGCAATACTACTGTGAAAAAACGAACCAAGCATTGCTTCTCTCGCCCCTACCCATAAAATACAGAATGATGAGGGTTAGTAAAGACTAGCCATATTAGAAGATCTCAGTACACATTTTCTTCCAACAGGATAAACACAAATTCAATAAATAAAGAAAAGAAAAATGCAGAAACTAAATACATAATCGTTCGTCTCCAAAGGATGGTGTTCTTTTAAAAAAATTATTTAGGCAAGCTTCCGAGTACTCTTAAACCTTATCAAATGAAAGACACGTTTAAATAAATACATTTGAAACAGTAATGGAATATGATGCCTCCAAGTTTATTTTCAGTTCATTTGGTCTAATGAATACAGATTTCAGCTTTGAAAAGTACTGGTATCCGCCATTTTTGTTAGTTTCGCTCGATATTCTGAAATGACGTCCGATAGTTTTTTATTCTATTTTTTCTCAAATTCTAGATTGAAAAAATAAAATAAAATGTAATGTAATGAATGAAACTTAAAAAAGAAGAAACATTTATCATGTTTTGACTAAAATTGCGACTAAATGCACCTCAGCGGCGAAAATCTCAATTATTACTTATTTGAATAATTTCTATAGAAAACAAAAAGAGCATTTCGAGCATTACGCATTAAAAGTCTGCAGCAAAGCACTCGGTGTCATTTATCTCTATGATCATGATTTTTGAAAGAAACTCAAAACTCTAGCGCTTTCGAATAATTCACTATTCTTCTTCAGAACTTTTGTGATGATGTTATTCGAATATATAATGATTTCGGCCCGGCATGGCCAAGCGCGTAAGGCGTGTGACTCGTAATCCGGGTTCGCGCCCACGTCGCGCCAAACATGCTCGCCCTCCCAGCCGTGGGGGCGTTATAGTGTTACGGTCAATCCCACTTTTCGTTGGTAAAAGAGTAGCCCAAGAGTTGGCGGTGGGTGGTGATGACTAGCTGCCTTCCCTCTAGTCTTACACTACTAAATTAGGGACGGCTAGCACAGATAGCACTCGAGTAGCTTTGTGCGAAATTCAAAACAAACAAATAAACAATATAATGATTTCAATATAAGACTTTTAACAGAGGTATGCATATACCAAAGATGAGATTTGCTTTGATACAGCAAACAATAACAACAGTGTCCTATACAGAACACTTCAGAATGATTATAATCACTGAGATGTTTCCTCCAAAGCACCAAATTTTATTGGTTACTATAATACTTTTTTTGGTACACGGTTAATATAAAATATACAGTTTCTTATTCTTAAACAGAATACACCAACTATTGTTTCAATAACAAATAAAAGTCCGTAAAATAAAACGTAAGCGTTTGTCAATATCTTCTGTTGGGAACTGGAATAAAGTGGCTTTAAAGCGGCTATCGTTTCACACTAAAAAGAGTAACAAAACGAAACGCAATAAAAACCAGAAACACTGCGTAACATTACACATACATAGACTAAGCACTTTATACTAAAACGATTTTGGGGACTTATCTCTCAATTACAGCCCATGTCCGGTCATGCTCTATATAAAGACCATGCATCTTTGCAATAGTTTTGCATGATCCATCGTAAGACTATTATGCCTAAAACCACTTCTCCTCTCTGCAAGTATTGTGTAAATCACTTAATTTACAAAGACGACGGATTTTAACTCCTGTTTTAACGGCATTATCGCAGAAAAATACATAATCAGCTTGACCAGTATCTTCCACTCTCCAGTTGCTACAAGTATATCACAGTTGTGCACACGTAACTTGCTTTTTCAGACATATATATATATACTTCTCGCTAAGGCTGTGTACTGCTCTCTGAAGCACGTGACAGCTTTAGTAACTGAACTTTATGATCAGGGATTCATTCATGCATTCACTACCACGATTGAGGTACAACTTTTTGCAGATCACTTTCTGAATCGCCCTTGGTAACCAAGTTGACCCATATTGCTTTATTTTACAGTGTCGTTGAGTACAAAGGATATCTCCTCTGAGAAATTTTAAACCGCTAAACTGAACACATTTTTATGATCTGAGTGCATGAATATTTTGCATGAAAAAGTACTATTACATACCCTTTCTCAAAGTGATTAGTTTCGATGGCATCACAAGATATACATAACGCTTAGTAAGGATAAATATAGTTCCAAGTTTTGATATATGTCATTTGGCCGTTACTTTACATCGGCTATCGAGACTCTGATTTGCATATTCCCAGATGTTTCAAATATAACTTGCCCTATATTAACTTCAAAATCTTTTTCACTAACGTGTGAATGCAAAGAATAAAATAAACTTTATGCAAAGTTGAAAAACTTCAAACAATTCTGAGACAATTAACCACTGGTAACAAAGTAAAGATTGGTTTGGTTTGATCTGAATTTCCCGCAAAGTTACTCGAGGGCTATCTGCTCTAGCCGTCCCTAATTTAGCGGTGTAAGACTAGATGGAAGGCAGCTATTCATCACCACTAACCGCCAGTTCTTGGACTATTCTTTTATCAACGAATAGTGGGATTGATCGTCACATTAAATCATTCCCACGGCTAAAAGGGCGAATATGTTTGGTGTGACGAAGATTTGAACTCGCGACCCTAAGATTACGAGTCGAGTGCCTTAACCACCTGACCATGCCACGCCCACAAACCAATGTAATATATCAATAGCTTTAGTTACATTTGTTAATTATTTTTAGGTTTATGCTGTGCACGTAAGAAAAAAATTCTTGTTTTTATTAGAAGAATGGATAATAGTCTTACTAAAAATATCTTAATCCTATTGATGTAACAGACTGGTGTCCAGAAGTTAAGCTACAAACCTGAAATACAAATAAAGGCAAAATGGTGTACGATTTATCACCAGATGTGGACTCCATGGCCGCATGATGTCAAAACAATATTTAGGTATTTGTGGAGCCCAAGACAAAAGTTGTTTAAGAATTCCCCCTTCTGTCTGTGAGAAATAAAAGCAATCTGCAGAAGCAAACGCAAAATGGGTAAAATTATAGAACAAATGGATGTAGTGTTTCACAAGTTCCCCCTAACGGAGTCGGGAGTAAGCGCCCGCAAGATAGGACCTTTATGTAAATTTTCATTATTAAATATTCAATTCTGAATAGTCTTAAATTGCATTCTATTCCACTGGTATTGTCTGTGAAACTTTGTGGAAGAGAACATAGTATATTATAAATACCGTTCTTTTTGTTGTTATTGTTTCACATTTTGCTTTATTTCTCCTTATCAAAGCTGTAGGTTTATAAAAATTGTTCGTCCATGTTTCACAAGAGTTGGGTCCTTTCAAAGCATTATATTCTAGGCAGCTGCCCAGTTCTTCTCATGGGACATACGGCAATGCGTGATAAAGATCAAAAATATATTTAATTTCATGCTTAATCAATGCCCAGAAAGAAAATCCTAAAACAACGAAAACGTCGAACTGTAAACCGCAATTGAGGAATACTCCATGGAGGTGTGGTTTCTTTTGACAACTTTACAAAACTTATAAGGTCACTTGGTGACCTACGAGAGCATAAGGGATGTTTTCATATCTTGACGAGCTTGAACAGGAAGGCAGCACGTCTTCATGGAACATATGTTATCAGTCACTAATAAGTAATTATATGCAGAACCACCTGCATATGGTTTAATGTAAATATACAGAATTTCATCATTTTATATCTCGGAATGACAGTGTATGCTGTGACTTCTAACTTCTACTGCTGCGAGAATTTACTTTCATGATGTTCACAGGCTGTGTGTATGTTCCTTCGAGATGAGTATATGTCACGCGTCATATCGTAACCTGAATCTTAACTTCCTGTAAAAATAATACGGCTCAACTGATATGGTGTCCAGGAGACATGTTCACAGCACCACTTCAAACACGCCCTTGTTTGTGGGTTGGTGCGCATGTTCTTTGCTTGAAGCTCCTCGTACCTTTACAGAAATACAGTTGGTATAGAGGCACCAAAGTAAAACGTAATGGTTTTCTGATGGTGTTATGGCCCGTGGTCGACCTTGTACTGGTTGGTGTTCGAGCATCATCTCCATGCAGTCGGCATTGTATCCATAGAGGAAAATAACCCTTCGGTGGATTTATGATTACCCAGTTTAAAGCCTACCTACAGTTCTACGCCTCAGGATACCTTCCAGACAGTGACGTCTACGTGTTGTTTTGTGCAAATGGCCTTTACAAGGTTAGTCTACCAAAGCCAAAGGTAACATGAACGTGAGTCAATATCCACGTGTGTTTCTACACGTAGACATTAACTTAGAGCACGTTTCACACATTTCTTGTTAGAAGTTGTATCGTGTACAAACGTATTTGTGGCCCAAAGTTGATGATCAGTTTTGTCCCATTACGGACCAACGTATTTTCATGTTACTACCCAGATTCTTGAAGCCAGAGTAGCAACACTATCAGGTTAGTTTTCTATACAAGTGTTGATAAAGTAGTTATTTATCTAAGTATGTTCATCGTTCGCTCTCTCTCTCTAGGTGTTTGGTTATGTATATTTGTTATACCCGGGAGGAACTAAGTATGTGATTACTTACTTGTTTTGTTTTTGAATTTCGTGCAAAGCTACACGAGGGCTATCTGCGCTAGCCGCCCCTAATTTATTGGTGTAAGGATAGAGAGAAGAAAACTAGACATTACCACCCAGCGCTAACTCTTGGACTACTCTTTTACCAACGAATAATGGGATTGACAATAACATTATAACGCCCATACAGCTGAAAGGGGGAGCATGTTTGGTGAGATGGGGATTCGAATCCGCGACCCTCAGATTACGAGTCGAGCGCCTTAGCAACCTGGTCATGCTGATTGATTACTTGTCATTGAAATCATTCCTACATAACAAGGAAAGATGACAGTATTTATGCTACAAAAAATAATATATAATAATAATAAAAAATAATGTTTGCATTTCTAAGAAATAAAATGTAGTGCTTATAATCCATGGCGAATACATCACATTTCAACTAAAACTGGCGATTACCCTAACATTCTATGATCTGAAACACGTGCGATATAAACAAGAGTTTGTCCATTTATTTACCCCAAAAATGCCTTACGAACAAAGGGGGCTAAGGAACCATTTCATAATTCATCACAAATGAAAGTGTCAGCCAATCGTGTTCGGTAGCGCATCGTATTCTCAGTTAGACACGCTAACTACCAGGTTACGCTTGGGACCCAGGTTATATACAGAACCTGAAACCAGGGAATTTTTTAAAATTAAATTTACTGTCATCTAAAATGCATTTAAAATGTCACTCCTCGAGAAAACAGTAAAAAAAACATTTCTTCATTTACCTACCTGTTTATCATTAACTGTTCAAACACAGCATAAACTGATATTGGGAGATGACGTACAAACACTTTTGCTGACTTAAAGCACACAGGAGCTCAAAAACTTAGAAAACGAATGTCAGTAAACATTTTTTTGTGAATGCAATAATCCGACTTAGGCTTGTACAATGCCCAGCATCAGTTAGATAATATTACACAATTCCTGCGAATTAATAAATGTATATTTAGTAGTTTTAATACAAACCTTTAACTAATCTTCAATTCAAATATTTAAACAAAATGACTTTATAATTTAAATACAAGAATAAGAAATACGCGTTTGTAGGGATATTGTAATATCACTCGTACGTTGATACACCTTTTCAAGTCAAAACCAATTAACTGTAATTACTCAAATGTATTAAATAATTTTAAAAACTCGTTCACTTTATAGAAATGAATATTTGAAAATATGCAAAAACTGTAATGTTTCTAGACGACCTGAGGCAGTGTTAAGTTTTATGTACGTTCAACACTAACACGTCAAATACTAACATACATTATTATTAGCGTAAATTAATTACAATGTTTCCGATTTTAATGAATTAATCTTCAACGTTTCAATATTAGTTAGTAACTTTCCAGTATAATTAAAACAAACTATTACAGTCACCTGAATAATTCAAAGTTGTCTTGCAGACGAAAGTCTAAATCTGAACTAATACCTGAAATGTGTTTAATTCAACGGAAAAGGAAGATTGAGATAAAACATTCGAACTAAAGCATACTTTACTGACTCATGTTAATGAATTTAGCTTAAAAGCAGGTAAACTGATTAGAAGTCGGTAAAAATAAAGCACGCAAAATATTTAAAAATAATTGCCTTATTACACTCGAAATATTTTCCCCTCACATATATCACCAGGTGACACTAGTAGTCTAAACAAGAACAAACAGACCTGCAAATGGGAGACATTTTGTTTACTCGGCAGTTTATAACTGCGCTGGATTGTTTCATTCACGTGTACTATCTATACTGGAAATTACACGGCTGCTTGCTAACCCTATATTCTTAATGTTATATAAGCATTAAAGACGTTAAATGGAGTTGCTAGGAAAAAACTTGTACTTGTCCTAATTTTGGTCTTAATTTTCTGTGTACCTCAAAAAAGGCTTAAAAGTAATATTGGCAAAAATTATTCTAGAAATACGAGATCACACACTAGAAAAATAGTATGTAAATTTTGAATGCTTCACGTAAAAATTCATTAGAAATGACTCAGATACGAACTTGAATTAATAATTACTAAAACCTACTCATTTTGTTAATTAAGGAACAAGAATATTGACAGTTGTGACATACTACACTTTAATACAGTGTTTCAATACGTTATAATAAATCGATTTTGGAGCCTCATCAGCGTTTCAGTCCATATCGCCATGTTCACTCATGCTCAATTTGACGATTATGCATCTTAACAATAGCTCTGCTACGTTGTTTCAACTGCCCTCCGTAGAAAGCATACCACTTCTCCCTGGTTGCTTTCTATCATCCAGTGTATGATACCAATGTTTTACTCTATAGATGACTTAAGTGATATGTATTTGTACAGAATATTATAAATACCCATTTAATTCTCTAGCTGCTAAAACCTGCTTCGTTGAATGAATATGGTGTGGAAGCAGCTTGTGTTAGACATGATTTTGTGTCGCTTTTGCAGATAGAGACCCTTCTTGATTCTGTTACGTACTGCTTGTTACTTTGGGCACGTGAGTGACTTTAGCCATTGACCTTTGTATTTCATATATTCTTTTTACCTGTTACAAATCGTTGCACTTTACTTTCCACGACTCACTAGTCGGATTTGTTGCACGTGTATTTCCCGACGATCCTGGTACCCTAAGTTGATTCATAATTCTTTGTTTTCGATGAACTTAAGTGAGAGAGATATATCTGTTTTGAAAATTATAAACACTCAGTCTGAGTATATTAGTACTTTGCGTCGAATGTGGTTATTACATAATTTTCTCCAAAACGATTAATTTTTGATAGTCATATGCTATTTACAGAAAAGTCAAAAAATATCAATATGTTGTTATGGTACACCCTGTCCATTGTAACTTTACATCAGCTGAAGTTGTCCGTGTCTTATTTGTATATTACAAACCGTTTTACTACAACATACTGAAAGTTTTTGTTCTAGTTCAGCTGTGGTTATTTCATGACGTTTAATAGCATTGCATGAATTACAAATGAACATTACCAATACTTTATTGCTTGTCAAATGGAATTTCAAATCTACTACATTTGTATACGAAGAAAAATTAACTTACATAATATAATTATTACCATATTAGAAAATACCATTTCCGGCAGATATTGAATGTTCAGTATAGATGCTGACATGTTTGGGACCTTTTTTCATGCTACCTAATTTCAACGAAATAAACACGGGATGTTCCCTTTGCGTAGTAATATACCCTGCATGGGCAGCGGTAAGTCTACAGATTTCAACGTTAAAACCAGGGATTCGAATCCCCTCGACAAGCTCAGGTGACAGCCCGACGTAGCTCTAATTTAAAAAACTACAAACACACTGACGTATTCATTACACATCCACTACTAGAGTTAACTCGGAAAACTTTCTGAACAAACATTATTCACTAGAAAGCCATTATTAAGCCTAACTCAAACATTTCTGGGATAGCTGATATTAAATACAGATTTACTACTAAGTCTAAGTTTAAAACGTTCAAAATATCTAATATTCACTACATATCTACTATTAGGGTTAATCTGGAAAACCTGAGCAGTTAGTATCCACCGGTAAACCACGCATAGCCCTAATTCAAAACTTTTTAGGATAGCTGGTCTTCAGTGGATATTTTCTCCTAAGACTAACTCAGTAAAAATTCAAAATATCTCATATTCACTAGATACCTACCACTAGGGTTAACTTCATAAAGTTTTTCTTTGGTAGTTTTAACAGTGGATTTCCTGTGGATACCTGCTACCAATAAAGTTAATCTAAATGGTATATGACGTTAAAAAATTGCAGTTAGGCTTATTGTCACCAACTATTTTGGACGTTATACGAATATTATCCTTATCACGTAAGCGCTCTGGCGTTTAAATATAGCCACGCTAACATGTATATTATATAGAAAAATAAGTTACATTAAAAAATTACTGAAGTTTTTATAGAAGTTCAAAAATAGATACACTGAAAAAACTAGAAAAAATGCTGAAACAAAGTATGTGTGTGTGCAATATATTTATAAATTATAATGTTTATTAAAATCATAAATATCATAATTGATTTATACTGTGAAGAGATACAAGATTTATATTTACACTCGGAAATAAATGAACAAAGCCTAATGCTACCTAGGACATGAAGAAGCTTTGCAATTCCTTCACATTTTCAGACTTACATTTGTCCAAAATAGACTACTAATAAACTATATCTGAATTACTATGATTAACAATCATGTACGTTTAGTTTATTTTCTGTGACCGAGAATTCTGATGGCAAGATTATACGTTGTCTGAAAAGTAAAGTAAGCTTTACAGTTAAAGACTGTTTGCTGATGATTAGCCAAAAAACTGTTTGATTTGTTTCGAACCCCGCGCAAATCTCTTTCAAGACTATCTACGCTAGCTGTTCCAAATTTAACAGTGGCAGACTAGAAGAGAGACAGCTTGGTAATATCAACAACCCCCAACTCTTGGGCTACTCTTTTACCAACGAATAGTGAGATTGACTGTCATATTTTAATACCCCACTGCTGAAAGGGCGAGTATATTCGTGAACAATAATTGGAATTCGAGACCAGAAGATTGCAAGCCGTACTCACGCCCGCCAGGCCATTAACCGAAAGATAAATAAATATTTATTTTTCTGTATAAAACATTTCTCTTCTGCTACACTGAGAAACATCTGACGAAAGTCAAGACCGAGTACGGTTTTTAAATTATTTTTACATTGTTTGCAGAGAAATCGAGACATCAATGGAATTATCGGAAGTTGAATTCTTTCTCAGGGTATTTTGATCTATCGACAGATTTGAAGAGCCAGAAACACGTGCAAATTGTACGAGAACGTTTACGTTTGGTGAAAATATTAGATGTAAAAACGAAGACTGGGTTATTTTAAACAAACACAGAAAAGCCTGTAATTTTCTTTTGTTATTATATGAACATTGTGTTAAGCATATAGTAAAGATCACGTATAGGCCTTTTTATATACATAATTACAAAGACGTTGTCACTCTTATATAGTCGTTCAAAATATTAATTATACTGTTTTTAATAAAAGTGTGTTGTGAAACACAACGATATCTCAGTTTTAATTATCCTGTTCCACAAGTAAGAACTACTAGGTCAAGCTCTTTCATTCTATTCTGCACGAACGTCAACACTGATCGTGCATGGCGCTATAAATAAATGCACACTATATATCTTTCCACTCTAACAGTTTTAAGTGTATTACAAGTTGCGTTTTTTAAACATCTGACAAAACACATTTATTTGACTTCAAGGTTCTTTATGATCTCCTAAACAAACAACTGGTTTATATTAAACATTTAGTGTGTATATTTATATTGACAAAATTTTCTCAGCTACTGTATATAACGCAATCATACTTGAGCTACAGTGCATATATACAATACCGTAATAAAGCTACAGTTCATGAATAAGACATTGTATGCTACCGTATAGAAAATATTTAGAAATGTTCTCCGTTCTTGTGTACATAATAAATTATGTCACATTTTCTGCAAAATCACACGCGACACATTCAAAAAATTCTTCAAACCGTATACAATGTGGCTCCTTTATAAATTACTGAACCAATCATATTGTGATGACTTCTTTAATTTAGCTCACACTATTGTGATATCATTCATAATCCATTTTGTGATAGCTTTTCTAAACCATAGTAAAGAATTATTCTTCTGTCTTCTCTAATCCATAGTACAACATGTTTTGGTATCTTTTCTAAATCAGAATACAAAACATTGTGACATAATATCTAAGTTACTGCATAAAACTTTTCCCTGAAGCTACACACCTACTATGGCCTGTTTTAAAGTATGTATATAGAACACGATGTCATATCTTCTTTAAGCAAAACATCGAGGAGTATCTAAACTACTATACAATACCAACGCAGAATGTTACCCAAGTTACTGCGCATATAGCACTGTATTCAAAGATGATTTACACAAACCAGCTTTCACTATATCATTACACGATATTTATCCAAATATACTGAGTGCAACACACAATATTATGCACTTTTACAAAATTGTAATGTATCGAGAACAATCACGTACGATTTGAAGAATATGATACTAGAGATAAATATGCTAATTCACATGTGTTTTCTGTCTCTCTAGGCTTTTGGGCATGCCTAGCACGTACCAGAGTACAATGGAACTGAAACCGACATCTTATGCCAACCAATGTAAGCAGCTCTATTACCTCGTGGAACGCCAAAGAGAGCTGTGTAGTCTTAGCTACAACATCCTGCATACTGTAAGCCGAGGAGCCAAGATTGGAATAGAAGAGTGCCAACACCAGTTTCAGATGAGTCGATGGAACTGTACAACGTTTAACAACATCTCTTCCGTGTTTGGTGGAATTTTAGCCATTAGTAAGTAAATAAAAACTTATAAAATTCTAATGCTATTGCATCAACGAAAAATTCAGTAAAGTAAAAAAAAATTAATTGTATTATGTATACCAAAGCCTTTTATTATAAACTGAAAATGAATTTAAAGGATCATAACAGAAACATTAGCGCGCTTTTCGTTAATACTTTGAATAATTTCCCCGTTGAAATGTTCTTTGAGCTGACGGTGCATTGCTCACTAATCTACACTAGGCAGACAATCGAGAAACGGAAAAAATCACAGTCCAGCCTTCTAGTTTGTTGGTTGTTTGGAGTTTACAGTGTAAAGCAACTGGGCTATCTTCGTCAAACAATCGATATGAATCATAAAAGCAAAATTCTATAAAATATAAAAATAAATCGAGATAAAACTACACAATGCTCAAAATTCAGATAAAAGACTCAAATAGAATTATAAATACCAAAATGTTTCAAATACAATCAAGTTCTACAGTGTCATCATTGCCAATAGCACAATCCAACATCAGGAGTAAGCTCATAGAAAAAAAATGACTAAAATGGTGCCTTCACTCACTTGTAAAGATCGCATGACACTAAAATATGGGCAATTGTGACTTAAGTGTCACAAGGAACACACATTGGTAGATAAGTTTCAGATAAAAACTGTGACTAATGTATAGCCTATTCAAGACAACTTCCTCGTTCCGATCCTTACAGAAATTGGACAGAAGGTTTTATCTGGAAACGGTAGTTATGACGTTGCTCACCCCAAGTCAATTGTTAACTGGTGCGAATCCGTGTCTTGAATATAGGGTTGTAGTCCATGTGTGGGACAGGCATGGATGGCTGTGAGAGAACCAGAGCAGACTGACTTAGCTGCCATGTCAGCTTGATCGTTCTTGGAAGTATTGATGCAGTAAATTATCCAAGAAAAACTAAACATTAATGGAAAATAGGGAAAAATGGTTCAGTTGCAATATCAATGAGAACAGGATAAGAACTAACGTGAAGCTACTACATAGCCACTAGAGGCCTAAAAGAGTCGATGGAAATGGTAAAATAAGTATACTGTATAGCTTCTACTTAATATAGGTCAATAGAAATGGCATAAAACTCGAAGACTGAACAGAAACAGATAGTTAAAGTAAGTGTATGGTAATTAGAAGGAACACTGGAATTCTTTCTAGGTTTAGAAGAAGGTAGAACACTATCCTTGTGCCAAGCGTTGGAAAACATTATTTTGCCAAATCTTGTTAAAGACAATCAGAATAAGAGCAAGAAATGAATGAGAAATATGGCGCAGCATCTACTACCGAGCATCATCAGGTTCGACAAATGTACTGCTAGATCTATGAAGAGCAAGCTTGACTTCTGCCAGCATAAGGGGCGTTTATAGTCATAGAGACGATTAGCTTAAAAGGAAGGAAGTGATCGTTCTGCTCGACACATGATGACCAAGAAGACGGGGAAGAAACAGGAGTGTTGGAAACGTGAGAAAAGCTCTCGCCATGAGTTTCCTGGTCATTGAAGAGCAAAATGGAAAGAGAATAGGAAGAATATCTCCCATTGACCTTTCGAATCTTATGCCATATGACTTTGGATCAGGTGGCAGAAGAGATGCTAGTTGTGAATTTAATCCAATATTCTTTTTTGCTTTGATGTTTCACCTGCTGAACATGGGCATTAGCTTATTCTGTGGGGCACACAAAAGCCACCCGTCTATAGACATTCATAGTCAAAATAGGTGTTGTAGTGCCCCTGACATCACTCAACCACCAGGATCTTCTCTTTCCCTTCACAGGTCACCACCCACTGAAATATACATGGGTGGATTTTAGATCCCAGAAGAAGTAAACTGAAAATAAAGAACCTTCCATAAGAGGTACCCTCATTAAGTCCAATTACAGTCCAGCAATCCAAACCAGGCAGACCGTCTAGAAATAAAATAGTCAAGTTCAACAATTCATGCTAAGCAGATAATCTTAAAACGGTACATTAGCACTCCAACACTTCAGACTAGACAGACGATCAAGAAACGGAACAATAGCAATCCAACAATCAAGACTAGGCAAACAATCTAGAAATGAGACAATTACAACCCAACAATCCTGTTCTGGAACAAACAACCACTGTCAACAAATTTAAGGCTACCCCAACTAACATCTACCGAAAACTACGAAGAAATTACATCTTTTCCAACTTCAGTCCACGAGTAGAAGAGTCATCCCACTGTCACTTTACGGATAAAATGTTCGTCGTCTAACAATTGATGCATCCAGATGATATATAGTTTACAACGCACTGATAAAACTCTGTAATCTTCTGATGAATAAAAAGAAAGCACAACATCAGACACATGGAACCAACTGATAAAATAATACCCGACCTCTCGTTACTGAACTGTTCTTTTAAGGATATTTGATTCGTTCTAGCACTCTGACTAATGTGAAGGTCAACATTAAAACTGAATTTGTGTAACTAAATTCTAAATATGCTTTATGTCAATGTTCAAAGCGAGTAATGATCAAAATAGAGATCTTTAATTTCTGGTTACATAACATACTGTTCAAGCAAGTCCCACCCCCTCATGTATGTAATGCTTGAGACTGACAATTAGAAAAAAGTATTCAAGTTTAGAATTTTTAGACATCAAGTCTACGATACATACATTCATTTTCTACTAATTTTGATGGTACTTATGTAGGAAAAAGACGTAATAAGGTCATAAGGCATATTATTTGATAATAAAAATCAAACAAAATTCTGAAATAAAAGCTGTGTCCGTATGTATTAGTTCCAGACACTGTTATCTATGTTTGCAGAAAGGGGAAAATGTAAACATTAACGATAAAAACAGCAATTTAAGCTAAAACCTTTTGTGTCGTAAGTTAAATAACTTTTATAAACACATTAAGAAATACCAACAGGTAGTCGGGTTTATGGGTATTTTAAGACTGGTCATAAAATGGAAGTCTTAGATACATTGCACAAAACAATAGATTAGTGGAATTTATGATATTATAATAACGAAGTAATATCACTTTCGCTATTTAGTTTTATGCAAATAAAGTTTCAGGTGACCAATCATGTAACCTGAATGGTTTAGTTTGTTTTGAATTTCACGCAAAACTAGCCGAGGGCTACCTGCGCTAGTCGTCCCTAAGTTAGCAGAGAAAGACTAGTGGGAAGGCAGCTAGTTAACACAGTCAAACCTCGACACGTGAGCTACTCTTTTACCAACGAGTAACTTTATAATGCTCCAATGACTGAAAGGGCGATCATGCCTTGATGGGATGAAGGTTCAAACTGCTAATAAAAGAGATGGTTTCCTACGCTAAAGTTAGTAGGTATTGTTCTATAAGACTGCTAATACATGAAATTTAGTAAGTAATAATCTGTAAAATTGCTTATATGGTAACGGCATCCTGTACTAAAGTCAATGAGTAATGAATTGTTCTGTGAAACTGATTATAGAGTGATGAGTCCACTAAGTTAAAATAAGAAAACACTGCTCTTTGAAACTGCTAATACAACAATAGATCCCTAACCTAAAGTGAAAAAGTATTGTGCAAAAACTGGAAAACAGGGCAAAAGAACCTCGTGATAAAATTCAAAGTCAGATTTTTGTAATAATTATAAACGCAGCAGTAGAATTCAATAATCAAGCCACTTCTAAAGTACTTGATGAATGATGTGAAACTTCACTTGAACACAGTTTTTAAAGAACGGTTAAATTTCAAATCAAAAACACGAATTGCAGTAAGATAAACGTTCTACGTTATGTATGCAAAGTAAGTAACATTTTTATTTCACAAATTAAAATATAAATTTAATAGTCAGTTCAGAAGTTTTAGAAAGACAACATATAATTTCATTTTATACCACTAAATTGCTGAATTTTTGTCTTCCAAGATCGTGCATTCTTTTAGAGTAATAATAAAAAAAATTAATAGGGTCATCAAGCAAAGAAATTGTCCAATAGGTTACTGTATGAAACATTATAAACTTTAATATCTGTAAGATTATCCTTCAGCACTGAAACGGCATTAACTTTATTCTATTTAACGATGCCGTACTTGCATTAAAATCTGAAGATTAAATATTTTGCTACTTCTAATCCCGAGAGTCTTGTTTGATACCAATTTACAATTCTGATCAATGACACTTATTCCTGTAGAAGGTTAAGCAGGTTTTGCAGACAGAATTTACTAGTAGAAAATTTCTGTAGTTTTACGCATAGTGTAAAAAATCATAGGAAGCAGTCAGATCCCCTTTTATTCCTATTTAATTGGTTTTATAAAAAAAATTATAATCTATAACCAAACGTTGAATTTTTCTGTATTAGCACTTCATAACATATTACAACAGTTATGTGCAGATTACAAGACCATGTGTTCTATTCATTTCAAAGGTGAAATCCTTTTTCTTTCTTTATAACTTCCAGTAAGCAAACTGTAGAATCTCATGTATCTGCTCGTAGTTGTTGACAATTGTTATGAAAGAGTAAAAGGGCAGACATGGGACGTAAATGTAGGAAGGAGCTTTACTGTCTCTTATGCACATCAATACATAAGTTTGAAGTTAATCACAAAAATATACAATGGGCTTGTACAGCTCTGCCTACCACGGGTATTGAAACAAGATTTTAGCGTTGTAAGTCCACAGATACATTGCTGTGCCATGCAGATGTATATGAAACCTAAAGTTTCATTGAAAAATTAGTGAATACGACTTATATACGAGTTTAAACTAGTTTACGTTTATTTACATTCCTCCGAGTTTGGGCAGTGTATTTTATTTAACATAGAAAAAAAAAGTAATATAATTGTACAGCGACAGTATACTTTATTTCTGAGTAATTATTAGTTTTAAAAATTAAAACTACTTGAAATCACAAAATAAAGCAACAAAAATACAGGGAAATTTGAATCGAAATTTTAAATACTAGAGAAAAAAATAAATTCTAAAAAATCCCACGAGATCATTAGAGGAATTCTTTTCTGCAGAAATTCAGGCTTTACAAAGTTTGAGCACACACAGTTACATTTACTAAAAAGCCTAGTGAAAAAACAAACAAACAAAACGCGTAACAAATAATGGAATGTCAAATTAACCAATAGGAATAACAACATTAGCGATGTAACATTAAGCCTAACGCCCATTCAGCATGATAAGTGTTACTTCTTTTTTTCTAGAACAAAGTATTGCAATACCCTCAATGATTTTCAGCGCCCCCTAAAAATGTTAAATACTGATCTGTTTAGATCAAATTCACGCAAATTTTGAAAAGATGATATTACAAACTACATTCATTCTCATTTAGAAGTTACGCAAAAAGCTGAAAAAATCATTACTAAATCATACGTTGGAACAAATTTGTTTGTAAAATGAATAGAACTTGGCCGTAAACAAACTTAATGCACCAGTGCATTCATTACTTCGCTACTGTTAAAACACTAAATGATGTCATAACGAAAACCATTTAATAATGGCCTACTTCTAAAGAATGTGAAAAATTAAAAAAAGTCTTCAAGAAGCAACTGTAAAGGAATAAGAAACGTAATGACAATTGGAATTGTAATAAAAAATGAAAGAAATCATACAAAACAATTATAAATGAGAGTATGCAGACATGATCGTTTTGACACACTGGGCAAACACAGAAGAAAAATTATATTACTGGCAGCTCTATCACAATCAAGCATACAGTGTAGAGTGATTACTGCGCCCCCAAGTGTGAACTCTGAAATATTTAAGACCGCAGCCGTCATCAAGATAGTTCATCACTGTTAGGGTTAACCTTCGTAACACGCTGAAGTTTTTCCTTGTGATATACAAGTAGAGGACTGCTGGAAAACTAATCAACTTTCAGCTTCGTGCCTCAACTTCAGAAGGTACACTATCAGCATAGTCTATCTCATTCACTCTTTCATTGTCACTGTCATTGGGTTAGAGTGTAGTTGTGGTGATTGGTTGTAAAAAATTCATCGTTCAATGATTAAGGTTATATAGAAAACACTTGATACCTAGAGTGAAATAAATATCATACTTACCTTAAAACATCAACATTCTATAGATGTTATCATTGTGCTATATTTAATTAAAATAAAATTTCTAGCAGGGGCGAATTAACCCATGAAGTGCGGGGATTTGACCAAATATGAAACCCCAATATAAATACTTATATCTTTTGGATCAATTTTTAGAAATACAATCAATCTTCTAAGCGAACTTCCACGAATAACTTAGAATATAAATGAATGATTTAAAGCCTTTTCAGTTCGAATAATGTTAATCATTATTTTTAAAAATGCAGGCATTTTCTCTCATGTGCAGATACACCTAATCTTTGCGTTTGTGTTCGTATTTTTCACCAAGCAAGACGAGAGGTTACAAGTAAAATTACCAATTAATGTTTTATATTCCATTCAACGATCGAATGCTCATATAAGCAACATAATACCTAAGGTAACTAAGTTAATATACAGTATCTCGCGTGTTTGTCCATAAATGAGCTAAATGAACACATCAGAGACATCATTTATAATTTTGACGTGTTGACCAGAGGCAAAAAATAAAATAAAAATAATACTAATTGAATTACTATCTACATAAACAGAATGGAGGAATTGGCAGTCACTTCTATAATGCACTAACAGCTAAGAGTGCGAAGAATGTTCGGCGACATCATGCCTTGGGACTTTTGATTTGCAACTAAGTACGTTAATGGGCTAGTCACGCCCAGTCCCTGTAATATATATTAACCAACAGTGAACATTCAGTTTTAATGTGTTTTAATAATCTTAAAAGCTGTAAATATCTTACGTTTTTGCATTCAACGTAAAATAAGTATCGTGTTATCCACAGATTCGGACTTTTTCTCCTTCCTGAATAGTTGTCTCTTTTTACATCTTTTATACAACAATCTCCGTTTGTTAAACAGAAATGGTGTATTGGCTGTTTTAAGTCAAGAAATAGTTAGTCTTATTTACTGGAAACATACTCAATATTTGAAATAAGACGTTAAGAAAGGAAAATGCTTTATTTATTCGTATTTTAGAAATTTCAGATAACATCGTGTTTACTGTTGTGTTTTATGTTTGACAGAAAGTCGAGAAAAGGCATACGTCTACGCAATCTCTTCTGCAGGTGTAGCGTACAGTATTACTCGTGGCTGCAGCACAGGAGAGCTAACGGTGTGTGGCTGTGACAATCGAATACGAATGCGGAATACAAAAGGACGCTGGGAATGGGGGGGCTGCTCGGAAGATATTGGGTTTGGGTCGAAGTTCAGTAGAGATTTTGTTGATTCTGGAGAAGACACGTCTACAGGAGAAGGCTTAATGAATCTCCATAACAACAGAGCGGGAAGAATGGTAGGTTCGAGAATATAACACTCTAGTTCAATCTGTCAAGTAATCAATGAAAAGAAAACGTTTGTGAATTAATTACTCAGCAAAGCAGCTCATACATTGTTTAATATACACAACTCTTCAAATTTAGTTTACCAGAAAATTACTAATTCTGCCTTCTAAACTTATACTTTTTACGGTTGTTCTTACAACAAAACTAAACTGCTAAACATTTGTTTTATATTATTCTTAACGGAATAATAATGTTAAGTAAAAAGCTTAGTTGAAAGTATTTCTAGTTACTGTTAGTTGTTAGAATAAAAGCAGAAATATAATTAGAGTGAATGTAAGACAACAGCGTCCAGAGAAGAGTAATCAGAACAAGAAGTATGCAACTGATAAAAGTTTCTGTAATTTCTTTGTCTACTGTAACATCCAGGACAACATGAAACTCACTTTGGTTAATCTCCTTCACCCGTGTATAAACTTGTATCTCATAACGTTATCTCTGGACCGATTGTAGACCGGTGGCTGTGCCACAAGGGATAGTTGCCCCTAAGAGTAGGTTCTATCCCCCCACACTAAAAATATGAAATATAATGAAGAAGTAAGTATTCAGAAACCATTGGTGAAAATGTGAAAAGATGTGATTTTTAACAAGACTTAGGTTTGAGATACTAATCCACCTTGATGAAACTTTTGAGACAAAAAGTCCCCAGAAACCGAAATAACATTATGCCCCCCTCTCCCATTGAGAGAAATCTGGCGCCACCATTGTTTGAGACTTTTACAATTTTTGGACTCAAGAGGTCAAATTATTTTCACTGATGTATTTTGATCACGCTCAATGTCTCAAAGATTAATTTGTTTTAATCCTGCCTAAAAGATTTTCAGTTTGAAAGAAGGCTTGTAGAGATCCTGATGAGAAATAAAAATCGAATAGGGTGAATGCGTGTCAGAAAGGGAAAAAACACACAAACTAACTTACTCTAATTCTACCTAAAACAAATACGCGGACAGCAGCTGTAAAGGATTCCCTTACGTAATCCTCATCCAATGATTACTGTGGAGCGTCAGTACATTTCTTTAATGAAACAAGTTTTAGTTTTCAGGTAGTTATTTCATATAAAATATAAAATTTCGGTTGGAAATTATCATAACCGTTCAAAAACTTGGAGTTTTAATCGCGAGGAATAGAAAAAAAATTGTTCAAGTTCTTTGAAGCATTTCGCAAATCTTGTTTAAAGTTGTTAAACCTAAATCTGTTAATAATAATTTCGCAATGTCTTCCGCGACCTTGTAATTCCTATTTTCAGACCTTACCTGCATATTATTAAAGAAATTCGGTTTTTTCAGCCATCTTCACGGCGGCAATTATTAACCAGACTTACAGGTTAGGGGTTGTTAGGAATATTTGATTTTAAATACACAAAAGATAACTTCTTTCTCTTGATACATCACACTTCAAACCAACATTTTGAAATCTCTAGTCCACCCATCATTTAACAACAAAATTACTTTCAGAGGAAAAAATGCCACTTACAGAAAGGTCCTGCCCACTCGCTAGTACAGCTGTATGTTTCCGGATTTGCAGCAGTTCGATTCCTCTCGGTGGGCTCAGCAGATAGCCCGATGTGGCATTGCCATAAGAAAACTTTCTCAGAGAAGGGTCCAAGAGTTTCACCTCTTCGATGCTTTGCGTGAACAAGAAGGTTATATCGCTCACCATTTGGTTTTTGATAACATTGCCCCATATGAAAAAGCGTGTTTCTTTTTTTTTTATTGTCATCAAAACCTGCCAGTTACCCAAATGCTCGACGTAGAATGGCACCTAATCCATTGTCACGTGTCATAAATAAATAAATAATAATTTCATCATGAGATTTATGTAAAATATAACAATATTTAATGTTAACATGCATCTTATTTTTGAACAAATAAAATGAAAATAACTTTTCGACTCTTGTGGTGGACGTAAAATGCTTTCGGTTTATGTTTTCTTGTAGAATCATTTACAATAATTGCTGTATAAAATCACGTGTATCAAACATTCGCTACTTCTAAAACTCCAAAATTCAGTATGTATTAAAAATTAAACATAGTTCTGAATACTTGGTTGGCGAAATTTTATTTTTGATATAATTTATACGTTTGAGTACTTTACTTGGATCATTCTTGGATTCACTTCCATTTACCTTTATGAATCCGAATACGAAAGAGGGAAACATACATTTAGAGCGATGCAAAATATTTCACAACGAGTTTAAATACAGGGTGATGCTTGGCTTAAAACTTATTGGTATAGCTGGGAGTGTCGGCCATCACTTTCCACAATTTTGAGCCGTAGTAGACAAACTCTTCTTCTGATACAAGGATACTCGTTTAAATCCGATATTCGTTTGGCGTCGGATTCAGGAATGAATATCCACCTACATCCCTTCTCAGTTGAGATCCAATTCGCAGCGTTAAAGTTATAAAATTTATATAGCTACTAAATTTGAACCGTCGACCGATAGTTTATCAACCCAAAACGTCATATTTTTGGGCTCACCCGAATTGTTCTACAAAAGCTCATGAATTAGTTTAGTCAATTTCTCTTAACAACTAGTGACACCACACAGACAAACAGACAGGCAACTATGGCTTATATCTATATGGAACTAAATATAGTTGCTCAAATTGATTCGTAACGTCCCCCGTGGCACAGCGGTATGTCTTCGGACTTAAGACACTATAATCTGAGTTTTGATATCTGTTTTGGGCAGAGCACAGTTATCCCATTATGTTACTTTGTGCTTAACTTCAAACAAACGATTCGTATCAGTAATAAAACGAGAAACATTTTTGAAACTCTTTTAGGAAGTGAAAGGAGAACGTTCATGAGTTAAAACGTTTTGTTAGCTTCTAAAATGTATTAATAAATCTCTTTCTACCCATATCATGTAATGTTCAAATAGATCGGTAATATTACGGAGTTACAACTTTAAAATCGTAAGTTTACAATGGATAGTGCGCAAATAGTCCATTGTGTAGCTTTGCACTGAAAACAAACAAACATTTACCAATTGTTAAATTTATTACACGTAAATTACGATTGATGTTATTCATTACTAAGTTATATATGAATTTTTCGTGTAAACAATAATCATTTATCTTTTATTAGGAGATGTTTGGAATCTTTTGAAAGGAAAAACGTACTACAATGACATTTATCTTCTAATTATACTAAGTACTAAGATTTTGTTAAAAATGCTTCTTTAATACACGGAATTTTGTGATTTTTTTTTAGAATTCTCGTGCAGAGTTACACAAAAGCTAACTTAGCATACTCTCTCCCAATTTTGAAATGATATACTATAGGGATTGCAGTCAACAGTACCCACCACCAACTCTTTGAGTCCCCTTGTCCAACTGAATAGTGAGATTTGAACATCAATTTATAGCGCACTCATGATCCCAATGTTCGGAACAAGTTTTGGTGATCACAAGACTCGAACCCCGATCCCTCAGATTCACAATTCATATATCTTAACTACTCGTAAAAGAGAGAGAACACAAATGTAGTGTACTCAACCATAGTAGGAACTTAAGTTGTAATAGCCTAAGCAATGCATTTGAAAGATAACTTTAACAAACCATTCCGTGTTCTTGTTGTTTTCTGCTTTTGAAATGAACAGGCACTAAAGAAAAACATGGAACTGTTATGTAAGTGTCACGGAGTGTCTGGTTCCTGCTCCATGAGGGTCTGCTGGAAACAACTTAAGCCTTTCCGGCAGGTTGGAGAATGGTTAACTCGGAAGTTTGATGGAGCGACTCATGTACGAATAATCAAGCAACACGATACTTTGAGACTAGTTCCCTGGAAGAAAAATATTAAAAAGCCAAGCAAGAAAGATCTCGTGTATCTGGAAGAGGCTCCAGATTATTGTTACAGGAATGAGACGTAAGTCCTAGGTTTCGTACTCTCTTTTACAGTTTTATTTTTAATTTTGTTCATTTGTACTATGAATATGATTTTATCTGGCTTGTGCCACTTGAAAACGATATCGGGTAATGATCGTAGTGCCCTCTATTAATCAATTTCGAATACTCGGAAACCTCTTTTAAATTTCAGCCTATTTACTTCTGAGAGATATTACATAGAAAATAAATTAATCCATATACCTATTTGGCGTGTTACGTATAATAAAAACGATTTATGTCACATTTTTCTGTTGAAATGGTGTATGTTGATCTGTTAACAAGAATTAGTTAACCGGAACTTAAAATTAATAAGGACAGAAACGTCTCAAGTGGACAAATACTAGCAAGATTTAACACTTCTCGAAGACTTACAGAGCCCTAAAAAATACCAGATCTTTTCATCATGTTAACGAAACAACATTTAAAATAAAGTTGATCAAGTACAAATACAAAGTTTTACAGATAGTGTTTACGTAGAATGTTATTCATAAAACATGATAAAACTTTATTAATTTATCCAAGAAATTGAATTTGTTTACAAATTTATAGCTTGAGACTTATCTGTTTCGGACAATTACGGTTCTTAATTTTGAACTGACAGACTAGAAGTAAGGCAGCTAGCCAACAGCACCAACTTTTGATTAACCTTTCCTGACCGAAAAGTGACATTTGATCGTAAGGGACCAAAGTGCAGAGACGTATTTTGTGGCAATGGGACACTCACCACAGACTCTTGGACTGAAAAGCCAGAAAATATAACCCTTTATAGACAATTTTCAATCATTTTAGCTGTGAAAACATAATAAAATGATACAAAACAGATTCGATAAAGAATATATACTAATACAGGAGATAAACAAAATAATGTAAAAGTTTAACCTTTTTAACCCAAATTTTTGGTGTCTCTAAGAGGGGAAAATGTAGCTTTACAGTGACTTAACTTTATTACTCTATATCTCCCTTAATATGTCTGTTTTTGAATAGTGTATTGTCTTTGAGGAAAGCGTCCCAAAATTGCAAGATAAAAACATTGTCAGATTTATAAAAATGTACAATTGTATGCGAACAGCTAGACAGTGGTTCCAAACCTTTCCACCACCAAGGACCCCTTTTACTATTATTAATTTCCACACGGACACCCTGTTTTTGAAAGATTCCATCTATCCAGCAAACTATGTTTGTTAACTAACGACACAGACACGTGATGCTTTTATTGTATTGAAATGTTTACATGTTTCACAGTAACTCATGCACGCTAAATCCAAAAATGGCATCAGTTTTTTTTTATCCCGTACAGATTTTTCACAAACCGTGATATGTATTTTTACGTAAGTGAATCATTTTCACTGAAATAGGATCACATTTTCTTATGTTTAAAATATTAACAACCATTGGCTATATATATTTCTCCAGACCAATTGCAGAGTCTAATCGATCGCTTTAGAACTCCCGAGAAACACACCGCTAGTATATAAACTATAAACAATTAACAGGCCAGATAACATGTCATTTCTGGATAGTATTTGTTTGTCCATGCACTTCGACATTAATTTGTTCTTTTCAATATTATTTATTTGTCGCTATGGCAACAAAGGATTGTGTAAATGACCCTTGCGTATTCTGTTATACGTAATGCAAATTTGACCAAAGTGAGAGTTTTTTCTTCTTACCGATTTTCAAAAAAAATCCTAAAGTGACAGAAAAAAAATTATTATTTTCAAAATCTGTGAAACTAACTTGTAGAAAATCCGTTATGAAAAACAACAATTTTTATGAAGTTTTAATTCACAGGCTCGTTTTCCCATTTTTCACTTTCAAATAAAAAAGAAATATATAACTGAAAGAAATTTAAAAAACGCAGTATGAAAACACTTACTTATTTAGTAAGATGGTATTACCTTCGCGGAACTGCAAGGATCCAAAGACCTCAGGTTGGGAACTACTGATCCTGACCCCTAGTGACATGAACGCCTAAAATAATGAATGTTTGTCAAGGAACAGTGTCATTAGTGGTGACAACATGGATATAGAAAAATAAAATAAAGTCACATCAGACAACTATAATAGTGGTAGAAAAACCAAGTTGACAGATCGTGACAGATGAACAGTAACACAAGTAGTGAGACGAAAACGAGAGACTACAATGTCAAAAGTGTGCTTAAAAGTTAACGTTAGCCTTCAACGATGAAGTTCTGTAAAAAAGAACTTGAAGGGGACGAAGTGAGATGGGCTTTCATTCAGAAACTACTAATAACACCAAAACATGCAAATGCCCGAGTAAAATGGTGCTTAAAACACAAAGTCTGATTTAAGATCACTGGCAGAATAGTATGGTCACGTAATCTTTCTCACTTGTTCCACCAAAAGGGTGTGGTTGTGTATGACGAAAACTAAAATAAGCTTACAAAACTGAATATTCTATAATAGTGTTTTTCAAAAGGTGGGTCGCGATGGAGGGAGCGGTTCATACGCAGTTTGCGCCGAGTCAACTTCAAAAACGTTTTTTTTCTGAGTCTGAGAGGTACACATATCAGCTTTATTATGAACTTTGACAAAACTGCGTTAAGAACCATCAATAACGTTTTCATCCTTTTAGGGAAAATTGGGCGGGGGTGGGAGTAATGACGATCAAAGCCCGTGAGCGGGGGTCGTCTGGAAAATCCGGCTAAGAAACACTGTTCTGTGTTATCAGTTTAAAAACAGTGGAAGTTCTGTGATGTCATAGCAGCGTTTTGTTGAAACAGTTTAAAACCAATGATCTCACTGAAATGTACAGTGACAGAAAATGATTACTTATACCTCACGGTTGACCAGTTTCACCCTTATGATGAAGACAATTATCAAACGGAGATGGCCTGACAACGGTATGACAACGCATTGAATAATACTGGTAAAATTGTTTAAAAGAATAAAAAGAAAAGTTTGGGAACCTAAAATTACCCCCAGATTTAACTGGTTTTAAATTCCAGAGTTATTGAAAGGACTCTTATGGACGTCAAGAATTAAAAGAACGAACTCCTAATTCCTAGCCTACAATCTAAGCAGAACAATGAATTAGCTACGTCACTGCATCTCAAACTATTATCAACTTATCGTGCCCGAGATGGACGAAAAGTGAAAACTTCGTTCAACAAACATTTGTCAATCAATATTTACAGAGATAAAAAAACATAAATTTTCATATGAGAAAAAAAATAAAGTATTGAAATTAATTTAGGGAAAACTCTTACGTATTGATTACAGTGTATGAATATATCATTTGTTAAACAATGATATCTAATTGTTCGTTGTTGTTTTTAAACACTTATACAGATTAGGAGTTTTGGGTACCGAAGGGCGGCGCTGCAACAACACGAGCTACGGAATGGACGGTTGTCGGCTGTTGTGCTGTGGTCGTGGATATCATACCGTTGAGCGTTATGTTGAGGAAAAGTGCAACTGTAAATTTGAATGGTGTTGTAAAGTGGTATGTGAGAAATGTAGGTTTAAGCGGGAAGAACACTTTTGTAATTAAATATAACCAAAACGAAGGTTCAGATGTCAAACTAATTATATCAGAAACTAGAGTGTAGATATTGACTTACGAACGAGAGAAATTAATATTTAAAAACTACGGACGCGAAACTGCTACATTTAACGTAATTGGTGAATGAACAAAACATTTTTCATTTGGTGCGATAGAAAGTGTGACGTGAAAAAATAATCTATAAAAATCTGAAGTGTTCTACCCGGTATAAATATTTGTTAAATAAAACAACAGATAGTCAAGTTGATTTCGCTTCACTGATAGAACGTCATGTACAAATGCTGTGAATTTCAAGTCCTCACAACACAGTTTTTGCCACGTGTATGAAAAAAGGCATCGTACGTGGTTGTTTCCAGTTGCTAACTTTATCCCTTCTGTCATATGGTACGCTTAGCGAAAAAGTACATAATTAATGATGTATGAACTCGTATAAAACCTTATGAAATATTGTATTCGTATGTTATTTTGTACAGCTCTTTATATAGTGTCCTGTTTGTTACATATTTTTTTCACACTACATTCATTTAGATCATGTACTTTATTACGCACATTTTGTGTGTATCTATCGAACAGATGTAACACGATGTATACCTGATTAACTCAGATTTTAAAACATGCTGTCATAGCAATGTAAACATTCATATGTTAATTTTATGCTATAAGTCGAAGAAATGTTAGCATGCAAACATCTCCGTTTTTACACTACACATATATATATTACTCTTCAGATGCTGAGAAACAAAATATTTAAAATTTGTGGTCAAAGCGATGTAAATGTTCATTTCTTAACAGTTCAAATAATATTTTAAAAGGTGTAGAAACATCCCTGTTTCTAATACTGCATGTATTACTCTGCAAGTGGCGAGTAGTAGCAATGTGTGATATCCATATAGTGCACGTAAATCCGTTCACTATTAGCAGTGACTCACCGCATAGTAACTGTAACTTTAAGATGAACAAATATTCTCGAACAATGTTCAAGTCTGACAAGTTTTGTCTGGATTGAAATTCTCTAAATCTATTAGTTAATAGATTTTTATACATATGGCGTAATGTAATTCTGAGTAGACTAATAAATCACAGTAACATTTCGTTGAAAGTTTAAGAGTAGGCGTATAATTTATACGTTTTTTTACTAAAGAAAAAGTTGTGAAAACAATAGAAATTAATGTTTTAACATTTCACGCACCTTTGAAATTTTCTTCGAACGCCAAAGTTTGTTAATTTTTGTACGTTAATGAAGGTCTCACACAATATTTTGATATGCTTTTGGGCAGATATCTGTAGAAAAGTTGTTTCCCTGCTCATTAAATTTTCTTTTTAAAGTCCACCATCTCTGAGCACGGACTTTGAAAAGCAACATCTAAGCTTATAAAATAACCAGTTTTTGGTCTGTTCATGATATTCTTAAAATATGTAACGTTTGTAGCAAACTTTCTCTATAATTTGACAAAACTGCACCTAGTTAAGGAGCCATAACTTCACTGACAGTTTGGGACTTTTACAGAAATAAAAGTTATGCTCACATTCAAGAAACCTGTTCTGGCGTCTTTCTTTTTCATCATAATTAATTTTCACACAACTTTAAGAATATTTCATTTTCAGTTGTGATTGAACTTTGATCCATTCTTCAGTATGCTTGTAGAACCACATGACTTTAGTGTATTTTTCTCACGCCCTAAGTTTCATTTAAAAACAGAAATATTTGAAATATGTTCACTCTAGCTATATCTGTTCTTTGAACTTTGAATTTGTAAAGAAACAATAGCAATTACCAAATGTTGCTGCAAAAACAACCAAAGGATACTTAATCAAGTGTGCAAGCATATACAGATGAGTCTGCTAGCTTAATAATCACAGAAAAGTGCAAACAAATCATCGAATCACCTCCTACTTGTAACATTGCTTTTACGTAATACATTTCTATTTTAATATTATCGAATTGTTTAATACTGTGGCAATATAACTGATATTAGTAGTTCAGTTTTTGTTCTCCTTACTATTACTTACATAAATATTCTTAAGACCAAATAATTAAGTAAAATAAAATTGAATCAGTTTTCTGCGTGGATTAAATAGTTTTTTCTATCTTTATTTACAAATTAAATACTCTCCGTGATTAAAATATTATCTCATTATCAAAATAAAAATAAGGTAGGCATTTGTTTACAGCATTTAATAATAAATTCATATCCGTTATAAATTTTTGTTTTGTAAGTAACAGTTTTGTTTAATAGATGGCAGTCAAAAAGCTTTTTTTTTCGTTTTCAGTAGATAACGCACATGATCTTTTAGGATAAAAAACAGCATTATCTACTGATTCACCTAGCGATGCCTATTTAGTAATGGATTCCTTTAAAGTTATAAAATAAAATAATATTGTTAATGGTTTGAAAATCTACAATAAATGTACACATCCGGAAAGATAATCGTTCATAATTCGACAACTTACTTCCAAATACTCGAAATATGGGAATATCAGTATACCTTTACAAATATAACACTTTTACGTATTGTTATTGTTTCGCGTATTGCAGATTTATAACACTTACATTGTACAGCAGTGTCAAATTTTGTACCTTAACTATTATAATTGATACTGCACTTACGTAGCAATTTCACTTTATTATAATCTATTTATCAATTATAATAGAATAAATTTTGTTTCAGTTCTGGTAATCGATAACTTTTTATTAAAGTTTGTCATCATAATTTCTAGTACGAAGTAGAATGTTTTATTTCATACTAAAAACCACTTTTACACAAATAATATAAAAAATGAATATTTCATTATACTTTATGTTCTACAATAGAATATAGGAAACTGTAAAAACAATATATTCAATTAATTTAAAATTTAAACATAAAATGTTTATTATTATTGTTCTACCCTGGCGCCTCCCCATTGACTTAGCGGTATGTCTGTGGACTTACAACACTAAAAACCGGGTTTTGATACCCGTGGTGGGCAGAGTACAGACAGCCTATTGTGTAGCTTTGTGCTTAATTCAAAACAACAACAACCTACTCGGTTGTCTTGTTTCAGTTATGGTACGTATGCATAAATTTCAAAGGAAAATTATACTTCGAGTAGTGAGTAGTATATTTGGCGAGAAATAAAACAATAAAAGAGCTCTAACGTATTACCACGTTTGATAAATTGATAAATTTGGTTTGGCATTCTGAAACTAGACATGCATATTTTAGGTAGTACGTATAACGTAACATTTTCTACGAGACTAACACTTTTGTAGAGGCGACTGGTAACACATTTGGCAAGCAAGGTACACACTAAATATGGCAAAGTTAAACCTATAATCCTTGACTGTCACCTATTTACTTCTAAGTAATAATGAAGATTCCACCTCCCAGTGGCACAGCAGAATGTCTCCGGACTTACAACACTAGAAACCGGTTTTTGGTGCCCTTGGTGGGATAGCTCATTCTGTGACTTTGTGCTTAATTTCAAACAAACGAAGTATCCCACGTTGATTTATGTGCCCTAAAAAGAAGACATACACATTGTACAAATCTCAAAAACTCTGAATGATGGAAACTAATTACAAGTTATGATAAACCAACAATGTATCACATTCAACATATCTTGACTCATATCAAAACGATTTACACACAAAAACTAACGATTGCCGAAAATCGACTTCCACTACATTATTTTCATTCCACAGCACCACTTCTTTGTTTCTTTATTAAACGAACTCAGTGACGGTTTTAAAATGCTATCAATTCTTTATACAGAATAAAATATTATTAGTCTCAAACACCGAGGTTAATTGTTGTTGTTGTTTTTGAATTAAGCACAAAGCTACACAATGGGCTATCCGTGCTCTGCTTACCACGGGTATCGAAACCCGAATTTTAGCGTGCAAGTCCGCAGACATAACGCTGAGCCACTGGGGGGCCCGAGGTTAATGCACTATTCTTCTTCAACGACCTTTGACCTACATCTGCTATATAAGTTTCACGGTAGAGTCACTTTGTTATAACATTAAGGTTTCAGTTATCTAAAGACATTCTTATTTATCTAGCAAGTTGGTTCGGAGTTACTTGATTTTTTTGTGTTAAAAATTTGTCGATGTCCTACCAAGTAAGTTGCTTCTCAAGAAAAGAAAGTGGCCTGGCATGGCCAAGCGCGTAAGGCGTGTGACTCGTAATCCGAGGGTCGCGGGTTCGAGCCCGCGTCGCGCTAAACATGTTCGCCCTTCCAGCCGTAAGGGCGTATAATGTGACGGTAAATCCCAGTATTCGTTGGTAAAAGAGTAGCCCAAAAGTTGGTGGTGGGTGGTGATGACTAGCTGCCTTCCCTCTAGTCTTACACTGCTAAATTAGGGACGGCTAGCACAGATAACCCTCGAGTAGCTTTGTGCGAAATTAAAAAAACAAACAGAAAAGAAAGCAGATGCTTTTCAACTTACATGGTGACCAAAGTAGATAGACTTCCCTGACCCATAGAGATCCTCAGTATCCTCATATAAATCACACTACGTTTGAGGCGAGAAAAGCTTTTTATTCTTGTGGTTATTACGGCCGTTAAGTGCAAAGATCCATCTCGACAATGATTTGGATAATTTGAGAAACAGAGCATCCTTGAAACTGACAGTCACTGAAAACAACTGCAAATTCGTTTTGCAAACGATTCATATCGAAGTGTTTTCCACGTACGTCCTCAACCTTCGATTGGAAGTTACCTGCTGAAAGATGACGAATCGGCTAAATCGAGAACATCCAAAGCTTTGATGTCTGTAAACCGAACATGAAGTTGCAGGACGATGTTTTCTATTATTAAGATAAAGTTTTAGGACAATATTCTATATTATTTCAGAATAGATCTGAACAAACAGCTCTTCTGTGTTTTCAAATGTGTATCTAGTCGGCTATGTGTCTTTGCACGTGGAGACACACCAGAAGCAGTAGCCAAAAATGTCGTATATTTCCTTGAAGTGTTACTCGCTTTGTAGATTTTAAATTCTTTCCTGGGTTCGCTGTAATACAGTTATCCACATCAGTGGCATTTTCCTACAGAACTTCTCACGTTAAAATATCACGGTAGAAAAGAGAACGGAAAGAAACTGGGCATTTCTTAAGCCCGAAGAATATGGTTCGATATCCCAGCAAAGGCTATCAACGTTTTCCTGATAAATAGCCTACAGGTTTCAAGTAAGGCACATAACATTGTCGGTTGATGTCCATCAACATATCTTTGACGTTCGTGGGTCACAACTCAATATAACAGCTCAGTTCGGTTACTTCAGTTAGTGGAAAACGTAAGAAACCCATCAAAGAAACATTGGGTTTCTTGCCACTCAGCTTTTTATCTACACAGCACAAGGCAACCGGGAGTTAGCGTAATTGAGATGAAACTGTGGTTTCAATCATTCGTACCTAGAATACTATAATCATCAGTGTTTTTGTCATTAGTTAGTGTTGTTTTGAATTGTCCTCAAAAAATATGCGCGAGCGTTTTTGCCAGTGCTTTCACAACTTATCGTTATGATAAAAAAGTAAGTTGCCTTTACAGACAGAGAGCGCAGACTACAGAAAGCAAGCTCATAGAGAGATAAAATAAGATTGTTTGTTTTTAATTTCGCGCAAATCTACGCCATTGCTATTCACGCTAACCGCACCTAATTTAGCAATGAAACAGTAGAGGGAAGGTAGCTAGACATTACCACCCCCCGCCAACTTTTGGGCCACTCTTTTACCAACGAATAGTGGGATTGATTCTCACAGCATATCGTCTCTACCGGTGAAAGGGCAAGCATGTTTGTTGGGACGTGGATTCGAACCCACTACCTTTAGATTGTGAGTCGAGCGTCCTAACCACTTGGTCATTCCAGGTCAACAAGTGTGACATAAACCAGTCTTTTAAACTCTTCTCTGTTATTCAGTTCATAGTTTTAAGGCAGGCTTGCAATATGCCGCTGATCAGATAGCAAGCAATGCATCAGTCGACAATTCTCTTCTATATAAATCCTTTAGAGAAATTTTGTTTTCGAAATGAAGAGCGTAAATATGTCCTCCGAGAAAACAGTATCCAATCGAAGTTCGCCCAAGTGACTCTTTTATTGAATAGAAGCAGATAAGGGCCAATAATACAGCTGCTATTTTCTAAGCTGCCGTGGTTTACCGTGGCAACACTAGTGTTATTCTGCTTTGTTTTACAACTGTACGCTTCTCCTCTCGAGATTTAAGAGAAAAACTCGTTCGTTTGACATACGTATCATATAGTATCACACATAGGCCCAGCATGGCCAGATGGTTGAAACGTCCGACTCCTAATCTGAGGGTGGCGGGTCCGAATCCCCGTCACACCAAACACGCTCGTCCTTTCAGCTGTGGGGTAGTAATAATGTTCAGCCAATCCTACTTTTCGTGAGTAAAAGAGTGGGACAATAGTTGGCGGTGATGACTAGCTACCTTCTCTCTAGTCTTGCATTACTAAATTAGGGACGGCTAGCACAGGTAGCCTTCGTGTAGTTTTGCGCGAAATAAAAAAACAAATAGTATCACACTCAACCGACGCCACATTTTTAATCACTTGAAATCAGTGAGCGTAGCGTTCCGTAAATTATTGTATCTGTAGCTTGCTTAATAAGCTTTCCTGTTGGCATAGTAACAACGTCCGAAACACTCGGACTTCTTCAGTCGATTCTTGTATCTTACTTCAGATCTTGAATGTATGACGTATGAATCCGTGTTGACCTACTTTCTAATATGCCTGTAAAACCTAAAGAAGAAAAATTCCTACTCATCATGTTTTAAGCACACTTACAAATTAATTAAGACATTATCTTTCACTCTCATGATTCGTTGGAAACATTACTAAAGATCACGTTACCGCTTTCTAATGATTGTGCAGTTTAATGCAGCTACACAGTCTAGTCCGGTGCATTAGCTTATGTTTATTGGTATATGAATTTCGCGCAAAGGTGTACGAGGGCTATCTGTCCATAAAATTTAGCAGTGTAAGACTAGAGAAAAGGTAGCTAGTCATCACGACCACCACCCACCGCCAACTCTTGGGCCACTCTTTTACCAACGAAAATTGGGATTAACCGTTACATTATAACGTCCCCAAGACTGAAAGGGCAAGCATGTTTTGTGAGACGGGGATTCAAACCCGCGACCCTCAGATTACGAGTCGAGCCTTGCCTTGCCGTGTCGTTCATTAACGTATGAATTTTCTACATATTATTTCACTTCACACATCCGAGAATTGATACAAGATATCGTAATCGGCCAGGGAGCTCCGAGTGTCTCTCGGTATTCTTTATTGGAACCTATGGTTTTCTTATGCATAGTATTACGTTGTGTTACTAGCAATTAATTAATGCTTTATTGCGCATAAGTAAATGTAAAAAATACATTTGGTTAAGTATTTAGATTAGGGACAAGTACATGGAACTCTTACGTGGCGAACCAATACTGTATTATGCAAAATATTTGACATGACATGAAATTCTACGGAAAGCAGCGCCTCACTTGACCAGTCGCAACGGTATTACGAGAACTATTTTGCGATATTCTAACACAACGTCCACGAAGTACTTGTGTAATTCGCTTTTGGAGGAAAACAAAGCTGTACTTGAGAGATGACAACACACTGATTTTAAAAACAAATAGGTAAATTTTGAAGTGTACCTGGCCTTTTTCTTAGCGATTTGTTTTCTTATGAAAACAATCATAATTATAGGTTTATTTTGGTAAGTAATGTCAGTGGTTAACCAACTGACAAATACAACACTGAAGTGCGTTTGGACTTTTTAGCGTAGAAACAGTTTTAGGCTTATCACGAAAAAAGTAGAATATTTATTACTCATAATTGTGTGTACGTTACTTCAAAACCACAATGAAATTTGATAGATGTCACCAAGATTTAAATATAACAGAATTACCAATAATTTTCCTGCAAGAATTTTTGATGTGTTGTGCTTAGTATTTCCTTAACATTGTTACTGTACTTATAACACGGTTCTCCCCTTGAAATAAAACTAAAATTTACTTTGTATTATTGACTCTGTATTTCGTTAAAAATATCTGAACTGCAGTAAGTAAAATTCTGAAATATTTACAGATAAAATATCTCAAAGCTTCTTATGAAATATGTTCAAAGTTACGTGTAGTTTGGGTGTCGTAAGCTATCGTTTTTAATAGGGAAGTCCGTTTCAAAGAGGGTTCGTTACGAAAACCACCTTGGCTGATTTCAATTTAGAATAATCGTTTGTGCTTACTTCTGTTTGTGTGTGTTTATTTATTTTTAATCATAGCTAATTATCACATCGTTTCATTACACCAGTCACCGGCATGTTTCGCTTCAACCACAACGCTAATGGATCATGTGCTAAGTTACTGACTAGTGAGACTTTAGCGAAACCGACAGTGAATTTTAAGTTCGGAAATGTTTTACTATGAATAATTAAGGTGGCGCTAGTGTTAATTCAATGATAATATAACAAACTTAAAGGCACGTTTGATAACATTACAAAAATATCTGTTTAATATTCAGGCAAATCTTCTAACTGACAGATGAACACACCATTTATCACAGACAGCATGATAATGCTTTTATTTTAAAGTTGTTTTAATATATTTGTTATTTTGAAAAGTTAAAAAAGTAAGATTGCTGGAAAGTCTAATAAATATTCTGTGTTGGGAAAACTGTCCACTTTTGCAAATTATTATATAATTAATCCATCGATCAAATAAAGTTAGTGTTAAACTGTGGAATTTTTCATTACTTTTTATGCTTGAAGAGACACCTTTGGGTTATTATTTGAAATTAAAGTAAGTTACACAATAGTGATTTTTTAAAATTAAAAACAATCCTAAACTAAAGTTTAACTTTCTTTTGGAAATTAAAACTTGTAGTCACACAGAAAACAGTTATGATTGTAATTTATTTTCATGAAACAAAGTTAAAGATACCCGACATAAAAATATGTCAAAAATTTAGTTTCTTGAATAAATCTATTGTTTTGTTTCAATTTTGCGCAAAACTACTTGAGGGCTATCTGCGCCAGCCGTCCCTAATTTAGCTTTGTAAGATTAGAGGGAAAGCAGCTAGTCATCATCACCCACCGCCAACTCTTGGGCTACTCTTTTATCAAAGAATAGTGGGATTGACCGTCACATTATAATGCCCCCAGGGCTAAAACGACAAGTATGTTTGGTGTGACGGGGATTTGAACCCGCGCCCTCGAGTCGAACGTCTTAACCCATCTTGCCATGCCAGACCTGAATAAATCTAAAAGACCTCATAATGCACTGTTAGATTTCATAATGTTAAACTTGTTAACAAAAAATACACCCAAGATTTTCACAGAAGTTCTACTTAATACGTACTAACTTAGTCAAGGGCTACACATTATCGTACCAAATTATTTAAAGTAAAAATGCATTCTCTGGCGATAGAAAAAGAAATGATCTATAAAAAATGTGAAGTATAAATTATTCTGACGCATGAACGGTTCGATTATTGAAAAAAAACATCTGCAAATTCTTTAGTTAATGTTGTTAAGATCTATAGAACTTTTCGTAGTTACAGTCAGAGGCGTCGCTAGCTTCTCAGAAGATTGGAGGTTTGTATCCAGAGGCGTAGGAGTTTTCTGCGTTTCGGTATAATATCTGTTACGTATCATAATTTATCACGGACGACTCTTCGATTTATTATGTTACGCAATACGACTTAAAATAACCGGAAATTTTAAATTATTTTAGAATTTAATTGAATGTCGATAGTATCAAATATATGATATATTTGCCAACAAGATTCATAACACAAATATTTTTTTCAATATAAAAACAACAGTACAATTCACAATAACAGTTGTTATACACAGTTATTACCATTAATAATTTACATACAAGAGTTTTACGAACCTATAAACAATATTAAGTCTTCTATATGGTCTAGAATTGAATGTTTTACCGACAAGTTCCCCGCTGGATATGTAAGTGTTTTTTATAACAAAGTCACATCAAGCTGTCTGCTAAGCCTAGCGAGGGGAATCGAACCTCTGATTTTGATGCAGTAAATCCGTAGACATGCCGCTGTACTAGCGGGAGGCTCCCCGCTGGGACAGCGGAAAGGTGGACACAGTAGATAGTTCGATGTGGATTTGTTATTCGAAAAACACACAGACTTTACCGACGGTTCAAGTTGAGCAAAGTAATTCTGAGTTGATAAACTATCTAGTTCTTTATTCTGGATTGGCTTTACGTTGTTTACCAGATGACTTTTCTCCAACGGAGAAACCCAATGTCCTCGTAGAAAGACTAACATTCGACGTTAATTCACTGAAGTTAAAAGTTTTGTTATGTTCAAAATATATATAAACGTTCCTGTCCAAATATCTATAACTTCCCGATTAATAAGCGTTTATCACAGTTATAACTTTCAAAGCTTATAGTATCATTTGTAGCAAACCAACAATATTATCTGTCTCTCTGCATATTGCAATTTATAAACTTTAAGCCGACATTTTCGAGAGTTCAGTGGCGACGATGCAAAACACATGTTGTTGATTATTACACTTGAGAATCTTCTACAAATGTATAGAACAGGCACGACTTTCGCAATACATATTTAACAATATAAGTTACATACATTTCTTTGTTGTTGTTTTTTTAATTTCGCACAAAGCTACTCGAGGGCTATCTGAGCTAGCCGTCAGTAATTTAGCAGTGTATAGCCAGAGGAAAGCCAGCTAGTCATCACCACCCACCGTCAACTTTTGAGTTACTCTTTCACCAACGAATAGTTGGATTGACCGTCACTTCATAATACCCCCACGGCTGAAAGGGCGAGCATGTTTAGTGTGACGAGGATTCGAACCCGCGACTTTCGAGTCGAACTCCTTAACCTACCTGGCTTTTTCGGGCCTATTAAAAAGATACGAAATATTATTATTATTACTATTTAGCATGATTTTAACATGCTTACTTTGAAAAATGAATAATAAAGTCTTCAAAACATGAATAAGTTCTGAATTACGGTCTCAGATTTGTGTTTTCTAACTGCTAGTTACTGTGAAATATTTTCCTGTGCAAATTTTAGGCTTTATAAACTTGTGATGATAAAATTCCAAACAAATATTCCTTTTGTCCTTGGGCTTTACGTTATTTCTTGTATTAGTTTTTATTTTTAAATGCAGTGTTAGATAATGAGCTATCTAAACTATGCCTGATACAGGTATAATACTCGAATATGAGCTATCTAAACTATGCCTGATACAGGTATAATACTCGAATTTTACAGTTATAAGCTTTGAAACTTATCGCTGAGCTAATTCTTATTAAGACTTAGAAGATATGACAACACTTACATTGAACATTCATTACTACGTTACTGTTTTGGGAGTAGTAATAAGCTATCAGGTTTCAAACTCAACCTAATTTAAGTGTTATATTTTATTAAAAATAATTGTGTTTCTCAAATATTTGTTACCGCTTCTTAAATTTTATGTGCAGCATATTCATTTTTAGTTTCAATAACTCTGCTTGTAATTATGATATCACTAACATACTGATGTAATTATCTCGCTTGAATAACGGGGTACTTGTTTATACACGTATTCACTGACGATTTATTTGGTTCAAACATTTCTGACTACTTAAGTCATAGTTTAACTTCGAAATAGGGCCCGGCATGGCCAGGTGGTTAAGGCACTCTACTCATAATATGAGGGTCGTGGGATTCGAATCTCCGTCACAGCAAACATGTTCGCCCTTTCAGCCGTGGGGGCTTTATAAAGTGACGGTCAATCCCACTATTCGTTGGTAAAAGAGTAGCCCAACAGTTGGCGGTGAGTAGTGAAGACTATCTGCCTTCCCTCTTGTCTTACACTACTAAATTAGGGAAGGCTGGTGCAGATAGCCCTCGCGTACTTTGGCGCGAAATTCAAAAACAAAAGAAACAAAGGTCAAAGCAAAGGGCAATTTTGATAGGGTAATCTTTACTTCTTTTGAATTTTAGTGAAATAGCAAATTTTATGATTATCGCTATCAAAATATCTGCAACCAATGTTACAATAACAGGAATCTTATTTAACGGCACGTGAAGCACCTATTGAAAAAGAAGAGATACAAAGAAAAACTAAATGACGTTAGAATAAAGTTTGTTACACAGTACATGAGAGAAAGAAGCAAAATTTAAAGAAAATTGTAAATCATGTTCATAAGATTAAATTTGATAAAACTATGACTTTCAAGTTTCTTTTTTTGGATATGACTTGGGTTAGTTAGATCTGCGTAGATTAAAATAAGATTATCATAAAAAAATTTCCATCACTTATGTTTGATTCCATCATTTTTTACCCTAATACTTTATGTCACTTATAGTACAAATGGTATTACGAGAGTCCATCTCGTGAATTTTGTTTGATATCTAAATACGTAACACAGATTAAAGCAATGCAATCCATTTCAACACTCGGTTATGGAAATGTTGTGCACATTTACCGAGAAAAAAATGGTGTGTGTGTGTGTTTGTATAATTAAAATATACTGAAACTCACAAGTTTTTAATAAATAACTTATTTATTTAGTTCTTTTTATACAAACCTCTGTCAAATTCTGTATTTTCTTCGATAAGGTACATTTATATGATAATATTATTATAGCTTCGATAAATTTTCGAGAAAGAATTCTAGCCAAGTATATATAATATATATATATATATATATAATCACAAATGTATTCGAAATATAGATTTTGCTGGGTCCAGAAGCAAAGCTGTGTCTGTAGCTATATGTGCCTTTCAAAATCGACTTTAGCTTTGTGAATGGAAACATCCATAGATATTTAAAATATTACTGAGATCTATCACTATTTACATAATTCTTTCAAGACTCTGGCATAAAAACCAGCCCTATTTATTTGAGAGCCATCTCCAAACAAAAACTGGAATATAACTTACATTAAATGCAACTAAATAGACTAATTGTTATGAAGCTATTTTAAACGAGAATGTGTAATTCTGTTTTTAAAAATAAAATCTCATGACTTATGCTCAAAATCAATACCTTTGTAAAGCACTGGTCATTTCGTGGATTCAGAGTATAATTTATAATCAAATTTGCTGCCGTTACAAATCATTTGTACTGAATAGGTGAAGTCCTTGACCAAGAAACTCACGTTTGAATTACATAAATTATGATTTATATACTGACTGGTTCGTTCGAAGTTCGGTTTATAATGCATCTGAATTAAAAATATATTTTAAGAATTCTTAAGATAACTTTAGTATTTCAATATATATCTCTCTCAAAATGTCATTTGATATTAACTCGTAACATCTGGGCCAGGAAATCTGTTGAAAATCTTAGAAAAAAAAAAGAGTTTAACACAGCGTAGGTTGTCAGATTACCAACAACAAAGCATTAAATATAAAACATACAAAGATTATTTATCTAGTTTTAATTATGCTAAAGATCAGCTGTCACGTGCAGATCCTTACATGGTAGTCGTACTAACTGTACACATTTGAAAAATGAAAAAGTTATATCGATTGGTTAGCCCGTCTATACATGCAGAATCTCCACAGTGTTTCATGAATGAGAACTTGTCACTAGAGTGCGCCATATTTGCTCTATCATTTAGCGACATAGATGGCATTTCTAATGTGATCTTTTCAACAATAAAATAGTCTATTAAACTTAATGCTTCTTATATATATTCATTAATTATAAGGAATATCACAGGCCACAAGTGATAGCGTTAGATAACTACATACACTCTTTAAACAAGCAAAGACAATAAAACAACACACGCTCCTTTTAAATGGTCTAGATTTCAGTAAGAAATATATTATTATACTTTTTATATACTCGCATCTCAAAAACTTGTATGAAGAGAGCAGCTGTTGAAACAAGCCTTTTCTCATTACTATATATAATTAGGCTATTTAAACTATTCCTCAAATGCGGAATAAAACGGTATTTTTGATAGTTTTATGGTCATTTAAGCCCAACATGGTGATCGTGTCTTGTCAAATTTAGGGTTAAACGTCATGTAGTACGTGGAAAGATTTATATTTTTGGCAAACTACCACACAAGCTTTCTTGAACATTTTCTCACTCACACAAGTCACCTGAAAGCACAAAAAAAGTATTTTTTTTAAAGCAAGAACTGCTGTAATTTATAACATCTTATTTACTTACAATAAAATATAGAACTCAGATTAAAGTCACTTTTGTAATAATTTGTGATGTTTTGTAGGCACAGAGCACGTTTCTAAACTTTATGTTTTACACTACACTCTATGCATTCACATTTACATACTCGATCAAAAATTCTTGATGTAGCTTGGCACAGCTCTTCAGAGTACGTAACAAAGGTGATATATGCACCTCCCAGACACCACCTCGAGTGCTCAAAATATAAATTTCAACTCACACAGGCAGTTTGTGATCCCCTCCGGAAACCTACTTGCGACACCCAAGAGGTCTAATTATTGTGTATAATGTTGCAACATTTGAATTACAAATTTTTCTTTCTTTTTTTCACACTGCTCTTCCTAATTTATACTTTTTATATTTAATATCAGATGTGTGTAAAATGTTGCATTCACACAAGTACTAGGCGTTCAGAGTCGCAGATATATAAATTTTCAAGTTTAACGCACAGTATTCAGTTTACTTTTGTCTCCGGTTTCATCCGATTTCAAGTTGAACAAAAACAATGTTACAGAATTAACCTTCCAAATCATACAACCGGCAATATTCGTTATTGTGTTTAGTTCATGCATAGGAAGCCTCTGTTTTAATTATGTCTCCCATAAGATGCAAATAGCAATTTTGGTCAGAACAACTCTTTTGACAAGTGCAGAAATTCTTGCATATTATAGAGATTCTGAAAATGGTAAATCATAAACATAACAGTCACGCAAAAATGCGTGAAATTTGGGTTATCCTAAACATTTTAAAGAACTACTAGACAATATAATATTCAAGGGTGTCGTTTCTTAAATGAATAAGACATGTTGGCCTAAGTAAGTTGTTAATCAGTAGAATCCACTGTGTGATTCATGTAAGATTGAAGAAACGCATTATTAAACGAAAAAATGTTATGAATATAAATATTAAACCCACTTTCAGCAATTTATGCAACACTAAGTTCAATTTCCCATAATCCTCGAAACGCAGTTGATGTCCAGAAGCAACAGAACCCCCAGTCTCCAATACTCCACAGGTTTGAAAGATCACAGTTCAATTTTTTTTTCTTTCCAAAAACACATTTTACGATAAATCTAATCAGAAAAACCTCAGCAAAATATGAAACATATATCTATAAAATAAATAAATTGTATATATAATAAAGACTTAAATATAGGCTTTCGACAGCAAAAGTAACCACTAAAACACAAGTAAAGAAAAGTTTAGCAAATAATGAATCAACTATTATCCAGATGCACGAACCAGAAAACTGGTAGAAACCAACGATAGATAGGCATGAAGTCACGTCCAGACTAATTAATTGTTTCACACCAACGTACAAAATTCGAAGTAAACGTAAAATGCCATTTGTCAGTTTATATTACCTGTATCTCGTTAGACAAGACTTTTCAAAATATGATTATGTGATTTCGTTCTGTCTTTCTTGCACGATTTCTGAGTAAAAGTTGTGAACAAATAATAACAATAAACATATAACCTAACAACTACGTTACGTTTGTTTTCTTAATTTTGCGCGAAACTACACAAAAGCTATCTTTATTAGCCGTCTCTAATTTAACTGCGTAAGACTAGAGAGAAGCCAGCTAGTCACTACCACGCAACGCCAGTGTTTACCAACGAATAATAGAATTAACTGACACATTATAACGCCCTGAGAGCTGAAAGAGCGAGCATGTTTGGTGGGACGGAGAATCGAATCCGCGACCCTCAGATTACGACTCGAGCGCTTTAACCATCTAACCATGATAGCCCTCAACTACGTTTAATCAGGCCTTTGAAGCATTTGATATCACAACACTGTGATAATAACCCATTTATACAGGAGCTTAAACTTGTTAATTAAAATACGTAATTGCGTCCAACTTAATACCACACATCAATAATTTTTAGAATGAAGCATCACAAATTAAATTCGAAACAGTTTTGGCCACACTGTTTTATCATTGATTTGTGTGTTTACCAGAACGTTTCGTAATGTTTTTCTTTTCAACAGCACAGTTATGTCTTAACTTCATTTTTTAAATATACGACATTTTATTGCATCTCATACGTACAGGACTAGTAACAAATGTCCTAAATAATGAAGAATATTCAAGTAAATACGTTTATTTATCAACTCTGGAATAGAATTTTATAATCTTACACACGTTTGTTTTTTTAAATAGTTATCCACTTGAACTGACTTACACATATATGTGAATTTTCATCTCTACAAGTATTTTTATAGTTATAGAAATTGCAATTACTTGCACACTAAGTTCGCTTGTTTTTTTTTTAATTTGGCATAAAGCCATACGAGGGCTATCTGCGCTAGCCGTCCCTAATTTAGCAGTATAAAACTAGAGAGAAGGCAGCTAGTGATCACCACCCACCGGTAACTATTGTGCTATTCTTTTACCAACGAATAGTGAGATTGACCATCACTTATAACACCTTCACGGCTGAAAGTGCGAGCATGTTTGGTGCGATGTGGATTCGAACCCGCGACTCTCAGATTACGAGTCGAATGCCTGAATCCGCCTGGCCATGCCGGGTTGTATACACAAAGAAAACCCTTAGTGTTTACTGTCCTAAAATTATTTTGCAGTACGTCTAGCTTCAAATTCCTCTCCAGTTATTACAGTTTCCCAACAGTCTAAAACGCGTACGGAAATTATTTAGATATTTTCCCCTTAAAAAAAAATTGTTTGTATATGTAAATAAATTATTCATACCTAGTCTAGCCCGTTTTAGCTTTGTACCTTCACGAGTGTAATGCGAAGGCCGTGAAATGATATCAGCGTTTCGAGTTTTTATAATACACTCTAGATTCGAGCACTCAAAAAACACAAATCTAAGAAACCTACAATAAATAGGAATGTACTTGGAAATCTATATTAATATTTTTTTTATTATAAAAGAGAACGAATTTACCACGATATTGTCTTAAATGTATGTAAAAATAAAACAAGACAATGAAAAATAAAATATTATTGACGGTTTGTTTGTAATTAATTAAGCACAAAACTACACTATGGTGCTATCCATTGTTTGCCCATCACGAGCTTCGAAAACCGGTTTCAGGCGTTGCGAGTCCGCAGAAATACCGCTTTACCGTAAAAATACCAATTAAAAATATTATAATTTCACAGGGTCGAGTGCAGTTTTAAAAACAACAACAACTAAGGAACAGGGGTAATTATACATGATAATGGCGAGGGAAAGTAAGGTGCGTGCACTTTAAAATATCTTCTCCATTTTTTTTCTGTTAAATATCATGCGTGAAAAAGATACGATTGTATTCTCTCTAAATTGTGATTACTTAGTGATGTACGTGTTTTCTTATAACAAAGCCACATAGGGCTATCTGCTAGGCCCACCGAGTGGAATCAAACCTTTGATTTTAGCGTTGTAAATCCGAAGACGTACCGCTGTACTAGCGGAAGGCTCTCAGTGATGTAAAAATTTAAATATTTCGAGTTAATAAAGTTCCAGTACCGTTAATGTTTCATGAAAATATTAATTTGTACCTAGCCTAACTTCTAAATAACTGTTTGAGACACGTACTAAAATCGAGAAATCTTTCAAACACAGAATTAAATAACGAATTTATCTGCATTTTTATCTTAATTTATTTACGTGAAACACCTTAAATGATCATTTTTACGAATAGGCGTGAACCAAATTTTACCATGCGTGCAAGTCATAAATAATCAATCGTGTAATCCATCCGAATCGAATTTCTGACTCTTCAATGGAAGTATTTCACTGAATACACCTCTCGTGACAAAGAAGTTTTAAATTTATCGGAAATGGCCACTTGAATTCGGTAATATGATCTAATTATGGAAATTTAATAATTTTGCTGCTTAATACACTGCTTAAATTTAACATTCACCACGTGTAGATGATATAAAATAAACTAAAATCGACAGTTTAGTTAACTTAAAATGCCTTGGGTTTATTTGCAAGCTCAAATATTTAAATGCGCTTCTACTAACCTATTTCGAAAAACGTATTTGTCTTAAGCCACCTTAAATTTCGAAAACAAAAACTTGTACGTAACGCTTCCTTCAGTTACGTTAATACAGAAGTAATCTGTAGCTTTGAAAAAGAAATAATATCAGGCAATGTGTATAATGTGTTTTTGAAACTAAATCCTTACAAAGATTTAAATCAACAACCAATTATTTCCGCCTATAGTCTATTTCGTTTTGTTTTTCCCTTCTACATTCCAATAATTCCGTATTCTTTACGTTTTCAACTTTTGAAAATGCTCGATGTGAAGCGAATTATGTACGATCTTGTAACTCGTTCTGTAATCTAACGATGTATGTAACCTTTTTTACTATTCACACAAGGCGGCAATACCACATGATCCAATGACACTTACTGCACTTAAAACACGTGTGCCTTGGTAGCCTTAGAGTTGCTCCAGATTCTGTCTGTTGCTATAGGAACAGAATAGTTAGAAAGCACGTGACAGCTGTGTTTCTTGTCTCATACGTCCGTTTCCAAAAACTTCGTTAAGAATCAGACGTTTCTGCGTGAAAACTGACAGCTACCCAATCACTTGTAAGCATGGGTTTGAAACCAGTTTACACTAAATATGAGAATTCACTCTAATATAAATTAAATGCATGCCTGATAAATTACGAATTTTCTTTGAATTTTATACTGGAACGCTATATAAATGCGAAGATAAATCACGAGCTATTTGAATGTTCAATTCGTATAAAAAAAACAAAACGAGAAGGTATTAGAAAATGTTATCTTTCCTTCCTCGGTGTGAAACAACACTATGAACTACTCAAAATGATGTTCTGCTGATTAGACCAAGGTAATGCTATATCTTTGGATAAACAATAGGCTGCACCGTGGATACATCCATGAAATTGAAATATAATGTTTTGAAAGCCATAATTAACTTCTAATTTCACCATGCGTATTGTTTTCACTTTTGAACGAAAAGCTGTAAGCGACATCAGTGAAAAGAAAACGACTCATTAATGTTACCTAATGACATTCACTGTATGACATTTGTGTTATAAAGATCTATTTGTATTTACAAGTAAAATTTTTCAATGGTGAAAGATAAGGCTCTTTAAATGCATTACATTGGTTTGTTCATTTGTGTGAAAGGATAGATATGAAAATTTCATTTTCAGGTTATTGACATGAAACAAGGAAATGTTTGTGTACTTAAAACAAACAGTTGATGACTGGAAGAGCTTCTATGATATATGCATATATAATTAAACACAGGCCGTGAAAAACTTTTTACTTTGGGATTGATATACACCACCAGGGGAGAAAATATCGCCTCTTGACATAGCTTGTTGTTGTTTTAAGCACAAAGCTACACAATGGGCTATCTGTGCTCTGCCCACCACGGGTATCGAAACCCGGATTTTAGCGTGCAAGTCCGCAGACATACCGCTGAGCCACTGGGGGGCCTTAACATAGCAATATTTACGATGGATTTATAAAAATCATATTTTAAAGTTAGAACTGCTCTCCAAATATTTACGCAAAAGGTTTCAACAACGCCCGAATATTTTGGACCTTTTCAGCAATACATAATCTACTCCTGTGTAAGGAATTCTAGAAGCACACTTCTTATAATCAGTTACAATAATCAAAGATAAGAGAAAAAAAAAAGTTTTTTTTTTGTAAACTACAATTCACAAGTAAAAGATTATGGTAATAGAAACACCTATGAATATATATATATATATATATTTTTTTATGGATAGACTTCCATCCTCTGTGTCTCATGATTAACTAAACATCTACTTTGTGTCAAAAAGAGTAGAGGAACTTAATATATTTCTAAATTCCATAGAATTTTGTCAACACACATCACTTGAAAAACAAAACAAAATCCAATGGTCTGTACTGCTGCTAAGCTATTCTAACAGATTTATCGTTGACGAAAAGAGACAGAAATATACCTTTTCATTCTAAAGATGACACATTCATATGCGAACTATCTGAAGAAGAAAACAAAAAAACTTTCGTACGCGTCGCTGGCTCATCAGGATGCTGTAGATATGCCCATCATTACGAGTAATAAGTAGATTAGTCTACTAATTTTAATAGATTAGTCTATTAAAATAAGATTAGTATTATTTTCACAATAAGAGAATCAACCTCTTTATAACAGGTCTTATGCAACAACTTCGATAAATCCACAAGTTCAGTCTACACAAAAATATTTTTCTTCTTTCCATACTCAATTCACCTCTAAACTAACAGGAAAACGTGCAAAAATCAATTTTGATTAATGGAAAGTTTACAAGGAACAATCGCTCAAGATATTGAGTGCAGCAACATGCGTTCAGTGTCTTTAGCATTACCAAACGGTGACGTCATATGAAAACGTTTGCACCTCGCGGTTAAGTGCTACATCGTTGTCACTGGAACCGTAACTAAAGAGGATTAGATTCATGATGGCATGATCTGAAATCGTGTACACATATAGCGTCCTACGCCGTTCCGTATAGTAAGATTGTAAATGGCGGACGGTCCTGTTCACACATCGTCTTCTGTAATTCATTATCTTGAATGAAGTTAAGGATAAAATTACAAAAAAGAAAAAAACATAAATCATTTACCTTTTTTTTCGAATATCTTCTTGAATTATGCGATGAATAAAAATTTTGAATTTTTACAGGTTTCAAATAATTATACATAAAGGCATTCTATTCCTAAAATTTAACAGATCCATCGATTATTGGAAGATATTAAGATATTAACCGTTAAGGTTGCATTTGTTTTTGCCGACAAGAGTCTAGAAATCAGAATGCTTCATTATGAATCTTCTAAAGGTTTAAACTGTTTTTCTACTATTCATTTAGACACAACGTGGCTTAGACATAAATGACCAAATGGACGTTTTTGAAGGTTAAGTTTTGCTTGGTTTTAGAAAGCTTAATGTATTTTAATTGCAGAAACTTAAAACATTAAAAAATAGGCTCCATAAGACGCAATAATAAAAAGGAGTTATTTTAGAAAATAATTTCCTAAGCACGTGAATGTTTTACATCTAAATATCTTCACAGTTTTTAACCTTCATGAAGAAAATATTCCTTGAAGTCCAAACAAGAACCATTGAAGACAGAATTTTTACATTCAAGTTTAGCGTGTCATAGAATATTGCTATGATCATCTCGTGCCAGTCTCCGATACTCAAATGAATATGGAAGTCCTGATGGTCCTGAAAAATGGTCTTTTCTTATCTTCAACAACGGAAGAGAAACGTGGTGGTTTAATATTATGACAATTATTAAACTCAGAAGAAGCTATGAATGCCTTGTTGCTAGTGTCAGTCATTTATCAGCTGAATCTATATTTTGCGAGATTTGTAATTTTAACATAAAGAACAAAATGAGAATTTCCCAACAATGATAAGAACATTTGGTTTTCTTACATACCCACATTTTTTCTTCTAAATTATAAATTTCCATTAAAATAAACACGATAAAGTCGTTTTGCCCAACAACAACAAAATACATAACTCAATTAGCATACAAACAACAAGCACAAGATGTAATTTTGTTACAGTGTTAAATCTACCAAGGTCCCAAAATGGAGCTTTGCAATTCCATCCGACTTCAACATTCCAAACTTCTTATACTGCTAATCACATTCATCAGATGAACCAAACTTAGAGATATGATCTCCAACTTGTAAGAGAAACATCCATGTACTTCAGACCACATCATAAGTCGCAGATATTTAAAGGATTAAAAGGATCCGAACTCAGCTGAAAGATGTAGTATTACTTGCATCACTTTCTTTTTTTCTTTTACAATAGAAACTAATTAATATTCTGGTTCTTGCGAATATGAAACTAAGAACACGTTTATGATCTGAAAGCGATAAATTCAATTTAATAATAACATTTTTGTTCCTTGGGAATGACTATCGTACTTAAACCTTGCAACAACCGAATGAATTCACTAGAAGCAAATATTCCAATAAACTAGACATGACGAGCGACCTTTGTAGCTATGTAATACTCGCATTGAAAAGGAAAAGTTCTAAACAATATTTATTTTGTTTAAATTAATTTATAATGTCAAGTTTAGCAGGTTTCGACAACTGATATTAAAAAGATAGCATAACATTGTAAGTTGCTTTGAAACCTAGACTACTAAATTAGTTGAGTCGAGTAGACGCTACAGTGGTCTGATGACGGATGTTGATTTCAAAGGACCTAGATGATACTTAAGGTATAATTGTTTGAAGACGCCGGATATTTAGTCTAACAGATCTATATGACACTCTAGCAAAATTATAACTGTCAACATCAAACAGTGTTAATTTCAACATATTTTGGTATTGCCTCTTGTTTGATTAGGCCATATTATTTGCGTCTAGTAACCGATGCAGCTAAAACTTGCAGCCTAAAGAAAAATGTCGGTGTTAGAAGTAAGACCCAAGTAAAGGCGTTAAACCAATACCTGGTTAAGGAAAAAAATATGAACAACACTGGTCGCCTGACAACATCACATATCTTGATAACGTTCCAACAGAACCATGACATAATGCTGCTGAGATAAAATGACATCGACAGTTCAGGGCCAGGATTGTGCGAGTGTTGAAATAGAGTGACTTCGCAATTTCGCATCTTATCAATGTTGAAAAGAATGGCCCTTTTACTCGATAACGGTGTTGAGAGAGATTATGGCCTGATGCACACTGGCTCTTACATTATTTTACTCATATACTGGTGTTGTAAAGTGACAGTCACGACAAGGTTGTCACGGGACAACGTTATCATGGTATTGAGGTTCATTGGCTTAGTCGACTACCGTAGCATTCAAGAGAACTTCTGTATCACACTGTGTATGATTGTAACACTTCCCAGCGTTCTGACTTATTACGGTTGTGTTTTAACTGCCTCTGTCTTTACCTTTCAGTTCTGTTCAGTTCTCGGTCGAACCTGCTCGAGGCACGAGAGGTGGAAGCAGACCCCCGCGTCCAGTCTGTGTAGATGGAAGCGTGACAGATGACCATGTATGTCGTGATCCCAAAGTCGCCGCATCATCTGGATGTAGGTAAGCGTTTCTCTTCTCAGCAGCCTGAGGTTGGATGACTGGAGATTGGGTGCCACGTGCGGTCCGTGTCAGCTGCTGGACTAGAGAACGAGTGATGAGTTCCGGGAGTGCGTCGAGCTGTTCCTGAATACACCCAAGCCTCTCCTCCAGAGAGGTCACTCTTTCTGCAAGTATCTCCTGGCGTTGATTAATGTCGGATACAATCTCATACACAGTGGTTTGTGTCTGTAGAGAATACAATCATGAACCAATGACGTCAGTAGTGAAGCTAATACATAAAAAATAGTGAACTAGCTATGTTAGTGGTGAACAGAATACACAAATATTATTAACCAATAAATACTTAAGAGTATGCTGAGAAAACAACTATAATCGTGCCATGTCAGTAGTGAAGAAAATAAAAATAATTACGCTGATGGTATATGTGCGAATAAAAAAAAAATCATAAACCAGTTAAATCAGTGATGAATAGTTATGTGAGCGAAATATGTGTAGAAAAACCTCAGTCATAAACCAGATGAGGCAGTGGTGAAGATAATACAGAAAACACACACAAACAAATTGGTAATGTCGTTAAGTTAATGGATCATAAAATACGAAGTAGGTGTGATGTCGTTCAGACTGTTGGGAGATTTATAAAAATAATCATTTGTGTCAGTTGGTTGACTTCAGACAAAATAATATGACAGTGTACTTCATTTCTTAATTGGTTAGATAGAGTGAAAATATAGTGTACATATCCTCTTAGAAGTATTGATCCAAAAACTTTGAAATTTGTATCATCCAGATAATCTGGTTCTAAAAAAAAATAACTAAAATGCGATTAAAATGTCTAGAGAAATACAGTTAAAAAGCAGGAAGCAAATAATGCAAGCTAACTTTCTAATCGTATTTCTATACACCCGACAACGTTCAAACATATGCAACATAAGTTGTTGTATTTTGAATATTTATAAGAAAAAAATTAGCACATTCATACTCTAATATTAAAGTTGACTTGAGGCCACTACTCATGACTTCAATAACCATGGATTTAAAACGTCTCAAGTAGTAGAATTTAACTTATGGGCGATTTTAAGGTGCAAGTACACACATTGATATTTTCCTATTTTTGCGTGATATTACGATTCAATAAGCCATACATCTTTACTGCAATTGCTCGTAAACAAGGCGTCCAAAGAAATTTTTCAAAGGAGGGGCAAAATTTTTTCAAGGGAGGCAAAGCAGTGTGTAATTGTGAACTGAATAAAAAATCATATACATATGCTGAATGAATAAAGAGAGAATTATGTTTCTCATTTTTTTCAGGGGGCAAATGCCCTCCCCCCGGACTCTTATACAATTGCGAGGCAAATTTTAAAAACTTAATATGTCAATTGCATAACTTTTATTATCATGTTGACCGACAGCTACCTTCACAAAACCCGACAGAATTTTAGTCTCCTACGAACAGTTCTAGCTAACACACTAATATTTTATTAGTATGACCGCAAACCTATATTGTCGAAAAGATCAGTATCTAATTGTTGAAATAATACAGACTGCAAATCTACAGTATCCAAATGATATGTTATATTCGATAATACTAATGATGAGTTGAAGGCAGTTATTACCGCGGCATTTGGAACAAAACCCCCTGCTATGTTGAGGAAAATGTCTCACAGAACATGACGTTACATAATATTATGCAGCGAGAATGAGGGACCACACAGATAAACTGGATACATAAGACATATGGATGGGTAGGGATAAAGGGCCACCCTGTATGATAAAAAGTGGACATTTGTCTTAGAATGGTCGACTAAACTACACAAAAGACTCGCGCTTTTTACGTCAGATAATTTGCAGTTGTCAGGAAAAAGATACATCTTACCTTTGCCATATCCGTAATGGTTGATGAATTGTCCAGTAGCTTCCGTTGGTCCATTTTCACTTTCCTAAGACTATGGAAAAAAACAACACCCAAACATTTATATCTCTCATCTTTAAACTTCAATAATGGGATAGGATTTGTCAAAAACTGCTAAAAAAAACTAAACATTGTTAAACCATGTTTTTTACTTGCACAACTACGATAATATTTAAAGATCATGTTGATATTATAGCTGTAAAGCAAAAAAAGACATTACTTAGTTGGTCAAAGCGACTACAAAATTTGCACAAAAATTTTCACTTGGATAAAAATTGCACATTAATTACTGACATCTATTCAAAAATGAAGTTCTCTAGAATGGTGTATAACAGCATTTCGTATTATTCCCCGGCGGGAGAGCGGTAAATTTGCAGATTTGCAACGCAAAATTTCTGGGTTCGATTCCCTGCGGTGAACACAGCAGATAGCCCAAATAAACATTATCGTCAGCAAAATTATTTACCCTTGGTAGTGAGTGACCTCTGTTGGAGTTTTAAGTAGTTAACAATCATGTCTCAGTTAAGCTTTTGCGATAACCTCACTGATAAATTAATATTACACGATGGTTAGGTTCACCTGCAATTTTTGTTTGTAAAACTAATAATTAAAATTTGTTGCTAGTGACACAGACGTCGCAGTTCAGTACTTCAGTTCGACTTTTGGAAGTATTTTACATTTACTTTTTGTGAAATTTTCAAGATATTAAAATCATCTTTAAGTATTAAAAACACAATTTCACTTACCTGTAAATTGCCAGAAGAAATTTCCTCTGGTGCGTTCGAACCTTTCCGGGGCTAACACGTTTGACAAGTTTTGTATTTTTGTAAATTAACCAAGTTTCTCGTAGCACATTTGCAGCTGCATTTTTGAGCTAGAAAAATAAACCAGTTTCTTATTAAGATCTAAATATCCTTAAATCTCATTATGCAGAAAAAAAGTTTAGTATTTTTCTAGTCATAAAAATGTTGTAAGGAAAACTGGGTTTTATATCATTGCAATTTATTTATATTATCTCCATCGCACCTAACATATTCACCCTTTCATCCAACTATTCGTTGCTAAAAGAGTAACCCAAGAGTTGGCGGTGGGTGATAATGACTAGCTGCCTTCTCTCTCGTTTTACACTGCTAAATTAGGGACGGCTAGCGCAGATAGCCCTCGTGTAGCTTTGCGTGAATTTCAAAAACAAACAACTTATATTTTACAAGTTTTAAAACAGTACTAAATTACAAGGACAGTTGTTAAAAATATTAACTCTAAAAATTTACTCGAAATTTTGTCGCGCGTTTATCAAAGAAAGCATAAAAAATGAAATGACAAACAAAATAAACGTATTTTCAAAAGCCGGGCCACTCAGCTATAATGTCTCTTTGGAAAGTGACACTGAAACAATATTATAACTATATTTTGCCCGTGTTAAATGTACAATCAGATAACATCTTTTCTTTTCCGGGTAGTAGTGTGCTCTTACAGCTAGTGCATAATGTGTCTAATAAGTATAATAAACAGTTTAAAAGTTTACCACTTGAATAACAATAATATAACGTAAATGATTAGCAATAACTTCTATTTTAGTCCTAACACCGCATTTCGAAAGAAATCACATAAAAATTTGTATTTCGGTGAGTTTCGAAAGATTCATGAAGCATACTTGTATCAGTTTGTGAAAAACTCTTATTTCTACTGAAACAACAGCCGGAAAAACTATTTCGTTAACGTAATGAATAGGTTAAATGAATTTAAAAATTGGATACATACGCACGCACACACACCGATTGAACTAGGAAGTTTTATGGAGTTCATTTGCAACAGTTTTTTTTTTTAATTAAGCTCAAAGCTACACAATGGGCTATCTGTGCTCTGCCCACCACGGGTATCAAAACCCGGATTTTAGCGTGTAAGTCCGCAGACATACCGCTGAGCCACTGGGGGGCTCATTTGCAACAGACGATGAAATACGAAGATATTTGCTTTATTTACTAATTAACTTAATAAAACAGAAAACTGAATTTTCACCTCGACTGAAGTACACTTAGCTTTCCATAGCTCTTTCAGGCGTGGGGACGATATATTTTTTATATATTTCTGCACTATAAAAATATATACTTTATATAAAGTATATTTCTAAACTAAATTTCCTCGTTTAGAAGTGTAAGACTAGAGGGAAGGCAGCGCAGAAACCCTCGTCTAGTTTTGCGCGAAATTCAAAACTAACCATTTAATGTTACTTTGATCATGCAAACTTTCCAACGAATTCTAGTAGCTTTTGAGATTAAAATCTGCTGATCAAAATACTCACCGAACTGCCATGTTGGCAGTTTAAAAATGGCATGTTTAAAATTTAAAATAGCTAAAAACTGGGTTTCGACGCCTACGGTGAGCACAGCACGGATATACAAAACCAGACTGAATTATAATAAATTATGGAAACCGAAAGCCCTTAAAACAATTTTTTGTTACATTTAGGAGTCCGACATCAGTTATTTTTCTCATAGCCCGTGGTAATTATTATTGATGACAAATGCTTATGAAAATAAGCATACTTGTTTCTAAATTTCAAATGCGAAAATTCGCTTATTTAATGTCCTACTAAAATGATTAAGGAATAATGATTAAGGAAAAATATACAGTAATTACAATAGCACTTTATCTGTGAACAATATTTACATAATATATACACAATTGTTCTGATTACGTTCTCTATGGAGCACAAAAAGTTTTAGTAATTAAATATATTATATAGTTAGTGTAAAAATGTATAACTTCTAAACATTGGACTTGCAGTTAGGGTCATAAAATACAGTTTTTAATCATGACAGTAACTAGTTGTCTGTTTATCATAAAGTATAGCTTCCAAACATTTCAGTAAAAAGTAATTTGTGTAATAAAGTATAGGGCTATTCAGTAAGTTATATGAAATTGACTTTAAGTACGCAAATCATCATGCCACGTGACAAAGTACAGCGATACTAAAACGTGATGGAACAGAATGTATCAGAACTACATTTTGATATTGTTTAGCATTATGTGGGTAGCGTGACGTCACCAAACCATAACTATTTAGTGCAAAATATTTACACATTTCGTTCATAAAGATATGATCAGATCGAGGATTTAGAATTTCAAAGGTGGAGATGTACGTCGTACTTAATGACCCTGGAAAACAAAGAAATATGGATCGAATTGAGATTTTTGGGTCAAGTAGTATCGCTGTGGTTCTAAGCAAGCAATGGATTATTTTGACAGGCGAGAATTTACGAATTCATATGTCAATTACGAAAGCAGTCCATGTGTTCAAGGCTTCACATACAGAAGAAGAATACTTCTCTGTAAACGAGGTCATTATAAAACTTCTAGTCAAACCCCCCGTTCAGCAGTCGAAAAGCTCAAGAAATTCCGCACGAAGACATACTGGCCAAGTCGCTTATAGATTTATATGCAATGGTACGGATTGTAGAAGCAGACGCTGGGAAGTCGCCCTGCTTGAAAACCCTGCTGGGAGGCTTGGCTTGTTCAGGATAATGACAACCTTATGACGATTGTTTTTACAATAAAAACCACACTGTTGGACTACTGCCAAAATAAGTGAAAAATGTTACGAAACTAATTGTAAATACGCGGTGAGGCCCCAAAATGATTTTATAAATAACGTATTCAATTTTTGAAATTTCCAAACGTTGCATATACTGTTTGTGAATGTTAACATCAAAAAGTATTTAAAACCTAAAATAACAAGCAATCTGTAACCAGACATTTTACTATCAAGCTCTACATGACCAATACATAGTCAGTATGCTAAAGTATAGTTTCCAAAACCTGGTAAATATCTGCGAAGTTTCTCTTTTCCTATCCATCGCGAAAGAGAAGTTCTACAAATGGCTTCCGGTTGTCTACTTGCCATCTTGTATGGCTGCAATTGCACAACGTTTCAAGCTATATGACACGCAATTATTTCCAGTGGTTAGTGTCAAAAATGGTGAAGCTTTATGATTAGTGTTGTCATATACACGTTATAAAAGACAAAGTAGCCTTCTTGGTATAATGAATAAAATATTTGTGCTGTATAAACTTGTTTCAAGAAATGATAAGAACGATTACGTTTATGGATTTGCATTTGTTACATTTAAAATCGTCTAACTAATGCGTTTAAAACTTTACAAAAAATGGAAACATGTAATATTTAGGGTCGACAAAAAGACTTTTCTTGAGATATTTTCAAAGTTGTAAATTGTATGTATAACAACATAGCAATTAGGACGAGACATTTACAAAGTGAAGCTTTAGGCAAGTCAAACAGAAAAGAAGATTAGTAAAATGTGTTGCTTGACATGGCACGTGCATTACGTTCTACGACAATTATAAAGTATATTAACTGTACTTACACTTTTAAAGACTTTCCACGTAAAACTGTAGATCAAAATGAGTGTCACACACAATACACACGTGCGTAGGCTCTACCCCTAAATAATTTCAACACACACACAAACGATTAAGATTAGGAAATAAAACTTTGAAAAGTTTGAAAACTTACAACTTTTCCCCCGATCATCTAGAAAAGTTTCGTTCCTGTTTATGTTAGCTAAGTCCTCATACTTCCGAGGAAAGTGACCTTCCCCTAGTTTGTTTATTTCCTGATTAGCATTTTCATAACATGCTTTACAACATCAGGAGATAATTTTCCTTAATAAAATTTCACTGAAAAGTGACAGTTTTGCTTTTAGTGTGCTTACGAAAACATATTTTAACGTGAAAACTAACGAATTATTGACAGTGCCCTCAAAATAAACTCCGCTTTAGTTGTAGTATTAGAGGTAAATAACGGGGTGTGAAAACAACGGTCTTTCTACAGAACGTCATAACACGTTTTTCGCCGGAGGAGATATTTTGTATTTGTATTGTACTTTGAAATTCGCACAAAGCTACTCGAGAGCTATCTTTGCTAGCCGTCCCTAATTTAGCATTGTAACACTAGAGGGAAGGCAGCTAGTCATCACCACCTACCGCCAATTCTTGGACTACTCTTTTACCAACGAATAGTGGGATTGATTGTCACTTTATAACGCCCGCGCGATTGGAAGGGCGAGCATGTTTGGTGCGATGGGGATTACGAATTGAGTGCCTTAACCACCTGGCCATGCCGAGCCACTCAGCTATAATGTCTCTTTGGAAAGTAACACGAAACAATATTATAACTATTTTGCCCGTGTTAAATGTACAATCAGATAACATCTTATCTTCTTTTCCGGGTAGTAGTGTGCTCTTACAGCTAGTGCATAATGTGTCTAATAAGTATAATAAACAATTTAAAAGTTTACCACTTGAATAACAACAATAAAATAACGTAAATGATAAGCAGTAACTTTATTTTAGTCCTAACACCGCATTTCGAAAGAAATCACATAAAAATTTGTATTTCGGTGAGTTTCGAATGATTCATGAAGCATACTTATATCAGTTTGTGAAAAACTCTTATTTCTACTGAAACGACAGCCTGAAAAACTGTTTTGTTAACGTAATGAATAGGTTAAATGAATCTAAAAATTGGATACATACGCGCACACACACACACACCGATTGAACTAGGAAGTTTTATGGAGTTCATTTGCAACAGACGATGAAATACGAAGATATTTGCTTTATTTACTAATTATTAACTTATTAATAAAACAGAAAATTGAATTTTCACCTCGACTGTTTGTTTTGGAATTTCGCACAAAGCTACTCAAGGGCTATCTGTGCTAGCCGTCCCTAATTTTGCAGTGTAAGACTAGAGGGAAGGCAGCTAGTCATCACCACCCACCGCCAACTCTTGGGCTACTCTTTTACCAACGAATAGTGGGATTGACCGTCACATTATACACCCCCATGGCTGGGAGGGCGAGCATGTTTAGCGCGACCCTCGGATTACGAGCGCACGCCTTAACGCGCTCGGCCATGCCAGGCCATCACCTCGACTGAAGTACACACTGCTAAATTAGTGGCGGCTTGAGCATATAGCGCTCATGTAGCTTTGCATAAAATTTAAAACAAACAAGCTTTCATTATTTATTATTGTACGTGGAATGAATCGCATTTTATAAAATCTGTGAATATACACCGTGTTCGGAAGAATATTTCCGTGCCAATATATTTTGTTCACGATAACTTATCGACAGTTCAACAATAAATCCTACCATGGTAGACTTATGACCAAAGGTTCATGTTTCAGCTATTTCCAAGAAACGTAATTTCTACAGTAAGACTAATAATAAATTTAGAGCCAAATGAAGTTTTAATTTTTTTTTTAATGAAAAATATGTGGAAACGGGAATCGCAACACCAACCCTCGGCCACACACCTGTCAAACCCTGCTATGCTGCTCCAGTGGACTTCTGTGCATTAAATTTGTTGGAGGGTCTGTGGAAAGTTCGTCAAAATGGTCTAAACTGAACTTGACGTAATTATGAACATCAAACTTAGCATGACTGTGAAGGAGGAGATTATTCTGAAGAAAACTCGAGACCCACTTTTTATAAAGTGCGATTTAGCCTTAATATGAAGTCCTAAAGTTACATTAAAAGACTTTGAAGCTATAATTAAAAAATACTCACAGTGTGATTTCACATCTGTGTAGAAAATATAGAATAAGGCATAGAATATTGAAGTAAGAATTACTTTTAAATGTTAGTTATGCATCATATGATAGTTTCATGTAGTTAGGCCTAACACTGAAATATTTTCGTAGATTTTTTTTTATTATTATTATTGTTTGTTTTGCTTCTACATAACAAACAACAACAAAAACTACTAAAGTGCTTATAGTTTTGACACACCACATTTCAATATAATTCACTAAAGGAAATGACACGGTCAAACTAAGATGAATTCGCGGAATATAACACCGTATTTCATAAAAACAAAACATTTAAATAATTTAACATTCATACAAAATAAAAGATGTTTTTGAATGCCTATATAAAATGCAGATAAAACTGAACATTTATAAATCTTAATATCTAGGTAGATGTATTTTTTTCTTAGATATTTGTGTAAAGTTATTCAAAAACTATCTTGCTAGTCGTTACAAATTTTGAACTTATAAATTACAGGGAAAACAGCTAGTCAACGGCATCTCTCATGTTTTGGACTATAATTTTAAGCCAAAAACTGAGAACTAATCATCACTCCTATAATACACTCATTGGCCCAAAATGCGTAGAGCGACGTTGTTTTTTCGGTAACAAATAATGAACAATTGATCTCGCAGAGGCATAGTTCGGCACGCTATTCACCTGCGAAACACAATATGCACAAATAAGAAACATACCGAGCACATGGAAAGTTTCATATAGTTAGTTTATTTATCTATATGTCCAACACAATGCAAACACGCATCAGAGATAAAAAGAACACACGTAAGACCTAATACATGATTGAGTTGCAATTATGTCAAAGTATATACATTTCATACCCTTTTACACAGTTGAGTGTCCATCATGAAGTTGTGCACGTGTTTCTCAGCTCGGGTAAGTTCCAGTTTCCTCGCTATCACAGCTACTACAAGGGCAGTACAACCCGCGCCCTAAGAAAAAAATATCTAAGTTGTACAAAAATATAATTTTACAGTGTACCAGCTGACAAACTATCATACACTCTTCACAAATTCCAATTTACAACTAAGCAACAGAAATAGTGAAGTAAAATGTACGAAAGAAACTTTCGTAGACCGATCCCAGTATTACTAACGAGACATTTTACATGATATGACAAAATAACTGTGTAATACATTAAGCTGATTAGTGACTGTGTAAGGAGTAGTGTTTGGGGTAAAAACTTCACAATGTGCAATTGGCAGACAATCACTTTAATGGAATTTTATATTATATCTACTACACAATCTTTAGTAAAATCCACGAATAACAATAAATAATTTAGCCTTTCTTAAATGACAAGCAAGTGTGGGTCATTCTTCTGGACCCTTTAATTCGACTCCTTTAAATATCTTCTTTCATAAAAAACTCATTCGAACTGATTTTCATACCATAGTTTTTAAACATAGAAGATACAGTAAAATTATCTGACGTTGTTCCGTTTTGTTGGTTTATTCTCTTTTCCCAGAAACCCTTGGTAACATTATCTGATTATTTACTGCAATTCCCTCAATTACTACAGATAAACACACTGATTCACTATTATTTTCTGATATATATACAATAAGGTAAATAGTTGTGGTAACACACGATCGGGAGGACTGCAGGTCTTTCACAGACAAAGCGAATAATTTGTATTACGACCTAACATGTTTGTTGTTGTTGGTTTTATTAATGTGCAATATTTAATTTGTACAGAGCACACAACTAACTTTCATGTTTCCATGCAGTTTATCCATGAAAAATGATTGAACATTTATAAAAATATCCTTTATTACTACCAGCGAAACAATTAACTTGTCTAATGGTCTTTTGACCTTATCAGTTTTCACACAAGCACTCGTGATAATTCAATATTGTGTGTTTGGGCTAGTCAAGTCATTACCTTTACTGTCAGTATATCGTTTTACCACATTTATTGGATACTTGAAATAACTGTTTCGCAGGCAAACAAATCGTGTACTTGAAGGAACGGAATGATTAATCAGGACGCAAGTTTAATTTCAGCACTAAGGTTGCCATTAATTTTGTGTATTTAAAACTTATATGAAAGCAAAGAATAATTTAATAATACGAAAATCATAATATATCTGCTACATGCAGTGCTTACAGGTCTTTATGGCCAACATCAGAATTCAACAAACTGGCTGTAGTACAACAGACTGTTGAAGTGAGGAACTGCAGATTAATGACATCACTGGCTGACGCTGCAGCTCCAAATCTGCACTGAGCTCCCCCTATCTTTGACTGTGGATATTGTGCATTGACAACGATACAGTTCTGTTGTTCTCTTCTCCCCCTGACGTCGAACACGCTAACAAACTGTTATTGACTATTGCATAACAACTCAAATTTAGACTCGTGTGTAAAGAATACGCGTTTTCAACTTTACCCATACCACTGTTTGAGGTTCTGTAGTCTTTCAATTGTTTGGTTATCTCTTCCGAGTAACGGTTTTCAAACAAACTACACGTCTATTATTAAAACTTGCAGTTTCATTTATTCCCTATTCTGGGTTTTTGATATAGCTTTTATTGAAACATGGAGTCTTACTACAGCATTTCTTAAATAACATTCTTGACCAGCTAGAATATTGATTTTTAGATACTTGTCAAATTTCAATTCTAGGGCTGATATCACAGTACTTATTACCGAACCGCCTTAATATCACTGTCTGTATTTATAATCGTGTGGCATTATTTGATCGGTTTGATGACAATCAATCACAATGTAAATTATAAATACGTGACTGAACTCTGGCGCAGTTTATTTCACACGATAAGGGTGTGGCATTCCAACAGGGTTTTTGTTTTATTTCAATTTCCCTAAACTCTATAATTATACCTAGCGCAGCATATGTATCAAACACACAAAACAGGCGTGCTAAAGCGTGCATTTGTAAAGATCTCCTTACGACAACTAATTATACTTATATATATATATATAATATATAGAACAATTACATACTTACTTTTCTTGCAATACTAATATAAAAAATTATGATGCTATTAATTTTTAATAATGATAAGAAAAAAGTCGTTATAAAAGAAACCACAGTTAACAAAGATGAAGAATCTAATATACGATTCTAACTTGCGATCTAGTGTACGTTTCATAAACTTTAACTTTTATGCGAATAATGTGATTTGACAAAAAAGGCTTTTTAATTTTAGTTATTATTTTCTTTATTTAATTAACATTTATTTCTGGCCTGACGTGAAACCACCGTGTTATTGATTCATGTTTCAACATGGAGGTGAAAGTCTTGAAGACCACGAGGAAAACACATTAAGGGAAGCAGTTGAGACAGACATTCACACAACAGTACGTAAGCATGCAGAAAAGCTAGGCACAAGTAAATCAAGGATTGCGAATCATCTGAGTGCAACTGGAAAGACGAAAAAGTTGGATAAGTGGGTTCTGCATGAGCTGACTGATGATCAACAAAATCGGCATTATGAGACCTGTCAAGGATGACGCTCCAAAAATTGAACGAATTGGGAATCGAGATTCTGCCTCATCCATCTTATTTCCCAGAGCTTTCTCCTACAGATATAAATTTTTGCAAGCACTTTGACAATGTATTAAACCAGGCAGTTGCAACAGAAGCTTTGAGGGAAATCACTGACCACAGAAACTCTGATTTCTACACCAGGGACATAAATAGCATCGTTACACTTTGTTTGTTTGTTTTTTAATTTCGTGCAAAGCTATACGAGGGCTATCTGCGCTAACCGTTCCTAATTTAGCAGTGTAAGACTAGAGGAAAGGTAGCCAATCATCACCACCCACCGCCAACTCTTGAGCTACTCTTTTACTAATGAATAGTGGGATTGACCATCACATTATAACGCCTTCACGACTGAAACATCGAGCATGTTTGGTGTGACAGAGATTCGAACCCGCGACCCTCGGATTACGAGTCCAGTGCCTTAACCACCTGGCCATGACATCGTTACACGTTGGCAAAAGGGTGTTGAAGCAAATGATGCTTACTTTAATTAAAAGCATGTTTTACAACACTGATTTACACTTTTCCAAACTTCGCAGTTCAAAAACATTTATTTCTGGACAAATTTAGCTTGATGACATACTTTTGACAATGATGGAATAAACACATATCGTTGGTTATGACAGCATATGACTTACTATTAAAACGAGAGCATAACAGAGACGTACTGTTAGTAAGACAACATAGATAAATACCGTTAATAACGACAGCATAAAGCATACCATTAGTAACTTTAAAATTATATTTCTGGAGTAACTCCTTCCATAACGGCTTTTCATTTAAATTGTACAAGAAAAAGAAAACAACACAAATATTATAGTATGTGATTTACCAAGGTAAACTGTAAGATCATACGAATTGTGATAGTTCGACGAAACGTTGTCCTCCTTTAAACAGAAATATAAAAAAACTTGGTAATTGTTCCCCCTATTATTTAATTTTTGTATGATTCACTAATACTAACAGTCCTCTCGATTTAACGAATTCAAAATATATTAGTCTATAGTCATCTACATTTGAATGCGTTTTAAAAAGAAGTTCTTTTCACCAAGACAGTTTCAGAAGACTTAAAGATGCGCAATCCACTATACGTTGTTTTTAACACAGTTTTATTTAGCAATGAATATTTGTTTTCAACAACAGTGCCGAATAATGACTGTTAATCGGTTTGTTCTTGCTGGACAAACTTCATGGAATATGCGTTGCGTTATTCTTGGTCCGCGAAATCATTTCAGCTCAGAACCGCTCGAGATGTGGAGGTGGGACGATTATTGGCATTCATTTGTTTTTCAATAACTCAATTAAAGTAATATTTACCATGAGACCCATGGTGACGGAAATCCCGCGGCCACAGTATGTGTTGGGAACTATATCACCATAGCCGACAGACAGAAATGTGATGGCCGTGAGCCACATGGTGTTCAAAAGATTAGCATGGTCCTCGTCATGGTACCTGAATCATAAAAAAATACAAAAAAGTAAGAGAGGAAAAGATATAAACGTATCCAAGAAATACATCATTTAGCATCCATTCCGTACCTTTCAATCATTGTTTAATATGTACACGTATTAAATGGCACCGGAAATTAAATACACTTACAACACTAAACATTTCATGGAGGACCAGATAACTTTCATGACGTCATTCATCTTCCTTTATATATGCCACTTATTCGATTACACCATCATTTCAAGTTTGCGTTCAAGTTATAGGGTTTTTAACATTTTCCACATGTTGAATATTACATGACAACTGTTACCAAATACTCACAACCTTTAATGGCAGTCTAGATTCGGCGATTTACAACTATATTGCATGGTAAATCCTGCAAGATACACTTGAAAGCGATTTCCAGCGATACAATGGATATTTTGCTATTCATATCGCTCTGCGCCTATTTCTGTGCAAGAGAGCGGACGCTCAGCGATAAAAACAAACAAACTACATTAAAAAACGAGTCAAATAATAAGAAACTAACGGAAAAATAGCTCAGCAGAAAATATTTGGAGAAACACGATATCGTTCTGCGGGCGATTAATTTATCATTGCGATATTTTGCTGCTGTAGTTTTCTGACCAATCAGAAGTGCACCTTGGGATTCTAATCCATTGAAAGAAAAATAAAGGGTGTTTGAATTTTATATGCAAAAACGGCTCGTTTGGGTTGAGAAAACATTTTAAATAGAAGAGCGAACAACGTTTCGACCTTCTTCGGTCATCGTCAGGTTCACAAAGAAAGAGGTAACTGACCGGAAGCTGACCACATGTTTGGAAGGGGTTCTGTAACTGAGTGTCGCAATGTAGAGGGCGGGGTTAGATGTTTAAATATATAATTTTATCTATAATATTAATATAGGTATAATGGCGTTCCTTTATATTGGTTTATTTTTGGTTCAAGTTGTTGTATAAGTAAGGCTTCTTTAATTTTGTGTTTGTTTATGTTTGTTTCTTTATTTAGTATTTTAGTGTTTTCTATGGTTATGTTGTGTTTATATGACTTACAGTGTTCGAAAACGTGTGAAGGTGAATTTTTATGTTCTTTGAATCTGGTTTCCATTTTTTTACTTGTTTCTCCAATATAGAAGTCGTGGCAGTTATCACATTGTATTTTATAAATGATGTTGGTGTGGTGTTTGTCAGTGTAGTTCTAACACAGTATGGACCTCAGTTTTGTGCCTGGTTTTTGAATAAATTTAGTATTAACTGGAATGTTATATTTTGTTACTAGTTTTTGCCAAATGTTGGTTATTTGTTTGCTGATGTCAGGAATATATGGTATACAGCAGTATATGGTTTCGTAATTTTTTGATTCGTGAGATATATTTACTTTTGTTGGTTGATTTTGCTTTCTGTCTGGGTGTGTGCGTATAATGTTTTCTACGGTTTGTAGAGGAAACTTATTGATGTTGATGAAGTATTGTTTCATTTTGTCTAATTCATCGTTAATTTTATCTGTTGAGCATAGTTTTATGGCTGTGTTTATCTGGTTTCTTAGTATGTTGAGTTTTTGTTTTGTTTCATGTGCTGAGTCCCAAGGAATCTATAGTCCAGTATGGGTGATTTTTCGGTGGATTTCGGTTTTGAATTGTGTGTCGGTTCTTATAATTTTGAGGTTAAGAAATGATATTTGATTGCTTTCTTCCTGTTCACATGTGAAGTTAATGTTGGGATGTATAGAGTTAATGTGATTGAAAAAATTAAGTATGTGTTCTGTAGATTTGAATCCCGCAACCGTGTCATCTACATATCTGTACCAGTATAGTGGTGGATGTAATGCTGTATTAATTACTTGTGTTTCAATTTGTGTCATAAAAATATTGGCTAGAACTGGTGAGACTGGGTTGCCCATGCTTAGGCCATTTGTTTGTAAACAGTTTTGGTTGTTGATCATGAAGTTTGTCTTTATTGTGGTAAATTCTATGAGGGTTGCTAACTGGTTACTGGAAACGTCTGTAGTTGGGTTAGGGTCTCGGAAAAAGAGTTCTAAGGCTATCTTGCAGGCTTCAGTGATTGGAACTTCTGTAAAGAGGGATATAACATCGAAACTGGCCATTAAGGCTATATGATTAAGTTGATTTAGATTAGACTTGAAATTAAAAAGGTCTTTGATGAATGAGCTGGCTGATGTTACATGTATTTATCAAGATTGTAATTAAACGATTCATATGTGGACACTATTGGTTGTAATGGACAATCTAGTTTATGAGGTTTGGGGATGCCGTATATTTGCGGTGTGCGTGAGTCGGTTTTATGTAGGTAGGAATAAAGTGTTTGTGAAATTGTGTTGGCTTTTTTCATTTGTAGTAGTAATTTGTTCAGTTGCGTCTCTTGTGTCTTTGTTGGATTTGTGTGAATTGATTAAAATTTGTTCGTGTCTGATAGGATGTTATTCATTTTTTTGTATGTATTCATTCGTGTTCATTATTACTATAGCGTTACCTTTACTTGCTTTTATAATTTTTATGTTTCTGTCTTGTTTTAGGTTTTTAATGGAATTAATGTATCTTTTTGTAAGGTTGTTTTTTAGTTTTCTGTTTTGTGAAATTATGTTGATGGTTTTGTAAGAAAATTCTTTGAAAAAATCGTTTAAGATGTTGTTTTTAGGTGTTTCCGGAAAATATAAATTTGTAATTTTACTTGGGAAGTTTGACTGTTGGATGCCAATAAAATTATCTAAGTTGTCTTCTTTCTGTTGGTTGTTTTTGGTTTTTTCTTTGTTTTTGTTTTCTGTAGAAAGTATCACAAGTCTCCTGGCTAGGTCTTCTAAACATGTTTTGATATCTATGGTTGGAATGTACCTAGGTGTTATTGCGAAGTAGATGTATCTCGTCTGTGTTTAATTGTCGGTCGGATCTGTTAATTATGAGATTAGTCAACGATTTGTCGTTTTGGTGTCTTTTCTGTTTGACTTATCATTTACTTGAAATATACAGCTAATCTCTCATGTTGGTTGAGGCATGAAATTGATTTCTCATGGGTTCGTATCTCTCATGTGGCCTAATCAGCTGTCTCAGCTTTGTTTGCAAGATGATTATTTAAGTCTTACGGTTCATTGATTTATTTCTTGGAGAGTAAAACAAAAACATTCTAGAATCCTTTGATAGTAAAGTTCAAGTTCTTTAGCTAGTTTGTGACATGCATCGATCTCACTTGTTGTAGATAAGAAGGAAGGCAACCTGAAGGTGATTGTTGGACTAGGTCATTGGAACAGCAAGCGGTGACAATATAGATAGGTACTAACAGCGCCACTGGTCAATGACAGATCTCAGGTGTTAGCACACATTATGCAGCAATTGTCCATTTTGAGTACTTATCAAATTAATAAAGTCGTTCATTGATTTATGAAAACCCTCTTCTACTATTGAGAATCACCAGATGAGAACCCTCTTCTACTATTGAGAATCACCAGATGAGAACCCTCTTCTACTATTGAGAATCACTAGATGAGAACCCTCTTCTACTATTGAGAATCACCAGACTCACCTTGGCCTAGTCATCAGGGCGCTTAATTTGCAATATGAAAGCGTTTATAACTTGACGACCAATCCCATTACTCGTTAGTAAAATAATAGCCCAAGAGTCGGCGGTGATGGTTTTACTAGGTATCATTCCTCTAGAGTAGTTACGGGCCGCTAGTAGAGTTAGTCATCGAGTAGCTTTGCGCGAACTTCCAAACAAACCAAACCAACAGTTAGTGAGTGTATAATGACTACCCAACACTTATATACTATTAATACTGGTATCATCAATAAAATGTTAGTCCTCGGTTTAAGACTCTTTGGAATTCAGTTATAGCCACCCCTAGAAAAACAGACATCCAGTGGCATAAGCCATCACATGAGAAGTTGGTCGATCTTTGACCAGAATAATAGGGGTGTTTGTTTGTTTGTTTTGAAGATCGCGCAAAGCTGCACGTGGGCTATCTGCGCTAGCCGTCCCTAACTTAGCAGTGTAAGACTAGAGGGAAGGCAGCTAGTTATTACTACCCACCGCCAACTCTTGGGCTACTCTTTTACCAACGAATAGGGGGATTGACCGTACATTAGAACGCCCCAGCGGATGAAAGGGCGAGCATGTTTGGTGCAAATGATATTCAAACCCGTGATCCTCAGTTGACGAGTCAGATGTCTTGACACACTTGGCCATGCCGGGCCCTAATGGGGGTTGTTTTAACTCTTATAACGCACAGAGACATTAAACAACTTCTATTTCTTTGTGTTACAGTAAATATATATCTAAAATGTATTCACATGGCTTGTAACTTGAACAGGTTTATAAAAATATGGTTAAAAGTTCATACAAGATACAGTTATTAATTCAAGTACATACGTACTGTGACTGGAGAAAACTACGTACTATTATATTATTAACTGCACATTTATCATTAAATATTACCTGATAGCGAGTATAAGTTGTTAGTTGTTATACAACCAATACTTTTTACGTTTGCTTGTTTTCAAGAAAAATTGGTGCTTTTATCAAAAGTGAAGTTCCTATTACCACACAAATTTAGATAAGTTAGTATTATCTCATAGTTGCTTAAACAAATTTACCGATTACAGTAGTATAGCATAATACGTGGTCACGTGAAGTTAATTCACTTTATGCTTACAGTTTGTGTTTTTATCCAATTGTTGAAAATCACCGAAAATGGGACAAACAGAAAAAAACAAATCCACAAAATGATTGCTTTAAATGCTAACTGCGTCCAAAACGCAATGATACAAAAATTGAGAATGCTACACTAAAAAATAGTAGATAAGGGAGCCTCACCACGTCATTACAGTCCATGTCGCCACGTCTAATTACACTCTGTCTGACGACACTGCAGTGTATTTCATTGGAAAACGCTCTGTAGTAAGGCTGTATTGCTAAAGAACAGCCCCGCAGTGGCTCAGCGGTATGTCTGCGGACTTACAACGCTAAAAACCGGGTTTCGATACCCGTGGTGGGCAGAGCACAGATAGCCCATTGTGTAGTTTTGTGATTAATGAAAACAACAACAAATGCTAAAGTACAACACCAATCCTCTATTAATGCTTTCCATAGTTTATTTAATATACAAAGTCAACGGTTTCGTAGTGCACATTTTAACAATCCAATAAATATCACAGAATCCATAAATATTATGTCTCATGCCTTTACCGACACGTCTTCGTTAGAATAGTACGAAAACCAATTTTATTCTTTAGCTGATTGTGGTATAAGACAACTGAACAAATATGTCATGGAAACAGCTTATGTTAAGATGATTTGTGTCAGTTTTCCTAAGGGGATCCTGTTGAGTATTGTTGTGTGAGACCTACTTGGACGGTTTTTGTCCTTCGTGTTCCTAGATCCGACCCTTTACACGATGCCGTACTTTGGTTACCATGGTTGGGGTACGACTTTTTACAGGTCTCTTTTCAGATAGAGTTGGTGCCATAAGTGTTTAACATGTTTGTTTTTGAAATTGATTACAATGTATATCTCGTCTTGGATATTTTAAATTCGTCATCTTTGAACACGAGTTTACATACCCATAGGGATTTATTTTGGGAGCATCAGATTGTCCACGTACGAAACTTTAAATAATGTTTAATTGTGGTTCTGATACATGCATTTCCACCGCAAATGTATGCCAACTGTCATTGTTACTTTAGTTGTTCATTTTAATATGGTACTCAATCCTATGGAATTCGCATTTTGTGGGAATAATAAAACACAGAGGATGAACCACGGAAAACGTTATTAGGGAACCATTTCCACAAAATAAGAGAGAAAGGAGAGGGAGATAATAAAACACACTCACGGTTCTGTACCTTACTCAAAAGAAGCGAATTAAAGCACGATGGGGTTCATAAATCGTTTTGATTTTGACAGAAAATCGAAATGACCAAGAGGCAGGAGGCGGGGGAAGTGGAACAAACGAATGTTGATCTTTTTGAGAAAAAAAAAAACATTTTTCACTCGTATACAGTGAATTACGTTACCCATAAGGAAAAGTGTATACAGAATACCACTTTTTCCACGCACACACTTTTACTTATGGGTAATGCAATTCGCTGTATACATGTATATTGAATTAAATTACTAGTTTGGGTTCTTTATTTCAGTTTATCTGTGTTTGTTTTGTTAAATTTTGCATTAATCTAGGGAAGACTAACCGTTCTAGCTATCTCTAATTTTGAACGGAATGTGGACCTCATGGCACGTGGGCCATATCAGGCCCTTTACATTCTGATCTGTCACCTGCACTACAATTAGATATTCCAAAAGTGAGCAAACTGCATTTATGGTGTGATGTACACCCCAACAAGCTCAGGACTGCATCTGAGTTTCAGGAAACACCACTTTACTGATCTTGTCGCGTTTACTTAGGTCATCTGTAAAAAGATTTTTTTTGTCACTGACTGGAGAATGCTGAAGTTAACCGAAGACACACGTTCAATTAAATGTTTTAGTATATTAATAACTTATAAAATACTATTTTCTTTATATAGTCATTCAGTATCTACTAATTTGTACAAAGACGATGAAAAGAGAGAAAACAATATAACATAGGTAGCGCTATACACTCACACACACGAACAGTATGCAGAGAACGTTCTAGAAAGACAACGTAACGGAACATAATTACCGAAAGCTACATATATCTTGTATAAAAGAACACACTCAATAAATGCCTTGAGGAAACAAGTTAACGACCACATTAACTTAATGTTCCCATTTTTCATCATTTCTGTACCACTTCATTCTTACTGTAAATACTGTACATCGTTACTTCATACAACTGCTCAAATTACAAGAATGTACTATAACCATTTACATATACACATAATACTTTAAGTGTTAAGAAAGTAAAGAACTTAAATGGAGTAGTCTTAATTAAGAAGGAAGTATATAAATACCTGCGTAAATAACTGATAGTTTAAAGTTTACTACCGTTGTATTCACTTGTCTAGGGCAGTCAGTGTTCGATGCTCGCCAACAGTCTTTATAATTTAATATATACCCGAATGTTAGCAGAGAATACAGTTGTAAAAGCCTTACAATACACAATTAAAAACTCATTAAAGCAGAAGGATGTTTTAATTTAAACTTTAACCAAATGCCCTATTATGTTATACCTAATCATCTTCAATGTAGAAAGGTTAAAGAGCATCGTAGATGAGGGAGCCAGTCAGCAAGCAAGCAGACGAGTTTATTTGTTTGTCGAATTTCGTACAAAGATTTTCGACCTGTCCTTAATTTTGAAGTTATCAACAAGACGGAGGACGGCCAGTCAAAACCACTCATCTCCGGCTACTCTTTACAAACAAATAGTGGGATTGACCATAACTTTGTAACCCTACCACGGCTAAAAGAGCGAATCTGTACATGTTGAGGCGAGTACTTTAACCACTAGGCCAGAATGAATACAGTATAACACATTTTAATGCAACAAATTAACTTTTATAATAATTTTGTTGTTTTGTTTTTTTAATCTAAAGCTTCGAAAAACACTCTAGATAGGTTGTTGTTGTTGTTTTGAATTAAGCACAAAGCTACACAAAGGGCTATCTGTGCTCTGCCCACCACGGGTATCGAAACCCGTATTTTAGCGTGTAACTCCGCAGACATACCGCTGAGCCACTGGGGGACCTCTAGATAGGATAAGTCATACTTTGCAAATTAGATAGCAAAGTGAAAAGTTCTAGGTGCGTAGAATGTATGTCAATATATTCTTCTTAGAAGTGGATACCGCACACTTTATAAATGTAGCGACTTATAAATAAACATATCCAAAGAATTTCGAGTTCTGGTTTTATAAGATAAAAAAAGAGCCACAATCTACGCCTAATTCAGTACAAAAAAACTTTTAATTAGAAGCTTAAAAAATTACAACACTCTTCGTTAAATCTATTTTTAATTAGTAGCCAAACTCTTCGCAGATATTTATTTTCAAAAATTAAACATACATTATGCTATGTGAGAGCATTTGAATTTTGTTCAAGAAATATAAATTATCATCATTTCATAAACTGGTCAGGTGATTAAGGCACTCGATTCGTAATCCGAGGGTCGAGGTTTCGAATCCCCGTCACACCAAACATACTCACTCTTTCAGTCGTGGGGGCGTTATAATGTTACGGTCAATCCCACTATTCGTTGGTACAAAAGTAGCCCAAGAGTTGGCGGTGGGCGGTGATGACTAGCTGCCTTCCCTCTAGTCTTACACTGCTAAATTAGTGATAGGAAGCGCAGATAGCCCCCGTGTACCTTTGGTAAAATTTAAAACACACAAACATTTCATAAACAAACATTGATTTACAATATTTATCATCTATGGTAAGTCGGTAAACCTATTATCGTGTAACAATATTTTTCTATATTAATTTGTAATTATAAGAATGACGACGCCCCCCAGTGGCTCAGCGGTATATCTGCGGACTTGCACGCTAAAATCCGGGTTTCGATACCCGTGGTGGGCAGAGCACAGATAGCCCATTGTGTAGCTTTGTGCTTAATTCAAAACAACAACAAGAATGACGACGCTCATGTATTAATGTTTCCGCTATTGATTAAGAACACCCACCGAAGAAAGATACCGTTTGAGGAATTATTCAATACACAAACTTACTGTGCTTTCAAAACTTATAAAACAGACAGCTATAACGTTGGTGAGGCTACTGGTCAAAGGTTTTAGTCAGTGTATTGAAGCAGCCATGTTTACAGAGTTGGGGAATGGTTCGAGTATTAGTAGAAATTCATCAAGAATTTGTTTTGAATTTCGCGCAAAGCTACTCAAGGGCTATTTGCGCTCGCCGTCCCTTATTTAGCAGTGTAAGACTAGAGAATAGGCAGCTAGTCATCACCACCCACCACCAACTCTTGGGCTGCTCCTTTACCAACGAATAGTGGGATTGACCGTCACATTATAACGCTCCCAAGGCTGAAAGGGCGAGCATATTTGGTGCAACGGGAATTCCACATCGCGACCCTCGGATTACGAGTAGAACGCCTTAACCCACCTGGCCATGTCAGGCCAAATAACTGTTGTATTTTGAATAATATACATTATCTGCAAATGGCTGAAACCTTGCAGTTTTTATTAATTGAAAAATCATTTATACTGTAAAGCCGGTCATGATATTAACCAGGAGTTATTTATCATGGTGAAATAGGCTTAAAAACTGATCCTTTTGGTCTTTTATTCCTGATGCGATAACACAAAATTCGAGCTTTTGAAGTGACAAGTACATGTACACAAATGTCAGAATCCTCTATAATTCTATCTGTGGCATAGTAGATTGTTTAACATCGGGTCACAAGTTCATACTCTGCTCAAATTCTCTTAAGCCCCGCTACAGGAATGGAAAGTTTCAGAAACAAATTTGTTTTCGTAGTTTACGAAACGACTTTTCATCACGTATCTGTGACTACTAATGTAGTATTACACGTATACTTCACCTTTAATACTTTGAATTACACACATAATAAATGTAAGCACATTGCATTAATTCGACGATATAAACGTGGTATATCAAAGTGAAGTATGTTCTCAGTGACGTGTCTGTAGTACTAATTTCAGTTTATGCTAACATAAATATTAATCGAAGAGATGCAGTGAAAACGTATTTTAGAAAGATGTGCCAATAGTCGAAAGTAAATTAGAAAACATTAATGTGATATTTTTCTTTATTATAACATTTATTACCTTATATAGGTTTATGAAATGGCGGAAGTGGAAGAAACTGTTTTAATCCTCAAACCACCGATGAAACATCCATTGCGATTTTAAAAACATTTTATTTTGTCAATTTCTTGTTGGCCCATTCGTGACTTCTTGGTTACAGGATCCCTAATAGCAGCTGAATAAATACTATAACTAAATCTTTCTAATTATTATTGGGGTGCCAAATGCGTTTTACATGTAAAATGACCGATTCCGACCAATTGTGGTCAGATTTATATACTGTTGTTACACATAATTAAATTTACTGAACTCTATGGAATACGAGAATTCACTCCACCGGAAAGGAATATTGTATTTAAAAATTTGAAGGTCAAAGCCAAAAACATATGTAATTACAACTTCTTCAGATATGGAATTTGACACTGTTTTAAAGCCAAAACATCGCTTTTCCAGTTAACATTATTTGACACAGTAGTTGCGTTCACACATTTTTATCTGTTACGTCTGTTATTTTCAACTGTTGGAAAATACAGTTGACGTTTAGATGTACAACAGTAATTGCGAGCACTTCGTAACAATAACAACAAAAAGAGGAAAGCAGCGAACGTTAAATAGTGGTTGTCCGCAGAATCATTGTTTTAGGTACCCCGATGAATAAACGGTGAGTTTACAGACGTAGAACAGAAAAACCTGAAGTTCGATTCTCCCCGCTGAAAACAGCAGATAGTCTAATGTAGCTTAGCGCTAAAATAAAGAAACATTGTTTGAGTGTTTCCATTTCTATATCATTAGAAGTATGGGTAGTAATAGTAGGTGTTAAGTTTCCATGGTAACAAAGTAAACATAAACATAATACACCCTCCAGATTATTATGACGTTAAACTCAAGGACAATGACGTAAGCAACGAAAAAAACGATCAAATGAAATCAGCAGCCTAGTAAATTCGAGGGCGTAAGTTCTAAATTTGTTTAGCGTGCATTTACAACATAGTTTTTTGTTTTTTCCGTTCTGACTACCACGGATTTTAGTACTGTAGGTCAGTGAACCTGCCGTTGACACATCAAAAAATACCAAAATACGTACTCTGAATGGTTTTAAAACGGTAAAAATGTTTCATTATTTCTCTATAATCGAACAATGTCTAGACTGAGGTCACACAGGTATACGTAAAAACAACAAGCAAAATTATATGAAAAAGTAAAAAAAAATATATTCATATGATAATATATTGTCGTATAAGTAATGAACCAGTTAGGTAGAAAACTAAATAGCAAATTACTAAATTTTCAAACTTTTTTTATCCAAATCTACACGATATATATTCATCTTTTAGGGCGTTGTTTCAAATCAAAGTTATACTGAGTTATCTGCTGTATCTGCAGCGGAGAATCGAAACCCGGATCTTAGCTTTGTAAGTCCGTAAATCTACTTTTGAATCACATGAGGACACCTTCAATTGAGATGACACACTACAGGGAAGACGGATATTCGAGGATTCACACCGTAAAAAGTAGGGTTTGATCATCTCTCTTACATCGTTCTGGCGACCCAAGGTTCGAAAAGAGATTTTTTGACAATGAGAAATTAAATCGATTCGCAGTCTGAATACGATAATCATTAAGTCACAAGGGTTAGCTCAAATTTAGTAAAGTGTTAAGTTCTTCGAGACTAAGACTACTTGTTACGTGCTTTTCTTAGGCAGCCATGCAATCATAAAGAACATGTTAAAAATGCTTAAATAATCCGCCTGTTTCACTAACTTCATAATGCTGCAAATGCTCGTTTGTTTCTATAATTTTCTCATGTTACGAAAGCCGGTTTAGTCAGTAACTTCTCAATGTTACAAAAGTTTGTTTGTTTCAATAACTTCCTGATGTTCAAATGCTGGTTTGGTAAGTAACATCCGAATAATATAAAAGCCAGATTAGTTTTAATAACTTTCTAATGCTACAAAAGCTGGGTTTTTTCAGTAGCTTTCTGATGCTACAAAAGCAGGTTTGTTTCAATTGGATCTTGATGCTACAAATGACAGTTTAGTTAGCAACATCCTAATGATACAAAAGCCGGTAACTTTCAGTAACTTCCTAATACTACAAATGCCTGTTTGTTTCAGTAACTTCCTGATGCTACAAACGCCTGTTTGTCCCAGTAACTTCCTCAATAGCATTCTCAGGTTTTAAGTTAGGCCTAGAGAATACAGAACTTTGCTAGACTGTCACAGCGACATCTGAAGATTTCAAAAACTGATTATAAAAGAACCCCTGTAAGATTCCGAAACCAACAATTCAATATTTTATTTTTCTACAAGAACAAAATATGCATATGGATATCGAAACCGAATTTTAGCGTTATAAATTCGAAGGCTTACCGCTGAGCCACCAGTGGGGGATGCAGAATGGGGTGTTGCCTCGTGGTTATGTTTGAATTCATTCCCATTCTTAGTTTAAAAGCAGTCATATGGGCGGAAAGTGCTGATGACTAATTACCCTCTCTTTCTGGCAAGTAGCTCTACATACACTGCTGGCCAAAATCTTAAGGCCAAGAAAAAATATGTTTTGCGTTGTTATTTGAGTAGAGCTTCGAAAGATGACAATAAGAAAAGGGAAAAATAAAAATAAAAACTTTTTTAGCGTTTAATAGGGGAAATGTGAACACTATGAAGTTAAACTAAATACTAATTTAACGATTTGGTGGTCACAAACTGTACCCATCAATACGTCAACCAAGATGTAATCAAGACCTTTACTGACTTGTATGTTTTTTATTGGTTGGTGACTGTAACTGTTAAAGATATATTCTTTAACAGACAACAATTCAATTGAAAATATTGATAACTTAAGTGAAAAAATTAGGACAAGCGCAATTAACAAATCAATTATCAAGCGCGCGAGAATAATTTTTTATGTGCAGAAAGAATGATTCTATCCCCTTCCTAATTAATGTAAGAACGTTATCAGTTAGACAGGCCCACCCAGTGGCTCAGCGGTATGTCTGCGGACTTACACGCTAAAATTCGGGTTTTGGTACCCGTGGTGGGCAGAGCACAGACAGCCCATTGTGTAGCTTTGTGCTTAATTAAAAAAACAACAACAACAAAAACAAGTTAGACAGGGCCGGTCATGGCTTAGTACTTATAGAGTGACGCACTAGAGATTCAAAGGTCAAGGTCTCGAGCCGTAATATACCTTTAAACTCGCTTCACACTTTCAGCTGTGGTGTGATTCTTACTGTGAAAACCCTCTAGTTAAACGTAACCTTTCGACAGCGGATGCTACTGAAGGTTTCTTCCCTATTCGTCAGCAGTTCTGAGTCGGGGACCTCTAATCTGAAATTTCAGCCAATGTATCACCTAAGGTGTCGCCATTTACGTTTAAAACAAAATATTAATGTTGAGGACGAATATCATCAGGGGCATGACTGGCACTTGTGTTATGCAACAAACGTTTCGTTCCTTTAACGTCGGCCCGGCATGTCCAGCTGGTTAAGGCACTTGATTACTAATCTAAGGGTCGCGATTTCAAATCTCTGTCGCACCAAACATGCTCGCCCTTTTAGCCGTGGGGGCGTTATAAGGTGATAGTCAATCCTACTGTTCGTTGGTAAAAGAGTAGTCCAAGAGTTGGCAGTGATGACTAGCTGCCTTCCTTCTAATTTTACACTGCTAAATTTGGGACGGCTAGCGCAGGTAGCTAGCGTTGCGCAAAATCAATAAAAACCAGAAAACAATCATTTAACGTCCTTTGACTAAGCATCACTGAAGATCTACATAAACAGTTGTTTAATAACCCAGTAAAAAATAGAAAGTCTGGACAGCTGGTAGTTTTCATTAAAACTCTCAGCCTAAAATCATATACATGTTTTTTATTTTACATGTATTTTCTCTTGAAATACTTCTTAGTCTCCAACAATAATGAATATTTTTCGTGATTTCAAATTTCTATGATAAAATTATTTTGTAAGATATAATTGGTATCTATCATATTATTAGTAGTAAGTTAAAATAGAATTTAGGCTATGGCATTTTGTTACGCTATCAGTCTTTGGTTGACTGATACAGCTGTCTGCTTGACACAGTATATTCCAAAAAATAACCTGTAACAGTAATGAGAAAGTGATTTCACAGATAATTTTTTTTAATTTCGCGCAATGGAAATCGATTATGGGATTGACCTTCACATTATAAAGTTGCTTTGCACCAACAAACACCAACCAACCAACCGTCACATTATAATGCCCACACGGGTATATATGGCAACGGGACTCGAAATTGTAACCCGCAGATCGTGATTCAAATGCCCTAATCACCAGAACATGTTACTCATGTGAAAGAAATACTTCTCTGACAATAAGTATATTTTTAATATTTTAACCAAAAGAATAAAATATTTTTGTCAAAATAAGTGATAAATTGTGGAAATATTTTTAACGTTATGCAATCAAACACCGAATGCCAATTTCCTGGTAATCAAGCTATTTTAAATTACGAGTGGAAATTTGAAAAAAAACACACACGAAAAAACACGATACCTTTCACACAGACGGAGTGTCCAGCTAGCAATGATCCAAAGGGACACCATAAAAACCAGCAACACCGTTCCTGGACAGATCGTCATCAAAGTCTTCAATACGAACCTGGTGTTGAAGTTGATACGATTAAGGGCACCAATACTTCTGGATGAAGCATCCGTGAAGAGTTTGCTGTGTAGCAACATGACCCGACAGATGAGGTAGAGACGAAGAAACATGGGAAGCGACAATGTCACATCAATGGGAACTTTAGTGGATTCAACTCGGCCCCCGTGGTTAGATAGTTTAGTGGTCCACATGAAGTAATACTCCCCAGGTACTGGATGCACACCACAGACTGTTAGTTCCAGTAGGATTAGAGATATTCTTTCCCATGTCATTGCTATCCTCCAGTCATCAGCACAGTTGTCAATCAGGAAGAGCTAACAAAAAAAAAGAGTTAAAAATGGCCATTAACCTAAATGTATCATGTTGAAACTTAATAAAGTCTGAACATAATGTTCGTAACGTGAGGACACAAATATGAAGAACTGGAGAGTGACGTCAATATTTAACAAAACAACACAAAAATAGGGAAACTCAAATTAATATAAGGTTAATAACAAATAAAACTAAAAGAATAGATATTATGTGAAACTTTTTGTAACTGAGAAATTGCACGCAGAAGTTTGGGTGAATTCCTCTCACAAGTACTTCAAGTAACAAAGGAGAATTTAATACAAGATTCATAGAAAGTCGGGTAAGAACACATCAGACAGAAATCTCATTTATAACGACTTTGAATACTAAAAAGATAAAACGAAATTAATGTTATAAAATGAATCACTTTTGTAATGTTACTTAACACTAAATTCCTAAGGCGTGTGTGTTTTGAATTTCGCACAAAGCTACTCGACGGCTATCTGTGCTAGTCGTCCCTAATTTAGCAATGTAAGATTACAGGGAAGGCAGCTAGTTATCACCACCCACCGCCAACTCTTGAGCTACTCTTTTACCAACGAATAGTGGACTGACTGTCACATTATAACGCACCCACGGCTGGAAGGGCGAACATGTTTGGCGCTAAAGGGATGCGAACCCGCGCCTCTCAGATTACGAGTCGCACGCCTTAACACGCTTGGCCATGCTGGGCCGGAAGTCCTAAGGCAAAGTATTTTTCATCTAAGCTTTCCAACTAAGAGCTAATATAACGACTAAGTGAGTACCAAAGTAAATCCGGAAACGCTCGAGCCTACAAATGAGTTAATTCCATGCAAATGAAGAAAGGACTTTGAAAAATAAGTTTTTAATCTGAACATTTTAGTGCTTGGCGCAAATAGACGACTATTCGCTGTTATAGCACATACGTCACAAAAAAACGTTCAAAGTGGTAAATAATTCCAACGATTTTTTGTTTCCATCCATCAGTAACGTACATGCAGTAGCAGTAAATATCCAGTAAAATACTAACGAATTGGAAGCCCGCGTGTTTGTTTCTTATCGAGCATAACGCTACAAAAAGCGCTATTTGGATCAAGCTCCGAATATAAATATTTCAGCGTTAAAAGTTCTCAAGTTTATCACTGGGCCACAGGAAAGGGGAGGAGAAGGCTGTGTTATAAAATAAAGTTGGGCTGGTTAAATTTTAATTTAAACGTGTATCGTCTGTTAACGTTAATTTTTTTCTCTCTTACGTCTTGCTGAATTTGATTACAACTGAATATCATAGGGACGCTATATACATTAAAATAATTCGTACAATTTACAGATTAAATAATAAGATGCGTTTTCCTTCAAAAAGTTCCCCCCTCTCCTCGGTGTTTCAAGAATAAAATTGAGGGTTGCTAATCTTAAAATTCTAAATCCTCTCACTGCGTTGGGCCACACGCTAGTACAGCGTATGTCTTCGGATTTACAACGCTAAAATCAGGGGTTCGATTCCCCTCGGTGGGCTGAGCAGATAGCCTTATGTGGCTTTGCTGTAAGAAAAAAACACAAAACAATCACTGGGTTGGACAAAATGTAAATAGTCCATTGTGGTTTGTTTGTTTGTTTTGAATTTCGCGCAACTCTACTCGAGGGCTATCTGCGCTAGCCGTCCCTAATTTAGCAGTGTAAGACTAGAAGGAAGGCAGCTAGTCATCACCGCCAACTCTTGGGCTACTCTTTCACCAACACATAGTGGGATTGGCCGTAACATTATAACACCCCCACGGCTGAAAGGGCGAGCATGTTTAGTTCGAGCGGGATTCGAACCCGCGATTCTCTGATTACGAGTCGAAAGCTTTGACACGTTTGGCCGTGCCGGGCCCATACCTTGTGGAGGTTGTGGTTAAAAAGAAGAAAAAAAGCAACCAATTAAACACATAATATTGACAAAAAGATAATTTTATTTTACTGAAACAGTTATACACCCTCCACGATGTCGTTTTATTTTGCTAGTATTCTACATGATTTATTACGAGATGTGAAAGAACTTACTCTGGAGTCAGATGAATCATATAATATTAAGTTACACTTTTCCTCTTTACGTTTCTCATTAAGAAAAATACGTTTAATATAACGAAAAAAAACAGATCCGAATTTAAGAAAATTTGGCAAGCACATATTTTGACTTGAAAGAACTAAATAATTTGTTTTCTTAAAGGTAATTTACTCTCACAGTTTAGTCGTTTAAAAGAATAAATTATTATTCACAGGAGAGATCAGTAAAAGTTAGCAGCTGAGTTTGATCGACATAAAGTCCAACTATAGTAAAATTCATACAGAAGTTTTATTTAAGAGAACTGAGCCAAACATATATAATTAATGCTACAAGCAGTTAGTTTGTTTGTTTGTTTTTGGAATTTCGCACAAAGCTACCCGAGGGCTATCTGTGCTAGCCGTCCCTAATTTAGCAGTGTAAGACTAGAGGGAAGGCAGCTAGTCATCACCACCGACCGCCAACTCTTGGGCTACTCTTTTACCAACGAATACTGGGATTGACCTCACATTATAACGCCCCCACGGCTGGGAGGGCGAGCATGTTTGGCACGAATCGGGCGTGAACCTGCGACCCTCAGATTACGAAGCGCGCGCTTTAACGCGTTCTCTCTGTGGTTCGGAATAACCCAGATTATAAAATGGATATATAAATGTAAAATCTGTTTGTCCGAGATGATAGAGCATTGCTCTAACAGACTTGTCCAAATACGAAATAAGAGTTGTTTGTATTTCACGGAGGAAAGGTGGAGCTAAGACTTTTTCACACAAATATATTTCATTAGAAAGTGTAGGTTGAAAATTTTTTCTGATACTGAAAATACATTACTATCAAGCGTTAGGAGGAAGTTAATTGTCAATTAACTTTGCGTAGGAGATAACTACTGCCATATAGAAAATAAAACATTATGTCCAGAGAATAAAACAAAATTTAAGTATTATGGTGATTGGAAAGAAACTATGTTTTCAGCGTGTGAAAAGGCTTTTCAGATAAGAAACTGCTACAACACCAACACAGAATAGAAACCGTCTTAAAAATCATCAATGTGTTAAGAACTCAGGAAATAACCAAACTGTGAGACTAAGAATGAACACTACAGTTTTCTGTTTACGTACAACATATAACACTGCCGCTCCACAATGTTTTAACAAAACTGTAACAATTTCCTCAAACGATGCGTTCAAAAATGTCTAAATACACTGGTTTACAAAGAAATTGAGGCAAGCACAAAAACAGCTGTTTTAATCTAATTTGGGGGTGCTGAATTCAGATTTGAAATCTGTTTTTACTCATCACCTATAGTTTTTTAGATATGCATACTGTGCATAAAGGCGTATATGCATTCAGGGTTAATTTCTAATATTGTGTGACTTATGTCTTCTTTTTTAGTTATTATGCAATAAATATAAGTGATAGCATTACATTATATATATATATATAAAGCTATATATCAAGACGGATCACCAGTTTCAGGAATCGGAACAAAGACCTTGCTTCATTTTTCGACATGGTAAACAAGTTGCGCTACTGCACAAATGTACCTGGCTTGTTCACTTTCCTTGGTTTGCCACATAATCCTTCAGACTGGCGTCTTTTCATAGACTCTTCCAAGCGATGTCTCAAGGCTGTGCTTCTGCACAACGGAAATAAATATCTCAGCATTCCCACTGCACACTCTGTCCATCTAAAGGAGTCTTATGACAATATGGAGCTTCTTTTAGAAGCTGTTAAGTACAACCAGTACCAGTGGAGTCTGTGTGGGGACCTCAAGGTCATTGGTCTTCTTATGGGTATGCAAGCGGGCTTCACAAAGTACTGTTGCTTTCTCTGTCTCTGGGATAGTCGAGCTGTATCCCAGCATTACAAGCAGAAAGACTGGGGGTCTAGAAGCACTTTCGTTCCTGGCGAACACAGCGTCAAGGAGAATCCTCTGGTTGACATGAAGAAGGTGCTTCTTCCTCCTCTTCACATCAAGCGTGGTTTGATGAAGAATTTCGTAAAGGCCATGAACAAAAATGGTGCTGCCTTCCAACATTTGTCTACTGTGTTCCCAGGTCTCAGTGCTGCTAAGTTCAAAGAGGGCATCTTTGTCGGATCTCAAATCCGAGAAGTGCTGAAGGATACTGATTTTGAGGAGCTTCTTATCTTAAAGGAACTGAGAGCATGGGAAGAATTTAAGTCAGTTTGTAGTGGCTTCCTTGATAACACACGCGTACCAAATTACCAAGCCTGTATTGAGTTGCTAAAGACTTATGAGGATATGGGATGCCGAATGTCACTCAAAATTCATTTTCTCCATTCCCACCTCAACTTATTCCCTCCAAACCTTGGAGCAGTGAGTGATGAGCACGGAGAAAGATTCCACCAAGACATTACGAAGATGGAGAGCAACTACCAAGGCAAGTGGAACCCCAGCATGATGGGAGACTTCTGCTGGATGCTCTTGCGTGACATCCCGGAGGCAAAATACACCAGATCATCTAAGAAAACACACTTCTAACTGTCTGCGGTACTATGAATTGTGTACATTGTGTCGTCCAAGTATATTTATTCCGTCAGTGTTCTTTATCTATCCTGTTTTATCTTAATAAGCTGCTGCAACTGTTGAAATAAGCACGTATATACTCTGTATATACTAAAATGAGACTATTTAAAAGCCAGAAAACTAGAGGTGATAGAGCAAAACTGTTTATAAATTTGAATTCAGCACACCCAAATTAGTAAAAAACATCTATTCACATTCTTGCCTCAGAAAAAAAAATATTTTTTTGTAAACCCGTGTTATGAGAGGAATAAGCGTCATTCTTACATATTACACTATATTGAAGCTTCATTTTTTGTTTATTTCAGTATGAAGCAATAACTTTCTGTAGACATGCAATCAATTAAAACACAGTTTTTATATGTTCTTATAAAACGCTTTAGGTCTGGCATGGCCAAGCGCGTTAAGGCGTGCGACTCGTAATCTGAGGGTCGCGGGTTCGCATCCGCGTCGCGCCAAACATGCTCGCCCTCCCAGCCGTGGAGGCGTTATAATGTGACAGTCAATCCCACTATTCGTTGGTAAAAGAGTAGCCCAAGAGTTGGCGGTGGGTAGTGAGGACTAGCTGCCTTCCCTCTAGTCTTACACTGCTAAATTAGGGACGGCTAGCACAGATAGCCCTCGAGTAGCTTTGTGCGAAATTCCAAAACAAACAAAATAAAACGCTTCGAGTAATGAACTCATCAAACGGATTAATAAAAAACAATAAGAGCTACCAGCTGTTCCTGATTTTCAGCTGAGAGACTACAGAAAAGGTAGTATCCACCCCCAGTGTTTGAACTACTCTTGTCTGAGTGAATAGTGGGATTTGTGGTCCCAAATTGTTGTTCTTTTCTGCGAACGGAATGCGAACCAAGAACCAGAATAGTCACAAAGGGACCAGGGCAAGCTAACTTGTCCAATCAAGGTGAGAACTCTAGAGAGCTAGTTGTTTAAATATTTCGCGTTTTTAGAAATGCTTCACGAATTCTCAAGAGTAAACTAATGAAAGTTAAAATATGTATCATGAATATGCCATGCTATCTGAGACAAGTAAGAAACAGAAGTATATTAATGACGTTAAGTTTGTGTGGAATTAGACGTTACGTATCAATGTTTTCCTTGCTAATATTATAATAAATTGTTTACAGGCATACTGGGTTACTATACATGAAAAGTAAAAATCAAAAACGTTTTCGATATAATGACAGTCAAACTCTTAACCAGCTGTTTCAGTCGATTAGTTTTGATAACACAGTGAGAGTTTGGTAATACCTGTGACCTGGTATTATCATATGCAAGAACATCCCCTAGCAGGGGCGTAGCCAGAAATGGCCATTGGGAGGGATAGTAATTTTGAATGCTTGACGCAAGCGCCGCAGGCGCAAATCCATGCTAGGGAGGTCTGGAAGCTTGCCCCCCGGGAATGTTTTTAAATAAAAACATAAAAGAAAAGCCTGAATTATGCATTCTGAGACCACCTTCTTAGCGAATTTAAGAATGGCACACTGAGGTATTTGTTCTATTTTTTAATCATAAATAAATATATAGGCCTATATATATATATAATATATAACTTAAAGTTATCAGGCCCAGCGAGTAGGCCTACAGTCCTGTCATCAACATATAAAATATAGAGTCACTCAGGAGAGTGCAAAATATATGTATAGTGTTTATAATCTGTATTCAAATATCATGGACAGTGTATGTTCAGATTCCGTGGATTTCAAGAATTAACTTCACTAATAAACAGTGGGTGGTACCGTGACAGGCTGGCAGCACCATGGCACTAGCCTAGTACCATTGGTACCATCTATAGTGAATCATTCAATTAGCCAATCAGGTTGAATCAGAATTGTTAAAGTCATCACCGTGGCCTTCTACCAGTGCTGCCAATACCACCTCAGGTCCAGTCTGGGACATTGAAAATTACATTTTTGATGATGTCAGCATTGGTAAACAGGTAAGTCGACTACTCATTATGTTAATTTTGTATTAAAAATCATGCAAAAACTCTAATGAGTTTTAGACTGAATATTCATTGCTGCTAGTGATTTTAGGCCTACAGCCATAGGATGTTAGGCCTGCTCTGTGAAATACAGCTCTAAGTCTTTCTCTTCGAGGTTATTGTACTATCATAACAAACTTAACCTTGTGCAAAACAACGTAATAAGAACTATATTTTTCTGTCTCTTTTAGATAAACGCTGAAACCAAAAAATGCCCCCTTGAGAATGCCTGGAAGCCAGGAAGTGATTGTGTTTTTCCCCAGTGTGGTCCAAGAAACTGCGTTTTCAGCATTGTTAGCTTTCACAGTGGAGATGGATAGTCTACAATCAACATGCAAAGGGTGCTTTCTGCAAGTACTGATATCTTTTTGCTTCTGATGGTGTTGGTGTTGGAAGCCAGAAAGTGGGACAACTTGTGAAATTTCCATACACAAACTCGAGGAAGTCTGATGAAGACTTCAAGGCACATGAATTGAAACAGTACCACCAAGACAGCAAAGAAAAAGCTAACAACTTTCTACAGGTTGTAAACATAAGTTCATCTGTGCACTTCCAACCTGATGCAACTTCCAAACAAGAAACTGAACAGAACCGCAATATTTAATGCCCATTATTGATACTGTATTGCTGTGTGGGAGACAAGGTTTAGCTTTGAGGGGAAAATATGATTCTGGTCCAATGAGGAGCCCATCAATAATGATGGGAATTTTAGGGCAATTTTGCGTTACAGGGCAAAGGATGATGTCAAATTAAAAATGAAATCATCAATGCCTGTAATACTCATGTTCTTGATGCTTTGACCAGCAGGGTTAATGCTGCAAAGTGTTTCTCAATATTAACTGATGAAACAACGGATATTTCAGGCATTGAACAGTTTTCGCTGTGTGTTAGATATTTGCATGCCAATGACAACTCTGTTGCAAAGAGAGAAGATTTTTTTGCAGTTTATACCTGTTTATGATGTGACAGGCAGAAACTTGGCTGATGTTATCATAACCAATGTGACAAAATATGGTATTTTGGTGGAATACCTGAATCGGAAAAAAAGTTTGAAAAGTCTCTGCCCCACCTGGTGGGCTGAGAGTCGTGACTCAGTCATTGTCTTTCTAGAATCAATCCATGCTATTGCAGATGCCCTTGAGATAATATCAGGTTGGCATGACAAAGATTCTGCCACGCAAGCCAATCAATTGTTGTGTTCTATAACATAGCCAGAATTCATCATCACTCTACTTACCATTGTTAAATTGTTTTCCTTTAGTTTATCTCTGTGAAACTTCCTGCAGCAACAGAACACTGATTTAGGTGCTGCGATGCATGATGTACAAATGGTAGAAGATTTAATCCGTTTACTCAGAAATAATACTGTAAATGAATTTAACAACATTATCTGTGAGGCTCAAACTCTGTGTAGTGAGCTTCAAATTGACATCAAAATGCCAAGGCAGTTTAAAAGACAGATGTACCGTGCTAACCCACAAACCACTAGCCCTGAGAAGTACTTTCGTATTATTGTATTTGTACCATTTATTGATAACTTTTTTCACAAATATGTGACCATCTGTCCAGTCACAAAACTCTCCTTACAAACTTCGTGTGTCTACTACCATCAGGATCTACCACAGAACGGTCAAAACCTACAGCACAACAATGTGGCCAAATTAAAGACTTGGTAAATATATACAAGGCTGACATTGACAGCACTTCACTAGCTGCAATAGATGAACTTAGGGTTTGGTACAAATAACTTGTGAACAATAGACCAAAAATATCATAGATGCATATGCAATATGCAATGCAGAAATGTTGAGCCTTTCACAGATATTCATTTGTATTTCTCTAGTTCTGACAAAACTTGTTGTATTAAAAGAGTATTCAATCAGAAATTTACATTTGACCATTTGTTGTGTGTGAAATTATCTGCCATGCAATCACAGATCTTTATGAAACTTCACAGGTGGCAACTGAACTCGTCTAAAGAGTTTTGGTCTATGGAGGTTAACCCCCTGGCTACGCCCCTGTCCCCTAGCAGAGAACAAAGATTGACGTTTGGCCTATTAGTAGGACCAATAGTCTGCGTCAGATGTACTCGTATAAAAAGTTGTGTGAAAACAAATTACTTTATCCTTCTTAATATCCCAAATACTTGACTAAGCAAAATATATTTCAAACAGCTTTGGTTTGCTTAGACAGTAATTTATATATATATATTTCATTTTTACATCTAAACAGTTAAACCTGAAATTCCAAATTCGTATTAACGATGAAAAACGGAGAATAATGGCGAAACATGACAATGAAATCGCTTCACAAAATTCTTCAAAGAGAAAACTGTAAAATTAATCTTACCTTACATTATAAAACTAAAAAAAAATGAGATTATTAATTAAAGTTAGATAAAAAGTACAAAGATTGTGTTAAGTATGCGATTTTCGTATTTATTTAATACAGAATTCCAGTAAAATATTTTGTTATTTTAACACTTCAGTCATAATCAACGACGTGTGAATATTGCGCAGTGATATGTCTGGATAATATCTGATAATATTTGTGGTAAATAAAAAATTACTGTTGCTGAAAATTCCACATAAGGGGAGTTATGTAGTTTTTGGAAAAGCATTTTCAACAATGTTTTTTCAGTAGAACACAAACCAGACCTCACAATGAAACAGTGTTCTATTGGTAAAATACAATTAGTGGATAAACAGTTTTAACAACCTACACTGCTCCTAGCTTAATTCTGTTCCAATAACGTACTCGTTTTCGTTCAGTGAAGAGGATACAAAAATTCAAATTTAACTCGTACCCTAAAAGTGAGCTCAAAATAAAGCAATAAATAACAGAGAAGGAAAACCCGGGGAACAAATCCAAGGGTAGTTTCTCTGTTGCTTTTGAATTTCGCGCAAAGCTACACGAGAATTTTCTGCTCTAGCCGTCCCTAATTTAGCAGTGTAAGACTAGAGAAAAGGCAGCTAGTCATCACCACTCACCGCCAACTCTTGGGCTACTTTTTACCAACGAATAGTGGGATTGACCGTCAGATTATAACGTACCTACGACTGAAAGGGTGAACATCTTTGGTGTGAAGAGGAATCGAACCCGCGACCCTCAGATTAGGAGTCGAAAGCCCTAACTACCTGACCATGTCGGGCTCATCGAAGGGTAGAGATGAACATTTAGATCAACATTGTAAGATACTTTCGAAAAAAATGTCTTAACTGTAACAATTTATAATCTTTCCAAGCACAAAAGTTAGTTAGGGAAGGTAGGTCACCGAGTAAAATAATCTGTGTCACAGTGGCTCGTGCATGCATAATAAATAAGTTACGGTACAATTTTGTACACTTAATCTTTAACAAAATTTGCCAAAAGATAATTATATTTCATTTTCTCCTTTCTTCGGATAACAAGGAAATAATCCTTTAAGCTGAGATATAACATAAGTCCCTAGCTTTATAAACCAAGAGGAACTGCTTGTCATTTGCATGCGTTGTTTACTGAAACCGACTATGCATTTTCCAGAATGCTCTGTGGTGCCGTATAATTAAATTGTACGTGTTTTCCACGTTTCATGTTATATGCGCAAAAAAAAAAATTAAATCGTACAACAACTCCCTCTGTTATCTAAAACGTATTTGATAATGAAAGTTTCTAGCTGAAGAAAATTCTAGGATATAATTTACACTTTACTCATCTGTCTGATAACACGCAAAATGTATAACATTTTAATGGCATATTTATTATACAATGAAATGTATTTAACTTAACCATAACACTGGTTTAAAAAGACTTTGTTTATTTCCAGCAAAACAAGAGACAAATTTATCAGGTGTAACAAACACTTTGAAGGAATTGTGTTTGGTTTCTTTGCATCACGTATGGTTTTTCAATATATATATAAAACCACATTCCCAACAAAATTCATATTTGAATACAAATAAGTAAACACTGAAATAAGAGACATTTTTCTTTGCCTTTTATTAATTTTCTCTACAGGTTTCGTAACTTCAGAGGTCACGTTTGAGGAAATAATATTTACTGAGAATCTGTAACAAAATCGTACAAATCCTGCTTTTCAACTAAACATAAAAATTAATAAAAAATACACTTATTAATTTAATAAAGATTATTTTGCGGTGTGTCTACGCTGTTTTGTTATAGATTCTCAGTAAAACTATTTCCTGAAGAATAACCTTTGAAGTCACGAAACCGATAGAAAAAAATAATAAAAGGAAGAAAGAAATATCTCTTATTCCAGTGTTTTCGTATCCATCTATCTATCTATATATTTGATTTGTTATGAATTTCGTGCACAGTTCCAAGAGGGTTATTTGTGCTAGTCATCCTTAATTTAGCACTTATAGACTAGAAGGAAGGCAACTAGTCAACACCACCCGCTCACAACTATCGGACTACTCTGTTACCAAAGAACAGTGTGACTTAGAGTCACATTATAATAACCCCACACCTGAAAGAGCGAGCATGTTCAATGACGAAAATTTAAACCCATGACCTTGAGATTGAAAGTCGAGCTCCTTAACCGCCATATGCCAGGGTGTTGGAGCTGTCAGTGTGTGTTTTTCTGTTTGTTTTGGAATTTCGCACAAAGCTACTCGAGGGCTATCTGTGCTAGCCGTCCCTAATTTAGCAGTGTAAGACTAGAGGGAAGGCAGCTAGTCATCACCACCCACCGCCAACTCTTGGGCTACTCTTTTACCAACGAATAGTGGGATTGACCGTCACATTATACACCCCCACGGCTGGGAGGGCGAGCATGTTTAGCGCGACGCGGGCGCGAACCCGCGACCCTCGGATTACGAGTGCACGCCTTAACGCGTTCGGCCATGCCAGGCCGTGTGTTTTTCTAATAGCAAAGCCATATTAACCATCTGTTGAGCCAGCCCACTGAGAGAAATCGGACACCTGATTTTAGGGTGATAAACCCGTAGACTTATCGCTGTTTATAAGATAAATTTCTTATTTAGTATACTTAATTCACGTATAATATTGTTCACGCAATATTACACGTATTTGTTAACCAACGGGATGTTTTGTACGAATATGCAGGGCGTTCACACTCTCTAATTTTAATTTGTTATATTTACTTAACTTGTTCAAACCACACGCACATGCTTCGCTGTACACCGTTAGAACAAAGTAGTCACCAAAGAGCTTTGTCTGTTCCTTGCTTTTAACAGAATCAATAAAACTGATTGTCAAAAGATTCCTTTGTTTGTGTTTTTTTTTCAGTATCATTCTGATAGGCCAACCGAATGACTTTCCACACGAACAAAACTAAACGTTTGATATTTGGGAATCTATACGTAATAGAACATTTTCAGTTAGGCTTTTTAGATTCAGGTGCGGTGGATACAATAAAGTTCACAATATGTTTAATAAGAGACATAAACTAAAAACTGGTTAAGCATAGTAATGATCACGTGATACCACGATAACTTAAAGAAAGTAGTATTTTTCAGAACACAGTGACAATAATTCCAACATACAGTTTTTGTTTTCTGAAAATATGCACTGTTTAATATGATACTCTTTTATTTAAGACTATTCAGTAGCTCACAACAAATAACAAATTTTTATTTCGGATTTCTTCTTGTTAGATAATGTGTTTATTTCTAAGCCTTAGATAACAATTATTGGAATATTTACATTTTTATCTTTAACTTAGTAAGTCTTCAGTAAATGATAATAACTGAAATATATATTCTTAATAATATGACTTAATGAAAGTTATCACCGCACATCATGAGATATTTGCTTGTTAATATAATTGTAAGATTTTCTTCGCATTGTTACCCCTAATTTTGAAGTGTTGGATTAGAGGGTCTTGGAATATATTTTTTATCACGGTTAAAACGTACAGACTTTGTAGAATTTGTTCGACTTTACCTTAATCTGTTGTGGCTGGTTTATGAGCGTGAAATAGACAAATACGTTTTATTAAAGTCACAGGTGAATGCAACTGACACTAACCGTTCTATTCTTTAGTTACTATACTAGACAAAGTATCTTTGTTCTACCGACAGAAATCTAGTTCGACTCCCCAATTCTTTCAGTCATTGTTGAAGAAAGAGCAAGATGTAGAATAAGTTATTAATGTTGACTTTTGAGAAAATTGTTATTTTCAGTGAGATTTAAAAAATAAGAAGACGGTAAAACTGTCAAATCTTGTTAGTGTGTTAGGCACTGCTATAGAGATTTTGTGTTTATTTCTTACAAAAAAATTATATACCATATTAAGCACATGTACCATGAAACGCATAAGAAGTCTTTTTTACTCGTTTGAGTTGACCAGCTTTGTTATTATTTGTGTCGGTTGAATATCTGTTAACTTTGAAAACAAGTTAAGTGCGTTTTCTCCACCTTACGTTTTACTCGTTTCCTTATTATCAAAACATATCTTGCTTTGACACGAAACGATGTGAATTATTTAGTGTTTCACAACCAGGTACTCAGCAAGGTAGGATTTAAAAATACAAATAAGAAACAGTAAGTCTTCATTTAAGTTATAAAATACGTGCAGACAAACATACAGAAAACTATTCCCTTGGCATTTCTCTGTCCACGGTAGCAGAAAATTTCTAGAAATGTCATGGGTTTGTCCTCATTGCGTAAAGTACGAGATTAAATGGGAAGAGACATTTGCACTTCTACATTTAGTTGTAGCGTTTGGTTTTCTCTTTTGTTTAATTAACTCTATCATGAGAATAGGATAGTATCAGTTCATCGATAATCAATTACACGGCACATAATTTCGTGGAATTAGAAGAGCTGTGTCAATTACGTAAGCATAGAAGAAAAAAAATCATAATTATTCAGGTTTAACATGGTTAAAAAACATTATTATAGGACACACAAGAATGATGAATGAGAAAAATTATACGACTAAATTGTAAGAGTGATTTAGTTACACCTCGATTTTTATCAGCATTCTTACGTTAACATGGTTTGATGGCGAGGCATCCACTTTGAGAATAAAGTTTGAAGACGGCTTGAATGGGGTAATGAAGAAAACTTTACTGCAAGTTTAACATGGTAACAAATGTACATCGATTAGATCTGATGACAAAAATACCTTGCTGAAACGTAGATTTGTTACTTTGTGAAACTTGTAATAAGGTTTTGTTCATTACCTCATAAAATCCGTCTTCAAACTTAGTTGTAAAATAGTTATTTTTTTTTAGTTTCGCTCCAAGCATGTAGCTCACTTTGGTCGGAAGTTAATGTTGACCATTACAGTCCAGATCACTTAACAGCGTTTACCCCATGGTGTTTACCAAATATCTTACGTTAATATCCACAAAGCTGAGATCATTTAGCAGTGCTCACACCACGTTATCTCTAGGTAACCTTGCATTAACTGTACTTACATCACTGTTTTTATTAGTATTTGCAAGTGTTAGGAAAAACATTATCACTACATTAAAGAACCTATGTAGGGTTGGCTACTGAACTTGAAAAAAGGAACCAAATAAGATAGAGATGGAAGTGGGCATATCACTTGATTGGCTAATGATTACATAGTAGACTAGATGGCAATGTGCATATCATTTGATTGGCCAATGATAACATAGCAGACTAGATGAAGTGGGCATATCATTTAATTGGCTGATGATTACATAACAGACTAGATGGAAGTGGGCATATCGTTTGATTGGCTAATGATTGTATAGCAGACTAGATTTCCGGAAGTGTTCATATCATTTGATTGGCTAATGATTACATCGCAGACTAAACTGTCTCGGCTTCATGCGAAGAATAAAATCACTACATTACACACTTCCCTACTTCATCTATCAAAAACTTAGTGTGTGAATAGAATATCAGCTTTCATCATTATATCTTTTCTTCAATTAACAATATTCTACTACTTTTATTATTGTTTTATAGTTAGAAATTCCGGCTCTATTTGTTTTCCTTGTGAGGAAGCTAGTAATGTAGAGATTTTGTGATCATTAGCCGGATCAAGTGGCATGTATACTTTCATCTCTATCTTGTTTGGTTCATTTTTTTCAAATCCAATAGTCAGGCGCATATAGCTTTAGATTTAGAAATAAATGTTCTCCAAATACTTGTTTATTTCCTTATTATAAGACGGGGTACGTGGGTCACCAGGTTATAGAATGTATTCTAAAGCTTTATAAATTTTGGAAATAATAATAATAAAATGGGTAGTTAAAGTTAGTGGAGACTTCTTTGGCCTATAAAATGATGATAAAATTATAGTTACTTCTAGAACTAGGTAGACGCTAAGCCTGATGAATAAATATGATAATGAAAGAAAACACGAAATCTCAGTTTTGGCTATTCGCCGGTTTTCGACTTTGGGACGTTCTGGATAGCTGAAAATAATAAAATGGGTAGTTAAAGTTAGTGAAGACTTTTTAGACCTATCAAATGATGATAAAGTTATAGTTACTTTTAGAACTAGGTATATATACCGGACGCGTAGCGAACGTTTCAGGTAGTTCTTTATATCTATTTTCTGATGATCTATAGAAAAGAATATCCAGGTGACTTTTGCATTGCTGCAATAACAGCGTCTGTGCCATTCCCACACAAAGAGAACTAGAGCTCTCTACGATAGTTGAATGTGAAATCATGGTGTGGTTTTCCTAGACTACTGCATACACGAAACACGCCATTTTTTAATTACGTTATTCATTATAACGAGAACTTGGATCGCTCATGTTTTAAGCGTAAAAATAATTTAGTCTGATGGTCAGATATCTCAATAACTATTGTAACATCACCTGAATAGATAAATTTAAAAGGTACCACTATACAAATGTATCTACATTTTTGTATATTTAATAACAATTATAATAAAACACTGTCAAGAACCATCTGTGGTCAAACAAAAGAGATTAAAAAGCACACATAAAAATAATGCAAATAACTGCACTTAAAATAAAATTGGCTTTAAAAAAGGAAATTATTCCAGTATTATCCTCTATTAATCATTATTTGTTCACCAACATTAAGAAAAACAAAACAGAAACTCTCCTAAAGCCAAAATATATATAAGCTTCCTCCATATAGAATCATCCACGTTGTCATAGTAACCACAACCCTGCTACGTCTTACAGTCGATTTATCATAAGTTTCCTTACAAGTTGAATACAAAAATGTCATTTCGTTTAATCGATAGACTACATAGATCTAGGAATTAAGACTTAATATTCCGGAACAATCCTCACTAAGATATATATATTTTAGAGAATATTGATAGAGTTAAGTAATTGAAAACAATATCAAAATGAAGGATTGCGTTAAAAACAGTAAATCCTTGTTTGTTTGTTTTGGAATTTCGCACAAAGCTACTCGAGGGCTATCTGTGCTAGCCCTCCCTAATTTAGCAGTATATGACTAGAGGGAAGGCAGCTAGTCATCACCACCTACCGCCAACTCTTGAGCTACTCTTTTACCAACGAATAGTGGGATTGTCCGTCACATTTTAACGCCCCCACGGCTAAAAGAGCATGCATGTTTGGAGCGACTGGGATGCGAACCCGCGACCCTCGGATTACGAGCTTTAACACGCTTGGCCATGCCGGGCCAATCAGCAAACCCAAACCTTTATTTAATTATATAAGTTTGTTATAACGAAAAACAAGCTGAACCATAAATAAAAATAAAATAAAAATGCTGCACTAATTGAAAGGATCCCAGGGTACATACTATATATAACGTAGGATATAAAATGTACCCTAGGTTTTGGGGGTGACAGAGAAAGTAGGACCCACATTGTGATGAGGATACACTGTCTATCAGTCTTAGCCTCCATTCGCCAGTGTCATATAAAGAAATAAAATAAAGAAACAGCAATAGAAATAAAAATAATAGATGTACAAATAGGAATTAGGAAAGCGAGATGTGGGTGCTCAAGCCCACAACGACCCACATCTATATCACCCTTCACTGCCTAAAAAAGTTTTTTTTTTCAATTAATTTTTCTTTTTCTTTTACTTTGGAGAGCAGTCATCTTCCCACAACTATCTGCAGGCAGTGAAAGGATTGCTAACTTCCAGAGGTAAACTTCAACTTACTTACCCACAAATGGTAGAGCCTTATTTTCTTTTTCTTATTTTTACTTCAATCAATTTTTTTCTTTACTTGGAAAAGCAGACACCTTCCCACAACTGTCTGCAGGCAGTTAAGGGTGATATAGATGTAGGACGTTATGGGCTTGGGCATTCACATCTCGCTCTCCTAATTTCTATTTCTATATCTATTACTTTACTTTCTATGTGAGTCTGGCGAATGGAGGTTAAGTATGATAGACGGTGTATCCTCACTGCAATTTGGATCATACATCCGCAGTCACCTTCAAAACCTAGTGTAAATTTTATAATGCTGCATTACAGCTTGTATCTTGGGAGCTTTCCAATTAGTAATGCGTTTTTGTTTAATGAATATTTGTTTCGTCTTGTTTTTTTTTTAAAATTATAGCTAATATATATGTATCTATATATAATGACTGATACCATCTTCTAATTACTACAATTACTTGTATATTCCAAATCACACATGCTGTCCTAACTATCAATTTGTTTTCTTCTATAACTAAAATCTTTAAACAGTAGTTATATCATTATTAAATCGCCACAACTGTTTAGAAGCTATCAATAGAGAGAGGTTAGCTTTCATAGATTATGGATCCTCATACCAGTCCTCTTCAAAAAAACGTTCTACTGAAAGAAATATAAAACTTTCCTGTGACTTTTCACAAATGTTCAGCTAGAATAAGCACACAATATTTCAAGTATCAGGAACTCTTCTGTATGAATTAACCACATTTAAATAACAAGCTCATTGAAATAAATATATTTCAATAAGTTTCCCAATAACTACTATATTAAAGTAACATTTCCACAAATATTTCAACAACTGTATACATGCAAAGCACTTTTCTTATTTTTTTTCTTAGTAACCTATAGTTTTTATTATAAATTCGAAACCGTTAAAATGTCGCAACTTATAATGAATATTATTTGGATCCATTAATATGCCAAATCTGACAGTGAATGCTATTTGGATCCGTTAAGACGCTAAACCTTACGCGAATGCTATTTGGATCCGTTAAAATGCCAAATCTGACAGTAAATGCTATTTGGATCTGTTAAGATGTCAGAACTGACCGTGAATGTTATTCAGATCTGTTAAGATGCCAAAATTTATAATGAACGTGACTTGGACAGGATGCAGACTTCTATAGCATTCTCCATTAAAACACTTTTTTTTAGAAATTGGTATTTAATGGAATAAATTAAAGTTAGATTGAAAATTGCACTAAAGGAGAGTGAGAGGACAGACATATTTCCATCTCATTCAGCGCTGTAGTAAATTATATTAACTATCAGAAACGCCACCCTACGGCACTCTTCAGTAAAACGCAACTCATTAAATTAAATTATTCACTGAACAAAGGTCAAAATTCATAAATTTTACGAATATTACTGTAATATTTTTATATATTAGAAATGCTACTGTTTATTGAAAAAAATAATAGTTTTGTAATAACTTCAGTTTCTCAGCACTACATTAAAAAACCCATCAATACAGGTATAACCAAACCCGCACTTTCAGTCCTAATGAGAGTCGTGTGTTCTTGTTGCGAGGAGAATATTTTTATTTAAAACTGTGTTCCATTATAAATAAATGGTCTTTGAACATACCACAGTTATGTTTCTAATTGTCAGAATCTTGAATAACCGAAATGTTATTTTTTTATTTATTGTTGTTTGAGGTATCATTCAATAGATGGCGTAGGACATTGGGTTGCTTACATAAAAATTGATTTTACGTTGTGTCCATTATGATAAGATCTACAAATTAACATCGTACGTTGCAAAGTACTCCTGGTTTAAAGTGTTATTAAAAGTTTACTTTTAAGTATCGCTAATGTAAACACAAAACTGTACAATAAGCTGTGCTCAACTCAGAGATCAAACCATAAATTTCAATGTTATAAGCTCTCGAGCTAACAGTTAAGACGCAGGAGAGGTTTTATACGAAACGAGTATTGCGCTGTAAATTATTAATTATCAACATAATAGTTCCTAAGGTAGAATCGTTTACAAAGAACATTTTTCTGATAATCCGATATTTCTTTTCTGTACTTGTTTTCAGCATCTTTATTTCTAGTGAGCATTATTATGACAATAATAACATTACTAACTCGTTTAGAGTCGGTTATGACCAAGTTATTAATGGTTAGGTTTTATTAAATAACATAATTATAATTAGTTTTTAATGGCTGCCGCTGACCAATTTGTTTAACTTTAGTTATTATTAAACTAATTGTATTTACGATTACGCTGGTTCAATATCTGTAAAATGTATTTCTCATACAAGTTTTTTTTTTTACTTCATTCAATATAAAAACTGGATTGATGACTTCTTATCTAACAATTTTCAGATTTCTTTTAAGAGCAGCCTTTCTATAAACCAGGAAGGGATAAGTCAGGTCTTCTCGCATCTTTTTTTTTTCAGATAATTCTAGAAAGTAATAGCACACCATGTATCGTTGCTACGAAACAGCCAGTAATGTTTACTAGCTAATTTCAGAACCAAAATCCCCGAGATGGGCACGAGAGAAAGATGTTATCTTAACCTTTGGAAACTTAACATTCTTGTTGTTTGTAGGAGAAGCAAGAAATAAGCTGAATTCATATGGAGGTGATAAAATAAGAAAATGTGTCTGAATTGCTTTGAAAACCCAACGAGCAAAGAAATGTTTGCACTACCGTGATGTATTCCTTTCTGTATTTCGATTGTTATGAGAGTTAATTATTCTTTCACGTCGCTATAGCAATCAACAGTTACGTTTGCAAAAGTATATGTTTTACTAAGTAAGAAAATTGGTTAAAGCATTTCTTACGTTAATTAAGAAACACAAACACAATCTGAAGTATTGAATTATAATTATGTTTTTTTTCTTACACTGATCAATGGAAAAGACTACGTAGTCTTCCAAAGGTCACTTAACTAATCAATTCATTTTCTATCTAAAATATTGAACTTATAATCGGATAGTTTATTTACATACGAGCAGGTGACACCAAACAAAACAAACTCAACAAGTATTGCATTTTCACTTCATCTTTTTCGAAATATTGCAAACAAGAGCTCTTGGTTTAAAGTACCAATAAAAACTTTTATTTTTTCACGAAATCCATTTTGTTCAAACACAAAACGCTACAAAGGGATCGAACCAAAAATTTTAGACCTATAAACCCTCAAGCTTCTCGTAACCCCACCAAAGTTTTTTTTCTAAATATAAAGCAATCATTGCGTTGTTTATTACGAAACTTATAAAATAATAGCTTCCGAATTTACGTGGCATATAAAAAAAGTGAATTCAAACAACGTACTATAAACGTTCAATTGCGTATTCAAAAAAATTACAGATAGGATTACAAAGAGTTGTTAGAGCACCTTCTCTAAAATTTATTTTCACCTTGAATTTCTTGGTTCGACGAGACTCGCAAATATAATTTACAAGACAATTTGCTTTTTTCAGCATACGATTTTGCAAATGCGTTCATATTGTAATTAGAAAAGAGTTTCTCGGTATTGTGGGCAATATTCGATTAAGATTAATTTATATAGAGGGCGCTAGAAATGTTCGCAATTATGTTAAAACTGAGAGTCGTTGCTTCCAGCGATCAGTCCAGAACTGTTTCTCAGCTGGATTTGTTACACGACCCCCGTATGTGCGCTTTGATCGTCACTAACTCTCTCACTCTCACCCCTTTCCTCCATTATCTTTACAAGGATGAAAAAAAACAACCAACAAAAAGCACAGCAATTCTATTTATGCAAATAAAACTTTGGCTCAGCGCAGACAGTTCGCGACCCCTGGAAACCTGCTTACAACCTTCCGTTGGATAATCACTGATCTAGAATCAACATATACCACACGTTCTATTGGATAATGTAATCTGTGCATGCTTCCATCATATCCTGAATTCCAGGTGTTAGCTGGTTCAGTTTAAATGGTTTCTAAATAAGAACGGCTCTTCTTTACTGGAACCAGTGGCGTCTATAGGCCGCCTAGTGATAACACTCACCATAGATAAGTCAATATTTACTTGCACAACTGTTGAGTCGAGGAAGAAAATCGGGGAAGCATCAGATAAGAAGAAAAGGGGGGGGGGAATAGCAAATTGAAAGCGGATATTTGCACGTTTAACAAAATATCTAGACTGGGGACGTCACGAAATAAGTAAGTAAATATTGCTCAACAAAGAGGTAAATATACCCCATTCGTATCCGGGCTCACTTTGAACAATTACAACAGTTACGAGATTTGTTTATATAGTTGAGATCTGACGTAGACAAATTACCCATATACCTTCATGACTGTAAAGAAACGCTTAAAATAGAATCTCGAGGGAATAATTGTGTCATTATGACTCGATATATCGCGGGTGTGAATGTTAGTTCGACCTTGTAGGATAATAATAATACTTTTTTTAAAAAGTACGTTCGTGTAAGTTGCACCTGATAAATTCAACCATATCCAACTCGTTCTTCCTATCAAAAAAGGATTTAAATTCCACTTAAGATCTGAATAATGCACCGAATAAATATTTAACTGGTTACCATAAAATAAAAATATTTAGATTACAGATAACAGTTCTTAAGTTGAACTTTATATTTAATATACGTAACCACACACTAACAGACAAGTAACAGCTGTACTTATTTTCATGGAAGCTACATCTCATGGAAACAATACGTGTCTTTACAAAACTTATTATTTACGTAAACCAAGAAGCAAATCCTAAAGACGAACAATAGGTCTTGGAGTTAGGTGTTCTTACAATCCAAGTTTCTTAAAGAGAAGATGAATAGAAATAATATTTAGTAGTTCTATATTTGTTCATTATTATTTATATTAATTAACACATAAAAGTAATATTAGGTAAGTTTGTTTAATCTGCAAATCCCACCTTCAGTAAATATCTTAAAACCGTACGGTAGCCAAACTAGTATAACAGAATACCATGTCTACTTTAAGTTGAGGGTTACATGAATTGGTTTGTTTGTTTTTGGAATTACACACAAAGCAACTCGAGGGCTATCTGTGCTAGCCGTCCATAATTTAGTAGTGTAAGACTAGAGGGAAGGCAGCTAGTCATCACCACCCACCACCAACTTTTGGGCTACTCTTTTACCAACGAATAGTGGGATTGAACGTTACATTATAACGCCCCTAAAGCTGAAAGGGCGAGCATGCTTGGCGCGACGGGGATGCGAACCCGCGACCCTCATATTACGAGTGAAGTGCCTTAACCCGCTTGGTCATGCCGGGCCGTGTGTGTGTATGTGTATCCCATATAATTTATTTCTTTGTTTTAAATAGCCATGGTTAAAGCGCCCGACCCCCAATCTAAGGGTGGCGGGTTCGAATCCCCCTCCCACCAAACATCCTCACCCTTTCAGCCTGGGTGTGTTTGCTTATTATGTGAAAGTCAGAACCGCTATTTGTTGGTAAAAGAGTAGTTGTTGTTTTGAATTAAGCACAAAGCTACACAATGGGCTATCTGTGCTCTGCCCCCCACGAATATCGAAACCCGGATTTTAGCGTGTAAGTCCGTAGACATACAGCTTGCCACTGGGGGGCAGGTAAAAGAGTAACCCAAGCGATGGTGATGGCTAGCTACCTTCTTTCTAGTCTTACATTGCTGAATTATAGACGGCTAGCGCAGATAGCCCTACCGTAGCTTTGCGCGAAATTTAAAAAAAACACACCAAAACAAATGGTCATAATGAATATTAAACAATTTTTGATAAACAACCCTTGGATAGGACTAGTTATACACTTATTGTCAGGCTCGGCATGATCAGGTGATAAAGGCGCTCGACTCGTACCCTGAGGGTCGCAGCTTCGAATCCCAATCGCACTAATCATGCTCGCAATTTCAGCCTTCGGGGCGTTATAATGTGACGATCAATCCCATTATTCGTTGGTAAAAGAGTAGCCCAAGAGTTGGCGGTGGCTGGTGATAACTAGTTGCTTTTCATCTAGTCTTACACTGCTTAATTAGGGACAACTAGCGCAGATAGACCTCGTGTAGCTTTGCACGAAATTAAAAAATAAACTAATTGTCAGAAAAAAACCAAATAAGTACTCTGCGCGACATTAAAAAACAAACAAACTTACTGTCAGAAAAAAAACCAATATCTACTCTTTTGTAATATCAGTGAAGTTGATTTCTTTCTGACTATAGAAATATATTTTTTATCATATTTTTTCGGGTATTCTTTTACAATAAACCACTTATCTCCATTCTGCTTTACCAAACGTTAAACTGGCTTATTTATCTCAGTATTTCATGGAAGATCGAATTACTTCTGATTAGATGTAATGAAAGTGTCGGTGGAGTTTAGAGTGCAATAACAAAAGTTTAATGAAATTGAAACTGTAGATCCGTATGAAGACTTCGAATAATACGTAAGTTAATCGTGTTGTAAATTATGCTGTTTGTGGTTGAACAAATACTAAAGATTTCCAGTAAGCTCATGTTATGGAGTTCAATGGACTAGCTTGGGAATTCAGGGATCACTGATCGTGAAAATATTTCACAGCAATATTGCACACCATCTGTTTTCATGGCTTAGTAAAGCGATATTTTTATAATAGTTCACTTGAACAACGTTATCCTTCAAATGTGTTTTATTATTTAATTTCTGATATCCTAATGAGGGATATACTGAACACTGTGATATCTGACAAACTGGAACTTATTCTGACCATCAGATAAGCATTATATGGTTGTTCTAAGTTGATACATCAACTGCATGTTTCAGTTTGCAAAGGAAAACTGACATAGACTTAATTTGAAATAGTTTCTGCAATTGGACACTAAATGATCCGTTTCACAATTTTTTCAGAAAAGATCTACCAGACCACAAAGCGTAGTTTACACTACAAATATTTAAAACCATTTGTTTAATTGAGAACCAATAGACTATGATGAAAAGTACCATGAGAGGCATATTGAAGTCACTTCAAAACAATTTCCAAAGAGAAAGACTTAAACAGTGAACCATTATTCATCTACAAGTCTGCTCATTAAAAAAAAAGACCAACCTTGACTATATTAGGCAATATTTCAGTTTAGAGCTGTAGAAACTATTGATCATTGGTGTAATTCATCTGAAAGAAATTTCCAAAACAAAGTTTAAGAGTAAAATATGTTTTTATTTAAATATGAATTTTGCGCAACACTACACGTGGGTTATCTCTGATAGCCGTTCCTAATTTATCAGTGAAAGATAGAGGGAAGGCACCTACCGCCAACTCTTCGGCTACTCGTTTACCAACAAATATTGGGATTCACCGTCTCTTATGACATTGCTCACCATATGAAGTTAAGTAAGATTACAGTAAACTATGCTATGAGACTTTTATCCCCTTTTTATTAGCTACATCTTTTTATGCCAAATATATCAAGTGTGGAGCATGAATCAAACACCCGATTCGATTTGTATTAGTCATCAGGTTCTCTACCAGCCTACGATCAAACTGAAAGCCTTTTAGGCAGGATCAGAATATATTAATCTATGAGACCTTGGGCGGGAAGAAATACATCAATCGAAATGGTTTGACCTCTCGAGTCCAAAGCTGTAATTAGATGTCAAATTATTCAAGAGATGACGGACCGATGAGGTGAAGGTTTGTACATGAAAAAACCAAACAAACCTCAGAGCCGATCTATCAGCAGCTATGTCGCAGCTAAAGTGGCGGGAGCCTTTTCTACATCACATCGAAGAACAGTGCGTATTGGAAACACACTTTATGCCGAAATATAGAGGCGAAATGAAACGTGCTTCAAACAATTTCATCGTCAATTATCAGAAAAATATTTGTTCACTGCGTGATAATTACAACACTAGGGATTGGATGTCTTTTAACAACAATTTCTGTGTCGTTGTGAAGTAAAATGCTCATATCAGAACAATTAATCACTGGGATGAAATGGAACCAAGAACTCCTACATGTCCTGAGGGATTATCTGTTAGAAAAATTGTTGTGGACCCGAAAAAAGGAGGATGCTGTTGTTAGAAACACGAACACAACAAACTATGAAATTTGAATAAATTCTGGATAGGACATTGCACGATGTGAAACTACTATACAGGTAGTATTTTCACATAAAAAAATTAGTAATAGTCACCTTTGAGACAAAATACACGCAGGTTCGAATCCCAATCACACTAATCATGCTCGCAATTTCAGCCTTCGGGGCGTTATAATGTGACGATCAATCCCATTATTCGTTGGTAAAAGAGTAGCCCAAGAGTTGGCGGTGGCTGGTGATAACTAGTTGCTTTTCATCTAGTCTTACACTGCTTAATTGAATAATTTGACGTCTGATGTCAAATAATTTCATCAAGGGAGGTTGCCACCTCACTTATAAAAGCGGCATGATCAGAGATGTAGAGATCTTACAATTTATATTATATAAGTTGTATATTACATAAAGTACTGATAGAGTACCAAGATACCCTCTCCAGTGAATCACATGACTTAGGTCAGAAAAACAGAATATTTCATGAAAATCATTCAGGAAATGCAACCTCAATATTTATTTGTTCAGATGAATTTCAGCTGCAAAATCGGTGGAGGAAACAGAGCCATAAAAATCAAGTTGTCATGAAGCAGAGTTTTAATCATTGAGCAACACATATTTTAATGAAGATTCATGGATTCCTGAAGTTGCGTATAAACTATCAAAAATTAAATGAGGTCACTGCAAAGGAACGTATTTACGGTAGATGCCTCAGTTGGATTAAAATGGTTTTCAACATCGGATTTGAAGATTTTATATATATTTATATATATATTGAAAAGCAAAAGTTCACAAAAGAAGTGGAGAGAACGTAGCTTCTATTCTGTAATGTTACGAAAGTGTATAAACATCAAAATGTAAACCCCAAGACTCGTGATTCACTCGTCGATTAGACAAGAGTAACCCAAGAATGTTAAAATTGACATCAGTCGTTATTGAGAAGGTGTTTTAATATTAAGGTTAATCCTATTATTCTATGGTAAAAGAGTAGCCCAAGTGTTGGCGGTGGGTGGTGATGACTAGCTACCTACCCTCTAGTCTTTCACTGATAAATTAGAAACAGCTAGTCCAGATAGTTCTCTTGCAACTTTGCGCGAAATTCAAAACAAAAAACATGCATCACACTCATTGGATTAACATTGACCACCTCCCAGTTTGGTGTATCTTCAATCTCACCCTCCACTTAAACAAAATTAAAGTTAAAAATAAACTGAATTATAAAAAAGCTAACTGGCCATTATTTCAAACTGTTGTAAATCAAATTTTACCATCTGAAGCACTACATATTGCCGCGAAAGCATCACATATAGATGCATATAGTCATATAATTTCTGAGTGTCTAAAATATGCATCCAACATCTCGATACTGAAACAAAAACACTTCACAACAGCTCACTCATGGAAACCACATCAAGATATAATACACTTAATAAAGGACAGAAGAAAACTACGCAAACAGTACATACAAAATCGAAACTCCACACTAAAAACATAAATAAACACAATAAGAACTAAGATAAGACATCTAATCCGACAACAAAAACAAGATAACTGGGACACCTTCTGTTCAGAACTAAATCACAAAACAGATCCAAAACAATTCTGAACATACTTAAAAAGATTTACGAATACAGAAACAACAAACACAGAATACCCACCACTCGAACTAGGTAAAGAAACACCGTACATTAACATAGAAAAAGCTGAGATCTTTAAAAAAACACACACCTAGAAAACACGTCTAAAACACATTATGAACCAAACATGAACAGATACTTCAAAAATACAGTCAATAACTTTATTGATCATAACAAAAGCGTATACACACCAATATTCCCAGTAAACACACTATTACAATCACAAAACAACAGCCTGGAGCACTCATCAACTAATAAAAGATATCACAGTAACGGAAGTAACAACTGCTATCAAAAACACAAAAAACAAAGCTCCTGGAGAAGATGGAATCCAAGCTGTCCTCGTAAACCCGGGACTCAGAGATTATATGAACACCTAACATCCTTATTTAACCTATCATTATTAGCTAGATTTATCCCCGTTTCTTGGAAGGAAGCAATAATATTAATGTTCCAGAAAGAAGGAAAGCCAGCGAATAAACCAAACAACTACCGCCCAATCAGCTTAACCAGTTGTATTGGCTAAATATTAGAGAGGATAATTAATAATCGTCGTTCTATATTCTTAGAAGAAAAATCAAAATTACCCGAAATTCAAAAAGGATTTAGAAAATAGCGACAAACTACAGACCACCTGATTCGACTGACAGAAACAGTTACAGACAGTTTTAATAAAAATGAATGCACTGTAACTTGCTTTCTCGACATTGAGAAAGCTTTTGACACAATGTGGCATAACGGATTATGTCACAGATTACAGGAAATGGCTTTACTCCAGGGAATTATTCGCTGACTATCCAACTTTCTGGAAAATCGAATGTGCAAAGTAGATGTAAATGGGGTTCACTCGGGGTCCTTTTCACCCGAAGCAGGAGTCCCGCAGGAAGGGGTAGTTAGCCCTATATTATTTATCATGTATGTGAGTAATATGCCTCTGTTGGACCTAAATTTAGGTTTAGCATCACAATTTGCTGATGATGTAGCGGTCTGGAAAAGTGCCCCACTCCTTCAATAGCAGCAACAAACCTCCAACGAGTCCTGAATAATATCGAAGAATACTGCCAGAAATATAGAATAAAAATCAATATTTCAAAAACCCAAGTAATATTATTCAACAGACTAAATAAACTGAAAAAAGATCCACCCAAGCTATAATGAATGGATCACTTTTACTGACTGCTACTTCTGCTAAATATCTTGGTTTAACTTACGATTCAAAATGAACGTGGTTACCGCATATTAAAAATATACCGATACGAACCTGGAAAAGAGCAAACTATGCAAAAAGTCTTTCAGGTAAAAACCAAGGAACATCACCAGACAATATACTGAAAATCTACAAAACTTACATAAGACCTATAATAGAATATGCATCACCCACCTGGATTAACATAGCACCCACACACTTACAGAAACTACAAATAATACAAAATTCAGTTTTAACTTCGGCATATAAAGTAACACGTAGCACTTCATCCACATTCATGCACAAGTATACAAACATAGACACAATATCTGAAAGACTCTTGCGTAATTCTCTAAAATATTTTAATAAGAATTGGCATAAGAATAACTTAATGTGTAATCTGAACAGAAATTACGTGCATGATGAAAGTAGTTCTAAATACCTCTCACCTTTTAACATATATCTCAGGAATATCACACAAGCTGGCCACCATGCAATAGACACTTAATCCTAGTTTTCTATTTTTGTTCCCTAATTTTCTTATTTTTTGATATTATTATTATTATTACTACTACTAGTAGTATTTTCTCTACAGAGAAAATAAAAATATTAAAAATAAAAATAAAAAATATAAAAACAAAAAAATTATTGTCGTGTCCATGCATGGACTGTGCCCTGAAACGGGCCTGAGTACGGTGTCATACTCTGGCCCAAAACTATAACAATTCACAAACTCTGAACGATAGACGCCAGCAACATTCGGGATGGAGGAAGAGGTCTAATGCACCTGACCCTCGTGGGTATTCAACATCAATACCCAAATACCCACACAGAGAAGTTCGATCTCGTTTAATTAAAGTGTTTAATTCAGGGGAAAAAGGAAGAGGATTATTGCGAATTGGAAAACAAATACGCAATCCGGACACCTCGGACAATGGCCTTTTGAACAATATGAGAACAAATAAACAATCCGGACTTTTCGGACGAAGGCCTTTCTGACAATATGAGAACAAATAAACAATCCGGACTTTTCGGACGAAGGCCTTTCTGACAATATGAGAACAAATAAACAATCCGGACTCTTCGGACGAAGGCCTTTCTGACAATATGAGAACAAATAAACAATCCGGACTCTTCGGACGAAGGCCTTTCTAACATTATGAGAACAAATACGCAATCCGGACTCCTCGGACAAAGGCCTTTCTAACAATATGAGATTTGTAGCGTTTAATCAAGAAATTTGCGAGGAAAGCTCCAGACAGACAAGCGAAAGTATATTTTTCAGATAGATTGTTCTAAACTTGCTAAATGATAGCTGATATCAAACACGTATTCCCCACTGCATGAAAAAAAGTTTATTTGTTCGGTTGAAATAATTTCAAATGATCTGTAACAAGGTCAGCAGCATATTTGCGAGACAATATAACTGGCTGTAGTTTTCACGCATTAAAACACACAAGGCTTAGGTTTCCGAGTATAGATTACCTGTTTGTATGTTTATTATTCAGCGTAAGCTACACGATAAATTATCCGTTTTTTTCTTAATACGAGTATAAAACCCCATAATTTTAAAGTTATAAAACTTAAAGCTTATTGTTGATCTATCGGTAGAGGGGGTTAAGGGGCTAAATATTAGTTTTAATATTCAAGTACTCTATGTTTTCTGAAATATATTACTTTTGTATTGCAACAAACGTAAAACCTATGAGTATTTCGAGTATTATATTTTGAATAGCAAATTGAAATTTTCTCAAACAGCAGAACATATAACTCATTAATGAAATCACGTGTTGGATTATTATGTACTTTGGTTACTGCTTCTACTTAAAAATTGGTGGTCAGCGTCCACGTGAAATAAAGTGGAGCTGATCAGATGAGGCTGGAAAAAAACGTATACGTTTAAAATACTAAAAACAATCCCCTCTCCTCCTTCGTATCAGGAACGGACAAGGACTCGAACTAGTGTTCTTGCAAAATAAAAATAGCGGAACATGCCTTTAGGTTAGTTACAAAACAGGGTTATTTCCAATGTTATTTACTTCTCATAATGTGACTTATCTTGTCGAATATTCTTTACAAAATGCATTTTTAATTCAGTACTATGTCAACGACACAAATATATAAAATACCTACTAAAATCGAATGTACCTGTCGAGATATAACAATAGTTTTGTGGGGTTTGTCCCTCACCCTCCCGAATAAGATTCTCAATATGCTCATACACAAGTAAATAAATATTTTTTTTCCATTATTTCCTTTACGTTAAATTCTAACATTTTAGCCATGGGGCAGGCAATATTTTACCTTTTTAAAGGCTAAAAAGTTAGTTGTCGTAACAGGGTAAACGGAGAGTCAGCTGACAGGTATTCGTATCAGCACAGCTAAATAAATAGTCTTAAGAGACCGGACATTAATAATTATAATATGTCATATTGACATTTATACATATGGGACGTAAAACTATGAAGCAAGCCAGCATATGAAAAAACCGGAAAATCGTAAATAGTAGAAAAAAGAACATGACGAAAGAAAGTTTTATTCAGAAAGAGCACACACTTTGTTCATGGACAATGCTTTAAAATCCGTCTTCCTGGAAAACACTGTCCAGTTTGAATACTTACTCGTGTATCATTCAGTATAATATACGAACGATCTACAGGATACAAGAAAAGTTTTAACATTTATGTTGATACACTTAACATCAAAAGAACAACAAGAAAACAGCAATAAAAACGTGGGTACTTCTTTATAGAGGGCGTTGCTGTATGCCATTACACCAAAGAAATCAATATTTCAACTGTGAAAGATCTTTCGGGAAACGTTTTTCATTGAATTACTGACGACATTCAAGCTTAGGTTATGTGATATTTTACTTACTAAAGAGATATGTGTACATAAAACTTAGAACTGAAAACCGTGTTTTTAGATTTTCGTAATACATTTCCATGTTGTTTGTTTATTCTGCCAAACGTTATTAATACGAACAAGAATAAAACCACATACTTGAACTTCCAGAGCGTGGTATCCTAGGACCAGTCCCATTAGCATCAAGGTAGAGACGGTAATCAGTGTTTTGACAGCAGTGGAATAAACAGATGCCTGAACAAGGAAAATAAAATACGGCTGCAAAACTGAATTAAAACAACATTAGATATTAACATCCCTAAATAAAATACTTTGTGTATTACGGATTCACTGCGTTTTTATTTTACATGAATGAGTTTCACATTCCAGGATTTAAAGATCTCAAATTAATTTGTACTTAACTTAAAAAACAAGCAAACTAAATACGACTGTTTTTTTTTCTAATATACACTACACTTTTATAAATATAAAGGTATAGTTGCAAGCTGTTATTCCCACAAGGAATTTTGCTTTACTACCAATGTTTCTCATGACATCCCAAACACATATACAAACAACACTGTATTATTGCTTTTTATAGATATATAATGAGCCATTCAGTCATCTTTAAAAATTGCCCCACAGTGGCTCAGCGGTATGTCTGCGGACTTACACGCTAAAATCCGGATTTAGATACCCGTAGTGGGCAGAGCACAGATAGCCCATTATGTAGCTTTGTGCTTAATTCAAAAACAAAAAAAAACCTTTAAAAATTAAAGAGAGGGTCTAGCATGGCCAAGTGGTAGGGGCGATTGACTCGTAACTTGACGGTCGCGGATTCGAATACCCTTCGCTCCGAACATGCTTGCTCTTTCAGCCGTGTGGGCGTTATGAGCCCGGCTTGGTTAGGGCACTTGACTCGTAATTTGAGGGTCGCAGGTTCAAATCCATGTCACACCAAACATGCTCGTCCTTTCAGCCTTGGGGGTGTTCTAATGTAACGGTCAATCCCAGTATTCATTGGTAAAAATTTGCCCAAGAGTTGACTGTCGGTGGTGACGCTTTCCTTTATACTTACACTGCTATTTTAGGGACGGGTAACTTTGCGCAAAATAAAAAAAACAAAAATAAAGAGACGTTAATGATCTGTGATATACAAACTGCTGGCCAAAATCTTAAGGCCATTGAACATAAAGAAAACATATACATTTTGCGTTGTTAGACTCAACCGCTTATTTGAATAGAGCTTCGAATGATGAAAATAACAACAGGGAAAATAAAAAAAAAACTTTTTTAGCATTTAATAGGGAAAATGTGAAAACAATGAAATTAGCCTAAATACTGGCTGATCAAAAGTTTAAGACCATACCAAAATAAAAAGTTCTAAACAGGGTTGGAAATGCCCAACAAGAGTTCTCATTAGTGAGTTGCGCGGCCGTCATTTCGAACTACTTCAAACACTCGCTTTGGCAGGGTCGATATAAGAGTTTGCAGAAGGCTGGCTGGAATGTTATTCCAAGTTGTGAAGATGGCTTCGCAAAGATTGGAATTGACGTCCATTTCCATAGACTTTCCTTGCCATTCATCCCCAAACATTTTCAACAGGGTTCAGTTTGGGCAAACACGCTGAATGGTCCAAAAGAATCACGTTATTCGCCATGAAAAAGTCCTTTGTCCTGTGTGCATTGTAGATTGCAGCGTTGTCCTGCTGAAAGATTCAGTCATTTCCACACAAGCGAGGGCCTTCAGTCAGGTTAAATTTTTTTTCTCATCAGAGAACAAAACCTTCGTCCACTTTTCTACGTCCCATGTGTGGGTGGTGCTTCTCAGCAAAGTTTAACCAAGCTGTTTCGTGGTGTGGAAGGAGGCGTGACTTTAGAAGACGTTTACGGTTTTTAAAGCCTTTCTCTCGAAGATGCCATCTTATTATTTTTGAGCTAAATAAAAAGTTCTTTATTTTTATTTTCCCTTTTCTTATTTTTTTCTTTCGAACCTCTACTCAAAAAAGTGGTTGAGTCAAACAACGCAAAATGCATATTTTTCTTTACGTTTACTGGCCTTAAGATTTTGGCCAGTAGTGTATATATATACATATATAACAAGTACCAGAGAATGTATATATATATATATAACAAGTACCAGAGAATGTATATATATATATAACAAGTGGCAACAATGCCACTTTAACCAAGCTTAATGAAAGTGTAACAAGTATTCTTACTAAACCAAGTCACCCTCTACGTGGATAAAGAAACGATAGCTGCTTCTGTAAGTATTGCTATGGAACAGTCGCGAGGTTAGGCGTAAGGTAACTCTCACCAATATATCATTCAATAATGGTAAACTAGCAACACGTCTAAAAAGCTAAAAAACGTTTAGTGATTTTGTTATTTGACTAAGGTATTTTCAATCTGAAATAGGATATTTATTTTAAAGCAGTGGTTGTGTAAAACTCTATTATTACATTTTTAAAATATCTGATTGAATTAAATGGACTTGGTATTTTCCGCTTAAATAGACGCGAAAACATGTGTTTGTTTCTTTATAAGCACAAAGCAAGAATACAACCTCAAATTTTAGCATTATAAGTCTTCAGGCTTACCACCTGGCCATCAGTGGGTAACGAAAACGAATGACACAGTAATAAAGAAGCTAAAAAAATAACACTTTACCGTTATAGTATGTACAATGAAATAAGTGGGCATTCTACGAAATATGGATAGACAAGCCTTTATTTTATTGAATTTTGACAACCCATTAAAACATTCAACTGTGCAACTCTTTACAGTACTAAACTATTAAAAAAACCTTTATAATATTCAACTATGACAACCATTTATTAACACTCTTTATCACACATTGCTAGGATAGCCCATTATTGTGTCAGTTATTTTAGTACTAACTTATACCCAGGTATGATAACTTTTACTGTATTCAACACTGGTTGAACTTTATTGTATTCAACAATGATAATTCTTTATCGTGTTTTGTAATGAGAGACCCTTATGGTATTCAGCTATGACAATTTTTTTTTATACATAGCATTAAGTAATAGTTTTCATCGACTTAATAATATCTAAAGTGACAATTTTTTATCACTGAAATAAGCTATTATACCAAGTCATTTTGAGAAAACGATCTCACCTTTTCTCACGTTTACGATAACATGTGAAACGATTTATCAGAAAAAAAAATATGCGAGAATTCAATCCTAACTTTTATTATTTTCTGTCGGGATATTTTTCACTTATGTGAGTTTTTATGACCCGCACTTGCTTTTTCAATTTTGAGTAAAGCTCCATATTGATAACCAAAAATATCGCTTACGGTTCTGGTGATTGCAGCCACTGTCGAATCGTTCTTATCTGAATCATTACTTGTTTATTCGTTTATTACATTTCGTGCAAAGTTACAGATTAGCTGTCCTTAATTTTGAGGTGATGACTAGAAGGAAATCAGCCAACACCACTCACAACCAATACTTAATTTATTCTTATTTGTTCGTTTGTTTTGAATTTTCGCGCAAAGATACACGAAGGATATCTTAGCTAGCTGTCCATAATTTAGCAGTGTAAGATTGAAGGGAAGGCAACTAGTCATCACCACCCACTGCCAACTCTTGGGCTACTCTTCTACCAACGAATGCTGGGACTGACCATCACATTATAACACCCCAACGACTGAAAAGGCGAGCATGTTTGGTGTGACAGGGATTCGAACCTGCGACCCTCGGATTACGAGTCTATCACTGTAAATTATGGTTGACTAGCACAGATATCCTTCGAGTAGTTTAATGCAAAATTCAACAAAAACAAACACACGAAGTGCAATACCCTCACACAGCTTCAATTCTACTTCTTAGTGTATTTTTACATAACCTTCATGCATGTGTATGTACAGGTAAAAACACACATTCACTGAATTATATCCCCACATAAAATAAAAGCTATGTTATCTGACATATTTGCATCCGGTAAGCTCCTCTAACCGGAAATGTCAACACTAATGGCTGCTGCACCTTAGTAACACTTTTTTTTTCGCCTACAACTTTTAGTTATTAACCGTGTTTCACGTTTAAAATACCGAACTTATAATTTTTTTCTCACAATGTTGATTATGATTTGACATTTTCCTTCTAAATCTCACGAAACCAGTTTATTATTACGTTTGTGGAGTAAAAAAAAATCCTAAGTAAAACCTTGGGTTCATGTCAAAATACCTGGCATTTTGGAAGTGTTGTGAATTTATAATAGTAATGGATCAAAAGTTGTGAATCACATAAAATACAAAAAGCAATACGATCCTCAGAATGAATGATTTTTTGTTTCGGGTCTGGATAACGTAAAACGAGAGAGATTGTTGAATAACTGCAACATTTGAAATTCATTTTACACACAATTACAATAAGCTATTTTTATGAGTCTTTAGTTCCCTTCATGACCTTCCTCATGTCATTCTGTATGACTGTGATAAGTTATACTGATATTTTAAAAATTAAGATATGAAATTAACTGGTAGTCTACCCCCTTATATCATCTTGTATTACCGTGTCAAGTTTGATTAAGAAATGTGGAAATGCACAAGGAGCAGACACAAACACACCTACTGACGTTTATTTATAAAATTAGATAACGGTCCAACTCTCCTTATGTCTTTTTGGTGAGGATTAGAAGAAAGTAATATGTGAGATCTTGGACAAGTTAAAATAATCAATCAAAATACCTTGAGCTCCTGAGTTTAAAACCGTAATTAAATCCCAGATTGGTGAACAAATGAGGGAAGTTATGAGCTAAAAGATTGTACTTCAAAAAATCAATAAAAGATAGAGCATTTCTTTGAGCCGATATGCCGCAGCTGAAAAGCGAGAGCATTATATTTTTTTGACATAGGATACTTCGTACAGAACGATTTAAAATGAAAACCGTTAGTTGTGTTAAGAAAATGTGTTATTAGATAGAAAATATGAAACACTAACTGCAATTTACAAAGATCTTAGCTGCTTTCTCCAGCCAACCGGCTCATAGAACGGTTCTAAGTTTGTTTGTTTTATCAAGTACAAACTTCTAGCTCACACCTCCGTCATCTCTTGCCTTATTTGAAATCTAATTACAGTTTTGCACTCAGGAAGTCAAACCCTTTCCATTGATGTATTTGATCACGCTCAAGGTCTCATAGATTAATTTACTTTAATCTAATGCCTAAAAAAATTTCAAGTGCCGCGACTATTGAAGATTCCCTCTTGTTAACTCTCAAAATTTCCACTTGGTTTTAACTGTTTCTCGTTGCTTAATGTTTAATGTTTTGCTTGTTACAAGAATTGGCGTCAAAAACACAATAAAAATAATTGATGAAATTATTTTATATGCAAAATATTTTAAAATATTTTCTGAACACAAACGAGCCGTTTTTGCATATAAAATTCTCAACAAGTGGGTTTCTCGACATCACTGATGGTGAAATTATTCATTTTTTTCATATTTTAAAATATTTTCTGAACCCAAACGAGCCGTTTTTGCATATAAAATTCTCAACAAGTGGGTTTCTCGACATCACTGATGGTGAAATTATTCATTTCTATGCATCATGTACAGTGAACAATAATAGTATTTAGTAAAGTTAAATGCAATAAACTTTGTTTTTTTTTAGTTGTATTTTTCATTACGTATGTTATCAGGGATTCTGTAATCAGCGTAAGACCCACAGTAAAAGTTGACGCATAAATTGTTTCGAAAAAACTCTATGATTAATTTACTTTTTTTCAGACACGAAACAAGGAATAAAGTAATTTAATAATTGTATTTACATCAAATAAAGTTATTAAGGGTAAGCAGAACGTGTAAGAAGCGGAGGGATCCACCATCTTTAAATTGTTTGTTTGTTTGTTTGTTTAAATTTCGCGTAAAGCTACTCCAGGGCTATCTGCGCTACTCGTCCATAATTTTACAGTGTAAGACTAGAGGGAGGGCAGCTAGTCATCACCACCCAACGCCAACTCTTGGGCTACTCTTTTACCAACGAATAGTGGGATTGACCGTAACATTGAAACGCCCCCACGGCTGAAGGGGGAACATGTTTGGTGTAATGGGGATTCGAACCCGCGACACTCAGATTACGAGTCGAACGCCTTAACCCACCTAGCCATACCGGGCCCCCGATCTTCAAAAGAGTGAAATAAAAAGTAAGTAACAGAATAGGTGTTTGCAAATAATAAAAGAATCATATATTGAATGTTTTGTCCACTGCGGGAATCGAACTGCGAAGTTTAGCGATAGAAACTTCGATTACCTAATTAGCCACCTGGGCCACATTATATATTGTTTTACACGAGAACTTCATGGAGTTAAACTTAATATTATGAAAATATATTTATTCGTCGATGTATCTAAACCGTTATTTGACAGAATTTCGTAACTGTTTTCGGTTATAACTGACGAACCGCTAGCCCCATTGTCACTAAATTTAGCACACACCATTGACTTTTTTTTTGTCTGGTATGGGCTCTCTTGGGTAGCTGTGTAAGTAATTAGACATAATGGAGGACTACGTGAATCACGTGAGTTACTTGAACCATACAGATTTTTATGGCAGTTAGGTGTGTTACCAGCTTCCCTCAGTTTTCAGGCATGGTAACAATTTTGCCTATATTTGGACACAAACGCGCCTTCGGAATAAATAAGTATACAGTTGCGCATGAATGTGTCATATAAAACAATTAAGTTTGTAGTTCTATATTAATATGCCATATGAAACAAATAAGTTTGAACCTATGTACCTACAGCGATAAAGAAGTCCGTTTATAGTTGTGTATTAACCTGTCATATGAAACAATTCAGGTTTTAGTTGTGTCTTAAGATGTTATATGAAGCAAAAAGCTTGCTGTTGTGATATGAACTTGTCATAAAAACAATTACTTACTATTTTACACCATAATAGCTATTAATCATTGTGCAATAATAATCATAATTAATAATTTTAAATATTAATAGCAGAAAAACTACGTAAATATTCTCTCACACTTTACCCTAGGTCAACAGTTGGGCACTTTTGCTGGTAGTAGTTTCTCCTTTTCTTGCTGTGTACAAACATGTTACGAGATACATATACTAGGTATATTGTTTGTTTACCAACAAGTAGTACACGTACGGAACAACTGACATGCTTCACACACAAATTCGTGTTTCTACTGCTGATCCTACAATTACTTCGCCTTCCAAGTTATTTGAAGATGAGACACAAGAAAGTGGAGAAACCGGTCAGACGATACATGAACTTACGACCTTGAAAGTCATATCAGAAGACGATAACCATTGAAGATTTTTTTTTAATTTCGCGCAAAGCTATACAAGGGCTAGTTTCGATATCCGTCCCTAATTTAGCAGTGTAAGACTAAAGGGAAGGCAGCTAATCATCACCACTCACCGCCAACTCTTGCGCTACTCTTTTACCAACGAATAATGAGATTGATCGTGACATTACAACGCCCCCACGACTGAAAGGGCCAGCATGTTTGGTGCGACAGAGATTCGAACCCGCAATATTCAGATTACGAGTCCAAGGCCTGAACCCACCTGGCCATGCCGGGCCCACCATTAAGGCACGCCCAGCCAAAATAAGTATAATAATTAATATTCGTCAGTTATGGAATGAAAGCTACACGTTGTATATACTTTTACGTATCGACAAAGCTTTAGCAGAACGTAAATTAATAATGAGGATAGAAAAAACAATAACTTAATTAGACAGCTGGATCAGACGTGTTCCACAAACTAGACAAAGAGAAGATATAGAAACAAAATGCATCAGAAAGAAGCGAAAAAAATTAACACTCATATAACAACAGATAATTTCAAATTAATATTAATAAAACAATATTATTTCAAGAAATCAAGAAATAATGTATTAATTTCTTTTATGCTCTTGTTTTGATAAAACATCAGTTGCCTACTGTTTCTCAGTGAGATCACGACATGTAATACTGGGTGTAGTCCTTTTCGATCATGAATGTCACGCTTAGACCCACGAAATATCAAGTAAATACCAAAGGAATGATTACTTCCAGAAATAAAATGATGATAGCGCTTTACCTCCAACTTCTACTTCATTACAAGGAATTTTTAGAACAAAAATACTCCAAGTTTCTTAATAAAATAACTGTAGATTGTGGAATGAATCTGCTTGAAAATTCGATCGTTAAGAAAAGGTAGGACATGAACAACAATGAAGTTTTCAACGTTAAGTGATTTACTCTGCTTCCACACAATTCATGACCTTGGATGACCTTTATATGAACAGATGGTTTTAAACAGTTTTTAATTATTGTAAAGCATTATTCATAATGCAATGAATACGAAGACAGCATTCAAATATGCATTATGCAAATAACTCACCTTTTCGAGGCCAATATCTCTTATAAACCACGTGAACTTCATTTTTATCTACCCTTTTTTTATTCAGAAGACCCGTGAGCTCTGACAGCTCTATTATAATCGTTCATAAATTAATGCCAGTTTTTGGATTCAATTTACGCATTTAGTCCGTTTCATAAGTTGTATACTCAGCGATATGTTCCTAGTACATGGAAAATATTCATGTATTCACGTTAATTATGATAGCCCTTCACTATTCAGCCCTTAGAGTAAGGCTGATTTTCGTTCATTTATATTCTATTGGACAAGACCAGGAGAATTTAGTAGCTTGCTGCACGAGCCTCCATACATCTAATGGTTTAGAGTTTTGAGCACGTCTGTTCTTTTTCGAAACATTTGGATTTAATGTCGCGTTGTTGCCAAGTTGGCAAAGTTTCCGATATCGATAGAGAAAAGTTTGAACCTAATATCTTTGAGCTAAGTTCAGGAATTCAAGTAAACTGAAGAAGTAGAAGGTTGAACAACTGAAACAGAAGCAAAGCATACATAATAATTTTCTTTAAAAAAATCAAAATATATGAAGTGCAGTAGTAGGTGTATTATATCCTGTGTACTATAATACTGAAGATGATTTCAGTGACTTTTCAATTAAAATATCAGAAGCAAAGGGCAAGAGTTGGCCATGAAAAAGATTTCTAGATTTGGGAGCTGGCGAATAGTGTTAAAATATGTGTGATACTAGAAAATATAACTAGCACTTTAAGCTGTGACAGCGTTATATAAGTGGCAACAAATCCGTGTATTGAAACAGCCTTCTCTCAGCAGTCAAAATTAGGGACTGTGGCACATAGCTTTAGTGATATTGTCATAAAAACAAATTACAAATACATTAGAAAAAATATATAATTATGAAAGTATTAGAAAATAAAGAAACCAAAAATAAAAACATACAAGAAAACAGTTTTGTAAAGCAGAGGTTATTGTACTTGTCATTGAGTTTCATCATTTCACATATGCACACAATTTTCGTAAGTCAAGATACTTTGTTAGTGAATAGTGAAACTACGCAGCTGTCAGTTAAATGTAGTTTACTTTAACCATGAGTAAATGTTAGTGTAATGAGGTATAGTGATACTGACTGTGATTGTTTTAAGTACGTGATACCTTATGTGATGGTGACCTCTGTACCCCGAAACATACTCAAGTTTAATACAGAGATATTGCTATCAGATAAGCCAGTTTCTTAGCTTAAAGGAGTTAGACGTGAAACGTGAATATTAAATTTTCATTAAAAATATACTAAACTTCATTATTAGTTAAAAGAGGTGCAGCGAACATCACGAATGGTGGGGATGGTCACGAAAATATTGAATAAAGGTCTAAAGAGGTTACACTTTCATTGTATAGATCACTAGTTAAACCACATGTGGAATACTGTGTTCACTCTTGGACTTCTGAACTTAGGAATGGCATCGAACTGTTGGAAAGGGTTCAGAGAAGGATTACTAGAATATTGCATGCGATGGAGGGATTATCATTCAAGGAGAGGCTGTAATCTCTCAAATTTTCTCTTGGAAAGAGAAAAGTTAAAGGGAATCTAATTGAGGTGTTTAAGATTTTAAAGGGAATTAATAATGTAGACGCATAATTTTTTTCATACTTAAAAGTGAGAATAGTAAGAAACTGTGACTGGGTGGGAGTCATCTTCAGCTGAGATAATTCATATTTTTAACAGGATGGTTGATCTATGGAAGGGGCAGCCATCGGATGCTACAGAGGCAGTAAACGGAAATGAGTTTAAGAGAAATCTTGGCAAATGTATGAATAATAAGAGCTGGCCTTAAGACTATTTATTTGTGTTTTAGTTATTTTCATTTAATTTAGCGGATGTAAAACCGAGATGGACCAATAGGTCCCACGATGTTCTGAAACACTATGTCATTAAAGTCATTTTGTTACTTAGTAACTATGGTGATTGTTTCTTCAGATACGTTAAATGTCAAACAAAAAAGACAGTTTTACAGGGGTATCAAATCAATGACAAGTTGAATGAAAATTGAGAAATCTATTCATGATATATTTGAAACATGTAATTTATTATAAATTTATATGAGGTAAATGTCACATCAAAATCCTTTTAATATCAAGCTAGTATTAGCACGGATGTGCCTAACAATAAATGATAATTTCTATCTGTTTCTAATTGCTGTCTCATTTTATAATTTTGAATATTTGTATTCTGAAAACTTGTTTTAAATTACACTAGATATTAGTTTACAAATAAAATATGAGTACAGGCCAGCTTGGCCAGGTGGTTAAGGCACTTGGCTCGTAATCCAAGGGTCGCAGGTTCGAATCCCCATCACATCAAACATGCTCGCCCTTTCAGCCGTGGGGGCGTTTAATTTTCTGTCAATCCCACTATTCATTGGTAAGAGAGTAGCCCAAAAGTTGGCGGTGGGTGGTGATGACTAGCTGCCTTACCTTTAGTCTAATAGTTCTAAATTAGGGACGGCTAGCGCGGATAGCCTTCATGTAGTTTTGCGCAATATTAAAAAACAAACAAAAAATAATCATAATGGAGATATAGGGCATTTTCTGAGTTTGTTGATATTAACTGTGTAAAAAGTAATCGGGTTTGGAACGAATTTCAGGCACACACCGAAACCAAAAATCCAGATATATGCGAGTAGGGTAAGAGTATGCAATCTCTTTGATAGCTCTTGTTCACTTATGGGTTGTTTAAAACTGAAAGCCTGGCTACAGTACTTTAGGTGTTAATTATTTTTATCCAATAATAATTAGAGTTTAGTTTGAGGAATCCTCTTCCATGCGTTTTCTTTTTGTTGTTTTATAGCATTTTCGCGCAAAACTGCACTTAGGTTCCATAATTTTGAACTGGTAAATGATGGATGATAGCTACATAGTCACCACAACTGTTGGCACATCTTATCTGACACTTTTATAGCACATTTAAGGCTCCAAAGCACATTTCTGTGGCAGCAGGAAATAAAAACGAACCGCAAAATCCACAATACATTAAAATACAAAAACCACTGCATCACTCTGGCCCACTTTCATGAGAAATGTTCAACAAGTCGAAATATCTCAAGGTGAAGATACTAGAGAAACGATGAAGTCTTCAATTAAATGAAAATTAAGTTAACTAATTTTAATCCTGTGCAATCTAACTATTAAACTTAGCTAATGGTATAGTCTGATAATTAGGGCACTAGATTCACCACTTGCAGTCGCGAATATTTCACCGAATATGTCATTAGTTCAGCCACGGGGGCGTTATAAATGACAGTTAATCTCATTATTTATTGGTAAAAGGTAGCCAAACGAAGAGCTGACGGTGGTCGATATTAACTTTGCGTGACACGTTTGTTGTTTTTTTAATTTCGCGCAAAGCTACATGAAGGCTAACTGCATTAGCCGTCCCTAATTTAGCAGTGTAAGACAAGAGGAAAGGTAGCTAGTCACCACCATCCGCCGCCAACTCTTGAGCTACTCTTTTACCAACTAATAGTGGGATTGACCGTCACTTATTACGCCTCCACGGCTGAAAGGACGAGCATATTTGGTGCGACGGAGATTCAAATCCGCGACCGTCAGATCGCAGAGTTAGTAGTTGTGTTATAACATTCATTAATGTTTCTTTTAGCGCATGACTACCTGACGTTGTTGGAAAGAGGGGAAGGAATAGATAAACTTAAGAGCAAAGTGTTTTTCTTATAATAAAGCCACACGAAGCTATCTACCGAGACCACCGAGGGGAATCGAACCCTGATTTTAGCATTCTAAAATCTGGAGACGTATCGATGTACTAGCGGGAGATTGCAACGTGTACTAGCGGGGGGGGGCAAAGCAAAGTCAATCTAATATCTTAGTTCATAACAGAGTACGTACTCTAACTGTAAAATGTGGCGAGCATGCGTCCTTCTGCCCTATATGTTAGGCATTTATGTTTCAGCATCATCTTTACTCCTTACTTTTCAAAGTGGTTCAATGAGTGAAATAATTAATTCTGAGTTAATTATCATTATCTTCTTACTACAATATTATGTTTTGTTATAAAGTTAGAACTAACATCGTTCATTTTTCAGGACAAAAGTGACCGAACACAAACCATTTCATAAATTGTGTTGGAAAAAAAAAGAATTTTTCAGACTTTTTTTTTTTTTTTACTTCATAGTAACTAATCATTCAGATTATATATACATTACAAAGTTAAACTATAAATGTGACTTTCAGTTTAATTACACGTATTCAGGTTTCAAATAAAAAATGTAAGTTGGAATCCGCTTTCGATTATTTAAACATGTTTTTGACCAAACGAGCGTCTTCAAATGAAAGTGACCATCCAGGTTACTTATTCTAGTGGGAGAACAATTTAACTCTAAGTATTTGCATCAATAGTTCGCGTTACTAAAAAAAAATGTAATAAATAAGCTTCAGATTTCTTCTCGTTTTATACTGCATCACAAAGAGTCAATTTTAACGCCTGTCAAACATCCCAGCTTCACTTAACGTGAGATTAAGTTACCATCCTTAAACTGCACTTCGTGTTACCAACAGCGGCTTTAAAGTCATATATACGCGAGGCTGTTTGGAGACAATTTTCGCATTTTTATGACTCTTTCTTTTGCTCAAACTAGAAACAACAACAAAAGCCCAGAACTTTATTTCAGCCATGGCTTTTCTTTCCAGAAGAAGTATATAAGGCGCTTACTCAAATGGGGTTTGCTTATATCTTGAATCAGCCGCATGAACTTGACGCTTTATTCATAAACATGAACATTAAGACACCAGAATGTCATAACACGTTCTATTTTCTTCCTATTATATAGGGAAGAGACAGGCATTCCTATTCAACATAAAATAGCGTTGTAGGTTTCTGGAAAAATATGTAGCTATAAACATGTGTGAAGTCGTTTTTACCAGGCAAAAGACAGTGACATGAACATAATTGGTAACTTTGTTCAAATAAAACAATTTTATATAAATATATATGTTACAGTTCTTAGTTATTTTCTATCAGAGATATTCAGTGTTAATTTACTCTTTTTTACGTTTTAATTATCCCACACTGTTTATTTGTGTTAATTTATTCTTTTTTACGTTTTAATTATCCCACACTGTTTATTTGTGTTAATTTATTCTTTTTTACGTGTTAATTATTTCCTACTGTTCATTAGTGTTAATTTATTGTCTTTGTCCTGTATCAATTATTTTACACTGCTTGTTCTGTATCAAAGCTATCATTTCCTGTTTACTTTGTATCAGAACTGTTTCATACGTTTTGATGTTGGGAATGCTTAGCCTTTTCCATATAACTGACTTCGCTTCTTGTATTTTAATAATTTTTCAATAGTCAGTTCGAACAATAAAACAGGGTAGTGTGAAGACACTCAATTTAAGAAAGAATTTATGATAAACCATATTTAAATATATCGATGAAAGGAACATTTTTTAAAATTTTATATGGTATACAGAATCTTTCTAATTTGATTTTATGTTGATCATATTTGAAAGAAAGGATATACTGAAATCTTAAAAAGTACATGTAATTATTATCTACACGAGTGTGATTCTATATAAGCACGTGCACCTCGTTCATATCGTTGAATACGTTAGGTTAAAACGGGTTTGGACAAATCAGCAGATAACGTGGCAACCAAAGACAGTAAAAGTCGAGGTGTAAAGACCCGTATCAGAACTACATTTTGACATTATCTAGTTTAGTAGATAGTGTGATGTCATCAAAACCCGAAATCATTTATGTAAGGTACGTAACACTCCTTTTAAGGGGAAGATATTCATACATTTTTATTATAAAAATGTTCAAATTGTAAATTTAAAATTTTTAAGATGGGATATTTCTTGTTCGTAATGACATTTGAAAACAAAAGAAGTCTGATCCAATTTGAGCATAAAGAGAGCTACAAGTTATACCCTGGCTGGATTAAACAAGGATGAGAAACCGTTGATCCTGTACACAGATAAACTGTAGAAAGTCTTTAGAGAGAAATGCTTTTTTATTAATATGACAACCTGATGACGAAGTCTTTTGCAATAGAAACTACGCTGTAGGATGTTGTCAAAATGCACGGTCGTCAGATAGAACATGATCGGACGAGGCAACATGAAATGTAACTACGTTGTAAAGCTACAAAATCGTTTTGCTATAACGTACTCAACATCTGTATAACATATAGTGTGTTTACACATTGGGCTATGGAGGGAAAAATTATAATAAAAGCACGTGGACCTTAAGGGAAGATGTATGAAATGTTTATTGTTATTTAAATATCAACAAAATATACACTGTGTTTTATATGTTACACACTGTGTTTCATATGTTTTGATCTAATTCTGTTTAAACTTTAAAATTTTCAAAGCCATTTTAACTCTAAATAAATAAAAATTTCAAAACTCGTCAAATGATGTTTCCATTTAAGTCTAGATTTCAAAAAAAATCTTTGTTTTAAAAGAGGACACATTCTTCTTTCATAAGTAACCTTCAAATCCAGCTTCATGGAGTTTTTCCATCGTTTGTTATTGCAACTAATATGTACATTAAACTGTTTGAGTTGTTACACCAAACTTCAAACGGTTAACATCAGTTTCTACCTAATTATTTGTTGTTCAGCTTTGTACTTTCATAGGTTTTCTTTGACATATGTAAATGAAGACAAATGTTATTATATCCGAACACAAACTATTTATTAGCTTTACATAAGTGCCTGTATAAAGATAAGTTCCTCCAACAATGATGCCCGCATAATAAAACCCAGTTTTATTTTCGAATATACATATAATTCTGTCACAGAGTTCATTCATATCCCACTTTCTACTCCTGTACCCTGATTGTGGCTTCTCTACATATAACTTCTTTACACAAAATCTCTTCTCCAGGTGGCTCATAAGCACGCCTGAAAGGTTATAACTCAGAAATTGAGTTCTGTATCATCGATACGCACAGCACAGAGAGCATATATATGGAGCTTTGTGTTCAAAAATAAATGAGCAAAAACGTCTCCCTACAGCGTTCAATTTACACTGTCTGACATTATCCACGATACAGACAAATGAAAAAAAAATATTTAAGTTTCGAGAATGGGAAAACTTATGTTTAAGAAAAAGTTTCAAAACCAGTAAAACATACATACAAGAATAGGTTTCAAGCGTATTAAAACATACACTTAAAAAGGTTTAATCTTGTTAAAAACGTACATTTTAGAAGTTCCAATTCTATACGAAAACGCATTTATTTTTAAGAAGTTTCAAACTTAATAAAATCATACATTTAAGAAAATGTTTTATTTTTATTAAAAATATATTTAAGAAAATTTAAAACGTATATTTAAGAATAGGTTTCATTCCTACACAAGCATACATTTCAGAAGTTTCATTCCTTTTTCGACATACATTTCAGAAGAGGTTTCAAACCCATTTCAATCTCGTCAGTATTTGCTTGTATGCTAATTTGTTCTCATGCAGCTGAAATTATTTTACTGCCTGTATATTTGTGTTTTGTCTCATTACCTTTCGGTAATATCTCTTAACTTTTGAGTAAATCGTTCTGAATCAAACTACACTTGATTAGAATACTAACAAATAACACGCTTCAGAGAGACAACAGAGTACAAAGTGCATGATCAGGCGGATTATCACAATTTATCGTAAATGACTTAGAAAAGTAGTAAAGAAAACTGAGTAATTCGTCACAAGTTTTACAGTTATTAGTTAATTACAAACGGTCGTTAACAGAAAGACTGAACAAATGGCGGAACATCTGCTCAGTAACAAAGACTTCATGAAGTTTGGTGAAATACGACAGGTCAGAGCAAAAACCATTAAGTTCACGCTGTCCTTCCTGCTTTACTGTAAACATCGTTTAATGAAGTTTAAGTAATGGTGTTTTTATGTTGCTAGGATACAAAGACCGATGACTTTCCCAACAAAGGTGTCAATGGCGACCAGCAAGTAATTAAGAGGCCCATAAAATCCAATTGTGGTAAGTTACGCGAATTGTTGACTGATGAAATGTTTTCATCGAGGTTGTAATGCAAAAGGCTATGTTCATGTTACGTGTATGTTAAACCTAAACGTGCTATAAAATCATTTTAATAATAATACTCGTAATTTTATGTAGTTTCAATCCTCAGTTAATTCAGGTGAGGCCTAGAAGAAATTTACTAAATGGAAAAATTATTTTACCGCTTGTTTTCAAGCTTTATGATGATGACGATGAATTATTAGTTGCTGGAAATAAAAAACGTAGAGGATGATGTGCAAATCCTTGTTCAGGGTAGAGAATAACTCAGGATGATGTATTAAAATTTGTCATGGTAGAGAATAGTCCAGGATGATCCATTCAAAGTTGTTTAGAATAGAGAATAATCAGGTATGATGAATTAAAAAACCGTCAAAAAGAAAGTATAATCTAATGTGATATATTAAAGATCTTTAAAAAGCTTGAATCGCCAATACTGAGAAATTAAAGTTCTTCAGAGAAAAGTGTCGTTCAGGAAAAGAAATTTCCAGGTTCATAAATTAAAAATCCTTCAAATGAAAGAACGTTGCTTTACTACTACTTCAAAAGAAAACTATGTCCAGCAAAAGGACGTCATACAATGATATAAAATTAAACAAAAACATTTCGTATTCAAAAGTTTGACGGTCAGTTAGTTTGTTTGTTTTTGAACTTCGCGCAAAGCTACACGAGGGCTGTCTGCGCTTTGACGGATAGACCGTTAGCAATAAACGACGCCATAAACACCTTGAATTAAACCACGAATAAGAAAAGTTCTAAGAATAAATAGTAAAAATGATAACATAATCTATATGAACCACGTGCTCTCCATCAAACTTTGATATATTGAACAATATATAGAGGGACAGGGCTGTACTTTTTCTACCAACGGTTACTATATATTGGACTTTCCTGAAAGAAAAAAAAAAGTGGTACTTATGACGTAATACATGTGCAAGTAACACAAACATTATGTTTTAGCTTTATTTTTTTCAGTTTCGTCACACTTAAGCATAGTGTCACTAGTGTTTTAAGTGAATAAGTCTTTAAGAAAGACTTACATGGTTGTCTGCACCTGAACAATAACTATATTTGATGTTTATAAAACAATAGTAAACATTGTATATATCGGTTCCAATTAAAACTGGTATTAATAAATATAATTATGGCGTAAAGAGCATAACAAATATCACACCAATTTAAAAACATAAAGATTTTAAGAAACTAAAGAAATATCCTGAGTCCCAGTCACCTCAAAAGTTTTTGTACAAGCTTGGAAATGAATTAACATTTACGTGAAACTGAACCATAAATGGTAATAAATAATGGTACACTACACGGCAATGTTCAGTGTGAATCTGTGTTTCTTGGATTTTCCTTCTATAAGATTACCACAGTAAGCTGTAAGCGCTGCATTTATCGAGTCCCTGAGTGTGATAAACAGCACGTATTTTATATCTGCAGTAACAGTTTCGGGTTGCTCGGCTTGTTTTATTTACCCTTCAATTATAATTAGGGGCGAGACATTAATTGGCTAAACCGTCCCTCGCGTGACATTATTCTTATCCACTTAAATATACAGTATTTCTGGAGAAATCAAAAGAAGATATGTGTGAGTTACTAAGAAGAATTTATTCATTTAGGGCACAAAGTTATTACTTCCACTTGTGCAAACCCCACACGTGCCAGAATAACTTATCAAAACAAAAAGACTCATTCATACCCTATGCCCATAATTCAAACAACATAGCCCTAAATATAGCTAGTTTTTCGAATGATTTTAAGTATTCTGGTTTTTTGTGGCCACGTTTCTATAATGTGGCAACTCTCGTAATAAATAACGATTTATTATTTCAACTTATGACTTCTCAACATAATTACACCTTACTTGCGATATTTCTTGCTGTACTTGTTCACTTAGTTATTTGTCGATAAATTGGATTCATCTCACAACTTAGAATTTCTCTTGGAGTTACGCCTGGGTGGCATATGGGTTAACGTGCCCGAACTTTGAACGGGTTGGTTCACTATCCGCGTTCCTTTGCCTCAAACTACGTGTATGTTCCGTATTATAGGGTCTTTGATGCACTGTAAGAAAAATAGTCAAATCTCAATATTCGATCAGACACTAGTAGCAGGCTTACAGATGGTGGCGTGTGCTTCTGACTAGCTGTCTTTTCTCTGGTCTGTAAATTTAATTTTTGAGGTTAGTTGCTTGTAAAAAGACAAAGAAGCGTGCGTCTCAGATATGTAATAAGTACTTCGACTTTGGGTTTTACTTCACTTATATGTGTCCCACTTTTAATATGCGTTGCCCCTTATCTTTTATTTTGGAGTTCGAGGTACTTGAACAATAGTAATGTACCTCATACGAATTTGATTTACGGTTCATTTCACCTTAATGATAACGTTAGTAACGTGACATTCCGAGTGTTCTTTTCTCGTTTAATCATTACAACTTAAAATAGAAAAGTACAGTTGTGTAATAACTGTTCGTTTCATTGTATCATCATTCGATGTTCTCCTTGGATAACATTTTAGTCTTAAATGTAGTTCGGAAAGCTTCCGATAAAATAGGCATAAATGATGAATTTTTTTTTTTTTTTTGCGAGGACTCTATTGTGTATTTTTATTACACTTATTGAAAAATATATAAATGTGCCAGCAACGGATAAAGCAGGATTGAAATCCATTAAATAACAATAACAGAGTGTTTTGTTACGAAATTCAGTTCGTGCAAAGAAGGTGCATATGACGAATAACTAGCACGTGACAAACATTTACGTTCCATGCTGCTAGGGTCAAACATTAATGGAGAAGATCCAAGTTCTGCATCCTTAGATAACCGGTACTGAAAATGTTTGAAAAAAATGGGCCTTTTTGTTACACGATAAACGAAAATCCTAATATAGATTAGGCATATCTCCTTCTAATGTTAAATATGGATCGATTGATAGCTGTCTTATAAAGCACTCTCGCTTCCATGTGTAGGAGTGCGTCCCTTATACATACTCTTATCACCTACAGCTACAGTATGACGCACTTCCGCCATATACAACAAACATGAAAAGGCTATTAACGCGCTTAAAACAACAATTCCGTCACGTGACATGCTGTAAACTGACAACGGCGTCAAACTATGTCGTACTAATTACAAATCGGAACAAGATAAACGTATGTATAATATTTATGAAAGTAAACAGTTTTATATATATATGTATACACACACACACACACACACACACACACACATATATATATGGGGGTATAAAAATAATTTATCCAGACGAGCACAAAAACGTCTAGTTAAATATAATGTTATCTACGCTCCGTTGTGTGAAATTACTTAAAACGAGAAGTCAGTGCTTATTCCCAGTTTTTACATTTATTTCTATGTTGTCACAAAATTCAGTCACTGCGTTCGACGCCTAGAGCTGCATAGCTGCATTTTTTATGAGATGTTTCTCATTCGCTGCATTGTTGTATAATTATGACCACAATATAAAACACGTGGTATTATATTTAGAAGGCAAGCACGCAACTGAGAAATATCTCACAGCAAGAAGTTCTTAAACCTAACGTTGTGACAATATTCAAAGTTCCATGTGGAAAGCTACTTTACAGAGAAACGTTTCAAATAGTCTACAATATTTCAAATGTCTACCGGTACAAGCATGCGATTTAAACAGAACCTTCGAGGTTTTCTTTCCACACCTTCACTTACTCGTGGTGCAATATAATTTCATGTTTCCACCCCATGTATGTTTCGGTTTATTTCATATATTTAACTAAATGCCCTTCCTTTTGGTTTCATTTGCTTTTGCCAACAGCAAAACTACTGAGTTTTCATTACACCAACAGACCTGACGTGTATCGATTTATTCTTCTGGACTCACTGAAGCGGTTTGTACGACATGCTCTTCGGTAGTTGTTTATATCAACTGAACTTAACTGATGCACTGAAGGTTTGAGGCTAGTATTAAACTACTGAGACAGTTGACAGTTGGAAGTAGAGAGAAAGGAAATGAACAGCTAACAAAAATTTCAAATGACACACACGTAGCGAAGAACAAACTTACATTGTTGTACTAAAGTCTCTACCCATCTGTCTACACAAGATTCGAATGCTATGCCAACAGTATCTCGACTTTTATTTATTCGTAAAGTTATACTATTGAAAGTTATTGTTGTGGCAGTAATACAACAAAATTACATTTGTGACAATAATACTAAAAAATTATTAGTGTGTCAGTAATAACGTAAATCTGTTGTAAGAGTAACACAATAACGATGTGACAATGATACAATGAAGTTATATTGAAAACAGTAATACCATAAAGTTATTCTTGTAACGTTAATACAATAAAGCTGTTATAACGACTGTAATACTATGAAGTTATTTTTGTAACACTAGTAAAATAAAGCTATTACTGTAACAGTAATACCATAAACTTATACTTGTGAGAGTATTATAGTAAAAAAAACCCGAAAGAAACTCAAGATTTAGTCACCGTATTAATCAGTTTTAGCATAAAACGATCAAAATAAAAGTCATTGCATTAAAACTATTTCCTACTTACAATAATTAATCTTACACAAAAGTACGTTTCTTGAAATTAGAAACTATACATTCGCATATTTTGGAAAAGTGATGAGTTTTACGTAATTATATGTAGATGTATATTAGGTTTACCTATGCGTAATCGATCAGATTTAATGTGTAGCAGCTCCTCTTTTGAAAATATGTAAATGAAACAGTTGATACTTGTTATATGGAACATCCTTAACAATGTGTATCAACTATTTGATTTACAGATTTTCAAAAGAGGAGCTGCTACACATTAAATCTGACCGACTACGCATAGGCATCTACATATAATTTCGTGAAACCTATCACTTTTACAAAATATCTACGTTATTATATCTTCAAGACAATTTAAAATAAATTATTTTAGTCCATCACAACCTTACGTTATGTAGTGATTCCCTAAGATTAGACATGTAAAGTATATCATTTTTCCTATGTGCCTACATTATTATATATTCAAGAAAATCTAGTGACTACATTGTCACATAAGTTATGACTTGCAACTCTTAGAGTACGTCACAGCTACAAGTTTACTTCTTATTTCCTTCTGTCAGCTATGACATTCATAACATGTAGTATACATAACACGACGCTCCACATAAAATAGACGTGTTACATGCAGCCCTGAATTATAAACTATCTCACGCAACACCGTATGCACCGTATCAAAATGTGTTTTAAAATTTTTAGCGAAAGACGAATTAAACAGTGCTTATAGCTAATCTAATATCATGTACAGATGATAATAAACAGTGGTGTTCATGTTTATTGTCTTGCTGTTTATCGTGCGATATATGTTTTAATACAAACAGGCTCTGTTGAGTTGTCTTTTGTTGTTGTTTTTTTGGGGGATGATAACGTTTCGAATGCAGTACATGATAGAGCCATCGTCATGTTGATGAAACTACTCTAGGCACGAGACCATAAAGAGAAACATTCTAACATGTAGAAACACATCATTTCCGAAAAAACGCAAACACAGTGTGGTTTAAATCAGGAAAAAAACAACACGAAATGAGTAATTAAATAACTATTCTAACTCACATTATTTCTCATGTTTGATTTGCACATAGGCTGATAACAAACTAAATATTAAATCATTAGCTCATTAAGTGTCGTGTTGTTCTTGGTTTTGCTTATAAAGTTCTTGTAAAAGTGTAAATAAAATAAATATTAAATCATTAGCACTCGGGTTTGCTTATAATGATCGAGTAACAATACTAATTTAACCACCGTTACTTCACAGTTTCACAGGTTTACAATGTGTAGCAAAAAAAAAGACAGAAAACGGTTGTCATTGAAAGTTGCAAAGAAGAAAACAACCCGTTTCTGAATCAAAATCAATTCTCTCTCACACACATACATATCTTAATTTGAAATTAACACTCAGCGAAAACGTATTTTGTAGCATATATACAATTACAAATGGCTACAATTTAAAGTAATTAAAAACACAACTGACATCTGGTTATCAACATCGTGAATGTTAAACCGATAAATCATATTTAAAAAAAAAGGCAACAATCCAAAACTGATTTAAAAGCTGCAACTCAGAGGTCACTAACCTTGGTATATATGCTGGCTGCAGAAAGCTCGTTTTCTAATACCATCATTGCTATCCCGAACATGGCCATCACCAAAGCGTAGTCACTGAGTCGTTTTCGTTTTTCAAAAAGGGCTTTCCTCCTGCCGAGGCGGTAGCCCACGCTGGGCTTGTGAAATCCTGAAGTGGGTTTTTTCTTTTCGTCTGAGAATTGTGGGCACTCACTGTTCACTCCAACCAGGGCGATTCCGGCGTTTTCGCTGTCGGTGGAGTTCTGCTGTTGGGTTTTCATGGATGACGGGATGGACAGGGTTGACGTGGGTTTACGTAGCTGTTTAAACTGACGAAGTGCTCCATTGACCCGCATGGAGCCGGCGGCGATCTGAGCTATCTCGTTCTCCCGCCCGGCCCGGTGAAGCTGTCGAAGAGATGCAGTAATCGGTTGTTGGATCCCGATGTACTGAAGCGGTGGGTATGACGTAGAGATGGTGGAAATTAATGACGGAACCAGTGGTAACGTTTCACTAGTGGAAACACCTCCACTCGACAAACCTACACTCTCTCGGGAAATTGTTCTAGTTAAAAATGAGTGCTCGAGCCTCGCGCTCAAGCCCCGCCGCGCGTGCGGTGGCCAGAGATGCGTTCTTCTCTTATTATCTGTATTATTGGAATTGCAACAAATGACCGTAGAGGGCGTTGTGTCTGAGTCATCCACCCTCTCCGCTCCAGGATTCACCTCTTGGATCTGGATCTCTGGCCGGATCTCCGGGCAGGATCGGTAGTTGGAGTGGGAGGGGCTTGTGTCAGCTGGCTGCTCTAAGGGGCGGAACTCCACTAGTGGTAGATGGCGCTCGGGTTCTGAATACATTCTGCCAAGGAGTAGAGGATTCGGTTTGTGTACAGTTAACACGTTCGGCTGACGTTTCGGGGTAGAATCGATTGAACCGTTCTCAGCACCGCTGATACACAAACTAGGTGGGAAACTCATAGTTTGAGAGGCTTCTGGAAGATACCCTTGGGATCCAACGAGCCCCGATCCCTCTTCCGACGGAGTCACCATTACCATAGACATATCAATTGGCCGAAGTTTTAGCTTCTCATAAGAAAATTCGTCTTTCTCGCTACGAGTCTAACGTTTTCGTTTTGGCAAATTAGACGACAATAATATTTATCAAAAGCCATTTGGAGAACGAAAGTTTACGTGAGCTCATAAAATGAAGATAAAATATCTTTTAAATACCTTAAAAATACAGTTCAAAAGTAAATACCACCAATATCACGAATTGTGGATAAAAGTCCGTACAATTCTTGTCATTTTCTCTCCATTTCAAGGATCTAAAATTAAAAGAAAGAATAATAGAAGGTTAGACACTGTAGTATTCAAAACAACGTACAAACTAGAAACTAAAGTTTACACACTGGCTTTGTTTTAAACACAGATACTTAGTACCATTTATAACATAAGTAAATACTTTATTAGATCATGCGAATATCACCAACAAAAATTATTTTAAAATAAAGGGAATACCAAAATTTAGTTATCTTTATCTTAGGATAATTTATTTGTTGAAACAAATATGTGGATTTCGCAGTTGCCAAATTTTTTGATTAATTTTACAGAAACACGATGATTTCCTTCAGTCTTTAAATTAGATAGTTCTTTAGAATAATCGTTGTGTAAATAACAACAAGTAGCCATTCAAGCCCAGGAGTTAAAACTTGCGTTCAGACAAAAACACTTCAGAGTAAATATTTATTGAATAAAACGCTTTGGATTTTCAGTCTATATTTGTGTTCGAGTAACACTAAGAGATTTATTTTTATGCATATATAGCTTCAATACTTATTATAATACCGTGTTTTATCTAGCTGTGTAAACAGAAAGCTTTTCTCATGTCCAGAAAGTGGTAAAACTGCGGGAATGTAATGTATCAACTTTTCGCGCAGAGCGAGTCTCAGTGGTTGGCATGTTTAACCGTGAAGTTAATGGTTCCTTACTTTGCGTCCCCTTACCGCCATAAGGTATCATAGGCGCTGTATAAAAGTAACAGTGAAGTCATACTATTCGGTATGACATTAGTATTCCAGTAGTATAAGATAGATAATACTGACGAGCTGCCTTCAACAGTAGTTAGGCCAGTCGACTCGCTATTTGAGGGTTTACGAGTTCGAATGCCGTCATCGCATACGATCGTCTTTTCAGCATTTGAGGGTGGGGTTATAATCATTAATGAAAAAGTTGTCCAAGAGTGAGCGGCTGGTGGTGTTGAATAGCTGCCCTCCTCTACGTTTACTATTAATAAATTAGGGACTGCTAACGCAGATAGCTCTCTTTAACTTACAAAATTTTAATCGTAAGCTTATACTTGTCCAATAAGTTATAATAAAAATAAACTGTTAAAACTAACAAAATTATTGAACACCTCCGAAGATTAATTGCTCAAAAGTCAGTCACGAAGTAGTTTCAATTAGCTCTGGGCAAGAAGGAACTGGTTTGTTTTGAATTTCGTGCAAAGTTACACAAGAGTTATCTCTGCTAGCCGTCCCTAATTTAGCAGTGTGAGACTACAGGGAAGGCACCTAGTCATCACCGCCAACTCTTGAGCTAATCTTTTACCAAGGAATAGTGGGATTAATCGTCAAATTATAACGCCCCATGTCAGAAAAGACGAACATGTTTGGTGTGACGAGGATTCGAACCCGCGACCCTCGGATTACACTTTTAAATTAAGAACGGCTAGCGCTGATAGCCTTCACGTAGCTTTGCGTGAAATTCAAAACAAACCACACCTTCTGTACGTAATGAAAAAAAATCTTTTTGGTGAGAATTTTTTTTTATCTTCATGACTCATCAAAATCAATCATTTAAAATATTTTTTCTGTAGGATTCACCAAAAGAGATTTCTGTGTTAACTATTTTTCCTCCCAAGACTAACTGAAAAACATTTTTGTGTTGAAATTTTTTTTTCCCTCAAGACTGGCTGAGAGAGAATTTTGTGTTGAAATGTTTTTTCTCCTTCAGAATTCACTAAAAGGTCTCGCATAGCCAGGTGGTCAGGGCGCTCTAATTGTAATCTGAGGGTCGCGGGTTCGAATCTCTGTCACACCAAATATGCTCGCCCTTTCAGCCGTGGGGGCATTCTGATATGACAGTCAATCCCACTATTCATTGGTTTGTTTGTTTGTTTTTTGGAAATTCGCACAAAGCTACTCGAGGGCTATCTGTGCTAGCCGTCCCTAATTTAGCAGTGTAAGACTAGAGGGAAGGCAGCTAGTCATCACCACCCACCGCCAACTCTTGGGCTACTCTTTTACAAACGAATAGTGGGATTGACCGTCACATTATACACCCCCACGGCTGGGAGGGCGAGCATATTTAGCGCGACCCTCGGATTACGAGTGCACGCCTTAACGCGCTCGGCCATGCCAGGCCCTATTCATTGGTAAAAGACTAGCCTAAGTGTTGGCGGTGGGTAGTGATGACTAGCTGTCTTCTCTCTAGTTTTGCAGTGCTAAATTAGGGGCAACTAGCGCAGATAACCCTTGTGAAGTTTCAAATATTTGATTTAAGGCATAGGTTACACGTCTGGCAGAAGACAGATGAAAGGTACTTACGTCAATGCATAATATCTACCATGAAACTGGGGGCAACTATTTGAGGTTTTTCCCCCTTTATGTGACGAGGTATTTGCAAAATAAATGGTATAATGAACCAACACAAGAACCATCAAATACTGATCCGTCATGGTGTACACAGTAGTCTGTGTATTATTAGTAAATAATTCTACTACAAGTTAAGAAATAAGCTGATGGAATAATTCAAATGTTACAATGGCTACGATACAGCCATGATCGCAACCCATCTGAGTAGAACTCGGATCAGATAGATGAAAAATTTAACGAATCAAAAGATGCTTCTAAATAAACTTTACAGGAGTGTATTAGAAACATTTGAAGTAAAATCTCAAAGAATACTTTGATTAAATATGTTGAAACATCCCCTGAAAGACTGTCTGTAGTTATCAAAGCAAAAAAGGGACACACGAGTATTAACTGTTTGCTGAAGTCAAGCACTTCTACTGAGTTTCAATTGAACTAAATATGAAAAAATTAATAAAATTTTGATGTTTCACATGTAATTTACATTCCATTATTCTTTCTAACTAACACCTAGTGTTGCACTGTAGGTGTTTCTTTCCTTTTTCTTTAAAAAGGAGAACATTTAATCTCCACCTGAAAGCTGAAAACATTACATAAAACTATGCGCGCCCGACACATAAAACACGTTTGACAATGAAAACTGGTTCTGGAACGTCATGGGGTACTTCTGTTTAGTAGCCCTATCCCTAGTGGGACAGCGGCATGTCTATGGAATTGTAACGCTGGAAATACGGTTTCGATACCCGTGATGGACAGAGCACAGATTCCCCTCTGTGTAGCTTTGTGTTTTATTAGTATGACTGAACTGTTTCATGTTAGTGTGACTGTACTGTTCCATGTTAGTGACTGTACTGTTCCATGTAAGTGTGACTGAACTGTTCCATGTTAGTGTGACTGTACTGTTCCATGTTAGTGTGACTGTACTGTTCCATGTTAGTGTGACTGAGCTGTTCCATGTTAGTGTGACTGTACTGTTCCATGTTACTGTGACTGTACTGTTCCATGTTAGTGTGACTGAGCTGTTCCATGTTAGTGTGACTGAACTGTTCCATGTTAGTGTGACTGTACTGTTCTATGTTAGTGTGAATGTACTGTTCCATGTAAGTGTGACTGAACTGTTCCATGTTAGTGTGACTGAACTGTTCCATGTTAGTGTGACTGTACTGTTCCATGTTAGTGACTGTACTATTTCCATGAAAGTGTGACTGAACTGTTCCATGTAAGTGTGACTGAACTGTTCCATGTTAGTGTGACTGTACTGTTCCATTTTAGTGTGACTGAACTGTTCCATGTTAGTGTGACTGTACTGTTCCATGTTAGTGTGACTGAACTGTTCCATGTTAGTGTGACTGAATTGTTCCATGTTAGTGTGACTGAACTGTTCCATGTTAGTGTGACTGAACTGTTCCATGTTAGTGTGACTGAACTGTTCCATGTTAGTGTGACTGTACTGTTCCATGTTAGTGTGACTGAATTGTTTCATGTTAGTGTGACTGAACTGTTACATTTTAGTGTGACTGAACTGTTCCATGTTAGTGTGACTGAACTGTTCCATGTTAGTGTGACTGTATTGTTCCATGTTAGTGTGACTGTACTGTTCCATGTTAGTGTGACTGAACTTTTCCATGTTAGTGTGACTGTACTGTTCCATGTTAGTGTGACTGAGCTGTTCCATGTTAGTGTGACTGAACTGTTCCATGTAAGTGTGACTGTACTGTTCTATGTTAGTGTGAATGTACTGTTCCATGTAAGTGTGACTGAACTGTTCCATGTTAGTGTGACTGAACTGTTCCATGTTAGTGTGACTGTACTGTTCCATGTTAGTGACTGTACTGTTCCATGAAAGTGTGACTGAACTGTTCCATGTAAGTGTGACTGAACTGTTCCATGTTAGTGTGACTGTACTGTTCCATGTTAGTGTGACTGAACTGTTCCATGTTAGTGTGACTGTAATGTTCCATGTTAGTGTGACTGAACTGTTCCATGTTAGTGTGATTGAATTGTTCCATGTTAGTGTGACTGAACTGTTCCATGTTAGTGTGACTGTACTGTTCCATGTTAGTGTGACTGAACTGTTCCATGTAAGTGTGACTGTACTGTTCTATGTTAGTGTGAATGTACTGTTCCATGTAAGTGTGACTGAACTGTTCCATGTTAGTGTGACTGAACTGTTACATTTTAGTGTGACTGAACTGTTCCATGTTAGTGTGACTGAACTGTTCCATGTTAGTGTGACTGTATTGTTCCATGTTAGTGTGACTGTACTGTTCCATGTTAGTGTGACTGAACTGTTCCATGTTAGTGTGACTGTACTGTTCCATGTTAGTGTAACTGAGCTGTTCCATGTTAGTGTGACTGTACTGTTCTATGTTAGTGTGAATGTACTGTTCCATGTAAGTGTGACTGAACTGTTCCATGTTAGTGTGACTGTACTGTTCTATGTTAGTGTGAATGTACTGTTCCATGTTAGTGTGACTGAACTGTTCCATGTTAGTGTGACTGTACTGTTCCATGTTAGTGTGACTGAATTGTTTCATGTTAGTGTGACTGAACTGTTACATTTTAGTGTGACTGAACTGTTCCATGTTAGTGTGACTGAACTGTTCCATGTTAGTGTGACTGTATTGTTCCATGTTAGTGTGACTGTACTGTTCCATGTTAGTGTGACTGAACTGTTCCATGTTAGTGTGACTGAACTGTTCCATGTTAGTGTGACTGTACTGTTCCATGTTAGTGACTGTACTGTTCCATGAAAGTGTGACTGAACTGTTCCATGTAAGTGTGACTGAACTGTTCCATGTTAGTGTGACTGTACTGTTCCATGTTAGTGTGACTGAACTGTTCCATGTTAGTGTGACTGTACTGTTCCATGTTAGTGTGACTGAACTGTTCCATGTTAGTGTGACTGAATTGTTCCATGTTAGTGTGACTGAACTGTTCCATGTTAGTGTGACTGTACTGTTCCATGTTAGTGTGACTGAATTGTTTCATGTTAGTGTGACTGAACTGTTCCATGTTAGTGTGACTGAACTGTTCCATGTTAGTGTGACTGTACTGTTCCATGTTAGTGTGGCTGAACTGTTTCATGTTAGTGTGACTGAACTGTTACATTTTAGTGTGACTGAACTGTTCCATGTTAGTGTGACTGAACTGTTCCATGTTAGTGTGACTGTATTGTTCCATGTTAGTGTGACTGTACTGTTCCATGTTAGTGACTGTACTGTTCCATGAAAGTGTGACTGAACTGTTCCATGTAAGTGTGACTGAACTGTTCCATGTTAGTGTGACTGTACTGTTCCATGATAGTGTGACTGAACTGTTCCATGTTAGTGTGACTGTACTGTTCCATGTTAGTGTGACTGAACTGTTCCATGTTAGTGTGACTGAATTGTTCCATGTTAGTGTGACTGAACTGTTCCATGTTAGTGTGACTGTACTGTTCCATGTTAGTGTGACTGAACTGTTCCATGTTAGTGTGACTGAACTTTTCCATGTTAGTGTGACTGAACTTTTCCATGTTAGTGTGACTGAACTGTTCCATGTTAGTGTGACTGAACTGTTCCATGTTAGTGTGACTGTACTGTTCCATGTTAGTGTGACTGAATTGTTTCATGTTAGTGTGACTGAACTGTTACATTTTAGTGTGACTGAACTGTTCCATGTTAGTGTGACTGAACTGTTCCATGTTAGTGTGACTGTATTGTTCCATGTTAGTGTGACTGAACTTTTCCATGTTAGTGTGACTGAACTGTTCCATGTTACTGTGACTGAACTGTTCCATGTTAGTGTGACTGAACTGTTCCATGTTAGTGTGACTGAGCTGTTCCATGTTAGTGTGACTGAACTGTTCCATGTAAGTGTGACTGTACTGTTCTATGTTAGTGTGAATGTACTGTTCCATGTAAGTGTGACTGAACTGTTCCATGTTAGTGTGACTGAACTGTTACATTTTAGTGTGACTGAACTGTTCCATGTTAGTGTGACTGAACTGTTCCATGTTAGTGTGACTGTATTGTTCCATGTTAGTGTGACTGTACTGTTCCATGTTAGTGTGACTGAACTGTTCCATGTTAGTGTGACTGTACTGTTCCATGTTAGTGTGACTGAGCTGTTCCATGTTAGTGTGACTGTACTGTTCTATGTTAGTGTGAATGTACTGTTCCATGTAAGTGTGACTGAACTGTTCCATGTTAGTGTGACTGTACTGTTCTATGTTAGTGTGAATGTACTGTTCCATGTTAGTGTGACTGAACTGTTCCATGTTAGTGTGACTGTACTGTTCCATGTTAGTGTGACTGAATTGTTTCATGTTAGTGTGACTGAACTGTTACATTTTAGTGTGACTGAACTGTTCCATGTTAGTGTGACTGAACTGTTCCATGTTAGTGTGACTGTATTGTTCCATGTTAGTGTGACTGTACTGTTCCATGTTAGTGTGACTGAACTGTTCCATGTTAGTGTGACTGAACTGTTCCATGTTAGTGTGACTGTACTGTTCCATGTTAGTGACTGTACTGTTCCATGAAAGTGTGACTGAACTGTTCCATGTAAGTGTGACTGAACTGTTCCATGTTAGTGTGACTGTACTGTTCCATGTTAGTGTGACTGAACTGTTCCATGTTAGTGTGACTGTACTGTTCCATGTTAGTGTGACTGAACTGTTCCATGTTAGTGTGACTGAATTGTTCCATGTTAGTGTGACTGAACTGTTCCATGTTAGTGTGACTGTACTGTTCCATGTTAGTGTGACTGAATTGTTTCATGTTAGTGTGACTGAACTGTTCCATGTTAGTGTGACTGAACTGTTCCATGTTAGTGTGACTGTACTGTTCCATGTTAGTGTGACTGAACTGTTCCATGTTAGTGTGACTGAACTTTTCCATGTTAGTGTGACTGAACTTTTCCATGTTAGTGTGACTGAACTGTTCCATGTTAGTGTGACTGAACTGTTCCATGTTAGTGTGACTGTACTGTTCCATGTTAGTGTGACTGAATTGTTTCATGTTAGTGTGACTGAACTGTTACATTTTAGTGTGACTGAACTGTTCCATGTTAGTGTGACTGAACTGTTCCATGTTAGTGTGACTGTATTGTTCCATGTTAGTGTGACTGAATTGTTCCATGGAAAATGTCGTTAATCTCACTCATATAGAAATTTCGCGATTCCATATTTTGTTATAGTTACTTGTTTTAAATTTCCCGCAAAGTTACTCAAGGGTTATCTACGCTAGCCGACCATGGTTTTGCAGTGATGACCTAGAAAGAAAATAACTAGTCATCATCACCCACTGCCTTCTCTTGGGCTACTCTTTTTCCAACAAATAGTGGGATTGACCATCACATTATAACGTACCCACGGCTGAAAGTACAAGCATGTTTGGTGGGACGAGGATTCAAACCCGCAACACTTTCATTACGATCGAGTACCTTAACCACCTGGCCATGTCGGGCTCCTATTTGTTTTATCCGGAAATCTATGTAAGTAGTATATAAGTGTATTCGTCTTAATTAAAGAGTATCTAGGCGTATTCATCTTAATTTCGATCTAATAGATGATAGATGAAGCAACTTATTAACATACCATCCGCATTTTCACGGCAACGTTCGCGACCCGCAGATTGTGTAGTTATAAAGACATTGTGTGCCTCGTTCATTGGCAATGTTGTGCTCATTATCTTCTCTCACTTCAGTCAGATGAAGGATGCTCAGTGTAACTCTGCATAATATTTTCTGCCGTACAATGGTTAGTTGATGATCTAATGTTATCATTGTACCTGAGAATATACTACACCAGTAACAATATAGGTACCTCTTCTGATGCCCGTTTTCAGTAAAATCCTGTAGAGAAATATAAGTGCACACATCAAATTGAAGACCTTTCTGTGTTACATATCTGAGTTCGATGTAACTCACTCTTTGTTCTAATTATATGTAAAACACACTAACACTTGGGAAGACCCAAGATGGTGGCATAAATGCTACATCTGGATGCTGACACCTCTACATTACTCTATGAATGTTCTAAGGATTTATTTTAAAGTGTTTAACGATAAGTGGTTCATCAATCATTAGTGGACCCGCACAGATTTTGTCGAATAACACAGATCTGTGATGGTTTTATTGTCTTGAAATGTTCTACATGTACACTGAATCCAAGAATGATCAGTTTTTCTCCATCACGTACAGATTGTTCAGAAAACGTCGTATGTACTTTCACCGACGGAACACTCAAAGTTTTTGCTTCTTGAACACTGTTGGTGTTCCTTATTGGTTTTTGGCTGCTGATCACGAAAATCGCATTCAAATTTGCCCAGCACGTACTGTTTCATCGAAATCTTCAGTTTCATCAAGACATTGCTACAATGGAAAAACGATATCAAGACAACTGGAATCCGTCAATGCTTGCTAACTACTATTGGACACTGCAACGTGATACACCGGACATTGAACACGAACGAAAATCAGGAGCAAAACACTTTTTAATTATGTTGAACTTAATAGCGTATTAGAAACATAAACGCAATTAAACACGTTATTGCCGGTAAACAGTTAACTGTCTATTTCTCAGAGATCCTACGTAATGAAGCAAAACCAAAACTATATTTGTGCATACCCACTAGGTACCTGTTACAATCAGCAAAAACTTTTCAGGAAGCAAGACTTTTCAAATAATTTGTTGTGTAGTGTTTTCATTTAAATATGGTAACATTTTGGTGTGATGTTGACAACCACTGGCTATAAATATATCTATACCAATCATATCCCCACAAAAGCTATGGAAATAGGGCTTTCATGAAAAGCAAAACAAAAAACTTTGCAAAAAACGAATTAAATGGATGGATGGCTAATATCGGTTCTTCAAAAACAAACAACATAGTAGAGACGGTACTGATATCATCCTCACATAACACAGGCAAAAATTAACGTAACACAATAAATCACTATTTAACCAAAACTGAGTTCCATTTTTCTTTTTTTTTGTCTGTTAACAAACATTCTACCACACTGTGTACCTGTTTTATTGTGTATGGATGATACAAATGTCATCCTTACTATTTTGTTCACATTGTTTCTGAAGGAGTGACATTAGACATTCCTGTATTTGCTTCGTGTTTTGAAAAAAAATTCTTCACTTGTTTATTTTAATGAAGTGGTTTAACAAGCATGAAAAATGTATTCATAACAACGTTATGAACACAGTGATGTTTGAACGGTAATGCTTGTTGTTTGTCTGTTATTGGCTGGTAGTTTATAATTCACCCTGTAATAGAGGTTTCAAAAGGAACAGCAAACTCCTGTAAAAAAAGCAAACAACAAGGAGTAATGTTACATATATGTCACATCGTTTACAGAATAATTATGATTAAAAATTACTACTTGTTGTTAATAATACTTACAAAGTGGATATTCACTTTGAAACTATGTTATCCCAGTGAAATAAGTGTACCTCAATGTTACGGTTTATGAGTTTATCATCCAATAAGAAAGATGAATAAAAAAACCCAGCTTTTATGCTGTGATATATACAGATATATATATATGTATCGATATTTACACACACACACACATATATACACTGCTGGCCAAAATCTTAAAGTCAATGAACATACAAAAAATATGCATTTTGCGTTATCAGACTCAACTACTTATTTGAGTTGAGTTTCGAAAGATGAAAATAAGAAAAGGGAAAAAAAAAAACTTTTTTAGCATTTAATTCGCAAATGTCAACACTATGAATTTAGCCTAAATACTAGCTGGTCAAAAGTTTAAGACCATACTGAAACAAGGCGTTAATCGGTAAATACGTAACGAAATTTAGTCATTTGTGTTCAAGCAATAGCGTTGTCAACATCTCCCACTGACATCTCCTGTGTTATATTGGGTAAAAACATGGAAAAGGCTAAAAAGTTGACAGAGTTTGAACGTGGCAGAATTGTCGAGCTGCAAAAGCTAGGTCTCTCTCAACGTGTCATCAGTGGTGAGATTGGGCGTAGTGAAACTACTGCTTCACATTTATTAAAAGACCCTAAGGTATACGGAACGAGAATTTCAAGTGGTCAGCCCAAGAAAATTTCGCCGGCGTTGAGCAGGAGGATTCGAAGGTTTGTCCGACAAGACACCAGCCGATCGTCGAACCACATTAAGGCCCTTACGGACGCAGAATGCAGCTCAAAAACAATAAGACGGCATCTACGAGAGAAAGGCCTTAAAAACCGTAAACATCTTCAAAGGTCAAACCTTCTTTCACACCACGTAACTGCTCGATTTGACTTTGTTGAGAAGCACCAAACATGGGATGTAGAAAAGTGGAAGAAGTTTTTGTTCTCTGATCAGAAAAAAATTAACCTGGATGGTCCAGATGGCTACCAACGTTACTGGCACAATAAAGATATCCCACTGAAGGCATTTTCTACACGACACAGTGGAAGAAGTTCCATCATGATCTGGGCTGTTTTCTCCTTCCATGGAACAATGGATCTTCAGGTTATACAGGAACGTCACGTAGTATTTGGCTGCATTGGTATGTTAAACAGAGCATCCTTATTGACTGAAGGTTTTCGCTTGTGTGAAAATGACCGGATCTTTCAGCAGGACAACACTGCAATCCACAATGTCCGCAGGACAAAGAACTTTTTCATGGAGAATAGCGTGATTCTTTTGGACCATCCAGAGTGTTCGCCCGAACTGAACACCACTGAAAATGTTTGGGGGTGGATGGCAAGGGAAGTTTATAGAAATGGACATCAATTCCAAACCGTGCACGATCTTCGTGAAGCCATCTTCACCACTTGGAATAACATTCCAGCTAGCCTTCTGCAAACACTTATATCAATAATGCCAAAGCAATTATTCGCAATGACAGCCGTGCAACTCACTACTGAGACCTCTTGTTGGGCATTTCCTACACTGTTTAGGACTTCTTTTTGGTTTGTTATTAAACTTTTGACCAGCTAATATTTAAACTAATTTCATAGTGTTCACATTTTCCCTATTAAATGCTATAATAGTTTTTACTACTATTTTCACTTTTCTTATTTTCATCTTTCGAAGCTCTACTCAAATAAGTGGTTGAGTCTGAAAATGCAAAATGCATATTTTTCTTTATGTTCATTGGCCTTGAGATTTTGTATATATATATATATATGTGCGTGTGTGTATACATATATATATACACACACACACAAATATTTACACATATATATAAAAACACACAGATATTTACAGATATATATACACAAAAATATTTACATATACTTTAAAAATGCACACACACTCAGATATTTACAGATACATGTACAGAATTTGTGACTCCGTCATTACTTAGATATTGTTATAAGAGGAAATATTGAAATAGTGTTCCAAATACCTCTAGAACAGGTTATCAGAAGTTTACAGTACTATACAATGAAAAACCCGAGCCAGTCCCACACGGGAGTGCTACAGCTTGCTTGACACTACGCAGCTGAAGGTGTGAATACTTTGAACAGTAGGCTCCCTGGTGGTTCTTCGGTACGTCTGAGTGCTTATAACTCTATAGATCTGGTTACGATACCTGTGATTGACAGATCACAGATCATTGCATAGGTTGTGTTTAGCAACAAACAAATGAATAGCAATCCGACACGTTAACCACAAGTAAACAGTGCGCCACCTGACTGACAAGTAAGTTGTATTTAAGGTATATTTGAACCTCAGTTTCCCTCCTTCAGAGCAATGCATGATTCAAAACGAATAACTTTAAAAACCAACAACAGAAATATGTAGAATATTGTGGGAAACGTGTAGAAAAACGCGCTGCAAAAATACTGTATCACATTCTACGAGGTATGTACGAGGCCAGGTGGTTAAGGTGTTCGACTCGTAATCCGAGGGTCACGGGTTCGAATCCCTGTCGTGCCAAACATGCTCGCCCTTTCAGCCGTGGGGACGTTATAATGTGATGGTCAATCCCACTATTCGTTGGTAAAAGAGTAGTCCAAGAGTTGGTGGTGGGTGGTGATGACTAGCTGCCTTCCCTCTAGTCTTACACTACTACATTAGAGACGGCTAGCGCAGATAGTCCTTGAGTAGCTTTACGCGAAATTCAAAACAAAACAAACACAATGTACAGGAAAAAATACATATAACTCAAAATCTATCATAAGTTTTTTCTGTCATTGAAAGTTTCTCCCAATTGCGGTCTTACAAGGCTAGAAACCGGGTTTCGATACCCTTGCCTGAAGAGGGCATCTAGCCCATTATGTAGCTTTGTTTTAACTATAAATAAACGTCAGAAAAAAAGAGCGTGACAGAAATAAGAAGGGTTATTGATTCTGGAGGTTAATGTTCATTATCTATCTCAGTGGAATATTAGAACATTAAAAACACACATACACACTGAATATTAGAACATTAAACACACACATACACACTGAATATTAAAACATTAAACACACACATACACACTGAATATTAGAATATTAAAAACACACATACACACTGAATATTAGAACATTAAAAACACACATACACACTGAATATTAGAACATTAAAAACACACTGAAGAAAAGTTCATTTGATGGGAAGCGGTGATAACAACTCCATTTCGGGTGTTAATATAATACGTGATATTGAATAAAAACAGGGGTCGTCTTGTTTACGACCTTATGGAACTGAGAAACTGAAAATAAAATTGAAAGTATCTAATAACTCACTGACCATGCGTACTGCCAAGAGGGAGAGTACATTTGACAGAGTTCGAGAAAAATCGTTTACTTCAGTCTTACAAAAAAAAAACTATAAAACTACATGAATTTGCATAAAAACTGTAGCACGTGATGGACCACCAATAATATAGTTTTAAAGAACAATAGACGAGAAGAAAGTTTTACCTTTTCTATTATTACAATAGATAAAAAACACGCTACGAGAACAAAATTCAAAGAAAGCTTTGTGCCAAAGAAAGAGTTAATTTCAGCGATACCGCCTATAACAGTAGTAAAACTGCAAGACAGTATCTTCTTTGTGCTTTAGAAGTTATTCACTTCTGTTATTGATTCGCAAACATTCTCCAAGTTTCATCTGTCTGTAATACGGCTAATCTTATTACAGAAAAACGAAATTTTTAGGTTGATTATGTCATTGAGATCTGGAAAGTAACTAAGGAAAGGTTCGTCAACAATAAGTTATAAAACTGTTACAATTTGAAGTTTTCCTTCGCACCCTCTTTATCTTTCTTATGTTACTTGTTACAAATTCATTGAAAATATCCGTACCTCTCACCGTACACCGTAATTGTGTATATCTAGCCTTCGCTTGAACGTCCGTAAAAATATTAAACTCAGTATGCCGGAATTATGTAAATAATTGGGGGGGGGGGCGATGCAAAAGTGATTGTCAAAATTTCATCATCACTTGTTCTTTTTTTCTACTGCTCCCTGGTGATACACTGAGTGATATAATCTACGATCAGTGGTTGTCTTTACGAAAGCATGTATAACAAAACAAATGAACTACTCAGGAGATATATGCCATTACTCTGAATCATTAATGGCTCATTAGGCGGGCCTGGCATGGCCTAGCGCGTTAAGGCGTGCGCTTCGTAATCTGAGGGTCGCGGGTTCGCGCCCGAGTCGCACCAAACATGCTCGCCCTCCAAGCCGTGGGGGCGTTATATTGTGACGGTCAATCCCACTTTTCGTTGGTAAAAGAGTAGCCCAAGAGTTGGCGGTGGGTGGTGATGACTAGCTGCCTTCCCTCTAGTCTTACACTGCTAAATTAGGGACGGCTAGCACAGATAGCCCTCGAGTAGCTTTGTGCGAAATTCTAAAAAAACAGGCTCATTAGGACGTCTGTCAGTATTTTTCAGATGTTTCTATAACTCAGCAGGAGTTTTATACAACTATAGCACGTGCTGAGCACACATCTGTCAATTGCATTCATAAATACACTACAATATATTGAGCAATAACAAACTGACCCGGTAGACAGAGAAAGAACTTTATACAGTGGCGTAATTAGATAGGGCCACAGGGGGCTCAGCCAAAGGCCTGTGGTCTTAATGGGGGCCCATTGATAATTTTATTCTATGTAAAATTACACGGGATGTAGGACCCACAAAAATGATTAACCTCTGGGCCCACACAACCTTAAACCTACCGCTGACTGTATAACCAATTATTTCATCGGTAATACCTTCTCTGCATATTGAATTCCACGCTTGTGTACAAAACTGATACTTTATGAACATAGCACATATGTCGTAAGGCTTTACTAGGAAAGACTGGGACGTTCTTTAACATACAAGAACTGGTTTAAAAATCAACTATACTAGACATTCGATAAAGACTATCAGAAAACCAAGCTTTTGCTACACGTGGGCTACAAAATATTCATTAAAATACTTGCAAGGCCACACAGCATATGTTACAGAAGGTGATGCACGTGTTCCCCTTTGAAAAATCGGGGAAGATACGAGAAAAATAATCACAGCACTTGAATTTCTTTTAAGCAAGATTAGAGTAAATTAATCTACAATACTTTTGTTTAAAACTCTTTATTAGCTGTATTTTTGTGCGCCAACAACACCAAACTTGGAGCGTGTCTACATCCGATTGAATTTATTACTCACCAGGACTTCTAAGAACCTAACGTTAAACATAAATCACTTTAGGCAGGATTAGAGTAAATTAACCTGTGAGACCTTGGTCGTTCCATCAATCGAAACGGTTTGACTTCTTGAGTCAAATCGGTCAAGAGGTGACGGAGCTATGAGCGAACTGTTTGTGTTTTAACAGCTCAGAGTCTTTATATGAGCCGTGGATAGAAATTAAAATAAACTTGTTTGACTGTTTCGGATTTCACGACACGCATGAAATTTCTATGCTAGCCGTCCGTAATTTTGATCTAACAAACTATATAGAGGGACGGCAGCTAATGAGCACAAGTTAGCGTTAACCACTTAGCTACTCTAATCATTGCTTTAGTCCCCAGAGATGTGCGTTTTTTTGTTGTTTTTTTGGAGAGGGGGTTGGAACGCGGACCATGGAGTCTCGGGTTAACAGCGTGACAAGTTAACGCGTAATACACTAGCAATAACGTTTTAAATACCACTTATAACGTTAGATCACAATTATTAGTTAAAGATATAACGACCTTATGACTTTAAGCTATGACGCTTTCTATATTATTAGCAACTGAAACACAAGATGTTAAAAACAGTCAAACTTGGTATAAAAAATAATGTTTATTTTAATATTTGTGATTACAAGAGGCGAGAGCTATCTTTACGTTAATTGTTATTCATTAATTACCCGATTTCATTACAATTTATATGTCAGTTTATACTTATGACTGGATGGAAATGGCCTAGTGGCCAAAGCTCGATCCAGATTTGTAGGTGGCGTTGAAATTGTGAAAACCAACCGACACATTCGGCTATGAATAGCCGCACAGCAGACACCGGGTGCTGCCTGGTTACAAAATTCTTTGAATCGGTCTCACTGACACTCAGGTTGAATTTTCTAATATTAATTGTAAAAGCATACATAAAATTACAATGGCTTTTCCTTTGTAATTTATTTTATTTTTCAAGAATAACGTAAATTCATAGTTTTTTACATTTAAAAAACTGATAATTAATTAAATAGATAAAACAAACGACGCCGAAGCCACATTTATTCTTCACGTATTTAGTATTTTTGCCTCTCTCTACCTTCAAGCAACGCCGAGTCATAGACATTCCTATTGTTTGTTTGTTTATTTTTTGAATTTCGTGCAAGGCAAAACGAGGACTATATGCGATAGCCGTCCCTAATTTAGCAGTGTAAAACTGGAGATAGAGTAGCTAGTCATCACCACCTACCGCCAACTCTTGGGCTACTCTTTTACCAAAAAGTAGTGGGATTCATCGTCACTTTATAACCCCTCAAAGCTGAAATGACGAGCATGTTCAGTAGGACTCGAATCGAGCATCCTAATCACCTGGCCATGCCGGGTAAACCTAACTATTTGCTCTTGTGCATTGGGTGCTCTTCAAAGTGAATAATACAGGTGTTAATTACTCACATTAATAAATCTAACTAAAATGTCAACAATAATTTCTTGGAGATATTAACCCCCATTTTCAACTGAGTTAAAACGTAAAAAATATAATTTTATATTTTTTGTACTGACGTAATCCTGAGAATTGTTCTAGTTTAATTAAGAGCACGACTTAATGACTGTCCACAACAATAGCTCGCTCCTTCGTCTCTGCTCTAACAATTCCACCAAATGTTTCTTTCACCAAGCGCTAAGTAGGAATGCAAACAAAACAATAATATAGAATTTCAAGCGATAATAAGTAGGTTGCAAGGGTTAACTTTTAAAATTCTATCCAAGACATTTACAGTTTACGTGTTTACATTGATTTGTGAAGTACAGTCCTTTGAAATGTCCAAACATTCAACATAATACATGCATATAATAAGGTAAAAACGACATTTCAGTCTCCCAGAAAGACTGAAAGCTGGCCCGGCATGGCCAAGTGGTTTAAGGCGTTCGACTCATAATCCAAGGGTCGCGAGTTCGAATCCCGGTCGCACCAAACATGCTCGCCCTTTGAGCCATGTGGACATTATAATGTGACGGTCAATCCCACTATTCGTTGGTAAAAGAGTAGCCCAAGAGTTAGCGGTGAGTGGTGATGACTAGCTGCCTTCCCTCTTGTCTTATACTGCTAAATTAGGGACGGCTAGTGCAGATAGTCCTCAAGTAGCTTTGTGCGAAATCGAAAACAAAGTGCTGAGAATCGAAGCCCGGATTTCATCTATGTAAGCTTGTAAACTTACAGCTGTCACACTGAAGGACAAATTGTGGAGTTAAAACTCGTTTTTTTTTTGTTCCGTAACTAGTACTCTGTGTTACATTATTAATCACGTATATTTAAAACACATGTGTTTCTTACGTGGTTATTTCTCCAGAACTCCCCTGCACGTTGTATAAAGTGGAGCGATCCACTTTATCAATATTGTGGAGGGCATGAACGCAGCATGACATGAAATAAAAAAGAAAACTGTTGTTAAGAGCACATATCACATGCAGACACTGTAGATAGACCAAGGGCTGCTGAAGTAGATTATAAAGTGTTCGAATATACTGCAATGGTGTTTAAAATATTTTATGGTAGGTAGAAGAGAAATAGAGCTTTTAAACAAGAGAATTTTTAAGTCATAAAGCGTTTTATTATAGAAAAATGTAATATCTAAAATTAGTCGGTAAAACGACATAGTTTAATGCGCCATCTTACGGGGAAAAACGGTCTAGGACGTTCTGGATTTCAACAGTTAAATTTTAAAATTTGTAGATATTTGATAATTCTTTTAAGCAGTAACTATAAAAAGCTTAATAATTTATGGTTAAAAATAAACTAGTTGAGAGTTTTTATTCAAATTATCTTGCGATAGGTGAATCATCTTTATCATATTAAAACCTTTAGCCGCATTTGCAGACAATTAGTTTAACGTTACATCATTTGTATCTAACAACTTTTAGTTTTCTGTAATAAATAATTAATTTGTTTGTTTGTTTTGGAATTTCGCACAAAGCTACTCGAGGGCTATCTGTGCTATCCGTCCCTAATTTAGCAGTGTAAGACTAGAGGGAAGGCAGCTAGTCATCACCACCCACCGCCAATTCTTGGGCTACACTTTTACCAACGAATAGTGGGATTGACCGTCACATTATAACGCCCCCAGGGCTGAAAGGGCGAGAATGTTTGGCACGACTCGGGCTTCGAACCCGCGACCCTCAGATTATGAAGCGCACGCCTTAACGCGCTAGGCCATGCCAGGCCAATAAATAATTAAAGGAACACACTTTACAATATTTTACCTGACACGCTTGTCAAGCAAATACTTGAAAAAAATTAATCACATGCCTACTCTTAGCGTCATCTCTCGGTATTATTTAGTACTACTGAAAATAGTAATATCTGTACTTAAATATATATATGAACTACTACCTACTGATATAAAAGGTGATTTATATATTTTTACACTGGCGCGTGCGAAATATGTTTCATCTACTCTTGATTATCACGAACAATGTTTTACATTTTTTTTTTCATTGCAACGAAATGTGTTCCATCTATCCTTGATTGTCACAAAGTGATTAAGGTAATTTTAGTTCCTAGTGTTTTATCTTATTACAAATAATAGGAAGTAACTGACCAAAATTAACCTAGTTCACTAATAAATAGAAAACAGATTTAAAAAACTCATTGTTCTTTTCTATCATCAATTTCTTAACAAAGTATTTACAACGTTAAGTTTTCACGAGTATCCAACAGATGGCAGCATTTCAAAAGCTGACTGAATCTTTTAACAAGAGCTATTTGAAAAATATTAAGTAACGTTTTTCTTTTCAGGCGTATAATGGATAAGATAATTCTACATGCTCTAATTTTTAGAGATTTCATACGAGTTTGTTCCTCAAGTTAAATGTTATCCCTGAAAATATTTAAACGAGGGATTTTTTTTTCAGAATTTAGTAGTATTTAATTTAAATCGACGTATTCTTGCATGGCGCGAGCTTTAAGGATTTTACGTTATAAATCGTAATATTCGAATAAATTTATATTTTTAGATTTTGTTAACAAAGACTTAAAATAATAGATAATGCTATTTTTCCTTTTCTTTTTCGTATAGTTTGTTTGTTTTTAAAGTAACTAACTCCACGTTGGGTTATTCACCTCGTTCACAACAGCGAATTTAACCACCAGATTTTTACGTTACAAGTCCCGACACTTATCTCTGTCCCAGTGAAGGTCTTTAAAATCCCTACGTTTCTATTTTCTACATACAAAATCAATTAGTGTGTTGCAGTTTCCCGCTAGTACAGTGGTATGTCTCCGGATTTACAATACTAAAATCAGAGGGTTCGATTCCTCCGAGTGGGCTGAGCGGGTAGCCCTATGTGGTTTTTCTATAAGAAAATCAAACAAAAAGCTTTGTTGCACTTTTGATAATACCTGATATTCAGTCAAAACATTTCACCAGCAGACCTTTAAAGAATAAGTCGTTAAGTTATTTATTGCTTTATTTGAAAACAACTGCCAATAGATAGCAGTCATTCTCAAACTCGATCAATAAACAACACTCATTGCACAATCTTGCTGCAAGATACGTTCAAAAAAGTGTTATATTCAGGTAGGTGTAAGAAAACCGACTGATAGTTCCACATATTTGCTTTGAAATGCCAACGTAAACACAAAGACTTCCCTGAAACTAGGATATTTATTTTACGCTAAATGTTCTAGCTTTATTAAGTTACATTACGTTCATGACACAAACGTTGAAAACTTAAATAACTTCAAGAAGTTATAACTGAAATTAATAAAACAACTGCATTACGATTGTTAATAGCTGCTGAATTAAACAGATATTCAAACTATTTTAATTTTCTTTTTATTAATACAAAACAGGGAAAAAGATCTTACTCAAAATTATTTATACAAATTAATATGTTTTTCCTTAATACGCATGCTCCGAAATAATTCCTTGAAATACGCCTAGTTTATTGGTTGGTAGAAGGTCGAGAATACACCTCATACTTGTCGTATTTTGTCTTTCCTCATCTTGATAATAAAGTTAACTTACTATTTGGTAGGAAAACATTAACAGCGTTATTTTTGCGGACTTACAACGCTGGAATCCAGGTTTCGATACACGTGGGGGGGGGAGAGCACTAACAAAATTAAAATTAGGAGTTCGATTCCCCTCGCTGAACTGAGCAGATAGCCTGATGTGTCTTTGCTATAAAAACACACACACATCAACTGGTACTGCGCAGGGTTACTACTTATACTCTGAAATGGAAAGTTTATTGTACTCGAGAAGTTCATACAAAACACTGAATTCTCAAACAGAACATCATATTTGGAGATGTTGAAAAAAGCTAAAACAAATGTAATATAGTTCGTGGTAGAAAGAAAACAGTTCTAAAAGAAAAAAAAATACATCGTTTTACCGATCGATAAACATAAGAAATGAAAATTATGTATAAATGTTCTTGCCGTTCTATTACAAAAACGCAATTATTTCAAGCCCTAGATGCATATATTTGTAGTATACGTAATTTTGTGTGATCTCACCGTACCAGATGCAAGAAAACCTAAACTTTCACTGATACACTGAATTACTGCGGACAGTAAAAAATAAATTCATGGGTAACGATTTGTTTTATGAATTAATTTTAACCGCAAATATATATCCTCAATATCAGAAGCATTTGAAATTCATTTAGGCAGAATTACAATAAATCCATGCGAACGTGTTTTTTTTTCTTTTTACGAGCTATATGTTTTGTAAACCAGCAACATCAAACGTGAGGCGTGCGTGTACTCGATGCAATTTGATTATTTACCAGCCTACCTTCAAACTTAAATTGTTTTACGATTTTAAAGTAATGTATGAAACTTTGAGCGTGATCAAATACCTTGGACGAAAGGATTTGACCTCTTGAGTCCAAAACTGTAATAATATCTCAAATTAGTCAAGAATTTACGGAGTTACGAGTTAAATGTATGTACTTGAAAAACAACAACAAAACAAAAAGAAACTCAGTTTCGTTACGAGCCGTTATGCCGCGACTGACAAACAAAAATGGCTGCTGATAAAGTATAAACCTTTGTGAAAAAGAATGATGTCACACCCAATAAAGATGTCGATTTTTTTACTATAGTTAAATCTAAATATCACCTGAATTTTGAATTACATTCTACTTACCTAGTGATTGTTATATTTTTATTCACTTGAATAAAGGTTTTTCTAACTACAAACGTCTTAGGTGGACTTTTGCAGCTTAATATGTAAGGAGAAACAAGATGGAAATATTTCTTCGTAATTTATTTGTGTCGTGATAACTAGAAACCCACTTGAAGTAAAAAATAATTCTCAAGATGGCTGGCATGGATATTACACAAAGCTGTTCTGTACTTTGTTTTAATTAAAGTTTTAATACCCATACCAGTCATCTTGGAAATTCAATTAATTTTTTGTTTCACATATTTGCAAAAAGCTCTATTAATAACTACCTGTACCAACTGCCGGTAATTTTGAATTCACACACTAGAGAGAAGCCAGCTAGTTTAAAAAACAACTCTTGCGCTACACTATTCAAACAGTGGGATTTAGTTATCGCTCTCAAATAATGTTGGCCCGGGCATGGTCAGATGGTTAAGGCACTCAATTCGTAATTTGAGGGTCGCGGGTTCAAATCCCCGTCACACCAAACATGCTCGCCCTTTCAGCTGTGAGGGCGTTATAATGTGACTGTTAATCCCATTATTCGTTGGTAAAAGAGAAGCCCAATAGTTGGCGGTGTTTGGTGATGACTAGCTGCCTCCCTTCCAATCTTACACTGCTAAATTAGGGACAGCTAGCACACATAGCCCTAGTCTAGCTTTGCGCGAAATTCAAAAACAAAGAAACCTTCTAGTCTATTGTTTTAAAATTTGGGATGACTTACGTACATTTGACTGAAATCTAATCATTCTAACAAGTGAAAGAAACTCAAGAATTTGACGTTCAAGGGGCCGAACCGTTGTTTTGTTGACGAATTCATCAAAATACATAAAAATAAAACTATTTATAAAATCCACGGAAAATAAAAGTGGATGAGGAACAAACTATGATAAAAGAAATGAATACATGTTAACTTCCGATCTGTACGGAAATGTACAGTTTTGTACGCATAAGTTTTGGGTTATAACAGTAACTAACATCCTCTTTGTTGAAAAATGAAACCTAAACCTAGATGTCATCAAAACGATAAAGCAAGACTCCACGTCAGTAATATTAAAGTTTGTTCTGTCTCTTCACGCTAGTAATGTTAGGGTTTGTTCCTGTCTTTTCACGTCAGTAATATTGGGGTTTGTTCCTGTCTCTTCATGTCAGTAATGTTAGGGTTTGTTACTGTCCCTTCACGTCAGTAATGTTAGGGTTTGTTACTGTCCCTTCACGTTAGTAATGTTAGGGTTTGTTCCTCTCTCTTCACGTCAGTAATGTTAGGATTTGTTACTGTCCCTTCACGTCAGTAATGTTAGGGTTTGTTACTGTCTTTTCACGTCAGTAATATTGGGGTTTGTTCCTGTCTCTTCATGTCAGTAATGTTAGGGTTTGTTACTGTCCCTTCACGTCAGTAATGTTAGGGTTTGTTACTGTCCCTTCACGTTAGTAATGTTAGGGTTTGTTCCTCTCTCTTCACGTCAGTAACGTTAGGGTTTGTTACTGTCCCTTCACGTCAGTAATGTTAGGGTTTGTTACTGTCCCTTCACGTCAGTAATGTTAGGGTTTGTTACTGTCCCTTCACGTCAGTAACGTTAGGGTTTGTTACTGTCCCTTCACGTTAGTAATGTTAGGGTTTGTTCCTCTCTCTTCACGTCAGTAATGTTAGGATTTGTTACTGTCTTCAGATGTTGTTTTTTAATTAAGCACAAAGCTACACAATGGGCTATCTGTGCTCTGCTCACCACGGTTATCGAAACCTGGATTTCAGCGTGTAAGTCCGCAGACATACCGCTGAGCCACTGGGGGGCAATTAATATTGATTATCCGCCTTACAGTTTACATGGCTTTGTTAATTCTACACGTTTAATAACGACAGCGAAACTTTAGTAAAAAACTCTCGAACCTTCATCAGAAGAAAAGTTTTTGTCAACCTTCTCATTTTGGTTCTGCGCAGAACAAAAAGAAACTGGAAAACACAATTTGGAAAAAAACAACAACACAGAAAACAATGATTTTGTATAGATTATATATTATACCGGACAGACAGAAATCTGAAGCTAATATTGAAAATATCATAGTTTTGGTGACGAAAAACAAAACAAAACGTTACAAGTACCAGGTTATGTTGTGTTCTTTAGTTTGTCAAAATAAAACTTCTTCAAGTTTTATTACCACAGAAGTTAACGACACGACCAAAACTGTGATTTACTTGCTCATAAACAGTCTCAGGAGTTTTGTGAGCTTAATAAACTTCTGAGTACAACTTTACCAAATCAGTTACATCTTTTACGGAGTTTAACAGGCCACCCAGTGGCTCAGCGGTATGTCTGCGGACTTACACGCTAAAATCCGGGTTTCGATACCCGTGGTGGGCAGAGCACAGATAGCCCATTGTGTAGCTTTGTGCTTAATTCAAAACAAAACAAACGAGTTATAAGCACTTACGGCGATCAACGTGTATTGTATACTAAACACAGTTCAAACATTTAAAGCCATGCAAATACATATTTGAGCATTTTCCGAGCTAAATGACCTAACCTTGCTCCTTTGACCTTAAAAATAAACAGTGTTTTAGCCCCATACAGCCTCGGCTAAAATGTTTACATACCTGAGTAGTAACAGAAAAGGCAGCGCTCGATCCGACAAACATGTACGTGTTGTTATTCTGGTCTGTATAAATTGTTTTTATGTGTTTGTTTGTTGAAACACACACACACCTATCTTTTATGTGCTATTGGTATAGTCCTTTTCTAAACAGGTCATGACTGGAAAAGCCAGTGGTTAGTTAAAATGCTCGACTCACAATCTAGGGTCGCGGGGTCGAATCCACATCACACCAAAATGCTGGTCCTTTCAACTATTCGTTAATAAAAGAGTAGCCCAAGAGTTGGGGTGGATGGTGATGACTAGCTACCTTCCTTCCAGTGTTACACTGCTAAATTAGGGACAGCTAGCATACATAGCCTTTGTGTAGCTTTGCGCGGAATTCAAAACCAAACAAACAGAAAATAAAAAGACGTTATTAATTTTATGTGATATATAACAAATACCAGAGAATGTTGTTGCTCTCTTTTAGCAGCGATGCCACTTTAACCAAGCTTAATGAAAGTACAACAAGCATCCTTACTAAACCAAGTCACCTTCTACGTGGATAAGGAAGCGATCGCTGTCTCTGTAATTATTGCTATGGAACAATTGTTGAGATTGGCTTAAGTCTTCGTGTAGCTGTGCACGAAATTAAAAAAAACAATCAAAAATCGAAAGAGGTTAACGTTCTGTTTAAATAATTCCTCTGTACTTGATGTAGAGTCATGATAGTTATAGGACGCAAAATTGTTCAGTTTTCCATAAAATATATGAACATTATCAGAACAATAGGGTACCCACAATGTATCCAAAATTTGAAACGTTTTGAAATTACACGAAACGTTAATCTAGAAAATTCTACTGGTAGGCGCCAAACGATTACTGGTCTAGCTGACCATGGTTTGATCAGGTTAACAGAAAAAGTGAGAAGGGAATGTTGCAACTCCTTACGAGATGAATGGCATGGATACATTCATTCCAGGGTTTCCAGAAAAAAACAGCGAATAGGAGACTGACCAAACAACGTTATTTTGAAGAAGGGTTAACTGCGAACCTATATTAACCAGAATTTACCGTGTTATTTGAGCAAGGCAGCAACGTAACTTACAGTTAGCATACTGGGCACATGCTATCTTTTTAGGTGAGCACTAGTTATTTCTTGTTAAAGGTTGTGGTAGGATTTTTATTCCTTGTTTGCCTGGAAAACAGAGGAGGGAAGACCGTTTTTTCACAGGGAACACAAGATGTGGTGCAGTATATATTTGGGCAACTATTCATCATGGTTGAAAAACTACTCTTCATATCTTCCAAGGAAACGTCAATGGCGCCTTTTACAAGTATCACATAGAGACGACATTTCTGCCACATTTTAGAGTAAGATCTGACAATAACTTTGTGATCCAGGATGACAATGCCACTACATACATTGCACTAATTGTACAAGATTATTTCAACCATGAAAACGTTACAAGACTGTCATATCTAAACAGAATCTCCAGATTGTAATCCCATTACGAACTATTGGCCAGAATTGAGCCGAAAAATTACTAACTAGGACCCTAAACCAGCGACTGTAGCTGCGTTGCAGCTCCTTCTAGTGAAAAGCTGGAATGAAATAACAATGGATTACATCAATAACCTTATGGACAGCATGCACCTTACGGAGACTATTAGAGCGCGAAGAGGACCGAACGAGTACTGAAAGTTTAATATAAAGTGATACATAGTTACAGAGTCTACTTACAATAATTTGGTGTCATTTTATTATCATAAATCCTTTAATAAGGTTTTGTTATCACAGGTGAAATGTTGAATTACAGATTTTACTAGAAGTGTCTGATAAAATTGTTTCCTGTTCTAATAAATCATTCGTGGTGTCCACAGAACCTCTCTCATACAAATTACATATTTAGATATTTAATATAACATACACTTCTCAGTTTAACAGCTCTAAGTGTATTTGTAATCCATCTTATTAATAATTATCTTATTTGTTACAAAATGTGTAAACATTTTAACCAAAACTGTAGTTACATCGATTGAACGGTTAATTAAAATTATCCTTTTAACTTTCTGTTAATCAATCTTTCCAACATAAACTGCCACTCAATAGTTCACATAAGTAACAACATTTAACCAAAAATAAATTATTTAACTTGTTATCTGTTGTAACTGTTTGTTAAATCCCAACCAAGTTAAATATTTAATATAATGAGTGAACAAATCCACATATTACCAATAATATGGTACGATCGCATTGCAATTAATCTAGAAATGTAAACTTCTAGAAATAAAAACTTTGAGGGGAAAAACTAAGTCATGATTATTCAAGTGATAGCATACTTTACTAATGAGCCCAGCATGGCCAGATGGGTAAGGCGTTTGGCTTATAATCTGAGGGTCGCGGGTTCGAATCCCCGTAGCACCATACATGCTCGCTTTTTCAGCCATGGGAACGTTGTAAAGTGACGGTTAATCCAACTGTTCGTTGGTAAAAGAGTAGCCCAAGGGTTGACGGTGAGTGGTGATGATTAGTTACATTCCCTCTTGTCTTATGGCCTGGCATGGCCGAGCGCGTTAAGGCGTGCACTCGTAATCCGAGGGTCGCGGGTTCGCGCCCGCGTCGCGCTAAACATGCTCGCCCTCCCAGCCGTGGGGGTGTATAATATAATGTGACGGTCAATCCCACTATTCGTTGGTAAAAGAGTAGCCCAAGAGTTGGCGGTGGGTGGTGATGACTAGCTGCCTTTCCTCTAGTCTTACACTGCTAAATTAGGGACGGCTAGCACAGATAGCCCTCGAGTAGCTTTGTGCGAAATTCCAAAACAAACAAACCCTCTTGTCTTACACTGCTAAATTAGGGACGGCTATCGCAGATAGCCCTTGTGTAGCTTTGCGCGAAATTCAAAATACAAACAAACATAATATGCAAGAGAAAACTGTAGTAAAGTTGTAAAAATGGTTTACTTATAAATCAACAATGATATATATTTCTATGATTTCATAAAGATTGGTTAAGAACATTCATTATCGGATTAATTTTCGAGATATAAGAAAAAAAACACACTTTAGTTACATATCAAAGAACATGATGTACAATAGACGTAAAGGAAGAAAAATTCTCAATGTCTGAATTACTGGACTATCAGAACCAACTTCATGAGATCATTAGCTCAATCATTAGATCAATATTCCAAGCTCTGTCAGATTTAAATATGTTTACTGCTCAAAGTGTACTGTTAATCAGTATAACACCAGTTATCTACATAAGGAAAGTTAATGTTCACTTCACTCTTTAGCGATTCAAACGAAGCATATCTGTTATGATCGAAACTCCTTTGATAGAGCTGAACAATGACAGCAGTCATTCAGATACCTCTGATAGAGCAGAACAGTGACAGAAGTCATTCAGACTCCTCTGATAGAGCTGAACAATGACAGAAGTCATTCAGACTCCTCTGATAAAGCAGAACAATGAAAGCAGTCATTCAGACTCATTTGATAGAGCAGAACAATGACAGCAGTCATTCAGACTCCTTTGATAGAGCTGAACAATGACAGCAGTCATTCAGATACCTCTGATAGAGCAGAACAGTGACAGCAGTCATTCAGACTCCTTTGATAGAGCAGAACAATGACAGCAGTCATTCAGACTCCTTTGATAAAGCAGAACAATGACAACAGCCATTCAGAGTCATTTGATAGAGCAAAACAGTGACAGCAGTCATTCAGACTCCTTTTATAGAGCAGAACAATGACAGCAGTTATTCAGACTCCTTTGATAGAGCAGAACAATGACAGCAGTCATTCAGACTCCTTTGATAAAGCAGAACAATGACAGCAGTTATTCAGACTCCTCTGATAGAGCGGAACAATGACAGCAGTCATTCAGACTCATTTGATAGAGCAGAACAATGACAGCAGTTATTCAGACTCCTTTGATAGAGCAGAACAATGACAGCAGTCATTCAGGATTCCACCTAAATGTTCACTCAATGTTTTTAGTTTATTCTTTATCTTCAGTTATTTCTGCCGAGTTATTAAAATTACGAATGTAAAATTGTGTTTAACGTCAAAAGTCTTGTTTCACGAACGACGAACGTGGAGCAAGTCTTCGTTTCAAGTTAATATATTTGAATACTTATATAATTTCGATAAATTCTGAACTTTGCAAAATATTTTTCAAGGCTACACACACACACACACATGTTTATAATTTAAGTTACTAAATTTGAAAAGTAAATCAATTGAATGTAAACGCAAACCTCGTTTAATTCTGTAAAACTCTAGTAGAAGGTGAGGCACACGCGCAATTCAGTTCCCACTTCCAAGTTTTTCTATTGCAAGAATGTAATTTTAGCTACCAAATATAGATCAACACTGCTAGTACGCAACGACATTTTTGAATATTACTTAGCAGCATATTAACTGACTGCTAGAGGGCGCTCATAGTTTAAAATATGTCGCACATTATTCCTGCAAATTAACAACTCAGTGAATATAGATTTAGTTGAAATCTAATAAGTTTGTCGTAAAAATTGTTTTACTGAAATTCATAAGAAGCTCTTCACTGATTCTGAAATCAGTTTCTATGGTAATATGTTGAAAATTAACGAAGCAGGTAGTATAGGTAACTATTGTTTATGAAAAGAAATATTTATGTCTATAATACATGTCTATCACAAATAAACATACACTACAGTTGTCTTTGTTGGCTGTTAAGCATGAAGCTACACAAGGAGCTAGCTACCTATGTTGTGTCAATTATTGGTATCACAACTCGATTTTAGTGTTATAAGCCCTTGTACTTGATCTTGAAAACAATGTGATGCCTACGTGTAAAAGTATTTTATCACTTTATTTTAACAAAACTTTACGCATACATATAACCATATTTTTATTTCTTTACAACAAAAAGAAAAAAAAAAGAATCATTTGGTTACAAATTATTCATAGTTCTTTCTTTAATGTTGGCCCGGCATGGCCAGGTGGTTAAGGCGCTCGACTAGTATCCTGAAAGTCGCAGGTTCGAATCCCCGTCGCATCAAACACGCTCGCACTTTCAGCCGTGGGGGCGTTATAATGCGACGGTGAATCCCACTATTCGTTGGTAAAAGAGTAGCTCAAGAGTTTGCGGTGGGCGGTGATGACTAGCTGTCTTCCTTGTAGTTTTATACTGCTTAATTAGGGATGGCTAGCGCAGATAGCCCTCGAGTAGCTTTGCGCGAAATTGGCCTGGCATGGCCGAGCGCGTTAAGGCGTGCACTCGTAATCCGAGGGTCGCGGGTTCGCGCCCGCGTCGCGCTAAACATGCTCACCCTCCCAGCCGTGGGGGTGTATAATGTAACGGTCAATCCCACTATTCGTTGGTAAAAGAGTAGCTCAATAGTTGGCGGTGGGTGGTGATGACTAGCTGCCTTCCCTCTAGTCTTACACTGCTAAATTAGGAACGGCTAGCACAGATAGCCCTCGAGTAGCTTTGTGCGAAATTCCAAAACAAACAAACCAAACCTTGCGCGAAATTATAAAAAACAAACAAACTTTCTTTCAAACACAAACAGTGTGAGCTTCAATAAGATCTATAACAACAGAAAACTAAATTACAAATAACATAAGAAATTTATCTTCAATAATAATCAGTTTTTGCACCATCTTTGATGGTGACTTGTTTCGATAATTAGGGAAGAAACGGTCAAAATTTGCGGCATTCCGTGTCTGAGGCTGTGCCAGGCTTACCACAGCATAGAAGAGTCCGTTTAGTTTTATACTGGATATCTCGTTGTAACCTTAGGTCTTTGGGAACATACTGGTATAGTATGATACCATACTATTCTGTGATGCTCTAAAAACAGTTTACATTGCATGTAGCTGCTCGATAAGAATGATAAAACTTAATGTTGAATGAGAGTTCATTGAGCTGAACTTGAGTAGGAAACTGAATAATAGCTTATACGTTACGAAGAGAAGATCGACCTGGACCAACTGCCGACGGATAATAGAAAATGTAGCGAAATAAAATACACGAGAATTACAGTTGAACTTCGCGAAAGAGAACTGTGAAGTTGAAACATTAATATTTTCGGTTATACATTAAAAAACAAACAACAACAGCTGTAAATATATCATACTACAATCGTAACTATAAAGCTGAAGGTAAAAAAGAAACAAATTTTCTGTTATTTAAGACTCGTAACGTAGGTAAATTAATATATAGTACAATAGATAAAGGTTCTAGCAAGAAGGCCGAAAGCTCGAAATAAATGTATTTTAACGTTTGTATTAAAAAACAAACAAACAAATCCTTAATATTATCTGTATATGCCAACGAAAGGAATACCAGAAAATATAAGCTTAATGTACTTACTTCACTCTAAACCCAGAATATGTTAAGTAAGATACTTTATGTATGATTTATAATACTATCTAAGAACAACACAAAATTAAGAGAAACTAAAATGTGCATGATGTACGGTCCATAAATATTTAATTCGTTGTTGAAGTTCCACTGATATAATTTTAAAAATAAATTGTGTAGACGTAGGGTAAACCTTGCGCTTATGGTGTTACTGAATAATTTAATACCACTAGATTATGTTTAATAAATAATTACTTTGCAATAGCCTTTTATGTCTTTTAAGTAATTTAATAAAATGGGCAATCAAAAAACGAAGTCTACGCAATTAGCCATTTTCTCGACAACGAAAAGACAAACTTTTACCCGATAATTGAAAGATAATAAAACATTTATGTAAGTGCACGAGTTTTTCAAAAGACATTGTTTAAAGGTACAACAAAAATTTTTTTTTGTTTTTTTTTCCCTTGGACGAACTGTACATAAATTGGAAGATTGATGTTTTATGTTTTGATCTACTATGAAGATTTCTTTAGGACCAGAAAAACATTACCATTGGTAGATCGAAACCTGAAACGTCCGTCAAATCCGTACCATGCCATTCATTGAGAAATGTTCAGCAGCGTTTCGCGACTACCAGCACTGTTGCTGTTTTTTGACTTCAAACAATGCGTATAAAGCTATCTTCACATACCCGCCCTTAATTTTGCGCTAGCTGTCTCTAATTTAGCAGTGTAAGACTAGACGGAAGGCGGTTAATCAAGTTATCCACTTAAACTGACTTACATATATAAGTGAATTTTCATCTCTACAAGTATTTTTACAGTTATAGAAACTGCAATTAATTGCACACTAGGTTCGCTTGTTTTTTGAATTTCGCACAAAGCCTAATGAGGGCTATCTGCGCTAGCCGTCCCTAATTTAGCAGTGTAAGACTAGAGGGAAGGCAGTTAGTCATCACCACCCACCGCCAACTCTTGGGCTACTCTTTTACCAAAGAATAGTAGGATTGACCGTAACATTATAACACCCCCACGGCTGAAAGTTTGAACATGTTTGGTGCGACAGGGATTCGAACCCGCGACCCTCAAATTACGAGTCGAACGCCTTAACCCACCTGGCCATGCCGGACCCTAAAATAAAATATACATTTAATTTTCATTCTCTCTTGTACTTCGTAACATTCTAAACATATAATTTTCATTCTCTCTTGTACTTCGTGACATTCTAAACATAACCATGCTCATATTTGAATTAATCGATTTTACTTAATAAACATTACAAATCGTATTTCAAAATTCAGTGATTGATCAAGGATAGGGAAAGAGGACAAAACAAAGCATGTCCTTAAATAAAATTTAAAAAATCTATATTTAAAAGTGAAACATATTCGGTTAAATGACTATCAACAGTTACAATTGTATTTATTTTTTTATTTGTGTAATTTAAGTCCAAACAATACTTTTTACAGTTTAAATCATACACACAATGAACGATTTGTTTTTATTTGATCTAAAACTTCTTCAGAGAGGTATTTCCTGATCAGGGGGTTAGGTCGCTTGACTCGCAATCTGAGGGTGGAAGATTCAAATCCCCATCACACCAAATATGCTCGCCTCTTCAGTCGTGGCAACCTTATAATGTTACAGTCAATCCCACTATCTGTTGGTAAAAGAGTAGCCCAACTGTTGGGGGTGGATATGATGACTAGCTGCCTTCCCTCTAGTTTTTCTCTCCAAAGTCAGAGACGACTAAACAAACAAAACATCTGAGGTTCTAGAATAACTCCTCCAACTACTATATCGTACAACTCAGGCACCGTATCGAAGGTCCGGGAACACGGCCGTCAGTTTGCTACCACTTGTATCGTTGGCTCGTAAATCTGGGCAAACCTTTCAATTCCTGAATAATCGACGAGCTCTTTGTTGCTCGAAGGAAGTTTCCATGACATCAATAGCACGAGGAAAAGCTGTTCAGGGCTAGCACGCAGAAACACGCGTTTAGAAAACAAATATGTCTGTCTTCAGTTTACATGTATGTACAACTTAATAATGAAAGAAATATGTTCCGCTGACAGTTTAAAATGGAACAGGAGTGAAATACACAATAGTTAAGCCTAACATGTCTAGAAACAAAGGACGTACAATATCGTTTCTCTGCCTTGGTGACTAAAACAACAAATGAAACAATCTTGGAAAATCCACAAAATTGTTGTATTTTTAACAAGAACGAACTACGAGTTTTTACCGATTTAAAACGGGTGTTTGTTGTGTAAAATAAACAAACAAAAACAACAAGCAACTGTTTTAGAACTAATTAAAAGTATTTTTGTTGAGATTGTCCACAAAATGTATTGTTGTTTATATACACTTGAGCGACATCTACAAGTTCCACTACTTACTCAGTTTCTGAAAGTTTTAAATAGTTTGGACGAAATAAGCTTTCCTGATAATAACGCGGAAGGCTGTTATAATTTTTAGAGTAGCTGACTGAATTTACTGATCAGAGCAAATTACCTATGAAGAGCCAAGTTGTGTTAAAAGTGAGTTATTAATTATTTTGTTCAGGTAATGTAACTCTTATGTTTTTCTTTTACGTAGACAATGTAATTTTTATGTTTAATTAAAAAACAAAACGTAACTAGGTGCAAATGATAAGTTCTGTGACTTAGTATTCCCAGAAGAAATTGTTTATAAGAAAGCTACAAGCACCGTGACATGGCTTTCTCTAAATATATTTTCATTAGTAAAGTTTGGTTTATCTTGAATTTCGAGCAAAGCTACACAAGGGCTATCTGCGTTAGCCATCCCTAATCTAGCAAGGTAAGACAAGAAGAAAAGCAATTAGTCATCACTCTTTTACCAATGAATAGTAGGATTGTTGGTGCAACGGGGATTCGAACCCGCGACCATCAGATTACGAGTCGAGTGCCTTAACCACCTGGTCATGCAGGGCCGAGAGAAAGTTGTTTGGTTGGTTGTCGTGAGATTGCGAAGATTCTTTTTGCACACCTACAATTCTGATAAATTTAAATGTAAAGTAGTTACTGAAATAAATGGTTTTATTTGTTTTTCTCAGAACAGTAACATCAAATAAAGCCAGCATAATGTTCAACTTGACTCCTAATTCTTGTTCTGTTTGTTTTTCTTGGCCTAACTGAAGTCCGATTAGGAAAAATTTTGTTCATTTTACATAAAAACATATTTAATATAGAGATTAAAGCATAATTACTAAATGTACCGGGCCTGGCATGACCGAGCGCGTTAAGGCGTGCACTCGTAATCCGAGGGTCGCGGTTTCGCGCCCGCGTCGCGCTAAACATGCTCGCCCTCCCAGCCGTGGGGGTGTATAATGTGACGGTCAATCCCACTATTCGTTGGTAAAAGAGTAGCCCAAGAGTTGGCGGTGGGTGGTGATGACTAGCTGCCTTCCCTCTAGTCTTACACTGCTAAATTAGGGACGGCTAGCACAGATAGCCCTCGAGTAGCTTTGTGCAAAATTCCAAAACAAACTAAATGTACCTTGCTTGTTGCTTATTGTTTATTGTGTTCGATATTACGTCTTTTATATTAATCAAATAAAGTATTTAATCTTTGTTTTTGGTTTTGAATTTCGCATAAAGCTATTCGAGGACTGGTTACACTCGCCGTCCTCAGTTCAGCGGAGACAACGTGAACCAACAGTTTTTTCGGCTATTTTTTTTTATAAGCGAAACTAATCGACACCTACGGCTGAAAGGGGCGAACATGTTCAATGAGAGAATTTTAAACCCACAGGTTGCGAGCCGAGAACTCTAACCACCAGGCCATAGTCTTTAACGTAATAACCAATAACGTTATATTTTGTTTTGCAATTTATCGTATGGATTACACACGAGATTAATTGCACTTTATAAACACGATAATTCCAGGCTCTGTGTTGTCCTTTGAAGTACGTCCATCTTCTTTCATCGATATTAATAAATAAGTTCATCTTCATTGCCTTCTATCTTCCGAAACCACAGTTTCCATTGTAATTATTATTTGTGAAGGAGCATAAATAGTTCTTAGATCTCACATTTTGACAAACTCTTCATAGACCCTCTACTGCACATACAAGATCAGTTCACGCAGACCAAAAAGTACAAAGTCCATTGTAGCAGCACCACGTGATTTTGCAAACATGAATGAATTGAATTGTTGCGATTACAGATTTTTCTACCATTTTTCCCGTGAAAATGGTTCAGTTAGAGGTGTGTCTAAAAGCTTGTGACCTTACAATATCTTCAAATCTTTGCTTATTTCCTTGTTAAAGATACAGAGATATATTCAACTTATGACAATGGGTTTTTGGGTTGGAGGATTCTCTTTCGCTACCATATTCATAATTTTGTGGATGAAGACATTGTTCCAATTTCACTGAGGGCGTATTTTTCTTTGAAAGTATTTTCGTTTTCATGATGAATACTGAAGAGTTTCTTCAAAATATTTTGGTCTTAGGCTGTACACCAGTTTTGCTGTATTAATATCCTGGTGTAACTGCACCCTTGAGGATGAAAAACAAAAATATTGCCCTTCACTATCCAATGAACAAGCAAAATAAATGAAGGCCTTATTTTTACCATTTTTGTTTTTCTCAGACACAGTATCATTTGAATACGAGTTGGTGATTCAAAAGTTAAATAAAAATATTGATAAAGTAATCTTAATAAGGTATTTACTTCGAGTATTAATATGAATGATGATTATTCCTTCACACTACTTCAATAGCTAAAGTTAATACAAGATTCTGTTGTCTTCCACCTACAAGTATAGTGCACGTTCAGAGTATGTAATCTGTTACTTTAGGTTTCACTGACTGAACTAACTTGTAGGTTCTTCTCGATGTGTTATGATCGTATATATATTTAGAATAAAGTTCTCTCGATTACTTTTTGAATGGTATTTATCCTTTATGTAGACCATAAACTGCTCAGGGACCCTTCCATTGCTAAGTACAATATATTTTCTATAGTTTATAAATCTTTACAATCAGGGTAATAGGTGTGTGTACATATATATATATAATGTTTATAGCTTAAATAATTAAAAGTTCGATGTAGAGCGTAAAGCCTCAACACAATTATATAATCTGTTGAAACGTAGATCTTAAAGGATTGTCTCAGTATTAAGATTAGCACAGGATTAGGTGCAGACCTACCATTCAGATTAACTTTTGATATCGCTTATTCAGATTAAATGTTTTTTTCTCTAATCCAGGAGTCTCTAAACATTTTGGATAAGGGCCGGAAGGTTTTTTTTTCTTTTTTAGGCTTCGCGGCCCGGAAGAACAGTGGTAAATTTAAGAAGGGACGCATACATGATGAGAATACAACATCACTAATTTATTTCTCACATGAGCACATACTGAAAATATTTAAGTTGCACAATCGTCTTTTTTATCATTAGTAAGAAGCATGAAAAATTGTTTTTCTCATAAAATTACACTCAATTGAGGTTCAGAGTTAGTGCTCCCTATTATTGAAAGTGACTACAAGTGCTCATCAGATAAGGCTGACCTGTAACTAGATTTCATGTACTTCATCTTTGAAAATGCTTTTTCACAGAAACATGTAGTGTCAAAAATTGAAATGAATCCACGAGCAAAGTTTTTTAAATGAACATACTGATCACTTGGAAAGAATTTATAGAACTCTATCAGTTTCCAATCTTTGTATTTGTCCTTCAACATGCTGGACTGCAGATAACTCACTTCCATTTGAACTTCAGGTAGCAGTTTATCACTAACACAATTAAATGGGTTTTTTGGAAGATCCTGATTTCTGTTGTGCTCGCGTCAAGATCAGAATAAACGCCCCTTGAACTGTAGTTTCAGGTCAGAAAAGACATCTTGTGCAAACCAGCGTGGGAGTAAGGAACCCGCTTCTTGCTTTAGCTCTTCGCAAGATGAAAGTATGAAAGAAACTCCTCATTAACTGGGACACAAAAAGAATTAGTTTTTACCAAAATGCTCTCACCTCTGCGTACATATCACAGATAAACATCGTTTCGCCTTATAACACAATGTAGCGAAATTTTTACTTTTTCTTGTTCCTGGGCAGAAAGTGTCATTTCCCAACTGTTTATGCCTAAAGTAAATGGAAAAGATCTATTCCTCTCTTCAAATTTTGCTTTTGTGACCAAGGTAATGAAATTTTCAAATTGACCCATTTTCCAAAACATTCCAGGTAGATTCAGTGCTGAGTAGCTGATACAGACTTCCCTCGAACTTACCAGAATTTTCTAGAATGTTTTAGAACTTACGAGAATTTTCAAGAACCTTTCAGAATTTTCTAGAACTTTCCATAGTAATAAATATATAGGTGCTCACTACTCACTACTTCAGTTTAGTTTTAACTGCCTAAGTGAACACACAGACCTATCCGATTTTATCAGAAATGGTATTGAAAAGCTTCAAGCATTCGGCTATGTATGTGGCCAATTTATCAAGACAAGAGCGACAAAGTACTCTGCTGAAATGTGTGAAGCCTACAAGACACATTTCGGCATTCCTGTCGGAGATCAAGACAAACCCTGGACACCTCATTTTACCTTCGAGCACTGCAAAAACTCCAGAAGGTAAGACGGACAATTTTTATTTGCTTGAATAATAAGATTTTATATTATATAAATTTTAGGCCTTTTAAGATTTAAATATCTTTTTTTAATTTCCAATAGTATAGAAAAAATATCGCACATAAAATATTTTTTATGAACCCCTTACACATTAGTTGTGGATCAAATAAATTTATTCCTCATAATAACAACTTTATTTTGCTCTTTTGCAGGATGGTACAGAAGAGAAATGAGAGTTCTGAAGTTCGCTATTCCAAGAATTTGGCGTGAACCTACTGACCACTCGAGCACTTGCTACTTGTATGGTGGACTCTTCCAAACTTCGAGTTGGCAAGAATGTATCTGCTATCATGTATCCAGACATTCCATCATCCATCGCCCCAGTGCCACACTGCCCTGAGCTTCCTGTACCCACTCCGTCTGAGAGAAAGTAGCCATCCTCAGAAGAGAGCAGCAAATCAGAAGAGGAGGTAGACGTTGAAGATCCAGATTACAACTTCAGAGATGCAGCTGGTGAGACACCGATACTACCTCAACCAAAGAGACCTCAATGACCTAATCAGAGATCTTGGTCCAACAAAGTCGAATGCCGAATTTTTGACATCTAGGCTCAAGGAGTGGGATTTGTTAGATGAAAGTGTGCAAGTCGCAAGTCAGAGGAAACGTCACCGACATTTTTCATGCTTCTTCACTTTTCAAGATGAATTCTGCTTCTGCCACAATATATCCAGTCTGTGCGAGGCAATTGGTGATTGCCTGTAATCCGAAGGAGTAGCACCTTCTCATTGACAGCTCATCCAGAAGCCTCAAAGTCGTGCTGCTCCATAACGGGAATAAGTATCCGTCTCTTTTCCTGACTCCTTCAGTGCACCTCAAAGAGCAAGGCGAACGCTTCCACCAAGATATACTGGACAAGGAGTGTATAAAGAAAGCATGATGGGAGACTATATTTGGGGCCTGATACGCAAATCTCGAAACACTACTCACTTCTAAACATTTTTGTTCATTTTTGTATTACTTTAGTGTAAATACATGTAAATCTTGATTCATATGATGTTTTATTCAGACCTTATGCAAATTAAAATATGCAAATTTGCCAATTTTTACATAAAAATAGGTTGATTTCTAAATTTCATTATCCAGATCACAAAACCCAAGTTTGAAGGGCATAATGGCCATTTTATGTACTTTTACAACATAAGTAATTAAGAAATAACACACACTATCCAGGAACAAAATTTGTGTTCCATAGTGTAATCTAAGATTGAATTTAATTGGGTACATGGCCAAGTCTACAGAAGAAAAACTAATTTCCAAAGCCATTCATTGTTTGTGAGTAACTGTAAAGGGATGTTCTTTTCATTTAAGGAAAGTTTAATCCCAGTTCTAGGCTCAAAATATCTCTACATAACCTTCCTACAGCTGAGCCATCAAACAGAAGTGTGGTAGGACAAGGCGGGATATTTTGCTTCTATTTCCGCCAAACATTCACGGAAATGACGATGGTTGAGTCCATGAGAGGGAATGGAATTGGTAAAAGAGTGGTCCAAGAGTTGGCAGTATGTAGCGATGACTAGCTGCCTTCCCTCTAATCTTACACTGTTAAATTAGGGACGGCTAACGCAGATAGCCCTCGTGTAGCTTTGGGTTAAATTCAAAACAAACCAAATTACTACTTGCTCACTGATGTGTAGGGTTAGCACGAGTGGTATATCTACCTTTTTCCTTGTTCATGCACACTATTAGCATCATTTATTTCTTCACATGCACAAGCAACTGGCGATGCTTTATATGTTCGTTGGTATCTACTATAAATTAATTAAGTACATATCTATTTTATCTTAATATTGTCTACAGAGATACTAAGGGATTAAGCTGTCATTTTCTAAGATAAAAAACAAATATCATTTGTATAACTGTATATTTGTAAGTACAAATTTGAAAAATTCCATAATAGACTATACACTTAGGTAATGTCTTCGGAAAGTTTAAGTACAGGGAAATTATAAACGCTATACATTACCATAACCGAAGTTACCACGATATGTCATAAATCGTATTAATTTTATGTGGAACATTTTATCTATCAAACTACTGAATGTTTATGTACTTCTCAGTACATGTAAAGTCCGCGTATTACTCTATACTGGGCGTTCTTATGTTTTTGCCTGATATAAGAATGAGTCTAAACAAGTGACCAAAAAGTAGATAAAAATAAGAATTTTTTATGTATAATATATAGAGGGAACCAGTAGTAAATAGTGCGATATACTTTGTTATATTATTAGGGACCCTGTAACCAACAAAATCCTGGATCTTAAAGTAATTCTAAGGTTAATCTGAATTTAGAAACAAAGTATTAATTTAGATTGTCTGTAGCAAGAAAAGAGAAAAATAAAAACATAACATGGTTTAATTTTAATGTTTTTGTTATACTGAAAGCTGTACTGTACCCCAAGGATGAAAAACCGAATGTCAGAGTTAAAAGTCCTCATGTTTTTTACTAAACTGCTTTAGTCAGGGGCTTTAATTTTAGTAGTAATGTTCATTAGTAATACATAAATACGTTTTAATATTTTGTAGACCACTTGTATGTTGTTAATAAACAATTTAAATCACTATAAAACCTTCCTTTACAAATTTTAGAAAATCTAACTATCTCATGTTAACACTTACCTAACTTATACAACTGAAATAAATTAACGGGATAACTAAAAAACTCTTAGTTTCGATGAAAACCATATTATTACATTTTTCTAAAGGTTAAGTAGCGAGTTCAAGATACACCGCGCACTCAACGATTCTCAAACACTTGCACTAATTTTATACTCGTAAAACGTTAGTTAAAGTGATTTTTTTCCAAACACATAAAGCTGCTCTCATAATTTACGCTTCAAAAAAACAAACAAACAAAAATTGTTGAAACAACAGGTTCCATGACGCGTGACATATCCAGATATTTTCCACACAGTGCCTGCTGATGAATAATGCAGTGAAAAACCACTGGCTTGGAACTACCCACACTTTAACAGCTTTTTAAATTTGCCCAACTAATACTTATCCTGCACCACACATATTTTGATCACCATCTGTTGTTATGTACTTCAGCTGTTTCCATTCCAGTTTGTATTGTACTGAGTTGGTGATTTCTAGACCTATTTGAAAATGTCCTCACCTATGGTTGTTTCATGCATACTGTGCACAGAAGCTAATTCTTAAGTCACTTCAAAATGAATATTGACTCTGCGAGTAAACAACAATAACTGTGAAGTGTCAGACACATCTGATGACTCGTCAAGCGCTATAAAACATCTCTCAAACTCTTCAGCCTCGTCTTTCAGATACGACACAATACTGCTTCTAATGTCCTCGACTCTACTTTTTCTGAGCACATTTCTTCACTGGTTCAATCGTACATAATTTAATTAGCTCACCATTAGCGAATGGTTTTTTTCGTTTGATTAACAGGTGTGTGTGCCACTCGGAAACTTGCTCTTGTTGTAACTTCATTATTGGTTTTCTTCCTCTTAAATACAAACTGTTGAGACAATAAGTTATATACCAAGGTTTCGAATTTGTCTGAATGTAACTTTCCCATGAACTGAGAATAGTATGATGAGTGCTTGGTTTGTACTGTCTGTAAATGTATGCTTTTAGCACTGCGATAGTGTCGTTGCATATAAAGTGCAATGTTTTGTTTCGTAATTCAATAACGAAGTAGTCCACACTCCACTGTTGTTTTAAAACATGGCGTTCAGAGTCAACTTCTCTCTTCTTCCCTTGTCCTGACATGATAACTAGAAATAGCTACGAACTCAACGAGATGACGCAATACTAAATAATATGACGTTTTTCAGCAGATTGAAAAGTGTATCACAACTAGATTGTTTTTTGCTAAATTGCGTTTTAATTTTATAGTTTTATATCGTTAAAAATTATAACGATATTATTATATCATTCTATTACTTTAATGAACTGTTGAAGGGCTGGATAAACTGAAGTCGCGAGCAGTAGTTTGGAGACTCCGGCCTACCCTACTCTATTATATTTTTTAAACCTTTTATAAAACTGTATTGTTTTTTGTTTTTTCTAGAATTTTGTGCATTAAGGGATATCTGATTGGTCGTCCTTATTTTTGAACTTATATAAGAGGGAAGACAACCAATGAATAACAACCAGTTAACCCTTGATCTGCATGTAACTGATCAAATTGTTGGTCACACTGAAAGAGCGCTCACAACTCCCAAAATTTCAAAACGTACTTTTGCGGCAACAGGACGTAAGCCCCGAATCTCTAGCTTCACAGTCCAGGCATGTTAACCACTAGGCCACGCTCATTCCATGAATATATACAATCTATCCGTTGTAGAAACAAAATAAAGATTTATTAGTAATAAAAAGTAGTGATATGCTCAACTAATGCCATGTCTGATATATTAAGCCACAAATCAATTTATTAACTCCATAAAAATGAATAAATTAGTAAGAAAAACAGAAGAGTTAAACCATTTATTACGTCCGGAGGGAGGTTCGGCATAGGTGGTTAAGGCACTCGACTCGTATTCTGAGGGTTGTGGGTTCGAATCCCGTTCGCACCAAACATGCTCGCCATTTCAGCTGTGATGGTGTTATAACGTAACGGTCAATCCTACTAATCGTTGGTAAAAGAAAAGCCCAAGAGCTGGCGGTGGGTGGTGATGACCGTTCCATCTAGTATTACACTGCTAAATTGGGGACGGCTAGCGCAGATAGCCCTTGTGTAGCTTTGCGCGAAATTAAGACAAACAATTCCAGAGGGATCTGAAGGTAGTGTAAAAAACTAGAAAGGCCAAAAAGGTGGTAACAAAGTATATTTATAAATTAAACTTCTTTATTTTGTTGTTAGTACATAAACACAACTCTGTTGATAAACGCTGCTCTTTTACGTTTCTGGAATGAAATAAATTATGTACCACTCAATATAATAAATCACTGTCATGGTTAATACACTCCTGCAACCCAATGGTTATTTCAAATGGTACATTTATGCAAATATACACTTATTTCAATGTGAAGAGGTATTGTGACAGTCTGTTACGGCAATTTTTTGTAGCAAACGTATATACAAGTTGCCATACACGCAAAGTGCAATTTGGCCTTTATAGATGCTACGTATTTCGAACGTCTCATTTCTAATGCTTGTCATAATGATTCATCTTTATATAGTACTTTTACGTTAAACAAAATATTAAACGTATCAGTCGATGGGTTTCATAAAGGTAATGGTTGTAATCTTGTCACGTGGTATTAAATTGCATCCAAAGTATTTACGCGCGATGTTTTTACAAACTTGAAACGGGTATTACGTGCAACAATTTTCGTTATTAAAACTAAAATCTTTTCGCGCGCTAGGACTAAAAGTAGCTGACGATCTGAGTGTGCAGTTCAGACATTCTTCTGAATCCAAAACTTTTTCACACACAGTGAAGTGAAAGTAATCGGACATATTTTTATACGAAAAATGGCCATGTTGACCACACAAGAGTTACATGGACTGTCCACTGACAGGTCACATTATTAGGATCCCTAGGAACAATACATTGGGTCGCTGTTCACCTCGATAATATATTAAAATCTTCATGATACATTAGGTCAGTCGAGAAATATCTTGTTCAGTTTCACCCGGTTATTCTACAGTTGATTCAAGGATATCATTACACTAGACTTATGCAAAGATTCTCGAACGTAAGTAACACAAAAAAACTTTTAATTTAAAATTTTTGGGCAGCCTTCTAAACCTAACATGAACGTAAAAAGCTGTATTCCAAATTTAAATGTTTTAAATCGTACAAATTTCATTTTACGAAAAATATTTTTTATTATATAAGCCATATTTTTAAAATAATTGTACACCCTAATTGTACGCGGACCCTAGTTTGAGAAACGTTGCACTAGAGAATCGTTCGTTCAGGTTTTTCACAAAGATATTGAATTCGAATGAGATACGGTAAACTTATCTTGCCAAAAAAATAGATAAAACATTGTTAATAGTTACATTTCCGTCATGAGGTGGAAATGCACATTGTGAGGGACGAATTGGTTTGGGAGCAACATATAGGCTAGTATTTAGACAATATAACCCCAACTAAAGGAACCAAAGAACATAACACTTATGGAACTTTCCCTACATAACTACACTTTCTTCAGCACCTTGCACTGTAAGAAAAACGCAAGCAAAATAAAGTGTCTCACGTGTTGTTGTTCTTTTTTCATTATTTTAGTCTAACGTGAGTACAGCAAAAGGTGAAACACCACTCATTATAGATCACATCACTGGCTTTCAACCATCCACTGCTAACAGTTTATATATCATAGTCAACCGAGATCATGCTTTCCTGTTTATCTCCAACACAAGAAACTTTTAGATTTTTTGTTATATCTTTTACGAGATACATAATTAAGGACACACAAAAACAACTACTAACAGCAGTAGTGTTTCTAGTAACTGTTGTATTACATTTAGCCAGACTCCATTATTAGCCGCCCATGTATCTACTTACTTCTTATTTCTTTTTTCTAACTAAATATGTACGAAACACTAAAACAATGAAACTTGCATATTCGCTTAATATACTGCACCATAAACTACTTTTAGCTATCTAGCGAGAAACACGTATACATAATCTAAACATCTATGAAATGTTTCCCACACCACTACACTTCCTCCAGCATTATGCACTGGCGGCAAAATAAAGGTAGGGAAATGACGATTTATTTACATTGGTCGGGCTTTCATGTCTTGAATACTTACAATTATGACTTTTTACGCTTCATAATATTAGATGTATATTTAATTTCTATAAGCACTTGGGAAATATTTATTTTAGATTTTCATACCAGTATTATCTTTTCATTCTTCTTTTAAAATTTTAATATTACAAATTGGACTTCTTTATACATGTATTTTACCTACACTGTACAGTAATATTCTACTGGAAAAAAAACAAGTTTTCTTCTTCAACGTAATAAACAAAATATTTACAGAAATAAGTTATAAAAAATAATTAGAGGATACTTACGTCAATTTGATTTCCCCATGGCACACACAGAAGATTCCCCAGTGTGAGTTTGCTCTAAAACAAAGAAACAAATAGAAATCCTCATTTATGCCCCCCACCTAACGTACCACTTGCATTTTGAATGTTTTGGGATTCATATGTTAGTTTTTAACTCTTTACTTATTAAAAATTATAATACTTGTTTCTTTATTTCTCAGAAATGTTTGTAAAGATGGTTCCCTAATTGGGCTCCTAAATAAAATTTTGTTCTTCTGTATTTATTAGCCCTCCAGTGGCTCAGCGGTATGTCTGCAGACTTACACGCTAAAATCCGGGTTTCGATACCCGTGGCGGGCAGAGCACAGATAGCCCATTGTGTAGCTTTGTGCTTAATTCAAAAACAACAACAACAACTGTATTTATCAACACGTTATAGGAGTTGTAGTTAAAAATATCATGGTTTGGGTCGTTTGGCTGTAGTGATTATGTTTCTAAATATCATTAAAAATCATGATTTAGTCAGTTTCCCAGACAATGCTTCTGTTTCTAAATATTCTAAAAATATAATTATTTTATTAGTTTCCTAGACAGTACACCTGTTTCTAAATATTCCAAAAAATATAGAGGTTTTATTAGTTTCCTAAAAAGTGCTTTCGTTTCTAAATATCTTTTAAAAATCATGGTTTAATTAGTTTCCAAGACAAAGCCTCTATATCTATATATTCTAAAAACATCACGGTTTGGTTAGTTTCTTAGACAGTGCTTCCGTTTCTAAAAATTATGAAAAAATCCTGGTTTAGTAAGTTTCTCAAAGAAAGCTTCTGTTTATAGGTATAATAAGAAACATCAAGGCGTCGTTAGTTTCCTACACGTGTTTCTATATCCAAATATTATAAAAAACATCATGGTTCGGTTAGTTTCCCCGACAATGCTTCTGATGTAAATTTCATGCGCACAGTTAGCAACCTTTCCACGCAGAGTTGCCCAGTAACAGTTGAAAATGAAATAAAAACCACTTAAGAACAATTATAAAAAAATAAACATAAATTCGTGTGTATAATTAAATTGTTACACTACTTTAGCAAATAATTTCTTGCAAGTGCTTACAAACGTTGTTTGTCAAGTTAATACTGTATTACAGTTGCATAATGTAATTCTCTCTTCAAATACATGAACTGTTAATAAAACATTTTACTATTGATACATATATATATTTAAAAAACTATTATTCATAGATCATATACAAAATAATCCATTTATTCTAATGAAGAGTTGTTCTGACTGATTTATCGATTAACTTGTCATTAATTCTCAGGCTTTAACTTTTTTTAGCATTGAGTACGGTAATAATTAATAGTATAGATCGTGATCAAACAAAATGGCGGCCACCAAAATCTCCCGTTTGAAATCGCCTTTTCCAAATTAAGAATTATTACTTCACAATATTGGCTAAGCAAAACTAAAGTTTATAGTACTTACAAAGAGACCTAAATTGCTATAGACGTGTTTATGTATTGAATCGAAACATTACTGTTTCAATTAATTTGCATCTAAAATAAGGAAGTGAGTTTTCCATACAAGTGTTCAGAAAATATGACGAATCTTATTTTTTTTTTTTTTAACAAAACTCTGTGATCCCAATTCCTTTCTGTACCGAAAAGGTCACTGGTATGTGTGTCTGTGTAACGGACGGTGCGCTACTTAGTACATATAATTAGATTTGAGGTTGGTAGATATCCTGATGAGTAATGAAATCGAATTGGGTATACACGTGTCCCATATTTAATATCGCTGGCGCACAAAAATATAGCTAATAAGAAGAAAGCAGTCATGTATAATAAAAGAAATTAAATTTTACAAAGACAAGTAGGAATCGATATATACGTAACCTAGCTAGTGATAAAATATTGGAAGTTTTAATAATACAAACAGGATAGTCAAAACTACAAAACTGAGTTACTTAAAATAAAAAAAAATCGTACTTTGGCAAATTACTGTAATTATGTTAATCTGAGTTAAAGCAGGGATAAATTATTAACGTTAAGTTTCTCAGATTTTGCAGCTTTGACTTTCTTGTTTCATTACTTTTGTAGCATTAAATATTCATATTGCTACTGCTAGTGGGTTACTTACATATCGATCCACACCTGTCTTTATAAAAGTTTCAATTGTTCATTACCCTTGATTTCTTAAGTGGGAAGTATCCTAATTAAAAGAAAGCCGACAATGCAATACGTAATGTATTATATTGGTTTAAAATTTTCAGTCCAACACGTAATGTGTCATGTTAGTTTTATTTTTCAGTCCATTACGCAATGTGTCACGTTTTATATTTTCACTCCAATACGTTTGTTTGTTTGATTTTGAATTTCGCACAAAGCTACTCGAGGGCTATCTGCGCTAGCCGTCCCTAATTTAGTAGTGTAAGACTAGAGGGAAGGCAGCTAGTCATCATCACCCACCGCCAACTGTTGAGCTACTCTTTTACCAATGAATAGTGGGATTGACCGTCACATTATAACGTCCTCACGGCTAAAAGGGCGAGCATGTTTGGCACGATGGGGATGCGAACCCGCGACCCTCGGATTACAAATCGCACGTCTTAACTCACATGGTCATGCCGGGCCCTTTTATAATTTAAAGTATAATATATCATAACGTTTTGGGCCAACAAGGCCAACAGTTGATCCATCTATCCCATCTTCTAAAATAAACTAAAACTATTAAAAAAAAAATCTGAAAATTAAAGGCAGCCTTTATAATTCATATATCTATCAACCTTTCTTTTAAGCTTACTCACATGTACTGCCTCCATAATATACAAAGTCAACCCACTTCATAGGCCAACTACCCTAAAATTCTCTTAGCTGAATACGGTTTCTGCCTTGCCCACTAGTACTATAATTTTCATATGGAAAATTTTTATTAACAATTTTATTTAAATTATATCTTTTCTTGTGAAACTGACTTAAGGGTAAATCTAAATATTTGTAAACATCAAAATTCTATTACAAAAGTAACTTAAACAAACCCAATATTTCTGCACTGACAAACTTCATCGCCAATTTAAAAGAAGGCAGTTTTGTTTACTTTAATATACATATATATAATTAAATATAATTTTGTATAAATGGGGGGAAAGAAAACAGCAACCACAAAACAAACATTCAACACAAAGTCACATATCATGAGGTGGGTTATTCTGTAAAATGCCCTGAATTTTAGACGTATTAATAGAAGTAAAACCTACATCGTGTTGAAGGTGCACCATATATCCATGCTTCATCTTCACCACTCTACGACTTGTGCCCTTGAGTTAAATGTTTCTGTTGTGGCTGCGGTATTACTCTCTCTACATATGATTACATTTATATATATTTCGTGTAAGGTTTAGATGTGTAAGATTCACACTATCATTCCTGTTGATTTAATGTTTTATGAACAAAATATTCGGACCTTTTCAAAATTTGTTTCGAAAATATATCAATAAATGCAGGTCAGCCGTAGCCTGAAGGGACAGAATCTTGAAACATAAAATCCACTGAATATAATCTGCATTTTCAGTCGTGAGTGCGTTCGTTATAAAAGTGACAGTCAGTCTCACTATTGTGCATCAGGAACTGCTGAAAGTTTCAAATGCATCCGGTTCTGCTGACCAACTACCATTTATGAGGTCATGGTGGTTTTAAATTAGATGGTGCTACAGACGAGCCCAAGAGCTCTCTGACCTAATGGTTTAAACCATGAGCGCACAAAGCAACTTTTATGTTTGAATATTCTAATGAAAATAAAGGAAAAAAGTTCTGGAATCATATGGGTCACAAAAACGTCTCACCAAAATCAAGAGTAACGGAAGAAAAACAGGAATAGTTTTTTTGTGAGCTTGAATAATTTTCTATTGTTTAGAGTGTTTTACAGAAGGATTTTGCGTATTTCTGTTTGAGATATTTTTGAATTTAAATTACTTTATTTATATAAACCTTACATCTAACATTCTTTGTATCTAGGTTCATAAACGTTCGTGGGGGTCTTATTCTCTAACAAGCTACGTCGATCTTAAAACGTCATCGACATCTGACAAGAGCGATCTTTTCAGACTCCCCACTAGGCTTAACATTTACACTGTTTTTGACTTTGCTCACCTTCACTAACTCTAAAAATGATTCCTAAAAATAAATACCGAAAAGTAATACTGTCAACATAAGCTTTTACAGCTACGTTTTTTTTTGTTCAAAAACATTTCTCTGAAACACCTGTCTATTCATGAGAAACATTGAGATAATTTCTAATATCGCATATTGTGTTTCCAAAAAGCGCTATGAACATCTGTTGAAACAAAGAAAGAAGTTTACAAAAGACATTAAAAAAACTTCGAAATTATAGTTGTGTTATAAAAGAGAAACAAATATCGAAATGAAATGCCAATCATCAACAAATCAATAGCAAAAGAAAGAAAAAATATTAATATTTAAAGCTAAATATAATATTACTTCAAAAAATAACAAAAGGCATGATAAAACGATACGTCACTTCCACAGAGAAAGCAGTTGCAACAGCCCTTTAGTGAAAAACGCAAGTAAAAAGTAGGCTTAACAAACACTATGGCACATTGCATTTATTTCACTTAGTAACAGCATTAAGTATTTTTTATTAGGATCTTAAATATTTTTTCGCTTGAATGTTTGTACATCTTTACATGTGAAAAAAAATGTTTATATATTTTTAAACCATAACAAAGTGCTACATAAGAAAATATAAGCTTTAGCAAGAACTTAAGTGAATTTCAATGTTTTTTGTGATTCTGTAGTGTATTTATGAATACACATGCACACATCTATACAGACATAAATAAATACATGTTTATTTATATCTTGAAATCCAAATAATTGATGATGATATCAAACTCAATATTGTTTTTTTCCAATATATGACTTACCTTATTTTAAGAGTAATGTACCACACTTTTCTGTTATAAGCATTACAACATTTTAACCATTCAGGTTTTGTAAAATTTGTAATAAATTACGAAATTTTATTATTAATGTTAAACTATCTTTGCAAAAAAAAAAAAAAATCGCCCGCGTCGCGCTAAACATGCTCGCCCTCCCAGCCGTGGGGGTGTATAATGTTACGGTCAATCCCACTATTCGTTGGTAAAAAAGTAGCCCAAGAGTTGGCGGTGAGCGGTGATGACTAGCTGCCTTCCCTCTAGTCTTACACTACTAAATTAGAGACGGCTAGCGCAGATAGCCCTTGAGTAGCTTTACGCGAAATTCAAAACAAAACAAACACAATGTGCAGGAAAAAATACATATAACAAAAACAAAAAATAATATCTAATGGATTTAATAAAGAAACTCCAAATAACATAATGAAATATTCATTGATAAAAATAAACATACATTAAATAAATATAAAGAAATAAAAATTAAGAACATTTTACTGGAAGTTTAAATACATATTTTTAATTGTTAAAAAGGCAATTGAACAAATTGGCACTACTTTTATGCAGATGAATTTTTTTTATCGCGGATACACCTTTATTTAGTCTGAAAATTGGCATTTACAGTAGATTTAATGGGTTGTGGTAAACTAGTTAGTTTAGATAACTGGTTGGATTATTTATACAATTATAATTTGTCTAACGTGCTACTATAATGGAGGCCAGAATACCGACTTCAGGAAATAAGTTTACCTTACTTACCCACAGGTGGCAGTCAGTACCCTATTATTATTATCACTTCTTTTTTCTTCACTTGAGAGAGCAATCACCTTCCCCCAACTTTATACAGACAATGAAGGATATAGATGTGGGAGGGACTCTATGAGCTTGAGCACTCGCATTTCGATCTCCTAATTTCTATTACTTTTGATTATTCTTTTGTTATTATTATTTAATTTTAAGAACTTCTTCATGTGAAACTGCCAAACAGAAGTTGAGACTGATGGACGGTGTATCCCCACCGCTATGCGAATCATAGATTTTCAGTCACCTCCAAAACCTACGATACATTTTATATCCTACATTACAGCCCCCACTCTGGGGATTCTTTTTTATTTGTGCACCGATTTTTATTTTTTGTCGCGCTTGTTTTTGTTTATTTGAAAATATCATAAATCAGAGGTTTGGATTAGCTGTTTTCAACGCAGCTCTTCCTTTCAATTATTGTTTTACTTGGCTCTTGTATATTAATTTTATATATTTGTACACACATACACACACAACCTCATGTTAGACAGATCTGATCTGTATATTGAAAATTACAATTCTAGTATGGTACAATTTTAAAAAGAAAAAACTTTGTAATATAAATATTTGAATTCAAAATTTTGAAATAAGTTTGTAACATTTATACTCACCCACCAGGATTAATTCTGTTTTATTTTTTATAGCAATGCAACATCAGGCTTGGTCCACCGAGGGGGAATCGAACCTCTCATTTTAACGTTATAAATTCGTAGACTTACCGCTGTACCCACGGGGAACCTTAAAGGTGCTTTAGGAAACATACTCTTTATCTATCGCACAAATTAAATGTATTCTTATAGTATACGCGACTGTTTTTGTTTTCTTAAGGACAAAGCTACACAATGGACTGTATATACTCTACCCACCACATACCTCAAAACCCAATTTTTTAGCTGAGTCGCACATACACTTACATATCAAAAGTTTATCATAACCTGATCAAGTTAATTTTATCAACAGAAAATATTGTATTCAAAACACTTTCCTCAGTTACGTAAGAACGCAAAAGGATCCCAATATTATAATAAAATACAAAAAGTTATTATTGCAAAATATAATCGTTTGGTGTAATAAATGAGGGGTAAAAGGTTTTTGAATGAAAGAAATTTTACGATTGCTTTTGGTAATGGAGGAAGAACGCATGCGTGGTGTATTACCTAATAAACCCAGGGAAGAAGCGTATCAACTTCATAGAAACCCGCTAGAGGGATTTTATTCTTGATAACTGATACAATTAATGTATGCATGGACCTTTAAACATTTTTTTTTAGACTTTTGACGTTTTTATTGGCCTACTGCTATGTCGCTAACGGTGATCGATTGGAATGATAGCTGAGCTCAAACTACAACGAGCATTAAGTTTGATTTCTTTTGAATTTCGTGCAAAGCTACTCGAGGGCTATTTGTGCTAGCCGTCCCTAATTTAACAATGTAAGACTAGAGGGAAGGTAGCTAGTCATCCCCACCCACAGCCAACTTTTTGGCTGTTCTTTTACCAACGAATAGTGGGACTGACCGTCACATATTATATAACGCCCCCACCACTGAAAGGACGAGCATGTTTGATGTAATGGGGATTCGAATCCGCGACCCTCAGATGTGATGTGATTTTAGATGTTTATTTATACGTATATCACTCGCGAGCGTTTCCCGTTGGTACAGAAGAAACTCTACGGATTTACAACGCTAAAATTAGAGGTTCGATTCGCCCTCGGTGGACTCTGCAGATAGCTCGATGTGGGTTTGCTTTCTGTAAAATCCTAGATTCGTAATATCCAGATATTAAAATTTATTACTTAGGACTGTATGTATTATTACCCTATTTCGAAAAATGACATTGGGGTAACAGATCACCAACGCGTTGAGCGCTTAAATCTCGAAACTAGCGGATTATGGAAGCGCATTTTGAGCACGTGTTAGTTAAAAAAGAAGCCCGGAACAGACTAATCCTTTCCAAATTCCACGCAGCAAGCTGATTTTGTTTCCTTTTTTTCGTGTAGGTTTCTTTAAAATGGATATGATATTTACTGAAAATATCTGAAACATTTTCATTTTCGTTACTATAGCAACCATCCCGTGTTTTTTCTTTGATCAATTCATATACAGCATGCATGAATTTTATTAAATACTACTTCAGTGTAAACATCTCGCATGGACGCAAGTCATCCGTACCAATCTGAAAATTTAATAAATATAAACAACACTTTTGTGTAAGAATATGACAACGAGCATTTCTGATCCAGTAACGTCAACTCTTCTGGCGGTTGTTAAACAGATGAACGACCTTACAGATATTGAGACCTGGTGCAGATCTAATAAGAAAGGAAGCACACGAAGTTATTATGGGATACACTTTTGTTCGAGAGCAATATGGTATTTTACTTTTATAAATGGGCTGTGCTGTTTTGCTCAGCGGAAAGCTTTTGAACTTATCATGCCAAAAATTAAGGTTCGATAGAGAATTGTATGGTTTTGTGCTTATTAACAAACGCACAAACTTTGTTCTCTGCTTATCGATAAAAGCGTTAATACTCATATCAGCCGTTCTGAGATACAAAGGTTTTGCTAAAGCAATCCAATTAAGGGTGTTTGAATGATTATACGAATGCGATTATACGCTTATGAATTATTCATTCATTTCTTTATCTGTTTATTCAAATATTATGTTTCAGAAAGAACGAAAAAGTTAGATTCTGTAATGCGTGAACACTACAAGATTCAATTAATAAAAACGAACTTGTTATAACTGTAAAAATTGGTTTCACGTTTTCTGAGAAAAGATATGGACGTTTAGAGATTTTTGAAGGAGTTTATTTTGAGCTTCAAACTTCAAAAAATCGAATTGAAACACATATAGCAATTTTATGTTTTCGTACACAGGTTGGATGACAAAAATACTTAGAAAATGAATGTTATTCAAACCTTCAAATGTTATTTTGTTATTAAGCACAAAACTTCACAATGGGGTATCTGTGCTATGCCCACTGCAGGTATCAAAATTTAAGATATTATTGGGATTACGACCAAGAACCTCGATAATCATTTTACCCCCTGAAGCATCAACACATCGCATACTACAAGTGATATAGTCATTTTTTAAAAATTATGATAATTATTGGTTTACTTTGTAGTTCGCACTTGTTTCACTCAGAAGCTAATAATAACTGTACATTGTAGTTGTACTACATAAAATAACAGTGTCCTTTATTTTTCCTTATTAAATGGATTAATATGGTATGTTTTAAAATTAAAATACCGTGTGCAAAACCTTCGGTATCAAGTGTCTAGTTTTAAGCTGAACTACGTTTCGGTCTCAGCATGAACTTGAAAAAGCTCCAGAAAACTTAACTTCTTTTTAAAAGGTATATATTGTGATTGAGACCTAATTATTAGGCAGCATGTCTCCCCCCCCCCGAGGCACAGTGGATTTTGATACCCGTGGTGCGCGATCACAGAAAGTTCTTTGTATAGTTTAGTTCTCAACTTCACGGTTCGGCATGGCCAGGTGGTTAAAGCACTCGACTAGTAATCTGTAGGCAGCGGGTTCGAATCCCCGTCACATTGTAATGCCCCACAGCTAAAAGGCCGAGCAGTTTTGGTGTGACGGCGGTGGGTGGTGATGACGAGCTGCTTTCTCTATAGTGCTAAATTAGGGACGGCTAATGTAGATATCCCTCAAGTAGCTTTGCGTGAAATTCAATCACAAACAAAGCAACGAAGAATTTGAATAAAGAGACGTAAATAAGTTGACGTTACAGGTTTCAACCCGGTGAACGTTTACGTCCATCATTAAAATTGTTAGCTCCACAAAGAAACGTTGCATGTAATTTACTTTTATAATTTTGGCACATATTTGGGTATATAAGAATTTAGATATTGTGATTAATTTGCTTTCCAGCCTATGACGTCAACACCATAACCAATAAGAACAATAATAAGGCCTGGTTTGGCCAAGCGTGTTAAGGCGTGCGACTCGTAATCTGAGGGTCGCGGGTTCGCATTCCCGTCGTGCCAAACATGCTCGCCCTTTCAGCCGTGGGGGCGTTATGATTTTCGGTCATTCCCACTATTCGTTAGTGAAAGAGTAGCCCAAGAGTTCGCGGTGGGTGGTGATGACTAGCCGCCTTCCCTCTAGTCTTACACTACTAAATTAGAGACGGCTTTGTGCGAAATTCAAAACAAGCAAACAATGAAATAATACATTTATTAATAACTAAATAAGCATTTATTTAAAGCCATATACGATAACAAAGTATTGGTATAATTGTTTAAATATTTCGATCGGATTCTTTGGATTATTTTGTGAAAATAAAGCTACAAATTCTGATCCATCCAATAAAAATGAAAGTGTTATTAATCTTTATGTGCAAGTCCTACAAGTTAAGTATCTTTCGCAGGTAAGCCTGAGCTTACAGTATTAAAGCAGATGCTAACCTGCTAATTCTTTTATTACAGCCACTTTCTTGTATCTCTACTTCTTCGTTACAGCCCAACATTAATATGCACAGAATTGAAGTGACAGTCAGACTGACTAGCGCCTTTGCTATCTCAGTAATCTATTTTAACCTAAATCGTATTTCATACTATCCAAAAATTTCTCCAAACTTTCAATAAAATGACAAGTGTTAATTCACGAACGCATCACGTGACGTCAACTTCCCTATTGACCCAATTAAAAAATATATCGCTTCTATATAGACAGATCTCTGTGTTTATAAAATGTCTATATATCTCAAAAATATTTAAAGCTTGTTTGAAAATTACATCACTATTTTACTTCACTAGAGTTATTGCACACATTAAGTGTTTTACTTTATTAGAATTATTGCACACATTAAGTTAAGTGTTTTACTGAATGAGAGTTATTGCACACATTAAGTGCACCCTGTATTTGAAATTCTCATATGTAGTTCCAACAGTAGAAGAGGGTTGTTTCAATTATCTCATGAATATACGAGAACTTGTTAGAGATGACGTTCCCTACCCCATATTAATAGACTCTTCTAAATGTTAATGTCTTGCAAGGTTTTCATGTAATACTTAGTTTTTTAACTTCCAAACAAAGTTCATAACCGAAATATTATATGCATGTATTCTGTTTTCCTAGCTTAAATCGCGGGTTCGAACTTTCATCACACCAAAGATGCTCGGCCTTTCAGCCGTGAGAGCGTTATAATGTTACGGTCAATCCCACTGTTCGTTGGTAAGAGTAGTCCAACAGTTTGCGGTGGGTGGTGATGACTAGCTCCCTTCTCTCTGGTCTTACACTGCTAAAGTAGGGACGGCTAACGCAAATAGCCCTCGTGTAGCCGTGCGCGAAATTCAAAACAAACCAATCAAATGTATTAATGGCGACAGTAGCGAAAATGAATTATTAACATGTTTAATGAATATTTCATAATTAGAATGTTCTGGAACGAAAGAACCGACATTTAACATTTTACACAAACACTGTCTTCGTGTACAAACAAAAGCGAAAACCAGAATAACAATTACGACTAACACGAAGTAACTAAAAGTCCCGTGTATGACGTGATTATGTAGACGTCGTATATTTTGCATAATTTACACAAGACTGTGTACTGAGACATTGACTTCACAACTGGATCGGTATGGTCAGATGATTAAGGTTCTCAAGTAGTAATCTGCGGGTCCGAATCCATACACATCAAACTTGCGTGCCCTTTCAGCCGTAAGGCGTTCTAATGTGACAGTCGATCCCACTATTCGTTGGTAAGATAAAGAGTTGCCCAGAGAGCTGGAGGTGATGACTAGCCTTCCCTCCAGTCTTATACTGCTGAATTAGGGACGGCTAGAGTAGATAGCCATCGTGTAGCTTTGCGCAAAATACTAAAAACAAACAAACATACTTCGCAATCCAAGTCTAAATTTCTAAAGTTAGTAAGGTAAAATTTGGCCCTGTAGGCTTTACCATATTTATCATTTTTTGTCTAGTTTGATTCTTTTTGCTTTGTAAGCACCGTCTTGTGAAGAGAGAGTCTAATCAATGGCCTGTCGAAAGTATTCGAGTGCCTAAAGTTGTTTATTGTTATTTTATAAAGTAAAGGATAATTTGCTACTCATGGTTCAAGAGTATTAATAGTGTCTATAATTCTATCAAGTGGTTATGTTTAAGCTGTTTTTACTTCAGATAAGAGTAATTATGCTATTTAGAAATTTTCAGCGCGATAGGCAGTATTATGGACCATAATTTTAACGTGTAAACCGCGTGACAACCAGAACACATTTTACATGAAATAGTGCAATCACGTGTTAAGAGTAACAACATTTTGCTTGACTGGCAAGGTTTCTTTCAATAAAAAAATTAAATATCACGGATTAGCAATAGGAAGAATGGAAGTGATCGTATGTCGTATATTTTTATTGTGTTCGGGTATTGAAAGGGAATAGGTTATTTTGACCAGTTTTCACAAACAGCTCTTATGTGTTCATGAGCTTGAATTTAACACGTTACAATAATAACGTAAAAATAATAAAGCAGCAACAATAACAACAAATACTGTTAACGTTTCAAACTTTCACCTAGAACCATCTCAATGCTAAATATCTATATTGCAGAGACCAATATCAATCTAAGGACTGAAGGGAGGGGATACCCTATAACATCAAACGATCTATATTGCAAAGACCAATATCAATCTAAGGACTGAAGGGAGGGGATACCCTATAACATCAAACGAGCTATATTGCAGAGACCAATATCAATCTAAGGACTGAAGGGAGGGGATACCCTATAACATCAAACGATCTATATTGCAGAGACCAATATCAATCTAAGGACTGAAGGGAGGGGATACCCTATAACATCAAACGATCTATATTGCAGAGACCAATATCAATCTAAGGACTGAAGGGAGAGGATACCCTATAATATCAAACGATACACTTACACAAGGAACTTCACTAGATTTGCATGAAGCGTAACTTTCGTTACCGCCATTTTGAACATTAAGCGCTTCAACTCTTCGTGACACATCCAAGTGAATACGTTTTTAATCTTGAAAACTATTCCAAAATGATTTACGAAAATAAGTTGAGTGATTATTATGGATGATTCTGATGTGTTTTTTTTATCCATATAATATTCTATGGATGGAATAGACAACTATTACATGCTGGTGACATATCTGAACATGTCAGCAACAACATGAACAGCTCCCACACATTATGACGTTCATGTGTATATTGTTGATTCCACCAGTAGGTTATTAACCCACGAAAGTATGGAATGTTGTAAAATCCTCGATTCCTATAACTGTAATCATGATAAGTGTCAGATATGAAACTGAATGATTGTGGCTCATGTCGTTGTTGCTGCTGGCGCGAGTTGTTTGTAACTTTTTTTTTATCTCCCCTCCTCGTTACTACGAGCATAAATCTTGCTCTCACCAGTAATATTTATCCATTATGATGTTAACTGTACCATTCTTGATCTACGACACAGCGGTGTCTCACTGACCTTGGCCTAATAAAATAACAGTATCTTTACCATTGTTATTACATACATTACTCGTAAAGTTGATATGGGCCTCTTAGTTAATATAACTCGTTTCAATAATTATTAAACGCTTAAAAACATTCAAATACAATGTTTAAATTTGTGCAAATATTTATTCTCATAAATTTCACAGAGTGAACATTGCTCAATTTGTCTCATAACAACAAGAACCACCAATGTTGATTGGAGGGGAGAATCAGCTGTGGAACTGTAAAACGATGTTCCCATTTCTGAAACTTGTCAATTGGTGAAGCCAAATGTTCAAAGGTGGAAAGGCACTGTCAAGTTGGTTTGTTAGTTGTTTTCTTCATTGCCTAGAATATGCGCGCGCTACTATTCTAAAGGGCAGACACTTGGGGAAGTCAAAATAAAATAAACAAATATGTATAAGATAACGTAAATTATTATAACTTACCACACTTTTGGTTGTGTCTTTCGAATGACATAAAATTCGGTAGATATTCCAGGTGTGCCGCTTGCAATAAATTGGAAAGTTATAAGCTGTTGTAGCGTATTGGTTAATGTGCCAGCCACTGGATCAGAAGTTCCGAGCATGCTAAATGACACTGAACAGATTTCGTAGTGGAAGCTTTATAAAAGTGGCAGTCGTTCTTGTTATTCATTAAATAGCATCCTTGTAGGCGTCTGGAACAACACACTGACTTCTCTCTGTCAAGCAACTTAAAATTAGAAACAGCTAAGGCTGAACAACGGAGCTTCTGTATTGGCCATTTAACCAATATGTTCCGTAAAGTACCTTTCAAGTTGATAACACTAAATGGATTTTGGAGCATAGGGTCACTACTTATTCCACCTTGGGCTCAAAAACTCTAACAGCAAATCCTGTGCAGATCTTAACTAACCTAAACTGTAATGCATACTGAGCTTTAACTGGGCCTACTAATGACAAACGCAGCAGCTACAATTGCTTTACGGGTTAAGCTTTTATTGTATAAAATGGAGACTTTCTGGAATTTGAACGAGTAAAAGGCTTTAAAAGGTAAAATTTCATAATGATAATGATAAAATTTAATGTGGCTCTTTCTATTTTATACATTTAAAAATGAAGGAAAACTATACGAGAAACGAATACTAGACCGTTTGCTTATTAAATAATACCTGAGTTGTAAGCTCAAATCAAGTTATGCGCATGTACATTATACTCTGTTAAAATAATACATTGTATAATTAAATCTAGAACTTTCAGCACTAGTTGTAACACAGGTTTGAAAACTTGGACAACACATAACACGTGCTAAACACCTTATTCCTTTTAAAATTAATTTTTGAAGAAAAGAAATTTAATTACACATGTACTTTCCTTAAATCCCCCTCGGTGAAAACAGTAGATAGCTGGACATAGCACTGCTGTAAGATGACATACACACACCCTTAAATCTAGTCTTTAAGGCGAATAATTAAGATTCCAGATCTTTTGTTTTTTAAACATAAATAGCGGAATTAATTAATACATCTGACATTTACTTGTAAATTAGGGGAAGAGAAAAAATTAAGGCTCGGATTCCAGCAGTTAAAACGGAAACAGAACGACTAATTCATACCCCAGATCTCTATTTCAAAAACGAAAGCAGATCAAATAATTAACATCCTAGATTTCTATTTCTAAAACGGAAGCATATCAAATAATTAACATCCTAAATTTCTATTTCTAAAACGGAAGCAGATCAAATAATTAACATCCTAGATTTCTATTTCTAAAACGGAAGCAGATCAAATAATTAACGTCCCAGACCTCTATGTTTAAAAATGGAAAAAAATGAATAATTAAATCCCCAGACCTCTACTTCTAAAACGGGAGCAGAACGAATAATTAATATCCCAAGTCTTTACTTTTAAAAAGGGAGATAAGCGAATACTTTACGGCCACAACCCTCACTTTTAAAACCAAAACGTGTAGCGCAAATAGCTAAACTCTTTCAAAAATTTGCACTATAATGTTGTGCAAGTCATATGGTTGATATGATATAATGTTGTGTAAGTCATATGGTTGATATGACATAATGTTGTGTAAGTCATATGGTTGATATAACATAATGTTGTGCAAGTCATATGGTTGATATAACAATGTTGTGCAAGTCATATGGTTGATATGACATAATGTTGTGCAAGCCATATGGTTGATATAACATAATGTTGTGCAAGTCATATGGTTGATATGGTGAAAATTTACTTTTGCCGATCCATTGTAAAGACTGCGTACGTTTCAAATTCCACATACGAATAAGCACTCAAATATACACACATAGATATACAAAATTACCTGATTTTAAGGAATACAGCTATAATACAATAACAAGTTTCACAACCTCAATCCTTCAGTTTTACTATTTCTCAAAAAAATATATAAAAATCCATAGAAAATTGTGTTGGTTTTTCCTACAAACATTTCCTGTTTTGTTTGTTTCTTATTAAGCAAATTGCTACAAAATAAGCTACATATACGTGTATGTGTGTTATCATTGTAAGTATCAAAACCTGACATTAAATCTCCAGATTTAGCGCTTGGGGGGCAATTTACCCGACTCAGTAAAACATCAAAACCTGACATTAAATCTGCAGATTTACCGCTCAGCCAGTAAAACATACAATTAAACAAAGTCTTCAGGATTTAATTACAAATAGCTTACACCCATCTGTTTATTTCAGCAACATTCTACCTTTTCATTCTTTCGAATTTGTCCTTTTGTTTCTTAAATTTACAAAGCGCAATCAAGTTATAATTTCACCCTGGTTAGGACACATATGCCTGCCATGACCAGGTGGGTTAAGGCGTTTGACTCGAAATCTACGAGTCGCGGGTTCGAATTCCCGTCGCACCAAACATGCTCGCAATTTCAGCCGTGGGGTCGTTATAATGTAACGATCAATCCCATTATTCATTGGTAAAAGAGTAGCCCAAGATTTGGCAATGGGTGATGATGACTAGCTGCCCTCCCTCTAGCCTTACACTGCTAAATTAGGGAAGACTAGCGCAGATAGCCCTTGTGTAGCTTTGCGCGAAATTCAAAAACAAACAGAACACAGATGAAATACTATGAGATAAGAAAACAACAGCAACAACAAAGACTTAAACGATTATAAAAGTAAGATTGGTAAAGAATTATAATTTTTTTTTTCCCTGATCTCACGGAATTGCAGCCGGATCTCTGTACGTGTGTTTATGTGTGTTTCCGAATGCGTATCTCGAAAACTAATAGACCGATGTGCGTGAAAACTGGGAAGTCAGAATGTGACAGTTTTCCCCAAATTTAGTTTGGATCAACATTCGGATTATGGATCACTTTTAATCTTTTACTTAATTTTTTATAGGGAGATGGGCATTTCCGCCTTTGTGTGGTGAATAACTGTAAAATATGACCGAATTTTTACCAAATTTCATGGGCCCTTTTATAGTGTGATGAGGAGTCTCAACCTCAAATTATCCGGATCATTCATCATTGTGGTTCTGAGAAGAATTTTGTGAATTTTAGAAGATGGAATTTGACATTATTCAATATAAATACCTCGAAAAGGTACAGCGATGCAAAGGTAAGAGGCCCGGTATGGCTAAGCGTGTTAAGGCGTGTGACTCGTAACCTGAGGGTCGCGGGTTTGCATCCCCGTCACGTTAAACATGCCCGCCCTTTCAGCCGTGGGAGCGTTATAATGTGACGATCAATCTCACTATTCGTTGGTAAAAGAGTAGCCCAAGAGTTGGCGATGGGTGGTGATGAATAGCTGCCTTCCCTCTAGTCTTACACTACTAAATTAGAGACGGCTAACACAGATAGTCCTCGAGTATCTTTGTGCGAAATTAAAACAAACAAACAAACAAGGGTAAGAAATCTGTATAATAACACTTGTTAATAATAATATGTTTTTAGCAGTTTTACCTTGTTTGCATGACATGCTTATAAAATAATTAATTATTGTTATTACAGTCCATTAAAATAATATTGCTTTCACAATAATATTAATTCATCGCAATAAATGTTGCACTCACAATAATATTAATTCATTGCTTGTAAATTAGTCCATTAAAACAGGTGCTACTTAAAAATAAAATAAATTAATTGTAAAGAATAATCCATCACAACAGCTATTTCTCTCAAAACAATATTAATTGATTACCTAGAATTTAAATCGATGTCACTTTCACAACAATATTTATTCATAACATAGAGAACGGCCCAATAGCTGTTGCCCTCAAAACAATATTATTCATTTATATTTTATTACAGTTTATTTTTTTACGGTTCATTACTGTAAAAAGGTGTGTATTTGATAACGATCAAAACGTTGTACCTGTTTTAAAATAAAATCTTGTTGTTTTTTTATTTTCTGCAACGCTACAAGAGGGCTATCTGCGCCAGTCGTCCTTAATTTAGCAGCTAGTCATCACCACCTACCGCCAACACTTGAGCTATTCTTTTACTGACGAATAGTTATATTGAATGTCACATTATAACGCCCCCAGGGCTGAAAGGGCGAGCTTGTTTGAAGTGACGGGGATTCGAACCTGTGACCCGTGATTACGAGTCAAGCAATCTAAATACCTGCCCGCGCCAGGCGAAAACTAATTTTCCTTACTGTAAAAGCTGTAAATTGTAATAAAACATACTTTATCCGTAAGTAAACTCAAAACGAAACTATTGTAGAAAATAGTTCATTTGAATTACTGTTGCTTATTCACTTTGATCACAATTCACTAGTCATTATATTTCTAAGCCTCGAATACACACCACTTTAATTAGCCTACTAGTGCGTATAAAACAACACATTAACTGCAAATGTTTGTCTCTACTGCCTTTCAGACAAAATTAAAAGAATGGTGTTGAAGGCTATGGGCACTGTCATCTTGTGGACGTACTCTCTCATCCAGGTGCTGACTATCTTGGGTATTAGGTTTGCACTTTACTATATTTCAATTAATTAATGGAAGTAATCACATCAGTGTTTTGTGTGGTAAAGTGGGAGTTTCTGTTGTAGTGCTTCTCGTTGTCATAATATTCACATATGACGTGAAGAAGAAAACACTCAATTATCTTGAAATACTTTAGTCCGACACAGAAGAAAAACAAACCAGCTAATCATCTAGTGTATTAGTTGGCACTAGAGCGTCCTGGAATTAAAATATGTTTCACGTTTACTACAACGTTAAGGAAGGCCAAAGTTAAACAACCTGCTAATCCCAGATCCAAAAAGAAAATCTACATCTAAGATAACGTGAAGTTTGTTAACTCAGGGGCGCAACTGCAGATAACATGGTGATACTTTTGGTGACGAAAAACGCGTTATATAATTGATTGATAATATCTGAAACATAATTCAGATTAATCAACTCTGCAGAGCCCACGTGAGACTTCACGAAAATATTAATATGTTTTAAAGAAAACCAGCTTCTTAGCTGTAAATGTCGAACATTCCATTCTGATTTATCTCATTTAAAGTCCAGTTCAGTCTAAAGTAAAATTACATCCATAATGTATTAGGATTAAAAACCAAGAAGAACCAATTGCAAAGAATAACCTAGTTTGTTCTTTGTTTTTATTTTAGTGCAAGTTTACACAATGGACTACCTGCATTCTGTATCTTGCGGGAAATCGATCATCGGGTTTAACGTTATAAGTTCGTAAAATTATCGCTGATCCATCAGAGAACACATAAATGCTCAAAAATCATAAATAAATACACGAAGATCTACTAAAGTAATATATAAGCTTTTTTTTAACAGCATTGAAGCACAGCTACCTTCTTCCTCTGCAGTAGAATAATATATTCATTAAAAGTCACGAGGAGACTTTTGACTTGTTCTTATTTAATGTTTCACATTTGCAACCTATTAACTTTCTGAGTAACTTAAACAATCTTCAAATCACGAAACCAATTATTTGGATGTATGACCCAATAACACGACTCGTAGTCCGAGGGTCACGGGTTCGCATCCCCGTCTCACCAAACATGCTCGCCCTTTCAGACGTGGGATCGTTATAATGTAACGGTCAATCTCACTATTTGTTGGGAAAAGAGTAGCCCAAGTGGTGGATGGTGATGACTAGCTGCCTTCCCTCCAGTCCTACACTGAATAACTAGGGACGACTAGTTTAGATAGCACTCGTGTAACTTTTCGCGAAATTAAAAAAAACTAAGCCCAATAACACAGAGGAAATAACTTACTGGTGTGTATACATTACAAAGTGGATAAGCCACGAATAAAATTATAGAAGCAAATATCAAACTAAATCTGTTAACACAGCTGAAGAGAGTTAATCAACATCAGTGTAATCATATGGATTTGAATTTCTTTTCTTCTGAACCGAATAATAATCGCCATATTTAACTTACACTGAAAGTGATTCTTTTATACCCATGGACTTGCGTGACCGCTGTTAATAAATTTATTAAAAACGGACTTGGAGAAGGTCAAGTGACATTTAATTGGTCGTTAGTACCAGAGTGGAGTTCTGAGATATGTCTTCTTGATTTAAATGTTCTAATTTTAGCTCCTGACGCGAAGAAATAATCAGTAAATCTATCACCTTGGCTTGACTGACTCCTAACCATCAGATATTTATGCCAGTCTAACAAACACAAGGCTTCATTTTGTACAGGGACGCTGTTGTATTTCATTGTCAATACACAGATGACCATACTAAGATGTATGGCTTCATTACTGTTAGTGTTTCTAATATTTCAAGTATGGAAGCGTTCCAGTTTTGCCTGTTGTTTCACCAAGTAGCTTTAATGTGGTTCAACAAAACCGCACACATGGTTAATTATAACTTTTGCTGCTATTTCAATCTTGTAGCACGAATCTTTGAACGAATATTGGTCGATTTCCATTACGACGTGGGCAGGGTTTAGTGACTAGCTGTCAGGTTGCAGATCGAAGAATCTCTTGTTCGAGAAATGATACGCTCTGCGCGCTCAGATGAGTATTATGAATCTCTAACCTGTGTGTTTGATCTACATGTGTATAAATTAACATTTACGTTGAAGTTGAAAAATTCAAATTTTTTTTATAACACATTTATATCTTTTTTTAAAAAAATTAAAGCCTATAAAACGAATGTCAATGTGAAAAATATCTTCATTGTGAGGTACTTTTCATCAAGAGATATTCATTACTGAAATAATATGCTAAAAATATTTTCCAAATCAGTTATTGATTTTCTTAAAAATTAATTTATGACAGAATGACCTTGGTTGAAATATTGGCAACTAAATCGTTAAAAATATTAAAATAAAATAATACACGACTGCTAATTTTAAACTTAATACGAGAGTATTATTTAGTTTATATACTACGATTATTAAAGTAAGTTATTTTTATAAGAGATTGTTTAACACAAGATTATTTACGTAATTGTTTACGAATAAATTGTTGTGAATTGACGTCATGTTAATCGAACCTTCTAAATGTTTCTAGTTACTTTAGTGAGTATTGTACATTATATAGTAAAGTAGTTTGTAGAAAGGTAACCACTACGAGCGATTTCTGAAGTGCGTTTCGCTGCTTTATTGTAAAAACGCAGTTAGAGGAGGTCAGGTTGTTTTGTTAAAGTGTGTTCTAAAGTATACGAACCATACTGTGCGGACTTCGTCAAGAAAGAGACAATTATTTAAAGTTCTAGTTGCAACTGTGATAACCAGTCGTGTAATGAATGTTTATATGTATTTTATATGAATTTTATATTTTTTAACAAGTGGTTTGTGTGCTGTCCGTTTTATTGATGAAATTTATCGCCGAGTCACATACACCTACTGTAGAGAAACGCGGTCATACAAACCTGACAGTTTGTATAAACCTCAAAAGAAGTTATTTTTAATTATCGTCATCCAAAATAATAAAAGAGCATGTCTGCCTGTGTGTGTGTGTGTGACCACCATCACTGCAAGAGCAAAGAACCTATAAACCTGAAAGCAAACCTATTAAATGGTTTGTTTGCTTTTTAAATTTCGCACAAAGCTACACGAGGGCTATCTACGCTAGCCGTCCCTAATTTTGCAGGGTAAGACTAGAGGGAAGGCAGCTAGTCATCACCGCCAACTCATGGGCTACTTTTTACCAACGAAATAATAGTGGGATTGAGCGTCACATTATAACGTGCCAAGGCTGAAAGGGCGAGCATGTTTGGTGCATCGGGGATTTGAACCCGCGGTCCTCAGATTACGAGTCGAACGCCTTAACTCACTTGGCCATGCCGGGCCCTACTAAATGGACCTTGAGGGTGTGTACCCAGATATTATTACTTATCTAAATGCGCGCGTGCGCTTGAATGAATAATAATACCCAGGTTTTAAAAGGTAAGCTATGTTTACAGCTCTGTGTGTGTATGTATATATATATAGATATATATATATGTATATAATGCTAATAATAATAAAAGGGCGTGCCTCTGTATGTATGAGACCACCATAACCCTAAGAGGAAAGAATATAGAAATCTGACATTTTGTACATATACTAAGTGGTTCCTAAGGGTGTTCACCTGAGTATTATTGTTTATGTGCGTGCGCAAACGCATCCTTCTTTGAGGCAAGCAAGCGAAAAATAAATAAATAAAAAAGAATGTGTTACTGCCACAAATTCAAGAACAAAAAAAATCTAGAAACCTGAAAATTTGCACCCCATGCTAAATGGATACTTGTCTACGTGCGTGTGCACACGTCTCTGTGGGCCAGTGTGTGACCACTGTAGCTTCAAGAGGTAGACATCTAGAAACCTGAAATTTTACAATGGTACTAAATCGACTCTGAGGTTCTGCAACTGTGCATCAATACTTATCCAGGTTTTAATGCGGCAAGCTAGCGAAAAGCCATACAAAAAAGAATTAGTTCCTTATATGATTTTTTTCTACTATATAATAAAGCCAGAGAGTTTGGCAACAATGAGTTCCAATAATTTGCTTTTATGTCATGTCGCTTAGCAACAAAAGTATATGGGTTATACTTTTATGCTAAAACTGATTCAGAGTACACACATTTACAGCCAGTTAAAATACATCAACCAATGATCCGAACGAAACTAGGTATTTTCGCTAGTGGACTGATATTCGTGGAAGTGTATCTGTGTGTGTATACACTGCTGGCCAAAATCTTAAGGTCAATGAGCGTAAAGAAAAAATGTGCATTTTGCTTTGTGAGACTCAACCATTTATTTGAGTAAAGCTTCGAAGGATGAAAATAAGAAAAGGGAAAATAACAATAAAAAACTTCTTTAGCATTTAACAGGGAAAATGTGAACACTATGATATTAGCCTGAATATTAGCTGGTCAAAAGTTTAATACCATACTAAAAAGAAGTCCTAAACAGGGTAGGAAATGCCCAACAAGAGGTCTCGGAAGTGAGTTACAAGGCCATCATTGCAAATAACTTCAAACATTCACTTTGGCATGGTCGATATAAGCGTTTGCAGAAGGCTGGCTGGAATGTTATTCCTAGTGGTGAAGATGGCTTCACAAAGATCATGCACTGTTTGAAACTGACGTCCATTTCTCTGGACTTTCCTTGCCGTCCAACCCCAAACATTTTCAATGGAGTTCAGTTCGGGCGAACATGCTGGATGGTCCAAAAGAATCACGTTATTCGCCATGAAAAAGTCCTTTGTCCTGCAAGTAGATTGCAGCGTTGTTCTGCTGAAAGATCCAGTCATTTCCACACAAGCGAAGGCCTTCAGTCAATAAGGATGCTCTTTCCAACATGCCAATGTAGACAGCTGCTGTCTGACGCCCCTGTATTACCTGAAGCTCCATTGTTCTATGGAAAAAGAAAGCGCCCCAGATCATGATGGAACCTCCTCTACTGTGTCGTGTAGAAAATGTCTCCGGTGAGATAACCTTATTGTGCTAGTAACATTGAAAGCCATCTGGACCATCCAGGTTAAGTTTTTTTCTCATCAGAGAACAAAACCTTATTCCACTTTTCTACATCCCATGTTTGGTGCTTCTCAACAAAGTTAAATCGAGCAGTTACGTGGTGTGGAAGAAGGTTTGACCTTTGAAGATGTTTACGGTTTTTAAGGCCTTTCTCTCGTAGATGCCGTCTTATTGTTTTTGAGCTGAATTCTGCATCCGTAAGGGCCTTAATGTGGTTCGACGATCGGCTGGTATCTTGCCGGACAGCCTGTCGAATCATCCTGCTCAACGACGGCGAAATTTTCTTGGGATGACCACTTGAAATTCTCGTTCCGTACCTCTCAGGGTCTTGCAACAGCAGTTTTACTACGCCCAATATTACTTGCGATGGCACGTTCAAAGAGACCTTGCTTTTACAGCTCGATAATTCTGCCATGTTAAAACTCTGTCAACTTTTAACCTTTGCCATATTTTTACCCAATGCAACAGAGAAAATGTCAGTGGGAGATGTTGACAACGCTAATGCTTGAACATAAAAGACTAAATTTCGTTACGTGTTTACCGATTAAAGCTTCGTTTCAGTATGGTCTTAAACTTTTGACCAGCTAGTATTTAGGCTAATTTCATAGCGTTCACATTTTTCCTATTAAATGTTAAAAAAGATTTTTATTTTTGGTTTCACTTTTCTTATTTTCATCTTTCTTAGCTCTTCTCAAATAAGTGGTTGAGTCTGATAACGCAAAATGCATATTTTTTCCTTTATGTTAATTGGTTTTAAGATTTTGGCCAGCAGTGCACTTTTGTACTACAGCTAAAGAATCATCTTGTAATAAGTGAAGAAAAATGACATAAGAAAGACAAAAACCTTCCACATGTTTAAAGCACAAGTTTATTTCTGTTGGTACTTCTATTTTCTTTTTGTTTTAATTAGCTGCTTTTTGTTTGTTTTGGAATAAAACATAAAGCAACAGAATGGGCTATCTGTGCACTTCCCCCCACAGGTATCGAAACCTGGTTTTTAGCAGTGTGAGTCCGAAGACATCCCACTGAGCTCTTGCTGGGCCTAATCAGCCACCGTGGGTCCATTTATTCTTGTAGTACGGACATCAATTATAAATCTAGCGCTAGAAAAAATTAGGAACCTATTCCGTTGCATCCACAATAACAATGAGTTATAAAAGTGCAGATAAAGCACAATGAATTGCCAGAGAATAACATGAGAGAAAATGTCAAAATATAAAAGCCATTTCTACTTCCAATAAATTATGTACATATTTTTAAATACAACTAATCTACAGCAAAAAAAAATTAGTAACCAACCATTGAATTTGTTTTGTTCGTTAAATGTAAATTCATAACGGGCTATCTATCCTAAGCCTACCAAGGGTATCGATACCTGAATTTTAGCCTTATAAGCCGTCAGATTTGACGTGGGCGTAACAATTATGAAGTAAATTTTCATACAAATTTCTAAGCAAACCTATTATAATTAATAACTAAACATACTAATGAAAAATGTCTATTTCGAAAAAATAAATTTCAAGAGAAAAACAAAAAAAAACCTTTTCTTATAATATTACCAGGGAGGGACGCCATTACAATATTAAAGTGGTTTATTTTTAGAAATCACTTACTGAGCCCCTACCAATAATTGGTGTTGCCCAAACAAACGTTGCCAAAACGCTATCGCCAATGATTAAATGACATCAACCAGGTGAAGTTTTAAAAACCACTTAACCACAACACTGCATTAAAATTACTTTCCAAAGCACATTACTGGATCTCGAGAGACTAAGTATATTTTTTAAATATCTATGTCAGATGTTGCTAGAAAACACTCTGGGGTTATTTAGGTGAACTCTTATTATTAAATGCTTCAGGCATAAAACGTGTTTGTGAATAACATACAAAACAAGAGCCTAATATCCGTTACAAAAACTATAAGACAGGCGGTGCATTGTTTTTCCAACATTACTACTACGAATTACAAATGATGATTTAATCTAACAAAATGTCACTACCCCTGATAATTTATTGAATATCAGAAATCGTCTGTTGTATTGATGTTTGATTTTGAATATCGCGCAAAGCTACACGAAAGATGTCTGCGCCAGCCATCCCTTATTTAGCGGTATAAGACTAGAAGGAAGGCAGCTAGTCATCACCACCAACTGCCAACTCTTGGGTTACTCTTTCACCAAGGAATAATGAGATTGACCGTAACATCATAACGCAACAACAGCTGAAAGGGCGAGCATGTTTGGTGTGATAGGGATTCGAACCCACGACCTTCAGGTTACGAGTCGAGCGCTCTAATCATCTGGCCACGCCGAGCTCCGTAAAAATGTATTAAACCAAAGGTTTCATTGCCTGCGCCCGTATATAAGGGGTTATGATGTAGCTATGAATTGATTTAATATATATAGTTTTGAAGCGAAAAAGTTATCTTTGTACAAGTGTTGTTCGTACGTGGTCAGTTTGGATGGTTAGGCGAAGAGAGGGTTTCCAGTTTACAATCATATAAATATTAACGCTTCTTACCTAACACCAATGTTATACTCACCAGCTTGTATAAGCCTTCAAAAAGCTATCAATAACCACGGCTAAGGAAAAATTTGCGGGCTCCAACTTGTTTATATATGTCAATGTTTAGTATCAGAACAGATAGTGAATGGAAAGTTGTTCCCTCTGAGGCCATTACACTTAATTTCTCAGTGTAGAGGAACAAGCTTGTTTCGATCATTTCTGGGTTCATGATGTCACCATGACAACCTGTTGTTCTCTCGAATCCCAGGTGTGCACCTGACGCCGCCATCTGTTGATGTACTTTGACACGCCTATAAAACCCACATCCGAGCTTGCTACTTTTGTTGAAATGGCACAGCGTTATTAGTTACTCAACCAATATTAATTCTGTTGCCATGGGTACCGTGCTGACGTTTAGAGATCAACCCCATAATAAAAACGTACGAGTAAATCTACTTAAATGATATCGAGTACATACATGTATTTACGTATACACGTACAAGAGGTTTCATAGTTTTGTTTCATTTCTCCACACGTATTTCATTTATTTGTCAGAATATTTTTGTTTTTCTTTGCAAGTTTGGTATTCTGCAATAATTTAAGCATTATTTTCCCTTTTTGGGATAAATTAAGATTTTTCGTTGTTTTTTTTTAAAGCTTTTTTGTTAAATGTAACGACGGTCAGATTTCGATTTTATGTAGGTATGATACAAACACACACACACTGAATAAGTTGTGACAAACAGAGCTGTGAAAGGCTTTTTTTGCATCATCAGAAAGCATCAATGCTTTTACCTTCCTTTCTTCCCTCCAGTTGCATCATCTTTATCCAGATGATGTATGATCTTACTTAACTGGTCTTCAAACTTAGAATTACACTGAATGATAAAAGTTTTCTTTTAGATTGATAAGTTACATAGCAAACGGAAGTTTTCTTTGTCCATATTTATCAGCGAGTGCAGAATGGTGTAAGTACAAAATTAGAATCGCCTTTTGTATCAAAATGAAAACTAAAGAGAAACGGTGAAGAAGTCAGAACACTTTTTTCTCGCACCTTCTCCTGGTAAGCTGAACAGGTAATTGTTATATATATAATGGTAGACTGGGAAGGTAATTGTTATATATATATATATATATAATGGTAAACTGGACAGGTAATTGTAAAATATGTATAATGGTAAACTGGACAGGTAGTTGTTATTTATATATATAATGGTAAACTGGGCAGGTAATTGTTATATGTATACAATTGTAAACTGGACAGGTAATTGTTATATATATAATGGTAAACTGGACAGGTAATTGTTTTATATATAATGGTAAACTAAACAGGTAATTGTTATATATATATGGTAAACTGGGCAGGTAATTGTTGTATATATATATAATGGTAAACTGGGCAGGTAATTGTTATATATATAATGGTAAACTGGACAGGTAATTGTTATATATATAATGGTAAACTGGACAGGTAATTGTTATATATATATAATGGTAAACTGGACAGGTAGTTGTTTTATATATATATATGGTAAACTGGGCAGGTAATTGTTATATATATATATATAATGGTAAACTGGAGAGGTAATTGCTATATATATATATATATATAATTGTAAACTGGACAGGTAATTGCTATATATATATATATAATGGTAAACTGGACAAGCAATTGTTATATATATAATGGTAAACTGGACAGGTAATTGTTATATATATATATATGGTAAACTGGGCAGGTAATTGTTATATATATATAACTGTAAACTGGACAGGTAATTGCTATATATATATATAATGGTAAACTGGACAAGCAATTGTTATATATATAATGGTAAACTGAACAGGTAATTGTTATACATATATAATGGTAAACTGGACAGATAATTGTTATATATATAATGGTAAACTGGAGAGGTAATTGTTATATATATGTGTGTGTGTGTGTGTGTATCAGTGTATTTACTGAATATTAATACTGATAGAGGTAAGTAAATTAAAATAAAATGGAAAAGAAGGATTGCGTTAAAAGCGGCAAAACCAAACCTCGGACTAATTGTATTAGTTTGTTAAGCCTTAAAACAAGCAGGCTTGTTTTTGGTTATAACATACTAATATATACATATATATATCATGGTAATCTGAATAGGTAATTGTTGTTCTCATCTAAATAATTTGTCACTGAAACTATTCACACTGTTCTACAAATTATTCACATACCCTGTTTGTACAAGCTGAATATTATAAATGTATTTCTACAAACATTTATAATTCTTATAATAGTTTCACGTCGATCAGCACTGTTGGAATTACTGCCAGAGTGGTATTAAACGTAAAATACAAATTCTGTGTAAGGTAAAGCTAAAACAGCTGTGTTACTGACGTAGATAGTAGATATTTACCAAACAATCTCTCAAAAGGATATCTCATCTTCTTATGTGATGTTTAAGCTACCCCTTCAGCTACAGTGAAGATAATAATATATTTCACACGACTGTTACCTATTTTACATTTATCAAACTTCCAGTGTTACGAAAATACATTTCACTGAGTATCCTCGAAACAGCTTTGTAAACAAATAACTTTGTCCTTATGTGATTTTTGCCTTATGTGACTTCAGTATTTGCTATTCGACATTCTTTTCCACGTGACTGGTCTTATGCGTGATTCTTTGACAACACGCTTCATTCGGTTACACTCCCCTCTCGAGGATTCTTGTCAGCTTATTATTTTGAGATTGGAATTTTTGTCAGGCCTGTAGTTTTTCTCGTCCATGGGGTAAGTATATCGACGTGTGTAGAATGTTCATTTGGAGGAATCTGAACCACGTAGATACCACGGCAGCACAGCATTGACACGAGGACTGACAGCATTAATAATTCTTTATTATTATTTGCAGAATATTACGTTACGTGCATGAACAGAGAACAATAATGGACAAAACAGACTTGACTCTGTGATGGATAACATATATCTTCACCTCAAAAGTGAATCTCGGTAATGAAACACGGTTGTAACAATGGCAAGATTAAACATTACTTCTCTCGTAACTAATGTTACTATGACACATTAAGTCTTATCTCATAAGCACGTTGACTCAATAGAATCTTAGATTCAAAATGAATTTGAACGTTTGTTTTGAATTTCGTGCAAAGTTATACGAGGGCTATTTGCGCTAGCCGTCCCGTCTTTAATTTAGCTGGGAAGGCAGCTAGTCATCACCACCCCAACTTTTGGGCTTTTCACCATCAAATAGTGGGACTGGCCGTCACTTTATAAAACCATCACAGCTGAAGGGGTGAGCAAATATATAGGGATTCAAATCTACGACGTTCCAAAGACGAGTCAAACACCCTAACCGTTTGCCGGGTCCTCCTCATGAATGATAAGTGATTTTCGTCTTGGCTACCTGAGGTAGGTTTCAAAACTAAATGTATTTTCACGCGTGATGGATTTTCGTAATTTGTATGAAATTGTTTGGTAAATCAACTTGCATACTGGAAATTGCTCTCAGGTAAATCATTGGTTTCTCGTTATCTGTATATTTAATATGACAACTCTCGTGTTTTTTATAACAATGACGAGGAAAGAAAATAATTATTGAAGAGGCTGAAGCAAGAAAAAAAAATGTTTCTTAGTTTGATAAATTCAGGTCACAATGGAACAGACACTATCACCGTTTCTCAACTCCAGTGTTAATACATTCATTCATTAAGATCGGCATGTTAAAAGCGCAACTCGTTCAAATTCATATCCGTCATGGTCAGGTGCTGAGTGCGCTTGAGTCGTAATCTGTGGGTCGCGGGTTCGAATCTCTATTCCACCAAATATGATCATCCTTTCACCTGTCGAGGCGTTACAATGTTACTGTCAATCCCAAGAAAAGATGGTAAAAGAGTAGCCCTAGAGTTGTCGGTGGTGTGGTGATGACTAACTGCCTTCCCTTTAGTCTCACCCTACTAAATTAGGGACCACTGGAGCAGATAACCCTTATGTAGCTTTTGCACAAAATTAAAACAGTAACATAAAAAAATCAGACACGGGGAGTTTAATTACACGTGCTACACTTTTAGGACAATAATGTTTTACTATATTTGCTTGCTGGACGTAGCTACACTCTTAACTGTCCTGACTGTCAATTCGAGGATATTTGCTTCACATCCATTTCACAAAAATGCCATCCTAACTTTGGGGCAATGGGTGCGGTAAGTGACTCAGATAAGAGATAACCTGAGCATTGACAGTGGATACTGACAAATATTAGCCTTCCCTCTAATACACACGAGTTCAAAGTTAGGAAACACCACTTGCACATAACTATTTTGTAGCTTTGTTTGAAAATTTTAACACAAAGAAACTTTACATTCTTGAATGAATATATCTGCCAGTTTCGTTACACTTAGTTAAATAACGAAAATATAAAGGTTTAGGTCTCTTTGCACGTATTTAGGACTGCAATTCTGCAAGTGATTTTTTTCCCCTTAACATCCTTATAGAAACTGTAAGACCAAAAGTGCAGTAATATTAAAGTGTTTACTTCACACCAACTGAATGATGAAGCGACTTAAACGTTTTTTTGTATTGTGCTTAATCGACTAATGTTCGTTATATCACTTCGGAGGAAAGCTGTGTCGGTAAGCTTTAAACCAAATTAACAATATTTTGAAACTTCATGATAAAAATACGGTAACATGAAGAAATGAATGATTTAGGTTTTCAACTGTTGAATTTTAATTAGGTCATCATTCCTGATTTACTGTATCCAGTATCTAAGAAACAAGTGGTGATTGGTTAGGTTACACATTATTCTTTGTTTGTTTTAACGTATAACTCAAGGGGATACCTACGCTCGATTTACTGCAAGGAATTGAGCCCTCCGATTTGATCGTTGTAAGTACATAAAAATACTGCCACCCTCATTCCCCCCCCCGAAATACCAACTAATGTATCTGTCGTAGATTAACATGTCTGAAATTGTCTCTTGAAATATAATGTTTAATATGCAGGAGGATATATTTGAATGAGACTAACATAACAAAATTACCAGAAGTCAATTAACGTTAAGGATTTCGTGCGCCAATTTATGAGTAAGAAACTGTAGGCTATGTTAAATCTAGAGAAATGGATATTACGTGATTATATATATATTACCTTAAGGGTAATAATTGGCACATGCATATATATATATTATTTTTAGGGTTACGCAAATATAATAAACTCACGAAAACTTCTCAGGCCTTTAATAATCTAATCAAAACAACCTTGGATGTAAAAAAAGATGAAGCCAAGAAAGGACTGAGTGTACAACTTATCAACACTAGCCGCCAAACTGGTAGCTACACGTAGAGAATTTAGCAGAGTTTTACAGTAAACCTTCACTCATTAGTTAGCTAGTCCGCCTTTTTTGTTTAACTTATAACATGGTAGGTAAAATAAAACAGTTAATCTAGTTGAGTTGGCCTAATCAGTTCTTATGTATCTTCATGTCCTTAGTTTTTCTACTTTAAATCAGCTCTCTTTAATCAAAATAACAAATAAAAAAGCCTACTTTTACTCTTGAATGATTTGTTTGTTTTTGAATTTCTCGCACTGCTACACGAGCGCTATCTGCGCCAGCCGCCCCTAATTTTGCAATGTAAGCCAACTCTTAGGCTACTTTTAACCAACGAATAGTAGGGCTGCTCGTAACATTATAACGCTTCCCACGGTTGAATGGGCGAGCATGTTTGGTGTGATAGGGATTCGAGCCCGCGCTCCTCAGATTACGAGTCTAACGCCCTTACCATCTGGCGACGTCGGGCTCACTTGGATGAAGCTGAACTAATAATGCTAGTGCGACATGTTGCCCACAAATGTTCGTTAAATGTGAGCTGTGTTTACTTGAAAAACGTTTTACATGTTGCCTATATTCATATCAAATGAGACTTTTATTTTGTAGATAAAATAAACCTATTAGTGTACAAGAGCTCTATTTATTATAGTGTTGTGTTAAGCATCACACTTAAAGGATTTATTAGATCTGCACTCCAAAGAAATACTATCACATATATTGAATTCAGGTAGTCAGGGCACTTGACTCACAATATGAGGGTCGCGGGTTCGAATCCCCGTCACACCAAACATGCTCGCCCTTTCAGCGTGGGGGAGTTATAACGTGACTCTCAATCCCTCTATTCGTTGGTGAAAGAGTAGCCCAAGAGTGAGCGATGGGTGGTAATGATTAACTGCCTTCTCTCTAGCCTTTCACTGTTAAATTAGGGACTGCTAGAACATTCAGCCCTCGTGTATAAAACATAAATTGTGTTACACGTGATATTTCGATGATGTTTACTACCTGGTATGAAACCTAGAAACTGGGCTGTATATAGCATTACTTTGATAACTACTTTTATCACTAAAGTCATCTTTATTCAAAACATTTACCATTATTCAACTTGAGCAAGAGATAAACTAGTGTATGCCAAAGATGACCAAAACAGAAAATAAACAAACGATAGTTATTTGCGAATATTCGCCTTCCATTGAAAAATGTAAATGTTCCTTTATGCGTGTGTTTTCTTATAGCAAAACCACATCGGGCTATCTGCTGAGTCCACCGAGGGGAATCGAGCCCCAGATTTTAGCGTTGTAAATCCGTAGACTTACTGCTATTGCGAAGTTGAGTCCTTTGTTAAGCAATAGCACCAAGGTACATTCCAACCATAGAAATCAAAACATGTTTAGAAGACCTAGCCAGGAGACTTGTGATACTTTCTACAGAAAACAAAAACAACAAACAGAAAGAAGACAACTTAGATAATTTTATTGACATCCAACAGCCAAACTTCCCAGGTAAAATTACAAATTTATATTTTCCAGAAACACCTAAAAACATTATCTTAAACGATTTTTTCAAAGAATTTTCTTACAAAACTATCAACATAATTTCACAAAACCAAAAACTAAAAAACAACCTTACAAAAAGAGACATTAATTCCATTAAAAACCTAAAACAAGACAGAAACATAAAAATTCTAAAAGCAGATAAAGGTAACGCTATAGTAATAATGAACACGAATGAATACATACAAAAAATGAATAACATCCTTTCAGACACGAACAAATTTAAACCAATACACACAAATCCAACAAAGACACATGAGACGCAACTAAACAAATTACTACTGCAAATGAAAAAAGCCAACACAATTTCACAAACACTTTATTCCTACCTACGTAAAACCGACTCACGCACACCGCAAATATACGGCATCCCCAAACCTCATAAACCAGATTGTCCATTACGACCAATAATGTCAACATATGAATCGTTTAACTACAATCTTGGTAAATACATAGCATGGGCATTCTCCAAATATGCAACATCAGCCAGCTCATTCATCAAAGACTCTTTTAATTTCAAGTCCAATCTAAATCAACTTAATCATAAAGCCTTAATGGCCAGCTTCGATGTTATATCCCTCTTCACAGAAGTTCCAACAACAGAAGCCTGCAAGATAGCCTTAGAACTCTATATTCGAGACCCTAACCCGATTATAGACATTCCCAGTAACCAGTTAGCAACCCTCATAGAATTCACCACAATAAAGACAAACTTCATGTTCAACAACCAAAACTGTATACAAACAAATGGCCTAAGCATGGGCAACCCAGTATCGCCAGTTCTAGCCAATATTTTTATGACACAAATTGAAACACAAGCAATTAATACAGCATTACATCCACCACTATACTGGTACAGATATGTAGATGACACGGTTGCGGGATTCGAATCTACAGAACACATACTTAACTTTTTCACTCACATTAACTCTATACATCCCAACATTAACTTCACATGTGAACAGGAAGAAAGCAATCAAATATCATTTCTTAACCTCAAAATTATAAGAACCGACACACAATTCAAAACAGAAATCCACCGAAAAATCACCCATACTGGACTATACATTCCTTGGGACTCAGCACATGAAACAAAACAAAAACTCAACATACTAAGAAACCAGATAAACACAGCCATAAAACTATGCTCACCAGATAAAATTAACGATGAATTAGATAAAATAAAACAATACTTCATCAACATCAATAAGTTTCCTCCACAAACCGTAGAAAACATTATACGCACACACCCAGACAGAAAGCAAAATCAACCAACAAAAGTAAATATATCTCACGAATCAAAAAATCACGAAACCATATACTGCTGTATACCATATATTCCTGACATCAGCAAACAAATAACCAACATTTGGCAAAAACTAGTAACAAAATATAACATTCCAGTTAACACTAAATTTATTCAAAAACCAGGCACAAAACTAAGATCTATACTATGTAAGAACTACACTGACAAACACCACACCAACATTATTTATAAAATACAATGTGATAACTGCCACGACTTCTATATAGGAGAAACAAGTAGAAAAATGGAAACCAGATTCAAAGAACATAAAAAGTCACCTTCACACGTTTTCGAACACTGCAAGTCAAATGGACACAACATAACCATAGAAAACACTAAAATACTAAATAAAGAAACAAACATAAACAAACGAAAAATTAAAGAAGCCTTACTTATACAACAACTTAAACCCAAAATAAACCAATATAAAGGAACACCATTATACCTATATTAATATTATAGATAAAATTATATATTCAAACATCAAACCGCGCCCTCTACATTGCGACAACTCAGTTATACAACCCCTTCCTAACATGTGGTCAGCTTCCGGCCAGTTACCTCTTTCTTTGTGAACCTGACGATGACCGAAGAAGGTCGAAACGTTGTTCGCTCTTCTATTTGAAGTGTTTTCTGAGCCCAAAAAGAGCCGTTTTTTGCATATAAAATTCTCAACAAGTGTGTTTCTCGACATCACTGATTAGTATATTCTCTTAATTTGTCCGCTTTTTATGTCGAAGTTTTGTGCTATTTATATTAATATAAAATTGTTCCCAAATTACCAACTTTTCCAAAGTCCAAAAAAGGACCAATTGTTTGCGTATCCCACGTGACAGAAATACTAGCATGTCTTTTTAATATTGAAACATTTTCAGTTTTCTACGCTTAGTTTAGTTCCCTATATATATATCAATGGACAATTGTACTAGTAAAAATAACAATAATTTCACTATTTCTTTTACTATTTTTTTATGAAAGCTGATTTTTGTGTTGTCGTATCACACGTCTTCTGTTGTTCAGCCGTAAATTTAGGGTTAACAAAGCTAAAAATCACGATTTAACACGTGTTAGACACAATGCGGGCAGCCCTCTGGGTAGCTTTGCGCTTAAGCACAGCAATGTTCTAATCATACAATTATTTTGCTATAATTGCAATATTATAGCGAATGAAGCAATCATTTAAAACAATTATTAAATTTCTTGAGGTAAAGTGTAAACGTATATCTTCTACAATCCATCACCAGAGGCCACTGCAAAAAGCAAGTACTTAACTTTGAAAAATTGTTTGTTTTCTTATTAAATTTCGCGCAAAACCACTCGAGAGCTATTTATACTAATTTTGAAATAATGGCGTTTCCGTTTTAGTTTTTATTCCACGACTAGCAGCTGAAGTGTTCAGACGTCAGAATTCATCTCTGCCATGTTACCTTCATCGCACAAGCTTCCTTTGACGCCAAGATCATCCGTACCCCCGGTAATTCTAAACGGATTACCGTTGGATTTCTCCTCTCGTCAAATTATTGCCTTCATCAAGTAGTTCAAACCTAACGTCTCTGTTGACCCCAGAAAAACTAGAATCCTTCGCCGAGGAGGCATATTACTGCAGCCTTCAACACTCCAGGACCATGATTATCTATGTAAACCATGGAAAGCAGAGGAAAGCGGATAACGTTCAGTAATTTCCTATCAAAAGTTCAAGTTGCCTATATTTAATACTTATCAAAAATGTTCATTTGTCTGTAACTCCAGTTGAAATTCAACATTCTCTGGAAACAACAATCTCCATGCAGCTCACAGATTTTCATTCCAAGACTACAAGATTGCCAACTAACTTTTTTTTATACTTAACCACAGATGTACCCTACAGTATTTTCATTCTAGTGCCGAACGTCCACGACGTCGAGCAACTAATCTTCCAAGTGTCAAGTTTGTCAATCAGAGTACCAAGTAAGCTTTTCATTCTTCATGTATGCCAATTATCTCTGCTGCAAGCACCAATACTTTAATTAATGCTAAGAATCAAAACAATGATACTCCGACCAACGTTGACGTTACTCCTCAGCAGCGACCCAAACCAAAGAAGACAGCTTCATGCCAGACACAACCCATGCTCGTTAAGACCACAGACTACAGCTACAAATTTCAACATCACGTTCACAAAGAAGACACAAACAAGATTCACAAGAAGACACCAATTTTCTCAGACCGAAATAGAACGACTCATTGAGACACAAAGAATCGATCACTCAGTTATGTATCCAAGAACTGCCTATCTTTATCCTCCTGGTGCCTTAGATCGATCTATTAAACGATCGTAGACTTAACACATGTGATTTATCGTTGTATATGTTTTAAGTGTTTTTTTGTTATAAGCTTAACTAACACTGATTTTCTTTGCAGCACCTTTCGGGCACGGCCAGGGTAGATTTTTCGGCGCCTTGATCATGAAAGTGGGCTTTTTCGCGTTAGTCCCATTTTCCCCCACAGCAAATTCTGCGGTTTTAGTATCTAAAGATTCTTATTCTTTTGTTGTTACTTTTTTTCTGGAATCAATATTTAACCTCCCGCGGACCACCATTAGACCTTTGCCACCAGATTGCATTACAAACTCGTTAGCTTTAAATCTTGTCCGTTTAGCTATTAAAAATCAATCATTAACACATTAAATTTTACTTCACGCCCTCGATTGCTTTGCATCTCTTCTTGAAATGCAGAGTGTAAAATCGAAATATCTGCCACGAATTTTATTTTTATTTTATTTGAAATAATGGAGAAGAGAAAAGGCGATTAGTTAACATCTCCCGCTAACAATTTCACTACTTTTTTACCAACGAATAGTTGGATTGACTCTTACATTATAATATTCCTAAGGTCTATAGGGACGAGCATGTCCTGTAACAGAAGTTGAGATGAATTTGTTCAAGTGACAGCAGTTTCTCATTTCATCAATTTTTAACAAACTGGGAAGACAGCCCCATTATTACAAGAAAGTGTGCTCCCAACAAAAAGAATGGTTACTTGAAGACAAACCTAATTTTCAGTTATTCCAAAAGAGGGCCAGGACATCGATCACGTGTAAAAGCAAGAAACAATCACAAAGACATTTAATTTGATGTTATATTTTAACAATGTAATTGTTTGTTAAATTTTCAAGAAAAACAACACGAGGGCTATCTGTGCTTGTCATCCCTAGTTTTGAAATAATGGAGAGAAAGCAGCTAATCACCATCATCCACGGCAAAACTTTTAAATTAATCTTTACCAACAATTACTGGAAGCGATCATAACACTATGATGTCCTATCATCCCCGACTCTAAGTAAGAGCGTGTAGTACTGGAAGTGATCATAACATTATGATGTCCTATCATCCCCGATTGTAAGTAAGAGAGTGTGGTAATGGAAGTTATCTCAACACTATGATGCCCCTATCATCTCCGACTGTAAGTAAGAGCGTGTTTGACGAAAGATTTTGATCCCGAGACCCACAATTTGAAACTCTGACACTTTGATCAGCAAGACACATTGTAAGATTAAAACAATATGATAGAAAGCTCTATGTAAACCATACAGAAACAAAAATACATGATCTCACGAAACACATTGAAAATTTTTTACAGCAGCACCAGTGATGAAGGTTATGTGTCTACACTGGCAAGTAAAAATATAATATAAGACATAAAACTCTTGGATGGCTGTACCTCCGAATCATAATTGTACATTAAATATACTGAAATAATGGTTTAAAAAACGGTGACTTGCAATTTTTAATGGAAATTCTTGTTTAGCTGCATGTAATTCCGAATCGCAGTTGTAATTTAAATACAATGAAAACTGAAACTCGAGTAAGTAGATAGTTGGAACTGTGAATGTTTTAACCTTCTTTAATGTGGAAAATGGTCAAATTGGCAATGAAACCGAGGGAACTTTAATTAATTGGTACCATTTGAAGACTCGAAGAGTTAGTGGCGTACGAAGTTTAGCAGCAATTCATAGGGAAGATGAGGAAATTTTGACCACACTCTATTTAACTCTAACATAAACAAACTTTCCAGGTAAACACAATGAAATTTACATGAGAAATACCGTAACTCGACAGTAAATAAAAGGATTAGATTAAGGTATTTCAATAATCTTTTGATGTCACGATGTGTCCATTTCTCTTCTGTGTATTTATAGATTGCAAGTCACAAAAATTACGGTTGAAGGAACTTAGTAGATTAGTCATCGGCGAATACAGTTTAAAATGTTTTACAATATTATTAGAATTATATAAACCATTTCTCTCCCTCTTTCTCAAATATTCCAATATGGAAAATATTAACTTTACCGTGTACACTTGTTCGTGTTCTTTGACGAAATAATTGTAAACTTCAAAACCCCAGAACGACGTATGGCACATCTTTACACAAATGTTAATGAAGTCCACTGTAAACCAAATAGTTCATTTTCCCGGTGAGCTACCGTTTGGAGGAGACGTCCCGTTGTTACAATGCTACCTTCATTATGTATGGAGAGCTTAAGCTAATGAAAATTTTGTTAACAAGATATTAATGTTTATCTTTTGACAGATGTTTGCAATACCCACAAGTCTTAAATCGTTGTCCTTTCTTGACGAGTTCTGTGCTGTTAAGATAAAGTACAGCATGTCTGGTGTTTTCACGCATAATTCAAGACTCCGCTTGACTTAATATTAAAATTTAATACATTTACCTAAACATAGATTTCAAACATGTTATTGGGAGGAAAAATTACTTGATATCCTAAACCGAAAGGGCGTTACTTACTACCACTCACTCGTCTCATGTTTATTTTAACATTCTAGTTACATTAATTCAACTGGACTATATGTTTTATTCAGTGCTATAAAAATACGAACTAATTTCATGCAATATTCAGCAACTGTAAAACTTTATAATCTAGAGAAACTCCATTAAAATATATTTTGAGGAACAGGGATTTCATGTTTCATATAATCATGTGATTATGTTTCTTTGTTATCTGTAAATGGCCGTGCCTAATTTTGAATTTTTAGACAAGATGGAAGGCAGTTGTTTAAAAGCATCTACTACCAACTCGCGGGCTAGTTTAATCTGAAAGTGTAATTTGTCTGTCACTCTACAATGTTTTGGTTTGTTTCGAATTTCGCGTAAAGCTACACGAGGGCTATCTGCGCTATTCGTCCCTAATTTAGCAGTGTAAGACTAGAGGGAAAGCAGCTAGTCCTCACCACCCATCACTAACTCTTCAGCTACTCTTTTACCAGTTAATAGTGGGATTAAGTGTCACATTATAACGTCCCCACAAGTGAAAGGGCAAGCATTTTTGGTGTGACGGAGATTCAAACCCGCGACCTTCAGATTACGAGTCGAGTGTCTTCATGAGCTGGCCATGCACTCATAGCCCCAGAATACGAAGCGCGTTTTTGCGACAACGGGAACCATAAAATATTGATTAATTATCTGATAAAAAATATGCTTAACACATTATGACACCATATCATAACACTTATAGGGCAAAGTTACTAACGGGCCATTTGTTTTGGCTAATGCAGGGATCAAACCTAGAGTTTTAGCTCTACACTCTTTATTATCAAATCTTACAATACTAACTGCATGATGCTAACGATAATCTGTGACATTTTAATCGAAGAGTAAGATTTTAAGATGAATGAGCGAAGACCGTTTTATTTTCGGCAGCAGCAGGCTACAAACCATGAATTCCCGGTTTCACAGTCTGAGCAAGTTAACCACGCCACACCTTTTCCATGTGCGATTACGAGCTTAAACATATGAATAAATCCTGACAATAATAAAATGACACACCACTATACGTATTTCAGATACTCATTCAGTACAAGGGACTTTTTGGCTAAAATGAAAACGTTCTGAGTGAAAGTTTATGTTCTGTTAAAGTTAAGAACAAATAATTGTTGTTGTTGTCCTAATCCTGGAAAGAATACCATAATAATGTATTCCAGTTCTGTGTATAATTAAAATGAGTTAGTTAAACAAGAAGCGCAGTACAGTTTCCATTAGTTTAATCACGCGGAAAGTTGTTTTTTCTTCTACTAAATACATTACCAAACAAGTTCGAAAATTAAAAAAATCATATGGTTTTCAAGATTTTCTTTTTTTATGGCGACAGGATTAACATTCTAAACTTACTAAAATATGCATAGCGTCTTCTGGATGTACCCTGTGTTATGTTATGATGAATATTTTGAAACAATAATATGTCTGGCGCATAGAAATATAAAAAAATGGGTGACTTCTAATCCTTATAATCACAATTTTGTCAGGTTTTTGATGAAGTTTCAATTTTAGTGTTGCAGATTATGAAATGCCAAGGCATCCATCCACCTGTTTCAGTGTCACCTTCAGTTCTCGAACAAAAAACGATGTGACATGTACTGATCTGGTAGGAAGCTTAGGTCGTTTAGGAGACTAAGCTAGTTAGCTGCCTGACGTTATTAAATACAGCAAGAATATTCCTGGAACATTCACATCTGTCTTTGTGACGAGGGATTACCGTGACAATGTTATTGAGAGGTCTCGTCAGCTTATTAGGACTCAAAAACAGACAAAAGGAGTTGTTTTTTTTAAATTCCAAAGAATATTCAGCATATTCGGTAGTGTTCATTGTTAAAATTGTCTAACTGATATACTGAGTGTAAAGCTTCTTAATCTCTCGCTATAAAGAATTGCAATTAAAACACAAACACGTTGAAAGAAGTTCGTGGATTTGTTCCTTCAAGAATAAAGAAGGTTCCTTTGAATAATATTTCGTAACATTTCATGGAAAGGTAGAAAAGGATATTAAATAAATCCCTGTAAAATGAATTTAACATTACAAGTTAATTTTAACGTCATTTACAAAAAGTTTTTTTCCTTTATGTAAGACTACAGATGTGAAGCTTCCATAAAATATATTGTGTTTACATTTTCTCTCGCCCAGTGTTATTCTAATTGTATTTTAAATAATTCCGTCACTATGAACTGTTGGTTAGGAAGCACTGCGTGGTGTGGAGGTTTTGCCTACTTAAACTGTGAATCCGTGAATTCTTGGTTCACAAACCCTTATCGCAGAGGGAAAAAAGCACTAAACGGTTCGGGGTTACAGGTTAACTATAAGAGTGACAGTCATATCGTAAGTGTTAGCGTGCGAGTACTGTTGAACCATTTCGAAATTAAGGACGGCTATGCTAATCTTTTATGTGGAATATTGAAAAAAATTGAAACGAATCCTTTTATCAAAACTAAATCGGAATTGAAAGGTAAGTTTTATAAATTAATTAAGATAATTAGATTAACAAATTGAGAAGAAGACAGTTATATATTTCAATATATGTGAACAATTACAATTTAGAATAACTAAGGGGCGTTGATTTACCCTGCCATAACTCCAACAATATAGTTTGTTTATTTTTGCATTTCGCGCAAAGCTACACCAGGGTTATCTGCGCTTGCTGTTCCTAACTTAGCAGTTTACGACTAGAGGAAGACAGTTAATCATCCCACCCACTGCCAACTATTGGGCTACTCTTTTACCAAAGAATAGTGGAATTGACTGTCACATTATAACGCCCCCACGACTGAAAGAGGAAGCACGTTTGGTGTGATGGAAATTCGAACCCGCGACCCTCAGATTACGAGTCAAGTGCCTCAACCACTTAGCTATGCCGGGCCTCCAAGTTGTAACGAGATTAATACTGTCGCTGAATCCACATCCTAAGTTAAGAACGTAATACGATATTCGTAAATGTTAAAACTACCAACTACAAAATAATAAGTATAAATAATCATTAGAAGCAATAATATTATTGATACAACTTTCAAAAATTGAATATTTCCTAACTTTTAAAATAGAGAAAGGGGAAAAAAATCTCCTAAGACACTCCCTGTTTACCAATACAATAATACGCGTTCAAGTATTGAAAGTAATACACATTAACCAACAAAACTTATCAAAAATACAAATGAGGCTACAAATCATAGTTGGAGTAATTATTTTTCAGATATTTAATTGGAATTCTCTTAATGTAATGTAATAAACTTATGAATCAACTGGCAAGAGAAATAGCTATCGCTAATCGTAGGTAAGAAATAAAAGTTTTCTTATAACGGAAAAAATAGAATATCCAATTAAATCAAGTTGCACGCAAACAAATGTCACATTAATTCCAGAAGAACGAAGGTTTGTCAATCCATCTATCACTAGAATTTTCAGCTTTTCAGTTTATTCGAAAAGCAAGTTTTTTTAAAAATCAAACGTAACATAACAGTGTTTATAAACCACGTTAATAAATTAATATTTCATGCTCGGTCCTCGAAATAAAAAATAAAACGATATTGGTTACTCGAACAAAACTGGTAATGTGAATATTCTAGCAGGGCGAAAAGTACAGTAAGTTCAATTAGTAATTTATTGTGAATTTTAAAAGACCGATGCAATTAAAGAACTCTTTTGAAAACCGATATTTCAAAGATAAGTTAATGTACGTTGTATTAATTAATACGTGTCTTGTCGTGTTATGAAATGTGAGCCGAGGATTTTTACCCACGCCATACTTATAGGCTTTGATAGAAATGTTGCCTCTTTCTCCATGTCACGTGGCACTACAATGCTGTTGAAATGAAATTTCGAGACCGTGTGTTTAATCACTACGTTGTTGTTAGCATATTCAAACTTTTGTTGTTTTTTATTTGTTCCTTTCGAATTACACACAAAGCTATATAAAGCTGCGATCTACCCATCACGGGTATAGAAACCCGATTTCTAGCGATGTTGGTCCGGAGATATACCACTGTGCCTCTGTGGGCTCTTCAGTGTTATCAAGATGTTAAAGAGATACACTAACTAAATCAGATAAAGTTTTTAGTTTGTTTCTTGTTATTTTCATACGACTTAATGATTGTCGTGTGTTTTACAGTGCAAGCCCAAAAGAACGAATTACTTTAACTTTGTCTACATAGAGGAATAGAGTTCCAGATTGTAACGTTATAAATATGTAAGCTTAACAATCGTCCCAAGAAGGAAACTTCATGACAGGAACAACGTAAACATTGGTACTTAATATGTTGGCTTAAGTCACATCATTTTTCCTTTGTTTATTTATTAAAACATCTCAGAAGTATATCGGGTCTCATAAAAGATGAGAAGTTAGGCTTAAGAAAAAAGTATCAGATATTTTTCATTTGGTTTAATGCATGGATAACCAGAATTGTAGTGTATCAATAACAAGTAACTTTATAACACTGTGTGCACAGTATAACACCTTGATAATTAAACACAAAAAATAAGGTTAAAAAATATATTCTCAGACTAGACTTTCCACTTCAATGAAGTTATGGCCATGTGATTAAGACACTCGACTCGTAATCCAAGTATCGCAGGTTCGACTCCCCCGTCACATCAAATACGCTCGCTTTTTCAGACGTGAGAGCGTTATAATGCGACGGTCAACCCCACTATTCGTTGGTAAAAGAGTAGCCCAAGAGTTGGCGGTGATGACTAGCTACCTGCCTTCCCTTTAGTCTTACATTGCTAAATTAGGGACGGCTAGCGCAGATAGCCTTCATGTAGCTTTGTGCAAAATTCAAAACCAAACAAAAATCAAAGAACTCTTATAACTACGCCAACAAACTCCCTAATATCTCAGACGTATAATCAGTTCCAGGCAGAGGCTCAATCGAACCAAGACATGAGATTCTTGGCACGTGTTCTTGCAATCAATGTGGATTCGCTCAGACTATTCACCGATCGCTTGTTTTTACAATTAGTTCTATCCACCAAGTACTACATGCGTATTATATAATATATTGAGCTGACGTCAGGTCCTCAAAGAAAACGTGAAATAGAGCTATGACATTTCCCCTTGCATCATTTCATCGTATGTTTGATGACGAAAAGTCTTCATCCCATTTCTTTTACATATTTATCTAATTTCAAGTCAGGAAGCAGGAAGTGATACTTAAGAACACATCCTTATCAGATGTGATAAATGTTATTGTTAAATAAGAAACAAATGTTTCAGTTCTATATTAGAACAGCATCAGTATGATCGCAGCATTCTATGATATCACAGAAATGGGTTGATATCCACAACTAATTTATGTAATAACAGTTGAACCAATTGGCACGTGCCATTTCGTGAAATTTATTGAACTTGCATTTTGACATTCTACACAAAATAGCATTATATGATCAATTTATTTTCTGAATATTAAAAATTACTTCGACAAGGCCTGTCCCTCCAATTACACAAAGTCTCAAAGCAACTTATGACATATTTTGTCTCCCCTGTTGTTACAGCGGTATGTCTGAGGATTTACAACTCTAAAATCAGGGGTTCGATACCCCTCGGTGGACTTTGGCCGGTGTGACTTTGTTATAAGAAACACACACGTATTTTGTCACGTGCTGCTTCGAGGCAAATGTGATGTTTTTGTCATGTGTCTTCTCAAGGCAGATGTGATGTTTTTGTCATGTGTCTTCTCAAGGCAGGTGGTAACGTATTTAATAATTGTTGTTTTAAGACAACTAATCATTTATTTTATCATTTGTAAGTTGAAGGTAAACGTTGAATATTTTGTTATCTGTAGTTTCAAATCAACAGATGGTGTACTCTTCATCAGTTTAAACAGTGATGCGAAATTTCATATCTTATATTATCATTGTTTTAGGATCTAGCATCGTTTCCAATTTCTCAAATTACACAATATATTATAATAATGTATTCATCGTGAAAAACCTAATTTACTAAAATGACACTATAAAATGAAAACTGCGAATTTACTGGCGGCATACATCAATATGATAGAATTACGCCATCTCTCAGGTAACTATATCAAAATCACTTTGATAACAGAGTTCGGGATTCACTGTGACCAGCTTATTCGTTTATATCCTAAGGTTACTCGAAACGCCATTATTCTCATGGTAATAATTCGTTATTACAGTTTAAGTCGTTCTGAGATGGCTAAATACGTATTAAACAAATGAGCCTAGAACGACGGACGAACATATTAGCTCATAAGTACTACACTAAATCGTAATGGAATCACTGTATTTAAGAAAGCGATAGTCAATTTCAAGAATGGCTTGCTAACAAAACCACTACTCAAGAACATATACCAGTAAAGTAGTGCAAAGCAATCTTCCTAGACAACTACAAAGCATAAGTTAAAAAGAGAAAGCTTATTTTTTGAATCTGCGTGTATGTGTGTGTGTGTTTTTTTTAGCAGTCACATCAAGCTATCTGCTGAGTCCACCGAGAGGAATCGAACCCCTTATTTTAGCGTTGTAAATCCGTTGTAGACTTATCGCTCTTCCAGCGAGGGTCATTAAAGCTGCTTCAGGAAACATACATCTATTTCACGAATTTAATTTATTCTTATGGTGTGCGCGACTTCTATAAGTTGGCGAAGCACAATTATAATTGATAATATCTCTCATAATGCATTAGGTATTAGACTTATTACATTTTTAGCACTATTATTAAAGCACAATAGGCCTAACACTAATGTTTTATGACAAATATAATCAGTAAGAAATTTTTATGTTATGACATAAAATGAATAATCTCACTAAACAAGAAAGCATGTTAGGCCTAGCAAGAAGTGAAGAAATATTTACATAAATTTCATTGTAGACGTTTATCATTCGATTTCGATTACTTAATTAAGAATATTGTTTCAGAATTGTACAAGTTGTTCAGTCAAAAGACTAAAATTTTCTTTTAACAACAAAATTAATCAGAATAGCTTAATCTGTGGCAACACCGTATATTTAAATAGTATTTATATGGGGAACAAGAAACTTATTTAAATATTGTAAAATGTTTAAGGTAGTGGAACATTGCAATTTTTAGGCTTAGGAAACTAATGTAATCATGTTTGATCACAAATGCTTTTCTCTTGCGTTTGTCTTGTTTGGTAACTTGTGCATTTCAAATAAGACACATGTAAAAATAGCTTTCAAATCAGTTTGTCAATTCTGTAAATCACGGCTGAGGAAATTTTCGTTAAATAAAGTCTATTAGCCTATTTTTCGATATCATGTGATAATATTATGTACGAATATGAAAACGTACACTGCTTTTGTAGTTTAGTTCCTGAAGTATAAATAATTATAAAGTTTAACTCATAACACATAACAAACATTAATTTTGTAAGAACAGGATAGTATTTTTATTTAATTAATTTGACATTCGAAAAACTTTATTACACCTAGATCATACGTTAAACTTTAACTCTGGTGTATTTAGGAATTTATTACAAAACTTAAAGTGCGTGTTGAATGGAAGAGTTAATAAGTTAAAATTATTTTATTTGTAATTTACCCTTCTTTCATGGATATCCCAGTTGCACATCGGTATTTCTCTGGATTTTCAGGGCGAGAAACCAAATTTTGATACCTGTGGTGAGCACAGCACAGATAGCCCATTTCAGACAAACTTTTTTTACAGTCGGAGTTCAAAATTTATGTGAATTTGCTTTTTGAATTTCGTGCAAAGCTACACGAGGGCTATCTGCGCTAGCTGTCCCTAATTTAGCAAAAACTAGAGGAGAGGCAGCTAGTTATCACCACCCACCGCCAACTCTTGGGCTACTTTTATATCAGAAATAGTGGGATTGAGTGTCACATTATAATGTTCCCAAGGGTGATAGGGCGAGTATGTTTGGTGTGACGGAGATTCAAACCCGCGACCCTCTGATTACTAGTCGAATGCCTTAACAACCTGGCCATGCCGGGCCAAAAGCTCAACGAAAAAACAAATATTTGATTATTTTAGTTTTTACTTTCCACACGTTTTATAGAATCAAAAAGTAAGGAAAGGTGAGCTAAAGTTTAGAAACACAGCCTACGTTTCTAAACATTTTTCAGAAAACGTGGCAGAAACTAAAAACTAAGCTAATGTTGAGGAATATATGGATAAATATGTCCCTTCAATTTTTAGGAACAGTCTGATTTTTAAGCCTTCTGTGAAATTGCTGTTTTAGAATTATCTTATACAAAATAGCTGTTTATTTTTTCTGAATTGCATGCAAAGCTATTCGATAGAAATCTACGCAAGCCGTCCCCAACGTTGAATGCCAACCCACCTCAAATTCTTGGATTACTCTTAAACAACGAAGAGGCGAGTGACCATTATTCTTGTCAAACCAAACACTTGGAGTTGACCGTCACTTTTATAATGCACAGAACGTTTACCCCTCAGCCCAAAAAACAGATATTAAAAACCTCAGGCCTCGACAACAAAATATAGTAATAAGAGTGAAAATTGTTCTATTGTTTCTATTCTGTAAAGTAATATATTTTGGTCCTAGGCTCAAAACAAGAAGTTAGCATTTCTACAGTGTAACATTGTTATCTTTATTTCTACCCGTTGGCCCGGCATGGCCAAACGCGTAAGGCGTGCGACTCGTAATCCGAGGGTTGTGGGTTCTCGCCCGCGTCGCGCCAAACATGCTCGCTTCCCAGCCGCGGGGGCGTTATAATTTCATTTTTCGTTGGTAAAAGAGTAGCTCAAGAGTTGGCGGTGGGTGGTGATGACTAGCTGCCTTCCCTCTAGTCTTACACTGCTAAATTAGGGACGGCTAGCACAGATAGCCCTCGAGTAGCTTTGTGCGAAATTCCAAACAAATTTCTAGTTGTTGTTGTTTGTTATTAAGCACAATGCTACACAAAGCCATTACGGGTATCGAAACCGTATTTAAAACCACTGAATATTAATAATGACTAGATTGCAAATTAACGTTTCACTATTTCTAAAAATTTTCATCTAAATAAGTAACTATATGACTTTTTCAAGACAAACTTTATCACTCTGGTTCTTTCACAGATTTCTTCTGTCTGATATACCAATGGTTTCATTTTTGTATCGAAAAGATACAGAGAGAGAAAACGGACAAGGCGCTGCTTTGGGCATATAATTAGATTTGAAGGTAAATTGGTAGACGTCCTGATGAGTAATAAATTCGAATCATATACACGCGCACTTCATGTTTGCATTGTTAGAGTATATATACGTTTGCCCCATAATTAGTATTGTTGACGTATATACATAAAATAGAAAACAGTCAAGTGTAATAAAAATAAATTACTTTTACAAAGAGAAGTCGAGATTGACATACACGTAACCTTAAAGGCGCTGCGGAATGTCTAAGGACTTACAACGCTAGAAATCGGGTTTCTGCACCCGTGATGGGCAGAGCACAGCCTCTTGTGTAGCTTTGTGCTTAACTACAGACTTAATATTTTTTGTAATTTTAAGTAACTGAGGGTTTTTCTTCAAGTTTTGACTTTCTTATTTAAATACTTTATGTGACATTAAAACGTTTTATATTACTATAGCTAACTAGGTTACTTATATATCGGTCCCTTTCTCAAATAAAAACGAATTTTATTATACTGATCGAAGTAAATTTGTACGTTTGAAGTTATGAGACAGAACAAGAAAATAATAGTGTGTTTTGGTCATTAACAGTGACGTATGTGAGAAGACTTAACATCTGACCCTGGCATTTACTAAAATAACACGTGTCTCAGTTGACCTTTCTCAACAGTTTGCTATCGGTAACCTTCAGTGATGTCGAGAAACCCAGTTGTTGAGAATTTTATATGCAAAAACGGCTCGTTTGGGTGAACCTGACGATGACCGAAGAAGGTCGAAACGTTGTTCGCTCTTCTATTTAAAATATTTTCTGAACCCAAACGAGCCGTTTTTGCATATAAAATTATCGGTAACCTTGTCTTAAGGTTTTGATAGTCATTGCCTGCCATACAAGAAGAACCCTTAATGCATGAATGTCTAGTAAACTCTGCTCTTACAATCTCGTCTACTCTAAGTTGTTTTTTACAGCTAGAGCTCCGAGTGTTGAGTGTGATCTTGTGTCACCTGGATCAACTGAAGTTTTCCGACCCTGCTTCGTTAAGAATGACAATGCTAGCTTAGCAGCTTCTGGATTTTCATATGTAGAACTGATAAGTTGCTCTTTGAATGTGATGTTTCAAGCATTCTGACGCGGAAGTATTTCATTTGACCGCTGCTTGTGACAGAATAACCAATAACGAACACCGAGTCATTCTCAGCTTGTTATCTTATTTAATCTATGACAGCCTGCAGGTAAAATGTTCAACTGAGTTGTACTGTATACCAAGTCCTATGATTTACCAGTGTGTGTCTTCGAGTGGGAAAATGTAAACATTTATGTAGAGATCTGGCTGGGTTTTGTTTTTTTTAATTTAGTTGGAAATGAAGCTACGTGGGTACTTGGGGTAGTTCAAAAAGAAAATATTAAAAAGGACTTACTTATTCTGTGCAGGAACTCAGAATAAATATATAATGGCTAAAAGTAATTTGTTCCAATTATCTGCTCAAGAAACCTTGTAGTTTAACAGTGACAATTGTTTACTGATATTATAACTGATTTTGTTTGAGGATTTGGCAGTTTACACTGCCTTGACGTAAACTTTACCATAGTTTCACTGAAACCAGAACTTATTTAGTAGCACCAATTACCGAGATATACCCAGAAATTATCAAAATATCAAAAAAACCAGTCAGACGTTCCTGCAGTGGTTGTGAAGGGAAGTTTATTTCCAGAGCCATAAGAAGTAGTTGTTCCTATACTATTTATTTTTAATACCAAATATGCATTTAGCGATACTGAACATGGCCAAGTGAGTTAAGGCGTTCGACTCGTAATCCAGGTCGTGGGTTCGAATCCCCGTCGCACCAAACATGCTCGCCATTTCAGCCGTGGTGGCGTTATAATGTATGGTCGATCCCACTATTCGTTGGTAAAAGAGTAGCCCCAAAATTGGCGGTAATGACTAGCTGCCTTCCCTCTAGTTTTACACTGCTAAATTAGGAATGGCTAGCGCAGATAGCCAACGTGTAGCTTTGCGCGAAATTCAAAAACAAATAAACAATCTCGTGCATTTTATGATTAAAACCACCTTCATCTTAGCCACGAGACCGAAACGTGTTGTAAACCACGTTTACAGATGCTACTCTTTTAGTAATTGGATTTATTAGTTTAATTGGCAAGAATAAAATGAGCTACCTATGCTCTAACCTCATTTTTAGTAATACAAGTCATCGGACTTACCGTTAAGCCACCATGGTATAGAATGATTATATTACTTATAACGTGTTCGTTTAAATTTCGCTCAAAGCTGCACCAGGACTATCTGCGCAAGTCGTCCCTAATTTAGCAGTGAAAAACTAACGGAAAGTCAGCTTGTCATCACCATCAATCGCCAACTCTTGGGGTACTCTTTTACCAGCGAATAGTGGAATTGATCGTCACATTATAACGCCCCCACGACTGAAAGGGCGAGCATGTTTGGTGCGAGGGGGATTCGAACCCGCGACCCTCGGATTGCGAGTCGAACGCCTTAACACACTTTGCTATGCCGGGCCTTAAACTGATATATACAATTCAAAAATGTATGAAGTGTATAAATCTTTAACAGTTAACATATCCGTTACAGTCACCAACCATTTTATCAACGAACAATAGGATTGGCTGTTATATTATAACGCCACTAATGTTTGAGGAGGGAACATGTTGGACGGGGATTCCAATCATTGTAATGTACATCAAATATACATTATTGATACTTCTAAAGAAACGATCCATTTCAAAGAAAAAAATATTTACAGAGTCCTCTCAAAGTAAATATTTATATCAAACTAAAACGAAACTTCGAAGTCCCGAAATTTCTTGTACTTCTGAAGACACAGGAACTTTATAAAAAACAACAAAAAACCCTACTGGAAACAATTACGTTGAATCTCCGAATCGGTGAAGGATAATAGTATTTTTATTGACAGAACTAGTTACTGAAGTGACAATCGTTCAGTGAAAGACTTGATAAAATGAACTACCTGGATAAAATGAATGTCTACGTGAAGAAGAAAAGTCGATACTGCCAACTATTAAAGTGCGAACATTAAAATAATAATATAACATCAAATCCCCAACGATCACTTGAAATATGTCACGAACCAGAGTGCAAGGAAAACAGACTTCATTCCTCCAGAACATCAATTATTGTATGTTTCACCCCTAAAACCATGCTTTTACATATTAAGTAGACAAGCGAATGTATCAAAGGAATAAAACTGATATTATGTAGAAATTGGATAAAATTTCAATCTGAGAATGATATGGCTGCAGAATATTTCAGTACGAATTAATAAATTGCATACTACTTGTAGATTTTCCACCAGGGGTAAAGTTAACTACACCAAGAAGTGGTTAAAATGCCCGTAATGTGAATTTAAGAACTAATTTATATTAAAAAAAAAACTGATACAGCACCCAGACGTTGAACTGTAAAGTCTCACAAAATAACAAAAGATCTGAGCCCGGCACGGCTAAATGTGTTAAGGCGTTTGACTCGTAATCCGAGGGTCGCGGGTTCGAATCCCGGTCGCACCAAACATGCTTCCCTTTCAGCCATGGGGCGTTAAAATGTGACGGTCAATCCCACTATTCGTTGGAAAAAGAGTAGCCCAAGAGTTGGCGGTGGGTGGTGATGACTAGCTGCCTTCCCTCTAGTCTTACATTGCTAAATTAGGAACGGCTAGCGCAGATAGCCTTCGACTAGCTTTGCGCGAAATTAAAAAACAAACAAACAATATCTTATTATTAAAATGTCTCTTGAAGTCACTAAATTAACTTGATCTTTAAGGTTAGTTTCTTGAAAGATTCTTTAAAGAGAAATAAGTTAAACTAAAGCAAAAAAAAATCAAATTAAAAAGCACCAAAACAGCTGATTTAAATTATATTCTGGCTTCACTATTGTTTACAATTTTTTATTGAATGTTGTTAAAATAAAGAAGCAACACTCTGATGATGATGTTTTTGTGAGAAAGCACGTGATCAGTTTTGGCTGAATCTCCACATTATAAAGAAACTTCGTGAGGAGTTTTAGTTGTATGAACATTGATTAAAGGTTCTCTAGCTTATTTAACACACACCACATGGCTTCAAGAATTGTCAATGCAAGTTTTTTCTTGAGGCTTCTCAGTAATTTTGCAACAAAGTTTGCTCAAGGTTCATTTCGTTTCAGCTTACCACAGCAAGCGGCAAGTTTATTGTAAACTATAAGAGAGACTTGTGTTATCGTGCAATAACTGAAGTTATTACAGCTATACAGAGATCATGAGACGCAATGTACATCAGTTAGGTCATTAATAATGCACTACTTTCTTATAAGAAAAGTTTTCTCTAAGTTATTCTTTTATTGGGATTTTTTTCATCAAAACACAAAACAATTTATAGAATTTCATGCAACTTCGTCTTTATAAAAGTTATAATGAAAGACTGGTTTGAGTTTCGCGCACACCTACATGAGTGCTATCTGCGCTATCCGTCCCTAATTTAGCAGAAAGAAGGCAGTTAGTCATCACCATCTACTACCACGTCTTGAGATGATGACTAGCTGCCTTCCCTCTAGTCTTACACTGTTAAATTAGGGACGGTTAGCACAGATAGCCCTCGTGTGGCTTTGCGCCAAATTCAAAAAGCAAGCAAGCAAACGATACGCGCTAGGAAGTGAAAACACGTTATGCGTACGTAACAAAGAAAAAAAAACACTGGACAGTAATTACCATTGCGTAAACAAAGAAGAAAAACGCATTGGACATAATTTCCATTATATAACCAAGGAAGAAAACATTGAAACTTTCCTTAGAAGCGTTTAATTGTAAACAAATCAGCGTAATAAGATACGTTGTTTCCGGGAACTCAAACTCTAAGTGTAGATTATATAATATAATATAATATATACACTACACGGACACAAGTATGTGGACACCCCTTCTAATTTGTGTGTTCGACTGTTTCAGCCATACCCACTGCTAACACTGGCTGATCTGTTGTTGCTCCTTGACTTTTGAACAACAGTAATGTCGAGAAAACCCACTTGTAGAGAAATATATATGCAAAAACGGCTCGGTTAAGTTGAGCAAATATTTTACTTAAAAGGGGCGAACAACATTTTTGAATTTGTTATAAAGTGAATAACGTCGAGTAGCTGTCGAATTTCATCCTCTAAAACTACATAGAATAATATATCATTTAGTTTGCTTTTTCAGCTGATGAAACTCGATAATTGTACCTCAAAGTTTGTTCTAACAGTTGTTTCGTGTTCAGCCACATTGGGGCATGCGCAGAAGTACTAAGCGTGAGAAAACAAGTACAGTTAATTATTTTAACGTTTCTTGTACATGTATGTTCAACGAGTCAGAAAATATTTATATTTATCATATTTTGACTGATTTAGCAAATGAGTTTATATTAACAAATACACATCGTATCGGAAATTATTTTATTTTATCCATGTTACTAATTAGAAAGTGTTGTTTCATCAATGGATATTTAGCATTGATCATCAATTTCACAAGTAAGTTTGCTGATCAAAATGATCAAGGTTAAATTTTAGTACTACACCAAATTATAAAAAAACGTGTTTATTTCACATTATAATATTTAGGTTAATGAAACATTACATAACATTAAGTATGGCAGTACTGAATAGAAGGGATGATGATGAAACAAAATGGCGACCACTCGTAAATTAAAGCAATGAGGTTCGTCTTTTTTTTTTTTCTGTGTGCTTGTATGGAAAAATCATTTACTTACTTAAATGAAACCCTCCTTCCTTAACGAGTCAGCGTATGGAATAAAAATTTCTAACAAAGTATGGCAGGTGCATAACACTTAAGGGAAATTGAACTAAAATCATGAACAATTCAGGTATTTACTAAAGCCAGTGTTAAACAACAGCCTTTTACAATGGAAACAACGTTGCAGGACAGGGATGTTTTGTACGGTCGTCAGATATAGCGAAAATAGACAGGGTGACTGTAGACTGTAACGAATGTAGCAAGGTTCCACTTTATACACGTATTCATGTATATATAAATAATTCTTCCAGCTGTAAAAAATAATGGACAGTTTACAAACAACCAAAATTTACGTCTTTCGGAAATAAGCTACATTGGTATCTTTGAGAATTATTTCAATTTATTCATGTATATTATCAAAATAAGCATTACATGGATTGAATGCACCTCTATATAGCACAGTGCGTAGACAAGAACTTGTTTATGTAAACGTTTTCAAACACAATAAAGAAGTGTAATGTTAGCTTGACAGTCTTCCATTCTATTATTTCTTAATTTTAATACATTTTCATGACATTGCTATAGCAACTGATTGTGTTTCTTTTACGGCTATTGTTTGTTTTATACCAAAACGATTTCAGTGTTTCCAACTTCACGCATATAAGTCTGTGTGTGTGCATATATATATATACTACAATAACAGTTTGTTTTTACCAGTAGATTGTTCTTAAACATTTATACTAGTTTTGTTTTTATTAATAAAATATATGTCTACCTCATCATTCATAGCATGTGAACAGTGTTAATAACTCTTCAGTTGAAAAGTGACATCTTGTACAAAAGAGGGGGAAGGTTGATGTGTTTGGTACCATTTGAAACATATTTCTGATAATGAAAAGAAGCAATCCGAGTGTACAGAGTCATGTCGAATAATCGACAGCTTCATTCGACGACATGACGTCCATCCGTGACATTAATGGCATTCACCTTAAGGAGAGGCAGCACTCTCTGATGACCATTTCTATGACTTTGAATTTATTTATGTTCCCCTGTAGTTACATAGGTCCATCTACCAATAGTTATTTCTATATAATCAACAGCTATGTATACAACCAGAAAAACCAGATGAAAAACAGTCTCAAAGAAAGCCGATGATACACCAGCTCAAAAAAGTTGGATAACACATTCAGTCAGAAATTTGGTTATAAGATCAACAGCTAAAAAGCACACTTCCATTAAATCACACAGACGTGTGTAGAAAGTCAAGAACAAAATTTTTCCTGATAAATCCTAGTAAGTAGCTAATAACAGAATATGCTTGGCTATGGCGTCTTAAACCGTCATATTGGAAGAAAAAAAACGAATAGGCTGTGTGGTGAATGTCTAAACATGCTATAAGCTATAAAAGAAACATTCATGATGAAATTGGTCCTGGATGCTTTCGCACTACACTTTCAGTACTCAAGATTTATTTCAATGATCTTATTTCAGTAACTTAAATACAAATACATCTGTAATGTATTTTGCATGTGAAGTGGGGTTGTTCACCTGTTTGACGCCACGAGAAACTAATTAAACTAATTTTAATGACACCTGACAGAAGAAATTAGGTGGATCGCCCAAAGGTTGAGTTTAAACGATCGGACGCAAGTTTCGAGTATCACAGACAATTTGATTTTACCATACTAAAACCATAAATAAAGGCTCAACAAGCCAAGAAGGTCGTAGTAAAATATGTGAAGCCTACGATAAATGAAAAGATACTTGATATTTCGCGTCAAATGGTACATCTGTATCGAACGAAAATTTCACGTGCTACAGTCCAAAAGGGTAGAGAGGAGCACTTCACACACCCCATTAAGAGCACTGCTTTGCGAGTCTGGCACTGATAGGTATCTTTACAAACATGGAATAAAGAAAAACTAAATTAGGCTTTATAATGCTGTACTGCAACATTAAAGTTTGTTTGTTTGTTTGCTTTTGAATTTCGCACAAAGCTACTCGAGGGCTATCTGTGCTAGCCGTCCCTAATTTTGCAGTGTAAGACTAGAGGGAAGGCAGCTAGTCATCACCAACACCGCCAACTCTTGAGCTACTCTTTTATCAACGAATAGTGGGATTGATCATAACTTTATGACGCCACACGGCTGAAAGGCCGAGCATGTTTGGCGCGACGGGGATGCGAACCCACGACCCTCGGATTACGAGTCGCACGCTTTAACTCGCTTAGCCATGCCGGGCCCAACAGTGAAGTAAACAACACATACAATAAGACAAAACCTCCGCTTAATCAGAGGAAAATAAATATTACGAAGAAGAAAATATTATTTTTTTAAATCTGAATATTTCATTCCCAAAGAACGAAATCCCAGTTATACTGTTAATTATTTAAAACGCCAGTTCCAAGAACTCTAATACGTTAATATTTAGTTTAAAACTATGTATTTTATGTAAATACAAATAATATTTTTAATCACAATTTCAAAGCTATTCAAAATCCTTAAATGGAACATCCAATCAATCACTGAAAGACACGTAGCTCTACAGTAGAATACCTGGATCTTCATCCTGTTGTCCCCTGCTGGGACAGCGGTAATTCTTTGGATTCACAACGCTAAAATCAGGATTTCGATGAACACGGCAAATAGCCTGATATGGCTTTGCTATAACAAAAAACACACACACACACACACACATAAACACACTAATCCTGTTATTAGGCACAAAAGCCGCAAATGCCCATTCTAGGTACGTAACAGACACAGCTCAACCTCTCGATTTGTATTTTTACCATAACGCACCATCTTTATTTTATATGCAAAAACGGCTCGTTTGGGTTCAAAAAATATTTTAAATAGAAGAGCAAACCTGACGATGACCGAAGAAGGTCGAAACGTTGTTCGCTCTTCTATTTAAAATATTTTCTGAACCCAAACGAGCCGTTTTTGCATATAAAATTCTCAACAAGTGGGTTTCTCGACATCACTGATCACCATCTTCATGTTTAACAGTTGAATTAAACAATTGTCCAACTTTCCAAATATACATAGCCTTAAAGTATAATAAATAAATAACTTCCCACATAAATAAATCCCAACAAAAAATGTCAGTTTATTTACTCGCTAAACTCAAACTCTTAGACATATCACCTTTCTAACTTACACAGAGAAAAATCGTCATGTTGGATATGAGAACAAATCCGCGCTATTATCGTAGAAAAAGACAACTTAATTTTTGTAAAACTTAATTACCATTCAATTAATTCGGAATTTAATGAAAATTAATTATATGCATTATTTACCCTTTCAGGTGCGTAAACATATTCACACAGAAAACACAGTAACAACATTCTACTAAAAAAATAACTCCACCCAGTAGAGGGTAAAACAAGAAACCCACTTAAAGTAAAAATGTATCTCAGGACGGATGGTATGAACACTTTTACTAATAAAGCAAAGAAAAACATTTCGATCTTCTCAGGTTTTTTTCAGGTTAACAAAGAGAGAGTTTACAATTGACTGTTGCCGGGCGTTCGTCTCAGGGACTAGAGTATAAACGGGATTACAGAGGGCGTTTCAGTTAGATGTTAGGTTATTAATTAGTGTAGGTATAAAGGTGTTCCTTCATACTGGTTAATTTTATCTCCAATTATTATTGGAGATTTTAATTCACCACATTCAGAATTAAGGGGTAACAGAGACACACGAAGAGGATCATGCTTAAAAAATTTTATCTCTAGCAATAATATGCACCTAATCAATGACCATACACCTACACACTTTTCAGCTGCTAACGGCTCATACGATGTACTCGATTTCATCATCGCACCCAAGGACATGGTAAACAGAATATCTAACTTTAAAGTGCATGATGAAATCACCAGTGACCACTTCCCCATGTCATGTATGATTCACCCGCGCCACCCTGCTGTGGCGTACGTGACTCCGTCCGCCTACACCTACACTAAAACAGACTGGCTAACTTTTAATGCCTCTCTGGACTCATACCTACCCCATTCAATAGAACATGTAAATAACAAAACAGAACTAGACAACTATGTTGATCAAATTACAGAAGCCATAAAGAAAGCCATTAAAAACACAATTCCTAAATCAAAAAGAAAACAATCACTTATTCAATGGACTTTAACACCAGAAATTCACGCACTAATAATCAAACGCGATCCACACATTAAAACAGAAATCAATAGAACAAATACAAAAATTAAACAAGAAATCAAAAAAGTAAGAGAAAACAATTGGCATAACTTCTGTAAAAACTTAGAAAAAACCAAGAACAATCCAAAAGAATTTTGGAAAAAATTCAAGAGTATCGCTTCAGACAAAAACACAAATCACATGCTACAACATATCACCCATAACAATAAAATCGCAAGAACGGACGTAGAGAACGCTGACTTATTAGCTGACTATTACAAATCCTCTTTTAGCGATTTAAACTCAGTAGATTTCGACACACAACACCATGTCAACAACTACATAAACACAAACCAAGCATTATTCTCACCACGATTCCCCAGCGAGACACTAGAAACATACTCAAGTTTAATCAACAGAAAAATAACCACAACCGAGCTAAAAATTAATATCAAAAACTTGAAGAACACTTCCCCCGGACATGATCAAATACCAAATATTATTCTGAAAAAAAGCTCCACTCTCCTACTGCAACACCTCACAAACATCATGAACATCTCACTAGCGACCGGGTACTATCCCGACACGTGGAAAAAAGCCATCATAACAACGATCCCCAAGAAACAAACTAATAGAACAAATCCAGATAATTTCCGCCCCATCAGTCTGTTAAGCTGCCTTGGCAAACTGATGGAGAGAACTATCTCCAACAGTCTCCTACATTTTTGTGAATCAAACAACATCCTTCAAGAATTTCAAAATGCCTCCAGAAAAAATAGACAAACAACAGATTACCTCACGCGACTCACCGAATCAATCTACAAAGCTTACAACAACAATCAAGTAACCATCGGGGTATTCCTAGATGTCAAAAAAGCATTCGACAGCGTATGGCACAACGCCATCATATACAAACTAAATCACCTGCAAATAAATCCCACGATAGTCAAATGGATCTCAAATTTCTTAACCAATAAAACAGCACAAGTAAAAGTCAATAAAACTATATCCAAATTATTTAATATAACGGCAGGAGTACCCCAAGGATCAGTCCTCTCTCCATTTCTATACATAATTTTCGTCAGTGACATACCTTTTCCAAATCTAACATACACACACAATTCACAATACGCAGACGACATCGCAATCTGGAGCACCTCCAGAAACCCAGTAATGGCCATGTCTAGCGTACAAGAATCATTAAACAACGTCTCAACATGGAGCAACAAGTGGAGAGTCGTGTTAAACCCAACAAAAACACAAGCAATGACTTTCTATAGGAAACTTAAGAAGCAAAGAAAAAATCTAGAAAAAATAAAATTATCACTTGGAAACACAACCATTAACATGAGTAAAAACATCACATTCCTTGGCGTCACTTTCGACACAAAACTAACATGGAAAAAACATATAAACAATATACACTCATCCATCAGAAAAAGGATTTCATATCTAAACACCTCACACGACTCACCGAATCAATCTACAAAGCTTACAACAACAATCAAGTAACCATCGGGGTATTCCTAGATGTCAAAAAAGCATTCGACAGCGTATGGCACAACGCCATCATATACAAACTAAATCACCTGCTACAACCTACACAAACCAAGCATTATTCTCACCACGATTCCCCGGCGAGACACTAGAAACATACTCAAGTTTAATCAACAGAAAAATAACCACAACCGAGCTAAAAATTAATATCAAAAACTTGAAGAACACTTCCCCCGGACATGATCAAATACCAAATATTATTCTGAAAAAAAGCTCCACTCTCCTACTGCAACACCTCACAAACATCATGAACATCTCACTAGCCAACCTGCTCAACCTCTTCCTTTCGGGACAGGTCCCGGGCTTCCTTTCCGCTGCTGCCTTTGCCTCCACCCAAGACAACATTTAGAAGAGACATTTTCCACCCAAATAGTCAAGAATAATAACAATAATTAATTTATATATATAAAAAAACAAAAAAACCCACTTAATCTTAATAACAACCCACGAAAGGGGACGAAGAGGAACCACAACGTTCCTCAACACCCCGGTTGGGGAGAGAACTCTTCCGATTTCTCTCTCTCTAAACTGAACCCCTGCCACGTTAGTTTAGTTTAGTTTAGGTTAATTTACAAATTATCCAGTGCACCAACAAAATACATTTCACCTTACAACATATTTCAAGAATCACAATCTACTCAACAAAGAATCTAAACAAATAAAATCCATGTCATTAACATGAATTCCTTTTTTTTTCAGATACAGGGCACACGACAGGCAAAACTTTCGGCGCCTGTCCTGTGAAAGTGGGTTTTCTCGGGCAAACTGGCAAACAATCGAAATGCGCACCGAACACCATTATACAAATATACAAGGCTTACATCCGTCCACTAATAGAGTACGGATGTCAAGTAACATACAATATGTCAAATAACACACTCCAGAAAATCCAAGTACAGCAAAACAGAATATTAAAATCCGCATTTGGCCTACCGTCATTTACGCCAACAAACTATCTACACCAAATTAGTAATTTACCAACTATAAGAGATAGAATAACAGAACTTTCTCTCAAATATTATCTAAAAGCAGAAAAAAGAAACAAACTAACGGTATCACTACACAAATTATCCAGTGCACCAGCAAAATACATTTCACCTTACAACATATTTCAAGAATCACAATCTACTCAACAAATAATCTAAACAAATAAAATCCATGTCATTAACATGAATTCCTTTTTTTTTTTTTTCAGATAAGGGCACACGACAGGCAAAACTTTCGGCGCCTGTACTGTGAAAGTGGGTTTTCTCGGGGCACTCCCGTTTCCCCCACATCAAAATCTTCAGGCATTGGATTTATAGATCCCAACCCAGGCAACTTGTTTGCCAGACTTTGAATCGTGCCGTTTGAATTGTTTTATTTTGATCTGGATTTGAATAATATTCAGTTTTTACATCTGCTCAACCTCTTCCTTTCGGGACAGGTCCCGGGCTTCCTTTGCGCTGCTGCCTTTGCCTCCACCCAAGACAACATTTAGAAGAGACATTTTCCACCCAAAACAGTCAAGAATAATAACAATAATTAATTTATATATAAAAAAAAAACAAAAAAACCACTTAATCTTAATAACAACCCACGAAAGGGGACGAAGAGGAACCACAACGTTCCTGAACACCCCGGTTGGGGAGAGAACTCTTCTGATTTCTCTCTCTCTAAACTGAACCCCTGCCACGTTAGTTTAGTTTAGTTTAGGTTAATTTTGGTTTTAGTTGTTGTATATGTGGAGCTTCTTTTATTTTGCGTTTGTTTATATTTGTTTCCCTACTTAGTATCTGGGTGTTTTTTATGGTTATGTTGTGTTTATTCCATTTGCAGTGTTCAAAATGTGTGAAGGAGTTGTTTTTTAATAAATAATGTTGGTGTTGTATTTGTCAGTGCAGTCGGAAAGTTCATATTCCTTTAAAAACTAAATACCTGCCACGAAATTTTCTTTCTTTTTTCTTCAAACCTCTTTTTTTCTTTGTGAACCTGACGATGACCGATGAAAGTCGAAACGTTGTTCGCACTTCTACATAAAAAAATTCTCAACCCAAACCAGCCGTTATATATACATACTTTTCTTGTTTGTTGTTGAACGCAAAACTGTATATAGGTCGTGCCCACCTGTATCGCAGCTTTTAGCGTGATTAAAAGCTTTCAGATTTAGCACCGACCGCGCTACTGGAGGGCGACACTTATTCAGCATTGTATTTGAGATAATAGTCACTGGGGCTAGACCCGGCATGGCCAAGCGTGTTAAGGCATGCGACTCCTAATCCGAGGGTCGCAGGTTCGCATCCTGGTCGCGCGAAACATGCTGGCCCTCCCAGCCGTGGGGGCATTATAATGTGACGGTCAATCCCACTATTCGTTGGTAAAAGAGTAGCCCAAGAGTTGGCAGAGGGTGGTGATGACTAGCTGCCTTCCCTTTAGTCTTACACTGCTAAATTAGGGACGGCCAGAACGGTAGTTTTTGCAATATTCCAAAAAAAAAAGGGGGACTATAATTCAAATAAGTACTTTTGAAGAATCTGGTTTTCTTCACTACACGGATGCATTATACAATAGTTGGCTCACTTTCAACATACCTGTCAGAATAGACGAAATGTAGCTGAAATGTGTTCGATGTTGTGACCTATTATACTATACATATAACTAGGTCTTCTCTACATTTTGAACAGATATCCTGTAAGGATATTAGTCTTCTAAATGCATTTGACAATTATTGTTGAACCTGTATTTGGCTACATCATAGCGGCTGGTCACGCAATCAACCCATGAACGACTGCGTTATTTGTTATTAAGCAACATCTGCGTATGCTACGCCTCCTAGATATGTGGGTGGTCTCAGAACGATCAATTTATTAGTATAATAATCAGATGTAAAGTTTTAAAAAAATATATGAAAAAGAACGCGATTCCCCTGGTTACAGAAGTGAGAATGGTGTGATATAAACATAATAGTGGAAACAAGACTAACTTTGTTCGATATCCTTACAGTCTCTTTTGACTATTTTAGAAGAAAAAAAAAAGATCATCGTATTTGATCAGAAATAATTGAAAAAAATATTTTCATTTTCCCTTGTAAAGTGTGTCATCCCTCAATGAATCGCACTATAAAACTGTTTATCATATATACACAATTAAAAAACAGAAACACACCTCCCCATTGCATCATATTCTCTGCCCTCTCATCACAGGCGTCTCACTTCAAAAACACATTAATTAGCAGGATTTCCTAAAAGGTAAAAACTACCCAGAAGCTGATTTTAAGCATCGCAGTAAATGGTGGTATTTCATTCTTAACGAGCATAATGCAACTGATAAATCAAAACATCAATAAATACTGCCGATACTCAGTTAACATAAAAGTTCGATTCTCTCTGTTTATGTCTGGTCATTACTGAGAACAAGTTTTGTGAATCAAGAACTGGCTGTTTATTTACATTTTAAAATCACCACTAATATCAACGATCCTCTCTTCTTTTATGTTAAAGATAAAACTTTTATTGAAAATTGTCTAACGAAACTGAAAAAGCTTTTAAGAAACGATTAGAAGTGTACAGAAATATCCAGAAAACCTACTTATTCCAAGAAAAACTCATTTACATTATTTAGCATAAAAACACTCTGATCAGTGATCTTTTACTATAAGATGATTTTGTCAATCAAGAAAGTCAAACCCTTAAACATAAGATACATAACATAAGGTAGAGTTGACAAGATGAAAGAAACTTTAAACATAAGAGATACAACATTTGATGAAGAAGATAAAAGAAACACTTTAAACTTGAAATATGTAACAACATCTGGTGGAGAAGACGAAAGAGACACTTCAAACATAAGATATATAACATTTAGTGGGAAAGTAAGAAAAACAAAACACTTTAAACTTAAGATATGTAACATGACATATAGTGGAGAAGACAAAAAAGATTCTTTAAACATAAGATATACAACATATAGTGAGGAAAGTGAAAAATAAAATGTTATTCGATTGAGTCAGTCCACGAAGAGACATATGAATTGTTTGATAAGAGCGGTTACAAAATGACAAATATGTAAATGTGTGGACAGGTAGCTTGACAGCTAAACCTGTAGTTACGGTTTAAGACTGTCAATAGCTACTGGTAATTTCTGTCATAGTTAAAGAAAGCAGTACAACAGTAGAAAAACAGCATGGGGCAAATTGAAAACATGGAGAAATGGAACAGAGTATGTTACTTCAAATACACTGATGTAATAATTAAGTTCCTACAGAAAGATTCCACAGGTTTTAACAAACTTCATAACAACCACAAAAATAAAAGCTCAGCTATTTCTTAAGTTCTTCGAAACGTTCTACGATTTTCTGCGTAACAGGCATAAAGGTTAAGTCTGCATGAAGTTTAAAGACTCCTCTTGCTAGGTAAGTATCTTTAAATAACGTCACTTCACCATCTGTAAAAAATGTGAAAAAAATTCATTCATAAGATAATAATTTTTCCTCGTGCATCATCTTTGTTAATTTAACGCAGTATGATTGACATATGGCCTGGCATGGCATAGCACGTTAAGGCGTGCGCTTCGTAATCTGAGGGTCACGGGTTTTGGCCCGAGTCGCGCCAAACATGCTCGCCCTCCAAGCCGTGGGGGCGTTATAATGTTACGATCAATCCCACTATTCGTTGGTACAAGAGTAGCCCAAGAGTTTGCGGTGGGTGGTTATGATTAGCTGCCTTCCCTCTAGTCTTACACTACTAAATTAGGAACGGCTCGGTGCAGTGGGCTAACAACCAACTCACTTAAATACCTGTTCATGAAACCACAAGTGATTGCGGCCCTATATATATTTCCTTGACGGAATCGAGTGGTAGATGATGATGATTGACATACGTCCAGAAAAACGATTATATATAAATATTTGATTCTGCTTGTATTATATCAGGTATAATTTGAATGGAATCGAGGGCTTACATGATAAGATCAAATATTAAACTTTTCTTTATTACTATTATTATTCCTCAGATGAATAGTGCAATAAATTTCTAAAGTATTTTGATGTACGAAAATCCCACGCGACAAATAAAGGGAGAATATGTTATACGTCAACTACACCATATCTATTATATATATCTTACAACATACGATTATAACGGAGTGATATATATAATGGTAGTTTAAAATTGTAACTCACTTACCAATTTTGAAAAATTTCATTACTTACTCCCAACAGAGATGACAATGATGGATTACATTTATCACATATTTATCAAAAATACGTTTGTGTTTCTTCCGATGCAATGTAATAGGTTTCTATAACGTCACGACAAAGCTCTAACTTACATAGTACAGTGTTCCCTCGTGTATCGCGGTAGATGTGTCCCAAAACTCCCCGCGAAAGGAGATTTTCCGCGAAGTGGGATCGCCGATTTTTACGTATATATTTATGTGCATTTAGACTTTTAAAACCCTCCCTGTACAACTATTTAACCCTCCCATTACAATACTGTTCATTATTGCTGAAATAATAAGAACAATTATTAAGATATTAAGCCTTAAAATTAAAAATTACATATCTTCAGCACTTCCTCTTCTGTGGAAGGTGAATCGGCAATTTCTTCGTCGGTCATTACAACTTCAGGAACAGTACTTGCCACCGGTACCCCTTTTTTTCTTGCTCGGCTGGATCTCGCGTAGCCTTCGCAGACGCACAATGCGTACATCTATAGCCTTTCCAGTTGGTTCTGTTTCAATTTTTACGCTGTTATAAACTCAAATATATGTTTATATCTCAAAATATACCGGGTTTTTTTTACACTATTAATTATATTTATTTTTAATATTTTAATGGTATTTAATGCTATATTTTAGATTTAATGTTTATTATTTTATATATATGTGTGGGGGTCGGCCAAGCTCGCGAAGTGGTGAAGCCGCGAAAGAGGATCCGCAAAGTGGCGAGGGAACACTGTATAGTTTGTTCGTTTATTTTGAATATCGCGAAAAGCTATCAGACGGTTATCTGCACTAGTCGTCCCTAATTTAGAAATGATATACCAGAAGTAAGAAAGATAGTCACCACCACCCATCGCTAACTTTTGGGCTTCTCCTTTATTAAGAAATAGTGGGATTGATCGTCACATTAAAACATCCATCACCTCCTCCACAACTAAACGTGTGAGCATGTTCGGTATGAGTAAGAATTCAAACCCACGACAAAAAGACCAGAATTCGAGCACCCTGACCACTAGGTCATGCCAGGCTGTGTAACTAATAGTGGCAAAGATTCAATAACTTGAACATATGCTGCAAGATATGTTAAAGGAAAACCAGACATTACGGTTTTACTACAATGGACGTCATATTTTATCATTTATCATTATCTGTAAAGCCAGAAAACAACAGAACCCTACCCTCACTCTAATCGTGTATGTTTTGTTATAGCAGAGCCACATCGGGCTATCTGCTAAGTCTACAGATGGGAATCGAACCCCTGATTTTAGCGTTGTAACTCTGTAGGGCTATCGATGTACCAGCGAGAAACCGTAATTAGTCACGTCTTACTGATTTAGAGAATAACAGACATGCTTGCTAAAAATGCACAGATTTATAAACATGAATACGTAACAAAATCATTGGTTTTGCCTAAAATAGAACACCATGTTAAATACGGTATAAAAATCAAATCTCACTTGTGTTTGGAACTTTAGTTCCAGACTTGTGTAACAATACCTAACAAATATTCTTGAACTTGTTTTGACGTATAAATAAAAGAACAGGGAAGGAGAAACAAGATATAGATTTATACCACTGAACAGACACGAGCAATAAAAGTAATGCGACAAAATAAAATAAAATGTTCATTTTATGTATATTCCACAGACATACAAATGATTGCTTATGCACTTACCATCTTTCTGTTTACATTAAACACAATTCCTGGGGACGTTCTATGCATGATCGTCTTGGTTTATTTATCGTTCTAAAGAAACTGGTGAGGCGGAAGTACCTCCACCAACGATTGGATTAAAATAATAGTCTGGTGTCATTACCATGGCAACTAGTTGAAAACTTTGCGCTGCGGTGTCATTGAAGGCTGTGAAAGTATTGTTATTGGCTTAATTGATATGATGTTCAACAACTAGATATGATCATAAAAACAGTTTCATTGTTACACAGTTCATCAAGTTACATTCTCACATTTTTATAGTTGAATGGGATTCAGTTGGACTTTGTTACTTGCAATCTGTAAGATTTATTTCAAGTCCCATTGATGTTTTTCATGGAGGCATCCGTATTGTTTTCGGTATGGTTACCGAAAACACAGCCTAAAGAATCTAGTGATTTGTCAGTGGGTTCGACAATAATTCATTGAGCGCCACCTGTTGACTATAACAACGTTTCGTTAAAGGCAGAGTGTCTCTCCGACAGTAGACAGGACATATAACAACACGCTCAATAAACATCGCCTCAAATCAACCACAAAAGATTGAACAGAATAATGAAACTATTTGTTCTACCTGCATTTAACATTACAAACTAAAGTATATAAGCTATTACATATTAACACACAATTCATTATTATTTATTTTACCCTCTTTACGCATCTGTCCACCCCCATTGCAACTAACGTTTTTCCACTACTGGTACGAAAAGAACAATAACTCTCACCTAAGTATTCATCACACAAATATTGTGTCGTTAAGCTGCTACATTCGAAATGCGTAATCATGTCTTTTATACAACAGTCTCACTTATCAACTTAGTAAATGACGTCAGGTTTAATTTACTTATTAGTCTGAACAATCCTTACATCCCATAAACATGCTCAAGTTTTATACAGTTCTCAATTTCAGGTTCAGTCCCGACGTTTTCAAACTCGCACACCTATTAAGTTTGCTGTACCTTATCAGGAGAAAACTTCTGCAACACAGTTCTTGTTAGTACTACCACGTAAATAAGTATTGTTCCAATATTCTGACTTATGCAGTTTAACGTTTTCTAATGTAGCCACCACTGAAGTAATTCGTTCGGTTTATTTTAAATTTCGCTCAAAACTACTCGAGGGCTATTTGTGGTAGCTGTCCCGAATTTAACAGTTAGAGACTACAGGAAAGAGAGCTACAGCCGAGCGCGAGAACTCTTGGGTTACACTTCCACCGATGAATAATGAATTCATCGTTACATTATAATGATCCCACAGCTGAAGGAAAGTATGTTTATTGACTGAAATTTGAAGCTGCAACCTGCATATGAAATTGTTGTGAGTTGAGTGACCTAACTACCAGGCAATGCCAGGTCCCGTTAGAGTGATACAACCTGTCGTCACTTCATGGCCAGTAAGATACTGTTCTGTTATCATTTCTTCAAATGGTCAACTATACTTCCGAAGCATAATAAATTTCTTACTTACGGTTCAGTTATGACTTATTGAAAAACTCATAGCAAGGAACGTTTCCTTTACGATAGCCCATGGTGAGCAGGTGGCTAAGGCACTCGACTCGTAATCTGAGGGTTGCGAGTTTGAATCCCCGTCACACCAGAAATGCTTGCCCTTTTAGCCGTGGAGCGTTATAATGTTACGATCATTCCCACTATTCGTTGCAATAGAGCAGCTGATGAGTCGGCGAGGGGTGGTGGTGATTAACTATACGAGAGTTATCTGCACTACTCGTCCCTAATTTAGCAGTGTAAGACTTCAGGGAAGACAGCTAGTCATCACCATCCTCGTCAACTCTTGGGCTACTCTTTTACCAACAAATAGTGTAAAAAACCGTCACATCAATATGCTCGCCCTTTCAGCCGTGTACTCATATTGTAGTTTTCTCTCAATTGTGGTTTTATATTTAAACAAACTTTCTTAATGGCTCAGCAGAGCTACGTGGTTAGGGGCGCTTGACTCGCAATTTGAGGATCGCAGGTTCGAATCCCTGTCATAACAGAAATTCTTGCCCTTTCAGTCTTAAGGGCGTTACGGTCAATACCACTATTCGTTGGTAAAAGAGTAGCCCAAGAGTTGGCGGTGGGTAGTAATAACTAGTTACCTTCCCTTTAGTCTTACACTGCTAAATTAGGGACGCAGAAGTTAAAAGTTTAAGAAATATTTAAAGTCAGTGTTGTTCTTAAACACAAAACTACACAATAAGTTGTCTGTGCTGTACCCACCGCTAGTGTGGAAAACTTTTCTTTTTTTGTTATAACTTCACAGAATTACTACTGAGCTACCGAGAAGCAAGTGATATCTAAACCGATTTATATTCATGAGTTTGTTTCTAACTGTGCTCTTAAATTTGGAATTTTCAATCAGGGACACTCTTTGGTCTTGTTGTTAAACTCTTAATTTCAAAGCTAGTGAACTAAGCTAGTTTTTGTACGATATCTCGAACTATTCCTTGAAATTTAAGCTGTGGATGTTCTTTAACAGTGACAGTACAATCTATTAGCATAAACGACTGCCGTTAAAGCACAACTAACTAGTTGCTTTCCCTCTGGCAAGTATTTCAAAATTAGGGACGGCGGTATGTAGTCTCAGCAGCTTTGTTATAAATACCAAATACGGATTTTGTTTCTGAATAGCACTTTATGGAGAAATGAGCAAAACGGTCATGAAAAAGACACTATGATTCAGCACAAATGTCCCTAACTTAGAAATCCTAACCAGAATTAAAGTAGTCGGTTAGCAGCACTCTCCGCCATAAGAGTTTTGTCTGGCTTTGAATCGTATAATAAATGGGACGGACATTCGAAAGGTCAGAGCGTGTTCAGGGTCATATCGCAGGCTCGAACTTTAAACCATCTGATCCAAAGTCAAGCACTATTGATGGGTTTGTTACTGCGAACAAGCAGTGATTGAAAGTTTGACTGCTATTTATGACTGGAAATGATATTTTGTAAACTACTGTTAGTTTATTCAGAAATTTCGAAGGTTGAGGCATTTGCAAAGAGAAAGAGAGAAAAAATTATTACGACTTTTATCACGCAAAGCTTCACAGGGGCTGTCTGAAATAACTGTCTCTTTGACGATAATGAATTTTGCGCAAAATTATTGGAGGATCATTTGCGCTAGCCGTTCTGGATTTTAGAGTGATGAACTGGCGAAAAGCTATCTCATTAAAATGGTCTCTGGCTAGCTCTTGAGCTACTTTTATCTGACCAGAAAAGAGAGAGAATTTGGTCTTCACGCCCACATGATTCTGCAGCTATTGTACAGTTCATGGAGATTGTTTGTTTGTTTGTTTTTGAATTTCACGCAAAGCCATAAAAGTAAAGTAATCTCTTATATAGCAGTGTGGGACTAGAGGAAAGGCAGCTAGTCATCACCACCCAACGCCAACTCTTGGGCTACTCTTTAACCAAGAGTAAATAGTGGGATTGACCATAGCGTTATAACGCCCACGTGGCTGGAAGGGCGAGCATGTTCGGTGCAGCCGGAATTCGAACCCGCGACCCTCAAATTACGAGTCAGCTGACCATACCGGGCCTTCATGGAGATTAAACAAGCACGTCTTAATACAGCAATATATGGTCCGACTGTTTTTCTTCTTAAATACATAAGTATAATATTTTTCTTCTTAAATACACAAGTATAATAAACAAAACTTAAATTTTATAAAGGCAAGTAGGAATTGATATATATGTAACCTAGCTAGTTATTTCTGTACAGAGAGTTTAATGATGCAAAAAGTGTTGAAACAAGACAGTCGAAACTACAAAAACTGGGTCACCTAAACGTTAAACACATTTTATTCATATTTTTGTAAATCACTTTAATTATGTTAGTCTGAGCCAAGGAAGTGACAATTTTTAGAAATCTTAAAGTGACTCAGTTTTTGTAATTTTGATGTCTACTAATCTGACCTCAAATCTAATTTTCTATCTGGAGTACCTTATGATACCACTAGCAAAACCATAACCAAGAGAACTCGTTATACACGAATGGAATTACAGGGACCTCAGACAGAAGAATGCGTGTTTCTTATAGCAAAGCCACATCAGGCTATCTGCTGAGCCCATCGAGGGGAATCGAATCTCTGATTTTAACGTTGTAAATCCGGAGACTTACCGCTGTACAAGCGGGTACCAGACGGAAGAAATCTGTGAAAGTAATTCTTGAAGACCAGAAACCCAATTGGCGATTCCGCCACCAATAACTTTCTTAACCTGAAGGTAACATAGGAAGGTCGAGGCAATGTTCTCTCCTTATGAATGGTGTTAACACCCAAACCAGTCGTTTTGAGATACAACTCTGTGAAATAATTAGAGCGATATCAATCGTCATTTTTTTCTATACCCTTGTCTGTAGAAGTGCTAATTTACTAACTTAAATGAAAATTTGTTAACAGTGAAATTTTTATTCACTCCATAAATTTTTTTATTGCGATTTAGGCAGTTTAATAAGCACGACAAGATGAAGTTTTACTCAGCCAATACTGTGAAATAATCATTGTTAATAACCAGACACTTTAAAGATGATTTTAAACGGGCGATTTCTATGTTATTTTGTTTCATCACGACCAGTACAGTTAAGTACTACACAACGAAATCAATATACATCAAATACTTAATACCACAGTCACGATGCGTTTTTGTGTACAGAAAAGTTCTATTCCCAACACTTATAATATATTTTCAAACCATCCGATCATTTGCCACTTGATTTCTATTGAGAATGTTTCCTAAGATTCGAAGTAAAATCTGCTTAATGGGTGAGCAGTTATTTCCAAAGATGTTAACTTTTTTATGAGTAGATTAACTTACGCCTCCCGCTAGTACAGCGGTATGTCTCGAGATTTACAATGCTAAAATTAGAGGTTCTATTCTCCTCGCTGGCTCAGTAGATAGTCTGATGTGGGTTTGCTCTAGAAAAACACGCACACTTAACTTTGCCCCTTCTATAAAGGCGAAATCCTAAGATTACTTTATTTTGTTGATAGATGTCACTTTTGGGGTTTAGAAAAAAATATGAAAAATGCGACTTAATGCGAATAGAAGATCAATATTATTATTATTTTTTCTGAAATTCATTAATCACAGAACGTGCACTTCCAGCACAAGACAAACATATCAGTATCCTCCCTTTAACGAACGTTCTGTGACGTAAACTTTAAAGTTAATCAAAGATAAAGCTGTACACTTAACACCTAGGTAATAAGAAACTTATTACGATGTGAGAAGCTTTCTAAAATTGATGTTCCTTAAACATATAAGTTTATTATAACCAAGTTATTGAACAGTCTGCCATTAAATACACTCAGGAAAAGCACGTGTAATCTAATTCAACTCTTGTAATAAGCTAAGACAGAGTGTCGACAGCACATTTTTTCTTTTAATTTGAAGACCTATCGGACTTGCCAACTTGCAACGCGTTCTGTTATTATTAGAAAAGTGATTTATCATGATTTTTGAAAACGAGTTCCGAACAAAAGAGGTTAACTTATCTGGGTTGCTAAGCGACAGCTTGAGACTTTGACCTCGTTACTAGGAAACCCCATAACAAGTTCCACTTTGTTATTTTCAGATCACAACGGTTTCTTATAGACTAATTAAAGAAACCCAAAATAACAGAGGTAGATGTATGGTGCGTATAAAGTACATTAAGGGATGTTCTGTAATTACACACATTGATCCAACCAAGGATTTTATAATCACCTTCAATTTTATGTCGTAGGTGATTTTCATTTTCTTGAGTTTTAAAATTGCAATATAGATTCGTGACTGTAACTAAAGCAAGTAATTATAAAAGTGAAACGCACACTTCATGAGCAAAATTAGTAACTTATGATATACGTATTTGAAATGTCTCCTTAAAGTGGTAGTTCCACCACCAATAAACTGAAAGGGGTGGGCGAAACAAGAAATCTTATATTCACACGTAATAATAAAGAAACTCGTTATTCCCCCAATATTTTATTTTAGCGTACTAAATTACGCTGATCCAGCGTTGGATTTCAAAAAGTACGCTTGAACACCCAACATCAAAGTACCCGCTGACTTTGGAAAGAATAAGAAGGTGTTTGTTTGTTTTTTACCATTCTGGCATATCTAAAAAAAATGGAGGAATGGGGTAGAGTGAAAGGAAATAAAGTCACACAAAAAAGTCAATTTTGGCTAGGAAAAAAGTCACTTTATTTAAATACTATAAATAATTGAAAGTAATGAAACAATAAATATTTTAAATCAGTTATTAACTGAAAACACACGACTTCTACACATTGACAACATGAATTGTGTGATGGCGTGTGTGTTTGCTTATAGCAAAGTCACATCGGGCTATTTGCTGAACACACCGAGGGGAATCGAACCTCTGATTTTAGCGTTGTAAATCCGTAGACATACCACTGTACTAGCGGGGAGCTTGTGATGGCATCACGCATACACAAGTGTGAAAAAAATGGAACATTTTAAAAAACTTATTTTTAACAATAAATGGTTTGTTTTGGAATTTCGCACAAAGCTACTCGAGGGCTATCTGTGCTAGCCGTCCCTAATTTAGCAGTGTAAGACTAGAGGGAAGGCAGCTAGTCATCACCACCCACCGCCAACTCTTGGGCTACTCTTTTACCAACGAATAGTGGGATTGACCGTCACATTATACACCCCCACGGCTGGGAGGGCGAGCATGTTTAGCACGACGTGGGCGCGAACCCGCGACCCTCGGATTACGAGTCGCACGCCTTACGCGCTTGGCCATGCCAGGCCGTTTAACAATAAATAATGGTTCGTTTGAATAATATATGAGTTATTTTATTTTATTATTTAAAAAAAACGTATTTTTAATAATAAATAATGGTTCGTTTGAATAATATTGAAGTTATTTTTTGTTATTTTCAAAACGTATTTTTAATAATAAAGAATAGTTTGTTTGAATAATATTGACGTTATTTTATTTTATTACCATAACTTCAACAATATTATATTCTTTATTTTAATACACTATCAGTTAACAGTCGTTGTAGATTTAATTTATAAATTGTAGGTGTGCGACAAAAAAAAATGGAACAAAAATTAATAATAACTAAAATTAGCCCCCCAGTGGCTCAGCGGTATGTCTGCGGACTTGCACGCTAAAATCCGGCTTTCGATACCCGTGGTGAGCAGAGCACAGATAGCCCATTGTGTAGCTTTGTGCTTAATTCAAAACAAACAAACAAACTAAAATCATGTTTTCACGAAATTTCCTTTTTAAAATACACCTGTGACTTTTTTCTGGGTTCGAGGAGAGAAATAAAGTCGCTCTACAAGTAAATTGATGAATAATGCTCTTTTGAGAATTTTTAAATGAAATAACTAATTATTTAGTGTAGTAATATCATCAGTATAAAAAAGAAGGGTTAGAGGATATATGTGGTTCACTTCTAACACAGAAAATAAATCGTCCTTTAAGACGATAGTACCCATACCACCATGTTTTCTCGTTACATACACTACATTTTCTTTATGTAGGACTAAATTGGGGGAGGGTCAAGTTGTGGGACAAAAGCTTCGGATGGGCAAATGCTCCCTTTGTACCCCTGTAGCACCGTCACTGTTTTCATGTTTATATGTCTTATCAAATCCACCTTTTATAAGCAAGTTTATTACCTAAACATAAAATAGATATGTACATCCATACCATCTTTAATAAATTAAAAATGTCTAAAATGTGTGATACTTTAAGATAAACTTGTATATAGATTAATTCAACTTGCACGCCATCCATTCTCCAAGAAAAAATAATATTTGCATGAAGATCTTACATACCACTTACACTTTAGGGGATTAAAATAAACATGCAAGATTAATTTATATTTGAAGAAACCCAAGAACATTTCACTTTTACGGAAGATTTATCAGATTTAATATTCCATATTTTATAGTCAAATGGCTTATTGTTTGAGTGTCTGGGGTACAAGTATTAACTAGAGTTTTAAGATCCACTTAGATGTTACAAAATCTGATTTTGAGGCTTACACTGGGGCTATTTTTACCTTTCAATTGCTAAAACAAATGCAAACAATGTGGGTTTTTTCACCATTTACCAGGCCTGTGTCTATCGTATCATCCGTGTTGCTAAATATATCAATATTTTTAATCGTGAACTCAATTTGGTAATTCTTTCCAGAAAACGCCCTTACTTTTAACGTCACCACAATACATTCTTCTGTCGAATAAGTGTATTAATTTTTGGTTCAAAATACTTTTACTATTTGGCTCCTGTATTCTAAACTAAATGAACTTAAATAGTTGTACTACCCCTATTTTCAGATTATTCAAATTAAAGGTTTCGAATTCTGTTTTCAAATATTTTTCTACATTTGCATTAATGATTCTGTGTGTGTTTTTGGTTATTTATTCTACATGCCTGTTTCGTTGTAAATGAATAATAATAATTTCTTATGGTGGCCTTTAGAACAGAGGGTAAAAATTTCAGCAGTAGAAATGCACTATTACAAAGGAAATCCATAACGAATAAAAAAAATGATTTAATTATTTCTATTAACCCTTATTGTGGTATATTATCATGTGACGTAATAAGTACAGTGGGGAGACAGAAAAGTGTAAGGGGTCTTTCCCTAAAACAAAAATTAAAATCCGGATGCTATGAGATGAGTTTCAGCTTATGTGGGTGAAGAAAATGACCCCATACCAATCACTGAAACACTAAGAATTTAAATGTTTTATTGTTTCCTTAAAAATAGCCAATTAAAAAACTGAAGTGTGGGCGACCAGTTTGGATTCTAATAGCTGTATTGATTTAGGCTTGTTGTCCGCCGTACTGTGTTGCTGGTAAAAAAATGGACACTATAAGTTGTTTTTGAATTTCGAGAAAAATACACGAGGGCTATCTGCGCTAGCCGTCTCTAATTTAGCAGTGTAAAACTAGAGGAAAGGCATCTAGTCATCACCATCCACCGCCAACTCTTGGGCTACTCTTTTACCAACGAATAGTTGGATTGACCGTAACATTATGACGCCCCCACAGCTGAAAAGGCGAGAAAGTTTGGTGTGACGGGGATTCGAACCCACGACCCTTAGACTACGAGTCGAACACCTTAACTCACCTAGCTATGCCGGGCCACACTATAAGTTAAAGGGTTTAATAGCGGCGACTGTAAAAAGGGACAACTTCACGTGTTTACTTGCAGGACCAGGAGTTGGGATTACTTCACAGGTACACCATTTACAGATAAATTAAACAACTTGTTTGTCAACAAACTTTATAATGTTATAACAGGGTGCTAACTTCTCTTACGCTATTCGTTCCGTTTTTAAGAGATACTAAGCTTTGGTTCATCCCCCATATAAGTCCCCCTTTTAAATCTAGCCATTTAACAGACTTTCTCATAGTAACGGTAATATATGCAGACAGAATTCTCAAGACGGTTGGTATGGGTGTTAAAACTTTAATTAAATAAAGTACAGAAAAACGTTTCGACCTTCTTAGGTCATCTTCAGGTTATCAAGAATCACGAATATTAACACAGGCTGTGCTATTGTTTTGTAAATAACTAGCTAATTCTTGCTTCATGCTACACAAACACATTGTTTTTGTTTTCAATTAACCACAAAGCTATACAATGGACTATCTACCCACCACGGGTATCGAAATCCGGATTTTAGCGTTGTAAATCTGCAGACATGCTGTTGTGCCGCTAGGAAGCAATAAATAAATTAACAGTATTAAGTTTAAATAATTCAATTCGCATTTTTAGTTATTTATAGTATCACCTAGACTCAATATAACATTAAATTTCTTAAACAATAATAGCTGTGTCGATTAAATGTGACAAGAATTATACATGAAGCTTTCTTTACTTGTGACAATTCTGTTTCGATGCTTGGTACTTTTACTAACCTTTACAGGTCAGGGATTCTTGGGACGAAAACACCATTAACAACGAAGATACCTAACTGATGACCAAGGAAAGAGTGATCATACAGAATTTTTTGCAGATTACTAGTTACTACTTGTTATTAACTGTAACTGTTATTGTATAAGTTTATTAGCTCTACCGTCAGCTGAACAGTAGGTAGACGTGAGGCAAACAGAATAATAGATAGCCCTCACTCAAAATGTAAGATTTAACTACACTTCACACCTTTACTATGCTCCTGATTCCTGCCATCACTCAGTACTCAAGTGAAGATATTTTATATTAATTCCTGTTGTAAAATATCGTACTTTTAAAAGCTACAATAAAGTTTTGTCTGAGAAGATTTCAATAAAAGAATCTTTGGATTTCAATTAAAGATAATTCATAACAGCCTTAAAATAATTAGGGTAAGTTTACCAGTTATAGCAACCCAGAAACAATGTGGAAGTGAGGTTCAAGTTCCTTGCAACGAAGAAACACGTGATGACGAGTTGCAAAGTCTCGCAAACTCTCTCTTTGTTAACGTGAAGATGACGTAAGAAGGTTGAAACGTTGTTCTGTACTTTATTTCAATTAAAGTGCTTATACCCATACCAGTCGTCTTGAGAATACACAAATAAAAGACAATACTATACTGCGTGTATTTGCGTGAGCGGTTTTCTTATAGCAAAGCCATATCCGGCTATCAATTGAGACCACCGAGGAGAATCGAACCTCTAATTTTAGCACCATAAATTCGACTTGGGAGGCTATTAAGTAGCAAAAAAACATTATCTTTGATCTAGACATGACCTCCTGAATTTTAATTCAAGTCTTTCAAATTACTGCATAATTGAATATAGAGCAAACAAGTCTAAACTATAAACAGCACATCTACAGTATTATTTTAGCATGAAGTACTTTGTTCATTTATATCAGGCAGGAAGCCAAATAATGGGCTATCTGGCTGTGCCCACCATGGGTATCGAAACCCAATTTGTAGCGCTATAAGTTCACAGACTTACCGTTGAACCACCGAGGGCTAGATAGAAACATGAATTCGAGTTTTTAAGATACTGATAAAATTACAAGTAAGTTTTTACAGTAGCTTTTATTATTGAAATCTCTTAATAGGACCAGCCATTTTGAAACGTGCAAGCCTTCAAGAACCTAATAAATAAAGTCTGGTTGGGTTAATTCAATAAATAAAAATGGAATTAGAAGAACTAATGAGAAGTAATTGAGCATTTTATAATGTTGAAACTGTTCCAACATGCACGTTCTATTTTCCCATGTTTATATAATTATTGAATATTTTGTTCTAATGAAAATAAATGTTGGCATTTTAAAGTCACTTTATTATGAGCACAAGCTAAGCAGAAAATGAAAATAAATTAGTGTGGTGATTTGGAAGGACTTTTGAATAAAAACGTTTCGTTATTTTTGAGTTGGTATTCCTATTATCTATACTTAAATAAATTGAAAAAAATGTCACTAGAAAAAATAATCACATTAATTACAGTTATGAATTTTCATTAAAAATAAATACATTAAGAAATTTATTTTGTTGATAATTGCTAATCTGAAGGATAGAATTAATCAAGTCGATAGATTTAAAATCCTCAGGATGCGGTATCATTTCATACAATGGCGTATATGAGATGATGTAAAGTTTATGCTATTATTACTTTTCATCTATTACAAGTTTTGATACATTGATTAATTGACAAATATGTCACATGAAAAAGAAATCAAATATATATAAACACATTAAATAACAAGTAAAGCAAAGATACATAAACATGAATATACTAGATAATAAGCACAGACAGACAGATTAATAAGGTTAAAAGAAAAAAGATATGAATATAGATAATGAAATACAGACAACAGGTATACAGGGAGAGATAAAGATATAGACAGAAAAATGAAGTAAAGCAAGTAAACAGATATGAAAACGAAGAACCACAAACAAGTATAGAGAAAGAAGAAGAATACAAACAAGTAGCTAAGTAATTGTCTGGTATTGCCTGATTGTTAGGGTGTTCGACTAGCAATCTGAGCTACCACTTGTACGTCTTTGGACTTGTCTGCTGTCCAAGAGTTTAAGAGCCCTGATAGTCTCTCACGTGCATTTATCTGGTAGCTTTGTCATGGGAACAATAACCAAAATTACCATAACGTCAAATCAGTTAGCTATCCTCATCTAGAGACGCACCAAATATATCGCCTATTATTCCAGGACAAATACTGTTTGTAAAATATGTGAAACAAGTTGCACATTTTCATAGGACAAGTAAAATAAAAATCACATAATAAATTACATTCAAATAATATTTAGCCCTCACTTGAATGCGAACTAAAGTAATCTTGAAACTACACGAAGTGTACTTGGTCATTTCGTAAAAGAAAATTATAGTTTAATTTGCTATCATACAACTGTTCACGAAATAGCTCTTTATTCATTAGAGCAGTTTAAAAGTTTTCCAGACGCTTAATTCACCAGTCTTGCTTGACTAATAAATCTCTGTTTTAACATTTCACTTAATTATAAGTGTTGTTTCCTTTAATAGAAGATTACAGCTATTTATAACTTTACTGAATTAATTTTAATTCGGTAATTTCCATCCTTGTAATCTATCCAAAAATTGAGGCTTAAATAATCCGGAAGAGTTGGAAAACATTGGAGAAGTAACAATAATAAACAAAACCTAAAAAATGTAGGAAAATCACCGAATAAGTGCACAGAGGAAAACAAAATAATCTGGACATCAAATCTGGCCACCTATTGAATGATGTCAAATAAAGCTACAGAAACAAAAAAACAACTTAGTAAAAATAGGCAAAAACTAGCGTGTTCAAGTTCTGGCGGATAATGGCAATAGAATAACATTGAGGCATTGGCAAAGTTTATGAAAGTACAAGAAGCTAAGCAATCCAACGTTTCACCATATGGTGAGTCAGAATGTAGAGGGTCTAGACAACTTACTTTAGGATGACACTAAGCAAGGACAAGAAACTTCGTTTGAACAGAAGCATGACTGAAGAACAAACAAACAAAGGTAGGTGAGAAGGAAAGTTTGACATAGTGAATTAAGATTGACGATACGAAAACATACGTACCGCTAACAGGATTAGAAATAATGTTGGATAAAAATTTGTCTTAAGAAATAAAAAGTTTATCACTTAGCTCATCGGCTTGAACAGAGGATATGAGTCCAGAAGAAAAAAAATATTTAATACAGCCTGTGGTTCTTAACATAATTCTGATTCGTAAATGTTCTTTATTTGTACACGACGTGTAAAGGCTCTGGTAACAACATCAGAAACTCTTACACTAATACTGTCCTGTTTGAATGACCAAAACAATGTTAATACACTATGTGATATCAAACTCTTTGCCGCTTAAAGGTTGTTTGTTCCTTTTATAATTTTCCCGTAGAGCTATACAAGACTGATGATACATTGCATGAAAGGCAGCTAGTTAATGACATTAGTCATTAACTCTTGAGCTAGTCTTACCTGACCAAATGGTAGCATTCATGATCCCAAAGTGCGTGATGAGATTTTGCGGTAACGCAATCCCGGCACATAATCTAGGTCACGTCCGGTTCAAAGGTTAAAATGCAATGAAAATATCAGAACTCGTTTTATTAATAAAGTTTGAGCGTTTGGCTAAAAATGTGATTATAACATGATCATAACATAAAATTCACATCATTAGAAAGAGTTTTACGTTCAGTAATACACTTCTTTGAGATATACATCTCTCGTCATTACCCGTTAGACCATTGTTTAAATTTGGAAGAATGTAATACAAAAACACTGCATAATAACAGTATCAACAGTAAAACAAAACTTCCTAACCTTATTTGGTTACAAAATTAAAATAACTTGTATTTATTGCATGAAAATATGAAAAGGTATTATTCCATTCTGATTACTTTAGAAGTTTAGGTTTTGATATATAATAACATAAAACTTTGACATCGTATTAAATATTAAATTTTTGTTCACTAATCAAATAACTACATTTTCTTACAGAATTAAAGGTTTTAACCCTTTTTTTTCCTTACTGTACTAGAGTGTTAGTGATGTAAGTTCTGATGAGCGAAGAACAAAATAAGATTTATTTATCAACTGTCAAGAGTTCAAAGCACAAAACGCTGTTTGAAGTGTTTTTTTTTTAACCTACGTCAAACCTAAATAATTGAGTTAAGAGGTTTGTGCAGGTACTCCGAAAGATTGAAATGTTGATTGAATTTCTAAAACCTGGATGTACTTGGAAAAATAAGAAAAATAAAAAATTTAAAATATACATCAGGCGGATCTATCTTATACACAGATTTGTTATAGTAGGCTAAAAATGTGATAATATTTATTTGTAAGGTTGGTAGTGCGCCTCAAATCTTTGGGCAGACTGAGATGATGAAACAACATCACGTAGTAACGCGCAGTAAAAAGGAATAACCAAGAAAACACCACTGACAGGCGTTCGTGTATGATACTTGCTAACATGTTCTGAAAATCAACTGTCAGAAACAGATGGAGACCATTTGAGCTTGGGATTTCGGTGCTCTTATAGTTGTTTTCAATGTAAAATACAAGACTTTCGTTTTAGTAAGCCATGTCATGAGCATTTTCAGGCGCTTTTAAGCATTTGTACCTTAAAGTTTTGTTGTCTGTTGTTTTTTTTATTTCCAGGGCTATATACGCTGACCATTCCATGTTTAGCAGTAGAAGACTACAGAGAAGACAGCTAGACATCACCACTCATTGTCGACTCTTGGGTTATCTATTACTAACAAATAATGTAATTGACCGTAATATTATAAAGCCCCCACGGCTGAAAGGACAAGCATGTACGGTAGAGCAGATATACGAATCCGTGATCGTCCTTTTGCGACGCAAGCATTCCTTTCTACCTAGCCATGCCAGGCTATACCTTAAAAAGGAAGATCTTGTTATTGGAACAAGGTTTCAGGTTTGGGTTTCTCTTTATTCCGGTTGTGGTGCAGTATTTGATGTGGCCAGTATGTAGCTTGTTGTAGATGGACACCAGATAACATGACACATCTTTTTTGTAAGAACGACTTGGCAAATGAAAACCTGAAATTATATATCTATCGATATCTCTCTATATAAAACAAACACACGCACATGAATACTGTACTAAAAGCTTTATTCACTGCGATTTTCCAATATATCTCTAGGTGTTTTCAAGAAAAACTTTTCATCGCTGTATGTCCTTTCTGAGCTTTAAAGTTTGCGAAGCAGAGCAAATTTCAATAAAACATTCATTGTTCATTTTTATCGATATTTTTATTGCAACTTAACTTCAGACCCTCTTATTACGACGCATATCTGTTGAAACGTTTTACTTTCTAACTGAAAATGCCTGCCCATATGAGATGTGAATAGTGTAATGAACTAGGCTGTAAACATCTTTCTCTCGGTACCTCAGCGGGCTGTAAACATCTTTCTCCTGGTACCTCAGCGGCTGTAAACATCTTTCTCCTGGTACCTCACCGGTAAGTATCAGAGCTGATATCCGAGTTTCGATATCCATGATGAACATATCAGTCATTGTACAACTTTGTACTTAACAACAAACTAACAATTATTTAATTTTTTATTTTAATGTAAAATTACATTTACATAATAATAATGGCAATGTAATTTCCAAAATTCACATTTATGTTAAAAAGTGTAGGAGATTTAATTCATTTCACTTTTATTTTCAAATTTCTCTTACTTCTTATCTTTCACATAAGATCTGAACGGTCTCGCGGCTTTGACCAATTTGAGTTTATCTACTGTTACTAACCTTTATTGTGATTACAAATACTTGGTTATTTTTAACACAAAACAAAATTAAAATTTTCTCAACTTAAATAGAATTGAATGATAAAATGCAGAACTCAGAATTATGATATAATTTCACCAGATATAAAAGTATTTTTCCCATAAAAATTGATGTGATTTTTATGTACAGTGTTGAGGTGAAACGGGGCCTGGCATGGCCGAGCGCGTTAAGGCGTGCACTCGTAATCCGAGGGTCGCGGGTTCGCGCCCGCGTCGCGCTAAACATGCTCGCCCTCCCAGCCGTGGGGGTGTATAATGTGACGGTCAATCCTACTATTCGTTGGTTAAAGAGTAGCCCAAGAGTTGGCGGTGGGTGGTGATGACTAGCTGCCTTCCCTCTAGTCTTACACTGCTAAATTAGGGACGGCTAGCACAGATAGCCCTCGAGTAGCTTTGTGCGAATTCCCAAAAACAAACAAACAATGAGGTGAAACGGACGATAGTCTTTGAGTAGTAAGAATATTACAGCGGCCAGTTAAAGGTTATAGGGAATTTTTTCGTAAAGTTAACAATTGATGTAAAACTACCAAAGCTTTATATCTCAAATCCCTAGGTAATGAAGGAGTTTACTTATAAAATCTTTTAATGCAAATAGGATAATGAGATTTTAGGACTGACGGGATTTTATCCTGAGACTAACGGTAATGAAGAAGTTTATATTTTAATATGAAAAGGATAAAGAGATTTTAGGGCTGGCGGATTTATATGTTGAGACCAACAGTAATGAAAAAGTTTACATTTTAAAGTAAAACGAACAACGAAATTTTGGGGCTGACAGATGTATATCCTGAGGTAATGAAGAAGTTTACGTATGAAATATTTTAAAGTAAAAAGAACAAAGAGATTTTAAACCTCTCGGGTTTATATCCTAAAACTTAAAGTGAAAGAATTTCAAATTTATAGTCTTGAGTTAAAACAGTCGAAAACTTTAAGAGGTGTATGGTTTCATACCATGTGTCTATAAATAGTCGGAACGTTTCTTCTTAAACGTGTAAAGGCCGAAACCCCGTTTTAACAAGTACCTTCAAATGCAATACACGTACCACTCTTTAACGCTGGTTAGGCTTAATAATTCTTCATACCATAAAAAGCGTTATCGTATTTCATTTCATAATAAGAAAAATTATTTCAACAGATTATAATGTTTTAACTAAAACCATGCTAACGGATCTTTATTCACACCTACTAAACAACAAATCCCAAGGATGACATGCATATTGAGTTGCATTTATGTCTATCTATCCATATTTTACATGTAAGCTTACAGATAAAATTAAAGGAATAAACAAAATCACGAGAAAGGACTGCTTTACAAACAGCAGATCCCAACCTCTAATTAATTACACTATAACCATAATATTTTCAAGCTATAAACCAAAACACATTAACCTGAAATAAAATACGCTACATATTTTTTTAAAAAAGGATCCTAGGGTATAAGCTACAACATGGGATTATATAATATATCCTTGGTTTAGGAGGTGACTATGAAAGTATGATCCACACTTACCATTATCTCTTTTTATTTAGAGGTAAAAGTGTCATGTTACAGGGATATAATGAGGTAAGTTTTGCATTTTTTTTAAATTTATAAAGTCGTTTATATAGGTAGCCATAAATAATTTATATATATATATAACGCAAATATAAGAAGATGTGCCATAACACAACATCATGTGTTTAGAAATAAGTGTTTTAGTATATTTTTATAGTTTTTGTATTCCCCTCTTTCTCTTCATTGTCTCCCCTGGCCACAGTAAGACTGGTGCAGCTGGCCAGGTTTACTCTTAAGAGGAACATTTTGCACCCTGTACAAAGAAAAAAAACGTTTTAATTAAAAATTATAAATTAATAATATTAATATACCCCACTCTCCTTCTTCTTTGGGTTTGGGTCATTATACTTCTATGAACTTCTTCCACTGTGATGACCCTAAACTATGGTGGGCTGTCATTTGTTCACAGTTTATTTCAAACTAATTAGTTTCTATATAAAACATATAGATACCAAATTTCTGCTTTACTTTTGCTGAAAATAGCTATCTCCTACTTGCACTCCTTATAGTCAGCTTCAACGATGGTAATTTTTCTGCAGTATTTATAAAATTCACAAACGGTCAGCGTGAGCTGTAATTCTATCAGTAATCGCAGCGACTGAAGATGCGATGCCCGAAATTGAGTTTGATGCTATTTTTTGTCTAATTATATTATGAATGGGTGTAATAAAATTTAATATGTGTATTTTTTAATGATTCACTTCATACAGCAGCGTGTAAAATGTGTTAGAACAAAGTAAAAAATCAGATTTAAGGCAACTTTCAAAGAACAATGGAACACTAAACATCAAAATGTTATTAATATTCATATTTAGCACAATAAAAACTCAGTGAAAGTGCTTGAGTTCAGCAAACAGTTAATATTTCTTGTGTCCCCTTTTGATTTAATAACTGCAGACAGTCTTTCAGGTATTGTTGTAACATGTTTAAATTGTCCTTTATATTTTACACCAAATGTTTCTAATACACTCTAAAAACTTCTTTGGGAATAACTTTTGATTTGTTGAAGTTTTAATCCATCAAATTCCAGATCTGCTCAGTTGGGTTCAGATCGGGGCTATTGCATCACTTAATGACTCCTGCAGCTTTTTCCCCAACTAAGTAATTTCTGCACAGGTCAGAAGAGTGTTTAGGGTAATTATCATCTTGGTAGTGGAATCCTTTAATTACCAATAATACGCACACCACTGTGTACACCATGACGGATCAATATCTGGTGGTACTTGTGATAGTTCATTATTCCATTTAGTCTGTACATATTTCCTGTCGCTTCGAAAGAGAAACGTTCCCAAACCATCTACAGTAGATGCTACGCATTGAAGCAAGTATTTTTTGGTTGACGTACAACACACATTTCGGACCAAATATTTGAAACTTGGATTCACTCGTCTATAACACCCTTTTCTAATCATCAATAGTTCAGTTTCTCTACCTTTTAGAAAATTTCAAACTCTTAACAATATTTGGAGATTGAAGTAAAAATTTTTAAATTGTTACACGATCAAATATCCCATTGTCGTTGAGTCTTCTTAATACGGTAAATCTGAAAACTTGTCTGTTATCTAGTAAATGAATGTTTATCTCATTATTGAGATCAGTGGCAGTCTTCCTTCTGTCCCAAAGGCTGCAAAAATGATAATACTTAACGAAAGTATCATAGAATTTAGATATTCTGTCTCTTCCTTCCATATTTTCAAATTTACTTCTCTTGGTCTCATGATCTAGTGAGAACTCTACAGTGTTTTGAGAGCGTTTCAAGTCTTCAGAAATTTGTTGGAGAGACCAAAAGTTTTTACGCGTACTCTTAGCTCTACTCACAATTTACTGTACGTTTTGGGCTGTGCATGACAACAAAACGTAATATAGAATGTTTTTATAAAGGTTTATTTGTGGAGAACTATTAAATGTATTTCTTATAGCATATAACAATACCATATGCTAGCCCCTTGCTAGCTTCTTTCTATATAGTAAACACACTGCATAGGCACCACGTCATTTATTTCAGACCCTTGGTACGATTATATGAGAATTATAAATAATGATGGATATTCTCACTCTGGCTCATTCAATTATCAATAGAAAATGTGTGAAACATTATCATTGTGTTGAAAATTACATTTTCTAATGGCATGGAAGAATGAACCCTACAAAATATCTTCTTGTCATAACACTTTTGTCAAGTACTGTACTCGTATGTTATATAGTGAGGTTGTGTTCTTACATCCTCAATATGAAATATAATATTGACCACAATTTTCATTGAAGTGAGTTCACGGAAAACTGTTTTTAACCAAAGGAAAATACAGTTACTTCAATCATAATTTTTCTAATTATTTTCAATCCTGACAACAATATCTGAATTTATAATATTGTGTAACATGTAACATATTTTGTCAATTAGTTTGTTAAACCGAGAACATTGTGTAATGGAAATCATTTGCGTGTAAATTTTTTTCTGGCAAATTCCTAAAAGGGAGTAAATGTTTTAATATAAACGTTAAAAGATTGGATGGATGTCAAGAGGTGAGATATTTGTGTACTGTTTGCACATCACATCGATCTCAGCCTTTTTTCAGCAACAGAGCCCAAAAGTTGAAAAATTCCAAATACATATGATAACGTTGCTCCGCTTAGAAAAGTGTATAAAAAACATTACCTACTCGTTAATGTATTTTATGTTCTTGTTGGTTATCCATTCAGAAGTTTTACACCGAAAGCTTTGATACATGAAACATAACGATGGAATTGGTTGGAGTCTACTGGACATTCTTACCCATTTAAACAGTCGTCCAAAGAATCTAGTGTTCTTTAGTTTTTCAAGTAATCTTGTGTTCTGGATTATGTCTGAAATATTCAAGCTAGAGTAATTCGTATATTAGGTATTGATGTTATAATTTCAATAAGTCGCTCTTTCGTCATACGGCGTGTCTAGAGAATTTCTGTTGTTTTTTGTATTAAGAACAAAGCTACACAATGGTCTATCTGTGCTCCATACAACAAGGATATCGAAACCCGGTTTTTAGCGTTGTAAGTCCCCAGACATATCGCTGAGCCACTGGGGAGCAGAGAATTTCTATCTAAGAATAACATTTGTATATACAGGTATGTATCATCCATGGTTTCTGAAACAAAAAAAAAAGTGCGTAATACTCACGTGGATGGGAATTTCTCTTATTTTTTACGACCGAGTGAAAGTGTTTTTGTGTTTTTCTTTCAGCAAAGCCACATCAGGTTGTCTGTTGAATCCCCCGTTCACGACCGATAGTTTCCATGCATAGATACTGCTGTGTTGGTTTACGATCCTTCCCCTAAGGTGTTCCTTGTAGTTTAATAGCACTTTGGTCTTATGTTTTTCTAGTTTCTGCACAGTTAGAATTTAGTGGGTTTTTTCACATCATACAGACTTTTGAAATTTAACAAAATTATCTTTAATTTCCAATCTTGTGTCAGAATACTGACTTTTTATTGTTCATCAGTTATCCACGAAAGTCAAGGGAAATATTTTCAGATATTTATATTGCTTTCTAGGACAGTATTTACCCTTTTCGTCATTTAACGTTCCAAAAGGTAATGATTACTTATTCAGTTAGTCGTTGTACATTATTCACCTTGCTGTAGAGAGTCACTGTCATGCAAACCATTTACCAATTGGTCAGGAAGCACCTCATATATTTGTAAAAATACGCAGGTGTAATTTCACCATGTTATTCTGTGACACAGTCAAAATGAGCAACGGCCTTTTACCGGGTGTGGCCCTGATGTTAGCGTGCCTGGACTTGGGGCTCCTGACGCCACGTCCTCCGCATTTTGAGGCGTGAATGAGTTAAAACAAGAACAGTCAAATGTCACTATTTAGCCAGTCAAAAATAAAGTAAGAGTCTGCGGCGCAGTGGTTGAGTAGTTGTCTTTCTTGCAGCGCAGTGGTTGAGTAGCTGTCTTTCTTGCAGCGCAGTGGTTGAGTGGCTGTCTTTCTTGCAGTCTGTCATTTCAAAATTAGGGATGGCTTTGTGCAAAAAAATACGAAACAAAGAAATCAAGAGTCCACAAGTTTTGGGTGTGATTTATCGAATATCGTTTTTTTACAAGTGATTTTATAGCGTATTAAAAATGACAATCATATGAAAACCCGTATCCATGAACTGCTTGTGATTGACCGAGGGAAATTACTAGGTCCAATTTGATGAATTTCTCAAAAAGTGGTCGGATTCAATTACTTTCAAATGTGTCTTTTTATGCACATTAAAATTATTAATTGACAGCCAAAAGTCAGTTAGTTCACCAACTGTTCATCTCAGACAAAAATAAGAACACAGGCTCAGAAATAGTAGAACACAAACTGCAGACAATGTTTCACTGCATTATCCGAAACTTATTGAGAGAGAATGATCGTTACTTGAACATTTTCAGTCCAGTTAGGGGTTAAACATTCCATTTTCTACTGTAAATATCTTTAAACATCTGTAAAGCAACTATAGGTCATAATTTTTCATGAATGGCTTCACTTGAATGAAACGCTTTTTAACATCTGTTCCAGTTCTGTGCCACGCAAGGCTGTTGTTGCAACAAGGTGTAGTTTAAATGGAACTTAGATGGGAATTCTGTTAAAGTGACTGTTTAGTGTTGTGACATCTGCAGTGACCCTCATTGATAAAATGTCGAGTATGATAGTAATAAAAAAAAGGCCAAGACTTGATACTCACGAGTACTTCAATATTCTGAGTGCTCACCATATTCTTCAAGCCCCCGATACGTCTGTGTTCTTATAACGCTATAAATCGGGTTTCGATACTTGTGATTGGCAAAACTTAGATAGCTCATCGTGAAACTTTGCGCTTAACTAGAACTAAACAAACACATTATTCAAAACTACCATTTTAATACACTATACAATGTTGTTAAGTATAAGAGCTGATTTCGAGGTTATAATTATTAACTACTATATAAAAATTGTACTAGAATCTAGTGATAGCACTTACTTAAAAATAGAAAAGTAATTTGTTTTAATCGGGCTTCATTGGAAATTCGTGTTAAATAAATATTCTTTACTACAACCCAACAATATCGTTTTAAACATCGCAGACGCTATTTGTAAATTTGTTGGTAATAATTCTATGTAGAGAAAAAGAACTACTAAACTGACATGCTGGTGTTCCAGTAGGTCAACGGTAAGGATAGCGTTTTAAAACCAACGGTCCGATTCCTAGCTGTGGGCAAAGCGTAGCTAGCCTATTGTGTAGCTTTGTGACAGGACAATAGCTTTACTTTGTCAGGTAAAGTGGATAGAATCGGCTTTGGATGAAATATTTTTTAAAATTTTAAACTGCAGTGTGCTATTCTTAGTTCTTTACACTGTAAATTTCAATACACCGGACTTAGTAAAAACGTTTTTCAGCCGAGCGACGTTTTTGTTTTATTGGACAATTTTTCAACCGTGACTTCCTCTAGTCTTAGCTGGACCTCATATCGTTCAAGGTAGTTTTTGATTTTACAGGCTGCACTTATGACAAAATTACTCAACACAGAGACCTTGCTTAGCTTCCTTTGCCACAAATGGATGACAAAAAACAGTGCAGAGTTTCAATTATTTTCGTTGTCCAAGGATGCTAGTAAACTTCTCTCATATAAAACCTCTGGACAACAACGCTCAGTAATGAAATGAGACTGCTTATTACCATCAAATAACAGTGCAGGATTATTTATTGTATAGTGTGCGAGGGAAACGTGCAAGTACCATCGGTGATAAAAATCGTAACTTCTCGCCCTTCCTAACAAAATAAATAAAAACACCTTGTAACGAATGCTACGTACTGACATCAATACAATACTGTTATGGTTATTAGCAGCTTTTTATACTTGAATATTATTTCTTTTCCTTTCAGGTTAGGTAACTATAGCAACTGAAATGAAAGGCTATTTATCAGAATAAGACCTTTTCCTATTTTTTTCCTCGACTTGTAGCGACATAAGACGACCTCCCTCGACTCTGTCACAGTCGATTCTATTGAAGATTCTGTACTAACAAGATTTCATGAATAATGAGAACTCATCTTGATAGAAAATTGTTTATTTTTATTCTGCGTGAGGAATGATAGTAAGAATCATAAAATTGTCATCTGTCATTTCCAGATGGCATATTTTACAAGTAGTTGCAGTCACGTACTCCTTATGGAACAACTATGAGTCTTCATATTTACATTGCTAAAACTGGGGATTCGATTATCCTCGGTAAACACATCAGATAGCCGCATGTGGCTTTGCTATAACAAAACACACACATACACACTTTTACAGTCATCAACTTTGGTGGCTAGATCCCATATTACAAGAAATTTACGTTTAGGATTTAATAAAATGCATATATTAAACTTTTTCAAATTAAAAATTACAATATTTCTGATATTTAGTGTTTGAATGACATAAGAAGTTTGGTTAATTGTGCTAGCCGTCCCTAATTTACCAGTGAAAGATTAGAGGAAAGACAGCGAACCATCACTACCCTCCGCCAATCCTTTGGGTATTCTTTTACCGGCTCATGAGATGTGACAAATGTATGTTTTTAACCACTGAGATGTAAGTGAGAAGATAATAGTAAATACTTGTGTTTCTAACATTGAAAGTTACTGAAGGACTTGAAACTGAAAGGACAATCATGTTTGGTGGGACTGGAACTTGAACCTTCGACCTTAAGATTGGGCGTCGAACGCCCAACAGCCTGACCATGTCATGCCCACAGACAGTATTTAAATGTAAAAAGATAAGCTGTTAATTTCGCGCTATAAACTGAAATAAGAACTCGATATTATTATTACACTAGCTTATTTTACGTAAAATACCAACACTTGTAGGTTTTAATCATCTATCAATATAGATCCATATTTACAGAATATAAAACAATTAAACATGAAGAAAGTCTTAAGATACTGTAATAGGCATAATTTCAATCCTGCTTCAATATGTAACATGAAACTGTTGAAATAACTCTTAAGGTGTTTAAAAACATTGTATGTCCGTTGTTAGAGTGATATATTAAATCATTTTTACTTTGATGACAAAAACCAACATAAGCTTCGATCTATAACCAATCTACAAATGTGTTGTTAACACTAAGTTAATGTGCGTTGAAGTGTTAAAAACAGCGAAAGGGGTTCTATAAACACATTTTTCTTTACTTGTTTTTTAATGTAATGTTTTCAGCAATAGACCCTAAGATTTGCCTAATATGCCATAATAACGATGCTCCGCTTAGAAAAGTATATAAAAAAACATTACCTACTCTTTAATGTATTGTCTGTTCTTGTGGGTTATTCATTCAAAAGTTTTACACTGAAAGCTTTAATGTATGAATCTCAACGATGGAATTGGTTGGAGCCTATTGGATATTCTAATCCATTTTAGCAGCCATCCAAAGAAGAATCTAGTGTTGTTTAGTTTTTCACGTAGACTTGTATTCTGGATTATGTCTGAAATATTCATGATACAAACAATTGACGGTAGTTCGTATATTGGGTACTGATGTTGTTATAATTTCAGTATGCTTTTCTGCCTCGTGAGGTGTGTCTAGAAAATTTCTATACAAGAATGAAATTTTTATATACAGGAGTTTATCATCCACGGTTGCTGAAACAAAAAAGTATGTTATTCTTATGTGGATGAGAACTTACCTTATTTTTCACGACTGATAGCTTCCACATGAAGATACTGTTGTCTTGGTTTACGATCCTTGCTCCAAGGTATTCCTTGTAGTTTAATACCATTTTGTCCCAATGTCTTTTTGGCTTCTGCACAGCTAGAATTTAGTGGGCTTTTTCACCTCCTTCACACTTTTAACATTTAACAAAATTATCTTTAATTTCCAATCTTGTGTTAGAACAAACTAACTTTTTTATTGTTCATCGGTAATTCAGTAAGAATAACAATCCTATATTTCATCAGTATGTTCATTCAAGCAGAACCTTTATAATATGCTCTTGGTAAAAGTATATGGGAATTCTAAAGAATAACAAATATTCTTATCCTGGCACATTCAAGTGTTAACAGGGATCAGTAGCCTTGTCATAGCGTTGAAATTTATATTCTCTAATGGCATGAGAGAATTATTCCCTTAAAATGGAAGGATGACAAAATCTTTTCTTGTCTTAACCCTTTTGCACACTACTATACATGATGTAAGGGTTGCGTCCCTAAAGACATCGATTCTATATTGCATAGTGTACACAGCATTGAATATTTACATAACAATTGATGTTCATTTGTTGTTGACTAGTAATTCCTATTTCACCCTGTATTTACGATTCTTAAAAGGAACAATAAATGTACGTATTATGTGTAAAATAAACAACTTCAAGGGGTAATGATAACATCGTTTACACCAGAAATATTATTTTGTTTAGTCCATGAGAAAAAAGTACCATAAACAACGCATGATGGTGAGTTTAGTAATACTGCCAAGATGTGATTCTAATACTTGCAAACGTTTTTTATTGTAGGCTGGAGGGACAAAAATAATAATAAGATGAACAAATTGGCAGTTTTTAAATGCATGTAAAATTTTGACCCTGAGATTTTCTGCATGTTTCAGCACTTCAAATAGATAAAATACCCCGTGGTAAAAAGAGTTTAAGCACTGTTTTAAGAATCAGCTTGGCTTTTAAAAGGTAGTTTTTCTCGAACGTTCTTTGGAATTTTTGCACATTTCCAAACAATCCCTATGATGAGACACTGTTGCAGTTGATAATGTATGCCAGAACCACTCGCCACTTGAAAAGTTTGATATATGGTTTAAAAATGTATATAACATGAAAGAAATGACACTGAAGTAAATTTTGAGCGTCAGAAAGACAGACTAAAACTACTCTGAGATAGCACAATGGCTGATTCATAATTCTTCTCAGAACAAAAATAGCATTACCAAACTTACTGGAGCTAAAAACAAACAAAAAGGATAGTTTGTAGTGTATAAAAACTAACGTAATTAAGAAACATTCGCAATGTACCAACGCAACAATTTCAGAGATTAACTTTAGCTCGATTTTGTTGATGCCAGGAGTTCAAAACATGCAACATAAGAGTAAACAAAATCAGTTAAAAATCAATCAGCTCTCCCACCAATATGCAAGTGTAGCTGAACTAGCTCTGGCAAACGGTGGGATTGAAAAACCTTTAGAACAACATATCATAATAAGCTCTGCATATGGAAAGAGTAGTTGATTTTACGGGGAAAGCAGCTAGTCATCACCACTTGTCGCCAACTCTTGGACGACTTGGGTTTGTTTCGCTTTGAATTTCGCGCAAAGCTACACGAGGACTATCAGTGCTAGTCGTCCCTAATTTAACAGTGTAAGACTAGAGGAAAGGCAACTAGTCATCACCACCCAACACTAGCTCTTGGACTACTCTTTTACCAACGAATAGTGGGGTTGACCGTCACGTTATAACGCCTCTACGGCTGAAAGGGCGAGCATGTTTGGTGTGACGGGGATGTGAACCCGCAACCCTCGGATTACGACTCAAGTGCTTTAACCACCTGGCCATGCCGGGCCCCAAATAAAGTGTATACTTTATATAGGTATAACGTAAAAAGAAATATGATAAAAATTAGAACCACAAATTTATAAAACTTAATTTTTATTTTGACCTATACGTATAGAGCTGTCTATCAGGGATAATGCTATACCGAAAACCGATAGACGTTGTATCACTTCCATCGCCAGGTACATACACACTGAATAAATAAACAGGAAAAAATTAAGGAAAAGTAGGGGTCGTTGATTAATCTTACAATTTCTGTGAGAAATGTCAAAAACAAAATAAATGTTGCAGTAAAAAGTACACAAACAAGTAAAATGATACTAGTTTTTCAGTTACTGTTTTGGTTGTCATTTTGAACCGTATAGCTTAAATGAAGCAGTCTAAATATGGAATTGAAAATCGTTTTAAAATCTATCCAGTTAGAATCATTTTACTTGTTTGTGTACTTTTTATTGGAGCATTTATTTTGTTTTTGCAATTCTACGAATAAGCAACGATTCGTAATTTCCGTTACAATTTTATTTTTCTATTTATAATAATTAAAAAGTAACTTAATTTTTTCTTTATACCTGAATTAGGGAGATAAAAATGCTCAACAGTTGGTTACGTTTCTTTATTACTAACACTTTCAAGTTGCTTTTTTAATTGCATTCAGTATTTATCGACACTTTTGTTTTCAAACATTGTATTTGTTTAAATATTAAAACTGTAAATAAAATCTGATAAACTGCAAAAAATGATTAAATTACAATTGTTAATGTTAAATTGCATTAAAATGTTGTTTTGTTTTTTTATTTAAGCCATTCCTTATCGAAGAAGCCTTAAAAAGGTATACAACAATATATACTTGTTACGTAAGTTATATCCATTGGTAGGTCAACGGTAACTTTATATACTTAAATCTGTAAAATTCTAGGTTCGATTCTTCGCGGTGGACACATCATATAGCCTAATGTAGCTTTGCTCTAAAACAACCGTCAGTTAATTTTTACATTATTCAAAAATCGTATTCTTTACCAACTTAAAAAAGGCAAACTTGTTGACAGTCTTGGTTTTCATTTAAATTACTTGTTATGACTTCTTAATTGACTGGTTGAATTAAACGAACTCGTCTTGTAGATCGAGGATTCTTTCTTTCTTTCTTGATTATATTAATCATACCAATGAAAAATCATTAGTGTATATTTATTCACTGATCAAATTAGACGCGAGAGTAGATATGTTTTTTACTTGTTAGTTAAGTTAGATACACGAGTCGATATTTCCTTATCCAATGTCCAAGTGAGATACATCAGCCGTGATTTCTTTGTTCATTGGTCGTATTAGATATCCAGTACATATATGTCATCTGTTATAAGACTGGTATTTACTGATTAAATTACATTACCTATGCATAATCTCATGAATTGCAGCTTGATTTAGATATGCAGATTTAATTTCATTTATTGTATTTGTAAGTCATGTTAAAAATGAAAAGAAATCCCGCAGTGGAACCTAATGGGAATTCGATATTTTTCGCTCTTGAACGAAATACGGAACCTTTTAAAACATGAAAGAATTTTTTTCCCCACACACGAAAATACCTTGCAGCTTAAGCTTGTTAAGCAGAACGTGAATAGAGAAAACTGACTGTTTAAAGTCACGGTAATGACGTATCCTACGTTACAAGTTCCTGCTACCTTACATTTTATCCATTCAGGGCGTATACGGGTGTGTACCTCTTTATAAGTACGTACATGATTACCTGAAGGAACAATGCGAGCTGTACAAAGAATAGCCTTACTTTTCATCCAACAATAAACCAAGTTATTATGAATAAATGCGTTTTATTCTATTACAATTATCACACTAGATTTGAAGGTTGCAGCACTGATTGGACATATTAAGATCTCCATTGCACCAGAAATAGTGATTTATTAAAAAATAAATGGAAGCTACCACTCTACTCAATATTATATGTAAAAAAATAAAATAAATCTGAAGTATTTGTATTCAATGGTTAGAATCTTAAGACGTTCATGTATCCAGATAGGAATAGTCTACTGTGTAGGCTGCGAGGTATTAGAAATAATATGGCCTAAGTTTGTCTACTCTGTAGGCTGCGAGGTATTAGAAATAATATGGCCTAAGTTTGTCTACTCTGTAGGCTGCGAGGTATTAGAAACAATATGGCCTAAGTTTGTCTACTCTGTAGGCTGCGAGGTATTAGAAATAATATGGCCTAGGTTTGTCTACTCTGTAGGCTGCGAGGTATTAGAAACAATATGGCCTAAGTTTGTCTACTCTGTAGGCTGCGAGGTATTAGAAATAATATGGCCTAAGTTTGTCTACTGTGTAGGCTGCGAGGTATTAGAAATAATATGGCCTAAGTTTGTCTACTGTGTAGGCTGCGAGGTATTAGAAATAATATGGTCTAAGTTTGTGATAAAAGCCATCACATGAACTATAGTTTCTTTTTTACTTTCTTTAATATGGAGAAAATTTTCATTTTACATGTTTTTATCACATATCTCTGCCTATTAGGTTTTAATGAATCGCCAGTTTCGACACGTAATTATTAGAGTACTATATTGCATATAAATATAACGTTTTACGGAAACTTGTCTGTCATCGTTCACCCCACCTGATGAGTACTGATGTTAAACGAAAAACGTATTGGTGAGTGACTTGTGAAATAAAAAAAATAGATCTTAAATGTTATTGTTACAAGCTTTTGATATGAAACCGAACTGAACAATTTATCTCTTAATGAGAAAAACTGTTTCAGTAATAACACATTCAAATTCATCGTCAGATAATCCAGGTATTGAGCCAGAATCATCGTCAGTTTGCACAAGTTCAATTGTCTCTTTTAAATTGAAAACAATGGAGTTATTTTATGCCATATTAGATCAGTTTTCTCATAAAAATTTAACAATTTCCATCTGGAAATACTACCGATCAACAAACTCAGTATTTCCACATACTATTCAAACATTCCAACACTATGAAACAGTGGATAACTCGCTTCAATATTAATCAAAATAAAGTGATAAGAAAACTAGAGTTACACAATACATGACAAACCAAGCCCTAAGTTCCTCTTTTCTCTAAACATCATAAATAAGAATCCTGCAACCAAAACAGTATTAGGTTATCCAAATCCTAGACACAAACATAGTTGTATCTAAAAATGAGATTGTGTGATGTGTGTATATGATTGCTAAACGGAACTATATTGTGTAAGTAAACTAACAGTGCGACAAAACATAAGTGAAGCTAGTAAAAATATGCGAGTTAATATCCCTCCATGAATTGGGCATTGCACGAAAAGTGTGTTAACTGAAAACTGTGGGCAATGGATAAAATTTAACATGGTGCGAGAAATGTAACAATATAGAAAGGGTTATTACCTAGGATTCAGTAAGAGTGCAAACAAAATTAAAGTTTATGACAGGAGGAAGAGGTCAAAGCTAAACCTGACCTTTCTTGGTCCTCAGCATGGCCCGAATCCTGATGATGAAGTCAGAGACCACAGTTATTCAGACAGAAACAGGCGGGTTCACTTTAGTAACAGAAGACAAAACGAAAATCATCACAAAACACAGAAAAGCAAGACACAAACAAGAATTACAAGACAAAAGAATACCATACAAAGAATCGCAATCAGCAATTTAAATTCGGAGATGCATACCGAACGTAAAATTGCGTGAATCAAACGTCTTGCTATAAGAGCGGTTGGTGTCTTAGTCACAAGTTTTGAGACTAAATAGGTTGATGAAAGAATGGTTTCGAGATGCTTTCAAGCCAGGAGGCGTCATACTTCACTTACCAGGAGCCAAACCAAACGAAAAAGCCTTTCTTATCAATGGTATTCATAAAAGTATTTAGACTGAACACATTCGAAACAAACTTTAAAAAGATATTTCATTTACAACAGTTGAAATAATCATGTAAAAAACACAAAAATAAATAAAACTACTTAAAAGCATACACACATATCTGTGATATCCGAAACATAATATCAAATGTTTCAGATACTTCAAGTGGAAGAAGCAAAAACACTTGTAGTCGTAACGCAATATTACAAGTGTCAGCGTTACGGATACGTCGCGACAGCTCGTAAATCTGCCTCACCTTGTGTGAGCTATGTTGAAGCCCATCATGCCTCAGCATGTAAAGAATAATACAAGAATCCCCTATGCTGTAATTCCAAACAAAGGTACATAAATTACAAAATTATTCCAAATATAAAATACATCAAACAAATACATAAATTACAAAGTTATTCCAAATATAAAATACATCAAGCAAATACATAAATTACAAAGTTATTCCAAATATAAAATACATCAAGCAAATAATATATAACACACAACACGATCTAAAACCCATACAAACAAACGCACAAATTAACGAAATAAACCACGAATAAAAAGCAGTGTCTAAGCACCACACCATAATCAAAAACAACACATTCAACCATTCAGATCTCACAAACATATATCCATACAGCAGCTGTGTTTTACACACAAATAAATAAGAACAAACACGGAAAACTTAGAAAACGGCACCCAAATGAAAACGCAATTATCTAATAAATAGTAAAACAAGTGTTTAGCAATCAGTCTTCCCAATTAACCGTACCATAGAAGGAGCCAGAATCGCATTTATAAACTTTATCCACAAATGCTAAATTTTACAAAAACAAGCAGACGATATTACCTTACTTTTTGAAATAACCAAGAAACATTTCACTCCAATAATTTCATATATAATTCGAACACTTATCATTTCTTTCCTCATATAAAATTTAACAATCACACATTACCAGAACGTATCACATTACCTGGATTAAAGTGTTCAATATGTATTTATAGGGTATTTTATGTAGAACGTACACTTCCTAAATATATATATATATATTGAAATGATTTACCAGACCACTGTTTGCTGTTTTTCATAACCAAATGACGTAAACACCATTATATCCATAAACATGGCTCGGATGATGGACGAAAAAATTGTGCTTACATAAAGTGTTTTTACACCTGTTTTCTTCAACTATTTGCTTGTATTTGTCAGTTTAAAATAGAAACCGTAAAGAAGGGAGAAAGAAAGCTAAATTGCATCCTCCCCTCCCATGCTGCGACAAACAACATCACGACCAAAATACCGATGCAGAAAGAGAACAGTTATATCAAGACGGGACTCTTTTACACGTAGTAAAATTAACAAAATACTTATGGACCACATTTGACTTGAAAGTAACCTAAATACCACACATAAATAGCATTAAAACAATAATCTAGGAAAAAGAGAGTTTACCTCAGGAGTGCCACTGGCAACAATCAAGGAGCTTCATTAGAAACCATATTAAATATTTATAGAATATACATAAGATAAGTCACAGAACACGCTTGTATAACATGAAACAACGTATTTAAAATACACGTAAAACTATGATAAATACAAAGTTATATAGTACTTGTTGAGACCCACTCTCAACAAAACAAAACTAGTCACAATTATAATTATCTAGACATTCCAACACTATCGGACAGACTCCTAAGTAACTCGCTTCAATATTATAAGATTTTTTTAATATAAATTTTTGAGGAAATTAGATAGTTACATAATACATGATGAACCAAACCTAAAGTAACTCTCCCTCTTAAACATCATTAACAAAATACTAACAGGCCAAACAGTGTCAGAATAAATAATTCCTAAACACAAACTTAAGCCTACTTTAAGAAGGTTTCATGCGTAAAAATCGGATGGTGGGTTTATGGATGTTAAGTGGAACTGTATTGTGAGCACAATACTGAAAGCTTAGTGCAAACACACTTGTTTGTATACTCTCATAAAACGGACGTGGACTAAAAAGGGTTAAATTTAAAGTTGCAAACAATAGACAGTATTTAATACATATAGCGTCAGTAAAGCAACGTGGTAACGAGAATATTACCTAGAAGTATAAATATATTAACACCAACTTCTGATCGGGAGGAAAAAGTCTACACTGAAAATGATCCTCCCTGGTCTAAATATGGGCCAAATCCAGGCCCAAAACCCAGTGAGTTTAAAAACATATCTGCAATTTACGTAACGGTTGCCCCCCCAGTGGCTCAGCGGTATGTCTGCGGACTTACACGCTAAAATCCGGGTTTCGATATCCGTGGTGGGCAGAGCACAGATAGCCCATTGTGTAGCTTTGTGCATAATTCAAAACAACAACAACAACGTAACGGTTCGGGTGAATGTAGAAAACATCTGTAATTTACGTGACGGTTCAGGTGAATGTAGAAAACATATCTGTAATTTACGTGTCGGTTCAGGTGAATGTAGAAAACATATCTGTAATTTACGTGTCGGTTCAGGTGAATGTAGAAAAAACATATCTGCAACTTACGTAACGGTTAAGGTGAATGTAGAAAACATATCTGTAATTTACGTGTCGGTTCAGGTGAATGTAGAAAAAACATATCTGCAACTTATGTAACGGTTAAGGTGAATGTAGAAAACATATATGCAAATTACGTGATGTTCATCGCAAATTTAAACCTACTGCACACATTTTCATACGCTACACATTCACGTACATAGAATTCCAACTGTACATAGTGATAGTATAAATAATTTACTGTAGCCTGCTGAAACGCGCAATTCCTTATGAAGGTAAAATAAGCTCTATTCACGAGAAATACGCTCACAGAAGACACCAAAAAAACAACAATACAAATATATGTGATAGAATGTTTTCTAAAAACTTATGGGTGGTTTGATTCTACTTTTTGTTCTTTCCAACTTGTTAAGAACTTGCAGAGAAAGATATACATTGCTGGTCAAAATTCTGAGGCAAATGAACATAAAGAAAACATGCATTTTGCGTTATTAGACTCAACCACTTATTTGAGTAAAGCTACGAAAAACGAAAATAACAACAGGGAAAATAGAAAAAACCTTTTTTGCATTTAATAGGGAAAATGTGAACAGTATAAAATTAGCCTAAATACTAGCTGGTCAAAAGTTTAAGACCATAACAAAAAGAAGTCCTAAACAGGGTGGGAAATGCCCAATAACTTTAAATTGCGAATAACTTCAAACATTCCCTTTGGCATGGTCGATATGAGCATTTGCAGAAGGCTGGTTGGAATGTTATTCCAAATGGTGAAGATGGCTTCACGAAGATTGAAACTGATGTCCATTTATAAACTTTCCTTGCCATCCACCCCTAAACATTTTCATCGAAGTTCAGTTTGGGCGCACACGTTGGTCCAAAAGAATCACGTTATTCGCAATGAAAAAGTCTTTTGTCCTGCGGACATTGTGAATTGCAGCATTGTCCTGCTGAAAGATCCAGTTATTTCCACAGAAGCAATCGCTTCTTTATCCACGTAGAAGGTGGCTTGATTTAGTAAGGATACTTGTTACTTTTTCATTAAGCTTGGTTAATATGCATTTTGCGTTGTTAGACTCAACCACTTATTTGAGAAGAGCTAAGAAAGATGAAAATAAGAAAAGGGAAAATAAAAAAACTTCTTTTTAGCATTTAATAGGGAAAATGTGAACACTCGGAAATTAGCCTAAATACTAGCTGGTCAAAAGTTTAAGATCATACTGAAACGATGCGTTAATCGGTAAATACGTAACGAAGTTTAGTCATTTGTGTTCAAGTATTAGCGTTTTCAACATCTCGAACTGACATTTTCTCTGTTGCATTGGGTAGAAACATGGCAAAGGCTAAAACGTTGACAGAGTTTGAACGTGGCAGAAATATCGAGATGCAAAAGCAATGTCTCTCTTTCAACGTGCCATCGCTGGTGAGATTTGGCGTAGTATAACTGCTGTTGCAAATTTCTTAAAAGACCCTAAGGCATACGGAACGAGAATTTCAAGTGGTCGGTCCAAGAAAATTTCGCCGGCGTTGAGCAGGAGGATTCAACAGGCTGTCCGGCAAGACACTAGCCGATCGTAGAACCAAATAAAGGTCCTTACGTACGCAGACTACAGCTCAAGAACAATAAGACGGCATCTACGAGATGCCCCACCCAGTAAAAGGGCCGTTACTCACATTGTCTCACAGAATAACATAAAGTTACACCTGCTGGTGTGAGATGTATATATGAGATGCTTCCTGACCAATTGGTAAATGGTTTGCATGGCAGTGACTCTCTACAGCAAGGTGAATAATGTACAACGGCTAACTGAATAAGTAATCATTACCTTTTGAAACGTTAAACGACGAAAAGAGGAAATACTGTCCTAGAAAGCAATATAAAATCTGAAAATCTTTCCCTTGACTTTCGTGAATAACTGATGAACAATAAAAAGTCAGTATTCTAACACAAGATTAGAAAGTAAAAATAATTTTGTTAAATTTCAAAATCTGAGTGATGTGAAAAACCCACTAAATTCTAACTGTGCAGAAACTAGAAAGACATAGGACCAAAGTTCTATTAAATTACAAGGAACACCTTAGGGCAAGGATCATAAACCAAGAAAGCAATATCTTTGCATGGAAACTATCGGTCATGAACGGTGGACTCAGCAGATAGCCTAATGTGGCTTTACTATAAGAAAAACTCACATAAAAACACTCATTCGGTCGTGAAAAATGAGAGAAATTCTAATCCACGTGAGTATTACGCACTTTTTTTTGTTTCGGAAACCGTGGATGATACATTTCTCTACATGAAAATTTCATTCTTGGAAAGAAATTCTCTTGACACGCCGCATGAGGCAGGAGCGGCATACTGAAATTACAGCAACATCAGTACCCAATTCACGAACTACTGTATCATGAATATTTCAGACATAATCTAGAACACAAGACTACTTGAAAAACTAAAGAACACTAGATTCTTCTTTGGATGACTGCTAAAATGGATTAGAATGTCCAGTAGACTCCAACCAATTCCATCGTTATGTTTCATATATTAAAGCATTCGGAGTAAAACTTCTAAATGGATAACCCACAAGAACATATAATACATCAGCGAGTGGGTAATGTTTTTTTATACACTTTCCTAAGCGGAGCAACGTTATCATATGTATTTGGAATTTTTCAACTTTTGGGCTTTGTTGCTGAAAAAAGCCTGATATTGATTTGATGTGCAAACAGTACCCGTAAATCCTCATCACATGACTCACCACACACACATGTGAAGGAAAAGTCTGCAACCCTTCAACGTTCGTATTAAAAAAAATACGTCCTTTTAGGAATTTTCCAAAAAAATTTACACGCAAATGATCTATATTATACAATGCTACCGGTTTAACAAACTGACAAAATATGTTACTTGTTACACAATATTATAAATTCAGATATAGTTGTCAGGATTGAATAAAGTTACAAAAATAGTGATTGAAATAACTATTTTAAATTAAATAACTGTATTTTCCTTTGGTTGGAAACAGTTTTCCATGAACTCACTTCAACGAAAATTTAGGTCAATATTCTATTTTATATTGAAGATGTAAGAACACAAGCTCACTATATAACATACAGTACTTCGCAAAAGTGTTATAACAAGAAGATATTTTGTCATTTTTTTTCCATTTTATGGGATTACCTGGTAGCGGTATATGCTATAAGAAACCTATTTAATAGCAATCCACAAATAAACCTTAATAAAAAATAGTGTTTATCACTATATATATTAAATTTTGTTGTCATGCCATAACCCAAAACATATAGTAAGTTGTTAGTTTTTTTTATTTTGCAATTTCGCACAAAGCTACTCGAGAGCTATCTATGCTAGCCGTCCCTAATTTAGCAGTGTAAGACTAGAGGGAAGACAGCTAGTCATCATCACCCACCGCCAACTCTTGGGCTACTTTTTACCAACGAAAAGTGGGATTGACCGCACATTATACGCCCCCACGGCTGGGAGGGCGAGCATGTTTGGCGCGAATCGGGCGCAAACCCACGACTCCTCAGATTACAAAGCGCACGCCTTAACGCGCTAGGCCATGCCAGGCCCAGTAAGTTGTTAAGAGAGCAGATAATATGTATAAACATTTTAGGTGATGCTGGTTGGACTATCCAAGAAATTGCTTCAGTCTTAAAATGTTCCCTAAATACTATAAAATATACGCTAGACCATAAGACCAAGACATGAAATATATTATTGCACGAAAAGTGCAATCTATTGTTAAACATTTATCTACACTAAAGCGCGAACGGTGAGATGTAGTGTTAAAAATTGACTTACACTAATTCACAAACGGTGTAGTTTATTGTTAACATTTTACTGATGCAGAAACGGTATGGTCTGGAATTAAAAATCAACCTGTAGTAATACACAAACGGTTTGGTTTAGTACTGGAACTGTTCTTGAGTAATAATCGTGTTTTAATACTTGATGTAAGAGTATATGTTTTGGTTGTTTTTGAATTTCGCGCAAAGGTACACCAGAGCTCTCTCCTCAAGCCGTCCCTAATTCAGCAGTACAAGATTAGATGGCAGGCAGCTAGTATTCACCACCCACCACCAACTCTTGGGTTACGTGTGTGTGTTTGTGTGTTTTTCTTATACCAAAGCCATTTAGGACTATCTGCTCACACCCCTGATTTTAGCGTTGTAAATCCGGAGATATACCTGTCCCCCAGTGGCTCAGCGGTATGTCTGCGGGCTTACACTCTAAAATCCGGGTTTCGATACCCGTGGTGGGCAGACCACAGATAGCCCATTGTGTAGCTTTGTGCTTAATTCTAAACAACAACCGGAGATATACCGCTGTACTAGGGTAGGCTCTCTTGGGTTACTCTTTTTACCAACAGAAAGTGAGATTGACCGTCACTTTATAATGCCCCCACGGCTGAAATGGTTTGTTTGGTGTGACAGGGATTCGAACCCGCGACTATTGGATTACGAGTCGAGTGCCTTAATCACTTGACTATACCGGGCCACAAGTGTATGTAGCATTACAAGATAAAGATAAAAAACTAACTGTAACCGCCGTCTAAACTTCTCAATTTACCAGAGTCATACGAAACTTACTTATCTCTATTGTAGTTCTGACCGCAGTGGTTGACTGAATTTGCTCAATAAATATTGTTCCAGGTAGCAGGTAGACTTCACTTAGAAGAAGTACAGAAAAATCCAGTTTCGAATCCCGTAAGTTATTCTTTTAATTTAAATAGTAATAGCAATTAAAGTATTCCTTTTTCAGTGGGGCGGCCTGGCATGGCCTAGCGCGTTAAGGCGTCCGCTTCGTAATCTGAGGGTCGCGGGTTCGAGCCCGAGTCGCGCCAAACATGCTCGCCCTCCCAGCCGTGGGGGCGTTACAATGTACGGTCAACCCCACTATTCGTTGGTAAAAGAGTACCCCAAGAGTTGGCGGCAGGTGGTGATGACTAGCTGCCTTCCCTCTAGTCTTACACTGCAAAATTAGGGACGGCTAGCACAAATAGCCCTCGTGTAGCTTTGTGCGAAATTCCAAAAAACAAACAAAAACAAAACCTTTTTTAGTGACATTGTAATACAATAGATAATATCACGTTAATAATAAAGAATAACTAACACTCGATATACGAGTTTCATTTTGACTTTTGGAATTATATAAAGTTGAAAATAAAACAAAATATTTAAGTCATCTCTTTGTCTTTTAATGACTCAGCGGCATGTCTGCGGACATGCTAGAAACTGGATTTCAATGCTTGTGGTGGGCAGAGCACCATAAGCCTATTGTATAGCTTCGTGCTTAATTTCAAGCAGACAAATTCAACTGCTTCCACACTACGGAAAAGAAAGCTCTCTAAATTGAGAAAATTTTCAGTAGAACATTAAAATTCCAACGGTAAACTGTTAGGACGTTGAAACAGAAAATATACTGCTAAATTGTAGAAAGTCTTAAGGAGTCTCTGCATTCATTCAAATGAAGTGCTTTCACTTTCTAGTTGAATTATCACTACCTTCCCAGATTCACCCCACACACACATTTTATACCCTAAAAATGGCCATTCAGTAATCATACTATTAATTTACGATACATATTAAACATCAACGTACAATAAATATTACGACATTAATTAGTTTGCAAAATAGTAGAATTTATATAACAATTTATATTTTCTTACGAATAATTTCTTGGATGCAGAAAAACGTATAGAAAAATGAATGGAAAATTCATAATGCTTAAATATTCGCTTGTGGCATTTGATTTTTGATCGCCAAATTATTTGGCGAGACCTTCAAAGAGCAAAACAGACGCAGAATTTACATTTTGGCTTTCAGAGAATAGTCAATACGGACCGAAGAACAAAATTGAATTCGCGAGACAATTAGGAATTTATTAAGTTAAAAAAGTTGAATAAGCACTCAGAAACGACACTGCTTAAGAAGATGTAATAACTTATCAGAAGAAGTCCTAAAAAGCAAGAACAGTTGTTTAAAGCCTGTCTCCCTAGTGGCACAACAGTATGTATGCAGACTTACAACGTTACAAACCGTGTTTCGATACTCGGAAATGGAAATAACACACATAGCTCTTTATGTAATTTGTGCTTAATGAAAAAGTAACAATCTTTAAGGCAAAATTCCAGCATGTCCCCACTGTAAACGTAGTGATAATACGCTACTAAAATATACAAAATCCTAAAATTACAGTTGATACGACGCTCAGGGAAACATCTTTTTAAAACTTATTTTGATCATCCATCAACAACAACGTCTGTGTGAGAGTACATAATATTATATTTTAGCTATCCCAGATCCTTTTATACAGGAGAAAGTAACACTATTAACGTAACGATATTTTCAACAAATACTTTACGGTGTTAGTTTTATTTTAATATACTTACCATAAAACACTAATGCTAGAGGATTATATAAATAACTCTCCGACCACTCATGCGTTTATCGTTTCCCATTCGGTATGATGAATTGTAGATTGAGCGAAACACTTTGTCTGCAAAGGATGTGGCGAAAATAGTGAAATTGTAATTATTATTATAACACATTATTCTAATTCGTGAACATTCTTGGTGGAGTAAATGAAGAACGAATTGTTGAAAATATATAATAGTCTTAAAACTAACACGGTTTTGACACCCGTGGTGGGCAGAGCACAGATAGTCCTTTGTGCAGCTTTATTCTTAATATTAAATAACACAACAACAAATCAACATCTACAGCGCCACCTGTGTAGCAAAGAAGTATATGTTCATACAAAATATATGTATGTATAAATGCGCTTACTTTTTTTACCAACATACTTATCAGAAGAAGTCCTAAAAAGCAAGAGCAGTTGTTTAAAGCCTGTCTACCTAGTGGCACAACAGTATGTCTGTAGACTTACAACGTTACAAACCGTGTTTCGATACACGAAATAACAAAATCTAGCATTTACCAAAATCGACTACTTTCTTTGCTTAAAGACTCGCCCTATGCACACTAGGAGTTCTGCTGTGTTAATTAGAGTCAAATCTTGCTGTTCGATTAGCGATAGTTGGTGTTTGAACAGCTTGCTGTCATCCCTCTTATATCAATTAAAAATTAGGGATGGCTACATGGAGAATACTTTTTTTTTGCTTTGCGTCAATAATCGAAACAAACCAAAAATGTACCATTTTTATGGGTTTGTTTGTTTTTTGAATTTCGCACAAAGCTACTCGAGGGCTATCTGTGCTAGCCGTCCCTAATTTAGCAGTGTAAGACTAGAGGGAAGGCAGCTAGTCATCACTACCCACCGCCAACTCTTGGGCTACTCTTTTACAAACGAATAGTGGGATTGACCGTCACATTATAACGCCCCTACGGCTAGAAGGGCTGGCATGTTTGGCGCGACGCGGATGCGAACCCGCGACCCTCAGATTACGAGTCGCACGCCTTAACGCTCTCGGCCATGCCGGGCCACCATTTTTATGGGAACAGAAAATATTTGCAGTTATAACAAAATCAAATATTAGTCTGTCGCTTATAAATCAACTGTGATTTCTAAGTTACCAGACAAATGGATGTGCAGGCACAGATGAAGCAAGTTACGCAACATGAATAAAGGTCGAATGTGCGAGCAATTAGTTGCGTGATTGACTTCCGGAAGAGATTAATATAAGTGTAGTACTTTTATTTTTGTAGTAATAATAATGAAAACTAAGTGTGTATTAGTTTTTAGTCTGTGCTTGGCCAAAGCAAGAATGGAAAGGCTAAACGAAAGTTGCTTCATTAAATTACGTAGCAGCACTATTATTATCGTTTATTTATATTTTAATTATATACTTTTACAGAAGAGTAGAAAAAACAACACACACAAACACATAATCATCAGTAAATAAATTTAACTATCTGTAACTTTAATCAGTGTAACATCTACGTATTAGCTAACACTTTTGATTTTACAACTCGTTACAAGTAGTTAAACGTACTTTTGAGGAATAATATGCATATGCTGCTGCAAAAGAATGTTTAGAACCTATGTCGACTTCTGACTACTGGACAGTACAATGTTGTCACGGAAGGATCATAGCAGGATAAATATGTCGCATCCCTTTCTGGAAAATATATTTGTATTTCGAGATCGTCAAACTAAATAAAGGCAAAATTTAAAAGGATGAAGTGTTTAATATTCTTCATAGAAACCTGAATATTCGCACGAAAAGCGACAGGATAGTAAGCTAAAAAAATACTTTTATATTTCATTCACAAAGTGAACATCAAGTTTACAAATGAAAACCTTCTAACTAAAAAAATAAATATTACAGTTTCAAATGAGAAAATTCTGACTCAAAAAGCTTTAAATATTATTTCAACAAAATAATTTTTGTTCGATTTTATTGACATTTGAGAACTATAAATTAGGGCGCTTTTTAATGCTTCTACCAGTATTCTTGCATCTTTTCTCGGTGAACATTAACAGATTAATTCGCTTTCTTGTTCTTTTGTTCAGGTTTTTATTGTATCTTTGGCAGCATTGTTTGAAAACACTATATAATTAGAATTGTTCTGTTACAGCTTCTTACCATTGAAAGGACAGACGAGTTTCACAGATTGAAAGGAAAAGGATAGGTGAGTTTCTGCGGATAATCTAGCTGACATTGTCAGATTTTGGGACACTTGGCTTATCAACGTTGTTGTTGTTGGTTTACCAGACGCTCCTCAATTTGTGTTTCATATTTCCTTAAATTATGCTTAATCACAATGGAATTTCCTACGTTATCTTGTGATAAAAGCGCTCCAAAAAAGTACCCCATTTCCCAGCGATGGCAAACAGGTTTTGTTTTACATGCAGTTAATTAATTGTATTTTTAATCCTTTTACTTTTTTACGGTTTTTTTCATATTTCGTGTGTGCTAAAATAAAAAAGAATAAAATATTCTGATTTTGTTTTTGGTTTATTGTTCTTTCTAGTAGTTGGAAAACACAATTTTTTTTACCAAACTGTGACATTAAAAAATGCAGAAATTAGGAAAAATCAGGAACTTCTGTCTAAAGACAGAACTCAACAAAGATTCCAGATGTTTAACTTGTCTGTATTATTTTGATCAACTTGTGTTAGTTAAAGGAACCATGATTTTTTGGCGACATACACCACTACGGCTACCTTCGCTGGCTATAAGGCAATCCACAGCTGCTAATTGGTTTTCTCAGATTAATCAGATTATTACTATTTACCAACAAATAGTAGAATTCATCGTAATATTATAAATGCCCCTACGCCGAAAAAAATATATGAGGATGTTTGTGATAGGATTCTAACCCATAATTCACAGTTGCGAATAGAGTTCCCCCCCCTCCGTTTATTAAACAATCAGACCATTTCATCAAGTGATTATATTTGCATCAAAAGAATAAAAGCGAAACATTACTTGAATAATAATGAATAAATTTTCCAAGGAAAACGACATTTTCTAAGAAACAGAAACGATTGCGCCCAAATTAAATCATGAAATAAAATAATGAAAAATTATATAATTTTTAGGGTGTTGCAGAATATCTGCTGAAATAGTTCACAAACTGTTGTGTATCGTAATGCAAAATCAAAACAAGAATGCAAATAAGATCAAAAAGTGTGAATAATTGGAAGTAATTAAGCACATATAAAAATATTTCAAGCATAATTCGACACGAATTCAGCTGTTTGAAGTTAGTTTTTCCAGGCCAGATATACTGAATGTATCACAAACCAAATGCTCTCCAGAGGCACAGTGGCGTGTCTGGAAACCGGATTTCGATAACCGTGGTGAGCAGACCAGTATGCATCTTCTTGTTTAACTTCAAAACAAACAAATACAAACCAGATAGTTAAAAATATTTATAATAGTTACATAACCTTAAAATCCTGAAATTACTGTATACACACACACACTCGTTTTTGTTAATCATACAGTTCAAACTACTGAACATTGAAATATGTAATTGGTAAGGATTACTATTCCAAAATCTGGTACCTAAAAGCTTTGACATTACAGAAAAGCAGTGATATTATTTTGTAACCATGACAACGGCATGGTTTCTAGGATACGTTTGAGCTCTTAATGTTCATTTGACGCTAGCAGTGCAACTTAAATTTCTGTAGGTGCTCTGAGAAATAATAGTTTACCGATTGAGCCTCGGGCCCTTCACGAATAAAAAACAAGGTAAAATAGTAAAAATTTATATACTGCATTCTCTAATTCAGTTTACTTTGTTCAAATTCCCTCTTAATTGAAGCTTAAAAACCTACTAAACTTCTACCGTAGCATACTGGTTAATTAGTTTCCTTTAAAGTCACCATGAATGAGGCATCTTTGCTGGTGATTTATTCATCCGTCACAATAATCGGTACCTTTAACTGAAAAACAATCTCCAACATAATGCTTGAGTAATCAGAATAATGTTATTACCTTAACATCGGAAGTCTGAAACCATCAGCTGAACTGCATTCCATAATGTCTGATTAAAATTTCGCATCAAGATTTGCGAGCATTACAAACTTTGGGTTGGAGGGGTCATTTAGTCTGCACTACTAGTAAAAGATCTGAAGCACGTTAAATGACATTAATGGATGGAAAAATCAATCCAACTTGGACATAAGTACGATGAGCGACTCTTTGATATGTAAAGTTAATTAGTTACTAGTACTATAAGAGGATAAAGTCACTGCTAATTTGGACACACCCATTCTCACTGTCCAAGTGACGGACAATATTAGATCGATAATTTAAATTAACATCTACCAGTAAAAATGAATCAAAACCACGAAAATTGCTTTCAGGAAAAGCAGAGGAATCCATAACCAAAGGGTTTCCAGAGTAACACTAGCCATGTAGTGGGTGCACATTCACTCGCTTCGGGCCTGGCATGGCCGAGCGCGTTAGGGCGTGCGCTCGTAATCCGAGGGTCGCGGGTTCGCGCTAAACATGCTCGCCCTCACAGCCGTGGGGGTGTATAATGTGACGGTCAATCCCACTATTCGTTGGTAAACGAGTAGCCCAAGAGTTGGCGGTGGGTGGTGATGACTAGCTGCCTTCCCTCTAGTCTTACTAGAAGTAAGATTACAGTTTGAACTGTATGATTAACAAAAACGAGTGTGTGTGTGTGTGTGTGTATACAGTAATTTCAGGATTTTAAGGTTATGTAACTATTATAAATATTTTTAACTATCTGGTTTGTATTTGTTTGTTTTGAAGTTAAACACTGCTAAATTAGGGACGGCTAGCACAGATAGCCCTCGAGTAACTTTGTGCGAAATTCGAAAACAAACAAACAAATTCACTCGCTTCACTCGCTGTTGGTTAAATAAGCCTTTCCCTCCAACTTTCAACTTGCCTTCTACACATTATATATATATACATAGCAATGTACATTGAGTCACGAGCCGTTCTGGCCATTTCGATCTACGAGTGCTTAATAGCGATTTTGTCTTTCTAAACAGTTCTTTTATGTACTCATCCTATTAAACATCCAAATACATTCAAATCCACAAATGCTGGAATTAAAAAAGGAGCTTCACCCTTTATTTCGCAATTATCTGAAGTTCTGTATATGTGTAGGTAAGACAGATGTACAACCTAAGGGCTATTTTTTATTACTTACAACACGGTCTGTTTAAGGTTTGTTCTCAATTTCGCGCAAAGCTACTCGAGGGCTATCTGCGCTAGCCGTCCTTAATTTAGCAGTGCGAGACTAGAGGGAACGCAGCTAGTCATAACCACCAACTCTTGGGCTACTCGTTTACCAACGAATAGCGGGATTCACTGTTACACTATAACCCCCCCGGCTGAAAGGGCAAGCATGTTTGATTTGACGGGGATTCGAACCCGCGGCCCTCAGATTACGAGTAGAGTGCCTTATCTTCCTGGCCATGCCGGGTGTATCTGTTTAATGTAGCGAGTTAATCAGAAACTTCTGTTAGTAAACAGAAGAAGGGGCTCATTAATTGTTTGTTTCAAGTTTAAAGCAACACAACTGGCAACTTGTGCTCTGCCTACCACGGGTATCAAACTCCGGATTCAAGCGTTGTAGGTCCACAGTCATACCGCTGTGCCACTGGGAGGTCTCATTAATTGTTTATTTTCCGTTTTACCTAAAGCTAAAATCTGAGATTAAAATTTCTTGTATTCCTTGTTATTTATTTATGATTTTTACAACACTTATCAACCTTAGAAACGCATAAAAAACTCTCCCATTGATGTAACTGGTCACATGTTACTAAAATTCTAGCAAAGTTAGTTTTACATATATACACAAAATATACAAATTTCACATATTTATTAGTGCCTGTAAAGTTACCACTAGAGTCTTGTAATTATACATTAAACCCTAATAACATTCGAAGATTTACATCCTTTACTTCCAAAATAATCGAAACATTACCTAGGCCTAATATTGATAATTCCTCAAATCAGAATAGTTATACATTATGATCTCTCGACTGTAGCCCTCAGGCAGCGTTACATGACGTCCCAGACTGGTTAAGTTTGTTTAAAGTCAGGGATCTGGATTGGCCACTAGAGATTTTCAATGTTCTTAAGTTCTTTAACTGATTCCTAACAGCAGTATGTCAAGGTGCTTTCATGCTGGTTGACGTAAGCGCCATCACCATCGTATTGTATCAAAGCTGCTAGTGCAACTTTGTCCAAAATATCAGCAGAAGTTGTAACATTATTCCTTCTATTTATTTCAACCAAAGAAGTATGTCTATATAATGGAAAACCGTACAAAACCATTAATCTTAAATTTTAACTGTTGGAATAACTTAACCATATGCTTAGGGTTGGGACAGTTGACATCAAATCCACAGACATCCATGGGACAGAATCAACGTGTACCACATGTTAGTCAGTTATTTGTTGTGATGAGTTTCTATTGTTCCATAGACCAGTCTCGATGTTCCAGACACCACTGACTGAAAGGTCGACAAATTGACAGCATTTCTTCCATGGAAACCTTAACCACGTGACATCTGTTGGAATATGAATGTGATGGCCAAATTCCAGTGCGTTCATTTACTTCTTAGGTGATGCATTTAATGCCACGTACGTGGTTATTCTTCACCATTACGTCTTGTAGTTCTTCTGACAATAATTTTGACATATCTATCTCAATTTCAACGTAAGCAGGAACTGTTGTTTTCACTTACCTAAAGATGTTACTCACAGTTAACTTGAGAAGGAGCAATCTAACAGAAGTGACGAGAATATTCCTTTTCTAGCCCCCCCTCCTGTTGGCACTGTATCAGTCTTACACTATAGAAATTATTCAGTTCTTTTATCTCGTGACATTGTGATAAGACATAATAATTTATTCCTGCTGCGCACCTTTATAGAGCACATACTGTTTTTAGCGTTGGGGAAAAGTATGTAAACACAAGCTGAGATAACTAATTCCAGATCACAGTGTTCTGTTCCAACACTTTTGTTAATATAATATAGTTTATAAATTGTTTTCTTTTTTACTTTCAAAAGCCCTTGGTTAAAACTTTTATTTACTTAAATGTACAATTCCACAATCATTGTTTTCCATTATTATAGAATTATATGTGTATATAAATATTCAAGTTTATAATTATTTCATTCAAAATATTAATCACTTGATACAATATGCATTATATTGTGTAAAGAAAAGAAAATTATCAGTGGGAGAAACAGATTGTCATAAAAGCTACTTAAATCGAATTCCATTTCCCTACACAATACAAACAGATTAAAAAAATCATTCACATAAAAGTTCATATAATTTCACTGAGATTTTATCTGTTACAGTAAGATGTGAAGTTCAGACTGACATCTATTAATACGCTATCTATTTTTACGTTTCATTACTTAATGAAATCCACCCATCGAGATACAGTTTTCTCCTTCCTCATTGGAAATTAATACCATCTAGTTTGGGGGTCGGAAGGCTTAGATATTTTGCATTAACCCTTAAACAGCGGGGGTGTTGTAGGTAGCAACATCAGCTGATGATAGCTGCTCTTTAAATGTTAACCAAAAATCTTTAAACTCGAGTCATTTTGTCCTGACAACAACCCCTACTGGGTGAACACTTTCGTTGACGAGAACCAGAACCCTTTGAAATATATTGAAAGGGCAAATGTTTGGCAAACTCGTGGGTATTTTATTGTTCCTTTGATCTAAAAACAATAAGATCTCGAGATGGAATAAAGACAAAACTTTTAGGTTTCTGGAAGAGTCCAAGTATGAGTCAGCAAAGGAAATAAAAGAGAAAAAACATCCTTGAAAAGGTTCACACAAGTTAGAACTTTCAGTTGAACCGATTCTAAAAACAGCATTGAACGAACTATCGAAAACAAAGAGAAAATCACGTGACACTCTTACTGCCAGCTTACGAAACCTTCAGTTTAATTAGTTGCCAAGAGAAACCGATAAAACACGTTATTTTTAACTATTCGATCAACATGTTTGAATAAATCTAATTACATTACAACGGAAATTATAAATTGATAGGTGTTCACTTACTACTGTTAATATTCATTAATCATTATTTACTTTTTTGTTTTAATGGAATATTTTTGGTGGTATAACTTTAATTGAACTTTTCTTATTTACAGTACCATTAAAATAGCGAAATATTTATAATACTGAGAAATATTTAAAATTTCGGCATACCAAACAAAATCAATCGTTATTCAAAATCTGTGAATAAATTAATAGGAACCTTAAGTCAGCAAAATGTGGATTGTTTTTGTTGCTTTGAACGAATTCGAGCAAAAATTACAGATGGCGCCAATGAAACATCAAAACTTCTTGAAATCTCTTAAAATTAACTAATATGGATATATATGTACTACCAAACAGGTTCACGTTTACATAACTTTCAAAAAGTCTTTTTTTTTTATGCCTTTGGCATGTATGATTGGAATGAATATACAATAACACTTGTGAAAAACATTTTTGTTTGTTTTGGAATTTCGCACAAAGCTACTCGCGGGCTATCTGTGATAGCCGTCCCTAATTTAGTAGTGTAAGACTAGAGGGAAGGCAGCTAGTCATCACCACCCACCGCCCCCACAGCTGGGAGGGCGAGCATGTTTAGCGCGAACCCTCGACCCTCAGATTACGAAGCGCACGCCTTAACGCGCTAGGACATGCCAGGCCCTCCACTGCATGTATCGAAATCCGATTTTTAACGTTATAAGCCTTCAGATATACCATTTGTATAAGAATTATAATGTAACGGTCAATCCCACTATTCGTTGGTAAGAGTACTCCAAGAGTTGGCAGAGGGTGGTGATGACTAGCTGCCTTCCCTCTAGTCTTACACTGCTAAATTAGGGATGTCTAGCACAGATAGCCCTCGAGTAGGTTTGCGCAAAATTCAAAACAAACCAAGACAACATCGCACTTGTCGCATAATGTAAATATAGCGTGTTGAGGGCCCATTCATCCTAAACACTATTACGCAGACATGTAGAAAATTTAAAATACTGCTAAATGCTGCAATATTCAACTGATAATATAGCTAAAGTAAAGCCCCATCGCCCTTGTGTTTTAATAAAAAATAGTTTACACAGTTTACTGGAGCTATTAAATACTAGCAAATATCTCAGTCCTGATTAATGTCTTTAGGCTAATATTCGTACGTTCATGAAGAAAAATACAAGACGTTGTTTGCAACGTGTTAGGAATCTCTTCATTGTAACACGATGCATTAATAAAATATAATAGAAGCAGCTAGCGCTTTGGACTCTACACTCCGAACGTTGCGAATTTGGGGTTTCCTCGACATTTGTTGTGATGTAGAGCAAGACTTTTCTACTCACAAGTGTTACAGTCTTCCCAGCTGTATAACTAGTACCATTGAGTAGCCGTGGATTAACCTGTAATGGACTGAAATCTCGTCAAGAGAGTACGTGTCCACTTGTATCGATGAAACTGGAATTCAGCACTGTTTAAACAGTTGTATTAAGAATGATTTTGGAAAACATGGTTGTTCTGGATTTAACTTTTCAGTGGAATGCATTTGTTGGCGTCTTGTGGCGGAAAAGGGTTCAGCGTTTATGGGTTAACACTTTACTGAGGCACAAAAACCAAAACGTCACCTGCCACGAGACTGAGGCAGATGTATTCCAATAAAATTTCAAATTTAGTGCATTGCTTTTATTAATTATGTATAGTGTACTGTAAGATCGGTTTCATTAGAAACAAAAAGTCAAGATATATTAATTTCTAACAAAACAAACAACAGTAAAAACTTTAATTTCAAAATATAAAAGTAACCAGAAATAAGTAGTTATGAATGGCTTAAATATGCATCGCATCAAAAACATCTTAAAATACGTATAATGTATATCTTAATAAATGCGCATATAAACCACATCTTGTTAATTACGAGGTTATCTATACAATACAAACAAGAATCGCTCGACAATGAATATTACAGTAGCTTGAAAACTTTCATCTCATATTTAAACAATTTATCAAGCTGATAACAACTAGAAATATAAATATGTATTTTATTCCTAACACCTAAAAAGTATGATATATTTTCAGTAAGAACGCAGTATTAATTTTAGTGGAAATCTCAAATAGTCTTCTCTAACGTTGCGAATGTTTTTAGCGAAAATTGCCATACGAACTGGTGGGAGGTGATGACTAGCTGCCTTCCCTCTAGTCGTACACTGCTAAATTAGGGACAACCAGCGCAGATAGCCCTGGTGTGGTTTTGCGCGAAATATAGAATAAACCAAACCAAATAAAGCCATACGAACTACCACCACTTTTTCTCCTGGTTGTACAACAAATTCTGTTAGAAATAGTTTTGTTTTTATAAGGAGGGTAAGGTTATGTCTATTTTGCTTTCAGATAGGGATATACAGTGTTCCCTCGCCACTTCGCGGGCTCGGCCGACCCCCCCACACATATATATATATGTATATACATACATGTATATATAAAATAATAAACATTAAATCTAAAATATAGCATTAGATACCATTAAAATATTAAAAATAAATATAATTAATAGTGTAAAGAAAAAAACAGGTATATATTGAGATATAAACATATATTTGAGTTTATAACAGCGTAAAAATGGAAACAGAACCAGCTGGAAAGGCTATAGATGTACGCATTGTGCGCCTGCAAAGGCTACGCGAGATCAGCTTCATGGCGTAGCGATGTGCAAGACGGGCTATGATTGGTGCAGAAATGAAAGACGGCCAATGACAGCTACCCATTTTGATTGCCTGTGATTGGTGATTTCATCCACGGCAGCATCTTTGATCTTTTGTGAGTGTTTAAAGCCCCTGCAATGGCTCCCAAACGTGCAAATAGTTCTAAGGATGCTTCTACGCCTAAACGGTCACGGAAAATGATGACCATCGCCGAAAAGGTGAAGATATTAGATATGGTAAAACAAGGAAACTCTTATGCGTCCATAGCCCGCTATTACGGAGTGAACGAATCCACCATTCGCTACACCAAGAAGGACGAAGTAAATATTAGGAAGACTGCTGCTATTACTTTTAATACAACGGCTACGAGGGTTGTAACATCTCGTAATAAAAGTATCGTTCGGATGGAAGCTGCTTTGGCCATATGAATAGCTGATTGCCGTAAGAAAAGTGTTCCCTTGGATACTAACATTATCACAACGAAGGCTAAGATGTTGTATGATAATTTCGCGGAAAAGGATGAAGATGAAGAATACGTAGACAACCCACAGCCAGGAACGTCCAGTGATTCCCAGCCTAAGAAACTGTTTTATGCAAGCAAAGGCTGGTTTCAGAAATTTCAGCAACGATACGGCCTGAAAAACGTATCGTTACATGGAGAGGCTGGTGAAGCTTACATTCGGGACACTTTTAAAGAAATAATCGCTGAAGGGGAATATAGGCCTGAACAGGTATTCAACATGGACGAGACTGGCCTGTTCTAGAAGAGGATGCCTTCCCGAACGTTCCTGTTTAAAGATGAGAAAAAAGCCCCTGGTTTTAAAGCTCATAAAGACCGGTTCACCCTCTTAATTACTGGTAATGCTGATAGTTTTATGTTGAAGCCGACATTAATTTACAAGTCTAAAAACCCGAGAGCTTTAAAGAATAAGAACATGAACTTGCTACCGGTCCATTGGATGCACACTCCTACTGCCTGGATAACGAAGCCTCTGAGCTCTGATTGGTTCCATCAGAGTTTCATACCTCAAGTTAAGCTTTATTTGTTGGAGAAGGGCTTGCCATTCAATGTCATTCTTCTTTTGGATAACGCCGGTGGCCACGCAAGAAATCTTTCGTATGAAGGCGTTAGGGTTGAATTCCTGCCAGCCAGCACTACGTCCCTTATACAACCGATGGACCAGGGAGTTATCAGGGCTTTCAAGGCCTTATACATAAGGAATACCATGTTCAACCTCGTACGTAGCCTTGATAATGCCACCGAAACCGAAGCCGAAAACGACACGTTCACCCTGAAGGAGTACTGGAAGTACTAACGAAGTGAAGGAGTGTTCACAGGAATGGGACAACGATATGGTTCGATCAGTACAATTTTGCAATAAAATAGAAGAACTGATGACTCAAATGATTTTCGATAGGCTAAAGAGGCAGAGAAAACAACTGCCAATAACAATGTTTTTCCAGCCGAGCAAGAAGGAAAGGGTACCGGTGGCAAGTACTGTTCCTGAAGTTGTAACGACCGACGAAGAAATTGCCGATTCACTTTCCACAGAAGAGGAAGTGGTGTCCCCCGAAAAGACACCACCTGCTGAAGATATGTAATTTTTAATTTTAAGGCTTAATATCTCAATAATTGTTCTTATTATTTCAGCAATAATGAACAGTATTGTAATGTGAGGGTTAAATAGTTGTAAAGGGAGGGTTTTAAAAGTCTAAATGCACATAAATATATACGTAAAAATCGGCGATCCCACTTCGCGGAAAATCTCCTTTCGCGGGGGGTTTTGGAACGCATCTACCGCGATACACGAGGGAACACTGTACTGTCACTGAAAGTATTAGAAAGCGTTCAAATAAACTGCAATTTTCCAAAAGTACCAACATATTTTATAAACATTGTTATAGCAGTATATATGAATAACAAACTAAAATCTAAAAAACCTGTGTGTTTCAATACACGTTGTACTACACACACAAATATGTATATACGTATAGCCCCAGGGTTGCAAGTTAATGTTAAAGAATACAAAACTTTAAATCTCTCCTATAATTCAGTGCTATAAGAAAAGCCGTTACAGGAAGAGCAATACAAAAACATTATTGAAATAAAAATATAAATGAAAAGATACGATATTTCAAACCTCGTGGTACTTTGAATACCTGTATGTATATACACAGTATTGTAAGGTTTCGTTGTTTAAATAAATACACTACACTTTTGGAAAAGATGAATATATGTTCTAACAGCAGCCGTTAGGTATGACCTAAATTTTTATTTTAATATCTGAACCTTGCAAGTTCCTGTTAGCCAAGAAGAACACTCTTGCATGTGTTTTAAACATGTGTGCCGTCATCATTATATTGACACGTCACGTGGCTATTTTGTCAAATCCATCAAGCCACATGTGAAGCCTGGATTAGAAACTGGCGACGTCTACTGCATTTTTCAGACTCGCTGTTGGTGATAAAAAATATAAATAGATTCCCCTGTTTTTGCCGTTTGTTCAATTTCGAGCAAAGCTACAAGAGAGCTATCCGTCCCTAATTTAGCAGCATAAGACTAGAGGGAAGGCAGCTAGTCACAGATAGTCATCACCACCCACCACCAACTGTTGGGCTACTCTTTTAACAACGAATAGTGGGATTGACCGTCACATTATAGAGCCCCTAAGGCTGGAAGGGCGAGCATGTCTGGTGAGACGGGGAGTCGAAACCACAACCTTCAGATTACGAGTCGAACGCCTTAACCCATCTGGCCATACCGGGCCTGATAGTTGGAACTCATTATTGCTCTCATAAAGTAAAAAAAAAGGCCCCAAAGTGCAAAGCTTTTTTCTTTTTCCGCTTGGTGAGGTGGTAACAAGACGTAAAACAAGAAAACTCAGTTCGTAAACCCGGTAGTGGAAAAGTAGACCTGCAACAAGCCGTACCCTAGAGGTAGTAAGCAAAGTGCAACGTCTTGCAACAGATGAGAATCCTCAAAAACAATCATTGATAGAAGTTGTCCATGTACCCCAGGCAGCAGTAAATACACAATAAAGAATAACTTGTATTGGAAAACCAATGAAAGTTATGCGTAAACAAATTGTTTCCATGACATATGCATTAAACTTTCCAAATATAAATCAAACAGTTGGAGAATGAAATGAGTATTCGTGTTATTTTACAGGAAGCTACGGATTTCTAAGTAATAAAACGGCTGAAAGGAGTGTTAGGAAAGCGTCGTACTCGCACACTGGATTGATTAGGGAAAACATAAGGGGAAAAGATGGTTTGCTTTAAACATGAAAATCTTAAAACGTAGCCTTTCGCAGCGGACACAGGACTGCAGAGCTATTTTCAAGACGTATAATCGTCAGATATAAAGTGTCTGAACGTGTCAACTGTAACGATGTTGCGTATCTCCAAAATCGTTTTAATATAACGTGGTCAACCCGTTTAAATAAATTATAGTTATTACATTGCTGCATTTGCAGATGTTCTAGACATAAACTGTGTCAGTGTTGAGTATAACTGTAACGTTTCTTTTGATAATGATGATGTCTTTTTGTTTGTTTAGAATTAAGCACAAAGTTGCACAATGGGCTATCTGTGCTCTGCTCACTACGGGTATCGAAACCCGGTTTTTAGTGTGTAAGTCTGAAGACATACCACTGTGCCACTGGGAGGCTATGATGATGTCATAAAATCACTTAGGTTCAAGATGTCTTAATATAAGATAAAAACCCGATAACATGGGTGATTTCGACAGGTGGGCCTTTTTTCTTCAGTTTATCCTCAAAGAACAAAAGTCCACCTTTCAAAAGGTCTGAATTGTACGGATTTTTGTGATTTTGTCTTTAAATAATGAAATTCCTTGAAAGGACATCTTATTGTAACGTGGCTATTATTAAACTATATTGAAAATTCTCAAAAGTGCGTTTTCATAATTTTCTTAATTTCATACGTAATCCAAAATATCTTGTTTATAGAAGAAATTTTAATCCGGTTCAGATCTTGTCATCATGTTTAATAAACGACATAAACTAAAAGTTATAATTATTGAAATTGTTGGAAAACAACGCTGTTTTCGACAAACATACTTACATTATCTAAAGGGCATAATTATTACAGTCGTAACAATCTTAAGTAATATAGATTGTCTATTAAGAGAGATCTGAAAGAAAAATAAGTCAAAATGTTAGTTAGTTATTTTAGAACAAAGTCAAGTTAGGCTATTTGCTGTGTCCATCGCAGGGAACCAAACCCCGGATTTAGATTGGTAAGTCCGTAAAATTTCCACTATCTCACTGTAGGACAAATGCATAATAACACACAATTACTGTGACGTAATAACGTAGAAATTTGAATTTGGATGTTACGTACTGATTTAAGTTTCATTTTGTAATTTGAATTCATTATATTATACTATTATGCAATTGTTCGTGTTAAACAGCCGAACTAAATGATATACGTCTTTCTAAATGGGACTTATATCTAAGCCAAGGTTTCAATTAAGCCAGACCCACTGGGCTTTTATAAATTAAAATAAAAATTACTGTAGTTTTCTTCAGCAAAAATTATTTTCTCTTTCAGTGATTTTAAAATTTTCAAGGGTTGATAGTTTGTTTCAATCCAGATAATGTACAGATATTCCACGTTAGTTTTTGTAAAAGATGGCATTTTGTGTCCCTCATCGAAGAGTTCGATAACAATTTACACGTAGGGATAATACGGACGTCCGTATTAAAGCAATTCAAAAGTCATTTGTGTTTTCTTCTCTACAAGACGTCAAAAGCTAGATATAAAAAACTATCAGGTAAAGTTACTCCACCCGCAGTGTATTTGTCTCTTACAGCTATCCAAAGTGTCCCAAAATCGAAAAACGGCGAATAGCCAAGCTTTCGACAGACAAAGTAAGAAAGCAAGTGGTGTGTGAAATCAAGATGGTTTAGTTTGTTATGTGGTCACATCTACTTACATTCTATATTATTTCATTTTTTTTTAAATTTACCAGTTAACCATACATAGCTCTTTTATTTAGTCATAAATATTTTTCCTAATATTTGTGGTGAGGGTGTAATGGTCATTTTGTTTCATCAAACAAAGCAAAGTAACAACAACAACAAATAGTATCGATCTTATCTGCAGATGTAAGCACCTTATTATATATCTGTAATATATCTTACTAAGTTATCGCCCATTTAATTATTGTTATTGTATATAAAGCCACACTAAAGCTATCTGCGCTAGCTGTCCATAATATAGCAATGTAAGACTAGATGGAAAGCAGCTAGTCATCGCCACCCCCCGCCAACTCTTGGATTACTCTTTTACCAACGAATTGTGGAATTGAAATTTCACATTACAGCGCCCCCACGGCTGAAAGGGCGAGAATGTTTGGTGTAGCGGAAATTCAAACCCGCGAACCTCAGATTACAATTCCAGCCCAATAACTACATGGCTACGCTGGGCCTAAGTTACTTTGTAAGCAACACATCATCCTGATGTATTGAAATGTTTTAACGCTTATGAACACAGAACATAATAATGTGGGTAATCTATCTATAAGCGGTGGTTTTGTAAAACCTATGTTGATTATTGTTCTTACTTGTAGTTTTCATGACATGAGATGAAACTTCAGGTAATTATGGCTTCAGAAAATGGTTTTCAGTTCATCTTGAAGATGACCCTCGTCATATGTACGTTCTAAATTAAGTGAAGAAGGATGAAAAGGTATGAAGTATTTGTGTGTGTGTGTGTCTGGTTGTTCTTTTCAACTCATAAAATTACAACTTTATGTGTATATATGTTGCTCGTTAAGCGGATCGAAAGCTAACCCTAATAATAAAAACATTTTGGATTGTGTATATGAGTACAGTAATAACAGTTAAGATTTATCATTTTAATTGAAAACTTCATTTTCTACACTCTGTGTATGTGTGTCAAATATAAATATTTTGGTTATTAGGAGTGTAGGAGAAAATCAGAAATTGTTTTGTTACAAAACTATAATATAAAAGTATTATATCTAGGTTTAAATGTTGGTAAGATTTGGAAACGTTTACAGACCTTAAGAAGTGTAACGATCATTTGTACATCGGAAGCCTTGAAGACAAAAGTAAAATAAACTAGGAAAGAAACATTCATACGCTAAGAGTCCAAACTTCCAATTAAAAATAAACTAGGGAAGTGACGGTCTTATACCAACCAGTAGGCAAAAACCTAAAATAGAATAAAATAGGAAAGTGAACCTTTCTACATTAGGAATCCACAGACAAGAATGAAACAAGCTGAAAAAATCATTAGAAGACAAAATGGGATAAACTAGACAACCAACATTTCTTCACTGGAGATCCGAAGTCAAAAATACAACGTAAATTGGAAAAGTAACATTGATATAACAGCAGCCCAGAGCCAAAAAAGGAATGAATCAGGAAAGTAACACCAGTGTAACAGGAATCTGAGGCCAGGAATGCAAGGAACTGCGATCATAACTTGGTGTAACAGGAGTTTAAAGCCAGAAATGGAATGAGCTACGTAAGTAGCAATGGTGTAACAGGAATCTAAAGCCATAAACAGAATCAACAAAGAAAACATCCGTTTCCTGAAGGTACAAAGCCAGAAATTAATTCGGGAAATAACTTTTATTTTGTGAGTAAACAAGATCAAAATACTGTTTTAATGTGGGTTTAAAAAACATATTATGCATTAGCTGCAAACATCATTTAACCCCTCGCAGTACGAAGACCAACTATATGGTATTTTAAAGTAAAAATAAATTATTTTATGATATAAGGTATTTTCCAACCCCTTATCCATACAATCCAATTTGTATAAATTTAGGCAAGATATTTCTGATGAGATTATGTCTATGGCTAATTATTATTGCTAAAGTTATAAAGTCTACATAATCAAGTACAGAAATAATTAATAGCAAAGACTGTGATGAAGCAAAGTGGAAGCCATAAATGCCGTCCGTTTAAAATTACCTTTAAAATATCTTGATATTAATAATGACTATTACACACAATCGGGCGTGTAAAACTAAAGCTTTTTATACTTACAAAGTCGCCTAAATCGCTATATACGTGTTTAATAAATAAATTTTTTATCTAAGTAAGTAAATTAATGACTTTTTCATCGAAGTGTGAGACTAGAGGGAAGACAGCTAGTCATCACCACCCACCACCAACTCTTGGGCCACTCTTTTACCAACGAATAGTGGTATTGACCGTAACTAATAACAGTCCCACGGCTAAAATGGTGAGCATGTTTAGTGTGGCGGGGATTCGAACTCGTGCCCCTTGGATAACAAGTCCAGTGCTTTAACCACCTGGCCATGCCAGGCCTTTTCATTTGAGAACATAGTTACTAAAATTTCAGGTTTAGCACAGGTTACTACAATTTTGACCCAACGAAAGTAGAAATTAACTTGCCTAAAGAAGAATTCTTGGCTTTAAAACATCTTAATTGAAATTGATAACTTAAACCAGATAAAGACAATGGTGTAGTAATTTTGAGTAAATATAGATTATATAGATAATGTTGTAAATACTTTAAATTATAATACTAAATTCTACAGTAACCAATAATAGACGTTTACAGAATTACTTTTTAAAAAAAAATTAAAAAAGAAGGTTTGGTATTGGATGTCATCAGTAATGAAATTATACCAGCTGGTTCCCATTATGGGATGTTTTATGGGTAATTTTAAATATATAAATGAAATCGTCCCATTAGACCAACTGAATCAGGTATACCTTCATGCATAAGTTAGAAGATCTTTTTTTTGGAATCTTATTTTTTTTTTAATCTCATGTAACTAATGAATTTACGACAAGACTAGTCTTGAATTTTTCCAAAGTTGTATAAAAACACTTTCTGGCGAATTTGTCTACAGTCCAGCTTTGACATTGAGTCATATACAAATTTACCATTAAATGAAGTTACTGAGTTCTGTAGTAATATAATTTTTCAACTGTCTATCGTTATTAGGGGACAACAAAACCTACATTTATAAAACAATTAGAATTTGTAACAAAAGGGTCAAATTTATTTAATGGTTGTCATTACGAACAACTTTACGTGTGCGAGTGTTGCACTACGTTTAACTAATTAGGGACAACTAGAGCAGATAGTCCTCGTTTAGCTTTGCGCGAAATTCCAAACAAAGCAAACCTATAAATTTACATGTCAAAGGTGGAACTCTACGATACTTTGTCTGAGCTAAATTATTAAAGAGCATGCGCAAAACACAGTTTACAATCAGTGGTCAACTTTTCGCAACTGTTAAAAGGACAATTACACAAACGCCACTTCTAAACATTTCAAAGTCATGGGAAACGTGGCTAGCAATAAATGTGCTTCTCATCTTTATAATTTTTTATACTTGTTTAGTTGAAAGGCATCTGAGAAAGGATGAAAATCTTAATACATATACATACTATCACACAAAACTGTTCAAAAGATAACCTTTATACGTAAGTGGTTAAACTGTGATACATACTACAGCTCGATAACCCTTGGAAAAAAAAAGAGGATTTTGATTATTACTCTCCCAATCTGTTAGCCAAGCAACGAAAATATTAATTATTTTAAGGTAGTTAAATCATCACAGGAAGGCAAAGCTCCAAAACCACACGTACAAGCTTTAGAGAACACTTCGCAGTTCATTTATTTGTGTCTGGATAAACTTCTATTATTTATGACCAGTATACTAAAAGTGGCGCCTTGTCTCAGTATTACAGTGCTATACAAATAAAGTATTAGGATAATAAACACACTGTTCTTCAGTACAGGCTGTAACTGTATTTCATATATCTGTCAGATCTATAAAGTTTACCACCTCTAGTACCACATGCTTGTCAACACGTGGTAGGGGAAATTGCACAGAAACGCAATCTTCTTATTAACCTAAAAAAAATAAAAAAAATATGTAGCATACGCCATAAACAATATTTATTGACACTAAACCAGTAAACTTTATATATATCAATCCTATAATAAAGTTATTACACAGTAATAGCTATTTATATGGCATATATGCAACATTTGCTAACAATCACTTTGTTAATCGTCATTTTACGTTGAAGTATTTAGATAACTACTTGGCATAAAGCAGTTTATTTAAAAAAATTAACGCCCTTTGCACTTCAACAATGAGATTTATGAACAGCTTGTAATATTGTATTATTGTACAGCGGTTTATTTTCGTATTCATCTGTTAATAGCCAAATTTAATGTTTCTTTGGTTACCTTAACCTGGCTCAGCGGCAAGTTTTGGGGCTTATAACGTTAAAATTGCATTTCAGTACCCCAGATATACATAACACAGACAACCTACTGTGTAGCTTTGTGATTAACAACTAAGTTAACCTGACAAGAACTTATCGTTTTGTGTTTGTCAATTTATTCCATTTCGCACAAAGCTGTCTGTTCTAGACGAGATTTTTCAAGCGATAAACTAAAGGGAAAACAACTAGTGAGCACCATCCGCTGCCAACTCTAGTGTTATTATTGCAAGACCAAATAGTAGGGTTTGACCCTCACTTTTATAACTTGTGTGTGTGTGTATGTATGGTAAAAGGACGCGAACAACGAAACCTCAACTGTGTAGTCCAGCATTCTAACAACTGGACCACATTAGTCTTGAATCTATTTCTAATGGTTTATGAAAGTTATTTTACTGAAGGAAGTTTATTACAGCGCTGGTCGGTTAGCGTGTTTAGGTGTTTAAGAGAAAGTTTATTAGGGAATAGATTGGTTAAAGTACTTAGTTGTACAGGGACAAATTTATTACGGTTTTCACTGGTTTGCAAACTAGCTAATTCGGGGAAAGGTTATTATATATATGGGTGGGCTCGCATGCTCATCTGTTTTTGGGCAACTTTATTAGGGCATGGGTTTCTTAGGTGTTTTAGGGAAGTTTATCACGGGGAGGGTTGATTGGCATTCATAGCTGTTTGGGGCCAAGCTTATTAGGGCGCAGGATGGTCTTGTGGTAGAGATCTGGGTTTTGGAATTGGTGAGCCAGGTTTCAATCCTTGCAATACTATAAAATGTTCTCCTAACTTTTACCTCTGGGTGTGTGAGAGGAATATTAGTTCAATCCGTTAGCGTGATAAGTGGGTGGTAGGGTGCTGTGGACTGGTTGTCTTTACTCTTACCAGCAGTTCCAAATTAGAGACGACAACAAATTTCTTTGTAATTAAAATTAATTAAACCCTTGCAAATGGTACAAACAGACGAGAATGAATCCCTCGAATAGTATACTAGTTTATCGCAGGTTAAACCCTAACTAACAGTTGTGTAGAATGAAACAAGTGGAGAAAACTGTCTTACTCAAAGATACAATTGCAAGACGCTAGTCATCCTCATACAACTATGAGTCCAAAGCACTAATAAACCAATTCATGCTGTACCTACACTGTGGAAGCAGCTTTACTATATAAATGTAAGATTTTTGATGTCCAACATATTTGTACCTTTAAAAAAACCTATGATGTTTCTTCGCTATGTGACTTAATAGTTGTTACATGTTTTCTAAAACTGTTCTGTAAGATATTTCCTCTATGTTTTAACAGCCGAGATACGATATATTAAATCTAATAACAAACGTTACCGGAAGTTATTTTATCTCAACGATTTTATTCAAACGATTTCCAAACAATTTAAGACAGTTTTTTCAAACTCAACTGAAAATTTAAGCTACAAATAGTAAGCAGTTTAACATGTTATAAATGTTTTTTTTTGGTTAAAGCAAAATCACATCTGGCTGTTTGCTGTGTCCACCACACTGGATCGTATTCCGGAGTTCAGCTTCGTAAATCCGTTCATTTACCGCGGTCCTACTAAGGAGTAAAAAAAATAATAAGGACATAATATGTTCAGAATTTTCTTCTCGTGATATTAACCAAATCCTTCCTGTAATTAATAACAGGAAATCCCGTTGTGAAAGCTGTATTGTGTGTTAAAAAATCGAAATAACGTTTATCTAAATGTTATACGAAAATTAAAGAAAATAAGCCGTTAAAGAAAATAGGTGGCGTTTTTATTTTTGTTTATGAAGTGTCTTAATGTTTACGATCTTCTAACAGATTTTAATTTTACTTAAACTGCTAACAGAAGAACAAAAGCTAACCACAAAGATACAAATAACGGAGGTTAAAATAAAAACACAGAAGAAAATAATAATAATAAAAAAGACGTCGAAATCTTCAAAACTTTACGAAGACATCAGGAAGAGATAAGGACGAACCAGAAAAAAAAAAACTTCATCTTTTCTATAGAACATCCATCGCTCTTATTGAAAACGGATTTCGTGATCTTGAGAATTCTGAAAGATCTATCGTCTGTGTAGACGCTACTGGCCAAGAGGTATGTATAGAACAGTAAAGATAGGAGGAAGTCGTAGGTTACAGAAACAATAAAGGATTTTTCGGCTGCCATTTTCAGTCCTGCCACATCGTACTCGAGTCTTTAAACTTTATAAGAGTTGCTGGCTCAACTTGTTCACGCTAAAGTTCGGAGATTCGTGCTGAAAAACAGGCTGAAGTTTTAAACAGCGACTCGCAATTTTCTAAATGCTTGAAAAATTATAAAAATATTACTTACGGCTTAATAGCAAACGATTTGTTAGTGCACGTGAACATAAAAAGTTTATGATTTTTTGCATATAAATAATATGTCCCCATATGTCTGCGGACTTAAAACGCCAGAATCCGGGTTTCGATAGCCGTGGCGAGCAGTTCACAGTTTGTCTATTGCATAGATTTGTGTTTAACTTCTAAACAATAGTAACTGTTTGTTTGTTTTGGAATTTCGCGTGAAGTTACACGATAGCTATCTGCGCTAGCTGACCCTAATTTTGCAGTGTAAGACTAGAGGGAAGACAGCAAGTCATCACCACCCACCGCTAACTCTTCGGCTATTCTTTCACCAACGGAGAATGGGATTGACTGTCACATTAACGTATTCAAAACGGCAGAAAGGGCGAGCATGTTTGATGCGACAGTGATTCGAACCTGTGACCCTCAGATTACGAGTCGAACGCTTAACCCTCCTGGCCATGCCGGACCGAACAGTTTGCGTAAAATAAAATTAAAAATATATTTTAAATATTCCGATATGAAGTTTCTTATATATGAATACAAAAAGTTTTTTACAATGTTGCAAAAATGTAAAACAATACATATGGCGATATGATTTTAAACACAGACATTAATAAATATAGGATGTTTACACTATTGAAAGATAATTTATTTGATGATGTTTTACACTTCAAAATATATATGTTGTCCGTGACGTGAACTGTTCAATAATTTTCACTTTCCAATCTATTTAGCCGCGGCATAATGGCTCATAAAATGGCTCTGAGTGTTTTTTGTTTTATTTTCTCAAGTACAAACATTTAGCTTATATCTCCGTAATCTCTTCACCGATTTGAGATGTAATTATAGTTTTAGATCCAGGAGGGCAAGCCCTTTCGAATGGTGAATTTAACCACGCCCAAGGTCCCATGGATTAATTTACTCTAACCCTACCTAAAAGAATTTCAAGTGCCGCAACTATTGAGGATTGCCTCTTTTATATTGTTTAAACGGAATACGTTAAATAACTACGTGAGGCTTATCTCTTCATTTTATATTTCTAATTGAAATTCAATGAATCAGGAAGGATCACTTAGTGAGTGTACATATCACTAACAGCATGGCGTTAATATGGCGACAAATATCAGATAATTAGACCCGATAACAACACTACATTTGCTCAAAGAACAATGAGAGTAGCTCCGAAACTGGCAACTTAAATGAATTTTCCTGGCGTGTGTAAAATTTAAAAAAAGACAATCTTAGTAAAAAAACTACACAATCTTTATTAAAGAACACATAAAAACCGAGCTAACTGTACGTAACTGCGCAGACAAAATCACAGTCGAAACTCTTCTATGTTGTGCTTAGTACAACAGCTTTACTTCTTGTAATGATCTCAGTAGAACTAAAACAAAATGATTCTGATATGCGATCTTCATTTGACAATCTCTCAGGGGAACGTAATCAAGAAAGCGCACTTGAATTCAATTAGTAAACTCGGTTTCTTTGACCAGTTGGCAGCGCCACCTCATGAATCTTTGTTCTTTTACAGCATTTGTCAGCTGTAACGCTTAGACAGCGTTAATTCCGCCAGCAATAGGTATTACAGTCATTAATCATTTCGATCCGGATGTTATATGTCAATGCAATATCCTCTTGGACTGAATAGACATTATCTACTATATATAAAAAAAACAACAAAAGCAACTAAAATAAAGTAATTTTAATTATTTTGTGGATCATCTGTTTATTCCAAGACTGCGTGCAAACTAAATAAGCGAAATGGTTTTCAAATTCTTTTATAACTATACCGTGTACAAAACATATGACTTGTCGGTATAAATGGATATATGAAAAACAAATTTGACGTTTTCAAAAGATAACCACAAAATAATTCACATTTCCAGAAATGAAGAACTAAGTTAAGCCATTTTAAGCAATAACTGCCAAGAAACAACTTGAAATTACCAGAGAGGAATCATATGTTGATAGGTTTCTGGCAGATGTAATACAGGATGTCATTTTGTACTGCTCTCGATCTGCTGCAGATATCAATCCCCAAATCCCTGCGTTATAAGCTCTGAAGCTTATCAAAAAAATGGAATATTATATATATAATTCAAATTTAATATGTTAATATTAATGAGTAAACAAGTGTACAATCCAGTAGATACTGAGTATGGTTAAGCTCACAAATCAGAGTCAAAATCTTAGCAAGAATATTTTCTGTTACATATTGTTCCTGTTTACTCCCTAGTAAGTTCACCGATTCGAAACAAATTTATCTAACTGTTAAGTATGAGGTTCGCACTAATGATCCAATTAGCTCGAATAAATGCAGAGATTTTAGACAGCAACGGCCATCAAAATTCAGAAAATAATGAAACCTCCAAATCAACTTCACACAACCTTAAGTTTTATAAATACAGTAGACGAAAAATTAAACGCATTATTTAAGCCTTCAAACCACAAACGTCACAACTTACTACTGCAGCATTATCAAAGCCTCCAAATTCGAACAGAGAATACGATAACACATATACTCCAAACGCATGTGAAATTGTTATTCATTTCATATTGTTTTTAGTGGCATAGCGATATGTCTTCGGACTTATTAACGTTAAAAATTAGGTTTCGATACCGGCGGTGGGCAGATCTTGTCTACAAAAAACATTTCATGTTTCGTTGCAGTTGTTCACTTTACTTAATTTTTCAAAGTTAATTTATCTAACGAACGTAACACTACTTTAATAGTACGTACCATTCACTCTTACCTTAATCTCTTTATCAGAAAGATGCAATAGAAACTATTCGTTTTCAACCTTGTCCTATGTAACCAAGACAACAACTACGAATTCAATACGATTGCATGAAGAGAATTCCATCTTGATCAAAGTTGATAAATTTTCCTATACCACTTTTTCTTTACTTTTTTCCATGTTGTTATCCATCTATTCCATGTGACGGTCCATCTGTTCCATGTAGCTGTCCATCTATTCCATGTGGCTCTCCATCAATCCATCAATTCCACGTGACGGTCCATCTATTCCATGTAACTGTCCACCAATCCATCTATTCCATGTGGCTGAGCCACCAATCTTCTACAACACTGTAAAAGCAAAGCGACTTAAGTTTTCTTAGGCTGTGCTTAGTTAAAATAAACTTAAAAAATACGAAAAACTACTTCCCCATTGTACTTCCTTCCCCTTTATCTCTTCTTCTTTAATGACATTATAAGAAGCGAAAGAAAACTTGCTATTGGACTCGAACTGTAAACTCGATGTAAGCTTGTCAACGGTTCGTAACAGTTTGTGGCTCTAGGTTTCATATAATTCCAAATTTTGTAATAAAAAGTTTCGGTCCATAAATAGACTTTCAAAGTACCACGGATCAACATTAAACGTCTATAAAGCCGAATACAAGCAAATGTGCAATGAGAAAAAAAAATATCTACATTTCTTAACAGCCTTTAGCAAATAAAAGTGTGTGTTTTGGTATCCCTGGCACAAAATCCTCGAAAACTTAGGTCATTGGGAGCAAGTTATTAGTCTGAGATCACAACCAGCAAAGTATGCGAATTAATTTCTAAGCGATAAAATAGTCACGTGGAATAACGGTCAGATGTGGACCAATAAAAATCCAGGTGTAGCTGTCCTTAATTTGGAACTGCTGACAAAAGAGGGGCAGCCAATCAGCAGAACCAGTCGTTAAAAGATCTCTGTCTGGTTCTTTGACTGTAAGTTTTAAAATATTCCCACAAACGAAAATGTGAGGCAAGTCCATTGGTATCTCGTCTCGAAGCCTCGACCCTTTGACCTGCAACCCGACTTTTTAGAAGTTGAAAAATATACCGAAAGTGGAGCAACACTTGAAATATAACTACGTTATGTTTTTTGGGAACCAGAAGTCGCCTGACATCGTATTGTGAAAGCTCCAGAAGCAGCCTTGTATACTGTAACTGTAACTCGAAGGTCGAATGAATAGAGATGTTTTGAGTTTCAATGATTCATTACATCGCTGAGAGAAACTTAACATGAGAGGTAATAAAATAATGCCACTCAAGTGTAAGTAACACTTAATGAGATACACTATTACACTGTATGTCACGTTACTCGGTTGGAAAGCTGATTCCACAGTTCGTTTTGTCAACTGGTTTATCTGTTTTTGTATTTAAACTTATGTATAATGTTTTTATACAAGTGTAAATAAAAAACAAATTAATATGTGCATGGACTTTCTCTTGTATTTCTTTTCAACTTCATTACTTTTAACGTCATTATTGGCCTACTGTTATGACGTTAACGATGATAGTTCGAGCTCAAACTACAACGAGCATTAATATTGGTTTGTTTGGAATTTCGCGCAAAGCTACACGAAGGCTATCTGTGCTAGCCGTCCCTAATTTAGCAGAGTAAGACTCGAGGAAAGGCAGCTAGTCATCACCACCTACCGCCAACTCTTCGGCTACTCTTTTACCAACGAATAGTGAGATTGAACGTCACATTATAATGCCCGCACGGCTGAAAGGGCGAGCATGTTTGATGCGACAGTGATTCGAACCTGTGACCCTAAGATTACGAGTCGAACGCCTTAACCACCTGAGAGCATTAAGTACCTAAATATAACTTTAGAACTTTTCAGGACTTTGACTGGTTCTATCTGCGCGTAATTTGATAGGTTTACAAACACTGACAGACCTTTTACGAAAGTTCATTTAAAAACATTTCTGCTAAAAATATAACACAAAAGTATGTTATGGGAGATTTTAATCTGATTTATTTGTAGTTAAGCTATAGAGTGGGCTATCTGTGCTCTACCCACCACGAGTATCGAGACCCGGTTTATAGCAATGCGAGTCCGCAGACATGCTGCTGTGCCACTCGGGGGGGGGGGCTTAAGGAAGGAAAAGAAGGTACATGTTCACAAATGAGAAACTCTGTACCAAAAGACCGAGTTATGATAATGTCACAGACACTGCTCTTTTCCCCACAGAATAAGTCCTGCATTATTAGTTGGAACAATAATTATCATTTTTAAACAGTTTAAAATACATACCACACTAACAAATTATTTTAACAATTAAATAAAGTTGTTCAAGCACTTACATTCATGGGAAAATTAGCTCACAAGTGACTGTATTTCATTGTATGATTCACACAGCAGTAACGTACCCTGCCCTAAGCAACAGTTTGGCCATGTAGCAATGTAGCACTACGCAGATGTAGCCTTATGGTGTGGCACTAAGAATACTGATGCGCTTCTGATTAAAAAAAATAAATTAACCTTATGTGACGTAACACAGAATGGTCGGGTTAAATTACCAACCAATCACTACGTTAGTAGTATATTGAATTTTTGTACTGATAGCAAAGCTTCCTAAGACCGTCCCTAATTCTGAACTACTGACCAAAGAGAATGTAGCCACTTAGTAGCACTCACCAGTTACAATATATGCAGATAGATTGACTATCATATTTATAATGACTGTAGAGTTTAAAGTATTGGTCATATTTTATAGTATTACACGGGTTCGAGTCCGACTCGTCAGCACCAAAATCCAAACTTCTACCATAAGGCCAACCTACACCTTGGATTATTTACAAATATGGACATACAATTTTTATATAACTAAATATGAGCAAAATTTTCAAGTTAAAAATCAAGGCAAAGCCACGAGGTTTAACTGTCGATAATTCTGCATCATAAAGAAAGCGAGTTTTGTAAAGTAGAAACGAAAACTGGAGAGGGAGAAATGTGCTTGACAAATTAACCAAAATAAAATTATATCGTAAAATTTAAATTATAAAAATTATAAATTACATAACTTGATTTGTTTTTGTTATGACCCCTTCGGCTAGGAGTCATTTGCTAACTCTCCTAGAAAAATTTCTTTAAAAAATAAATCAGCTGTAATGCAACCTATTGCTTATACCAAATACCACAAAATGTGAGGGAGTCTTTCCAAAAATTTTGAGTGCGTGATTGACAACTAATTCTTTGCTTCTTTCCCTCTACAGTTTTTACAGTTCAGAATCATTGATGGACAGTTTTATTTTCTAATATTTATTAAGTTAGATTTTGCAAGTAATTATCGATCTTCCGTCAGTGAACATAATAATCAACATCATACAAGTCCTCCCACTTTAACTTTTATATTTCATAATGTGTTATAATTATATTTAATCACATTAATCAAATGCATATATAAATTTTAGGCCCGGCATGGCCAAGTGGGTTAAGGTTTTCGACTCGTAATCTGACGATCGAGGCTTCGAATCCCCGTCGCCCTTTTAGCCATGGATACTTTATATGTGATGGTCAATCCCACTATTCGTTGGTAAAAGAGTAGCCCAAGAGTTGGTGGTGATGACTAGCTGCCTTCCCTCTAGTCTTACACTGCTAAATTAAGGACTGCAAGAGCAGATAGTCCTCGTGTAGCATTGCGCGAAATAAAAATTTTTTATAAATTTTAATATTTTATGTTGTACGGATTAAAAATTATAACTTTTATTAGATTTAGTGTTTGAATGATATAGGGGTTTTGTTGAATTCACAATAGGTCGTGATATTATTTCCCATCCTCTTAATTCGTGAAGTATTTGTTTTGTTTTTCGAATTTCGCGCAAAGCTACACGAGAGCTCCCTAATTCAGCAAAGTAAGGCTAGAGCGAAAGTTTAGTTTGTTTAGAATCAAGCACAAAGCACAATGGGCTATCTGTGCTCTGCCCACCACGGGTATCGAAACCCGGTTTTTAGTGTGTAAGTCCGTAGACATACCACTGTGCCACTGGGAGGCCTAGATCGAAAGCAGCCAGCCATCACTTCCTACCACCAAACCTTGGGATACTCTTTTACCAACAAATAATGGCATTGACCATAATATTATAAACTTCCCATGGCTAAGAAAGCGAGCAAGTTTGGTGAAACGGAGATTCGAACCCGCAACCATCAGACGCTTATAAAGTGACCTGAGGTATTTACTTAGAAACACGCTACTAAGAATATTTTTTACGAGACAGACCCACTTAGTACTTCTTGTTTTTCGCCCTGTTAGAAACATTACAATCTAAAGCTGACTTACTTCCCTAACCAATGTGGTAGGAAGCGCGAGGGGAGGGAGGGTTCAAGCTATTCCAGAAAAAATGCATTAAAATTGGGAAACTTACTCTCAGGAAAAGCAGGAAAAAGCATAAAACTGAATGCAGAACCCAAGAACCCTGGATCCAAGCTCTAATGGAAGCTTCTGTTGCACAAATTAACTCGCTTCGCTTTGCATCTTACACGTTTGCTAAGAACATATCCTCCGCCACTTGCTCCAAACAATAAAAATGACAAAATTCTAAATTGCAGGTATAAAATACGCAATATTACCTAACTTCTCCTTTATAAATAGTACCTAACTTACCTAACATACAGAATACCTCATTTTCCCTTCATAATTTTGTAAGCTGAAAATAAAATGAGTAGATTACAATGACCTCCAGTCTTTAAAAGCGTTTAACAAAGAAATAATCCGTTATTCACCACATACTGTTGTCAATAGAGCCAATACGTTTTCATAATCTCATGTTTTTAATTAACCTCTAACATCGCCTCTTAATAAGGTCCGGCATGGCCGAGTGCGTTAAGGCATGCGACTCGTGATCTTAAGGTAGCGGTTCGCGTCCGCGTCGCGCTAACATTGCTCGCCCTCCCAGCCGTGGGGGCGTTATAATGTTACGGTCAATCCCACTATTCGTTGGCAAAAGAGTAGCCCAAGAGTTGGCGGTGGGTGGTGATGACTGGAAATCGCAGTGACTGCAGCCCTATGTCCCTTAAGGAATTGAGTGACAAATGATGATCGCCTCTTAATGAGTCAAGTTAAAACTTCGTTTCTCTAACGTAAATTCAACAAAACGTCCTGGCGATATGGGGATTAGTTCTCAATCTCTCTTGATTTATCCTAAAATGAACTTTATTTTTGTTGTTAACGTCATGATTTTCCAGTTACATTCCCTCAACTTTCAAACTTCTTCCTCAACCGTGAATCAGCCAATTGCATGAATAAAATTTCCCTAAAGTACTAGTTTATCAGGTCCAATCATTTTAATGCATTACTGTGTTGTGCTAACATACAACAGAATGTCATTCTCTTAACATTATCCTTAAAGATAGAAAAGCTAAAGTGACATCAGTTTACACAATATTCAAAGTAAGAGCTTCTGCCCGGTTACAAAATCACTTTACGCTCCGTTCGTAGCATGAATCTTTACAGTTAAACGTGACAGGTGGCAAAGTTTACACCATTCTGCTTGAAGTTTAATAATAGATGCTCAGAAACAACATCAGGTGATGAGTTTCAACGTTTTCCTGCGCACAAACGAAAGCGTTTATATGATCAATAAGACAAACGTGCATATTTTGATGTAACGTTAGAATCTCAGAATAATGACGGGAGCTATAATCTCCTAGATTTAGCGTAAACATAATAACATAATTACACACTTTATGCCTTAAGTATGTTTGAATGATGTTGCTAATAGCAACGGAAAAATTTTAAGTTTTACAACAGGTAGAAAAAATACGTTATGTGATTTTCTGATAATCTACAGTGGTGTCTAATATTCTCAAATAACTAATAAAATGTCAAGACTGTTCTCAGACGCCATGTTTATCCATACAATATCTTTTTTTTGCTTGTTTATTTTATATATCGTTTGTAAGATTTTTTTTTAATCTCCCATTAAACTATTCTTTTAACATTAGTAAATATTCAAGTCCCGCGGTAAATCAAAATACTTCAAAAATAAGGCAACACTCGTTTGCTTAATTCCAAAAGGCGTCATTTGGAACATGGGCATGTTACAAGCAAAAACAAAAAAGCCACAGGTATAAAAACTAAGTCAACGTATTACAGGATGACAGTTCGATGTTACACTTACCACGAGTACAGTAGCGAGTGAACCGACGTTTTAATAAAGTTACTTACGTAAGTTATCCATCACTCACGTGCAGTTTTCTACACATAAACCCATAATAATAAATTCTATAGAAAATGAAAATGTTAATTTATCTATATTTATGAAATTAGATTATTAGGTACAGTTTATTTTCTCTATAACATATAACAAACATTCAGATATTACGGTTTAAAATCATACGTTACAAAATTTGTTTTGTTTTCTAATTTTCGCGCAAAATTACACGAGGACTCTTTGTGCTAGCCGTCCTTAATTTAACACTGTAAAACTATGGGGATTGCAGCTAGTCACCACTACTCACTGCCAAATCTTGGGCTACTCTTCTACAAACGAATAAGGGGATTAAGCGTCAATGTATTACACACACCCTCATCTGAACAGACGAACATGTTTGATGTGTGGTGATACGAACACGTAGATTAAAGAGTCGAGCGACCGACACACGTGGCCATGCCAGACCAGTAAAAAATAAAAGATAAAAACATGGCCAGATTCATAAAACCATAATATGTAACATTCCAATCAGATTAAGGCCAGACATGGCCAGGTGGTTAAGGTGGTAATCCGAGGGTTGCAAGTTCGAATCCATGTCACACCAAACATGCTCGCCCTTTCATCTGTGGTGGCGTTATTATGTGACAGTCAATTCCACTATTCGTTGGTAAAAGAGTAGCTCAGGAGTTGGCGGTGGGTGGTGATGACTAGCTGCCTTCTCTCTAGTCTTACACTGCTAAATTAAGAACGGCTAGCGCAGATAACCCTCGTATAGCTTTGTGCAAAATTGAACACACATAAGGGAACATTTGAAAGCGACTTAATAGAATATAACGTAAACCAAACTTTTCAAAATCCACACCCATGTTTGGTAGAAACGTTATACAGCTCTAAATTTCACATCTTAAAAGAACAAAACATGAGGTAGTAAAAATACATGTTCACCTCACTTCCGTTGCCTTATAATTATAGCCCGTTATAAATAAAATATATTTTGTACATTTCCACCCATTTAAGATGGTTTGCCTTTTTTGACAAAATTGGATTTCCTTACAAATATTGAATTTCTAGATATATGCAATAGTTAAGATGGTGTTGTAACCTTTTAAACATTCATTGGAAGCTTAAAACAAAGAACGATTGTTCTAGATTGCAACAGTATCTCAGAAATTTAATTTTTGGTAAAATACTCAAAATCCTTAAAAACGTTTACAGTGTACAACTTTAGGAAGTTCACGTTAGAAAAGAAACGCATTAGAAGACAAAATATTGCGTCTCCTACTTTTTAAATATATAATAAACCATGTGTTTATATAACGATCGAAATTCAAAATTTGACATTTACGTGTTTGTTTATTTTATATTATAGGTAAGTAACTACACATATATTGAAAATTTCACCATTTTTATATTTTTTAAAATAAAAAATAAGTTTTTATACTGTAACT